>CM060943.1:251209634-256209634 GCA_030765085.1 Allium cepa
AATATTTAATGTTTAATGTTTCAAAAAAACTAAAACTTTTAAATTTTCTAAAATAAACTTAGAAATACTTATAAAGTTTAATTTTTTTGAGATTTTCTTAAAATTCAAAAGAAAAGGTATATGATAATATTCGTTTATGCACTTATTTTGGTTAAGGAACTAGTTTCCTTCCGTTGCCTCCAAAATTTTCATTTCCCGCTTCTCCCTTTTTCTTAACCCTAGATTCCAATTTCCACCAGCCATATGCCAAAACGAAATATCGATTCCTATTCCTCTACACATCTTCACCACCTCCTTCATGGAGTTCCTCCTCTTTACCATCCCAAAAGGCCTCAACGAATCCACCATCCGAACCATCTCCAAACTTAATTCACCGGTTTGATCCTTCCTTCCTTGTCCAACCGCACGCTGCTGAAGGAGCTGCATCTGGAAACGAACATGTTTTTGGGGGAGATTCCGGATCTGGATCTTCCCAATCTCATGGTTTTTGATGTTTCGGGTAATCAACTGGCCGAACCCATACCCAAATCGTTGCGGAAGAAGTTCAATGTAAGTTCGCTTGCGAATAATATGGGTTTGTGCGAGCCGCTACTGGTATGGCAATCATGCCCCGATCAATCACTACTGCCACCACCACCTAGGATAACAAAAAATAGCACAATTGCCGACGGAGTTGTGATGGCAGTGATGTCATTTGTGGTTTTGATTGTATTGATGATGAAATTGAAACCAGAACTGTAGTTTGACATCTTGGGAAGTCCAAAGAAAGAGTATGGGTCGGGAATGGTTTTTGTTGATTGTGTGTTTTACTGCTGTGGGGGAGGAATGGATGGGGCAGAGACGAAAGTTGAATTCTTGTGTTGATTGTGTCTTTCATCAACATAAAGGGCTGGAGGCATGATGACGCTGATGATTTATGGCATCATATGTATGTGTCCTTGCTGTAGCTTCTGTAGAACTCTATTTATCTTGTTAGTTTGATGAAAGGTATGTATGTTGTCTAGCCAAAGATCTTATGTACTACCTATTTCATTATTATTTATTGGAAACTTGTATGTTTATAGTTTTCCATATAGTTATTAGTGAATAGTATCTACATGAATCATATCTACTCTAATTCTCTAAATGTATTGTAATACATTTTTTAAGTAATTTTGTGAAGTATTTATGATAAGAATTGATAAGTAACCTGGGTATAGAGGGTCAATTGTAATGTTTAGCTCTTCCTGATGCATGAAGAAATTGCAAAATGGTGCAAAATAAGAAAAGTATAGTGTTGAAAGTCCTGATTTGCAGTTAAAAAAGGGAAAGAAAAAACGTTGTCTAAATATTTTTGAAGGTGATAGAAGAATGCAAAAAGTTAGGCATTAAGAATATTTATGCCTAATATCTTTTTGAAATATTTTGACTTTGAAATATAGGTAATAAGAAATATTCAGATTTTCTTACTACTCAAATGACCCTTCACGTTTTAATTTGCACATCACCAATGAGACTGCCTTCGAAGTCGATTCGCGTGCGTTCGAGTGAGAGAGAAGAGGAAGTTGAGAACAATATAACACATATGTTAGGTGAGTAAAATCCTACTCACGCATCTATGTCATTTTCTAATATTTCATGTATTTTTTGTGTATTTGGGTGTGCTTTTATCTGTGTGTGTTTTATTGGATTTGTGTTCACAGCAGGTTGTTGAGTGTGTATGGTGGAGTGTATGTCATATGTTCATGTATGTGTGCGGTGGATGTCTTCATATGTGCAGCGGTTGTGCTTTTGAGGTGTTTGAGCTTCTGTGTGTTTGTGAGGGAATATGGGTATGTACGACATTGAGTGTTCATGTATGTAGTGTTCTGTTAGGATGTGCTCAGTTAGTATACATGTATGTGAACATGATATGTGTGAGGCTGCAGTGTGACTTTTGTATGCATTGGATGAGCATATGTTGGGCTATAGGAATGAGTCGTGTCTTTTGTTTGAGGATGATGAACAGAATTGCTCTCTATGTGTGTATGTGTATGGAGTAAGCTGTGTATGGAGTGAGTCAGGTTATAAATATAATGTAAGTAACACGTGCCATAGTGAGATGTTTTGTCTCCTTATAATAGTGGAACTTTAGTTAGCATATTCTCAGGTATAGGAAATTATACTGCCGTGTATTGAACCTAGGAAGGTAGAGGGTATTTGTGCACATGCATGAGTGAAATTATGTGTTGGGTGTGAAAGTAGTATATGTGTGAGTGCGTTTGCATCAGTGTGTATCTGAGAGAGCTAAGCGTGTGAGTTTATATTTTTATATGAGTGGATAGTGGAGAGTGTTGTGTTTATATGTTTTACCCAGTTGCTATTTACGTTATGCATTCAATTTGCTGTTATTATCTCACATGTGTTAGCTCACTCTTTTATGAGCATATATTTTAATTTCTTCTTTAATTTCATTCATCTGCAAGCACATTTGACATTGTATTGATGAGAATCTTCCATGTTTTGACATTTCTGTTTGCAGAGATGGTGAAATAAATTATGTTGTAACTACATGTTGAATTGTGTCGACGTTTTGAATGACCAGCTCTTGCTGCAAGAAGCTAGCAAGGACGTGGCGTGGATACTTAAAGAAGTTATCAGGTAGTCAACTGTCCAATCTACCTTTAATATAGACTGAAATCATGCACTTACCTAGCTTTTTTAAATCTATGATAGATATTCCCTACTAAAGAAGTTTCCATGAAGTTTTCTTAAGTGGGGGAGAATATGAATAATAACAAAAATTAAAAAATGGAGATATTCCACAAATATCTACTCTAATTCTCAAAATGGATACATTTCAATAGATTCATAGTGATACATAGTTTGTTATTGGTATAGATAGTATACTTATTATTAGCGTACTATATAACTAAATTGGATTACCATGAGTTTTACCTTCTTATCGTGAATTTTCCTAATTAGTTTATTTTTCACTAATTGTCATAAATACCAATGGTAAAAAGTATTTCACTTGCTAAAATTTCAGTATGCGTATGTTCTTTTTTAACTGTTTGTGTATTCCAATGGATTGAAAATTCATGATTTGTATGAACAGGTTGTTGTTGAAAGAGCCGATGCGAGGGTTCAAGCGGCTAAAGTTCAAGGGCCAAGGCATAGATAGTTAGATGAATCATGTATCATTATATTTCCATTTTTTGATAGACATATATATTTCTTCTATAAGATTTGTATTATAAAAGACTAAGAATACATGAATCATTTTGGCATCTAGAAATATAAATCTTTTTGTTATTTTTAAAAGATATGAATGAATATGTTTGTTATTGGTGGCTTATTTTGGTTTCAATGGAAAATTTATTTTTCATTTGTGGGTGTAATGTAATAGTATTTACATAATTTTTTCATATTTGAATTTTTTTAACAACGGGCGAAATCTATTGTAAAAGACTATATTGCAACGGACAAAAACAGTTGTAAATCATGCTCTTGCAACGGGAAAAAACAGTTGTAAATGATGCTATTGCAACAGCTAGGGACCGTTGTAAAAAAGTCTACTACAACGGGCATTGTCCGTTGTAAAATCTTATAGATATATTACAACATGGTCTAATAAGACGGGCGTTGGCCCGTTGTGACCTCTATTACAACGGGCATAGCCCGTTGTAAAAGACTATTTTTGTTGTAGTGGTGTAAACAATTTTCATTTTTTAAAAGCTTTAAATATGCTTAAACCCTGATGCATGCAATAAACTTGAGTTTGAATTGGTGATAATGGTTTACATGTTTGATTTCCTGATTATATGTATATATGTATGCGGATATCTCTGTGTGCATGTCAGTATTTTCAAATATTATGCTCTATTCTTAAATTACTGGATGCAAATAAAATTCAAAAATTAATTGCTCTCTCCTTGATCTATTATAGGTCATGATGTTTAAACATAAATTGTAAGGAATAACCAAATTTGAATTTTAAAAGTATTTTAAGCAGGAGTCGATGACAGTTTTTACTGGGAAATAGGATTTACAGTAAAAATTTATATGTATCGAAATTTTGATATGATAAATTGGTAAATTCAGGATTGTAATCTGAATTATCTTCAAGAATTAAGATTTTTAAGATGAAAATCATGATTTTAAATATAGTAAATTGTGAGAAAACTTTGATTGAACGGAAAATGAGTTTTGGGCTATTTCTTATAGCCGAAGGCCTTTGGATGATCGAGGTTTTTGTCGAAGCAAGAATGGCGATTGGAGATCTCGGCAAAAATTCCAGGTGAATTGATTTCTCACCGTGGTGACGGCGATTGGTCGAACTAGGGTTTAAGTGGGTTCGAAGTCGAGGACGGTAAATTTCGTTCCTGCGGCATTTCTGAGTGATCGAACTTCACTGGGCTTGGTGAAATGGTAGTGTGGAAGGTCGGTAATGTGTGGCCGGTGTTCCAGAAGATCCAGTGGTTGGCGTCGGTGGTTCGAGGATGTTTCAGGCATAGGTTTTGTTATAATTTTGACCTAAGTAGCTCGACTTTGATTTAGGCTTTGTGATGATGATCGAGTGGTCGTATTAGATTGCTTTGGTCGTCGGCAACCTTAGAGTGTTGGCGAAGATGGTCGGAGAGGTGTCGGGCTTGCGTGCACGTGCACGGTGCATTTTGTGTCTAGGTAGTGTTCGCTTTGTATCGAGATTTTTAGGAGGAAGGATCGCTCGGTATTTGGTGATCTGGCTCGAGAAGAATAAAGGATGGGCTCGAGTTCCTTGTTTAGTGTATTAAAGCTTGGTAGATAATAGGTAAATCAAGTTTTGAAAGCAAAGAAATCTTGTTAACCTGTTTTTAAAAAAATAAAGTTTTAGTAAACAAGTTATCAAATTTTATGTTTAAAATAAGAATGTTTTTTTTGTTTTATTTAGTTGTCGGTTTTTGAATAATTATGATAGGTTAGTTAAATTAAATTCCTAAGTATCAAAATATAATTAATTGATGAGATTTAGAATATGTCTAATTTAAAGATTATTAACTACTGATTATGAAATGATTAATTAAAGTAATTAATTTGAGAAAATTAAAGTAATTAATTTGAGAAAATTAATTAGTTAATTAATTATGGATAATCACTAAAAGAAATTGTTTGAGTATAAATACTTATTGTAATTTATAAATATAATTACTTAAGGTAAGTTATTAAAGAGTAATTACTGGAAGTGATTAATAAAAAGAAATTTTATTAATAAAAGTAATTAATGGACAATGACTTAATGGAAATGCTTAAGGATTAATTACTTTTAGTAATTAATTAAAGGATTAATTAAAGGATAATTAATTAATGAATATGATTAATTAAGGATAATTAAATATTGAATATGATTAATTAAGGATAATTGATTAAAGATTATTTGTTAAATGTAATTAACTAAAAGGATAATTAATTAAGGGAAGTGATTAGAGGATCATTAATTAATGTAGTTAATTAATTATGGTGATTAATTAAAGGTTAATTAATGTGAATGGTTAAGGCTAATTAATCTATGGGGTACTTAAAGGTTAATTACTTAATGTAATTAAAGGATAATTAATCAAGGATGATTAATTAAGATGGATGATTAAAGAATGATTAATTAATTGGGTTGTAATTAATTATGTTAAGTAAGCAGGATTAAGGTAATCCAAGTGATTAAAGATGGTAATTAATTTAATTGGAGATTAATTAAATTAATTAGGAATTATATATCTAATAAATCTTGTTTATGGATGGATGAATGATATTGGATGACTTGGATTGATGATATCTCTAATGGGCAATTGAGATGTGTTGTGATATGAAGGAGTTGAACTGTGATAACGTAGTTTACCTTTCTGAGTTGAATTGTTATGTGATATGATATCCTGGATATGAATTTTATTGTTTAAAACTTGACAACTTGGATTAGAGATGACATTTAATTCGTAGAAACCGGGGTCGGGTATCAGTAAATACCCAAAATCACTTCGATTCTTTAAAAATTTGAATTTAGAAGCAAACAGACTGGAATGAAATAAGTTAAGTATCATGGATATTTAGATAGGATAAGTTTCTTGGATAATGTTTTGAGATAAATGATTGAATTAAATAAGATTAGAACTCGTAGAAAAGTATGAGTTACCCTGGTAATTCACTTAAGTTATATAGCTTGGTATTTCATATTATATGGGTTTACTCACGTTGGTTTCCAACCTGTCCTGGGTGTTACTTTGATGTAATGCTCGGGTCAGACCAAGTATTACAAATTTTCAGGTAATGACGTTCTGGAGCTCAGGAGACGAGCTGGATGGCAGGAACGTATGGAGTATTCCGTTGTGTATTAGAGTGATTATCTGGGAAATGTTGATTTTAACTGTCCAATATTTGTGTATTGGTTGTAACTCTGATATATTAAAATGTAAATTTACCGATACAGCTTTTCTTTATATAAAGGATATTATCTGATATTATATTTGATCCGCTGCGAATGTGAGATTCTGTGTTGGTTTCTGTTTCTTTTCTACCTCTTTTCTTCTTTTTCCTAACAACATGGAATTTTTGGGGTCGAAAATTTCTGGGTCATTACAGTTGGTATCAGAGCAGAAGGTTAAGTGGGAACCATGGCTCTGGTGGGTTTACTCATTAAGGATAGGGTCATTGGTACCCTAGAATGAGTTGAGTGTGTGTGTGTGTGTACGAGAGCGTACTTGTTATTTTCTTATATAATGATTTCAAATGGTTTTAAAAATAAATGATTTTTATAAAAGCTTATATTTTAACATATAAAGCAAATAATTTTCCAATTATTATCTATTAAGAAAAATTGGTTGTTGGTCATGGAAAATGGAATAAGAATCTACGTGATATATATATATATATATATATATATATCCAAATAAGGATTCAATAAGATGAATTAAAATTGGTTTCGAACAAGAATAGGGAATGGTTATTATGTTTAATAATGTAATGTTTGTTTTCTAGTCAACATTGATAAAGCAAAATGAAATGTGTTAAGGAAATAAACTTTTAGATAAGAATGACTTGTAAATTGTGAATTTTGAATCTTAAGTCTAGAAACATTTGAATTTTTTTTCAAAATGTTAAAAGAAATAATATTATTCAGACTATTTGAATGTAATCTTATTTTAAAATAAGAAGTTATTTAAAAACCTTAAAAGAATTTGTTTTGAAAACCAAAGGTGTTTTAAAATTTAAATTATGGCCTGATGGGCTAAGAAATAAATATGTATACTGTGTGGATATACATAATATCAAAAATGATTTGAAATAAACTATAAAGTATTGAGTTTTGATTTTTCATGGAAGTGTGATGTAAAACCCAGAGTGACATAAGTTTTGAACTTATAAGTAAGATAGAATATTGTTAGAAATTTGAAGATTTGAAGTGGGAATTCAAATTTGAGTAAGATTAAAGGGATTAAATTGAATTTAACTCAAAGGAAGTTAAATAAGTTTGGTATGAACAACCTGAATTGGAAATTTCAAGATGAAATTGAGATTTAACTTAAGGAAGTTAAATGAGTTGATTTAGAAGGGAGTTATATAAGATCTCAAAATGGGTTGGAGTTCTAGGAATGTGTGAAGAATGCTATGGATGGATGTTTTATATATAAATTGAATGTTTTGTCACATCATCCTATTGTTATCTATGAAAATGTGAATTGGAATATTTGAAATTAATTTAGAAATGGATTGAGCAAATATATATCCATTGGTGAAATCAAGTGAAAATAAAACTTTAGTTTGAAATTATTTAAGTAATTTTGATTTTCTAAAGATAAAATGAAACTTGTGGAAATGAAATTATTTTGAACTTAAATATTTGAATGTTTATAAAGAACTTGGAAATTTAAATTGTTAAAAAATTGGTTTCAAAATTGAAATTGGGAAATAAATCGGATTTCAAAGATTAAATTGTTTAAAGACTTTAAAAATAAAGGTTAATTTGGTTTAAGAGGTTAAACCAACATTTGAAAATTGAACTCGAATTTATATAATTCAAGATGGTTTAAAGTGAGGTTGAATTTTGAAATTGGTTCAAATTGAAATTTGATTTGAGTGATTTGGAATTGTGATTAAGGTTGAATAGTTTTAAATTCAAATGGAATTTGATTTGAATTTGGAAAGAAATCGAGGTTAATTCAACTTGAATTGAAATTGAATCAATTTAATGGGATGGGAAATTGATTGCAAATGGAAATTGGAAAATGAAATTAATTTAATTTGAATAAAAATTAAATTAATTAAAAAGGAAGTGGAAATTTTAATGGAATTGATGGAAATGGAGATTGGGAAGTTGAACAGTATGGTTCTGGACTATTTTTAAAATAAATTGTTTTAATGCAAACTTTCTTAAATCTATTTTTCCTAGCTATTTACTATATAATCTTTCTTTTTGAAAGCCCAGACTATCTTATACTATATTATTTTTGGAACTATTTAACTATTTTACAATTGTTTTATAAACTAATTACTATTTTTCAACTACTTATAACTACTTACTATTTTACAACTATTTTGCAATTACCTAAATATGCTACAATTATTTAACTATTTTCCAACTATTTTATAATTACTTAACTTATTTACAGCTATTTTACAAATTAATAGTCATTTTTCGACTACTTATTATGTTTTAATTTTTCAAGCTAATTTTTTAAATTTAAGTTGGACAGAGTTCAAACTGTTTATGATTAAATACCCAATTGAGATAAGAATGGAGGTGATAATCTAAATGGGATTGAAGAAATTGTAAATAAGTGAATGAAAATCAAGATGAATGTGAATAGAAAAAGATGATTGATTTAGCTAATAATCAATAAAAATAAATACGTAGGATGTACGTATATTATTCTATTCGCATAACGATTTGATCTAGATGCAAGCAAAGAATTTCAAGATAGTATACCAATCCGAGTTGAGATTTTTCACTCGATTTTCAACGGCGAACCTGGATATGGATTTTTGATTGGTTCTGGAAGTTCTCTATCATAATTATGGCTATGCAAGGAGAATGATGGTTTTTGATCAAGAAACTAGATCTGAGTCCGCACTAGGAAGTCGGGTGGACGATAGTAGTTCGAAAGAGAAATTGTGTGATCGAGTGAGCAATCAGATTAATATTGCATATGGATGATATGAGTACATCGTACGGGGTTGAATGAAATTGATATTGGAAATTTGTGGATAAAACTGTAAAATGATTTTGAAATGGAAGGGTATATTTTGAAAAATGAATGATGAAACAAAGTGGGGATATTTCTATGATTAAAGGTTCACTTTATGAAAAAAGGTAATATGGTTAACAACTTTATAAAGAGTAATCAAATTTGAATATTCGATCTGGCATAAACAATGTTATGTATATATAATTGATAAACTCCCCTTATTGAATCTATAGCCAGAATAAAAAGGGTTTTTGAAAGTATTTGAAGTATAAAAAGGGAATTTATACAAGTATGAAGTGATCCAAAGATTTTCAAAGTTATACATACATACATACATACATATGTACGTGCATACATATGTACGTACATACATACATACATATATATATGAAGGATTTTATGAGAATGATTTTGGGAAAAGGTTTTGGAACCTATGGATTTTGGAAAGGATTTTGATTTTTGGGTAAAATTAATTTTGGAACTTGAAAAGCTTAGTTTGAGAATTATCGATTTTGGGATAATCGATTTTGTGTAAAGGAGATTTATATGAGGTTCATACAAGGGTATGATTTGGAAAATACTGTATGTGTATAGTATAAAGTGTTTTGAGAATGGCTTTGGGGAAAAAGGCACTCCCTTGAAATGAACTTCTTAGGAGTACCATAGGTTGATACTGTCTTGAGCCCCAAGGGGGAGGCTCTAAAGTGGATCCTGTGAGGAAGTCCGGACAAACTAAAGTTCCTGAGGATTATTGGGTAGCGAAAGTCGAGGGCGCTGATGCCTACAGAGGCATTTGGGTTATGCTATGACGATAGTGTAACTTGGTGTCACTGTGATCAACTGTGGACCATAGCGGAAATCGTGTGGAGGTGAGTGTCAATGGCCTACGCTTGATTTTGCCGGGATGGCAATGTAACACTGGTAGACTGCGATCTATGGTCGAGTGGAGAAGTTTTTTTTTTGGCAACGAAATTCGAGGGCGCTGATGCCTACAATTACAAGGTTTTTGTCATGATGACAACGTAACCCGAGGTGTAGCTGCGATCTGTAGCGGTTCCCACTGTGTAATCGAAGGACGCGGAGGCCTACAGTTATCTACGGTTTTGCCGGGATGGTGACGTAATCATCGGGTTAACTGCGACCATGGAGGGGCTGATGATTTCCAAAGCATTCTAACCAAAGATGTTCCCTCTATTTTCAAAAATATTTTCTATATTTTAATAAAACATTTTTCAAGTATTTTCATTGGGTGTTGAAAACGGGTATACCAAGTACTTATAGATTTTCAGTCCTACGCCTGATCAGCCTATGACCGAATTTCTGTGAGAACAAGGATGGACTTGTTGAGACATCAAATTATAAAAGTATTTTTATAAAACTATTTTTGTAATACTACGTAAATTTTAAAGGTGTTTTAAAAATTCTTAAATAAAAGGGAGTTTATAGTTTAAAAAATTGTTCAAAGAGTAATTTATCTGATATAAGTATTTTTATAAATTCTGGCTTCGTTCCTTTTCGAGGAAGAAAAGATTCTAAGGGGGAGGAATGTGATATCCCGGAATTTCAAGAAATTTAAAATGTGATAATTTCCTTTATAAATTATTTTAAATTGGTAAAATTGTTGTTTTCAAACAATAATAATAATGTGTTGTTTATATATATATAAATGGATTTTAAATAGAATTATTATTTACAAATTGAATTTGTTTTCGTATATATATATATATATATATATATATATATATATATATATATATATATATATATATTTGAGTTGATTTTTAATTGAATTTTAAAATTTAATTCGAATTCGAATTTGGGTTTAATTTTGAATTTAAAAAGATTGATATATATCTTAAATATATTTTGGATTTTTAAATATATTATATATGATTTTATTTATATTATAGTTTGTTTTATATTATTTTCTTTTAAAAGGTTTTATGTATATAAATTAGGAAATTAAATGTAAAAGCTTTATTACCATATAAAAATTAATAAACACATGCATAATTAAAAGTGTTAGTTTATAATTCTTTTTAATGACGAATGTAGGGTGATTAACTAATGTGAATGACAAGTGTTAGGTTTTTAAAAAAGTGTCACTACTTTAATTTTTATTTTCTTTTATTCTTAATAAATCCTAATTAAACCTATATAAACATATGTCTTTTCTCTCCATCTCTTTATCCATCTTCATTCTTAAACAAAGACAAACTCAAGCCTGTTAAATTCAACCTGAGAAGAAATTCTGTAACAAAAATCCAGTACACAAAATAAAATCAAAGGATATCTCTTCACAAGTTCAAAATCTGAAACAAAAGCATAGGAGCTCAACAAATTCCAACCAAGAGACAAGCTAAGAAAATTCAAGTTAGGATTCAACAACTCTGATCAAGAATTTTAACAAAGCAGCTCAGTTTCAAAAATCATTCTCCAGAATCCTCTGTTCATCTTTTAAATAGTGAGTAAAGAATTTTCATTTTTTTAAAAGCTTTAAATCTGTTTAAACCCTGATGCATGCAATAAACTTGAGTTTGAATTGGTGATAATTGTTTGCATGTTTGATTTCTTGATTATAAGTATATATGTATGCGGATATCTCTGTGTGCATGTCAGTATTTTCAATATTATGCTCTGTTCCTAAATTACTGGATGCCAATAAAATTCAAAAATCAATTGCTCTCTCCCTGATCTGTTATAGGTCATGATGTTAAAACATAAATTGTTAGGAATAACCAGATTTGAATTTAAAAATACTTAAACAGGAATTGATAACTGTTTTTACTGGGAAATAGGATTTACAGTAAAAACTTATATATATATATATATATATATATATCGAAATTTCGAGATGAAAAATCGGCAAATTTAGGATTATAATCCGAATTGTCTTCAAGAATTAAGATTTTTAGGATGAAAATCATGATTTTAAATATAGTAAATTGTCAGAAATCTTTGATTGAACGGAAAATGAGTTTTGGGCTATTTCTGGTGGCCGGAGGTCTCGCAGTGATCGGTGTTTTTGTCAATGAAAGAATATCGATCGGAGACCTCGGAAAAAATGCCAGATGAATTCATTTCTCACAGTGGCGGCGGCGATTGGTCGAACTAGGGTTTAAGTGGGTTCGAAGTCGAGGTTGGGAAATTTTGTTGCTGCGGCGTTTCTAGGTGATCGAGCTTCATCGGGCTTGGTGAAATGGTAGCACGGAAGGTCAGTAATGTGTGGCTGGAGTTCCAGAAGATCCGGTGGTCGGCGTCGACGGTTCGAGGATGTTTCAGGCGTAGGTTTTGTTCCAGTTTTGACCTGAGTAGCTCGATTTTGATTTAGGCATTATGATGATGATCGGGTGGTCGTGTTTGATAGCGAGGGTCGTCGGCGACCTTAGTGTAACATCCCGCCTTTTCGCACACTTTAAACCGACACACGTGCCAATTCAAAGCATACGCAAGGGCGGATTGTTATGGGGTAAATAAGAAAAACAGAGAAGAAATAAAACAAAATAGAATCTCACAGCGGAAGGATAAAATATAATAATAAATATACAATTCATAAATGGTTTACAAAACACTTGTTATTCTTTACACAATAAATATCAAAGTTACACATACCAACACAATCAATGCAGCGGAACAGTATGAGTGTGGTGCAATACTATAAATAATAATAATACGGATTCTTCGTCTTCGTCCTCCAAAGCTAAAGTCTTCGATCCTGAAACGCTCGGACTGACCCGAGCGAATTTGAAAAGACAAAAACACTCGAATCAGAACTAAAAGATCTTATGTGAGTTAAATTAACAAAATAAATATGGGTGCAATAACTCAAGAGATGCTTGGGATTTACATCTCCTAAGGGTCCGTTAAACTATTTACTATGTAGTATATTGCACTATTATAATAGTGTCTATTTATAAAATAAACATACTTTTAAATAGCGTTAAGGCTTTACATTTTCCACCTTAACACGTAAAATGCCAATAGTCTATACAGTACCGTAATACCTCCTGATCGGGAAGCTACCAGAGGATACTCCATAGGTACGACACAAATAGAAACTCGTAGTAAAGGCTCGGTATGGTAGGTGACACGGCACAACTAGGCAATGCCAGGGTAGATATACCAATTGCTTACCCAGGCTGATGGAAACGCGTAGCAGCAGTTACCGCCCACCTCGAACAAACTCCCCCAAAATCAAAAATAAAAGTGGCCACTGAATCAATCCAAAGTCATAGTATAATATCGAAGAGGAGTGTCCGATCAGCGGTATGACCTCATTGGCCTGGGAATCGCTCCTGTTTTAGCCACCTTATGCCAACTCACGGGAGTCGGGTCCACGTATTTACCTTACAGGAAACGCCGCCACCAACCTACTTCATTCTGGAATCTCCACCGCGTACACGGTTAGTCAAAGTGGTTTTCGGTATCGACAGAGAGTATGTCCATATCCGATCCCGGTCTCTTTGCCAACCCATCGTTATTATAACACCGCGGTCATTTAAAATAGTTTATACTTTAAACCAGAATAAAATTTCCATTTCAAAACTATGAATACGATATCAATTTAAAACCCAAACAATATGATATCATTTTATCTCAAATATTTTTCTTTCCAAAATCATACTGGTTTAAAATTTAGAATATCTTGAAACCAAACAGTTGAATTATACTTTCAAAATATAATATTTCGGAATTCATACCTTTAAAACCATAACTTCTAAAACTTGAATGGTTTGGATATTCAACGGTATATAAAATAAGTGGTTTAACTTTATGGTTACTTTGTAAAGAAAATAATTTACATGGCTTTACAAATATGGTTCTTTATTTAAAGTTTAAACCATAATTTAATTATCACTTCAAGTTCCAAAAACCCCTTAAATTTCTATATGTATAAATCATTTGGAGTATTAATATTCAAAACTAAAGTTGGAATTTATTCTTTCAACAAATTAAATGTTTTATTATTTAGGTTTGAATATCCACATACAATTTATAAATAAAACTCCAAATTCTAGTAATTAAATAATTTCTCAACTTTACTTTATACTAGAATATCCATTTCTAAGTTTATTTAGGAAAAATTCAGTTTATACATATCATATCTTTAAAATTTCCAAACTTAACATATATTATAAATTATCAATCTCATTTCTAAATTTTTATTCCATTTTATTTAACGGATTTATACACAGCTTAAGTTCAAAAGTTTAACTTCGTGTGTATATATATAAATGGAAGAATAATATTTATAAAATATCAAAATTAAATTTTTATAAATCGTATCACATCCAAACCATAGAAATCACTTTTAAAATAATTTATATATAGACCACGGTGCCTGTATAAAATTTTCTATCCTATGGTCAAGTAATACGGATATTTATCATTTCAATCCGCAATTTAAAATAATATGCGGTTGTATATCATTTCAATCCGCAATTTAAAAGATATAAAATTTTGCGGTTATATATCATTTCAAACCACAATCCCGAATGAAATGAAATATGCATGATAATTTGCAATTTAATGATATACAATAAACATCCATTCATCAACATCATCCATCATCCAAATCGCAATCATCAATCAATATCAATCAATAACAATATTATTTTTGGTACTACATAACAGGTAATACTGGCAATTTTATTCAAATTAAATTTAACAGCTATTAATCTACAATCTATATTCAGTAATAAATTATATAACTGTTAACTAGCAGTTCATATTCAAACAAATAAATTTTAACTGTAAATTTATACGCAATAAATTAATTAAATTAACAGTTAAATTAAATAAATGCAATTCAACAGATATGAATAAAATAAACATGCCAAATACTCATAGATAAATTTCTATTCATTTCTAAAATTAATTTAAACAAACATAAAAGCTTCTAGTAGTTGTGAGTGGGTTAAAACACTCACCTTTTGAATTTAAATCGAATTTAAATTCGATTTAAACCCAAAAATTCACCCTTCTCGGAATTCGTCCAAACCAGCGTCATCAAGTCCGGAATTAAATTACGATCCTAACAAAAGAAAATTCGTGTGAATCCGACTTCGTATGAGAAAGTTATGGCGAAAAATGATGATTGAATTCAAAATTGAAAATAAATAAAACGACACACATTCATCACTTACAAATATATGTGCCACGTCACTCCTTCTATTCCCAGAAACGCACGGGGCCCCCTTCCAAAAACCCTATGCATTCGTGAACCCCTCCGACGTTTGAACGCAGCTGCCAGAATTCGCCACCTTCACGTTCATCTCCGATCAAACAAGGCTATCGCGGCCAAGCTCATCATCCCAAATCGAACCGCCTTCCTCCAAATGGCCACGCGAGCACGAAAATCTGTGCTCCCAGCAACAGCCGCCCATGTAATTCGAAACCCAAATCGAAGATCTACGACGATCTAACCGTTGAATCGACACAAAAACCATATAGATGCGATCCCCATCGTCCACTCTACAAAACCCAGAAAAGGTTTGACGATCCGACGAAGTTTGCGACGACGATGAAGAATGGTCACGGACTGTTTGAATTAATTCTGGTTAAACGAATGTTCAAAACAGAAAACGAATTGCACCAGTAGATTACGTGCCTCGAGAACATTAACATATATTTTTGTGGAATTTTTCTGGAGAGTTTGAATTTTCATTGAAATTTGAATTGAAGTAGATCTAGGTTTTGCAACCATTGAGGAAGAGAAAGATATGAAGAAATGAACGTACATCCAAATTATAATAGAAAGGAGGCTAGGGTTTATCACAGTATATTTATAGGTAGGGTTGGGTTAGAGAAGATAGACTAGATAGATGAACGTACGGAACAAACTAAGGCCCAAAAAGCCCGTTCTAACCCCGGAATGAAATTTGTCAAACCCATATATCCAGATAGGTATTTTAAAATATTCTGAACGCGATGGAAAAAGTTTCACGTCCAAATTTGATCGTATGAAGAAGTTATGCTGAAAACAAAATTTCCAAATTGATTTCAAATTGATTTTAATTAAATCGATTTCAAGGCGTTTCGCGTCCGTACGATCAAACGACAGGTCTGATCGATACGAAACTTGAAACCCTATAATAATTCACCGATACGGATCCGATGAAACTAGTTTCGTCGAAATCCGAGTTCGTGGCCAAAATGGCTATTTTTAATATTCATTAAATAAATTAAATAAATCATAAAAATCCAATCTTATATTAATATTCTAAAATTGTCCAAATTTTATTGCTTATAAAATTAAAATCAACTTAAATGATTTAACAAGTTTGGCTGTGAATTAGAGTTGACAAGTCTATCAAATTTCAGTATAAATTTCTCCGCTTCCTTATATTAAGGAATTATAAATAAATTTCTCAAAACCTATTTATTAAATTTTTAACCTTTATGTACTCATCTTTTATCCAAAATAGAGATGCCACATACTTTGGTTCATGATTCACATCATTATTCTTAAAGTCTATTTTAAATTTCAATAACGTAATATTTAACGTTAAATTCCCTTTATTTATGCAATAAATGCAATTATTGAATCTGATACTCAAATTTTTTCATAGATCCAGCTTTCTAAAAATCTATATCAACAATTGGTCCAATTAAAATAGAATTAGTATTAACCTCATCTTAAAGAATTAACTACTGCAATTGCAAAACCAAAACTACGCTAACTGCAATAATTTAGTGAATAAATTTGAGATTGATTTCAAAATAAACTTAACAACAAATAAGAGAGGTAACGAACAATAATTATTGTTATTAAATCTATTTCAAAAATTCTACACTCAATTATTACCTTAAAGTAAGTCTTATATTTCTATAAATTTATTCATACTTCCGTTACCATATTAATAATTACTAAAGTAACGTTCATTCTTAATAACAACGTTATACTATTCAACGTATAAAAGGACTCCATTCCCCAAATACATTCATTTATATTTATTCCCTTAAAGTTCTCCTTTATTGACTAGACACATTAATTTAGATTCATTTACATCGAATGCCCTTCTTAGCTATATACTCAATACATGTTAAATCTACATAATTTTTACCCTTTTATTCAAATTCACTTATACCATCAATAACAAAATGTTGCCCCAAATTTAGATTCAATTATATACATTAGATAAATGGGTAAACTTTTGTATTTATCCCATATATGAAAATATTTTTATGCATACATTTCCACTTACTTACTATGCATTCATTTATTAAATTACTAATTGCCTTAGTCAACTTATCCCCTATTTACTACCAAATTTCAAATTTAATTATAGCTTATCAATACATAAAATTTACATAGGCGAAACAAATTTTATTACTATCTTAAGTCCATTTATTATTGACAACATTCATTAAATCTCCTTATCAACACTTATTGCATTGATTTATTCAGCGGTCACCTTTTATTTAGTTACTATCCATTTTACAATCCAATGTAAGTCTTCCACTATTTATTTTATATTAAATGAATTCCATTCTACTTAATCTTTTTATTGATATTCACTAATTCAACCCTTATATCAGTTTCTTATATTTAACTTTAAATCAAATTGTGACAATCTACATTATCCAAATCTATTGTCATAAAATTTTATTGTCACACTAAATTACAACTACTATACCAAATTTCTACATTTATTCTAAATTAGATTAGAAATTATATTAATTCAATTCATTTAATATTATTAATTTAACGGGTCGTTACAATCTCCCCCACTCAAAACTTTTCGTCCCCGAAAAGGAAAAAGAAGGGAGAAGGAAGAATAAACAGTACATCTTATTTCAAATATTAACTTATAAACAATAATTTACTGGATTAATTTCCTTTAATGAAATATACCCGTTTATAATCATTACAACCTTTTATACTTAAATCATTAAAGTTTGGAAAATATTCAACAAAATTCTAAGTCCAAAATTTACGAAAATTTTTGGCAGAGTCTCCTTTGTACGGTGAGGCTCGGGAGAAAATATAATATCAAAATATACAAATTTATTACATATATTATCAAAATATTATATCCCAACACGGGAAAAATAGCGCTTTAAACGTAATCCGGAAACGTACCCTATTTGTCGGGCAATACGCTTATTATTATGGAACCAAAAGCCGTAGTAGTTGCTTCCATAACCTGCATTTCACTTATATAATCTAAAAAGGTTAAATATTAATTTTAAAGTGAAGTATTTAAGTGGATTCAATCATTAATCAATCAATCAGTACAACAACCATCATCCTTACAAACAGCATACATACACAAACAAAGCAACCATTTAATCCATCAAACAAATAGTTGTTTGGGTTCAAAACTTGAAATTTTTATGAAATGAAACTAACTATCAAGTGCATCCTTTACTCAACAGTCTTAGATGGAACAAAGATAGATTATTTATTCATCCAACAACTTCAAATTCCTTACCCAATAAACATAAATCAACAATAACAATTCAAACCAACAACCAAGTTAACTCATTATACATTTATTTCATGCTTCAGTGGTTTGATTTTCTTTCTTTCATTTATGGAGAGATTTCTTTATTTCTTACAATTTTCATTTTCCATTTTTTTTTACAAAATTCATTATATTTGTATTCCAATTTATTGACTAAAGTTTATATCATCTATTTATACTACTTACCTTTACTTATATAGTAAAATTTCCAATTTAACTTAAGTTTATACAATTAATTCTCATTAATAACAGCAAATTTATTGAATACCTTTATTACCTCAAGCTTCACTTGTAAGATTTCCCCTACATTTTCTTACTAACATTGCAACTTTTATTATATGGTAAGTTATGTATGTTTTAAGAATGTAAGTGAAAATTTACAAGTTTCTTCTCAATTCCTTTTTATTAATTAAGGGTTCAATAAATATATATTCGTTTTATAAATTACAATTTCAACTTACCCTTAATTTCATTCCTTTATTTAATGTTTACGTTTCTATTATATTTAATTACAGTAACCCTCTACTTACACTTAAATTATTAACCTTAAAACCTCCATTCTTATAAATAAAGGCTTTTTATTAATTTATTACCTAGGGTTTACAGTCATTTATTTATATTACCTACTTTTATTATATTAAAGTAGTAGTGTTTCAATCATACTTAAGTTAATAACCCTACGCATCAATCCTTATTTATTAAAGAATTTCATTTATTTACTTAAGTTTAAATCACTTGTTCATAATACTTACCTTTATTTATGGAAAAATTCAATTTATAACTTAAGTTTATAACATTATCTTCTTATTGGTAACAGCAATTCATTGAATACTTCATTATTTCCAAAATTCCTACTTGTATAATATTCTATTCCAATCTCTTATTTAACATTTCAACTTTTTATATTTGGTAAGGTATTTATGTTAAAGAAGATGCAATTGAACTTATACAAGTTTAATCTCAATTCTTTTAATTCCTTGATTGTTCAATAAATCTTTACCATTATTTATAAGTTAAAATTTTAACTTCCTTTATAACTTAGCATTAATTCTCTTTCCTAAATTAGAGGTTTTCAATCCATTTATTTCTTACTTTATATTTCACTGAAATAATTTAAACAATTAATTAATGGAAAATTATAGAATTAAATACCGGGTCAAATTCCAAAATTACTTTAAAATAATAGATAATTAATTTCTTACAACTTTTATCTCTCTAATTACCTTTAAACAATTAAAATTTTAAATAATTTCAAAACAAATCTGCAGTAGAATTTACTACAGTGGCCTTTCCCTTCGAAACTCGAAAATGAAAGTCGATGATGCAGCCGTCATCACCGAAATTATTTTCTAGCGACAGAGAGGAAAGTACAAACTTATTTTCTTCAAAATCCTCTTTAAACCAATTCTTTCGAATTATACTAAATATTTATATAAGAAAATATTTATAAACCAAATCATTATATTTCATAAATCCTTTGAAAGAAGATTTCAAAAATCCCGGACTTAAGTTCTAAAATCTCCAATTTGATTTATTAAAATTCAACTTAGCTTTAATTCATTACAAATATTTTTATTACCTAACACCCAACTATAGCAACCAAAATATATCTTTATAAAAATATTTTTATATATAGAAAATATAATAGGCAAAATTATTTCATTCACCTATATTAAAAACAAATATTATGTCGGTCTGTCCTATTAAGTGTTTAGAAATCCCTATTGATGACATAGCGTCCCATGCCTCAACCAGAATTTATAAATACAAAACGGAACAGATTAACACAATATAAAAATCCTTTTATAACACTAACAAATACGCTCTCTCATATATATACACTCAACGACTCCCATAGGGTATTACTACCCTATTTACAAAGAGTCAAACCCCACAGAGCCAAAGTTTATCGCTAAACCAATGCTCTGATACCAACTGTAACATCCCGCCTTTTCGCACACTTTAAACCGACACACGTGCCAATTCAAAGCATACGCAAGGGCGGATTGTTATGGGGTAAATAAGAAAAACAGAGAAGAAATAAAACAAAATAGAATCTCACAGCGGAAGGATAAAATATAACAATAAATATACAGTTCATAAATGGTTTACAAAACACTTGTTATTCTTTACACAATAAATATCAGAGTTAAACATACCAATACAATCAATGCAGCGGAACAGTATGAGTGTGGTGCAATACTATAAATAATAATAATACGGATTCTTCGTCTTCGTCCTCCAAAGCTAAAGTCTTCGATCCTGAAACGCTCGGACTGACCCGAGCGAATTTGAAAAGACAAAAACACTCGAGTCAGAACTAAAAGATCTTATGTGAGTTAAATTAACAAAATAAATATGGGTGCAATAACTCAAGAGATGCTCGGGATTTACATCTCCTAAGGGTCCGTTAAACTATTTACTATGTAGTATATTGCGCTATTATAATAGTGTCTATTTATAAAATAAACATACTTTTAAATAGCGTTAAGGCTTTACATTTTCCACCTTAACACGTAAAATGCCAATAGTCTATACAGTACCGTAATACCTCCTGATCGGGAAGCTACCAGAGGATACTCCATAGGTACGACACAAATAGAAACTCGTAGTAAAGGCTCGGTATGGTAGGTGACACAGCACAACTAGGCAATACCAGGGTAGATATACCAATTGCTTACCCAGGCTGATGGAAACGCGTAGCCGCAGTTACCGCCCACCTCGAACAAACTCCCCCAAAATCAAAAATAAAAGTGGCCACTGAATCAATCCAAAGTCATAGTATAATATCGAAGAGGAGTGTCCGATCAGAGGTATGACCTCATTGGCCTGGGAATCGCTCCTGTTTTAGCCACCTTATGCCAACTCACGGGAGTCGGGTCCACGTATTTACCTTACAGGAAACGCCGCCACCAACCTACTTCATTCTGGAATCTCCACCGCGTACACGGTTAGTCAAAGTGGTTTTCGGTATCGACAGAGAGTATGTCCATATCCGATCCCGGTCTCTTTGCCAACTCATCGTTACTATAACACCGCGGTCATTTAAAATAGTTTATACTTTAAACCAGAATAAAATTTCCATTTCAAAACTATGAATACGATATCAATTTAAAACCCAAACAATATGATATCATTTTATCTCAAATATTTTTCTTTCCAAAATCATACTGGTTTAAAATTTAGAATATCTTGAAACCAAACAGTTGAATTATACTTTCAAAATATAATATTTCGGAATTCATACCTTTAAAACCATGACTTCTAAAACTTGAATGGTTTGGATATTCAACGGTATATAAAATAAGTGGTTTAACTTTATGGTTACTTTGTAAAGAAAATAATTTACATGGCTTTACAGATATGGTTCTTTATTTAAAGTTTAAACCATAATTTACTTATCACTTCAAGTTCCAAAAACCCCTGAAATTTCTATATGTATAAATCATTTGGAGTATTAATATTCAAAACTAAAGTTGGAATTTATTCTTTCAACAAATTAAATGTTTTATTATTTAGGTTTGAATATTCACATACAATTTATAAATAAAACTCCAAATTCTAGTAATTAAATAATTTCTCAACTTTACTTTATACTAGAATATCCATTTCTAAGTTTATTTAGGAAAAATTCAGTTTATACATATCATATCTTTAAAATTTCCAAACTTAACATATATTATAAATTATCAATCTCATTTCTAAATTTTTATTCCATTTTATTTAACGGATTTATACACAGCTTAAGTTCAAAAGTTTAACTTCATGTGTATATATATAAATGGAAGAATAATATTTATAAAATATCAAAATTAAATTTTTATAAATCGTATCACATCCAAACCATAGAAATCACTTTTAAAATAATTTATATATAGACCACGGTGCCTGTATAAAATTTTCTATCCTATGGTCAAGTAATACGGATATTTATCATTTCAATCCGCAATTTAAAATAATATGCGGTTGTATATCATTTCAATCCGCAATTTAAAAGATATAAAATTTTGCGGTTATATATCATTTCAAACCACAATCCCGAATGAAATGAAATATGCATGATAATTTGCAATTTAATGATATACAATAAACATCCATTCATCAACATCATCCATCATCCAAATCGCAATCATCAATCAATATCAATCAATAACAATATTATTTTTGGTACTACATAACAGGTAATACTGGCAATTTTATTCAAATTAAATTTAACAGCTATTAATCTACAGTCTATATTCAGTAATAAATTATATAACTGTTAACTAGCAGTTCATATACAAACAAATAAATTTTAACTGTAATTTATACGCAATAAATTAATTAAATTAACAGTTAAATTAAATAAATGCAATTCAACAGATATGAATAAAATAAACATGCCAAATACTCATAAATAAATTTCTATTCATTTCTAAAATTAATTTAAACAAACATAAAAGCTTCTAGTAGTTGTGAGTGGGTTAAAACACTCACCTTTTGAATTTAAATCAAATTTAAATTCGATTTAAACCCAAAAATTCGCCCTTCTCGGAATTCGTCCAAACCAGCGTCATCAAGTCCGGAATTAAATTACGATCCTAACAAAAGAAATTTCGTGTGAATCCGACTTCGTATGAGAAAGTTATAGCGAAAAATGATGATTGAATTCAAAATTGAAAATAAATAAAACGACACACATTCATCACTTACAAATATATGTGCCACGTCACTCCTTCTATTCCCAGAAACGCACACGGCCCCCTTCCAGAAACCCTATGCATTCGTGAACCCCTCCCACGTTTGAACGCAGCTGCCGGAATTCGCCACCTTCACGTTCGTCTCCGATCAAACAAGGCTATCGCGGCCAAGCTCATCATCCCAAATCGAACCGCCTTCCTCCAAACGGCCACGCGAGCACGAAAATCTGTGCTCCCAGCAACAGCCGCCCATGTAATTCGAAACCCAAATCGAAGATCTACGACGATCTAACCGTTGAATCGACACAAAAACCATATAGATGCGATCCCCATCGTCCACTCTACAAAACCCAGAAAAGGTTTGACGATCCGACGAAGTTTGCGACAACGATGATGAATGGTCACAGACTGTTTGAACTAATTCTGGCCAAACGAGTGTTCAAAACAGAAAACGAAATCACCAGTAGATTACGTGCCTCGAGAACATTAACATATATTTTTGTGGAATTTTTCTGGAGAGTTTGAATTTTCATTGAAATTTGAATTGAAGTAGATCTAGGTTTTGCAACCATTGAGTAAGAGAAAGATATGAAGAAATGAACGTACATCCAAATGATAATAGAAAGGAGGCTAGGGTTTATCACAGTATATTTATAGGTAGGGTTGGGTTAGAGAAGATTGACTAGATAGATGAACGTACGGAACAAACTAAGGCCCAAAAAGCCGTTCTGACCCTGAAACGAAATTTGTCAAACCCATATATCCAGATAGGTATTTTAAAATATTCTGAACGCGATGGAAAAAGTTTCACGTCCAAATTTGATCGTATGAAGAAGTTATGCTAAAAACAAAATTTCCAAATTGATTTCAAATTGATTTTAATTAAATCGATTTCAAGGCGTTTCGCGTCCGTACGATCAAAAGACAGGTCCGATCGATACGAAACTTGAAACCCTATAGTAATTCACCGATACGGATCCGATGAAACTAGTTTCGTCGAAATCCGAGTCCGTGGCCAAAATGGCTATTTTTAATATTCATTAAATAAATTAAATAAATCATAAAAATCCAATCTTATATTAATATTCTAAAATTGTCCAAATTTTATTGCTTATAAAATTAAAATCAACTTAAATGATTTAACAAGTTTGGCTGTGA
This sequence comes from Allium cepa, assembly GCA_030765085.1. NCBI lineage: Eukaryota > Viridiplantae > Streptophyta > Magnoliopsida > Asparagales > Amaryllidaceae > Allium > Allium cepa. Next base: position 251,234,112 of record CM060943.1, read on the forward strand.
ATTAGAGTTGACAAGTCTATCAAATTTCAGTATAAATTTCTCCACTTCCTTATATTAAGGAATTATAAATAAATTTCTCAAAACCTATTTATTAAATTTTTAACCTTTATGTACTCATCTTTTATCCAAAATAGAGATGCCACATACTTTGGTTCATGATTCACATCATTATTCTTAAAGTCTATTTTAAATTTCAATAACGTAATATTTAACGTTAAATTCCCTTTATTTATGCAATAAATGCAATTATTGAATCTGATACTCAAATTTTTTCATAGATCCAGCTTTCTAAAAATCTATATCAACAATTGGTCCAATTAAAATAGAATTAGTATTAACCTCATCTTAAAGAATTAACTACTGCAATTGCAAAACCAAAACTACGCTAACCGCAATAATTTAGTGAATAAATTTGAGATTGATTTCAAAATAAACTTAACAACAAATAAGAGAGGTAACGAACAATAATTATTGTTATTAAATCTATTTCAAAAATTCTACACTCAATTATTACCTTAAAGTAAGTCTTACATTTCTATAAATTTATTCATACTTCCGTTACCATATTAATAATTACTAAAGTAACGTTCATTCTTAATAACAACGTTATACTATTCAACATATAAAAGGACTCCATTCCCCAAATACATTCATTTATATTTATTCCCTTAAAGTTCTCCTTTATTGACTAGACACATTAATTTAGATTCATTTACATCGAATGCCCTTCTTAGCTATATACTCAATACATGTTAAATCTACATAATTTTTACCCTTTTATTCAAATTCACTTATACCATCAATAACAAAATGTTGCCCTAAATTTAGATTCAATTATATACATTAGATAAATGGGTAAACTTTTGTAATTATCCCATATATGAAAATATATTTATGCATACATTTCCACTTACTTACTATGCATTCATTTATTAAATTACTAATTGCCTTAGTCAACTTATCCCCTATTTACTACCAAATTTCAAATTTAATTATAGCTTATCAATACATAAAATTTACATAGGCGAAACAAATTTTATTACTATCGTAAGTCCATTTATTATTGACAACATTCATTAAATCTCCTTATCAACACTTATTGCATTGATTTATTCAGCGGTCACCTTTTATTTAGTTACTATCCATTTTACAATCCAATGTAAGTCTTCCACTATTTATTTTATATTAAATGAATTCCATTCTACTTAATCTTTTTATTGATATTCACTAATTCAACCCTTATATCAGTTTCTTATATTTAACTTTAAATCAAATTGTGACAATCTACATTATCCAAATCTATTGTCATAAAATTTTATTGTTACACTAAATTACAACTACTATACCAAATTTCTACATTTATTCTAAATTAGATTAGAAATTATATTAATTCAATTCATTTAATATTATTAATTTAACGAGTCGTTACACTTAGACTGTTAACGAAGATGGCCGGAGGGGTGTCGGCGTTGCATGCACGTGCACATGCACAGTGCATTTTGTGTCTGGGTAGTGTTTGCTTTGGGGAAGAAGATTGAGGCTTGGGGTTTACTCTTATTTTTCTCGTATTTGTCTCGAGATTTATCGAAGGAAGGATTACCTGGGTATTGGGTGATCTGGCTCGAGAATAATAAAGGACGGCCTCTTGTTCCTTGTTTAGGTATTAAAGCTTGGTAGATAATAGGTAAGTCAAGTTTTGAAAGCAAAGAAATCTTGTTAACCTGTTTTTAAAAAAAAAGTTTGAGTAAACAAGTTATCAAATTTTAAGTTTAAAATAAGTATGTTTTTTTGTTTTATTTAGTTGTTGATTTTTGAATAATTATGATAGGTTAGTTAATTAAATTAAATTCCTAAGTACCAAAATATAATGAAGTGATGGGATTTAGAATGTGTTTATTTTAAAGATCATTAACTAGTGATTATGAAATGATTAATTAAAGTAATTAGTTTAGGAAAATTAATTAGCTAATTAATTGTGGATAATCACCAAAATAAATTGGTTGAGTATAGATACTTATTTTAATTTATAAAATATAATTACTTAGGGTGAGTAATTAAAGAGTAATTACTGGAAGTAATTAATAAAAAGAAAATTTCTTAATAGAAGTAATTAGTGGATAATGACTTAATGGAAGTGCTTAAGGATTAATTGCTCAAAATAATTAAATAAAGGAATAATTAAAGGATAATTAATAAAGGAATATGATTAATTAAGGATAATTAATTACTGGATATGATTATTAAGGATAATTGATTAAAGATTATTTGTTAAATGTAATTAATTAAAAGGATAAGTAATTAAGGGAAGTTATTAGATGATTATTAATTAATGAAATTAATCAATTAAAGTGATTAATTAAAGGTTAATTAACATGAATGGTTAAGGCTAATTAATCTATGGGGTAATTAAAGGTTAATTACTTAATGTAATTAAAGGATAATTAATCAAGGATGATTAATTAAGATTAATTCGGTTGTAAGTAGTTAATGTTAAGTAAGCAAGATTAAGGTAATCCAAGTGATTAAAGTTGGTAACTAATTTAATTGGAGATTAATTAAATTAATTAGGAATTACATATCTAATAAATCTTGTTTATGGATGGTTGAATGATATTGGATGACTTGGCTTGATGATATCTCTGATGGGAGATTGAGATGTGCTATGATAAGAATGGGTTGAACAGTGATAATGTAGGTTTCCTATCTGAGTTGAATTGTTATGTGCTATGATATCATGGAAATGAATTGTATTGTTTAAAACTTAACAACTTAAATTAGAGATGACATTGAATTCGAAGAGATCGGGATCGGGTATCAGCAAATACCCGAAACCACTTCGATTCTTTATAAATTTGAATTTAGAAGCAAACAAGCTGAAATGAAATAAGTTAAGTATCATGGATATTTAAACAGGATAACGGTTCTTGGATATTGTTTTGAGATAAATGATTGACTTAAATAAGATTAGAACTTGAAGAAAAGTACGACTTACCCTAGTAATTCACTTGAGTTATATAGCTTGGTATTTCATATTATATGAGTTTACTCACGCTGGTTTCCAGCCTAACCCGAGTGTTACTTTGATGTAATGCTCGGGTCAGACCGACTATTACAGATTTTCAGGTAAGGACGTTTTGGTGCTTAGGAGACGAGCTGGATGGTAGGAATGTATGGAGTATTATGCTGTGTATTAGAGTGATTATCTAGGACATGGTTATTTTTACTATCCAATATTTGTGTAATGGTTGTAACTCTGATGTATTGAAATGTAAATTTACTGATATAGCTTTTCTTTGTATAAAGGATATTATCTGATGTTATATTTGGTCCGCTGTGAATGTGAGATTCTGTGTTGGTTTTCGTTTCTTTTCTACCTCTTTTCTTCTTTTTCCTAACGATCTGGAATTTTCGAGGTCGAAGATTTCTGGGTCGTTGCACTATTCACCCCCTCTAGGGTATATTACTCAATATTATAAGTGGTATAAGAGCCTAAGTGCTGGGTTTTCTCTAGAGTCATGTTCGTTTCAAATAATGGTTTTTCTAAGGATCGGTCAATAGCTAGGTCACCAATGTTTAATGATACTGAATATGCTTGCTTGAAAGCTAGGATGAGAATAATTTCGGTCTCTATTGACTAATATGTTTGGGATATAGTAGAAACTTTTAGTACCTTAGGTATTAGTTTTTGTAATAACAACTATAGGACATTATATAAAATGTAGATACTAATGTTTTATCAAGATATGTATAGTATATAGTGCAAGATAATATACATGTATTGATTAAGAGGACTATACAGTATCAAGATGCTGATATCAGGAGTAGATTTAAGATGCTGATATAAAGTTTCAAGAGTTCAAGAATGAAGACTCATGAGTATTGAAGAGTTTAAGATTTCAAGATATTCCAGATAAGTTATAGAGTCATAAAATTTTTGTTAAAACCTTGGTAGCACTTTCGTGATCTCTCTTACCTTCTCTAATTTTATTCTAAATTGTTCAAATATCATATTTTAAAAATAATATTTTCAAAATATTTCCAAAAGTATTTTCAAATCACTTATACTTATAAAGATATCAATTTATTGCTTTTAAGTTTATATATATTTATTGAATTATTGTTTATACTTTAATAATCTATAACTATATTAACTATACATTTATTATTTATATTAAACTAAATAATTTTATCAAATATTTCAAAATTATTTTATAAAGTTTTATTAATTTTTAAAATGATTAAAATGTGTATAAACTATGTTTAAATGTTTGTACAAAGTTTCAAAATATTTTACAAAACTTAATATTTTCAAACAATATTTATTAAGTAATTTTTCAAAATACAAAGTGATATGTTGACATATCCTCTACAAGTATGTCAGTCGTATTTTCAAAATTCAAATTTGAATAGAAGTGAATTTTTATCGTATCTCGTCGCGGATGGACATGGCCATTGTTTCCCTATATATACAAGTCTTCCAAATGAATTTTGTAACATCCCAGTATTTTCAACCATTCGCATCCACACATGCCGGACTTGAATTGCTCAAGATACCAGTTTGTTAATTTAAATTTGGCAAAAACTCAACATATATAGTAAATAAATAAATCACAAAATCATAGACACAGAGTAATATGAAATAAGCAGTGGAAACAAATAAATAGTAGTTCATGAAGTTAGTATATATATATATAACAAAATTAAACAGAATACTACAGAAGTCTCGAATACAATAATCAATACAAATCTGAATGTATCAGTGGAGTCAGCCTAATGACTGAAAGCTGGATAGATAGATGAATCTCCAATCGAAGCTCCAACTGCAAAGGTAAGTCTCAAATGCTATGACACTCAGTTTGAACCGAACGTAAAGCAAAACACAAAACACTCGAGTTGGGATTAACATTCTTGTATCAATAAATCTAACTCAAGTGAAATATCAACTGAAATACAAGTTAGTTAGAGGATGCATGGGATACCCCTCTTCTAAGGATCCGTGGAACTATCTACAATGTAGAAATATACGCTATTAACAACCAAACTTCATTATAACACCGTGGTCATTCCAAAATAATTTATACTTCAAAACCAATATATCATTTCCATTTCAAAAACCATATAAAAACCAAATCAACACGATATCATTTTTCACTTCAAGTATATATCCATTTCTGAAATCATAGTACTTTCAATGTTATAACACTTTGGAAATCACAACATTTTTCAATCATAGTACTTTGGAAATCATAACACTTTAAAATCATAGCACTTTGGAAATCATAACACTTTGAAAACATAACATTACCTTTAAGCGTTTAGATACTAATAATAGTATACCTATAATAAAATAGTTTATAAAATAAAATAGTTTATATAAAAATAGTTATAAGTTAAAATAGTTTACAATAAAATAGTTAGTATATTAAAAATAGTTTATATTAAAAATAGTTTATATAAAAATGATTTACATTAAAATAGTTTATATGAAAATAATTTATAAAGTAAAATATATAAATAGTTTTAAGTATAATTTAAAAATACTTTACATAATAAAATAGCTTCCTCAAATTTCACAAATCGATTCAGATCAACCCGAATTCCAAAATTAAAATTTAATTCAATCTCAATTCGTCAATTTCAATTCAATTCAGTTTTTTAATAAACCATTCCAAATTATATCGATTTCAAAAACAGATTTAAACCAAAAAATAAACCATTTCAATTTCAATATATTCAAAGTTTTAAGTATTCAACAATTTCAAAACTAAATTTGATAATTTCATATATATATATATATATATATATATATCAAATTTACTTTACTATTATTTAGTTTTAAATTTGAAATATTCACTTTATAAATCCAATGTCAATTAAATAAAATCCCGAATTTCAAGTAAACTAAATATTCCTTTCAATTTACTTAAACTTAAATATTCATTTATCATTTCAAATTAATTTCAATTTATAAAATCATATCCTTTAAAAATCTCAACCTCAATAAGTTTCAAATTGATTTAATTAAGTAAAATCCTTAACACATAAATTTTAAATCAATATCTATTACCTTTACAACATTACTTTATAAATATCATTATAAAATCTATTTTTAAAATATAAATTTTAATAAATACTTAACCATAATATATTAAAATTAAATCAAACTTTATTATTAAACTTATTTTATATTAAAACAAACTTATACATAGCTTAAAAATGAAGAGTTTAACTATATGTAAAATAACATTTATATATATATCTAAAATCAATATTTATATAAAACTATATACATCTCTTTAAAACTTAGAAATCATTTCAAAATATATATATAGACCAACACTGTTTGTATATAATTTTCTATCCTAGGGTCAAGTGATACGGATATTTATCATTTCAATCCGCAATTAAATATAGACGGGTATATATATCATTTCAACCCGTAATCCCAAATTCAATTCAATGGAAATCGCTTGGTTTATCATTTTAACCCATAACGATTTTCTCCTATTCTACCAATCGTTTGGGTATGTATCATTTCAACCCATAGGGAATTCTATACTGACAGGGAAATTGCAGAATGATTACAGATATGATAATAATATAACAGGCATATATCATCAATATAAATAATAGATAATGGTGTCAGATGTCACATGTGAACAGATAGCATTTATATAGCAATGTAAATAACTAACAGTAGCATATTTCAATTGTCGTTTCAATTGAAATCAAATTTAATAAATATAAGAACATTAATCATGAGTAATTGCTCACCTTTCGAGGCTAGAGAGGATAAACAATGAGATGGATTACGAATCCAAGCACAGATTTCGAAGAAAAGCACGATGGACACGAGTTAGATGGACAAAGCTGTTATATAGGAATAGACAAATCAAATCAGAACTGGATCGATGAAGATAATTGGTGTAAGTGAACTTAACTATAACTATATATAAATCATATTTTAAATTCAAACACATTTATATTGATTGTATATGCATTCCAATTCTATTATTCAAATTAAAACATATATATTAATATCATCATATACACTATTATTATATTTGAGGTCAAAAATTATAAACCCAGATTACAACAAATAAAACTATTCATTGTACACATTTATATTATATAAACAAATTTCAAATCAGCGTTTTATAAAACAAAAATATCACCCTTATATTGAACTAACAGACTATACATATGGCTGCCATATGTATGTAACCATTAAAACTTACATACAAGTTATATTTTAAAATAGCATATATATATAATATATAACTGATCTGTAACATACATAAATATATATATATATGTATGTATGTATGTATAAACAACTAACTTTGAAATACTACCAACTGTAATACAAGCTGTAAATAAATAAAACTACATAAACATCTTTATAATATAGTGCATATAAACTGGAATATAACTTTGGCATCTTATAAAAAGACACACGCACACAAATATATATATATATATATATATATATATATATATAAGAAACTACTATATAAGTATGTACTTTATACTTGAAGTATAACAATTGTCATATTATATACTTATATATATACAAAATATATAACAAACAGTTATATATAAACAAACCGTTATGTCTATACATTAATACCAAGCAGTTCATATGCATATAACAACAACATTTTACTTTATAATACTTTAAACGATGCTAGAGCAGCAACTATATAATATACATAATACAGTAAAACAAAATATATAATATGAAGTTAAAATTATCGGCAGCAATTTTATGCTATATATATAAATATATATTATAAACAAATTCATCTATAAACAAATTCACATAACACTGCGTAACCAGACTATAATATAAACTATATACATAATTACAATAACCGATTTCATTTAAACATTAAACTTATAACCTATATACAAGAATATATATATATATATATATATACATATACATATATATATATTTAAAATCACAAAACAACTTAACAACAAACTATATATACAACCAAATGCTAATATATATAACAGATCATACAGATCGTATACTCAGATATATAGCCATATCTATATATATGTATATAATAGAATATATGCATAACTTATATGTTATTAATATAATAAAATAGCTTAGGAGATATATACAGAGAAACATGTAAATATTATAAGTTTCACGGCGACAACCTCGTAAGAAATATACATATATATACATCAACATCCATATATTTTAAACTGACATATATATATATAAACTAACACTTTATGAGCTAATATATACATATATATACACTTATGCAATGAAGATGAGCGGCTAGTTGAGGAGGCATGCAAGACAGGTGGCCGATGGAGAGGAAGGTGGTGGTGGTGCTGCTGCTCGTGCTCAGGTCGAGGAGGGTTGGGTGAAGCTCGGTTGTGGCTGATGCATGGCTCATGGGGTGTGAGTATGATAAAGCGGAGGAGGGGCGATGAGCTAAAGGATCAGGAAAATCTACAAGGTCAGGGAGCAAGTTCGAGTGGGGCGGCGATGGAAGTGGGGTCTCAGCCAAGTGAAGGTGGAAGGGAGAGGAATTGGAAAGAAGAAGAAGTGACGAACTAGATGCATCCTATATGGTGTTATATATATTTATTAGCTTAAAATAAGATAAACAATATAAAATGCCAGAGAAAGAAAGTGAACCAGCAGATAATAATCAATCTAAGAAAAGAAACCGTCACTTTGATGAATTCAATTAGTATTGATTGCTAATGGCTGACAGCTATCATACAAAAGACACGAAAGGACAAAGGAATACAAAAAGTTCAAAACAAGTATCGATACAGATATCTGTTACGTGGATTCCACCGCGTACTGCACACCGAAACATAGAAGTGAATCTACCATAGCGATCAACAAGATGAGATGATCAAAATGGAATAAAGATATCAGTGGTATGATTATCCTATCAAAAATCGATAGTTGGTACCGAAAGTGCTGCTAATTTGTCGAAAATAAGATAAACGGAGCAATAGCAATACAAATTTGGAGAAACGAAATATGATGTCTAACTTAGAAGATGATTCACAAATTTATTATGTAAAAATATTCAGGTCTGGAAAATATTTTATTATCTTCAATTATTGACTGATTGGAATTGAAATAAAATTACACAAGAAAATAAACATCAATATTATCAGATGAAAATTTGTAACGACCCAGAATTTTTAGTAATTAGAATTTGAATATTTAATTAATTTTAAATATTAATAAGTGAATTTATAAGTCAAATAAATTTTTATTTGAATTATTGGATTTAATTGGATAATTAAATCGATAATTTAATATGTTAAATTATGGAAATAATTGAAAATTGGGTTAAATATGATTGAAAATGATTTGTAAAATTTTATTTTATCATGTTGGAGTTAGAATGATATTTTAGAACTTTTAAAATCGAATTAAGAGTTAATTTGTGAAAATTGAATATTTTAATATTTAAATCGACTAGTGAAAATAGTCAATTTTTGAACAGTCTCAGAATTGAACGAAATCAGTTCCATTGGATCCGTAATAGTTAGTTATTACCGGATTTCAATTTTCGTGTCAATCGGAGCTATCGTTTGATCGTGGCAGCTCGAAACGCATCGAATTATTTTTTATTTTAATTTGGTGAGTTAAAATAGCCATTTTTCAAAAAGTCTCGGATTTCGACGAAACCAGTTTCATCGGATCCGTAATGTGATATTATTGTAAGATTTCAAATTTCGTGTCAATTGGATTCACCGTTTGTCCGGTACAAATTAAAACGCCTAGAAAATCGTTTAAATTGGTTTAATTTAAATTGAGCGTTTACAGCCATAACTCGCACAGATGTCCGAATTAGCTTTCGAAACCTGTTCCATGGTGTCCGGAACGTGGGATAAACCTTAGGAACGTCAGTTTCGGCGCGTAAATCGGAGTTCGGAATTTCCGGATGAATAGTGTCGTTCGAAACTCTATAAATAACCCCCACTCTCTTCATAAAATTATATATATATATATATATATATATATATATATATATATATATATATATATAACTAAACCCTAGCCGCCAGTATCAATTGGATGGCCGAAATTGTCCCAAATTCATCCCTCAATCTTTCTCAATCCACACGTTTTTAGAAAAAGTTGTTAACTAATAAATCGAAGAGCTCGCCGAATACTTCAAATCCATACGGAGTTGATCGTGTTTGGAGCAACGTGGGAGGAGAAAAGGGGGGCCGACAGTGGTAACTTGCGCACGCAAATCGCGACTCTACAGGCAGCCGAGTGTCACATCATTGGGGCCGGTGGTGGCTATGGGCGAGGCGCACGACATGGAGCTCCTGGATCGTGTTCGTGTTGCTCGTGGAAATCGAATTATTTAACCCTAAATAATCAAATGGGTTCGGTTTTGAACGTGATGGCCTGAAGATATGTCGCGTGGGAGAAGGAAGGTGTATGCGGCCTGATGGGCTTGGGGTTGTGATGAACGGTCTTGATTGTGTTAGGTTTAAAATTAATTAGATTATGTTGTAAATAGTTATAAAATTTGTATAAACTTGTAAAATCAATATCTTTTTCATACGAGGTCGAAAACGCGCGAAACCAGTTGCGTTGGAATCGTATGGACGAGCACTACGCGATGAAATTGGATTGGAGTCGTTTGGAGTTAGTGAGAATTTTGGGTAAAATTAAACGTCCGTTTAATTTTATTCGAAATAAATCGCTAAAACGGAAATAAAATCAAGGTGAGAACTTCTCAGTCAATCGAATCAGTTTCGATTTTATTTTAAATAGTTAGATTTAAAATATTTGAATGCAAGTTTGAATGATGATTGTTATCTATTGATTGTTAAAATAGACATTATACGCCGTTAGTAAGCGGATGTTATTTAATAAAAACATATACCGCGAATATTTCATAAACAGTGAAATTGGTATTATATATAATAGCAATATATATATATTGGCATATGTATGTATAGGAGTTATTGATTTCCCCCATTTTTTTGTTTAGCGGATGAGACCTTATTGCGCCGTCTATTAAGCGGATAATATTTTAAATCCCATATACCGCGATAATTTCGTACTGGAGCGAAATTGGTATTGTGCTAATGTTTGTGGATGCAGGAAAAACAGGTTGGAGGGATCCAACTGGATTCCTCAACAGTATTTATTTGATTTCAGATATTTTGATATTTGATGGATTATCATATACGTTATATGATGTCGTTGTAGTCGTGATTGACTATTTGGTGTGTAGCATCATTGGACCAAATTTGGAATTTTAAAATGATTTCAAAGTGATTTTTGAAAGTATACGTTTATAAAATATTTTTGAAATTGATTCATTTTAAATAAATAAACGTTATAATTTTTAAAGTTATAAAAATTATGATTCTTGAGAAATATAGTTAAAAACTGATTTTTGAGAATAAGATGCTAATGATTTATAAAATAGTTTAATCGGGATTTTAGAATTTATTGTGAAAAGTTTAAATATAGGATTTATGAAATTTAATTATTTTATGAATCAAAAATGGTGAAATAATAAAGGAGATTAAAGATGTTTTAAAATAATAGTATAAATTGATTTTATAAAAGATTTATAAATGGATATTTATAAATTGAAATATTGACATTATAAAACGAGTTTTTATAAGTGTTTGAATGAAGTGAAAATGAATTTCATAAATTGAATGAAATTTATAAAATTATAAATGGTGAAATTATAAATGGAATTTTATAAACAGTAGGTTTATAAAATTTATAAAGTCATTATGAAAATGGTTTTGGATAAATAATTGAATCTTATAAGTTATAAAATTTATAATTTGGGAAGTTAAAAGAACGATTTTGTAAAATAATCGTTTTATAAGTGTTTAACTTATAATGTGAACTTTTGTTTTATAATTGAATTATAAACTGGAATAGGTTAATAAAGGAATTTATAAAAGGAAGTTGTTATAAATAAATATAAATGGAATTTATAAACATTGTTTTATAAATTCGCAAATGACTTATTTTGACAAGAAAATTTGTTGAAACCTATAAATGGAGTTATATTCACATTTTTGAATAGTGAATAATCCTTTGAATTAAAATGAATAAAAGGATGAAATTGTTAATGAAGTATATTCACGTTTTTGAATAGTGAATAACACGTTAAAGAAATTGTTTTGGATTAGGATGTTTTAAATAGAATTAAAACGATCGAACAATGTTTTAAAATATGTTGAGATTCGAAACCATAGATTTCAACATTTATTGTTGAAATAGACGTTTTTGAGAAATAAAAGGAAATAGTGGACTATAACACTGTTGTTATAGTAAATGATTTCCGAAAGGAAATGTTTTGTATAGTATTGGGATTTATATATATGTCTTAAAAATTCGAATCCCTATACTAGTGATTTTGGGTTGTCGTAACGATGTTTTACGCAACATTCGTTTTGGCCCAAATAAATATGTTTAAGAGAATGATTTCCTTAAAGAATGAAATATGTACTTAATTTCGATTGAAGTATATTGAATATTTTCCAAGGGTTGAAAATAAATAAAATTTGTGAATTACTTATGAATAAATAAGCATGGAAATGTTTTTCCAATATAAAGTGAATATTAGAGAATTTATCTTTTTGAAGATAAATTGAAATGAATAATCGAAATCGAATATTCATAGATATTTTGGATTATAAATTCACTATGGAATTTATGAATGAAAAAGAGAATTGGGTTTAAAAATAAATACTGATTTATTTTGAAATGTGAAAATTATATATCTTGTAAAGATATTTTGGAAAGTAAATAATTTGGAAAATAATTTGGAATCTGGTGATGTGTGCATATCTATTGATAGTTCAATAGCCGACTATCAATATTTCCCTTTGAATGGGTAATTGATGTGATTTGTTTGAATGTGAATGCTACACTTATTTTTGAATAAGCGCTCACTATTCGGGTTAACCGGGAAAGGACCATGGGGTCGTATAACCCATTCCGAATATGTGATACGTCGTTGTGAATTGCATTGAAGATCGGTGTTGAAGACCGAGTATTTGTGAAAGCGATAGGATGACCTATCGATTGTCTCTGCACTGGGTAGCTCCTGGTATAGAGATTTCCTAAGTGATGGGAAATTCGATCGGGATTGTGAATACCCGGATTGCGAGGGCTTCGTAAGAAGTGCCTTCGGTTTTGTTCGAGCTCGGAACAGACTTGTATGAATTGTATGTCTGACATTACAAGTTGAGATATAAAGCCGATTTCTTTCAAATATATTTATGTTGGTGGCGAAGAATTTATTCTTTTAGCTTAACACCCTTCTCTGAGACGTATGAGCTCAGAGGTTATATAGTTGAAGTTATCAGCGATATATTCCCAATTTGGTAATGTGACATGCTGAGTGTTGCTGTAAATGATCATTGTGTTGATTATTTGTGATAGGATCGTTTATTTGATCGTCTATCCTGGTGATCATTTCTATGATCATTTGTTGACCCAAAGCATGGCTTTTGTATAAAGTATGTTTTTGTGGACGTGACTTCGTCGAGCCTCACACCCCGGAAATGGTCAAAACAGGAAAGAAGCGGCAAGGTTATGAGGGGTAGCTCCCTTTAGGGTATGTACATTTCCTTCTGGATAGAGGTGGTATCATGGTATGGAGCCCAGATATTTAACCTATGTGGTTACTGCGAATTTATTACTTTGTGGTTGTTGGTTATCGGGATCCCGTGAGAAAGGTCGTTTACGATCGGGGAATGGCGTGCTCGTGTCAGTAGTTACCCAGTTAGGGGTAACCCGGCGTTGTGTTGGCAGAGTTCCGGTTTGGTTCTCGGGGACGTCCGTCCAGAGGCGTTCTCATGTGGCAATGGGAAGTTCCTTGGCCTGATCATTCGTTGGAAATCCAAAAAACAATACGAGACTTGTACGGTTTTAATTGTATAACCTGCTATGGAATGTGGCGGTAACCTGCTATTGAACATAGTTAGCTATAGTAGGCATAGTTCGAAATGTCTATGCTGGCTAAGATTTATATTCTACTTTCGAAATAAATTTTTTTCCTACACTATGCACTAGTAATAATATCAAATGTTATTTTAAATGCGTATCAAGCATCTTTGACTATCATAAGGAGAAATCTCCTCCGATTCTGCGTTTGCATTGTGTGTGTGTGCGGGAGGCCTTATGGTAGTCTCATTTTTAAAAGCATTGCGAATTGACTTTAAAAATATTCCCCTATTTTGATTTTCAAAGATAGATAAACTATTTTGAGTTCTCACACCAGTCTTGTTAAGCTTTGGGCTATGTGATGGGGGGTTCTCGCTTCGCGGTTAGGTGGCGAACGGGAGACTCTTACTCCCACACATCCTCTTTTAGGGGGTTGGTTAGGTGTAACCTAAGACAGTCGAGAGGCTGGCCGTAAAAGTAAGGTCTGGGGTACCAGTGTAAGCCACGGTGGGGCTGGGATGGTTGAAAAGCCTACCGGTTGTGACCGCTGACGTCTCGTTTGTTACATTTGGTATCAGAGCATATGGTTAAGCGACAACCATGGTTCTGTTGGGTATTACTCATTAGAGATAAAGTCAGCAGTACTCTAGAATGAGTTTGAGTGTAATAATAGCTATGAGAGCGTATTTGTTAGTGAATATATAAAATTGTTTTATATTGTGATGATTGGTTTGTTGAGTGGCATATGAACTTTCGTCAGCGTGGTCCGCAAGACTATGCCGAAGGGGTTTCTAAACACTTGAATAGAACAATTTGACACAGTATTGTTTTAAAAATGGGTAAATGAAATAATTTTACCTTGATTATATTTTATATATAAAGGAATAATTCTTCAGAATTATTAAAGTATATAAGTTGATTGTTTGGTTATTGAATAAGTTGTTTGAATAATCTAAATTGAAGAATAATTGTATAAGCAAAAGAATTATAAGAATTGAATTATAATTAAAGTGATTGCAATTGTGAAATAAACTTATATATATAAGAAGTGAAATTATATGAATATATTTATGAATATGAGTTGTAATAAAAATGAATTTAAGTTATGTAAAACAAGTGATGTTTATGAAATGAAATATAACTTAAGAGTTGTTGAATGAAGTTGATATTAATATCAAAATAAATTAATAAATTAAGTGATAAATGTGAACTTGAGTTATATAAATGAAATTCAACTTTAGAAATTGAATTGAATGAATGGATTGAATATTAATCAATTAAATGTAAATAAAGTTGATATGAAATAATGAATGTAAGTGTTAGTTCATTAAAATCTAATGTTATTGAAAGTTGAATAATTGAATGAAAATCAATTTAATTAAACCAATTGTAAGCAAAGGAATTTGGTTGTAATTGATATACATTGGTTGTTAGATGATTGTTAGTTGATTGTTTATAATTCATTAAATGTTAATGAAATTGAAAGCTAAAGTAATTGGAATTCAATTGGTAGTTAAGTGAATCTTGAATAAAAATTGAATTTGAATTGGAAGTGAACCAACTTGAATATGAATTAGTGAATATAAACTAATTGAAAATGAATGCTAGTAAATCCAATGTTAATGAATCTAATGTGATTTAAATTGAAAACCAATTCATTGAATATTAATGAGAATATGAATGAATATATGTTGGTTATGAATTTGTTGAATGTTAGTTGGTTGATGCTTGCTTTTATTGCATTTGCTATGTTGGAATTATAGTTATTATGTTGTTATATGATGTATATCGATACTATTTTCATATATACATGTTCTCATGTTGTTTGTTGAGTGTTTAGTAGGTGTGGATCGCGTTTGCTTCGCATTTGGAGCTCGCTTTCGCGTTATATTATCAGTATATGCTCGCTAATAAAATATAAGGTACATATCTCGGATTACATACCGTAATTTTATACTTTTTTCCCTTCGGGATGCCTCATTACTTGATGAGATGTATATTTGTGATATATATACTGTCATTTTTTTTCGGATCGAGCCGCGCAAAGGAGACTATGGCGAATTTTTCCGAAAATTTAAGGCGTTAGAAAAAATTTGAGAAAATTGGAAAATTTTGAAAACTTTAACTTTGATTTTGGAATTGAAAGTTAAACAATAGTAGTTGTTTTTGAAAAGATAAGTAAGTATGATTTGAAAACTTAGTAAAGATTTATAAGAAGTTTAATTATGAATTTTGGAAAGTTAATAGATTCTGTAACCTTTCTTACTTGTTAATTTCGAGGACGAAATTCTTTTAAGGGGGAAAGATTGTAACGACCCAGAATTTTTAGTAATTAAAATTTGAATATTTAATTAATTTTAAATATTAATAAGTGAATTTATAAGTCAAATAAATTTTTATTTGAATTATTGGATTTAATTGGATAATTAAATCGATAATTTAATATGTTAAATTATGGAAATAATTGAAAATTGGGTTAAATATGATTGAAAATGATTTGTAAAATTTTATTTTATCATGTTGGAGTTAGAATGATATTTTAGAACTTTTAAAATCGAATTAAGAGTTAATTTGTGAAAATTGAATATTTTAATATTTAAATCGACTAGTGAAAATAGTCAATTTTTGAACAGTCTCAGAGTTGAACGAAACCAGTTCCATTGGATCCGTAATAGTTAGTTATTACCGGATTTCAATTTTCGTGTCAATCGGAGCTATCGTTTGATCGTGGCAGCTCGAAACGCATCGAATTATTTTTTATTTTAATTTGGTGAGTTAAAATAGCAATTTTTCAAAAAGTCTCGGATTTCGACGAAACCAGTTTCATCGGATCCGTAATGTGATATTATTGTAAGGTTTCAAATTTCGTGTCAATTGCATTTACCGTTTGTCCGGTACAAATTAAAACGCCGAGAAAATCGTTTAAATCGGTTTAATTTAAATTGAGCGTTTACAGCCATAACTCGCACAGATGTCCGAATTAGCTTTCGAAACCTGTTCCATTGTGTCCGGAACGCGGGATAAACCTTAGAAACGTCAGTTTCGGCGCGTAAATCGGAGTTCGGAATTTCCGGATGAATAGTGTCGTTCGAAACTCTATAAATAGACCCCCACTCTCTTCATAAAATAAAAATATATATATATATATAACTAAACCCTAGCCGCCAGTATCAATTGGATGGCCGAAATTGTCCCAAATTCATCCCTCAATCTTTCTCAATCCACACGTTTTTAGAAAAAGTTGTTAACTAATAAATCGAAGAGCTCGCCGAATACTTCAAATCCATACGGAGTTGATCGTGTTTGGAGCAACGTGGGAGGAGAAAAGGGGGGCCGACAGTGGTAACTTGCACACGCAAATCGCGACGCTACAGGCAGCCGAGTGTCACATCATTGGGGCCGGTGGTGGCTATGGGCGAGGCGCACGACATGGAGCTCCTGGATCGTGTTCGTGTTGCTCGTGGAAATCGAATTATTGAACCCTAAATAATCAAATGGGTTCGGTTTTGAACGTGATGGCCTGAAGATATGTCGCGTGGGAGAAGGAAGGTGTATGCGGCCTGATGGGCTTGGGGTTGTGATGAACGGTCTTGATTGTGTTAGGTTTAAAATTAATTAGATTATGTTGTAAATAGTTATAAAATTTGTATAAACTTGTAAAATCAATATCTTTTTCATACGAGGTCGAAAACGCGCGAAACCAGTTGCGTTGGAATCGTATGGACGAGCACTACGCGATGAAATTGGATTGGAGTCGTTTGGAGTTAGTGAGAATTTTGGGTAAAATTAAACGTCCGTTTAATTTTATTCGAAATAAATCGCTAAAACGGAAATAAAATCAAGGTGAGAACTTCTCACTCAATCGAATCAGTTTCAATTTTATTTTAAATAGTTAGATTTAAAATATTTGAATGCAAGTTTGAATGATGATTGTTATCTATTGATTGTTAAAATAGACATTATACGCCGTTAGTAAGCGGATGTTATTTAATAAAAACATATACCACGAATATTTCATAAACAGTGAAATTGGTATTATATATAATAGCAATATATATATATTGGCATATGTATATATTGGAGTTATTGATTTGCCGCATTTTTTTGTTTAGCGGATGAGACCCTATTGCGCCGTCTATTAAGCGGATAATATTTTAAATCCCATATACCGCGATAATTTCGTACTGGAGCGAAATTGGTATTGTGCTAATGTTTGTGGATGCAGGAAAAACAGGTTGGAGGGATCCAACTGGATTCCTCAACAGTATTTATTTGATTTCAGATATTTTGATATTTGATGGATTATCATATACGTTATATGATGTCGTTGTAGTCGTGATTGACTATTTGGTGTGTAGCATCATTGGACCAAATTTGGAATTTTAAAATGATTTCAAAGTGATTTTTGAAAGTATACGTTTATAAAATATTTTTGAAATTGATTCATTTTAAATAAATAAACGTTATAATTTTTAAAGTTATAAAAATTATGATTCTTGAGAAATATAGTTAAAAACTGATTTTTGAGAATAAGATGCTAATGATTTATAAAATAGTTTAATCGGGATTTTAGAATTTATTGTGAAAAGTTTAAGTATAGGATTTATGAAATTTAATTATTTTATGAATCAAAAATGGTGAAATAATAAAGGAGATTAAAGATGTTTTAAAATAATAGTATAAATTGATTTTATAAAAGATTTATAAATGGATATTTATAAATTGAAATATTGACATTATAAAACGAGTTTCTATAAGTGTTTGAATGAAGTGAAAATGAATTTCATAAATTGAATGAAATTTATAGAATTATAAATGGTGAAATTATAAATGGAATTTTATAAACAGTAGGTTTATAAAATTTATAAAGTCATTATGAGAATGGTTTTGGATAAATAATTGAATCTTATAAGTTATAAAATTTATAATTTGGGAAGTTAAAAGAACGATTTTGTAAAATAATCGTTTTATAAGTGTTTAACTTATAATGTGAACTTTTGTTTTATAATTGAATTATAAACTGGAATAGGTTAATAAAGGAATTTATAAAAGGAAGTTATTATAAATAAATATAAATGGAATTTATAAACATTGTTTTATAGATTCGCAAATGACTTATTTTGACAAGAAAATTTGTTGAAACCTATAAATGGAGTTATATTCACATTTTTGAATAGTGAATAATCCTTTGAATTAAAATGAATAAAAGGATGAAATTGTTAATGAAGTATATTCACGTTTTTGAATAGTGAATAACACGTTAAAGAAATTGTTTTGGATTTGGATGTTTTAAATAGAATTAAAACGATCGAACAATGTTTTAAAATATGTTGAGATTCGAAACCATAGATTTCAACATTTATTGTTGAAATAGACGTTTTTGGGAAATAAAAGGAAATAGTGGACTATAACACTGTTGTTATAGTAAATGATTTCCGAAAGGAAATGTTTTGTATAGTATTGGGATTTATATATCTGTCTTAAAAATTCGAATCCCTATACTAGTGATTTTGGGTTGTCGTAACGATGTTTTACGCAACATTCGTTTTGGCCCAAATAAATATGTTTAAGAGAATGATTTCCTTAAAGAATGAAATATGTACTTAATTTCGATTGAAGTATATTGAATATTTTCCAAGGGTTGAAAATAAATAAAATTTGTGAATTACTTATGAATAAATAAGCATGGAAATGTTTTTCCAATATAAAGTGAATATTAGATAATTTATCTTTTTGAAGATAAATTGAAATGAATAATCGAAATCGAATATTCATAGATATTTTGGATTATAAATTCACTATGGAATTTATGAATGAAAAAGAGAATTGGGTTTAAAAATAAATACTGATTTATTTTGAAATGTGAAAATTATATATCTTGTAAAGATATTTTGGAAAGTAAATAATTTGGAAAATTATTTGGAATCTGGTGATGTGTGCATATCTATTGATAGTTCAATAGCCGACTATCAATATTTCCCTTTGAATGGGTAATTGATGTGATTTGTTTGAATGTGAATGCTACACTTATTTTTGAATAAGCGCTCACTATTCGGGTTAACCGGGAAAGGACCATGGGGTCGTATAACCCATTCCGAATATGTGATACGTCGTTGTGAATTGCATTGAAGATCGGTGTTGAAGACCGAGTATTTGTGAAAGCGATAGGATGACCTATCGATTGTCTCTGCACTGGGTAGCTCCTGGTATAGAGATTTCCTAAGTGATGGGAAATTCGATCGGGATTGTGAATACCCGGATTGCGAGGGCTTCGTAAGAAGTGCCTTCGGTTTTGTTCGAGCTCGGAACAGACTTGTATGGATTGTATGTCTGACATTACAAGTTGAGATATAAAGCCGATTTCTTTCAAATATATTTATGTTGGTGGCGAAGAATTTATTCTTTTAGCTTAACACCCTTCTCTGAGACGTACGAGCTCAGAGGTTATATAGTTGAAGTTATCAGCGATATATTCCCAATTTGGTAATGTGACATGCTGAGTGTTGCTGTAAATGATCATTGTGTTGATTATTTGTGATAGGATCGTTTATTTGATCGTTTATCCTGGTGATCATTTCTATGATCATTTGTTGACCCAAAGCATGGCTTTTGTATAAAGTATGTTTTTGTGGACGTGACTTCGTCGAGCCTCACACCCCGGAAATGGTCAAAACAGGAAAGATGCGGCAAGGTTATGAGGGGTAGCTCCCTTTAGGGTATGTACATTTCCTTCTGGATAGAGGTGGTATCATGGTATGGAGCCCAGATATTTAACCTATGTGGTTACTGCGAATTTATTACTTTGTGGTTGTTGGTTATCGGGATCCCGTGAGAAAGGTCGTTTACGATCGGGGAATGGCGTGCTCGTGTCAGTAGTTACCCAGTTAGGGGTAACCCGGCGTTGTGTTGGCAGAGTTCCGGTTTGGTTCTCGGGGACGTCCGTCCAGAGGCGTTCTCATGTGGCAATGGGAAGTTCCTTGGCCTGATCATTCGTTGGAAATCCAAAGAAACAATACGAGACTTGTACGGTTTTAGTTGTATAACCTGCTATGGAATGTGGCGGTAACCTGCTATTGAACATAGTTAGCTATAGTAGGCATAGTTCGAAATGTCTATGCTGGCTAAGATTTATATTCTACTTTCGAAATAAATTTTTTTCCTACACTATGCACTAGTAATAATATCAAATGTTATTTTAAATGCGTATCAAGCATCTTTGACTATCATAAGGAGAAATCTCCTCCGATTTTGCGTTTGCATTGTGTGTGTGTGCGAGAGGCCTTATGGTAGTCTCATTTTTAAAAGCATTGCGAATTGACTTTAAAAATATTCCCCTATTTTGATTTTCAAAGATAGATAAACTATTTTGAGTTCTCACACCAGTCACATGACTGACTCGGAGTTTATTGTTTTCCTTCCTAAACTCTGGGTGCCCACCAATTTCCACAGGGGCAGTCAAGAGTTAGGTTTATCAGGATATTCTGGATATTCTGGAGTTGCTGGAGGCAAGCTGGATGGCATGACGTATTACTAGTTATATAGTATTTCTTTTTCCGCTGTTTGTTTGATGTTGTATACTCTGATGATATGATGTAATGAAATGAAATGTATAAAATGTAATAACTGATATAGTTCTTTGTTTAAAGATTATTCATTTATTATTATATGTTGGTCCGCTGCGAATTGTGAGATTCTGATGTTGTTCTGTTGTTTTCTGTTCCGTTCTATTCTCTTTTCTTTCTATTTTAAAATGATCTATTTTCTTTCTGTTCTATTTTCTACTCTATTCTCCTATTTTCTATCTTCTTCTCTCTTCTTCTCTCTTTTTCTTTTCTTAAATTCTTTTTAAAAACCCTAACTATTCGGTTTTTCGGCAACGAAAAATCGAACATGTTACAAAATTTAGCAGTTGTTATATTTAATTAAACGTATTCCAAATATTAAATTTTTATTTAAAATTTTTTATTATTTAAAATTTCATAAAATTTAGTTAAATATGTTAATAAAATAAATATAAATTTACGGGTCGTTACACTCTCCTCCACTCAAAGCTTTTCGCCGTCGAAAAGGAAGAAGGTAGGAGAATAGAAACAACAAGAAAGAAAAATAGATTGAAAGAAAAGATAAAAAATTAATTTAAAACTATATAAATCTCGATTTAAATTAAATAATATTCAATAATTTGGTTTGGTCCATTTAACTAAATCAATAAATAGTTGTTCGACTCAAATTTGTTAGTTCAAACTGTCAATTCAGATCATAAATTTCATTTAGTTTGAAGTTGATTTTCATTCACTTATTTATATAAAGATTAGTCACTTACATAATCTGTTTTCCATTAAAGATTTCAGTCATAAATGAATCATTTCATAAAATATTACCTAAGCTTTTATTGCCTTCACTTAAATTTTAAATCTAATTCAGTTATTGAATAAAAATTTAAGCTTTTGGTATTCGGCCTTGAAGAGAAAAGAAATATTTCAATATAGCAAAAAAATTCAATTAAAACATTTAACCTCATTCACTAGTAAGATATATTTAAAACACCCTTATAGCGTTATGCAAATATTTGTCAAAGTCTAAAACAATGTTAGAAATTTATATCAAAACATTATAATAAGCTTTAAAATAAAGTTAATAATTCTAAAATATTTACAACACAAATAATTTACTATTAAACTGTGTAGTATATAAATAAACAATATTTTAAACATTTTAAATTATTTAGAAAGAAAAATGATCAAAATATCCTTTATATAATACTTTATCAAAATACATTAATAACTTGATGTCTTAACAGGTTTATCCTCGTTCTTGTAGACTCTGGCCATGCATTGATCAGGCGCAAAGCTAGAATTCCCCAAGTAGTTAGTAGACTTGTTTCAACACCTAGTGAAAAATACTCGAAAAACCTTCAAAACCGATATGGAAAGTACAATCCAAACAAATCAACCGAATCGAATCGAATCGAATCATGGATCGTAGATACACAATGATTACACCTGGATCCCCCAAGGAACATCCATACCTTTTAAGCAATCACTGCCTTGTGAATTTTTCCATGATAACCAAAAACCCTTAGACCGTGGATATACAATGGTTATGCGTGGATCCCTCAGGAAATGTCCGTACCATTTAAGCAATCTATGCCTTGCGGATTACGCCAATAAAATGACCATAGATCGCAGATACACAATGGTTACGCCTGGTTCCTCGTTGAAACATTTGTATCCGTAAGCCGTCACGGCCCTACGAATTGCGCTATGCAGTCGAGTTCGTAAGACCATGGGTAACGCCATGGAATTCGAAGGACACTCGAGTATCATATCCGGAAAACCCATATTAGAGAGAATAATATCGATAGAATGAATCCAAAATGTGGCCACAAAGAGGATATCAAGCAGAAGGCACTTTCCATATCTTTACTTCGAAAATATGTATTATATAGTACCCTTTTAAATCAATTTCAAATATCTTACGTATACAACGTCAATGATACATAAGATTTCATTTTCAAATAAGGTACTTTCAAAATTAAAAATCTCAAATATGTCAAATCATTCTTATATAAATTCCGCTATATATATAAGATTTATCTCTTCAGACCGAATACCTTCCTAAGTTAACTGTTTCAAAGTCACTTGTACTTGTATAAAGTCCATCTTATACAAGAATCAAAAAAAATTCAAAAACCAATTTCAATGTATGAAATGCCATACGAGATTCAAAATTAGAGGAGTCCTAATCAAAGAGAACTCAAATCACGAAAACAGACTCAGTAGGAAGATATGATAATTAAATTACAAACGAGGAAGATGGATATACTTATATAAATCGCGGGCGACCCTAACCGAGCCAACCGTTACTTCGAGAATAAGATCGATGTAGAATTCTGAGGTAAATCGTCATTCAATCGCAAGAGATAGAATTCGAGCATAATAAAAGATGGCAGCATTTCAACCAAAGATATAGAAATATCCGGTGAATCAATGCTTATTCTAAAGGAGTTTCACCCCTTTACAAATCATTCAGTGGAGCTATGAGATGCTCCAGAATCAAGAAAACACGAATAGGGAGATAAAGATGGATTCCAGAACAGAAGGGGTGTCCTAGAATTCAAAGGAAATCCGAATCAAAGAGAAAGAGATTCAAGCTAGAACAAAAGTGATTCTGTAATTAATTTTACTATATATGCTAAGTTTTTGCCTAAAACCAGAGCTCTGATACCACATGTAACATCCCGGTATTTTCAATCATTTGCATCCGACATGTGCAGATGCAAATGGCTGAAAATACAGGGATGTTACAAATTTTCATTCACTACTTTCTTATTTTTTCTCCTCTATTCACTCTCTTGATTTCTAAAGCAATTTCTATCGAAACTCTACCGAAATTCAACCAGAATCTAACTAAATCATTCCTATTGTGATTCTCTTTCGTATACTCTCTTATTTTTCTCACTCTTTCAGGATCAAGTGCTATTCAAGAGTTATATGATCAATTATAATCAAGGTAAAAGATTTGAGTCTATAACTCTATCAAATCAAACTCTTTTACTTAGTGGTGTGATTGGTATCCCTGAAATCCAAGTGGGTGTGATTATGGCCTGATTAAATTAATTGGGTGTGCTTAGCAGCCCAAAAATCTGTTGTGTGTGCTTATGGTCTAGAAATTATGTGGCTCTACCCAAAGGTCGGGATTTTAGAGGGTTTGTCTCGTAGCATTGAAAGCAAGATTGTATTTTCATTTACTAGTTGAAAAGAAATCCATACAAAGAATTATGCGGGACTGGATGTAGGGTAAATCCAAACCAGTATAAAATCCTAGTGTGTTCTTTCCTTTTACTTTTACTGCATTTACTTTTATCTTTACTTTGATTCTTTGATTGTTTCTATGATTGTTAATTTCATCATTTCACCCTTATGATCCCTATTCCGCTAGCTCATATTTGGTATCAGAGCATTGCATTTCAAAATATTCATAATCTGATTCTTTAAAAAGTTTCAATAGCTATTTTTGATAATATTTTTAACACTATTTTCAAAAAGATAATTTTCAAAATCATCAGAATGTTGCTTCAGAAATTTGATTGCAAAAAATCGCATGATCTTTTGCAAAGGTATGAATTGCAGAAACAGATACGTTACATGGATTTTGATGAAAAGACACTGGATGATCAAACTCTAAAGATCAAAAAGGAAAAATGGATATTGGATACTGGGTGCTCAAGTCACATGACCGGAAATCCGGAGATTTTGAAAGAAATAGTTTACAAAGATGGTGGATCAGTAAATTTTGGAGACAACTCTAAAGGATATGTGATTGACATTGGCAATGTCAATAATTCTAAAACTCCTACTATTTCTAATGTTTTATTAGTTAGGAATTTTAAGCATAAGCCAATGAATATTATTCAATTATGTGATAAGGGTTACAAAATTAAATTCGTAAAAAATAAATGTCATATTGAAGATAATGAGTCAAACATTATCTTTGAAGGTATTAGGAAATGAAACATCTATATATATTAAGTATGACGATTTCAAATGATAATTTCTTTTTATTGGCTAAATCAAGTGATCCTTGGATTTGGCATAAAAGATTTGATCATTTGAATTTCAAACTAATATCTAAGATTGCTAAAAATGATCTAGTTAAAGGTCATCCTAAAATGAATTTTAAGGCTAATTATTTATGCGATGCATGTCAATTAGAAAACTTAGAAAAGGTTCTTTTAAATCAAAATATATGATTTCTACCTCTCAACCCCTTGAACTCTTCTCTTAGATATTTTAATTCCCTCACAAATACAATCTATAAATCACAGTAGATATGTATTTGTAATCATAAATGATTATTCTAGGTTTATTTGGATGTTCTTCTTAAAACATAAAAGTAATGCTTGTGTAATGTTTAAAATCTTTTTTAAACGAATTTAAATTCAAATGTCTAATAAAATTAAAAATATTTGAAGTGATCACGTGGAGAATTCAAAAATAAATTTTTTGAGAATTCCTATAATAAGAAAGGTATAATCCATAGTTTTTCATTTCCATGAACACCACAACAAAATGGATTAGTAGAACGTAAGTATAGGATGACTCAAGAGTGCACTAGAACTATGCTAAATGATAGTAATTTGCCTAAATTTTTTTGGGCTGAAGAAGTTGGCACTTCATGCTATATGTTAAATAGAATTTTAATATGACCATTAATGTAGAAAATTCCATATGACTTATTCTATAATAAAAAGCCTAAAGTATCATATTTTATAGTTTATGGTAGTAAATGTTTTATTTAAATACTAAAGATAATTTAGATAAATTTGATGCTAAATCAAATAAAGGAATCTTTATTCGATATTCAAATGGAAGTAAAGCTCATAGAGTTTTCAATACTAGAACCAATACTATTTAAGAGACATTAAATTTCTCATTTGATGAAAAATTTAAAGTTTATAATCCAAATATTAATGAAGAAGAAAACATTGATAACCTAAATGAAATTAGTAATAATGAGATTGCCCAAAATGAAAATAATAATAATTTAGATAATTCACATCGAAATAAAAGAACAAGATACTTGAAAGGTCATCCTGCAGAAAATATACTTGGAAATATTGAATATGTTGTAAAACTAGAAATCAAGTAAATAAAATTTGTAGCATTGCTTTATTTAAAGTGTTGAACCTTAAAATCAAAAGGAAGCATCAACTGATGGTGCATGAATTCTTGCTATACAAGAGGAACTAAATCAATTTACAGGAAACGATGTATGAGAATTAGTCCCATGATTTAAGAATAAATCTATAATAGGAACTAAATGGGTATATAGAAACAAAACGAATGGATAAGAAGAGGCTGTAAGTAATAAAGCTCGATTAGTAGCATAAGGTTATTGTAAAGAAGAAGGAACATATTTTGATGAAACCTTTGCACCCATAGCATGATTAAATGCTATACAAATTTTACTTGCTTTTGCTAATCATAATAATTTTAAATTATATTAAATAGATGTTAAAAGTGCATTTTTAAACAGTTTTATTAAAGAAGATGTATATGTAGAGCAATCTCCACATTTTGAAGATGAAAACCTACCTAATCATGTTTTCAAATTAAAGAAGACTTTGTATGGTTTGAAACAAGCTCTACGAGCTTGGTATGACAGACTTAAATCCTATCTATTACAATCAAATTTTGAAATAGGAAAAGTAGATAGTATACACTTTTTATTAAAAGAGATAAAAAATGATATTCAAATAATACAAATATATGTAGACTAAATCATTTTTGAATCTACCAACGATAAAAAAAATAAAGATTTAAAAAATAATGAATAAAGAATTTGAAATGACTCATATGAGAGAACTGAATTATTTTCTAGGATTACAAATAAAACCACTAAGTTATGGAATTTTTGTTTGTCAAGAAAAATATGCTAAAGATTAAGTTCCCATGGCAACCAATGAAAAATTAAATAAAGAAGAAAATTCAAAAGATGTAGATAAAAAATTATATAGAGGAATGATTGGATCACTATTCATATGACTGCTAGTAGACTTGATATAATCCATAGTGTTTGTCTTCGTGCAAAATATCAATCCCAACCTAATGAAACTCATTTAAAATCGGTAAAATGAATTTTGAGATATGTTAATAACACATTAGAATACGGGCTCTTTTAACCAAAAGAAGAATAATTTGAATCAATTTCATATAGTGATGCTGACTATACTGGTTGCAAATCAGATCAAAAAAGTACAAACGAAACTTGTCACTTTTTTAGACACTCTGTGGTTTCTTATTTTGGTAAGAAGTAAAACTCTATATATCTGTTACGGCAGAAGTAGAATAAATTTTCAATAGCATTAGCCTATTCATGATGCTAGGAAATCAAATCTACGGTTTCGATGACAACAACTATACAATGGAAATTGAATATGCATATATATTTCTATATACAAGTAGTTGTTAGAGTAACATCACTAGAAAGACAAGAATAAGGCTCAAAGAACGTTACAAGAGACTACAATTCGATAGGATCAATGAAGCAACAGAAAAAAATGCACAAAACAGACAAGCACAAGTTTCAAACATCTGGGTGTAGAAGCAAGATGTTTGGAAAAGTCCTCTGGAACAACCAACAGACTAAACCAGATGTCTGGCAGTAGCATTCAGACGTCTGAATATCTACTATATACAAAATGTATATAGTATCAGACCTCTGATACAAATACCAGACGATTGATTTTGAACTCGGATTTTAAATTCAAACTTCAACTGCCATATTCAAATAGACATCTCCACTTCTCTTCGCTGCAACTCTTCATCATCAACAGAAGCAACTGTAGAGCACTTGTTAATGGATGCATCTACTCAAGGAACCTCTCTACAACTATGTATATTATCAAGAATCAAGAGAATGAATCACCTTATTTACTTATGCTCTCTAATTACACACTCTATCATATATTCTTGATCTCTAGCAATCAATACTTGTATTTCAGTCTTCCAAATATTCAGATTTTTATAGAAAATACTCTCTAGATATATATATTGGAAGCATTTGTACTAATTAGTCAATATCCGTGTTATAGAACACACATTTGATGAGAACAATTTACTGTAACCAAGCCTATTCCTTCGAGCAAGGCGAGGGTGTTTGATAGTCAAATTCCGAAGGGGTGCTTCAGGACTGGACGTAGGACGGGATGTCCGAACCAGCATAAAATCCTAGTATGCTTATTCTAGATTCACCTAGATTAATATTGTTTTAGTTGAATTATATATTTTGTCACATATACTTGCATATACACTACACGATCCACTCTGTAGACTTACACATGGTATCAGAGCAAGGTTTGGTCAAAGTACAGTAACACGTTTCTGAATCACTTTAATATGGCAAGTATTTTCCAAGAAGGTCAATCCACAGCACGACCCTCACTTTCCGATGGTTCTAAGTATGCATATTGGTCAACACATATGAGATTTTTATGGAAGCCAATGGATTATAAATTTGGTCAGCCATTCAAAATAAATATGAAGCACCTGACACTGCTATGAACACATGGAATGATGCAAAAAAAACCGCAGCTTCTAATAATGCCAAAGCTATAAATGTTTTATTTTATTTGTTAGATAAAAATGAATTTTCACGTGTCATGTTGTAACATTTTCGAATTTTAACCAAGTATAATTTGGCAATTAATTTAATTTTGGAATTTATTTGTGAAATTTATTGTGAATTAATTAGGAAATTTCCAGAATAAATAAATATTTTAGATCTTAAATAGAACTTTGGCTTGAAATTTAAGGATAAGTATTTTAAAAATAAATATATTGAAATTAAATTGGTTTTAAAATCTTATTTTTAAGTAATAGGAATTTGTTACTAATTATTTAAAAATGCATTATAAATTTAAGATGATGTTTGAATTTGATTATAAATTTTTAAAAGACCAATTAAGAATAAATCATTTATTCATGTGCAAATTAAAATTTGTAAAAAAAACATCTTTTGCTTTAAAAGATTATATAAATGATTAATAAAGAGATGTATTTATTTAGATAAGAAATATGATATAAAGTTATATTTAAAATATTATTGTAGTGTTTAAAATATAGTTAGAATAAATATAAAGGCCTTGTTATGAATATACCTTTTTATAATAAACATATTAATGTAAAACATGTTTATAAATTAAAATGAAATGAGGGTTAAAAAAATTTACAATATAATTTTAATTAAGGAGTTAAATATGATTTGTATATATACATATATATGAATATGTTAAACATTAAAGACAGAATTCATAAATCGATAAAAAATGATTTGTAAATTTATTAAAGTTAAGGTTTAAACCATAGCATACAAATAAAATTTTGTACAAGGATATAAACAGAATATTACTTGTTTTGAACAAGTGTAAACCATGCATATAAGTAATTTACAAGTGTAAAAGCATGAATTGTGAACTCAAACAAGTAGGAAAAGAAAATTACTTTGTTTTCTTTGAATCAAAATTTTGAAAACATGCATAGAAACCAGCAAATCTGAGTTCACCTCACTTCTCAAATCTGAAAGTAAATCAAACTCTATTCTTTTCCAATGCAAAAGCTTTCTCCCTCAAAAATTCTTTCTTCTTTCTAAACTAAAAACAAAACCTGGAAAACAAAATGAAAACCAGGAAAGAAATAAAAGCTACAGATCAAAACAAAAAAAATCTGATTTTCTCAGACCAAACAAGCAAAAACCTGAAGCTTCAAAACTCTTTCATCTTCATATTCAAACCCTCTCAATCTGAAAGCTTTCAAGCCTGAAATTCAAACCCAGAAGTTAAGCTGGAGATCATTTCAAAATTCTAGGGCAAACAGTAAGCAAATTCAAATAAATGTAAAAGAAATTCGATCAAAACTTCTCGAGTTTGTAAATCAAGAATCTGAGAAAGAAAAATCAAAAGAAAGATCAAATAGCAAAAGCAATTCAAACAAATTTGGAGTCAATGTCTTCAACCTGAGAAGCAATGAAATAAAGGCAAAGCATTCCATTTTTTACAATAAACCAGAAAGAAATCAAAGGAAAAAGAAAATCCAAAAGCAACTCAACAGTAGAAAAATTCGAATGAAATACAGGAATCATGCATGCAAGTAAATCAAACAATTCCAGACTTTTGCTCTCTGTTTCAACATACATAGGTGAGCAAACTCACTTGTTTTTGCCTATAATCTTTGATATGGTATTGATGCTTAAAGGATGATCTGGAATGTTGTTTAATATGCCTGTATGTTTGAATGTATCAGTGCATGTCTGAATACACATACATTCACACCTGTTCTGTTGTACCCAGGTTCAAACACACCCAAATTTAACTCAAAACTCCATATACAATTAAATTTAAACCTTGACTTCTAAATGAAAAATGACTAAAATCAAGTAATATAAAATTTAAGATTTTTTTTAGGTACAATGGTTGGGTATTTATCTCAAAATTTTATAAATTACAGTAAAAATGGAAGCTTGGGTTAAAATCGATCAAATTAATTTCTATCTTTGATTATATTACCTGAATTATGGAGCGAAATGATGAATTTTAAGATAAATATCAAGATTTTTAGTTGAGTAGTTTGGGTGAACTCGTGGGTTGAATGTGAAATGAGTTTCTATCAAACTGCGGCGATCACGTGGGTTGTTGGTAACAGGGTCATGACTGGAGGGGGTCGAGGTATAGGAGAGTTTGACAAAAATGGTGGAAAGGGCAACCATGGGCGGTGGCATTGGCGATCGGTTGAGTTGGGTTTTTAACCCTAAATGGGTTAAACTTGGCAATCGAATCATGGCATCGTCTCTAGATGATCGAGTGGCATGAAACTTAGGGGAAAGCAACGTGGATGGTTGGGGAACATGTGGCCGGAGTCGCTGGGCTTCTGGTGGTCGACAACGTGGAAGCTAGGGGCATTTTGGTCGGAATTTTTTTCCAGGTTGCTCGAGTCGTTCGATTTTGCTCAGGAACTTGTGATCTTATTTTGATGATCGATATCGATTGCAATGGCGATGGGTGACGTGCAGGGAAGTTCGTCAGAAGTCGGAGGTGACTCAAGTGATGGTGCACATACATGTGCACGCAATTGTGTCTGGGTGATGGTGTGTGGTAGATGATTTAGTTGCCTCGAAGTTGATTTCAAGGCGCTAGGGTGTTGGCTCGAGAGTAAGTTCGGGGAATTTTGTGAACGAACCAGGTTTAGCACTTAAACAAAATTTAGGTTTGGAAAAGTAAAGCATACGGGTTGGTTTGAGAAAAACTCGAAGTAAATGGGAAATGGTCTCGGGTAATACTCGAAGTTGACTCAGGTTTCACAATTTCCAGTTTCAAAAACTTTAACAATCTAAGTTAACTTGATTTCTAAACTATCCTTTTTAAATTAATGATTGTTGTTAAGTTGAAATATGTAATTAAAGGTTTTAAAATGATGATATTTTAAATTAACTAAGTTCAAAATGTTTTAAATTTATAATTTTAAAAGAGTTACATTTAAATAAACTTAACAAAATAACAAAGGAGTTAATCAAATGTTTCTAAATTGTCAACTTAAAGGTTAAGTTAACTTATATGATTAAGGATAATTAATCAATGATTAGAAGTTTAATAAATCAAGAAATTAAGGAATAACTAATTTAATAATGATTCATTTCTTAAAAGTAATTACTTAATGAAAGTAATTAAGGATGAATAATTAGTGATTTAAAGATTTATAAATCAAGTGTTTAAAGGTTAATTAATTTAAAGAATAATTAATTAATGTGATTAATTAATAAAGGTGATTAATTTGAAAATTATTAATTAATTAAAAGTACGAAAGTGATTAAGGGATGATTATCAAATAAGGATTAATTAATTAATTATTGTAATCGATCAAAGATAATTAATTATTAATATAAGGTTAATTAATTTATAATTAAGAATTAATTAATTTATGTAATTAATTAATAAAAATTAATTAATGGAAGCAATTAAAGGTAATTAATTGCTTAAAGATAATTACTTAATTAAAAGTAATTAATTAATGATTTAAGGTGGATTAATCAAAGGATTAACATTGATTTAAGATGAGGGATAGTCACTTATCGTAATTAATTAAGGATAATTAATTTAATGGTAGTTAATTAATTAAGGTTTAATTAATTAATTAAAGATAATTAGTTAAATGGTGAATTAAATAACTAAATGGTGAATTAAATAATCAAAGGTTAGTTATTTAATAATTAAAGGTTGATAAATTATAGCTAAACGTTAATTAATTTATTATTAATGGTTAATTAATAAGTGATTAAAGAATAATTAATCAAAATGATTTGGAATTTGTTAATGATAATTAACCAGGACTAGTAAATTATTCATAAGTAATTAAATCTGATTTGAATTAATCGGACAATTAACTGATCTTACTTATGAATGTATGGATTGAATTGGATGCTTTAAATTGTGTGATATCCCTTATATATGATGTGCTTTGATATGATTAAGCAGTGAATTGTAACTTATTATCTGTGATGAATGTAATTTATTTATCTACAATGGACCTATGCTATTTATCTGTGATATGTGAATAAAGATAAGCGTTATAGTTTATACCGCTTATCGAATATATTGTTGTATTTGAATCTGTGCTGATTGATGATGTTGCACTTTATTGTGTAAAACCCCTGGACCACACTTATACACACACAAATATGGATTGCACGTGGAAATTGGTTAAGTCACAGATTTTTGAAATTGTTTTAAAATTGAATCTTGAATCCAAATGGTTTTGGAAATGGATTGGGTTTAAAGTAAAAAGATTTTGAAAAGGAATTTTAGAGGTAAAAGTTATTTTTGAATAACTTGATTTAGTTTTGAAATTTGATTTAAATTTGAATTCAAAATTTGAAATTGAATTCTATGTTGAGAATTTATGGAAAAAAAAAGTTATACAAGTTTGTATGGGTTTTAAACCATTTTTAAAGTGTTGGTTTGGGAATTTGAATTTAACCCAAAGACTTTAACTTACATAAATGAAATCGGATTTTTCCAAAATGAAAACTATTTGTTTTCATTTAATAAAAGCTTTCATATAAGATATGAATTTCCAATTTGTGTTAAGGGATTTCAAAATTTGAAATGTAATGGTTTTCCAAGTTATGAATGAATCTTTGGAAAAGGTTTTGAAAGCTATAAGTTAAATCTTTTATTTAAGATTGAATGAGTTAATCCAATTGAAATGGAAATTGTTTTGAATTCCGTAAATGGATCTTTGTGAAACTGGGTGAACTTTGTGGAATAAATTTTTTTGTCTAAAGATTTGAAATGGTAATTTGTTTAAACCATTTGAATGAAAAGCTTTGGATTTTTAAGTTGTGACTTAATTGAAATCCAATATCCATATGTTTTTAAATATTGTGCTCATTATTCGGTTTAGCCGGGAGAGGACCTTGTGTAATATAACCCATTCCGAATAATGATACGACGTTATGGATAGCATTTGAAGATCGATGGTGAAGACCGTGCATTTGCGAGAATAATAGGATGACCTATCGATTGTCTCTGCACTGAGTAGCTATAGTATAGAGATTTCCTAAGTGATGGGGAGTCCGATCGGGATTGTGAATATCCGGATTGCAAGGGCTTCTTCGGAAGTGCCTTCAGTTCTGTTCGAACCCGGAACAGACTTGTATGGATGTGTGTCTGACATTACAATTTAAGATATAAAACCGGTTTCTATCAAATACATTTCTATTTGGTGGCAGAGATTTATTCTCTTAGCTTAACACCCTTCTCTGAGACGTACGAGCTCAAAGTTTATGTAGTTAATGATTACTAGTGATACATTCCCAATTTGGTAATGTGGCATACGAAATGCTACTTATTATTTGTTGATCAAAGCATGACTTTGTGAAAAAGTGTAGCTTTGTGGACGAGACCTCATCGAGCCTCACAACCTAGTAATGGTCAAAACAGGAAAGATGTGGCAAGGTTTCATGGGTCGCACCCCTAGGGTATGTCCATTCCTTCTGGAAAAGGATGGTATCATGGTATGGATCCCAGATACTTACTCATGTGGACACTGCATATTTATTACTGTGTGATGTTGTTGGTGTAGAGATACCTCGGATAAAGGTCGCATAGAGCCGGGTAGGTTCTCGGGGCATCCCTCCAGAGGTATTCCCATGTGGCAATAGGAAGTTCCTTAGACTGATCATTTGTTGGAAAATCCAATCTCCAATACGCGCCCTGTACGGTTTTAGTTGTATTACCTGCCATGGAATGTGGCGGTAACCTGCTATTGAACATGGTAGCTATAGTAGGCATACAATAATGGTTGTATGCTGGCTAAGCTTAATATTATACTTTCGAAATTATTTCTGCACTATGCACTAATAATAATATCAAAATGGTTTCACGTATCAAGCATATTTGACTATCATAAGGAGAAATCTCCTCCCATTCTGCATTTGCATTGTGTGTGTGGCGGGAGGCCTTATGGTAGTCTCATTTTCTAAAAAGCATTGCGGATTTAAATTTAAAATCCTTTGTTATTCGTTCTATAGATAAACTGTTTTTGTTTGCTCATACAAGTCCCATGACTGACCTGGAGTTTAGTGTTCCCTTCCTAAACTCTAGGTGCCCACAATTTTCCACAGAAGCAGTCTAGAGTTGGGTTTTTCAGATAATCGAATAGTAGGTGTAGATTCGATAGCTTTCAGCCTTAGGATTTGGCAATCGCATTTGGATCGAGTTGTTTCACTTCATCTTGATTGGGAGTTTGAGCTACTTCTGGATTGGCTCTTTGGGGATGGAGTTACAGTTCTGTATTCTATTTCTTTTTCTCTGTTGAAGACCATATTGGAGATATAGTTCCGCTGCTAATGTTATATTTTCTTTCCGATGCTATTGTCTTGTATCATATCTCTGGTGTATATTGATATTCATTGTATCATCATTGTATCCGAATATTGTATCAAATGTTGAATGTCAAATGTACTATTCATTTCTTCTGCCGTGTTGTTATACTTAATGTGTTATAAGCTCCTGCGAACCAGATTTGACGTTTGGATCTGTGGCATTTGAATACTAATAACGTATTCGGTGCCGATTTTCGAAGGTCGAGTCAGGGTCGTTAGACATGTCATGTAACACTGCATATGATATTTGGCATACCTTACAAGTTACACACGAAGGAATAAACAAACTTAAACAAACTAAGATTTTGATTTTACAAAATCAATTTTCATCATTTAAAATGAAACAAAATGAATCTATTGTAGACATGTACTCTAGATTCCAAACTATTTAACATAATTTAATGGCACTTGGAGTCAAATTCACAAATTTTGACTTAGTATCTAGAATACTCAATTCTTTAACTCCAGAGTGGTAAAGAAAAGTATTAGCTATCAAAGAAGCTAATGATCTTTCAACACACTTAGTTGAAGAATTGATAGAAAATTAAATGTCCTATGAAGCTAATTTGCTAGCACTAAAAGAACGAAATTCAAAAAGAAGAATATAGCATTCCTAGCAACAAATGAAGACTCCAACTTAGACAAAGAAGAAATCTTATTTATTGCCAAAAACTACAATAAATTCAAGAAGTTTAGGAGAATGACTAGATTTCAGAAAGGTGGAAAATCAAGCTCAACAAATCAAACATCAATCAAATGCTATGAATATGACCAATTTGGACATATGAAGAAAGACTGCCCCAAGCTCAACAATGATAAAAAGTAGAAAAAATTTGAAAAATTCAAAAAGATGAAAGCTTTCAAAGTAATATGAGATGACTCGGATTCTTTATCATCATCAGACAGTGACAATGATAGTGACGGAGAACAAGCTAATGTATGCTTTATGGCACAAACTGATGAGGTATGTCTCGAAATTAGCTATGATGAATTACTAGAAATTAGCATGGAATTAGATGATAAATTTAGACAAATTAAAAAATTGAATAAAGAACATATAGCCAAAATAAATAGATTAGAACTTGAAGTAGGAATGTTAAAAGATGAAAAAATTATTTTAGAAGAGGAACTAGAATTATCTCAAGAAAAAATTAAAAATAGTTTGGTTTCAAATGAGAGTATGGCTATTGATTTTGATAAAACTAAACTAGAAAAGGATAAATTGTTAAAAGAAAATGTCAACTTGAAGAGTAATATAGAAACATTGAAAATTGAAAATTTAGAATTAAAAGGAAAATTAGATAAAATTACAAACAATGTTTCAAAATTTAATAAAGGAAAACAAAATTTGAAAAATCTTATCAAAACTTCAAAACCATCAGGTAATAGAAATGGAATAGGATTTAAAAATATTCCTAAACAAAAAGGGAATAATAAGAAATATAGTTGTATTTATCAAAGGACTAAAAGACCACCTAAGCCTAATACGAATCCTAAAAATATAAAAATTTGGATTCCTAAGGCAAATAATAATTAGACAAAAAACATATGGATTCCTAAAACAAATAATAATATGATTAGACAAAAACATATTAATAATTTTTTAGATAATGTAGTCTATAATAAAAATTATGTTCATAAAGGTACCAAACCTTCTTGGGTATGGCTACCTGCTCCTCCTAACATCTAGGACCCTAACAAAGTATATGAGTACCAATTAAATCATCTTTATTTTGCACGTACCTAAAATAAAAAATAACGAGAAATGGATACTTGATGGTGGATGCTCTAAGCATATGACTGAAAACTCAAAAATGTTATCAAATGTAACATATATCGATGGAGTAGTGGTAACTTTTAGAGATAACTCAAAAGGATACGTCGTTGGCATTGGAGAAGCCATTAACTTTGGTATTTCTAACTCTCCTATTATTACAAATGTTTTATTAGTAGAAAATTTAAAACACAACTTACTTAGTATTATTCAAATATGTGATAAAGTTTTTTGAATCAATTTCGAAAAAGATAGATGTAAAATTTTTGACAATAACAAACAACTTATCTTTGAGGGTTTTAAAAACAAAAATATTTATGTCTTAAATATGAATATGAATCAAAATTCAAATTTATGTTTAACCGCCAAACATGACGATCCATGGTTGTGGCATAAAAGATTTTATCATATTAATTTTAAATATATCAATAAATTAGCAAATTATGAGCTAGTTAGAAGATTACCTAAAATAAACTACAAAGTACAAAATTTATGTGACGATTGTCAAATTGGAAAACTAAAGAAAAGCTCTTTTAAATCTAATAATAAAATTTCTACAAATCTACCATTAGAATTATTACATTTAGATTTATTTGGTCCAACTCATATATGATCTATAAATCACAACAAATATGTTATCGTAATAGTTGATCATTTTTCAAGATATATATGGACCTTATTTTTAAAATATAAAAGTGACACCTTTGGTATGTTTTAAATTTTTTCTAAAAGAATTAAAACTCAAAGGGATTTGAAAATTAAGAATATTCGAAGTGATCATGGTGGAAAATTCGAAAATAATCTTTTTACTAATTTTTGCAATAAAAAAGGTATAAGTCATAATTTTTCTTTTCCCCGCACACCTCAACTAAATGGTGTAGTAGAAAGAAAAAATCGTACGTTACAAGAATGTGCACGAACACTATTAAATAGCAGTGGTCTATCAAAACATTTTTTGGCTAAAGCTATTGCCACAGCTTGTTATATTTTGAATCAAGTAACCATACGACCTATGACTAAACAAACTTGTTGTGAAATATTTTTTGGAAGAAAGCCTAAAGTATCATACTTTAAAACTTTTGAATCAAATTGTTTTGTATTAGATACAAAAGATAATTTAGGAAAATTTGACCAGAAGGCCGATAAAGGAATCTTTGTTGGATATTTGGATCGTAGCAAGGCATATAGAATTTTTAATAAATGAAATAACACAATTGAAGAAAGTATACACGTTTTGTTTGATGAAAATTTTCTTAATCATCATGCTAATGACGATGAAGAAATAATTTCAATAACAAATACAACAAATTCTGTCACTAATGAAACAAATACAAAAAATAATACTTCAATATCATCTCCTAGAATTTTAAAAGATCATCCAAAAAATAACATCATTGGAGATCTTAACTCCAGGGTAACTAGAAATCAACTTAACCAAATAAACCATATAGCATTTATGTCGAATTTTGAACCGAAAAATTAAAAAGAAGTCCAAACGATCTCTATTTGTTTCTCCTAACACCAAGGAGAAAATCGATGATACATCACTATAAAAAGCAACAAATAGAGTTACAACGAGAATTGTACTTTGAGCAAAAAGTCACGGCGTGACGACTAAATTTTCTAGAGCAAGTAGAGATAAAATTTTGTAATTCACGGAAGAAGGATGTACATAAACCACTTTCAATTCCTTGCAGTTCTTTAGATCCCTCTACATCTTATCGTATACCATTAGACCCTTCACCTAGGCAATTCTCTGGTTCCCCAAGAACCCACGAACGTGGAAATATATGGTATCCACTCAAGCCATGGAGGGATAACAAGTCTGAAGATCGCAATGCTCCAACGATATCTAAATAAATTTAAATTATTTTCATTGTATTTTTATCTACGTATATTCGTAATTCTATTTCACAAATAATAATACTATGTTTTGTGAAAAATAAATGGTCAAAAAATAAGCAACACCCTTCAAAATTAGGCTATTTTAAGTCATTTTAATCATTTCAGACGTCTGAACTTTGTCATCAGACGTCTGACACTCTAGTTTCACACAAATTGTTAACCATCGTGCATATATCAAACGTCTCATAAACCTTCCAGACGTCTGAAATTTACCTCTGCTTATGGACCAGACGTCTGAACAAAGTCTCTGGACCATATTATAAAAAACTTAGATCATTTTCAAACGTCTGATATTATATCCAAACGTCTGAGAAAACTAAAAAATAAAATTTCGACCAATTCCAAACATCTGATAATAAAAACAGACGTCGGATAATTCTCTCTGACTATCACATTTTACAAATCGATCATCCAGATGTCTAACTCAACCAACCAGACGTCTGATTCTGTTTACTTTCTTCAAACTAGGTTAAATCAGACGTCTGAATTACCTTCCAGACGTCTGAAATTCAATTGACACTCTTATATGCCTAGATAAAGTCTATCTTTTTATTTCTCTTACTTTGTTTTAATTTATTTGTACTGCAAAATCAAATTCTAACTTCCCAAAAGTACTTCCTCTTCCAAACTTGATCAAATTCGATGGCTCCAAAACAAAAAAATCCTAAAATCTCTAAGCGTAAAACAAGACCAAACAACTTCCTCTAACCCCCAAGTTTGCTCAAATGATCAAATAGAACGATGGATGAATCGTGTACCGCATTCGCTCTAGAGATACGAGGACATTCAAAAGAAGAAACTCCATACAGGTCCATTTTATAATTTACTCAAGTTCCCAATCTACAATTTAGACGAAATGTGTGAAAGTGTTGGTTTAGAAACTATGATATCTTTAAATCCCAATAATATCCAAATTGAACAGTTAGCCATATTTCTCTTCTACGCCAATTTGGATAGCACAGCAGTTTGGTACACTGAAAACGATGGTAATTGGCTATGGCCTAGTGTTTACGGCAACACAATTTGGCTTACTCCAAGGATCATAGGACGAACTCTCGAATGTTCTGACACCGAAGAAGATTTATACAATATTCCAGATATGCATCTGAAACCGAGAGATAATATAACACATCAAATGTGGGAAGATGAAATGCCTAGATTTGCATCCAAATATCTACGACCTAAGGCGAGACTTCTCACTAGAATGATTATCAATACTATCATTCCTCGCCTTGGTAGTCGTGAGCAGATCATGGAATTAGAGCACAAGGCCATATATGCTATATTAAGTGGAACAACAGTCAATTGGGAAAATTTTATATTTGACGAGCTCAAACACTTTTGGACTCGATCATGCCCATCCATCATCTATCCTACATATATCATGAGACTTCTACGAGCTCAAAACATCCCCTCCTATTTATCCACTTTTGAAGAAATTCTCCGAAATATGCATCCACAAAATTTTTCTCACTAATGCATCTACCGGAAAATCCTCTGGAGTTTATATCATTTGAAGAGTGGACGCAACATCATCAAGCCAGACAGTCGGGCCTCCACCTCGAACATAACCTAAACCATCACAAGAGTTGGAGCAACATGATGAAATTACTCCTCCTGCACCATTTGATTATACATCCCAGGATGACTTTTTGGAGATTCGCATAGAGACGAATCCAAATGTGGGTGTTCGCGACTTAACTCTCCAAACTCAGCTTATTTTGTCTTAAAATCGAAAATTGTTGGCTAAGCACATTGATAGTTTTGAAACGTATTTTGCTTCTCGCCTAGCCACGGTTGAAACGTCACTTCCAATTGTATTATCCGTTCTAAAAAAGGTTCTTCAAAGGTTCGTGGTCCTACACCATCTTCAGAAGATTGGCCAACTCCAGTGCCTTCTCCTCCTCCTTCAGAACATTCAAAACTTTTTGACGAGGAGAACGAACCTCTCGAACAAATTCCGACATCTCTTAAGAAACAAACAAGTTCTTCCAAGGATGAAGATAAAGGAGATGAGAAAAAGCTTCTCCAAAAAATCTTTAGATCTCTAAATATTCCATCTTTTGTATAAATATGATGAATGTAATCAATTAACGTGATTAATGAAATTTCCTTTTTGGTGTGTTATTCTGATTACTTAATGAAATGGAAATGTTGTCTATAATTAAAAAGTTATAAATCCTTTTTGATAATGACAAAGGGGGAGAAATAATATAATAAATGAAGGAAAGAACATATTTCGGGGGAGATTTAAAAAATTATATATAAGTACGTTGTATAGTTGTCATCATCAAAATGGGAAAGATTGTTAGGAAATTAAATCTACGGTTTCGATGAAAACAACTATACAATGGAAATTGAATTTGCATATATATATATTTCTATATACAGGTACTTGCTAGAGTAACATCACTAGAAAGACAAGAACAAGGCTTAAAGAACGTCACAAGAGACTACAAGTCGATAGGATCAAAGAAGCAATAGAAAAGATGCACAAAATAGACATGCACAAGTTTTAGACGTTTGGGTGCACAAGCCAGACGTCTGGAAAAGTCCTCTGGAACAACCAACAGACTGAACCAGACGTTTGGTAGTAGCATTTAGACGTCTGAAAATCTACTATATACAAAAAATGAATAGTATCATACGTTTGATACAAATAACAGACATTTGATTTTGAACTCGGATTTTAAATTCAAACTTCAACTGCCACATTCGAATAGACATCTCCACTTCTCTTCGCTGCAACTCTTTATCATGAATAAAAGCAACTGTAGAGCACTTGTTCATGGATGCAACTACTTAAGGAACCTCTCTACAACTATATATATTATCAAGAATCAAGAGAACAAATCACCTTACTTACTTATGCTCTCTAATTACACACTCTATCATATATTCTTGATCTCTAGCAATCTATACTTATATTTCACTCTTCCAAATATTCAGCTCTTCATAGAAAATACTCTCTAGATATATATTTGAAGCATTTGTACTAATTTGTAATATCCGTGTTATAGAACATACATTTGACGAGAATAATTTATTGTAACCAACCATATTCCTTTGGGCGAAGCGAGGGTGTTTGATAGTCGAATTCCGAAGGGAAGCTTCGAGACTGGACGTAGGACGGGAGGCCCGAACCAGTATAAAATCCTAGTGTGCTTATTTTATATTTCACTAGATTAATATTGTTTTAGTTGCATCATATATTTTGTCACATATACTTGCATATACACCACACGATCCACTCGATAGACTTACACTTAGTCATAGGTTATCTATATGCAACAAGCATTAACAGATTTTGGTTTAAATTTTACTAAATCACCAATATACTTTGATAATACAAGTGCGATCAATCTATCTAAAAATCCAACTCATTATGCTAAAACTAAATATATTGATATAATATACCATTTTCTAAGAGATAATGTGAACAAAGAAATAATATCACTTGAATTTATAAACATTGAAAATCAAATAGCTGATATTAAAAAAATCACTGAATCAAACATCCTTTACATTGTTAAGAAGAGAGTTAGAAATTTATTCTCTATACAAAATGTAAGAATAATGAATTAAATATTATAAAATATAAAAAAACCGAAATAATCAAAATGATACTATGTATGTCGATATACCCTACCCTCATATGTCGAATATAACGTTAAATCTGTTTTCTTATTTTCCCTCCAAAATTTAAATTGTTGGTTATATAATAACCAAATTTTGGCTTTCTTCTTCATTTTCTTATATTATGTCTGTTTTAAACTTTTGAAACAAACAAATCATGGCTTCCCCTCATCCCAAATGTTCTAGAGAAGAAAATCCATCGTTTTGCTTCCTTCCTCCTACCCAATGCCTTTTCCAAAGCACTACTATTGTCAAGATCACTAAAATAGAGGGTGAAAAAAAGAATGTTCTGCAGATGCTCATTGATATTCAAGTGGTGCAACTTCGTATGACTAAGGAATAAGAGAAGCAAAGCAGAATTCTTCACAATTTTCAAAAATATCTATTGGATAATCCTACGAATCTAATAGTTATTGAAGATGAGTCTGCAAATTTGGTTATTCATAACCCTATTCTAGGCAGTGATGACAAAGAAGAAGGGAAAGAAGAAGAAGAAGAAGAAGAGGACAAATACATGCAAGAAGATGACAAAGTTTGATGTGTCGGAGATATGTGTTCCAATCAAGATGGAAATCTTGTCGAACAGAAAGAGAACTTTTGCCTTCATATTCCTCACAGCCCTATTCAAAAATCCTCGATCGTTATGAAATCACGTTAGGATAGTAGTTAATTTTCTTTAATTGTTTAAATGTGTGGTATGTATATTTAATTTGATTTGACAGTTTAATTTGTATATATATGGATAGTTTAGGGTTTGGTTGGATTATTATTACGTTGTATTATGATATTGAATGAATATACAGTTCGGTATGGTTACTATTAATGATTTGTGTTATCACACATCATTTTTTATATATCATTATTATCATTAGTACTATAGTATCTTCATTAGGGGAGCTATAGTTCTAGTTAGTTATTTTTGTTGATGACAAAGGTGGAGAAAAGTATAAAATATAGGCGTGGATTAAGGGGGAGTTTCGTAACTTAGGGAGAGTCATAATATATTTTATATACAGATTTGTCATCATCAAATAGATAGAGATTGTTAATACCGTATGGTTTTGATGATAATAACTATAGGACATTATATAAAATATAGATAGTAATGGTTTCTCAAGATATATATAGCATATAGTGAGGGATATTAGATATATATTGATTGAGAAGACTGTACGGTATCAAGATGCTAATATCAAGAGTAGATTCAAGATGATGATGTAAAGTTTCAAGAGTTCAAGAATGAATAATCATGAGTATTAAAGAGTTCAAGATTTCAAGATATTCCGGATAAGTTATCGAGTCATAGAATTTAAGTTAAAACCTTGATGGCACTTTCCAGATCTCTCTTACCTTTTCTAATTTTATTTTAAATTGTTCTTCAAATGTTCTATTTTCGAAATAATCTTTTCAAAATACTTCCACAATGTTTCAAATCTCTTATATACATATAAAGATAATATTTTAGTGTTTGTAACTTTATATATATATATAATTATTGTTTATACTTTAATAAATTATAACTATATTATTTTTATATATATCATTAACATTATATTCAATATTCTTATTAAATCTTTCAAAATTATTCTATAAAGTTTTATTAAGTTTTAATATGATTAAAATACGTATAAACTATGCTTAAATGCTTGTACAAAGATTCAAAATATTTTATAAAACTTGATATTTTCAAAACAATTTTTATTAAGTACTTTTTCAAAATACAAAGGGATATGTCGACATATACTCTGCAAGTATGTCGACATACTAGCCATATTTTTCAAATTTCAAATTTGAATGAAAGTGTTTTTTTATCATATCTCTTCGTGAATGGACATGGCCATTGTTTCCGTATATATACTAGTCTTCGTAATGAATTTTCTTTAAGTACTTTCTTGTTTTCTCTTCTCTTTTCATTCTCTTGATTTCTAAAGAAATTTCTATCGAAACACTATCGAAATTCAACCAGAATCAAATTC
The DNA here is from genome assembly GCA_030765085.1 of Allium cepa. NCBI lineage: Eukaryota > Viridiplantae > Streptophyta > Magnoliopsida > Asparagales > Amaryllidaceae > Allium > Allium cepa. Next base: position 251,278,783 of record CM060943.1, read on the forward strand.
AATCATTATTAGACTGATTCTCTTTCATATACGCTCTGATTTCTCTCATCTCTCTCAAGATCAAGTGCTATTCAAGAGTTATAGAATCCAATGTAATAAATATCGAAGATTAGAGTCTATAAACTCTATCAAATCATACTCTTATACTCTGTGGTGTGCTTGGTATCCCTGCAATTCAAGTAGGTATGATTGTAGCCTGATTAGATCAATTGGGTGCTTAGTAGCCCGTAAATCTAGTGGGTGTGCTTATGGTCCAGAAATCAAATGGCTCTACCAAGAGCCTAGGATTCATATCGATGTGTCTCGTAGCCTTGAAATCGAGAATGTATTTGCATTTACTAGTTCAATAGAAATCCATACAAGAAATTGTGCGGGAATGGATGTTGGGTAAATCCGTACCAGTATAAAATATAGGTGTGTTCTTTACTGTTACTTTGACTACATTTACTTTTATCTGTACTTTGATTCTGTGATTGTTTCGTAGATTGTTAATTCCATCATTCCATATAATCTATTAAACAACATTCACCCCCCTCTAGTGTTAATTTAGCCTTAAGATCCCTATTCCGCTGACTTACAGAAACAGGACATGCACCACTTACGATGACAATCAATGATTTAGAATTCCATAAACCCAAAGACAAATGGGTTGTAGCTGATAAGAAATTGCTTTCACTAAATACTAAAGCTAGGAATGCCCTGATTTATGCTCTTGATAAAAGTACATTTAATCGAATCTCTAATTGTTTGTCTACACAAAAAATTTAGCACATTTTAGAGGTTACACATGAAGGTACATCTTAAGTCAAGGAATTACGTCTCATTATGCAAAGCAAAGAGTATGAAAATTTTATGATGCTAAAAGACGAAAGCATAAAAGAGATGTGGAGGCATTTTTGAGTGTTAGTACATAACTCTAGAGCTTTGGACAGGTTGTACACTGAAGTTGAATTGTTTCAATAAATACTAAGAATTCTTCCAAAGAATTTTGATGCAAAGGTGACAATGCTATAAGAATCCAAAGATTTGAACAAATAAAGCATGGAGGAATTGATTGGATATCTTATGACCCATGAAATGGAACTTAAAGCCAGGAGAGACTGTGAAAATTCAGACTCCAAAAAGAAATCAATTGCACTCAACAACACTCTTGATAGCAATAATGGAAATAATCCTATCACAGAGCTAGCAATTTTGCTGAATGGTCTTAAGAAATGGTCCAGAAAAATCTTCAGATCTACAACCAAAAAGAAAGAAGGCCTAGTCAAGGACATTTAGTAGCTCAGATAATTCAGATGAAGAAATCATGTGCTATAGATGAAGAAGGACGGGTCATTTCCAAACCAACTATACACTTCAATAGGCGAAAGGAAAGAAAAAGAAAAGAAGGGTTGTTGCTACAACTTAGGATGATGAAGAGTGCACTGATAGTGATGAAGTTGAATCAAATATATGTTTGATAGGACAATCTGCTCATGATGATAGTGACGATGACTCAAACGAGGTATTAGACTATACTTACCAACATTTAATTTTAATGTGTCATGAACTTACTGGAACAATAGGCAGTCTAAATCTAAAAACCAAAAAGGTTGAAATCTGAAAAAGCTGAGTTGCTTCGCATAAATGATAGGCTAGAAACTAAACATGAAAAAATTAAAGAAGCTCAATACCATGAATGTGAAAAGTGTTAGTCTTTAAAATGAAAATTTGATGAATGCAAGACAAGTCTTGAAATTATTAAAAATGAGATTTTGGTTTTGAATAAAAATGATGATGCAAAGAGAGAAAATTTTATTATTAGATGTAATACGCTTGTTGTAACGACCCAGAATTTCAGACATTTGAAATTCGTATATTTAATTGATTTTAAATATTCCCAAGTAAATTTTATAAGCTGATTAACTTGTATTTGAAATATAGTTATTTAATTGGATAATTAAATTGTTAATTTAATATTTGAAATTGCTGAAATAATTGATATTTGTATTTAATATGAATAGAATGTTGTATAAAGTTGAATTAAACTATATTAGAATTAGAATGATGTTAGAGAACTTTTGAAATCGAATTAAAATTCAAATTGTAAAAATTGAATATTTTAATATTTAATTAACGTGTAAAATAGTCATTTTTCAAACAGTCTCGGATTTCGACGAACTAGTTTCATTGGACTCATAATGTTATACTATTGTAAGATTTCATATTTTATGTCAATCGGATTTACGGTTTGTCCGGGGCAAGCTAAAACGCGTAGAAATCGGCTTAAGTGAATTTTAAATTTAAATAATCGATTCGAAAACCTATCTTTTAAATACGATCGAATTGGCTCCCGATATATATTCCATTGCATTCGGAATAGGAGTAAAATATTATAACGCTAGGAGGCACGCTTCGTTACGAGTTCAAAAATTTTCCAGATGAATAATATCGTCAAATTTTCTATAAAAGCCCCTCATTTTTTCCTTTTTGCACAAACCCTAGGGTTTGAAACCCTAGCCGCCATTTACATTTCCATGGCCAGAAAACTCCATCCTTCCTCTTTGATTATCTCCAAATCCGTTAACTTACACGAAAAACTTCCAACTGTAAAGTCGTAGAGCACGACGAGATCTACAGGATCAACGGCTACAATCGATTTTGGAGCTACGGATCGACGTCAAATGGGCCACGTTCATCATCAGGTCACGTACATTTTTCGAGGCAAGATCACCACCAAGCTCGACCAAATTCTCGGTGGCAGTAGAGCGGAGCAAGGGCTTTCAAACGTTGGTCGCTGATCGTCTTCAAGTCGATCGTAGTGGCCGTGATAATTCAATGTAGTAGGCGGCTAACGGGTTTTATTCATGTTCGAACCTGATGGGGAGGAAAAAGAAAAGCAAGGCCTGATTTGTTTTGAAGAAAATGAACGGTGCAGATGTAAGCTAGTGTTTGAGATTAAATAAAAATAAAAATTATTATATTATATAGTTCGTATAAACTTTAAAATGTCATAACTTCTTCATACGAGGTCCGTTTTTGACGAAACGAATTGCATTGTGTCCGTATGGACGAGCACTATATTATGGAGTTGGATTGTGATTTATTTGAGCTAGTGAAAATTTTGGTTGAAATTAAATGCTTGTTTAATTTTAATCGGAATAAGTCACTATCGCGACGACAACAAGCAATGTGAGTACAACTCACTCTTTCTGACTCACTGATATTTTTATATAAGTGAGAATAAATATTACTTATGATGATTGATGATTTTTTGGATGATATATGATATATTGATTGGTATTTGGATATGTACTTACCTAGTGGAGCAAATGACCCTATACGTTCTCATGTATGAGCGGATGACCCTTTGTACGCGCGTCTGCCTTGAAGCGGATATTGTACACATATTCTAACATGTATATTTGTTGCAGATGACAGGTTGGAGGGATACAACTGGATTCCTCAACAGTATTGATTTATTTATAGATTTTGTGATATATTCTGTTATCATATGTATATGATGTTTTGGATGCCGTGATTGATGTATTTAGTGCTGTTGTAGCATTGGGCCTATTTTAATAATTAAAAAAAATGTTAAAGTGACGATTTCGAATTTAAAAGAATTTTAAAAGTGATTTTGAAAATAAATGTTTTATTTAATTTTTGAATCGTTAATTATTAATTTATTTTGAATAAATAAATGTGATAATTTTATTGTTATAAAAATTATGATTTTTGGGAAATAAGAATATGATTTTTGAAATAGAGAGTTAACTATTTTATGAAATAGTATAAATTAAGATTTTTGATTTATTATAAAGGTTTATATATAAGATTTATAAAATTGAATTTTCATAAATCGGAATAATGGAATTATAAAAGGAGTTTTGAAAGTGTTTAAAATGAAGTTATAAATGGATTTTTATAAGTAAATAAAATTTATAATTGTAAAGTTATAAAATGAATGGGTTTTGTAAATAAATGGATTATAAGTAATTAACTTATAAATTGGAATTTGGAATATAAGTAAGATATATATAGAATTGGTAAATAAAGGGATTTTATAAATTGAAGTTTCTATAAATAGAAATGGAATTCATAAACATTATTTTATAAATCCTAAATCGATTGAATTTGACAAATTAATTATTATAGGTTATTAAAGAACTATATACACGATTTTGGACAGTGGATAATCCTTTAATAAAAGTGCAATAGTAATAAATTTAATTAGGCATTAAATTCACGATTTTGGACAGTATATTATCCTAAATATAAATGTGTAGAAATATCGAATTATGTAAACGATTTGTATTCATGATTCTGGATAGTGAATAATATATTAAATAAATCTTTTGGAAAGTGATATTTTAAAATGGAGTTAAATGGTTTAAAAGATGTTTTGAAATGTGTTAAGGGTCGAAACCATAGATTTCAACATTCATTGTTGAAATAGACGTTTTCGAGAAATAAGGAAATGATGGACTATAACACTGTTGTTACAGTAAATGATTTTCGAAAGGAAATGTTTTCGTATAGTATATGGGATTTATATATCTATCTTATTTTCGAATCCCCATACTATTGATTTTGGGTTGTCGTGACGATGTTTTACGCAACATCCGTTTTGACCCAAATAAAAGATGTTTAAAGAGAATGTTTTCCTTATAGAATAAAATATATACTTAATCGTGATTTAAGTATATGAAATATTTTCCAAGTGTTGAAAATAAATAGAATTGTGAATTACTTATTATTAAATAAGTATATGGAAATGTTTTCCAATATAGAAGTTGAAATGTTTTTGAGATTATATCTTTTAGAGATAATTTGAAGTGAATATTTGACAAATAATTTAATTAGTAGAAGATTAATTAAAAGGGCCTAGTGATTGTTATGGTGCTAAATATTTGTTTGTTTGCTTTGATAGTTAAATAACCGACTCTCGATCTTGGCCAAATTTTAGTTCCTCGACTTGATGTGGGAACTATTTAGTCGTACAATTAGTACGCAGCCTTCTTTGTAGGTTTGATTATCATTTGTGTTGATGATGTTGATTCGTATAATGCGCAGTATTACCCCAATCTATCGAGCTTCCTTCATGGCCTGAAGGATAGCAAGTTGAAAGTTGAAGATGTGATAAGTCTATGAGACTTGGTTGTTGTATGAGGTTGAGAAATGCTTTTGCGTTGTTGGTACAAAGAGAACGAGATCAGTTTTATCTAAAAACCACTTCGGACCGACGTATATGCGACGATTGTGCAGGTTGCTTGTGATGATATTGTTATTCCGGATTTTCATAGTGGGGGACTGCTTTTTGATTATTTGCGGTTAAAATCCCAATATACATCCAGTAGCAGTGGTCTCTTCATCATTAAATAACCAACGCGAGGGCTATTTGCTACTAACCCTAAGGATTTCCCGACAGGATGTGGTAGGAAAGTATCTTCGGTTTGTCTTGTTCCTGACAACTTGTATGGATGCTTGTCTGACATTGCATTTCTACAGATTACGTACATTGGCTTTTACAAACATACATCAGTGGTGGCGAAGAAGGCAACTTCTCTGAGCTTAACACCCTCCTTGAGACGTATGAGCTAAAGGGTTGTATTTTTGTGGAAGGCAATTGGTAGTCAAAGGAAATGGCGGTGTGGCATTCAAAGTGATGTGATATGTGATTGTGAAAGGTACTTTTTACCTCATCAGGCCTCATCAACCGAAAATGACCAAAACAGAGTTAGATGCAGCAGGGCCAAGTAGGTCATTCCCATTAGGACATGATCATCCTCTTCAAGATATATCTTTACATGCTATGACGTCATGTATCTGATTATTGTGGTTTGTATGCTAGAGGGCCCTCGGTAAAGGTCGGTAACGACCGAAGGATTATATATTCGCTACCATCTAGTTATATCGGTGGGCCGGTCTTGTGTTGGTAGAGAAACCTTGTGATGGTTTCTCGGTATGTTCTTCTAGAGATGTACTGCCGAAAAGTAATCCCTTCACCTGGTCTTTTGTACGGAAATCGAAACTCCACTACTTTCCTTCCATTTTATTTGTAGAGCCTAATATGCTGGAATTTAATAATGGTAACAATTTTGGCTATTTTGAATATTATTTGTATGCTAGACACTAGTATAATATCACATGAGTTTGATATGAAATGATTTAGTTATCGTACGGTAAAAATATGTCTGTGTTTATATGTTGTCTTACGAGATACTTATGTTTTGATAAAGGAAAAGTTTGGTAATTTAATAAATTCAGTTGATTGTGTTTCTCATGCTGGTTTACCAAACTGATCCGAGCGTTCTTCCCTTTCAATGCTCGGGTCAGACCGATTATATTACATGTCTAGATTTGATGCTTTTAGAGCTTCAGCAGGAGAGCTGGAGATCTTCATTTTTGTACATCCGTATTTGCTTGATTATCCGCTGCATTTCTTAGTTTTTTTAAATTATCGGCATTTGTAAGGACAGGTTATTATAACTATTCATGCTGATAACTGTTGATTGATTGTTGACTCTGATTGATGTGTATATATACAATTTCTGTTTTGTAAAGATCATTGATATGATATTATATATTTTCCGCTACGATGTGAGATTCTGTATTGTTCTATTTGGTCCTATCTCCTCTCTTTCTTCTCTTCTCTTCTTCTCTTTTCTTTTCTGTCTCTTGACTTTCCGTCTGTCTGTGCTTTTTGGGTTGGACATGTGTGGATTATTGTCGATTCAAAGGGTACGGATTTTCGAGTCGTCACAGCTGGTATTAGAGCTTAGATTTTGTATATTCCTAAGCTTTGATGTGTACTCAGTATAGATAGGGACAGTAGCACCCTAGATTGAGTTTGAGTGTATTATATATATGAGCATGTATTTGTTAGTGAATATAAAATACTTTATATTATGTTTTCTTATCCGTTGCGCTGTTTGTGAATTCTGGTCGGTATGTGAGATGCCATGTTATCGATAGAGATTTCTAAACTCTTAAACGAGGCAAGTCGACATAGTATTATTTTAAATTGGGTAAATGAAATAATTTTACCTCTATTATATTTTATATGTAAAGAAATAATTTTTCAAAAATTATTAAAGTGTATATAAATTGAATGAATTGTTTGGTTGTTTGAAAAAGTAAATATATATAAGTTATTAATGTTGTTTCAATAATCTAAAAAAAAGCAACAATTGTGAAAGAATGAATCGTATAAGCGAAGAATTATAAGTATGGAATTATAATTAATATGATTTACAATTGTGAAATAACCTTATATATAAGAAATGAAACAACCTGAATATATTTTATAAATATATGTTATAAATAAAAATGAATTTAGACTAAGAAATTGAAAATTTGAATCCTGTTTATTTTAGAAGTTGTTTCTCAAAATTAAAGAGGTTATTTTATTATAAATAGAAAATAAGTGAAATTATATAAGTAAAGATTTATAAAAGAATTTTTTTTAAAAGAATATAAAGCACTGAATTCACTATTGTTGCTAGGAAATAATAAGGGTGATGACTGTAGCATCATCGGTATCATTTTCGAGTTTCTGCGTGATGGATTTGCTACCAATAGTAAATTGGAATTTATCGTGACAAACAAATTTGATTTAAAATCCAAGTTGAAATTGATTAATATAAGTGAAATGAATTTGGACTTATGAATGAAGTAAGAATTTACTTTAATAAAGTTGAAAGAAATTTGAGTTAGTAAGTGAATTATATGATTTGAAATTTAACTAAGGAAGGTTAAATCAAATTGAATTTTAACTGGATTTGATAAGTTATTGAAATGGAAATTAAACTTAAAAGATAAGTGTTTATATAACATGAATTTGCAAGTATGAATAAATAAGTTGTATAACTTATGAAATGAGCAAATGTAAGTAAAACCAATTGTTAAAATGGTTAAACAATTTTGTTAGGCAAAACAAAAATCTGAATTTTAATAGTAATATGATTTTGACTTAAGTTAAATAAAATGAAATTGAAATGAAAGATAACATAAGTAAGGTTAAATGAAGTTGATTTTGGTATCGAAGTAAATTAATAAAGTGAATTAAATGAATATGAATTTGAGTTATATAAAGAAATTCAACTTTATTTGTAGATTGAATTAGCAATTGAAATAATGAAATATGAATTGAATGTTAACCATTCAATTGATATGGAATAGTGGATGTAGATGTTAATTCATTAAAAGCTAATGAAATTGAATAATTAAATGAAAGTCAATTGAATATTAAACCAATTGGAATTAAATGTCTTAAACCAAATTGAATGTAAACAAAGTAAGTAAATTAATTTGGTAATGTTGGATATGCATTGTGTAACGACCCGTAAATTCTAACGGTTTTGGTAACGTATTTAATTGAAATTTTATAAAATTTTAAACGATAAAATTTTGAAATATAAATTTAATATTTGGAATGCGTCTAGTTAAACATAGCAACTGGTAAATTTTCGTTCGAAAATATGAAAGTTTATTTCGTGCGTAAATTTACTTCAATTTAATCAGTTAAAAAGCGATGAAAATAAAACGTTTTCGAAATCTAAATATTTTTACATAGAAAAATTCTAAACCATCTTCTAAGCAAGATGTCAATTTTCGTTTTTCCAAATTCGGACAGCTTTAGCTCCGTCGATCTTAATTTTCTGTGTTTTTGTTGCATTTTCCGCTAATAGAAAATTTCGAATTTTTATAATTAAATCGAACGACTAATATCTGCATACCATTTTTATCGTCTCGACGTGACAATCTCTGTAATATATTCGTTTCAGTAATTCAGTGTACGGTACGCGGTGGATAACGACAAACTGTTGGTCGTATCGGAGCCATATTAAAATTTTGTCCTTGTCTTTTCAAATGCCAGCTGGACATCACTTGCAATGATTATTTTTCCCGAATTCATTCATGACATTTCATATCTCAGTGTCCATTATTTTTGCTTTGATTCTTTTCATTTTTCAAAAAACCCTCTGACATTTGGAAAAGGGACACAACCGTTCCTTTGTTTGTCTCTGTAGCTCATTCTCATCTGTCCAGATTCACCTCTTTCTTTCATCTTTCCACTTCTTTTCTTTGCCTGCTTCTTCAAATCCACCTGTTTTCTTTTATTTCTCTTCTCACTTCCTTTTCCTTTTTTTGCATGCATAAAAACATAAGCCACCACAAGATCCTCACCACAACTTCGGTCTCCTCCCTACACCGAGCACGTATCTCCAGCCCTTGCTTCCTCCCTCTGCCCTCCATGCCCTCCCACTGACTGCGCCATGCTCCACCTGTTCCACTTCCCCTACAAGTGTTGATCACCACCTCAACTCGGCCACCTCTCTCTTCTTTTAAAAAAACAAAACGTGTGTAGGCCTAGCCTCCTCCACCGCATCTCACCAGTGCCGTCCTGTCCCACCACAAGTGCCGACTTGACGCAAACCCTGTGCCGAGCACCGAACCGACCCAACTTGCCCCTGCCTTCTCCTCACAAGCATATCCCCTCTGGCCTTCTTCCCCGCGTACATCTCCCGCCAACCTCGGCCTTTTTTCAATCTCCACCTCTCTCGCTCGGCCTCGCCGCCGAACCCGAGTACAACACTGACGCATGCTCACGCAAGCACGCACTCAAATCGCACTGTGCTCTCTCCTCCACCTTCGTCACCACCCTCCGCCACGAATCACAGCCATTCCACGCCATCGCCCATTTTCCAAAGCCGCTACCAGAGAACCCGCCTCCGACAAAAAAAAGGCGCACCCTGATTGCTTGGCCTCTTCCGCTGCCTCTCCTTGAACCAGCGCAAGAGCTCAAACCAAAGCCGGTGTCACACCCGAGATCCATGCCGCTCAACTTTTTTTCACCTTCCTACTTCAGCTTGCATGCTTTACAGGGTATTATATTTATATTTTAGTTCTTTCAAGATTGTTACTGTTTTATTTCATTCATAGCCACTATATATCATAACATATTGGTTTTATATATTTTTGTTATCATTATATTTATATATAGATATGTTGAGTTGCATGTTGTTATGTAAATACGGTTTTAAGCTAGACAATATTGTTAGGCATATATTGATAATATGTTGATGTTTTATTTTATTTTCATATATAGTGTATGTAAGTTATATAATACTTTATTAAGTTGTATTCGTATATTTATATATATACATGACACGGTAGTTTACTGTGTATTATATGTTATTTATATTATTACTGTAAATTTATACTACTTGTATATATATGGTTTAGTTATGTGTTAGTTTATGTAAGTAAATGAAGGTTAGCTTTCAAATATATGTTAGGCTATATATCTGTTTATATATATAGTGAAATGGGATGGAGACTTTTACTGTTTGTATATCACAGTGAATTGTATATATATGAACTTTTACAAAGAACCGATTTTATAAAATATAGTTCGAATATATGTTTACTGATCCAAGTAATTGATATTTAAAATATATGTTAGTTCATGTATATATAAGCTAGATTATTATAAACATGTTCTATATTAATATATATTACGTTTTGTTTACTGTATGATGTGGTATATACCTTTGTTAATATATATATATATATATTATTTTATAATTGTCGTATTGATTTTAATAAAATATTAATGACGATATAATATACATTTTGTTTTGTTATGTCAAACTGATTTTGATTCTTAATTTCATATCTATCAGCTTTGCCGTCAAATTCGTGCCGATCTAGCTTTCTTTGGAAGTTGTTCTTGCATTCCGTAACTCAATTTCATCATCTATCCTCTCTAGCCTCGAATGGTGAGCAATCACTCACGATTAATATTCTTTTATTTATTAAATTTGATTTCAAATGAAACGGCAATTGAAATATGCTGTTGTTAGTTATTTCACTATTATATATGCTATTACCTGTATCAGTTCACCTGTGATAATTGTTTGATTGTTGATGTTTATATTGGACGTTAAATTGTTAATGTAAAGTGATAAATAGTATGCATTTGAATTTGATATAGGATAGTTAAATGTTGAATTTGATTAGTTAAATTTGTATAATATGACCCCTTCAAATGTTAAATAAATTGACACGTAGAAATAGTGTTAACCACACTTTGAACCATTGAATGTAGGTTGTATAAATTGATGTAGTATAAATCGAATAATGGGTATCGAGTGAAGAACCGTAACGTAATAATCTTTAATCTACATGAAATGATATTGTAGATTCTAGGAATAATTATATTAATTTGCATAAACAACAAATGTAAATTAATACGATTATTTCGTGATTATTTGAATAATTGTTGAATTGCTATGTATGGATGCTATTGCTTGTTTATTTACTTTGACACCATCCCAGTTATCACACTGCAATTTCCCTTTGCTATGTTTTGATTTTTTTTGAATTGAAATGGAATCGGGTTGAAATGATAAATACCCAAATGAATTTGACTTAGGATAGAGAATTAAATGAGAACTGATTAGTCAATAATTTGATTTAAAAATAAAATGAAGATTTATTTGAATAAATAATAAGTTTTGAAAAGAAATTGGAATTTGAATTTAATGAAAGGAAAATGTTAATACTTAATATTTGAAACAAAATATTAACATAGAAGTTGTTGAAAGAACGTTGTTTTATTGTAAATTATTTGACAATAAAATTTGGAATTATTCATTGAATTAAGTTTGAAATTATTTAATAACTAAGTTGAAATTATTTAATAATTAAGTTTGAAATTATTTAATAATTAAGTTGAAATTATACAATAATTAAGTTTGAAATTATTAAGTTTTGAAATTATTTAATAATTAAGTTTTGAAATTATTTAATAATTGAATAGGATTGAATTATGTGATAATTAAATAAAATTTGAATTCTTTGATAAGAGAAATTGAACTTGAATTGGAACTTCGTTAATAAATGAAATGAAGTTCTTTATTAATTGAGTTTTGAAATTTGTAACTAAGTAAATAAATGAAATTTAATTTCCTTAATAAGAAATAAAATGCGTTTATTGAAATAATTACAAGACTTGTAATTTAAGGAACTTGATTGACGAATCTAATTGAATTCAATTTGTAAGCTGATATAATGAAGTTGAACTTAAGAAATTGATTTAAGGAATTGGAAATTTAATAGAAATTATGTAGAATGATAAATTTACTTAAAGAATATTGAATGAAATCGATCAATGAATGTTTAAATTGATTTGAATGTTGAATTAAATTGATTTAAATGACTACGGAATGAAACTTATATACGAACTTGAATCAATATTGAATTGTTTAAATAAAAATTGAAATCGAATTATAAGATTTTGAAATAGTAATTTGGAAGTTTGAAATGTAAATTTTAAGAATTGTTTTAGAAAGACAAATAAAATGTTGATTTATAAATTCTAACTGAAATTGAAATTGATTTGGTTTTTGAAATTTATTAAACGACAAATCGGTGTAATAATTACGAAAGTTATTAAAGAGACCGGAATCAGTTATGGACATACTCCCTATCTAAACCGAAAACCACTTTAATAACTATACGCGGAGTGTGATCCACAATGAAATGGTTGGAATGATGTACGTGATGACTGAAGAAAGAGAACGATAATGGATAGCCTTGACACTTGTGTCAAATTGGAAATGACTAAAACAAGAGCCATGCCAGGCCAAATGGGGTTAGCCACCTCGAGCGAACACACTTCTTCGTAAACTACTCATTACTTGTAACTGATTGGTGCACCCTCGTACTTTTGGGAGTGTTGTTTCGCGGTGTTGCGATCGTTGCGACGATGCATTTTCACCAGTCCGGATTAGGCAAACGGTAGTTTCACTACCTTGGGTATTGCCTCGTGTGCCTTGTCATACTTGTATCCCTTTATACGCGACCACAACGAATTTGTTTTGTGTTATACCTATGGAGTACTCCCTGATATCCCACTAGTTTACGGTGGAGTTTACAGTGCTGTATAGACTATGACATTTATATAAAATGTGTTAAGGGGGTTAATGGTAACGCCTTAACACTATTTTGATATTTATATTACTGATAGACATTATATACTTAGCGTACACTACTACATAGTAGATAGTTTAACAGATCCTTGGAGGATGGTTATTCCAATGTCCTTTGAGTTATTGTATTTCAATTGTTATTTTACTTGAGTTGGATTTATTGATATAAGAATGTTAATCCTGACTCGAGTGCTTTATGTTTTGCTTTACGCTCGGGTCAGACTGAGTGATTCAGCTTTTGAGACTCACTTTTGGAGTTGGAGCATCGCCAGGAGATCCAGCTATCTATCCAGCTTTTAGATATTCAGTTGATTTCAGTGATTTATTCCGATTCTTGTATTGACTATTGTATTCGAGATTTCTGTTGTAACTTGTTTAACTCTGTTATTTATATAGTAGCTTCATGAACTACTATCTTTTGTTTCCGCTGCATATTATTACTCTGTGTCTGTGATTCTGTGATTATTTATTTACTGTATATCTGAGTTTTGCCAAATTTAAAATAACAATTCGGTATTTTGAATTATTCAAGTCCGACATGTGTGGATGCGAATAGTCCAAAATAGCGGGTCGTTACACATTGATTGTTAGATGGATGTTAATTGATTGTATAGAAAATCCATGTGAAATTGAATTAATGAAATTGAAAAGCTATAAATAATTGTTTCAAATTGAAATTTAAGTAAATTTCAATAGATTTGATTTGATTTTATTTGGAAGTGAACAAATTGGAATATGAATTAGTGAATGTAAACTAATTGAATACGAATGAATGAATGTTAGTAAATCCAATGTTAATGAGTCAAATGTGATTAAATTGAAAATCAATTCAGTAAATATTAATGAGAAGTGAATTCATATTGATATGGTTTATGGATAGATTGTGTGACGACGCGGATTTTTCGCGCTCGAAAATCGACATCCATACTTCATATCGTATTCGAATGCCATAGATTCGACCGTTCAAATCCGATTCGCCGGAGCTTATAACAACATTAAGTAAACAACAAAGCGGAATAAAAAGAATAATACATTGATATACAGCTTTGATACAATTGATGATCCAATAGATATCAATATACATCAGAGATATGATACAATAAAATAGCAGCGGAACAATATAACTCTAAGATAGTCTTCAAGGAAGAACTCCAGAAACTACAAGTCCATTTCCAAAAACCAATCCAGCAATAGCTCGAACTCCCGATAACGATTCACCAAGACGAGCAAGACTGGTGTGATCCAAAGACTGAACTAACTCCAGATAATCTAATAAACCTGACTATCTGAAAAAAACCCAACTCTAGACTGCTCGTGTAGAAAATAATGAGCACCCAGAGTTTAGGAAAGAAACAATAAACTCTGGATCAGTCGTGGGACTGGTGTGAGCAACAAAAACAGTTTATCTTTTAAACAATCAACAAAAGATTTTAAAGTCAATTCGCAATGCTTTTGAAAAATGAGACTACCATAAGGCCTCCCGCACACACACACAAAGCAAACGCAGAATTGGAGGAGATTTCTCCTTATGATAGTCAAAGATGCTTGATACGCATTAAAAAGAAACATTTGATATTATTACTAGTGCATAGTGTAGGAAAAATTATTTCGAAAGTAAAGATATAAATTTTAGCAAACATACGACCATTATCGTATGCCTACTATAGCTACCATCTAAACAGTGGTGACCACCATAAGTAAATGGCAGGTTCTACAACTAAAACCGTACAGGGTTTCGTATTGGGAATTGGATTTCCAACAAATGGTCAGGCCAAGGAACTTCCCATTGCCACATGAGAACGCCTCTGGAAGGACGTCCCGAGAACCAAACCGGATCTCTGCCAACACAAGGCCAGGTTACCCCTAACTGGGTAACTACTGACACGAGTATGCCATCCCCCGATCGTAAACGACCTTTCTCATGAGATCCCGATAACCAACAACCACAAAGTAATAAATTCGCAGTAACCACATAGGTTAAATATCTGGGCTCCATACCATGATACCACCTCTATCTAGAAGGAAATGCACATACCCTAAAGGGAGCTGCCCCTCATAACCTTGCCGCATCTTTCCTGTTTTGACCATTTCCGGGGTGTGAGGCTCGACGAAGTCTCGTCCACAAAAACACGCTTTATACAAAAGCTGTGCTTTGGGTCAACAAATGATCATAGAAATGATCACAAAGATAAACGATCAAACAAATGATCCTATCACAAATGATCAACACAATGATCATTTCACAGCAACACTCAGCATGTCACATTACCAAATTGGGAATATATTGCTGATAACCATCAACTACATAACCTCTGAGCTCGTACGTCTCAGAGAAAGGTGTTAAGCTAAAAGAATAAATTCTCCGCCACCAACAGAAATATATTTGAAAGAAATCAGCTTTATATCTCAAATTGTAATGTCAGACATAACAATCCATACAAGTCTGTTCCGGGCTCGAACAGAACCGAAGGCACTTCTTACGAAGCCCTTGCAATCCGGATATTCACAATCCCGATCAGATTTCCCATCACTTAGGGAATCTCTATACCGTAGCTACTCGGTGCAGAGACAATCAATAGGTCATCCTATCGTTCTCGCAAATACTCAGTCTTCACCACCAGTCTTCAAATGCTATCCATAACGTCGAATCACATATTCGGAATGGGTTATACAACCCAAAGGTCCTTTCCCAGCTAACCCGAATAGTAAGCGCAACATTTAAAACATATGGATAAGGAATTTCAATTAAGTCACAACTTAATAATTCAAAACTTTTCTTTCAAATGGCTTAAACAAATTACCATTTCAAATCTTTTTAACAAAAGATTAATTTCACAAAATTCCATTTATGGATTTCAAAACAATTTCCATTTCAATTGGATTAACTCGTTAAATCTTTAAATCAAAGATTTAACTCATAGCTTTCAAAATTCGATTAACTTTTTGAATCTTTAAATCAAAGATTCAACTTATAGTTTTCAAAATCTTTTCCAAAGATTCATTCTTAGCCTTTCAAAAACAATTTCAATTCAAGTTGGATTAACTCATTCGGTCTTCGAATCTAAGATTTATTTCATAGTTTTCAAAACATTTCAATTCTATTTCAACTTGAAACCTTTTCAACATAATTGGGAGATCCTTTCTTTAAAATGAAAGCTATTATTATTTGAAAACAAGTAGTTTTCGTTTCGAAGAAATTCGATCTTATTTATACAAGTTAAATCCTTTGGGTTAATTCAAATTCCCAAAAACAACACTTCAAAAATGGTTTAAAAACCCATATAACTTATTATAAGTTGAATAACTTTTCTTTATATCCTAGTTTCCAAATCATAGAATTCAATTTCAAATATTGAATTCAAATATTAAATCAAAATATTTAAATTTCAAAACTCAATCAAGTTATCCAAACTATATTTCATCTTTGAAATTCCATTTCAAAAGCTTTTCATATTAATCTCAATCCATTTTCAAAACATTTGAATTCAAATATTCAATTTTATAAATCATTTCAAAATCTGTGACTTAATCGATTTCCTCGTGAAATCCATATTGGTGTGTGTATAAGTGTGGTCAAGGGGTTTAACACAATAGTGCAACATCATTCAATCATTACAGATCAAACACAGAAATATAGTTGATAAGCGATATAACTATAAAGCTTATCGCCCATTCACAGATTCACAGATAATATATAGATGTATCATCAATAAATGAATAAATTATATACAGCTCAATCCACGGAATAAAATATCACAGATCAGATAGGACAATCAATTCAAGGCATTTCATACAATATAATCATTCATAAGTAAGGTCAACATTCAAAAATCATTGGAAAGTAGGATTAATTAATCGTTTTATCCTGATTAATTCAATTTATTTCCAATTAAATTAATTACTTATGAATTAATTATCTAATCCTGATTTGTTAATTACAAATCAATTGATATAGATTAATTTATCAATCACCTTTATTAATTCTTCTTAATTAATAAATTAATTAGATTAATCTTTTAAACCAATTACATAATTAATTAACCAATTAATTAATTGTTTTAAGAAATTAGACCTTAATTAATAAGATTAAACTTACAATTACTAATTTAATTGATACAAAACATTAATTATCCATTCCTATTATCTTAATAATTAATGTATTACGAATCATTCAATCTTTATTAATTTAAGGTGAACTCATTCTTAGTAGTGATTTAAATATCATTTACAAATATGTTGAAAACCTTTTTATTTCAACTTGCCTTTCTAAATTTCATTTTAAACTCAAGATTTAAATGAACCCTCGTTTATCTTTAGTAAAGTTTAAAACTAATTTAAAAATCCTTTAAATCACTTATTGAAGTAATATTTTATTATAAAGAAATTTTAAAAGAGTTTAAATCAAATTTATTTATTAAATTCACATATTAAAGGAACTTTAACATTTAAACTTATTTATACCTTTAAATTTATAAAACTAATTTAATTCCAAATTTAAATTAAATTATTCAAATTTCAAAACTAACTCAAATTCATTATTGAACTTTATTTAATAACTTGGTTTAACTTATAAAAAAAAACTGTTAAAACTTGCAACAGGTTTTAAAACCTGAACAATTCTACCATAGCTCCTCCCCTCGTCTACTTCGAGCAAACGCGAGTTTCCCCCCGAGACCTTCCTCATGTAAAATCTCAAAACGCTGGAGTTCTTCCCCTCTACTCTTTCTTCTTCTTCTACTAATCCTCTTCTTCTTCTTTTCAATTTTATAAAATTTAAAAACTGCAGTGATAAAAACACTCATGCGCATCGAGTTCGACACGATTCGTTTCTCAAAAATACTCAAGCAACATCACGCGACAACCACGACAACATCCCAGGCCATCCAAACACCACTGTGCTGTGCACATGCACGGCCAAACGCGAGGGCTCCGATCATCTCCATGATCTTCGTCAAGTCGACAATCTTCCACGCAACTCATCACGATCATCAGATCGTGTTCAAAAACTCGAAATCAAATTTGAGGCCATCGTTCCAAAACCTGGAACAACGTAAAAACTGTGAACACCCTCACCTGTCAACGCTTCGTTCTCCTCATCACGACCACCGGAGACTCTGCAACTTCGACCAACCCTTCGTCAACGACCAAGCTACCCTCACTCAAGAATCTATTTCACTCGATCAACCAGAGAAACCGTGGTGATCGAATTATCAAACCTAGTTAAAACTAGGGTTACAAACCAAAAATCGAATATCGCTACCGCCACAATGATCTAATCAACTTCCTACCAATTTTCCCTAAGTCTCTGATCATTGTACTATCATCACTGAAGAATACAACATCCCAAACCACTGAGATCACCAGACATTACCCAATTTCCCATTTTTGTTCAACCCAGAGCTGCACGCTTATTTCAAAACTAAAAATTATAATTTTAGTTTTAAAAATCATGTTTAAGTAAATAGATTCAATTTATGTGCCTGGTTTCTTAAATTAAGAAATTTGTTTTTAAACTTATTTAAAGTTGTATTCATCTTTCTTGATTGCCAGAGACAATTACATGTTGTTTCAACTTTAATAAATTTTTAACACCTAGCTTAAAAAGAAACAAAGAACATTTTTTTACATCCTAAGTTCAAGTAGTTACTAGATCAAGTGATGAAGGTTTGTTTGCTCATTTGTCTAAAAAAAAAAAACAGGAACAGAGTTTCAAAAGTTACAGGCATACGCAGATTTTCACAATCACATATATACACATTTTCTAGATCTACATAAGCAACTAATTCAGGGACTTAAGATTTTTTATTTATTTATTAAAAGTTACTCACCTGTCTTAGAAGAAATAAACAGAGGAGACTCAGGCTTGAAATTGGAAATGCTTTTGCAAACTAGAGTTTGATGATCTGAAATGCTTCAGGTCTGAATCATTGGAAACATTGCTTCTTTGTTTTGTTGAAGATTTTATTATTATTAATTTGCATGCTATCAGATTCTTGTTTCCTGATTTCCATTTTTTTTTCTCAAGTTGATGATGCTCGAACTAAAATGAAGAGGAAGTTTGGTATATAGAAAATGAGTTGTTTAGGTGATATTATAATTCTTTGTACAATGAAGTGATACTTTTCTTCCTTGTATAGGGGCTGATACATAGGAAAGTGTACAGGTTAATTATATCATTTAGTATAATAGGCATGGCTATAGTGATTCTTGTATTAAATGCATGAAGCATGTTGCATTAATTGCTCTGTCCTTTGACCCTTTTCTTATGCATTTTTATAATGAATTTGATTTGTTTACACATGCCTTTACTTGTTCTTGCCTGGTTACTCTTTATATACAAATATGTGTCTTAGGTTGAATTTGTTTTAGTGTTGTTTTGCATTGTTGCCTCGGCTGATATGATCTTGCTTTGTACATTTTTTTTTTCCTTTGCATTGTTTAACTATGCTGAGATTCCTATAAACAAGTGGAGGCTGAAAATCTTATTTCAGTGGCTAAAGATAGTGGCATTAACTGCCTTGTACAATCCACACTTTATACCATACTCGTACATAACAAGGCCTGACACATCTCCCCTTCATTTTATAAGCATACTTTTAGTTATGTTTGAATAATTTATTTATTTTGCCTTAGTTACAGTTATTTGTTTATAAAATTTTAACTCAAGTATAAACACACTTTTATACTTAAACAAAAATTTAAAATCTTACCTTTCCTTTATTTTTTAAACTTATATTATTAAATACTAAATTTACTTAAAAATTATTTCAAACTATTTTATAAATATGTTCATTTTCAAATATCCAAATTAATTCTCGATTATCTAAAGTTTAACTAAAATTTTATATTAATTACCAATTATTTCACAAATTTTATTCAAAAATAAAATTTAATTATCAATTTAAACTTAATAAAATTCGAGATCGTTACAGATTGGATACATATGGTTTGTTGGATGATAGTTGTTGGATGGTTGGATTTGTTGCTTTAGATTGCATTTGCTATATTGACATACGTAGTTATGGGTATATGTTGTATATTGATATTAATTTCACGTATACATGTTTCTCATTTGTTTGTTGAGTGTTTAGTAGGTGCAGATGGCGCTTGCTTAGCATTTGGAGCTCGCTTTCGCGTTATATTAGCTGTATATGCTCGCTAATAATATATAAGGTACATATCTCGGATAACATATCGTACTTTTATACTTTTTTCCCCACGGGATACCTCATCCTCGATGATGAGATGTATATTTGTGATATATACATTGTTATTTTTTTGGATTGAACCACGCAAAGGAGACGCTGGCGAAATCTTTTCAAAATTTAAGGCATTGGAATTTTTTTGGGAAAATTGGAATTTTTTTGATAGCTATGCTTTTGATTTTTGAATTTAAAGTTAAACGATAGTTTGGTTTTGAAAAGATAATTGTGGATGGATTTGAAAACTTATTAAAGTTTTTATAAGAAGTTTAAACTAATGGATTTTGGGAAAAGATAAAATGTTTATATAGATTTGATATAGTAAATTGTTTTGAAAAGTTAATTGATTTTATAACTTTTTCTTACTTAGTAATTTCGAGGACAAAATTCTTTTAAGTAGGGGAGAATGTAACGACCCAGAATTTCAGTCATTTGAAATTCGTATATTTAATTGATTTTAAATATTTCCAAGTGAATTATATAAAATGAATAACTTGTATTTGAAATATAGTGATTTAATTGGATAATTAAATTGTTAATTTGATATTTGAAATTGCTGAAATAATTGATATTTGGATTTAATATGAATAAAATGTTATATAAAGTTGAATTAAATTATATTTGAATTAGAATGATGTTAGAGAACTTTTAAAATCGAATTAAAAGTCAAATTGTAAAAATTGAATATTTTAATATTTGATTAACGTGTAAAAATAGTCATTTTTCAAACAATCTCGGATTTTAACGAAACCAGTTTCATTGGACCGTAATGTTATACTATTGTAGGATTTCAAATTTCATGTCAATTAGATTTACGATTTGTCTAGAGCAAGATAAAATGCGTAGAAAACTATTTAAGTGAATTTTAAATTTAAATAGTCGATTCGAAAACCTATCTTTCAAATACGATGGAATTGGCTCTCGATATATTCCACTGCATTCGGAATAGGGGTAAAACATTATAAACGCCAGGCGGCAAGCTTTGTTTCGAGTTCGAAAATTTTCCGGATGAATAGCGTCATCAAATTTTCTAAAAAAGCTCCTCATTTTTCCTTTTTGCTCAAACCCTATGGTCAGAAACCCTAGCCGCCATTTACATTTTGATGGCCAGAAAACTCCATCCTTCCTCCTCGTTTATCTCCAAATCGGTTAATTTTCACGGAAAACCTCCAACTGCAAAGTCGTAGAGCACGATAAGATCTACAAGATCAACTACTACGATCGAATTTGGAGCTATGGATCGACGTCAAATGGGCCGCATTCATCATCAGGTCACGTGCGTTTTTCGAGGCGAGATCACAACCGATCTCGACCAAATTCTCGACGGCGGTAGAGCGGAGCAAGGGCTTTCAAACGTTGGTCGCTGATCATCGTCAAGTCGAGCATAGTGGCCACGATAATTCAATGTAGTAGGTCGCTAATGGATTTTGTTCATGTTCGAACCTGATGGGGAAGAAAAAGAAAAGCACGGCCTGATTTGATTTGAAGAAAACAAACGGTGCAGATGTAAGCTAGGGTTTGAGATTAAATAAAAATAAAAATTATTATATTATATAGTTCGTATAAACTTTAAAATGTCATAACTTCTTCATATGAGGTCCGTTTTTGGCAAAACGAATTGCATTGGGTCCGTATGGACGAGCACTACATTATGGACCTAGATTGGGATTTATTTGATCTAGTGAAAATTTTGGTTGAAATTAAACGCTTGTTTAATTTTAATCGGAATGAGCGGATGAACCTTTGTACGCGCGTCTGCCTTGAAGCAGACATTGTACACGTATTCTAATATGTATATTTGTTGCAAATGACAGGTTGGAGGGATCCAACTAGATTCCTCAACAGTATTGATTTATTTATAGATACTGTTATATATTCTGTTATCATATGATATATGATGTTTTGGATGTCGTGATTGATGTATTTAGAGCTGTTGCAGCATTGGGCCTATTTTGATAATTTAATAAATGTTAAAGTAACGATTTCGAATTTAAAAGAATTATAAAAGTGATTTGTACAATAAATGTTTTATTTAATTTTTGAATCGTTAATTACTGATTTATTCTGAATAAATAAATGTGATAATTTTATTGTTATAAAAATTATGATTTTTGGGAAATAAGAATATTATTTTTAAAATAGGAAGTTAACTATTTTGTGAAATAGTATAAATTGAGATTTTTGATTTATTATAAAGGTATATATATAAGATTTGCAAAATTGAATTTTCATAAATCGAAATAATGGAATTATAAAAGGAGTTTTGAAAGTGTTTAAAATGAAGTTATAAATGGATTTTTATAAGTAGTGAAGTTACAAAATGAATGGGTTTTGTAAGTAAATGGATTATATGTAATTAACTTATAAATTGGACTTTGGAATATAAGTAAGATATACATAGAATTGGTAAATAAAGGGATTTTATAAATTGAAGTTTCTATAAATAGAAATGGAATTTATAAACATTGTTTTATAAATCAGAAATCGATTGAATTTGATAAATTAATTATTATAGGTTATTAAAGGAACGATATCCACGATTTTGGACAGTGGATAATCCTTTACTCAAAGTGCAATAGTAAAAAATTTGATTAGGCATTAAGTCCACGATTTTGGACAGTGGATTATCCTTAATATAAATATGTAGAAACATTGAATTTGGTAAACGATTTATATTCACGATTTTGAACAGTGAATAATATATTAAATAAATGTTTTGGAAAGTGATATTTTAAAATGGAGTTAAATGGTTTAAAAGATGTTTTGAAATGTGTTAAGGATCGAAACCATAGATTTCAACATTAATTGTTAAAATAGACATTTTCGAGAAATAAGGAAATGATGGACTATAACGCTGTTGTTATAGTAAATGATATTCGAAAGGAAATGTTTTTGTACAATATATGGGATTTATATATGTATCTTATTTTCTAATCCCTATACTATTGATTTTGTGTTGTCGTGACGATCTTTTACGCAATATCCGTTTTGACCCAAATAAAAGATGTTTAAAGAGAATGTTTTCCTTGTAGAATAAAATATATACTTAATCGTGATTTAAGTATATGAAATATTTTCCAAGTGTTGAAAATAAATAGAATTGTGAATTACTTATTATTAAATAAGTATATGGAAATGTTTTCCAATATAGAAGTTGAAATGGTTTTGAGATTATATCTTTTAAAGATAATTTGTAGTGAATATTTGGCAAATATTTTAATTAAAAGAAGATTAATTAAAAGGGCCTAGTGATTGTTATGGTGCTAAATATTTGTTTGTTTGCTTTGATAGTTAAATAACCGACTATCGATCTTGGCCTAATTTTAGTTCCTCGACTTGATGTGGGAATTATTTAGTCGTACACTTAGTACATAGCCTTCTGTGTAGGCTTGATTATCATTTGTGTTGAGGATGTTGATTCGTGTAGTGTAGAGTATTACTCCAATCATCGAGCTTCCTTCTTGGCCCTAAGGATAGCAAGTTGAAAGTTGGAGACGTGATAAGTCTAGAGACTTAGTTACTGTGTGAGGTTGAGAAACGCTTTTGCGTTGTTGGTGCGAAGAGAACGGGATCAGATTTATCTGAAAACCACTTTATACCAACGTATATGTGACGGTTGTGCAAGTTGCTTTTGATGATATTGTTATTCCGGATTTTCATAGTGGGGGACTGCTTGTTGATCATTTGGGGTTAAAATCCCAATATACATCCAGTAGCAGTGGTCTCTTCATTATGAAATACCCAATGCGAGGACTATTCGCTACTAATCCTAGGGATTTCCTGATACGATGTGGTAGGAAAGTACCTTCGGTTTATCCTGTTCCTGGACAACTTATCTGAATGTTTATCTGACATTGCATTTATACATATTAGTACATTGGCTTTTACAAATGTACATCAGTGGTAGTGGAGAAGGCAACTTCTCTTAGCATAACACCCTCCTTAAGACGTATGAGCTTAAGGGTTGTATTTTTGTGGAAGGCAATTAGTAGTCAAAGGAAATAGCCGTGTGGCATTCAAAGTGATGTGATATGTGATAGTGAAAGGTAATCGTTACCTCATTAGGCTTCATCAACTAGAATGACCAAAATAGGGTTAGATGCAGCATGGCTAAATGGGTCATTCCCATTAGAATATGATCATCCTCTTTTAGATATATCTTTACACGCTATGATGTCGTGTATCTGATTATTGTGGTTTGTATTCTAGAGGGCCCTCGGTAAAGGTCGGTAACGACCGGAGGATGATATATCCGGTACCATCGAGTTATTGAGGTGGGTCGGTCTTGTGTTGGTAGAGAAACTTTCTGATGGTTTCTCGGTACATTCTTCTAGAATGTACTGCCGGAAGGTAGTCCCTTCATCTGGTCATTTGAACGGAAATCCAAACTCCACTACGTTCCGGCCATTTTATTTGTAGAGCCTAGTATGCTGAAATTTAATAATGGTAACAAATTTAGCTATTTTGAATATTATTTGTATACTAGACACTAGTATATTATCAAATGAGTTTGATGTGAAATGATTTAGTTATCGTAAGGTAAAAACATGTCCGTGTTTATGTGTGGACTTGTCCTACGAGATACTTTTGTTTTAATAAAGGAATAGTTTGGTAATTTAATAAATTCAGTTGAGTGTGACTGATCCGGGTGTTCTTCCATTTCAATGGTCGGGTCAGGCTGAGTATATTACATGTCTACATTTGATGCTTTTGGAGCTTCAGTAGGAGAGCTAGAGATCTTCATTTTCGTACATCTGTATTTGCTTGATTATCCGCTGCAATGCATAGTTGTTTTAAATTATCGGCATTTGTAAGGACAGGTTATTATAACTGTTCAGGATGATAACTGTTGATTGATTGTTGACTCTGATTGATGTGTGTATATATACAGTTTCTGTTTTATAAAGATCACTGATATGATATTATATATTTTTCGCTGCGATGTGAGATTCTGTATTGTTCTGTTTGGTCCTATCTTCTCTCTTTCTTCTCTTCTCTTCTTATCTCTTCTTTTCTTTCTCTTGACTTTCCGTTAGCCTGTGCTTTTTGGGTCAGACATGTGTGTATTATTGTCGACTCAAAGGGTACGGATTTTTGGATCATCCCAGCTGGTATCTGAGCTTAGATTTTGTATATTCCTAAGCTTTGATGTGTACTCAGTATAGATAGGGATAGTAGCACCCTAGATTAAGTTTGAGTGTATTATATATATGAGCGCGTATTTGTTAGTGAATATAAAATATTTTATATTGTGTTTGCTTATCCGTTGAGCTGTTTGTGAATTCTGGTCGGTTTGTGGGACACCATGTTATCGATAGGGATTTCTAAACTCTTAAATGAGGCAAGTCGAAATAGTATTATTTTAAATTGGCTAAATGAAATAATTTTACCTCGATTATTTTTTGTATGTAAATAAATAATTTTTCAAGAATTATTAAAGTGTATATAAATTGAATGAATTGTTTGGTTGTTTGAAAATGTAAATATATATATAAGTTATTAAAAGTTGTTTGAATAATCTAAACAAAAAGCAACAATTGTAAAAGAATAAATTGTATAAGAAAATAATTATAAGTATGGAATTATAATTAATATGATTTACAATTGTGAAATTATCTTATATATAAGAAATGGAACAACATTAATATATTTTATAAATATGTGTTATAAATAAAAATGAATTTAGACTAAGAAATTGAAATTTTGAATTCCGTTTATTTTGGAATTTTTTTTTCAAAGTTAAAGAGGCTATTTTATTATAAATAGAAAATAAGTGAAATTATATAAGTAAAGATTTATAAAAGGAATTTTTTTAAAAGAACATAAAGCATCGAATTCACTATTGTTGCTAGGAAATAATAAGGGTGATGACTGCAGCAGCATCAGTATCATTTTCGAGTTTCTGTGTGATGGATTTGCTACTAATAGTAAATTGAAATTGAAGTTTTGTTGTGATAAACAAATTTGATTTAAAATCCAAGTTGAAATTGATGAATATAAGTGAAATGAATTTGGACTTATAATATGAACTAAGAATTTACTTTAGTAAAGTTGAAAGAAATTTGAGTTAGTAAGTGAATTATATGATTTGAAATTTAACTAAGGAACGTTAAATCAAATTGAATTTTAACTGGATTTGATAAGTTATTGAAATGGAAATTAAACTTAAAAGAGTAAGTGATTATATAACATGAATTTGCAAGTATGAATAAATAAGTTGTATAACTTATGAAATGAGAAAATGTAAGTAAAAACAATTGTTAAAATGGTTTAACAATTTTGTTAAGCAAAACAAAAATTTGAATTTGAATAGTGATATGATTTTGACTTAAGTTGAATAAAATGAAATTGAAATGAAAGATAACTTAAGTAAGGTTAAATGTAGTTGATTTTAGTATCGTAGTAAATTAATAAAGTGAATTAAATGAATATGAATTTGAGTAATATAAAGAAGTTCAACTTTATTTGTAGATTGAATTAGCAATTGAAATAATGAAATATGAATTGAATGTTAATCATTGAATTAAATGAATTGATATAGAATAGTGGATGTAGATGTTAATTCATTAAAAGCTAATGAAATTGAATAATTAAATGAAATTCAATTAAATATTAAACCAATTGGAATTAAATGTGTTAAACCAAATTGAATGTAAACAAAATAAAGTAAATTAATTTGGTAATGTTGGATATGCATTGATTGTATAGAAAATCCATGTGAAATTGAATTAATGAAATTGAAAAGCTATAAATAATTGAATTCAAATTGAAAGTGAAGTAAATTTAAATAGATTTGATTTGATTCGATTTGGAAGTGAACAAATTGGAATAAGACTTATTGAATGCAAACTGATTGAATATGAATGAATGAATGTTAGTAAATCCAACGTTAATGAATCAAATGTGATTAAATTGAAAATCAATTCAGTAAATATTAATGAGAAGTGAATTCATATTGATATGGTTATGGATAGGTTGGATAGATATGGTTTGTTGGATTATAGTTGTTGGATGGTTGGATTTGTTGCTTTGGATGACATTTGCTATATTGACATATGTAGTTATTGGTATATGTTGTATATTGATATTACTTTCACGTATACATATTTCTCATTTGTTTGTTGAGTGTTTAGTAGGTGCGGATGGCGCTTGCTTCGCATTTGGAGCTCGCTTTCGCACTATATTAGCCATATATGCCCGCAAATAATATATAAGGTACATATCTCGGATTACATATCGTACTTTTATACTTTTTTCCCTACGGGATGCCTCATCCTCGATGATGAGATGTATACTTGTGATATATACATTGTTATTTTTTCCTGGATCGAACCGCATAAAGGAGATGCTGACGAAATTTTTTGAAAATTTGAGGCGTTAGAAATTTTTTGGAAAAATTGAATTTTTTTGATAACTATACGTTTGATTTTTGAATTAAAAGTTAAATGATAGTTTGGTTTTGAAAAGATAATTATGAATGGATTTGAAAACTTATTAACGTTTTTATAAGAAGTTTAAACTAATGGATTTTGGGAAAAGCTAATTTTTTTAAATAGATTTGATATAGTAAATTGTTTTGAAAAGTTAATTGATTTTGTAACTTTTTCCTACTTAGTAATTTCGAGAACGAAATTCTTTTACGTAGGGGAGAATGTAACGACCCAGAATTTCAGTCATTTGAAAATCATATATTTAATTGATTTTAAATATTCCCAAGTAAATTTTATAAGTTGAATAACTTGTATTTGAAATATAGTGATTTAATTGGATAACTAAATTGTTAATTTAATATTTGAAGTTGCTGAAATAATTGATATTTGTATTTAATTTGAATAAAATGTTGTATAAAGTTGAATTAAATTATATTTGAATTAGAATGATGTTAGAGAACTTTTAAAATCGAATTAAAAGTCAAATTGTAAAAATTGAATATTTTAATATTTAATTGACGTGTAAAAATAGTCATTTTTAAAGAAGTCTCGGATTTCGAAGAAACCAGTTTTATTGGATCCGTAATGTTATACTATTGTAAGATTTCAAATTTCGTATCAATCGGATTTACGGTTTGTCCGAAGCAAGCTAAAATGCATAGAAATCTGTTTAAGTGAATTTTAAATTTAAATAGTTGACTCGAAAACCTATCTTTCAAATACGATCGAATTGGCTCTCAATATATATTCCATTGCGTTCGGAATAGGGGTAAAACATTATAAACGCCAAGCAGCACGCTTTGTTTCGAGTTCGAAGATTTTCCGGATGAATAGTGTCGTCAAATTTTCTATAAAAGCCCCTTATTTTTTCGTTTTTGCACCAACCCTAAGGTTAGAAATTTTAGCCGCCATTTACATTTCGATGGCTAGAAAACTCCATCCTTCCTCCTCGATTATCTCCAAATCCGTTAACTTTCACGAAAAACATCGAATTGTAAAGTCGTAGAGCACGACGAGATCTATAAGATCAACGGCTATGATCGAATTTGGAGCTACGGATCGACGTAAAATGAACCGCGTTCATCATCAGGTCACATGTGTTTTTCGAGGCAAGATCCCCACCGAGCTCGACCAAATTCTCGATGATGGTAGAGCGGAGCAAGGGCTTTCAAACGTTGGTCGCTGATCGTCTTTAAGTCGATCGTAGTCGCCGCGATAATTCAATGTAGTAGGCGGCTAATGGGTTTTATTCACATTCGAACCTGATGGGGAAGAAAAAGAAAAGCACGGCTGTGACGACCCAGAATTTTTGAGCATTTGAAATTGGAATATTCAATTGATTTTAAATATTTAAAAGTTAATTTTTAACTTGAATTCAAATATCACCATTTATTTGATAATCAAATTATTGAATTAAACAATTTGAAGTTGGGTGAAATATTGAATCTGGAGTTTTAAGCCTGTTAAAAATAATTTGAAAGCTTGTAAAATTTATACTGATAGTGCTAAGGATAATAGAAGTTTTAAAATAGAATTTAACCATGATTTGTTCAGTTTTAAAATTTTATAGTTTAAATTAAATTTAAAAATAGCCTTCCGAGGCACAGTCTCGGATTTCGAACAAATCAGTTCCATTGGATCTGTAATATTGTATTATGACCAGATTTCAAATTTCGTAGTGACCGGAGTTGTGGTGTGAGCATACGATATATAAACGCGCTGGAATTTATATCGAAAATTTAATATAATAACCGAGTCTAAAAAAAGTATATTTATATCTTGGTCAAACATCAGTTGAAATTCCTTCACATCAGTTGTACTTTTATTCACTTCACGTTACTATAGTAAAGCGTCTTCCACACGCTACCTTCTTTTCAAAATCACATCTACTCTCTTCCACCGCTTTCAATTCAAACTCACGAAAGGTATACAGGAGAAAAAAAAAGAAAGGAAAGAAACTATCTAATGGCCGCAGTTTCTTTTAAAATTCAAACCAAATCTCGAGCTCATTCAAAATAAATAGCATATGTTCGAAGCCAGTTCTCCTAATTTCCCTCTTCTCCTTTGTTTCGAAATCAAACTATATCGACTCGTTCAGAAAAAAACCAAGCAACGATTTCGATTCGAAACCGTAGGAGTTCGTTCCAAGAGCGATGTTATCGCAAGGCATAAGGTGGGTCGCGCGCTCATGTAGGGCCGCGATTGGGTACTGCAGCGTGTGATTTAGGGTTCTTGGCGGCGCATAGTAAAGTGTCAGAGGCGAGTCGTGCTAATCGAAACCAAACAGGCATGGCAAAGAATGAGCGGGGTCAAGCGGCAAGCTCGCTCTGTCGCAATTAAGTCAGGGTCGGTCGCAACGTCGGAGATCGAGGCATGGTGATCGGGAATCGCAGTCGATGGTAGCCTGGGTTCTTTTTTTATCTGGGAGGTATTCGCAGATTATTTATTCATTTATATTTATTTACACTTGTTTTCAGTGAAGGATAAACAAATAATAAGCATATATTCTCATATATCCATATTTAAATTTATATATATATACACATAAAGGTTGACAGTAATATATATGGGAATTATAATATTTAAAACAAAGATTTGTTTTACAGCAAGATAAAAAGACATTTGAATGAAATTTATTGTTTTTAAGATGCTACGATAACTAAAATAAATTTATAAAGGAAATTTAGTTTTAAATCAAAATTTGTAGTTAAATAAATTTATCGAAAGAAATTTGTTTAAACCAAATTCATTAGTTTAAAATTAAAATATTAATTAAATTAAAAATTATAATGGCAATTGAACATTCGATTATTTCGAATATTAATAAATTATATAAATGTTTATACAAGGTCTAAACAATGAAGAGATCGAGTCGAGATTGAAGTGGATTGCAAAAATCAAAGGTGAGTTAATCTCACTCATCTGGATTTTATTTAAATTTAAATGGTTAGGTTTAAATAATTAGTTGAATTGATTTGATGTGCTATATTATATATAGTATATGTTGGAGTGATTGATCTCCCACGTTATATAACGGATGAGACCCTATGCGCCGCATAATGGCAGATGATATTATATTAAACCCATATACCGCGATATTCCACCTCGAAGTGGAATTGGTATATTATATTGTGCTAACATCTACGGATGCAGGGAAACAGGTTGGAGGGATCCAACTGGATTCCTCATAATTTATTTAGATTATTAAATATTCTCTATTATGATTATTTGATATCCTGTGATGAATTATATTGATAATTGGAATACTGGATGCTATGGTTTGAGTTAATATATTTCGGTATACCTATTTATCAAAATCTATAAAAATGGATTTTTGAAAACAAAATAAAGGAGTGGATTTTTAAGTAAAATAATTTTTGGAGCATCTGAATAAATTTAAGAATGAATTAGAAAAGAATAAAAGTGATTTTAAATCTTAATTAATAAATTCCGAGTGTGGAAAGGGGGATTTTGAATAAACAGAGAGGGAATGAATGTTAAACTTAAGGTGATATTATTTAAAGTAATAAAAGAATTTATTATAAAATTCAAGGGCTGAATTTATTCAAAAGGATAAAGAAGGATTTTTGAAAATATGAAATTGGTATTTTCACTTAAATAAGATTTTAAATCATAATTAAGAAATAAAATCTGATGTTACTGGGTTTTGAAATAAATTGAATAAGTAAAGAAATTTATTTCAAAGTGAATTAAATTGGAAATCAATTTGGAAATTGATTTAAGAGTTTAAAACCAGGATTTTTTTTTAAAAAGAGAAGTGAGACCTTGGAATTTATAAACTGGGTTTATAAAAGTGAAGTAATATAACCGTGGATAATTGAAGAATAACTTCACGTTGGGAATCTATTAAAGGAATGAGAAAATTTGTTTAAAAATAAATAGTGATTTATTTTCAAAGGATGTAAAGAGAAGTATATTTCCCTGGATAGCCAAGTACGTTTTCAAAGCAAATTTTTAAATATAAGTTAAAAGCTTTATGTTGTTTTAAAAAGCATGTTTTATAAAATTTATTATTTCTAAATGTTTTAATTCTAAGGTAAGTATTTTTCAAATTTATTTTAGTAGTATCTATTTAAAGGCGACTTGGTAATATGATTTAAAAAGAGAAAATTTAGTTTTATATTTTATAAAGTAGCCTCATTTTAAATATTTCTAAAGTATATATTTTTAATAAAGTATTGAAGTAGTTTCTATGTAAATGTTAAAGGATCTTTTTATAATAACATGTTTTTAAATTATTTTTAAAATCTAAAGTATTGTACTTGGTGCTTTCAGTGGGAATAAATATTTGAAAATTTATTCCATAAGAAGAGTGTGATTTGAAAACTATTTTCAAATGGGTTGAAAAGTGGAAATATATCTTGTGATGATATTTTGAGATTAATAAATAATTTGGAAAATTATTTATGTTGGATGGTTGTTGTGAATGTTAATTGATAGTTAAATAACCGACTATCAATATTGGCCAATGCGTTGATCGTTTCGAAGAGACCGGGATCGGGATTAATTTCTCGAAAACCACTTCGATCCGGTTTGTATGTTTTCATGAGGAAGACGAGTTTGGATTCGAAGATGGAGAAGTGAAGTGCAAGGGCTAGTCGCTACTAATCCCGAGGATGATTCCAAAATGGCTGTAGTAGGAGTAGTGCCTTCGGTTCTGTTCGAACCCAGGACGGACTTGTATGGATGAATGCTTTCAGAACATCGTCAGGTGGACGACGGGCATTCTAAATCAAACGATCTAAAATGGTAATGCTTAGCCTCAAGCCTCATCAACCAGGAATGAATGAAAATCAGGGGTTATGCAGCAAGGCTAGGTGGTGCGGTCATCCCTGTCTAGATGTCCCTTTTATTCGGCTTAGTGGCGCGGTTGCAGATACCAATTGTGGGGTGATCTTACTCGAGGTTATCCAGTAAGGGGTAGTCCCGGTCTTGTGTTGTCGGGGATTGGGAGTAATCCTCGATACGGTGATCTAGGCCATGTACTGTAACAGGTGGTACCCCAATGCCTAGTCATTAGTTGGAAATCCATTCTCCTTACGTGTCTTTTACGGTTTTGTTTGTATTACCCACGAATGTGGATAGTAGCTGGAATTTAATTAATGTAACAATTTTGGATATTTTAATAAGTAATTGTATATAGACACTATTATAATATTAGAGGATTTTTATAATAAAGTGTTTTAGCTATCTTAAGGTAAAAACCCGACATGCTTATTTGTGGCGATGTCTAACGAGATGCTTTTGTTTTCAAAAGAATTTTTGAAACTTTAATAATCAATTTGAGTATGATCCCTCACGCTAGTATACCAGACTGACTCGGGTGTTATTTAACTATAATGCTCGGGTCAGACCGAGTATTATAGAATACAGGAAAGAATGCTGTGGAGCTCAGAAGACGAGCTGGATGGCGATACGTACTTCCGTACTTGATTATTATTCCGCTGTGTATTCAGTGTTGAGGACAGGTTTATATGACTGTCCAGTTGTATGTTATTGATGTTGTTGAACTCTGCTGATGTATTTTGGTGATGTATGTATAAAACGTATATATTTTTCTTTGTGTAAAGATCTGTTATTATCTATTATATTTTATTCCGCTGCGATCGTTAGATTCTGATGTTGTTTTCTATTTTCTTCTTCTACCTCTTCTTCTTTAACCCAAATTGTAACGACCCGCTATTTTGGACCATTCAAATCGACAATAAAACCATACATATCCGACTTGAATAATTCAGAATACCGAATTGTAAACTAAAATTTGGCAAAACTTAAAATATACAGTAAATAAATCAATCACAGATCACAGAGTAATATAATGCAGCGGAATAGATATAGAATAGTAGTTCATGAAGCTACTATATACATCAGAGTTAGAAATAAAATACAACCAAATAGTTCAAATGCAGTGAAGTCTCCAATGCAACATATGACTTCTCTGAACCAATCAACTGGAAAGGCTGGAATCTGAATCGATAGTTGGATCTCCAAATGAAGCTCCGAACTTCAAAGGTGAGTCTCAAATGTTGTATCACTTAGTCTGACCCGAGCGTAAGCAAAACACAAAACACTCGAGTCAGGATTAACATTCTTATATCAATAAATCCAACTCAACTGAAATATCAACTGAAATACAAATAACTTAAAGGATGTTTGGAATAATCATCCTCTAAGGGTCCATGGAACTATCTACGGGGTTGAAATATACACTATAACACCGTGGGTCTTTCATCTTAAATTATACCTCAAAATCAAATATCATTTCACTTCAAATATAGCTATTTTTCAAAATAGTATTTAGATATATTAAATAATTTATACCGTAAAATATTTTCAATTCCTTCAACTTGACAAATTGTTTCAACATCAACCCGACCTTCCCATTTAAATTAAATTCAATCTCAATTAATTAATTTAAATTCAACTCAATTTCTAAAATAACCACTTAAATTTTATCGATCTCAAATTCGGATTTATAATCACAAATACCCCTTTTTATTTCCATATACTTCAAAACCTTAAGTATTCAAAGTTTCATCTAAATTTTCGTTCAATTTAGTTTTCTAAATAATATATTCAAATTTAGTTCAACCTAAATTTTCAATTTAATTCAATTTAGTTGCTAAATTACCAATTCAACTACGTTGATTTCAAATACAGATCTGAATCTCAACATAAACCATTTAAATTCCAATATAGTTCAAGGCTTTAATATTTAAATGTTCTATATAACAGTTTCATATAGATCTCGATTTAACCTCATTATTATTTAGTCTTGAAATACTCCCTTATTAGATTCAATATAATTTAAGTAACCTTAAATTACATTTTTCTCAAAATTTTCTTTAATTTATTTAAACGTGAAATATTCATTAAATCTTTTAAATTAAAAATCCAGTTATAAAATCATACCTTTTAAATTTCCCATTCAAAAATTTCAAATCGATTTAGTTAAATAAATCCTTATTTAAATACCATCTTAATAAACCCAAATTTATCTCCCAATCTTAATTATTCAATTGATTACAAGAGAATCTATTTGAAATATAGATTTACATAAATACTTAACCATATTATATGTATTAAATCAATCTAATTTAAATCAAATATTACTACTAAATCTATATATACAATTTTCATTTATATAATATCTTAAGAATCAAATTTATTAAACCATATATTTCTCTCCAAAATTATAGCAATTATTTTCAAAATATTTATATGGACCAACGGTGTCTGTATATATTTCCTATCATATAGTATAGTGCTAAGGATATTTATCATTTCAATCCGTACACTAAATATATACGGGTGGATATCGTTTCAACCCGTAATCCCAAATTCAATTGAATGAAAATCGTTTAAGTTTATCATTTCAACCCATAACGATTTCTAAACTACACAGGGAACTTGCAGAGTGATAACAGAAAATACAATAAAATAATAGGCATATATCATCAATAACAATATAATATAAACAACAAGATATGGTGTCATATCCCGTAGGTGAACAGTTACAGATAATAGCATATATAACAAATTTAAATAACTACAGCAGCATATTTCAATTGTCGTTTCAATTGAAATCAAATTTAATGAATAAAAATGTTAATCGTGAGTGATTGCTCACCTTTCGAGGCTAGAGAGATAGACAATGAAGTTGAGTTACGTAATCCAAGCACGAATCTCAAAGCAAAGTAAGATTGGCACGAATCGACGACCAAAGCTGATAAAAGAAAATCGATGGGAACGGATCAAATCAGCTCAATATAATATTTAGGCGAGATGTATATTATACTATTATCCTCCTTGGACCCATATTAAAATTCATACATTTTTTTTATAAGTCTAAATTGAAATATATATGTTGTACAGTCTTTCATTAAGGATTGAACCTATTTCAAATCTACTTAAAATTCAGAAATCTAACCTTCAACAAATTTTTAAAAAGATATAAATTTGGCTGTAAAACAATATAAATACTTAGGAGTAGACCGTACAACAATCACAAAAGATGCAGACACTGTTATACATAACGATATGTGTCGATTCTCTACTTAAACTTTAATAACTCGGCACACTTTTAAACAACAGGCACCTCATCTATATACTAAAGTATGCACAGACACATAGATGAACTGCTAATATAAAACAAGGTATGACCGACATATGCAAATATATATATATGCAGAAAACATGTAATGCAGACCAAACTCGATGCCACTAATATAGATATAAATATACAACCACTATCTTATTGCATAACTATTTCCAAACTATATACTGACTTCAACTAAAATGTGATAGTATAAATATAGGCTAATTAAAATATTGTTATAACTTACATAACGGTGTAGGCTTTTACTTTAACCACACTCTACTTTACTCTTACACGCAAGCTGACCCGCTTAAATATGCACAGACTATCCAATGCCTCCCAAGTACAAGCGTTACATAATATATTAACACAAAATGTAATATATACAACCTATATAAGTATTTACTACTGGCATATATATTAGATAATAGGATCCTAAGATATAAATGCAGACTGCTTGTATACAAAGGTTAACATATTCCATAAAATCTCAGGTAACTAACATATGTATGTATTAACAAATCTTCAATATAAAATTTTTATATACGAATATACTCACTAAAACTAAACTCATTCTTCTACCTATACTGTCAGAATAGTGTATACAACAGGGAAAAATTATAACTTTTAAAACATACGCATAGATATATAAAAAAAATGATATATAGGTGCATACCATACTCACATGCAACCGAATGGAAGGGCAACGGTGCCGCGAAGGGGCTGAGCACGGCAGAAGCCGGAGGTGGAAGAAGTGAGGAGGTGGAGCAGCGGTCCCGGCATGGAGAATGGCGGTTAGGGTGGCCGCTGATGAAGGCGGATGGGTCGAAGTTAGGGTGACGGGGTGCGGTGTTCGGCAAAGGTAGCGGGGTCTCGGCGGTTGTAACTGGAGGCGGATGGTGGATGGGTTTGCTCGGAAGTCTTTGAGGCCGAGGAAGAACGATGGCTTGGTTGCATGAGTGGGAGAGGGGAGTTACGTGGGTTGCTGTTATGGCCTTGAAGAGGAGCTGCTAACTTGGGTGGAGGGTGGATCGGAAAGGCTGAGTTGAGGAGGAGATTTAAATTGGGCTCGGTAGATCTTCGGAGGAGGGAGGCAGGGGAATGGGTTGTACAGTGGTGGAGAAAACATAGGACAAGAGTGGGGAGAGGCCGAAGTCACGGCTGAGGTGGAAAGACACGGCTGTCGATCCATTTAAAGAGAAGGTATTTTTTTCATTGGCGAGAGAAAAATGAAGATGAATTGGCCAAGTAAATCTGGAAATATACGCCCTAAAACTCGGAATACCATTTCCCATGCGTAGGTGGGCCTACCAGATCGATCTGGATTTGTTTGGAATCGATCCCCGATCGATCCATGTTACGTTCATATCTACCCAAATCGGCCCCAATTGAGTTGAGATCGACCGGGTAAGCTCTAGAGTGAATAAGAAATCTGCTGTGAAAATTTCACAGCATTTGGATCTATGGTTTGAGAGTTATGATCGATCCAAGGTTGAGCTCGCATGTAGGCTAGTGATTTCGTATCGATCGATTCATATCGATCACCTTCATATCCACCCTATGCCACCGCCTCGTGTCCATCATTTACGTATCCATCAGTCCCCATATCCATAGTCATAGCCTTTATATCGATCCGAGTTTGACGCGTCGATCCATGCAATGCGCTCCTTCTCCTGACCG
Source organism: Allium cepa (assembly GCA_030765085.1). NCBI lineage: Eukaryota > Viridiplantae > Streptophyta > Magnoliopsida > Asparagales > Amaryllidaceae > Allium > Allium cepa. The sequence continues at coordinate 251,316,194 of CM060943.1, forward strand.
GTTTCATCATATCGATTGATATCAACGCGATCGATACGAAATAGCCTATGAGCACTTGGTGCTCTTCATATCCATCCCCGCACCTATCTTCGTATCGATCCCAATTGTTCTAGTGAAGCATATGACTTCGTATCCATTAATTCCACATTCATCCCAGTCTTTCTTCCTTCGTACTGATCCAAGCTTTGATCGATACGAAGCATGCCGACATCCATCCAATCGGTGCGCATTACATTGATAAGAAACCTATCAATCCAAAGTAAATAGCCGAGTCAATTTTGATCGATACGAACTAGTTTCCATGAACATTGATCCATCTATAACTTGAGCATATGAACTCCGATTGACCCGAAATTCGAAGTGTAGTCTCATCGAAGCTTATTTATCATTTTCGATCGATCCCATCTTGATTGAAGCTTAGTCCAATTTTGACGGTATCGATCATAGCCTTGTTTCCAATAAGTCTCCAGTCCTGATATCCATCCTTTTTAGAAAATTTGTTGATATCCCATCCTTGTCCAAAAGGAGGGGTAACATTTGCCCTTTTAAACATGCCTTGCGGTAGAAAGGCGTGTTTTGAATAGCTTTAAATCCAACATCTAAGGTCCATGTTCCATCCATGCCATATCGTCCGACCCATAATCTAATCCATTACCAGGCTATTCTATCCAAGTGACATATCCATAGCCGTATCCCTATCCAAAACAACGACTGTTCCGAGTCGATATCCAATTCTGAATTCAGTAACCAAATCCTTAGTCGATTCCATATCCATCCGAACCCGACAATCGAATTATAATCTATCCATATCCAGATCCAGTAACTAAACTCGTGACCTTCCTGGGTCGATGTCCAAATCAGGGATCACTCTAGGCCCTTATCCAAAGCTGGGACCTCTCCGGGTCAAAATCCAAATCCATAGACCTCGCCGGATCATTTTATCCCACCCTGGCCTTGACAATCCGGTCGAGGGCTTATCCACGGTTTTCCTTCTCCGGCCTCGACTCTCCAATCAAGGACTTATATTCTCTGGCCTCGGCTCTTCGATCAAGGACTTATATTCTCCTGACTCAACTCTCCGGTCGAGGGCTTATATTCTCCGACCTCGACTCTCCGGTCGAGTACTTATATTCTACGGCCTCGACTCTTCGGTCGAAGACTTATATTCCGTGTTCGAGTTCATTCTGTCGCTCATTAGCGAAGGGACTCGTAACTCGTGGTTATTGCCTCGTCTCTCTGGTTGGGACTGTAACCGCGTGGCCTACAATATTCATTGCACTAATCCAAATCCAATCGTCATTGAGTTTAATTGATAAAATAAAAGTCCGTACAACTAAGAAGAACAAATTTCCATAGTACCCAAAAAGAAATCAGAGTTTGCAAAAAACAAAGAAAACAAGATTTTATAAACCCGAGCATCACGGTTTATCATCATCTCCGAGAATGCCTAGGGACCATCCTCGATCCAATACATGTGTAAGCGACTTAGCCGCATTGCTTAGGGGTATATTACTTATTGCATCCATCAATCCAATCAGCTTATAATAAGCTGATGATGATGCCTAGATCTAGTGCCAAATTCGCTTGAGATGGCTGCTCCTACCCACTGTCACAGCTCGATTCCTTAAGCATTGTTGCAAATTACCATTCCTCACATATTCCTCAATAATATCCTTCAAATGCCTGCAGTCGTTCGTGTTGTGCCCATCCATCTCCTGGAATAGGCAGCGCTTTCCTGATGCCTGCTCTATTCGGAGGGTTCCCTTTTTGCCGGCCTTCGATACTAAAGGCGCCCTTGAGTATCCAAGTAAATATTTCCAGAGTTTTAGTCAAATCAGTGTAAGAACAGAATTTTGATCCTCTCCATTGCCTTTTTGACGTGTTACCGCTATCATTCATTTTCCTTTTGCCTCTATCGTCCTTGTTTGAATCCTCCTTTGGTGGACCTCCAACTTTTACCGCATAAATTTCAGCCTCTCTCCCTTTCTTTCAACCTTTACATCTTCCTTTCATAGAAACCTCTACTTCATGGTAAAAATCCCCGAGATCCATCGGTAGATCCCGCTCCAATGATATATTAAAATCCGAATTATCCACAATCCCCGAGACTGATGCCATCAAAACCTTAAACGGATCGGGTCGATCCACCGAAGCCACTACCACATTGAATCAGGTTAAAAAATCCCTAAGTGACTCTCCCTTCCACTATTTAATCGACGTTAAAGTCATCACATTCATTCTTGGGTCTTACGATGTGGACCTGAAATTGCCTCATAAACCTCTCGATCAACTTCGTTCACGTGCCAATAGAGCTGCTTTCTAGTTGTCTGAACCATAGTGCTGCTATATCCGTCAAATACAAAGGAAGCATCACGCCATTACTTCCTCCGATGCTCCCAGTGCTTCCATATGTCTCCTGCAACTTGTCAAGTGAACAGCGGGATTCATTCTCCCATCATACATTTCTAGCGTTGATAGTTTGAAATACGGTAGATACCTAGCTTGCCTAATCATAGGAGCAAAGGGGCTGCTATTAACATCTTCCAAATCTCTATTCACCAATTCTCCCCTTTTAGCCCGTCTGATCATATCCGTTAACCCATCATTGTCCTCAAGTAGCAGCCTCTACCTGCTATCTCCAACCTACCCCCCGAATTCATGAGGGAATCCTGAAACCTATCCTTCTAAATGAGCATCCATATCATGATCAAAGCAAAATTGCACAGCGCCGCCTGGTATCCTTCCTCGAATTCAGCCAACATGACTCGGGGGCACGTCCCCTAGTTCAGGGGCCACTCCCAATCGTTTCGCTCTGTCCTGCATCTAGTTTATTTCATTTCCTCGATCTTAATTCTAGATTGCCTCTATTCCTGTTGCTCCAGCTTCATGATCCTCATTCCCAGCATTCCTACAACTCCATTCCCTTGAATTTGCACTCTAGCTTTTCCAACCTATCGAAGTAGGTTCTACATCTGTCCTCTTGCCTTTTAGCATCGTTTCCATCTCGTCTCTAGTAATATAGATTGAGGCCTGATTAGCTTCTGAGGAAGCCTCCTTGATTCCTTCATGCTAACTCCTCTCAGTTCTTTGTCTCCATGTCTATTGCTTAGCCACTAGTTCCCAGAATTCGAGTTCTAAGCTTTCAGATCCAAAATACAAGCTTTCAAAACCCTAAGTTCAATTATTAGTGAAAGAACCAAAGTGTTTGCGCCAAAATTGGTCACAAACACCATAAGTAGTGAAAGCACCAGTTTTTACATAAAATCATGAATATCCAAACGCAGATCTCAGATCTAGATGATGTAGAGAGTAAAAAATGAAGAAATAACAAAATTAAACAGAAAGAAAATAAAAGGCATAATTTTATAGTGGTTCGTCATTGTAGCCTACGTCCACTTTGAATAGTTTGCTATTTATTGATGATTCTCAACTGATTTACAACAATACAATCAATAGCACTTAGGTAATAATGGAGTTTCAACAGAGTAACGGCGTAAGAGCTTCCAGAAGTCCTTTTTATATAGGTGTAGCGGTGCTATTTATAGGAGTAGATCTGGAAATATCTGCCCCAATACTCGAAATACCATTTCCCATGCGTAGGTCGGCCCACGATCGATCTAGGTTTGTTTGGGATAAATCCCCGATCGATCCATGTTATATTTGTATGGATCTAAATCGGCCCCAATTGAGTTGAGATCGATCAGATGAGCACTTGAATGAATAAGAAAGCTTTTGTTAAAATTTCATAGGATTTGGATCTATGGTTTGAGAGTTATGATCGATCCAAGGTTGAGTTTGCAAGTAGGCTGGTGATTTCGTGTCGATCGATTCATATCAATCACCTTTATATCCATCCTATGCTTTCGCATCATGTCCATCATTTACGTATCCATCAGTCCCTATATCCATGGCCATAGCCTTAGTATCGATCAAAGTTTCACGCTTCAATCCATGCAATGCGCTCCTTCCCCTGACCGGTTCCTTCGTATCGATCGATATGAATGCAGTTGAGACCAAAAAGCGTATGAGCGCTTGCTACACTTTGTATCCATCCCCCGCACCTATCTTTGTGTCAATCCCAAGTGTCTTGTTGAAGCATATGACTTCGTATCCACCAAGTCCATATTCATCCCAGTCTTGCTTCCTTCGTACCTGTCCAAGCTTTGATAGATATGAAGCGTGCTAACATACCTTGCCGTACCCATCCAATCGATGCACAGTGCATCAATATGAAACCTATCGATCCAAAGTAAATAGCCGAGTCCATTTTGGTCGATTCGAACCATATCGATACGAACTAGTTTTCCATGAACATTGATCCATCCATAACTTGAGTATATGAAATCTAATTGACCCAAAATTCAAAGTGTAGCCTCACCGAACCTTGTTTACCATTTTTGATCAATCCCATCTTGATTGGAGCTTTGTCCAATTTCGATGAAATCGATCATAGGCTTGTTTCCAATTGATCTTCAATCCTGATATTCATCCTTTTTAGCCAATTCATTGATATCCCGGCCTTGTCCAAAAGGAGGGGTAACATTGTTGTATTAACAATTGCTTATTAATTATGGATTTAATTTACGTATAAGATGTTATGTAAATAACTGGATTATAGCTTGGATAGTTAATGGAATTAATGATGACTCGATTAATTTCCATTGAAGTTGCTAAGCCTCTTTCCAAAGTTGATTTTAAGAATAATTATTATTTATTAACAAGTTTATTAAAGATAATTATTATATGTTTTTAAAAGATAATTAATAATTGTTTTATTAATATGATTCTTGAAGGTTATTAAGATTATTTAATTATTTTTTTAAAGTTAGTATTATTTTAAAGTTAATTAGTATTAATACTTTAAATATAATTTATTTATTTTATTTGAAGTTAATTAATCATTATGTAATTTTAAAATATTTGAATCATTTTTTTATAATATTAAAAAGGTTTACTTACTGTAATTAATTATGTTTTGTTATAAAAGAACTGGTTTTAAAATTAAGGATTTAAAAAAGAGAGTTTTACAAATGGTTTGAGATTTATAAAAGAGTATTTTCGAATTAAATTGGAAAGTTTATAAAGAAACTTTTAGATAAATTTGAAGATATTTTTGAAGTAAAAGGATATTTGGAAAGAAGTGGTTGATTTTCATAGAGTAATTCGAGAGGCAAAGGCTACATACCATTTGTTATGTTTTCGCTGAGATAGTGACGTAACCATTGTGCAAACTGGGATCTACGATTGATTGCATGGCCGAAATCTGAAGGCAGAGATTGCCTAAGTTAAGTTTGGTTTTTCTAGGATAGAGACACAACCATCGAGCTGCAATTCATGGCTGATACCGAATGTTTTTTCCATATCTATTTTTTTTTTAAAAAAAAATTCAAGTATTTTTGAAACATATGATTTGTTAATACACATATCCCGTTGAAATAATTATATGACTGTTTTTGATAAAGAGATTTAATTTATCAAAAATAAATGAAATGAGACTTAGTGATTTTAATGGGAAATGTAATCTTTGGCTGAATGTTTGTTTATTCGATAGTTAAATAACCGACTATCAAATATTGGCCAAGTATGTAATCCTTCTTAATTTTGGTGGTACAGAATTTATTCCCTACTTAACACCGAAGAATTTTAGCTCTGGAAATATCTAGGAGAAATGTGAGAATTATATGGTATTGTACCATTCGGTTGCTATATTGTACATATAAACATATGGATCTTCTTGGACAAATGATAAGGAGATCTATCCACTTAAACGGTTAGGGGGTGATCTCCGATCTTATGTTTTGTTTGATTATTTCTTAAAGAACTAGTTTTCAGAAATCCGGAAAGACGAAGAATGATTTTTGGAGCACCCAAGAAATGGAGAGTGTACTCATAAGAGATGACTCACAACCCATGACCTGCTCCGAAGCCATATACAGTTAAATGGAGGAGATGCGTTATATTTTGAGATGTTGAAATCCAAATGAGGTTCCGTGACTCATTGGATGTGGGAACCTGTGTGAGATTCCAAGATCTATTGAGATGTGGAATTCAGGTATGATTCGGTGACTTGTTAAGGTGTGGAAGTCCATGTAGGATTCCATAATTTATTTTGTAGACAGTGCGTGAGCTGGAAGTCGGACGTTGCCTCATTAGAGAAAATGACTAAAACCAATGGTAGGATGCATAGCGAAGGGCCTAGCTGACCCATGAGGGTGTAGTCGTCTCTCTTTCTAGCAAGTCCCTATCGTTTATTTTGTGCATGCTGGGAGCGATTCACTTGGCCTAGGTGGCTAGTTATGTATTTACCTTGGCTAGATAGGTACTGACCTCGAAAGGATAACTCTGAGGACCGTTCTTGAAGTACTGAGGGCACTTCCATGGAAATCCTACACAGATAGTGAACGAGCTTTATCGGATTTTGACTTTATAACTAGTATCGTTGCGATGTACACAGCGCATGTATTGCGGCTACTTGTTATTATTACTTTGGCGAATGGACACTATTATAATATCAAATGATTTTATATAATGGAGTTTTGGTTATCGTAAGGTAAAAACCCATCCGTGTTTATGTGCGGTGTGGTCTTATGAGATACCATTGATTTTAAAGGATTTCAAAAGTTATAACAAATAAAATTTCTTGTGATTTAAGTTCTCACGCTAGTTTTACCAGACTAACATGGGCGCAGTTTTTTCCTATATGCTTGGGTCAGACCGAGTATATTTCCAGGTTTAGATGGATATTTTTAGAGGTTCAGGACAAAAGTTGGAGGCGCAGAGAGGTATTCACATAAACGATTATATTTCTGTTGCTTACATTGTTGTATATTGTTCAGCAGTGTAAGATTTGGTTGTTATAACTGTACGTGCTGAATAGAATGGCATACTCTGATTGGTGTTTGTATATACACATATTAAGTTTTGTTTTTGTGTAAAGATTGTTATAGATTATAATATATTTGTTCCGCTGTGAGATTCTATGTTGTTTAGTTTCTTTTTGTCTTCTTTCGTCTATCTTTACCTGAACTATCTGCTTTTTCATTCAATTAGAGTTGGACATGTGTGAATTATTGTTAGCTTAGACTGTACGAAAAAGTGGGTCGTTACATATGGATGGAAGCCAAATTCAGAAATAAAAAATTCCTAGAATATTACATCTTTATTGGAAACAATGCTTCAAATATCATAGTTAATTTTTTAAAACAATTCTAACTTAGTTAGAAAAATTCTAATAACTTTTAAAGAATATTCATACGAATGTAATTTCAAAACAAAAGACTTGATTGTGATGTCTGTACAAATAGTGGACCAAAGAAAATACCTACCGGCTAAAATATTTGTTAAATTTCATTATGAAGGATTTGAATGATGTCCATGTTGATTTCTATGTGAATTTTGATCATATAAAATATTTGTTATGCAAATATTTGGCTGAAAAATATTTACTCGATAAATATTTACTAGCAAAACATAGTAACATTATATGATTACTCTATTGGAAATTGAGTTCGAACACATACCAACCAAATAACATATTTGTTTAATTTCAGTATAAAATATTTGAATAGTATACGTATTAATTTAATATTTATTTTTTTTCCAAATGAATTGACTGGTTTCTTTATGTATTTAAATATGCAAATTTTGAATGATTTATACTCTGTATGAATTTAATTATGCAATATTTGGAAAAATATTTTTAATAATTTTCACACAAATATTTCTATATGGCTGAATTATGTATAAGTTATTTCTGTATATATTGTTGTCATATCAAAATTTTAGCCAAGTAAAAATTTCTCATATTAAAAGTTACACAACAGATATTTGCTATGAAAATATATGTTTGGAAAATACGTGAATGGTAATGTTTGCCTGGAAAATATTTTCTAGAGAAATATATGTCAAATAAATATTTTCCAAGCAAAAGTTTTCAGTTTATGCATTTGCTTGAAAAATAATTTTCCGCAAAATATAATAACATAAATATATCAGAAATCCACAAAATAAAAATAACTTCCACACAAAACTGCAGATTCAATAACTAATAAAATCACTTTGCATAAAAGTTTTTAAACTAAAAAATTACAAATTTATATGAGCAACAGTATATTTTAGAGTAAACAAGGGTCAGTTTCTTGCATTAGCATCATTCATTTGTAACAAGACAACATGTACAACTTTAGATCCCAACAACAAATTTGCATCATCCGAGCACACAACTGCACATCTGCTTCGGCATAGGAAATCAAGAAATTGCTTTGATTCAGGAAATTTCATGTGATCTGCATCCGTGTAGTTACAACAAAAGTTGTTCCATCATTGATGATTTATATTAAACATCTAGTAGCGTGAGATATGACAAAGGCATCCAAACATATGTATCGTTTTCATCAACTGAAGGATTGTAAACTAAAAGCATTGACATGAAGGGATGCAACTCCACAACAATTTCCAGCAAAACCTCGGTGCAAAAAAATTAGATTAGATCAAGACTCAAACCCCCAGATCATAGGGCATTCAATCGACAAAATGGCTGAAGCCGTTTGAACCAGGCCAGCCAGAAGTGGGTGAAATATGTAGATTTCAGAAAACATCCTATTTGGATCTATTGGTCCTATAAAGGCTAATGAATTTTAGATCTAATCTAAATATTGTTTTAAATAAAATACTTTATTTAATTTAATTAGATTGAAAGAGTTTGAATTTGATATAAATTTAAATGTATGAGTGTATAAAATACACCAATTAGTGTAACAATTACTTTAATTTGAGAAGAAACCTTTCGTTTCCTTGTCTAAAATCAATGCAATCAATTAAGAGAATAAATAGTTTTAATTGAAGAGAGAAAACTTGCATTTCTCTCTTTCTGGTTAGACTAATGATTCATTAAATGTCATTTGTAACGACCCGTATTTTTGATAATTAAAACTATTAAATTAAATAAGATTTTGAAATTTAATGTTGTGAAAAATTAAAATTTATGATTTAGTAATGATAGAAAATAATTAGAATATGATTTATTAATGTTGTTTGAGTGTTATTGATAACTATTTTAATGTAATTTCAATCAATTGAAATAATTATAAAGTTAAGTTGGTTATAATTTTAAAAGGATTAAATTAATTGTTGGATTTATTGTTGAAATTATATGTTATTAATTGAAATAGGTTTATTATAGAATATGTAATAAAATGTAAACTAATAGTAATTATATTCATAAGGTAATAGGTGATTGAATAATAAGACTAAAAATTGAAATAAAAGAATTTGATTGAAATTAAAACATACTTAACTGGGTTTTATTACAGATGTAATTGATGCTAAAATTTGTGCAATATTTAAATATTGGAATTTACATGGAATATTTAATTTTAAAAGATTAATATTTTCTGTGTAAACAAGAATGATGAAAACTGTTAATTTTTAATTTAGAATTTAAAGTTATTAAATTGATTTAGTAATAATTTATTTAATTAACGTGAAAATTAGCCGTTTTGAGCACTGTCTCGGATTTCGATGAAACCAGTTTCATCAGATCCATAATAGTGAATTATTGTAGGATCTCAAATTTCGTAGCGATCGGCCATATCGTTTGATCGTGCAAGCTCGAAACGCGTAAAAATCAATCAAAACAATTTAAATGAATATAATCTAATTTTGAAAGCTAACTTCTAAAAAAAATGGAATTAGGCTTTGAAACAAGTTCCATTGAGTTTAAAATTACCCAAAACTTATATTTTGATATATTGGATGACCTACTTTCGTTTCGGAAACGAAACGGGCATTTCGGGTCGTTGTTATCGTTTCGATCCAATTCGATATGTCCATTCATTCCTATCTATCTCTATCTATATAAATAGATATTTCCTAAAACCCTAGCCGTCTTTTCAAACTTCTATATGTACTTCTCATCTGCTCCTTCCTCCTTCTCAATGCTGTAAACCCAAACCCTAATTCCCAAATTCAAAATCAATTTGAAAATTCAAACTCCTCAAACTATGTCATATAATATATCATTGGAAAGCTCCCGACGAATGTAATTTCTCTCTATAATTTGTTTTTCTATTTGATGCATCATTTGACTACAAAACGATGAATAAGTTTCTATCGTACATAGGCCGTGGTTCGTTCAACGGTGGATCTTTATCCTTATAATGATCGGAAGGTTCTGGCTTGTAGAGGAGGCTAAGGCGAGTTAGTATGTACGGTTAGCTTATCTCAAAGATGATGAGATTCGTTAGAAATTGGCGATTAGGATGGCGTGACGACTCGCAGTCAGAGGCGACCTAGGGAATCGTGGCTGACGTGGCAAGGGTGTAAGAGGGTCGCGTGGAGAGGGGAGACGCGCAGCGTGATTTGAACGTGGTGGTTGGACCTTAGCAGCGGCAAATTAGGCTTGAACGGCGGCGACATGAAGTGTGTTTGGGTTTGATCTCATATGCTAGGGTTTAGAAGGTGATGTGCTATTTACTAATCTACCCTCCTACTTTATTTTATTAAAATTTAAAATTTTAAATTTCTAACTTGCATAACTTTTTCATACCAGCTCGGATTTGGATGCAGTTTCTTCCGTTGGGATCGTATCGAAATTTTGAACAATATGGAACTAGTTTGGCTACATTCTTGGAATGCTTAAATTTTAGGCTTTATTTGGATTTAAATCGACGAAAAACCAAAGTGAGTGATTTAACCCACTCACAAATACTAAACCATCTTATGCTAGTTAAATTAAATTTAAGATGTGATAAGTATATTATTGCTTGCTGTTTGGTAGTTTAATTTGATTTTTTTAATTTATTTGAATTTATATTGAATTAAATTTCCATTTATATTAATATTGAATTTTAAATTGTTAGCTAAATACCAGATAATGATAACCAGTTAATTGTTGTGATTTATTGATTGATTTGGATGTGGATTGTGATGGATGTTTATTTTTTGATATTTTGAAGATTGTATGTTATGTTTATTATATATGTAGTCTTCACACTGCAATTTCTCTTACTTTATTGTCAGGAAAATCACTATGGGTTGAAATGATACATACTCAAATGATCTTATAGTTTAGGGAAAATCATTATGGGTTGAAATGATAAACCCGACCGATTTTATTGATTTGAAAATTTTGGATTCGGGATATGGCTTGATATGATATACACTTGGGAAATTTAACAGTTTTGGGTTGAAATGATACAACCCTATCACTTGACTACAATGTAGAAAATTATAAACGAACACCGTTAGTCCGTTTTAAATTATTTTCTAAATAGTAAAGTATGTTTGATTTTTAAATTTAATTAAATGATTTATGTAAAAATATATATTTGAAAAATAATTTATTTTATATGCTTTAAAGCTTCAAATTATAAGTTAATATATGTTTTAAAATGTAAATTTAAGATTTTAACTTATAATTTTATTTAGTTTTAAAATATATATTATAAATAGTTAAAGATTTAATTTAGCATAATATTTAATATAGTTTATATATTTTTCTTGATTAAATTTTATATAATAAATATAGTTCTGATTTAAGATAATATATATAAACTTTTATAAAAACTTTAATAGAAAAAAGTTTTTGTAAACGATTTTTGAATTTTGTGAAAATGTTTTGTGCGGAATTTATAAAATTTTGTAAGAGATTTTATAATATAAAAGGATTTTTATAAAAGATTTTTATTTATAAAGGAGTTATAAAGGTTTTCAAAGGATTTTACAAAGGGTTTTAATAAAAGAACTTGTGTAAAGGGATTGGGAAATGTTTTAAAGGAATTTGCATTGAGGTTTGTGAAAAAGGGAAGAGCTGTAAACTGTTTTGGAATTTATTTAATAGCTTCATAAATGGTGTTATAAATATTTTATGAATGGTTTAAGAGATATTTATAAATTATTTCAAAATTGATTAAAAGAAATCTACCTCGGTATTTATGAATATATTTATACTTTTGGAATAAGTTTATGGATATCTTGATATGAAAGTATGAACTGTTTTCTAGTTTTATTATATAAATGTTTTATAAAAAAAACCACGATGTGAAAAATACAACGATTGGTTGTTAAAGAGACCGTGATCGGATATTTTTCATACTCTCTGCCAATTCTGAAACTACTTTAACAAATGTGCATGTGGCGGAGATTCCAAAACGAAGTAGGATGGTTTGGCGAACGCTTCTAGTATGAGATAAGAATGCAGCTTTGACCCCCTCGGGTCTACTTGATATGACTAAAATCAGGAGCCATAACCAGGCCAAGTGAGATCGCTCCTCCAATCAGACATGCTTCTTCGATACCATATTTGTTGATTTGTGATTTGTTGGTGGCCACTTCGAGGTTATTAAGGGAGTATGGTTCGAGGTGGGCGGTAGTAGCTGCTATGCGTTACCACAAACTTGGTTCTGCAATCTGGTAGAATCCTACCGTGGAATAGCCTTGTGAGCCCTGTCATATGCCTTATCGAGCCCATTATGATTTTTTTTTGTCGTATCTAGAAAGAGCTCTCTGATAGCCTACCGGTTTGGTGGAGTTTACAGTACTGTATAGACTATGACATTTACAAAATGTGTCAAGGGGGGTATGGGTAACGCCTTAACGCTATTTTAATACTACTTTACTGATAGACACTATATATATAGCATATATTACTACATATAAATAGTTTAACTGTAACGCCCGACCCCTATACCCATGCCGACCAAGGGCAATATTAAGTATTACTGTCAGAAAGCACGGAGAATGGGACTCGATAGGGCTAAATGATGTACTCATTCCCTTGAACTAACACTGGCACGAGAAATTTTATGACTTTTTTTTACCATTCGTGCTCAGTCTCGGTTCAAAGCAATGGTACAAGATAAATTTTTCCAGGTTACATAGTACAGAATATAATAGAACATATAGTTCAACACAATAATAGCAGAACCTTAATACATATCATAATAGTAATGTCCACAATACATAGTCCATAGTACATAATACCACTCCCAAAATATATAATAACGTACATACCATAATATATGTACTAACTACTCCTAAGTCCAAGCTGTAAAGTCCAAACCCTAAAATATGGAAATGAATAAGAGTGGGGCTGCAATCCATGCTAATCTAACCTGCCAACAAAATCCTTAGACTGACCCAAAGATTATAAAAAAAATCACACTGGTCAGACTATCGCTAGTGCTAGTGAAGTAAGATCTATGGACAACCAACAACAACTATTGTCATATTTAAAACAGTATGATAGAATAAAAAATCAAGCCAACTTATCAATAAGACACTAACTAAAAAAATCATACATAAAATAGAATAGAAATAAATAAATCCAACCGAAGTACCATATATAAATCAATAAGATACCACAAAAAATTGGCATAAAATAAATAAATCAATTCAATATATCATGTATAAATCAATATAATATCAACAACCATTCACATAAACATGATAAAAGTAAATCAAGCCTGAGTATCTTACAACAGTCAATATGAGACCAACAACAATTATCATATATAAACCAATATGATTAAATAAATCTAACCACAGTATCATATATAAGTCAATACGACACCAAAGACAATTAGCATGTATAAAACAATATCATAAAATAAATCTAACCAAAAGGATGTATATAAACCAATACGATTCCATTAATAATTATCATATGTAAAACAATATGATAATAAATAAATCCAACTAATATATCATATATTAATCAATACGATACCAATGACAATTATCGTATATAAATCAAAACGATAAAAAATATGTCAAACCAAAGTATCGTATATAAGCCAGTATGATACCAAGCACAATTACCATACGTAAAACAATATGATAATAAAATTAATTTAAAAAATGTAATAAGGTAATAACAAGGCAATGCGAGCTTCTATGTAACATCCCGCATTTTTGTATGTTTTAGATCGACGATAAACCACACACATCAGACTCAAACCATACAAAAGGGCGAATTGTTATTGGGATGAATAAGAAAAACAGAGAAAGAAATAAAACAAAACAGAATCTCACAACGGAATGATAAAATATAATAATCAAATAGAGAGTTCATGAAGCTGTTTACAAAATGTTCGATAATATTTATACAATATATATCAGAGTTATACATACCAGAGAATAATAATTAATACAGTGGAGTACAATAGTGTAGCGGAATATAATAAATAATAACAATAATTCTTCGTCCTCTAAAAAAAGTCTTCAAATCCTGAAATGCTCAGACTGACCGGAGCGAATTGGAAAGACAAAACACTCGAGTCAAAACAAAAAGATCTTATGTATGTTAAATTAACGGTAAATAAATATGAGTGCAAACGGCGTCGGAGATGTTTACGGGATTTGACATCTCCTATCAAGTGTCTAAAATGAGTGCAGTAACTTAAGAGATGCTCGGGATTCACATCTCCTAAGGACCCGTTAAACTATTTACTATGTAGTAATATTTCGCTATTATAATAATGCCTATAGTAAAATAAACTTACTTTTAAATAGCATTAAGGCTTTACATTTTCCACCTTAACACGTAATAGTCCCAGTAGTCCATCTAGTATCATGGTCCTCCTGATCGGGAAGCCACCAGAGGATACCCGATGGGCTATGGGAGAAAACCAAACTTGTACAAAGCTCGCTAAGGTAGGTGACATGGCACAACTAGGCAATGCCAGGGTAGATATACAATTGCTATCCGGGCTGGTGATGATGCATAGCACGCAGCTACCGCCCACCTCAAGCCACACCCCGAAAATCAAAAATCAGAAGTGGCCTCCAAATCAATCTCAAAGTAAGAATATAATGGAATGGTATAGAAGGAGTGTGTCCGATAATAGGAGCTACCTCACTGGCCCAGAATTGCTCCTGTTTTAGCCACCTTATGCCAACTCACGGGAGTCGGGTCCATGTATAAACCTCAAAGGAAACGACGCCACCATCCTACCTCATTTTGGAATCTCCACCACGTACCTGATTGTTAAAGTGGTTTTCGAAGTTGGCAGAGAGTATGACAACTTCTGATCCCGGTCTCTTTAACAACCAAATATTATTATAACAGCGCGGTCATTTTAAAATAATTATACTTCAAAACCAGAATATAATATCCATTCAAAACCATATAAATACGATATAATTTCCACTTCAAAAACCAAATCAATATGATATCATTTTATTAAAACCCAAATCAATATAATATCATTTTTTTCAAATATATCCCTTTTCAAAAATCTTAGCACTTTCAAAGTTATACACTTCGAAACCAAACATTTGAAATTATAACACTTTTAAAACATAATACTTTGAAAATCATAACTTCGAAACATTTCAATTCAATAAAACCTTTCAATTTCGATAATTTCAAGGCTTTAAATATTCCAGAATTTCAAAACTAAATTTGATAAATTCGATTCAACAATTAAATTTTCTATTATTTAGTTTTGAAATATTTTACATAATAAATCCCTTATCATTTAAATAAAAATCAAATTACAAATAACTAAATATTTCCTTCAATTCATTTATACTTGAAATAATCATTTAATTAACCTTGATCCTAAAATCAAGTTATAATAATTATACCCTTTTTAAATTTTCAATTTAATAAATTTCACATCAACCTTTTTGAGTTTAATTCTTAAATAAATTTAGTTTCAAATAAGTCTCCAATTTATCTCCCAACCTTAATTTATTCAAATCATAATACACTCTATATTAAAATAAAATTTAAATACTTACTCACATTTATTCTAATAAAATGAACTCTATTATTAGACTTAATTTTTACTTAACAAACTTATACATAGCTTAAATTCAAGCATTTAACTATATATAAAAATAATATTTATATAATATCAAAAATCAATATATTTTAAACCATATATTTCGTTCCAAACCATAGAAATCATTTTCAAAATATTTTAGATGTAGACCACGGTGTTTGTATATAATTTTCTACCCTATGGTCAAGTGATACAGATATTTATCATTTCAATCCGTAATTTAAAATAAAAATATGGTTATATATCATTTCAAACTGCAATCCCGAATGAGATAAAAATGCATGACAACTTGCATTTTATAACAATATAAAATACAACATCCATTCATCCAATCACAATCATCAACCATTGATCACAACCATCATCCAATTCAAACAATAACATCAATATAGAACAGATAATAAATAACAGACTGGCAATTTATATTCAATAATAAATTAAATAACAATTTAACTGGCATTTTATATGCAATAATAAATTAAATAACAATTTAATTCAATAAATTCAATTTAACTTGAATGATGATAAAAATATACCAAACGGCCATAAATAAATTTCTAATTACATCATAAATTAATTTAACACACCTAAGAAATTTTAGAAGTTGTTAGTGGGTTAAAACACTCACCTTTTGAATTTAAATCCAATTTAAACCCAAAAATTGAACAGTTTTAGAATTCGTCTGAACTAGCGTCAAAATGTCCGGAATTTCAATACGAACCTAGTGGACAAAACCGCGCGTGAAATGGACCTCGTACGTGAAAGTTTTGTAAGTTAGAAGTTATACGATTTAAATTCAAATTAATTAAAAAAAAAATTAACCGTTAAAAGCTGCCACGTTGCTTCCTTCTTCACGTAGCCGTTCCCAGTTCTTCGCTCGAACCCTAGATCCAGCTGCTGCCTAAACCCTATTTATCATGCCTCCATGCCTCGACTTCGACAAGATCCACCCCATCGCCAGAACGCCGCCGTCACCCACTATCTATACCGTGAGCGCGACGTCCTCCACCGCAGTAGGGAGCTGCCATGCTGAGCACGAAAACCAGCGAATTTTCTTCAATTTCTGGCGACTAAGCTAACCAATTCGACAAACCAACCATACCGATCGGCTGCCCCTCGCCCCCTCTACACGCACGAACTTCCTAATAGATGAATCGTGGAAGATCCGCTGTTGATTGAGCATCCATACAATGTACGGCCGAAACTAATTTGCAATTTCATGGACGAACGATGACTCCAATCGAAAAGAAATCACATATCTGACTTGCGCTCGTCGAGAGCTTCAAATCCATATATAATTCGATATAGTTTAAAGAGATTTAATTTTTGGCTTTTGAATTTTATTTGAAATTGCAATTGGAATTTAGGGTTCTGACTACCATTGAAAGAAGAGAAGCAAATAGAATTGTATGTACAGAAAAATGAATATAAGAAACAGGCTAGGATTTATAACGAGGTACATATACACACACACACACACAGATATATATATATATATGTGTGTGTGTGTGTGTGAGTGAGTGTGTGTGTGTGGATCAGAAATAGAAACAATTGGATCGAATCGGTTTGAAAGTTGAACGCTACATGGCCCAACAAGCATGTTCTGACTCCGGAGCGAGAATAAGTCAACTCATATATCGAAATAGATGTTTAAAAATATTTTAATGGAACAGGTTTCAGATCCAAATTCCATCATATAAAGAGTTATGCAAAAATCAAGTTATTTCAAATTGATTTCAATTAATTACAATTTCATTGATTTCTAGGCGTTTTGAGCCCATACGATCAAATGACAAGTCCGATCGCTACGAAATTTGAAATCCTATAATAATTCACCGTTACAGATCGGATGAAACTGATTTCATCGAAATCCGAGTCAGTGACCAAAATGGCTATTTTTATATTAATTAAATAAATGGATTATTAATTAATTAGATCACTTTTTCAATTCTGATTCCATAATGGACAAATTTTTATCAATTTGGATTACTGGGTAGTATATAACCCTTTATAACAAATTCCTATATCTATTTGACATTGAATATTCCACCAATTAAAAATGTTAAATCACAAATTCAATAAATTTTAATTAATTATAACTTATTCCACTAAATTAACTTGATTTAATTCCAATACTTTTTATCTAAATCAATTATTATTCAATAAACAAAGTTAACATTTGTTTTACCCTTCATTACATTAATATGTTATATTTCCTTCGAATTAACTATCCTACTACCATTATATTTTAGTTTTGTCAATATATACGTTAATTACGATTAACATTCTTAATTAATTCATTTACTTCGGTCCATGCTTTTTATTATATCAATTACTACATTATGAATAAGTTTACAATTCTATTTATTTTATTACATTCACCTCTTCCGTTGATTCCTATTAACAACATTCAAGATTTCCTGTTTAAATCTAGTAGACCAATTAAATATAACCATCATTACCATTAACTTTACAATACACTTAAGTTTATTAATTTCAATTAATTATTATAATTACTTGCATAACACTGAATTCATTCAATTACCATTAATTATACCAATTTATTTATTTACACAACACTTACCCTTATTTACTTATGTCTACTTTTATAATCAAGTGCAACAATTTACACTGCTTCATTATTGGGATTTCACTTCAATCATCAATAATTTGTTTTAATTACCATCGCTATAGTTCACTTTCAACATTCACTCCATTTTAAATTATAAATTTTATTTCTTTCTAAATTTAATTGCAAAAATCTTATTAAATTAACCTATTTAATTGTCGAAATTCACGGGTTGTTACATTCTGGGATAGATATAACCTGACTCGTAAAATACAAAATAAACAGACGTTATGTAGAGTTGCAGTGGTAGAGCTCGAACGCGCATCAAGACATCAACACTGTAATTTACTCATAACGCCATAACACACCGGTGATCAACCTAGGATAATCAAGACGGTCTAAGGCAAAGGCCGTATGCTACCCGTTCACAGCATTACACGTGGGACCCCCACGCCTCCATCCTTCATAGTACGTGATCCACCAGTCGGGAATCCAACCGAAAAGAAAATTAGCCCAATGTAGTAGACCGTTGACCATTGGTGGTAAATGGGCAAACAATATACCACCGATTATGGTAGTGAACCCGAATCAGGTCGGCCAAGGTGGAGTTTTGGTCCATTGGTGAAACAAAGTCAAATCTATCCCAGCCCAAGATCAAAAGGATTTAAAAATATTAGTTTATATATAACAAAAATCTCATTAAATTAGACAGTGTTATGACTAGAATACAATTATGGCTGGAATAAATATGCCAACATTCAATAAAGAAAAATGACGATCACAACCAGAAAGTATGCCAAAATAAAACATAATTAGTGCATAACCGCTAGTAAAAACACCAAGTCATGAACAAGATCATGCCTATCAGAGGCTCATATAGAAATTATGGTGACTTACACCTTAAATAAAACCACAACAGTTGCAATATGGAATTAAACAAAAAAGACACCATCATAAGGAATGCATAAAAGAATGTCGACTCTCATGTACTTTCAAATAGTAGTTACTGATGTATCGCCCACGCATCCCATATCACATGGTATCACTTGAATATTTACTAAAAAGCAGTAAATTCCACATACATGAAATATAGTCAACCAAATAATGAATGTCCCATACCATTTGGTATCGCTAACCATTACTCAAAATCCACGTAACATAGAATTTTAGAAAAATCTTTATAGAAATCAAATTCAATTCAAACAATGTATAAATGGAGAAAATATATTTGAAAACTGTTCAAATAAATTTAAATGATCAAAACTCCTCTTTAAATGCCCTTAAACCCTTCTATTAAATATATCTCTTTTCTTTGTGAAATAATCTTTCAAAAGTTTATCCATAATTTATTCATATTTAAAAAGAATATTTATTTATTTATACCATTTTAAAATTTAAACAACGGTTTCATAATGCTTTATTTTCGAATAAAAATTATTTTCCAATGCTTTTTAAATAGAATTACTAGAAATGATATTAATAATCCCTTTTTATATTTTGTAACTTGTTATTAATTGGAACAGTCTCAAATTTAGAAACATAATTAAAATACGAAATTGTAAAGAGTTTGAGATTAAATTAAAACTATATTCATATAATAAAAAAATAGATCTTTTATTTTTGCGAAAATAGCTAAATTAGTTAAAACTTTAACATATTATCTAAAATTCACTTTCAAAATTCAAAAACCTTAAGGCAATTTATTTTAATACCTTCCAAAGACGTTTAAAACCAGAAAATCAATCGAACTTTCAAAATATGAATCACAGAGAAATTTCTTCAAAACCATCATTTTGTTCTATTTAAATTTTATTTGGTGACTTAAATCAAATTACATCAAATCCCAATCACGCTTACAGTGCACACACAACATATAAATAAACTATACACGTCAAAATGCAATAGGACCGCATCTCCTTTGCATTTCCTCAATACAACGTACACCAAACCTCATCATGAAACTAAAATCGTCCATTCCGACACACCTTAAATTCTATACAACAAAAAAATTAGGATTTTCCTTTTAAAATTACCAAGATATAAAAGAATCAAAACCTTCTTTAACAATAACATGTACAAAGAAAGATTTCACTAACTTATATGTTCTCTTTTCATACACAGTTTTATCAAGGATTACAATAATAAGTAATATAAAACTAAATATTGATGAATCTTTAAACATTTCATTATTCCTCTTTGAAAGCTTTTCTTTACTTACTTCCAAATCACGAATATATAATCACCTTCAAATTCAACATTACTTTCAAAAAGAATCACTGAATTTCATATCGAACCCACCTCAGTCTATAATTCATAATAAATAAAATAAATTTCGTAAAAATCTAAATTTTTAATATGTTTTTCATAACTCATTTATAAATCGTCAGTAAAAATTTCATACAAAAATATGATTATTTGATGGGTTAAATCATAGTATTACAGCAGGTTTTTTTAGACAGACACTAGTGCGAAAATCTGCACTTACACACCTCTGTAAACAATTGATTCAACCTATCAAATCTCATTATTTTTCAACGAAATTTTTGTGGACTATTCTAATATGAGTTATGTATAAATTTTTCTCTAATTATTATGAATTTCATATTGACAGCCGCTGCTGTTATAAAATCTGGGCAAATATAGCATTGTAAATAATTTATTTCACCAATCAAAACACAATATTTTACAATGAAATTTTCAGAGCATATGCGCTTACATGTAGAAAATAACGTATCAAAATTTCAGAAATTTATGAATTGTTTTCAATTTATTATAATCTCCGGATCAAGTGTTATTTCAACAATATAACAATGAAGATCCCCAAATATGTTTAATAGGTGATCTAAGCTCAAACTTGCATAAGAAGAAAGAATTATAACAAGAAAAAAAAGAGAAGAAATACATATTCATTCAAAGAAAAAGGCTAGTTCAACCATAAGAATAAGGATTACATATCACTCACCTTTGGTATTCCCAAATTGACTATAGATTACCAAGCAAGCACTTATCTCATAACTTTGCTGGAGAATCTTCCTCTTCTCCTACTGTAATTTCATGGAGCTTGATTTCTTCTCTTTTTATTTTGGTTGAATACAGCAAATTTTACTTTAGCCATGGTTGAGAGAATTGGGTTTCTAGGCTTTCTCTTTTTTCCCTCTTTTGCTTCTCAACTGCTGTATGTACCGTAAAGAGATAGAGGAGAGCGAATGGTGTTTTTATTATAAAGACCCTCCTCTAAAAAGTTCTCCCAATTAACCCCTAACTTTATTATTTCTTTTTTTTTTAATAAAATGTATTCATTTTATTTTGTCCTTATTTTAGATTTTTTCTTTTGCATATTATTTTATTCAATTTCTGAACCTTTCCTGCATGACATCGTAAAAATGATATTATTTATTATTTATTATTATTTATTATTATTATTATTATTATCATTATCATTATTTTTACTTTTACTTTTTTCCTTTTATACCTAATTGTAAATCAACATAAAAAAATTCCCACCTAAACTTTTCATACATAAAAAATATTTTATCTCATGTGATTAGTTATCATTCTTTCATAAAAAAACATATCATTCTCAATTTTTAACTTTTCAAATAATTTGGGTTAATAAAATGGTTCATTTATTAAAATAAATTACATTACCACTAAAAAGACATAATTTATAATGCCAAATAAAAGTAAATGAATTCGTTACCATTTATTTTCTTCTCAACCCTATTAATATTAAATTTTCATTTTCTTTTCTTTTGTTTTCATTTATTTATTATTTCATTTTTTCTATAAGTATTTAATTGTTTTTTTATTATTAACAGATTAATTATTAATTTATTAGTTGATTCCCAATTTAGTATCCCTAAAAATCGGGTTGCTACAGTAAGGGATCCTTAGAAGATGGAAATCACGAATATCTCTTAAGTTATTGCACGCACGTTATATACTAGATTGGAGATGTAAAATCCCTTAAACATCTCCAAAGTCGTTAGAATCATATTTATTTATGTTGATTTAACTTACATAAGATCTTTTAGTTCTGACTCGAGTGTTTTGTCTTTTCATTATGCTTGGGTCCGCCTAAGGTTTTCAATGTTGAGGATGTTGTTTCTAGAGGACGAAGATGGAGTTCAATATATTATATTATTAGTAACTTTCTGCTACATCATTATTGGTATGTAATTGGTTGTACTCTGATTGTTGTAAAGATTGTGTAATTAAATATATATTATAAAACATCTTCACGAACTATTTATTTGATTATTATATTTTGTAATTCCGTTGTAAGATTATGTGTTATTTTTCTTCATTTTCTCTTATTTTCTTATTTACTCCATTAACAATCCTCCTTTTTGAATGGTTTAAGTTGGCATGTGTGGTTTATTGTCAATTTAAACCATCCAAAATGGTGGGTCGTTACATCATTAATGATCAATTTAAATATAGCATGAAATGTAAGTATATGCAAATATACTGATGGTGTATATATGCAAGTGTAACAAATAACAAGTATGTATAGTTAATGAACCCCTTTATATATGCCATTGTTGTCCAAAAACATTTTTCATATATAAATAAACACACATAATACAGATATATATAAGTACATTCTTTTTCTACACTTGAATTGGTTTTGATTGTTTGTCATGTTTAAAGTAAAAAAAATTAAAAATAATTTAATTATTGGATAGTTTTAAATAAAAATTGAAATTTTTATGAAAATACATTTTGCAAAACTTGAATTAAAAACACATATATTTATGTGTGTGTATGTGTATGCACATATATGTATATAATAATTGAATCAATGTTTTAAATTCAAAACAATGTATAATATAGACACACACACACATATGTATATATAAATGTATTCAATTAATTTGTAGTTTAAAATGTATATATATTCAATCAAAATAAATTATTTAGATATAATTGTTGACTTAAAATAAAAGTTTTAAGATATAATAGAAAAGTCCATATTTAAATCGTAAAATTAACTAACTTTTATTCTAATGCAAATAATGACCAAAGTTGTTTCAAAATAACTTGCAATAGTGTATTCAATTCCCAAACTCATAATATAAAATTTAAATAAATTAATCAAAACATTTTAAACAAAATATTGTTCAAACAATAATTTCTAGAAGATTAAATAATTAGATAACAAAGCCACATATAAATTCATGGTAATAGAGTTCAAATCTAAACTAAACAGACAATGTGAACAAAAGAGTAAAGAGGTGGTGGTTCTATAATATTAACATAAATAACATAAACTATTAGGGAATGAAGAATATGTGTAGATCTAAGATGAATCGAAATAATAAACATGCTTTTAATTGAGATAAAGTGTTTTTTGATTCACATGTTTAAAACTAATCAATTAACACACAACGAATCATTCAAATCAAAACATTGAATTATAAAACATATAAATAAATAAATAAATTTGAAAATCATTTTAGGAAGTTTTCAATAAATCACACCTTAAATAATGATATCTCCTTAGATCTTCAAGATCCACACATAATCCTTGCAAGAGATGAATGAACCGCTTATTTTTAATGTTATTTGATGTTTATTTTCTTTTTTGAATTTGAAAGGTTTTTGAAAATCTATATTTTGTTTTTTCCATGGAAAGTTAGAAGGATAGAAGATAAAATATTGTCTGTGGTAAATGAATTAGTGGATATGTTTTAATTAAAAAATAAAACCTTTCACATTCCTTAATTAAAACTTTTTTTATTAATTCCCTTGATTATCTCTCTCCACTCCTTTCTCTTTATAAGGAATGACTATAATTACATACCTTCAAATGACATAAAATTTCCATAAATCACTTCATGTAGTTATCTTTTATTTAAATACATGTAAAATTACATTGACGCGCGCAAATATAAATTTTATAAATGTATTCAAATAATTACAAATAACTCTCTACATTAGCTAAATTAAATAATAATAATTATTTCTTAAATATTAATTTATTTACAATATTTTAAAAATTAATTGAATCATGTGGATTTTTGAAAAATTCGTCATCACGGTTTTATGACTCAAGGTGTACATTCAGTCAACGGTTAATATCAAATAATTAGAATACTAACGGTCACACATCACCTTAGCTAGTGATGTGATATTTTGGCTGAATTTATCGCTTACACATCTTTGGTTAAATCCAATTTTACTTATTATGAATGGTACTGGGTAGTAACAATTATTTATAACAAACCTCTTCATCAAAACTATATTACATTAGGATTTATGGAATTTGGCTTTGGTCAAAACTCCACATTCAACTTTGTAATTCCGAACATAAAATCCTTGGTTCGATAATAATAATAATAATAATAATAATAATAATAATAATAATAATAATAATAGTTAACTATACTACTTTGGCTAGCGACTTTGATTATGAGTTGACTGCACTTCACCGTGATACTAACCCCTCATAATAAATGATATGAGTTCTCTATGAATAGTGTTTTACACCCAATGCTTTAACTCAGACTCAACTATAGTCATTTCATGGACTTCATGCCATGATTTAACTATAATCAAAGTGAAATGTTCACATTGAGGTTCTTCGGTATTCTCAAGTCGAGAGAACCATGTTACACGGTACATTGAGACTATCTGTTTGACGTTGGTTATAGTGACAAACAAATTTTTGAGTGAGTCATTTCTTAGTTATCCAATAACATTAGTAAGTAACCCCTTGTTGCTACCTAGTATCCATGAGAAATACATTACCCAATATTTGGAGGGCGTTACGTACTTTAATCTTAACGGATTAATTGATATCATTTATGTAACATATTGACTAGAAATATATAAAACAATATGTTATTTTCATTGTGATAAAATTCTCATGATTAGAACACTTTGTAATTACTATCACATTACATATCATTTAAGTATTGTCCATCTATATGCTTTAAATTAATTACTTAATTAATATCACCATATAAACAATATATGAGAGAAAGAAAGACACCTTTTATTTTGAGTAAGATTGTTCACTCGGTTAGATATATGTTATAAATTACATAATAACCCCAAAGGCATACCTCTAACTCTATCAAAAGAAAACTCATCATCCTAAGAAACAATGAACCATTACGAACAACACCGTCTCCTTCACCATATTCATGTGGTAGAAAGGCGACAGCTTCGTTTAGGTAGTATCGAGCTTCAGGCATTGTAATTTCAAGTATAGGCTCCATATTTGGGGTCGCAATAGATAGCGCATTGATGATGTTCCAACGTGCGACAAAAGGATGAGCTTCGATGCTCAAAGGAGGCAAAAGAAGCATCATTTCTTTTTGAATAGAGAAAAATCAATATTTAATTAAAGAAATGAAGTTGATTTGATTAAAGAAAAAAGGAAACAAGTTTTCTACAAAACATTTTTTTCTTTTATGCCCATTAACATATTTAATTTGTATTCTTGTGAATTAGAAGTATTTTTAATTTTATTTTGTAATTTTCCTTTCAAAATTGGAAAATTACGATATTTCTAGGATTAAGTTATGGTTTGTGTTTGGGAATTCTCAGCTTAGGATAAAGTTGAGGCAGGATTACTAGGAATATGATAAGTATATTCAAGTTAGTAGGGATTGCATGTTTATAGGTAGTGTAAATAGTCGAATATTAAATAAAAATAGTACTCTTGGGGGTAGAAGTAGGCACTAACTGTTTAGTCACCGAAGCTAAGTATATTTTTGTGTTCTTTACTTTTTGCCTATGTAACGACCCACCTTTTTGACCTATAGAAATCGATACGAATACATTTATGGTATTCCCATGTCGAATATCCAAAGGATGAAAAGATAAATTATTTGCGTTAAAGAAATGAAATACAATAGAATCTCAAATCATGATGAGAAGATCTATAATGTATACAAGATCTTTAAAAATTGAAATCATCTTTATTATACATACATAATACAAATTAGAGTACACTAACCTATCATCAACCCTGGAGAGTTATAACAACTTGTCTTTACAATTTGCTAATAAACACAGATTGAAGAACAACAAAAACAGCAGAAGAATATAAGAAACATGAATATGTCATGGAGAATCCAGTTCGTCCATTGAAAGCTCAAATGCATCCAACTAAATCTAGAAAATATGCCCGAGTGGACCTGAGCATTTTAGAAAACAAAGACTGATTCAGTATGGTAAAACCGGTGTAATGACCCGAGAATCTTTCAGTTTGGAAAATAATATTAATCTAAAATATTCAAATATAAGGTTTATAACATAAATGAGATTGTCTTGATCAATGTTTAGTAATGGTAATCTTATTTTAAATAATTAATAAAAATTATACTCTTTGGAAAAATATCGATAAAGTGACCGAAAATCATTTACCGATAAATTGCTTTTTAAACATCATAAATCGAGCATGAATATGGATATATACATTTATTTATCCATACAATTAAGAATATATAATAAAATTATTTATTTTATTTTTGAAAATAATTTTTTTTGACATCATCGATTTTTGAATTTAAATTGGGTTTAAATAATTTAGTAATTATTTTAATCAAATGAGGCCCTTTGCATTATTAAATAATAATAGATAGATTATTTTCAATCTTTGTTTACCAATATATATTTTTAACTCAGAAGTGAAAATATGACTAAAAACCGAAATCGGAATTCATGACGATTTGACGTAGTGAAGTTGTGCAACGTTATAGGTAATATATAACATACATATACTCATCTATGAACATATGAAAACACTTAATAATTTCCGTTTACATTTCATATTTACTAATGCTAAAATAATATGAATATCATGATATTTATTTACAAATATAATTATATTTCCTAACCAAAACCAACAAAATTCTTCATCACTTGTACATACATGGGTAGACATATGTGGGAGGTATGGTTTGGACATGTGGATGATGGAGGGGGATGATGTAATGGTGATCTCTGGCAAAAGAAATATCATGATATTTTTCTCACATTTTTGCGTATAGATACAAGCCATCCATCTTCACTTTCATTCACACTCTTTTCTCTTTGTTTCTTAAGCTTCGTCATCTTCTTCCTTGTCTACATTAATGGCTTCCATGGCATCTTAGTAAAATTCAAATATAGCATCGAAGTTCCAACGAAATAAGTCATAAGATATAGAGAGATATATTACTTCGAGTTAGAGACCGAGTTAGTGATCTTCTCCTTCTTCTCCTACCAAGGCTCTACCTGTCTAAGCATCCAACCATCCTTGTAAGCCTAAGGCTAAACCCCTCGGAGTCTTAGAGCAAGACTTATAAGCTCCAGTTCTGGAATAGCAGATCTATAGTCAATTGAAAATTAGATCAAAAGGATATCAGGTGACAAACTCTACTTATTTTTATTATAAATTATATGATGATATGATATGCTTACTATGATTATTTTCTATGGTTGATCTTCATGTTTGGATGTGGTAATATGTTTGTTTGGTTATGGATTTAAGTCGCGTCAATACACATCAAATTTACATAAATGAAATCATTTTTCTATATGAATTATAAAAGTGTTAAGGAATGGTTCAAAAATGCTTTATAAATATTAAAATTCAATTTGGAGAAATTTTGACAAGATGTGAAATTGGAGTCAAAAATAGACTCATCGCGTAACAGTAGTTCGTGATATCGCTAAAAGTTAAATCAATATTGAATTTTCCAAACTCTTATAACTATGTTTTCAAATAAAGAAGAAAAACTAAGATTTCATTAGTAAAATTTTAGATGTATCCAAACCAAGTTTTCAAAAACATTACGCTTCAGAAACTAAAACGACAATCTTTAAAATGGATATTTTTAAATCTGTTAAAATATGAAATAAATTTCATAAATATATTGAAGTGTTTGAAAAGGAATTTGAGTTATAAAAATGGACATATGTGGAATGAAGCTAATTTTTTGATCAAAGAAGTTTTTAATAACACTATTCGCGGCACTTTTCGCATCAGTTTTTGATAACTTTTGAAATTAAGATTTAAACTTAGAATTTTCTTCCCAAATCTTTTGAAATTTTTTTTCGAATAATAAACAAAGAATTTTAAAGAGTTTAGAGTTGATCAAATAACTTGACCGCCTTATGGGTGACAAAGAGATAGTCTCTAGACCAGAGCTTGGACAACCAGTGTCTGATTTCCACTCTAGCTATCCGGACTAGTCCGATCGAGGGGATAGTAAATTTGATTTACCCAGACTACATCTTCCTAAGATAAAAGGAGATTTGGAGCTTTCCAAAAGTTAAACAAGATTTATAATAGGATTTTGGTTGTTCAAGAAAACATTCTAGTCAAACTCTGTATTAAATTACAAGGAGGGAACTCGTGCTATTCGTGTGAATTTAAAAAGTGATTTCAACGTTATATGACGAATAGTACAGGTTGAATATAGAAATTAGTATTGAGTATAATTAGTCTAAAATTTATGGATCTCTTTTATTCAATACTAATTAGTTTATTTTTACTATAAACGATCTCTTAAATAACATTATTTTTGACCCATTAGAAACATGTTTTGGAAAGGTGAAATCTTCATTAAGATTTGAATTATACTTTTCCTAAGTAATTAAAGATGAAATGTTTTGGTATTTCCATAGTTAAAATGTGGTTTTAATTAACCAAAGGATTTGACAAAAGAGATTTAATTATCTCGTATATACTGAAACAGAATATATTTTTAAGATATATAACTCTAAAGAGATATTTTACTTGGATAAATGATTTTGATTAATTGAATAATAATCACATATACTTGACATCCTTTATCGATTATTGGTTCGAAGATACTGGGTTTGGATTTGGGTGATTTCTATCTGAAAACCACTTTGAACCAATATATATTCGAAAGTAAAAACATGTTAAAGACAATGATTTTGAAGACGGTGATCTTAATAATGTAGGGCTGCTTGTCATTAACCTTTGGGGTAATTCCCTTATCATATATATGATGGCAGTGGTTCCTTCAATTTTAAATCTTCAATGCAATATTCACTACTAATCCTAGGGATGATTCCCAAATAGGATGTGATTGGAGAAGTGCCATCAGTTTGTCCTATGATTGGACAACTTGTATGGACGAAAGTCTGATATTGCATTTCTAAGACCACGTACATTGATTTATATCAGCATACATCTATTTGGTGGTGTGGAGGTAACCCCTCTTACACTTAACATCATTTTCTAAGAGTACTCTTAGAGTGTAATTTAATGGAAATCAATAATGCGTTGTTAGAAATGGCAATGTGTCATTCAAAGTAGGATTTGTTATATGAAAGATATTACATTACCTCAAGCTTCACATATTGGTAATGGCAAAAGTAGGGTAGATGTGGCAGGATTAAGTGGGTCGCACCCATTAGGATGTATTCATCGTCTTTCTAAATTACCCTCTATATTTCGAGCATTTAGTTTAGCTTTGGGATCCCACGGATTGGTCGAGAATAACCGGGGTGATGGGATATTCGGTAATATCTATGGTAGAGGTTGGCCGGTTCTGTGTTGGTAGATGTTGGAGCTTCAGATGCATCCATTTAAAGATGTACAGTTAGAAGGTAGTCCCTTAACTTGTCATTATATGAAATTTCTTCTCCAATATGATCCTTTACGGTTTTAGTTGTAAACCTATTATGTAGGAATTTAATAAATTTAACAATTTCGGCTAAGATTGTAAATATTTATTTGAAAGAGTTTACAAAGAATGTCACTAAAAATAATATATCTGATTTTTCATAGCGAATGGTTTGGTTATTATAAGGTAAAAACTCGTTTGTTTTTATATGCATCATGGTCTTGTGAGATATCGTTTGGTTTTAAAATCCCGTGTTTATTAGTTTTCTCACACCAGTCCTATTACTGACCAGAAGTTTGTTTTCTTTTTCCCTTAAACTCTAGGTGCCCTATTTTTCTGGGCAGCCAAGTAGTTAGGCAGCTTGGAGCATTTTGGGAGGAACATGGAGCATAAATCTAAAGGGTCCTTTGCAGATGGTTATTTATTTCTATTTCCATTTTGTTATGTATAAGTATCTACATGCACTTGTAGGGATAGTCTGTTATAACTACCCCTAGTGGGGTTAGTACTTGCTATGACTCTAATATCTCATTTTAAGAGTGATTGTATGTACTATCTAAATGTATAATTACAAGTTGTTAATGCGATGTGAGAATCTATTTTCTTTTACTTCTATCTTAATTTTGTTTTACCCCTGATTATTTTTAACCTCGACACTTGAATTTGTGGCACATGAATATCGAGGATGTATTAATGTCGATCTTTGAAGGTCGAAATGGTGGGTCATTACAACCAGCGTGAGAAATGCAATCAAATGGATCACCTAATGTTTAAATAAAATTTTCAAAATAAAGATATCTCGTAAGACCACGCAGCGCATAAACACAGATGGATTTTTACCATACGATAACCAAAAAATTTCTGTAGAAAATCAAACGATATTATAATAATGTTTAAGTGTGGAAATATCAATAATCATGTAGCTGCGATGCTCATATGAGTACGTCACAACTATAATAGGTATTAAATCAAAAACCAATAAGGCACGTTCACTCATTGTGTAGGATTTCATAGAGGTGGCCCTCGGTACTTTGAGAACGGTCATCGTGCACAAGGATTGGAGTTATCATTCAGAAGCAACAATACATCCCTAGTGATCCATAACTGGCAATGTAAGGTCGAATGCATCACTTCATGCATGTATAACAACTGTATGTAAATCTAGAAAGGAGATGACTGCACCCTTATGGGTTAGCCAAACCCCTGGCCATGCATCCTATTTCATGTTTTAGCCATTTCTGCTGATGAGGCTACATCTGGCATTCCAACTTACGCATTGCCAACTGAACAGATCACGAATTCCCACATGGATTCTGTAATGACCTAAAAAAAATTCGCTTTTAAAATTGGGCATTTAAAATATATTTTAATAATTTATTTAATGGATTTTTATTTTAAAATAATCCTATTTAATTATTTACTAATGATGATAAAATAGTTTTCAAATTTTGTTTAACAATATAATTAGTTCATAGAAAACTAGAAAATGTAACCGGAACTCAATTTTCGTAATTTCGATTTTTCATTAGTTAAAACTTATTGAAATTGTTAAACCACCATTGTAAACACATATATACACATTACAAACTATTTTAACATGATGAATACATCTATATATGCATGTATATACTTCTCTCTAAACATTGTATATATGTAAAGATAAGAGAAAATATTTTTATAAAGAAAAGTGTATATAATTTATCATATAAAAATGCTTCTTTCAACACATAGTACATAAGTTCATGGATTGAATAGTTGCATGAGAGGGGGGAGTACATGAAGTGGGCGAATCATGGGGGAGGGGATGCAGATGCATGCATACGTATATATTTTATTATAACCATTTTATATTTTTAAAATATTTTTCTAAGCCTATAAATACTCCTTCCATTTCATAATTTTCACTTTACAACTTCTAGTCTTCATTTCAAATTTCCTAAAGCTTAAGAGAGATTTCATGGTTTCCTACATATTTTCTATGTTATAAGAATCTCACATTTCTGATTTAAATCCCTTCCATAACTAGTTTAAAATCTTATTCATCCATTTCTTCACTTCACATTCAAAGTTCAAGCCCACATTCACCCAACCCTACATGGGCAAGCCTCAGTAGTGCATGGTTGAGCTCAATTATCCAAGGCCGAGCCATTTTGGGTGTGTAGGCATCCAACGTCTTCATTTTGCAAAAATCTAGGGTGTGTACGAGTTCTAGTTAGAGCTCAGATTGAAATTAATAAGCTTCGATGAGTAAAACTCTCATTTTTGGAAAGGATATTAACTTGATTATATTGAACTATATGTTGCAAAAATATAGTGCTGGTTGTGTTGAAATATCATGTTATTTTGATGGTGTATGATTACAAGTTATGGTTGAGCTTAGATTTGTGATTTTGATGTTTAAATGACATGTTTAGATATGGATATGTGAATTTTTGGTTCATATTAATATGGTTATATGGTTTTGTGCAAAATCAAGTTTTATGGAATGCAATAATTATAAAGCACAATCTTAAAAAGTCATAAAGGACTTGAGATCCGATTTGAAAAGCAAAACCTTGTTTTCTAATTTTGGTTTTTAGAAAATATTTCCAAGTTTATAGCCTTTTGTTTAAGTTTTCAAAAACTTTCATTTAGATTTTCAAAAATGTCACAGCATAATTTAAAGTGAGATTTTCAACTAGAAACCAATTCTGGCGAATTGCTTCCATAGTGATAGTCGCTATGGATGCAGTTTGAGATGATTTAATTTTAACTTTTAAAGTGTTTTCTTTTAAAATTGTTTTCGAAAGCTCTTTTCAAACTCATTAAGTAGGTAAAAAGGTTAAGTTTTTCTATTTAACAATTTATTTATTTTTTACTATGGATAATTATTAATTTATTACATAACTAGATTAAGTAATTAGAGTTGAAGAATTTATTTACGAAGTTGATTAGTTTTAATTAAGGAAGTTTTAAGTATGGATCAATTAAGGTAAAAGGTAAATAATTTTATTTAATCAAGTTTAATTATTTTAATTAATTATTAAAGTAGGGTCAATTATTTAATTATTTATTATTTAATTAATATTAATTATTCGCTTAATTATTACCTAATTAGGGTTTAACTATAAATGAATGTTTATTTAATTAAAGTTTAATTAAAGTTTAATTAATATTTAATTTTTAATTAATTTTTAATTTATTAAGGTTTAATTATTGATTAATTAAGAATTAACAAAGCTTAATGGAGATTAAATTTTTAGTTAAATAAATTAAGAGTTAATAAACTAAATTAGGGTTTAATTATGATTTAATTTTTGATTTGATTAAGATTTATTAAGGTTTAATTAGGTTTTAACTTATGATTTAATTGAGGTTTATTCATTTAAAGCTCTATTAGTTATTTATTTTAAACCAGTTTTCTCATCTAAGTGAATTGTTTTTAAACCGAAGGATCTCTTGTCTAAATTGTTAATTTGTTAGGTAGAACCTAATTAAAAGATCCCTTATGGTCTCTAAGCCACCGACAAATTTTGTTAAATTTAATTTTTTCATTTTCCTTTTGATAACGATTTCAAAGTTATTCAATTTTGGTGAAGACATCTCAAGGATGATTTGGCAATGGATTTAGTTAAGATATTAAAATAATGGATGGGCTTATCAAAAGGAACTTTTTGGATAAGTTTTTATTAAATAATTTGTTTAAATAAGAAAGGTTTATAAAGAAATTTTATGAAGATTTTGGGGTTTTGTAAGGAGGTTTTATAAATGTTTGTTTTGAGCATTCACAAAAGAAGTTTTTAGAAAGGGTTTGATTGTTTATAAAAGAAGTTTATAAATGGTTTGTTATTTATATATGAGTTATAATGGTTTCGAATATTTATAAAAGAGCTTTATAAATAAGTGTGAAAGTTCTATAATGTGGTTTTGTAAATGGATTTGGGTCTGTAAGAAAAGGAGATTTCATGGATAAAATGATTTGTTTTTAAGAAATTTTGGGAAAGTAAATTTTAAAAAGAATTTGAGATTTGGTTTTCTCGAGACTAACCCTTTTTAAAAAATGGTGGTATAGAACTTCCATTCAACACTTAATACCGAAGGAATAGTGTTTAGAGTTATCCTTACCTCTAATTTGAATAACGATGCTAGAAACCTTTTTCACATGATTTCGAAATAAGAAATCTTCAAAAGTGTTTTTCTAAATTTACTTATATTAGTGAGATAAGTATATGAATGTTTTAATAAAACATTTTGGAAAGAGATTTAATAAATGTAAGTTGAGTTTGAGGCTTAGTGGTTGCCTTGGGTAATTAAATCTCTTGATGTCTATTGTTTGTATATATAGTAGTTTAATAACCAACATTCAAATCTAGCTAATTTTGTAACGACCCATAATTTTTTATTATTAAAAATAGTTAATTTAATAAGGTTTTGTAATTTAATGTTGGAAGTAATGAAAAATTATGATTTAATAATAAGAATATAACTGGAATAAAATGAAATAGTATTAATTTAAGGTAACTGGTAACTGCTTTAAATGTAATTCATTTAATTTAAAAGGATTAAAAAGGTCATAATTAGTTATGAATTGCAAATTGATTGTAATAATGGATGTATTAATTGATAACTGAATTAAAAGAGCAATTGATAATTTAAATGTTGTATTAATTAAATAATATGTAATAAATTATTAATTTAAAAAATGAATGTTTTGTAAATAACTATAACATTTATGTGTAGATTACAAACATACAAATGTGATTCAATAAAATTAATGGTGACAATCACTATATGTTACCTATTTATTTAGAGACTTAAATTAAATTTAAAATCAATTGCAATTAATTCACTTAGTTAGTGCAGTTAATGTAAATTAAATTGATAATTGTCGAATATCAATTCAATAAGATGTAACCAATGTAAATTTTATTCATAACATGATAATTGATTGAATAAAATAGAACTGAAATCAAGTTTGATCAATTTATTGGAATTTAAGCTATAATAATGGATTTATTGCAATGAAATGTAATTAAATAATACGTTAATGAAAACTTAGATGATAATTGTAGAAGGTTGGCGTAACAAGATATAAATAATGATAACTCGGTCTGTGGAGTAATAATTGTTAGAATAAAAGTCTGAAATCAAATTAAACAATTTACTGGAATTTAATTTTAATTAATTATATTTAATTACAGTTGAAATTGAACACTGTAATTTGTGAAATATTAAATACTCAATTTGATATGTAATTTTTTTTAAGTTATTATAAATGTCTAAGTAATTAAAAATGATGAAATTTGTTATTTTATAAATATTAATTAAAAAGTGATTTATTAATTTAATATTTATTTAATTAACGTGAAAATAGCCATTTTGGCCACTATCTCGGATTTTGATGAAACTAGTTTCATTGGATCCGTAACGGTGAATTATTGTAAGATTTCAAGTTTCGTAGCGATCGGACTTGTCGTTTAATCGTACGGACTCGAAACGCTTAGAAACCAATTTAATTGTAATATATTGAAATCAATTTAAAATAAGCTGATTTTAAGCTAACTTCTTCATACGATTGAATTAGGACTTGAAACCTATTCCATTGTGTTTAAAAATATCAAAAACATCTACTTTTATATATGAGATGATCCACTTTCATCCCGGAGGAAGAACATGCTTTTCAAGTCGTTTATCGTTCAACTTTCATGTGACGCCCCACCTCTATACCCACACTAGCCAAGAACACTACGGTGTAATGCTGTCAACTAGTGCGGAGAATAAGGTTGTTGAGGAGCGGCCATCCGTAGTTAGGCATTACACTAGAATTGGTTATCTCGATAGGAGTGGTATATATATATATTCTTTCATTTTTAATCTCTGATTTATTTACTCCCATCGACATACCCCAATTCCAATATAAAACGAACTACGATGGTTCATAATAGTTTAGGACAGTAAATATAATAATAACACAAATAATATAAATGCGGAACATAGTTAAAACAAAAGGTCTCATATATATATAACTGATTTCAGTTACAATACATTTGACACAATACATATGATACAACTACAACAGTCGACTCTGGAAGTTATATATACAAGCACATTATCGACTAATATACATGAATACATATCAACCTATACTATGACACGACAACTCTAAAAGATATGAAAAGTCTTCATAGCTCAAACAGCTACCCAAAGCAAGATATCTACAACCTGAAATAACTCGGGTCTGACCTGAGTATTAAATTCAAAAGAAAATAATACACGGGTCAATCTAATTCAAACTCAGTTATTAGTGCTCAGAAGCAATAATTAGTAAATATCAATTAAACAATAGTCAAAATAAATTTCGTCTATCCGATCCTTAAATAAAGAAATCGGATAACGATAAATATAACACGTAGCAGTGTTAAACAACAAATCAGCAAATTCAACCAAATCAGAATGCAATTCAGAATATTGAATTGAATAAACAAAACAGTTCAAACCATTGAAATATCAATTAAAATATTAATTTGAGTTGGGCTGCAGCACACGCACGCGTGCACTGCCTCGCCACTATAGCATATGAAATATGCAGAAGATCAATAGATCAAAACATAATAGAATATCATAAAAGTCATACCGTGTGGCTG
The DNA here is from genome assembly GCA_030765085.1 of Allium cepa. Taxonomy (NCBI): domain Eukaryota; kingdom Viridiplantae; phylum Streptophyta; class Magnoliopsida; order Asparagales; family Amaryllidaceae; genus Allium; species Allium cepa. The sequence goes on from CM060943.1 coordinate 251,352,771, forward strand.
CAGTTCACGCTTGCGTGCACTGCCTTGCCACTACAGTGATGATGTACACAACAGGGCATAAGGTCAAACCCGAACTATTAGCTGGATTCAACACAGGGCAGGTGTACAGGCTATGACTTCAAGCATAAAGCAGTTCAATATCCAAGCAACAATGAAAAACAATGGAACCAACTCAAAACAGTCACAATATGAAGACAGCAAGTAAAACTGCAGTGCTCAAACTCAGGTGGACAGCACTGACTTAAGTACACAAGTGTACAACTCAAATGCAAACTATATCATACATGATGCAGTGACATTATGGATGCAAGCAAATACATGGGTATAGGTCAGTAAAAACCCAAGTCAAAGCCCGAAGTTCAACAGCAGTTTTGCTAGTGACAAAAGTCAACATCAATGCATATGAATAGTTCATCTGACTCAATGCAAAAACGTTGAAACCAGACAGCCTAGGTGTGGAGGCAATGTACATGAATAATACATCTCTGGTAATGCAGTAGTAAAGATGGAAATAGTACAGCAGCCTCGACATCAAAGAGGTAAACCCAAAATACATGAAGCAGTGAACTACCTGACTCGAAGTTCAGTGGATAGTACAGTGAAAGTTACAAGGAAACGTAACACTACTTTATATACATGAGCAGAAACCGATAATAGTTCAATATGCATCAATTCCAACTAAATGCCGCAGAGGGAATATCACCATAAAAAGGCAATATCACAGACAAATGAAAGTCAAACTTATATATCAAAGTGCAAACACATGAACAACTACCATGATGAATATACAGTCACATGTGAATGCAAAAACATCAATGGATTTCATGTGTACAAAGAAGGCAGTAAAAGAGGCAAAGAAGTGATGTACAAATGAAAGAAAACATGACCAAAAAAAGTCAAACTCAACACAGGACCATAAAATGTCCAGAGCAGGTTACATAAAAATCAAAGTTCGGTGAAACTCAAACAGCAACAAAACTGCGAGGAGCCAAGATATGGCAACAATGAATGCACAGTTCAAATGAACATCAAGGACCAGTTTCGACCTAGTGTACAAATGCAACTTCAACTACATTTAGGCTCAGTGGTGAAGCAGACTCAAGTGAACAGGTAGCACAAAGAATGGCCAGAAACAACCACAAGGCAGATGCAAACTAACCAGCAATGAACATTAGCAAGTGCAACAGACACACATAAATACAACTCACATGCAAGCACAGCCACAACCAAGCTACAAACATCAATTGCATCACTACAAAACATGTTCAAACTCGGGTGGACAGCACGACCGAGTATGCAAGTGACTCAGACAAATGACACAGTGTTCAAGAGTGAAGCTAAACGACACAGTGCATATATGAAGTACACAAGTGCAACAAGCATCAGTATGCAAGTGCAGACCACAAAAAAATACAACATGCCTCAAAGACAAGTAAACCAAGCTTCACAATAAACATCTCATGAATATAAGATGTCGAAGCCACAAAAATCAAAGCCGAGTGAACTGCAAGTCTCAACCACTTCAACAAGACACGTGAATATGAAGATCATCAAATATGATACAACTTACAAGCCCATATGACAACACAGCAAGCTACTTAACAATGCTCAAGTGAAGTTCAGGTCTAAACACACATCAAATTTGCTATCAAGTATGCAGTAGCAAAGAAATACAGACACAAAGAATCAAAGTCGAAGTCAACCAAGAGATTCACGAAATCAAAACATGGCCGAAAGTCAAAGTAAAATTTTCTTCAACATAAAAATCGAAAAAAACCAGAAATCAAAGCCACGTTATTGAAACAACAAGCGAACATACGAATTCGAACAAAGTCCAAGTAAACAGAATAGGAACATGTCAGAAATCAAGCTAGGTTTGAATTAGATGTAAGTGAACGAATCACTTACCTGATTTACGAACTCGATCGAACGGAGGAAAGGGACGAACGAGCAAGCCCTAATTTCAGAAAGAAGACGAGGCCGCCATATTTTCGTTCGTTCGATTGTGTTTTAGGGTTTTAGAATGAACGAAAATGAAAAAAGGGGAAAAAAAGAACGGTATTAGCCTTGCAAATTTTCACGGCTTCAAAATAAAACATGGGCCACAATTTCAATATAAAGCCCATAATTCCTTTTAATAATTTATAAAAGAATTATAACTTAATTTTTAAAAAAATCAAAACTTCGATTAGCAATTAGCAATCGCCATTAAACATTTAACGATGATTATAAATTGATGAAAATTCCGGGTTGTTACATTTCAAATCGATCTAGTCCATTCGTTTCCATTTCTGATCTCCCTATATATAGCTCGTTATAAACCCTAGCTATTTTTTATTCCATTCGTTCGTACGTTCAATTCAATCTGCTTCTCTCTTCGCAATGGCAGACAAAACAAAACCAATTTTCCCAATTCCAAATTGAATTGCAAACCAAAATCAAATTGAAAATCAAACTCCTCCAAACAATATCATAATATATATCAATTCGAATCTCTCGACAAGCGCAATTCACTGATGAGATTTGTTTTTTAATTGGATGCAGCATTTGATCAAAAAATCAGGATGAACCTCGGTTGTCAAATTCTAGGGTTTACGATCCAACGGTGGATCGTCGATCGTTTGTCGATCGGTTGGTGCCTTCGTGAAGGTGGTGCCGGGCAGGTCGAGGGGGTACCGTTTGTTCTTGGCCAGAGGTCACAAAATCGCAAGAAAATGGCGAACTAAATAAGCAGGGGTGGCTGGTGGAGGCGCGCGTGAGCATGTTGGATTCGGCATGGCGCGATCGTCACGATCTTGGGATCTCTTCTAATCAGTATCGAGGCTAGGTGGCACGATCGTAGATATAAGGCGGCAGTTAGAAGTTGAGCTATTCAAGTAATCGTGTATGAGATAGAATTCTTCGATGATAATGTATACCTTTTTTATTTATTTTATTTAAATTTTGATTTGAAATGTTATAACTATCATAACTTTTACTTACGAGGTCCGATTCACGCACGGTTTGTTCCGCTAGGATCATATCGAGATTTCCGACATTTTAATGCTGGTTTGGATGAATTCTAAGACTATTCAATTTTAGGCTTTAATTTGGATTTAAATCGATTTAAAATCGAAGGTGAGTGTTTTAACCCACTCACAATTACTAAATTATCTTATATTGGTTGAATTTAATTTATGACGTGATTCAAAATTTATTGATTGATATTTGGTACGTTAAAGTGTCATTCTAGTTAAATTTGACTTTTATTGCATTTAATCATCGTTTAATTTAATATTGAATTTAAATTGTCGATTTAATACCTGTAATTGATTATCAGTTATCTACTGATGTTTATTGATTGATTTTGATAATGATTTTGATGGATATTTGATTGTTGATATTGGATGACTGGATTTTGAATTTTATATTGTTATAATATTGCAAGTTCCCTATGGGTTGAAATGATACATACCCGAACGATCTATAAATTATGAAAAATCGTTATGGGTTGAATTAATAGACTCGAGCGATTTTATGGATTTTATTTAATTCAGGACTGCTGTTTGAAATGATTCATAACTGTAAAATTTTAAATTGCGGACTAAAATGACAAATATCCGTATCACTTGACCCTAGGGTAGAAAATTATATACAGACACTAAATTGGTTAAATTAAATTATTTTTGAATCTTTAAATTTTGAATTCAGTTAACTGGAATTTTGAAATAGAAATATGATTTATATAAACTGAATTATTTTCGTAAGTCAAGCGTAAATGTTGAAATTGAAATTGATTTAATACATTGTTCAAAGAACTTAAATTGGAATTTCAAAGTTGAAGCGTCAAATACAAATGAATTTATCGGAAATTGAGTTATTGGAAATGTTTGGATATTACTTTGAAATCTATTTTAAATTAATTTAAAGTATTTTAATCAATTTAAAACTATTTTAATTCATTTAACATATTATAACCTATTTAATCTATTTAAATCTATTTTATCTATTTTCAACTAATTAAATTTATTTAATCTATTTTAAATCTGTTTAATATAATTTAAATCTATTTAATCTACTTTAAATTTATTTAATCTATTTAAAAATCTACTTAATATAAATTAAATCTATTTAATCTATAATTAATCCATTTAAATTATTTTAGATCTATTTAATCTATAATTAATCTATAAAATCATTTTAAATCTAATTAAATCTATTTAATATGTACTTAATCAACTTAAATCAATTAATCCTAGTTAAATCAAATTTAAATCTATTTAAACTATTTTAATCTATTTAAACTATTTTAATCTATTAAAACTATTTATGACTATCTAAACTATTTTCAAAAATTGCGAACTGGGTAAAGTTGATGCATTTATATTTAAATCCTTGATGATGATACGACTTAAGCTAGAATTTTGAATTGATACCTTTTGTGAAATGAAATATTTAAGTAAATATGATTTTTGAAAGCGAACATAGTTTTGAAAGTGAATATTATTTTGACAAAATATGATTCGAAATCGAATATGATATTTTGATATAAATTGTGAACTGATTTTTTTTGAAACGTAAAAGAACCATCTGGTGTGCAATAAGCGATTGGTTGTTAAAGAGACCGGGATCGGATATTGTCATACTCTTTGCCAATACCGAAAACCATTTTAACAACTGTGTACATGGTGGAAATTCCAGAAATGAAGTAGGATGGTTTGGCGAACGATTTTGTATGAGGTATTTACGTGACCTTGACTCCCTTGAGTCAGTTTAGATGTGACTAAAACAGGAGCCACGCCGGGCCCAGTGAAGTCATTCCTCATATCGGACATGCTTCTTCGGTACCATATTATGGCTTTGTGATGATTTAGTGGCCACCGCTTGATTTTGATTATGGGAGTGTGTTCCGAGGTGGGCGGTAGTAGCTGCTATGCGTTACCACTAGTCCGAATCTGCAATTGGTATATCTACCCTGGCATTGCCTCGAGTGCCGTGTTCATATGCCCTATTGCACACTCTACGAGTTTGTTTTGTACCATACCTATAGAGTTCCTTCTGGGTAAACCTCATGGAGGAACATATGGTACTGTATAGGCTATGGGAAAAATAAAATGTGCTAAGGGAGATATGGGTAACGCCTTAACATTATTTTAATACTTTACTTTATCATAGACGCTATTATAATAGCGTATTGTACTACATAGTAAATAGTTTAATGGATCCTTAGGAGATGGTAAACCAGAATATCGCTTAAGTTATTGCACCCACATAAGACACTGGATAGGGGATATCAAAACCCGTAAACATCTCCGACGCCGTTACACTCATATTTCTTTATATTTAACTTGCATAAGATCTTTTAGTTTTGACTCGATTATTTTGTCTTTTCAATTCACTCGGGTTAATTTGAGCTTTTCAGTTGTCGCAGACTGCTTTTTGGAGGATGAAGACAAAGATTCTATACCATTATTACTTATTATATGTATTCAACTACATCATGTCATTCTGCTGCATTTATTTATTTATTTATTTCTATTTTCTGTGATTCTGATTTTTCGTTGTAAAAGAATAATCAAACGTATTTATAAAACAGCTTCAGGAACCTTTACTTGATTATTATATTTTGTCATTCTGCTGCGAGATTCTGTATTTGTTTTACTTCTTTCTCTTCTTTTTCTTATTTAAACCATAACAATCTGCCCCTTTGAATGGTTTGAGTCTGACATGTTTGTCTTATCATCGATTTAAACTGTCCAAAAAGGCAGGTCTTTACAAGTTTTGAGTTAGGAAGTATAATTTTAAATTCGAGTTCCCTAGTAAGGACTCGAATACTTACTTCCAAAAGATCTAGAAATGAGTCAACCGGAAATTATCGTTGTTGGTTTGAAGAGACCGAGAACAAATATGTTATCCGAAAACCACTTCGAACCAACACATGCATTCGAGTGCAAGAGATCTTAATGAAGATTGAAGATGGAGCTCTTGAAGTGCGAAGACTACTTACTACTTATCCTAAGGGTACTTCCTAAATGGATGTAGTGGAAGTACTACCTTCGGTTCTGTTCAGACCCAAAATGAACTTGTATAGATGAATTAGGGCATTACATTTCTTCCTAGAGGGTAGTATTAGCATTCCAAGATGGTCTGCTTGGAGGAAGAAGGTAAAGACGTGACTTCAGGAGCCTCACAAACCAGACAGTGGCAAAAATAATGTATGCAGCAGAGCTATGTGGTTAGCTACCATTGGGAGCCACCATCCCATTCTAGATTGTCCATATTCATGTTGTTTCGAGCGCAAATACCATGGTAGTATAAGTCCTCAGTGTGAAATGGGATGAGGCAATTTGGTTCGCCATTTTAAAGGGGCAGACGGCTTTATCTAGCAGGGGTACAAGAATTTCTTGTCAGACTTCAAGTGCATTTTCTAGGGGTGTACCATCGGAAGGTAGTTCCTTACCTTGCCGCAGTATAGAATCCAATCTCTGATAGGTGCCTTTACGATTTTGATTTTAGAGCCTTATATGATGGAATTTAATGTGGTAATAATTTTAGCTATTTTGATATGTATTTGAATCCTTAAACATTATTATAATATCACTAGAATTTACATATACAATGTGGGTTATCCTAAGGTAAAATCCGAGATACCTTTTATTTCATAAATTTTTTTGAAGTAATAATTAAGTTGTTTGAGTTTACTCACATTAGACACATGTCTGACCCGAAGTTCATTTTCTTTTCCTAAACTCTTAGGGGCTCAAATTTGAATAGGGAGCTAAGTAGTTCAGGTTTTTCCACAGATTCACTAGAAAGAGCTTAGAGCGGGTGGCTTCATCAATAGCTATTTATTTTCCTTGTTTTTCTGCTGTATAACATGTATATTGTATTTAGTTCGGTGGGGAGAGACTACTATAACTGTTCTATGGTAGGATTTGTATTAGTATGACTCTGATTTAACCGTTTTGTAATGACTTTATAATATATTATGCTGACTAATACATATTGTTCCACTGCGTTTTGAGATTCTATGCTGTTTATTTTCTTCTCTTCTATTTTTGCTTTCCTTCAACCTTAGTAATCGGTTTCCCAACACTTGAATGCTTGGCACGCAATACAATAGACACACTAGTGTTGATTTTCGAGGGTCGAAATTCGTTTGTTACATTTTGGTATCAGAGCCTAGGTTAAGCGAATGCCTAGACTTTTGTAGGAAACTCATTAAGAGATAAGGTGATGGAATGCCTTATTACGAGTTCGAGTGTATTATATATACGAGTGCGTATTTGTTAGTGATATAAAAATGTTTTATATTATTTAATTTATTGATTGAGTGGCTTAAGGACTATGGTCGAGACGTGGGACGCCATGGTGTCGATAGGGGGTTTCCTAAACACTTGAACAAGACAAACTGACTTAATATTGTTTTAAAATGTTAAATGAAATAATTTACTTGGGATTATATTTTATATGTAAAGAAAAGGTTTTTTAAATTGATAGAATTGTTGGGTGTAATGGGTGATAGGGAATGATAATGTCTATCTATTACCATTTGGCAACGATACCTTTCCCAATATGAACACGATCTAAAAGTGTATTTTAAAGGTATCTTACTATAATTAGGTAGTAAGAATGAGTATGCAAGGAAGGAGAGGATATGGAAAGAGATCTAAAAGTTAACCATAAAGGATAGAAAGATTGATAGACAAGCCACCAAATCAGTTATGGTTCCTAATGAAGAAGTAAAGAACGACAGCATCAATAAATGCAAAAAGATGAAATTTATGCCACGTTGGAAGAGGCCTTAGGAAGAAAAATCAAAAGAGACTGGTCCACAAAGGATATTCTAAAGGAAAGGCAATTAGTCGCTACTTATGTCATAAGACAGGACATAATATGGACTATAGTATAGAAGGAAAGGAGGGACTAGTACTTCCTAAAATTTGGGTAAATCATTACTTCTTTTGCCAACATCTTAGAAACATCAAAAAAAATTATCCTATGATTCAAAGAGCACTATAGGATGGGGAATTATTAAGAAGAAACTAGCCACCTCGAGAGAGATAATTGAGGGGATGTGTATATAGAAAGTAGAGGAGAATGGTAGATGGAGATAAGTATCTTGAGTATGAACTCATAAATATGATGGTGGTTTGGGAAGTTGTGTATAGTATGTATCCCTAGAGATGTTTTGAATGCTATGTAATTATTGTTGTTTGTTTTTAAATCATTCTTTAAACGTAGGAAATAGCCAGTAAGGTTTGAAATTAAATGTTTTATGAATCCAGATAACCAAGAATTATGCGTCCAAGAGTTTTTGGAACTAAGGGGTATGTTGTTGAGAAAGGGCTGCAAGATCAATGGACTTTACTTTGTTATGCCATGATTTTAAGATTTTAAGTCAAAAGAAGTTCTTGGATTCATAATCAATCAAGGAAGTTAAGAATGGCTGGACTGGAGCAACAAACTACGTAATGACATGATGAAGAATATCCAAGGATAATTCGAGGAGATAATAAGTAATGCTCTACAGTTTGAAAATTTTGCACCACAGCCGCCAATTATTGCACCAAATGAAGATAAGAAGCACAAGTTTGCGGAAAAGGTGGCTGAAAATGTTTGCTTTGGATATAGAGAGAAGGATCACTTGGTTCAGAAAAGTAGTTTGGGTATGAAAAAGAGAATGGAGAGGACAAAAACTTAAGAAGCAGAATGCACCAAAGAATTGTTACTACTGCTACCAGGAGGGTCATTTCGTCAGAAGTTATCTTAGGCTTAAGGAAAGGAGGTAGCCTAAACTCTTTGTTATCATCATAGAACCATCTGTTTTAGTAGCAGCAAAGGGAAAAGGAGGTGTGGAACGGTTAGTTTAGCTTGGCAAGACAGAGACTAATATTAGGAATAGTATCCTAAGTTGTGCCATATTAATATCCTTTCCTCTATGTGTCTTTTGGAGTATACTTCCTATATATAATGGAGTCACTTGGCATGTATCTAGAATTGTGTGTTATTTGAATGATAATCTATATCTGTGTATTGTTTCTTCTGCTGTTCTTGATGGAAATTAGCTCTTCTCATAGTTTTATCTCTCCTACCCTTTCAGATAGACTAGGACTAGAGCTAATAACATTCATGACTTTATGTTGTATCAACTCAGTAGGTATGGGTTGACACGTTATAAAGTGTTTTAGCTAGAGGATATATTAATAGTTGAAGTTAAATTTGAATCATATAAATAAGAAGATTTAAATAAACTTGGTTTTATTGATACTTTTGGATTAGGATTTGTGATAAAATTGCAGGACGAAATTCTTTTAAGGAGGAAAGAGTGTAATGACCCAGAATTTTATCGCTTTTAAAATTGGCCATTTAAAATATGTTTTAATAATTTATTTAATAGATCTTTATTTTCAAATAAACCTATTTAAATTATTTACTAATGATGATAAAGCATTTTCAAATTTTGTTTACCAATACAATTAGTTCATAGAAAAATAGAAAATGTGACTGGAACTCAATTTTCGAAATTTCGATTCTTCATTTGTTAAAAGTTATCGAAAATGTTAAAACCTATTGTAAACACATATATACATATTACAATCTATTTTAACATGATGAATTCATTTATATATGCATGTATATGCTTCTCTCTAAAGTGTGTGTGTATATATAAAGATAAGAGAAAATATTTCTATAAATAAATGTGTATATAATTTATCATATAAAATTGCTTTTGTAAACACATAGTATATAGGACTATGGCTTGAATAGTTGCATGAGAGGGGGGAGTACATGAAGTGGGCGGATCATGGGCGAGGGGTATGGAGATGCTTGCATATACATATACATACATATATCCATACTTACATACATATTCATATATATATATATATATAACCACTTTATACTTTTAAAATATTTTTCTAAGCCTATAAATACTCCTTCCATTTCATAATTTTCACTTTACAACTTCTCTTCTTCAATTCAAATTTCCTAAATCTTGAGAAGGTTTTATGGCTTCCTACATATTTTCTATTTTATAAAAATCTCACATTTTCGCTTTAAATCCTTTCCATTACTTGTTTAAAACTCTTCTTCATCCATTTCTTCACTTCACATTCAAATTTCAAGCCCACATCCACCTAAGCCTACATGGCCTAGCCTCCAATAGTGCATGACCAAGCCTAATTGTCCAAGGCCGAGCCCATTTTGGGTGTATAGGCATCCAAAGTCTTCATTTTGCAAAAATGTAGGGTATGCTCGAGTTCTAGTTGGAGTTTGGTTTGTAATTACTAAGCTATGAGTAAAACTCTCATTTTTAAAAAGAATATTAACTTGATTTTGTTGAACAATATGTTGTTAAAATATAATGTTGGTTGTGTTGAAATATCATGTTGTTTTGATGGCATATGATTACAAGTTGAGGTTGAGCTCGAATTTGTGATTAAATGACATGTTTGGGTATGGATTTGTGAATGTTTGGCTCATGTTAATATAGTAATATGGTTATGTGCAAAACCAAATGTTGTGGAATGTAATGGTTATAAAGTAGCACTTTAAAAATTCGCAAAGGACTTGAGATCCGAATTGAAAAGGCAAAACCTTTTTTTTTCTAGTTTTGGTTTTTAGAAAATGCTTCCAAGTTTATAGACTTTTGTTTAAGTTTTCAAAACATATAATTTAGGTTTTCAAAAATTTCATAGCAAGAATTAAAGTGAGATTTTCACCAAAAAAAAAATTCTAGCGAACTGCGTTCATTGCGATAATCGCTATGGATGCAGTTCAGCAAGATTTCACAGTTTGAACTTTTAAAGTATTTTCTTTTTGAATTGTTTTTGAAAGCTCTTTTAAAACTCATTAATTAAATAAAAGGTTAACTTTTTCTATTTAATAATTTATTTATTTAATTTATTAATTATGGATAATTAAGTAATTAGAGTTTAAGGATTTATTACGAAATTAATTATATTTAAGTAAGGATGCTTTAAGTAAGGACCAATTACGTTAAAAGGTAAATAATTTTCATTTAATCAATTTTAATTATTTTAATTAATTATTAAATTAGAGTTAATTAATTAATTAATTATTAATTATGCACTTAATGACTACTTAATTACAGTTTAATTATAAATGTATGTTTATTTAATTAAAGTTTTATTAAAGTTTAGTTATTAATTAATTTTTAATTCATTAAAGTTTAATTATTGATTAGTTAAGATTTAACCAAGCTTAATAGAGATTAAATTTTTAGTTAAATAAATTAAGAGTTTAATATACTAAATTAGAGTTTAATTTTATATTTAATTAAGGTTTAACTAAGTTTTAACTTACGATTTAATTGAGGTTTATTCATTTTAAAGTTCTTTAAACTCAATCATTTATTTATTTTAAACCACGTTTTCTATCAAAATGAATTGTTTTTAAAGCGAAGGATCTTTTATCTAAGCCAAAAGTAACCATTTATGACTAGGAAACTAAATGACATTTATTAGTAGAACAAAAACACCATTTTGCTATTATAAATACTAGGACATTTACCCGTATACGGATAAATTGTGATTGAATGATCTCTTTTACTTACTGCTTTCTCATGCAAATATCCGTGTTAACTTGTTGAGTAGAACCAATTTCAAAGATCCTTGTGGTCCTAAGCCTCCGGTAGATTTTGTGAAGTAATTTTTCTTTTTGATAACGATTTCAAAGTAATTCCATTTTGGACAAGACATTTCAAAGATGATTTGGCAATGGTTTTAGTTAAGATATTTAAATGATGGATGGGTTTATCAAAAGGAACTTTTTGGATAAGGTTTTATTAAAGAAGTTATTTAAATATGAAAGGTATATAAAGAAATTTTATGTAACAACCCTACATTTTATGATTATTTTAATTGTTTATTTTGATTATTTTAATTGAAATACCTGATTTAAAATTTTTTATTTTATTTATTTAAAATTAATAATCTTGTAATTTTAAATATAAATTTTGATTTATATGTAAATTACAATTTCAAACATGAATAAATAGAATATTTTCCAAAAATTTGAAATTTGGTCAAACTTTGACTTTTAAATTTAAAATTCAAATATTTGAATTTTTGAATTTTCTCTTTTATTATGAAAATAAATTAAATTTCAAGAATACTGCTTTTTATTTCATTGAAATTCGATTTATATTGTGAAAGTTATGCTTTTTACAATATTGTATGTAAATTGATTTATTTAACAAAACTGTTTATTTTAATTTATACAAATTGTACTTTTGTTTGTTCTAATTTGTGTATATATGTCTGATATGTCATGTTATGTATTTGTTTTATTTTTAAAACATTTTATAAGTGTTGTTATGATTTTCTAATGCATATTGTATATTGTTTTCAATTTTAAAAGTCTAGTTTCAATTATTTAACTATTTTCTTATTTATTTCCTATTTTTCCTCAAAATAATTATTTATATTCTTTTTCACTTTATTTTTTTTGTTCTGTTTTACTTTTATTTTCTGAATTTTATTTGTTTAATATTGATTAAAAGAAATAAGAAATTCTAAAGGACAAGAACTTTTCATATTCCTTGTCTTTTCATTTCACCTTGCCTTTTCAATTCCACTTGCCTTTTCATTTTGTGTTGATCGTCCATTCTCTTTGCTTCAGCCGTGATTTCCTTCTCTCATTCATGTGAAATACTTTCACCTATCTGGAAAAAAACTCACAGCCAAAATAAAATGGTCATGGCTTCTTTTTTATCTCTTCTCTTCTTCAAATTCAATGATTTTGTGCCTTTGTTTTTTTCTTGCTTTGCTTGGCCACTAGCCTCACCCACTTCTCCTCCATCACCCCCTCCATCTACAGCAGCAAACACTCCCCTCCCTCTGACTAAGTTGGGCCATGACCTTCCACTTGAAGCCATTACAAAAAATTTCCAAAAACTTCACTAAAATTGCCTTAGCCGAACCTATATCTTCACTACCCTTCACCTATCGCTTTGGCTACCCCATAGCCACCACCTCTAGCCATCACATCACCTTTTACCATCATTTTCAAATCTGACCTGACATGTCCAGGCCTGAGCCAAGCAAGGCCGAGCCACCATTTGCCATGGCCGAGCCAAGAAATGTGACCAAAACCCCACTATGTTGCTTTGACCTTGTGTATGTTTCATGCTATCACCACTGCCCTTCATTTCCTTATTAGCCGAGCCACATTGACCTACTGACCCAAACCTGAGCCAAAGCATCATCATAGCCGAGCTTATGTTCCACTTAGGCCGAGCATTGAAGTGATTAAAGTAAGGTCTAATTATCTTGTCTTTATTGCTTTTTATTTCCATTGGTTTCTATGTTGTTTTGTATTAAATATTCATATGTATATTGTCTTGTTTTGGTTGTTGTTACAAGATAATATCTTAGCTCTCTCCACTCCACTCAATCTAATGTCGTGTTATGTCGTGCTATCGTGGTTTTTGGAATCTTTTCTGTGTGTTTGAATTGCTAACTCCAGCGTAAAAAGGTGAGTCATTCTCACTCTGACATTTTACTTATGAAATGGTAAATGGATGTCAAGTGTTTAGTAATATAAAATGTTTATGCAAGTAAATGATGATTATATGTTATGTTATTTCATGTTATTACCCAGTTAACTTTGTTAATTATCACCTGACATCTGATATTTGACATTATATTGTGACATTAACATGTTAGTATCATTGTTTATACTGTTTGTTTATTTATGATCACACTGCAAGTTCCCTGTAGAATAGAATCACTATGAGTTGAAATGATACATACCCGAACGGACTTTAGAATAGGGAAAAATCGTTATGGGCTGAAATGATAGGCCTGCGCAATTTTTATTCATTTTTATTTACTTGGGATTGCGGGTTTGAAATGATAGAACCCGAATTTTCTTTTTAAACTGCGGATTAAAATGATATATATCCGTATCACTTGACCTAGATTAGAAAATTATATGCAGACCCCATGGTATATTTTTAAATCATTTATATATATATATATGTATGTATTTTTAAAGTATGAAATTTTGATTTAAAAATATATATTTTATGGTTTTGTGATGGCTAAATATTTAGTTTTGAATTTGTGAATTTAAGTACTTAAATTTGGAGTAAATGTGATTTTTGACTTTAAATTTATATTTTAAAATGTAAATAAATAATGGGAATTTAATTTAAAGTTTTGAAATGATATTTGAAATAAAATGTCAAGTTTTATTTAATTTATAAGTTAATAAATAGTGAATTTGACTTAACAAATGAATTAAGTTTTTAAAATTTGATATTCAATTATAAAATTTTATTATGATAAATCATATGTTAAAATTATTTAAATGTGAAATTTTGAAGCCTAGAAATATGATTTATAAGTTTAAATTAACGAAAATTTTGAAGTTTTATTGTTTCTGAAAAATTTAAAGTAAAATCTGAAATTTTATTAATAGCATTTCCAAATGTTGGGTCTTATGATAGTATTTTTAAATGCTGTTGTTTTTTGAATTTAACTATGTTGGAATAACTAAATATCTATTATGACATTGTATAAATGCCGTTATTCTTGAACTAAACTATTTTGAAACTATAAGCTACGATAGCACTTTATAAATGCTGTCGTTGCTAAATTTGACAATATTTTGAAATATTATAGATTTTAACACTATTTGAGTTATATTTTAAAGTGTTAAATGATTTAACTTTTGAAATTGATTATTTGTGAAAATTTAGGAGTTTTGAATATATTTTAATATTTAAATTTGAATTTTTAGGAATTTAAATTAAATTTGAATTTAAACAAGGTTTACTTGGTTATGTGTTAAATGAAATGAAATGAGATAAATGAATTTTTGAATGAAATTTTGAAATGTATTTTGTAATGATATTTGAGATAATAAATGAATGAAATATTGATTTTTGAAATGATATTTAAATTTAGTATTTGAATTAATGAAGGATAATGAATTTATAATGGAGTTGAAAGGAAATGATTTTTGAAATGGTTTTGAATGACATAATCTTTATTTTGATAAAGAATATGAATTGGAATGATATTTGATTTTGATAAATGAATATTTGAAGTTGATATTAGTATGAAAGGATATTGAGTTTATTTAAGTAATATTGGATTTATGAAATGAATATTTACAAACTAAGTAATAATGAATTCAAATTTGAGATATATGAAATTATAAATTTAGTAATGAAATATGGTATATTAAAGCTTTGAAATATACTAAAATTTATAGTTTGTTTTGTGGATCCAATCTACATTTAAAATTGATAAAATTTGAAATCTATAAGATTTGAAATGGTTTGTTGGGAAACTGAATTAAATTGAAACTGATGGTTTGAATTGAATTAAATTGGAAATTTGAAAATTTGGGTTTAATTGAATAAATTTGTGAAATGTAAAGAATTAAAGGAATGTTTCATGATTTCAAATGTATGATTTCGAAATGTTATGATTTTCAAAGTGTAATGATTTCAAGTATTTTTGGTTTCGAAAGAGTCATAACTTTGAAAGTTTTATGACTTTTGGAAGGTGAATATATGTTTGAAATGGAAATAATATCGTATTGATTTGAATATCTCTACTACTAATAAAGAAAATTCATTCAACTAATTTACTCGGTATCTTTTTGAAATTACAAAAATATCCTTACTTTCCGTTTACATAACCTTTCTAAAATGCACATACCACACAACAACAACCCAATCAAAGCAACAATTGGTAAATACTGCATGATAAAATATTTTATTACAGAGTTTATTATTGATAGCTGATGGTTGCTCCAGTCCGGAGGTCGTCTTATTTGTATGACCTTAACAGCCTGCCCCCTAGGACTGCTCTTAATAAAACAACAATTGATTTATAAAGCTACACTAATAGTTTTGATGTGACAAAAATGAACTATGTGACTATTTGTTTTTGTAATGATCCCGGATTTTTGCCGAGTTTAAATTGCTAATTAATTTAATTTTGAATGAAAAATCATGAAATAAATTGGTAAATTAATTTGAGTTTTTCCAAATTCAAATAAAATATGTTATTAATAAAGAGATAGTTTCATTTATAAATTATTTTAATTTAATAATGAATTATTTTTACTCAATGTTAATAATGTAACGTCTTTACAAATGGATTTTTATATAAATAGAAATGGTTATTTCAAATTTATATATATATATATATATATATTTTGGAAAAAAAACTATGGTTTGAAAATTTAAAATAAAGTCTTTCAAAATTATTTAAAATAAAATAAATCTTATAAATATTAACATAAGTAGAAATAAATAATAGTAGACTAAGTATTTAATAGTCTAAGTTTAAAAATAAAAGAGAAATAAAAATAAACACATATGTTAGAAATAGAACTAATCCATAAGTTAAAATTTATAACAATAACTAAAACAAAAATTTTATGTTGTACAAAAAGTAAAAGCAAATAAGACAAAGTAAAAAAATAAAAATAAAAATATCTATGAACACAAACATAATAAAATGGGATAAGCATGAGACAAGAAACAAGTAAACATGTATGCAAAGCTTGTATAGGAAGACACTAAAATATATTCAAGCATGAAAAAAAAATCTAAATGTCTATAAACAAGACGACAACAATTAATGAAAAAGTATCTTAGCACACCATTTTTTTTCTATCAGCCGAAATATGAAAATATCAGCCACCATAAAACATATCAGCCTCCAAACCAAAGAAAAAAAAATCTCTGGTGAATTGTACAAAACATAATATAATTCCCCTGTACAAAATAATATCTCCTGCAACTTCATTTCATATATATATATATATATATATATATATCAATTAACTTCATTCCAGTTCGTCCATGAGTAAGAAAAAAAAATCTGAAATGATCTCATCTGAAACTTAAAACAAAACTTCAATAAAAACAACAATACAACTCAGATCAAACCAGAGATCAAGATAAAGACTTCAGCTTGCAAAATTTAACAACTCTGTGTCAAAAAGGAAGGCTCTGTTCATCTCAAAACCATGGTGAGTAACACTTGTTTCAAAAAAAAAAATTAAAAATATGAATCTGTTGAATTTTTACCTGTGAATATGTATGTTTGTATGTATATACAATTCTTTGTGTATATTTAAATAATGGGTATAGGTGCAGGCTGTTGTTTATACCCCTGTTCAGAGTTCATAAACCAACATCTTTGATTCAAATAAATCTCTTCTTCTCAATCTACCCACTATTTGGATTTAAAACTCAAATCAAAGCTGTTTGTTATAGAATATACTTAAGGTTAAAAATCTAATTAAGCTAAAACAACTTATGAATCTTTCTGGAAATTGAGATAGTTGAACCCAACTCTAAATAAGTCAAATTTTGAACCTCTTAATTCAGGAAATCAGGTATGTAGAATGAATTTATATATGAAAACATGATTTTTAAAACAAAAATCATAATTTTTCGATAGAGGATAACAGAGCAGTTCATGTTTGTTCAAAATTGATAATCTCGACAATTTCTGGTGATCTACTTGGATGTGGTGGTCGGTTTTTTTTGTGGTGATGGAGAAGCCTACGGTGGTGGTTGGAAAAATAGCCGAAGGGGCATCGACCACTGTGACGACGGCGGCGTTTGATTTTCGTTTGTAAACCTAGTTTTAGGTGAGTTTGCTAATTTGATTCATTTGTCATCTATGTGCGATCGAGTGCTGTGGGGTTTTGGGAGGTGGAGGAGGAAGTGTTGACGAGTTCACGCCCGGAGTTTTAAGCTTTCTGGTGATCGGAGTGTGGAGCACGAGGTGTTTCCAGGTTTAGTTGGGGTTTATGAAGTTGTTTTCCAGGTTTTGGTTCGAACACTCGAATTCTATTTCGAGTGGCTGTGAAGTTTCTGATGATCGTGATCGTTTCTGGTGATGGTCATTGATGTGTGAAGGCTGTCAAAGGTGGCTGGAGTTGGCCAGAGCCACGGTGCACGTGCACCGTGCATTTGATTTTCTGATGGTCTTTTTTTGGGTTTGGGTAGGAATTGTTCTCGGGATTTACTCGAGTTATTCGAGTGTTTACTCGAAGTAAAATAGGTTGTGACTCGAAGCAATTTTGGGTTTGCTCGAGTATGGGTTTGGTTACATGTTTTTGATAAAACCTGTCACTGATTTGATTTTTTAAAAATGAATTTGAATTTAAGAAAATTTAAATGAATTTAAAAGTTGTGATGATAGATTTAGACAAGTTTAAATCTAGTATGAAGTTTAGATTCAAATGAACTTTGAATCATAAAGTTTTAAAATGAAATTTGGATTTTTAAATCAAAGTTTAAATCAAAATTAAAATATGGATTCAAGTCTCTTTGAATCCAAATCTGGGAATCTAAATGACGCAACGGATTAACAGAAAATCGATATAACGATGAAAGTGTAGCAATCGGTGGATTGATGAATACCAAAATGCCCAAATTCGTTGATCCGAAGATACCGAATTCTAGCTATCTCTAACACGTTGATCGCACACGATACCGTGAAAGAAGATCTTCAATTCTTCAAGCGTTGATCAAGCGCACTTGATTCCGCGAATCGGCTTCAACAATCGTTGATTCGAGCGCACTCGAATAACCGAAAGTGGAGATAGGAGATTACACTCAACTACCAATTTAAGATGAAAGCACACAGCAATCAACAAGAAATTTTATTCAAAAATCAACCCCTTACAAAATGACACAACACTGCTATTTATAGCTTTTACAACGCAACGTAATCAAAACATCACCAGACTCTTAGGTCGTTCGCGACTTACGACCTATCTTAGGTCGGCAGCGACTTAACAACAGCGACTCAACGCTACACTCAACACATAACAGCGCTGCATCGGACGACCTACGACTCAACAAGGTCGTGGGCGACCTAAATGATCAACACAACACGACTTACGACTTACAAACACAATACAACACGTAGCCACAAACTCGGACGACTTAAAACACATGACTCATGACCTATACTTGATATGGCTTAACGACCTAAACAAGGTCGCGACCTTACTCCAAGCAGTTTAACCCTTCAGCAACTTATCGTAGGTCGGTACCAAGATAAGGTCGATGCGACCTAAGTATTAGCTTCTGGATATCTTCACATGACCTAACTAGGTCGTAGGTCGAGACTGTCTTTAAGGAAATATCGGAGCGACCTATCTTAGGTCGTAACTCGTTAGGTAAGTTAGGTCGTCCACGACCTAAATGAAAATGCTGCTTAGCTTGCTTAGGTCGTAACTCGGCACAGTTAGCTCGTTCTTCATCACTAGGTCGTATTTCATTAGGTCGAAGCTCGTTAGGTCGGAACTCTTCATCTTGTGACTTCTTAGGTCGTACTCGACTTAAAAACAAGTTAGGTCGGATCCAACCTATGTCTTCATCTCTCTGGGCTGCATCACTAAATCAGTTTTTAAATCTGAATTGTTTTAAAAACAAGTTTAAATTAAAATAGCTTTTTAAAAGTAAATTTGTTTCAAACAAATATTTAAACTTGATTTTTGATAAAGTTCTTTTATAAAAGGTTTTTAAATGGAAGTTAAATGATTTAATAACTTAGATTTGCAAGTTAAAATTGTAATGTATTTTAAAGCTTAAATTTTAAATGAAAATTTAAGTAAGTTAGTCAGAACTTTTCTTATATAGGTTTATAAGTGGACATTTAATTTTGGTAAATGCTTAAATATATAATCATTTTGAATCTTAAATTCAAAATGGAATTTGAATTTAAATTTGAAGTGTAATGTTTAAAATACACTTAAATGTTAGTGAAATCATTAATAAAGAAATTAATTATCTTAGAGATAATTAAGGTAATAAAATGATTTAATTAATAAGCTAATTAAAGAATGATTTATTAAATTTGTAAATAAATAATTTAGATTAATTTATAATTAGAAATAATTAATAATGAATTAATCTAAGATAATTCCTTAAGAAAGTAATTAAAGAAATGTTGTTAGTTAATGAAGATAATTAACTAGGGATTATTAAGTAATTAAATTAATGTGATTAATTTTGATAATCAATTAGATTAATTAATTTAGATAATCAATTATACATTTTTAAATGTAATTACTTAATTAAAGTAATTAAGGGATTAATTACTTATTGTAATTAATTTTGGTAATGTGATTAATTTAAGTTAATTAATTTAGTTTAATTAATTTAAGAAAATCATTTGATAATTGCATAAGTGTAATTACTTAGTGTAATTAATGGAGATAATTACTTAGGGAAGTAATAAATGATAATTACTGGGATGTAATTAGTGAATATGATTTATAAATGAAGTAATTTGGGTAATTACTTTTGTAATTAATCAAGGGATTAATTAATGGAGATAATTAATTATGGGATAATTAATTTATTCAATAAGTAATTAAGGATAGTTAATTTCTGGTTTGTTATTAATCAAGGGTGATTAATAATTGTGTTTAATTAAAGATTAATTACTTAATGTAATCAATTTAAATAAAGTAATTTAATTTTAATATAATTAGAGATCATAAGTTAATATAATTAACGATGTAATTTATAATGGACTAATTAAGGAATAATTAATAATGAGGTGATTAATTGATGTAATTAATTAAGGTGATTGATTAATTAATTTATATCAGATGATTTGTAATTAATTAATCAGGATTGGATTAATTCATAAGTAATTAATTTAATTGGAAATAAATTTAATTAATTAGGATTAAACAATTAATTAATCCTTCTTATAAATGTTTATTGAATGCTTGACCTTACTTATGAATGATTGTATTGTATGAGATGCCTTGAATTGATTGTCCTATCTGATCTGTGATATTTGGTTCTGAGGATTGAGCTGTGTATTTTATTCATTTATTTATGATACCTTTGTATATTATCTATGAATATGTGAATGAACGATGAGCGTTACAGTTTATACCACTTATCAACTATATTTCTGTGTTTTGATCTGTGATGATGATGTTGCTGCACTATTATGTTAAAACCCAGGACCATACCATACACACACAAATATGGATTTCACGAGGAAATCGATTAAGTCACAGATTTTTGAAATGATTTTTAAATAGACAACTTGAATTCAACCGGTTTGGGAATGGAATCGGGTTAAATGTGAAAAGCTTTTGAAATGAAATCTCAAGTTAAAATTTATTTTTGAATAATTTGATAAAGTTTTGAAATTAAATTTGAATTCAAAATTTGAAACCGAATTCTATGATTTGAAACTAGGGACTAAAGATGTTATACAAGTTTATATGGGTTAAACCATTTTAAAGGTATTAATTTGGGAATTGAAATGTAAATTCAAAAGTCTTTAACTCGTGCAATTATAATTGGATTCTTCTGAAACGAAAACTATTTGTTTCCAAATAATTAAAGCTTTCACATAAGAAAATGAACGTCCAATTTGTGTTAAAAGGAATTTCAAGTTTGAAATGAATATGATTTCCAAGTTATGGAAACGGATTTTGAAAGCTATAAGTTAGATCTTGATTTAAAGATTTAACAAGTTAATCCAATTGAAATGGAAATTGTTTTGGAATCCGTAAATGGATCTTTGTGAAACTGGGTGAACTTTGTGGATTAAATCTTTTTTATTTAAAAAGATTTGAAATGGTAATTTGCTTAACCATTTGAAGAAAGGTTTTGGTTTTCTTTGAAGTTGTGACTTAACTGAAATCCCATATCCATATGTTTTTAAATATTGCGCTCATTATTCGATTTAGCCGGGAGAGGACCTTTGTGTCATAAAACCCATTCCGAATAGTGATACGTCGTATATGGATAGCATTTGAAGACCGGTGGTAAAGACCGGGTATTTTTGAGAACGATAGGATAACCTATCGATTGTCTCTACAGCGAGTCGCATCGGTATAGAGATTCCCTAAGTGATGGGAAGTCCAATCGGGATTGTGGATACCCGGATTGCAAGGGCTTCTTCGGAAGTGCCTTCGGTTCTGTTCGAACTTGGAACAGACTTGTGTGGTTGTATGTACGACCCTACACTTTGAGATATAAAGCCGATTTCTTTCAAATACATATCTGTTGGTGGTGGAGAATTTATTCTCTTAGCTTAACACCCTTCTCTGAGTTGTACGAGCTCATAGGTTATGTAGTTGAAGGTTATCAGCAATATACTCCCAAATTTGGTAGTGTGGCATGCTGAGTGCTACTGTGTGTTGATGATCATTTGCTGATCATTTGTGATCAAAGCATGGCTTTAGTGTAAAGCGTAGCTTTGTGGACGAGACTGTATCAGGACCTCACTCCTTGGAAATGGTCGAAACAGGAAAGATGCGGCAAGGTTATGAGGGTCGCGCCCTTTAGGGTGTGTCATTCCCTTCTGATAAAGGGTGGTATCATGGTATGGAGCCCAGATATTTACCTATGTGGTGGGTTTCAATCTCATTTCTATGTGGTTGTTGCTTTGTGATTTAGAGGCGCCTCGGACAAAGGTCCCAAAGGACCGGGGGTGGCATGCTCGAGAAGTAGTTACCTAGTTACAGAGGTAACCCGGCCTTGTGTTGGCAGAGATCCGGTTAGGTTCTCGTGTTGTCCCGCCAGAGGCGTACCCATGGACAGTGGGAAGTTCCTTAGCCCGACCATTTGTTGGAAATCCGAATCAAATAATACGAGCCCTTTACAATTGCAATTGTATAACCTACCTCCTCAGGAGGTAGCTATAGCAAGCATAATATAATGGTACCTATGTGGGCTAAGATTAATTTTATACTTTCGAAATGATTTCTGCACTTTGCACTTATAGTAATAATATCAAAGAAATTTGCGTATCAAGCATGTTTGACTATCATAAGGAGAAATCTCCTCCAAGTCTGCGTTTGCATTGTGTGTGTGGTGGGAGGCCTTATGGTAGTTTCATTTTCTAAAAATCATTGTGGATTTATTTAAATTATCTTATTGTTTGTTTTTAAAGATAAACTGCTTTCATTACTCACACCAGTCCCATGACTGACTTGGAGTTTATTGTTCCTTTCCAAAACTTTGGGTGCACACTATTTTTCACACGGGCGGTCTAGACTTAGGTTTTTAAGATAGTCAGATTTAGTAGATTATCTAGAGTTAGTTCAGTCTATGGATTTGGACGGACTTGCTTATCGTTGTGACGCGTGATGTTGGTTCGAGCTAGCTTTGGATTAGAGCAGTGGATTGGGGATGCATTCTATTGAAGATATTCTTTCCGCTATGTCTTGTATCTCTGATAGTATTGATATTCATTTTATCATTCTGTTGTATCATATTATATCAGATTTTGTATCTGTCAGTGTTATATATATATTGATATTCTTTTCTTCCGCTGCGTTGTACTTAATGGTGTTTTAAGCTCCGACGAACCAGATTCGACGTTTGGACCTGCAGCATTTGAATATGAGTGTCGTATTCGGTGCCGATTTTCGATGGTCGAGTCAGGATACAATTGGTATCAGAGCTAAGGTAGAACTTTAGGTCAGGAGTATAACACGTTAAGTAGCTCATTAAAGATAGGGTGAAGTAAACCCTAGAATGAGTAATCCCTAAGATATCCATCCGTATGCCTCAGTAAATTCTCTTACTATCCACTGATAGTAAGTGTGAATGCAAGAAGAGGACGAGATAGGGGACAGGGGATGTGACATCCTGGAATTTTTGACAATATCAATTTAATAATCTATATTAAAAATTAAATTGATTTCATAACTTTTGTTAATAAAATTTGAATTGATTTAATAATCTTCTTTAATAAATATTTAATTAGAAGATTTTATCTTCTAAAGCTAATAAATTGGCTTCTATTTATAATATAAATATATAGTTTATATTGTAAATAGATTAGCTTTGTTTTAAATATAATAAATAAAGCATATTTTCTAATTCTAATATTTTTAGTAATTTGATAATTTGTTTTTATTTAATATATAAGCTTTTCAAAGTTATTAAATAAGTAATCTTGGTTTAAATTTAATAAATGAATCTTGGTTACAAATTCTTATATATATTAATAATTTGGAAATTTTGATTTAATTTAATATTAAGTTTTTCAAAGCTATTTAATAATTAACTATATGATTTTAAATTGTTAAGAAAAATGTTTAAAATGATTTTGGCTTAAGTTTTAAATTTAAATAAATTAACAAAAAGATTAGTTTTGTTTTCTTTTTAAAATATAGCTTAAATAAAATAAGTAATTTATCAATAAAGACATAAATTCTTTTATAAATATTTTAATTTGATAATGAGTTATTTCTAAAAACAATATTAATAATGTATTGTTTTACAATTGGATTCTGAATTTTCAAATTTAATTTGTATATATAACTTGTTTTTTTAAATATTAAATTTTTGAATTTGATTTGAATTTGTATATAAAGTTTTGAAATCCAAAGTATGGATTTCTAATTGTTTGGATTTCTAAATATATGCATAAGCTTTTATTCATAAGTATAATTGGTTTATTTCTTTTGAAATTATCTATACATATATATATATATAAATACTAATCAACTAATTCATTTAAGCTTAATCTTAATCTTTCATTAAACATTTAAATTAAATACTAACTACTTTAAAAAGACATGTGTTAATTTCTTAAGCCTCATATAACAAATGTTATGTTTTTAGAAAAGTGTCCTTATTTATTTCATTTTCTTTATTTTATTAAATCACAAAATCCACTAATATAAATGCATCTGCCTCTCATTTTTTTTCCTTTTTCTACCTTCATAGTTCAAAAGTTAAGAAAAACAAATCTGAAAACATGAAAACCATTTTCAGATTCAAAATCTATAATCAAGTAAATTTGTAATCCTCTTCAAATCCTCAGTTTACAAATGTAGATCATTACCCCAAATCATTTTCCAAAATTTGTTACAAACTCAAATTTAAACTCTTCATATCAAAATACAAATCCCTGCAATTAATTTCAATATGCAAAGCCTGCATCATTTTTTCTGTAATCTGGAAAATTGGTTCTGCAAACAAACCTGCATTTTCAAAGCAATACAAATTCCAGTAAACATCTTCAAAACATTTACCTGAAATCAGCTTCAAAAAGAAAAGGAAGTCCTATTTTCTTAGATATGGAAATCAAGTCTACATGCAAATGTCTTCAGCAACTCAAATTCAAAAGCTTTTCAATCTGAGGCTCTACCTTCTTATAAATCAGTGAGTAACTTTTGAAAATTTAAATTTTAAAAATTGGTTGCATGCTTGTATGCTGAGATGAATAAGTACTGCATGTGTTTTAAAGTAAATGTCTGATGTGAATTATTATGTGTATGCATGCTGTGTATATGAATTATGTGCTCTGCTTGTTCCCGGTCTCACTTTTCCATTTAAATCCCTGACCACTTAATTTAGTTATTGTTAGGGTCTGATTATTAAACAAATGTTGTTTTGTTTAACTTAAATTATAGTTTAAAATTTTAATTAAGTCAAATTAAAACTTGATGGCCTCTGGAAGTATTTAAACATCAGTGTATGTTGATTTAAATCAAAAATTCAAACTATGTAAATTATTAATTCAGTATTATAAATCAAAAACATCAACTAAATCATGATTTTTAACATTAAAATCAGGATTTTTAGAAATAAGTTGAAGGTACAGTTAAGAGATGAACTGGAATGGGAATATTGGTGTTTCCTGGTGATCTATGTAACTGGAGGGGACAGGGTTCTTCCAGATGTTAGAGGAGTGTTAGTAGATGCTAAGAAAAATGAGTAATGGTGATGGATTTCATCAGGGAAGTTGCAGCAGAGAGATTCTTCCTCGAACCCTAGTTTTTGATGGGTTTGATGAATCGATCACCACAGCACGTGTGGTTGATCGAGTGTTATGAGATTTTGAGGAATGATAGATGGGTAGTAGATGAAGTCGATGCTAAAGTTGTAAACCCTCGGGTGGTCGGAGCTGAGGGAATGAAGCGTTAACTGGTTTTGAGATGGTGATGCTCTTGTATTTCCAGGTTTGGGTTTAAGGTTCTCGAATCTCGAATTTGAGGGTTGAAGCACGAATTGATGATCGTGGTGGGTTACTGAGTCATTTTCTGGTGTGTTGCGATCATCGCTGATGATCTGTGGTGGCCGGAGTCACCGTGAATATGCACGGTGAAGTGATTGTCTGGTGATGTTGGGTTGAGTTTTGAAATAGAGGCGGTTGCTTGAGTTGCTCGAATATGTTGGGTAGTTTGCTCGGGGAATTGGGCTTTGAACTCGAAGTAGATTTGGGGTGTCTCGGGTCTAAAAGAGGTTATAGTTTTTTTTTTACAGTAGCCTGTAATGTTGTTTTAAAATTTTATAAAAATTAAAGTTTATAAATGTAAAGCTAGAGTTTAAACTAAGTTTAAAATTAAAGTTTGAAATCTAGAGTTCAAGTTTAAGTTTTAATCCTAGTTTTTTTATAAAAAAAAAGTTTTAAACTTGAAATTGTTAAACTACTTTAAAATGGTAAGTAGTTTGAATTTTTAAAAATGAAGTTTTAAAATGTGAGTAAGTTTTAAAGTGAAGTTTAATTCAGGAAATCAAAGATTTAAATTTGTATTTCAGTTTGAAATAAAAGAAGTTTTAAAATTTGAAAGATTTAAACAAATTTGTATGTTAATGTGTATATTTGAATTATTTGAAATTAAAAATGAATTTAGTTTAAACTCTTATAAATTTTCTTTTATAAGGCAAGCATTTCTTTGCCATGTAATTTAAAAAGGTTTAAATTGTTTAAACTTTGTTTAAGTTAAATTGTATTCATTTTAAACCTCATATTTGAAGTGGAATTTTAAAGAAAATTCAAAAGTAAATTGTTTTTCAAATGTATTTGTTAATGACAATTTAAACATAATTAAGAAATGTTTTTATCTTAAAATTTAATTAAGATTTAATGTTTTGAAATTAATTGAATTAATGAGGTAATTATGGAATAATTAGTTAATTTAATTAATTAATGATTAGGGATTAATAAATAATTGATTAAGGGTTAATCAATTGGTAATTAAGATCATTAATTAAATAATTAAAGATTATTAATTAATGATTAAAGATTTATTAATTAAACAATTAAGTTATAATTAAGGTTAACTAATTAAAATTAAAGATTAATTAAGTTACAGTTAACACTTAATTAATTAAATAATTAGGGGTTAATTAATGGATAATTAGAGATAAATTAAATTGTAATTAATAATGGTTAGTCTAAGTTAATTACTTAATGAAAGTAATTAAAGAATGGTTAATGAAGGTCATTAACTAGGATTATTTAACAATTAATTAATGTGGTTAATTTTTAATAATTAATTAGATTAATTAATTTAATGATAATCATTTATGAATTGTTTAAGTGTAATCACTTAATGGAAGTAATTAAGGAATTAATTACTTTAATTGAGTTTAATGGGATTAGTTTGAATTAATTAATTAAGTTTAATTAATTTTAAACACTAGATGATTTGATAAAAATTACTTAATGTAATATCTGGAATGTAATTACTTAGTGAAGTAATTAATGGTAATTACTTTATGTAATTGATTGAAGATGATTTAAGAATGGAAGTAATTTGGATTAAATTACTTTGTAATTAATCAAGGGATTAATTAAGAAATTAATTAAGGAGTAATTAATTTATTTTAATGAAATAATTAAGGTTAGTTAATTACTGAATGTGATTTATCTGGAATGATTAATAATTATGGTTAATTACTCAAGGAAATTAATTTAAATAAAGTAATTAATTAAAATATAGTTAGGGATCATTAATTAATTAATTTATGATGTAATTAAGGATTAATTAATTAAGATTAATTAATCAATGATATGTGTTTAAAGGTAATTAATTAACGTAATTAATTAAGAATTAATGTAATTAATTATAGTTAATTAATTAATTGAAGTAACTAAAGGTTAATTACTGAGTTGGTTAAGAATAATTAATTTGTGAAATTAATTAAAGGATAATTACTTGCATGTAATTAAAGATAATTAATCAAGGGTGATTAATTAAGGTGATTAATTTCAATGCTTAATTAATTGACTTGTAATTAATTAATGGTTAAATAAGCAAGGTATAAAATGATGAAGTAATTAATTGAATTCACTTTAAATTAATTAGAGATGGAAGTAATTAATTTAATTCATTTTAAATTAATTATATTGTGATTAAGTAAATCCTTGCTTATGTATGAATGGATGATGTTGATTGCCTTGAATGGTTTGTAATCTCAGTTATGAGATAAGTAATGCTGTGTGACATGAATGTTTTGGTTGCATTGTGATGATAGTATGGATTATCTATTTTGATGATAGTATGGATTATTTGTGTATATATAGATACTGAATTGAATTGTTTTAAACTTTAAAACAACTTGGCCTTAAAAGACATGTTTTGGATTTCGATGAGACCGGGATCGGGTTTCCATATTTGGATATCCGAAAACCACATCGATCCAAATTAACGAATCTCAAGTGAAGATGAAGATTCAGAGTGCAAGGGTTATCGTCGTTAACTCTGAGGGTGATTCCAAAATGAGTGTAACGAGATAATGCCTTCGGTTTCGTTCGAATCCGGAACGAACTTGTATGATTGAATGCTTTCAGAACATCGTCAGGTGGAGGATGAGCATTCTGAGTGATGTGTTCTATAAAGGTAATCGTAGCCTCAAGCCTCATCAACCGGGAATAGCTAAAACAGGGGAGGTGCAGCAAGACTAAGTGGGTCATGCCCAAGTAGGACGATATTTTCCCCTGTCTAGAGGTCCCTTTTATTTCAGCTGTGTGGACAGTTGTGAGCTCCAACTGTCGGGTTGTCTTGTTCGGGACTGTCCAGTAAGGGATGGTTCCGGCCTTGTGTTGCAGGGGAGTTAGGATGGCTCCTCGGTACGTTGATCTAGGCCACATACTGTGATGGACGGTACCCCGGTAGCCCTGCCATTGTATGGAATCCAAATTCCAATAAGTGCCCTCGGTTTTGATTGTATTACCCACTTTTGTTGCTAGTAGCTGGAATTTAATGAATGTAACAATTTCGGCCGTTTCATATTTACTTGGAAACCCTAGACCTGTTGTAATATCGCAAAATTTCCTACAAATGTTTTGGTTAGCGTAAGGTAATTTTTTTTCCATGTTTATGTATGGGAAGTCTTACGTGATATCTTTCTTTTCAAAGGGATTTTCAAAAGTTTAGCAACCTTAACCCGTTACTCACGCCAGACCCATGTCTGACCCGGAGTTTATCTTCTGTTTCTTAAACTCTTGGGTACTCAAGTTTTTACGAGTAGCCAAGGGATTCAGGTTATCTTTGACGAATTGTGGAGGAGCAATGGAGCAGGAGGCTTCTGCGTTATAGTTATATATAGTGTTCCGCAGTGTTGGATTTCTAAGTAGTTTCCTTGTATTGTATCGAGTTGTATAACTAGACAGGTGTTTATAACTATCTAGTATGTGATGTATAATCTGTGTAATTCTGATATTGATTGTAAACTATGTAATATTTATGTTATTAATATAATTTATTTGTTCCGCTGTTTAGATTCTGATGTTGTTTCTTCTTTCTCTTCTTTCTTTTCTCTTTTCTATCCTTTTCTTTTAGATGGTGCAATTTTCTGTGAAAGTCGGGTCGTCACAGTTGGTATCAGAGCGCTAGGTTGAGCGAATACCTAGGCTTTGGAGTGGTGTCTATCTTGAGAGAGCGTATTTGTAATTTTAAATATATATAAATATATATATTTATTCTACCTATCTATTGGGTTACCTGTTCGGGTTTTCCAATATAAGTTATAAAGGTAGATGGGTAATGGTGTGTGTAACATGACTATCATTGGTTGGAGTTTGTATGTCTGAGGTTGGAAGTGTATCTGTCGAGACTGTAGACCAAATACCGCCTCTAGTGAATTCTGCAGTGGTGTACGGATTTTATCGATCTCTGAAGGAAACCTGTTAAGGTTCGGAGTCTATTTTTGAAGTTTGGATGAGTAGAGTTTGGATCTATCGGTTAGGCAGAAGTGAGTGAAGGTATCTTGATACCTCAGGAAGTAGTAGCTGCGTGATGAGATGCAGTGACTATGGATGTTTTCGAAGATATTTATTTGGAACAAGTTTAAGGAAGTAGATCTACATTGGTGTTGTGGCTGAGTTCAGCATGGTGTTTTTGTTTGGTTTGAGGTCCGAGTTTCTCGAAGAGCTTTGGATTAGGAAGTCTTTGGCATCTATGGCAGCAGTGCAGCTCGGAGTGTTCTGTGTTGGCAGGAAGTCTTTAGGCTTAGCAGTTTTTCTGGAAGTAGAGTTCAGAAGCAGCAGAGTGGACCCGTTTCTTCGATGGATTGGCTAGATAAGTGTAAGTTGTTCTGTTTGGTAAAAGGAGAACAGTTTTCTTTGGATATTAGGTTGGGTTGATCGCAAAATTGACTTGCAATTGTCTGAGTGTTCTCTTAGGTTATCGGAGTTTTCCGGATGTCTTCAGGAAAGCCAGAAGTTTATCCGCATCTGGAGATTGAGTTTCCTTTTCGACTGAATTCCCGGAGTTGTACCGGTGATCCAGCTTAGTAAAAGGATGGTTCTTAGAGATTGAGTTGGTGTAGCAGCTCAGGGTTTTGGTGGAGCTTCTGAGATTTTCTTTTATGGATCTATTGAACCGTATTTCTGGGATGTGTTGTCCAGTTTTTGCTCGTGTTCCTCATCAGCATTCTTATCTACTTCGGATCAGAGTTGTGCAGTGGAAGCAGTTTGGGAGTGCATGTGCTTTTCTTTTCATGACAGGAGAAGTGAGTTTAGTCTTCTGATGTTTGAGGAGTAGAGTTTGAGTTCTTGATTTTGGAATTGATCGTGAGAAGATCATTTTGTTGAGTTGATTGGTTTTGTTTGTTTCTAGATGCATCCGCGGAGGTTGAGCTGATCTGGAAGGGTATAGGCAGCCCAGGATCGTCCGAGGACTTTTGTGGATAAGAGACGAAGGAATTTGGATTCCGGAGTCGGAGATTTGATTTTGGATAAGTTTTCTCCGATCAAAAAGGGAGCTATAAGATTGGGTAAGGCTGGGAAGCTAGCTCTGAAGTGTTTTGGATCTTTTCTGTGTATAAGTGATTGATCTACAGGATTGAATTGCCAGTTTGGATAACTGGGATTCGATGAGTTTCACGTATCTCTGAGGGAGTTTGTGTTTTATCTATCTCTGGTTTTTGAACCATTGGTTCAGGAGTTTTAGTTGTTGAGTCAGACTCGTCTGTAATCTGATATCCTGTCGAGTTTTGTAGATATAGATGTATAGGAGCTCTGTAGCTTAGTAGTTTTGATTATTTGGATTCTGTAGAGCGAGTATCCCGGTATTTACACTTGGAGAAACTCGAGGAAATTCTATCCAGAATTGTGCCTGGATAGTTAGATTGGTTTGATTGGATGATTTGGTTTGCTGTAGTTGTTAGCATATGTTTGATATATGCTTGTGTTTAAAAATTAAAATCTTTAATGAGATTATTAAATTACCTTTGTTTTAAATTTCGGGGATGAAATTCTCTTAATGAGGGAGGATTGTGACATCCCGGAATTTTTGAAAATATCAATTTAATAATCTGTATTAAAAATTAAATTGATTTGATAATTTTTGTTAATAAAATTTGAATTGATCTAATAATCTTCTTTAATAAATATTTAATTGGAAGATTTTTTTCTTCTAAAGCTAATAAATTGGTTTCTAATTATAATATTAATATATCGTTTATATTGTAAATAGATTAGCTCTGTTTTAAATATAATAAATAAAGCATATTTTCTAATTCTAATAGTTTTAGTAATTTGAGAATTTGTTTTTATTTAATATATAAGCTTTTCAAAGTTATTGAATTAATAATCTTGGTTTAAATTTAATAAATGAATCTTGGTTACAAATTCTAATATATATATTAATAATATGGAAATTTTGATTTAATTTAATATTAGTTTTTCAAAGCTATTTAATAATTAACTATATGATTTTAAATTGTAAGAAAAATGTTTAAATGTTTAAAATGATTTTGGCTTTAGTTTTAAATTTAAATGAATTAACAAATAGTTAGTTTTGTTTTCTTTTTAAAATATAGCTTAAACAAAATAAGTAATTTATTAATAAAGACATAATTTCTTTTATAATTACTTTAATTTGAAAATGAGTTATTTCTAAAAACAATTTTAATAATGTATTGTTTTACAATTGGACTCTGAATTTTCAAATTTAATTTGTATATATAACTTGTTTTTTTAAATATTAGATTTTTGAATTTGATTTGAATTTGTATATAAAGTTTTGAAATCCAAAGTATATATTTCTAATTGTTTGGATTTCTAAATATATGCGTAAGCTTTTATTCATAAGTATAATTGGTTTATTTCTTTTGAAATTATTTATACATATATATAAATACTAATCAACAAATTCATTTAAGCTTAATCTTGTATTAATCTTTCATTAAACATTTAAATTAAATACTAACTACTTTAAAAAGACGTGTTGTTTTCTTAAGCCTCATATAACAAATGTTAGAAGATAAACATCCTAAATTGACAAATGTTATGTGTTTAGACAAGTGTCCTTATTTATTTCATTTTCTTTATTTTATTAAATCACAAAATCCACTTATATAAATGCATTTTCCTCTCATTTTTTTTCCTTTTTCTATCTTCATAGTTCAAAAGTTAAGAAAAACAAATCTGAAAACATGAAAACCATTTTCAGATTCAAAATCTGTAATCAAGTAAATTTGTAATCCTCTTCAAATCCTCAGTTTAAAAATGTAGATCATTACCCTAAATCATTTTCAAAATCTGTTACAAACTCAAATTTAAACTCTTCATATCAAAATACAAATCCCTGCAATTAATTTCAATATGCAAAGCCTGCATCATTTTTTCTGTAATCTGGAAAATTGGTTCTGCAAACAAACCTGCATTTTCAAAGCAATACAAATTCCAGTAAACATCTTCAAAACATTTACCTGAAATCAGCTTCAAAAAGAAAAGGAAGTCCTATTTTCTTAGATATGGAAATCAAGTCTACATGCAAATGTCTTCAGCAACTCAAATTCAAAAGCTTTTCAATCTGAGGCTCTACCTTCTTATAAATCAGTGAGTAACTTTTGAAAATTTAAATTTTAAAAATTGGTTGCATGCTTGTATGCTGAGATGAATAAGTACTGCATGTGTTTTAAAGTAAATGTCTGATGTGAATTATTATGTGTATGCATGCTGTGTATATGAATTATGTGCTCTGCTTGTTCCCGGTCTCACTTTTCCATTTAAATCCCTGACCACTTAATTTAGTTATTGTTAGGGTCTGATTATTAAACAAATGTTGTTTTGTTTAACTTAAATTATAGTTTAAAATTTTAATTAAGTCAAATTAAAACTTGATGGCCTCTGGAAGTATTTAAACATCAGTGTATGTTGATTTAAATCAAAAATTCAAACTGTGTAAATTATTAATTCAGTGTCATAAATCAAAAACATCAACTAAATCATGATTTTTAACATTGAAATCAGGATTTTTAGAAATAAGTTGAAGGTACAGTTAAGAGATGAACTGGAATGGGAATATTAGTGTGTTCGGGTGATCTATGTAACTGGAGGGGACAGGATTATTCCAGATGGTAGAGGAATGGTAGTAGATGCTAAGAAAAATGAGTAATGGTGATGGATTTCATCAGGGAAGTTGCAGTGGAGAGATTCTTCCTCGAACCCTATTTTTTGATGGGTTTGATGCACGTGTGTTTGATCGAGTGTTATGAGATTTTGGGGAATGATAGCTGGGTAGTAGATGAAGTAGAGGTCGGAGTTGTAAACCCTCAGGTGGTCGGAGCTGTGGGAATGAAGTGTTGACAGGTTTTGAGATAGCGATGCTCTTGTATTTCTAGGTTTGGGTTTAAGGTCCTCAATCTCGAATTTGAGGGTTGAAGCAGAATTGATGATCGTGGTAGCTTACTGAGTCGTTTTCTAGTGTGTTGCGCTCATCGCTGATGATCTATGGTGGCCAGAGTCACCGTACATATGCACGGTGAAGTGATTGTCTGGGGATGTTGGGTTGAGTTTTGAAACAGAGGAGGTTGCTTGAGTTGCTCGAAGATGTTGGGTAGTTTGCTCGGGGAAATTGGGCTTTGAACTCGAAGTAGATTTGGGGTGTCTCGGGTTTAAAAGAGGTTACAGTTTTTTTTACAGTAACCTGTAATGTTGTTTTAAAATTTTATAAAAACTAAAGTTTATAAATGTAAAGCTAGAGTTTAAACTAAGTTTAAAATTCAAGTTTGAAATCCAGAGTTCATGTTCAAGTTTTAATCTTAGTTTTTAAAAAAAAATAATGTTTTGAACTTGAAATTGTTAAACTACTTTAAAATGGTAAGTAGTTTGAATTTTTAAAAATGAAGTTTTAAAATGTAAGTAAGTTTTAAAGTGAAGTTTAATTCAGGAAATCAAAGATTTAAATTTGTATTTCAGTTTGAAATAAAAGAAGTTTTAAAATTTGAAAGATATGAACAAATTTGTATGTTAAAGTGTATATTTGAATTATTTGAATTTAAAAATGAATTTAGTTTAAACTCTTATTAATTTTCTTTTATAAGACAAGCATTTCTTTGCCATGTAATTTAAAAAGGTTTAAATTTTTTAAACTTTTTTTAAGTTAAATTGTATTCATTTTAAACCTCATATTTGAAATGGAATTTTAAAGAAAATTCAAAAGTAAATTGTTTTTCAAATGTATTTGTTAATGACAATTTAAACATATTAAGAAATGTTTTTATCTTAAAATTTAATTAATATTTAATGTTTTGAAATTAATTGAATTAATGAGGTAATTATGGAATAATTAGTTAATTTAATTAATTAATGATTAGGGATTAATAAATAATTGATTAAGGGTTAATCAATTGGTAATTAAGATCATTAATTAAATAATTAAAGATTATTAATTAATGATTAAAGATTTACTAATTAAACAATTAAGTTATAATCAAGGTTAATTAATTAAATAATTAAAGATTAATTAAGTTACAGTTAACACTTAATTAATTAAATAATGAGGGTTTAATTAATGGATAATTAGAGATAAATTAAATTGTAATTAATAATGGTTAGTCCAAGTTAATTACTTAATGAAAGTAATTAAAGAATGGTTAATGAAGGTCATTAACTAGGATTATTTAACAATTAATTAATGTGGTTAATTTTTAATAATTAATTAGACTAATTAATTTAATGATAATAATTTGTGAATTGTTTAAGTGTAATTACTTAATGGAAGTAATTAAGGAATTAATTACTTTAACTGAGTTTAATGGGATTAGTTTGAATTAATTAATTAAGTTTAATTAATTTTATACACTAGATGATTTGATAAAAATTACTTAATGTAATATCTGGAATGTAATTACTTAGTGAAGTAATTAATGGTAATTACTTTATGTAATTGATTGAAGATGATTTAAGAATGGAAGTAATTTGGATTAAATTACTTTGTAATTAATCAAGGGATTAATTAAGAAATTATTTAAGGAGTAATTAATTTATTTTAATGAAATAATTAAGGTTAGTTAATTACTGAATGTGATTTATCTGGAATGATTAATAATTATGGTTAATTACTCAAGGAAATTAATTTAAATAAAGTAATTAATTAAAATATAGTTGGGGATCATTAATTAATTAATTTATGATGTAATTAAGGATTAATTAATTAAGATTAATTAATAAATGATATGTGTATAAAGGTAATTAGTTAATGTAATTAATTAAGAATTAATGTAATTAACTATAGTTAATTAATTAACTGAAGTAATTAAAGGTTAATTACTGAGTTGGTTAATAATAATTAATTTGTGAAATTAATTAAAGGATAATTACTTGCATGTAATTAAGGATAATTAATCAAGAGTGATTAATTAAGGTGATTAATTTGAATTCTTAATTAATTGACTTGTAATTAATTTATGGTTAGATAAGCAAGATTTAAAATGATGAAGTAATTAACTTAATTCACTTTAAATTAATTAGAGATGGAAGTAATTAATTTAATTCATTTTAAATTAATTAGATTGTGATTAAGTAAATCCTTGCTTATGTATGAATGAATGATATTGATTGCCTTGAATGGTTTGTGATCTCAGTTATGAGATAAGTAATGTTGTGTGATATGAATGTTTTGGTTGCATTGTGATGATAATATGGATTATCTATTTTGATGATAGTATGGATTATCTGTTTATAATGATAATGTGGATCATCTGTTTATAATGATAATATTTGATTATCTATTGTGATTTGTGAATTATCTATCTGTGTATGTATAGATACTGAATTGAATTGTTTTAAACTTTAAAATAACTTGGCCTTAAAAGACACGTTTTGGATTTCGATGAGACCGGGATCGCGTTTCCATATTTGGATATCCTAAAACCACATTGATCCAAATTAGCGATAGGTTGTGAATCTCAAGTGAAGATGAAGATTCAGAGTGCAAGGTTTATCGTCGTTAACTCTGAGGGTGATTCCAAAATGAGTGTAACGAGATAATGCCTTCGGTTTCGTTCGAACCCAGAACGAACTTGTATGGATTGATTGCTTTCAGAACATCGTCAGGTGGACGATGAGCATTCTAAGTGATGTGTTCTATAAAGGTAATCGTTGCCTCAAGCCTCATCAACCGGGAATGGCTAAAACAAAGGAGGTGCAGCAGGGCTAAGTGGGTCATGCCCAAGTAGGACGAGATTTTCCCCCGTCTAGAGGTCCCTTTTAGTTCGGCCGTATGGACAGTTGTGAGCTCCAACTGTCGGGGTTGTCTTGTTCGAGACTGTCCAGTAAGGGATGGTTCCGGCCTTGTGTTGCAGGGGAGTTAGGGTGGCCCCTCGGTATGTTGATCTAGGCCACGTACTGTGATGGGCAGTACCCCGGTAGCCCTGCCATTATTTGGAATCCAAAATCCAATAAGTGCCCTCGGTTTTGATTTTATTACCCACTTTTGTGGCTAGTAGCTGGAATTTAATGAATGTAACAATTTCGGCTATTTCATATTTACTTGGAAACCCTAGACCTATTATAATATCAGAGAATTTCCTAACAATTGTTTTGGTTAGCGTATGGTAAAAACTTTTCCATGTTTATGTGTGGAAAGTCTTACGTGATACCTTTTTTTCAAAGGGATTTTCAAAAGTTAAGCAACCTTAACCTGTTACTCACACCAGACCCATGTCTAACCCGGAGTTTATCTTCTGTTTCTTAAAATCTTTGATACTCAAATTTTTACGAGCAGCCAAAGGATTCAGGTTAGCTTTGACGAGTTATGGAGGAGCAATGGTTCTGCGTTATAGTTATATATAGTGTTCCGCTGTGTTGGTTTCTTTGAGTAGTTTCCTTGTATTGTATTGAGTTGTATAACTAGACAGGTGTTTATAACTATCTAGTATGTGATGTATAATCTGTGTAACTCTGATAATGATTTTAAATTATGTAATATTTATGTTATTAATATAATTTATTCGTTCCTCTGTTTAGATTCTGATGTAGTTTCTTCTTTCTCTTCTTTATTTTCTCTTTTCTATCCCTTTCTTTCTTCAAGATGATGCGATTTTCTATGGTGAGAAAGTCGGGTCGTCACAGGGGAATACCACTATAAATGGTCAATACCCTGTAATAGCGGAAACAATTTTCTCTATCAATTTCTTATGATTCGTTTCCAAATTCTTTTGATTTTCTTCGTACCAGCTACAAGAAGAAGCATCAGTGTGATGATGGCCTTACGAATCGTTGTAATCCTTACTTTGTATCTTCATCGGTTTCTTATCAGCTTTCCGATTTAAACTTTAATGAATTTGAAATTTGAAATCGAAAATTTAAATAAATTGGAAATATTAAATTGAGCCAAATTGATAAAATATGAAGTTAAATTTAAATTGAATCGATTAAACGATTTCGATTAAAAAAATCAAATTTGAATTTCTACTGTAATTTCTTGGGTAGATCGAAGTCTGAAGAGGGACAAGTTGGTATATACTTTGGGATATTCCGACTTGTATTTGGGATCCATACGTAGTGTTTGAGAAATTGTAGGAGACTGAATCCATTTATCTATTGTTTGGGTCTCGATATATTCTACGAATGGTTAGTTATCCCTTCGATCTAACCAGTGCCTGGTTTATTTCGTAGATTTGATGGCCGGAGTATCCTGTGTAGTATTGAATGAGTTTGTTCTCATATCTATTGTTGATATTTTGATTTGGTGAGCCAAATACAAAATTGATATCCAGTTTGATCTGGAAAAATGTTTCTCTATCTTTGTGTATCTATCTTTGTTGTTTCCGTGCTTGCAAATTTCGAGGACGAAATTTCTTTAAGGGGGGAATCTATAATGATCCCGGATTTTTGCCGAGTTTAAATTGCTAATTAATTTAATTTTGAATGAAAAATCGTGAAATAAATTGGTAAACTAATTTGAGTTTTTCCAAATTCAAATAAAATATGTTATTAATAAAGAGACAGTTTCTTTTATAAATTATTTTAATTTAATAATGAGTTATTTTTACTCAATGTTAATAATGTAATGTCTTTATAAATGGATTTTTATATAAATAGAAATGGTTATTTCAAATTTACTTTTATATATATATATATATATATATATATATATATATATATATATTTCGAAAAAAACTATGGTTTGAAAATTTAAAATAAAGTCTTTCAAAATTATTTAAAAAAAAATAAGTCTTATAAATATTAACATAAGTAGAAATAAATAATAGTAGACTAAGTATTTAATAGTCTAAGTTTAAAAATAAAAGAGAAACAAAAAAAACATATGTTAGAAATAGAACTAAACCATAAGTTAAAATTTATAACAATACCTAAAACAAAAATTATATGTTGTACATAAAGTAAAAGCAAACATGACAGAGTAAAAAAATAAAAATAAAAATATCTAATGAACACAAACATAATAAAATGAGATAAGCATGAGACAAGAAACAAGTAAACATGTATGCAAAGCTTGTATAGGAAGACACTAAAATATATTCAAGCATGAAAAAAAAAATCTAAATGTCTATAAACACGACAACAACAATTAATGCTAAAGTATCTTAGCACACCGTTTTTTTTCTATCAGCCGAAATAAGAAAATATCAGCCACCATAAAACATATCAGCCTCCAAACCAAAGAAAAAAATCTCTAATGAATTGTACAAAATAATATCTCCTGCAACTTCATTTCCTATATATATCAATCAACTTCATTCCAGTTCGTCCATAAGCTAAGCAAAAATAAATTGAAATGATATCATCCGAAACTTAAAATAAAACTTCAATAAAAACAACAATACAACTCAGATCAAACCAGAGATCTAGATAAAGACTTTAGCTTGCAAAATAAAATAACTCTGTGTCAAAAAGGAAGGCTCTGTTCATCTCAAAACCACGGTGAGTAACACTTGTTTTTAAAAAAAAATTAAAAATATGAATCTGTATTGAATTTTTACCTACGAATATGTATGTTTGTATGTATATACAATTCTTTGTGTATATTTAAATAATGGGTATAGGTGCAGGCTGTTGTTTATATCCCTGTTCAGAGTTCATAAACCAACATCGTCGATTCAAATAAATCTCTTCTTCTCAATCTACCCACTGTTTGGATTTAAAACTCAAATCAAAGTTGTTTGTTATAGAATATACTTAAGGTTAAAAATCTAATTAAGCTAAAACAACTTATGAATCTTTCTGGAAATCGAGATAGTTGAACCCACCTCTAAATAAGTCAAATTTCGAACCTCTTAATTCAGGAATTTAGGTATGTAGAATGAATTTATATACGAAAACATGATTTTTAAAACAAAAATCATAATTTTTGATAGAGGATAACAGAGAAGTTCGTGTTTGTTCAAAATTGATAATCTCGGCAATTTATGGTGATCTACTTGGATGTGGTGGTCGGTTTTTTTTGTGGTGATGGAGAAGGCTACGGTGGTGGTTGGAAAAATAGCCGGAGGTGGCATCGACCATTATGGCGACGGCGGCGTATGATTTTCATTTATAAACATAGTTTTAGGTGTGTTTGCCAATTTGATTCGTTTGTCATCTGTGTGCGATCGAGTGCTATGGGGTTTTGGGAGGTGGAAGAGGAAGTGTTGACGAGTTCACGGCCGTAGTTTTAAGCTTTCTGATGATCGGAGTGCGGAGCACAAGGTGTTTCCAGGTTTAGGTGGGGTTGCTGAAGTTTTTTTCCAGGTTTTGGTTCGAACACTCGAATTCGATTTCGAGTGGCTGTGAAGTTTCTGATGATCGTGATCGTTTCTGGTGATGGTTATTGATGTGTGAAGGCTGTCGAAGGTGGCTGGAGTTGGCCAGAGCCACGGTGTACGTGCACCGTGCATTTGATTTCTGATGATCTTTTTTTTGGGTTTGGGTAGGAATTGTTCTCGGGATTTACTCGAGTTTTTCGAGTGTTTACTCAAAGTAAAATAGGTTATGACTCGAAGCAATTTTGGGTTTGATCGAGTAGGGGTTTGGTACAGGTTTTTGATAAAACCTGTCACTGATTCGATTTTTTTAAAATGAATTTGAATTTAAGAAAATTTAAATGAATTTAAAAGTTGTGATGATAGATTTAGACAAGTTTAAATCTAGTATGAAGTTTAGGTTCAAATGAACTTTGAATCATAAAGTTTTAAAATGAAATTTGGATTTTTAAATCAAAGTTTAAATCAAAATTAAAATATGAATCCAAATCTCTTTGAATCTAAATCTGGGAATCTAAATCAGTTTTTAAATCTGAATTGTTTTAAAAACAAGTTTAAATTAAAATAGCTTTTTGAAAGTAAATTTGTTTTCAAACAAATATTTAAACTTGGTTTTTGATAAAGTTCTTTTATAAAAGGTTTTTAAATGGAAGTTAAATGATTTGATAACTTGAATTTGAAAGTTAAAATTGCAATGTATTTTAAAGCTTAAATTTTAAATGAAAATTTAAGTGAATGTAATATCCCAGAATTTCGGAGAATTTAAAATGTGATAATCTCTTAATTAAATCATTTAAATTGATGAAATTGTTATCTTCAAATATAAATAACCAAAATAAAATTTATATGATGTTTTTAAATTTAGAGATAAATTGATTTTAAATAGAATAATTATTTAATTTGTGTTATTTTATAAATTTGATTTTGATAAGAATTAACATTTCAATTTAATAAGTGTTGTTTAAATATATATTTGTTTAAAAAAAGATTAACTTTAAAATTAGAATTTAATATTTCTAAATTTAATAATATGTTTGTTTAAATTTAATATAGATATATTTGATTTGATTTTAAATTGAAGTTTAAATTAAGTTTGGATTTAAAATTTGAAATTTGAATTAAAATTTTAATTTAAAAAGAATTTATATCTACAAAATAATTTTGGATATAAAAGGATTTATGAATAAAAGTTTTTATTTTAAAAATAAGATTTGTTTTATATTAATTTAAAACAAAAGAATTTTATTTATATAAATTTGGAAAATATTTGTTTAATAATAAATAAATGCAAAAGCATTTAAAATGGATTAAATAATTTTATATAATTTTATTTATAATATAATTGGTTTTTATTTGATTTTCTTTAAAAAGTTATATTTTTATAAAATAAGAAAAAACATTTATAAAATTTACAAAAGCATATACATATTAAGAAAATTACTAATAAAGGCTTATAAATCTTTTAAAAATAATTTAAAAATAAGAAAGGACATGTGTTAAATTTTAGAGCTTATTGATTAACATGTGTAAATGGATTAGGATTAGTAATGATAAATGTAAACAAAATTGCACAAGTGTCTTTTTTATAATTTTCTTTTCTTTAGTTTTAATAAACCTTAAATTTTATCATATAAACTTTCATTCCTTCTTCATTCTTATTCTTTGAATTTAGAAATTAATGGCCACTCTTTGTATTGCATTTCCCAAATCAACCTGAAAATCATTTCTTCAAAATCTGTAATTTCCTCAAGACAACTTGTTTAACTCTTCAAACCAAAATTATTTTTCAAAAAATACCTGAAATCACTTTCTCAAAAAATCAAAACTGAAACCCAATCTGTAACCTCCTCAAACCATACAATTGAAACCAGAATTTATATCTCCTCTGAAACATTTCCAAACCCTGTAACATTTTTTATAAAGCCTGTAATCATCTCTACAGAAAATCATAATATCAGATTTTTAAACCCAGTAACTCTTTTATCAAGCATTAATCAAAAGCCTGTAGTTTTTTCAAAACTGCAAGCCTGTGAATCAAGTTTCAAGTGTAAACACTACCTGGCAACCCAACAAATTATCAAAGTCTTAAAGCAAAGACATGTATCAGAAATCAAAGTTTCAGAAGTCATCAACAACAGTTTTCAAATTTTCAAAAAGAGGCATCAATTTCTCATTCATGTTTCAAGCTCTACCTATTAAACAGTGAGTAAACATCTTAATTTAAATCTTAAGTAGGTTAACATTGCTGCTTATGTGATTGCTGTAATAATGATGATTGTTGTGGTATTACTGCATACATATATATATGGATGTGTTAATGTGTGTGCATGTTAGTTTCTTTCTGTTTTTGAAACTGCAGGGTGTAAAATAAATTCAAAATCAGTTAGTTACTTCTCTGTTTAGTTTTATGTTGAAACAAAATTTGTTTAAAACCACAAGATTTAAATTGTAAAAAAATAAAAAAATATGAAAAGCAAGAATTGATAATGATTCCTGCATGTGTAGATAGTTGTATATAAATCTGTAGATATGGTTATATTTAAATGTACATGCCTGAAATTTGAGCTTCTCTGTTCATACCTGATTACAGA
The DNA here is from genome assembly GCA_030765085.1 of Allium cepa. Taxonomy (NCBI): domain Eukaryota; kingdom Viridiplantae; phylum Streptophyta; class Magnoliopsida; order Asparagales; family Amaryllidaceae; genus Allium; species Allium cepa. The sequence goes on from CM060943.1 coordinate 251,395,575, forward strand.
GAAAACCAAAAATTCAAAAAAAAATTACCATCTAAACACTTTGAAGATTTGGATTTCAAATATGTTAATCAAGTTTAAACTCATCTAGATTATGAAAACGTGTTTAAGTAGTTTAAGTTTGGAAAATTACCTATAAACAAGAAATTGCAGAGGGAGCTTGAATAATGTAATAAATCAAATATTGTGTTATGTTGATTCATATATATATATATATATATATATATATATATATATCGAATCATCATTGAAGATTATGATTTTTAAAAACAAAAATCCAAATTTATAATGTTGAATCGAATGTAAATTTTGGGGTTTTCTGGAAAATGGGTTTTTGGTGATTTCTGGAGGCTGGAGCATCTAGAGTGGTTGGAATTGCTACTGGAGGTGGAGGAGGTAATGGGGGTTCAGGAAGAAATGGTGGTTAAGGCTATAGGGGACTGTGGCGTCGGCGATGATCAGAATTTGTTTATAACCCTAGTTTTTGTATAATTTGGGTTTTGGGTTACTTCTTGGGCTCTGTTTGATCGAGTGCTATGTAATTCTAGGAGATAATAGCGTATCGGCTTGGCAAAAGTTGGTCAATACCGCTCGACCTCTGGTGGTCGAAGCTTGGTGGTCGAAGGGAGTTTATGGGAGGTTGTTTTGGTTTCAGGCAAACTGGGTAATCAAATTTTGATCGAAGTCTCGTTTGAGAGGTTTTGTGGTCGAATTGTGTTACTGTGGTGATAAGAGAAGTGCCAGAGGCGATGACGTTGGTCGGAGGCAAACTACGGCAGTGTGCATGTGCATGGCGACGTTGGGGTGTCAGTGATTTTGGCTCATGGGATTGCTCGAAGTCATGTTCGAGTATTGGGGTGGGAAACTCGAGTTTGTTCTCGAGTATGTTGGGTAAGATTTGCCTGTAGTTTTTGTTAAACTTTAATTAAATCAAAGTTTTAAAAAAAAGAGGAAGAAGAGAAACTCGGCTTTGACCCGAGTGAGCTTCGGTTTCGACCCGAAGCATTTAAAACAGTTTAAAGATTTTAAAAGTTTTAAAAACTTGTTTTTTGAAATTTAAAAATTTAAATTAGTTTAAAACTTTTACATAAATTCCATGATGTTTAATAAATGAATTCTTTAAAGTTTTGATTAATAATTTTTGAAGTTTGTTAAATTTAAACTTTGTTAAGAAATTTTAAAGTGATTTTAAAATCGAGTTTTGAAAGAAAATTTTAAAAGTTTATACAAAAGACAAGTTTTAAATTGAAATTGAAATTAGTTTTTAAAAAATATCAATTGATAAATATTTGAAGTGATTTAAAGTTGTGTTTTGATAACTTTAGTTTATCAAGTTAAATGATTGTTTTATTCTAAAAACTTAATTAATAATTTAATTAAGTAAAGATAGTTATAAGATAAATGATGTAAATATGTTAAGGGTAATTAAAGCATTTATAAGATAATGTTTTATCTTAATTAAGGTTTTAATATCTTAGTTTTGATTAAGTTATTTTAAAGAAATTATGTATAATTAATTAGTTTAATTATAAAGAATTTATTAAGAAATTAATTAAGGATAAATAATTTATTTGATTAATAAATGCTTAAGGATTAAAGGTTAATTATTTAAGATTAATTAAATTGTAATTAAAAGTTCATTAATTAGATTATTAATTAATGATTAGGGATTCATTAATCAAGTAATTAAGTGTAATTAAACATAATAAATCAAGTGGTTAAGGTTTATTAATTAAGTAATTAAAGGTTACTTGATTTATAATTAAGAAATGCTTAATTTGTAATAAAATTTTAGTAATTAATAATTAAGGTTTTATTAATTAATAATTGAAAAATAATTAATCCGTAATTAAGGGTTAATTAAGAAGTTATTAAATGGTAATTAATTGATTAATCAAATGGAAATTAAGGATTGAGTATCTGTTAATTAAGGGTTAATTAAAGGTTAATTAACTGGTGATTAAGGTATAATTAATCTATAATTAAGTTGTTAATTAATAATTAATAATTAGGTTTATTAGTTAATAATTATGAGATAATTAATTAATGGTTAGTTATTAATTATAAAAAGTAATTGTGGATTAATTAATTTTGTATTAAGAGATATTGAATAATAATTAAGGTTATTAATCGATCGTTGATGAATAATTAATCAGTTAATTAAAGGTTAATTAATTGATTATGAAAGAAATCAAGGATTGATTACTTTGTATTAGAGGAGATTGATTAATAATTATGGATTATTAATTAATAATTAAAGGATAATTAATCTGGATTAGGGATTGATTAATTGAGTTAATCAAGGAGTGATTAATTAATTAAGGTTAGTAATTAATTAATGATTGTATAAGAAAGATTAAGTGATTAATTCTTAAGGGATTAATTTAATTTAAGTAATTAAATTAATTATGACATGAATTGATAATGCTTGCTTATGGATGATTGTTTGTTGAATGTCTGAATTGGATGATATTTATTGGATTGATATCTATTGATGATATGTTGTGACATTTTGTAATATGATATTGGTTATATCAATGATAAATGTGTGATATTTATCTGTGTTAGTATGAATTCTAAGAATTGAATTGAATTAAATTAAATTGTTTAAACCTTTAAACAACTTGGCCTTTAAGACACGTTTGGTTCGATGACCGGGATCGGGTATCAAATTTGATTATCCAAAAACCACGTCGATCCAAGTTAAACATTAGGTCGTGAATTCAAGTGAAGATCGAGTTGAAGACTCGAAGTGTAAGAACTATCTGTCGTTAAAAACTCTGAGGGTGATTCCAATACGAGTATAACGGAGATAGTACTTTCAGGTTCGAGAAGGAGTTTTTCAGAGTGCAAGGATTATTGTCGTTAACTCTGAGGGTGATTCCAAAATGAGTGTAACGAGATAATGCCTTCAGTTTCGTTCGAAACCGGAACGAACTTGTATGGATTGAATGCTTTCAGAACATCGTCAGGTGGACGATGAGCATTCTAAGATAGATGTGTTCTATAAAGGTAATTGCAGCCTCAAGCCTCATCAACCGGGAATTGCTAAAACAGGGGAGGTGCAGCAAGGCTAAGTGGGTCATGCCTAAGTAGGACGAGATTTACCCCTGTCTAGATGTCCATTTTTATTCGGCTATGTGGGCGATTGCTAGCTAAAATCGCCGGGGTTGTCTTGTTCGAAACTGTTCAGTAAGGAATGGTTCCAGCCTTGTGTTGCAGGGGATTGGGAGTGATCCTCAGTACGGTGATCTAGGCCACGTACTGGGACTGGCGGTACCCCAGTAGCCCTGCCATTGGTGGAAACCCATTCTTCCTACGTGCCCTTACGGTTTTGATTGTATTACCTACTTTTGTGGCTAGTAGCTGGAATTTAATGAATGTAACAATTTCGGCTATTTTCTATTTACTTGAAAACCCTAGACCCTATTATAATATCATTGGATTTCCTATCAAATATTTTGGTTAGCGTAAGGTAAAAACTTACCCATGTTTATGTATGGGAAATCTTACGTGATACCTTTTGTTTCTAAAGGTTTTTAAAAGTAAAGCAACTTTAACCCGTTTACTCACACCAGACCCATGTCTGACCCGGAGTTTATTCTGTTTTTCTTAAACTTTTGGGTACTCAAATTTTTTACGAGTAGCCAAGGATTCAGATTAGCTTTGACGAATTCTGGAGGAGATTTGGAGCAGGAGGCTTCAAAGTTTGTAGTTATATTGTGTTTACGCTGTGATGTATGTGTTGTATTTGAGTTGTAAAATAGACAGACTTTTATAACTGTCTATCTTGTGTTGTTGTATATGTATAACTATGATGTAAATGACGATGTAATAGTTATGTTATATATTATATTTTGTTTCGTTCCGCTATGAGATTTTGATATTCTTGAGTTCTTTTCTTCTATCTATTCTATTTCTACCTCTTTCTTTCTTATTGATGATGCGTCTTTCTGCGGAGAGAAAGGCGGGTCGTCACAGTAAATTAGTTAGAACTTTTCTTATATAGGTTAATAAGTGGATATTTAAATTTGGTAAATGTTTAAATATATAATCATTTTGAATCTTAAATTCAAAATGGAATTTGCATTTAAATTTAAAGTGTAATGTTTAAAATACACTAAAATGTTAATGAAATCATTAATAAAGAAATTAAGTATCTTAGAGATAATTAAGGTAATAAAATGATTTAATTAATAGGGTAATTAAAGAATGAATTATTTAATTTATAAATAAATAATTTAGATTAGTTTATAATTAGAAATGATCAATAATGAATTAATCTAAGATAATTTCTTAAGAAAGTAATTAAAGAAATGTTATTAGTTAATGAAGATAATTAACTAGGGATTATTAAGTAATTAAATTAATGTGATTAATTTTGATAATTAATTAGATTAATTAATTTAGATAATCAATTATACATTTTTAAATGTAGTTACTTAATGAAAGTAATTAATGGGTTAATTACTTATTGTAATTAATTTTGGTAATGTGATTAATTTAAGTTAATTAATGAATTTAGTTTAATTAATTTAAGCAAATCATTTGATAATTGGATAAGTGTAACTGTTTAGTGTAATTAATGGAGATAACTACTTAGGGAAGTAATAAATGATAATTACTGGGATGTAATTAGTGAATATGATTTATAAATGAAGTAATTTGGTTAATTACTTTTGTAATTAATCAAGGGATTAATTAATGGAGATAATTAATTATGGGATAATTAATTTATTTAATAAGTAATTAAGGATAGTTAATTTCTGGTTTGTTATTAATCAAGGGTGATTAATAATTGTGTTTAATTGAAGATTAATTACTTAATGTAATAAATTTAAATAAAGTAATTTAATTTAAATATAATTAGAGATCATAAATTAATATAATTAATTATGTAATTTATAATGGACTAATTAGGGAATAATTGATAATGAGGTGATTAATTGATGTAATTAATTAAGGTGATTGATTAATTAATTTATATCAGATGATTTGTAATTAATTAATCAGGATTGGATTAATTCATAAGTAATTAATTTAATTGGAAATAAATTGAATTAATTAGGATTAAACAATTAATTAATCCTGCTTATAAATGTTTATTGAATGCTTGACCTTACTTATGAATGATTGTATTGTATGAGATGCCTTGAATTGATTGTCCTATCTGATATGGGATATTTTGTTCCGAGGATTGAGCTGTGTATTTTATTCATCTATTTATGATACCTTTGTATATTATCTGTGAATCTGTGAATGAACGATGAGCATTATAGTTTATACCGCTTATCAACTATATTTCTGTGTTTTGATCTGTGATGATGATGTTGCTGCACTATTGTGTTAAACCCCTGGACCACACCATACACACACAAATATGGATTTCACGAGGAAATCGATTAAGCCACAGATTTTTGAAATGATTTTTAAATAGACAACTTGAATTCAACTGGTTTGGGAATGGAATCGGGTTAAATGCGAAAAGCTTTTGAAATGAAACCTTAAGATAAAATTTATTTTTGAATAATTTGATAAAGTTTTGAAATTAAATTTGAATTCAAAATTTGAAACCGAATTCTATGATTTGAAACTAGGGACTAAAGATGTTATACAAGTTTATATGGGTTGAACCATTTTAAAGGCATTAATTTGGGAATTGGAATGCAAATTAAAAATGCATTGTAACAACCCGCATATCTGTCGAGTTTATATTTAAATATTAAATCGTTAATCGGATTTTGGTCCGAAAAGATACTTTTTGCAAACGGTCAGATTAGGACTCGAGACCACTTCCTTTGAGTTCGAAATGCCGTTTACAATTTTTTAAGTATAAACATCGATAGGTTTGGAGTTAGTGAAATTTCACTAACTTTTCCCTCTTTGGACTTTGGGTTAGTTTAGCCTATTAAGCCCAAGTTCCAACCCCCTTCTCCTCACTCTTCATAAATTTCCTAACTAACTCAAGCTTTGGCATTAATGGTGAAGAGAATGGGAAATTAAAACTCCAAGCACAAATTCAATTGCAAATCCAACATTCAACTCCAAATTCAAGTAGAAGATATTGGATTCAAGCTTTGGATTGCTTCTCCTTGCTTTCAAGCTTCATCTTCATAAATTTTAGTGCACAGGTGAGATTTTTATCCCACAAATCTAGTCTATATCTATATTGGACTGTTGGTAATGATTCCCTATCACTTTAGTACGCACATTTGCATTTGGTTTGGATTGGATAGGCGAAAAACTCCAAATTTTAGTGATTTTGGTGAAAAACTGCTACTAGGTCGTTCTGGCCATTTTTAGCTCGTTCGGAGTTAGGTCGCTCATCCATAGGTCGTAGGTCGCTTACGAGTTAACCCTAAGTCGTTCTGGCCATTTTTTAGCTCGTTCGGAGTTAGGTCGCTCGTCCATAGGTCGTAGGTCGCTTACGAGTTAACGTTAGGTCGTTCTGGAAGAATTGGCACTTCGCAATTAGGTCGCTCACGAGTTAACTCGTTAGGTCGATAGTGCGAGTTAGGTCGTAGGTCGTATGGATCTTAGGTCGTAGGTCGTAGGGACCTTAGGTCGTAGGTCGTATGGACCTTAGGTCGTAGGTCGTTAACTCGTTAACACGTACGGCTCTTTACCATTTTAGGTCGCGTGACCTTGTACTTGACTTAGGTCGTTAGGTCGTAAGACCCCTAGGTCGCAACCATTAGGTCACTCGACCCTATCCCCCTTAGGTCGTTAGACCTCATTTTGTCTTCACTAGGTCGTACCGTTTTGGACGGGGCGCTGCCCACTGGACCCCCGCGACCTGACCGGACAGGTCGAATTCCGTAGCGGTGGCGTTTCCCCCGCACCCCCATCTAGGGGGGTTGCCACCCCCCTGGACCCTCCCTCCGTTGGGGATCTTATCTGAAGTGTATTCAACGGAACTTGTTTGTTGAGATGCTGAGTTGACCACTCTTCGAGACAAACTATCTTTGGCATCTCAGTCGATTTTATGGATTTTTGAATATCTATTTCCATGGATTCTTTATTGGTCTCTTTGGATTTTATTCACGTCTTCGTATATGAATTTTTATGATTGATTGTTTCTACAATCACTTCTATGATTTGTCACTTTAAAATATAAAGGTTTTCTATACTAGTAGTAAATATCAAAACTCTTTCTTCAAATGATTTCAACACTATTTTATAACAAAGCTCGTTTTCTCAAACCGATTTCCAATCTATTAGTATATACCAACCTTTACCTCACTCGTATGAGAAATCTAATTAAACGACTTAGTAAAAACAAGTGGTATGAAACGCTTGCGTTTACTTCGTCGGTTAATTCTTGGACTTGTTCGATTGAATCTCTTGTGACAATTTTCTAGTGGAGATCTACAGTTTGTTAGTAAATATTTGAGTTAAGCAAGTGGTTATGGGACATGAAGCTAAACTTTTATATTTACTAACTTAGTGTAATTGACACTTCTTGATGATCATGACGATCATTTTTGTGTTTTAGACTAGCAACTGTGCGATGTCTCTTTGTCTGCTTGGGAGACTAGACCCCGCTCTTGTGATGTTTCGCCATCGCATTTGTGTGACGTTTCACCATCACATATGTGGGGTAGCGCCCCACGGTCTTCAGGCCATTCGTGTGTCAAAATTAATGGCTTGTAACCATGAGATAGCTTCTCGCTTTGTGTTACACGTGTAGGTGAGTTTTCATGCTCCCATTTTGTGAGTTTTCATGCTCCTATATTGTAATTTCTGGATTTCTTGTGTAGTCTTCTGGAATTTGTGCTTCACCTATTTTCATGACTTTCATTGTTATGATTTTCCAACTTTTATGTTTAGGTGAATTTGGATCTTTTAGAAGATTCTTTTGATAATGTTTGATCTCTTGATGATCTTCATTTACATGCTTATCATAGTACGTCTTTATGGTTACTATATGTTCTTGCCATTTCTATTGTTTATATCATGTTATCTGATATTTATAGCTAGACTGATCCGTTTATTATTTTCTTATAAATAATACTCGGGTCAGACCGAGATGTTACAGGTGCTTCTGCTTGACTTCTCCCCCAGGGATTTACTACTCTGACTTTTGGCTGACCTTTTAGATTAGCAGTTTTTGTCGTTTACACTTGAGATATAGACTCATAGATGTATTCTTTTGTATAGCATGTGTTGCTGTTCTTTTGTATTATTGTGGATCTTTTCGACCACTACTCTGATGTACACTTTCACGTGTTAGTTATATATTCATATCTTCTTCCGCCTTTGTGATATGGATGTCTGTGACTGATTTGTGTTATGCTTATTTCTATGTTTGTTTCCGAAGATTATTTATAGCCACCGTGTGACTAAGAGATCACATGGATGGTCGCTCCTCAATAGCCTTATTCTCCACGCTAGTTGACAACACTACACCGTAGTGTTCTTGGCTAGCGTGGGTATAGAGGTGGGGCGTCACAGGCATTAACGTGCAATTATAATTGGATTCTTCCGAAACGAAAACTATTTATTTCCAAATAATTAAAGCTTTCGCATAAGAAAATGAACGTCCAATTTGTGTTAAAAGGAATTTCAAGTTTGAAATGAAAATGATTTCCAAGTTATGGAAACGAGTTTTGAAAGCTGTAAGTTTGATCTCGATTTAAAGATTTAACGAGTTAATCCAATTGAAATGGAAATTGTTTTGGAATCCGTAAATGGATCTTTGTGAAACTAGGTGAACTTTATGGAATAAATCTTTTTTATTTAAAAAGATTTGAAATGGTAATTTGTTTAACCATTTGAAGAAAGGTTTTGTTTTACTTTGAAGTTGTGACTTAACTGAAATCCCATATCCATATGTTTTTAAATATTGCGCTCATTATTAGGTTTAGCCGAGAGAGGACCTTTGTATCAAAGAACCCATTCCGAATAGTGATACATCGTATATGGATAGCATTTAAAGACCGGTGGTGAAGACCGGGTATTTGTGAGAATGATAGGATAACCTATCGATTGTAACTGCACCGAGTCGCACCGGTGTAGAGATTCCCTAAGCGATGGGAAGTCCGATCGGGATTGTGGATATCCGGATTGCAAGGGCTTCTTCGGAAGTGCCTTCGGTTCTATTCGAACCCGGAACAGACTTGTATTATTGTATGTCTGACACTACACTTTGAGATATAAAGCCGATTTCTTTCAAATACATATATGTTGGTGGCGGAGAATTTATTCTTTTAGCTTAACACCCTTCTCTGAGACGTACGAGCTCAGAGGTTTTGTACTTGAAGGTTATCAGCGATATACTCCCAAATTTGATAGTGTGGCATGCTGAGTGCTGCTATGTGTTGATGATCATTTGTTGATCATTTGTGATCAAAGCATGGCTTTAGTGTAAAGCCTAGCTTTGTGGACGAGACTGCATCAGGAAATGATCGAAACACGAAAGATGCGGCAAGATTATGAGGGTCGTGTCCTTTAGGGTGTGTCATTCCCTTCTGGTAATGGGTGGTATCATGGTATGGAGCCCAGATATTTACCTATGTGGTGGGCTTCAATCTCATTTTTTGTGTGGTTGTTGCTTTGTGGTTTAGAGGCGCCTCGGATAAAGGTCCCAAAGGACCGGGGGGTGGCATGCTCGAGAAGTAGTCACCTAGTTAGAGGGGTAACCCGGCCTTGTGTCGGTAGAGATCCGGTTAGGTTCTCGGGACTTCCCTCCAAAGGCGTACCCATGGACAGTGGGAAGTTCCTTAGCCCGACCATTTGTTGGAAATCCGAATCAAACAATACGAGCCCTTTACGATTGCAATTGTATAACCTGCCTCCTCAGGAGGTAGCTATAGCAAGCATAATATAATGGTACCTATGCTGGCCAAGACTAATATTATACTTTCGAAATGATTTCTGCACCTTGCACTTATAGTAATAACATCAAAGAAATTTTCGTATCAAGCATGTTTGACTATCATAAGGAAAAATCTCCTCCAAGTCTGCGTTTGCATTGTGTGTATGGCAGGAGGCCTTATGGTAATTTCATTTTCTAAAAAGCATTGTGGATATATTTAAATTCTCTTATTGTTTGTTTTTAAAGATAAATTGTTTTCGTTACTCACACCAGTCCCATGACTGACTCAGAGTTTACTATTCATTTCCTAAACTCTGGGTGCCCACTATTTTCCACACGGGCAGTCTAGAGTTGGGTTTTTCAGATAGTCAAGTTTAGTAGATTATCTAGAGTTAGTTCAGTCTATGGATTTGGACGAACTTACTTATCGCTGTGACATGTGATGTTGGTTCGAGCTAGCTTTGGATTAGAGCATTGGAATGGGGATGCATTCTATTGAAGATATTCTTTCCGTCGTGTCTTGTATCTCTAATAGTATTGATATTCATTGTATCATACTGTTGTATCATATTATACCAGATTTGTATCTGTCAGTGTTATATATATATTGATATTCTTTTCTTCCGCTGTGTTTTACTTAATGGTGTTATAAGCTCCGGCGAACCAGATTCGACGTTTGGACCTGCGGCATTTGAATATGAGTGTCGTATTCGGTGCCGTTTTTCGAAGGTTGGGTCAGGATCGTTACAGTTTTAATATAAACGAAGATGTGTTAACTATAAAGAATGGTTTAATAAATCATTTTTTAGCTTACTATTGAATAGTCAAAAAGACTTTATGAAAAGTAATACCATTTTAACTCTTAGTTGCCATTATAATAATGTTTGAAATGACAACTTTAATCAATTTCGAACCAGTAAAGAGTGATTGGAAGTATCATCATCTCTATCTCTACTACTAATAATCTCTACTACTAATAAAAAAACTTCATTCAATTAATTTACTTGGTATATTTTTGAAATTACAAAAATACCCTTTCTTTCCATTTACATGTTTGCGCGAAAACAAAATACCACTATATGCAGTAATACAAACTGTCTGTATGCGAAGCACGCGCCCGTATCGGTAGTTTTGAAATAAAAATGGTTTTGTTTTCGAAATATAAACTATTTTGAAAGGGATATAGTTTTGAAATGCGATGATTTGATTTTTTTGAAGTATAAACTATTTTGAAATGACCACTGCTTATAATAACATTTGGTTGTTAAAGAGACTGGGATCGGAAGTTGTCATACTCTCAGCCAACTCCGAAAACCACTTTAACAGCCGTGTACGCGGTGGAGATTCCAGAATGAAGTTGGATGGTGGAGACGTTCTTGAGGTATATTACATGGACCCAACTCCCGTAAGTTGGCATAAGGTGGCTAAAACAGGAGCAATCTCGGGCCAAGTTAGGTCATTCCTCTGACCGGACACATTTCTTCGATACTATACTCTTACTTGTTGTTGATTTGATGGCCATCCTCCGATTTTTATTTAGGAGTGTGGTTCGAGGTGGGCGTATGTGGCTGCTACATTACCACCAGCCCGTGTGCGTAATTGGTATATCTACCCCGGCATTGCCTTGTGTGCCGTGTCACCTACCATAGCTGTAACGACCTGGAAATTTCGATCCCAAAAATTCCAGATAGTTAGTGAAAAGAAGAAAAAGAAAGAAGAAGTCAACAGAACAAGACACAGAAACCTCACATTCGCAGCGGATCAAAATATAATATCACATAAATAATAGTTATACAAAGGAATCTATACTTGTCAAATTACACTTTATTATATATCAGAGTTACAACATATACAACATTGGTCACATATGAATCAACATGTCCTAGATATGCAACAATAATACTCAACAGGTACGCTCAATACGTTCCTGCCTTCCACCTCGCCTCCAGAGCTCCAGAACGTCCTTACCTGGAAATCTGTAATACTCGGTCTGACCCGAGCATTACATCAAAGTAACACCCGGGTCAGGCTGGAAACCAGCGTGAGTAAACTCATCTAACATGGAATACAAAAGCATACATCTTATATAAACCCAGGGTAACTTATATCAATTCAACTTCACAAGTTATCGTAGACATCGTCTATTTCTCATATTAATTTCTAAATGCCAAAACTTAGATTAAATGGTCCAATTCACTTAAATCATTCCATATCATCATATTGATTTCACATATCAAATCTATATAGAATCGAAGTGGTTTCAGATATTAACTATTACCCGACTCCGATCTCTTCGACTCCAGTGCCATCTTATCTCAAGTTATTCAAGTGAATACAATTTTACTTTAAACATAGGGGTCACAGTAATTTATCATCAATAGATAACCACAACATCCCAATTTAAATTAAACATATCATAAACCAAAGCATCCATATCACATAACATTACTTATCTCAATCTGAGATCTCAAACCATTCAAAGTAATCCATATTATCTATCCCTACATAAGTAATGATTTATTAATCACCATTAATTTATAATGAACTAAATTAATTACTTCATGTTTAATTAATTTAAAATAAATTAATTACTTTATCACAATAAATCTTGCTTACTTATTCATTAATAAGTTACAAATCAATTAATTAACCATCGTCTAATTAATCACCCTTGATTAATTATCTTTAATTACATTAAGTAGTTAACCCTTAATTAATTATACAAATTAATTATTCTTAACCATTCATGGTAATTAATCTTTAATTACTTTCATTGATTAATTATTCTCCTAATTACATTTAATAATTGATCTTTAACTTGATTATATTCATTAATTCACCCTGATTAATTACCTTAGTAACTAACTTCCTTTAATTAATTATATTAATTAAATCAACCCCTTTATTTCATTAATTAATCTTTTAATTATTCTGTGAAATCACCACTTAATTACTACCCTCAAGTAACTATCCTTTAATTAATATTCATCAAGTAATTTCCCTTAATTAAATTACATCCAGTAATTATTCATTAATTACTTCACTAAGTAATTACACTCCATTAATTACATTAAGTAATTATACTTAATATCAACATCAAGTAATCCTTAATTATTTCCCATCAAATGATTATCTTTACTTAATTAAAGTTAATTAATGAACTAGAATTAACCACTTTAACACAACTTAATTATCCTTACCCATATACATTGATTTCTTTGATCCATAGCAAAATTGCTCGACTTAATTTTTCTATAATTTCTTATACTGATTAATTATTCTCTAATTAATCATCATCATTAATTAACTAACCCTTTTATTAATTTCCTTAATTATAAGTCAAAACTATTATACATTTAAATTTTAACTTTTAAATTTTGGGAAAATCTTTAATTAGCTTGTTTAAATAAAATTAAACAAACTCACCATTTTAAAAACTTAATAATTCCAACATCTCATTAAAAATTGGTATTCAAATTGTGTTACATATTTAAATATGATAAAATTCATAATTAAAAACTTAATTAAGGTTATTCCATGTATATATATATATATATATAATAATAATAAAACTTGCTTAATTCTTCTTTACCCAATAAAATCCGGGTCACCGTTGTATTTTAAATTTTCAATTTCATTCAAGTACTAGCAAATTAAGGATGTAGAAATCTATCAACAACAAACCTGAGTAAAATACTGGTAAAACCCGAGCCACCTCAACCATATGCTCGAGTCACCCTGACTTTGAATAGTAAAGCCAGAAACACGAGAGCCAACCCGAGCCCCCCTCCCCCAAACTCCTTCTTCTTCACATTCACTTTCCAGATACGCCTATCATCTCCGTGCATGTGCACGTTTGATTTCGCCGCCATCAGCCCTTACTCCAGTCACCGACAAGTCGGCGACAACTTCGCCGATGCTTCCCCCTACCCAAAATCACGAAATTTCCTTCAACACGAAATCGATCAAATAGATTCAACACGACCCAAACCTGCTCATCGAAATTTCCTCCGTGCCACCACCTCAGGTCGTCAGAGATCGCGACACCCTAAATCGAACTTCGCCGTTGACCAATACTCCTTTTCCCCACTACCTGACCAAGTCCGAAGTACCCCAGCCATCGCGATGCCAAAAAAAAAAAAAAACTACGACGAACCACACAGGTCCTAAACCCTACAATCAACTCATCCAATCACCACTGCCATTACAAAAATGCATCACCATTTTTCCTTAAAACCATAGCCTCCAAACTTACTTCGATAGAAAACTCAACCCCTAACCGTTCGTCAGAAATCAAACAATTTTCCGTTTTCGTTCAACTGGGAATTTCTCTCGAATCCAAAGCCTAAAAATATTGATTTTATTTTCAAAAATCATCATTTCTGATAACACAGCAGAATATGTAATTGAATCATTCAATTATAAAAATCGAAATTTTGATATAGTTTACATCTTACTATTTTTATTTATTTTCAGATAATATCTCTATTTATTTTACTTAAAAAAAATATCATTAAACCTTAGGCTAGTTTAAAAAAAATCATGCTTAGTTTAAATTCCCAAGCCTAGAAGATTAGAGTGAAATAATTTGGATTTTAATCTGAGTTTATCTTCTGAACCTAAAACAGAGAGGAACTATGTACAACCAGACATATACACAGCATTCAAGTAAACAGGGTCAGGAACTAAACAAACATGCATTCAAATTTAAACAGTCATCACATACCCACTTCAAACATTTATCACTTATACCTATTTTTTTTTTTAAAAAAAATATATAATTAAGCTTTAGTTTACTCACCTAATGTCTGATGATGAGCAAAGAATTTGGAAAAAAATCTGGAACCTGGGTTCGTATCTGAAAGTTGAATCTTTGCTTGATGTATTATTGAGTTGATCTTGAATTTTCCAAGTTTAAAACTTGAAGGAACTGACTGTTGTTGAATTGCTCAGATTAAAGTTGTGTTTAAACTATGTTTGATTTCAGGTTGGCTTCATTATCTCAGGTTGAAACAAAACAGGCTTTAGATGATTTGCTTTTGTACTTGATTTTACTTCAGGTTTTACTATCAATTTCCTCTTCTCTCTTCTTTATTTTTTTTTCTTTTCTGAGCTGCTAGCATTCGTGTTTACAGATCTTTGTTTGCTAAGTTTTGTTTTAGAGCAAAAGAAAAATGATAATAGAGAAAATTTAATGATATGTAACTTTGTTTATTTTCTTTGAATTATTATTATTAAAGAGAGAAACTAATGACACTTGTCACTATATGTATTATAAGTGCTACAAATGTTAATTTCATGTCTTGTAATACTTACAAATGTTTTTATGTTGTTTTTATATTATGTTTGTTTGTTTTTATTTATTTTGCCTTATTTTTATATAAGTTTAAACTTTTCCCCTTTTATTTACTTTTATAAAAATTTAAAAAAAAAGATTCAATATCAATTAATAACCATATATAGAAATACTAGTTGTAAATTTGTTTTTAAGACATTATTTTGAAGAAATAATTTGAATCCCTTATTAATTTTGATTTTTGATTTTTTTTATAGGCTTAGATCATTAATAGTTAAATTAATACATACATATTTATATCTATATATCTATTGTTAAAAATATAGAGTTTAAATATGAATTACTATTATTATTATTTTTAAATTTAAAAATAAAAGGTATATCTTTTGATAAAATATATATATATATATATATATATATATATATATCTTAGGTGGATCTTTTGATATTATATACTTTTATTAATTTGCTACAGAAGTTATAAATTTTCAGATATTTATAATCCAACATTTATTATAACTCAAATCCGTTTATATATATCCAGATATTATTAATCGCCAGAATTTATTTGTTCAATTTACAAATTAGTATTTTAATAAATTTAATCTTGTTAATTTCCAATTATATTATTAATTACAATGCCAGAAAATCCGGGTTATTACATTCCTCCCCCCTTAGAATCTTTTCGTCCTCGAAAAGGAAGGAAGCCAGATTTATTAAAATGCTTGTAATCAGATAAATTTCTCTTTGATTATTTTAAAAAACTTTTTAAAATCTATATAGTATTATAAAATAATTTTATAAAAATACTTTTTATAACTCGATGTTTCAACAAGTCCATCCTTGTTCTCACAGAAATTCGGTCATACGTTGATCAGGCGTAAGACTGAAAATTTATAAGTACTTGGTAAACCCGTTATTAACACCTAGTGAAAATACTTGGAAAATAATTTTAGTGGAAAATATAGAAAACAGTTTTGAAAGTAGAGGATATATCTTTGGTGAGAATGCTCTGGAAATCATCACCCCCATCCATGGTCACAGTTACATTCCAGGGTTACGTTGTCGTCGCAGCAAAAGTCCATGTAACTGCAGGCTCTCAGCGGCCTCTTGATTACGCCATGGATCCCCACACAACAGATTACAGTTACACCCAGGGTTACGTTGCCGTCACAGCAAAAGTCCATGTAACTGCAAGCTCTCAGCGACCTCTGATTTTCGCTGTCGAAATGAAACCTCTCCACTCCTACATAGGTCGCAGTCTGCCGATATAAAATCAAACGCAGACTGTTGGCTCTCAGCGACACACACGACTTTCGCTATGTTATACCATAGGCCGCAGTCTACCGATATAAAATCAAACGCAGACTGTTGGCTCTCAGCGACACACACGACTTTCGCTATGGTATACTCTACTCATAATCCCCAGGAACTAGTTTCGTCCGGACTCCTCACAGGATCAACTTTAGAACCCCCCCTTGGGGCTTAAGGCAGCACCACCCGGTGGTACTCCTGAGAAGTTCATTTCAAGGGAGCTCATTTTTCCTAGAGCCATCATCAAAACATTTATACTATACACATATAGTATCTTTAAATCATACACCTAGTATGATCTCATACAAAGCTTCTTTACACAAAATCGATTATTCTAAAATCAATAATTCTCAAAATAGGCTTTCCAAATTCTCATATTGATTTTACCCAAAAATCAAAAGCCTTTCCAAATCCAAAGGTTCCCAAAACCTTCTTTCCAAAATCCTCATAAGATCCTTTATATATATATATATACACAGATATATATAATTTTCAAAACTTGGATCATTTCAAACTTGTATAAAACTCCTTTTTATACTTCAAACATTTTCAAAAACCATTTTCTTCTGGCAAAAGATTCAATAAGGGGAGTTTTATCTTATATTACTAGGATATATAACCTTATTTATCCAAAATCAAATATTCAAATTTGATTACTCCTTTCAATATCATTTTCATTCAAATCCGTACGATGCACACATATCATTCGTACGCTATACCAATCTGATCGCTTACTCGATCACACAATTTCACTTCCGAACTAGTATCATCCACCCGACTTCCTAGTGTGGACACAGATTTGGTTTCTTGATCAGAAACCGTCATTCTCCTTGCATAGTCATAACTATAATAGAGAACATCCAGAACCAATCAACAATCCATATCCAGGTTCGCCGTCGAAAATCGAGTGAAAAATCCCACTCGGATCGATATAATTATCTCAAAATTCTGTGCTCGAATCTGGATCAAATCACTATGCGAATAGAATAACATACGTACACCCTACGTATTTATCTTTATTGGTTTTTAGCCAAATCAATTTCAGTTTTATTCATATTCACTTTGATTTTCATTCACTTACTCACAATTGCTTCAATCCATTTGGATTATCACCTCTATTCTTCTCTTGATTGGGTATTTAACCAACAACAGTTTAAACTCCGACCAGTTTATCTACAAAATAGCTTGAAATATTTAAAAATAGATAAGTAGTTGGAAAATAATTACTAGTTTGTAAAATAGGTGTAAAATAGTTAGGTAGTTGTAAAATAGTTGGAAAATAGTCAAATAATTATAGAACTTTTAAATAATTGCAAAATAATAGTAAGATAGTAATTAGTTAGTAATTAGTTTATAAAATACTTGAAATATGGTAATTAATCTATAAAACAGTTGGAAAATTGTTAAACGGTTTACAAATAATCGTAAAACAAGTATAAGATATGTAACAGCCCGCAAATCCGTACCCCTTGAGTCAACACTATTCTACAACAATCAACTCAAGTTGCAAAGAAATACGAACCATTTGGGTTTAAGAAGAAGAGGTAGAAGAAGAAAATAGGAAAAAACAACAGACTCTAACCATCGCAGCGGAATAAAATATAATAGATAGTAAATAATCTTTACTCAAAATCAAATATATATGTTTACATATATTACATCATCAGAGTACATCAGTCACAGCTCACATCAATAACATACAATGGGTACATAACAACTCAACACAGCGGAAATATATATATATATAAGTACGAGAGTACGTATCGTCATCCAGCTCGTCTCTTGAGCCCACAACATCATATCCTGTATTCTATAATACTCGGTCTGACCCGAGCATTACAGTTAAATAACACCCGAGTCAGTCTGGATTACCAGCGTTAGAAAAATCACACCCAATTGATTATTTAAGTTTCAAAAATCCTTTGAAAACAAAAGCATCTCGTAAGACCACGCCACAAATAAACATGACGGGTTTTTACCTTACGATAGCTAAAACAATTTTTATAGAAATCCTCTGATATTATAATAGGGTCTATATACAAATACTTATAAAATAGCCGAAATTGTTACATTTATTAAATTCCAGCTACTAGCCACAAAAGTGGGTAATACAAACAAAACTCGTACAAGGCTCGTAGGGAGAATGGATTTCCAACTAATGACTAGGCACTGGGGTACCACCTGTCACAGTACAGGTCCTAGATCACCGTACCGAGGATTACTCCCTTCATCCCCTGCAACACAAGGCCGGAACCATTCCTTACTGAACAGTCCCGAACAAGATAAACCCTGTGGTTGGCGCGACCAACCACCCACTAAGACGAAATATATAAAAAGGGACATCTAGACAGGGGAAATATCTTGTCATTCTTGGGCATGACCCACCTAACCTTGCTGCATATCCCCTGATTTTCAGTCATTCCCATTTGATGAGGCTTGAGGTTAAGTGTTACCTTTAGAACGTTTTCACTTAGAATGCCCATCGCCCACCTGACGATGTTTCGCAAGCATTCATCCATACAAGTCCGTCCCGGGTTCGAACGGAACCGAAGGCACTATTCCTACTACATCCATTTTGGAAATATCCTCAGGATTAGTAGCGACTAGCCCTTGCTCTTCACTGCTCCATCTTCGAATCCAAAATCGTTTACACGAAACGTACAAACCGGATCGAAGTGGTTTTCGAGAAATAAATCTCGATCCCGGTCTCTTCGAAACGATCAACGCATTTGGCCAATATTGATAGTCGGTTATTTAACTATCAATTAATATTCACAAACAACCATCAACCAATAAATAATTTCACAAATTATTTATTTATCTTAAAATATCCTCAAAGATATATTTCTATTTTCAATCCTTTGAAAACAGTTTCAAAACCATCTTCCTTTCAGAATAAACTTTCCCAAATATTTTAAATCTTCTCTGAAGTCACCAAGCACAAAACTAGATTTTTAAAATAATTTAAAACACTTCACTTTGAAATATATATATATATATATATATATATATATACTTTAAAACATTTAAGTTAAAACTACTTAAATAATTTTGTTAAAAATACATACTATATGAGAAAATAATGTTACTTTATAAAATATAAAAACAGGTTTTTACTTTTGAAAACAAAATACTAAGTCACTCTTTAAATAATTACTACTATAATAGATTTGAGAAAATACTTCTTTTGAATTGAAATAGTAGAAATAATAAATTTCTAAAACTTGCTTTTTACAACAATTTTAAAACCTTTAAATTTATTTAAGAATTTACTTTAAAAATGTACTTGGTTATCCAGAGAAAAATCCCAACTTCAATCACTTAAATCAATTTCCCAAATTGATTTCCAATTTATTCCCTTTAAATTCAGAATCTATTAATTTCAGATTTCCTTTCCTGATTATGATTTAAAAATATTTTAACTAAAAATTCCAATTTTAGATATCTCAATTACTTCCTTATTCTTTTAAATAAATTTAAACTTTGAATTTTATATAATTCTTTATTTCTTTAATTGATAACTTAAGTTTACAATTTATCAATTTCATTTTATTCAAAATTCCATTTCTCTTCATACTCGAAGTTATTTAGTATTATTTTCATATTACTTCTATTTCTTTTCAATTCATTCTTAATTTATTCAAACTTTCTATAATTATTTCGCTTACAAATTTACTTCTTTTTAATTTCTTGTAACAATCCAATTCATATAATTTGGTAATTCATTATACCTAAATATCCAATCAACCGTAACATTCAATATACCAATATAACTCATCATGAGATATCAAATAATCACAACAGAGAATATGGAATAATTTAAATAAGTGTGAGGGGTCCAGTTGGATCCCTCCAACCTGTTTCCCTGCATCCGCAAATGTTAGCACAATATAATATGCCAATTCTAAAATATCATACTAAATCACATCACTCAATTCATCCATCCAAACAATTATTTAAATTTAAACATTTAAATTTAAATTAACTGAGTGAGATTAACTCACCTTTTATTTTATTAGCATCCATTCCAATCCAGCTTGTTCTCTTTTCGGATTTCACCTTGAATAAACAATTCAAGATTTGTTGATATTTAAATTAATCAAAACAATGTATTACCATTAACAATTTTAATTCACTAATAATTAAATCTTAAACTCGTAGTTTTATTCATTTCCTTTGAGACTATTTATCTTCTCATAGATTTAAAATTCTATTGGTACCTAAACTTCAATATACAAAGTCCCTATACAATTCACCAAATGTCATCTATATAATCTCTGTATTTTACTGTCAGTTTATATATATATATATCTGATATAAAATATGCATGTATATTTAAATATATATTTAGACTTATATAAATATCTCCTTTTCGGTACTTATAAATATAGGTGTTATAAATTTTAAATTGAACAAAATAATAAATACCTTGCTGCAAAATCGAACGCGTTCTACCTGCGACCCAAAACCCCGCCCTAGCCACCGCTAATAGGACTGCCATCTCACAAGCTCTGCCGACTGCCCACGGCCACTCTTGGCGCCAACCCCTGTGGCCCGTTGTCGTCATCATCGAAGGCATATAGAGTATCAATCGACGTTCGCCTGCTGTGCCTCCCCACGATCTTCCCAGTCGCACCCTCTGTGCTTGCTCTCGAGTTCCACGATTCCCAAATTAAACTCCGAGTACCTCGCGAACCCTAAACGCGAGTTGCTTGCCTGAAGCTCCCATCGGCCTGCCGCCGAGCACGAGTTCCCCCCCTCCTCGTTCGATGATGACGATGCGATGCCTTCGCGTGTTCGAGCCCGCGAGTCCCCCCCTTCTTTTTTTTCGCGAATTTATTTTTTAACAGCAATCGAATGATTTGGGGAAAAGAAATATAGGAGGAGGGAGACGCGCGTGCTATCAACAGATTTTCTCGGCCACCATTCTTAATTTAATTTTAATTTTTTTTTACTGAGTATATGATTCAAGGGGAAGGCTTCAGCGAATTATTTAAGGAGAAATGAGCTTGCGTAAGAAGCTAAAAGAGTGAAGCTTCCAAGAAAAGTTTTGACTAAGAAAATTAAAGTTAATTAATTCTTCTATGCATTTACGGATTGTACGATCGAACGGTAAACCCACACACTGCGAAAATTGAAATCCGATAATAATTCAATATTACGGACCCAATGGAACTGGTTTTGTCCAATTCCGAGACTGTGCCCCGAAAGGCTATTTTTAAATTCAATTTAAAAGATTAAATTTCAAAACTGACCAATTCAGTGTTAGATTCCATTTTAACACTTTTATTATATTCAATGTTATCAATATAAATTTTATAAGCTTTCAAATTATATTTTTAACAGGCTTAAAATCTCAGGTTTCATATTTTATTCAATTCCAATTATTTAATCCAACAATCTAATTGTCAAATAAATTATGATATTCGTAATTTAAGTTGATAATTAACCTTTAAATACTTAAACTCAATTAAATATTTCGATTTTAAATGCTCGAAAATTTCGGGTTGTCACATTCCTCCCCCCTTAAAAGAATTTCGTCCCCGAAATTACTAGTTAGGAAGGATGGTTCAATACCCGTTACTTATCTCCAAAACCAACAATTCAACATCTTACTAACTATCTTTTTATAAAAGACCCATTATTATTCTTATTACCTTTCCAAACTTTTTCCTAGTTTGCAAACTATCCTATTTGCCCAACCATTCAAGTTTTAATCATAAAACCCCATTTTGAATTATCAAAATTTTTCTAACTCTCTAAATTCCCGAAAAATTTCGCCAGTGTTTCCTTTGCGCGACTAGCTCAGTACTGCTACAAAATGGCTCTACGGCCTCCCAAATCCAAAAAGAAAACAAAAAGCCAAGTGGCTCAATCCAAATCCCAATCAAATTTCATACCAAATTTAAATACATACCTTTTGTCGGGCAATTCAAATTTATCTTTTGAAATCAAATCCAAATTTCTTTTTCCCTTCTAATACCTGCATACCTGCTTAGCACCAATATTCAACACAATATTCCAAAACATTTTATCGACTTTCTTACAAAATGTCAATATCTATCCATTTCAATATTATCTTAGATTTTATTTGTAATATCAATTTCCAATCTAGAATTTACCATTCCTTTCTTAAGTTAGTATAAACATTTTATATGTCTCTTATCTTTATTTCTCTTTACCCCGTTTAGTTTATACTTATTTCTATTCAAATCGATTCCCACATTACATATGTATTTCATTTATTTTAAACTTTGAATTTTTTAATTTTTATCCTTCATTTATAACTAATTTAAGTCATTACGTTAATTAGTTTCATTTACTAACTTATTTTAGTTTCCAATTCTAAATAGTTTTGTCGTTAACAAAATTTTCCAAAATTTTCAAAAATTTTCTAACTCCCAAAATTTCTGAAATTTTTTGGCAGAGCCTCCTTTGTACGGAGGAGCTTTTGCAATTTGACAAAAGAGATAAATATATATACATCGACCCACACGGTCGGAAAAATCAAAAACAGTTCATATTTCCTATTTTTATTGCGTAGGCGTACCTTATTTAGCATTTTAAGTAAGCAGCTTATTATTTTTAGCAAAAAGCACAACCAAATCCAGCCACACAGCTTCTAGGTATCTGTACTTACTCAATTTAAACATGTAAATGCCAAATATATGCAGTTTAACTATATTTCACTTATTTATAATAGTTAAAACATATGAATTCTAAAAGAAACAGATACCAAACATTTTTCTGTAAGCAATTTATATAGTTTCCATGCTAATTCAACTGTTCCAATTTATTTGTAACCATTTTCACTCAATTCGGATGGTTTTTGATTCATTAGTATACAACTCCATCAATTTGCATGGTTTAGAACTCAATTGCTTACTTTTAATTTATTCTTAAGCAAATTGAACTCATATTTAATTCAATTGCCCTCAAAATCAATTTATTTTACTTCTATCAACTCATAGGATTTTAATTACTTCCATTTACATCGAATGACAATTTATTCTATGCAATTGGACAAGATTTATGTGAATAAATAAGTATTTATGTTTATAACCAATATAAATTGACTCCAACTCAATTTATACTTAATTCTATTCCATTTCGGATTTATTCACAATCCATATATTCTCATTTTCATTGCATTTCAATTTTATTAACCAAAATTAGTTCATTCAAAACCATTAACAAATTAGGTACATCTCCATTACCAATTAAATTTTCCTTCTTATTTCAATTCATTCGCATCCATTCATTTACATTTAAAACCATTCTGTAATTGTTTATTCCAAACTATTTTATTTCCCTTATTGTCTCAAATTATCTCAATTCCTTAATAATTTTTAAATGGTTTACAATTATTTCTTCTGGAATTTCATTCCATTAATATTATTTATAACTCATCGAATTTTATTTCGATTAAAATTTATTTTCACTTGATTTAAAATCAATCCAATATTATTAAACTTCGTTTAAGTTGAATTCAATTCAACTCTTCTTCATTCATTTAGCTTAAGTTCATTAATCTCAATTTATTCAAATTTTACACCTAAACTCATTTTCATTTTACAAGTAAATTTTCTCTTTTCAATTTAACTTGATTTTATTCTAATCCAATCCCATTTCAAACTACAAATTTATTACCTGGCTATTTTCCAGGTTATCTTCACTTATTTGGATTTTATTTACACATTCAAACCATTGCTATTTTAATCCATTTACATTTTTATTTGATACATTCCCAATTATATTTAATTTGTTAACACTTCAAGTTAAATTTTAAATTTATATCTCAAGTTTTGAATCCACTATTCATTTTCAAATTTCCATTCACTTTTAAATTACCATCCAATTTTATTAACTTACATTGCAATTTCATTCACAAACCAATTAATTAAGTTCAAGGCCGCTTTTAATTATATTTCCTTCTCTAATGATTCATGTCGAATTCGATTTATAACTTGAGTTTTATTTCCAGTCTTCATTAATAGCTTATAATTCAACTTCTATTTAACTACATTGAACTTCATTCACACATTTCATTAACTAATTTATTATCAATTAGTTCTTCCCTTATTTATAATCCAACTCTTGAACTTTAATTCCAAACATCACTGCATATAATTTTCCTAGTTCAATTTAGCCTATAATTTAAGCTTTGATTTTCATTTTATTCTCCAATTCATCAATAATATTTATTTTGGAGTTTTGTGTCTCACTTTCAAATTTAATAAGTCACAACTTATTATTTACTTAATTCCATTCATCATAAGCTTGAATATATTCTTCTTTTATTTTTAACTCAATCCTGTTATTTATTTATAGCCCAAGCATATGTTATTTCTATGGAGTTTTATTACTTTACAAGTTATTCTAACTTATTTACTTCAATTCAATCCTTACCCAATTTAGTTTCCATTTATTCAGGTAAGAATCTAATTCCATTCTATGTCTTAATTGAATTCCTATTCCAATTCAATTTAATTTTAACTCAGATTTATTTAATCCAATTCGATTTCTACTTAAGTCGAATACATTGGATATTATTTTCAACTTATTCAATCAATCTCAATCCAATCAAATCGTTATTTCCAAATCCAAGTTAATTCCATTTTTAACTTTTCTTTTAAATTTAAATTCCAACATTCAAAGCTTATTTATCCTTCCTGATTTAAAGGAATATCCTAACTTATAAGCTTATAACCCATCTTATCAGGATTTTTAAAATACCGGCTTATGGTTTCAAAACATTTTGAAATCTCCAACATCTCAAATCACACTTCTCAAAATTTAAACCAATCCTGGTTTTATTCCCAACAAATTTCCTTAGAAATTTTCAAAAACAACTAGCCTTCTGAACAAGTCAATTTGGTAGCAATCCGTCACTTAGGAATTCGAAAATGAATACTGATGATGCGGCCGTCATCATCAGAATTATTTTCCAATAATCCAGGTGATTTCAATGCTATATCACTTTCAAAATCCATTTCAAATAAATTTCCTTTCAGAAATACCTCCAAACAATGATGCCATCATTTATCTTTAAAAATACTTCCAAATCCCCGGGATTTAAATTTCCAAATCTTGCTTAAATAAGTTTTATCTATATTTCTTTTGTAGAGTTTATGCTTATACAAATTCTCACTTGATTACATTTCAATTTTATAATTACATTTATAATTCATATTTATACATTTCATTTCATAATGAATTTATTTCCTTCAAACTTTGGTTATTTTTTTTTTAATTTCTAGTTAAATTTTCATTTAACAATGATAATACTTTAATATTATCACTTCTAACATCCAAACAACCATATATTAGCTAAATAGCTTACAAAAAGTTTCTATATATCGAAAATATATTTTTGGGTAAAATTATTTCATTTACCCATATTTAAAACAATACCGTGTCGATTGCTCTATTCAAGTGTTTAGAAACCCCTTCAATACAGTTGCGCAGACTGTGTCGACGAAGGTTCATATGCCACTCAATAAATCAATCAACACAATATTAAAAAAAATTATATTCACTAACAAATACTCGCTCATATCTATTAATACGCTCAAACTCATTATAGAGTACTATAGACTCTAATTTAAATGATTAATTCCCACCAGAGCCAAGGTTATCACCAACCTAAGCTCTGATACCAAGTGTAACAGCCCGCAAATCCGTACCCCTTGAGTCAACACTATTCTACAACAATCAACTCAAGTTGCACAGAAATACGAACCATTTGGGCTTAAGAAGAAGAGGTAGAAGAAGAAAATAGGAAATAACAACAGAATCTTACCATCGCAGCGGAATAAAATATAATAGATAGTAAATAATCTTTACTCAAAATCAAATATATCTGTTTACATATATTACATCATCAGAGTACATCAGTCACAGCTCACATCAATAACATACAATGGGTATATAACAACTCAACACAGCGGAAATATATATATATAAGTACGAGAGTACGTATCGTCATCCAACTCGTCACCTGAGCCCACAACATCATATCCTGTATTCTATAATACTCAGTCTGACCCGAGCATTACAGTTAAATAACACCCGAGTCAGTCTGGATTACTAGCGTGAGAAAAATCACACCCAATTGATTATTTAAGTTTCAAAAATCCTTTGAAAACAAAAGCATCTCGTAAGACCACGCCACAAATAAACATGACGGGTTTTTACCTTACGATAGCTAAAACAATTTTTATAGAAATCCTCTGATATTATAATAGGGTCTATATACAAATACTTATAAAATAGCCGAAATTGTTACATTTATTAAATTCCAGCTACTAGCCACAAAAGTGGGTAATACAAACAAAACTCGTACAAGGCTCGTAGGGAGAATGGATTTCCAACTAATGACTAGGCACTGGGGTACCACCTGTCACAGTACGGGGCCTAGATCACCATACCGAGGATTACTCCCTTCATCCCCTGCAACACAAGGCCGGAACCATTCCTTACTGAACAGTCCTGAACAAGATAAACCCCGTGGTTGGCGCGACCAACCACCCACTAAGCCGAAATATATAAAAAGGGACATCTAGACAGGGGAAATATCTTGTCCTGCTTGGGCATGACCCACCTAACCTTGCTGCATATCCCCTCATTTGTAGTCATTCCCATTTGATGAGGCTTGAGGTTAAGCGTTACCTTTAGAACGTTTTCACTTAGAATGCCCATCGCCCACCTGACGATGTTTCGCAAGCATTCATCCATACAAGTCCGTCCCGGGTTCGAACGGAACCGAAGGCACTATTCCTACTACATCCATTTTGGAAATATCCTCAGGATTAGTAGCGACTAGCCCTTGCTCTTCACTGCTCCATCTTCGAATCCAAAATTGTTTACACGAAACGTACAAACCGGATCGAAGTGGTTTTCGAGAAATAAATCTCAATCCCAGTCTCTTCGAAACGATCAACGCATTTGGCCAATATTGATAGTCGGTTATTTAACTATCAATTAATATTCACAAACAACCATCAACCAATAAATAATTTCACAAAATTATTTATTTATCTCAAAATATCCTCAAAGATATATTTCTATTTTCAATCCTTTGAAAACAGTTTCAAAACCATCTTCCTTTCAGAATAAACTTTCCCAAATATTTTATATCTTCTCTGAAGTCACCAAGCACAAAACTAGATTTTTAAAATAATTTAAAACACTTCGCTTTGAAATATATATATATATACTTTAAAACTTTTAAGTTAAAACTACTTAAATAATTTTGTTAAAAATACATACTATATGAGAAAATAAGGTTACTTTATAAAATATAAAACCAGGTTTTTACTTTTGAAAACAAAATACTAAGTCACTCTTTAAATAATTACTACTATAATAGATTTGAGAAAATACTCCTTTTGAATTGAAATAGTAGAGATAATAAATTTTTAAAACTTGCTTTTTACAACAATTTTAAAACCTTTAAATTTATTTAAGAATTTACTTTAAAAATGTACTTGGTTATCCAGAGAAAAATCCCAACTTCAATCACTTAAATCAATTTCCCAAATTGATTTCCAATTTATTCCCTTTAAATTCAGAATCTATTAATTTCAGATTTCCTTTCCTGATTATGATTTAAAAATATTTTAACTAAAAATTCCAATTTTAGATATCTCAGCTACTTCCTTATTCTTTTAAATAAATTTAAACTTTGAATTTTATATAATTCTTTATTTCTTTAATTGATAACTTAAGTTTACAATTTATCAATTTCATTTTATTCAAAATTCCATTTCTCTTCGTACTCGAAGTTATTTTGTATTATTTTCATATTACTTCTATTTCTTTTCAATTCATTCTTAATTTATTCAAACTTTCTATATTTATTTCGCTTACAAATTTACTTCTTTTTAATTTCTTTCAACAATCCAATTCATATAATTTGGTAATTCATTATACCTAAATATCCAATCAACCATAACATTCAATATACCAATATAACTCATCATGAGATATCAAATAATCACAATAGAGAATATGGAATAATTTAAATAAATGTGAGGGGTCCAGTTGGATCCCTCCAACCTGTTTCCCTGCATCCGCAAATGTTAGCACAATATAATATGCCAATTCTAAAATATCATACTAAATCACATCACTCAATTCATCCATCCAAATAAATTATTTAAATTTAAACATTTAAATTTAAATTAACTAAGTGAGATTAACTCACCTTTTATTTTATTAGCATCCATTCCAATCCAGCTTGTTCTCTTTTCGGATTTCACCTTGAATAAACAATTCAAGATTTGTTGATATTTAAATTAATCAAAACAATGTATTGCCATTAACAATTTTAATTCACTAATAATTAAATCTTAAACTCGTAGTTTTATTCATTTCCTTTGAGACTATTTATCTTCTCATAGATTTAAAATTCTATTGGTACCTAAACTTCAATATACAAAGTCCCTATATAATTCACCAAATGTCATCTATATAATCTCTGTATTTTACTGTCAGTTTATATATATATATATATATATATATATATATATATATATATATGATATAAAATATGCATGTATATTTAAATATATATTTAGACTTATATAAATATCTCCTTTTCAGTACTTATAAATATAGGTGTTATAAATTTTAAATTGAACAAAATAATAAATACCTTACTGCAAAATCGAACGCGTGCTACCAGCGACCCAAAACCCCGCCCTAGCCACCGCTAATAGGACTACCATCTCACAAGCTCTGCCGACTGCCCACGGCCACTCTTGGCGCCAACCCCTATGGCCCGTTGTCGTCATCATCGAAGGCATACAGAGTATCAATCGACGTTCGCCTACTGTGCCTCCCCACGATCTTCCCAGTCGCACCCTCTGTGCTTGCTCTCGAGTTCCACGATTCCCAAATTAAACTCCAAGTACCTCGCGAACCCTAAACGCGAGTTGCTTGCCTGAAGCTCCCATCAGCCTGCCGTCGAGCACAAGTTCCCCGCTCCTCGTTCGACGATGACGACGCGATGCCTTCGCGTGTTCGAGCCCGCGAGTCCCCCCCCCCCCCTCCTTTTTTTTTCGCGAATTTATTTTTTAACAGCAATCGAATGATTTGGGGAAAAGAAATATAGGAGGAGGGAGACGCGCGTGCTATCAACAGATTTTCTCGGCCACCATTCTTAATTTAATTTTAATTTTTTTTACTGAGTATATGATTCAAGGGGAAGGCTTCAGCGAATTATTTAAGGAGAAATGAGCTTGCGTAAGAAGCTAAAAGAGTGAAGCTTCCAAGAAAAGTTTTGACTAAGAAAATTAAAGTTAATTAATTCTTCTATGCATTTACGGATTGTACGATCGAACGGTAAACCCACACACTGCAAAAATTGAAATCCGATAATAATTCAATATTACGGACCCAATGGAACTGGTTTTGTCCAATTCCGAGACTGTGCCCCGAATGGCTATTTTTAAATTCAATTTAAACGATTAAATTTCAAAACTGACCAATTCAGTGTTAGATTCCATTTTAACACTTTTATTATATTCAATGTTATCAATATAAATTTTATAAGCTTTCAAATTATATTTTTAACAGGCTTAAAATCTCAGGTTTCATATTTTATTCAATTCCAATTATTTAATCCAACAATCTAATTGTCAAATAAATTATGATATTCGTAATTTAAGTTGATAATTAACCTTTAAATACTTAAAATCAATTAAATATTTCGATTTTAAATGCTCGAAAATTTCGGGTTGTCACAAGATAATTTGGCTTTTAAAAAAAAGATTGTATATATAATAAATAGCTTGGAAAAATTGGTTTATACTAAATCAATTTATATTAAAAATAGTCCAGAGTCAAAACTGTTCAATCCCCGATCTCCATTCCAATTCAATTCAATTTAAATTCCACTTCCATTTAAATTGACCTAATTCCAATTTAAATAACTTCAATTTCCTTTAAAATTGATTTAACCCCAATTCAGGTTGAATTAACCTCAGTTTCTTTCCAACTTTAACTTTATTCAATCTTTATCTTAAATTCTATTAATTCAAATAAATTTCAATTGGACTAGTTCCAATTTCAATTCATTTCAATTCCAGTTTAAATTAATCCCAATTTTCAAACTCCATTTCCAAATCAAGTTGAATTATTCTTAATTTCCTTTCAAATTCAAATTCAAATTCCATTTGAATATTATACTATTCAAATTTAATTTCAATTCCAAATTATTCAAATCAATCCAATTCAAATTTGAATCTTATACTCATACATCTTCAATCACCATTATAATTAATTCAAATCAAATTCAACTTGAACTAATTTAAATTTCAAATTCCAAATTTAAACCATCTCGAATTATATAAATTCGAGTTAATACTTCAATTGCTGATTTAATTCCTTTAAATCAATTTACCTTTTTATCCCAATAATGGATTACCGTACTCCATTTCTCATTCATTTAAACAAATCCAGTTCACAATTTAAAGATTATTAATAACAATAGGATGATATCATCCAATTCATTTTTAAACATCCATCAATTTCCAATTTTCAGATCTTAAACCCATTTTGAGATCACACCATCTCCCAATTCAAATTAACCATTTAACTTCCCTAGTTAAATTCCAATTCCATCTTGAAATTCCCAAGTTAAACTCAATTCACTTAATCCAGTCAACCTTACCCAATATGAACTTCCATTTCAAATTTAAACTACACATAAATAATCCTTCCACTTATTAAGTTCAAAAACTTATCACTTTGGGCATCATACCTCATTCCAAATTTGAAACTCACCATTTAGAGTTTATTTCCTTTACACACCTGATTACTTTTAAATTTTATACCACCTTTGGGTTTAAATTCAAACAAATTCCTTTTAAATTTCAAACAACCTTTGTTTGAAATAGGTCCTCTTTCATTCGAATATATTAAATGACATTTCTTATTCAAAATAAGATCATATTCAAAATATTATCTCCTTTAACATTTTGAAACCAATTCAAATGTTTAAAATTAGATTTCAAAACTGCACAATTTGAAACCCACTTTAATTTACATCCTTTCAAACTTACAAGTTATTTTTTTTAAATGGTTATTTCCTTAAACATTTTACTGTTTATTGAAAACAGTCATTCCACTATTAAACACAATAATCGTCTATTTCTTTGGTTTGAAACCAATTCTAGTTTCAATTTATTTTGAAATACTTTTCCAATTCAAGATTTCAATTTTAGTTTGAATCCATTTCAAACTTATCTTTATTTAATTATAATTTCAATTTGGTTGCATTCTATTACTTCTAAATTTAATTCTTACTGTTACTTTTAATTTAATTAATACTACAACCAATTTCCTTAATATAATAGATAATCTATTTCTTATATAAGATTCATTTACTATTGAAATCATTTAAAAACCTTTACATAAGAAAATAACAAGTACGCTCTCTCATATTTATATACTCAACTCATCCTAGGGTACCACTTACCCTATCCTTAATGAGTAATCCCACCAGAGCCAAGGTTCTCGCTTAACCTTCAGCTTTAATACCAAATGTAACGACCCGGAAATTTCGATCCCGAAAATTCCAGATAGTTAGTGAAAAGAAGAAAAAGAAAGAAGAAGTCAACAGAACAAGACACAGAAACCTCACATTTGCAGCGGATCAAAATATAATATCACATAAATAATAGTTATACAAAGGAATCTATACTTGTCAAATTACACTTTAATATATATCAGAGTTACAACATATACAACATTGGTCACATATGAATCAACATGTCCTAGATATGCAACAATAAAACTCAGCGGGTACGCTCCATACGTTCCTGCCTTCCAGCTCGCCTCAGAGCTCCATAACGTCCTTACCTGGAAATCTGTAATACTCGGTCTGACCCAAGCATTACATCAAAGTAACACCCGGGTCAGGCTGGAAACCAGCGTGAGTAAACTCATCTAACATGGAATACAAAAGCATACATCTTATATAAACCCGGGGTAACTTATATCTCACAAGTTATCATAGACATCGTTTATTTCTCATATTAATTTCTAAATGCCAAAACATAGATTAAATGGTCCAATTCACTTAAATCATTCCATATCGGCATATTGATTTCACATATCAAATCTATATAGAATCGAAGTGGTTTCGGATATTTACTATTACCCGACTCCGGTCTCTTCGACTCCAGTGCCATCTTATCTCAAGTTATTCAAGTGAATACAATTTTACTTTAAACATAGGGGTCATAGTAATTTGTCATCAATAGATAACCACGACTGTAACGACCCATAATTTTTATTAATTAAAATTTGAATATTTAATTAATTTTAAATATTAATAAGTGAAATTTATAAGTCGAATGGATTTTATTTCGAATAATTGGATTTAATTGAATAATTAAATCGATAATTTAATATGTTAAATTACAGAAATAATTGAAAATTGGGTTAAATATGATTGAAAATGATTCGTAAAATTTTATTTTATCATGTTGGAGTTAGAATGATATTCTAGAACTTTTAAAATCGAATTAAAAGTTTATTTGTGAAAATTGAACATTTTAATATTCAATCGACTAGTGAAATTAGCCATTTTTCGAACAGTCTCAGAATTGGACGAAACTAGTTCCATTGGATCCGTAATAGCTTGTTACTATCGGATTTCAATTTTCGTAGCAATCGGAGTTTTCGTTTGATCGTGGCAGCTCGAAACGCATCGAAATTGTTTTTAATATTTATTTGGCGAGTTAAAATAGTCATTTTTCAAACAGTGTCAGATTTTGACGAAACCAGTTTCATCAGATCCGTAATGTGATATTATTGTATGGTTTCAAATTTCATGTCAATTGGATTTATCGTTTGTCTGGGGCAAACTAAAACGCCTAGAAATTTGATTTACCGATTTAATTTTAAATCGAACGTTTGTTGCCATAACTCGCACAGATGATCAAATTAGCTCCCGAAACACGTTCCATTGTGTTCGGAACGCGGGGTAAACCTTAGGAACGCCAACCGGCATGCTTCGTTTGGAGTTCGGAAAATCCGGGATGAATAGTGTCGTTGGAATTTTCTATATAAGGACTTGTAAATTTCATTTTGCAACAAAAAAAAGAAACCTAACCCTAGTTTCTTCAGGCCGCCGCCATCACTATTATGAATGGCTGAAAAACTATCAACTTCCCCCTCGTTTATCTCCTCATCTACGCGTTTTTACGCAACAACTTCAACTAGGGAATTGAAGAGCTTCGCGAGCTCTATGATGTGAACGGCTGTGATCAAGAATGGGGCATCGGATCGACGGCAAATCGGCCCCAAACACACGAAGTTCGTGCTTGTTTTTCAAGCTACAGGGACAGCCGAGCTTCAGCTCCTCCTGGCCGAAGGTGGTGGTGGCCGAGGCACTCCGAATGGTGGTGAAAAGATGGGCTATCGACATTTGTATGTGGTGCTTTCGAAAACCCTAATAGGCGGCTTCATGGGTTTGGTTTACTGGAAGGAACGCGTGAGAGGAGAGAAGGGTAAGGGCCGCCAAGATCTATGCAGTGAAATCTAACGGCTATGATAGATTTGGGTATAAAAATAATAAAAAGAAAGTTGTATTTATTTATATAAAAAATTCGTGTAACTTTAAAATATCATATCTTATTCATACGAGGTCGAAAACGCGCGAAACAACTTGCGTTGGAATCATATGGACGAGCACTACGCGATGGAATTGGAATGAAGTCGTTTGGAGTTAGTGAGAATTTCGGGTAAAATTAAAAGCGCGTTTAATTTTATTCGAAATAAATCGCTAAAACGAAATTGAAATCAAGGTGAGAACTTCTCACTCAATCAAATCGATTTCGATTTTTATTTTAAATAGTTAGATTTAAAATTCTTGAATGTATGTTTGAATGATGATTGTTATCTATTGATTGTTAAAATAGACATTATACGCCGTTAGTAAGCGGAGGTTATTTATTAAAAACATATACCGCGAATATTTCATAAACAGTGAAATTGGTATTATTTATGTACTTGGAATTGATTTACCGCAGTATATAGCGGATGAGACCCTATTGCGCCGCCTATTAAGCGGATAATATTTTAAATCCCATATACCGCGATAATTCCGTACTAGAACGGAATTGGTATTGTGCTAACATTTTTGGATGCAGGAAAACAGGTTGGAGGGATCCAACTGGATTCCTCAACAGTATTTATTTGATTATGGATATTTTGATATTCGTTGATTATCATATACAGATATATGATATTGTTGTTGTCGTGATTGACTATTTGGTATGTAGCATCATTGGGCCAAATTTTGGAATTTTAAAATGATTTTTAAAGTCATTTTTGAAAGTATATGTTTATAAAATATTTTTGGAATTGATCCACTATAAATAAATAAACGTTATAATTTTAATGTTATAAAAATTATGATTTTTGAGAAATATAGTTAAAAGTTGATTTTTGAAAATATGGGGTTAATGATTTTATAAAATAGTTTAAATTGGGATTTCTGAATTTATTGTAAAAAGTTTAAATATAGGATTTATGAAATTTGATTATTTTGTAAATAAAAAAGAATGATGAAATTATAAAGGAGTTTAAAGACGTTTTAAATAATAGTATAAATTGATTTATATAAAAGATTTATAAATTGATATTTATAAATTAAAAACATTGGAATTGTAAAACGTGCTTTTATAAGTGTTAGAATGAATTGTGAATGAATTTCATAAATGAATGAAATTTATAGGATTATAACGGTGAAGTTATAAATGGAATTTTATAAGTAGTAGGTTTATAAAATTTGTAAAGTTACTGAAAGAATAAATTTGGGAAGTTAAAAGAACGATTTTGCAAACAAATAAATTATAAGTATTTAACTTATAATATGAACCTTTATTATATAATTGAGTTATGAATTGAATAGGTTAATAAAGGAGATTTATAAAAGGAAGTTGTTATAAAATAAATAGAAATGGAATTTATAAACATTGTTTTATAAATACGCAAACGGCTTATTTTGATAAGAAAATTGTTGTAACTTATTAATGGAGTTATATTCACGTTTTAGACAGTGAATAATCCTTTAAAACAAAATGTATAGAAATGATGAAATTGGTTAACGATGTATATTCACGTTTTTGAATAGTGAATAATGTGTTAAAGAAATTGTTTTGAATGTGATGTTTTAAATAGAATTAAAACGATCTAACGATGTTTTTAAAATGTGTTAAGATTCGAAACCATAGATTTCAACATTCATTGTTGAAATAGACGTTTTCGAGAAATAGAAGGAAATGGTGGACTATAACACTGTTGTTATAGTAAATGATTTCCGAAAGGAAATGTTTTGTATAGTATTGGGATTTATATATCTATTTTAATTTCGAATCCCTATACTAGTGATTTTGGGTTGTCGTAATGATGTTTTACGCAACATTCGTTTTGGCCCAAATAAATATGGTTAAGAGAATGATTTCCTTAAAGAATGAAATATATACTTAATTTCGATTTAAGTATATTGAATATTTTCCAAAGGTTGAAAATAAATAGATTTGTGAATTACTTATTAATAAGTAAGTATGGAAATGTTTTTTTCCAATGTGAAATAAAACGTTTTGACAATTTATATTTTTGAAGATAAATTGAAAATGAATAATTGAAATCGTATATTCATAGATATTTTGGAATATAAATTCATTATGGAATTTATAAATGAAATGGGGAATTTGTTTAAAAATAAACGTTGATTAGTTTTTGAAGTATGGGAATTAATTTACGGATTTGAAACGTATATATAAAGTAAATCGTTAAGGATTTATTTAATTGGTTTAAATGAACCATGTTGAAATGAAAGTATTTTTGCATAAGGAAATGTTTGAAATTTGTTTTCAAAAGTGGTAAAGGTGAGAAGTGATTTTGAAAATTATTTTCAAAATGGTTGAAGTG
This sequence comes from Allium cepa, assembly GCA_030765085.1. NCBI lineage: Eukaryota > Viridiplantae > Streptophyta > Magnoliopsida > Asparagales > Amaryllidaceae > Allium > Allium cepa. Next base: position 251,431,949 of record CM060943.1, read on the forward strand.
TGAAAATTATTTATCTTGTAAAGATATTTTTGGGAAATAAATAATTTGGAAAATTATTTGGAATCTGGTGATGTTGTGCATATCCATTGATAGTTCAATAACCGACTATCAATATTTACCTTTGAATAGGTATTTGTTGTGATTTGCTGAATTTGAATGCCACACTTATTTTTAAATTATTGCGCTCGTTATTCGGATTACCCATTTCGAATAGTGATACGACGTAATGGATAACATTGATGACCGGTGTTGAAGACCGGATATGTTTGAAAACGGAAGGATTACCGTCGAATGTTTCTGCACCGAATGGCCCCGGTATAGAAATTCCATATGTGATGGGAAGTCCGAAAGTGATTAGTGAATATCCAGATTGCAAGGACTTCTTTGTAAGTGCCTTCGGTTCTGTTCAAGCCCGGAACAGACTTGTATGGATTGTATGTCTGACATTACAAATTAAGATATAAAGCTGATTTCTTTCAAATATATTTCTGTTGGTGGCGGAGAATTTATTCTCTTAGTTTAACACCCTTCTCTGAGACGTACGAGCTCAGAGGTTATGTAGTTGAAGGTTATTAGTGATATACTCCCAATTTGGTAGTGTGACATGCTGAGTGTTGCTGTGAAATGATCATTGTTTGATCATTTGTGATATGATCATTTGTTTGATCACTTATCTTTGTGATCATTTCTTTGATCATTTGTTGACCCAAAGCACAGCTTTTGTATAAAGCGTGGCTTTGTGGATGAGACTTCGTCGAACCTCACACCCCGGAATGGTCAAAACAGGAAAGATGCAGCAAGGTTATTGGGGGTAGCGCCCCTTAGGGTATGTGCATTTCCTTCTGGAAAGGGGTGGTATCATGGTATGGAGCCCAGATATTTACTCATGTTGAAACACTTTATTATCATTGTGTGATGTTGGTTATCGAGCCCTCGAATAAAGGTCCTAAAGGACCGGGGATGGCATACTCGTGTTAGTAGTTACCCATTTAGGGGTAACCCGGCCTTGTGTTGGCAGAGATCCAGTTTGGTTCTCGGGACGTCCTTCCAGAGGCGTTTCCATGTGGCAATGGGAAGTACCTTGGCCTGACCATTTGTTGGAAATCCAAAGAAACAATACGATCTTGTACAGTATTGGTTGTAGAACCTGCTTCCTCAGGAGGTAGCTATAGCAGGCATAATATAATGGTACCTATGTTGGCTAAGATTTATATTCTACTTTCGAAATGATTTTTTCCCACACTATGCACTAATAATAATATCAAATGTTTCTTTTTAATGCGTATCAAGCATCTTTGACTAACATAAGAAGAAATCTCCTCCAAGTCTGCGTTTGCATTGTGTGTGTGGTGGGAGGTCTTACGGTAGTCTCATTTTTAAAAGCATTGCGAATTGACTTTAAAAATATTCCTCTATTTTGATTTTCAAGAAAAATAAACTGCTTTGAGTTCTCACACCAGTCACATGACTGACTCGGAGTTTATTGTATTCCTTCCTAAACTCTGGGTGCCCACCAATTTCCACACGGGCAGTCAAGAGACAGGTTTATCAGGATATTCTGGAATTCAGGAGTTGCTAGAAGCAAGCTGGATGGCATGGCGTATTACTAGTATATAGTATTTCTTTTCCGTTGTTTGTCGTTGTTTGTTGTTGTACGCTCTGATGATATGATGTAATGAAATGTAATGTAATGTAATAACTGATATAGTTCTTTGTTTAAAGATTATTCATTTATCTATTATATGTTGTTCCGCTGCGATCGTGAGATTCTGATGTTGTTCAGTTGTTGTTTTCTTTCTGTTCTATTCTATCTTTTTTTCTCTCTTCTTCTACCTCTTTCTTTTTCTTAAACACTGAGAATTCGTAATTCCGTTCATCTTGAGTTAATCTATGGAGATTAGTGTATATTCAAGGAGTACGGATTTGCGGGTCCTCGCAGCTGGTATCAGAGCATATGGTTAAGCGACAACCATGGCTCTGTTGGGTATTACTCATTAGAGATAGGGTCAGTATTACTCTAGAATGAGTTTGAGTGTAATAATAGCTATGAGAGCGTATTTGTTAGTGAATATAAAATTGTTTTATATTGTGATGATTGGTTTATTGAGTGGCATATGAACCTTCGTCAGCACGGTATGCACAACTATGCCGAAGGGGTTTATAAACACTTGAATAGAACAATTCGACACAGTATTGTTTTAAAATTGGGAAAATGAAATAATTTTACCTTGATTATATTTTATATATAAAGGAATAATTTTTCAGAATTATTAAAGTGTATATAAGTTGATTGTTTGGTTGTTGAATAAGTTGTTTGAATAATCTAAATAAAAGAATAATTGTATAAACAAAAGAATTATAAGAATTGAATTATAATTAAAGTGATTTACAATTGTGAAATAAACTTATATATGTATAAGAAGTGAAACTATATGAATATATTTATGAATATGAGTTGTAAATAAAAGTGAATTTAAAGTTAAATGGAAATTTACTTAGAATTGGAATCTGAATTGATTTATAAGTGGGAATTTAAGTTAAGTAAAGCCAAATAATGTTTATAAAATGGAAGTATAACTTAAGAGATGTTGAATGAAGCTGATATTGGTATCGAAGTAAATTAATAGAGTTAAGTGATAAATGTGAACTTAAGTTATGTAAATGGAATTCAACTTTTGTAATTGAATTGAACGAATGAATTGAATGTTAATCAAATTGAATGTAAATCAATTGAATGTGAATTAAGTTGATATGAAATAATGAATGTAAGTGTTAATTCATTAAAATCTAATGTTATTGGAAGTTGAAAAATTGAATGAAAATCAATTTAATTAAACCAATTGAAAGTGATGGTGTTAAACCAAATCGAATGAATATAAGCAAAGGAATTTGGTTGAAATTAATATACATTGATTGTTATATGGTTATTAGTTGATTGTATATAATTTATTGAGTGTTAATGAAATTGAAAGCTAAAGTAATTGGAATCAAATTGGAAGTTAAGTGAATCTTGAATAGAATTGAATTTGATTTGGAAGTGAACCAAATTGAATATGAATTAGTGAATATAAACTAATTGAAAATGAATGTTAGTAAAACCATCCACTGTTAATGAATCAAATGTGATTAAAATTGAAAACCCATTTCATTGAATATTAATGAGAATATGAATGAATATTTATCGGTTGTGAATGATAGTTGGTTGATGGTTGAATATATATTGCTTTTACTACATTTGCTATGTTGGCATGTATAGTTATTATGTTGCTATATGTTGTATATCGATACTATTGTCTATATACATGTTTCTCATCTGTTTGTTGAGTGTTTAGTAGGCGCGGATCGCGTTTTCTTCGCATTTGGAGCTCGCTTTCGCGCTATATTAGCCGTATATGCTCGCTAATAATATAAATAAGGTACATATCTCGGACTAAATATCGTACTTTTACACTTTTTTCCCTACGGTATGCCTCATCACTTGATGAGATGTATATTTGTGATATATACTGTCATTTTTTTTTCGGATCGAGCCGCGCAAAGGAGACTATGGCGAATTTTTTCTAAAATTTAAGGCGTTTGAAAATTTTTGAGAAAAATTGGAAAATTTTGAAAACTATAACTTTGATATGGAGTTAAAATTTAAACAATAGTAGTTGTTTTAGAAAAGATAACTAAGTATGCCTTGCCAAAAAAAAGATAACTAAGTATGATTTGAAAACTTAGTAAAGTATTGTAAGAAGTTTAACTATGGATTTTGAAAAGTTAATTGATTCTGTAACTTTCTTACTTGGTAATTTCGAGGACGAAATTCTTTTAAGGGGGGAAGTATGTAACGACCCAGAATTATTATTAATTAAAATTTGAATATTTAATTAATTTTAAATATTAATAAGTGAAATTTATAAGTCGAATGAATTTTATTTCGAATAATTGGATTTAATTGAATAATTAAATCGATAATTTAATATGTTAAATTACAGAAATAATTGACAATTGGGTTAAATATGATTGAAAATGATTCGTAAAATTTTATTTTATCATGTTGGAGTTAGAATGATATTCTAGAACTTTTAAAATCGAATTAAAAGTTTATTTGTGAAAATTGAATATTTTAATATTTAATCGACTAGTGAAATTAGCCATTTTTCGAACAGTCTCAGAATTGGACGAAACTAGTTCCATTGGATCCGTAATAGTTTGTTATTATCGGATTTTAATTTTCGTAGCAATCAGAGTTTTCGTTTGATCGTGGCAGCTCGAAACGCATCAAAATTGTTTTTAATATTTATTTGGCAAGTTAAAATAGTCATTTTTCAAACAGTGTCGGATTTCAACGAAACCATTTTCATCTGATCCGTGATGTGATATTATTGTATGGTTTCAAATTTCATGTCAATTGGATTTATCATTTGCCCGGGGCAAACTAAAACGCCTAGAAATTTGATTTACCGATTTAATTTTAAATCGAACGTTTATTGCCATAACTCGCACAGATGATCGAATTAGCTCCCGGAACACATTCCATTGTGTTCGGAATGCGGGGTAAACCTTAGGAACGCCAACCGGCAAGCTTCGTTTGGAGTTCGAAAAATACGAGATGAATAGTGTCGTTGGAATTTTCTATATAAGGACTTGTAAATTTCATTTTGCAACAAAAATAAAGAAACCTAACCCTAGTTTCTTCAGGCCGCCGTCATCACTATTATGAATGGCCGAAAAACTATCAACTTCCCCCTTGTTTATCTATTCATCTACGTGTTTTAGGCAACAACTTTAACTAGGGAATTGAAGAGCTTCGCGAGCTCTACGATTTGAACGGCTGTGATCAAGAACGGGGCATCGGATCGACGGAAAATCGGCCCCAAACACCCGAAGTTCGTGCTCGTTTTTCAAGCTACAGGGACAACCGAGCTTCAGCTCCTCCTGGCGGAAGGTGGTGGTGGCCGAGGCGCTCCGAATGGTGGTGAAAAGATGGGCTATCGACGTTTGTATGTGGTGCGTTCGAAAACCCTAATAGGCGGCTTCATGGGTTTGGTTTACTGGAAGGAACGCGTGAGAGGAGAGAAGGGTAGGGGCGGCCAAGATCTATGCAGTGAAATCTAACGGCTATGATAGATTTGGGTATAAAAATAATAAAAAGAAAGTTGTATTTATTTATATAAAAAATTCGTGTAACTTTAAAATATGATATCTTTTTCATACGAGGTCGAAAACGCGCGAAACAAGTTGCGTTGGAATCGTATGGACGAGCACTACGCGATGGAATTGGATTGGATTCGTTTGGTGTTAGTGAGAATTTTGGGTAAAATTAAACGCGCGTTTAATTTTATTCGAAATAAATCGCTGAAACGAAATTGAAATCAAGGTGAGAACTTCTCACTCAATCGAATCGATTTCGATTTTTATTTTAAATAGTTAGATTTAAAATTCTTGAATGTATGTTTGAATGATGATTGTTATCTATTGATTGTTAAAATAGACATTATACGCCGTTAGTAAGCGGAGGTTATTTATCAAAAGCTTATACCGCGAATATTCATAAACAGTGAAATTGGTATTATTTATGTACTTGGAATTGATTTCCCGCAGTATACAGCGGATGGGACCCTATTGCGCCGCCTATTAAGCGAATAATATTTTAAATCCCATATACCGCGATAATTCCGTACTGGAACGGAACTGGTATTGTGCTAACATTTGTGGATGCAGGAAAACAGGTTGGAGGGATCCGACTGGATTCCTCAACAGTATTTATTTGATTATGGATATTTTGATATTCGTTGATTATCATATACAGATATATGATATCGTTTTTGTCGTGATTGACTATTTGGTATGTAGCATCATTGGGCCAAATTTTGGAATTTTCAAATGATTTTTAAAGTGATCTTTGAAAGTATATGTTTATAAAATATTTTTGGAATTGATCCATTATAAATAAATAAACGTTATAATTTTAATGTTATAAAAATTATGATTTTTGAGAAATATAGTTAAAAGTTGATTTTTGAAAATATGGGGTTAATGATTTTATAAAATAGTTTAAATTGGGATTTCTGAATTTATTGTAAAAAGTTTAAATATAGGATTTATGAAATTTGATTATTTTGTAAATAAAAAAGAATGATGAAATTATAAAGAAGTTTAAAGACGTTTTAATTAATAATATAAATTGATTTATATAAAAGATTTATAAATTGATATCTATAAATTAAAAACATTGGAATTGTAAAACGAGCTTTTATAAGTGTTAGAATGAATTGTGAATGAATTTCATAAATGAATGAAATTTATAGGATTATAACGGTGAAGTTATAAATGGAATTTTATAAACAGTAGGTTTATAAAATTTGTAAAGTTATTGAAAGAATAAATTTGGGAAGTTAAAAGAACGATTTTGCAAACAAATAAATTATAAGTATTTAACTTATAATATGAACCTTTGGTATATAATTGAGTTATGAATTGAGTAGGTTAATAAAGGAGATTTATTAAAGGAAGTTGTTATAAAATAAATAGAAATGGAATTTATAAACATTGCTTTATAAATCCGTAAACGACTTATTTTGATAAGAAAATTGTTTAACTTATTAATGGAGTTATATTCATGTTTTAGACAGTGAATAATCCTTTAAAACAAAATGTATAGAAATGATGAAATTGGTTAACGAAGTATATTCACATTTTTGAATAGTGAATAATGTGTTAAAGAAATTGTTTTGAATGTGATGTTTTAAATAGAATTAAAACGATCTAACGATGTTTTTAAAATGTGTTAAGATTCGAAACCATAGATTTCAACATTCATTGTTGAAATAGACGTTTTCGAGAAATAGAAGGAAATGGTGGACTATAACACTGTTGTTATAGTAAATGATTTCCGAAAGGAAATGTTTTGTATAGTATTGGGATTTATATATCTATTTTAATTTCGAATCCCTATGCTTGTGATTTTGGGTTGTCGTAACGATGTTTTACGCAACATTCGTTTTGGCCCAAATAAATATGGTTAAGAGAATGATTTCCTTAAAGAATGAAATATATACTTAATTTCGACTTAAGTATATTGAATATTTTCCAAAGGTTGAAAATAAATAGATTTGTGAATTACTTATTAATAAGTAAGTATAGAAATGTTTTTTTTCCAATGTGAAATAAAACGTTTTGACAATTTATATTTTTGAAGATAAATTGAAAATGAATAATTGAAATCGTATATTCATAGATATTTTGGAATATAAATTCATTATGGAATTTATAAATGAAAAGGGGAATTTGTTTAAAAATAAACGTTGCTTAGTTTTTGAAGTATGGGAATTAATTTACGGATTTGAAACGTAAATATAAAGTAAATCGTTAAGGATTTATTTAATTGGTTTAAATGAACCATGTTGAAATGAAAGTATTTTTGCATAAGGAAATGTTTGAAATTTGTTTTCAAAAGTGGTAAAGGTGAAAAGTGATTTTGAAAATTGTTTTCAAAATGGTTGAAGTGTGAAAATTATTTATCTTGTAAAGATATTTTTGGGAAATAAATAATTTGGAAAATTATTTGGAATCTGGTGATGTTGTGCATATCCATTGATAGTTCAATAACCGACTATCAATATTTACCTTTGAATAGGTATTTGTTGTGATTTGCTGAATTTGAATGCCATACTTATTTTTAAATTATTGCGCTCGTTATTCGGATTACCCATTCCGAATAGTGATACGACATAATGGATAGCATTGATGACCGGTGTTGAAGACCGGATATTTTTGAAAATGGAAGGATTACCGTCGAATGTTTCTGCACCGAATGGTCCCGGTATAGAAATTCCATATGTGATGGGAATTCCAGAAGTGATTAGTGAATATCCGGATTGCAAGGACTTCTTTGTAAGTGCCTTCGGTTCTGTTCGAGCCCAGAACAGACTTGTATGGATTGTATGTCTGACATTACAAATTGAGATATAAAGCTGATTTCTTTCAAATATATTTCTGTTGGTGGCGGAGAATTTATTCTCTTAGCTTAACACCCTTCTCTGAGACGTACGAGCTCAGAGGTTATGTAGTTGAAGGTAATTAGTGATATACTCCTAATTTGGTAGTGTGACATGCTGAGTGTTGCTGTGAAATGATCATTGTTTGATCATTTGTGATATGATCATTTGTTTGATCACTTATCTTTGTGGTCATTTCTTTGATCATTTGTTGACCCAAAGCGCAGCTTTTGTACAAAGCGTGGCTTTGTGGACGAGACTTCGTCGAACCTCACACCCCGGAATGGTCAAAACAGGAAAGATGCAGCAAGGTTATTGGGGGTAGCGCCCCTTAGGGTATGTGCATTTCCTTCTGGAAAGGGGTGGTATCATGGTATGGAGCCCAGATATTTACTCATGTTGAAACACTTTATTATCATTGCGTGATGTTGGTTATCGAGCGCTCGGATAAAGGTCCTAAAGGACCGGGGGATGGCATACTCGTGTCAGTAGTTACCCAGTTAGGGGTAACCCGGCCTTGTGTTGGCAGAGACCCGGTTTGGTTCTCGGGACGTCCTTCCAGAGGCGTTTCCATGTGGCAATGGGAAGTTACTTGGCCTGACCATTTGTTGGAAATCCAAAGAAACAATACGATCTTGTACTGTATTAGTTGTAGAACCTGCTTCCTCAGGAGGTAGCTATAGCAGGCGTAATATAATGGTACCTATGCTGGCTAAGATTTATATTCTACTTTTGAAATGATTTTTTCCTACACTATGCACTAATAATAATATCAAATATTTCTTTTTAATGCATATCAAGCATCTTTGACTAACAAAAGAAGAAATCTCCTCTAAGTCTGCGTTTGCATTGTGTGTGTGATGGGAGGTCTTATGGTAGTCTCATTTTTAAAAGCATTGCGAATTGACTTTAAAAATATTCCTCTATTTTGATTTTAAAGAAAAATAAACTATTTTGAGTTCTCACACCAGTCACATGACTGACTCGGAGTTTATTGTTTTCCTTCCTAAACTCTGGGTGCCCACCAATTTCCACACGGGCAGTCAAGAGACAGGTTTATCAGGATATTCTGGAATTCAGGAGTTGCTAGAAGCAAGCTGAATGGCATGGCGTATTACTAGTATATAGTATTTCTTTTCCGTTGTTTGTTGTTGTTTGTTGTTGTACGCTCTGATGATATAATGTAATGAAATGTAATGTAATGTAATAACTGATATAGTTCTTTGTTTAAAGATTATTCATTTATTTATTATATGTTGTTCCGCTGCGATCGTGAGATTCTGATGTTGTTCTGTTGTTGTTTTCTTTCTGTTCTATTCTATATTTTTTTCTTCTCTTCTTCTACCTCTTTATTTTTCTTAAACACTGAGAATTCGTATTTCTGTTCATCTTGAGTTAATCTATGGAGATTAGTGTATATTCAAGGAGTACGGATTTGCGGGTCCTCACAACAACATCCCAATTTAAATTAAACATATCATAAACCAAAGCATCCATATCACACAGCATTACTTATCTCAATCTGAGATCTCAAACCATTCAAAGCAATCCATATTATCTATCCCTACATAAGTAATGATTTATTAAGCACCATTAATTTATAATGAACTAAATTAATTACTTCATCTTTAATTAATTTAAAATAAATTAATTACTTTATCACAATAAATCTTGCTTACTTATTCATTAATAAGTTACAAATCAATTAGTTAATCATCCTCTAATTAATCACCCTTGATTAATTATCCTTAATTACATTAAGTAGTTAACCCTTAATTAATTATACAAATTAATTATTCTTAACCATTCATGGTAATTAACCTTTAATTACCTTCATTGATTAATTATTCTCCTAATTACATTTAATAATTGATCTTTAACTTGATTATATTCATTAATCCACCCTGATTAATTACCTTAGTAACTAACTTCCTTTAATTAATTATATTAATTAAATCAACCCTTTTATTAATTTCATTAATTAATCTTTTAATTATTCTATGAAATCACCACTTAATTACTACCCTCAAGTAACTATCCTTTAATTAATATTCATCAAGTAATTTCCCTTAATTAAATTACATCCAGTAATTATTCATTAATTACTTCACTAAGTAATTACACTCCATTAATTACATTAAGTAATTATACTTAATCTCAACATCAAGTAATCCTTAATTATTTCCCATCAAATGATTATCTTTAATTAATTAAAGTTAATTAATGAACTAGAATTAACCACTTTAACACAACTTAATTATCCTTACCCATATACATTGATTTCTTTGATCCATAGCAAAATTGCTCGACTTAATTTTTCTATAATTTCTTATACTGATTAATTATTCTCTAATTAATCATCATCATTAATTAACTAGCCCTTTTATTAATTTCCATAATTATAAGTCAAACTATTATACATTTAAATTTTAACTTTTAAATTTTGGGAAAATCTTTAATTAGCTTGTTTAAATAAAATTAAACAAACTCACCATTTTAAAAACTTAATAATTCCAACATCTCATTAAAAGTTGGTATTAAAATTGTTTTACATATTTAAATATGATAAAATTCAAAATTAAAAACTTAATTAAGGTTATTCCATGTATATATATAATAATAATAAAACTTGCTTAATTCTTCTTTACCCAATAAAATCCTTGTCACCGTTGTATTTTAAATTTTCAATTTCATTCAAGTACTAGCAAATTAAGGATCTAGAAATCTATCAACAACAAACCCGAGTAAAATACTGGTAAAACCCGAGCCACCTCAACCATATGCTCGAGTCACCCTGACTTCGAGTACTAGAGCCAGAAACACGAAAGCCAACCCGAGCCCCACCCCCCAAACTCCTTCTTCTTCACATTCACTTTCCAGATACGCCTATCATCTCCGTGCACGTGCACGTTTGATTTCGCCGCCACCGGCCTTTACTCCGGTCACCGACAAGTCGGCGACAACTTCGCCGATGCTTCCCCCTACCCAAAATCACGAAATTTCCTTCAACACGAAATCGATCAAATAGATTCAACACGACCCAAACCTGCTCATCGAAATTTCCTCTGTGCCACCACCTCAGGTCGTCAAAGACCACGACACCCTAAATCGAACTTCGCCGTTGACCAATACTCCTTTTCCCCCCTACCTGACCAAGTCCGATGTACCCCAGCCATCGCGATGCCAAAAAAAAAAAAAAAACTACGACGACCCATCTAGGTCCTAAACCCTACAATCAACTCATCCAGTCACCACTGCCATTACAAAAATGCATCACCATTTTTCCTGAAAATTATAGCCTCCAAACTTACTTCGATAGAAAACTCAACCCCTAACCCTTCGCCGTTCACCAGAAATCAAACAATTTTCCGTTTACGTTCAACTGGGAATTTCTCTCGAATCCAAAGCCTAAAAATATTGATTTTATTTTCAAAAATCGTCATTTCTGATAACACAACAGAATATGTAATTGAATCATTCAATTATAAAAATCAAAATTTTGATATAGTTTACATCTTACTGTTTTTATTTATTTTCAGCTAATATCTCTATTTATTTTACTTAAAAAAATATCATTAAACCTTAGATCAGTTTAAAAAAAATCATGCTTAGTTTAAATTCCCAAGCCCAGAAGATTAAAGTGAAATAATTTGGATTTTAATCTGAGTTTATCTTCTGAACCTAAAACAGAGAGGAACTATGTACAACCAGACATATACACAGCATTCAAACAAACATGGTCAGGAACTAAACAAACATGCATTCAAATTTAAACAGTCATCACATACCCACTTCAAATATTTATCACTTATACCTTTTTTTAAAAAAAAAATATATAATTAAGCTTTAGTTTACTCACCTAATGTCTGATGATGAGCAGAGAATTTGGAAAAAATCTGGAACTTGGGTTCGTATCTGAAAGTTGAATCTTTGCTTAATGTATTATTGAGTTGATCTTGAATTTTCCAAGTTTAAAACTTGAAAGAACTGATTGTTGTTGAATTGCTCAGATTGAAGTTGTGTTTAAACTATGTTTGATTTCAGGTTGGCTTCATTATCTCAGGTTGAAACAAAACAGGCTTTAGATGATTTGCTTTTGTACTTGATTTTACTTCAGGTTCTACTATCAATTTCCTCTTCTCTCTTCTTTATTTTTTTTTTCTTTTCTGAGCTACTAGCATTCGTGTTTACAGATCTTTGTTTGCTAAGTTTTGTTTTAGAGCAAAAGAAAAATGATAATAGAGAAAATTTAATGATATGTAACTTTGTTTATTTTCTTTGAATTATTATTATTAAAGAGAGAAACTAATGACACTTGTCACTATATGTATTATAAGTGCTACAAATGTTAATTTCATGTCTCATAATACTTACAAATGTTTTTATGTTGTTTTTATATTATGTTTGTTTGTTTTTATTTATTTTGCCTTATTTTTATATAAGTTTAAACTTTTCCCCTTTTATTTACTTTTATAAAATTTTAAAGAAAAGATTCAATATCAATTAATAACCATATATAGAAATACTAGTTGTAAATTTGTTTTTAAGACATTATTTTGAAGAAATAATTTGAATCCCTTATTAATTTTGATTTTTGATTTTTTTTATAGGCTTAGATCATTAATAGTTAAATTAATACATACATATTTATATCTATATATCTATTGTTAAAAATGTAGAGTTTAAATATGAATTACTGTTATTATTATTTTTAAATTTAAAAATAAAAGGTATATCTCTTGATAATATATATATATATATATATCTTAGGTGGATCTTTTGATATTATATACTTTTATTAATTTGCTACAGAAGTTATAAATTTTCAGATATTTATAATCCAACATTTATTATAACTCAAATCCGTTTATATATATCCAGATATTATTAATTGCCAGAATTTATTTGTTCAATTTACAAATTAGTATTTTAATAAATTTAATCTTGTTAATTTCCAATTATATTATTAATTACAATGCCAGAAAATCCGGGTTATTACAATAGCGAGCCTTACTACGAGTTTGTTTTTCTCCCGTAGCCCATGGAGTATTTAGGGTAGCCTCCCGATCTGGAGATATGCTGATATTGGATGGGCTACTGGTACTATTATGTGTTAAGGGGAATATTGGGTCACTCCTTAATGCTATTTTAAAGTAAGTTTATTTTACTATAGACATTATTATAATAGTGCAATATTACTACATAGTAAATAGTTTAACGGATCCTTAAAGGATGGGAGATCCCAAGCATCCTTTAAGTTACTGATGCATTTTTGTTACTGTTCACTTGAGTTGATTTACAGTTTATAAATATTTATGTCCTGACTCGAGTGTTTTGTGTTTTGCTTTACGCTCGAGTCAGCTTGAGTTATTCAGCATTCAAGACTGACCTTTGGAGTTGGAGCTTTGCTTGAAGATCCAGCCATCTATTTTGTTTCAGTATCCAGTGATTTCAATGATGTATTCTGATTTTGTACTGATGTATCTTATTACTCTTCCGTTGTATCTTGTTTAACTCTGATGTATCTTATTTTTATATAGTAGCTTCACGAACTGCTATCTCTTTAATTCCGTTGCATTATTATTTACTCTGTGTCCGTGTTCTGTGATTATTTATTTACTGTATATTCTGAGATTTTGCAAAATTTTATTTACAACGCGGTATTTTGAGCAATTCAAGTCCGACATGTGCGGATGTGAATGGTTGAAAATATCGGGTCATTACATTTTATGAATGATTTTGATGCTTCGTAAGGTGGTTTTAGAAATGTTTGAGTATTCATAAAAGAATTTTTTGGAAAGGGTTTAAATGTTTATAAAAGAAGTTTATAAAAGGTTTGGTTATTTATAAAAGAGTTGTAAATGGTTTTGAATATTTACAAAAGAGCCTTATAAATAAATTTGGAAGTTCTATAAAGTGGTACTGTAAATGGATTTGGGTATATACGAAAAGGAGATTTCATGAATAAAATGAACTATTTTTAAGATGGTTTAGGAAAGTAGATTTTAAAAAGAATTTGAGATTTGGGTTGCTCGAGACTAACCCTTTTAAAAATATGGTGGTATGGAAATTATGTTCCATATTTAACACTGACGGAATAGTGTTTAGAGTTATCCGTACCTCAAATTTGAATAGCGATGCTAGAACCCTTTTAACATGATTTGGAAATAAGAAATCTTCTCAATACTTTTTGTGAATATACTTATTTCAGTGAGATAAGTATATGAATGTTTGGATAAAATGTTTTAGAAAGAGATTTAATAAATAAAAGTTGTGTTTAAGGCTTAGTGGTTTCTTTAGGTAATTAAATCTCTAGATTTATATTGTTTGTATATTTGATAGTTAAACAACCGAATATCAAATCTGGCCAGTTTTGAATTAGGAAGTATAATTGTAAATTCGAGTTCCCTGGTAAGGACCCCAATACTTACTTCCAAAAGAACCGAAAATGAGTCAGCTGGAAATTATCGCTTGTTGGTTTCAACAGACCGGGAATGGATATGTTATCTGAAAACCACTTCGAACCAACACATGCATTCAAGTGGAAGAGATCTTGATGATGATTGAATAGGGAGCTCTTGAAATCCGAGGGCTACTTACTACTAATCCTAAAGGTAATTCCAAGTACCTTCGGTTTCGTTCAGACATAGAATGAACATATATGGATGAACGAGGGCATTGCATTTCTTCCTAGAGGGTAGTATTAGCATTCCAAGATGGTCTGCTAGGAGGAAGAAGGCAAAGACGTGACTTCATGAGCCTCACAAACCAGACAATGGAAAAAATAGTGTATGTAGCATAGATATGTGGTCAAATACCATTAGGAGCCGCCATTCCTTTCTAGATTGTCCATATTCATATTGTTTTGCGTACAGATACTATGATAGTATAAGGCCTTGGTGTGAAAAGGGATGAGGTAATCCGGTTCACCATGTTAAAGGGGCAGACGGCTTTATGCAGCAGGGGTAGAATAAGTTCTTGTCAAACTCCAAGTGCATTTTCTAGGGGTGTACCATCAGAAGGTTGTTCCTTACCTTGCCATAGTGTAGAATCCTATCTCCAATACATCCCTTTACGGCTTGATTTTAGAGCCTTGTATGCTGGAATTTAATGTGGTAACAGTTTCAGCTATTTTGATATGTATTTAAATCCTTAGACATTATTATATTATCACTGGACTTTATACATATAAAGGTTTTGGTTATCGTAAGGTCAAAACCCGTCCGTGTTTATGTTCGGCGTGGCTACCAAGCTGTAACGCTCCAACTTTATGCCCATGTTACCCAAGAATATCATAAGTAATACTATCGAGTAATATGAAAAATAAGGCTGGTTAGGAGCGACCACCCATAGTATTGCTTTGGAAGAGTATCGATACGTTGAATTATAGGACTGTATTTTTTCCCTTTTGTATAGTTACATTTTAGAGAGATATTTGGTGTATTATATTTGCGTTGCGACATATGATTCTATGTTATATTATTATATGATATATTGTTCAAAATCAAATTAAGCCACTATATTATTATTATGCGCCTGGATTATATACTTTACGAGATACTTTTGATTTCAAAAGAGTTTTTAAAGTAATAATTAAGTTGTTTGGATTTACTCACACCAAATCCATGCCTGATTTGGAGTTTATTTTCTTTTCCTAAACTCTAGGGTGCTTAAACTTGAATGGACAGCCTAGTAGTTAAAGTTTTTTCGTAGATTCGCTAGGTGGAGTTTGGTGCAGGTGGCTTCATCGATAGCTAGTTATTTTTCTTATTTTTTCGCTATATTATATTTATATTGTATTTAGTTAGGTAGGGACAGACTGTTATAACTGTCATAGGGCAGCAATTGTATTAGTATGACTCTGAAGTAACATTTTTGAAATGACTTTGTAATATATTATGTTGAGTAATATGTATCATTCCATTGTGTTGTGAGATTCTGTATTATTTAGTTTCTTCTCTTACATCATTTCTTTCTTTAAACCCTACTGATCATCTTCCCAACACTTGAATGCTCGGTACGTAATACAATAGACGTGTTAGTGTCAATTTTCGAGGGTCAAAAATCCATTCGTTACATATTCACATACTACAATGGGTCTCGAAATCACACATGGATTCCCACATCTCAAAATATATCTTGGAATAACACATGGATTCCCACACCCTAATAGGTCATGGAACCAAACATGGATTCCAACATCTTAATGTAAAATTCGAATATACTTCAAGCACGTAACCCTTATATGGTTTTGGAGTTGTTATAGTTTCAAGTCATTTCTTACAAGTACACTCCCTTTCTTACCGAATGTTCCAAAACCAATCGATCGATTTTCGAAATACTCAATACCGTTTCTTTTGGAAATGATCAGACAATACATGAGAACAAGGATCACCCCCTAACCATTTAAGTAGATGGATTTCTTATCATTTGTCCTAGACGAACAAAACTAGCTTATATGTATAGTATAGCACCACCGATGGTAACTTTACTATAAAATCCCCGTGTTTCTCCATGATATTTTCGGAGTTAAAATCCTTTGATGATAAGTAGGGAATTGCTTCCCTACCACCAGAATTAAAAAGGATTACATATTTAGGCCAAGATTTGATAGTCGGTTATTTAACTATCAAATAAACAAACATTCAAACAAAGATTACATTTCCTACGGAATCCAAGCCTCTTAAAATTAATCTTTCATAAATTAAATATCTTTCCAAATTATTTTTCAAAATATTTGTATACTTATCTCACCGGTATAAGAATATTCACAACCCATTCCTTTCAAAACTTTTCCACATACTTGTAAAATAGTATAATTATAATCACAAACATTCGGGGAGGTTTTCTATTTTAAAATCATATTAAAAGGATCAAACTGAAAGGACATTAAAATGGAGATATCTGTAACCCTTAACACTATTCCTTTTCTTAAATCTCTTTATTTTATAAATGAATATCTCCTTTACAAGTTTCCAAATCTATTTATTAAAATTTATTTATAATTCTCCAATCTGTTTATGGAATACTCTTTATAAATCGCAAAATCACATTTATAAAACTATCCCTTTTTGGATCTCTAAAACAATTTATAAATCTCCTTTCTAAAATCATTTAAAAACCAAACTCTTTTTTGCAAATCCAACTTCTCTTTCCAAATTTAAAAATTCCTTTAATGAATTCTTTTCACTAAATAGAACCCTTATATATATCTTCCGATTTAAAATGATTCCTTTTTAAATAAACAGTTTATTATTTTTAAACACCTTTTACAAAATAATTTATTTTCTTAAAACACCGTTAACAAAACAACTAGTTATCTTTAAACAACATTAGTAAAATAATACTAAAAAACATTAAATAAATAATAACTTTTCAACAAATTAAAATAATATAATGATTGACCTTAACAATTAATTACCTTTCAAACATTATTGATATAATAGTAAACAAATTTTAAAACAATATTTTATAATAATAAATTAACCATTAAACAATATTATACAAAATAATAACTTTGGATAATAATTAACTTTTAAATAATAATTATCTTTAAAATCAAGTTATTATAAAATAACTTTAAATATCATTAATGTATATAATAACCTTTAATCATCTAGAATATAATTTAGTAATTTAAACAATATTGAAAATGTAAATAAGCTATCTTTAGACATTGTTGATAAAATAATTATTATGTAAAACAATTTGCTATAATAATAAATATATAAACACTCGTAATTGTTTAAAAATTGAAGTTGATTTAAATCGATAACTTTCTAAATTCGGAAAGAGGCATAGGGACCACAATGGTACTTAAACAAGTTACCATATAATTTGATTTAAATTTAAAAGTTTATAATTGGCATTTACATAATCAACATTTATCTAAATAAATTTAATAATTAACCACCACTAGTTAACATATCACTTTTTCAAAGTGGCATATCAATTATCGACCTATAATTAGATATCCAAATCTATAAAATAACAGCACAAAGATTTATTCTTCTAATAAAATGACCAGTTGATTTAATTAACAGAATGCTGCTTTATTCTACTAAACAGGTGTCCAGATTACTCTATTCAATTTACTTTAACAGAATGGTGATTATTTAGCCTAATAGATAATGCCTAAGAAGTATAATTAATTAAACTACATAATTATCCAAATTATGTAATTATTATCATGAAGTATTAATTTATCATTAAATTATGCTACACTAAAGCGAACAACAACTTATGTCAATGTGTTGTCCTTGTCAATATAAATCCAATGCAAAAATCAACGGGTCGAACGAATTTAATGTTAGAACCTAGAATTTTAACTTTCTGATTGTGACAACTATATAAGTAAATATTATATAAACTAACAAAACTTGTAGAGAAAATATTTTTTGCTTGGGAAATATTGTAACAATTTGTAGACCAGATTCCAGATTGAAGCTTCAGCAAAGTGTTAGGTTTAAGGTATGAGTTTAGTAGTAAATTAATTTTAAAATCTCTCAAAAGTGGTATATGCATGCACATAGAATATAAAGTTTTTCAAAAACATTGTTGACATGCAAAAAAACACTAAATTTAGTCAACTGAATAGTATGATTCAGCTGGCTGAATATTGTGCATGTGCACAAATGGATTTGAATATTCAAACGGCTGAGCATGCTAATTCAGTTGGCTGATTGTATCCTATTTGCACCATTTTCTTGCTATTTTGATTTCAAAATGATTCAGCTGGCTGAATTACTCCATTTAGACGGCTGAATCTTCATAACGACTATATTTTGAAAAGACGCTTCAATTCAATTAACAGAAACAACTCTTAATTCAAGAATTTCTTTCATATCTCTTCATGGCTATCTTTCACAAACGATTATAACTCTTCAATCTCTATAAATAGCCATGAATTATATTGTTTTAAGAACATATACTAATTCTAATTCTCATTCTTATTTTCTAAACCATCTTGCTATTTGAACTCTAAGCATTCAACACTTCATTCAGATCACTTGTACATTCAAGCATACTTCATTATTTAATAAACTTCCTATCTTCATGAATTATACAATGTACCACAAAGGAGAAGATGGTAGAAAGGGTGTACTCCAAAGATTTATTCGTGCTATTAAAAGAGAACATTCTATAAAGACAGTTCTCTATATCATTGAAGTCCTATTTGGTTACTCATGCGGTTGAAGTCCTATTCTGTTGCTTAGGAGGTTGAAGTCATGGTCCATTGCTCAGTCGAGGTAATACCTGTTCCTCCGGTAAAGTGAGGGTTGATAGTTAAATTTCAAAAGGAGTCTGGAACTGGAAATAGAACAGAAATTTCGAATCAGTATAAAAATCTCTGGTGTCATTTACTTTTACATTTATATTTCGCATAAGTAAATAGTTTAGTTAATATTCCATATTACATGATCCTTAGTTTCTTTTATTTGATACAGCGGTTAATAGATTCGATAGCATGAAAAATTCAAAGCTTTTTGAAGGAGCCTACATGATATTTTCGGAATTCAATGGCTACGCGATTAGAGAATTAGCCGAAGCTCACGGTTTCAATTAACTTTTTGGGTATGGTTCTAATAATATTAAAATCTACCCTCTTTTAATTAAGCTCTTCTATGCCAATATGAATCTCGATCGTCAAAATCCCCAAAACAAAGATGATTGTATATGGACATTGTTTTGTAGAGTGAAAATTTATTTACCCCTTCAAAGATTAGGCCATATTCTAAGTTGTCCATTCAAGGGGTTCAATATTGACGATGTTGATGTTGATATGTACAGTCGTGATGAAGTATCCCATTTTTTCTTGTCGAACGATTTAACCATTTTAAAATCTAGTTCCTTACGTTCGATGGCAAGAATTATCCATCGTACGCTTATTAGATCTCTACAACCGTGGATCGAAAGTTATGAAAAAGTATACAAAAGGGATTTTCAAGCTTTATAGTCTATTTACTCCTCTCAAGGAATAAATTAGGGCAAAATAATATTGGATGAATTTTTTTACTGTCAGTCATAAAAGAAGCTACAAAACGATTCACTATGGAGCTTACATAATGCAGATTCTACAAAATTTTGGAGTTCCATTACCCGGTTCCGACTTCATGACTATAGGCGAGCTTAACTCGAAAATACTTAGTCTCATAGGTCTTCCTAAGCGTCCCGTAAACCAACAAATCCTTATCATTCAAGAATGGGTCGCAAAATATAGTCAAGGAATTCCACAACCTAAAGACACGAATATTGCTTCCTCCTCCACTCAAGTTCCTCAACAAGAAGAAGAGGACGATGAAATTCATGAACTTCATATTGGCGTGCCTCCTAAGCAAGCACTTGTCGTGTTATCATGGAATCAAAGCAAACTCAATCGACGTTTAAATAATGTTGAGAAAAACGTGTCTAAAGCAAACAAAAAGCTAAAGTCGATAAAAGGTTTTTTAAAATAAAATTTGGAAAAGATTTCTTTTTCCGGATCCACTTCGACGGTTATATTGAAAATCCGGCACCATTCTCTTAGACGACCTCGAAAGATGAAGGAGATGAAGTAGAATGTAGTGAAGAATTCTAAACACGTTTTGTTGCGTTACTATGATGGTTAATTCATTCAAGTTGTAATATTTTGTTTAAGACCTATTTTTACGATGTTTATGTACTTTCTTCAATCAACAATGTTCTATGTAAAGTTACTATGTAAGATGCTTATTTTGTTTCTCTTGTCTATATATGTATGAAAATTGTTTATTTATTTCTCATATCAATTCTTTTTTTGATGCCGCACTTTGAGACCCATATTAACAAAGAGTATTACTGAGTAGTACTGTCTGCTAATGCGGAGAATAGGGCTGCTTAGGAGCAACCATGCATAGCTTTATCTTAAACATCTATTAAATACGTCGATTTGGTGCTTCATTTCTTTTTCATTCTCAAATGGATCGACATATTCAATAAATGCTTAATACAAAACTATGGTGCCTGCCGGATCTATTCAGAACAAAACACAATATAGATAACACAGATCATAGAACAGCAAACACAATCGAATACAAACATATACATCAGATATAATACATAGTTTTTATATGGTTACTTTGTTGTATGACATACTTATGTATATTCTTTTGTGGGACTGATGTATGTATATATTGTAGTTGTAATACGAGAGGATACAATTGATAGGGGGAGTATCCAGTCAAGGGGAGAAAATTACTTTATATATTTAATAACTTACATGGTTGTCATCATTAAAAAGGGGGAGAAATTTATAACCTTGAATTTTGATGTTTTGATTATGACACTATATAAGTAAATAATATGCGGACTAACCAAACTTGCAGGAGAAAATATAGTTTTTACTCGAGAAATAGTCTAACAATTTGCCGATCAGATTCCGGATTGAAGCTTTAACAAAGTGTTAAGTTTAAGGTCTGAGTTAAGTAGTAAATTCATGTTAAAACCTCCCCAAAGTGGTATATTCACTCATAAACAATTTAATTTTTTTCAAAAACATTGTTGATATGCCATAAAACACTAAATACAGTCGACTAAATAGCATTATTCAACCGGCTGAATACCATGCATGTGCACAAATTGATTTGAATATTCAGATGGCTGAGCATGCTAATTCAGCTGGCTGAATTGTATCCTTTTTGCACTGTTTTCTTGCTATTTCGATTTTAAATTGATTCAGCTGGCTAATTTGCTCCATTCAGATGGCTGAATCTTCTTAACGGCTATATTTTGAAAAGAAATGAATGGAAACAACTCATGATTCAAGAGTTGCTTCCATATCTCTTCATCGCTATATTTCACGAACGATACCAACTCTTCAATCTCAATGAATAGCCAAAAATTCTATTGTTTTAAATACATATACTAATTTTTATTCTCATTCTTATTTTCTAAACCATCTTGCCATTTAAATTCTAAGCATTCAATACTTCATTCTGATCGCTTGTTCATTCAAGCATACTTCATTAGTGATTTAATAGACTTCCTATCTTCACGAATTACACAACATACCACAAAGGAGAAGATTATAGAAACGGTGTACTCTAAAGACATATCCATGCTATTAGAAGTGCATATTCAGTCAAGGGAATTCACTGTATTATTGAAGTCACGTTCGGTTGCTCTGGTAGTTGACGTCTTATTCTGTTGCTTAGGCGGTTGAAGTCCTATTCGGTTGCTTAGGCGGTGTAATACCTATTCCTCCAGGTTAAGCGAAGGTTGATAGTTAAATTCCAGAAGGAGTTTGGGACTGGACGTAGAATTGAAAGTTTGAACCCTTATAAAAATCTCTGGTGTCATTTACTTTATTATTTTACTTTTATATTTGTATTCCACACAAGTAAATAATTTAGTTAACATTCCATATTACATGATCCTTAGTTAATTTCATTTAAAATGTGTGAGATATACATTTTTTAAGTTAATATACTTAAATAATATAAATCAAAACATTAAATGAATAAGTTCCTCACCAACCAAAGACCATAGCCCAAAACGTACGCATGCAACATCCCCCTCATGCCTGAACATTCATGTTTCCATGCCTTTGCAAGCTTTCTCATCAATTTACAACCCAGTCCCAAGCATTCAAGCCCACCACTATGCAGCCCATCACCTCATTCCCCCTTTTTCTTCATGCCAGCAGATATCATGCACCTACCTTCTCCACTACTCACGCCATCTTCCGGCATGTCACCCCTGCATGCATGCGCATATACACATAGTACACACGCAACATCAAAAAGGCCGCAGCCCTAGCTTTCCCTCCATCTATCTCCAACACAATCTACAGCACCCTACCTCCTAAGAACCGAACGCAACAGCCCACCCATTTCCATTCACCTATTACCCACACATGCATACACATATTCATGTTTTCATTCTTGATCCCCAAACCGTACCCATTCTCCTTCTATAACCTCAGCCCAACATGCAACTACCAAACCCGAAAGCCTAACTTCCGTAATGCAATTCGCATAAGCATGAATAGGGCCAACACTTAAACATTTATGCATAGACGAGAACACACATCACTGCGCACACACATGCACCTAAGGCCAATAGTGGGTGTCGTTTTATTTTGAAAAAGGATGTGTGGTATTACATTTTATAACAACAATAAAGGAAATGAGGAAAATGCCAACCCAGAATTTTTGTTGTCCTGTATATTTCGTTTGGCATGAAAGAAAGAAAACTTGCTTTCTTTAGTTATTCATTCCTTTCGTGCTTTAGTATATTGGGTAGCTTCCATATATAATCAAAATTTTGCTTCGCAGCTAAGCTAACAAAGTACAAATAATTAAATGCTAAAACCAAAATCAGCTACCAAAGGAAAATAAGCACATGCAATCAGAAGTAACACACTTTCTCAAAGATAGCACTTGTTTGCTATGAACCATCAGATCATGAAGGATCCTACAGCTCATATCTCTCTCATCTAGTTGCTGCGGATTGCCAACATATCTGGGCCTAGCCCACTTTGTTTATTTGTATATAAATAGAGTGTTGTACCGTTAGTTTGTGATATACAATTTATTAAGTTTCAAATTCAATACACTTTAGCAAATTCTCTCTATTAAATATCAATCTCCTTTATGGTATCAGAGCAAATGTCAAACAACTGATCATCAGAATCAGCTCTATGTTCATCATCGAGCCATCCAAGAAGAAAGACTCATAATCAAATCTTCGGTTGCCCTAAGTTTTCATAGAGCATCTCATCATTTGATTCTCCTACTCTTCTCCTATTCCTTCTTAACCCTAAACCAATTCTCATATCTGTTCTTATCAGTTTTCCTTTTCAAGATTCACTTTCTTCGATCAGTATCTGGCTGCAAATTAAATATCTGCCTCGCCAGTATCTGTTCATTTCATCATGACTGAAGAGAGTGCAACCGTTGCTACATCAGAATTCAGAGCCAACAATGCTGCTATTTTCTCTAGAATAATAAAGTTAAAAGGTCAGACAGCAGTACAACTAGATGAGAGCAACTACATCATGTGGAAATACAAACTGAAACTGCCATAAAAGGCCATGGGTTAGAAGAATATATTAATGGTACTCTGACCATTCCACCCAAGATGATAACTGATAATCCAAACAAGGTGATCCCTAATCAAGAATTCATATTCTATCAGAGATAAGGTAATCTTCTTGCAACATGGCTAATGTCCTCAATCAGCACAAGCATCTTATCTCATATTGTTGGATGCATAACTTCACAAGAAATCTGGGAAGCTATTGAACAATTCTTTAATTCCCAATCCTCTGCAAGAATTGTACACTACAAAAGACAATTGCAGAATTTAAGAAAGAATGATATGTTAATGAGGGAATACTTAACAAAGGCCAAGAATTATTGTGATCTCCTCAGCACGACAGGATATGAAGTATCTGAAACTGAGCAGATTCTCACAATCTTAAGTGGATTGGATGAAAATTATGAATCCATAGTGGCTGTTATCTCAGCTAAAAATAATTTACCAAACATTCAATATGTTCATGCAACCCTTCTTGCACATGAAGGGAGAATTGATCAAAAGAAAGTACAAAATTCTGACTGCTCTATCAACTATACTTCTGTCAATAAAAAGAAAGGTCAAGACACTCCTCAAAACTCAAACAAAAATCAAACTGGAAGCTTTAGAGGAGGAAATCAAAATAGCAGAGGTAGAGGCAGCCGAAGATGGAACAATTTTAATCGACCAAAGTGTCAGATTTGTGAAAGAATAGGACATACAACATCAAAGTGCTATTTCAGATTTGATCAGAACTACTCTCTCAACAATAATAACAACAACAGTCAAAGATCAACCAATCCAAATGTTAACATGGCACACACAGGAGTGGATACCAGCAATCAAAACACTGCACAACATTCAAAAAATGAGGATGCATCATATGAAGAGTGGTACCCAGACTCAGGAGCTACAAATCACATTACCAACAGTTTGGAAAATCTGAATTTAGGAAACAAGGAGTACAAAGGTACACAATCAATTCTTTTAGGTAATGGTAGATCTATAAGAATCACATACACTGGGAATGCTAAAATTCTTGGCAAAAGAGAATTACACTTAAATAATTTACTTAGAGTTCCTCAAATAAAGAAAAACCTCATAAGTGTTTCTCAATGTGCCAAAGATAATCAAGTATACTTTGAATTTTATCCAAAACTTTGTTTAGTTAGAGATGCGTCAACTAGAGAAATTTTACTGTCGGGTAATGTGCAAAATGGTCTATACTCATTCAATCTGAGGCAGCATAATAAGGTACCCAACTCTGGAAAATGGTGCAACAATGTTGAAAATAATATCAGATCTAACAAAATCTTTGATCTTTGGCATTGTCAATTGGGTCATCCCAATATTAATACTGTAAAATTTGTCTTGAAGAGTAATAAAATTAATATTAATGATATATCTCTACCCTACATATGTTCTGCATGTCAAATAGGAAAGAATCACGAATTACCCTTTCTTGAGTCCTCAACCAAACATACCAAACCATTAGAGATGGTAGCTACAGATTTATGGGGACCAGCCCCAATAAATTCTGATTTTGAGTTCAAATATTGTATATCTTTTGTTGATTCTTTTTCAAGATATACATGGATATATTTCCTAAAAACTAAAGCAGAAACACATAGGGCAGTTATTCAATTTATTACTCAAGTGGAAGGGCAACTTAATCATCAACTAAAAATAATTCAAACTGATGGAGGAGCAGAATTTAAACCATTAAAGAATTATTTCTTAGAAAAGGGAATAATACATAGAACTACCTACCCCTATACTTCTGAGCAAAATGGAATAGTTGCGAGGAAGCATAGGCATATTGTTGACACTGGCATCACTCTTTTGGCACATGCTTCAATGCCACTCAAGTTCTGGCCTGATGCATTCAATTCAGTCGTACATCTCATCAAAAAAATGCCAACAAAGGTACTACTTAATAAAACTCCTTTAGAATTATTATTTAATACTGTACCAGATTACAATAGCCTCAAAACATATGGTTGTCTATGTTTTCCCTATATGAGGCCATATAATTCTCATAAGTTAAGTAATATATCAACATTTTGTACCTTTATTAGTTACACTTCTAATCAGAAAGGGTACAAATGCTTGACTAGTGATGGAAAAATCATAATATCTTGACATGTCAAATTTAATGAATCTATATTTCCATTTGCTAGTGCAGAAAATCAAAGAAACACTACTCCTCATCAAAATAACCTTAATGAGGAAGGAACTGGTCATCATATGATGACTAGATAAAAACATGGTATATTCAAACCCAAAGCATATCATGTCATCAGCAACTTATCTGAACCTGTTTGCTTTAATGAAGCCGTACAGGATGAGAAATGGAAAGCTGCAATGGATGATGAGTACAATGCCCTCATCAAAAATGGAACATGGACACTTGTTCCTGCACCAAAGAATAAAAATATGATTGGATGTAAATGGACATATAGAGTCAAGAAAAATTCAGAAGGCAATATTGACAAATATAAAGCCAGACTCGTAGCCAAGGGCTACTCTCAACAATATGGGATAGACTTCAGTGAAACTTTTTCACCAGTTGTAAAACCCACAACTATAAGAGTTATTCTCACTATTGCTCTTCACAATAAGTGGCAAATAAAACAACTAGATGTCAATAATGCTTTTTTAAATGGTGAACTTGATGAGGAAGTTTATATGCAACAGCCATCAGGATACATTCGGAGTGACAAGAAGAATTGGGTGTGCAAACTTGACAAAGCTATATACGGGCTTAAACAAGCTCTACGTGTTTGGTATGAAAAGCTTAAATCTACTCTTGTTAATCTCAATTATCATCCCACTAAGTTTGATAATTCTTTGTATGTTAAAAATTATAACAACATTATTGTGTTCATACTTGTTTATGTGGATGACATCATAATCACAGGAAATTACATGAAGGAAATCAAGTATGTCACTGATCACTTAAACAACAAATTTTCCTTAAAAGACTTAGGGAATTTAAAATATTTTCTAGGCATTGAAGTCATAAGGAAATCTGAACATGAACTTGTTCTCTGTCAAAGAAAATACATATCTGAAGTTCTAAATAGAGCTAAATGAGTGCTGCAATGCCCATGCCTACCCCAATGTCAAGCAATTTACACTTATCTAAAGACAAAGGGGAAACCTTTGATAATGAAAAACTTTACAGATGTATTGTAGGGGCTTTGCAGTATATCACGATTACTAGACCTGATTTATCATTTGCCGTAAATAAAGTTTGCCAATTTATGCAGAAACCCCTAGATCTTCAGTGGAAGGCAATCAAGCATATTCTAAGATACTTAAAAAGATCAATCAATCAAGGTCTAAAGCTAAAAGCATGTAAAGACTTATCTATCAAAGGGTTCGCTGATGCTGACTGGGCAACAGATTCTGATGACAGAAGATCAACGACAGGTTACTGCATCTATTTAGGAAGCAACCCAGTGTCATGGTGTTCAAAGAAGCAGCCCACTGTGTCTCGCTCCAGCACTGAAGCAGAATATCGAAGCGTGGCAAGCACGACAGCTGAAATCATTTGGCTCAGATCTTTTCTCAAAGAAATCAAAGTCAATTCCTTGAATCAACCAGTGATATGGTGTGATAACTCTGGAGCTGTTTCTATCTCCTCAAATCCTGTTCTTCATTCTAGAACGAAACACATAGAAATTGATTTGTACTTCATTCGAGAACAAGTTATCAAAAGGGAACTTGCTGATATCATGACTAAAGCTCTCTCGAAGCATAACTTTGAAAGATTCAAAGCCAATATGATGATTGAAGATGTCGGGAGAAGATTTGGGATAAAAGAGGAAAATAATGAAACCCTATGTCAAATTGAGGGTGGCAATCAGAAGTAACACACTTTCTCAAAGATAGCACTTGTTTGTTATGAACCATCAGATCATGAAGGATCCTACAGCTCATATCTCTCTCATCTAGTTGCTGCGGATTGCCAACATATCCGGGCCTAGCCCACTTAGTTTATTTGTTTATAAATAGAGTGTTGTACCGTTAGTTTGTGATATACAGTTTATTAAGTTTCAAATTCAATACACTTTAGCAAATTCTCTCTATTAAATATCAATCTCCTTTACATGCCAGTGCAGATAAAATGGATACGACAAATATTGTGTTTATAAAGTTTTAGGGTATGACGCTACATAATATCCAGTTTACATACATGTAGCGAATGACAGAAATAAAAATACGATCACTCAAATAATGTGACATGATCACAAGACAACAATAAAATAAACTAGTAATGTGATTTCAGAAATACCAATGCTAGACGTAAAATACGTTAAATGGAAGTTCGATTATTCTTCAAATTAGAAAATATGGAAAATTTCTGTAAATTAAATTAGGATTACGTCATCAAAAATCAGACAATTATTTAAAATATAGATTTTATTATATTCTAAAAACCACAAATCCAATATTTTAAACTAAATAAATATTCTAAAAATCAAAATGATAAAATTCCAGATCATTACAACTTACGTCTTTGCATTATTTTACTATTTATCTACGAAATTATTAAGTGCCATATTTTGTCCCCGTTTTAGGTACGTTACACAATTTTGACCAGTAATAACAGGATAGGTTGTAAGGAAAAGTATGATATTCTGTCCCACAATAGTTGTAGTTTAAGAAAAAGCTGGTCCATTTCTAGTCCATTCATAAGTAAGAGATTTTTCAAATTGGAAATCTAGAATAGAGTTTTATTTAAATAAGCTGGTTAATTTTAAAATTTAGGATATTACTGAAAATGGTTGGGATATGGTAGATAAGAATAGTATTTTTCCAAATTTTGATGTTACGAATATTCTTAACTCTGTACTTTTTAAACCTAAATATAACCATATCTCATATTGTTCAATTGCATGGGAAATCAAGAACTTATTCGAC
Source organism: Allium cepa (assembly GCA_030765085.1). Lineage (NCBI taxonomy): Eukaryota > Viridiplantae > Streptophyta > Magnoliopsida > Asparagales > Amaryllidaceae > Allium > Allium cepa. Next base: position 251,460,898 of record CM060943.1, read on the forward strand.
GCAAAATATGATGAAAAAGTCAATAATCAAGAGGAACTTCCTAAGATTGATTAAATAGCAAAACCGTGTTTGATGGGATTTATAAAAGACGAGGACGATGATGATGCTTCAACGGATGATGAGATAACTAATCTTTCATATAAAGATTTACTTCCTATGTGTGATAAATTAAATAAAACTATTAATAGCCTTAAACTGAAGAATAACGAACAGATATGAAAAATCAAAGCTACTTCAAAAAAGTGATAAATTAAAGAAAAAAAACTTGAAAGCATTAAGATGATAAAAATTCTAATTGCAAATGTTTGAACTACAGGAAAGATTTTTTCTCTTTGATGAAGTTTCCAAATTCCTAAAAAGAAAATTTTATTTTTAAAGAAATGAAAAACTACGCTGTTTTGTATAATAACACTTTACAAAATGAGTTGGCAAATTTTAAAATTTTGAAAATTCCAAATATGAATTGCGCTGGTTTTGAAAAAGAACTGACTAAAATTAAAGAAAATTTCATAACCCTTGAAAACATAATGGTGATTTTGAAAAATAAAAGGCTGTGATTATTCATTCAAATCACAGATTGGGAAAGAAGATTGAAGAAATCAAGGATTTAAAAAACATGAATTTGGAAAACATTGTCTTTTTGAAAATGAGATGCTTGAAACTAGGACGAAAATAAAACAACTTGTAAATGAAAACCATCCTTAGCTAGAAATGATTTTGAAATGAGAGAAATTGTAGTTAGTCATTGTTAAAGCTAATAAATAAAAACAAGCTTTTAATATTCAAAATCAATGATATTAAGTTGATTCTTAGAAAATTTTCAATCGAAGAAAAATCGTTTAACATGTTTTTAGGTAATGAACTTTGTGCTAACAATAGAAAAGGACTTTGATTTGTAAATAAGTCAAATTGGGAACAAATGACGAATAATAAGGCTAGGGGACAAGTGTGTTCAAACGTGTGAAGTGTGACAAAATTGGACATAACCATAGTAATTATCGAAATAGAAACATAAATTAAAAGTCAAACAAGTTTGGCATCCTAAGGCTGTAGTTCTTTCATGATTTATTATATAAGTAAATTGATACCAAAGTTTACAAACATAAACAAATATCGTCATATATCATTTTCTAAGTGATTCGCTTAATCTAACATTTAGGTACGAAAGTGGCTTAAGTAACAACTATGATGGAAACAAATATTGAGTTATGCCATACATTTGATAAGTGATTTTGCAATGTTTCTTAGTTTAAGAAAATGAAATGAAGATCCATATACTCTAGAAAGTAATGGTGGATAAGAATGTAACTTAAAAGGTAAGTGAATGTATGATATTTTTAACTCTGTTTCCTCGTTTTCTTTTGCTGTGTGAAATATGATTTTCTAACACTAATTTAGTGAAATGGTCATAACTTGAGCGTTGAAACTTCAATTAGCAAATTATTAAATGTTCCGAATAGTAGACAGAAAATTCTACAAGCTTTATGTTTGGATATTTTTCTAACTAAGACCTTAAGCCACTAAAAAACTGCAATTATATTGTTTGAAAATTGTTTCACAACTTTTTAACACAGGTGCGCTATTTTGACTTTAAATTGTGACCTAATACCCTAGTTATAAAATTGAAGATATTTAACCTAATGCAAAATACCACAATCTTCATTCTTTGAGTTTTCATTTATTCATTTTAGAAATCTATATGAAAATGCATTCAAGTCGATATTACGGTTAATTAGCATTGCAGAATTGTTTTTGGCACAGTTGGTGTAAATCGTCCATAACTTGTACGTTATAACTCCAAAATTTGAAATTTCAGAAAGAGAACAAAAATACCTTTCATGTTTTGAGAATGTTTTGAATCATATCATAAAACCTTGAAAATTAGTAATAAAATCCGTACATTGCTTGAAAAGTGGTTTCGAATTGTTCAAAAAAGTTGTATTTTGGATTTAACTTTCGATATGCTTGTCGTTTTGACTTGAAATTAACTTCATTGATCGGTAACCTTACATGTCTGAAAGTTTCATATTTTTTGCTAGATCAAATTCTAAACAATTTTTTTTGAATAATACTTCCAAAACAGGTTGAATTGTGAAAATAGTAATGGTTGATGTTTGAAAAAACGAAGATAATATTTTGACATACATGAGATATTGATATTGTTCTTTATGTGATGGTACTTATTCATCACTTTAGACGATGACTAAAAAGTCAAATGTTTGAGAGTTTTTGGCTTTTTTCTTGTGCTTCCGTTTGACATAGATGATTTGGTTGAGAAATTCGAGTGTGGAGCTTGTTTGAATGATAATTTGGAGTATGTAGCATGCTTGTTGCTTACCCTTTATAACAATAACATATACGTACTCTCGTATATATACACTCAACTCATAATAAAGAATTCCATTATCCTATCTCTCAACGAGTTATACCCACCAAACCCAAGTTTCTCGCTTGAACTTAAGCTCTGATACCAAGTATAACGATCCACTCTTTCGACCCTCGAATGTCGACACTAATACATCGACGGTATTCACCTATCGAGTACTCAAGTGCCGGAAAGAAGAATTGTTAGGGTAAAATAAAAATAAAATGAAATAGAACAAGAAAGAAGATAACACAATATCAAAATCTCACATGCAGAACGATAATAATTAATGTCTCAAAAGGTCTTTATCAAAAAGAAAACTTTGATATATACATAATTCAGAGTTAATTGACTTACCTTCAGCCTAAACAGTTATAACAAACTATCCTCACAAATGATGATAGATACAAAACAAGTAATGCAATGGAAAATAAATACGGTAGAGAATCATTTAGCTCCTCTGTAAGAGCTCTACTAAACCATAACTAAATCTAGAAACATACTCAAGCTGACTCGAGCATTAAAAAAATAACACCAGGAACAGTCTAGTAAACCAGCATGATAAACTCAAATCCTATAGATTATCATATATTAAAACCCTTCATAATAAGGGCATCTCATAAGAACACACCGTCAATAAACACAGATAATTTTGTACCTTACAATAACCAAACCAATTCAATTATAAAATTCAGTGATAATATAATAATGTCTAAGTTGTGAGATATACGTAATCATATAGCTGCGATGTATATGAGTGTATATCACAACAATAACAGGTATACAATCATAATCGCTAAGACATGTTCGCTAATAATGTAGGATTTTCGCATAGATCTCCTCAGATCAAAGCTGAATCTGATCTACTACACAAGAATCAGAGATATCCTTCCAAAGCGTTGTAAATCACTAGTGAATGTACCATAGGAAAACCACAGCCGGTCTTGCTAAGTCCTAATACAGTGCTCCCGCATGCATATCCCAATAAGTATCTCTTGAGTCGCATGCACCTTATGGGTTTGCCAACCCTACGGCTATATCTCTGGGTTTAGTCATGCCTGCTGTTGAGGCTACGTCCGATATTTCAGCCCACAAGTCACCACTCGAACAGTTCTTCGACACGAGCTCCAGCTCGAACAAATCATGGAACCACACATGGATTTCCATACCTTAACAGATCTTGGAACCACACATGGATTCCTCAACAGATCTTGGTATCCCACATGGATTTACATACCTCAATAGGTCTCAGAATCATACACGGATCACCACATCCTAAATATATCACGAGCATCTACATGCATTCGAGCATCTCAAATAGAACTCGAATCCCTACATAGATTCCAACATTATGAAGCAATCACAAACCCACCATAAAACCAAGCACAAAGCCATCAAGAACCAATCACTTGCCAATCATGAAGCCATCATGAAGCAATCATGAACCCTTTTCGAAGCATAGAATATATGGTTTTGGAGTGGTTACGGTTTCATGTGATCTCATATAAGTACAGTCCCACGCTTACCAGATGCTCAAAAATGAATCGATCGATTTCTTAGAGATCCCAACTCCGGTTCTATAGGAAATAAAAAGACACACATAATAGGGGATATCACCCTTAACCTTTTAAGCGGACGAATTTCCTTACCATTGTCCTAGAAGAGCAAAATAAATTTATACGTATAGTATAGTATTATAAAGATAACTATACCATATAATCCTCGTGTTTCTTCTAGATATTTCCATATTATATTTGGTTATCTCGAATAACAATGAACATAATCACATATGGGAAATTAGTTCTCATATACTTTCTATAAGCAAGTAATATATAAAGCACAACCGAAACAAACGATCACAACAATCATATAAACGACTCCTAATCCTTGTTTCAATTAATCTTCCATTATTAATTAAAATCCTCTTTTATTAATAAAACTTAGTTTCACTAAATAAACCCTTTTATTAATGAAACTCCATTTGTTAATTAAACTCCACTATTTAATTAAACATCACTATTCATTTTCAACACATTTCAACACTTTCTGAAAGTCCATATACTTATCTCAACCATATAAGTATATTAACAAATCAATTTCATAAGGGCTTAATACAAATGTCACTCAAATACTGTCACTACATACCCAAAATTATTTCACTAAAGAGTATCTTTAAAACATTCTTTTTAAGATCTATTTACGTTCTTACGTATAACTAAAAGGTTAAAGGCGAATGTTACTAACACATCGCCACAACAAACCTAAATCAAATCATACTTGTTATTTATCTTAATAATCCATTATTAAAGAACTAAGTATTTCCCAAACTCATTTACAATATTTTAACACTTTAAAATATTATCTAAGGGTTTAAAAACAAATGTCACTGAAACATTGTTTACATTGAACCCAAAACACTTTACTATTCCATTATATTTAAAACGTTCTTTTTAAAGACCCAATTGTGTTTCGAACGTATAGTCAAACGGGTTAAAACAGATGTTGCACAAAGCTTGATACTAGAAATCCAAAATCACTTTTATACTTGCCATTTACTTAAATATCTATTTTAGGTTCTATGTACTTCCCCATTTATTAAACAAGGTAATATACCCTTTTAGTCAATTTTACAAAACAGTCCATTATAAATAAGTGTTATAATCCCAAAACTCCTTTTATCAATTTATAAAACAATCCATTATAACATAAGTGTTATAATCTAAAATCTCATTTTAAATCAACTTGCAAAATATTAAACTTCCTTTTTAATCTTTTATAAATATTAAAATACCTTTAAAATGATGGATATTTACATATACGATTTTTTTTATAAAATAAAGATATTTGATAAATACTATAAAGCATTTGTACAGTATTATAATATAAAATTCTTCCTGTTTCTTTAATAAAATCATTAATAACTTTTATAAACATATATATACTAAAAGCATAAGTTTAAAATACTTATACTATATTTTAAAACCTTTGATTTAAAACACCACTTTAAATCTGTTTTATAATTTAAAACCATCACTTTATAAATACATAAATGATTTTTAAAAATATGTATAAACCTTGTTATTTCTCATGATAAGTCCGCTAGAAGTACTTATTACAAATACAAAAATGCCTTTGAATGTCTTCAAAGTTAACTTTATAATCGCGGATCACGACTATTTCAAAGTGCATCCATCGCGATCGTTTTGCTTCTGCCATTTACAATTTCCATTTTCAACATCCCACAAATGTCCAAACCAATCCATTTATGTCAAACACACCCAAACGTGTGTAGAGCAACCCAATTTATATATGTGTATATTTACGCTATATGTCACATTTTTAATTTAACATATGCTAAATATCAAGGATTTCAAAGCATGTTTAAACGACTTTATTATCTAACATGTACAACGTACTATCGCTTCTAACATAGCAATATCAAACATGTATATAAGTAGTCTGGGCCACGATACATGTTATGGATGGTCAATAGAGATATTATACTCAATAATAATGTTCTCACTTGTTTTAAGAAACATGGCGGGTCCAAAAGTAATAACTTGCATTAATCATCATGTTGTTTTTATTTTCAATACAATAATAATTATATACACAATGATTTTACAATCAAATTGTGAGTAAAACTCACCTAAGCTCCAATTCTTTCACATTTCCGAATAGTCTAAAATCGAACGCCGTTTAATTTTATCTAAAATTCCAACAAGCTCAAAACTCGACGAATCCAATTCCATTGTATAGATAATCTCGATACGAATGCAAGACGAAAACATTACCTCGATCGGACCTCGTATGAATAAGATACGATCATTATGACATTCGAGATAATTAATTTATAATTTACTAATTAAAAAGGTAATTAAACTAATCACCTTGTCCTACCCTCTACAAACTCCAGGCTGCATGTTTCAACTTCGATGTTGTGATTTTCATCACCCACCGCCACCGCCTTAGGCCTCCAACCACTGTTGCAAGCCACCTGACGCTAGCCCCAACCCCGGCGACCCTTATGCCACTGTTCCCATCCCTAACTCGCCATCGCTATCTATAGTTGAACCCATGAACCCTACTCCATTCATCTTCGATTTCCCACCAACACCTTCGACGCTGGCCTACCAAACTTCACCAGCACGTAGTATACGTCCTCCTCTCCAACTTTGCTCTAGCACCTCTGCCCCTTGACCACCATCGACGATGAAAAGTTAAACCCTAGCTGCGGCCTTCTTTGGTGAATTTCAGTCGCCACAAGCCACGACATGACAATCCAACCAGTCGAATACTCTACTCACCCTGACAAACATTTTCCTAATTAGAACCATCACCTGAAATGGACCATCGTAGTGCTGATCAACCACTGCCAATGGATTTAGCTAAATTAGGGTTAGGTTTCTCATGAAGCAAGAAAGTGTGGTCATTTTATAGAAAATCTTTGAAACTATTCACCCCCCCCAAAATCCCAAACCCTAAATGAGGCATGCTCATTGGCATTCCTACCTAATTACCCTCATTCTGAGCATAATGGAACCATAATCGGGACCTAATTCTATCTTATATAGAAATTAGCTTTTATAACCAAACTATATTATATTTAATTCCTAAAATCAATTGCTATGCGTTTCGAGCTCACACGACCACATAGTATGCCTAATCTCCACGAAACTCGACATACAACAATTTATTATTTCGAACCGAACGACACTAGTTTCGTCAAAATCCGAGATAGTGTTCCTGGAATTATAATTTCAAATGTTAATTAAAACAAATTATATTTAAAATGATTTTAATCACTTTTAATTATAAATTAAAAGCCTTCTCTGTCATTATTATTTACACACAATTCAAATAAGATTTCAAAATCATTTTTGTTCAAATTAAGTCCAACATTCGATTATTTAACTAATTCCAATATTTAATTATAAACTGTTTGTAAATCTAGGTCATTGCGTTCTTCCCCTTAAAAGAATTTTGCCCTCGAAATTCCAACATAAGCCACAAAGCAACAATCATTCATCAATACCAAACGGTATTGCAATCACTGGCAACTATAGAAATAATCACATAAAAATACTATATAGTACTGTAATCACCAGCAACCGAAACTCATAGTTTACCCACGTTCAAAAACCATCTCATCGCACAAGGATGACAACAATCACTTAAATTACCTTATGCTCTACAACCTCTGTATTACTCAGTCGATCACTCATACTACCAAAATAATTCGAAGAGTCATTCCCCATACTCTCCACAATTCAACACGTATAGCGTACATATATTTTTTAAGCCCGTACAATATACATATATCATTCATACACAATATCAACTCTGATCACTAACTCAATCAATAAATTTTACTTCTAAACTAGTATAGATCACTTGACCTCTCTAGGGTAGACTCCGATTTGGTTCCTTGATTAAAAACCTTTGTTTTCCTTACATAGCCATATACTATGATAGAAAACTCCAAGATCACTTCAAGAACCTGTATCAAGCGTTGGCCATCAAAAAACGAGTGAAAAATCCCAACTCGGATCGGCCTGAATCCCCTTGAAATCATGTACTCGAATCCTAAATCAAGATCTAACAAGTGAATAAAATGATCTACGTACAATTTACATACTTTATTCCAATTGGTTTCTTAACTACACCAATTACCTTTAATTTGAAATCAAATTCAGCTCCACTTAGTATTTCTCATTTAATACTGAAACCATTTATGAACCATTTCATAAATTTCACTTCAAGTTATTAAATTGTATATAACTTAAGTTCATACCTATATATTACTCCCTACATCCTCAGAGTATATACTAAGACATCCAACTCATTTACTTGAAATGGATATCCAATTAATTTAAAACTTGTTTAAATTTTACTATCTCTAAGTTTAAGTGTTATATAAACTTAACTTTATATTTTCACAAAACACTTAGCTTCAATTACCTATACAAACTCTAAAGTCTTGACTGTCCATAATCGTCGAAAATTTCATTTCGTTTTAACAATTGAAAACTATCACCAATGCACATCAATTTTGATGCACAAACCATTTAATCCTAAAGCATAAGCTATATATGTCCATAATATAACTTAACCAAAATCTTAAGAACTAAACACCTGATCTTATTGCCAACCATTTTGAAATATATATATACTTATAACATTCGTATACCAAATAATTCTTCCGATGTTTAAATCAAAATCTATTTTACCAAAACAACTCCTCGCATCCCCTATTTTGAAACTCTAAAATAAACACCAATGATACTACAGTCATCAGCAAAAAAAAATTTCGACGATAAAAGCGAGTTTAGTACATCCAAACCATGCTTTTCGGACTTAACCAAAATTATTTTCAAAATGGTATCAAATACTTCGTACGTATTACTAAGTTCTATGATATCAATTTCATAAACTAATTCCTAAAAATTCACTTTCAACTAATACTAATATTATTTTCCAAAACCATAGAAAATCAATTTCTAAAACACTGAGATTTAAGTTCTCAAATTCTCTATTCAAATCTGATTCATATTTATAAAATATTTATAAACCATATTTATATGAGTCTCGTTCTATATATTATCAAAGTGTTTACCTTTTTTAGATTATAATAAACAACTTTTTTTAAAAGTCAAATTTTAGTCCAACATTATCACCGACGCCTTATCGTCAAACTGTGATACTTAATTCATAAGGTGTTAGTTTCAATGTTCCTATAATGTACTATTTACCCAACCCATGCAGCGAAAAGGTAAAACTGCTTATAAACTAGTCGAGCACAAATAATCAACCAATAAATGATAATAATATAAAATCATCATTTCCTAATTAAAAAACACATCATATATAACTATTCAATTTATGAAAATTATTATTTTATATATAAAATACTACCTTAGATAAAATTATTTCATTTACCCATTTCAAAAACAATACCATGTCAGTTTGCCATGTCCAAGTGTTTAGAGACCCTTTTTAGTAACGATAGCAACTCGTATTGATTAGAATCAATAAGCTACTCTACAAACCAATCAACACAATACAAAACATTTTTATAACAATAATATATACACACTGTCGTATATATATACTCAAAAATAATAAGGAATTCCATTACCATAACTTTCAATGAGTCATACCCACCAAAGCCAAGGTTCTCTCAAAACCTTTAGCTTAGATACCAAATGTAATGATATGCCTTTTCGATTCTCGAATGTTGACACCAATACATCCATGGTATTCATGTATTGAGCACCTAAGTGCTAGAAAGACGAATTGTTAGGGTAAAATAAAAAGAAAAGTAAATACAACTAGAAAGAAGAGAACACAATATCAAAATCTCACATGCAAAACGATAATATATAATATCTCAAAAGGTTTTTACCAAAAAGTAAACTCTAATATACATACATCAATCATAGTAAATTAACCTATCATCAACATGAACAGTTATAAAAACCTATCCCCATATATGCTAATCGATACAAAATAAGTAATGCAACAAAAAATAAATACGGTAGGAAATCATCCAGCTCCTCTCTTTGATCTCCAATGAACCACAACTAAATCTAGAAACATACTCGAGCTGACTCGAACATTAAGAAAATAATACGTGGACCAGTCTGGTAAAAATCAACGTGAGAAAATCAAATCACATAGATTTATCATATCATAAAACCCTTCAAAATAAGGATATCTCATAAGACCAAGCCATTAATAAACATGGATGGGTTTTTCCTTATGATAACCAAACCAATTCTTTTATGAAATCCAGTGATAATATAATAATGTCTACGGTGTGAAATATAAATAATCACACAACTGCGATGTATGTGAGTGGACATCATAATAGTAATAGATGTACAATCACAACCGCTAAGGCATGTTTGCTAATTGTTTAGGATTTCCACATATATCTCCTTAGATCAAAGCCGACTCCGATATGCTGCACAAGGATCAAAGATATCCTTCTAAGGCATCGGACATCTCTAGTGAATGTACCATAAGAAAACCATAGCTGGACTTGCTAAGAACTGATGCATCACTCCCATATGCATATCCCAATAAGTATCTTTAGAAATAGAGTGGCATGCACCCTTTGGGTTTGCCAACCCTATTGGCTATGTCTCCTATCTCTGGTTTTAGTCAAACCAGAGGATGCACCCTATGGGTTTTCTAACCCTATTGGCTATGTCTCCTATCTTTGGTTTTAGTCATACGCACTGATGAGGGTACATCCGACATTCCAACCCATGAGTCATCATTCGAACAGATCTTCCACACAAGATTCAGCTCGAACGGATCACGGAACCACACATGGATACTCATATCTCAACCGATCTTGGAACCACGTATGGATTCCTTAATAGATCTTGGAATCACACTTGGATTCCCATGCCTCAAAAGGTTCTGGAATCACACATGGATCCCCATATTCTAAATAGATCATGAATAACAACATGTATTTGAGCATCTCAAACAGATCTTGAATCTCCATATAGATTCCAGCATCACAGAATAATCACGAACCAGTCAAAAAGACAATCACGAAGCCATCATGAACCAATCATGAAACCAATCATGAAGCAATCATCAACCTCTTCCAAAGCATAGAGCACGTATATGATTTTGGAGTGGTTACGGTTTCAAATCAGCTTATATAAGTACACTCCCCCACTTTTCGAGTACTCCACAACCGATATATCGATTTCCCAGTAATCTTAACCCCGGATATGTAGGAAATAAACAGGCACACATAAGATCGAAGATCGCCTCCTAACCGTTTAAGTGGATGGATTTCCTTACCATTGTAATAGGAGAGCAAAACAAGTTTATATGTACAGTATGGTATCATCGAAGATAACTGTACCATATGATTCTCGTGTTTCTTCTAGATATTTCAATAATATATTTGGTTAAATCGAACAACAATTAATATAATCGCATTCGGGAAACTAGTTTCCATATACTATCCATGAGCAAGTAACACACAATGCACGATCGAAATAAACAAGCAGATCAAGCCATATAAACCACCCCTAATTTCCATTTTAATTAATCTTCCATAATTAAAATCCTCTTTTATTAGTAAAATTCTTTTTTACTCAATAAACCCTTTTATAAATGAAAATCCATTTGTTAATTAAACTCCACTATTTAACTAAACATCATTACTCATTTTCAACACATTTCAACACTTCCTAAAAGTATTCATATAATTATTCCAACCGTATAAGTATATTCATAAATCAATTTCAAAAGGACTTAAGTCAAATGTCACTTAAACACTATCAATACAAATCAAAACCATTTCACTTAGAATTATCTTTAAAACATTCTATTTAAAGATCTATTTACATTCATAAGTATAACCAAAATGGGTAGGAAGAATGTTACTAACACATTACCACAAAAAACTCAAACCAAATCATACTTGTTATTTACCTTTAAAATTCCATTATTAAAGATATAAGTATTTACCAAACCCATTTATAATATTTTAACACTTTAAAATATTACCAAGAGTTTAAAAACAAATGTTACTAAAACATTATTTACAACAAACTCAAAACACATTGCTATTCTGTTATCTTTAAACATTCTTTTTAAAGATCCAATTACTTTTCGGAAGTATAGTTAAACGGATTAAAACAGATGTTGCACAAACATTGATACTATAAACCTAAAATCACTTTTATACTTGCTATTAACTTTAAAATATCCATTTTAAGGTTGTAAGTACTTCTTCATTTATTAAACAAGGTTATATACCCTTTTAATCAATTTTACAAAACAAACCATTATAACATAAGTGTTATAATCCCAAAATTCCTTTTATCAATATACAAAACAATCCATTATAACATAAGTGTTATAATCCCAAAATTCCTTTTATTAATGTACAAAACAATCCATTATAACATAAGTGTTATAATCTAAAATCTCCTTTTAAACCAATTTACAAAATATTAAACTTCCTTTTTAAACTTCTGTATATATTAAAATACCTTTAAAAAGATGGATATTTACATATACTAATTTATTTAAAAAACAAAGATATTTAAGAAATTACTATAAACAATTTGTAAAGTGTTATAATATAAATTCCATTTTGTTTCTTTAGTAAAATCTTTATTAACTTTTACAACCATATGTTCTAAAAACATAATTTTAAAATACTTATACTATATTTTAAAACCTTTTGTTTAAAATGCCACTTTAAAATTTGCTTTATAGTTTAAAACCATCACTTTATAAATCCACAAATGAATTTCAGAAATATATTTATTATAAATACGAAGAAGCCCTAGGATGTCGTTCAAAGTTAACTTTAAAATCGCAGATCACAGCGATTTCAAAGTGTGTCCCTCGCAACCGTTTCTCTTCTACCATTTACAATTTCTATTTCCAATTTCCCACGAATGTCCAAACCAATCCATTTATGTCAAACACGCCCAAACGTGTGTAGAACAACCCAATATATATGTATACATAAATTTCCATAATATATCACATTTTATCCAATTTAACATATGTCAAATATCAGGGATTTCAAAGCATGTTTATTATGGCTATATCGTTTCATACATTTATAATGTACTATCACTTCCTGCAAAGCAATATCAAACATGTAAACAAGTTGTCTGGGCCATAATAGATCTTATGGATGATCAACTGAGATATCATACTCAATAATATTGTTCTCACTTGTTTTACAAAACAAGGCGGGGTCTAAAAGTAATAACTTGCATTATTCGTCATACAGTTTATATTTTTAATGCAATAACAAATATAAACACAATGATTTGTAATCAACTGGTGAGTAACACTCACTCAAGATCCTACCAACGCTTTCGCATTTTGGATAGTCCAAAATAAAACATCAAATAAAATTCCAATAAGCTCTAACTCGACGAATCCAACTCCATTGCACAGGTAATCTCGATATGAACGCAACTGTCAAAATAATACCTCGATTGGACCTCATATGAACAAGATATGCTTGTTATAATATTCGAGACAATTAATTAATAATTAACTAATTGAAAAAGTAATTAAAATAACTGCCTTCTCCTACCTGCTACGAACTCCAGGCCGCACGTTACAACTTCAATGTCGTGATTTCCATCAACCACAGCTACCTCTATAGGCCTCCAATCATTGCCACACACCACCTGACGCTAGGCCCAACCTGGACGAACCTTATGCCACCGGTCCTATCCCATAACTCACCTCCACTAGCTCCAACTTAACCCATGAATGCTACTACATTTATCTATGATTTCCCACCGCTACCGTCGATGCCAGCTGCCAATCCCTGCTAGCATGTAGTCCTTGTCTCCCTCTTCAACTTTGCTTCAGCCCTGCCGCCATTAGACCACCATCAACGAAAAAAAGTTAAATCCCAGTTGCAGTCTTCGCTGGCAAATTCTAGGCACCTCGAGCCACCGCGCGACAATCCAACCAGTCAGAATACTCCACTCACCCTCATGAACATTTTCCTTGTTGGGACCATCGCATGAAACAACCCCTAGGGACATTGATCAACCACAGCCATTGGATTTAGCTAGGTTTAGGGTTAGGTTTTCAAAAAAAAGAAAGTGAGGTCCTTTTATAGAAAAATCTCTGACACTATTCACCCCTCCAAAATCTTGAACTCCAAATGTGGTGTGCTTACTGACGTTTTAGCTAATACCCCCATTCCAAACATAATGGAACTAACATCGAGACCTAATTCCATCATACACAGAAGTTAGCTTTTAAAATCAAACTATACTATATTTAGTTTCAAAAATCAATCGCTATGCGTTACCACATGTATGCCCGAACGCTGGCAAATTCGATGGCATATAGCAATTCATTATTCCAGATACAATGGCACTAGTTTCATCAAAATCCAAGACAGCGCCCTCGAAATGATAATTTCACATGTTAATAAAATGAATTATTTTTAAAATGACTTTAGTCACTTTTAATTCTAAATTAAATGCTTTCCTTATCATTCTTATTCAAATAGAATTTAATTAAGCTCCTGAAATCATTTTTGTTCAAATTAAATCCAAGATTCAATTATTTAAATAATTCCAATATTTAATTATAAACTAATCAAAAATCCAGGCCATTACAGTAATACCCTCTATTTTGAGACTAAAAATAAATGTCATTGATGTTGTAGTCATCCTTAGCTTTTTTTTCGATGACAAAATGAGATCAAGAGCACAAGAATTTACAAGTTCTAAACAAAATATTTTCATTCAACCATTAACAAATTCATTATATTCAATTAATTTTTCATTACATATGTTGTAACTGGGCTAGCCTGTAGCAGAAATTATGCATGAATTTCATAAAAATTCCCTTACTTGGTCTTTATTGGGCCTATGAAGTCTAATTTATTTAGAATATTTCTATATTTATTTAAATAATATCTTTTAGTTTATTTTATGTTATGATATGCTAAATGTATATGTATATTGTTGGCTTGGTTTTTTAAAGCAGGCAGAGTGAGGAAAGTAAGGAAGCGGGTTTGGGATATCACGAAGAAGGTAGAACTACCAGGCAAAATACTTGATCCGGGATTCACTGAATTGTCGGATCAAACATTTGGTGTGGCATGTCGGACCAGATATTTGGTCCGGCACTCTCCGAGGGACCGAACAGATATTTGGTCCGGCACTCCATGAGATACCGGACCAGATATTTGGTATGCCATTCTTCGAAATGCCAGACCAAATGTTTGGTTCGGTTTAACATATCAAGCACCGGGCCAAATTTTTGGACCGGCGAATGAGAAGCTCCCTGACTAAATGCCAAACCAGACCTCCCTACCCAAAATGCCGAGCTAGATTCAAAAAGCCATATCTCCACCTCCATACTTCACAACTCCACTCTATAAATACCAGAGCTTCTCAACAACAGTGGGGACGGATTTTGGGAGAAAAAAGAGAGAATACGCTGTTGAAAATCCACCACTTCGGCTACATGAAATTTTACTCCTTTCGCATATATCTTGTACTTGTAATCAAATCAAATATAGAATAATAAGATGGAAAGTGGGTGTGGGCACATTTCGGCTGAACCATTATAAAAGCTCTTTTTTATTTATTTTCCTTATCCGCTTTCCAAACTCTGCACTTGTGATCTGTCTCTACGTTTCGTACAATTCATTCTATACATGCTGGAACGTAAAAATACCACGTCAATCAAATCAAACGAAACCTAACTAAAAAAAGGAAGGAAAATAATTGGATTTTGAGGTGTTTGTCCAAATTTTGAGCAAACATTTTTTGTGCTTTCACTGAGAAACTGAACTCATGGCCTTAGCGCATCATTAGAACATGGCTCCTTTTAAGAGAAATGCTAAAAAGGGTGAAAATGCAGTTACTGCAACTACACTCCAACCCATCCAAGAAGATCAAGAAAACCCAATGGCTCGCTCCCTGCACCTAGACTCGATTGCCACTCGAGAAGACATTGAAAGGGTTGTGAATGAGATGGCTGACCGCTTCACTGACTAATAAGAAGCTTTAGTGGACTAACTCATGACATGCTTAAGGAGCATTGAGGAATCCACTCACAATACCAGATCCCAAGGTGAATCCTAGTCTAGAGAGTCGTGTTGAAGAAACAGATCTCCTGCCAATGATGAGTTCGATCAAGAGGATCTAAAGGCTCGAAGCCGAGCCAGGAACCAACCCGAAGCCAGTCCAACAAGGCCGTCAAGATCTGGACCTAGTCAAGTGGGCCCCAGACATGGACCGTCTGTAGTTGATCCTTCCACGCTTCGAACCAATCATCACAAGTCTGACCTCAATCAAGGCACCAAGCACCATCACTATCAAAGAGAGGGTGGCTCTTCTCCCAGGGCCGCCTCCGAGTCTGAAGAAAGAATGATACGTCTCTTTAGGGAGTACTTCAGGCGTGAACAACTTGAAAGGAGGGATAGTCGCCAGAGTATCCTGCCCTTTCATTAGGGACATAGAGGCAACAGCCATGCCTCGAGAATGGAAGATGCCCAACATGGATCCATATAAGGGCACCTTCGATCCAATCGTCCACCTACAGCGATTCTCTCAGCACATGATCATGAATGGAGCAACTGAAGGCATATTTTGTAAATGTTTCCCGCTATTTTTTTTCGAATTTAACAACCACATGGTTCAATCGCCTACCTCACGGATCCATCAGTTCTTGGGAAATGTTGAAGGAGAAGTTCATAAGCTAGTTTCGAATTCATGTTGAATAGCCTAGGGATGCATATTCCTTGTCCGACGTAAAAAAGAATTATTTAGCCTCTGCAATAATACCTTACTCATTTTAATGCGGCCGCAGCGGCAATCGAAAATGCGAATGAAAGGCTTACACTGATGGCACTATGCAGAGGCGTCCATCTGGGCTTGAAACTTGCAAGAAGACTGACAAAGGAGAAGCCTCTAACTCTTCAAGAATTCTACCATGAAGTAGGAAAATATATGATAATGCAAGATGCCACGGCTATCCTACATGGTGAGCAGCCTACAGTGGGTTCCAGCTCCCATGGAAACACAAGAGTCCCGCCTTGAGGAGAAGGGGCAACCTAAACAATGATGATAAAGGTAACCATTAGGGAAATCCCAGAACTGAAAAAAGCAATAAACGACGATACAGACCGGGACCGATATTTGATTCCTACACTCCTCTGAATGACACCATGGAAAACTTTTACTTGGCCACTCAACACAAATTAAGTACAAGTGCCCTCCATATAAGAACGAACCAGAAGCTACGATTAGGCAGGAAAGTACTGTCACTTCCATGAGTCTCATGGACATAACACAGAAAAATGTCAATATGTTACGCGACCTCATAAAAGAATATATCCAAAAAATGAAATTGGAATGGTACGTACAGAAAAGTATAACTCCCCCGCTCCGACCCACGAATGACCAGGCCCGCTCCGACATGGAAATAACAAAGAAGAAGCATGTGTAAGTAGCACCAATCAAGAGAAAATAATTGTTCATATTATATCGAGATCCCCGCATTCAACCAACGGAAGTTGGGCCGAGATGGAGAGGTACAGAAGTCTTTGAAGGAGGGATAAGGGTATGTTCCATTATAGAAGGATGCTTTTCCAAACAAAGAGAAAGGACCAATATAACATTCAGCGATGAGGATTTGGTTGGAAGGCAGTACCTACATACCGATCCCATGGTCATTTCTGTCTGGAACAGCCCGACAGATGTGTTCCGTATTCTGGTCGATATAGGAAGCTTGGTGAATATATTATTCAAACATGTCTTCAATAAAATTAAGTTATCAATGAGAGACGTATCGCCATGCAATAAATCCCTACACGGATTAACTAGAGAAGCCATAATTCCTTGGGGCAGTTGGACTTGTTTGGTGAGCTAGGAAATCACCCTCGAACTGTTACCCGAAAGCAAAAATTTGTGCTATTAGACGGAAATTCTGCTTATAATGCATTTCTGGGCAGACCTGCTATTAATCCACCTTTAGGCGAGGCCACATACAGGCGGATTTAACCCAATAGACCGCACAATGATCAACGCTGGATTTTTACTGATAATAAGCATGATCACTGTTATCCCGCCTTTTGGCAAGGCCGTGACACCAAGAGATCGACTGGAAACTAATGACGGTTGTCCTCCAATGCCAGCTATATATAGGTTTGCTATGGATACTGGTAAATTTTGCCCTAGTCCAAATCAAGCTACAATTGGTATGACACAATAAGCAAAGCCATAAAAACTGACATTTCAAATTTCAAGTCAATCAGAGTTCAGATGCTCAAGATATGATTTATGCAAGTCAAGCAATGCTCCCATTCGTATCCATCAGATCGAGTCCTTCGTACGCATCCCATTCGAATCCATCCTCGAGGCCTCATTTTTATCCATGTAGGCTCGTATCCATAAAGCCTCAATTGAAATACATTTGGTTCGTACCCGCTAAATCCATTCACATTCATATCCATTGGATGCCACTAGTTTCGTATCCATCAAACACCTCTGCTTTGTAGCCATCCGGAACTGCACTTTTCGTATCCATCCATCCTCGGATTGATGCGCATCCATCGTCTTGGGTTGTTCGCATCGATCATCCAACATCCAATTTTTACCCACCAAAATTGTATTTCGTATTGATTCATTATTGTACCACATTCATATCGATCGACCAGCAATCGATGCGAATAACATAAAATGGACCGATATGAATGGCATTTATGTTGATCGATGTGAAATGGAACAACAACCATGGATGCGAACAAGACTCAAATGGATCGATACGAACAAGAGGCACTCCTATGGAAGACCCAGTCACTCGGCATGAAAAGTGGTTCGGTCCAAAAAGTTAGCACCGCGTCATCAAATACCACGTGCTTAGGAGCGATACGAATAGAGTGATGCGAATAAGAAGCCATGCGAACTCGGCATCCATCATAAAATACAAACTTGCATCAATCATAACTCACAATCTACAAGTCCAAATGCCACCAAATTTTCACAGGAGCATGCGTACAACCTCAAGAATATTCATGATCGATCTCGGCTTAATTGGGCAAGATTTAGATTGATATGAATCTCTTTCATATCGATCATGGATCGAGTCGAAATGTCAGGGGATCGAACGTGTGGGTCGACCCACATAAGAGAAGAGGTCTTCCAGGATCTGAGCGAGATATTTGTAGCCTACACCTATAAATAGCAATCCAAGAGCTTCAGAAAAGGGATCTTTTTGGCTCTCCTACATCCAAACTCTGCCGAGATTATCTTTGTACTTCACTTCTACTATCAGCAAGAACCATCAATAAAATAGAAAATCCTTCAAAGTGTAGGTAGGCTACAATGCCGAACCACTATAAATTTGTCTTTCTACTGCTTTCCTTTTAATTTTTCAGTGTTTTTCACTTTTTTTTCTCTACATATTTTCTATCTATGATCTGTGATTGTAAATGGGTGCTTTCATCGACAATTGGGTGTTTGTGACCAATTTTGGCGCAAACATTTTGGTGCTTTCATTCAGAGGAACTCAAGAATTCTACAAATTGAACTTTATATCTGGAAAGCTATGTTGAAGCAATTAGCAAGGATACATAGAGTAGAAAGATGCCAGCGTGAAGGAAGTCAGGAGGCTTCCTTAGGGGTGAATCAAGCATCGGTCTTCATCACCCGAGACGAGATGGAGATGATGTTGGAAGCTATGTAGGAGGGAATGCTGAAAAGGCAAGAAGAGATAACGCAAAACCTACTCTGACCGATTGCACAAGCAAGAGTGTAGTGTCAAGAGAACGCCACTGCAAGGGGTGGTAAAGATAGGGATAAGGAGCATGGAACAACCAGGATCCAGAATAGAACGGGACCACCATGGGCAGCCCTAGAGCTAGATAGCACTCCCCATGAGCATGTTGATCCAACCTTAGGAAGGATACCGGGTGGAGCTGTTCAACATGGCATTGATAGAGGAATGGACGCCCATCCAGGAGAGCAGATTTCAGGATTCCCTCGTGAACTCTAGGGGCAGATCGGAGGCAACATACAAGGATTGCAGCTAGATGATAGTGATAGATTGGCGGAGATTGTCAGATGAGCCATGAGAGGCCGACTAATGAATAGAGATCTGGAAGATGTTAACGGGAGCCCTTTCACTTTCGCAATTAGACAGGCTAGGAATCACCAGAATTTAAGCTGCCGATATTGGAGATGTATGATGGAAGGATGGACCCTGCTGTTCATCTGACGAAGTATATGCAGCATATGGAAGTACCGGAGGCATTAGAGGAGATCATGGCCAGATGATTCCCACTATATCAGGTGGACCTACCAGCACTATAGTTTAGGCAATTGGAGAGCGGTTCCATTAGAACATGGACCGAGTTGACCGAAAAGTTTGTGAGGCAATTCAGAGTCCACATTTCATGAACTAAGAATGTGATAAGTTTGACGACAATGAAGCAAAAAGCCAGGGAATCTTTGAGGAGCTTTCTGACACGATTCAATGCAATGGCAGCATCGGTGGATCGACCAGATCCATCCATTGTTTTAATGGCAGCTGTATTCGTCATAGCTGATGGCATAGAATTTAAGAACTCATTGACAAGGGATCCACTCATGGATCTAGGAGAGTTCTATCATTAAGCAAAAAGGTTCCTATGGCAAGAGGATGAAAATGCTAAGAGAGAAGAAGGAGATGGAGTTGATGTTTATGCGGTCAAAAGTGGAGATCCGCCCAGAAAAGATTCAAGCAAGGATAAGGGGAAATGGAAAGCCGAGGGTAACGATGATGAACCAAAGCAGTCGTGAAAGGAACCGAGATTCACCACTTATACAGAGTTGAATGAAACTTTGGAGCTGATCTACCAGGACACCAGGGGCCAGGTTCTTTATCAAAAACCAATGAGGAGGGACCCGACCAATAGTGAAAGAAGATCAGACAAGTATTGCTTATTCCACGAACTAAATGGTCATAGTACGAATGATTGCATACACTTGAGGGATGAGATAGAAGGACATATCCGGAATGGTCTACTATCGCAATATGTGAGAAGGCGAGCAACAACGGGGGAACAAGAGCAACCACCGCTGCATCAAATGAAGGTGGCTCCGGATCTAGGCGTCAGCTTGTCACCATTTAATTAGAATAATGACGAATAAGTGGCAAACTCCACACCAACACGATTTAGTCATTTACATATGTTTAGAATTACGAGCGACCCTCCGACATGCTCTGATACGACTATCAATTGCATCGGTATAGGTGTTTGTACTTTGATGTCTCTGTTTTGCTTTTGCTTTTTATTTCGCACATTGGACTTGATTTTGTTGAACATTTCTGTTGAAAGACTCATCTGAATGTAAATTTGGTTTTAATAATTCTATAACGGCCAAGTCACTTACATATGCATGGGATCTCGAACGGTCCTCGGGCATGCTCTGAGAGGACGGTAAACCGCCATAACAAACAATTCAGAAACTCACTTGAATGTGAAATCTGACATTAACGATCCTAAGTCCCCCCGGGCACACACAATTCGCCTCGAACGACACCTGACTGCAAACGGTCACAATTCGCCTCGAACGGCACCCGACCGCGAACGGTCATAATTCGCCTCGAACGGCACCCGACTGCGAACGGTCACCATTCGCCCGAACGACACCTAACCTCGAACGGTCACATACCACCCCGAATGACATATAATCTCGAACGATCGTCATTCACAGTCAGGAAAGACTATCAATCTCTTTTACATCTCATCAACTGGATACGAACATCTAGTCTATGGCACTACAAAACATGCCTTCCTATCGCAAGGCATATTTTAGGGGGCAAAGTGTTAAACCGCCTTTAGGCAAGGCCAGATACAGGCGGATTTTACCCAATCGATTGCACAATGATCAACGCTAGATTTTCATAAATAATAAGCATGATCACTGTTATCCCGCCTTTTGGCAAGGCCGTGACACCAAGAGATCAACCGGAAACTAATGACAGTTCTCCTCTAATGCCAGCTATATAAAGGTTCGCTATAGATACTGGTAAATTTTGTTCGAGTCCACATCAAGCTGCAATTGATATGAAACGACAAGCAAAGCCATAAAAGCCGACATTTCAAATTTCAAGTGAATCGGAGTTCAGATGCTCAAGACATGATCGATGCAAGTCAAGCAATGCTATCATTCGTATCCATCAGATCGCCTCCTTTGTATCCATCCCATTCGAATCCATCCCTGAGGCCTCAGTTGTATCCATGCAGGCTCGTATCCATAAAGCCTCAAATGAAACACATTTGTTTCATACCCGCTAAATCCATTCCCATTTGTAACCATTGGATGCCACTAATTTCGTATCCATCAAACACCTCTACTTTGTATCCATCTAGAACTGCAGTCTTCGTATCCATCCATCCTCAAATTGGGCGCATCCATCGTCTTTGGCTTGTTCGCATCGATCTATCAACATCCAACTTGTACCCATCAAAAATGTATTTCGTATCGATTCATTATTGTACTACATGCGTATCGATCGGCCAACGATCGTTACGAATAACATAAAACGGGCTGATACGAATGGAATTTATGTTGATCGATGCGAAATGGAACGGCAACCATGGATGCGAACAAGACTCAACTAATCGATATGAACAAGGTGCACCTCTATGGAAGACCCAGTCACTTCGCATGAAAAGTGGATCAGTCCAAGAAGTTAGCGTTGAATCATCAAATACCACGTGCTTAGGAACGATACAAACAAAGCGATGTGAATAAGAAGTGATGCGAACTCGGTAGCCATCGAAAAATACAAACTTGCATCGATAATAACTCACAATCTACAAGTCCAAATGCAGCCATATTTTCACAGGTGCTTTCATACAACCTCAAGAATATTCATGATCGATCTCAGCTTAATTGGGCAAGATTCGTTCGATACGAATCTCGTTCATATCGATCATGGATCGAGTCGAAATGTTCGGGGATCGAACTTGTGGGCCCACCCACGTGAGAGAAGAGGTCTTCCAGGATCTGAGCGAGATATTTGTAGCCTACACCTATAAATAGTAGTCCAAGAGCTTTAGAAAAGGGATCTTTTGGCTCTCCTACATCCAGACTTTGTCGAGATTATCTTTGTACTTCACTTCTACTATTGTAACTCATTGTAACCAGCAACAACCATCAATAAAACAGAAAATCCTTCAAAGTGGACGCAGGCAACAACGCCGAACCACTATAAATCTTATCTTTCTATTGCTTTCCTTTTTTCAGTATTCTTCACATTTGTTTTCTCTACATATTTTCTATCTGTGATCAGTGATTATAAACGGGTGCTTTCATCGACAATTGGGTGTTTATGACCAATTTTGACGCAAACAACTGCCTTATCATATTTCCAGATAATCTTAGCCCCTTGGTGCTTGAAAATGAAGTTCCCTACTGATGGGGGAATAGGAGAAATACAAGGCGACCAAGACGTAGCCCGCAATTGTTGTATGACAGAACTCCGCCAGAACAAAAGGAAGGAAAAGGACAAAAACATAGAGGCTACCCTTTGAACCAAAACTGTGGAAGCATAGAAATTAAAGAAGGCCCCTCCTCTCAAGTATACTAGCGACCCGTTTGATGAACTAGACCCGAGGGACAGAGAGGAGGAGGCCAGTGTGGAGCCCATAGAGGCCATGGAACATGTTGCGGTAGATCATTATGACAAAATAAGGCTTTTCAAGATAGGGTCCCAACTAGACGAAAATCTAAAAATCCAATTGGTAGGGTTCCTACGCAGAAATTTGGATGTGTTCGCATGGACACACGAAGACATGGTAGGAATCTCCCCCGAAACGGCCTATCCCCACCTAAATATAGACCCAACCAAGACCCCGGTCAAACAGAAGAAGAGGAACAGAGGAATGGAACACTCAGCCGCCCTCAATGAGGAGGTAAAAAATCTACTCGCCAACAGCTTTATTCGCAAGGGTATCTACTCCGAATGGATCTCCAACCCGGTTCTGGTGGAAATTCCAATGGAAAATGGCGAACCTGCATTGATTTCTCCAGTCTCAATGATGTTTATGTTGAATCATAAGTTTTGATTCATGACAAAGGGCTTAAACAAATCAGTGATGAGACTATATGCACAAACAACAAAAAGAGAAAGAAATATGCTGTTGTAACTACAAAGGAGGCAAGACTACAAAACTAAGTATAGTATGGTTATTTGTTGAAGTTTTTTAGTCTTAGAATTGTTAAAATCTATCCTCAAGTAGTCCACAAAAATCAAAGTTGTTTTAAACTTCAAATTCTTCAAATTATATGTGAACTGTACACCGATAGCCAGGTCAATCGACTGACCAAATATGACCAGTAGACTGAACCTACTCAGTTGCACATATACACTCTATTTTGCACCAACTTTGAATATTCTGTTGATTGGTCGTTTTGGGTCAGTCGATTGAACTTTTCCAACATCTATTTTTCTAAACAGACATTTCCATTTTCCAAGAGATACGATCCAATTTGAAGAGTTGTGGCTGCATCTTTTGGTCAAAATTCTTCATGAATGGATGCAGCTATTTATCTACTATATAAACACTTGAGATTCAATTCTCAAATCACTGAATTTTATTTTGTTTTCTGATCATACTCTCTACCATTTCCGCATTCTACAAATCAATCACAATTTACATATATTGCTTGAATCTCTAAAACAATTAACTTATTCTTCGATTCAAAGCAATACTTTCCTTTCTAAATCTTTACACACATAATATATACTTGAGGAAAAGATTATAGGAAGGTTGTACTGTCAAAGACAAATCAGTATTATCAAGAACACAGGTGTCAAAACAATTTTACTGAAACTGTTGAAGTCCTGTTCGGTTGTTCTTGCGGTAAAAGTCATCTTTCGGTTGTTAGAGGCGAAAAAATCCTGATCGGTTGCTTGGGTGTTTTATACCTATTCCTCCGGGTTAAGTGAGGGGTTATTGTGAGAAATTCCAGAGGGAAGTCTAGGATTAGACGTAGAACGGGAAGTTTGAACCAATATAAAAACTCCTGGTGTGCTTATTCTTATTTATTTTACTATTATTATCTGTTTCCGCATTTAGATTATAATACATTCCATATTACACGATTCTAAGTGACAACTAGCCATATGGTAGTCACTTTCATTTGGTATCAAAGCAGGACATCCTATAACCGTAACACAGTTATTTGATAATTTATTTTACTAATATGGAAAATAACACCAGCACAAGCACTGTCATTAGCACTAGTTTTATTGAAGGTCAATCCACTGCAACACCTCCACTATTCAATGGCATGATATATAATTACTTGTCAACTTAAATGAGAATATATATGCAAGCTAATGGTTTTGAAACTTGGAATATTACCCAAAATGAATATACTATTCCAACAGAAGATTTTTCGACTTGGACTACTGCATAGAAAGCTAATGCTACTTCAAATGCTAAAGCTATGAACATGTTATTTTGTGCATTAGATAAAAATGAGTTTAATAGAGTTAGTATGTGTACAACTGCATATGAGATATGGAGAACTCTAAAAGTAACTCATGAAGGAACTAATAAAGTCAAACAAAGCAAATTTTCTATGTTGAAAAATCAGTTTCAAAATTTCAAAATGAAATCAAACGAAAGTATAAATGACATGTAATCTAGATTTCAAGAAAAATACCACTCACTATTAGCACTAGGAGAAAAAATTTCTGACTTTGATATAGTATCAAAAATCCTAAACTCTTTAACGGATGAATGGGAAAGAAAGGTCTTAGCTATTGAAGAAGAAAATGATCTTTCCACTATGAAACCGGAAGAGTTAATAGGAAATATAATGTCATATGAAGTGAATTTGCAGGCAAAGAAAGTTCAAGCATAGGATAAGAAAATTCTAGCATTTCAAGCAGAAAAAGATGATTCTAACTCAGACAAAGAGGATATGGCACTTATTGCTAAAAATTTCAAATTTTTTTGAAATTCAAAAAGAATAACAAGTTCAGGAGTTACAAAAATAACTCTAACAGCAACAATAATAGCAATAAACCATCATCTTCTGTCATGGAGTGTTATTAATGTCATAAAAAGGGTCATATGAAGAAAGATTGTCCAGAGAAATAGAAAAATAAATTCAAGAAGAACAAATTCAAGAAGAAAGAATTTTCAGTAACATGGGATGATTTAGATTCTTCTTCATCATCAGAGAGCGATGGTGACAGTGACACAGAGCAAGCAAATGTATACTTCATGGCTACAAGTGATGATGTAAGTGAACTAAGTATTGAAGATTTGGTTGAAATTAATTCAGAACTAGTTGATTTTTGTAAAACAAACTAAAAGGTAAAATAAGGAGTTATAAGAAAAACTAAATAGATCTGAATTAGAAATTAGTATGCTAAGAGATGAAAAGAAAATTCTGGAAGAAGAACTTGAAAAATATCAAGAATCTAGTTCTAATTTAGCATCTCAACTTTCTATGATAACTCAGGAATTAGATATTCAAAAAAATAAAAATGATGATTTATCAGTTGAAATTAATGATTTAAAATCTAACACTAAAGTATTAGAATTAGAAAAATCTAGTCTCAAAACTATATTAGAAGATATTAATAAAAATATTTCTAATTTTAATAAAGGACGAGAAAATCTTTCTTAAATAATAGAAAATTCTCAGTCCACTTCAAATAAAATGGGACTAGGATATAAGAAAATTAAAAATCCAAAGAAATCTGGAAAGTTTAAAAATAAATTTAAAAACAAAATTAAGAAAGATATTAAGAAAACAGTATCTAAAAATTTTAAAATTATTAAAGTATGGATTCCTAAAACAAATAATAGCTTAATTAGGAATAAGCATATCAAACATTTATGGAAACTGTTCATAAAAATGAGCATTATATTTATAAAGGTAATTCTGATGGGTTTGCTTTTCTAAAAGCTAGATCTTAGGACCCTAAAAAGAAAAGTGGGTACCATTTAAATCTTTATTTTTTGCAGGTACCACTTAAAAAGAGAGGAAAATGAATTTTAGACAGCGATTGCTCGAAACACATGACTAGTAATAAAGACATGTTAACAAACATAGTCTGCTCAAATGCAGGATCGATCACTTTTGGAGATAATTCAAAAGGTTATATCATCGGCAAAGGTGATGTCAGCAATAACAGAATCTCTAACTCACCTCTCATTACTGATGTTTTATTAGTTATAAACTTAAAACATAATTTATTAAGCATTAGTCAATTATTTGATAAAGGTTTTAATATATCTTTTTCAGAAAATAAATGTAATGCTTCAGATAAAAATCAAAATTTAATTTTTGAAGGTATAAGAGATATAAATATTCATATTTTAGATATGAATAAAAATCATAACACAAACATATGTTTAGTAGCTACAAAGAATGATTCTTGGCTATGGCACAAAAGATTTTATCACATAAATATAAATACTATTAATAAAATAGCTAAAAATAAACTTGTTAAAGGACTACCTGGTATGAAATTCAAAGTTGATAATATTTATGATGCATGTCAGTTAGGAAAATTAACAAAATCTTCTTTTATATCTAGGAAAATAATACCTACAACACAACCACTTGAACTACAACATATGAACCTTTTCGGACCTACTCAAGTTCAATCTATTAATCATAATAGATATGTTTTTGTTATTGTATGATTTGTCAAGATATACATGGACTATTTTTATGAAACATAAAAGTGATACTTTTTAGAATTTTTAAATTATTGTAAAAAGAATTCAAAATATAAATAATTTAAAAGTTAAAAACATTAGAAGTAATCATGGAGGTGAATTTGAAAATGAAGCTTTTGAAATTTTTTGTAATAAGAAAGGAATTAATCATAATTTTTCCTTTCCTAGAACACCACAACAAAATGAAGTTGTAGAAAGGAAAAACAGAACATTACAAGAATGTGCAAAAACTTTATTAAATGGAAGCACTTTACCTAAGCATTTCTGGGTAGAAGCTGTAGCAACTGCCTGTTATGTTTCGAATCGTGTTTCTATTCGATCATTAACAAAAAAATACTCCATATGAACTTTTAAATGATAGAACATATTTAAAAGTTTTTGGTTCAAAATGTTTTATACTTAACACTAAAGACCAGCTTGGCAAGTTTGATCCAAAATTCCGATGAAGGAATACTCATAAGATATTCGGAAAGAAGTAAAGCCTATCGATTTTTTAATACAAGAACTAAAGTAATCGAAGAAACTCTTCATGTTTCATTCGATGAAAATGTCAAAATTTCTCCTAAAAAACAAACTTGGAAAATAATGCCAATCAAATTCCAACAAATAATTCAAAAGATGATAATATTATTTTTAAAAATAATAATACTAGAGAAAATGAAAACATTATTCATAATGAAAATATACTAAGATCTCCTCCAAGAATTCTTAGAGATCACCCTGTTCAAAATATAATTAGAGAAGTAAATTCAAATGTAAGAACAAGACATCAATTAAATCAAAAGG
This sequence comes from Allium cepa, assembly GCA_030765085.1. NCBI lineage: Eukaryota > Viridiplantae > Streptophyta > Magnoliopsida > Asparagales > Amaryllidaceae > Allium > Allium cepa. The sequence continues at coordinate 251,489,292 of CM060943.1, forward strand.
GCCATATAGCTTTTCTCTCTAATATAGAACCTAAAAATATTAAGTAAGCCTCCACTAATGAATATTGGATTATAGCTATGCAAGAAGAGCTAAATCAATTTGAAAGAAACGAAGTTTGGGAATCAGTTCCTAGACCAAGCGATCAATCCGTCATTGGTACAAAATGGGTTTTCAAAAAAAAAGCCGATAAACAAGATAACATTATTAGAAATAAAGCCAGATTAGTAGCACAAGGATATAATCAAGAAGAGGGAATAGACTATGAAGAAACGTTTGCTCCTGTCACGAGATTAGAAGCTATACGTATTCTATTGGCTTTTGTATGTTTTCATAACTTTAAATTATATCATATGGATGTTAAAAGTGCTTTTCTAAATGGATATATAAAAGAAATTGTTTATGTTGAACAACCTCCTCTTTTTACTCATGAAAAATTTCCAGATCATGTTTATAAAAATAAGAAAGATTTATATGGTTTAAAACAGGCACCTTGTGCTTGGTATGACCGGCTTAAAAGCTATCTGCAAGAATCTGGTTTTGAGATTGGAAAAGTTGATCAAACTTTATTTATTAAGAAAACTAAACAAGATATTTTAATTATACAAATATATGTTGATGATATTATATTTGGTTCAACAAATGAAAAATTATGTCAGGAATTTACGACTATCATGACAAATGAATATGAAATCTCATATATGGAAGAACTATCATATTTTATTGGACTTCAAATCAAGCAATTACATAATGGCATTTTTATTAATCAAGAAAAGTATTGTAATAATCTAATTAAACGTTTTGGAATGGAAAACACTTCTGCCAAACTAACTCCTATGAGTACAACTATACATCTCAACAGAGATGAAAATGGTAAGAGTGTCGATCAAAAAATGTATCGAAGCATGATTGGATCATTACTTTATTTAACTGCTAGTCGACCTGACATTATGATGAGTATTTGTTTATGTACTCGATTTCGAGCAAATCCTAAAGAATCACATGTGCAAGCAGTAAAACGTATAATTCGTTATCTTAGCAAGACCAAAGATTTAGGACTATTGTTATAGTGATGCTGATTTTGGAGAAAGTCGGACAAATAGAAAAAGTACAAGTGGAACTGATCATTTCATTGGACGATCCTCAGTTTCTTGGTTTAGCAAGAAACAAAATTGTGTTTCACTATCGACGTGTGAAGCAGATCAGCATGTGCTCAAGTAATCTACATGCAACAAACATTACAATATTTTGATATAAAATTAAAGAAATCAATAATATATTGTGATAACACAAGTGCAATAATTTATTTAAAAATCCTGTCAATCACCCACGAACTAAAAACATTGACATTCGTCATCATTTTCTTTGTGATAATATTGAGAAGGATATAATAAATTTAGAATTTGTAAATTCTAAAATTCAGTTTGCTGATATTTTCACTAAATCACTCAATGAATTTTTTTTTATAAAACTAAGAAGAGAACTAGGTATAATTTCTTTAAAAGAATTATAAAATATCTAAAATAATTTTTTTAAAAAAATATAACAATAAATTTTCTGGTACTTGAACTCAGCACCTCTAGTTTGGAAATCCGATGTCTCTACCATTTAACCATTTGTTGTTTCACAACTATTTCTACTATAATTTTTTCCTTATCTATTTTCTCATGAAAAATTCTCAGCCGCAAAATTTGTGTTTTTGTTTTCATCCTCTAATTACTTTTCAGGTTATCCATTAATCCATCAACTTTTAACTATTTTTTTACCTATATATAACTCAAGAGTTCTCTTTTTTTCATTCCATCAAATTTGCTTCAATAATTTTTTTACTACAATGTCTTCACAAGAAAACTCCTCAAATGCCTCTGTAACGACCCGGAAATTTCTTCCCGAAATTTCCAAATAGTTAGTGAAAAGAAGAAAGAGAAAGAAGAAGAAACAGAAAACTCAAACTCAGAATCTCATTCGCAGCGGATAATTGTTAAGCAGTTGGAAAATTGTTGAACAGTTTCAAAAATAATTGTAAAACAAGTATAAGATAGTTTGTCTTTTAAAAGAAAGGTTGTGTATATATAATGAATAGCTTGGAAAAATAGGTTTATATTAAAACAATTTATATTAAAAATAGTCCAGAGTCAAAACTGCTCACTTTCCAATCTCCATTCTCATCAATTCAATTTAAATTTCCACTTCCATTTAAATTGATCCAATTCCAATTTAAATAATCTTCAATTTCCACTGATTCAATCCCCAATTCAAGTTGAATTAACCTTAATTTCTTTCCAAATTTAACTTTATTCAACATTGATCTCAAATTCTACTAATTCAAATAAATTTCAATTGAACTAGTTCCAATTTCAATTCATTTCAACTCCAGTTTGAATTAATCCCAATTTCAAACTCCATTTCCAAATCAAGTTGAATTATTCCTAATTTCCTTCCAAATTCAATTCAAATTCCATTTTAATTTTTAAAATTATTCAACTTCAATTACATTTCCAAATTATTCAAATCAATTCGGACTAATTTCAAATTGAACCTACTTCAATTTCAAATCGTTTCCAATTAACCCAATTCAAATTTTCCATTTGAATTTTATACTTATACATCTTCAATCATAATTTCAATCAATTCAAATCAAATTCAATCTGAACTAATTTCAATTAAAAGTCTAAATTTAAACCCTCTCGAATTATATAAATTCGAGTTAATACTCCAAATGTTGATTTAATTCCTTTAAATCAATTTTACCTTTAAAGTCTTTAAACAATTTAATTCACAGATCAGACCTAACATTTACACCACAAATCAAATTAACCTTTATTTTTTTTCAATAACCCAAACCTTTAAATAATTTAATTTTTGAGTCAAATTCTCAAAATTCCATTTTAAATTATCTTTACTTAACTCATTACAAGGTTCAAGTAAATGTTTCAAACAATTTTAATTTACAAATTCATTTCTTAATATTCAAATACATTAAATAATATTATTTATTATTTCTTTATCACTTTGAAACCATTTTCAAATTTTGGACCTAGAATTAAAACTTCACAATTTAGATCAACTTTAATTCCAATTTATAAGTCATACTTCCCTAAATGTTTTATTTCCTTAAAACATTTCATTTTGCGTACTCATTAATACATATTATATTACAACAATTATTTATGATAATAACCAAGATTACCATCTCTAAAAACCAATTCATTATCATCTTATTCTGGAATTCTTCTCCAATTTAAGGTTTCAATTTCAGTTTGAATTCATTTCAAACTTATCTTTATTTAATTTCAGTTTGGTTGTATTTCTAATACCACTTAATTTAATTCCAATATTCAACATCCAATTACCTTAATATTTATTAGAAAGATATATTGCTTTATATACCAAAATATATTCTTATATAAAATCATTTAAAATCTTTATATAAGAAAATAACAAGTACGCTCTCATAGATATACATATATACATACACTCAACTCATCATAGGGTACCACTTACCCTATCCTTAATGAGTAATCCCACCAGAGCCAAGGTTCTCGCTTAACCTTCTGCTCTGATACCAAATGTAACGACCCGGAAATTTCTTCCCAAAATTTGCAGATAGTTAGTGAAAAGAAGAAAGAGAAAGAAGAAGAAACAGAAAACTCAAACTCATAATCTCATTCGCAGCGGATAAAATATAATAGCAAATAAAATAACAGTTTACAAAGAAGAACTGTATCAGTACATTTACATTTTACATCAGAGTTACAACAATTTCACAACACTGGACAGTTTTAAACAACATGTCCTAGATAAATAATAATATATATCACAACGGATAATCACTCTATATGTTCCTGTCCTTCAGCTCTCCTCCTGGGCTCTAGAACGTCCTTACCTGCAAATCTATAATACTCGGTCTGACCCGAGCATTACATCAAAGTAACACCCGGGTCCGGCTAGAAACTAGCGTGAGTAAACCCATCTAATATGAAATTCAAAAGCATACAACTTAAATAACCCAGGTGACTCGTATCAATTACAAGTTCACAAATTGTTATATACATTACTTATTTCGCTCACAAATTTCTAAGTATCAAAACATAGATCAAATAGTCATAGCAGCCTATTGATTTCACATATCAATCTATAAAGAATCGAAGTTGTTTCGGGTATTTACTATACCCGACTCCGGCCTCTTCGAATCCAATATCATCTAAAAACAAGTTATCCAATTAAATACAACTCAACTTTAATTATCGAAAAACATTTTACAGCAATCCCTAACTGATTGATAATCACATTATCATTATCCATCCATCATATCATATCACAAATCGATTCATAATAGAGATATCAACTAATTCTAAGTACTCATCATATTTCAATAATTAATAAGCAAGATTGATCACTTTCATTAATTACATTAATTCAATAATCCTTTAATTACTTTTATCAGTAAATTATTCTTAAATTTCTTTAACTTAATTACATTCATTAATCAATCTTGGTTATTCATCAATAAATATCAATTCAATAGATATCATTCAATTCAGACATTCAACAACCAATCATCCATAAGCAAGCATTATAAATTCATATCATAATTAATTTAATTACTTAAATTAAATTAATTCCTTAAGAATTAATCGCTTAATCTTGCTTATACAATCATTAATTAATTACTAACCTTAATTAATTAATCACATCCTTGATTAACTCAATCAATCACGTTATCAATCCCTAATCCCAGATTAATTATCCTTTATTTATCAATTAATAATCTTTAATTATTATTTAATCTCCGTTAATACAAAGTAATTAATCCTTAATTACTTTCATAAACAATTAGTTAACCCTTAATTAACTGATTAGTTATTCATCAACTATCGATTAAAAACCTTAATTATTAATCAATATCTCAAATTAATTAACCATAATTACTTTTATAATTAATTAATTAATTATTAAATAATTAATTATCTCTTTCATTAATTAATAAACCTAATTATCAATTATTAATTAAGAACTTAATTACAGATTACTTATTTCCTAATCACCAGTTAATTAACCATTTAATTAATCCTTACTTAACTTTTAATCCATCCTTAATTAACAGATAATCAGTCCTTAATTACCCTTTGATTAATCCTTAATCACCATTGATTAATCAAGTAATTACCATTTAAAAACTTCTTAATTAATCCCTCAATTACTTATGTTAATTAGTCCTTTACGATTATTACACTGAGTATTTAAACCTTAATTACTTCATTAATTATAAATTTATCAAATTGGTTAATTAACCTTAATTAATTACATTCATTGATTAAATCCACATTAATTTAAGATTAACCTTATTAATTAACCAAGTAATTTAATCATTTCTTAACCACTATTTAATGATCCCAAAATTACTTCCCATTGATTTCCACTCTAAGAAATTATCCCTTAATTAATTTCTTTATGAGTTAAATTTCTACTTCAAACATTTGGTTTTCTTTCAAAACTTGATTTGAGTTTTAAAATTTGAACTCTCCTTACATAACTTTGCTTTTTAAAATTCTTGAAAGCTTGATTTCTCCTTCAACCAATTCTCACCTGAAATCCAGGCTATCATAGCAAACTCGAGTCGGACCAAAAAACTCGAGCCTATCCCTCAACAACTCGACCAAACACAAGAGTCACTAGCCAGCACCCACAACTTCGAGTTCCTCATGCTAAAACTACGAGTTTTACCCGAGTCACTCCACTTCTTCTCCAAAATTATTTCACAGCCAAACTCATCCGCCAACTGTGCTCGTGCACGTGCACAGAACCCCTGGTCACCGCCGATTGTCACCACGACCATCTACAAGTCGTTAATGACTCCACTACTCCTTCTGATAACCCAGAATAAAAGACGTCCATGCTAAACGAAATCGAGCTTCACGATAGGAAATTGGAATGAACACAAATGACAAAAACTACTCGTCGTCGATGATCACGACAACTGGAGCTCACTGGCTTCGCTCCGGAGCAGCACCATGTCCCTACGTGGCTATTCGCTGGACTGCGACTAACTCCGGTCTCCCCAAGGTGGCGAAATCATCCCGAAACCATCTACGACCCAAAACTAGGTTTAGGCACTTCCTCATCCAACCCGCGCTGCCACGGTGATCTAAACACCCATCTAATAATTTTCCCGGCCTCCCTGATGGACGTACTATCCTCGACAAAAACTTCGACCATCAACAGTTCGTTGATGATCAGATAAAGGTCGAAATTTGTTTTCTATTCAACCACTGATTTCTCACAATACATAATACTAAAAATCAGAATTACCATACTAAAATTCCTAATTCTTGACGTAGATTGAAGCAGTATACTTGAAATAATTAATTGTTGAAATCAATTTCCTGATAAATCTCAAGTTTGACTTTAAGTTGAATATTTCTGATTGATATTCTTCTTAATTCTTGCTTTCAATTTTTAAATTTTTTTATATCTCGAAATCTTACATAAATCTTGTTTAAACATTTCATTATACCATAAATCAGAGAAGGAGCCTAATGATTTTGAATTATATTACACCCTGTAATTCTCAACTGAGTAAATACTTCTCTTTCCTTTTTATTATTTTAAGAAAGTTTACTCACAAAATTTTATTGCATAGAGAATCTATACCTGAAGCTGCTAACTTGAATCCTCTTTTAAATCTCAGATCAAGTTAAAATAAAAAAAACTTTAACTAATTTGTTTGTAGTCCAAGTTTGACAAGGATCAGATAAAGAATTTGAAATTTTGTTTCAAATTTTTAAATCCTGTATCAGGAACAATTAGCACAGATCATACACACATATCTTAACCACACACTTCAAATTTCATACAGAAAACCACATAAATGTCCTCAAGTGTGACGGATAGGATTTTTCGCGCTCGAAAATCGACATCCATACTTTAAATCGTACTTGAATGCCGTAGATTCGACCGTTCAAATCCGATTCGCCGGAGCTTATAACAACATCAAGTAAACAACACAGCGGAAGAAAAGAATAATACATTGATATACAGCTTTGATACAATATCTGATACAACAGATGATCCAATAGATATCAATATACAACAGAGATATGATCAATAAAATAGCAGCGGAAAAAAAAACGATAACACCAGCAGCGGAACAAATAACTCTAAGATAGTCTTCAAGGAAGAACTCTAAAAAAAACTGCAACACCATTTCCAAGAACCAATCCAGCAATAGCTCGAACTCCCAATAACGATGAACAAAGATAAGCAAGTGCAGTCCATATCCAAAGACTGAACTAACTCCAGATAATCTAGTGAACCTAGCTATATGAAAAAACCCAACTCTAAACTGCTCGTGTAGAAAACTTTTGAGCACCCAGAGTTTAGGAAAGAAACAATAAACTCCGGATCAGTCATGGGACTGGTGTGAGCAACAAAAATAGTTTTATCTTTAAAAATAAACAAAGAAGTATTTTAAAATCAATTCGCAATGCTTTTTGAAAATGTAACTACCATAAGACCTCCCGCCACACACACAATGCAAACGCAGACTTGGAGGAGATTTCTTCTTATGTTAGTCAAAGATGCTTACTACGCTAAATCAAATCATTTTTGATATTATTATTAGTGCATAGTGTAGAAAACATTTCGAAAGTAGAATATAAATCTTAGACAACATAGGTACCATTATATTATGCCCGCTATAGCTACCTCCTGAGGAAGCAGGTTATACAATTTGCAATAGTAAAGGGTTCGTATTGTTTCTTTGGATTTCCAACAAATGGTCAGGCCAAGGAACTTCCCATTGCCACATGAGAACGCCTCTGAAAGGACGTTCCCGAGAACCTAACCGGATCTCTGCCAACACAAGGCCGGGTTACCCTTCAAACTGGGTAACCACTGACACGAGTATGCCATGCCCGGTCGTAACCAACCTTTATCCGGGGCCCCAACAACAATCACAAAGTAAGATATATATATATATATATATATATATATATATATATATTTTGAAAAAATTAACCGCCTCGTTAAAAACCTGAACCTGTACCCGACGTGAGTATAGGACAGGGAAAAAGAGTGCGGCGCTTTATTAACATCGCATTAACAAAGCGAATACATTGTTCTATGTGCAGATATGCCAAATAACACTACTGTCAATAATATGGCTATGACAACTCAAAACAGCCAGAATAACACAGCTCCAATGGCGATAAAAAAGATAAACAGAAACAAAAAAACCACGAAACCAAATGCTCTTCTTCTCCACCATGAAAAAAGACAAAATCGATCGGTCAGTCCCCCACCTCATTGATACCCCATCGACCTAAAATACGTATGCTTCTATCGGAGCTAGCCTTCTTCCTCTTCACTTTATTAATCAGAATCTTCAGATCTACGACAATATATTTCCAACGTTCCCAAATCGTAAACTTGCGATTATCATGGAGTCTTCTGTTACGTTCTTGCCAAATGTGGTGGATAATGGTAGAAAATGTAGCAAACGCTAAATCAGTAGCCAGATCTGTTGCAGTGAAGTGAGTAGAAAGTAAATGAATTCCTTCTTCCATATTGAACGAGCACAGCGGAGGTAATTCCAAACTTTTACAACAATTACTCCATAGATACGATGAATACGGGCATGCGAAGAATAAGTGTGAGTGATTTTCAGTAAATTGGTTACAGAGAAGGCAGTTAGGATCACAATTGTATCCCCAGTCTATGAGTTTATCTCTTGTCGGCAAGCGATTTTTAATAGCTTTATAGGCAGTTAATGACATTCTTGGATTATTGCTTTTGTGCCATATAATCTTGCCCCACTCTACATTAGGATAATGAACTCTGGCTGTATTCCACGCAGAGTTGAAACTAAAACCTTTTAGATCTCTCGTCCATTTCCAGTAATCAGACTTAGCTGTGGCTTCAATTTGCACTTTAGATATTTGATTACTGAGTTGTTTAGTGAAGGGAATTAGATTTAAATTAAAATTACCATCTTGGATTATAGATGAGACTTTATCATTTGTATGACCATAGAGATGTAGGCTGTCCCAACCAAGAATAGAAACCATATTTTCACTATTGATCCAAGGATCATGCCAAAGAAACGTGTTTCTCCCATTAACAATGACTCTGGATATATTATTACGAGCTAACTGCCTGTGTTTTAGAATAGATTTCCATGTACATGAGGCATTGTTATCAATCTCCATAGACCAGAACTGCTTGTTATTGCAGTATCTTTTACACATCCATCGTGACCACACATTATTAGAATTTATAAAATGCCAGAGGAGTTTAAGATTAGAAGCCTTCCTGATATCCGCGAAATTTCTCAAGCCAACACCTCCTTCAGTTTTAGGACGGCATAAAGTATCCCACGCAATTTTGTGAGCTTTTCCGTTCCATATAAAATTAGCACACAGTTTATTTAGCTTGTCAATAGTAGCCATAGAAGCTGATAAACCATCATCCAGTACAAAACTATAAGAGTAATTACAGAATGTATTAATTCAATTCTCCCAGCCATGGATAATAACTTACAATCCCATCCATTCAGCCTTTTATTAATATTATCAAAAAGAGTTCTGCAGTCAGAGAAGTGTAGATAGTTGTGGGATAGAGGCACGCCTAGATATTTAACAGGGAGTTTATATTCTTTCATGTTAAGAATTTGCATAATTTCTTGTTTGTTAGTTGTGCCTTTGCTAAAATAAAGTCTAGATTTGCTATTGTTGACATTCAATCCCACATATGTTTTTATTATCTTCAGACATTTTCTGATCACCTTAGCACTCTTATTAGATGCCCTAACAAAAATCATCAAGTCATCAGCGTATAGAAGGTGAGTAATAGCCGGTTCAAAGTTGAACACAGGAATAATGTCCTTGACCTTATACGCCTTCAGCATCAAGATAGAGAAAAATTCCATAGCCACACAAAATAAATACGGAGATAGAGGATCACCTTGTCTAATACCTCTATTGCTGGAAATAAATCCTTTGGGAATACCATTTATCATTATAGAGAACGTAGGAGAGGATATACAGTTGTGAATTAATTTGACCAATTTACCAGGAAAACCCATTTTTTTGAGCATATGGCATATAAATTCTCTGTTGACCATATCATAAGCTTTATGTAAGTCTAATTTAAGACACATCTTACCCGCACCTTTCCGATTGAAAAATCTAACTTGTTCATGAGCAAGCAAAATGTTTTCATATATTACTCTTCCAGGAATAAACGCAGATTGTGACTCCGATATAAGATAGCAGAGGAAAGGCTTGATTCTATTGCAGATAACTTTAGCTATAATCTTATAAATCACATTACAACATGCTATAGGTCTATAATCAGCAAGAGTATTGGGATTGTTAATTTTAGGCACAAGAGTAATAAAAGTATGATTCACACTTTGTCTAATTTGCCAGTAGAGAAAATCTGATTTAACATGCTCGTCGGGCTGACTTTTAACTCATTCCAATGGGTTTTATAAAATTTTGCAGAGAATCCATCCGGGCCTGGACTGCTATTGTCAGGCATGGAAAAAATGGCTTTACGGACTTCATCAGAACAAACGCTACTGGTAAGGAACTCTCTCCCTTCATCATTAATGTGACAAGTACAATTTATATCAGGAAAATTATTATTCAAACCTTCACCATTAAAAATCTGATTAAAATATAGGATAGCTTCATTTTCAATAGTGACTGGATCGTGAACAAGTTTTCCTTCAGAGGATATGATGGCATTAAGATTGGAATTGTGTATTCGCATAGTCATTTTAGAATAAAAAAATTTTGTGCATGCATCGCCTTCTGTGAGCCAGTCCACTTTAGCTTTTTGAGTAGCATTTTGAAATTCAATTTTATTTTGTTCTTTCCAATTTTTGTAAGCTGCCAGTAAGTTTTCGAAAGCCATAGTATCTTCTGGATTATTGTCCACACTTTTAATTGCAGTAGTGTACTCTTGTTCCAGTTCTTTCATAATTTTACCATCTAAACTCCTTCTGGAACTCCAATCTTTTAGATAGAATTTGCACGCTTTTAATTTCTGTCTAAAAATATGTAAAAGAGAGCCTTCAAAATTTAAATTAAACGCATTAGAGACACAATCACCATAGCCTTCTAATAAATTCCAAGTATTAACATATCTGAATGGTTTTCCTACAGTGGATGTAGGAATATTTACGGGGTTAAGGCATATTGGAATATGGTCACTAATAGGATTGGATATTCCAAAGCAAACTAAATTTGGGAATTTATCCAATAAGAGATCATTACATAAAATTTTGTCGATTTTTGTAGCAACTCCTTTTTTTCCTCCATGTGTAGTTGAAGCCTGGTATAGGGAGTTCAACCAAACCTGATTTAAGCATACAGTTTTTAAAACCTTCTAACGTTCCAGGCTATTATAGTCATTTAATTTTTGAGAGGCTCCTGGTTTGTCTTTTAGGAGGAGCAGTATTGGAATTATTAGCATCTTCAATCTTTTTTTTGTTCTTTTTTTATTTAATTCGTCTATTTCCTTAATAAATTCCTCATTTACCTCAATAAAATGCTCGACATTCATAACAGGATCTTGCTTCAAGATGGGATTATCATCCACTGCAACATGGTTTAATAATTCGTCGCCAGAGTCATTCAAATCTTCGACAAGTTCTTCCTCTGCATACAGAGAACATTCAGGTGATTCAGCTTGTTCCTGCTCATGATTCTCTTTGATTTTAATCTCAGTTAATTTGAAATTTTGTGGCATGTATGTTGCAGTTCCAGAAGTAGATGCAGTATTATCTCCTATGTTATGAGCTTCTTGGCTGGTTTGAAGGGTATTATCAAGCTGTTTCATTGCTGTGGCCTGAGTTGCAGTTTTCACTGCTTGGGTATGAGAAATGCAGTCCATGATTGTTGGAGTACTTCGAGATATTGTGAAATTATTGCAGGAAGCATTTGAGTTTCCTATCGTCTGTGCATTATTATTTGTGGCATAATGTAAACTATTAATAACTTCATTACTCTCATTGCCATTGTTTAGTTGAGAAGAACCCGCTTCAGTTTCTGGTGATACACACAATGTAATACTAGGAGCATTTAGATTCTCTTTCATTTGTAACGTATTTTCTGTGGCAAGTTGTACACCATCTATGTTACTTCTATTGTTTGGTTGTGAACAGATAGTATCAATGTCTGTACTTGTATTGTGAAATTCATTCTCAGTATTCGATTGAACCTCAATATTATTTAAAGCATTATCTTTTCCTGTTTCCTCTCGATCGTTACAAGTAACATTAATTTTTGGAATCCATTTACTGTTATGTTTTATTTTGCATTGATCAGTGGAATGTCCAAAAATTTTGCACTCCTTACAACAAATTGGTTTGTAATCGTAGCTAATTGAAATCTGGAGTTCTTCACCATTATGCATTAATACATCAACATTACTTGGGAACCTGTCTTCTGCAGATATTTCAATTAACACTTTAGCATATGCTATTCTAGATTCGTCCGCTGTGATTTTGTCCATCTTCATTGGTTTACCCAGAACACTAGCTATAGCACTAATCGCTTCCTTATCCCATAAATCCAGTTCAAGGTTATGCAATTTCACCCAAATTGGCATGGTAGATAGTAAATCTCTGCTAAACCTCATACCTGCCTGCCACTTCTTTAGAATAATAATACGGCTATCGAACAAATATGGACCTCCCTTTAACACGTTTTCGCAATCTGAGGCGTCTACAAATCTGATAATAAAAAAACCATTTTCTCGTGCCAACAAATTGAATTGTTTTTTTGGTTTCCAAATACGTTCAATATAAGCTTTCAAATGAGTGTGGTAGGGTCTAGAGCCATATACATAAAAAATTATCGAATTTTTCCACTTATCTGCAGCTCTCTTATTCATTTCTGAATCAATTAACGCCTGTTTTTTCTGATTAACAATTAGTGGTTGTATGAATTTTAAATCAACTAATTCTTCAGATCTACCAAATCCTCCATCAACTGCATTCCTCCATTCTATATTGCGACCTTCAGCTAAACCAGTTTTTATCCTATTCCAATCAATCGTTCTCTCTCCTTTATGAGTACGAAAATTTATTGGATTATAGGTTGAATTCGAAAAACGACGCATCTCAGAATGGCCTACGTTACTGTTGTTCGTTTGAACGCCTGTTTTGCTTGAATTCCGAATAACCTCCGCATATTTCAAATTTTCAGATCCTGCTATGGTCGTACGAGAGGCGACTTTCTCAGATCCATACGAAGAATATTCACGTCCATATCTCCCAGATCCACCATCCTTATTACTGTGGAAAGTAGCTGCCGATGAGTGATTAGGGATTGAAACTGGAACCCTAGCTATCTCAGCTGAGTGAGATCTGGTTACTGCGTAGTGATCCTTATCAGGAGGACGAGAAAGAGAGTTGAGATCGCCTTGAAATTTTGATCCACCAGAAGCCGCCATTAAAATTTAGTTTTGTAAATAGAGTTATCCTTATTCCTCTGTTAATTTTTTTTATATATATATATATATATTTGCGATATCCACATAAGTTAAGTATCTGGGCTCCATACCATGATACCACCTCTATCCAGAAGGAGATGTACATACCCTAAGGGGCGCTACCCCAATAACCTTGCTGCATCTTTCCTGTTTTGACCATTCCGGGGTGTGAGGTCTGACGAAGTCTCGTCCACAAAGCTACGCTTTTCACAAAGCCATGCTTCGATCAAAAAATGATCAGCAACACTCAGCATACCTCATTACCAAATTGGGGATATATCGCTGATAACCTTCAACTACTTAACCTCTAAGGGTGTTAAGCTAAGAGAATAAATTCTCCGCCACCAATGGAAATATATTTGAAAGAAATCTGCTTTATATCTCAATTTGTAATGTCAGACACACAATCCATCCAAGTCTGTTTTGGGTTCGAACAGAATCGAAGGCACTTCCAAAGAAGTCCTTGTAATCCGGAAATTCACAATCCCGATCGGACTTCCCATCACTTAGGGAGTCTCTATACCGGCGCGACTCGGTGCAGAGACAATCGATAGGTCATCCTATCGCTCTTAATAGGAGGACCTAGGGAAGAGGTCTACCGTGGCGGAATTTGTAATTTGGCCTTTGACTGTTTGGGCGAGATGATTTTAGTGTTTAAGGGCGGCATTGAAAGGTCGATGGACGCGATTGAATCGACGAGGGAAGGCGCGACCGGAACTTTCGAGTTTTGGTGAAGAGATAGTGTGATGAGTGTGCTTCCTGATGGTGAAGGTTGCAGTGGACCAAATGGCATCAGTAGGGAGCAGTTCGACGAGTTCTGCGGCCGGGGTTCCCCGATGGTTCGAACGTGGATCGATTTTTGGTCTGGGGTGGTTTAGGTCAGCGGGGAGGAGGCGATTACGATCAGTGGATGAGGCGCGACTCGATGGCACTGTCGCGGCGATGAGATGGCTGATGGTGTGGCGTGCACGTGCATGGCGTGCACGTGGGAGTTGCTGGGCAGGGTGAATCGATCAGGGTGATCGAGGGGGATTTGGGTCCCATCGAGTTCGAGTAGCAAGGGCAAGGCTCGATTGGCATCTATGTTCCAGAGGGTGGTAGCGTTCCTGATGGTTTGGGTAAGTTTTCATTTGTCCGGGGAGTGAATTTTGAGTGGGGAAGAACAAAGTTTGCTAAAGTTAAAGTATTACAGGCTTTCAACCTGAAACTGTTTCTTGTTTTTGGGAATTTTAAACCAAAATTTAAATTTTAAATCAAGGTTTTAAAACTGAGGTTTAAATCAAAATGTAAATAAAAGTTTAAGTTTAAATTGGAACTTAGTTTGTAAATAAAAATAAAGTTTTAAATTCAATTTGGTTTAATAATTTCAAAGCAATTAAGTGTATTAAAGAAGTTTGAATTCAAAAATGGAATTGAATTATAAATGGAAGATTCAAACAAGCTGAAATTTAAAAGTTTAAAACTGAAATAAATTTTAAACCTGATTTTGAGATTTTGAAATTAATTAAGTTTTATAACTTAAGTATTTAAAAATAAGTTTAAATTTAAATTGAAATTCAAAAAGGAAAATTTGAAATCAATGGTTTCAAACATATTGTGAATAATAGTTAAACTATCAATATGGATGAGTTTACTTTAATTAGTGAAGACTAATGAATTCTTAAAGAGTTAATCAATTTATCATCAATAATGATTAATATAAGTAAATTTCTTTAGAAAAGTAATTAAATAAATTTATTAGTTAATAAAAGTCATTGACTAAGATTATTGAAAAAAATCAATATGATTAATTTTAACAATAAATTTAGATTTATTTAAATTAATAACAATCATTGTGTAATTGTTAAGTATGATTACTTAATATAAGTAATTGAGGGATGAATTGTTCAGTGTAAGTAAGTGAGTTAATCAGATTAGTTTAAGTTAATTACTTGAGTTAATTAATCTAGAACAATCATTTAACAAATTGAAAAAAAAAATGATTACTTAGAAAGTAGATAATAGGTAATTGGTGGATGTAGTGAATTGAATGATAATTAGAAATTTGAGTATAATTATGTATTAATAATTAAAGAACTAATTAATAATTGTGATTAATTAAGATAAATAAATTAATTAAAAGTTAAATTGATTCATTAATTAAGATTGATTAGTTCGTAATTAAAAAGTGAATTTATAAATGATAAAAGGGTATTTTATTCTAAAATAAATTGTAATTAACTTAGGATAATTAACCCAGATTTTTAATTAATACAGTTGATTTAAATTTATCAGTCAACTAATAAATTTTACTTGTGAATGTTTGAACTTGAACGAATAATTAAATTTTTTTGATATCCCTCATATTGATGCTTTGTGATATGTCTTGATTTGTGTTATGATCTGAAATGTAATTTATTTATCTGAGATAAATGTAATTATTATCTGTGATATATATATCTGTGTTCTGTGAATAAAAGATAAGCGTTATGGTTTATACCGCTTACCATATGTAAGCGTTATAGTTTATACCGCTTATCAAATATATTTCTGTATTTGATCTGTGATGGTTGAATGATTGTGCACTATTGTGTTAAATCCCTGGACCACACTAATACGCACACAATTATGGATTTCACGAGGAAATCAGTTAAGTCGCAGATTTTTGAAATAGTTTTAAATTTGAATTTTTAAATTCAAATGTTTTGGAAATGGAATCGGAATAAATGTGAAAAGCTTTAGGAATGGAATTTCAAGATAAAATTTATTTTTAAATTACTTGATTGAGTTTTGGAATTCAAATATTTTGATTTAAATTTGAATTCAATATTTGAAATTGAATTCTATGATCTGAAACTAGGGACTAAAGATGTTATACCAGTTTATATGGGTTGAACTATTTTAAAGGTATTGATTTGGGAATTTGAATTCAAAGGC
The DNA here is from genome assembly GCA_030765085.1 of Allium cepa. Classification (NCBI taxonomy): domain Eukaryota; kingdom Viridiplantae; phylum Streptophyta; class Magnoliopsida; order Asparagales; family Amaryllidaceae; genus Allium; species Allium cepa. The sequence goes on from CM060943.1 coordinate 251,505,708, forward strand.
TTTAACTCGTGTAAATAAAATTGGATCTTTCTGAAATGAAAGTATTGTTTTTTTATAATAAAAGCTTTCATATAGGAAGTGAACTTCCAAATTGTGTTAAAAAGGATTTCAAGTTAAGAATGAAAATGATTTCCCAAGTTATGGAAACTGTTTGAAAACTATAAGATAAATCTTGATTTAAAGATTTAAATGAATTAATCCAATTAAGATGAAATTGTTTTGAAATCCGGGGATGAATTTTTGTGAAACTAGGTGAACTTTATGAGGTAAATCTTTTATTTAAAAGATTTGAAATGGTAATGGGTTTAAACCATTTGAAAGTAAGTTTTGAATTATTAAGTTGTGACTTAAATGAAATCCCATATCCATATGTTTTAAATATTTTCCCTCACTATTCGGTTTAGCTGGGAAAGGACCTTTGTGTCATATAACCCATTCCGAATATGTGATTCGACGTTGTGGATAGCATTTGAAGACCGGTGGTGATGACCGGGTATTTGCAAGAGCGATAGGATGAACTATCGATTGTCTCTGCACCGAGTCACGCCGGTATAGAGACTCCCTAAGTGATGGGAAGTCCGATCGGGATTGTGAATGCCCGGATTGCAAGGACTTCTTTGGAAGTGCCTTCGGTTCTGTTCGAACCCAAAACAGACTTGGATGGATTGTGTGTCTGACATTACAAATTGAGATATAAAGCAGATTTCTTTCAAATATATTTCCATTGGTGGCGGAGAATTTATTCTCTTAGCTTAACACCCTTAGAGGTTAAGTAGTTGAAGGTTATCAGTGATATATCCCCAATTTGGTAATGTGGTATGCTGAGTGTTGCTGATCATTTGTTGATCGAAGCATGGCTTTGTGAAAAGCGTAGCTTTGTGGACGAGACTTCGTCGGACCTCACACCCCGGAATGGTCAAAACAGGAAAGATGCAGCAAGGTTATTGGGGGTAGCGCCCCTTAGGGTATGTACATCTCCTTCTGGATAGAGGTGGTATCATGGTATGGAGCCCAGATACTTAACTTATGTGTATATCGCAAATATATATATACATATATCTTACTTTGTGATTGTTGTTGGGGCCCCGGATAAAGGTTGGTTACGACCAGGCATGGCATACTCGTGCCAGTGTTTACCCAGTTTGAAGGGTAACCCGGCCTTGTGTTGGCAGAGATCCGGTTAGGTTCTCGGGGACGTCCTTCCAGAGGCGTTCTCATGTGGCAATGGGAAGTTCCTTGTCCTGACCATTTGTTGGAAATCCAAAGAAACAATACGAACCCTTTACTATTGCAAATTGTATAACCTGCTTCCTCAGGAGGTACCTATAGCGGGCATAATATAATGGTACCTATGCTGGCTAAGATTTATATTCCACTTTCGAAATGTTTTCTACACTATGCAATAATAATAATATCAAAAATGATTGGATTTAGCGTAGTAAGCATCTTTGACTAACATAAGAAGAAATCTCCTCCAAGTCTGCGTTTGCATTGTGTGCGTGGCGGGAGGTCTTATGGTAGTTACATTTTCAAAAAGCATTGCGAATTGATTTTAAAATACTTCTTTGTTTGTTTTTAAAGATAAAACTATTTTTGTTGCTCACACCAGTGCCATGACTGATCCGGAGTTTATTGTTTCTTTCCTAAACTCTGGGTGCTCAAAATTTTTCTACACGACAGTTTAGAGTTGGGTTTTTTCAGATAGCTAGGTTCAGTAGATTATCTGGAGTTAGTTCAGTCTTTGGATATGGACTGCACTTGCTTATCTTTTGTGACGCCCCACCTCTATACCCATGCTAGCCAAGAACATTACGGTGAATGCTGTCGACTAGCACGGAGAATAAGGCTGTTGAGGAGCGACCATCCGTGTAATTTCTTTGCGGGAGCACCGATATGTCAGATAATATAACATGCATTCTATTTCAAGAGGAAATCCGACATACCGACACAAACTCAAAGCTACTACGCGGTGGCTATATAAATCCTTCGGAAAACAAATATAGAAATAAGCATAGCACAAATCAGTCACAGACAATTCATATCACAAAGGTGGAATAAGATATGAATATTACACTAGAAAGTGTACATCAGAGTAGTGGTCTAAAAAGGTCCACAATATCACAAAAGAATAGTTACACGAACTACACAAAAGAATAAGTATACATTAAGGAGTCTATATATCAAATGTATACAACAAAATAACTACTAATCTAAGTAGTTAACCCAAAAGTCAAGGAGTTAATCCCGGATGAGAAGTCAAGCAGAAGCACCTGTAACATCTCGGTCTGACCCGAGTATTATTTAATAAGAAAATAATAAACGGATCAGTCTAACTATAAATATCAGATGAAACGATATAGAATAAGAGATATGACTAAACACATAATAATCACAATGCCAAGCTGTGATATATATATATATATATATATATATATATATATATATATATAGACACACACTTAGTTGATAATCAACAAGAGATTAATCAATGTCACCAAATCTACACAAGAATCAAAGAAACGTCATACTCCTTATTTCGTTCACCATACCATAAATATTGACGATAATATCAGTGTCAATCACAAAAGTCAATGACACACAAATTCCAGAAGACTACAAAAGAAATCCAGAAATCACTAAAGTCAATGACACACAAATTCACCAATGCACAAATATTGATAAAACTTATCAATGGAAATCACGAAAATTGGTGAAACACAAATTCTAGGAACCTACACAAGAAATCCAGAAATCACAAAGGGGGGGAGGCCTATCACAAACGGGAGCATAAAGCTCACCAACACGTGTATCACAAACGGAACGCTAATTCCATGGTCGCTAACCATCACAAATTGAGCCGAAGCTCCACAAACGGACCGAAGACCATGGGTTGCTACCCCATCACAAATTGAGTCGAAACTCCACAAAACGGGGTTTAGTCTCCCTCGCAGACAAAGAGACATCGCACATTGCTAGTCTAAATCACAAAGATGATCGTCATGATCAACGAGAAGTGTCAATTACACTAAGCTAGTAAATATATGAGTTTAGCTTCATGTCCCATAACCACATGCTTAACTTAAATATTTACGAACAAACTGTAGATTTCCACTAGAAAATTGTCACAAGGGTTTCAATCGAACAAGTCCAAGAATTAACCAACAAAGTGAACGCAAGCGTTTCATATCATTTGTTTTACTAAGTCGTTTAATTAGATTTCTCATACGAGTGAGGTAAAGGTTTATATATACTAATAGATTGAAAAACGGTTTTATAAACGAATTTGGTATTAAAATAGTATTGAAATCGTTTGAGGAAAGAGTTTTGATATTTACTACTAGTATAGAAAACCTTTATATTTTTAAAGTGACAAATCTCAAAGAAGATTGTAGGAACAATCAATCACTAAGATTCACATTCGAAAACGTGAATAAAATCCAAAGAAATCGATATAAAATCAATCAAAGTGGATATATCTAAAATTCCCAAAGAAAAGGTCATCTAAGTCGATAATAAATGACAACAACAAAAGGGAGACAACACGAATCGATTAAAGTTGGATATTCAAACGGATTAGCAAAATAGGCTAATCTGGCAATTAACAATAGGTCGGTCGACCGGACTCCCTGAGTCGGTCGACCGAGCCTTAAACAGAGGAGTGCCTATGCACTCGGCAGCAGGTCGGTCGGCCGACTCAGGGAGCTCGGTCGACCGGACCTGTTGCCAGCCACTTCCCAGCCCATAGTAATGAGCTCCAACCTCGTCCAAATTTCATTCTCTCGAGCAACGGCGCTAAGGGTTTATGCCAATCGACTACCCGGCCCTATATGCTCCTCGATGCATCACCAAAAACATGTTCAAATATAGAAGTTAGGATTTTTAACGAATTGAACTCAAAACACCAAAAATTGGAATATACACCAATTCAATCCAAACCAAAAGCAAATGCACACGAATAAGTGTTAGGAATTCATACCTAACATTCGAAGATAATTCATAGTCTTAGATGTGAGATTAAAAATCTCACCTTTTTCACAAAATCGAACAAGAAGAAGCTTGAAAGCAAATGGAGAATCAACCTCTCTTCAACACAACCCAAATGAGCTTGAATCTATGCTCAAAACAAGAACATTCCCAAAATTAGGTTTAGGAATTTCTGAAATTGGTAAGAGAATAAGTTGGAGAAGAAGAAGAGAAGCTTACCAATGGATTCTTCTTGAGTTTGGAGCTTGGAATTTGATTTGCAAGAGAAACTTGGGTTTTGGAGTTTTTAATTTCCAATCTCTCCCACCATTAAAGCTAAGAAAACTGAAAAGAGAAAGAAGTGAGGGAGAATGGGGAGAGTGGTTCAGTTTTGGAGTATAAGTTAACATAGGGCTGAGCCCAAAAACCAAACCCAAAGTAAAAAGTAGCAAAAATCAACTTTCTCCAAACATATCGAAGCTTATACTCAAAAAGGTTGCAAACGGCATTTTAAACTCAATGGGAGTGGTCCCGAGTCCTAATTCGACCGTATGCAAAAAGTAGCTTTTCGAACTAAAATCCGACTAACGATAAAATATTTAAATAAGATATTTAAATATAAAATCGATAAATATGCGGGTTGTTACAGACTCCCCTCCTTAAAGAAATTGCGTCCTCGCAATATTTAAGAAGAAGATATATATATAGTAACAACCATAAAAGCATATTCAACACAAAAGAAGTTTGAAATAAGAAGTTCACCTCAAAGAGCACGAGAAAGTAAGTCCGGATGTGTACGCTCGATGTACTCTCTAGATTCCCAAGAACAATCCTTAGGATTTGAAGACCATTGAACTTTAACAAGCGGAACATCTTTATTTCGAAGTCGTTTGACTTCCGAAGCAATGATACGAATAGGATGTTGCTCATAAGTTAAATTAGGCGAAACTTCAATCTCTTCCACAACACCGGGCTCAAGAATAGAATCGGAATCTCGAAGACATTTCCGAAGTTGAGAAACGTGAAACACGTCATGCATAGCAGAAAACTGAGCCGGTAATAAAAGGCGATAAGCCATGGAACCAATACGTTCGGTGATCGGAAATGGCCCAATATATCGAGGCGCTAGTTTTCCCGATCGACTGAAACGTACAACACCTTTCATAGGTGACACACGAATGAACACAAGATCTCCCACAGAAAATTCTAACTTCCTTCTTCGGTTATCGGCATAGGATTTTTGTCTACTCTGGGCTTCTTTCATCCTATGACGAATAAGATCAATCTTTTCTGTGGAATCACGAATAAAATCTGGACCTAAAGCCAGCTTCTCACCGGCCTCAAGCCAACAAGAAGGAGATCGGCATGGCCTTCCATAGAGTGCCTCAAAAGGTGCCATACCAATACTAGATTGGAAGCTATTATTATAAGAAAATTCAACAAGAGAAATATGATCTTCCCAACTTCCACCGAAATCAAGCATACAAGCACGAAGAAGATCTTCAAGAGTTTGATTAACACGCTCGGTTTGTCCATCGGACTGGGGGTTATAAGCGGTGCTAAAATTAAGCTTCGTTCCTAAAGCTTTTTGAAGACTCTTCCAAAATCCACTAGTAAACAATGGATCACGATCACTAACTATAGAAGTAGGGACTCCATGTAATTTAACAATCTCTTTGATAAAGAGTTTGGCCAAAAGAGGAACGGTTCGGTTAGACCGAACGGGAATAAAATGGGCGGATTTAGTAAGTCTATCAACGATCACCCATAAGCTATCATGACCCGAACGAGAACGGGGAAGGCCATCTATAAAATCCATGGAAATTTGGTCCCACTTCCAAATTGGAATTTCTAAAGGTTGCAATAACCCACCGGGCCTTTGATGTTCGGCCTTAACGAGTTGGCAAGTCATGCAACACTTAACAAAGTTAGCAATATCGAGTTTTATTCCCGACCAATAATAAAGTCGCTTCATATCCGCGTACATTTTACTACTATCGAGATGAATGGTAAATTTAGAGTGATGAGAATCTTCTAAAATATCTTTACGAAGATCCCTAATATTTGGCACGATAAGTCTACCAAATTTATGAATGCCGCCACGAGAATCGATATCAAAGTCTTTCAAACCTTCAATATAAATTTTATCCTTAATATTTTGGCCAAGAAGAGCCAATTCAGGATCCAACCCTTGAGCTTCAAGAATGCGGTTTAAAAGAGATGGATGAGCCTCAAGGCTACATAAAACAAATGATGAGCATAAATCGGAAACACGGTCTCGAATTTCGCAAGTGGATGAAATCTCGAGATCGTTCCATTCGGATATCATCGAAGAAACAACAGCTTGTTGTTTACGGCTAAGAGCATCGGCGACACGATTACCCTTACCGGGGGTATAAAGAATATCAAGATCATAAGGTGCAAGAAACTCGAGCCAACGCTATTGATGCAAATTAAGTTCCTTCTGAGAGAATAAATACTTCAAGGACTTATGATCGGTATAAAGAACAAATTTCTCTCCTAAGAGATAATGACGCCAAATCCGAAGAGCGAAAACAATAGCCGCGAGTTCTAAATCATGAGTGGCATATCTAGTCTCGGCCGGCTTCAATTGCCTAGAAGCATAAGCAATAACATGTTCTCTTTGCATAAGAACGGCACCCAAACCAACGCGACTAGCATCGGTATAAACAACGAAATCTTGATTCCCCTCGAGAATAACAAGAATAGGAGCATTAGATAGGAGTTCTTTTAATTTCTGAAAAGAAGCTTCACATTTGTCCGACCAAATGTATTTAACACCTTTCCTCGTTAAGCTAGTAAGAGGCACGGCAATCTTAGAAAAGTCTTTGATAAAACGACGGTAATAGCTCGCCAATCCGAGAAAACTACGAATCTCTGTCACACTCTCTGGTCTCTTCCAATCTTGAATCGCTTCAATCTTTGAAGGATCCACGAAAATTCCGGATTCAGAAATAATGTGACCGAGAAACTTCACATGAGATTGCCAAAAGTGGCACTTAGAAAATTTTGCCTTTAATTGATTACTCCTAAGGGTTTCCAACACAATCCGAAGATGTTTTTCATGCTCCTCCTCAGTTTTAGAATACACAAGAATATCATCAATAAAGATGAGAACAAATCGATCGAGAAAGTCTTCAAAACTCGATTCATTAAGTCAACGAAATAAGCTGGGGCATTCGTTAACCCAAATGGCATCACAAGCCATTCGTAAGATCCATAACGAGTACGGAACGAGGTCAATGGAATACTATCCTCTGCAATACGAAGCTGATGAAATCCAGTAGCTAAGTCTAATTGTGAAAAGACTCTAGCACCACTAAGTTGATCGAATAGATCATCAATCCGAGGTAAAGGATATTTATTTTTGATAGTAAGATCATTAAGCTTGCGGTAGTCAACGCAAAGCCTAAGTGTACCATCGGATTTCGTCACAAAAATAGCTGAAGCTCCCCAAGGCGAGGAACTAGGGCGAATAAATTGCTTCGTTTCCTATTCAGATAATTGTTTACGCATCTCCTCGTTTTCTTTATTGGACATACGATAAGGAGGACGAGTGATAGGTTGAGCTCCAGGAATAAGATTAATTCTGAACTCAATTGCTCGCTTAGGTGGTAATCCTTAAACGGGCTCAAATATGTCGGAAAATTCACGAACGACGTGAATAAGAGAAATAATATCACCCTCATCATCATCATCTTCGTCATCACGAGGATTTAAAGAATATAAAGATGCAACCAAAGCATAATCTGAATCTTTAAGAATAACAGAAACCTGATTAACAGATTGAGGATGTCGAAGATGAATAGTCCGCTCAGGACATAGGATATGAGCTTCATAACGGTTAAGCCAATCCATTCCCAAAATCATTCCAAAGCCTAAATAGCGCATGACATGCAAATCGGCTCGGAAAGAAAAATTACACAAAATAATCTCGACATCTTTACACAATAAACTGATTGTTGCGGATCCACCAACCGGATTCGCAATTCTCAAAGAAGTCATTAAACACAAAACATCCAAAGAAAAGGTATCAACAAGTTCTTTTGATATAAAAGAATGGGACGCACCCGTATCAAAAAGAACTCGAATAGGATGATCATGAAATAAAATAATTCCATCTAGAATAGAATGAGAAATACCTTGGCCACGAGATGTGTTGCCAGGGGCTTGAGCAACATTAAGCTTTCCCTCCTTCTTGCCCTAAAGCTTGGGGCATGAAGATATAACATGACCGGGAACTTTGCAATAGCGACAAGAAAGAGACTTTGGACACTTGTTCGCGTAATGGTCCTTCGAACCACAATTATAGCATTCCCCACGACCAAAGGAAGAAGTCTTTGCCGCGGAGGTTGCTTGCTTCCCTTTCTTACTGGGATAAGGACCTTTAAATTTGTTTGGCCTCTTTTTGTTGTTGAAGTTTGGTTTATCTCCCACCACTTCAACATCACCCTCCTTATCCGCCTCTTCAAGACGAAGAGCAATATCAACGAGTTGGTCGAAAGAAACTTCTAATTTTAGAAGTAATGGCTTCTTGAGACTTTTGTTTAAGCATAGACGAACCTCTGATTCTTCTTAAGAGGGGTGTTGATGTATTCAACCCCATATTTGGAAAGCGACTCGAAAGAGGCGACGTAATCAGTCACGGAGGACTCACCTTGAACAAGGTCTATAAATCGTCGAGCCAATGTCACTTTCGCAGCTTCTGGTACGAATTTTAATTCGAAGCGTTCTCGGAATTTCTCCCAAGTGAGATCCGCTTCATTAATCTCAGAAATAAGAAGCTCGTATATGTCCAATGCTCTTTCTCGGAGCATACTAGAGGCCACCTGAACTAGGTGAAGGTCAATAAGATTCATGCGAGAAAAGATTCGATCGCATGACCTTAGCCAAGCCTGCACTTCAATAACAGTTTCGGAACCTTTGAATGGCTCCCCACCCAAATTAGTGTAATCGCTACACAAGCGTGCAAATCCTGACTTTGGGTGAGTAGGTTCCGGGTTAGCTCCAGCTGCTTGAGCATTCGTTACCAAATCAAGAAGCTGTTGAGCAGTCATGAAAACTCCATCCTGGGGCGGAGTGCTAGATGGCACGGCTCTGGGGCGGCCAAGTTTAGACATTTCTCTTCCTTTAGAAAGAAAGAAGAGGAAGAAAAAGGTTATTCACCAAATTGAATATCAAGCAATCTTGATAGACAAAACAAGGAATCATAAAAGAAAATAGGATAGAACGGTACGTAGACCGGAATAAAATCCTAAAGCATGACTCCTAAGAAGAACTTAGGATGATGATCCTTGTTATAATATTCCATATTGTTCCGAAGTATGGCTCTGATACCAAGCTGTGATGCCCCACCTCTATACCCACGCTAGCCAAGAACATTACGGTGAATGCTGTCGACTAGCACGGAGAATAAGGCTGTTGAGGAGCGACCATCCGTGTAATTTCTTTGCGCGAGCACCGATATGTCAGATAATATAACATGCATTCTATTTCAAGAGGAAATCCGACATACCGACACAAACTCAAAGCTACTACGCGGTGGCTATATAAATCCTTCGGAAAACAAATATAGAAATAAGCATAACACAAATCAGTCACAGACAATTCATATCACAAAGGTGGAATAAGATATGAATATTACACTAGAAAGTGTACATCAGAGTAGTGGTCTAAAAAGGTCCACAATATCACAAAAGAATAGTTACACGAACTACACAAAAGAATAAGTATACATTAAGGAGTCTATATCTCAAATGTATACAACAAAATAACTACTAATCTAAGTAGTTAACCCAAAAGTCAAGGAGTTAATCCCGGATGAGAAGTCAAGCAGAAGCACCTGTAACATCTCGGTCTGACCCGAGTATTATTTAATAAGAAAATAATAAACGGATCAGTCTAACTATAAATATCAGATGAAACGATATAGAATAAGAGATATGACTAAACACATAATAATCACAATGCCAAGCTGTGATATTTATATATATATATATATATATATATATATATATACACTTAGTTGATAATCAACAAGAGATTAATCAATGTCACCAAATCTACACAAGAATCAAAGAAACGTCATACTCCTTATTTCGTTCACCATACCATAAATATTGACGATAATATCAATGTCAATCACAAAAGTCAATGACACACAAATTAAAGAAGACTACACAAGAAATCCAGAAATCACTAAAGTCAATGACACACAAATTCACCAATGCACAAATATTGATAAAACTTATCAATGGAAATCACGAAAATTGGTGAAACACAAATTCTAGGAATCTACACAAGAAATCCAGAAATCACAAGGGGGGAGGCCTATCACAAACGGGAGCATAAAGCTCACCAACACGTGTATCACAAACGGAACGCTAATTCCATGGTCGCTAACCATCACAAATTGAGCCGAAGCTCCACAAACGGCCCGAAGACCATGGGTTGCTACCCCATCACAAATTGAGTCGAAACTCCACAAAACGGGGTTTAGTCTCCCTCGCAGACAAAGAGACATCGCACATTGCTAGTCTAAATCACAAAGATGATCGTCATGATCAACGAGAAGTGTCAATTACACTAAGCTAGTAAATATATGAGTTTAGCTTCATGTCCCATAACCACTTGCTTAACTTAAATATTTACGAACAAACTGTAGATTTCCACTAAAAAATTGTCACAAGGGTTTCAATCGAACAAGTCCAAGAATTAACCAACAAAGTGAACGCAAGCGTTTCATACCATTTGTTTTACTAAGTCGTTTAATTAGATTTCTCATACGAGTGAGGTAAAGGTTTATATATACTAATAGATTGGAAAACGGTTTTATAAACGAATTTGGTATTAAAATAGTATTGAAATCGTTTGAGGAAAGAGTTTTGATATTTACTACTAGTATAGAAAACCTTTATATTTTTAAAGTGACAAATCTCAAAGAAGATTGTAGGAACAATCAATCACTAAGATTCACATTCGAAAACGTGAATAAAATCCAAAGAAATCGATATAAAATCCATCAAAGTGGATATATCTAAAATTCCCAAAGAAAAGGTCATCTAAGTCGATAATAAATGACAACAACAAAAGGGAGACAATACGAATCGATTAAAGTTGGATATTCAAACGGATTAGCAAAATAGGCTAATCTGGCAATTAACAACAGGTCGGTCGACCGGACTCCCTGAGTCGGTCGACCGAGCCTTAAACAGAGGAGTGCCTATGCACTCGGCAGCAGGTCGGTCGGCCGACTCAGGGAGCTCGGTCGACCGGACCTGTTGCCAGCCACTTCCCAGCCCATAGTAATGAGCTCCAACCTTGTCCAAATTTCATTCTCTCGAGCAACGGCGCTAAGGGTTTATGCCAATCGACTACCCGGCCCTATATGCTCCTCGATGCATCACCAAAAACATGTTCAAACATAGAAGTTAGGATTTTTAACGAATTGAACTCAAAACACCAAAAATTGGAATATACACCAATTCAATCCAAACCAAAAGCAAATGCACACGAATAAGTATTAGGAATTCATACCTAACATTCGAAGATAATTCATAGACTTAGATGTGAGATTAAAAATCTCACCTTTTTCACAAAATCGAACAAGAAGAAGCTTGAAAGCAAATGGAGAATCAACCTCTCTTCAACACAACCCAAATGAGCTTGAATCTATGCTCAAAACAAGAACATTCCCAAAATTAGGTTTAGGAATTTCTGAAATTGGTAAGAGAATAAGTTGGAGAAGAAGAAGAGAAGCTTACCAATGTGTTCTTCTTGAGTTTGGAGCTTGGAATTTGATTTGCAAGAGAAACTAGGGTTTTGGAGTTTTTAATTTCCAATCTCTCCCACCATTAAAGCTAAGAAAACTGAAAAGAGAAAGAAGTGAGGGAGAATGGGGAGAGTGGTTCAGTTTTGGAGTATAAGTTAACATAGGGCTGAGCCCAAAAACCAAACCCAAAGTAAAAAGTAGCAAAAATCAACTTTCTCCAAACATATCGAAGCTTATACTCAAAAAGGTCGCAAACGGCATTTTAAACTCAATGGGAGTGGTCCCGAGTCCTAATTCGACCGTATGCAAAAAGTAGATTTTCGGACTAAAATCGGACTAACGATAAAATATTTAAATAAGATATTTAAATATAAAATCGATAAATATGCGGGTTGTTACATCTTTGTGCATCGTTATTTGGAGTTCGAGATATTGCTGGATTGGTTCTTGGAAATGGAGTTGCAGTTTTTTTTTGGAGTTCTTCCTTGAAGACTATCTTAGAGTTATTTGTTCCGCTGCTGGTGTTATCGTTTTTTTTTTCCGCTGCTATTTTATTGTATCATATCTCTGTTGTATATTGATATCTATTGGATCATCTGTGGTATCAGATATTGCATCAAAGTTGTATATTAATGTATTATTCTTTTCTTCCGCTGTGTTGTTTACTTGATGTTGTTATAAGCTCCGGCGAATCAGATTTGAACGGTCGAATCTACGGCATTCAAGTACGATTTAAAGTATGGATGTCGATTTTCGAGCGTGAAAAATCCTGTCCGTCACATCAAGCTAGCATCAATTATCTCAGAAACTTTCACATGCAACAAGCTATAATTTAGATAAGCTTTTAATTTAGACATTCCCAAAAGAACAGAATCAACTAGGCAGATCACTCACCGAATTTTGAAGCAGAGAACGCTGTGTTGACAGTCCTTATTTTGATCTCAGTTGAAACTTTGAAATCTGATGATGCTCACATCTATAAATTTCTTTGATTATCTTTTGAAAGCTTGTTGAATTTACTGTTGATTACCATGTTGAATTGCATGTTCTTCAGGTTGCAATTTATTTATTATTTTATTTTTTTAAAAGAAAGCCTTAAGAAAGTATGAGCTGAAAAATAAACAAAAACTGAACTTTCTCTTTTTTTTTTGTCTTTTTTATTAAACATTAATTATAAACAAAGTTTTCTTTTAAAAAAAGGGTTGCCACTTGTTTCATGAATAAATCCATGTATTTACAAATGTCAAAACCTTTATTATTATGTACACAAGTGTGTTTTTCCTAAGTTATTATGTTGCCAAGTGTTTTAAGATGTGATTATTAAGTTAATCTTCTTATTATTGTAACTAATTTAAACCTTAATTACATCATTAACCTAAATACTTATGTCTTAATATAAACTATGAAATATATTTATCTCTTATGTTTTATTTATTTATATTTACAAATCTATTTTCTAAAGATAAGTTTAAAAGAAAGAAAGTGAACATTTATTTAAATTTTATTTAAAAGTTTAAACTAAAGCTATTATATCTATCATTAATATTATATATAAAAACTAAATTTATTTTCAAAAACCAATTTAAAAGAAAATAAATTAAGCTTTTATAAAAATGTACTATTTTCAAGCTATTATACTTTTAATAAAATAAACTTTTCTCTAAGTGTTTTGAAAATACAAGATTAATCTTTAACTAGGTTTTGAAAAGCATTTTATTAAATCAAATCAAAATCTTCCAAATCACCATATATACATATGTATATTATAAATTTGAAAACACTTTTTCTACTTAAGTTTACACATGTTATAAATAGACTTAAGATAATAACACTTGTCTCTTTAAGTATTTTATTTAAATTTTAAATGTTAATAAAATGCTTTTAAATTTATAAATTTATAATACTTATCTATATATGTAAATAGCTTAAAGAAATAAAATCAATTGTATTTTCATTAATTAAATTTAGTTAATATATAAATTACACGATTCTTAAAAATCCGGGTTATTACATTCCTCCCCCTTTTGAATCTTTTCGTCCTCGAAAAGAAACGAAGCCAGAATTTATTAAAATTATCCTTTAAATCCTTTTAGCTATATACTTCTTTTTATTCGAAACTTGAAAACACTTTAAAAATCTATATAATATTACCAAAATAGTTTTATAAAATTATCATTTTATAACTTGATGTTTCAACTAGTCTATCCTTGTCCTCACAGAAATTCGATCATAAGTTGATCAGGCGTAAGACTGAAAATCTGTAAATACTTAGCAGACCCAATTTCAACACCCGGTGAAAAACTTTTAAAATAATTTTATTGAAAATATAGAAAACAGTTTTTTGAAAATAGAGTATATCTTTGGTGAGAATGCTCCGAAAATCATCACCCCCATCCATGGTCACAGTTACATTCCAGGGTTACGTTGCCGTCACAGCAAAAGTCCATAAAACTACAAGCTTTCAGCGGCCTCTCAATTACGCCATGGAACCCACACAACAGATCACAATTACATCCAGGGTTACGTCACCGTCACAGCAAAAGTCCATGTAACTGCAGGCTCTCAGCGGCCTCTAATTTTCGCTGTCGAAATGAAACCTCTCCACTCCTTCATAGGTCGCAGTCTGCCGATATAAAATCAAACGCAGACTGTTGGCTCTCTGCGGCACACACGACTTTCGCTATGGTATACTCTACTCATAATCCCCAGGAACTAGTTTTGTCCGGACTCCTCATAGGATCAACTTTAAAACCCCCCCTTGGGGCTCAAGGCAGCACCACCCGGTGGCACTCCTGAGAAGTTCATTTCAAGGGAGCGCCTTTTTCCCCAGAGCCATCATCAAAACATTTTATACTATACACATATAGTATCTTTAAATCATACACCTAGCATGATCTCATACAAAGCTCCTTTACACAAAGTCGATTATTCCAAAATCGATAATTCTCAAATCAGGCTTTGCGAATTTCCAAAATTGATTTTCCCCAAAAATCAAAAGCCATTCCAAAATCCATAGGTTTCAAAAACCTTTTTCAAAATCCTCACAAGATCCTTTTTATATATATATAATTTTTAAAACTTTGGATCATTTCAAACTTGTATAAAACTCCTTTTATACTTCAAAACACCTTCAAAATCCTTTTTTTCCGGCAATAGATTCAACAAGGGGAGTTTTACCTCTTATTACTAGGATATATAACTTTATTTATCCAAAATCAAATATTCAAATTTGATTACTCCTTTCAATATCATTTTCATTCCAATCCGTACGATATCATTCGTACGCCATACCAATCTGATCGCTCACTCGATCACACAATTTCACTTCCAAACTAGTATCGTCCACCCGACTTCCTAGTGCGGACACAGATCTGGTTTCTTGATCAGAAACCGTCATTCTCCTTGCATAGCCTAACTATGATAGAGAATATCCAGAACCAATATACAATCCATATCCAGGTTTGCCATCGAAAATCGAGTGAAAAATCCCACTCGGATCGATATAACTATCTCGAAATTCTGTGCTCGAATCTGGATCAAATCACTATGCGAATAGAATAACATACGTACACCCTATGTATTTGTCTTATTGGTTATTAGCCAAATTAACTCCATTTCTATTCACATTCACTTTGATTTTCATTCACTTACTCACAATTGCTTCAATCTATTTGGATTATCACCTCTATTCCTATCACGATTGGGTATTTAATCAATAACAGTTTGAACTCCGACCAGTTTATTTAGAAAATAGCTTGAAAAATTTAAAAATAGACAAGTAGTTGGAAAATAATTACTAGTTCGTAAAATAGGTGTAAAATAGTTTAGAAAATAGTTAAAATAAATTTTAGATAATTGCAAAATAATAGTAAGATAGTAATTAGTTTATAAATAGTTGAAATATAGTAATTAGTTTATAAAACAGTTGGAAAATTGTTAAACAGTTTCAAAAATAATTGTAAAACAAGTATAAGATAGTTTGTCTTTTAAAAGAAAGGTTGTATATATATAATGAATAGCTTGGAAAAATAGGTTTATATTAAAACAATTCATATTAAAAATAGTCCAGAGTCAAAATTGCTCACTTTCCAATCTCCATTCTCATCAATTCAATTTAAATTTCCACTTCCATTTAAATTGACCCAATTCCAATTTAAATAATCTTCAATTTCCATTGATTCAATCCCCAATTCAAGTTACCTCAGTTTCTTTCCAAATTTAACTTTATTCAACTTTGATCTCAAATTCTACTAACGCAAATAAATTTCAATTGAACTAGTTCCAATTTCAATTCATTTCAACTCCAATTTGAATTAATCCCAATTTCAAATTCCATTTCCAAATCAAGTTGAATTATTCGTGATTTCCTTCCAAATTCAATTCAAATTCCATTTGAATTTTTAAAATTATTCAACTTTAATTACATTTCCAAATTATTGAAATCAATTCGGACTAATTTCAAATTGAACCTACTTCAATTTCAAATCGTTTCTAATTAACCCAATTCAAATTTTCCATTTGAATTTTATACTTATACATCTTCAATCATAATTTCAATCAATTCAAATCAAATTCAATCTGAACTAATTTCAATTCAAACTCCAAATTTAAACCATCTCGAATTACATAAATTCGAGTTAATACTCCAAATGTTGATTTAATTCCTTTAAATCAATTTTACCTTTAAAGTCTTTAAACTATTCAATTCACAGATCAGACGTAACATTTACACCACAAATCAAATTAACCTTTATTTTTTTATAAATAACCCAAACCTTTAAATAATTTAATTTTTGAGTCAAATTCTCAAAATTCCATTTTAAATTATCTTTACTTAACTCATTACAAGGTTCAAGTAAAAGTTTCAAACAATTTTAATTTACAAATTCATTTCTTAATATTCAAATACATTAAATAATATTATTTATTATTTCTTTATCACTTTGAAACCATTTTCAAATTTTGGACCTAGATTTAAAACTTCACAACTTAGATCAACTTCAATTCCAATTTATAAGTCATACTTCCCTAAATGTTTTATTTCCTTAAAACATTTCATTTTGCGTACTCATTAATACATATTATATTACAACAATTATTTATGATAATAACCAAGATTACCGTCTCTAAAAACCAATTCATTATCATCTTATTCTGAAATTCTTCTCCAATTTAAGATTTCAATTTCAGTTTGAATTCATTTAAAACTTATATTTATTTAATTTCAGTTTGGTTGTATTTCTAATACCACTTAATTTAATTCCAATATTCAACATCCAATTACCTTAATATTTATTAGAAAGATATATTGCTTTATATACCAAAATATATTCTTATATAAAATCATTTAAAATCATTATATAAGAAAATAACAAGTACGCTCATATATATATATATATATATAAATATATATACATACACTCAACTCATCCTAGGGTACCACTTACCCTATCCTTAATGAGTAATCCCACCAGAGCCAAGGTTCTCGCTTAACCTTCTGCTCTGATACCAAATGTAACGACCCGGAAATTTCTTCCCGAAATTTCCAGATAGTTAGGGAAAAGAAGAAAGAGAATGAAGAAGAAGAAACAGAAAACTCAAACTCAGCATCTCATTCGCAGCGAATAAAATATAATAGCAAATAAAATAACAGTTTACAAAGAAGAACTATATCAGTACATTTAAATTTTACATCAGAGTTACAACAATTTCACAACACTGGACAGTTTTAAACAACATGTCCTAATTAAATAATAATATATATCACAACGGATAATCACTCTATATGTTCCTGTCCTTCAGCTCTCCTCGTGAGCTCCAGAACGTCCTTACCTGCAAATCTGTAATACTCGGTCTGACCTGAGCATTACATCGAAGTAACACCCAGGTCAGGCTGGAAACCAGCGTGAGTAAACCCATCTAATATGAAATTCAAAAGCATACAACTAAAATAACCTGGGTGACTCATATCAATTATAAGTTCACAAATTGTTATAGACATTACTTATTTCGCTCACAAATTTCTAAGTATCAAAACTTAGATTAAATAGTCATATCAGCCTATTGATTTCACATATCAATCTATAAAGAATCGAAGTGGTTTCGGGTATTTACTATACCCGACTCCGGCCTCTTCGAATCCAATGTCATCTAAAAACAAGTTATCCAATTAAATACAACTCAACATTAATTATCGGAAAACATTTTACAGCAATCCCTAACTGATTGATAATCACATTATCATCGTCCATCCATCATATCATATCACAAATCGATTCATAACAGAGATATCAACTAATTCTAAGTACTCATCATAATTCAATCATTAATAAGCAAGATTGATTACTTCCATTAATTACATTAATTCAATAATCCTCTAATTACTTTTATCAGTAAATTATTCTTAAATTTCTTTAACTTAATTACATTCATTAATCAATCTTGGTTATTCATCAATAGATATCAATTCAATAGATATCATCCAATTCAGACATTCAACAACCAATCATCCCTAAGCAAGCATTATCAATTCATATCATAATTAATTTATTTACTTAAATTAAATTAATTCCTTAAGAATTAATCGCTTAATCTTGCTTATACAATCATTAATTAATTACTAACCTTAATTAATTAATCACATCCTTGATTAACTCAATCAATCACTTTATCAATCCCTAATCCCAGATTAATTATCCTTTATTTATCAATTAATAATCTTTAATTATTATTTAATCTCCTTTAATACAAAGTAATTAATCCTTAATTACTTTCATAATCAATTAATTAACCCTTAATTAACTGATTAGTTATTCATCAACTATCGATTAAAAACTTTAATTATTAATCAATATCTCAAATTAATTAACCCATAATTACTTTTATAATTAATTAATTAATTAATTATTAATTAACTAATTAATTATCTCTTTCATTAATTAATAAACCTAATTATCAATTATTAATTAAGAACTTAATTACAGATTACTTATTTCCTAATCACCAGTTAATTAACCATTTAATTAATCCTTAATAAACTGTTAATCCATCCTTAATTAACAAATAATCAGTCCTTAATTACCCTTTGATTAATCCTTATTCACCATTGATTAATCAAGTAATTACCATTTAAAAACTTCTTAATTAATTACTTATGTTAATTAGTCCTTTACGATTATTACACTGAGTAATTAAACCTTAATTACTTCATTAATTATAAATTTATCAAATTGGTTAATTAACCTTAATTAATTACATTCATTGATTAAATCCACATTAATTTTGATTAACCTTATTCATTAACCAAGTAATTTAATCATCTCTTAACCACTATTTAATGATCCCAAAATTACTTCCCATTGATTTCCAATCTAATAAATTATCCCTTAATTAATTTCTTTATGAATTAAATTTCTACTTCCAACATTTGGTTTTCTTTCAAAACTTGATTTGAGTTTTAAAATTTGAACTCTCCTTACATAACTTTGCTTTTTAAAATTCTTGAAAGCCTGATTTCTCCTTTAACCAATTCTCACCTGAATTCCAGGCTATCATAGCAAACTCGAGTTGGACAAAAAAACTCGAGCATATCCCTCAACAACTAGACCAAACACAAGAGTCACTAGCCAGCACCAACAACTTCGAGTCCCTCATGCTAAAACTACGAGTTTTACCCGAGTCACTCCACTTCTCTCCAAAAATTAATTTCACAGCCAAACTCATCGGCCAACCGTGCTCGTGCACATGCACAGAACCCCTGGTCACCGCCGATTGTCACCACGACCATCTACAAGTCGTTAATGACTCCACTACTCCTTTTGATAACCCAGAATTAAAGACGGGCATGCTAAACGAAATCGAGCTTCACGATAGGAAACTAGAATGAACACAAATGACAAAAACTACTCGCCGTCGATGATCACGACAACTGGAGCTCACAGGATTCGCTCCGGAGCAGCACCATGTCCCTACGCGGCTATTCCCTGGACTGCGACTAATTCTGGTCTCCCCAAGGTGGCGAAATCATCCCGAAACCATCTGCGACCCAAAACTAGGTTTAGGCACTTCCTCATCCAACCCGCGCTGCCATGGTGATCTGAACACCCATCGAATAATTTTCCCGGCCTCCCTGAGGGACGTACTATCCTCGACAAAAACTTCGACCATCAACAGTTTGTTCATGATCAGATAAAGGTTGAAATTTGTTTTCTGTTCAACCACTGATTTCTCACAATACACAATAATAAAAATCAGAATTACCATACTAAAATTCCTAATTCTTGACGTAGATTGAAGCAGTATACTTGAAACAATTAATTGTTGAAATCAATTTCCTGATAAATCTCGAGTTTGACTGTAAGTTGAATATTTCTGATTGATATTCTTCTTAATTCTTGCTTTCAATGTTTAAAATTTTTTTATATCTCGAAATCTTACATAAATCTTGTTTAAACATTTCATTATAACATAAATCACAAAAGGAACCCAATGATTTGGAATTATATTACACCATGTAGTTCTCAACAGATTAAATACTTCTCTTTCCTTTCTATTATTTTAAGAAAGTTTACTCACAAAATTTTATTGCATAGAGAATCTATATCTGAAGCTACTAACTTGTATCCTCTTTTAAATCTCAGATCATGTTAAAATAAAAAAACTTTAACTAATTTTTTTTTTGTCCAAGTTTGACAAGGATCAGATAAAGAATTTGAAATTTTGTTTCAAATTTTTAAATCCTGTATCAGGAACAAGTAGCACAGATCATACATACATATCTTAACCACACACTTCAAATTTCATATAGAAAACCACATAACTGTCCTCAAGCTAGCATCAATTATCTCAGAAACTTTCACATGCCACAAGCTTTAATTTAGATAAGCTTTTAATTTAGACATTCCCAAAAGAACAGAATCAACTAGGCAGGTCACTCACCGAATTTGTAGCAGAGAACACTGTGTTGACAGTCCTTGTTTTAATCTCAGTTGAAACTTTGAAATCTGATGATGCTCACATCTATAAATTTCTTTGATTATCTTTTAAAAGCTTGTTGAATTTGCTGTTGATTCCCATGTTGAATTTCATGTTCTTCAGGTTGCAATTTATTTATTATTATTTTTTTAAAAGAAAGCCTTAAGAAAGTATGAGCTGAAGAAAATAAACAAAAACTGAACTTTCTCTTTTTTTGTCTTTTTTTATTAAACATTAATTATAAACAAAGTTTTCTTTTAAAACAAAGGTTGCAACTTGTTTCATGAATAAATCCATGTATTTACAAATGTCAGTACCTTTATTATTATGTATGCAAGTGTGTTTTTCCTAAGTTCTTATGTTGCCAAGTGTTTTAAGATGTGATTATTAAGTTAATCTTCTTATTATTATAAATAATTTAAACCTTAATTACAACATTAACCTACATACTTAAGTCTTAATATAAACTACGAAATATTTTTATCTCTTATGTTTTATTTATTTATATTTACAATCTATTTTCTAACGATAAGTTTAAAAGAAAGAAAGTGAACATTTATTTAAATTTTATTTAAAAGTTTAAACTAAAGCTATTATATCTATCATTAATATTATATATAAAAACTAAATTTATTTTCAAAAACCAATTTAAAAGAAAATAAATTAAGCTTTTATAAAAATGTACTATTTTTAAGCTATTATACTTTTAATAAAATAAACTTTTCTCTAAGTGTTTTGAAAATACAAGATTAATCTTTAACTAGCTTTTGAAAAGCATTTTATTAAATCAAATCAAAATCTTCCAAATCACCATATATACATATGTATATTATAAATTTGAAAACACATTTTCTACTTAAGTTTACACATGTTATAAATAGACTTAAGATAATAACACTTGTCTCTTTAAGTATTTTATTTAAATTTTAAATGTTAATAAAATGCTTTTAAATTTATAAATTTATAATACTTATCTATAGCTTAAAGAAATAAAATCAATTGTAATTTCATTAATTAAATTCATTTAATATATAAATTAAAGGATTCTAAAAAATCCGGGTTATTACAGCCTCTGCATATTCTTCTGTAGACTTCTTGACAACCTTATCTGGTTAATCAAGTTTACCTACACCTACACCATATCATGAACCGGCCAGACCATCAAATTATCACACTGGCCATACTCCAGAAAAAAAAGAAGGCGCGATGTTTTCTGTTCTTTGGTTCTCCTCAAACAAAACAAAAAGTTGATGATTTACATCATTACCAGAGGGAATCTATAGCGATTCAACGTGAAATGTACTATGAATAGAAGATGAATTCAAGACGTCTTAGCTTTCTACAGCAGCTTGGATGGAAATTATGCAAATCATCTTCATATGTGGTTCATCAACCTACACCCCCTTCCTCTCGGAATCCACGGGATGAGTCCCACAACCACCACATGTGTCTCCAAATTCATGGGACCGTGGAAATCGCTAGTCGCCATTAAAACCGTATGAAGAGAAGACGAAGGATGAACCAGATAATTCGAAGTCTCCGTCCACTCCTTCATCAAAATAATTTATTTTCTTTCTATATTTTTTTAATTAATTTCATTCCAACTTTGTATGCATTATTTAAATATATTGAATATATTTTTTTATGCAAAGATGTACTATAAATGCTACAAAGAAGAGAATTCAGTTGACTGAACATATTTGACCAGTTGTCTGAATCTAAAAACAGAAAGGTTTTATAGTATATTTAGTCGACTGAACGAATATGGCCAGTCGAATGAATCATGAAACAGAAAGTCTTCATTCTATATTCAGTTGAGTGAAAGAATATGGCCAGTCAACTAAATCCTGAAATAGAGAGTTTCAGGATACTGTTTAGTCGACTGACCATATACGACCGGTCGACTGAATGTCTATTCTGAGCTTTTTTAACTATTTTCACCTACCCTTTTAACCCTTTAACCCACTATCTCCTTTTTCTCTCTTCACTTTTACCTTCTCACTTCAGTTTTTCAAAACCCTAACGCCCAAAAAATTTCAAATTCCTTTACTTCATTATTATTTCCAATGGCACCACGTCAACTTAAAGATCTAGACATGCCTCTACCTCATCCTTTGAGCCAATTGACACCCAAATTGCTCAATGGCTCTATGATGCTACAACCGTCTAGCGATGGAACAAAATGAAAGAAGAACGCTTTTTTGAAGGTTCTTTTGTTGTGTTTCCCGATTTTCCTCCGTATAGAATTCAATAGCTTGCAAGGAGAAGCCGTCTAGAGTCTCTTCTTGACCACAATCAAAATAATCTCAAGATTAATTATACCTTTGTAAAACTCTTTTATGCAAATTTAAATTTAGGTCATCAAAATCCACATAATCGTGATAATTGCGTGTGGAGTTTAGTTTGCGGACAACGAGTATTTCTGTCATTAGATAGAATTGGACACATTCTCCATACTCTAACTAATGGTATTCCATTGGAAGAATTGTGTACCTATAGGCGAATGAGATGAAGTAAGTCATCGGTTTTTAGAAGATGACATGACCGAACTAAAATCTATCGCCTTACGCCCTACAGCTCGTATTGTGCATCGAGCCTTAATGCACACGATTCTTCCTCGTACTGGTTTGTATGAGCTTGTATATCCAAAAAAATTTAGGGCGTTGTATGCTATTTGGGGAGATGTCCAAATAAAATGTCCTAAGCTTATTCTTGATGAATTCTTGTCTTTTAACCAAGGTAGTATGAACATTATCTATTACGGCGAGTATATTATGCGGCTACTCATGAACTTAGAAGTTCCTATTCTGAAATCTGATACCTCCATTCCGAAAACTCTAAATAGCTGCACAGTAAGTCTAATGAAATTACCTCCTAGACCTCTATCTATGATGTCTTTTCAAAACTGGCAATCACGACCTCGTCAACAAACTTCTACTCCATAGCTACAACAACAAAGAGATGACATTCGAACACCAACCCCATCCAAAAGGACTCGAGAATCCATTGATCTAATTGTGCGGAATCAAGTTACTTTGGATTCTTGCATCAAAAATCTCGACAAGAAAGTTGACAAGAAATTTGACAAAATTAAAAGCTTCTTGGGGATTTTATGGGATGCAATCTCTTGTTCCTCTTCCACAACTATGGAAACTTCACAGCGTGATCTAGGTAAACGTCCAGCTCCTCGCTTTAGTTGGTCTACATCAGAAGAACATACAAGTTCTGAGACAAGCGGAAATAGGGGTGGCACACAGTTTGTGGAAAGTTCTTCCATAGGCGAAGGTCCAATGCAAGTGGAAGAAGAAATGGAGTGACTCTGATTGATATTATTTTTTCTTAGTGGTTGTAAGTTATCTTTATTTATTCCGAACATTCTATTTCTATGAGCTTGTATAAGTAGCTTAAAACAATTTGAACATTTTTTCTGTGATTGTAATCTTTGTTAGTTCAATGATGAAATTGTTGTTATTTCCTTTTTTTGTCGATGATAGAAGGGGAGAAATTTGTATGACTAACCATTTCTTGCAGGATTAGATATGTCGCCAGATATTCAGTAGGAGATATATATAACTTTCATTATATATTTCTTAAAATATATCATAACTTATATTTTATAGGCATTTGATAATTGGCAATTAACAGATTTTAACTATTGAAAACACTGATGTATAAGTAGAATAAATAATTTTGATAATTATTGACATCTAGATATAATTATTGATTTGATAATCTTCTTATTTTAAATGGGCAAATTTATTTTTTTGCAAAGCAAATAAAAAGTATGCTTCTAAATTTATACATACATACATACATACATACATATATATATATATATATATTGTGATTTGAAAGTTATGTTTTGAATTTAAAAAAATAATTTTCAAAAAGCAATTTAAAGTTAGACTCTATATTTTTCAAACACTTAAGATAGTATCTATATATATTTATTCATTTATTAAAGTATTATAGCTTAAGATTTAAAATAGGATTTAATAAAAAGAGTTTATTATACTTTCTTTTTTAAATTGCTTGAACTAATTATTATTTGTATATAAAGATATAATCATAGATTAAAAAATAAATCAATAAATAAAACACATAAGAAATATTAAATAAAGGCTTTGAAACATTTGTAAGCTTAGTATACATACATTTAATATTTTTAACTTGAAATAACATGCAAATTAACATGTGGGAAAATTGTTTTCTCTATAAATTAAAATATAGAAACATATTATGTAGATTTTTAAAGTGTTTTAAAAAATAAAAATAATTTAATAAATTCTGGCTTCGTTCCTTTTCGAGGACGAAAAGATTCAAAGGGGGAGGAATATGGTAACCCGGATTTTTTGGGCATCTGATAATTGACAATTAATAGATTTTAACTATTGAAAACACTAATGTATAAGTTGAACAAAAAATTCTGATAATTAATAACATCTAGATATAAATATTTATTTGATAATCTTCTTAATTTAAGTGGGAAAATTTATTTTTTTCGAAACAAATAAAAAATATGCTACTAAATTATAATATATATATATATATGTATGTATGCATGTATGTATGTATATTGTGATTTGGACGTTATGTTTTGGATTTAATAAAATAATTTCCAAAATGCTATTTAAAGTTAAACTCTTTTCTTTTCAAACACTTAAGATAGCATGTATATTTATTTATTCATTTATTAGAGTATTATAGCATAAGATTTAAAATTGTATTAATAAAAGAGTTTATTATACTTTCTTTTTTTAATTTCTTGAACTAATTATGATTTGTGTATAAAGATATAATCATAGATTAAAAAATTAAAATAAATAAAACACACAAGAAATATTAAATAAAGGCTTTAAAACATTTGTAAGCTTGGTATACATACATTTAACATTTGTAACTTGAAATAAGATGCAAATTAACATGTGGCAAAATTGTTTTCTCTTTGAATTAAAATATAAAAACATGTGTAGAGAACCTGGCTACTTTTAGTTCAAATCCTCACATTTTCATTTCTCTCTTTTCATTTCTTTTTCCTTCATCTTCAAAAAACCAAAAAATGAAAAGAAAAATCAAATCAAATCAAAAATGTAATCAAACAACAGTTTCTTTCAACCTGAGCTAAAGATCAAGCAAGCAGTAGATTTAGTTCAACTCTAACATAAGAAAATTCAAGATCAACAATCATATTAGGATATCAGATCAAAAGCTTCTAGTTCCAGATCAAAAATCAGGCATGTCCTCTATTCAAACATTTGCATGTGAGTAAACATTCATCTTTATACCAAATCTGCTTATTATCTGATGCATATAATGAAAGTAATGTTGTGAAATGTATGCATGGACGAATGAATATACTTAGCATGTATGTCAGTATGAAGTTTCTATATATGTACACACTTATATGTTGCCAGTGCCTGCCTCTGTTTAGTTGAACAGATAAAAAAATTGTCCAAAAATTAAAATCCTCTTCATTTAATCTCTTTTGAGTCATGATCTTTAAAGGAAAAATATTTGTAATAACAAACTCTATTTTTAAAAAATATTTCTATATGAATATAATAGGTAGTTTAGCTGGAAAGACAGAAATTACAGTATAAATGAAAAATTACAGGTAAATTGATTATCTTGATTTCCAGTTTCACTTGTATAAACAGATTTGATTTCGAAAACTATGATTTTTAATAATAGTATATAGATTTTTAAGTTTGTGATTTGGGAGAAATTGTGGGTTGATCGAGAAATGGAATTTCATTGATTTTCGACGATCGGTGGATGGTCGAGCCCACTATTGGAGGTAGCTCGAGGGCCGAGGTGCTCGAGAAAAATGATCGTATAGTTTTCAAGTCATCGTGGCGGCTACTCGGCGAAGTTATAAGGTTTAAGACCATGTTGGGTTCGTCGTTGTTTCGAGTCGATTTCTTCGGAGTGGCGGCGTCAGACTCGATCGGGGTAGGGGAAATGGAGCGCGAGACTCTGGCAAATGTCTGGACTCTACGGCGAGGCGAAAGATGGTCGGAGGTGGTGGCGCAAGGTGTATCTTTGGATTGGTTATCTTCTTGATGGTTTCGAATTGGTTCAATTTTGTTTTACGAGGTGGCTCATGGTTTTGGGTGGTCGTTTGAGTCGAGATGGTCGTCGGGAACTTGCGGGTGATCTCGACGAAGGTCGGAGATGGACAGAACGGTGGTGCATGTGCACGGGTATCGATGTGTATGTCTGGATTTCGAGGTAGTTGTTGTTTTGAGAAGAAGAGATGCGTGAGGACTAGGGTCCGTACGCGAGGAATGAAGGATTTGGCTTGAGTATTGTTCGGGGAAGTTTGTGTAGGCTCGAGCTTGCTTGTTTGATTCCAGGTTTTAAGTTAACAGGCTTTTAAAATTTGAAAGTAAATTTTGTACTAAATTTTAAAATTTAAAAGGAACATGTACCGGGTTTTAAACTAAGAAAGGAAGTTTGATCAGGTTTAAAAGTAGAAGTAAATTAGTGAACAAGTTTCCAAAGTAAGTATTAGCAAAGTTCCAAGCAAAAGTAAAAATGATGAAAATTTTAAAAATAAAGAAATGAATGGTTTTTAAAGTAAAAGAAACGTTAACAAGGTTTCAAAGTTAAATATTAAACAAATTTCAAATATAAATTATAAGTCAAATGTTTGAATTTTAATTGTTGATTTAATATAACTATATAATAGGTTAACTATTCAATTAATTCCTAAGTGATTTAAAAAATAAAATGATGAATTTAAATAAGTAATTAAGATAAGTATATTGAATTTTAATTAGTCAAAAAGGGACTTAAGTGATTTTGTTTAAGTAATTAAATTAATTTAGATAATTAAGTAATTAATGGTTTATCTTTAAGTTAAATTAGGGTCTTAATTAATTAAAGGATAATTAATGTAATTAATAAAGGTTAATTAATTACTTTATGTAATTAAAGGATAATTAATTAATGTGAATAATTAAGGGGTGAGTAATTAATTTCATTAATTAATTAAAATAATAATGAGTGGTTTAAAATTAATCAATGTTCATCAATCAGGATCTAAAAGTAATTAATTAAATTTATTTAGTGATTAAATTTAATTAATTAGAAATGGTGAGAAATTGATCTTGCTTATGGATGATTGAATTGTATTGAAGGATTGGATTAATATCTACTCTGATAATTGTGATGTACTGTGATATGATATGTTTGGGTTGAACTGTGATCATATGGGTTGTCTATCAATGATAAATTGCCGTGTAAATGTGACATGCTGTATTTAAAATTGAATTGAATTCATTTAAAACAACTTAGATTAAACATGGTATTGGATTCGAAGAGCCGGGGTCGGGTATCTGCAAATACCTGAAACCATTTCAATTAGAAATCTACAGTAATTCTTTATAAATTTGATTTTAGAATCAAATAGGCTGGAATGGAAAAATTTAAGCAACATGGCCATTTAAACTGAGTAACAATTCTTAGATATCCTCTTGTGAAATAAGTGTTTGACTATAACAAGATAAGAACTCGTAATGATGTGCGAGTTACCTTGATTTTCAATGAAGTTTTATAACTTAGTATTTCAAGTTATATGGGTTTACTCACGCTGGTTTCCAGCCTGACTCGGGTGTTACGTTAATATAATGCTCAGGTCAGACCGATTATTACCGATTTCCAGGTTAGGACATTCTAGAGTTCAGGAGACGAGCTGGATGGCAGGAACGTATAGAGTATATTCCGCTGTATATTTGAGATTGTATTGTTGTAGTTTGGGACAAGTTGTTACAACTGTCCAGTTTAATTGTGAATGATTGTACTCTGATATATTGTCTGTAAATTGACAGTTACAGCTTTCTTTGTGTAAATGTTATTATTTGATATTATATTTTAATCCGCTGCGAATGTGAGATTCTGTGCTTTTGTTGACTGTTTCTTCTTACCTCTTTTCT
Source organism: Allium cepa (assembly GCA_030765085.1). Lineage (NCBI taxonomy): Eukaryota > Viridiplantae > Streptophyta > Magnoliopsida > Asparagales > Amaryllidaceae > Allium > Allium cepa. The sequence goes on from CM060943.1 coordinate 251,534,373, forward strand.
TCTTTACCTTAACAACCTAGAATTTCCGACGTTTGATAGCTCGGCACTTCTACGGTAAACTTATTAGTGTCGAATTTTCGAGGTCAAAAATTTCGGGATGTTACATTTTGGTATCAGCGCTGAAGGTTAAGCGAGAATCTTAATTCGGGTGGGTTTACTCATTAAGGACAGGGTCAATAGTACCCTAGAATGAGTTGAGTATAATACATATATGAGAGCGTACTTGTTATTTTCCTATATAATGATTTTAAATGGTTTTAAAAATGAATGATTCTTATATAAGCTTATATTTTGATATATAAAGCAATAGTTTTTCTAATTATAGTAAGATAATTGGTTGTTGATTATTGAAATTAAATATTATTAAGTGGTAATATATATATATATATATATATATATATATATATACATATATATATATATCCAAATAGGATTTGGATAAGATAAGCTAGAAATGGATTCAAACCAGATAATAAAATCCTAAAACTTGTAAGTATTTTCAGAATGCTAAATTAAGTTACCCTGATTTTATTTTCCAATAAATTATGAGATAATATATAATGAATTGGCTTCTCTTGGTCATTATCATAAGATGGATGTTGTGTCTAATAATGGGATGCTTGTTTTCTAATAATAATTAAGGAAGTAACACTTTAGATAAATATGACTTGTAAATTGGAAAGGATTTAAATTGTGATGTTTTAAAATTTAAGTCCAGAAAATTTAAATTATTTTAAAGTGTTAAAAGATAAATTAAATAATATTTTTAAATGTACGAATCATTCTTTAAAACAAGAATTGTTTTAATTTTTTTAAAAAGGAATTTGTTTAAATTAAAACCAAGAATGGTTTAAAATCTAAAGTATGACTTGAAGTGCAAATGAAATAAGTATGTATATATGTGGCATATACATAAGATAAAAGTTGATTGGAAGTAAACCCTAATTGTTGAGTTCTGAATTTTCCCTAAAATGTGATGTAATAACCTAAAGAGAAATAAGATTTTCAACTTATAAGTGGGAAAGGATATTGATAAGAAGTTTAAAATTTGAAATGAAGAATTCAAACTAAGGTTGACTAGATTAAATGAATTGAATTTAACTTCGGGGAAGTTAAATAAGTTTAACAAAACAACCTGTATTGGAAATTTCAAGATGAAATTGAGATTTAACTTAGGGAAGTTAAATGGTTGGTTTGAATGGGAGTTATGTGTGATCTCAAAACGAGTTTGAGTTCTGGAAATTGGAAATGGATGCTATTAATGGATATTTTAGATAATTTGGATGTTTATTTACCTTGACTTAACCTGATATCATCCTGTTGTTATTAATAATCCATGAAACTGAGAATTGGATTATTTTAAATGAATTAAGAAGTGGATTGAGATAATATATATATCCATTACTGAAATTAAATGGAAATAAAACTTTGATTTGAATCTATTTAAATAATTTTGAATTCAAGAGATAAAGATTGAACATATGGTGATGGAATCACTTTTAACTTAAGATTTAAATGTTAGAAATGAACTCGTAAACTGAAAATAAGTTAAGAACTAGTTTCAAAGTTTGAAGTTAAAATTGGGTAATAAATTGGATTTTGAAGATTAAATTGTTTAAAAAGTTTGAACTCTTATTTGAACTTTGAAATAAGTTAAGTAAAGATAATTTAAAATGGAATTTTGAAATTTGGACTCAGAATTAATTTTTTTTAAAGATTTATGTTGTTAATTTTAAAATAAAGTTTAATTTGAGTTAAGGAATTAAATTAACATTTAAAAATTTATCTCGAATTTATATAACTCGAGATGGTTTAAAGTTGAGATTGGAATCGAAATTAGTTCAAAGTTAATTTGATTTGAATTAACTGGAAGTATATATAACTTAATTCAAATCAAATTTTGTTGAAATTCCCTTTTTAAACTTCAAGATTATAATTAATTGAATTAATGAAAAAGGGAATTTATATAAGTATGAAGTGATCTAAAATTTCTTTTCAAGATTATATATATCTATATATATAAATGATTTTATGAGAATGATTTTGGAAAAAGGTTTTGGAACCTACAAATTTTGTAAAGGCTTTTGATTTTTGGGAAAAATCAATTTTGGGAATTTGGAAAGTCAAGTTTGGAACTATCGATTTGAGATATCGATTTTGTGTAAAAGGAGATTTTTATGTGAAGCATAAAGAGTATGATTTAAAAGATACTATATATGTACAGTATAAAATGTTTTGAGATTGGCTCTGGGGAAAAAGCCCTCCCATGAAATGAGCTTCATAGGAGAACCACAGGTGGTTCTGCATTGAGCCCTAAGGAGGGCTCTCAATTTGATCCTGGGAGGAAGTCCGGACAAACTGAAGTTCCTGAGGATTGTGTTGGGGTAGCAAAAGTCGAGGGCGCTGATGCCTACAGAGACATTTGGGTTATGCTATGACGATAGTGTAACTCAATGTCACTACGATCTACTGCGGACCATAGCAGAAGTCGTGTTGTAGTGAGTGCCAACGATCTACGTTTGATTTCGTCGGAAGGGCAACGTAGCATCGGTAGACTGTGATGTATGAAGACATTGCAAAAGTCGTGTGGCAGTGAGTGCCTACAGGCTACATTGGGACTCGGCAGATGTAGTCTGCGATCTGTGTAGGAGTGGTGAAGTTTCATTTGGCAGCGAAATTCAAGGGCGTTGATGCCTACAGTTATATGGGTTTTTGCCATGATGGCATTGTAAAACATGGGTGTAGCTGCGATCTGTGGCGGGTTCCATGGTGTAATCGAGGGGAGCGGAGTGCCTACAGTTTTCTATGGATTTTGTCGGGATGGCAACGTAACCATCGGGTTAACTGCGGCCGTAGAGGGGTGATGATTTCCAGAGAATTCTCACCAAAAATGTTTTTTATATTTCCAAAATTATTTTCTATATTTTCACTAAAATATTTTCTAAGTATTTTTAATAGGTGTTGAAAACGGGTTTACCAAGTACTTGTAGATTTTCAGTCCTACGCCTGATCAACCTATGACCGAATTTCTATAAGAACGAGGATGGACTTGTTGAGACAACGAGTTATCAAAAATGTTTTTATAAAAACTATTTTTGGTAATATTATGTAGATTTTTAAAGTGTTTTAAAAAATAAAAAAATTTAAAAAATTCTGGATTCGTTCCTTTTCGAGGACGAAGAGATTCGAAGAGGGGAGTAATATGATAACCCGGATTTTTTGGGCATCTGATAATTGAAATTAATTTGAAATAAATAGGTTTTAACTATTGAAAACACTAATGTATAAGTTGAACAAATAATTATGATAATTAATAACATCTAGATATAAATATTTATTTGATAATCTTCTTAATTTAAGTGGGAATTTTTTTTTCGAAACAAATAAAAAATATGCTTCTAAATTATAATATATATATATATATATATGTATATTGTGATTTGGATGTTATGTTCTGAATTTAATAAAATAATTTTCAGAAAGCTATTTAAAGTTAAACTCCATATTTTTCAAACACTTAAGATAGCATCTATATTTATTTATTCATTTATTAGAGTATTATAGCATAAGATTTAAAATAGGATTTAATAAAAGAGTTTATTATACTTTCTTTTTTTTAATTTCTTGAACTAATTATGATTTGTATATAAAGATATAATCATAGATTAAAAAAATAAAATAAATAAAACACATAAGAAATATTAAATAAAGGCTTTAAAACATTTGTAAGCTTGGTATACATACATTTAACATTTGTAAATTGAAATAAGATGAAAATTAACATGCCGCAAAATTGTTTTCCCTTTAAATTAAAATATAAAGACATGTTTAGAGAACCTGGCTACTTTCAGTCCAAATCCTCACATTTTCATTTCTCTCTTTTCATTTCTTTTTCCTTCATCTTCTAAAAACCAAAAAATGAAAAGAAGAATAAAATCAAATCAAAATTGTAATCAAACAATAGTTTCTTTCAACCTGAGCTAAAGATCAAGCAAGCAGTAGATTTAGTTCAACTCTAACATAAGAAAATTCAAGATCAACAATCATATTAGGAGATCAGATCAAAAGCTTCTAGTTCCAGATCAAAAATCAAGTCTGTCCTCTATCAAACATTTGCAGGTGAGTAAACATTCACCTTTAAACCAAATCTGCTTATTATCTGATACATATAATGAAAGTAATGTTGTGAAATGTATGCATGAACGAATGAATATACTTAGCATGTATGCCAGTATGACGTTGCTATATATGTACACACTTATATGTTGCCTGTGCCCGTCTCCGTTTTGGTTGAACGGATAAAAAAAATTATCCAAATATTTAAATCCTCTTTAATTAAGTCATGATCTTTAAAGGAAAAAGATTTGTAATAACAAACTCTATTTTTAAAAAATATTTCTATATGAATTTAACAAGTAGTTTAGATGGAAAGAAAGAAATTACATTATAAATGAAAAATTACATGTAAATTGATTATCTTGATTTCGAGTTTCACTTGTATAAACAGATTTGATTTCAAAAACTATGATTTTTAATAATAATAATATATAGAATTTTAAGTTTGTGATTTGGGAGAAATCGTGGGTTGATCGGGAAATGGAATTTCATTGATTTCCGGCGATCAACGGGTGGTGGAAGGTCAAGTTCGTTGCTGGAGGTTGCTCGAGGGCGGAGGTGCTTGGGAAAAATGATCGCGGAGTTTTCAGGTCGTCGTGGCGGCTAGTCGGCGACGTTGTAGGGTTTAAGGCCCTATTGGGTTCATCGACGCTTTCGATTCGATTTCTACGAAGTGGCGGTGTCGGGCTCGATCGGAGTAGGGGGAAATGTTGTGTGGGACTCTGGCGAATGTTTGGACTATACGACGAGGCGTAAGATTGTCGGAGGTGGTGGCACAAGGCATATCTTTGGATCGGTTATCTTCCTTATGGTTTCGAATTGATTCGATTTTTTTTACGAGGTGGTTCGCGCTTCTGGGTGGTCGTTTGATTCCAGATGCTTGTCGGGAACTTGCGGTTGATCTCGAGGAAGGTCGGGATGAACAGAACGGCGGTGCATATGCACGGGTATCGGTGTGTATGTATGGATTTTTAGGTGGTTGCTGTGTTGAGAAGAAGAGATGGGTAAGGACTCGGGTTCATGCATGAAGAATGGAGGATTTGGCTCGAGCATTGTTAGGGGAAGTTTGTGTAGGCTCGAGCTTGTTTGTTTGATTCCAGGTTTTAAGTTAACAGGCTTCTAAAATTTGAAAGTAAATTTTGTACCAGGTTTTAAAATTTAAAAGGAACATGTACCAGGTTTAAAACTAAAAAGGGAAGTTTGATCAGGTTTAAAAGTAGAAGTAAATTATTGAACAAGTTTCCAAAGTAAGTATTAGCAAAGTTCCAAGCAAAAGTAAAAATTATGAAAATTTTAAAAATAAAGAAATGAATGGTTTTTAAAGTAAAAGAAACGTTAACAAGGTTTCAAAGTTAAATATTGAACAATTTTCAAATATAAATTATAAGTCAAACGTATAAGTGTATTGAATTTTAATTAGTCAAAAGGGACTTAAGTGATTTTGTTTAAGTAATAATTAAATTAATTTAGATAATTAAGTAATTAATGATTTATCTTAAAATTAAATTAGGGTCTTAAATAATTAAAGGATAATTAATGTAATTAATTAAAGGTTAATTAATTACTTTATGTAATTAAAGGATAATTAATTAATGTGAATAATTAAGGGAAGATTAATTAATTTTATTAATTAATAAAAATAATAATGATTGGTTTTAATTTAATTAATGTTAATCAAGAAAGATCTAAAAGTAATTAATTAAATTTATCTAGTGATTAAATTTAATTAATCAGAAATGGTGAGAAATTGATCTTGCTTGTGGTTGATCGAACTGTATTGAATGATTAGATTAATATCTAGTCTGATAATTTATGATGTACTGTGATATGATATGTTTGGGTTGAACTACGATAATGTGGGTTATCTATCAATGATATATTGTTGTGTAAATATGACATCATGTACATATTGAATTGAATTCATTTAAAACAACTTAGATTAAAGATGATACTAGATTCGAAGAGACCGGGGTCGGGTATCAACAGATACCTGAAACCACTTCGATTAGAAATCTACAGTAATTCTTTATAAATTTTATTTTAGAATCAAAAAGGTTGGAATGGAATAATTTAAGCAACATGGCCATTTAAACTGAATAACAATTCTTAGATATAATCTTGTGAAATAAGTGTTTGACTATAACAAGATAAGAACCCGTAGTGATGTGCGAGCTACCCTGGTTTTCAATGAAGTTTTACAAACTAGTATTTCAAGTTATATGGGTTTACTCATGCTGGTTTCCAGCCTGACTCGGTTGTTACTTTAATGTAATGCTCGGGTCAGACCGAGTATAACAGATTTCTAGGTTAGGACGTTCTGGAGTTCAGGAGACGAGTTGGATGGCAGGAATGTATGGAGTATATTCCGCTGTATATTTGAGATTGTATTGTTGTAGTCTGGGACAAGTTGTTACAACTATCCAGTTTAATTGTGAATGATTGTACTTTGATATATTGTCTGTAAATTGACAGTTACGGCTTTCTTTGTGTAAATGCTATTATTTGATATTATAATCTAATCCGCTGCGAATGTGAGATTCTATGCTGTTGTTTTCTATTTCTTCTTCTACCTCTTTTCTTCTTTAATCTAACAATCTAGAATTTCCGGCGTTCGATCGCTCGGCACTTCTATAGTGAACGTATTAGTGTCGAATTTTCGAGGTCGAAAATTTCGAGATGTTACAAGTACCATCTATAACAGGTTGTCATCAATCAAAAAGGGGGAGAATTTTAAATTTATATGACTAACCATTTCTTGCAGGATTAGATATGTCGCCAAATATTTAGGGGGAGATATATATAACTTTCGTTATATATTTCTTAAAATATATTATCATCTATAACAGGTTAACATCAATCAAAAAGGGAGAGAATGTTGAATCATAAGTTTTGATTCATGATATAGGGATTAAAAAAATCAGTGATGAGACTATATGGACAAGCGACAAAAAGAGAAAGAAATATGCTGTTGAAACTACAAAGGAGACAATACTACAAAACTGAGTATAGTTTGGTTATTTGTTGAAGTTTTTTAGTCTTAGAATTGTTAAAATCTATCCTTAAGTAGTCCACTCAAATCAAAGTTGTTTTAAACTTCAAGTTCTTTAAATTATATGTGAACTGTGCACTGACAACTAGATCAGTCGACTGACCAGATATGACCAATCGACTGAACCTGCTCAGTTGCACAGATACACTCTGTTTTGCAACAAATTTGAATATTCAGTTGATTGGTCGTTTTGGGTCGGTCGACTGGACTTTTTCAACAGCTATTTTTCTGAACAGACACTTCCATTTGCCAAGAGATACAATCCAATTTGAAGAGTTGTTGCTGCATCTTTTGGTCAAAACTCTTCGTGAATGGTTGCAGTTGTTTATCTACTATATAAACACTTGAGATTCACTTCTCGAATAATCGAATTTTATTTTGTTTTTTAATCATACTCTCTATTATTTCTGCATTCAACAAAGTAACCACAATTTACATATTTTGCTTGAATCTCTGAATCAATTAACTTATTCTTTGATTCAAAGCAATATTTTCCTTTTTAAATCCTTACACACAATATATACTTGAGGAAAAGATTATAGGAAGGTTGTATTGTCAAAGAAAAATCAGTGTTATCATGAACATAAGTGTCAAAACAATTTACTGAAACTGTTGAAGTCCTGTTCGGTTGTTCAGACGGTAGAAGTCCTCTTACGGTTGTTAGAGGCGGAAAAATCCTGATCGTTTGCTCAGGTCATGTATACCTATTCCTCCGCGGTAAGTGAGGGTTTATTGTGACAACTTCCAAAGGGAAGTTTAGGACTGGACGTAGAACGGAAAGTTCGAACTAGTATAAAAACTTCTGGTGTGCTTATTCTGTTTTACTATACTATTATTATCTGTTTCCGCGTTTAGATTATAATACATTCCACATTACACGATCCTAAGTGATAACTAGCCAAACAATAGTCACTTTCAGCTTGCCTCTAGGATTGTTTTCCCTGTCCCAAATCGACCGACTAGTGGACAAAATAGAAGGTCATGAATTGTTATCATTTATGGATGCCTACTCGAGATATAACCAAATTCCCATGCATGCGCCATATCAAGAACATACTAGCTTTTTCACAGATTTAGGCCTATATTGCGCTGAGGTCATGCCCTACGGGGTTAAGAATGCTGGTGCGACCTATCAATGCTTGGTTAATAAGATGTTTAAGCAGCAAATTGCTCACTCCATGGATGTGACGACCCGGAAATTTTTAACATTTGAAATGGAACATTTAATTGATTTTAAATATATGGAGGTCAGTTTAACTTGAATTTCAAAAAAATAAATATGAATTTGGCAATTAAATTATTGAATTTGATTTATTAATGATGGGTAAAAATTTGAATTTTCAATATTTAGCTTGTTAAAAATAATTTGATGGCTTAGAAAATTTATATTGATAATACTGAGGTTAATGGAAGCTTCAGAATTTTATTTGGAAATACTTTATTCAGTTTTGAAATCATATTATTTAAATCGATATTTAAAAATAGCATTCCGAGGCATAGTCTCGGAATTTGACGAAACCAATTCCATTGGATCCGTAATATTGTATTATTATCGGATTTCAATTTTCGTAGTGTTTGGAGCGATCGTTTGGCTGTACGATAAGCAAACGCGTTGAAAATTATATCGAAATTTAATTTAATAACTGGTTCAAAAAGCTATCTGCTTCATACGATCGAATTTGGCCTCAAAACCATTTCCATTGAGATCAGAATAGATGTATAACATTATAAATGCCTAGTGGTACGTCTCGATAGGATGTCGGGACTTTAGGTTGCTTTTATCGAGTCGTTTGAATTTAAATTTAATATTTATATATACCTTAGTCAACACAGTTAAAATTCTTTCGCATCAGCCACTTTTCCATTCCTTCAAAACACTGTAGTTCGTTTTCTTCCATACGCTACCAACTATCCTGAAATTGCGCTGCCTTCTCGTTCAAATCAAGGAAACAATATATGATCCATACTCTTCTCCATGAAGCCATATCCTCCTTTTTGTTCTTATTCTTGTTCCTTTACGCTCGATAATTCAAAAATCGCAAAACAGAATAGAAATCGATAGCCATATAAAATCGCGAGCCTCTCCGGCTAACGAAAATCGAATCAACAGAAATCAATTAAGGAAACCCTACCGATATTCATTCTCCTCATCCCTATTCGATTTCGAGGGAAAGCAAAGAGAAGAGAGGGGATCGAGGATGGAAGCTCGCGAGGGCGGCGAGGCTTGTCCTCGGCAAGCTTCTGTGTGATCGACGGTAAAAAGGAGGAGCGTGCTCGTCATGGGTAATGGGTCGGGTTTGCAGATGATAGCACGCGCGAGTAGATATGGTCGCGAACTCACCATGGGATTTCAAGTGCAGGCGAAGGAGCGACGTAGTCGCTTGGTTGTTCGATCGATCTGGCCTTGGGCCGCATTCGATTGCAAGTTAAGCTAGGGTTCACGATGGTTTGGGCTCGAGTCTTTGGAGCTCTGCAGTGAGGTATTTGCAATCCTGTTTGTTTTACTCTAATTCAAATATATGTTGTAAATCAAAAAACAGAAAAAGCAAAAAAAAAGTCAATAGGGAAGAAATCCTGTAGGTTATTTATTGAAAAGTATATATATATAAAAATTAGATTTTTGATTTCTGAGTATATGTAGAGAAAAGACAAAAAAAGATATGCATTTACACATTTGTAAATTACTAGATTATTTTAAAATAATGTACTTTTGGAAATTAATTTGTTAGTTAACCTAGGTTATTATTTTAATTACTAAAAGATTTTAAAAGGAAAATTGTTAGTCTAAAATAAATTATTAATTAATTAAATTTACCAAACGAAAATAGGTTAATCGATTATTTCGAATATTAATAAATTGTATAATTGTTTATAAAAGGTCAAATACAATGATGAAATCAAGTCCTGAATGGAAATGGAATTGCATGTGTAGTAAAAGGTGAGATCTTCTCACTCAATCAGATTTTTCTGATTTAAAATTTAAATAGTTAAATTTAAAATTATTGATTGTGTGCTTGGATGATTAATTCATTATTAGTTATATTAGTTTAGACCCTATGCGCCGCATAATAGCGGATGATATATTATAAATCCCATATACTACGATATTCCACCTCGAAGTGGAATGGGTATTCAATTGTTGTGCTAACGTCTGTGGATGCAGGGAAACAGGTTGGAGGTATCCAATTAGATTCCTTAAATATTTGATTTTATTTTATATGTTGTGCGTTTATTTATTTATAATCTGTGTGTGATTATATTGTGATTTAAATCATTGAAGGCTATAATTTAGCCAAATATATTTTTGGTATCGTAGGATACCAGAAATGAATAAGATTGGATCTTTAAATTTGGGTAGAAAATCTATAGTGAAATCCTATTGAATAAAATCCCAAAATATGAGAAAAAGTTTAATAAATGGATTTTAAGTAATAATATTCAAAAGGTGAAGAATTTATTTTAAAAATATGAATTTTAAATAATTTATAAAGGATAAGGGAATTTATTTTAAAAATAAATTCGAAAATTGATTTGGTGTTAAAAGAATAAATCTTTGGGGAATTGATATGAAAACTGATTTGGTGTTTGAATGAAAATCGATTTGGTGTTGAAATAAATTTAGAAATCAAATTGGAAATTGATTTGGTGTTTGTATACGATTTTTCAAATCGATTTAAAAATCATATATCCGTGGATATTTGGGAATTTAAATCCACAATAGGAATTTTATAAAAGAAAGGGAAATTTGTTTTAAAAATAAATATTGTTTTATTTTTAAAAGTGTGGAAGAAATTTACGGATTTGGAACATAAATTTAAAGTAAATCCAGAAAGATCTATTAATTAATTAAAAATGATCCATTTTGAAAAGGAAGGTGTATTTTCCCTGGAAAGCCGAGTATGTTTGTAAAATAGCTTTCGAAATATAAATTAAAAGTTCTAGGGTTGGTTTTAAAATAATATTTTGGAGAAATTAGTTTCTTAAGTTATTTTGTAAATCTTTAAAGTAGTGATTTATTTGATTAATTATGGAAGTAATGATTTAAATATTTAATTGATATTGGTTTTAGAAATTGAATATTTAAATAGTTATATCCCATCTATTAATTTTATTTAAAAATTAGTTTGGACTTGAATTTTTATATAAGACATTAGTATAATATTTTCAAAACTAATATTTAAGCAAGTGTTTCAAAATAGTTTTATTTTAAATATCTCTAAGTATATTTTGGATAAGCATTTTAAATTATTTTGAATTATTTTAACTCGGCAGATTTTCAGTGGAAATGAATAAATGTTTGGAAATATTTTTCGCATAAGGAAAATGAATTGAAATTTGTTTTCAAAGGATTTAAATGTGGAAATTGATTTAAAATTTGTTTTCAAAAGGTTGAAATATGAAAATATACCTTGCGAAGATATGTCGAAAATAAATAACTAGGGAAAATCATTTGAGAATTGGTGATTGTTGTAAATTGTTGATTGATAGTTAAATAACCGACTATCAATATTGGCCTTTTTGATGTCATTTGAATTTCGATGCGACCGGGAGTCAGATTCCAAATGGATATTCGAAACACACATCGAACCTTTGTGATTGTAATGGATCTTATATTTAAAAATCAACATGGAAATTGTTGTGATTTGTTTGAAATCTGATTGAACACTTATTTTTAAAAAAAATAAGCGCTCATTATTCAGATTAGCCGGGAGAGGACCTTGTGTCATAAAACCCATTCCGAATAACGATATGACGAAATGGGATTGCATGTCAAGATGCTGTTGAAGATCGGTATTTTGGAAAGTGAAGGATTACCTGTCGAATGTCTCTGCACCGGGTTGCTCCGGTACAGAGATTTTATCACCCTTCGTGATGGGGATTCTGGACGTGATTAGTGAATATCCGGATTTGCAAGGGCTTCTTTGAAGTGCCTTCGGTTCCGTTCGATCCTAGAACGGACTTGTATGGATGTGTGTCTGACATTACACTTTGAGATGTCAAGCTGGTTTCTATCAAATACATTTCTGCTGGTGGCGGAGTATTTATTCCCTTAGCTTAACACCCTTCTCTGAGACGTACGAGCTCAGAGGTTATGTTGTTGATGGTTACTACTGATATACTCCCAAATTGGTAATGTGGCATGCGAAGTGCTGCTGATCATTTGTTGACCAAAGCATGACTTTGTGAAAAGTGTAGCTTTGTGGACGAGACTTCGTCGGACCTCACACCCCGAAAATGGTCAAAACAGGAAAGATGCGTCATGGTTATGAGGGTCACGCCCTTTAGGGTATGGCATTTCCTTCTGAAAAAGGGTGGTATCATGGTATGGAGCCTAGATATTTAACCTATGTGGTTGCTGAAAATCTATTACTCTTTGTGGTTGTTGCTTTGTGGTTGAGGATCCTCGGATAAAGGTTGCAAACGACCGAGGGATGGCATACTCGTGTAGTAGTTACCTAGTTACAGAGGTAACCCGGCCTTGTGTTGGCAGAGATCCGTTTAAGTTCTCGGGACGTCCCTCCAGAGGTATACCCATGTGGCAGTAGAAAGCTTCTTAGCCTTACCATTTGTTGGAAATCCAAAGAAACAATACGCGCCCTGTACGGTTTTAGTTGTATAACCTGTCATGGAATGTGGCGGTAACCTGCTATTGAACATGGTAGCTATAGTAGGCATACAATAATGGGTGTATGCTGGCTAAGATTAACATTATACTTTCAAAATGTTTTCTGCACTATGCACTAATAATAATAATAATATCAAAGGATTTTTCGTATCAAGCATGTTTGGCTATCATAAGGAGAAATCTACTCCAATTCTACGTTTGCTTTGTGTGTGTGGCGGGAGGCCTTATGGTAGTTTCATTTTCCAAAAGCATAATGGATTTATTTTTATATTCTTTGTGAAAATAACTGTTTTTAAGATCTCACACCGGTCCCCCGACTGACCTGGAGTTTATTATTCCCTTTCTAAACTCTGGATGCCCACAATTTTTCTACACGGGCAGCCTAGAGTAAGGTTATCATTATTCTGGAGTGAAGTCGAAAAAGAGATGCTGTGGAGATCAGGAGCAAGCTGGATGGCAAAGCGTATCACTAATATATGTTATATTCTTTTCCGTTGTTTGTTGTTGTGACACTCTAATAATGTAATGTGATGTAATGTGATAACTGATATAGTTCTTTGTTTTAAAGATATTCATTTATCTATTATATTTGTTCTGCTGCAATATGTGAGATTCTGTTATTGTTCTAATGTTTCTTTTCTTCTTCTTCTACCTCTTTCTTCTTTAAACCTGAAGACTCGTATATTTGTTCCACTTTGGGCTGAATTGTTGTGGAATTTTGCCAGCTCAAAAGGGGTACGGATTTGCGGACCTTTACAATGGAAGTGTATGTCGACGGAATGCTTGTCAAGTCAAGAAAGGGAGCAGATCATTTACACCACCTAAACGAGATGATTCAGGTATTCAACAAATACAAAATGAAGCTGAATCCATTAAATGCTCCTTTGGAGTATCCTCGGGAAAATTATTGGGTTTCATTGTGCACTTCAGAGGAATTGAAGCAAATCCCGAAAAGGTCCAAGCCCTGTAGAGCATCAAAATACCAAACACACGAAGGGAAATGTAGAGTCTAAATGGGAAGGTAGTCGCTCTAAGAAGATTTATATCTAAGGCCACAAACAAGTGCATCTCATTTTTCGAAACCCTGAAAAAGACAAGGGAAAGTTTGAATGGACCAGCGAGTGCCACTCGGCCTTCCCATTCCTGCTGGAATACATGTAGAAACTGCTAGTGCTTTCTACCCCGGTAGATGGAGAAAGGCTGTACTTGTACCTAGCCGTGTCCCCTCATGCATTAAGCGCCACCTTGGTATGAGAAGATGACCATACCCAAAAACCAGTATATTTCATCAGCAAAAGGTTTACCGGGGCAAAGGCTAGATATCCAAAGATCAAAAATTGGCCTACTGTTTGCTCATAGCATCCAGAAAACTATGGCATTACTTCCAGTCTCACTCCATAAGGGTCCTAACGAATCAACCTTTGTGCCAGGTCCTATATAAATCGGATATATCGGGATGTCTGCTAAAATGGCGCATCGAGCTAAGCCAGTATGATATCACCTACCATCCACGCACCACAATCAAAGGGAAGGCCTTGGCTGATTTCATAGCAAAATTCACCATTCAGGACAAGGATATGACCATCAGAATAGAGGAAACAATCGAGTGGAATATGTTTGTGGATAGAGCATCCAACGAGCCCGGCTCGGGGCAGGAATAGTGATCATCACATCCTGAGGAAGAAAGTTAAGTTATGCGTTGTGATTAGAATTAATCGCAACTAATAACGACGCTGAATACGAAGCGGTAATAACTAGTTTGGAGATCACTAGGGAAAAAGGGATCAAATCAATATGCATACACAGTGACTCATAGCTAATCATAAACCAAATCCTAGGGGGATTCCAGACTTGCGGGCAAAGGCTCGCCTCTTACCTCTATAGGGTTAAAATCCTCCTGGATGAGCTAGACTACTATGTAACCAAGCTTATCCTACGGGAGGAGAATCGAGAAGCGAATGCCTTTGCTAAAGAAGCTAGCATAAGAAACGAGCCAATGCCAGGGGCAACCCCCGTCATGATGCAACTTACACCACGTTTCGAGTATCTTCAAATCACATCCACCAGTACTAACGAAGAAACATGGATGGTTTCCATCGTCAAATACCTACAAGAAGGGATCCTACTGACAAATCATAATGAAATTAGAAAATCTTAAGGATAGCATCCCGCTACACAATCCAAGAGAACATCTTGTACCATTGTGGGTTTTCCAATCCCTACTAAGGTGTGTCGCAGGAAACGAAGCAAAAGGCATTCTCAACAACACACACTAAGGGAGTTGCGGTGACCACACTGGCGGTCAGACTCTAGCCAGAAAGATCATGCGCTATGGGTACTTTTTGCCCATACTGAACAAAGATGCAATCGAGTTAGCTAGAAGATGCGACAAGTGCCAGAGATTTGCCAAAATCACTAGACTGCCACATACTAGTCTGACCACGATGGTTAGTCCTTGGCCCTTCACTGTCTAGGGGATCGACCTAATCGGGGAACTCCCCATGAAGCGAGGAGGGGCGAAATACGCCATAGTGGCGGTAGATTACTTCATCAAATGGGGGGAGGCAGAACCTTTAAACAAGATTTCATCTACCAAGGTGATAAATTTTTTAATACGTAACATCCTGTGCAGGTATGGGGCACCACAGAAAATCGTATCGGACAACGAGCTCTAATTTTATAGCGAGGAATTCGCCAATTGGTTCCATGAGCATGGGATGCTCAAAGTTTTCGGCTGTGGTGCATCCATAGGAAAACGGACAAGTCGAAGTAGTAAACAAGGTGTTAAAAACACTGATCAAGAAGAAACTAGAAAAGTCCAAGGGGGCATGGGTCGACGAGTTGCCTATGGCTTTGTGGGTCTATCGAACTGATGTACGGAGCCGAAGACATGCACCCTGTAGAAACAATCGTCCCCTCACATCAAAGAATACACTATAATCTGGAAGAAAATGAGGAGCTATTAAATGTATCACTCGACCTGATCGAGAAGGAGAGAAATGATGCCGCCCTCAAAGCAGCCACTCATAGACAAAAGGTGGCAAGGCAATGCAATTCCAAGGTGAGGCTTCAAACACTATAAAATGGAGAATTGGTTCTCAAACGAGTCTTCCCATGACATTGGGTGTTAAATTAAATTTGGGTTGTTCGTTATGCATAAAGACCTCCACAACGGAGCTTACATCTTGTAACAACTCGATTTTTCGACGTTCGAAAATCGACATCAATACATCTACTGTGTCGAATGCCAAATAATTGAATGCTGGAAAAATGGGCCGTTAGGGTCAAAGAAGGAGGTAGAAAAAGAATTAGAAACAATATCAGAATCTCACCATCGCAGCAGAACAATATATAATAGATAAATGACTAATTTTTGAACAAAGAACTATATCTGTTTATACATTACATCATCAGAGTACAACAAAATTTATAGCACACAACTGGACAGTTATCATAACCTGTCCTCACAAAACTGACCATGTAGTTAATCAGTCACAACAGAATATACATCAAATACGTGTGATGCGTCTTGCCATCCAGCTCGTCTCCTGAGTTTCACAACATCCTTTTCTGTATTCCATAATACTCGATCTGACCTGAGCATTATAGCAAAATAACACCCGAATCAGTCTAAAAAACCAGAGTGAGAAAACAAACCCACTAGATTATTAAAGTTTCCAAAATCCTTTGAAATCAAAGGTATCTCGTAAGACCACGCCACAAATAAACATGCCGGGTTTTTAGCTTACGATAACCAAAACATTTTTATCAAATTCGTCTGATATTATAATAGTGTTTATAGAAAGTAAAAAAGAATCTATCTGAAATGCTTGCATCTCACATTTCAGCATAGTTGGGTATAATCAAAACCGTACAGGCGCTTATTGGAGATTGGATTCCATACAATGGTGGGGCTACTGGAGTACCGCTCGTCACAGTACGTGGTCTAGATCACCGTACCGCGGATACACCTTGATCCCCTCCATCACAAGACTGGAGCTACCCCTTACTGGATAGTCCGAATAAGATCACGCCGCGGTTGGGATCAACAACCGCCTACATAGCCGAATAAAAGGGACATTTACACAGGGATGGCCTTACCCTAATTGGTTGCTAGTCACTTAGACTTGCGTGCACCTCCCCTGTTTTAGACATTCCCAATTGATGAGGATCGAGGCTATGCGTTACCTTTTTAGCACACATTCACTTAGAATGCTCATCGTCCTCCTGATGATGTTCTGATAGCATTCGACCATAAAAATCTATTCCGGGTCCGAACAGAATCGAAGGCACTACTCCTACTACATCCATTTTGGAATCACCCTCGGGATTAGTAGAGATTAACCCTTGCACTTCACTGCTCCATCTTCAACTACATGCTCTTGTTTTCTTCACGAAACATTCAAACCGGATCAAAGAGGTTTTCGAGAAATTAATCCCGATCCCGGTCTCTTCGAAATGATCAGCGCATTGGCCAATATTGATAGTCGATTATTTAACTATCAAATAACATCCACAAACAACCATCAAATTTAAATAATTTTCCAAGTTATTTATTTCAAAATATCTTCGTAAGCTATTTTTCTACACTTTAACTCTTTGAAAAATAGTTTTCAAATCACTTCTCTATCACGGAATAAATTTTCAAATATTGTTTATCTCCACTGAAATTCACCAAGCCTTAATACTTTAGATTTAAAACAATTTAAATCACTTTATCCAAAGATATATACTTTAGAACATTTTAAAAATGAAAAAAAAAACTACTTAAAATACTTTATTTAAAATACTAGTTATGAAATTTTATAAAAATTTCCATATAAAACATAAGCCAAAACAAATTTAAAATTAAAAGTTATTCTATAAGGTATAAATATTAAATAATTATCTTTAATTGATAATACTAGTTAAAACTTTTAAAATAATTTACTTATATAATTAACTTTATAAATATTTACTTTAAAAAAATTTAAACCACTAATGTAACGTTCCCAGTTTTGAGTTAAAATTAATTTGGTAATTAACATGAAATTTTGGATTAATTGCGAGTTAATTTGAAATTTTTTTGGAAAATAAATAGATTGTGAATGGAATAAAATATATATTTATAAAACGATATTTTTTTTATTTATTCATTTATAAATACAAATTGATTGTATATTAATTTTTGAATATTGAAATTTAAAAAAAAATATTTTGAATAATATATTGGATTTGGAAACTCTATAATTTAATATTAATAGAAAATTTTTTTTGTATTTATAATATGATGATTTGAAAGTTATATTTTGTAAATGATGAAAATAAATTTACAAAATCTTTTTAAAGAGTTAAATTCAAATATATATGCATATTATATATTTATTTATTAATGTTTGATTAATTTTAAATCACATTCTTTAAAGTTATAAACATATATAAAGGTAAAGCATTAGTTTAAAAATAGAAATATACATATATCTTTTGAAATAAAATGGTTTATATAAAGATATTTTGACTTGAGTTTAAAGTTTGAATAAGATTTGACAAAAAATTTATTGTTCTTTCTTTTAAAATACACATGAGATAAATTGAATTTATATATATAAACCTCTATAAACATAAGAGATAAATTAATTCAAAACTTATAAAAGAAAGTTTAAAACATAATTTATAAACAAGGGTTTAAACACAATTTAATCACAAATGACATTTGTAAAAATATAGTGACTTGTAATAACAAATGTAAACCTTTCTCATAATAATCAAACAAGTGTAAGCAAACTGTACCATGCAAATTACAAATGGCACTATGGTTTTCTTTTTAATTTATTGTGAATACAAATAACATGTTATTAGAGAAAAGAAGAGAAAACCAGGCTTCATTCTTTCTTTGTTTCTAAATCTTCTTCTTTCACTCACTTATTAAAACAAAGCTGAAAAACAAAACCTGAGAAAACAATTTAAATAATCAATTAAACACAAAAATCACATCTGAAGTATCTCAACCTGAAGTAAATGCAAATGGATTCAAGTTCAAATGTAGAAATCAAAACATGGAACAGACATTAAATTCGAATTTAAAATCCTGAAGCAACTGATTCAACTCAAACTTGATCAAAGTTCTACTCAAACCTGATAGCTTTTAATCAATACCTGATCTGAAAGCAAAAATTCAACTGAAGCAATTCAAAGATCAGGATCAAGTGGTAGATAAAAATTTCAAAACACTTCCAGAATTCTTTTTCCAGGCACTGTTTCTTTTGGAAGATAGGTGAGCAAACTTCTAAATTTAAAGGCTTGAATCTGTTTGTGTTTTGATGATGCTTGAAATAAAGTTGAAAAATATGCTTGCGTGAATGTAAATGTGCTTGCACACACAAACACACACACACACACACATATATGTATGTTTATAGGTATATCAGGCTTTGTTCTAAATCTACAAGTTTAAAACCTGATCAAAAATCAAAAGCTCCTCTTCCAATTCTTTTAGGTTTTAGTGTTTAAACAAAATAATGTTCAAATTAACAAGAAGTTGATCTTCAAAATGGTTTCAACTTGAAATGTTTGGTAACTACTTTGAAAATATGAAATAACGTAAGAAATCAAATTTAAGTCAAAAATTGATGATCAAAAATCTGTGTTTTTATTTCGTAATTAGATTCGAATCTAAAAATGATGATTTTAGATAATCATTTCAAGATTTTTAGATTTTTAAATCATGGGGTTTCTCGAGTTGATCGATTTAGGACTTTTCGTCTATTTCTGACAATCAGTGATGAGTGACGACGTGATGGTTGCTGGAGGTGGTCGGGGGTTTAGGGATCGCCGAAAAAATAACAGTTGAATTTATTAATGATCTAGGTGATGGTACGACTAAGATCTAGGGTTTAAACCCATTTTTTTTGTCGATGTCAGAAATGTTAGTGCTGCAATGTCGTTGGTGCATCGAGTTAGACCAGACCAGGTGGAATCGAGACGTAGGTGAGTGGCGAGGCTCTGGACCCAAAGGCGTGGTGACCGGTGGTCGGAGTTGTCATAGCGGAGTGGTTTTTGGTAAGTGGGTCGGTTCCAGTTTTCGATCGAGATGCTTGATTTTTATTCCAGATGAATTCGATCGAACTGGATGGTTGTTTGGGCAGAGGTGATCATCGTTGACATGTCGGAGGTTACGGCAATGGTCAGAGTGATGAAATTCAGGCATGCACATGCACGCGTGAGTATTGTATAAGGTTAGTTTGTGAAGTTTTGACTATTAATTAACTTAATATACGTATAACCTTTGTTTTAAAGGTCATTTTTAATAACTTAGTATTAGAATTAAGTGGTTATTAAGATTTTAAGAAGATAAATTATTTATCTTAAATAACTGTTTTGATTATTAATTAACTTAAAGATTATAAAATTAATTTAATTTATTATTGATAATTTATTTTATTTATTTAATGAGATTTAAGTGTTGTAATTAAGTGATCAATTAAGATAAAGAATTTATCTTGATTAATATAGGTCTTAATTAAAGGATCATTTTTGACTTATCAATGACAATTACTTATTGCAATTAATTTAAGGTTGATTTAATTAGTGTAAGTAATTAATGGATGATTACTTAATGAAATTTATTACTTAATATAATTAAGGGTAGTTACTTTGTGTAATTACACTGAAGGATGATTGATTTATGTGATAAATTAATTAAATACTTAAAAATAATTACTTAATTAAAAGTAATTAATTAATAATCGAAATTGATTAATCAATTGACTAAAATTAAATTATAATTTATTAATATAAGTGATTAGGGATAATCACTTATTATGATTAATTAAGGATAATTAATTAAATGGTAATTAATTAAGGGTTAATTAATTTCATCAATTAAGGATAATTAATTAAAGAATAATCAAATAATTAGGGGTTAATTATTTAATTATTAAAGATTGATTCATTTATTAATTAAGGTTGATTAATTAATAATTAAAGGTTAATTAATTTATTAATAAATGATTAAAAGTTAATTAATTGATATGATTTGTAGTTAATTAATATTAATTAACCAGGATTAGTAATTTATTCATAAGTAATTAATCTAATTTAAATTAATTAGATAATTATATCTTACTTATGGATGTTTGGATTGTATGAAATGCTTTGAATTGTTTGATATCCCTGGTATGTGCTGCTATATGACGTGAATTGCTATGATTTGAGCTGTGATAAATATAATTTATTTATCTGTGATGAATTTATATTATTTATTTGTAAATCTGTGAATGAAGATAAGCGTTATAAGATTATACCGCTTTTCGATATTGCTGTGTTTGGATTGTGATGATTGATGATGTTGCACTATTGTGTAAAACCCATGGCCTACACCATACACACACAAATATGGATTGCATGAGGGAATCAGTTAAGTCACAGATATTTGAATTTGATATTATTCAAAATGTTTTTAAAAGTTGAATTTTGAATCCAAAAATGGTTTGTAATTGGAATTGGGTTTAATATGAAAAGCGTTTGAAAGGAGTTTGAAGACGAAAATTGTTTTGAATAAGTTGATAAAGTTATGAAATTTAAATATTTTGATTTGAAGTTGAATTCAATATTTTGAAGTTGTATACATTATATGTATGTTTATTTGGAAATTATGGTTTAAAAAGGGTATACAAGTTATATAATGTATTTATACGGGTTTTATACCATTTTAAATGTATTATTTTGGGAATTTGAATTTAACCCAAGTTTATACTTTAAAGGCTATAACTTATGCATATTTGATCAGATTTTTTTTGAAATGAGAAGTACTTGTTTTCAAATGATAATAGCTTTCAAATAAAGAAAGGATTTCTAGTTTTTGTTGAAAGGGTTTCAAATTTGAAATGGAATTGTTTTGAAAGCTATAAATGAATATTTATTAAATATTGGTGAACTTTGTTTTAAAATTGAAGAGGATCTTAAAGGTATATCTTTTCTATAAAAGATTTGGAATTGAAATAGTTTTGAAAGCTATGAATAAATCTTTGTGAAAGATTGGTGAACATTGTTTTGAAGTGGATCTTCAAAGTGAATCTTTTATTTAAAAGATTAAGGTGGAAATTTGTTTAAACCATTTTGAAAGAAAAGGTTTTGGGCTTTAAGTTGTGACTTGACTAAGATCCCACCATATCCATATGGTTTTAAAATTAGCGCTCATTATTCGGTTTAGCCGGGAGAGGACTTTATGTCATATAACCCATTCCGAATAGTGATACGACGAATTAGATAGCATTTGATGACCGGTGGTGAAGACCGGGTATTTTCGAAAGCGAAAGGATTATCTGTCGAATGTCTCTGCACCCAATGGCCTAGGTATAGAGATTTGATCACCCTTTGTGATGGGGAGTCCGGACGTGATTAGGAATTATCCGGATTACAAGGACTTCTTTTGAAGTGCCTTCGTTCTGTTCGAACCCGGAACAGAATTGTATGGATGTTTGTCTGACGTTACACTTTGAGATGTAGAGCTAGTTTCAATCAAATACTTTTCTGTTTGGTGGTGGAGAATTTATTCTCTTAGCTTAACACCCTTCTCTGAGACGTACGAGCTCAGAGGTTATGTAGTTGATATTTACCAGTGATATTCCCAATTTGGTAATGTGGCATAGAAGTGCTGCTGATCATTTGTTGATTGAAGAATGGCTTTTGTGAAAAGCGTACCTTTGTGGATGTGACCTCGTCGGACCTTGCAACTCGGAATGGTTGAAACAAGAAAGATGCGGCAAGGTTATCGAGGATCGCGCCCCTTAGGGTATGTCCATTTCCTTCTGGATAAAAGGTGGTATCATGGTATGGATCCTAGATATTTAACCTATGTGGTTGTTGCAAGTTTATTGCAATTTGTTGATGTTGAGAGCTCTTGGATAAAGGTCTGTAACGACCGGGGAGTGGCATACTCATGTCAGTAGTTACCTAGTTACAGAGGTAACCCGGCGTTGTGTTGGCAGAGATCCAGTTTGGTTCTCGGGGCGTCCCTTAGGGGCGTACCCATGTGGCCCAGGAAGTTCCTTAGCCTGACCATTTGTTGGAAATCCAATCATCAATACGTGCCTTGTACGGTTTTAGATGTAGAACCTGCCATTTAACATTGTAGCTATATTAGGCATACTATAATGGTACGTGTGCTGGCTAAGATTAATATTATACTTGCAAACGTTTTTTTGCATTATGCACTAATAATAATATCAAAAGGATTTCACGTATCAAGCATGTTTGACTATCATAAAGAGAAATATCCTCCAATTATGCACTTGCATTGTGTGAGCGCGAGAAGGGCCTTATGGTAGTTTCATTTTCCAAAAAGCATTGCGGATTTCAATTTTTAATTCTTTTTTTTTGTTCAAAACTGTTTTCGTTTGCTCACACCAGTCTCATGACTAACCTGGAGTTTATTGTTCCCTTTCTAACTCTGGGTGCCCATAATTTTCCACACGGGCAACCTAGAGTCAGATTTTTAGATAGTCAGCTAGTAGATGTAGATTCGATAGCTTTCAATCTCGTGTTTGGTAGCATTTGGAAACCTTCAAAGTATTTTGACTATCGCGTTGCTGATTGAGTTACCTAGTTTTCTTCATAACAACTTGATGGTGGTTCGAGCTTCTTGGATTGGAGTTTTGGAGCTTGGCATTGAAGATATTGTTCTACTGCTGTTGTTGTTGCATCTATGTCTGATATATGTATTGATATCATTTGTATCAATGTGTTGTATCACATGTTGTATATCAATAAAGATATTCATTTTCTTCCGCTTTGTTGTTATACTTGATGTGTTATAAGCTCCAGTGAACTAGATTCGACGTTTGAATCTGCGACATTCAAATATGGGTAATGTATTTGGTTGTCGATTTTCGAAGGTCGAGTCAGGGTCGTTACATTTGGTATCAAAGCTGAAGGTTGCGTAAAAACTTTAGCTCAGGAGTATAACACATTAGGTAACTCATTAGAGATTGGATTACAAATGCCCTAGAATGAGTATATCCCTAAGATATCCATCTGAATGCCTAAGTAAATTCTCTTACTATCCACTGATAGTGAGTATGAGTGCAAAAAGAGGACGAGATAGGGGACAGGGGAGCACCACTACAAATGGTCGATACCTGCTACAACAGGGAAAAAACTTTCTCTATTAATATCTTTGATCATCAATTCTTTGATGCTTCCTGATAGCTATAAGGAGAAGATTTGGTGTGGTGGCTATGCGAATCTTTATTTACGTTACAGATAAGTCCCTATTTCATATTCTCTTCATCAGTTTCTATCTGCTTTTCGTTTATTAACTTTAATGCATTTGAAATTTAATTGGAATAAATTGGTTAATAATGAAACTGAATTAAGTTGTATCCATTTGTCTATTCTTTGGGGTCCAGATATATACTACGAACGGTTAGTTATCCCTTCGGACTAACCAATGCCCTTGCATTTTTTATAAATCTGGTGACCCAAGTATTTGTGTAGTATTGAATGAGTTTGTTCTCATAATTATTGTTGATATTCTGATTTGGTAAGCCAAATGTAGAATTAATGTTCAGTTTAATCTGGTAAACCATATCTTTGTATGTTCATCTGTTCTGAGTGTCTCCTTGTCTAGAAAATTTCGAGGACGAAATTTTTTAAGGGGGGAATCTGTAGCGATCCTGGTTTTGAGTTAAAATTAATTTGGTAATTAACATGAAATTTTGGATTATTTATGAATTAATATGAAAAAAATTTGGAAAATAAATAGATTGTGAATGGAATAAAATATATATTTATAAAAAGATATTTGTTTATTTATTCACTTATAAATACAAATTGATTGTATATTAATTTTTGAATATTGAAATTTAAAAAAATGCTTTAAATAATATATTAGATTTGGAAACTCTAAAATTTAATATTAATAGAAAAAATTGTTTTGTATTTATAATATGATGATTTGAAAGTTATATTTTGAAATTGATATAAATAAATTTACAAAAGCTATTTAAAAAGTTAAATTCAAAACATATTATATATTTATTTATTTATGTTTGATTAATTTTAAATCACATTCTTTAAAGCTATAAATATATATAAAGTTAAAGCATTAGTTTAAAAATATAAATATACATATATATCTTCTGAAATAAAATGGTTTATATAAAGATATTTTAACTTAAGTTTAAATTTTGAATAAGATTTGATAAAAAAATTATTGTTCTTTCTTTTAAAATACACATGAGATAAATTGAATTTATATATATAAACCTTTAAAAACATAAGACATAAATTAATTCACAACTTATTAAAAAAATTAAAACATAATTTATAAACATGGGTTTAAACATAATTTAATCACAAATGACATATGTAAAAATATAATGACTTGTAATAACAAATGTAAACCTTTCTCATAATAATCAAACAAGTGTAAGAAAATTGTACCTGTTATCCCGCTTTTTGGCAAAGCCGTAATACCAAAAGATCGATCAAAAATGAAAGATAGTTCGTCTCAAAGATTGGTTATACACTACTTTACTATGGATATCGATGAATTTTTTCCGAGCCCGGATCAGGCTACTATTGATAGGACATGGCTAGCAAATCCACGAGAGCCAATGTTTCAAGTTTCAAGTCAATCCGAGTTCGTATGCTCAAGATATGATGAATTCAGTTTGAGAGAGATAGCCCTTGTTCGGTTCGAATCCATAGGATACCCCATAATTCGAATCGATGGCCAGAAATCATGTTCGCATCCATCGGTTCGAATCCATCTACTTCGAACCCATCAAGCTTTGAAGTCCTTCGAATCCATCGAGTTCCTCCTACTTCGAATCCATGGACTTCGCATCGACACCTTCGTATCCATCCCGATGGCCTACCTTCGAATCCATCAGGTGGCCAAGCTTCGTACCCATACACATGTCTCAACTCGACTCCATATAGTTCGCATCCATCAACACCTCGCTCCATTCAAACCCACCAGGTTCAAATCCATCAAGAGTTAGTCACTTCGAACCGATCTTGTTCGTATCGATCGAGTTTAAACCCATTGGGGTACCTCAGTTCGAATCGGTCACGTTCGAATCCACAAACAATCACTTGCTCGTATCCACCAAGTCAACTAACTTGGATGACGTGTCACTCCACGATGCGAAGTCAGCAAGATCCAAGGAGACGAAGCGTTCAACCCGGAGAGAAGACCGGATCGACTCGAAGGATGCGCGCCACCTCATCACAAGACCACGTGAGCTGATGGAGTCGAAGGGAGTGGATTCGAAGCAATGGATTCGAACTAAACAGCCAACCGAAACACTCCAATTCGAATCGATCATATCTCCTAAACCACTGATCCAAATGCAATGAAATTTTCACAGTAGCTTCCATACAAGGTAAAGACTGTTCCTGCCAAGTTTCAACTCGATTGGATCATTTTTTGAGGGATTCGAAGTCACTTCGTATCGATCCCAGATCGAGTCGAAACTTGGTGGGGTCGGTCGCATGGGCCCACTCACGTGCCAGAAAAAGTCTCCCTAAGTTTGAACGAGATCTGGGCCTCCTATACTTATAAATAGCACCCTGAAGCCTTCAGAAAAGGGGATCTTTTGGCCATTCAATGTCCAGACTCTGCCGGATTCAATTCTACTCTTCGTTAGCAATATTGTATTCAGATTTAAAAGCTATCATCAACTGTAATCCGCTGTAATCGATTAATATCATCAAGCGAATCAATAAAGACATAAGTTTAAGAGTGGACGTAGGCAAGATCGCCGAACCACTATAAATCCTGCGTTTGTGATTGTTATTTGTGAATTATTGTGATTGTTATTGCTTAGATCTGAGTTCTATATTGATTGTTGCTGATTTGTGTTCATAAACGGGTGCTTTCACGATATTGGGTGTTTGTGGTCAATTTTGACGCAAACATTTTGGTGCTTTCATTGAGAATTAAACTCAGGAGTTCTACCAATTAGAAGTTGATTCAGAAAGTTTGAAGGTTCAGATTTGAGAAATTATGACGAGACAATCGAGCAGAAGGCCAAGGCCAGAGAGAAGTGAACACCAAGGAAGTCAAGAGGCTTCTTCAGGAGCGAATCAAGCATCGATCTTCATCACTAGGGACGAGATGGAGACAATGATAAAGAAACAGAAGGAGCTAATCCAAAGTTTTTTCAACAGATAGGACAACTTGGAGCACAGAATAGAGAAGCGGATGGAGTTCAGAACGAAGCAGGACCATCCGGCGTAGCACCTGGATTAGGAGGCACACCCATGAAGAACGTTGACCCAATTCCAGAGAGAGAGAGGAACATCTGCCCAACTCGGGAGTAGTAGAGGAGTAAACTCTCAGTCAAGGGGGCAGATCCCAGAATTCCCTCGTGGACTCGGGGGGCAGGTCGAAAGTGATGAGCGAAGGCTGCATCTCGGGGACAATGACAGATTGGCGGAGATGGTTAGAAGAGCTATGAGAGGCGGTTTGGTAAATAAGGATTTGGAGGATGTTAATAGGAGTCCTTTTACTCCAGCAATCAGGCGAGCTAGGAACCTACCAGATTTCAAGTTACCATCGTTGGACATGTATGACGGAAGAACGGACCCCACGGTTCATCTAACGAAGTATATGAGGCATATGGAAGTGCTGGGGGCATCAAAGGAAGTTATGACCCGGTGCTTTCCATTGTACTTGGGGGATATTGCATCATTATGGTTTAGACAATTAGAGAGTGGATCCATCGGAACATGGAATGAATTAATTGAA
The DNA here is from genome assembly GCA_030765085.1 of Allium cepa. Classification (NCBI taxonomy): domain Eukaryota; kingdom Viridiplantae; phylum Streptophyta; class Magnoliopsida; order Asparagales; family Amaryllidaceae; genus Allium; species Allium cepa. The sequence goes on from CM060943.1 coordinate 251,561,901, forward strand.
AGATTTATGAGGCAATTCAGGGTTCACATTACAAGACCCAAGAATGTGATGACATTGGCAACTTTAAAGAAGAAAACCGGAGAAACTTTGAGGAGTTATCTAACGCGATTCAATGCAGCAGCAACTTCGGTGGATCGACCAGATCTATCCATGGTTATGATGGCGGCTGTGTCCGGAATAGCTGACGGAAAATAATTCAAAAATTCATTAACTAAGGATCCACCCGTGGATCTAGGAGAATTCTATCATGAGGCGAAAAAGTTTTTACGATTGGAGGATGCGAATGCAGAAAGAGAAGAAGGAGAGCGAATAGAAGTTTATGCACTTAATGACAAAAGGACTCTCGAAAAGGACTCAGGCAAGGATAAAAGTAAAAGAAAGACTGGGAATGACGGGGACAGGTCAAAGCAGCAACGGAGGGAGCCGCGATTCACCACTTACACTAAGCTGAATGAGAGTCTGAAATGAATTTATCAGGATACCAAGGAGCAGGTTCCGTACCGTAGACCAATGCGAAGGGATCCAACCTCTGACGAAAGAAAACCAGATAATTTTTGTGTATTCCATGAATTAAACGGTCATAACACTAATGATTGTAGGCATCTGAAGGACGAGGTAGAAGGACATATCAGGAACGGTATGCTCCTTCAATACATGAGGAGGCGAACTCCAGTGGTGGAACCAGAGCGACCACCGTCTACCTCAGCTAGAGACGACCCTGAATCAAGGCACCGTTTGATTATCAATTAATTGAAATAACGATGAACAAGTCGTAAGCTTCCCACTAACACAATTAACTCATTTACTCATGTACGAGATCGCGAACGATCCCCAGGCATGCTCTGAATGATCATTGACCATTTAGTAGTGGGAACTTACATTTTGACATCCTTGCTTTGCTTTTGTTTCATTTTGATCTGGACATTTGGACTTTGTTTGTTTGGACATTTCTATTTTAAAACTCGTCTGTTGAATAGATGTTTGATTCTGATAATTCTGAAATGGCTAAGCTACTTACACATGTACGGGGTCGCGAACGGTCCTTAGGCATGCTCTGAGATGGCGATAAACCGCCCTGACAAATGATCCAGGGAACCACTCGAACGTGAACCTGGTATCAGCAATACCAAGCCCTCACGGGCACACTTTCTCGCCTCGAACGGCACCCGACTTCGAACAGTCATAACTCGCCACGAACGGCACCCGACCTCGAACGGTCACAAAATCGCCTCGAACGGCACCCGACCTCGAATGGTCACAATTCGCCCCAAACGGCACAACTCATCTCACCTCAAATTTCTCGATCGCGAACGGTCGTCATTTGAGGTCCGCCACTTGACCGTGCACGGTCGCACTTCGCCTCAAATGGCTCGATCCCGAACGATCGTCATTTGAAGTCAGGCGCTTGACCATGAACGGTCGCACTTCATATCAAATATCCCGATCCCGAACGGTCGTTATTTGAGGTCGCATAAAACTGTAAATTCCTTTGCAGGACATCAAAGATATGAACATCCAGCTCATGGCATTACAAAACACGCATTCTTACCGCAAGGCATATTTTGGGGGGGCAAATGTTATCCCGCTTTTTGGAAAAGCCGTAATACCAAAAGATCGATCAAAAATGAAAGATAGTTCGTCTCAAAGATTGGTTATACACTACTTCACTATGAATATCGATGAATTTTTTCCGAGCCCGGATCAGTTTACAATTGATAGGACATGGCTAGCAAATCCACGAGAGCCAACGTTTCAAGTTTCAAGTCAATCCGAGTTCGTATGCTCAAGATATGATGAATTCACTTTGAGAGAGATAGCCCTTGTTCGGTTCGAATCCATAGGATACCCCATAGTTCGAATCGATGGCCAGAAATCATGTTCGCATCCATCGGTTTGAATCCATCTACTTCGAAACCATCAAGCTTGGAAGTCCTTCGAATCCATCGAGTTCCTCCTACTTCGAATCCATGGACTTCGCATCGACACCTTCGTATCCATCCCGATGGCCTACCTTCGAATCCATCAGGTGGCCAAGCTTCGTATCCATTCACATGTCTCAACTCGACTCCATATAGTTCGCATCCATCAACACCTCGCTCCATTCAAAACCACCAGGTTCAAATCCATCAAGAGTTAGTCACTTCGAACCGATCTTGTTCGTATCGATCGAGTTCGAACCCATTGGGGTACCTTAGTTCGAATCGGTCACGTTCGAATCCACGAACAATCACTTGCTCGTATCTACCAAGTCAACTAACTTAGATGACGTGTCACTCCACGATGCGAAGTCGGCAAGATCCAAGGAGACGAAGCGTTCAACCCGGAGAGAAGACCGGATCGACTCGAAGGACGCGTGCCACCTCATCACAAGACCACGTGAGCTGATGGAGTCGAAGGGAGTGGATTCGAAGCAATGGATTCGAACTAAACAGCCAATCGAAACACTCCAATTCGAATCGATCATATCTCCTAAACCACTGATCCAAATGCAACGAAATTTTCACGGTAGATTCCATACAAGGTAAAGACTGTTCCTGCCAAGTTTCAACTCGATTGGATCATTTTTTGATGGATTCGAAGTCACTTCGTATTGATCCCAGATCGAGTCGAAACTTGGTGTGGTCGGTCGCATGGGCCCACTCACGTGCCAGAAAAAGTCTCCCTAAGTTTGAGCGAGATCTGGGCCTCCTACACCTATAAATAGCACCCTGAAGCCTTCGGAAAAGGGGATCTTTTGGCCATTCAACGTTCAGACTCTGCCGGATTCAATTCTACTCTTCGTAATCGCTATTGTATTCAGATTTAAAAGCTATCATCAACTGTAATCTGCTGTAATCAATTAATATCATCAAGTGAATCAATAAAGACATAAGTTTCAGAGTGGACGTAGGCAAGATCGCCGAACCACTATAAATCCTGCGTTTGTGATTGTTATTTGTGAATTATTGTGATTGTTATTGCCTAGATCTGAGTTCTATATTGATTGTTGTTGATTTGTGTTCATAAACGGGTGCTTTCACGATATTGGGTGTTTGTGGTCAATTTTGACGCGAACAGTACCATGCAAATTACAAATGGAATTATGGTTTTCTTTTTAATTTATTTTGAATACAAATAACATGTTATTAGAGTAAAGAAGAAAAAACCAGGCTTCATTCTTTCTTTGTTTCTAAATCTTCTTCTTTTACTCACTTATTAAAAAAAATTGAAAAACAAAACCTGAGCAAAGCATTTAAAGAATCAATTTAACACAAAAATCACATCTGAAGTATCTCAATCTGATGCAAATGAAAATGGATTCAAGTTCAAATTTCGAAATTAAAGCATGCATCTAACATTTAATTCAAATTTAAAATCCTGAAGCAACTGATTCAACTCAAACTTGATCAAAGTTCTACTCAAACCTAAAAGCTATCAATCAAAACCTGATCTCAAAGCAAAAACTCAACTGAAGCAATTCAAAGATTAGGATCAAGTGGCAGATAAAATTACAAAACACTTCCAGAATTCTTTTTCCAGGCTATGTTTCTTTTGGAAGACATGTGTGCAAACTTTAAAGGCTTGAATCTGTTTGGGTTTTTGATGATGCTTGAAATAAAGTTAAAACATGTGCTTGCATGAATGTGAATGTGCTTGTATGTGTGTGTGTGTGTGTGTCTATATAGATTTATGTCTGTATATAGGTATATTAGGCTCTGTTCTAAATCTACAGGTTTAAAACCTGATCAAAAATCAAAAGCTCCTATCCCAATTCTTTTAGGCTTAAGTGTTTAAACAAAAAAATGTTCAAATTAATAAGATGTTGATCTTAAAAATGGTTTCAATTTGAAATGTTTGGTAACTATTTTGAAAATATGAAACAACAGTAAGAAATCAAATTTAAGTCAAAAAATTGATGATCATAAATTTGTGTTGTGATTTCGTAACTAGATTCGAAATTGAAAATGATGATTTTAGTAATCATTTCAAGATTTTTAGATTTTTAAATCGTGGGGTTTCTCGAGTTGATCAATTTGGGACTTTTTGTCTAATTCTGACAATCAATGGTGAGTTAGACGACGTGATGGTTGCTGGAGGTGGTCGGGGGTCTAGGGATCATCGAATAAATAACAGTTGAATTTGTTAATGATCGAGGAGATGGTACAACTAAGATCTAGGGTTTAGCCCCATTTTTTTCGTCGATGTTGGAAATGTGAATGCTGCAGTCTCGTCGTGCATCGAGTTGGACCGGACGTGGAGGAATCGAGATGTTGGTGAGTGGCGAGGCTCTGGACGCGAAGGCGTGGTGACCGGTGGTTGGAGTTATCATAGCAGAGTGGTTTTTGGTAAGTGGGTCGGTTCCAGTTTTCGATCGAGATGGTTGATTTTTATTCCAGATGAATTCGATCGAGCTGGATGGTTGTTTGGGCAGAGGTGATCGTCGTTGACATGTCGGAGGTTACGGCAATGGTCAGAGTGATGAAATTTAGGCGTGCACGTGCACGCGTGAGTATTGTATCAGGTTAGTTTGTGAAGTTGGGGGAGAAGAAGGATGCTCGGGTTTTGACTTGGGGAAATGATGGCGTGGCTCGAAGCCAAAGAATGATGGGGAAGACTCAAAGTGGAACTCAGGTTTACCTCGGGTCTAAGATTTGTATAAAAACAGTTATTAATTTTTAAAACAGTTTGTAATTTTCAAAACAAAATCAAGTTTTATGTAAAACCATTTTGTTAAAACCAGTTCTTTTGTAAATAATAAATGATTATCCAAGTTTAAATTGGTTAAAATGTTTTAAATAAAATTATTTTGAATTAATTAAGTTTAAAGGTATTTAAGATACATATAACATTTGTTTTAAAGTTTATTTAAAATAACTTACTAATAGAATTAAGTGGTTTGTAAGATATTAAGAAGATAAATGGTTTATCTTAAATAAATGTTTTGAATATTAATTAACTTAAAGGTTTTAAAATTAATTTATTTATTATTGATAATTTGTTTTATTTTATTTAATGAAATTTATGTGTTGTAATTAAATGATCAATTAAGACAAAGAATTTATCTTGGTTAATGAAGGCCTTAATTAAAGGATCATTTTTGACCTATCAATGACAATTACTTATTGCAATTAATTTAAGGTTGATTTAATTAATGTACGTAATTAACGGATGATTACTTAATGAAATAAATTATTTAATATAATTAAGGGTAATTATCAGTGTAACTACACTAAAGGATAATTGATTTATGTGATAAATTAATTAAATAATTAAAAATAATTACTTAATTAAAAGTAATTAATTAATGATCAAAATTGATTAATCAAGTGATTGAAATTAAATTATGATTTATTAATATAAGTGATTAGGGATAATCACTTATTGTTATTAATTAAGGATAATTGATTAAATTATAACTAATTAAGGATTAATTAATTTAATTAATTAAGGATAATTAATAATTAAATGACTAGGGGTTAATTATTTAATAATTGAAGATTGATTCATTTATTAATTATGGTTGATTAATTAATAATTAAAGGTTAATTAATTTATTAATAAATGATTAAAAGATAATTAATTGATATGGTTTATAATTAATTAATATTAATTAACCAAGATTAGTAATTTATTCATAAGTAATTAATCTAATTTAAATTAATCAGATGATTAATTGATCTTACTTATGGATGTTTGGATTGTATGAAATGCTTTGAATTGTTTGATATCTCTGGTGTGTGCTGCTCTGTGACATGAATTGCTTTGATTTGAGCTGTGATGAATATAATTTATTTATCCGTGATGAATTTATATTATTTATCTGTGAATCTGTGAATGAAGATAAGTGTTATAGGATTATACCGCTTATCGATATTGCTGTGTTTGTATTGTGATGATTGATGATATTACACTATTGTGTAAAAACCCTAGACTACACCATACACACACAAATATGGATTGCATGAGAGAATCGGTTAAGTCATAGTATTTGAATTTAAAATTATTCAAAATGGTATTAAAGGTTGAATTTTGAATCCAAAAAAGGTTTGGAATTGGAATTGGGTTTAATATGAAAAGCTTTTGAAAGGGGTATGAAGATGAAAATTATTTTGAATAACATGATAAAGTTTTGAAATTTAAATAGTTTGATTTGAGTTTGAATTCAAGATTTTGAAGTTGTATATATATGTATGTTTATTTGGAAATTATGGTTTAAAAAGGGTATACAAGTTATATAATGTATTTATATGGGTTTTAAACCATTTTAAACGTATTATTTTAGGAATTTGAATTTAACCCAATTTTATACTTTAAGGGCTATAACTTGAGCATATTTGATCAGGTTTTTTCCAAAACGAAAAGTATTTTTTTCAAATGATAATGCTTTTAAATAAAGAAAAGATTTCTAGTTTTTGTTGAAAGGGTTTCAAATTTGAAATGGAATTGTTTTGAAAGCTATAAATGAATCTTTATTAAAGATTGGTGAACTTTGTTTTCAAATTGAAGAGGATCCTAAAGGTATATCTTTTGTATAAAAGATTTGGAATTGAAATAGTTTTGGAAGCTATGAATAAATCTTTGTGAAAGATTGGTGAACATTGTTTTCAAGTGGATCTTAAAAGTGAATCTTTTATTTAAAAGATTAAGGTGGAACTGTTTTTAAACCATTTTGAAAGAAAAGGTTTTGGGCTTTAAGTTGTGACTTGACTAAGATCCCATTGTATCCATATGGTTTTAAAATTAGCGCTCATTATTATGTTTAGCCCGGAGAGGACTTTATGTCATATAACCCGTTCTGAATAGTGATACGACGAATTGGATAGCATTTGAAGACCGATATTGAAGACCGAGTATTTTCGAAAGCGAAAGGATTACCTGTAAAATGCCTCTAGACCGAATGGTCCCGGTATAGAGATTTGATCACCCTTTGTGATGGGGAGTCCGGACGTGACTAGGAATTATCAGGATTGCGAGGGATTCTTTTGAAGTGCCTTCGATTCTATTCGAACCCGGAACAGACTTGTATGGATGTGTGTCCGACGTTACACTTTGAGATATAGATCTGGTTTCTATCAAATACATTTCTGTTTGGTGGCGGAGAATATATTCTCTTAACTTAACACTCTTCTCTGAGACGTACGAGCTCAGAGGTTATGTAGTTGATATTTACCAGTAATATATTTCCAACTTGGTAATGTGGCATACGAAGTGCTGCTGATCATTTGTTGATTGAAGCATGGCTTTTGTGAAAAGCGTAGCTTTGTAGACGTGACCTCGTCGGACCTCACAATCCGGAATGGTCGAAACAGGAAAGATGCGGCAAGGTTATCAGGGGTCGCGCCCCTTAGGGTATGTCCGTTTACTTCTGGATAAAAGGTGGTATCATGGTATGGAGCCTAGATATTTAACCTATGTGGTTGTTGCAAATTTATTATGATTTGTTGGTGTTGATAGCTCTCAGATAAAGGTCGGTAACGACTGGGGAGTGGCATACTCGTGTCAGTAGTTAACTAGTTACAGAGGTAACCCGGCCTTGCGTTGGTAGAGATCCGGTTAGATTCTCGGTGTGTCCCTCCAGAGGCGTATCCATGTGGCCAAGGAAGTTCCTTAGCCTGACCATTTGTTGGAAATTCAATCACCAATACACACCTTGTACGGTTTTAGATGTAGAACTTGCCATTGAACATGGTAGCTATAATAGGCATATTATAATGGTATGTATGATAGCTAAGATTAATAGTGTACTTGCAAATGTTTTTCTTCACTATGCACTAATAATAATATCAAAAGGATTTCGCGTATCAAGCACATTTGACTATCATAAGAAGAAATCTTCTCCAATTGTGCGCTTGCATTGTGTGTGTGCGAGGAAGCCTTATGGTATTTCATTTTCCAAAAAGCATTGCGGATTTTTTTAAATTCTTTTGTTGTTTGTTTTTGTTCGAAACTATTTTCGTTTGCTCACACCAGTCCCATGACTGACTTGGAGTTTATTTATCCCTTTCTAAACTCTAGGTGCCCACAATTTTCCATACGGGCAGCCTTGAGTCGGATTTTTAGATAGTCTGCTATTAGACATAGATTTGATAGCTTTCAGTCTCGGGTCTGGTAGCTTTTGGCAACCTTCAAAGTATTTTAGCAATGGCGTTGCTGACTGAGTTACCTAGTTTGCTTCATTACAACTTAATGGTGGTTCAAGCTTCTTGGATTGGAGTTTTGGAGCTTCGCATTGAAGATATTGTTCCACTACTGTCGCTGTTCATTTTTCCGCTGTTGCATCTATGTCTGATATATGTATTGGTATCATTTGTATCAATGTGTTGTATCATATTTTGTATATCACTAAGCATATTTATTTTCTTCCGCTATGTTGTTATACATAATGTGTTATAAGCTCTAGCGAACCAGATTCGACGTTTGAATCTGCGGCATTCAAATACGTGTAATGTATTTGGTTGCCAATTTTCGAAGGTCCAGTCAGTGTCGTTCCACCAAAATAATAATTTTCTAAAATATTTTTTTAAATCACTTTAAAACCTCTAACTTATACTTGGAAATCATCCTTTGAAAATATACTTGGCTTTCCAGGGAAATACACTTTCATTTCAACACCTTTAAAAATAAACCACTATTTATTTTTGAACAAACCATCCTTTCCTTATGACTCCCATCCTAAATTTTTACTTTCAAATTATCCTCTGAAAAATATTTCACTTTATTTATAAACTCTATTTATAAATTCCATAATCTCATTCTCCTTTAATCTAGTTTCAAACACTAAATTAGTTTTCAAATCGATTTTCTAAACTAACTCCATTTTAAAATAAATTCCTTTACCTACCCGAATTTATTTTAAATCCATTAATCCCATATTCACTTCTATATTTACGATTTAAAATCTTATTTTAAACTGAAATATCGACTTCATACTTCATTCAAAATTCTCCCCTTTTTATTTCTTCCCAACATTTTAAATCTTTAAATTCTAAAAAATAAAATCCTTTAATTTTTTAAACAATATCACTAAATCTCCAAAACTCTTTTATTTCCGTTTATTTAAAATCTCTATCTTTATTTCCATACTCATATTTATTTGATAGAATTTAAAAATCAAACTTTTATACTTTTCCAAATTCGATCTTTAATTTCCCCAAATTCACTAAAATTATGTTACTTAAAAATTTCCCTTTTTATTTCCTTCAAAAATCCAACTTTATATATATTTTTTTCTCTCAAAATACTAATATATATTCAACCAGCCATAACATTCAATAATTCCAATTCCCAATATAATCAATAAAATCATTACAGATTATCACATAAATCACATTGCTGATTATAAAATAAATTCAACGTTTTGAGGAATCCAATTGGATCCCTCCAACCTGTTTCCATGCATTCATAGATGTTAGCACAACAATTAAAATACCAATCCCACTTCAATGCGAGATATCGCGGTATAAAGGGTCATCCGCTATTATGCGGGACACATAGGGTCTCATCCGCTATATAATGCGAGAAATCAATCACTCTAATATATATATATATATATATATACATATATATATATGTATATATATATTATATAAAATATCACATCCATTCAATTCAATCATTCAATCAATGAATTTAAATTTAACTATATAATTTTAATTGGAAATCCAAATGAGTGAGATTAACTCACCTTCGATTTTTATTTGCAATCCAATCCACACCGACTTGATTCTCCATGATTTAAGATCTTGTATAACATTATACGGTTTATTAATATTTGAGTTAATCAAACAATTGATTGCCATTTATTTATTTAATTTAACTAATAATTAGTTTTAAACTTATTCCTTTTAATAAAATATTTCCTAGTTACCAAAATAATTACATAAGTTAACTAAATAAATTAATTACTAAAATAAATTAGTAAATTGTATTTTGTTTTTATTTGCCATTTTTCAAACTGCATATAAAAATAAGCTATATGGGTTTTTTTTAAAATCTTATCTTTATATAAACTCTTATTTTTCCAAAATCTTATATATTTACTACCTATCTATATATATGTAAATATTTAAATATGTGTTTGTGTTTATATTTTCTTCTTTTGGTTTTCCTATATACATATATAACTGAAAAATAGGTATGTGTATCTACATTTATATTATTATTTTCCATCACACTTATATACATATACACACACACATATACATAAATAAATGAATGAAATCTGCATATACTTCTCTGACTATAAAAATTTTCTGTTTTAAATCTTATTGAATATAATTTTCTGCATAAACATATATATATATATATATATATATATATATATATATAAATTAATTTAAAAATGTACCTAACAGCTCTCACCAGGTCGCTCGAGAAACCCTACCCTCGACTTCCTTCTGCACACCATCACGAAGACGTTGGCCTTGCCGACTCGAGATCGTCGCCACCTCGAACGCGATACCGCCTCCTCCACAATTCGCGTACAAGCGCCAACAGCCAAAACCTAATTCGCCTCCTCCTCTTTCCACCGCAATCATCACGGCCACATGCAAGACAACCATGAACTTCGAATCCAACCCTCGCGATTTCCCCATCTCGACTACGCTGCCTGTGGCCCTGACCATCTCATCTCGATGTGAAACCCTAATTGCTTTGTCCCGATTATTGTTCTAATTAAACGAAAGAAGAAATCTACCCTAGATCTGAATTGAAAGAAGAAAGAGCGGCCATTTTCTTAGCTTCAAGTTTATTTTTCATTTGATTTGAATCTCGGCTGTTTTATTTTTTTCTTTTTAAAAAAAACTCGGCTACGATTTTTTTGGTGAATTGATTTTGAAAACGAAGAGAGCTCGGCCATAAAATTTACAAAGAAGACACGTGTTTCACGAAGAAGGACACATGTTTATTCTCTACGTGTCTGCTTGCTACAGTGCTTTGATGCATTTAAATTTTTTATATTTAAATTTAAATTGTCTTGAAATCATAGCTTAAATTTTTTACATCCAATCGAGGTGTGCCGCGAGGGGTTTATAATGTTAAACCCCTATTCCGAAGACAATAGAAAAGGTTCCGAGTACTAATTCGATCGTATGGAAAAGATAGCTTTTGTGACCAGTTATTTTATTAAATTTTCAATATAGATTTTAGCGCGTTTATCTATCGTACAATCATACGACAACTCCAAACACTACGAAATTTGAAATACGATAATAATACACAATTACGGATCCAATGGAACATGTTTCATCGAAATCCGAGACCGTGCCTCAGAAGGCTATGTTTAAATATCAATTTAAACCATATATTTTCAAACAGAACAAAACAGTTTTAAATTTAATTTGAAAAGTTCTATTATCTCCAGTATTATAAATATAAATTTTCCATGCCTTTGAAATATTTTTAATTAGCTTAAAACCAAGATTCATTATATTAACCAATTTCCAATTATTAAATTCAATAATTTAATTGCTACATAAACAACGATATTTGAAATTCAAGTTAAACTAACTCTCAAATATTTAAAATCAATTAAATATTTCAATTTCAAATATCCAAAAATTCGGGTCGTCACATTCCCTCCCCCTTAAAAGAATTTCGTCCTCGAAATTGCTAGTTAGGAAGAATGTTCCAACCCGTTAATATTTTCCTCAAACCAAACAGTTTTAACAACTTCCCAAAACAATCTTTTCTATTGAAAACACATTAACCTCTTACTAACTTTCCAAACTCATCCATAAGTTCGAACCAATATCACTTACTCAAAAATTCAAATTTAAGTTTAAAACCAAATTTTAAATTATCAAAATTTTCTCAAAAATTTTCTAACTCTCTAAATTTTCGAAAATTTCGCCAGCGTCTCCTTTGCGCGGCTAGATTGATACAACTACAAAATGCCTCTGCGGGCCCTCAGATTTCAAAAAAACAAAAAGCCAGGTGGCTAGATCAAAAAATCATCAAATTTCATACAGAAATTTAAGTGCATATCTTTTGTCGACCAATTCAATTTATCATCTGAAATCAAAAATCCCAATTTTCTTTTTCTTTTTAAACACCTGTATATCCTACTTAGCAATATTATCCAATCACAGCATTCAAAATCATTTTATAAATTTCTTTACAGAAATTTCAATATCTATTTCATTTAAGCTCGTACGATGCACATATATCATCCATACGCAATACCAAATTCGATTGATCACTCGACCACAATTTCATTTCCGAACTAGTATCGTTCACTCGAATTTCTAGGGCGGACTCAGATCTGGTTTCTTGATCAGAAACCATCGTTCTCGTTGCATAGCCACAGCTATGATAGAGAATTTCCAGAATCAGTCAAAAATCCATACCCAGGGTTCGCCGTCGAAAATCGAGTGAAAAATCCCTACTCGGATCGGTATATGTGACGCCCCACCTCTATACCCACGCTAGTCAAGGATACTACGGGGTAATGCCGTAAACTAGCGTGGAGAATAAGGCTGCTGAGGAGCGACCCTCCGTGTAATTGCTTTTTGCGAGTACCGATATGCCAGATAAAAATATAACTTGCATTTCAAGAGGGAATCTGACATACCGATGCAAACTCAAAGCTACTACACAGTGGCTATAATATCTTCGGAAACAAATATAGAAATAAGCATAACACAAATCAGTCATGGATATCCATATCACAAAGGCGGAAGAAAATATGAATATATAACATTTAAAAGTGTACATCAGAGTAGTGGTCAAACAAGATCCACAGTATCACAAAAAATAGTTACAAGTGCTAGACAAAAGAATATGTATACATTAAGGAGTCTCTGTCTCAAATGTATACTGCCTAAAACTACTAATCTAAGTAGTTAGCCAAAAGTCAGGATAATAATCTCACATGAGGAGTCAAGCAGAAGCACCTGTAACATCTCGGTCTGACCCGAGTATTATTTAATAAGAAAATAATAAACGGATCAGTCTACTATAAATATCAGATAAAATGATATAGAATGATAGATATGACAAAAACATATGATAACCATAAAGCCATACTATGATAAGTATGTAATTGAAAATCAACCAGAGATTAATCAATATCACAAGAATCTTCTCAAAGATCAAAAGAATGTCATACTCTTTAGTTTTATTCACCAAGTCACAAATATCGACATCATATCGATGCCAATCATAAAAGCTGGTGGAACACAAATTCTATAAATCATCAATAGAAATCCAGAAATCACAAAAAGGGGGAGGCCTATCACAAAACGGGAGCATGAAAACTCACCAACACGTGTATCACAAACGGGATGCTATCCCATGGTCGCTAACCATAGATCCGGTACGATGTCGTAGTACAATATCGGTACGCCCGAGGAACATGAAAATTGAATAATTCGAAACAACAACGTAGTACAACGGTACGCCCGATGATCCTGATAAGCTGGTGCAACAACGTAGTACAAAGGTACGTACGATGGACCGAACTCCATAAAGAACATGGGTCGCTAGCCCACAAAAATTGAGTCGAAACTCCAAATAATACATAGGTCGTTAGCCTATAAAAGAAATGAGACGAAACTCAATAAAACGAGGTACCGTCCCTTACATGGACAAAGAAACATAGCACATCGCTAATCTAAATCACAAAAATGATCATCATCAATCATCAAGAAGTGTCAATTATACTAAGCTAGTAAATATATGAGCTTAGCTTCATGTCCCATAACCACTATCTTAACTTAAATATTTACAAACAAATTGTAGATCTCCACTCGAAAATTGTCACAAGAGATTCAATCGAACAAGTCTAAGAATTAACCGACTAAGTGAATGCAAGCGTTTCATACCACTTGTTTTAATAAGTCGTCTAATTATATTTCTCATACGAGTGAGATAAAGGTTTGTATATACTAGTAGGTTGAAAAACGGTTTTATATACGAGTTTGATATTGAAAATAGAGTTTAAATAATCTTTGATAAAGAGTTTGAATATTTACTACTAGTATAGAAACCTTTGTATTTTAAAGTGACAAACCATAAAAAATGATTGTAGAAACAATCAATCATTAAACTCCACATATGAAGACGTGAATCAAATCCAAAGAAACCGATAAAGAATCCATCGAAATGGATATTCAAAAATCCCTAAAAAGGAGTCATCAAAGTCATAATAAATTATAACAACAAATAGGATCATCACGAATCGATTTAAACTTCAAATTCAATCCTAAAAGGCAAATTGGGCAGAAACGACAAATTCAGTTGACTGAACAGAGATTTCAGTTGACTAAATCATGCCTGGAAACCTTCTGTTTTCAGGTTCAGTCGATTGAACAGAGATTTCAGTCGACTGAATCATGCCTAGAAACTTTCTATTCCAGGTTCAGTCGACTGAATAGAGATTTCAGTCGACTGAATCATACCTGGAAACTTTCGGGTTTCAGGTTCAGTCGACTGAATCATACCTGGAAACTTTCGGGTTCCAGGTTTAGTCGATTGACTCAGAGATTTCAGTCGACTGAACTGGAATTTCCAGTATTTTCAGCCAAAAAATAAAGAGGCAATCTCTTGGCAAATGCAACCGGACGAGCAATGGGCGCTAGGGGTTATGCCAAACGACGACCCAGCCCTACAAGCTCTTTGATGCATCACCAAAAACATGTTCAATGATCGAAGTTAGGATTTTTAAAGATTTGAACTCAAAACACTAAAAATTGGAATGTTCACAAAACCAATCCGAATCAAGAGCAAATGCACATGAAGAGGTGTTAGGAATTCATACCTAACTACCAAAGATAATTATAGTCATAGATGTGAGATAAAAATCTCACCTTTAAATCCAAAACAAATGAAGAAGAAGCTATAGAGCAATGGCAAGAACAATCACTCTTCAATTCCAACCCAAAGAGCTTGAATCTAAGCTTAGAAGAGAAACATTTCCTAAATTAGGTTTAAGAATTTCTGAAATTGGTAGGAGAATGAGTTGGAGAAGAAGAAGAGGAGGCTTGCCAAAGCTTCTTCTATAAATTTGGAGCTAGAACATGATTTGCAAATGGAAACTAGGGCTTGGAGTTTTAATTTCGCATTCCTCTCTCCATTGTTGCTAAAGCTTGAGTATTAGGAAATAGAAGTAAAGTAATGAAGAGAAGAGGGGTGAAGCTTGGGTCTAATGAGCTGAAACAAAGGCAAAGCCCTTAGTGAAAAAGTAGCAAAATTCTACTATCTCCAAACATATCGAAGTTTATACTCAAAAAGGTTGCAAATGTTATTTTGTACTCAATGGGGGTGGTCTCGAGTCCTAATTTGATTGTTTGCAAAAAGTAGCTTTTCGGACTAAAATCCGACTAACGATGAAATATTTAAATACTCAATCGTAAAATATGTAGGTTGTTACAGACTCCCCTCCTTAAAGAAATTGCGTCCACGCAATATTTAAGAAGGAAATAAAAGTAACAACCACAAAAGCATATCAACACAAAAGAAATTTGAAACCAGAAGTTCACCTCAAAGAGCACGAGAAAGTTAGTCCGGATGTATTCGCTCGATGAATTCTCTAGATTCTCAAGAACAATCCTTAGGATTTGAGGACCATTGAACTTTCACAAGAGGAACACTTTATTTAGAAGGCGTTTAATCTCCGAAGCAATAATACGAATAGGATGTTGCTCATAAGTCAAATTTGGTGAAACCTTAATTTCTTCTACAATACCGGGCTCAAGAATAGAACCAGAATCTCGAAGGCATTTCCGTTGTTGAGAAACGTGAAACACGTCATGAATAGCACAAAATTGAGCCGGTAATGAAATACGATAAGCCACGGAACCAATACGTTCGGTGATGGGAAATGGACCAATATATCGAGGTGCTAACTTTCCCAATCGACTGAAACGCACAACACCCTTCATAGGTTAAACATGAACAAACACAAAATCTCCCATAGAAAATTCTAATTTCCTTCTTCGATTATCGATATAGGATTTTTGCCTACTTTGAGCTTCTTTCATCCTATGACGAATAAGGTCAATCTTTTCTGTGAAATCACGAATTAAATCTGGACCAAAAACCAGCTTCTCAGCGGCCTCAAGCCAAAAAGAAGGAGATCGGCATGGCCTTCCATAGAGTTCCTCAAAAGGTGCCATCCCAATACTAGATTGGAAGCTATTATTATAGGAAAATTCGACAAGAGAAATATGATCTTTCCAACTTCCGCCAAAATCAAGAACACATGCACGAAGAAGATCTTCAAGAGTTTGATTCACACGCTCGGTTTGTCCATCGGACTGAGGATGATAAGCGGTGCTAAAATTAAGCTTTGTTCCCAAATCTTTTTGAAGACTCTTTCAAAATCCACTAGTAAACAATGGATCACGATCACTAACAATAGAAGAACGAACTCCATGTAATTTAACAATTTATTTAATGAAGAGTTTGGTCGAAATAGGAACGGTCTGATTAGACCGAACGGGAATAAAAAGGGCGGATTTAGTAAGTCTATCAACTATCACCCATAAGCTATTATGACCCGAACGAGAACGGGGAAGGCCATCAATAAAATCCATAGAAATTTGATCCCACTTCCAAATTGGAATATCCAAAGGTTGCAACAACCCACCTGGCCTTTGATGCTCGGCCTTGACAAGTTGGCAAGTCATGTGGCGCTTAACAAAGTTAGCAATATCATATTTCATTCCATCCTAATAATAAAGTCGCTTCATATCCACATACATTTTACTACTACCGGGATGAATGGGAAATTTAGAATGATGAGAATCTTCTAAAATGTCTTTACGAAGATCACTAATAATTGGCACGATAAGTCTACCAAATTTTCGAATACCGCCACGAGAATCAATATCAAAGTCTCTCAAACTTTCAATACCAATTTTATCCCTACAACTTTGGCTAAGAAGGGCCAATTCGGGATCTAGCTTTTGAGCTTCAAGAATGCGGTCTAAAAGAGAAGGATGAGCCTCAAGGCTACATAAAGCTAAATATGAACATAAATCGGGCTCACAATCTCGAATCTCACAAGTGGATAAAATTCCGAGATCATTCCATTCGGATATCATCATGGAAACAACCGCCGGTAGCTTTCAGCTAAGGGCATCGGCAACACGATTTTCGTTTTCGGGAGTATAAAGAATGTCAAAATCATAAGATGCAAGGAACTCGAGCCAACGTTGTTGACGCAAGTTAAGTTCCTTTTGACAAAATAAATACTTCAAAGATTTATGATCGGTATAGCGAACAAATTTCTCTCCCAAAAGATAATGATGCCAAATTTTAAGAGCGAAAACAATAGCCGCGAGCTCTAATTCATGAGTGGCATATCTAGCCTCGGCTGGCTTCAATTGCCTAGAAGCATAAGCAATAACACGTTCTCCTTACATAGGAATGGCACCCAAACCAACGTGACTAGCATCGGTATAAACAATAAAATTTTGATTCCCTTCGGGAATAACAAGAATAGGAGCATCGGAAAGGAGTTCTTCTAATTTCTGAAAATAAGCTTCACGTTTGTCCGAACAAATGTATTTAACTCCCTTCTTTGTCAAACTAGTAAGAGGCACGGAAATTTTGGAAAAGTTTTATGAAACGGCGGTAATAACCTGCCAATCCTAGAAAACTACGGATCTCCGTCACACTCTCCGGTCTCTTCCAATTTTGAATCACTTCAATCTTTGAAGGATCCACGGAAATTCCGGATTCGAAAATATTATGACCAAGAAACTTCACACGAGATTGCCAAAAGTGGCATTTTGAAAATTTTGCTTTCAATTGATTGCTCCTAAGAGTTTCCAACACAATCTTAAGATGCTTTTCATGCTCCTCGGTTTTAGAATACACAAGAATATCATCAATAAAGATGATAACAAATCGATCAAGGAAATCTTTGAAAACTCTATTCATAAGGTCAACAAAATAAACCGGAGCATTCGTTAAACCAAATGGCATAATAAGCCATTCGTAAGATCCATAACGCGTATGGAAAGATGTCAAAGGAATGTTATCCTCTGCAATACGAAGCTGATGAAAACCGGTTGCTAAGTCTAATTGTGAGAAGACTCTAGCACCACTAAGTTGATCGAATAGATCATCAATCCGAGGTAAAAGATATTTATTCTTGTGTGACGACCCGGAATTTTCAAGCATTTAAAATCGAAATATTTAATTGATTTTAATTATTTAAAGGTTAATTATCAACTTAAATTACAAATATCATAATTTAATTGACAATTAAATTATTGAATTAAATAACTTGAATTTGAATAAAATGTTGAATCTGGAATTTTAATCCGATTAAAAATAATTTGAAGGCTTATCAAATTTAAATTGATGATAGTGAAGGCAGTAAAAGTGTTAAAATTGAATTTGGAAGTTGTTTGTTCAGTTTTGAAAATTTTATCGTTTTAAATTGAATTTAAAAATAGCCTTTCGAGGCACAGTCTCGGTATTCGACGAAACTAGTTCCATTGGATCCGTAATATTGAATTATTATCGGGTTTCGAATTTCGTATTGATTGGAGTTGTTATGTGAGCGTACGATACATTAACGCGTTGAAACTAAATAAATTTTAATTGATCAAATCAATGTCATCGGTGCCTTCATTGACATGCTTCTCGTTTTAATAATTACAGCAGTTTTAAGGCCAAATCATCGTCCTGTAGCTTGGCCTGACAAGCAAGCCTTCCTCTGGAAGATTCAGAATAAAAGAAACCTAATATATATAATAGTATGGCTTCGGGTGTAAGCTAACGAACGAAGGGGTATAGTTGTCCTCCAGCTAATCTTCACGTTTAAAAAAAAAAGGGCCGAGCCCTTTCGTTTCATACTGATCTCGAGAGACATAAAAAAAATGGCGAACACAATAGTAAACATCACCGAATCCTCGTGAGTAGGTTCGAAATCGAATCGAAGTCGATTCGATCCTTATTGAAAGCAGAGAGAGGAGGGAAGGCCACGGCCGAAGCGAAGCACGAATCGCCTTGAAGAGCGAAGGTAGCGACCCCTAGGGCATCGTCGTGAGGCAGGATGACTCGCGAGATGGGAAGCTCGGTGGTTGATCGCGAGAGCTATCGTGGAAGGGGGGAAGGCTTTGTGAGGATGGAGTGATTATTTTTGTCGCTGTCATTAGGATTTGGCGACGTTTCGAGGCCGTGCGATTCTAGGGCCGCGTTCGTAGCCGAGGGATTGAAGGCAATCGAGTAACGAAATCTCGTGAGCAAGGCAACAGGTATAAGTTTTTTTTCCAATTCGTTATTTAACTTAATTTATATATACAGTAGGTATATAAAAATGTTTATACCTGAACAATCTATAATGGATAATAAATAGGTAATAAATTGAAGATGTTTATTTAAAAACTATTTTATCAGAGGGTCTATGTTCGGGATTTCTATAAATAATTGTCCGTGACAGGGTCCATTCAGGAACTAACGTGGTTTAATTTTATCAAAAGGGTCTATAAAAATGTTTATTCAAATTTAAATTTGAATGTACGAATATGTATAAGCTAGGGAAATTATAAACAGTAAAGTAGAAATTTGTTTTGCTATTTACTGAAATGAAAAGGAAAAATATGTATTAAGATAATTAATTTGTTTTATTGACATTTTTAATTTGTTTTAGTTTCTGAAACTAATTTCTTAAACAAAAATTTGATTTAAATAAAATCATTGTTAATTAAGTTTAAGTTATCAAATGGGAATTAGTTAGCGCGATTGAACAAATATTAATAAAACATCTAATGATTTTACAAGGTCTAAAATAGAGAAACAAGCTGGATTGAAGTGGATTGCAAATTTAAGAGCAAAGGTGAGTTAATCTCACTCAGTTTAAAATTAAATTTAAAATGGTTAAATTTAAACAATTGTTTGAATGGCTGAGTGAATTGATGAGATATAGTATGATATTTTGGACTTGGTATATTATATTGTGCTGACGTTTGTGGATGCAGGGAAAAACAGGTTGGAGGGATCCAACTGGGTCCCTCATATATATATATATATATATATATATATATATATATATATATATATTGTTTATTTATTCTCTGTTATGCTTTGTGGATATTCTGTGATGAATTATATTGAAATATTGAATGCTATAGTTGCTTGGATATATTCTGGACTCTGAGTTATCAAATTATATAGCATTGGAATTTTGGAAAGAAAAAATAAAATAAAAAGAGTAAATTTTTAAGAAAATAATTATAAAGAATGTGAATAAACTAAAATGAATTGGATAAGAATATTAGTGTTTTCAAAACGCTAATTAATAAATTATGTGTGTGAAAAGAAATTTATGAATAAACAGAAAAGTTAAGAAAAACTTAAACTTTAATGTTACTGTTTAAAAGAATAAAATAATTATTTTAAATTTAGGATTTAAATTATTTACGAAAAATAAAGAAGGAATTGGGAATAACCTGAACTTGTATATTTCAGCTAAAGGATTTAAAAATCCAACTGAAAATAATAATAAAGTACATAATTAATTGAATTTTGAAATGAACTGATAAGCAAAGAAATTTATTTCAAAGGAAATAAATTGGGAATCAATTTGGAAAATTGATTTAAGTGGTTGAAGTTGGAATTCTCCCTGGATAACTAAGTACATCTTCAAGTAAATTTTTAAATACAAGTTAATAGTTTTAAAATTTGTTTTAAAATGTATGTTTTGAAAATTCATTGTTTCTAATATTTAAATTCTAAAGTAAGTATTTCCTCAAAATCTCTTATATTAGTAATTATTTTAAAAAAAAAAGTGACTTGGTATTTTGTTTCAAAAGTGGAAATCTAGTTTTATATTTTATTACGTAACTTTATTTTTAAATATTTATATAGTATGTATTTTTAACAAATTATCAAAGTAGTTTTTAACTTAAATGTTTTAAAGTATATATATTTCAAAGTAAAGTGTTTTAAATTATTTTTAAAATCTAGTTTTGTGCTTGGTAATTTCAGAGGAGATAGAAAATACTTGGGAAAGTTTATACTGGAAAGAAAGAATGATTTGAAAACTGTTTTCAAAAGGTTGAAAATAGAAATATATCTTGTGAAGATATTTGGAAGGTAATAAATAATTTGGGAAATTATTTATTGGTTGATGGTTGATTGTGAATATTAATTGATAGTTAAATAACCGACTATCAATATTGGCCAAATGCGCTGATCGTTTCGAAGAGACCGGGATCGAGTTTGCTATATTACAGCATGATAGGGGGTTCTCGCTTCGCGTTTGGTGGCGAACGGGAGACTCTTACCCCTACATGTCCCCGAGGGGGTTGGTTGCGAGTCGAGAGGCTGGCCGTAAAAGCAAACCCGAGGTACCAATGTATGCCACGGTGGGGCTGGGATGGTTGAAAAGCCTACCAGTTGTGGCCGCTGTCGATGGTTGAAAAGCCTAGACCGTTACACGTGGTATCAGAGCTAGGTTGGTGATAACCTTGGCTCTGGTGGGAATTACTCATAAAATAGAGTCCGTAGTACTCTATAATGAGTTTGAGCGTATTAATAGATATGAGCGTGTATTTGTTAGTGAATATAAATTGTTTTAATATTGTGTTGGTTGATTTATTGAGTGGCATATGAACCTTCGTCGACACATTCTGCGCAACTGTATCGAAGGGGTTTCTTAACATTTGAATAGAGCAATCGACACGGTATTGTTTTAAATATGGGTAAATGAAATAATTTTACCCAAAAATATATTTTCGATATAACGAAAGTTTTTGTAAACTATTTAGCTAATATATGGTTGCTTGGATGTTAGAAATGATAATATTAAAGTATTATCATTGTTAAGTAAAATAATAACCAAAGTTTGAAGGAATAAATTCATTATAAAATGAAATTCATAAATATGGATTATAAACGTAAATAGTAAATGGAAATATAATTAAATGGGAATTTGTATAAGCATAAACTATACAAATGCATTTTAGTTAAAATTTAAATTAAAACAGAATTTGAAACTTTAAACCCGGAGATTTGGGAAGTATTTTGAAGATAAATAGTAGCATTGTTGTTTTTGGGGTATTTCTGAAAGGAAAATTGTTTTAAATAAATTTTGGGAAGAGATTTAGCATTTGATTTCACTTCAGTCGCTGGAAAATAACTTCGGTGATGACTGCAGCATCATCGATGTTCATTTTCGAGTTTCTAAGTGATGAATTGCTGCCAAATTGATTTGTTCAGGAAAACCTGTTTATTTTTGAAAATCTCAAAAGAAATTTGTTAGGAATAAAACCAGGATTGGTTTAATTACTGAGAAATATGATTTGAGATTTTGGAGATTTCAAAACAATTTGAAAGCAAAGCTGGGTGTTTTAAAATCCGAATAAGATAAGTTGTAAGCTTATAAACGGAAATGATTTGTAAATCAGGAAGAAATTTAAGCTTTGGATAATGGAATATAAATCTAAAGTGAAAAGTTAAAATGAAATTAACTTGGATTGGAGAACAAAATTTAACTGGATTAAAATAAATTGAATAAGCTGAAAATAATATCCAGTTATATTCAAATTAAGTTGAAATCGAATTGAGTTGAATAAATCAGAGTTAAAATAAAATTGAATTGGAATAAAAATTCAATTGAATTATTGAATGAATTAGATTCTTACCTGAATAAATGGAAAATAAATTGGATAAGAAATGAGAATTGAAATCAATAAATCAGAATAACTTATAAAAGAATTAGAAATCCATAGAAATAAAAAAATATGTAACGACCCCAGATTTTTATGAATTTAAATTGATAATTTAAATGAATTTTTGAATTAAAAATTGTAAAATTGATTTTTAACGATGCGAGTTTCCTCGATTCAAATAGAAATTTTTTTTAAGTCGTATGAATTTGTAAAATTGTATATATGTGAATATATATGTATATATTGGATTTTAAATAAATTCTTAAATAAATGATTTTTGAAAAATAAATAATATACTTTAGACATAAGTATAGAAAATAAATAAATAAATTGATTTAAATTTTTATAAATGATGATAATTTGAGTTATATAAAATATATGTGTATAAAGAGAAATGTAAAACAATAATTTTTAAAGTAAAATTTGTGATAAATATTTAAACTAAAAATAGAAGTAAAATAAATATTTGAGTTATAAATAAAGATAAATAAAAGTTAAGCATCGAACCAAATAAACAAAATAACAAACAAATACATGAGTATTAGCAATAAATGTTTGAGTAAATTTGAATTTAATATATAGAAAATATGAACTACAAACAAAGTATATTTATAATATAAATCTATGTATAACAAGACATGCAAGTCAATGAAATATTTAAGTTAGAAGTGTAAATAAATCCATACAAGATAAATTATAAAATATAAATTAAACACATTGAACAAAATATAATAACATTTAATGTCATTCATATTACAAAACAAGTAAAATAATATTTTAAGTTAACAATAGAAATTTATTCATATTCCAAAGTATAAGTTAAATATAAAATGAATTAAACTATAAAATAAATACTTAAGTTAAAAAGTATATACTGTACATAAGTTAAGATTTATAACATAGACTAAAACAAAAATATATGTATAAATCCATTCATTTCAGTTCAACCATTCCAAAGCTAAGGAAATCTAAAGTAAATCTCATTAAATCTTAAATATACTTACTTAAACAAAATGCCATCTTATGACAATAATTAACAACACATTAAAATAGAAGTATTTATAGTATACAGTAATATACCTAAAACCTAGAAACAAATATGCAGGCAGGTGAAAGAACATAAAACAAAGTAAAATAAGTGGTACATAAGCATGGGCTGTAAACATAAAAGAATAGGAAGCATGGGAACAAAGTATCTTCAGCCATGACTTGCTTATACCTTCCCCTGTACACAAATCTTCATTTATATATATACACATCCTGTACAAAAACATACTGTAAACACTCTCCCCTATATATATCATTCAACTCAAACATCAAGAAGCAAGATACAAACCAGTTCCAAATTGAAGAAACCTGTTCTCTGTCTTCCACAAAAGAATGTGAGTAACACTTTTAAAATTTAAGTAGTAAATTATCTGTTGCATGAGATCTGTGATGATATTTATTTTATATAAGTTGCCTCTGTGTAGATTTAAATATGCAATCTATTTTGTTATGTTTGTAATGGTGCATGCCTGATGGCATTTATCTTCTCTGTTTTGCTCACTGCAGAATGTAATAAAAAAAAAAAAAAATTAAAACTTCAAGCTATCTTTGTTTTAAACAATTGCTAAGCCTTAGATTTAAACAAGATAAGATAGTTCAAGTATAAACTAAGAACAGAAATAGAACAAAGTCTCTGATTTTTTTTAAATTTATCTGGAAACCAAACTATGCAGTAACAGTTTATTACCAATGTTGAAAGAAAAAATATGTGAGCAACTTTAAATTTTAAAACTATTTCTTTGAACCCAAAATGATCGTTATAACCTATATTAAAGAATTAAAAATTGATATAAAATGAAACCTCTTGGAAATATCACTGGACTTGAAGAAGACTGAACAAAACTATAACTTAGTCAAAATTTAAACATTTTATTTTACAATTTCAAGCATATAAACTGAATTCTCTTACTTAAACTTGATTTTTAAAACAAACATCATGATTTTTAGGGCTAAGATAAAAGAGCAGTTGCGAGATGAACGAGATATGGTTTTGGGTAAAAACCTGATGATCGGCGTGTTAATTTTTGGCAAAATTGGGCGTGGAGGTACTAGTATGATCGTAGATTATAGGAAAAATACTGAAAAAAATTTCGAATGAGTAAATTTTTGGGTTGGATCGAAACTAGGGTTTAAGAGGGGTAATGGGTTTGGCTCGGTTGTCGAGGCAATGCGAGGGCATCAGGGAATTAGAGGCGATCGGACTAGGTGGGTTAGAGGCGTTGGGTGGTGGCGAAGCTTCGGACCAAGTTTCGAGGTGGCCGGTGGTCGTGGGTGATGGTACGATGGGTTTTTGGGTGGTCGAGTTTTTGGGTCAGTGGGTTCGAATGGTCGATTTTGATCTAATTGAAATTTCTTCGATCTGGATAATGCTTTGGGGTCTCGCGTGTTCGTGTGTGTGTGTGGGATGGACGCGGTGCTCATCGGTGGCCGGAGGAGCGTGGGTAGGTGCACGGTGCACGTGTGTGCACTGGGGAGGAAGGAAGGGGAAGACGTGATGAACTCGAAGAAAGGGGGGGAACTCGAGACGTGCTCGAGATTTTTGCAGATTGACTCGAAGCAACTGGGTTTACTCGAAACTAAGGGGGGGTCGCGTGTGTTTGCCTGGGGGATTTAAATCGTGAAGTTATTAAGTTCACCTGAAGCTGAAACTTAAATAATAAAATAAACTTAAAAAAAAAAGAAAAAAAAAAGAAAAAGGAAATAGGAAGAAGGGTGAAGTAACTCAGCTTCAATTCGAATGAAAAGAAAGTTTTCTAATTAATACTTAACAAAGTTTAATAAATCAAGCTAAGATTTTATGACAAGTTTAATTATTTAAGCAAATACTTAACAAAGTTTTCTAAGTAATACTTTAGCTAAATAACTTAATTTAAGTTAAGTATTTAAGTTAATCAACGTTAAAACTCTTTATAAATTGAAATAAATAAATTTTCAAAATGAAAGAAGGTTTTAAATTTATAAATTAAGGTTTTAAGTAAATCAATTAAGAGATAGTTAAAGAGTAATTAGAAATCATAGATTTCAAAAATTTGTGCCGAAAGAATTTCAATTCGAAATGAAAATGAGAAATTTTATGATTAGAAATTAATTGTAATTAAGAACTAATTCAGTTACCATTAACACCTAATTAAATAATTCAGATTTATTAATGGATTATTAATGGTAAATCAACTCTTATAAGTAATGATTAAAGTTAATTAATCAAGTGATTAAGATAAGAGTACATTTAATGTAAATAAATGTTGATTTATTTGTAAAGGAAAATAATTACTTAATGAAATTAATTAAGGTTAAATGATTATGTAATTTACTGAAGGTTAATTAAATTAACGTGATAAATCAAGATAAATTAAGGTAATTGATTTATTTATCAATATCAAATAATTTGTAATTAATAAATCAGGATTGGGTAATTAATTTATAAGTAATAAATTTACTTGGAAATAAATTAAATTGATTAGGATTAAAAACGATTTAATTAATCCTGCTTATAGATAACTATTGAATTACTCATGAATGGTTGTATTGTATGAGATGCCTTGAATTGATCTTCTTATCTGATCTGTGATATTTTGTTCTGTGAGGTGAGCTGTGTATTTATCCATTTATTGATGATATATTTGTATATTATCTGTGAATCTGTGAATGTATGATAAGCGTTAAAGTTTATATCGCTTATCAATTATATTTCTGTGTTTTGATCTGTGATGATTGAATGGTTGTGCACTATTGTGTTAAACCCCTGGACCACACCATACACACACAAATATGGATTTCACGAGGAAATCGGTTAAGTCATAGATTTTTGAAATAGTTTAAAATTTGAATTTTTAAATTCAAATGTTTTGGAAATGGAATCGGAATAAATGTGAAAAGCTTTTGGAATGGAATTTCAAAATAAAATTTATTATTAAATTACTTGATTAAGTTTTGGAATTTAGATAATTTGATTTAAATTTAAATTCAATACTTGAAATTGAATTCTATGATTTGAAATTAGGGATTAAAAATGTTATATTGGTTATATAGGGATTAAACCACTTTTAAGTATTGTTTTTGGGAATTTGAATTTAACCCAAGGATTTAAACTCGTATAAATGAATCAGATTTCCAAAATGAAAACTGTTGTTTTCAAATGATAAACACTTTTAGATAAGAACTAAGATTCCAGTTAATTAGGGGAATTTCAAGATTGAATAGAGAAATGATTTTCCTAAGTTATGAATGAATTCTTTTTGAAAGCTATGGATTAAATCTGTTTATTTTTAACAGATTTAAATAGATGATTTGTTTAAATCAAATTGAAATGAAATTATTTTGAAGGCTATGAGTTAAATCTTTGATTTAAAGATTTAACGAGTTAATCAAATTGAAATGAAAATTGATTTGGAAAATCTGTGAATGAATCTTTTGTTTAAAAGATTAAAAGGTGAAAATTGTTTAAACCGTTAAAGGTTGTGAAAATGAATCTTTTTTTGTTTAAAGATTGAAATGGTAATTGGATTAAACCATTTGAAATAAAGTTTTGAATTATTAAGTTGTGACTTAATTGAAATCCCATTCTCCATTTGTTTTTGAAATATCGTACTCACTATTCGGGTTAGCCGGGAAAGGACCTTTGGGTCGTATAACCCATTCCGAATATGTGATTCGACGTTATGGATAGCATTTGAAGACCGGTGATGAAGACCGGGTATTTGCGAAAGCGATAGGATGACCTATCGATTGCTTCTGCACCGAGTCGCGCCGGTATAGAAACTCCCTAAGTGATGGGAAATCCGATCGGGATTGTGAATATCCGGATTGCAAGGACTTCTTTGTAAGTGCCTTCGGTTCTGTTCGAGCCCGGAACAGACTTGTATGGATTGTGTGTCTGACATTACAAATTGAGATGTAAAGCCGATTTCTTTCAAATATATTTCTGTTGGTGGCGGAGAATTTATTCTTTTAGCTTAACACCCTTCTCTGAGACGTACGAGCTCAGAGGTTATGTAGTTGAAGTTATCAGCGATATATTCCCAATTTGGTAATGTGACATACTGAGTGTTGCTGTGTAATGATCATTGTGTTGATTATTTATGATAGGATCGTTTATTTGATCGTCTATCTTGGTGATCATTTCTATGATCATTTGTTGACCCAAAGCATGGCTTTTGTATAAAGTATGTTTTTGTGGACGTGACTTCGTCGAGCCTCACACCCCGTGAATGGTCAAAACAGGAAAGAAGCAGCAAGGTTATGAGGGGTAGCGCCATTTAGGATGTGTGCATTTCCTTCTGGAAAAGGGTGGTATCATGGTATGGAGCCCAGATACTTACTCATGTTGAAAACACTTTGTTATGATTGTGTGAATTGATTACGAGCGCTCGGTTGAAAGGTCCCAAAGGACCGGGGGATGGCATATTCGGTCAGTTGTTACTCAGTTAGGGGTAACCCGGCCTTGTGTTGGTAGAGATCCGGTTTGGTTCTCGGGGATGTCCATCCAGAGGCATTCTCATGTGGCAATGGGAAGTTCCTTGGCCTGATCATTCGTTGGAAATCCAATTCCCAATACGAAACCCTGTACGGTATTAGTTGTAGAACCTGCCATTTACTTATGGTGGTCACCACTGTTTAGATGGTAGCTATAGTAGGCATACGATAATGGTCGTATGTTGGCTAAGATTTATATTCTACTTTCGAAATGAATTTTTCCTACACTATGCACTAGTAATAATATCAAATGTCTTTTTAATGCGTATCAAGCATCTTCGACTATCATAAGGAGAAATCTCCTCCGATTCTGCGTTTGCATTGTGTGTGTGTGCGGAAGGCCTTATGGTAGTCTCATTTTTAAAAAGCATTGTGAATTGACTTTGAAAATCTTTTATTGAATGTTTTTAAAGACAAACTGTTTTTGTTGCTCACACCAGTCCCACGACTGATCC
Organism: Allium cepa; assembly: GCA_030765085.1. Classification (NCBI taxonomy): domain Eukaryota; kingdom Viridiplantae; phylum Streptophyta; class Magnoliopsida; order Asparagales; family Amaryllidaceae; genus Allium; species Allium cepa. The sequence continues at coordinate 251,590,483 of CM060943.1, forward strand.
GGAGTTTATTGTTTCTTTCCTAAACTCTGGGTGCTCATTATTTTCTACACGAGCAGTCTAGAGTTGGGTTTTTCAGATAGTCAGGTTTAGTAGATTATCTGGAGTTAGTTCAGTCTTTGGATCGCACCAGTCTTGCTCGTCTTGGTGCATCGTTATTGGGAGTTCGAGCTATTGCTGGATTGATTCTTGGAGATGGAGTTCCGATTTGGAGTTCTTCGTTGAAGACTATTTTAGAGTTATATTGTTCCGTATGCTAGATGTTATCTATTTTCTTTTCCGCTGCTGTTTTATTGTATCATATCTCTGATGTATATTGATATCTATTGGATCATCTGTTGTATCAGATATTGTATCAAAGCTGTATATCAATGTATTATTCTTTTATTCCACTGTGTTGTTTACCTAATGATTGTTATAAGCTCCGGCGAATCGGATTTGAACGGTCGAATCTATGGCATTCGAGTACGATTTGAAGTACGGATGTCGATTTTTGAGCGGGCAAAATTCGTCTCGTTACATTTGGTATCAGAGCTAAGGGTTGAACTTTAGCTCAGGAGTATAACACATCAAGTAACTCATTAGAGATAGGGTGAAGTAAATCCTAGAATGAGTAATCCTTAAGATATCCGTTTGAATGCCTCAGTAAATTCTCTTACTATCTACTAATAGTGAGTATGAGTGCAAGAAGAGAACGAGATAGGGGACAGGGAAATACGACTATAATTAGTCAATACTCTGTAACAACAGTGGAAACAATCTTTCTTATCAATTTTCTTTGATTCGTTTCCAAATTCTTTTGAATTGCTTCGTGGCAGCTCAAGAAGAAGTTTCGGTGCGGGGATGCCCTACGAATCGTTGTAGATATTCTTTCTTCGTATTTCATCGGTTTCTTTTCAGTTTTTGATTTAAACTTTAATGAATATGAATTCGAAAATTTGAAATTAGAAATTTTAAATTGAGTTAAATTGATTAATAGAATATGAAGAATGATTAGAATTGTATTGATAAAACAATTTTGTTTAAAACCAAATTTTGAAATTCTATTGTAATTTCTTGTGAATACCAAGGTCCGAAGAGGGACAAAGTGGTATGTATTCTGAGATATTTCGACTTGAGTTTGGAATCCATATCTTATGTTTGAGGAATTATAGGAGATTGAATCTATCTATCTCCGTGTTGTTTTCGTGCCTGCGAATTTCGAGGACGAAATTCTTTTAAGGGGGGAAGTTTGTAACGACCCCAAATTTTTATGAATTTAAATTGATAATCTAAATGAATTTTTGAATTAAAAATTGTAAAATTGATTTTTAACGATGCGAGTTTCCCCGATTCAAATAGAAATTTTTTTTAAGTCGTATGAATTTGTAAAATTGTATATATGTGAATATATATGTATATATTGGATTTTAAATAAATTCTTAAATAAATGATTTTTGAAAAATAAATAATATACTTTAGACATAAGTATAGAAAATAAATAAATAAATTGATTTAAATTTTTATAAATGATGATAATTTGAGTTATATAAAATATATGTGTATAAAGAGAAATGTAAAACAATAATTTTTAAAGTAAAATTTGTGATAAATATTTAAACTAAAAATAGAAGTAAAATAAATATTTGAGTTATAAATAAAGATAAATAAAAGTTAAGCATCGAACCAAATAAACAAAATAACAAACAAATACATGAGTATTAGCAATAAATGTTTGAGTAAATTTGAATTTAATATATAGAAAATATGAACTACAAACAAAGTATATTTATAATATAAATCTATGTATAACAAGACATGCAAGTCAATGAAATATTTAAGTTAGAAGTGTAAATAAATCCATACAAGATAAATTATAAAATATAAATTAAACACATTGAACAAAATATAATAACATTTAATGTCATTCATATTACAAAACAAGTAAAATAATATTTTAAGTTAACAATAGAAATTTATTCATATTCCAAAGTATAAGTTAAATATAAAATGAATTAAACTATAAAATAAATACTTAAGTTAAAAAGTATATACTGTACATAAGTTAAGATTTATAACATAGACTAAAACAAAAATATATGTATAAATCCATTCATTTCAGTTCAACCATTCCAAAGCTACGGAAATCTAAAGTAAATCTCATTAAATCTTAAATATACTTACTTAAACAAAATGCCATCTTATGACAATAATTAACAACACATTAAAATAGAAGTATTTATAGTATACAGTAATATACCTAAAACTTGGAAACAAATATACAGGCAGGTGAAAGAACATAAAACAAAGTAAAATAAGTGGTACATAAGCATGGGCTGTAAACATAAAAGAATAGGAAGCATGGGAACAAAGTATCTTCAGCCATGACTTGCTTATACCTTCCCCTGTACACAAATCTTCATTTATATATATACACATCCTGTACAAAAACATACTGTAAACACTCTCCCCTATATATATCATTCAACTCAAACATCAAGAAGCAAGATACAAACCAGTTCCAAATTGAAGAAACCTGTTCTCTGTCTTCCACAAAAGAATGTGAGTAACACTTTTAAAATTCAAGTAGTAAATTATCTGTTGCATGAGATCTGTGATGATATTTATTTTATATAAGTTGCCTATGTGTAGATTTAAATATGCAATCTGTTTTGTTATGTTTGTAATGGTGCATGCCTGATGGCATTTATCTTCTCTGTTTTGCTCACTGCAGAATGTAGTAAAAAAAAAAAAAATTAAAACTTCAAGCTATCTTTGTTTTAAACAATTGCTAAGCCTTAGATTTAAACAAGATAAGATAGTTCAAGTATAAACTAAGAACAGAAATAGAACAAAGTCTCTGATTTTTTTTAAATTTATCTGGAAACCAAACTATGCAGTAACAGTTTATTACCAATGTTGAAAGAAAAAATATGTGAGCAACTTTAAATTTTAAAACTATTTCTTTGAACCCAAAATGATCGTTATAACCTATATTAAAGAATTAAAAATTGATATAAAATGAAACCTCTTGGAAATATCACTGGACTTGAAGAAGACTGAACAAAACTATAACTTAGTCAAAATTTAAACATTTTATTTTACAATTTCAAGCATATAAACTGAATTCTCTTACTTAAACTTGATTTTTAAAACAAACATCATGATTTTTAGGGCTAAGATAAAAGAGCAGTTGCGAGATGAACGAGATATGGTTTTGGGGAAAAACCTGATGATTGGCGTGTTAATTTTTGGCAAAATTGGGCGTGGAGGTACTAGTATGATCGTAGATTATAGGAAAAATACTGAAAAAAATTTCGAATGAGTAAATTTTTGGGTTGGATCGAAACTAGGGTTTAAGAGGGGTAATGGGTTTGGCTCGGTTGTCGAGGCAATGCGAGGGCATCAGGGAATTAGAGGCGATCGGACTAGGTGGGTTAGAGGCGTTGGGTGGTGGCGAAGCTTCGGACCAAGTTTCGAGGTGGCCGGTGGTCGTGGGTGATGGTACGATGGGTTTTTGGGTGGTCGAGTTTTTGGGTCAGTGGGTTCGAATGGTCGATTTTGATCTGATCGAAATTTCTTCGATCTGGATAATGCTTTGGGGTCTCGCGTGTTCGTGTGTGTGTGTGGGATGGACGCGGTGCTCATCGGTGGCCGGAGGAGCGTGGGTAGGTGCACGGTGCACGTGTGTGCACTGGGGAGGAAGGAAGGGGAAGACGTGATGAACTCGAAGAAAGGGGGGAACTCGAGACGTGCTCGAGATTTTTGCAGATTGACTCGAAGCAACTGGGTTTACTCGAAACTAAGGGGGGGGGTCGCGTGTGTTTGCCTGGGGGATTTAAATCGTGAAGTTATTAAGTTCACCTGATGCTGAAACTTAAATAACAAAATAAACTAAAAAAAAAAAAAAAAAGGAAATAGGAAGAAGGGTGAAGTAACTCAGCTTCAATTCGAATGAAAAGAAAGTTTTCTAATTAATACTTAACAAAGTTTAATAAATCAAGCTAAGATTTTATGACAAGTTTAATTATTTAAGCAAATACTTAACAAAGTTTTCTAAGTAATACTTTAGCTAAATAACTTAATTTAAGTTAAGTATTTAAGTTAATCAACGTTAAAGCTCTTTATAAATTGAAATAAATAGATTTTCAAAATGAAAGAAGGTTTTAAATTTATAAATTAAGGTTTTAAGTAAATCAATTAAGAGATAGTTAAAGAGTAACTAGAAATCATAGATTTCAAAAATTTGTGCCGAAAGAATTTCAATTCGAAATGAAAATGAGAAATTTTATGATTAGAAATTAATTGTAATTAAGAACTAATTCAGTTACCATTAACACCTAATTAAATAATTCAGATTTATTAATGGATTATTAATGGTAAATCAACTCTTATAAGTAATGATTAAAGTTAATTAATCAAGTGATTAAGATAAGAGTACATTTAATGTAAATAAATGTTGTTTTATTTGTAAAGGAAAATAATTACTTAATGAAATTAATTAAGGTTAAATGATTATGTAATTTACTGAAGATTAATTAAATTAACGTGATAAATCAAGATAAATTAAGGTAATTGATTTATTTATCAATATCAAATAATTTGTAATTAATAAATCAGGATTGGGTAATTAATTTATAAGTAATAAATTTACTTGGAAACAAATTAAATTGATTAGGATTAAAAACGATTTAATTAATCCTGCTTATAGATAACTATTGAATTACTCATGAATGGTTGTATTGTATGAGATGCCTTGAATTGATCTTCTTATCTGATCTGTGATATTTTGTTCTGTGAGGTGAGCTGTGTATTTATCCATTTATTGATGATATATTTGTATATTATCTGTGAATCTGTGAATGTATGATAAGCGTTATAGTTTATATCGCTTATCAATTATATTTCTGTGTTTTGATCTGTGATGATTGAATGGTTGTGCACTATTGTGTTAAACCCCTGGACCACACCATACACACACAAATATGGATTTCACGAGGAAATCGGTTAAGTCACAGATTTTTGAAATAGTTTAAAATTTGAATTTTTAAATTCAAATGTTTTGGAAATGGAATCGGAATAAATGTGAAAAGCTTTTGGAATGGAATTTCAAAATAAAATTTATTATTAAATTACTTGATTAAGTTTTGGAATTTAAATAATTTGATTTAAATTTAAATTCAATACTTGAAATTGAATTCTATGATTTGAAATTAGGGATTAAAAATGTTATATTGGTTATATAGGGATTAAACCACTTTTAAGTATTGTTTTTGGGAATTTGAATTTAACCCAAGGATTTAAACTCGTATAAATGAATCAGATTTCCAAAATGAAAACTGTTGTTTTCAAATGATAAACACTTTTAGATAAGAACTAAGATTCCAGTTAATTAGGGGAATTTCAAGATTGAATAGAGAAATGATTTTCCTAAGTTATGAATGAATTCTTTTTGAAAGCTATGGATTAAATCTGTTTATTTTTAACAGATTTAAATAGATGATTTGTTTAAATCAAATTGAAATGAAATTATTTTGAAGGCTATGAGTTAAATCTTTGATTTAAAGATTTAACGAGTTAATCAAATTGAAATGAAAATTGATTTGGAAAATCTGTCAATGAATCTTTTGTTTAAAAGATTAAAAGGTGAAAATTGTTTAAACCGTTAAAGGTTGTGAAAATGAATCTTTTTTTGTTTAAAGATTGAAATGGTAATTGGATTAAACCATTTGAAATAAAGTTTTGAATTATTAAGTTGTGACTTAATTGAAATCCCATTCTCCATTTGTTTTTGAAATATCGTACTCACTATTCGGATTAGCCGGGAAAGGACCTTTGGGTCGTATAACCCATTCCGAATATGTGATTCGACGTTATGGATAGCATTTGAAGACCGGGTATTTGCGAAAGCGATAGGATGACCTATCGATTGTTTCTGCACCGAGTCGCGCCGGTATAGAAACTCCCTAAGTGATGGGAAATCCGATCGGGATTGTGAATATCCGGATTGCAAGGACTTCTTTGTAAGTGCCTTCAGTTCTGTTCGAGCCCGGAACAGACTTGTATGGATTGTGTGTCTGACATTACAAATTGAGATGTAAAGCCGATTTCTTTCAAATATATTTCTGTTGGTGGCGGAGAATTTATTCTTTTAGCTTAACACCCTTCTCTGAGACGTACGAGCTCAGATGTTATGTAGTTGAAGTTATCAGCGATATATTCCCAATTTGGTAATGTGACATACTGAGTGTTGCTGTGTAATGATCATTGTGTTGATTATTTATGATAGGATCGTTTATTTGATCGTCTATCTTGGTGATCATTTCTATGATCATTTGTTGACCCAAAGCATGGCTTTTGTATAAAGTATGTTTTTGTGGACGTGACTTCGTCGAGCCTCACACCCCGTGAATGGTCAAAACAGGAAAGAAGCAGCAAGGTTATGAGAGGTAGCGCCCTTTAGGATGTGTGCATTTCCTTCTGGAAAAGGGTGGTATCATGGTATGGAGCCCAGATACTTACTCATGTTGAAAACACTTTGTTATGATTGTGTGAATTGATTACGAGCGCTCGGTTGAAAGGTCCCAAAGGACCGGGGGATGGCATATTCGGTCAGTTGTTACTCAGTTAGGGGTAACCCGGCCTTGTGTTGGTAGAGATCCGGTTTGGTTCTCGGGGATGTCCATCCAGAGGCATTCTCATGTGGCAATGGGAAGTTCCTTGGCCTGATCATTCGTTGGAAATCCAATTCCCAATACGAAACCCTGTACGGTATTAGTTGTAGAACCTGCCATTTACTTATGGTGGTCACCACTGTTTAGATGGTAGCTATAGTAGGCATACGATAATGGTCGTATGTTGGCTAAGATTTATATTCTACTTTCGAAATGAATTTTTCCTACACTATGCACTAGTAATAATATCAAATGTCTTTTTAATGTGTATCAAGCATCTTTGACTATCATAAGGAGAAATCTCCTCCGATTCTGCGTTTGCATTGTGTGTGTGTGCGGGAGGCCTTATGGTAGTCTCATTTTTAAAAAGCATTGCGAATTGACTTTGAAAATCTTTTATTGAATGTTTTTAAAGATAAACTGTTTTTGTTGCTCACACCAGTCCCACGACTGATCCGGAGTTTATTGTTTCTTTCCTAAACTCTGGGTGCTCATTATTTTCTACACGAGCAGTCTAGAGTTGGGTTTTTCAGATAGTCAGGTTTAGTAGATTATCTGGAGTTAGTTCAGTCTTTGGATCGCACCAGTCTTGCTCGTCTTGGTGCATCGTTATTGGGAGTTCGAGCTATTGCTGGATTGATTCTTGGAGATGGAGTTCCGATTTGGACTTCTTCGTTGAAGACTATTTTAGAGTTATATTGTTCCGTATGCTAGATGTTATCTATTTTCTTTTCCGCTGCTGTTTTATTGTATCATATCTCTGATGTATATTGATATCTATTGGATCATCTGTTGTATCAGATATTGTATCAAAGCTGTATATCAATGTATTATTCTTTTATTCCGCTGTGTTGTTTACCTAATGATTGTTATAAGCTCCGGCGAATCGGATTTGAACGGTCGAATCTATGGCATTCGAGTACGATTTGAAGTACGGATGTCGATTTTTGAGCGGGCAAAATTCGTCTCGTTACAAAATATGCTTGGTTATAAATAAGCATAAGGCTTGAGTTAAAAATAAAAGAAGAATATATTCAAGCCTATAATGAATGGGATTGTGTAAATAATAAGTTGTGACTTATAAAATTTGAAAAGTGGGATAGAAAACCCAAAGTAAATATTTTTGATGAATTGGAAAAAAAAAAGGTAGCCAAACTTGAATTACAAATTAAATTGAAAAGAGAAATTTATTTGCAAAAAGGGAATGAGCTTAAGTATAAATTAGAGTGAAAAAACTTAAGCTAAAAGATGGAAATAAAATTAAGTTTAATAATATTGGATTGGTTTTAAATCAAGTGAAAATAAATTGTTAATCAAAATAAAATTCGATGAGTATTAAATAATATTAATGGAATGGAATTCCAGAATAAATAATTGTAAACTATTTAAAATTATTAAGGGATTGAAATAACTTGAGACAATAAGGAAAATAGAATGTTTCGAGTTTATTAGAATGGTTTAAGTGAATGTGGATAAACTAATTATATTGAATAAATAAATGATGGAATAAATAAGTATCAAATGAAGAGTTGGTTTAAATGAGTTGAGAAATGGTTATTGAATGAAATAGGCTGGATTGTCTTCGAGCTAAATAAAATAGTTTGGAATAAACAAATTTGGAATGAAATGTAAATAAAATTTAAATGGAATGTGTCTAGCTAAATAAATGATTGTGAATGGATTAAAATAAAAGGGAAGTTTAATTGGTAAATAAGATGAACCTAAATTGTTAATGGTTTTGAATGGAACTTGTTTGAATAATGGAACTAGTTGGATTAATAAATGAAATACAAGTGAATGTATTCAAATCTGAAATGGAAGCGAGGATAATTGGATTGTGAGTAAATTTGGAAATGGAATAGAATTAAGAATAAAATTGAGTGAAATCAATTTAAATTGGTTATAAACATAAATACTTATTTATTCACATAAATCTCATCGAATTGCATGGAATCAATAGTCGTTGGATGTAAATGGAAGTAACTAAAATTCCATGTGTTGATAAGGGTAAAATAAATTGATTTTGAGATCAATTGGATTAAATAGGAGTTCGGTTTGCTTAAAAATAAATTAAATGTAAGTGATTGAGATTAAAACCAGTTAAAATTGATGAGGTTGTATACGAATGGATTGAAAACCATTCAAATTTCATAAAAATGGTTTATAAATAAATTGGAACAGTTGAATTAACATGGAAATTGTAGAAGTTGCTTATGGAAAAATGTTTGGTGTGAATTTCTTTTAGAATTCATATGTTTTAACTATTGCAAGTAAGTGAAATGTGTTAAACTTCTTATATTTGGCACTTACAAGTCTAAACTGAGTAAGTACAGGTCCCTGAAAGCCATGAGATTGGATTAGGTTGTGCTATATGCTAAAAATAATAAGCCGCTTGCTTAAAAAGCTAAACAAGGTACGCCTACGCAATAAAAATAGGAAATATGAACTGTTTTTGGTTTTTCCGACCGGGTGGGTCGATGTATATATATTTATCTCTTTTGTCAAATTGCAAAAGCTCCTCCGTACAAAGGAGACTCTGCCAAAAAATTTCAGAAATTTTGAGAGTTAGAAAATTTTTGAAAGTTTTTGGAAAATTTGTTAACGACAAAACGATTTCAAACTGGAAATTGAAATAAGTTAGTGGAATGAAATTAATTAAAGTAATGACATGGATTAGTTATAAATGAAAATAAAATTCAATATTTGGAGTTGAAAATAAATTGAATTCATATGGAAATGAAAGAATCAATTTGAATAGAAATGATATAAACTGAAGTGGTAAGGTGAAAATGAATATAAAAAGCATATAAAATACTTTAACCAAATTTAAGAAAGTGATGGTAAATTCTTAAATGAAAAATTGGCATTACAAATATAATTTAAGTCAATATTGGAATGAATAAATATTGACATTTTGTGAGAAAGTGGATAAAATGTTTTGGAATGTTGTGAATGGATATTAGTGCTAAGCAGGTATGCAGGTATTAGAAGGGAAAAGGAAATTTGGATTTGATTTCAAGAGATAAATTTGAAATGCTCGACAAAAAGGTATGTATTTAAATTTGGTATGAAATTTGATTGGGATTTGGATTTGGATTGAGCCACTTGGCCTTTTGTTTTCTTTTTGGATTTGGGAGGCCGTAGAGCCATTTTGTAGTTGCACCGAGCTAGCCGCGCAAAGGAGACGCTGGCGAAATTTTTCGGAAATTTAGAGAGTTAGAAAAATTTTGAGAAACTTTTGTTAATCCAAATTGGTTTTAAGATTAAAACTTGGATGGTTGGGCAAATAGGATTGTTTGCAAACTAGGGAAAGATTTGGAGAGTTATTAAGAATGATAATGGATCTTTTATAAAGGATAGTTGGTAAGTTGTTGAATTGTTAGAAACTGTTTAGTTTTAGGAAAATAATAAAAGGGTATTGGATCATTCTTCCTAACTAGTAATTTCGGGGACGAAATTCTTTTAGGGGGGGAATGTGACGACCCGGAATTTTCAAGCATTTAAAATCGGAATATTTAATTGATTTTAATTATTTAAAGGTTAATTATCAACTTAAATTACAAATATCATAATTTAATTGACAATTAAATTGTTGAATTAAATAACCTGAATTTGAATAAAATGTTGAATCTGGAATTTTAATCCGATTAAAAATAATTTGAAGGCTTACAAAATTTATATTGATGATAGTGAAGGCAGTAAAAGTGTTGAAATTGAATTTGGAAGTTGTTTGTTCGGTTTTGAAATTTTTATCGTTTTAAATTGAATTTAAAAATAGCCTTTCGAGGCACAGTCTCGGTATTCGACGAAACCAGTTCCATTGGATCCGTAATGTTGAATTATAATCAGGTTTCAAATTTCGTATTGATTGGAGTTGTTATGTGAGCGTACGATACATTAACGCGTTGAAACTAAATAAATTTTACTTGATCAAATCAATGTCATCGGTGCCTTCATTGACATGCTTCTCGTTTTAATAATTACAGCAGTTTTAAGGCCAAATCATCATCCTGTAGCTTGGCCTGACAGGCAAGCCTTCCTCTGGAAGATTCAGAATAAAAGAAACCTAATATATATAATAGTATGGCTTCGGGTGTAAGCTAACGAACGAAGGGGTATAGTTGTCCTCCGGCTAATCTTCACGTTTAAAAAAAAAAGGGCCGAGCCCTTTCGTTTCATACTGATGTCGAGAGACATAAAAAAAAATGGCGACACCATAGTAAACATCGCCGAATCCTCATGAGTAGGTTCGAAATCGAATCGAAGTCGATTCGATCCTTATCGAAAGCAGAGAGAGGAGGGGAGGCCACGGCCGAAGCGAAGCACGGATCGCCTTGAGGAGCGAAGGTAGCGACCCCTAGGGCATCGTCGCGAGGCAGGATGACTCGCGAGATGGGAAGCTCGGTGGTTGATCGCGAGAGCTGTCGTGGAAGGGGGAAGGCTTTGTGAGGATGGAGTGATTATTTTTGTCGCTGTCGTTAGGATTTGGCGACGTTTCGAGGCCGTGCGATTCTAGGGCCGCGTTCGTAGCCGAGGGATCGAAGGCAATCGAGTAACGAAATCTCGTGAGCAAGGCAGCAGGTATAAGTTTTTTTTCCAATTTGTTATTTAACTTAATTTATATATACAGTAGGTATATAAAAATGTTTATACCTGAACAATCTATAATGGATAATAAATAGGTAATAAATTGAAGATGTTTATTTAAAAACTATTTTATCAGAGGGTCTATGTTCGGGATTTCTATAAATAATTGTCTGTGACAGGGTCCATTCAGGAACTAACGTAGTTTAATTTTATCAAAGGGTCTATAAAAATGTTTATTCAAATTTAAATTTGAATGTATGAATATGTATAAGTTAGGGAAATTATAAACAGTAAAGTAGAAATTTGTTTTGCTATTTACTGAAATGAAAAGGAAAATTATGTATTAAGATAATTAATTTGTTTTATTGACATTTTTAATTTGTTTTAGTTTCTGAAACTAATTTCTTAAACAAAAATTTGATTTAAATAAAATCATTGTTAATTAAGTTTAAATTATCAAATGGGAATTAATTAGCGCGATTGAAAAAATATTAATAAAACATCTAATGATTTTACAAGGTCTAAAATAGAGAAACAAGCTGGATTGAAGTGGATTGAAAATTTAAGAGCAAAGGTGAGTTAATCTCACTCAGTTTAAAATTAAATTTAAAATGATTAAATTTAAACAATTGTTTGAATGGTTGAATGAATTGATGAGATATAGTATGATATTTTGGACTTGGTATATTATATTGTGCTGACGTTTGTGGATGCAGGGAAAAACAGGTTGGAGGGATCCAACTGGGTCCCTCATCATATATATATATATATATATATATATATATATATTGTTTATTTATTCTCTGTTATGCTTTGTGGATATTCTGTAATGAATTATATTGAAATATTGAATGCTATAGTTGCTTGGATATATTCTGGACTCTTAGTTATCAAAGTATATAGCATTGGATTTTTGGAAAGAAAAAAAAATAAAAAAAGAGTAAATTTTTAAGAAAATAATTATAAAGAATGTGAATAAACTAAAATGAATTGGATAAGAATATTAGTGTTTTCAAAACGCTAATTAATAAATTATGTGTGTGAAAAGAAATTTATGAATAAACAGAAAAGTTAAGAAAAACTTAAAATTCAATGTTACTGTTTAAAAGAATAAAATAATTATTTTAAATTTAGGATTTAAATTATTTAAGGAAAATAAAGAAGGAATTGGGAATAACCTGAACTTGTATATTTCAGCAAAAGGATTTAAAAATCAAACTGAAAATAATAATAAAGTCCATAATTAATTGAATTTCAAAATGAACTGATAAGCAAAGAAATTTATTTCAAAGGAAATAAATTGGGAATCAATTTGGAAAATTGATTTAAGTGGTTGAAGTTGGAATTCTCCCTGGATAACTAAGTACATCTTCAAGTAAATTTTTAAATACAAGTTAATAGTTTTAAAATTTGTTTTAAAAGGTATGTTTTGAAAATTCATTATTTCTAATATTTAAATTCTAAAGTAAGTATTTCCTCAAAATCTCTTATAGTAGTAATTATTTTAAAAAAAAAAGTGACTTGGTATTTTGTTTCAAAAGTGGAAATCTAGTTTTATATTTTATTAAGTAACTTTATTTTTAAATATTTATATAGTATGTATTTTTAACAAATTATCAAAGTAGTTTTTAACTTAAATGTTTTAAAGTATATATATTTCAAAGTAAAGTGTTTTAAATTATTTTTAAAATCTAGTTTTGTGCTTGGTAATTTCAGAGGAGATAGAAAATACTTGAGAAAGTTTATACTGGAAAGAAAGAATGATTTGAAAACTGTTTTCAAAAGGTTGAAAATAGAAATATATCTTGTGAAGATATTTGGAAGGTAATAAATAATTTGGGAAATTATTTATTGGTTGATGGTTGATTGTGAATATTAATTGATAGTTAAATAACCGACTATCAATATTGGCCAAATGCGCTGATCGTTTCGAAGAGACCGGGATCGAGATTTATTTCTCGAAAACCACTTCGATCCGGTTTGAACGTTTCGTAAAACGTGTTCAGAATCGAAGATGGAGCAGTGAAGTGCAAGGGCTAGTCGCTACTAATCCTGAGGATATTTCCAAAATGGATGTAGTAGGAGTAGTGCCTTCGGTTTCGTTCGAACCCGGAACGGACTTGTATGGATGAATGCTTGCGAAACATCGTCAGGCGGACGATGGGCATTCTAAGTGAAAGGTTCTAAAGGTAACGCTTAGCCTCAAGCCTCATCAACCGGGAATGACTGAAAATCAGGGGATATGCAGCAAGGTTTGGTGGGTCATGCCCAAGCAGGACAAGATATTTCCCCTATCTAGATGTCCCTTTTTATTCGGCTTAGTGGGTGGTTGGTCGCACCAACCACGGGGTTTATCTTGTTCGGGACTGTTCAGTAAGGAATGGTTTCGGCCTTGTGTTGCAGGGGATGAAGGGAGTAATCCTCGGTACGGTGATCTAGGCCCCGTACTGTGACAGGTGGTACCCCAGTGCCTAGTCATTGGTTGGAAATCCATTCTCCCTACGAGCCTTGTACGAGTTTTGTTTGTATTACCCACTCTGTGGCTAGTAGCTGGAATTTAATGAATGTAACAATTTCAGCTATTTTATAAGTATTTGTATATAGACCCTATTATAATATCCGAGGATTTCTATAAAAATTGTTTTAGCTATCGTAAGGTAAAAACCCGACATGTTTATTTGTGGCGTAGTCTTACGAGATGCTTTGTTTTTCAAAGGATTTTTAAAACTTTAATAATCAATTGAGTGTGATTTTCTCACGCTGGTAAACCAGACTGACTCGGGTATTATTTAACTGTAATGCTCGGGTCAGACCGAGTATTATAGAATACAGGATATGATGCTGTGGAGCTCAGGAGACGAGCTGGATGACAATATGTATACTCGTACTTATATATATATATATATATATATATATATATATATATATATATTTCCGCTGTGTTGAGTTGTTGTGTACCCATTGTATGTTATTGATGTGAGCTGTGACTGATGTACTCTGATGATGTAATATATGTAAACTGATATATTTGATTTTGAGTAAAGATTATTTATTATCTATATATTTTATTCCGCTGCGATGGTTAGATTCTGATGTTGATTTTGTTTTCTCTTCTTCTACCTCTTCTTCTTAAACCCAAATGGTTCGTATTTCTGTGCAACTTGAGTTGATTGTTATAGAATAGTGTTGACTCAAGGGGTACGGATTTGCGGGTCGTTACATCTTGATAGTAAGATCATTAAGCTTGCGGTAGTCAATGCAAAGCCTAAGTGTACCATCGGATTTCTTCACAAAAATAGCAGAAGCTCCCCAAGGAGAGGAACTAGAACGAACAAATTGCTTCGTCTCCAATTCGGATAATTGTTTGCACATCTCCTCACTTTCTTTATTGGACATACGATAAGGAGGACGAGTAATAGGTAAAGCTCCAGGAATTAGATTTATTCTGAATTCAGTTGCTCGTTTAGGTGGTAATCCTAAAACGGGCTCAAATATGTCAAAGAATTCACGAACAACGTAAATAAGAGAAATGACATCTTCCTCATCATCATTATCGTCATCATGAGGATTTAAAGAATATAAAGATGCAACCAAGTTGGAATCTAAATCTTTAAGATCAATAGAAATTTGCTTAATAGATTGAGGATGTCGAAGATGAATAGTCCGCTCAGGACATAGGATTTGAGCTTCATAGTGGTTAAGCTAATCCATTCCCAAACAAAGCCTAAATAACGCATGACATGCAAATCGGCTCGGAAAGAAAAATCACACAAAATAATCTCGACATCTTTACAAAGTAAACTAATTGTTGCGGATCCACCAACCGGATCGCAATTCTCAAAGAGGTCATTAAAGAAACAATACTTAAAGAAAAAGTATCAATAAGTTCCTTTGATATAAAAGAATGGGATGCACCCGTATCAAAAAGAACTCGAATAGGTTGATCACGAAATAAAATAATGTCATCAAGGATAGAATGAGAAATACCTTGACCACGAGAAATGTTGCTAGGGGCTTGTGCAACATTTAACTTTCCCTCCTTCTTGCCTTGAAGTTTGGGACATGAAGATAAAAGATGACCCGAACTTTTGCAATAGCGACAAAAGAGAGGTTTCGGACATCTATTGGCATAATGGTCTTTAGAACCACAATTGAAGCATTGCCCACTACTAGGGGCAGAAGTCTTTGCCACCGGAGTTGCTTGCTTCCTTTTCTTATTGGGATAAGGACTTTTGAATTTAATAGGCCTTTTCTTGTTGTTGTTGAAGTTTGGTTTGGCACCCACAACTTCAACATCACTTTCTTTATCTGCCTCTTCAAGTCGAAGAGCAGTATCAACAAGTTGATCTAAAGAAACTTCTAACTTTAGAAGTAATGGCTTCTTGAGATTTTTGTTCAAGCCATAGAAAAATCTTTGGTTCTTCTTCAATGGGTGTTTATATATTCGACCCCGTATTTAGAAAGTGACTCGAATGATGCGACATAGTCTGCCACGGAGGATTCACCTTGAACAAGGTCTATGAAACGACGAGCCAATGTCACCTTCTCAGCTTCTGGCACAAATTTTAACTCGAATCATTCCCGGAATTTCTCCCAAGTAAGATCCGCTTCAATAATTTCAGAAATAAAAAGCTCATACCAATCTAATGCTCTTTCTTCGAGCATACTTGAAGCCACTTGGACACGTTGAAGATCAATTAGATTCATGCTAGTAAAGATGCGATCGCATGTTTTGAGCCAAGCTTGGACTTTAATGATGCTTTCGGAATCCTTAAATCGCTTCCCACCCAAGTTGGTATAGTCACTGCACAAACATGCAAATCCGGACTTAGGGTGAGTAGGCTCTGGATTGGGTCCGGCAGCTTGAGCATTCTTTACTAGATCAAGAAGTTGTTGTGCAAACATAAATACTCCATCCTGGGGAGTAGCACTAGATTGACCGGCGCTGGGACGGCCAGGTTTAACCATTTCTCTTCTTTAAGAAAGAAAGAAAGAAGAAAAAGGTTATTCACAAAATAGTTATCAAACAATCATGATTGATAAAACAAGGCGTCGCAAAGAAAATAGGATAGAACGGTTCGAAGACCCGAATAAAATCCTAAGGCACGATTCCTAAGATGGACTTAGGACGATGATCCTTGTTAAATTATTCTACATTGTTCCGAAGTTTGGCTTTGATACCAAGCTGTGACGCCCCACCTCTATATCCACGCTAGCCAAGGACACTACGGGGTAATGCCATCAACTAGCGCGGAGAATAAGGCTGCTGAGGAGCGACCCTCCGTGTAATTGCTTTTTGCGAGTACCGATATGCCAGATAAAAATATAACTTGCATTTCAAGAGGGAATCCGACATACCGATGCAAACTCAAAGCTACTACACAGTGGCTATAATATCTTCGGAAACAAATATAGAAATAAGCATAACACAAATCAGTCATGGATATCCATATCACAAAGGCGGAAGAAGATATGAATATATAACATTTAAAAGTGTACATCAGAGTAGTGGTCAAACAAGATCCACAGTATCACAAAAAATAGTTACAAGTGCTAGACAAAAGAATATGTATACATTAAGGAGTCTCTGTCTCAAATGTATACTGCCTAAAACTACTAATCTAAGTAGTTAGCCAAAAGTCAGGATAATAATCTCACATGAGGAGTGAAGCAGAAGCACCTGTAACATCTCGGTCTGACCCGAGTATTATTTAATAAGAAAATAATAAACGGATCAGTCTACTATAAATATCAGATAAAATGATATAGAATGATAGATATTACAAAAACATATGATAACCATAAAGCCATACTATGATAAGTATGTAATTGAAAATCAACCAGGGATTAATCAATATCACAAGAATCTTCTCAAAGATCAAAAGAATGTCATACTCTTTAGTTTTATTCACCAAGTCACAAATATCGACATCATATCTATGCCAATCATAAAAGCTAGTGGAACACAAATTCTAGAAATCATCAATAGAAATCCAGAAATCACAAAAAGGGTGAGGCCGTCACAAAACGGGAGCATGAAAACTCACCAACACGTGTATCACAAACGGGATGCTATCCCATGGTCGCTAACCATAGAGCCGGTACAACGACGTAGTACAATATCGGTACGCCCGAGGAACCTGAAATTCGAATAATTCGAAACGACGACGTAGTACAATGGTACGCCTGATGATCCTAATAAGCTGGTGCAACAACGTAGTACAAAGGTACGTCCGATGGACCGAACTCCATAAAGAACATGGGTCGCTAGCCCACAAAAATTGATTCGAAACTCCAAATAATACATAGGTCGTTAGCCTATAAAAGAAATGAGACGAAACTCAATAAAACGAGATACCGTCCCTTACGTGGACAAAGAAACATAGCACATCGCTAGTCTAAATCACAAAAATGATCATCATAAATCATCAAGAAGGGTCAGTTACACTAAGCTAGTAAATATATAAGCTTAGCTTCATGTCCCATAACCACTAGCTTAACTTAAATATTTACAAACAAATTGGAGATCTCCACTCAAAAATTGTCACAAGAGATTCAATCGAACAAGTCTAAGAATTAACCGACTAAGTGAACGCAAACGTTTCATGCACTTGTTTTACTAAGTCGTTTAATTAGATTTCTCATACGAGTGAGATAAAGGTTTGTATATACTAGTAGGTTGGAGAATGGTTTTATATACGAGTTTGATATTGAAAATAGAGTTTAAATAATCTTTGATAAAGAGTTTGAGTATTTACTACTACTATAAAACCTTTGTATTTTATAGTGACAAACCATAAAAATGATTGTAGAAACAATCAATCGTTAAAATTCACATACGAAGACGTGAATCAAATCCAAAGAAACCGATAAAGAATCCATCAAAATGGATATTTAAAAATCCCTAAAAAGGAGTCATCAAAGTCATAATAAATGATAACAACAAATAGGATCATCACGAATCGATTTGAATTGGAAATTCAATCCCAAAAGGCAAATTAGGCAGAAACGACAAATTCCGTTGACTGAACAGAGATTTCAGTTGACTAAATCATGCCTGAAAACCTTCTGTTTCCAGGTTCAGTCGACTGAACAGAGATTTCAGTCGACTAAATCATGCCTGGAAACTTTCTGTTTCCAGGTTCAGTCGACTGAATAGAGATTTCAGTCGACGGAATCATACCTGGAAACTTTCGGGTTCCAGGTTCAGTCGACTGACTCAGAGATTTCAGTCGACTGAACTGGAATTTCTAGTATTTTCACCAAAAAATGAAGAGGCAAAATCTTCGTAAATGCAACCGGACGTGCAATGGGCGTTAGGGGTTTATGCCAAACGACGACCCGGCCCTACAAGATCTTTGATGCATCACCAAAAACATGTTCAAAGATCGAAGTTAGGATTTTTAAAGATTTGAACTCAAAACACTAAAAATTGGAATGTTCACAAAACCAATCTGAATCAAGAGCAAATGCACATGAAGAGGTGTTAGGAATTCATACCTAACAACCAAAGATAATTATAGTCATAGATGTGAGATAAAAATCTCACCTTTAAACCCAAAACAAATGAAGAAGAAGCTATAGAGCAATGGCAAGAACAATCACTCTTCAATTCCAACCCAAAGAGCTTGAATCTAAGCTTAAAAGAGAAACATTTCCTAAATTAGGTTTAGGAATTTCTGAAATTGGTAAGAGAATGAGTTGGAGAAGAGGAGGAGGAGGCTTATCAAAGCTTCTTCTACAAATTTGGAGCTAGAACTTGATTTGCAAATGGAAACTAGGGCTTGGATTTTTAATTTCTCATTCCTCTCTCCATTGTTGCTAAATCTTGAGTATTAGGAAACAGAAGTAAAGTAATGAAGAGAAGAGGGGTGAAGCTTGGGTCTAATGAGTTGAAACAAAACCAAAGCCCTAAGTGAAAAAGTAGCAAAATTCTACTATCTCCGAACATATCGAAGTTTATACTCAAAAAGGTCGCAAACGTCATTTTGAACACAATGGGGGTGCTCTCGAGTCCTAATTTGACTGTTTGCAAAAAGTAGCTTTTCGTACTAAAATCTGACTAATGATGAAATATTTAAATAAAATATTTAAATACTCAATCGTAAAATATGGGGGTTGTTACAGTATAACTACCTTGAAATTCTATGCTTGAATCTAGATCCAATCGTTATGCGAATAAATAAATACGTACAACTTACGTATTTATCCCAATTGATTATTAGCTATATCAATTTTCTTTTATTCATATTTTATTTTGATTTCTATCCACTTATTCACAATCACCATTTCACATACCCATATTAAACCTTCATTTACATATTAACTGAGTATATTTTCCCAAATACCAATTTTAACCAAGAATTTTACCGTTTACCTTCCTTAAGTTCAAATAAATATTTTACCCACTTAAAAATTTATTTTCACTTCACTACTTAAGCTTTCACATCTATTTTCGTTTAACGTATATTTTCAATTCCATTCTGAATTCAATTTACCTTTCAGTTTAAACATTGAAATCTATTCATCTTATCCCAATCCATTTTTATTTCTAAACTTTTATTATTTTTAGTCCACCTCAAATTAATTCTATAACTTTATTTTACTTTGCACAATTTAAATTAAACATCATCTCCACAATCAATTTCAATTTATTGGCTTCCATTTAAATCAATTAGTTTATTTACAAATTCTAATTTCAAACTTTGTTTTGTTTAGTCCAACATGACTAATTTCCATTTTACTTTATTTAACACAATTCAAATTTAATTCCAATATTCAACTTCTATTTACTTACTTACAAATGTAAATTCATTTGTTCATTTACAATTCTATTCCAAACTAATAAATTTTATTTCAATAACCATTATATTAGTTACTTTGAATTTTCCTCAAATTCAGTTTTATTTATTTAGATACAATTACATTCTGATTAAATTCAATTTTAAACATCTATAAGTTTTTCTCGCTTATTTTCATTTCATTCACTAGTCCCTTTTGATTTTCTTTTCTTAATTGGTTTTCCTTCTAACTTATTCCATCCATACCTAATTTTATTCAATTCTACTTTATTTTAAATTTTCCTATTCCAACAAATTTCAATTTTAATAAGTTATCAAACCCATTTATAATTCCATAAACATTTTCAATTTACTTTCATAATTTTAAACAATTTCTCAACATTTCAAAAGTATAAAATTATCCTTTGAATTTCAAAACCAAACCCAAGTTTGCAAACAACGCCGATTTTAAACATTTTGGCAACAATTTCTCTTTTGGAAACTCGAAAATGAACATCGATGATGCTGCAGTCATCACCGAAATTACTTCCTAGCGACCGAAAAGAGTTCAATGCTTTTATTCTTTTAAAAACCTTTTCAAATATTTTAAATTACAAATCCCACTAGATTTCATATCCAATTGAAATATATCTTGGAAATAATGTCACTATTATTCCTCCAAAGTCTTTGAAAATTATTTTCAAACCCAAATGAAATTAAATTTTCCCAAAATTTCAAAATTTTCAAATCCCATCAATCCATATTCAAGTATTACACTAGAATTTTATTCCAATCCAATTATAAATCATATTTATAATTCACATTTACAATTTCCATTCTATAAATCCCTTGACTTTGGTTATAATTTTAATTCCTATATCAATTGCCATACAACAATGATAATAATTTAATATTATCACTTCCTAACAACCATGCAACAATTTATAACTACAATAATTTACGGAAAATAATTTCTTTTATATAAAAATAACTTTGGGCAAAATTATTTCATTTACCCTATTTTAAAACAATATCATGTCGAATTGTTCTGTACAAGTGTTTAGAGGTCCCTATCAATAACGTTAATTACTCATATTGACCAGAATCCATAAACTACCCAACAAACCAATCAACACAATATAAAACAATTTTTATACTCACTAACAAATACGCGCTCATATCTATTAATACACTCAAACTCATTCTAGAGTACTACGGACTCTATTTTTAATGAGTAATCCCCATTAGAACCAAGGTTCTCGCTTAACCTTCAGCTCTGATACCAACTGTAACAACCCGATTTTTCGACGCCCGAAAATTGACATCAATACGTCTACTGTAACGAATGCCAAACAATCGAATGCCCAAAAAAAGAACTGTTAGGGTTAAAGAAGATGTAGATAGAGAAGAATTAGAAAAAATACCAGAATCTCACCATTGCAGCAGAACTATATATAATAGATAAATGACTAATCTTTAAACAAAGAACTATATCTATTTATACGTTACATCGTCAGAGTACAATAAAATTTATAGCACACAACTGGACAGTTATCATAACCTGTCCTCACAAAACTGGCCATGCAGTTAATCAGTCACAGCGGAATATACGTCAAATACGTGTGATACGTCTCACCATCCAGCTCGTCTCCTGAGTTTCACAACATCCTTTGCTATATTCTATAATACTCGGTCTGACTCGAGCATTATAATGAAACGACACCCGAGTCGGTCTAGAAAACCAGAGTGAGAAAACACACCCAATTGGATTATTAAAGTTTTCAAAATCCTTTGAAATCAAAGGTATCTCGTAAGACCACACCACAAATAAACATGTCGGGTTTTTACCTTACGATAACCAAAACATTTTTATCAAATTCGTACGATATTATAATAGTGTTTATAGAAAGTAAAATAGAATCTAGCTGAAATGCTTGCATATCATGTTTCAGCATAGTTGGGCCCAATCAAAACCGTACAGACACTTATTGGAGATTGGATTCCATACAATGACTGGGATACTGGGGTACCGCCCATCATAGTACATGGTCTAGATCACCATACCGAGGATCCACCTGATCCCCTGCATCACAAGACCGGAGCTACCCCTTACTAGATAGTCCAAATAAGATCACCCCGGGTTGGGATCAGCAACCGCCCACACAGCCGAATAAAGGGGACATCTAGACAAGAATGACCTTATCCTAATTGGTTGCTAGCCACTTAGCCTTGCGTGCATCTCCCCCGTTTTAGCCATTCGCAGTTGATGAGGCTTGAGGCTATGTGTTACCTTTTTAGCACACATTCACTTAGAATGCTCATCGTCCTCCTTACAACGTTCTGATAGCATTCGACCATACAATTCCGTTACGGGTCTAAACAGAACCGAAGGCACTACTCCTACTACATCCATTTTGGAATCACCCTCAGGATTAGTAGCGATTAGCCCTTTCACTTCACTGCTCCATCTTCGACTCCAAGCTCTTTCTTCTTCACGAAACGTTCAAACCAGATCGAAATGGTTTTTGGAAAATTAATCCTGATCTCGGTCTCTTTGAAACGATCAGCGCATTGGCCAATATTTATAGTCGGTTATTTAACTATCAAATAATATCCACAAACAACAATCAGATTTAAATAATTTTCCAAATTATTTATTTCAAAAACTCTTTGCAAGCTATTTTTCTACATTTTAACTCTTTGAAAAATAGTTTTAAAACACTTTTCTCTTGCGGAATAAATTTCCAAATATTGTTTCTTTCCACTGAAATTCACCAAGTCTTAATAATTTATATTTAAAATAATTTAAATCATTTTATCCAAAAATATATACTTTAGAACATTTTAAAAATAAATGAAAAACTACTTAAAATACTTTATTCAAAATACTAGTTATGAAATTTAATAAAAAAAATTCCATGTAAAACTTAAGCCAAAACAAATTTAAAATTAAAAGTAATTCTACAAGGTATAAATATTAAATAATTATCTTTAATTAATAATACCAGTTAAATCTTTTAAAATAATTTACTTATATAATTAACTTTATAAATATTTACTTTAAAAAAAATTAAACCACTAAATAATAATTCTCTAAAATATTTTTTCTAAAATGCTTTAAATCCTCTAACTTATACTTGGAAATCTTCCTTTGAAAATATACTTGGCTTTCCACGGAAATACACTTTCCATTCTACACCTTTAAAAATAATCCACTATTTATTTTTAAACAAATCGTCATTTCCTTATTAATTCCCAACCTGAATTTATACTTCCAAATTATCCTCTGATAAATGTTTCACTTTATTTATAAACTCCGTTTATAAATTCCATAATCTCATTCTCCTTTAATCCAGTTTCGAACACTTAATCAGTTTTCAAATCGATTTTCAAAACTTACTCCATTTTAAAATAAATTCCTTTACTTACCCAAATTTATTTTAAACCCATTAATCCCATATTCACTTCTACATTTATGATTTAAAATCTTATTTTAAACTGAAATATCCACTTCATTCAAAATTCTCCCATTTTTATTTCTTCCAAACATTTTAAATTCTGAAAAATAAATTCCTTCAATTTTTTAGACAATATCACTAAATCTCCAAAACTCTTTATTTCCATTTATTTGAAATCTCTATCTTTATTTCGATACTCAGATTTATTTAATAGAATTTGAAAACCAAACTTTTATACTTTTCCAAATTCAATCTTTAATTTACCCAAATTAACAAAAATTATTTTACTTAAAAATTTCACCTTTTATTTCCTTTAAAAATCCAACTTTATATATTTTTCATTCTCTCAAAATACCGATATATATTCAACCAGCCATAACATTCAATAACTCCAATTCCCAATATAATCAATAAAATCATCATAGATTATAACATAAATCACATCGCTGAATATAAAATAAATTCAATGTTTTGAGGAATCCAGTTGGACCCCTCCAACCTGTTTCCTTAAAATCACAGATATTAGCACAACAATTAAAATACCAATCCTGCTTCAAGGTAAGATATCATGGTATAAAGGGTCATCCGCTATTATGTAGGGCGCATAGGGTCTCATCCGCTATATAATGTGGGAAGTCAATCACTAGAATATATATATATATATATATATATACACACACACACACTATTATATAAAATATTACATCCAATCAATTCAATCATTCAATCAATAAATTTATATTTAACTATGTAAATTTAAATGGAAATCCAAATGATGAGATTAACTTTCCTTTGATTTTTAATTTGCAATCCGATGCACACGGGCTTGATTCTCCATGATTTAAGACCTTGTATAACATTATACGGTTTATTAATATTTGAATTAATCAAACAATTAATTTCCAATTATTTATTTAATTTAACTCATAATTAGTTTTAAAATAACCCCTTTTAATAAAATATTTCCTAGTTACCAAAATAATTACATAAGTTAACTAAACAAATTAATTACTAAAATAAATTAGTAAATTGTATTTTGTTTTTATTTTCCATTTTTCAAACTGCATATAAAAATAAGCTACATGGTTTTTTTTTTTAAAAAATCTTATCTTTATATGAACTCTTAATTTTTTCCAAAATCTTATATATTTATTATCTATCTATAAATATGTGTCTGTGTTTATATTTTCTTTTCTAGTTTTCCTATATACATATATAAATGAAAAATAGGTATGTGTATCTACATTTATATTATTATTTTCCCACACAATTACATATATATACAAACATATATATAAATAAATAATTGAAATCTGCATATACTTCTCTGACTATAAAAAGTTTTCTGTTTTAAATCTTACTGAATATAATTTTTTGCATATACAAACATATGTAAGTTAATTTAAAAACATACCTAACTGCTCTCACCAGGTCTTGTTTGAATACAGGCTCGAGATTGCCGCCATCTCGAATGCGATACCGCCTCCCTCACCATTCGCGCACAAGCCCCATCAGCTAAAACCCAATTCCAATAGAACTAGTTTCGTTGAAATCCGAGACCGTGCCTCGGAAGGCTATGTTTAAATATCAATTTAAACCATATATTTTCAAACAGAACAAAATAGTTTTAAATTCAATTTGAAAAGTTCTATTATCTCCAGTATAATAATGTAAATTTTCCAAGCCTTTGAAATATTTTTAATCAGCTTAAAAACTAAGATTCGCTATATTAACCAATTTCCAAATATTAAATTCAATAATTTAATTGCCAAATAAACAGTGATATTTGAAATTCAAGTTAAACTAACTCTCGAATATTTAAAATCAATTAAATATTTCAATTCCAAATGTTTAAAAATTCTGGATCGTCACACATCTTATCGACGGTAGATGGAGAGGTGTTTGGGAAAGCGTGGAATCTCCAGCATCTCCATCAATACTTCTCTTGAGTCGTAATGAAGCATATACTAAAGAAATAAAATAAGGCATATTTCGGCCAAACCACTATAAAATATGGTGTCCCATATTACTTATCTTATTTAATTATTCTTTCATTTAATTATTTTATTTGATGACCATTCCTACTGCAAACAATCGCAGACTCTCGCCAGCAGAAGTGAAAATAAGATAGCCACGATAAAGGGCATGAAACAAGCCTGGGAAGTTCACTGCTGATGATTGGCACCCCAAGCCAGCAACGATGAACCGATCATAAGCCACGAATTAGGCACAAATTATAGCCAAGGCAGTTCATCATTAGCGTTCGGCTTGTTGGCAGTTGCGTACTGACTATGAACCCCATGATTAAGGCATGGCCGCAGCCATGAGTAGTTCGCACTTGATGATCAGCACTACACATGCCAGCAATGATAAATCGAATAATGCTCATGACACCGGCTTTAGCCTGAGTAGTTATCGTTCGCTGTCGGCCTTGAATATAACAGCACTTCTACATCTCTAAATAGTATAATGATTAACTAAGTCATAAACAGTCCATAAATAAATAGAGCAGACTGTAAATAAAACACGCATCACTAAAGGCACCCCAGAAAAAATCACACACACACACACACACACACACACATATATATATATATACATATGATAGAAGTTGAACAGTACAGTGTTAGATTTCTCCCATACAAAGCTATAGCTTATATTTATGTACATATGCGGAACGTCCATGCATCCTTCAAAAATGCATGCAGGAAAAGGAAAAAAGAAATTTCCTTGGCTAAGAAGGAGGGACGTCCTCGCCGCTCGGCCCGCTCCCTCCAGCCCTATCCTTCAAGGGCTATGATTCCTCGAGAATCTCGCCTTCCTCTCGCAAAGACACAATTTGCCCTGGAGGCACCACTGCATGAGGCAAATAAAAATAATTGTAAGCTTTGCAGTCCAGAATAGGTAATGATAAAGCTAGGGTAAAAAGGCAAGATACCTGTGGCAAGGTGACTTGGATCACCAAGCCCCTCGAGATCTGATACGCCCTCATCATCCTCGTCCTCTGCCAGCAACTCATACCCCTTGGCTATAGCCTTGGTCTCCTCCACGGTGAACTGGTTGTTCACCATCCCAACGTCATACACAGCCCCTTCTTCCTATGCGACTACAGCTTTAGTCTCCTCGATAAGTCGAGCATGGATCCGGCCCATCACTCGAGGGTAGTCATCCATCCACTAAAGGTTCCTTTGTTTCCAGAATATGAAGTAAGTATCCTTCAACATCTGGTTGACCATGTCACAAAAGTCGCTGGATTTATCGATTTCGGTCTGGAGGGCCACCACCTTACTCATGTACTACTTCTTATCTCTCCTAAATTTAGCATGCTCCACCTTCAACCTATTGACCACAGCTTGATTTGAATCTCTCTCGTTTTGACACTTACCTTGAGACTCCCTCGGCTCAGCTAAAGCCTCTTCCGATTTCTTCATCTTGCCCTTGAGGGGGAGGATTCGCTCCAGATCCTTCTATCGAGCCTTATCCCCTGAACTGATGGCCATGTCAATCTGCGTCTTACATTGGTCAACAACCTCTTTTCTTGCCTCCTCCTTGGCCTTCATTATCTCGGTGGTGCGATATGCTTCGACGTCCTTTAACTTGGCCTCTTTCTCACTGAGAGCCTTGCGTAGGTCCTCCATCTCTAGGCACAACTGCACATTGACACTCCCTACTTCTTCACTAGCTTTGGCCAAATGAGTCTGATAGTCAACAATATTTCTGGTCTCATTTATTATCTGAGTAATCTGTGTCGTCAAGTTAGCAAAATCAATAATCTTCGCCTCATCCAGGAATCGGACCAAGAGATTTTGAGGTAACAGGAACTCGGTGTCAGGATCCGCCGCACGATGACCCATAGGGTCGAGATTTATATTAGGATGACCTTCAAAGGGATTCCATGCTAGCTATTGATAATCTGAGATGAAAGCATCAATGTTTTCCTCTCCCAAATCACCGGCACTTCCTGCACTTTGGAACCCATCGGATAGTGTCGTCGACGACTGGAGGAAGTTTGGGAACTGGGGGTGGTAGCTTCCTTACCCGGGGACCTTGTGTGTTTTTGAGAAGACTCACAGCTTTCCCCCTTGTACAGGCCTGACGGGCTCTTCTTAACACTCTCCTGCATTGGTTTTCCCCTTTGGAAAGTCGCCTTGGAAGAAACGGAAGTCATTTCTCATCCGTTTGAACTGCTCAAGCTGCCTAACAACTTCATTCAGCTTAAGGTTTCTCCTTTTCCCTTGACACAAGCAATAACATTAGATCCAAGAAGGCAAGAAGCCATAAAAAAAGAGTAAAACTCAAGACACTAAGACAGAGCAAGCTACTACAAACCCTTGGGGTAGACTGGATCATATGGCCAAGGCGGGGTCCTACTCAAATAAGGAACACCCAACGATGGGACTCCACTAGAAGGAAGGAGAACACATAGCAACCGGACTTTATTGGATTGAGGAGCAGGAGGAGGTTCTTACTCGTTGAAAAACAAAAAGTTTTCAAGAAGTATCTCGAAGTTCATACAGTAATCAAAAGTACCTAGAGAAAGCCCGAATTCCTCACTGATTCCCGCTCCATCTGGTGCTGGAGGAGGCGGTATTTCACCTAGATCACTTGAAGCCATGTTCTCCCGAGAAAGATCGGCAGTAGAAGATGGCCTTAGGGCCGGCTTGGGTTGTTCCAACTGCTCAGGCCACTCTTGCACGGCCTCGGCATTCCTTAAAGAATCTACATCTATTCCCTCGCTACTTATGATATCCACGTCTGGAGATACATGAACATCCCCTTCCGGTCCTTCAAAACTACTCTCTGATCCTTCCTTATCCATACTTTCTGCTCCCAAATAAGAACCTCCTTCATTGCCAGGGGAGGGAGCATCTCGAATACGCAGATATCTCCACAAGCGGGGAGGACGAACTGCACTCTTCTTATGTCTCAATTTCTTTCGGGCTTCATCCACACCACTTCCTTCATTTGGGCCTTTACCTTTGTCTCCGTCACACCCGTAGCTTCCGGCTCCCACTGCTTTCTCAACAGAACTTGGTCTAATCTTGTACATGGATTGTCTGGGGCCAATCAAGTTAGAGAATCGAAGGGCTTCATCACGGAGTAGGAATGAAGCTTCTCGCTCAACCACCGGGATAGCCAATATTTCCTTGGTTATCTTTTTCAAGTCGTCATCCTCTACCGCCTTCACATAACCTGAAATTTATGGAGCAATAAGAGGCTAGGCCAATAAAAAAGTTCAGAAAAAGATAATACAATAATTTACAGCCAAAGGTAAAAGTGTGTTGGGCTACAGTATCATCACGTATAAAGAAATATTCCCTCTTGAACATACTAAACTTAGAATGTAAATCCAAGACGGGTTGAATTTGTGGGCGGACTCTAAACTGATAAAAGGACACCCCTTCCAATAACTCCTTACGTTATACAGATATCCGATCTCTCTATGAGTTGGGGAATCTCCAATTCCGTTTTATGAATATCAGATATAAACACGTCAAGATATCAAAAGAGTTCGACTAAAGTTGCATAGGAGCGACCTTCAAATAAATCACGATGCTGGCAATCCAATTGGTAAACGGAGGAATCGCGCCACACGTACAATGCTACTGGCCGTAATCCATATACCCACCAGGAGGAACGCATGCTTTATCATCCATACCAGGTAGTATCATGTCCCGATGGTCTATCACAAAAGTAGTAGCTATGGAGTTTAGTTTCTCTATCGTCAACACACTAGGATAACACTCCGAAGGCCTTATCAGCATTTGATTAGGAGCATAACCTTCCACCAAAGAGTAAGCAGAACTGGGTTTCCTCGGAGGATTGGCTGACGCATCAGAGGAATAAGGACCAGCCCCGGCAGGCTGAGAAGCCACAGACTTGGAATGAAGCTTAGGCCAAAAGACATGTTCCCTGCGCAAGATAGTAAAGATCAAGCGAAGTTCAAAATGAAGTTAAAAACACTCACGGGGAACCTCCGATTGTCTAGCCTAGTTAAAAACATACTCCTAGCCTAATCATCTCAAGCTCGGCAAACCTATGGATTATGTGCTCGGGCTATTAGGTCTAGAAGTACCATACCCCAGAGACCAAACGGCATCACGATCTCGAACCAAACCCACCGAACAATGGCTTTGATGGCTCGAAGATCGCCCTCCTGTATGCAAGCCACACGCACACACTTCATGCCCTAGCCTAATCGGGCTCGGTAACGTGAGCTTGTAACCAAGTGGATGGTAAAATGATGGTTTTGTTGGAGAAATATTACCGGATTGCAGATGGATGCAGAGCATAGCAGTCTGTTATCCATCCATTGTTGAAAGCGAGGAGTTTTCGCTGCCATGTGAAACCAGCCTCACGCATTGCCTCCCATAATATAGCCACCATAGCCAGACCTTTCATCCTAACCACAATATCCACTCAACAACTTGGATCAGGCGGATCAGCATGTTGCACAATGTACCCGACTCCAATAACACAAACCAACATTCCATCATTTTATCACAAACCCAACAGGAAAATCCTTTCACCCTCCACAGTCATGACCACCTTACCTTCACCAGGCATGAGTTTTTCCTTCATCGAATCAGTCTTGAATCCCCTCGCTCACTTCTTTTCCACGATATAGAACAAAAGCTGTTTACACTTACAGCATGCACCAAACTCCCCTAAGATCTAAACCGTAAAAACTTAGGACAAACTCGAAATTAGAAAACTTTACCATGAGTAATGAAGATGCGGAAATATCAAGGGTTCAGGCAATGAGAACTTGCCAGATACGAAGTTCAATCGATTTGAAGTAAATTGAGTAAATGTAGTAAAAGAAAAAATAGAATAGGGAAGCAGTTTTTAAAAAATAGAATAGGGAAGCAGTTTTTAAATGGGATATGAAAGGGAAGACAAACGATCTCGAATTTTTGACCGGTTGTACAGACTTTGTGCCGAACCAAACAAATCATGTTGTGTGACTACAGAACATACATTGGGGGCAAGTGTTGGTTGGTTTTTTAAAGCAGGCAGAGAGAGGAAAGAAAGGAAGCAAGTTTGGGATATGACGAAGAAGGCAGATCTACTGGGCCAAATACTTGATCCGGCATTCACTAAAATGATGGATCAAACATTTGGTCCGGCACTCTCCGGGGTATCGGACCAGATATTTGGTCCGGCACTCTATGAGATAACGGACTAGATATTTGGTCCGGCATTTCCTGGAATGCCCGACCAAATGTTTGGTTTGGCCTGACATATCAAGCACCAGATCAAATGTTTGGATCGGCGAATGAGAAGCTCCCTGACCAAACACGGAACTGGACCTTCCTACGCAAAATGCCGAGCTAGATTCAAAAAGCTATATCTCCACCTCCACACTTCACAACTCCACTCTATAAATACCAGATCTTCTTAACAACACTAGAGCAGATTTTGGGAGAAAATAAAGAGAAAACTCTACTGAAAGTCCACCACTTCGGCTACTTGAAGTTTTACTCTTTTCGCATATATCTTATACTTGTAATCAAATAAAATATATCATAATAAGATGGTAAATGGATGTACGCACATTCGGGCTGAATCATAATAAAAACTCTGTGTTATTTATTTTCCTTATCCGCTTTCCAAACTTTGCACTTGTGAACTGTCTCTGTGTTTCCTATAATTCATTCCACACATGTTGGAACATATAAACCCAACATCAATCAAATCAAATGATACCCAGTTAAAAAAAAGGAAAAAGGAAGAAATCAGATTTTGAGGTGTTTGTCCAACATTTGAGCAAAAATATATCACATACACATGTATAAGTGTATGAATATGCAACATATTAATCCGTGCAAGATATAAAATGCTTGTATGTAAATGTCGATATTTACATCGCAATGGACACGTTAGCTTGTCCATTATGTAAATGTATTGTCCAAATGTATGTATTTATGTATGTGTGTGTGTTGTAACATCCCCCACTTGGAGGCCAAAACTAATGGCTACAAATGCTGTAGTAATCCATAGCTATTTATAATTGACGACCAAATACGGTAATGTTAGATACATTAACATAACAGAAACACATGGATATGGAAAAAATTTAAAATCATTAAACAACTTTCACATTCTAGTTCAAATCATTTCAACATTCATTATATAATCCCATATTTGAGAACCACATTCAAAGAAAATATAATTATTACAAGATACGCTAAAAGCGACATATGAAGATACCTCCTTGGGTGATCAGAGTATATAACTAGGCAACTAAACAACTTTGCCTTTACAGAAAAACACAGCATAATCAAAATAGAAAGGAACTTTTATTATCTAGCTTGCCTCCTGCACGTCTCCGAAAGGTTATTCCTCTAATGAGGTACCTTAAAACTTCAACTCTCAAACTACTCAAAGTTAATTAAGCACCCGAGAGTTTAAGAGGAAAACATGAACTTCGAGTCAGATATAAAGCTGGTATGAATAATAACCTACCATCTCAAACCATTAAGATTTCTATTGAGACCACGCTGCTTAGTGGAATGGGTTTTACCCTCACTGGTATCTTATCCAAAACTTTATAAAAACCATATACTGTGCTCTCGCATCCACAATGGTTAAAACATAATAATTCAAAATATGATCATACGCAAATAATTAAATCAATTCTGGATTACCCATCCCCATTCATTTTGACTATATGTCTCATCTATAGTTTCTATGGTAACCATTAACCTATTAGTTCTCAAAGGCTTACTAATAACCTATTTATAACTTATGGACTCCTTGTCCGGTTTCATAGTTTTCACGGGATCACTAAGAACCTATTGGACCTTACCAATAACTTTATTATTTCATGGGTTCTCCTTAAACCTACTGGTACCTCCAATAACTTCCCTCATATCCTAGTTTTCATGGGTTGACTAAGAACCTACTAACTTCTGTCAATAACTTAATCAGAATATAGTTCTCATGGGTTCACTACAAACCTATAGGCCCCTGCCAATAACTCTTTCTTATAATAGTTTTCATGGGTTTACTATGAACCTATTATCCTCTGCAATAGGCTTTTATAAACTTAGTTTTCATGGGTTTACTATGAACCCATCTATCTGATAACTTCTTCAATCAGTATTTGGATATCCTATGTTCTAGTCTACCTGACCTCCTAGAAGTAATTCTACTCATACAGGAGTTGACTCAATTTATATTCACACTAGGTAAACCTAGCTGGTTATTCTACCATTTCTTCCCAAAATACAGTTATGGATCCATTTTAAAGTGAATATGTATATTAGAAGAAGCAAGCATAATAACATAATAACTCCAACATCTATGGTTCAATACCCTTGGAAACATTTTCATATGAAACATGGTTAATCCATTTAACCTATTTTTTTTTAATCAAGGAAAGCTTCTTCAAAAACTCCATACTTCAAAGTGATTTTAAAACTCCTTTATTTATGCCATGGTTTTTTTCCTTTAAAATGAGATTGGGTTCTTTGTTTTTAAAACTAAGGCTTCCAAAACCTTAAAATTTTACTTTCGAGACCATTGGATAACCTCCTTCGAAAGCATTTAAATCTTCTTTTCAAAACACTAAGCATATGCCTTTTGAAACACTTTAAATCATCTCTTTCAAAATCATCAAAACCTACCTTTCAAAGGTATTAAATCATTATTTATTAACTCTTAAAAGCATAGCTTCAAAAACATTTGAAAGTGCCCCTTTCGAAACTTTTTGGGTTTATCCTTAATAATATCTTTTGAGTCAAAGTGAATATAAATGAAAATACCCTTCCGAAACCATTAATCTTTAAATAAAAATGTTTAGGGAAAATCTGATGGTTTCGGAACCATCCTTTCAAAAGCATTTATCGTTACAGTAAAACATTTGAAGGATGGCTTCATAACCATTTACGAAGCCATTTCCTTCGAAACCATTGAACTCTTTCAAAAGCTTTAGAAAGCGGCTTAGTACATTTATAAACAAAAACTATCTTTTGAACCAGATGATGACTTCAATCAATTCAAAAGGCTTAGTATTGGCAGCCGGGTTTCGACTGGGTACAATCTACCCTTTCGAAAGCATTGATTTAAAAACAAAGTAACTTATTCAAAAGCTTCTCTTTAAACAAAAAGACGGCAACCCCTTCGAAAGCCATTTAAAAGTTAGGAAAGCATTGATTTTGAATCCTTCGAAAGCATCCATTAAAACAAGGCAAGTGTTTATCTTTTGTGAGTAAAACAAAGATTTCGACCCCATCGAAAGCTAGGTTTCGACACTATGCCTTCTGCCCTTCTCTAATCCACTATGCACCAACATATTAATACCTTGTGTATTGGTTTTGGCTTGGTTGGTTTTGACTTGATTAAGGCATAGCCAAGGTTCTCGCTTGACCTTCTGCTCTGATACCAACTGTGATGACTCGATTTTTCGACGTTCGAAAATCGACATCAATACGTCCACTGTATCAAATGCCGAACAATTGAGTGTCAGAAAACCAGTCCGTAAGGGGAAGAAGAATGAGGTAGAAGAAGAGAAAACAAAACAACAATAGAATCTCACAATCGCAGGGAATAACATATAATGGATAAAAACGGACTTTTATATAAAGAAACTATAACTGTATTATATATTACATCATCAGAGCATAATATCAAACAAAAGCACAACACTAGACAATTATGATAACTCGTCCCCATAACTGAATACACAGCTTATACGGCAGAGCGGAATATACATCAAGTACGTGTGATACGTCTCGCCATCCAGCAGATCCTTTCGACTCCATCACAGTCCATCCAGAATCTGTACTCTGTTTGACCCGAGCATTATAATAAAACAATACCCGAGTCGATTTGAAAAAACCAGCGTGAGAAAACACACTCAATTGGATTATTAAAGTTTTCAAAATCCTTTGAAATCAAAGGTATCTCGTAAGACCACGCCAAAACTAAACATGCGGGGTTTTTACCTTACAATAACCTAAAACATTTATATCAAATCCGTATGATATTATAATAGTGTCTATAGAAAGTAAAACAGAATCTAGATAAAATGCTTGCATCTCACGTTTCAGCAATAGTTGGGCACAATCAAAACCGTACAGGTGCTTATTGGAGGTTGGATTCCATACAATGGCAGGGCTCCCATCATAGTACGTGGTCTAGATCACCATATCGAGGATCCACCCTGATCCCTTACTACATACGACCAGAGCTACCCCTTACTGGATAGTCCAAATAAGATCACCCCGCGGTTGGTATCAACAACCGCCCACACATCTGAAATAAAGGGACATCTAGAAAGGGGTGACCTTACCCTAATCGGTTGCTAGCCACTGCCTAGCTTCACCTCCCCTATTTTAGTCATTCTCGGTTGGTGAGGCTCAAGGCTATGTGTTACCTTTTTAGAACACATCTCACTTAGAATGCTCATCGTCCTCTTGACAATTTTCTGATAGCATTCATCCATACAAGTCCGTTCCGGGTCCGAACGGATCTGAAGGCACTACTCCTACTACATCCATTTTGGAATCACCCTCAAGATTAGTAGCGATTAGCCCTTGCACTTCACTCCTCCATCTTCAACTCCAAGCTCTTGTCTTCCTCACGAAAACATTCAAACCGAATCGAAGTGGTTTTCGGGGAAATTAATCCCGATCTCGGTCTCTTCGAAACAATCATCGCATTAGCCAATATTGATAATCGGTTATTTAACTATCAAATAACATTCACAAACAACCATCGAGCCTTAAATAATTTCCTAAATTATTTATTCAAAATATCATCGCAAGATATTTTTCTACACTTCAACCCTTTTTAAAATAGTTTTCAAATCGCTATTCTTCTCGCGGAAATAAATTTCCACCCAATTGTTCTATTTCCACTGAAAATCACCAGTCTTAATACTTTAGGTTTTTTAAATCATTTAAATCACTTTATCAAGAATTATATACATTAAGCATAAAAAATAAAAACTACTTAAATATTTATTTAAAATATTAGTTATGAAATTTTAAAATAATTTCTCATGTAAAACTAAAGCCAAAATTAAATTTAAAAATAAAAGTTATTCTATAAAGTATAAATATTAAATAATTATCTTTTAAATCATAATACTAGTTAAACCTTTAAAATAATTTACTTATATAATTAACATTACAAATATTTACCTTTAAAAATTTTAAAACCACCAAATAATAATTCTTTCTAAAATATTCTTTTAACACCACTTAAAAACCTCTAACTTATACTTGGAAATCTTTCTTGAAAATATACTTGGCTTTTTAGGGAAATACGCTTTCCATCCCAATATAATTCATTTAATTAGTTAATAAACCCTTCTCGATTTATCCTAATTTAATTTACGTTACAATTCCGTAAATTTCTTTCAATACTTTAAAAATAAAACTACTTTTTATCTTTAAAACACATTTTCCATCTTCTTATAATTACTTTCAAAATATATATATATATATATATATATATATATATATATATATATTTATGTATGTATATGTATACTTAAAACATTTGCATTAAGGCTGCTAAAATTACTTAAATAAAATAATACTTAAGAAATTCTATAAGAGTTTCTGAGTAAACTTAAACCAAAATTTCCTTTAAAATAAATCATAATACTACTTTACCTTTAAAATAATTAACTACCATAATTAACTTAAACAAATATTTACCTTTCACTTAAAAATAATTAAAATAAATAATTTCTAAAACATTATTTAAAACATTTTTTACTTCTAGTTTATACTTTGAAATCTTTTTCTTTAAAAATATACTTAGTTTTCAAGGAAAAATATACTTTCCAACTTTTAAAAATGAAATTACCTTCTATTTCTAAATAGAATTGCACCTTTTCATTTCAATTCCACCGGAGTCTATACTTCCAAATTTATCCACTGATAAATATTCCACTTCATTTATAAACCCAGTATAAAATTTTGATTTCTCATTTTCCTTTAAACCACGGTTTCCAAAACACTTAATCGATTTCAAACCGATTCCCTAGTTTAAATTCCCTTTAAAATTTATTACTCGATTTATCCAATTCCCAATAATTATTTACTTAAGAATTTTCTTTTCACTTCCTTTAAAAATCCAAACTTTTATATATTTTTTCCATTTCTTAAAATACCCACATATATTCAACCAAGCATAGCATTCATTATTTCAATCCCCAAATATAATCAATGTAATCTATCACAGATCATCAAATAAATCACATCACTAAATATAAAATAAATTCAACGTTTTAAGGAATCCAGTTGGAACCCTCCAATCTGTTTCCCTGCGTCCACAGATGTTAGCACAATAATTTAAAATGCCAATCCCGCTTCAAGGCGGGATATCGCGGTATAAAGGGTCATCCGCTATTATGCGAGGCGCATAGGGTCTCATCCACTATATAATATGGGAAATCAATCGCTCCAATATACACACACACACACACACTATTATATATAATATCACATCCAAACTGGTAATAATCATCAATTCAAGCAATCAACCAATAATTTAATTTTAACTATTTAAATTACTGATAATCCAGATGTGAGTGAGACTAACTCACCTTTGATTTTTAATTTGCAATCCGATCCACACCGGCTTGATTCCCCATGATTTTAGACCTTGTATAAACATCGTATGGTTGTTAATATTTGAACTAATCGAATAGTCAATTACCCTTTATTAATTTAACTAATAATTTAATTTAAACAATAATTAAATTCTAAACTAATTTTTCTTTAAAGTCTTTTAGCAACTAAGATAATTAAATGGGTTAACTAAACAATTAAATCACCATAATCCATTTTTAAAGTGAACTTGTAAATATGTATATTTATTTTCCTTTCAAATCACATACATTTATAAAAATGATTTATATATAAACTTAACAGCATCAGAAAATTCCTATACATATTAAAATACGTGTGAGTGTGTATGTGTGTGTGTATAAATATATTCACATAGAAAAATCTATTTTCTCTTCCTGAAATTAACCATAGTAATTACTTTACTGTATATATGCTTATATGAAATAAATTATCCTATAAAACTTACAGTAAAATATTTATTTTCATCTCCTTCTGTTTCTATAACATATATATATATATATATATATATATATATATATATATATATAATAAATAGACTTGCAAATACCATACTACATCTGTCCAAACCCTAGCTTCGGCCTTCCATCGCAAACCACCAAGTCGTCGACACCATTCCTTTTTGTGAGCACAAGCCCGTGCCTCACCTTCATTTCTTCGGCGCGCCCCTCGTACTTGCGCACGCATTCAATCATGAGCTTCCCTCTATGCGGCCTCAAACTCGCTTTAGCTTTAGCTTGCCTCGGTTCCTTCGATTGGTCAAGGTATTATAATGGAAGTCGCGATGATCTGTATGGAGGGAGGCCAAAAAAATGAAATCCAAATTTATTTAGAAAAGGGAAATTTTGCTTTAACAATGCTCGACCAAAAAAAAGTTTATTTTCGGATGCCTGAAGAATGAAATTGAGAAAAGGGAAGATACTGAGTTTTATTTAACATTTTCGTTTCAATTTGTTTTTCTTTTAAAATTGCTCGGCTATGATTTTTAAAGGAAGAAGAAGATGCATGTAAATATAAGTGGACAAGTGTTATACTAAGGGAAGTACGTGTTGAAAAAAAGAAAAAGGCCGTTGAAAAAAAAACTCTTGTCAAAAAATTTGAATATAATTATTATTTAAACCTAAACCGTCTCGAATTTGCAACCTAATTCTCGACCTCCTATTGAGATGTGCTGCCAGGCGTTTATAATGTTATATCCCTATTACGAATGCAGTAAAAAAGGTTTTGAGTCCTAATTTGATCGTATGGAGAAGATAACTTTTGGATCCAGTTATTATATTTGAATTTTCGATATTAATTTTAGCGCGTTTACTTATTCTACGATCACAAGACAACTCCAAACGCTGCAAAAATTGAAATGCGATAATAATACACTATTACGAATCCAATGGAACTAGTTTTGTCAAATTCCGAGACTGTGCCTCGGAAGGCTTTTTTTAAATATCAATTTAAACGATATAATTTCAAAAACTAAACAAATCACCTTTAAATTCACTTTTATCATCTTCATTATAATCAAAATAAATTTTACAAGCCTTTAAACTATTTTTAACAAGCTCAAAATTCCTGATTCAGCAATTTACCCAATTTCCAATTATTAAATCCAATAATCAAATTGTCCAATAAATAGTGATATTTGAAATTCAAGTTAAAAATTAACATTTAAATATTTAAAATCAATTAAATATTCTGATTTTAAATATCTAAAGTTTTGGGTCGTCACATTCCTTCCTCCTCAAAAAATTTCCTTCTTGAAATTACTATTTAAGAAAAATGGTCCATAACCCGTTTACTATTTCCCAAATCAAACAGTTTCAACCTCCCAAAACAATTTTTATTAAAGACACTACCATTCTCACTAACTTCCTAAACTCATCCATAACTTCCAAACAATATTATTTACTCAACAATAAAAATTTAAATTTAAAACCAAATTTTAAATTATCAAAATTTTCTCAACAAATTTTCGAACTCCCTAAATTTTCAAAAAATTTCGCTAGAGTCTCCTTTGCGCGGCTAGATCGTACAACTACAAATTGCCTCTACGGGCCCCCAAATTTCAAAAGAAAACAAAACGCCAAGTGGCTAGATCAGAAAATCATCAAATTTCATACAAAAATTTAAATACTTACCTTTTTGTCGAGCAATTCAATTTATCTTCTAAATTCAAAAACATCAATTTCCTTTCCTTTCAAAACACATGTATATCCTACTTAGCAATAATATTCGATCACAGCATTCAAAATCATTTTATACATTTCTTTACAACAGTTTCAATATCTATTTCATTCAAGCCAGTATAATGTACCTATATCATCCGTATGTAACATCAAACTTGATCGCTCACTCGATTACACAATTTCACTTCCGAACTAGTATCGTCCACCCGACTTCCTAGTGCGGACTAAGATCAGGTTTCTTGATCAGAAACAGTCATTCTCCTTGAATAGCCACATACTATGATAGAGAATTTCCAGAATCCATCAAAAATCCATATCGAGGGTTCGCCATCGAAAATCAAGTGTAAAATCCCAACTCGAATCGATATAACTACCTCGAAATTTTGTGCTCGAATCTGGATCAAATCGTTATGTGAATAAAATAATATACATACATTCTACGTATTTATCTCGATTAGTAATTAACTATAACAATTCTCTTTTTGTTCACATTTATTTTGATTTCATACACTTTTACTAAATCTTTATCAAATATAAACTTAGAATATTTTCCAATTCCAAATTTACTTAAGAACTTCACTATCCATTTTCTAAGTTCAATTTAAGTATT
The DNA here is from genome assembly GCA_030765085.1 of Allium cepa. NCBI lineage: Eukaryota > Viridiplantae > Streptophyta > Magnoliopsida > Asparagales > Amaryllidaceae > Allium > Allium cepa. The sequence goes on from CM060943.1 coordinate 251,630,358, forward strand.
TTATATACTTCTTATATTCACTTTCACTTCACCACTTTGGTTCATATATCTATTTCCATTTGACTTAAAATTTCAATTGCTTTCTGAATTCAATTTATCTTTAATTCTTAATTTATTTCCAATTCAAACTTAAATGTTGAATTCTATTCATTTCAAACCATACTTAATTAATCATTTCTTTAATTAGTTCCATTAACTAATTCGTTTCCAATCAAATTTAATTTCAAATATGAATAAAAGTTTTATTTCCAAACTTTTTACTTCTTTTAGTTCCTTCGAGCAAATTCTACAACTTTACTTTGCTTACTCAATTCAAACTGAATTCATATACTCAGTTTAATTTCCATTTACAAATTTAGATTAGTTTGTTTCATCCCACATTTATTCCTAACTTAGTAAATTTTATTTTAATGGTCATTTCATTAAGTCTAATCTGCTTAGACTTTTGCCTCAGATTCACTTTTATTTAATTTGATTCAATTACACTTCATTAAATTCAAATTTTAAACTTTTAGAAGTTTCAAAACTCATTTGGATCGCCATAACAATTTTTTTAAATTAAACTTCCAGATTTTAAACAATTTATCAACATTTCAAAATCACTTTTGAAATCATATATACCTAAACAAAATCATTTCTTCACATCCCAAAATCAAACCCAAATTTGAAACAAATACCAATTCAAAATATTAGGCAGAAATTCTTCCCTTGGAAACTTGAAAATGAACATCGATGATCCTACAGTCATCACCGAAGTTATTTTCCAGCAACAGAAGAGAGTTCAGTGCTTTTATCCCTTCAAAAACATTTCAAATATTTTTAAATTCCAAATGTCATAAGATTTCAAATCCAATTCAAAAATATTTCTCAAATAATATCACGATTATTCCTCCAAAACCTTTGAAAATCATTTTCAAACTCAAAGGAATTTAATTTCCAGAATCTTGAATTCAAAAACCTTTCAATTCATATCCAAATATTATTCTGAAATTTTTATTTCATTTTCATTTATAAATCACATTTATAATTCAAATTTACAAATCCCATTTTATTATCTGAATTTATTTCCTAATCCTTTGGTGATGATTTCAATTCCTATTTTAAGTTTCTACATAACAATGATAATAGTTTAATATTACCATTCCCTAACAACCAAGCAACCATATACTATAATAATTTACAAAAATTATTTCTTTTACACACAAAAATAATATCGGCAAAATTATTTCATTTACCCTATTTTAAAACAATATCGTGTCGGTTTATCTTGTTTAAGAGTTTAGAAACCCCTATCGATCACATGGCGTCCCATATATCGACTAGAATCCATAAACACTCAACCGATAAGTCAACACAATATAGAAACAATTTTTCATATTCACTAACAAATACGCGCTCATATCTATTAATACACTCAAACTCATTCTAGAGTACTTATGGACCCTATTTCTAATGAGTAATCCCAGCCAAAGCCAAGGTTCTCGCTTAACCTTCTACTCTGATACCAACTGTGATGATTCGATTCTTCAACGTCCAAAAATCGACATCAATACGTCCACTATATCAAATGCAGAACAATCGAGTGTCGGAAAACCAGTCCGTAGGGGAAAGAAAAGGAGGTAGAAGAAGAGAAAACAAAACAACAGCAGAATCTCACAATCGCAGCCAAATAACATATAATAGATAACAACAGACTTTTATATAAAGAAACTGTAACTGTATTATAAATTACATCATCAGAGTACAACATCAAATAAAAACACAACACTGGATAGTTATGACAACTTGTTCCCATAACTGAATACACAACATATACGGCACATCGGAATATACATCAAGTACATGTGATACATCTTGCCATCCAGCATATCCCTTGGACACCATAGCAGTCTATCTAGAATCTGTACTCTATAATACTCGGTCTGACCCAAGCATTATAATAAAACAATACCCGAGTCAGTCTGAAAAACCAGCATGTGAAAACACATTCAATTGGATTATTAAAGTTTCCAAAATCCTTTTAAATCAAAGGTATCTCGTAAGACCATGCCACAAAAATATGCCGGGTTTTTACCTTACGACAACCTAAAACATTTTTATCAAATCCGGCTGATATTATAATAGTGTCAATAGAAAGTAAAATAGAATCTAACTGAAATGCTTGCATCTCACGTTTCAGCAATAGTTGGGCACAATTAAAACCGTACGGGCGCTTATTGGAGATTGGATTCCATACAATGGCAAGGCTACTGGGGTACTGTCCATCACAGTACGTGGTCTAAATCACCGTACCGAGGATCCACCCTGATCCCTTGCTACACAAGACTTGAGCTACCGTTACTGGATAGTCCGAATAAGATCACCCCGCCGTTGGGATCAGCAACCGCCCACACAACCGAAATAAAGGGACATCTAGACAGGGGTGGCCTTACCCTAATTGGTTGCTAGCCACTTAGTCTTGCTGCACTTCCCTGTTCTAGCCATTCTCGGTTGATGAGGCTCGAGGCTACGCATTACCTTTTTAGAACACATCTCACTTAGAATGCTCATCGTCCTCTTGACGATGTTCTGACAGCATTCATCCATATAAGTCCATTCCGTGTACGAACGGACTCGAAGGCACTACTCCTACTACATCCATTTTGGAATCACCCTCAGGATCAGTAGCCGATTATCCCTTGCACTTCACTACTCCATCTTCAACTCCAAGCTCTTGTCTTCCTCACAAAAACGTTCAAACCGGATCGAAGTGGTTTCCGGGAAAATTAATCCCGATCCCTGTCTCTTTGAAACGATAAGCGCATTGGCCAATATTGATAATCGGTTATTTAACTATCAAATAACATTCACAAACAACCATCAGACTTAAACAATTTCCTAAATTATTTACTCAAAATATCTTCGCAAGATATTTTTCTACACTTCAACCCTTTTTAAAATAGTTTTCAAATCACTTTTCCTCTCGTGGAAATAAATTTCCACCTAATTGTTTTATTTCCACTGAAAATCACCAGTCTTAATCCTTTAGGTTTTTTAAATAATTTAAATCACTTTATCCAAAAATATATACTTTAAAACATAAAAAATAAAAACTACTTAAATATTTATTTAAAATATTGGTTATGAAATTTTAAAATAATTTCTCACGTAAAACTTGAGCCAAAAATAATTTTAAAATAAAAGTTATTCTATAAGGTATAAATATTAAATAATTATCTTTTAAATCATAATACTAGTTAAACCTTTAAAATAATTTACTTATATAATTAACTTTACAAATGTTTACTTTTAAAAATTTTAAAACCACCAGATAATAATTCTTTCTAAAATATTCTTTTAAAACCACTTAAAAACTTCTAACTTATACTTGGAAATCTTTCTTAAAAATATACTTGGCTTTTCAGGGAAATAAACTTTCCATCCCAATATAATCCATTTAATCGGTTAATAAACCCTTCTCAATTTATCCCAATTTAATTTGCGTTCCAATTCCATAAATTTCTTTCAACACTTTAAAATAAAACCACTTTTTATTTTTAAAACACATTTTCCATCTCCTTATAATTACTTTTAAAATATATATATATATATATATATTCAAAACATTTGCATTAAGGCTTCTAAAACTATTTAAATAAAATAATACTTAAGAAATTCTATAAGAGTTTCTGAGTAAACTTAAACCAAAATTTCCTTTAAAAATAAATTATAATACAAATTTACCTTTAAAATAATTAACTATCATAATTAACTTAAATAAATATTTACCTTTCACTTAAAAATAATAAAATAAATAAGTTATAAAACATTCTTAAAAACATTTTTTTACTTCTAGTTTATACTTTGAAATCTTTTCTTTAAAAATATACTTAGTTTTCCAAGATCAACTTTTAAAAATAAAATTACCTTTTATTTTCAAAATGAATTGCACCTTTTCTTTTCAATTCCATCGAAATCTATACTTCCAAATTTATCCACTTATAAACATTCCACTTCATTTATAAACCTAGTTTACAAATTTCGATTTCTTAATTTCCTTTAAACCACGGTTTCCAAAACACTTAATGGATTTCAAACCAACTCCCTGGTTTACAATCCCTTTAAAATTTATTACTCGATTTATCCAATTCCCAATAATTATTTACTTAAGAACTTTCTTTTCACTTCCTTAAAAAATCCAAACTTTTATATATATTTTCCATTTCTTAAAATACTCATATATGTTCAACCAAGCATACCATTCAATAATTTCAATCCTCAAATATAATCAATATAATCTATCACAGATCATCAAATAAATCACATCGCTGAATATAAAATAAATTCAACGTTTTGAGGAATCCAGTTGGATCCCTCCACCTGTTTCCCTGCACCCACAGATGTTAGCACAACAATTTAAAATACCAATCCCACTTCCAGGCGGGATATCGCGGTATAAAGTGTCATCTGCTATTATGCGGGGTGCGTAGGGTCTCATCCGCCATATAACGCGGGAAATCAATAACTCCTATATATATATATATATATATATATATATATATATATATATATACACTATTATATATAATATCATATCCAAACTGATAATAATCATCAATTCAACCAATCAACCAATAATTTAGTTTTAACTATTTAAATTACTGATAATTCAGATATGAGTGAGATTAACTCACCTTTGATTTTTAATTTGCAATCCGATCCACACCTGCTTGATTCTCCACGATTTTAGACCTTGTATAAACATCTTGTGGTTGTTATATTTGAATTAATCGAATAGTCAATTACCCTTTATTGATTTAACCAATTAGTTAATTTAAACAATAATTAAATTCTAAACCAGTTTTTCTTTAAAGATCTTCTAGTAACTGAGATAATTAAATGGGTTGACTAAATAAGTAAATCACCATAATCCATTTTTAAAGTGAACTAGTAAATATGTATATTTATTTCCCTTTGAAATCATATATGTTTATAAAAATGATTTATGTATAAACATAACAGCATTAGAAAATTCCTATACGTATTAAAATATGTGTGTGTATATATATATATATATATACATATACATATATTTTTTTACTTAGAAAAATTTGTTTTCTCTTCCTGAAATTAACCACAGTAATTACTTTGATGTATATATGTTTATATAGAAATAAATTATCCTATAAAACTTACTGTAAAATATTCATTTTCATCTCCTTCTATTTCTATAACATATATATATATATAATTAATAAATAGACTTGCAAATAACTTACTGCATCTATCCAAACCCTAGCTTCAGCCTTCCATCGCGAACCACCAAGTCGTCGACGCCGTTCCTTTTTGCGAGCAACCACAAGCCCGCGCCTCACCTTTATTGCTTTGGCATGCCCCTCGTACGCACGCACGCAATCTATCACGAGCTTCCCTCTATGCGGCCTCAAACTCACTTTAGCTCGAGCTTGCCTCGGTTCCTTCGATTGGTTAGGGGATTATAATGGAAGTCACGATGATCTGTATCGAGGGAGGCCGAAAAAATGAAATCCAGATTTATTTAGAAAAGGGAAATTTTTGCCTTAACAATGTTTGGCAATTATTGTTTGATTTTCGGTAGCCTGAAGAAAGAAATTGAGAAAGGGAAGAGACTTAGTTTTGTTTAACATTTTCGTTTCGATTTGTTTTTCGTTTAAAAATGCTCGGCTATGATTTTTAAAGGAAGAAGAAGACGCGTGTAAATATATGTGGACAAGTGTTATACTAAGGGAAGTATGTGTTGGAAAAAAAGAAAAAGGCTGTTGGAAAAAAAACATTTTTCAAAACAATTTGAATATAATGATTATTTAAATCTAAACCGTCTCGAATTTGCAACGTAATTCTTGACCTCCTGTTGAGACGTGCTGCCAGGCGTTTATAACGTTATACCCTATTACGAATGCAATGGAAAAGGTTTCGAGTCCTAATTTGATCGTATGGAGAAGACAGCTTTTGGATCCAGTTATTATATTGAATTTTCGATATTTATTTCAGCGCATTTTCTTGTCGTATGATCACATGACAACTCCAAATGCTACGAAAATTGAAATCCGGTAAAAATACACTATTACGGATCCAATAGAACTGGTTTCGTCAAATTTCGAGATCATGCCTCGAAAGGCTATTTTAAATATCGATTTAAACGATATAATTTCAAAAATTGAACAAATCTCCTTTAAATTCACTTTATTAATTTTTTGATCTTCTATTCAATCGATATAAATTTTACAAGCCTTTAAACTATTTTTAACAAGCTCAAAATTCTCGATTCAGTAATTTACCCAATTTCCAATTATTAAATCCAATAATCAAATTGTCCAATAAATAATGATATTTGAAATTCAAGTTAAAAATTAACTTTAAATATTTAAAATCAATTATATATTCTGATTTGAAATATCTAAAATTCCGGGTCGTCACAATATATAAATTACGGACCCAAATTCTTCATAATATAAACGAATTAATTTCTAAACCCAATTGTTCATATTTTCCTTTGGAAATTCATTAAAATTTTCCATAGCTTGCAAAATTACAAAAGTTAAAACCCATCTTCAAAATAATGTTTTATATAACATATAAATTCCTCATGGCATACGAAATTCAATATAAATGATTTTAGACTTAAAACCATGTAAAGAACTTATCAAACAATCTTGTTTGAATCATGCATATCATAAAATCCAAGCGTATCTTCATCAAAATTTATCATAATGGATTTAAACTTAAACCCGAAATCAAATGATCATTAAAACAAAATTAGAGATGGTTTTGAATATTATTCACCTTGATTAGGATAAGGAATTTGAGATTTGATCCTTGATTAATTACCCTAGCTTGATTCCTTAGCTTTAGATGAATTCTCTCATATTTTCCTCCTAAGTAATGGTTGGCTTGAGCTTTAGGTTTTACGTTTTTAACATTTTGAAAAATTAATGTGCAGAGAAAATGAGAATGTGGGTTTTAAGAGATTATGGTAATAAGGTGCGGCTATTACCCATAAGGCCCGTGTGTTATTCTCTTATAATTATCAAACAAACCATTCATGAGCCCATTTATTTAATTAAGCTTGGCTTCTAAATAAATTTTCAAATCTCAATCCCATTATCACTCTGATATTTACATTACTTTATTTAAGTTATCTAATTAAATCTCTTGAATAATGTCATTAAAAATTAGGGATGTTACAGGCTCCCTTCCTTAAAGAATTTCATCTTCGAAATTCGATAAGGACTAAATACTAAACATAGTTATCATCTTAACAGCTCCTAACATCCATACTAGCCTTCCTAACTATCAACAATCTATATAAAGCTAAAATAGAACAAACCCTCATAGTAGATCATGATAAGTATCTCCCAAGTATAGTCCTTCCCGTTGTTGCTCCATTAAACTTTCACCAACTTGACTTTCTTTTTCCTTAATCTTTTCTCATCTCTCGTTACAACCCAAACTAGTTATCTAACAAAAGTCAAATTCATCTCTACAATCAAATCATTCAACCCTGTCGGAGGGATAGTAGTCTCTGGATTATGCACATACTTGCGAAGATGAGACACATGAAACAAATTATGGACACCTGCCATACTGCTTGGCAACTCTACTTTGTAAGTGAGCTTCCTTATCCTCTCTATAACTAGGAACATACTAACATATCTCGGTGCCAGTTTCCTTGACTTTCCAAATCGCATCACACCCTTTATCGATGATACCTTAATGAATACCTTATCTCCAACTGAGAATTCTAGGTCTTTACGCCTCTTACCTACGTAGCTCTTCTATCTGGACTAAGCTTCCTTCATCCTTTCTTGGATCAACTCAATCTTCTCTATCTCCTCTCTAACTAGATTTGGACCTAAGACTAAACTATCTCCAGTCTCCAAACAACATGCTGGTGATTTACATGGCCTTCCATACAAAGCTTCTAAAGGCGCCATTCCTATACTTGTATGTTAACTATTATTATAGGAAATCTACATTAAATGTAGGTGATCATTCCAACATCCACCAAAGTCCAATGCACAAGCTCTCAATAAATCCTCGAGTACCTTATTGACTCTCTTTGTCTGCCCATTCATCTAAGCGTGATACGCAGTACTCATCTTAAGCTTGGTACCTAACACATCTTGTAAACTCTTCCATAATTCACTATTAAATAAGGCATCACTGTCACTGACTATACTACTACGAATTCCATTTATTCTAACCATGTTCTCCATGAACAACTTAGCTAAAACAGGTGCCATCCTGGTTGACTTAATTGGAATGAAATGGGCACTCTTGGTCAATCTGTCCACTACGACCCATATACTTTCATTTCCTCTATTTGACTCTGGCAACCTATCTATAAAATCCATGGATATCGAATCTCATTTCCGAAATGGTATCTCCAAAGGTTGAAGCAACCCACTCGGCTTTTAATGTTCGGCCTTTACTTGTTGAAAGTTTTCACACTGCCTAACCCACAAGCCAACATCCCTCTTCATACCGTCCCAATTGAACCACCTCTTCATATCTTGATACATCTTGGTCTCTCTAGGATGAATCATAAATTTGGATCGATAGCATTCTCCAAGAACTTCTCTCATTCAGTACTCAACATTCGGAACACATAGTCGTCCCTTCTTTCTCAACATCCCCTTAGTTCTAGACTAAAATCCTTTAGATCATAGATCTTAATTCCAACCTCAAGCCTTCTAATCCTCTTGGCTAATAATGGATCCATTTTTTGCTTAGAAGCAATCCTTTCGGTCAACACAGTTCGAACTTCCAAACAGGACAATATGGTTGTGCTCTATCTGGAACTAGCAGTCAATCTTAACTACACACTAAAAGTAGTCAAAGCTTCTAAATCTTTCCATTCTACAAACATAGCTAACATCACATTCTGATATCTCCTACTAAGAGCGTTAGTTACCTAATTTCCTTTCCTAGGTGCAGATTCTATACGAAAATCATAAGCAGCTAAAAACTCCAGCCACCTCTACTGTCTCATATTCAATTCCTTCTAAGAGAATAAATATCTTAAAGACTTATGATCTGTGTATAGCTATGATCTCTCCCTTAAGAGATAGTCTCTCCAAATATTCAATGCGAAGATCACCACAACCGACTACAAAGCATGAGTAGGATATCCCACTTCATACGGTCTAAGCTATCAGGATGCTTAGGCAATAACTTTGCCCTTCTACATCAATACAGTTCCTAATCCAGTCCCACATGCACCGGTATACACCATGAACCCTTGGTTTCCATCTGGAAACTACTAACACAGGTGCCTTGGTCAACAAATGCTTTAACTTAAGGAACACTTACTCACATTTATCGGACAAGACAAACTTCACATCCTTCTTGGTTAACTTAGTCAAATGTGACGACCCAGAAAATTTTAACATTTGAAATGGAATATTTAATTTATTTTAAATATTTGAAGGTTAGTTTAACTTGAATTTTGAATATAAATATGAATTTGGCAATTAAATTATTGAATTTGATTTATTAATGATGGATAAAAATTTGTATCTTCAATTTTAAGCTGAACAAAAATATTTCAAAGGCTTAGGAAATCCATATCGATAATACTGAAGATAATAGAAACTACAGAATTGAATTTGAAAGTGAATTGTTCAGTTTTGAAATTATATAGTTCAAATTGATACTAAAAAAATAGCTTTCCGAGGCACGGTCTCGGAATTCGACGAAACCAGTTCCGTTAGATCCATAATAGTTAGTTATTACCGGATTTTAATTTTCGTACCAATCGGAGTTGCCGTTTGACCCTAACAGCTCAAAACGCATAGAAACTATTTTAATCGATTTAATTTAAAATTTATCATTTATTTCCATAACTCACGCACATGATCGAATTAGCCTCCGAAACACGTCCAATGCGTTCAGAATAAGGGTATAACATTATAAACGCCCGGTGGCACGCCTCAATAGGGCATCGGAATTTTAAGTCGCAGTAAATAAGATATTTATAATTAAAAATAATAATAAAAATAAAACAAAATATTATAACCTGTCATCAATCAGGGCTTACCTTTTCCAATACGCCTCCCTCAACCTTATATCACGTATCTTCCTTCCTCCCCTTCATTCCCAGTTCTAAATCGAGATCTGCCCCCTCTAAAAAAAAATCAATTAAGTATGAAATTCATCTCAAAATCTAAATCAGGAAAAAGAGACCGAACTCATTTTATTCAGTTCGAAGTAAAGCCTCCCTCCAGCTTAAATCACAAATTGATTTCGACTTAAAAAAAATTGTTTCGTGATCGAATTCTCGCGATGGTGTCGTTATCTCGAGTATCGCGAGGTAGGAGTAATGGCGGCTGTAGTAGCGCGATCGACTTGCATCGCTAATTTTCTGGGAGGTTTGCAAATGGGGGGGATCGCGTGTGGCTCGGCAATAGATGAAACTAGCGGCAACAAGTTCGACAAAGGGTCGAGTTAGGGTTTCTATCGCAAGTGGGTCTAGCGTCGCATGCGAATAAGGCGCGCAATGGAAGGTCTCGCGTGCGAAGATGGGTAGCGTGTCCCCAGCACGTGCGATAGATGGTCTGACGGCGTGGGTTCGAGCAAGTGTGAGGCACGGTGGCTTTCGAATACGGTCTCGTGGTCTGTTTGGCTGCGAGGTAGTTTCTTTCTATTTTAATAAAATTATATATATATGCATATGTATTAATGTGTATGCACAAAGAAAAAATAAAACAAAGAATTATTTTATATAGATAAAGTTGAAAGAAATAGGAATTTAGAATAATAATAAAAAAAATGTTATAGAGTTTATATAAAAGTTAGATTTTTAAATATATATAAAATTATTTTTAGTATATTAAGTTTCAAGGGAAATATGTTTAAATAAGGTTATTTAAATATAAATCGTTAGTTAATTAAATCTATTTAATGGAAAAAAAAAATTTATTTAGTTAACCTATGTAATTATTTTGGTAATTAGAAAATATTTTTGTTTTAAAAAAAGGAGTTGGCTTAAAGCTAATTATTAGTCAAATTAAAGAAATAAATTGTTGGTTAATCCAAAGATTAATAAACCATATGAATGTTTATTCAAGGTCTAAAATGGAGAAACAAGCCGGAATGGAAATGGTTGGAATGGATTGCAAATAAAAGGTGAGATCTTCTCACTCAATCAATATTGTTCTGATTTAAATTTTGAATAGTTAGATTTAAAATTTATTGACTGTGTGCTTGGATGATTGCTTTATAATAATTTATTCATTGGATGATATTATATATATAGTAGTATATAGTATATATTGGAGTTGTTGATTTCCCGCATTATATAGTGGATGAGACCCTGTTGTGCTGCATAATAGCGGATGATATTTTATAAACCCCATATACCGCGATATTCCACCTCGAAGTGGAATGGATATTTAATTGTTGTGCTAACATCTATGGATGCAGGGAAACTAGTTGGAGGGATCCAACTGGATTCCTCAAGTAATTGAATTTATTTCAATCTTGTGTGTTGATCATTTATAATCTGTGTATGACTATTTGTGATTGAAACTGTTGAAGGCTATAATTTAGCCAAATATATTTTTGGTATCGTAGGATACCAGAAATAAATAAAATTTGATTTTTGAAATTTAGTAAAATTTATAGTAAATTAATTTTAGAAAATTGAATAAATTTAAAAGAAGGAATTTGTTTCAAAAGATAATAAATTTAGTGTTGAAATAAATTTAGAAATCAATTTTGGAAATTGATTTGGTATTTGAAAATAAACCTGGAAATCTATTTAGAATTTAATACGGTGCTGAAAATGAATATTTAGAAATTGATTTGAAAATCGTATATCAATGGATATTTAGAAGTTAAATTCACAATGGGAATTTATAAAGGAAAGGAAAATTTGTTTTAAAAATGAACATTTGGTTATTTTTAAAAGTGTGGAAAGGAATTTACGGATTCAGAACGAAAATTTAAAATAAATCAAGAAATATTTATTAATTGATTTGAATGAACCATTTTGAAATGAAAAATGTATTTTCCCTGGAAAGCTGAGTATGATTTCAAAGCAGCCTATAAATATAAACTGAAAATTTTTAAGGATGGTTTTAGAAAGGATACTTTGGATAAATTATTTTCTTAACTGGTTTCAAATCTTTAAAGTATGGATTTATTTAATTACTTATAGAAGGAATTATTTTAAAGGTTAAAATTGATATTTGTTTTAGGAAACGATTATTTAAGTAGTTATACTTTATCTACTAATTTTATTTTAAAAATTAGTCGGGACTTAAAATCTTATATGTGATAATTAGTATAAGGTTTTCATAACCAATATTTTAAGTAAGTATTTAAGATGGTTTTATTTTAAATGTTCCGAGAATATTTTGGATAAGTGATTTGAATTATTTTAACTCAGCAGATTTCCAGTGGAAATGAATAAATATTTGGAAACGTAGTCCACGTAAGGAAAGGTGATTTGAAATTTGTTTTCAAAATATTGAAATGTGGAAGGTAATTTGAAATCTGTTTTCAAATGGTTTAAGTGTGAAATATATCTTGCGGAAATATTTTGAAAATAAATAATTTGGAAAATTTATTTAAATCAGGCAAATTTTTGTGTACGTTGATTGATAGTTAAATAACCGACTATCAATATTGGTCTTTTAATGGCATTTGAATTTCGATGCGACCGGGGTCGAATTCCGAGTGGATATCCAAAAACCACATCGAACCTTTGTGATTGTGATAGATCTTTTGTTTAAAAGATCAAAGTAAAAATTGTTGTAATTTGTTGAAATCTGATTGTAACACTTTTTAAAAAAAATAAGCGCTCGTTATTCGGATTAGCCAGGAGAGGACCTTGTTTCGTAAAACCCATTCTGAATAACGATACGAAGAAATGGGATTGCATTTGAAGACGGTGTTGAAGACCGGGTATTTTTGAAAGTTAAAGGATTACCTATCGAATGTCTCTGCAACGGATTGCTCAGGTATAGAGATTTTATCACCTTTGTGATGGGGATTCCGGACGTGATTTGTGAATATTCGGATTGGCAAGGGCTTCTTTGAAGTGCCTTCGGCTCCGTTCGATCCCGAAATGGGCTTGTATGGATGTGTGTCTGACGTTATACTTTGAGATGTAAAGCTGGTTTCTATCAAATACATTTCTGTTGGTGGCAGAGAATTTATTCTCTTAGCTTAACACCCTTCTCTGAGACATACGAGCTCAGAGGTTATGTAGTTGATGGTTACTAGTGAAATATTCCCAACCTGGTAATGGAGCATACGAATTGCTGCTAATCATTTGTTTATCAAAGCATGACTTCGTGAAAAGTGTAGCTTTATGGACGACACTTCGTCAGACCTCACACCCCAGAAATGGTCAAAACAGGAAAGATGTGGCAAGGTTATGAGGGTCGCGCCCTTTAGGGTATGTCATTTCCTTCTGCAAAAGGGTAGTATCATGGTATGGAGCCTAGATATTTTACGTATGTTGATGCCGCAAATTTATTATACTTTGTGGTTGTTGCTTTTGTGGTTGAGGATCCTTGGATAAAGGTCCCAAAGGATCGAGGGATGGCATACTCGAGTAGTAGTTACTTAGTTACAAAGGTAACCCGGCCTTGTGTTGGCAGAGATCCGAGTAGGTTCTCGGGACGTCCCTCCAAAGGCGTACCCATGTGGCTGTAGGAAGTTCCTTAGCCTGACTATTTGTTGGAAATTCAAAGAAACAATACGCGCCCTGTATGGTTTAATTGTATAACCTGCCATGGAATGTGGCGGTAACCTGCTATTGAACATGGTAGCTATAGTAGGCATACAATAATGGTTGTATGCTGGCTAAGATTAATATTATGCTTTCAAAATGTTTTCTGCACTATGCATTAATGATAATATTAAAAATATTTTGCGTATTAAGCATGTTTGACTACCATAAGGAGAAATCTCCTCCAATTCTGCGTTTGCATTGTGTGTGTGGTGGGAGGCCTTATGGTAGTTTCATTTTCCAAAAGCATAGCGGATTTCTTTTCTTTTTCTTTGTGAAAATAACTATTTTTAAGATCTCACACCAGTCCCATGACTGACCTTGCTTATCTTTGTGAAACTTGATAGGGGGTTCTCACTTTTTGTTTGGTGGCGAGCAGGAGACTCTTACCCCTACACGTCCTCTTTAAGGGGTTGGTTCGCCGTAAGGCGTGACAGTCGAAAGGCTGGCCGTAAAAGCAAAGGCAGGGTAGCAGTGTATGCCACGATGGGGCTGGGATGGTTGAAAAGCCAACCAGTCAAGATTGGCCGCTGTCGATGGTTGAAAATCCTAAACCGTTACAATATGGTATCAGAGCATTTGGTTAAGCGACAACCATGGCTCTGTTGGGTGTTACTCATTAGAGATAGAGTCAGTAGTACTCTAGAATGAGTGTGAGTGTAATAATAGATATGAGCATGTATTTGTTAGTGAATATAAAATTGTTTTATATTGTGTTGATTGGTTTGTTGAGTGGTATATGGATTCTGGTCAATGCGAGTAATTAACGTTATTGATAGAGATCTCTAAACACTCGTACAGAACAATTCGACACGATTTTGTTTTAAAATAGGGTAAATGAAATAATTTTACCCAAAACTATTTTGTATATAAAAGGAAATAATCTTTGTAAATTATTATAGTATATGGTTGCTTGATTGTTAGGAAGTGATAATATAAAATTATTACCATTGATTACTGAATAGGAAATTGAAATCGTAAATTTGAGAATGTAAATTGTAAATGTGATTTGTAATTTGAAATGGAATTCTAGAGAAATGTTTTGAAAAGAATTGAAAGGGTTTGAAAAGTTTTTAAATTTCAAGTTTAGAAATGATTTTCAAGGGTTTTTGGAAAAATGTTTTGAAGGGATAAAAGCTCTAAACTCTTTTCGGTCGCTGGAAAATACTTCAGTGATGACTGCAGCATCATCGATGTTCATTTTCGGGTTTCCAGGAGAGGAGTTGCTACCAAATTATTTTAAATGGAAGTTGTTTGCAAACTGGGTTTGGTTTTGGAAATTCAAAAGATAAATTGAATTGATTTCAAAAATGATTTTTGAAATGTTGAAAAGATTATGGAATCTCATAAAAAATAGTTATGGAATAATAAGTTTGAAAACTTAGAAAATTCAGATTAAACTAAAATTAACTTGAATTAATTTGAATAAAGGTGAATTTGAGAAGTCTTATAGACTAAATGATTAGAATAAAATCTATTAAGGTGGAAAATAAGTTGTGAATGAATAAATAAATTTACAATTGCAAGTAAATGAAAGGGAAATTGAATGTTGAAATTTATTTCTAATTTGTAAGTAAATAGAATTGGAGTTGGAATTGAAAATTTATTTGTGATAAACAAATGAATTATTAAACTAAAATTAATAAGTGAAACTAATTGATGAATGACCAAATGGGTAAGGTTTAAATGAATTGAATCTAATATTTATAAATGAAAGGTAAATTAAATCAATATGGAGTTTGAAATCCAGTTTAAATATAAGTGGTTGTAAACCAAATGGTGAATTGAAATTGAATTTTGTTTGGGAATGAACAAAATAATAAAACTGGAATTAAAACTGAATATTGAAAACCAATTTGAATTGTGTGAAATAAAATGATGTTGTAAAATTTGTTCGAAGTGAACTAAAGTTAAAAAAAAGTGGAAATAGGAAAAAAAATGGTTTGAGATAAAATGAATTGGAATTTGTAATGGATTAGTAAATGAAATTAATTTAAAATAGTGCAGTTGTGAATGAAAGATAATTTATAAAATTCAATATTCATAAGATAAATTGAATCCAAACAGAATTGAAAGTGTAAATTGAATTCAAATGAAATTAAAAATGCAAGATAGAATGAAAATGGATATATAAATTCAATAATGAAGTAAAGATGGTATAAGAAGTATATATTGAAATTTTTGTAATGAAATATGCAAAATGATATATGAATGTTGTAATTGAATATTATGGCTAGTAGAATATACATGTATGTTACAGGAAAAGGATAAATTGGATTTTGATTCTGAAGATAATTTAAATTGCTCGACAAAAAGGTATGTATTTAAATTTCTATATGAAATTTGATGATTTTCTTGTCTAGCCACTTGGCCTTTTGTTTTCTTTTTGAAATCTGGGGGCCTGTGGTGCCATTTTGTAGTCGTACCAAGCTAGCCATGCAAAGGAGACGCTGGTGAAATTTTTCGAAAATTTAGGGTGTTAGAAAATTTTTGATAATTTGAAATTTAAATTTAAATTTGAATTATTGAGAAAATAACGTTGTTTGGAATCTATGATTGATTTTGGAAAGTTAGATGAAATGATACTGGGTTTCTAATAAAAAGATTTGTTTTGGGCAAGTTGATAAAACTGTTTAGTTTTGAAAAGATAGGAAATGGGTTAAGGATCAATCTTCTTAACTAGAAATTTCGGGAAGAAATTCTTTAAAGGGGGAAAGGATGTGACGACCCAGAAAATTTTATAATTTGAAATGGAATATTTAATTGATTTTGAATATTTGAAGGTTAGTTTAACTTGAACTTAGAATATGAATATGAATTTGGCAATTAAATTATTGAATTTGATTTATTAATGATGGATAAAAATTTGTATCTTCAATTTTAAGCTGATTAAAAATATTTCAAAGGCTTAGGAAATCCATATTGATAATACTGAAGATAATAGAAACTATAGAATTAAATTTGAAAGTGAATTGTTCAGTTTTGAAATTATATAGTTTAAACTGATATTAAAGAAATAGCCTTCCGAGGCACAGTCTCGAAATTCGGCGAAACCAGTTCCATTGGATCCATAATAGTTAGTTATTATCGGATTTTAATTTTCGTAGCAATCGGAGTTGTCGTTTGACCCTGGCAGCTCAAAACGCATAGAAACTATTTTAATCAATTTAATTTAAAACTGATTGTTTATTTCCGTAACTTGCGCATATGATCGAATTAGCCTTCGAAACACGTCCCAATGCTTTCGGAATAGGGGTATAATATTATACGCCTTGCGGCACGCCTCAACAGGGCATCAGAATTTTAAGTCACAGTAAATAAGATATTTATAATTAAAAAAAAAAATTAACCTGCTATCAATCAGGGCTTACATTCTCCAATACGCCTCCCTCAACCTTATATCACGTATCTTCCTTCCTCCCCTTCATTCCCAGTTCTAAATCGAGATCTGCCCCCTCTAAAAAAAATCAATCAAATATGAAATTCATCTCAAAATCTAAATCAGGAAAAAAGAGACCGAACTCATTTTATTCAGTCCGAAGTAAAGCCTCCCTCCAGCTTAAATCACAAATTGATTTCGACTTAAAAAAAAATTGTTTCACGATCGAATTCTCGCGATGGTGTCGTTATCTCGAGTATCGCGAGGTAGGAGTAATGGCGGCTATAGTAGCGCGATCGACTTGCATCGCTAATTTTCTGGGAGGTTTGCAAATGGGGGGGATCGCGTGTGGCTCGGCAGTAGATGAAATCAGCGGCAACAAGTTTGACAAGGTGCCGAGTTAGGGTTTCGATCGCAGGTAGGTCTAGTGTCACGTGCAAAGAAGGCGCTCATTGGAAGGTCTTGCGTGCGAAGAAGTGTAGCGTGTCGCCAGCACGTGCGATAGATGGTCTGACGGCGTGGGTTCGAGCAAGTGTAAGGCACGGTGGCTTTCGAATGCAGTCTCATGGTTTATTTGGCTATGAGGTAGTTTCTTTCTATTTTAATTAAATTATATATATAGGCATATGTATTAATATGTATGCACAAAGAAAAAATAAAACAAAGAATTATTTTTCATAGATAAAGTTGAAAGAAATAGGAATTTCGAATAATAATAAAAAAATTGTTATATAGTTTATATAAAAGTTAGGTTTTAAAATATATATAAAATTATTTTTTGTATATGAAGTTTCAGGGGAAATGTGTTTAAATAAGGTTATTTAAATATAAATCGTTAGTTAATTAAATCTATTTAATGGAAAAATAATAATTTATTTAGTTAACCTATGTAATTATTTTGGTAATTAGAAAAAAAAAATTTTTGAAATAAGGAGTTGGCTTAAAGCTAATTATTAGTTAAATTAAAGAAATAAATTATTGATTAATCCAAAGATTAATAAACCATATAAATGTTTATTCAAGGTCTAAAATGGAGAAACAAGCCGGAATGGAAATGAGATGGAATGGATTGCAAATAAAAGGTGAGATCTTCTCACTCGATCAATATTGTTTTGATTTAAATTTTGAATAGTTAGATTTAAAATTGATTGACTGTGTGCTTGGATGATTGATTTATAATAATTTATTCATTGGATGATATTATATATATAGTAGTATATAGTATATATTGGAGTTGTTGATTTCCCGCATTATATAGCGGATGAGACTCTATTGCGCCGCATAATAGCGGATGATATTTTATAAACCCCATATACCACGATCTTCCATCTCGAAGTGGAATGGGTATTTAATTGTTGTGCAAACATCTGTGGATGCAGGGAAACAGGTTGGAGGGATCTAGCTGGATTCCTCAAGTAATTGAATTTATTTCAATCTTGTGTGTTGATCATTTATAATCTGTGTGTGACTATTTGTGATTGAAACTGTTGAAGGCTCTAATTTAGCCAAATATATTTTTGGTCGTAGGATACCAGAAATAAATAAAATTTGATTTTTGAAATTTAGTAGAAAATTTATACTAAATTAATTTTAGAAAATTGAATAAATTTAAAAGAAGGAATTTGTTTCAAAAGATTATAAATTTGGTGTTGAAATAAATTTATAAATCAATTTTGGAAATTGATTTGGTATTTGAAAACAAATCTGGAAATAAATTTAGAATTTAATTCGGTGCTGAAAATGGATATTTAGAAATCGATTTGAAAATCATATATCAATGGATATTCAAAAGTTTAAATTCACAATGGGAATTTATAAAGGAAAGGAAAATTTGTTTTAAAAATGAACATTTGGTTATTTTTAAAAGTGTGAAAAGGAATTTACGAATTCGGAACGAAAATTCAAAATAAATCAAGAAAGATTTATTAATTGATTTGAATGAACCATTTTCAAATGAAAAATGTATTTTCCTTGGAAAGCTGGGTATGATTTCGAAGTAGCCTATAAATATAAACTGAAAATTTTTAAGGATGGTTTTAGAAAGGATACTTTGGATAAATTATTTTCTTAACTGGTTTCAAATTTTCGAAGTATGGATTTATTTAATTACTTATAGAAGGGATTATTTTAAAGGTTAAAATTGATATTTGTTTTAGGAAACGATTATTTAAACAGTTATACTTTATCTACTAATTTTATTTTAAAAATTAGTTGGGACTTAAAATCTTATATGTGATAATTAGTATAATGTTTTCATAACCAATATTATAAGTGAGTATTTAAGATGGTTTTATTTTAAATGTTCCAAGAATATTTTGGATAGGTTATTTGAATTATTTTAACTTGGCAGATTTCAATGGAAATGAATAAATATTTGAAAATGTTTCCGCGTAAGGAAAGGTGATTTGAAATTCGTTTTCAAAATATTGAAATGTGGAAGGTAATTTGAAATCTGTTTTCAAATGGTTGAAGTGTGAAATATATCTTGCGGAAATATTTTGAAAATAAATAATTTGGAAAATTTATTTAAATCCATCAAATTGTTGTGGATGTTGATTGATAGTTAAATAACCGACTATCATTATTTTCCTTTTAATGGCATTTGAATTTCGATGCGACCGGGGGTCGGATTCCGAGTGGATATCCGAAAACCACATCGAACCTTTATGATTGTGATAGATCTTTTGTTTAAAAGATCAAAGTGAAAATTGTTGTAGTTTGTTGAAATCTGAATGTAACATTTTTTTAAAAAAAATAAGCGCTCGTTATTTGGATTAGCCGGAAGAGGATCTTGTGTTATAAAACCCATTCCGAATAACGATACGACGAAATGGGATTGCATTTGAAGACAGTGTTGAAGATCAGAAGGTTTACCTGTCGAATGTCTCTGCACCAGGTTGCTCTAGTATAGAGATTTTATCACCTTTGTGATGGGGATTCCGGATGTGATTTGTGAATATCCGGATTTGCAAGGGCTTCTTTGAAGTGCCTTCGGTTCTGTTCAATCCCGAAACGGACTTGTATGGATGTATGTATGACGTTACACTTTGAGATGTAAAGCTGGTTTCTATCAAATACATTTCTGTTGGTGGCAGAGAATTTATTCTCTTAGCTTAACACCCTCCTCTGAGACATACAAGCTCAGAGGTTATGTAGTTGATGGTTACTAGTGATATATTTCCAAATTGGTAATGTGGCATACAAAGTGCTACTGATCATTTGTTGATCAAAGCATGACTTTGTGTAGAGTGTAGCTTTGTGGATGAGACTTCATCAGACCTTACACCCCAGAAATAGTCAAAAAAGGAAAGATGCGGCAAGGTTATGAGGGTCGCGCCTTTAGGGCATGTCATTTCCTTCTAGAAAAGGGTGGTATCATGGTATGGAGCGCAGATATTTTACCTATGTTGAAGCCGCAAATTTATTATACTTTATGGTTGTTGCTTTGTGGTTGAGGATCCTCGGATAAAGGTCCCAAAGGACCGGGGGATGGCATACTCAAGTAGTAGTAACCTAGTTATAGAGGTAACCTGGGCTTGTGTTGGCAGAGATCCGGGTAGTTTCTCAGGACGTCCCTCCAGAGGCGTACCCATGTGGCAGTAGGAAGTTCCTTAGCCTGACCATTTGTTGAAAATCCAAAGAAACAATACGCACCCTGTACGGTTTTAGTTGTATAAGCTGCCATGGAATGTGGCGGTAACCTGCTATTGAACATGGTGGCTATAGTAGGCATACAATAATGGTTGTATGCTGGCTAAGATTAATATTATACTTTCGAAATGTTTTTTGCACTATGCACTAATGATAATATTAAAAAGATTTTGCATATTAAGCATGTTTGACTATCATAAGGAGAAATCTCCTCCAATTCTGCGTTTGCATTGTGTGTGTGGTGGGAGGCCTTATGGTAGTTTCATTTTCCAAAAGCATGGCGAATTTCTTTTTCTTTTCTTTGTGAAAATAACTATTTTTAGTATCTCACACCAGTCTCACGACTGACCTGGAGTTTATTGTTCCCTTTCTAAACTCTGGGTGCCCACAATTTTCCAGACGGGAAGCTTAGAGTCAGGTTATTAGTTATTCGAGAGCGAAGTCAAGAAGTTGCTGTAGGGATCTGGAGTTGAAGCTAGATGGCGAGGCGTATCACTTATATATGTAATATTTCTTTTCCGCTGTTTGTTATTGTAAACTCTGATAATGTAATGTAATAATTGATATAGTTCTTTTGTTTTAAAGATATTCATTTATCTATTATATGTTGTCCCGCTGCGAATTGTGAGATTCTGTTATTGTTCTATTTTCTTCTTCTATCTTCTTCTTCTATCTTCTTCTTCTTAAACTCTAATGGTTCGGTTTTCCGGCATTCGACTGTGCGGCATTGGATACAGTGGACGCATCGTTGTCGACTTTCGGGCGTCGAAAAATCAGACCGTTACACAAAGGCGCTGCTATCCACGAGAAAAATCTTTACCTCAGTCGCCATCTCTAGTCTCTTCCAATTATTAATAGCTTCGATGTTATGTAGATCTACTAAAAAGCCTCTCTCTAAAATCACATGACCAAGAAACTTAACATCTTTCTTCTAAAAATGACACTTGGGAAACTTCATTTTGAGTTGATGCTGCTTTAGCATCTCAAGCACTAATCTAAGATGATCTTCATGCTCTCTTTCATCCTAAGAGTATACTAAAATGTCATCTACAAATACCAATACAAACCTATCCATGTACTCTTGGAAAACTCGGTTCATCGGATCCACAAAGAAAGTAGGCGCATTCGTTAACCCGAATGGCATTACTAACCACTCATATGAACCATACCTAGTTCGAAACGCTATCAGTGGAAAATTGTACTCTACGACTCTTAACTGATGGAAACCTATTGCCAAATCTAATTGGAAAAACACTCCAGCTCCACCAAACGATCAAATAGATCACCAATCCTAAGAAAAAAATACTTATTCTTAATCGTCATCTAGTTCAACTTATGATATTTAATACACATCCTCAATGACCCATCCAGTTTCTTCACGAACACTACGGCTGCTCCCAAAGATGAACACTTGGTCTAATAAAATTCATCTCTTCTAGGTCCACTAGCTGCACCTTCAATTCTTTCATCTTGGTTGGTGTCAACCTGCTAGGTGATCTACTTATAAGTTTAGCTCCTGGCACAAGATCTACCTGAAACTCAATAGCTCGATTTGGAGGTAATCCTGTAACCGGCTTAAAGACATCTGCAAATTCTCTTGTTACTTGGTCCTAACTTATTTCTTCTTCTATTTCCATGGCACTTAACAAAGCACAAACTCTTTGGCAGAATTCTCCACTGAGAATATGATTCGGTTATGACCACCAGGGTGTCTCATTGATATTTCCCTATCCTGGAAAAATATCCTAGCCGCATATTTACCCAACCAATCCTTACATAAGATAATCCCTAAATCAAAAATATGCAAACTACATGTAAATTTATGACCTAACAAATCAAGTTCTAATTGGTCTCATATCATCCATAGAGTTGCATGCCTTCCAATTGGATTCACAATCCTTAAGGAAGTAACAAGGTATGTGGGTTCTAAACATAACCTATCTACCAAACACCGAAATATTAATGAATGTGATGCATCAGTATCGAATAGTATCCTAACTGGTATACTCTCAATCAAAAGCGTACATTCCATCATTGTCTTCCCTTTTACAGCAGTAGTTGGCCTACCAGATGATAGTCCAATGGCAAAGACTTTTCCTTTGTCCTCCCTGAATGGTTCCGGACACTGATTCTTATAATGCCCGACTTAGTCACGGTTGAAGCACTTTACACCCTTCTTTTCTTCAACCTTCTTTCCCTTGCCTGTCCGTCATTCATGAGCATTGTGATCTTTCTTATCGCACTTGAAGCAAACTAAATCATCCTTTGCCTTCTTGGCAACCTCTCCCTTTTGGGCTCCCTTCTTCTTAAAGAACTTTCACTTCTTTTCTTGAAAACCCTGGGTGTCAACCGGCTTTTCTTTCCCATAAATAGCAAGCATTTCCTCATGTCAGATTGCCCTCTCCACAACTGCATTACAAGTATCGCAGAGATGTGATAAGGTCGCCCTAGAAATCTCGGGTCTCAATCCCTGAATAAACTTCTCATTCCTCCTAATGATAGTGTCTATGGCAGCGTACCCATATCGGGAAAATTCATCAAACTTAGTAGCATACTCAATTACCGACATCTCTCCCTGCACTAAATCCATAATCTTTCTAAGCAATGCCGACTTGGCAACTTCAGACAAAAACCTCTGCTCGAATCTCCTTCGAAACTCTGCCCAACTTAACTCTTCCTTGGGAACTCCAACAGTAACACTATTCCACCAATGAAGCGCTGCCCCATGCAAGTGCCTATTGGCTAGTCTCCTCTTCTGCTCGTCATTTAATTCCAAGTCAACAAAGATGCTCCCAAAATGCAACAGCTAATTCACAACTTCTATGGCATCCTCCATTCCCACAAACGGCTTTCCACCTATACTGGTGTAATCTCTGCTAAACTTAGCATAGTTATTCCCAATAGGAACAATAAGATTAGCTCCTCCAACATTCCCAGCAACTCTAGTAGTTGCTCCTACTTGCATCAGATTGACGAAGAACCGGTACATCGTCCCTATATCCATTGGTGGATTTCCAGCACCTACATTGGCATCTGCATTTTGATTAGCATTAGCCTATGACCCAGGTTCCTCTTGGTGGGTCGAGCATTTCCATACGTTTTGGTGCTTCCTCCACCTGCATATGAGCCTTAGTAAGATACAGAAGAATGGTCTAAGAAAGAAGAGAATACGTACTTATATATACATATATCAAATACAAATACGTTACTATAGCATTATCCCGAACCTCGATCTTATTTTCTGATTCATTGGATTATGTTTTGAAAATTATTTTAGGTTTAAATTTATTTTAAGTTATCATAAACCTATGCTTTGATACCAACTTGTAACATCCCCTATTGGAGGCCCAAAACTAACGGTTATGGATGCTGCAGTTACCATGATTATTAATCATCGACGACTAAATACGGTAATGTTAGATACACTGACACAACAGAAACACATGGATATGGAAAAAATTTAAAATCATTAAACAACTTTCATATTCCATTTTGAACCATTTCAACATTCATAACATAATCCTATATTCGAGAACCACGTTCAGAGAAAATATAGTTTTACAACATATACCAAGAGTGACATATGAAGATGCCCCCTTGGATGATCATTATATAACTAGGAAATTAAACAACTTTACCTTTACAAAAAACACAGCGGAATCAAAATAGAAAAGAACTCTTGTTATCTAGCTTGCCTCCACACGTCTCTGGAAGCTTATTCGTCTAATGAGGTACTTGAAAACCTTGACTCTCAAACTACTCAAAGTTAATTGAGCACCCGAGAGATTAAGAGGAAAACATAAACTTCAAGTCAGACATAAAGCCTGATGTGAATAATAACCTACCATCTCAAACCATTTAGATATCTAGTGAAACCATACCGCTTAGCGGAATGGGTCCCTCACTAGTACCTTATCCAAAACTTTATAAAAACCATATACTGTGCTCATGTATCCATAATGGTTAAAACATAACAATTCAAAATATTATGATGATATGCAGGTAAATAAATCAATTCAGGATTACCCATCCCCATTCATTTTTACTATCTGTCTCAATTATAGTTTGTGGGGTCACTTTTAACATATTAATTTTCATGGGCGTACTAATAACCTGTTTAAAACTTATGAACTCCCTGTTCGGTTTCATAGATTTCATGGGATCGATCACTAAGAACCTATTGGCCCCTTCCAATAACTTTATTATTTCATGGATTCTTCCTAAACCTATTGGTATCTCCAATAACTCCCCTCATATCCTAGTATTCATGGGTTGACTAGGAACTTATTGACTTCTATCAATAACTTAATCCAGATATAGTTTTTAAGGGTTCACTACAAACCTATTGGCCCCTGCCAATAACTCATTCTAATTATAGTTTTCATCGGTTTACTATGAACCTATTAGTCTATGCTAATATTTTTTTTCTAAACATAATTTTCATGGGCTTACTATAAACCTGTCTATTTGACAACTTCTTTAATCAGTATTTGGACATCCTATATTCTGGTCTACCTAACCTTCTAGATACAATTCTACTCATATAGATGTTGACTCGATTTATATTCACTACTGGGTCAACCTAGCTAGTTATTCTGCCCTTTCTTCCCAACAAACAGTTATGGATCAATTTTAAAGTGAATATGTATATTAGAAGAAGCAAGCATAATAATACAATAACTCCAACATCTATGGCTCAATTCCCTTGGAAGCATTTTCGTATGAAACATGGTTAATCCCTTTAACCTATTTTTTTATCGAGGAAAGCTTCTTCAAAAACTCCATACCTCAAAGTCATTTTAAAACTCCTTTATTTATGCCATGGTTTTTTTTCCTTTTAAAAGAGATTGGGTTATTTGTCTTGAAAAATAAGGCTTTCGAAACCTTAAAATTTTACTTTCGAAAGCATTCAAATCTACTTTTCAAAGCACTAAGCATATGTCGTTCGAAACACTTTAAGTCATCTCTTTCAAAACCATCAAAACCTACCTTTCGAAAGTATTAAATCATTACTTCTTAACTCTTAAAAGCATAGCTTCTAAACCATTTGAAAGTACCCCTTTCGAAACCTTTTGGGTTTATCTTTAAAAAACCTTTCGGGTCAAAGTGAATATAAACAAAAGTAACCCTTTCGATACCATTAACCTTTATATAAAAATTGTTGGGGAAAATCTGATGGTTTTGGAACCATCCTTTTGAAAGAATTTATCATTTAAGTAAAACATTTGAAGGATAGCATCGAAACCCCTTTTGAAGCCATTGCCTTCTGTTAACGCCGAGCGACTCAAGGAGCCTACGACCCATAATAGTTACCGACTCATGTAAAGGAGCGACTCAGTAAGTGCCGACTCATCAAGACTAGCGACTCAACTAGCCCACGACTCATCCTATAAGGCCACTCAAAGGAGCGACTCACGACTTAAGGAGCCTAATAAGTTAAAGCGTCAGCGACTCAACATGTAGGGCAGTCAGCGACTCATTGGTGGCAACGACTCAGCGAGCTAGTGCTTTAAAGGTACAGTGTGGATTAACGACTCAGCAGGGTCTGCGACTCAAGGCCTAGACCAATTCAACGACTCAAGAGGCCGCTACGACTCAAAAGATGGGCCGACACACGACACAAGACTCAGAGGCAAGTTCAAGATCATGCTGCAAAGAAGTGACTTGCAGACGACTCACGACTCATCATGAGTCGGTCACGACTCATGATGAGTCGACCACGACTCATGACTTTGCAATTTCAGCCTAGGAAGTTTGCCTATAAATACGTAGCCACTTCCAACGTTCAAAGGACTTTTGGGGACTGACTTCCTACGGGCCATTACTCTGCTATTGTCTCGACTTCAAGCAACACTCAAGCAACATTTCTATCACTCCAATCACCAAAGACATTTCAACAAATCTCGTGAAGAAAAATAACTCATTCATCATGCATTCAAAGGATTCTTCTACATCGGGGTTTGAGATATTTGTCTAAGTGTGTTGTAATCGGAGTTGATTGTAAAAAACTGTATCTAAATAAACAATAAAGAGCTTCAAAGTGGACGTAGGCTTGATCCTAAGCCGAACCACTATAAATACTGTGTCTCTTACTGTTTTTCTACATACTTTCTGCTTATTTCTGATTCCCATACAAGTGGGTGGTGCTTTCACAATCACATCTTATACACTATGGTGTTGGCGTTTAAATTTAAGCGTTAACATTTTGGTGCTTTCACTGAGAATTGAACTCAGGACTTCTATCATCATTGCTTTACAGAAGATTTGTAGAGAGAATTTCCTTGAAGACTAGAAGTCTAGCAGAAATTATGGCTTCTGAAAGGAAACGAAAGTTTTTGAGGTTTGAAGGTACTAGCAGCAACGCCATTGCTCTTCCCACATTAGGGGAAACAGCTTCAACTATTGGGGTCACAAAGGCTGAATTAAATGCTGTGATTTATGGAATATATCAACACATGGAAGTTCAAAGTAATAGAATACTGGACAAGATGAACACATTGCAAGAGGAAGTCCGTCGACTAGAAAGCAATATAAAAACCATTGCTAAGGAGGCTCAGGTTTCAGAAGAATGGAATATTCCTCAACGAGCAACTGGCATTATTGGACCATTCCCCCAAACAGAAAGTTCATGGCCACGACCAACTATCCACGAACGTTTGTCAAGGGCAACTTTCGAGAGAATAGTTGACGACTACCCATTGAGTCCTGGTAACGATGAAGAATACATACCGGAGATGATTGAACAAAGAGAGGACGATGGAGGGAAAAGAAAGCAGAAGCTCTTGAAAAAAGCTCGACGCTTCAGATCCTCTGACTTCACTCCCTTGACCGACACTCCGGAAAATATCTTCTTGGCAACAAAGGATGTTGTTGTGTACCCCAAACCATCTCTGTTGAGGAGAAGCGCAACAGACAATGGAAAATTCTGCCGATTTCACAATCAGCCTGGCCATGACACCAATCAATGTCGCCATTTAAGGAAGGAGATTGAAGAGTTGCTCAAACAGAATGAACTGCAACAATATGTGAAAAGAGATGGAATTAACTACTCCTCATCCTCCAAGGTGCAGCTGGTGTCCGCTCAACAATGTAGCTCAAATAAAAGAACCGTGGCACAGGGAAATGAAGGTCCTATCATCAGTATCGTCACAGCAAGCCCTCACCAGGTAGGAAAAAATTGGATGAGACGGGAAGACATGCACACGCTTCAGGAAGACCTTCAAAGTGAAAGGAAGTTTCGATTCTGAAAAACGTTGCCATCCAATCCTTTCAAGCCAAAAGATTCAATCCCTAAAGCTTGGGGCAACAACTGCTTTCTTACTTTACTTGAATACTATGTTTCAAATTTGTAAAGGAATGCTGATCCAATAATTCTTGTATCAAAATCTATTATAAAGACAGTGCAAATAAATAATAAAAACTATAAGCCTTGTTCTCCCTATTATTACAAGTCGCTTATTTTATTTCGATATGTGAAATATTCTAAGAATGTCACTAAAATTATCGATCTAAATTTGCAGGCAATCAATGTCCAGCCGATTCGTTACAATATCAAGCAACCCTTGGTAGCTTTCTAAAGCAAGTCTTAAGTGACGAAAGTCCAGGGGCAAAACCTAAATAAGAAATACTCTAAGCAAATAAATAAGATTTGGCTAGAGTATGCTTCTTCAGTTAAAACCACCCGCCAACAGAAGAAGATAGTGCACACTTAAGGATGGCACTGAGGCACTGCTAATATAATCAATCAAGTTCGCAACTGTCAAAAGAGAACCAATTCCAAGAACTTGGAATAATAGCCACTTACATCCATATTTTACATAAAAACTCTGCTGAGATATTGCAATAAATTTACAGATATATGATTCTCTTGTTAAGGGCAATTGCAAGGCAGGCGAATAACAACAGCAGTAAAGTGAATATAGGCCCAATTCTGGCTAAATCACTATAATTCTCGTGTTCCCTACTATTATAAACTGCTCTGTTTTATTTTGGCGTATGAAATACGTTGAGCGTGTTGCTAAAAAGACCATTTAATAATGCAGGCCATAAAAACAAGACTTACCAGTCATGAGACGAAGCGATCCGCAACAACATCCAGTAGTCAAGCACTGAGCCATTCAAAATTCCCATATCCAAATCTTACAAAAGGAGAACTTCAACCGAAAGTAAGCAAGGGGGATAAAAGCAGATCATATATAGCTAACCGCAAATGTATGAACAAACAAACGGCCAGTTAAAGAACCTACATCTGCCACCACCAATTTGCTTAACTATAAAATATATTCCTTTGGGTAAGGGAGAGGCTTGGCAGCTAAAAGCAATGACCCTTGCGAAGTAATGGGAATTGTCAACATGAATCAACGGCAAAAAAGTATGCGAGAGCAAGCATCAGCCAACAAAAGATCATTTCGGAAGTGCCAGCCCTTTTTGAAGGCATAATTCCTCAGGGGATAGAGACCTCAAGCGGGCTCCATCGAAAAAGGTGTCTCTCTCGTTACAAAGTCGTGGAGTTACCAGCCAACACACTCCCGAGAATCCATCCAAACAAGAAAAGGAAACTCCAAACTTCCTGACAATAACCCTCCTCTGGGGCACACATTTCACCACAATCGGTCGACATATTCCCGTGAGATGAAAAGCCCTCTTCGGAGGCCGAATGCTTCTCTACGGAGACCGAATGCTTCTCCTCAGAGACCAAAGCCCTCTTCGGAGGCCAAAAGCCCTCTTCAGAGGCCGAATGCTTCTCTACGGAGACCGAATGCTTCTCCTCAGAGACCAAAGCCCTCTTCGGAGGCCAAAAGCCCTCTTCGGAGGCCAAATGCTTCTCTACGGAGACCGAATGCTTCTCCTCAGAGACCAAAGCCCTCTTCGGAGGCCAAAAGCCCTCTTCAGAGGCCAAATGCTTCTCTATGGAGACCGAATGCTTCTCCTCAGAGACCAAAGCCCTCTTCGGAGGCCAAAAGCCCTCTTCAGAGGCCGAATGCTTCTCTACGGAGACCGAATGCTTCTCCTCAGAGACCAAAGCCCTCTTCGGAGGCCAAAAGCCCTCTTCAGAGGCCGAATGCTTCTCTACGGAGACCGAATGCTTCTCCTCAGAGACCAAAGCCCTCTTCGGAGGCCAAAAGCCCTCTTCAGAGGCCAAATGCTTCTCTATGGAGACCGAATGCTTCTCCTCAGAAACCAAAGCCCTCTTCGGAGGCCAAAAGCCCTCTTCAGAGGCCGAATGCTTCTCTACGGAGACCGAATGCTTCTCCTCAGAGACCAAAGCCCTCTTCGGAGGCCAAAAGCCCTCTTCAGAGGCCGAATGCTTCTCTACGGAGACCGAATGCTTCTCCTCAGAGACCAAAGCCCTCTTCGGAGGCCAAAAGCCCTCTTCAGAGGCCAAATGCTTCTTTATGGAGACCGAATGCTTCTCCTCAGAGACCAAAGCCCTCTTCGGAGGCCAAAAGCCCTCTTCAGAGGCCGAATGCTTCTCTACGGAGACCGAATGCTTCTCCTCAGAGACCAAAGCCCTCTTCGGAGGCCAAAAGCCCTCTTCAGAGGCCAAATGCTTCTCTACAAAGACCCCTAATGGGATATATGCCACAAAAAAGAAAGTTCTCTACTCAACAAAAAAGATTGGAGAAGTCATGACCCTCCAACCATGAGAGAGTAACTTCCAGGCGATGCAAACCCTATCGGGGGCACATTTCACCAGGAGTTGAAGCGTAACAGCCGCTCTTCGGAATTACGCTTCACCAGAGTTGAAATGCAAACAAAATAAAGACCTCTTCGGGGGCACATTTCACCAGGAGTTGAAGTGTAACAGCCGCTCTTCGGAATTGCGCTTCACCAGAGTTGAAATGCAAACAAAATAAAGACCTCTTCGGGGGCATATTTCACCAGGAGTTGAAGTGTAACAGCCGCTCTTCGGAATTTCACTTCACCGGAGTTGAAAGACAAGCAAAATAAAGACCTCTTCGGAGGCACAATCAAGAAGAAAGACCTCTTCGGAAGCCCACGTTTCGCCGAGATTGAAATAAAACTTCCAAGTGTTGAAACGTGGAAAGACTTTCTAAGGCAAAACTCTTTGGAGGTACACGTTTCGCCGAGATTGAAATAAAACTTTCAAGTGTTGAAACGTGAAAAAATCCCTCCTCAGAGGTACAACTTTCCATATATAAAAAAAAAAAAAAAAAAAATCCTCATCAGGGGCATGCTTTAACTCACAAAGGAAAAGTAATTTACCTATTCTGGAAAATGATCTTCTTTAAAAAAAAAAAAAAAAAAAAAAAAAGAAGAAGAGAAGAGAAAAGGAGTTAAAGTACCCTTCAGAGGTCCGCTTTGCTACATAAAAGAAATCACTCGGCAAAAAAGAAAATGTACTTAAGCAAAAAGAAAGAAGTGATTTCTTCAAAGGACAAAGCGCGTAGAAACTCATACGAAGGGGGTTGTACTCTACAAGAATTCTTTTTAAAATAAAAATAACATAATTATTCTTTAGCAAATAAGAGTGCAAGTCCCCTCGAAGTATAGAATATTGCAGCAAACTTATGGAATGGGGGCAATATAGTATAATTACACACTGTATGATATAACTAAACCAGCAAAAGGTAACGCTCAAGTAACATACCATGAGCTCGCTGCAATATCAAATGAACTCATGCCAAAACGAATAACAAATGTACTCTCTAATTCAAACAAAAGTTTGTACAAACGAAGAATCATTTTATTCAATTATAGTGCAGGTACAGGTCTCAAAATAAAGAAAAGCGGGGGCCGGTACCCGCACAATTCTCGGCCAGTACATGCAAAACACAAAAAACTAGAAACTAAAGATCTTCACTTCTTTTTGCTGCCTTTAGACCCTTTACCCGGCCGGATGATCAGTTTTTCAGGACGATCGGTGGGCATAAGGGAAGTAGGAGAGGAAGGCGCAACCGGTTCAACTTCCGGCTCCTCTTCAGTGGCGATGATTTTCTTCCCCCTCCTCTTGGATGTCCCACGCTTCTTTCTCCTTTGCGAGGAAGACTCACTCCCCGGAGTGACAAGTTTAGATAGAACAACGTCGTCAGAAGGAGTTCGCTCCGGGGATATATCACCTCCTTCAAGTCTCTCATCTTTCTGCTCTTGCGAAGCGACGGGATCATCCAAGCCGTGAAGAGCCTCTATTTGTTCTTCCTGTGATCTGGGTTGCGAGGCAGTAGGAGGCGCCACCTGAAGAGATGGAGGAAGGATAACCGGAGGAGTAGAAGTTTGAGCAGTACTTGGTGCTTTCTCTACAGAAGAAAAGAGGTTAAAGTCAGTAAAAAGAGGAGATGAAGGCTCACCAATAAAGTTAGTAGAGAGAGGAGATGAAGGCTCATCGAGATTGAGAAGATAACCAAGGAGTTCATGAAACTCATGTGAAGCAAATGAATAACCCGCTTGAACAGAATTGACAGTGGCGGGATTAACAGTGAGGTTACCTGGTGAAGCTGATCTCCTGATATCAACTTCATATGCTTGCGCGTCAGCGCTCTCATCGCCCTCATCTCCACCATGTACACTTGTAATCTCAGTAGTAATTTTGGTAGGAGAAGCAAAATGGGAACTGGAACCAATGATGTTGATTTCGGACAAAGAAGGTGGCTGAACCGGGGTAGTTGAAGTAGTTCCTTCAACCTGCCCCCCTTCTGTCGCTTCGGTTCTTAGTTTAGCAAGTTGTTCCTTTCCCCTGGCGAGAGCAGTGCGAGCGTCCTCATCAAAATAATGCCTTTCCAAGGCTGACTCATCATAACCAGCACCCTCAGCACCAAGCATATCGAGGGCAGCCTCCCACACTTCGGCTAAAGTGATCTCGTACTTGGGACCTAGAAAAGCAAGGCTTCCACGCCCCAAGACGCTATGTAAGTAGAAGTCGAATAGTGTCGAGCCAAAGCTATTCTTAGTCTCCTCGTGAGATTCCTCAGCTGCGATTCTGCCGGCGACGGCCTCATCGCGCTCCCTCTCCGTTTTAGAAAGCTGAAGTTTGAGCATTTGTATCTCCGCTTCCTGGGATTTGTTTTTCATTTGGAGCTCCGCAACATCAGTAATGTAGCCCTCATTAATTCTTTTCTGAGCTTCGAGCCTATCCTCAGCATCCCGTTGGCTGGCATGAGCATCTCTTACCTGTCTGAGAAGCACTTCTTCTTTTTGAGAATATGAGGTAGAGGAAGCAGCAAGCTCATCTCTCAACTTCTCGACCTTTGCTTCAAGCTCCTCGTTGTAGGAAGTAATGCTTCTCATCTCGGTATCATGCTGCTCAAGGACCTTTTGCCACTCAGCCTTATCATTTTCCATGGTGAGCATGGCCTCTAAGTTGGCGCGGTTAACTCGTTGAAGCTCATCAACAAGCTTCTGCCAGTTTGACATCCTCTCGATGTCAAGTTTAACAGCGTCAAGATTTCGCAGCATGGCGGGCTTGTCGATTGGAACCAGGTCAAGATCGAATCTCACGCCTTTTAAGCACCATTGTGGAAAGCGACTTTGTAAGGTGGCTGGGCCAGGCCCCACTTGAAATTTAGGCCTGCTTATTATTGTCTGGATGTCCTCCTTTCCGAGAGCAGGAGAGTCGGAAGAAATATCAAGAGGGGCAGGGGCAGTAGGCTTGTCGGGAGTGGTGGAAGCATGTCTCTCACCATGTCGAGCTCGTTTGCTCGAATCTTCTACTACATGACCTTTTCCCCGGTCATCGTGTGATTTCCTTTTATAGGAATCGTCACCTCTCTGCGGGGAGTCGCGATGCTCATCCCTATCCCTTCTATCACGACGTTCTTCGGCATCCCTCCTTTCCCGAGCTTTTCGAGCAGCCCTCTCTTCATCAGACTCCCTATAGGAAGAGAAGTAGCGCCCATAATTATACTGTCCACGCCCACCATAGCGTTGAAAATCTTGATAGTATGATCCACCGCGTGTCATTGGAGAATCTGAAATAAGAAAAGATAAGCTTCAGAAATCTTTAAAGCATAAGAAGATAAGTGCATAAGTGTGCTGGAAAATTCTTAAGTGGTGTGTGAAGTGCAAACTACTCGCGTTGGGCTAACGAACCACTTCTCAGTTGGGGGGATGTAATAGGTTTCGCTATCGGTGGCAATTCTTGGGATAAAGGAGTTGGAGTCAGTTGGAGGGCAGATGTCGCTTCAATTGTTGGAGGTATAACTTTACCACGAGCAGGATCATCTTTAGAGAGCTCTTGGGAAGAGATAAATAAGTCACTTAAATCCCCAAAGACATCATCATCGTCATGCCTAGCCTGGTTCCCTCCATCAGTTCCTTTATCGGCATTTTTCATAGTTTGGGAAGGTTGCTCCTCTTCTTCTTCAGTAATGGGGGGAAGCGCGGACTTTTCGGATGGCCCCGTGTCGTCTCGTGGAGTAGAGCACTTCACTAATGGAGTTCCAGTAGAAGTTTCTCCCTGCACACGATCTTTAGTGGAGACCGAGGCGTCGAGAGTTTTCGTCGGAGAATCGGGAACTTCAGTCGGGGCTTCATGAGGCTGAGTAAAGCGAGAGGGATGGAGAAGTCCGTATTGGTGTAAAAATTCATCGCTTAGCAGAAACTTTATGCTCCTTTCTTCTGCCGGCACAGCATTTAATCTTTCTAAAATTTGCTTAAAACTTGGGTCCCTGGTAGGGGGTGGAAGCGCTAAAACAGGAACAAAGAATGAAGTTAGCAACTAAAAGTTCGGATCTCAAAAATGGCTTCAAAGCGGAAAGAATATAGACAGGAAATCTTACTTCCTACTCTCCAGATGGCATAAAACCCTGGAGGGCAACGAACGAAGAAAAACTGATTCAAAAATCCGTGAGCGCTTTCGGGGAGATCAGTAATAAGTTTGCGGTTTCGAGCGCTTCTTATAACCACAATGGAGGGATGGTCTTTAATTTTTGTAAATGAGCAAAAATAACAGATCTCCCCGAAGCTTGGTAGTCGATCCAAGGTTCTCCTAAATAGAACACATAACCCCATCAGAATAGCATAGCCATTGGGGTGTAATTGGAATGGAGAGATAGACAGCCGAAGCAAGAACTGTTGAAGAAAGTCGTTAAAAGGAGGAATAGCGCCATTTAAGCACATTTGGCGATTGACAGCAACAAAACCAAGAGGTGGCCTATCGGCAGTATCATTTGGCCCCGGTAGTAAGGCGTCAGCATCATCGATGCCAAACTGGACGCACAATTGATTAAACGTCCGTTGATTCAGAGTTGTTGGTATTCTCTCTGGAGGGTTATCCACAGGAATAGCTACCGGAAAGGTATCTTCAGTCTGACTCATCGGCTCTTCTTGATGAGAAGTCATTCTACACAAGCAACTGGATGTTCAAATGCGAAGGTGCGCGTTTCCTAAAAAGTGTGAAGTGTTGTGCAAGACTAGAAAAGTGACAAGTATATATAACTAGGATTACACTAATCGATGCTTGATCGATGGTAAACATTTCAGAACTTGTTAACTTAAAAGTTCAAACATAATATTAGTGCAAGCAAGTCGATTTCAATTGACTACTTCAGCATTGCTTTGATATTTTGTTTGAAATAGATATATTAAAGGCACTTCATATATGCAGTTCATTCAAGTTAATCATCTATCGTTAACTAATCTGTCATTCGGTGTGGGCAATCAATGACAGTATATTCGTCCCAATTTTCTGTAAACATTGTGTTAGACAGGTTATTAGCTTGCAAGAGTGACCTGTGGAAAAAATACGACAAAGTTCAACAGTTCAAAGTTCAAGCAAAATTTACAAGTGTTAAGTCGTCAACGACTCAATAATTCTTTGTATTGGTTAAGCTAAGTCATTGGTTATTTGGATGACTCGGTTACGGCCTAAAGGATATGCGGCGAGTTAAGTTAAGTTCTATAAGTTGTAATGTGCATGAAGGAAAAAGCCTCAAATCAGAACAATGCAAATTTCTTTAAATCCTGTCTCGGCCGCGACTCAAATCTAAGGAGGCATTTAGTTGAGTCGGTCATAGGTTCAAGCATGGAAAAGAGGCTCAAGTACTGAGTCGTTCAGGGCTTATGGTTTGAGTCGTGTATAGTTTGAAAGGTTGAGTCATGGAAAGTAACCCAAGTGCTGAGTCGTTCACGGCTCATGGCTTGAGTCGTTCGCGACTTATAGTTTAAGTCATCTACGGTTTATGGCTAAAGCATTGAGTCGTATACGGCTGAGATTGCAAGGCTTTTCAGAATCAGTGGTCGAAAGGCAAAACCTAATTCGCTAACTCTTGGAATTCCTCATCACGCCTCATCTCACAGCCCCCCTTTTCCTGTCTCAATCCACTAACCCGGTAATGCTAAGGCAACAAGGATCTGTCACATTCCCAATGGAGCCCATCGTCCTTCCATACCAACAAATCACCCGAGAAACAATCTGAAATGTTTCGCATCGATCTTAAATTCAATGCATTGCTGAACTCGCGTATCGAATAGTGATCTAGAATCAATTACAACAATTCAAAGTGAAGCGCAGCACATGAAAACAAACTAAAGCCGAAAGATGAGAATTTGTGATTCAACGTTGATTATTATGGATTAAGATTGAATTTGCTTACGAAGTATAATGGTTGGGATGAATCGGAGAGTAGCAGGGTTGAATTCGCCTTCGGAAATGAGATTCAAAGATGCGTTAATGGCGTCACAAGATGATGAGACAGAGATCAAGTGAGGAAGAAGAACAACGCAATAGCTTATATACAAGGCAGGGGAGAATGAGAAAGGACTCACGAGTCATAGGCCGCCCTGAGTCGGTCACGACTCAAGAAGAAAGTCGAAGCACACGACTCATGATATAAGCGTGTACTTCGAGGGGCAATTGTTAACGCCGAGCGACTCAAGGAGCCTACGACCCATAATAGTTACCGACTCATGTAAAGGAGCGACTCAGTAAGTGCCGACTCATCAAGACTAGCGACTCAACTAGCCCACGACTCATCCTATAAGGCCACTCAAAGGAGCGACTCACGACTTAAGGAGCCTAATAAGTTAAAGCGTCAGCGACTCAACATGTAGGGCAGTCAGCGACTCATTGGTGGCAACGACTCAGCGAGCTAGTGCTTTAAAGGTACAGTGTGGATTAACGACTCAGCAGGGTCTGCGACTCAAGGCCTAGACCAATTCAACGACTCAAGAGGCCGCTACGACTCAAAAGATGGGCCGACACACGACACAAGACTCAGAGGCAAGTTCAAGATCATGCTGCAAAGAAGTGACTTGCAGACGACTCACGACTCATCATGAGTCGGTCACGACTCATGATGAGTCGACCACGACTCATGACTTTGCAATTTCAGCCTAGGAAGTTTGCCTATAAATACGTAGCCACTTCCAACGTTCAAAGGACTTTTGGGGACTGACTTCCTACGGGCCATTACTCTGCTATTGTCTCGACTTCAAGCAACACTCAAGCAACATTTCTATCACTCCAATCACCAAAGACATTTCAACAAATCTCGTGAAGAAAAATAACTCATTCATCATGCATTCAAAGGATTCTTCTACATCGGGGTTTGAGATATTTGTCTAAGTGTGTTGTAATCGGAGTTGATTGTAAAAAACTGTATCTAAATAAACAATAAAGAGCTTCAAAGTGGACGTAGGCTTGATCCTAAGCCGAACCACTATAAATACTGTGTCTCTTACTGTTTTTCTACATACTTTCTGCTTATTTCTGATTCCCATACAAGTGGGTGGTGCTTTCACAATCACATCTTATACACTAGGGTGTTGGCGTTTAAATTTAAGCGTTAACACCTTCGAAATCATTAAACTCTTTCGAAAGCTTTAGGAAGCGGCTTAGTACATTTATAAACAAAAGCTACTTTTTGAACTAGTTGATGACTTCAATCCATTCGAAAGGCATAGGGTCGGCGGTAGGGTTTTGACTGGGTTCAATCTACTATTTCGAAAGCATTGATTTAAAATCAAAGTAACTTATTTGAAAGCTTCTCTTTAAACTGGAAAAGGTGGCAACCCCTTCAAAAGCTATTTAAAAGTCCCTTTCTAAAGCATTGGTTTCAAAACCATTAAAAGCATCCATTAAAACAAGGCAAGTGCTTATCTTTTGAGAGTAAAACAAAGGTTTCGACCCCATCGAAAGCTAGGTTTCAGCACCATGCCTTCTTCCCTTCTCCAATCCATTATGTGCCAACATATTGATACCTTGTGTATTGGCCGTTTCGGCTTGGTAGGTTTCAACTTGATTGAGGCGGTAGCATAGGGTTGAAACGTTGCTTCTGAAAGAGGCAAAACATAATTTCTGGGCAAAGATTGTTTTTATGCCTTTTTAAGTAATTGCAATTTATCTAACCTCCCTATTTGTAAACATTTAGTTGGTTACCATAAAATTTTTGAATTCTTTCCAAAATAAAACCGCCGTTGTAATTTTTGATATAATGAAATTAATTTAGCAAATTAGCCCTTCTTCTAGCAAAATAATTAAATCATTTAAGTCCTCCATCTAAAATAATTTAACCCCTATAGTAAATTATATAGAAAAATCTCTAAAAATCATAGAAATTCACTTTGAATATGTTATCTAACATATATAAATTTCAGACCCAAATTCTTCATAATATAGCCAAAATTAATTTCTAAACCCAATTGTTCATATTTTCCTTTGAAAGTTCATAATAAATTTCCAAAGCTTGGAAAATTATAAAAATTAAAACTCATCTCCAAAATATGGTTTTACATAATAAATAAATTCCTCATTACATATGAAATTAAATATAAATGATCTTAGCCTTAAAACCATGTAAAACACTTGTCAAACAATCTTTTTTGAATCGTACATATCATAAAATCCAAGCATATCATCATAAAAAATTATCATAATGGATTTATACTTAAACCCAAAATCAAATGATCATTAAAACAAAATTAAATATGGTTTTGATTGTTGTTCACTTTGATTAGGATAAAGAATTTGAGATTTGATCCTTGATTAATTCACCTAGCTTGATTCCTTTGCTTTAGATGAATTTCTCTCCTCTTTTCCTCCTAAGTAATGGCCGACTTGAGCTTTAGGTTTACATTTTTAACATTTTGAAAAATGAACATATAGGGAGAACATGGATTTTAAAGGGTTATTGTAATAAAGTGCGGCTATTACCTATAAGGCCTAAGTTTTATTCTTTTATTAATTATCTAATAAACCTTTCATAAGCTCATTTATTTAATTAAGCTCGGCCTCTAAATAAATTTTCAAATCTCAATGCCCTTATCACTCTAGTATTTACATTATTCTATTTAATTTATCTAATTAAATCTCCTGAAAAACGTTATTAAAAATTAGGTGTGTTACGTATATAGTTTACTTTTATAATAAAATATTTCAATATATAGATATTAAAATTATATATATAACTTTGTATAAACGTATAATTTATATATAAGAATATATATACATAATACCAACAAAATGTATATATATTAATTAATATATAATGTGTTCATATCATTTATAATATAAAAAGTAAATATTTTATGTTGTTGTAATATTAAAAATGGTGCATGTAAAAATGTTTAACCGCTAACTTTCTGTCAGTTTAGAAAATAGTTGATCAAATTTTAATAAAAAATGACCATAAGTGCACGATGTATAATTCTAGTACGTGGCGAGTACAAGTCGATCCGTAGGGAACTATATTAATTTTAAAAAATTTATTCAATTAAATTAGACCAAGAATGGAAGTTGTGATTGGCTAAAAATGTAAATAAACTAGAAAAATAAAATGGATAAAAATATGAGAGTTTGAAGGCAATACAGAGGCAATGTCCTTCTCATGATCACATAAATCAACAAAATGAAATTATGATCTCTCTTTTGGTCATTAGTGAATTTAATTGATATGTTTATCATAAGTATGGCATATTTTTGCTATTAATTAGCCTAATATAAACCAACAAACTTTAACTACCAACTAAACCACTCTTTAACTCTCATGAAAATGACAATGAACTTGAAAAGAAAATCTATTCTAAGCATGATCTATTAACTATTAATTAGAATATATGCCATTAAATTTTGATTTTAATATTCACTTTGTTACCATAATCATATGTAGATGAAGAGGTATTTTGTTATTGCGTTTTTTTTAAGAATAGCCTATTTGGTGTCAACAACATAGGCTGTCTCAAAGCTAAAACGACAAAAATTTTACCCATTCAAACATTCTTAACTAAGCACAAAAGGAGATCATAATTAGTATATTGTTGAATCTACATGATTAAGAGAGCTTCATCACCCCTAAATTGAAGGGGTTTAGCCTATCATATTTATTATCATTTCAACAAATGTAGAGTTCAACATGAAACAAAAACAAGAAGAAAACGAGAGATAAATAAAATAAAAGCTAAGCTACTTGCATAAAATAAAACTAACTGCTAACATGAAAGGAAAAGAGCATGTAAATAAAAAGAGCATAAATTAACGTTGCATAAAAATGTAATGATCGGTAATTTTGGATAATTAAAAATAGTTAATTAATAATATTTTGTGATTTAATGTTGGAAGAAATAAAAATTTATGATTTAATAATAAGAATATAACGGGAATACAATGTAATGGTATTAATTTAAGGTAATTGATAGCTTCTTTAAATATAATTTCAATTAAATAAAATGATTAAAAGTCATAATTGGTTATAGATTGTAAATTAATTATAATAAGGTGTGTATTAATTGATAATTGGATTTAAAGAGTAGTTGATAATTTAAATATTTATTTATTGATGAAATAATGTGTAATACATTGAATTGAATAAAATTTGTGCAACGTAAGTTGTTATAACATTTGTTTGTAAATAATAAACTTATAAATGTTATTAACTGTAGAAATGGCGACAATTGTTATTCATTACCAATTTAATTAATCAATTACAAATAAATGTAAATACATGTTACATTAATATGAGCTAATACAATAACTGCAAATTGGGAATGTAATAAAATGTATAGAAATGTCAGTTGCATTCATAAGACAATGATTGAATTAATAGAATAGTAAAAAAAAAGATAAATAAATTTATTAGGATTATAATAAAATTGACAAAATTCAAGGTAATTGAAATATGGCTAATATGGTAAAATATGAAATTAAAGAATATTAATGAAAGTTATAAACCAATATTGAATATATGTATAGGGTAATGAATGATGAAATAAAAGATTGAAATCAAATTAAATCAATTTATTGGAATTAGTTATAATTAATTGAAATTTATTTACAGTCGGAACATAACACTGTAATTTGTGTAATAATTTACACCAAAAGTATATGTAAATTTGTTATAAATTTTATTAATGTCTAAGTAATCAAAAATGATTAAAAAATTGTTATTAAATTTGAAATTAAAAAGTGATTTAACTGATTTAATAATAAATCATTCAATTAACGTAAAAAAACCATTTTGGCCACTATCACGGATTTCGATGAAACCAGTTTCATCGGATCTGTAACGGTAAATTATTGTAAGGTTTCAAGTTTCGTAGCGATCGGACCTGTGATTTGATCGTACGGACTCGAAATGCGTAGAAATCAATTTAATTAAATTCAATTGAAATCAATTTGAAATAAGCTAATTTTAAGCTAACTTCTTCATACGATAGAATTAGGACTTGAAACTTATCTCATTGAATTTAAAAATATTGAAAACACCTATTTTGATATATGGGTTGACCCATTTTCATTCCGGAGACAGAATGGCTTTTCGGGTCATATTTGTTGTTTCAAATAAATTTGGATGTTCATTCTTTCGTATCGGGACTCGGTTACATAAATAGTCTTTATCTAAAACCTTAGCAGTCATTACCTTATTCAGTACATACCATTTTCATCTGTCTACTTTTCCTTCTCAATGGCAGAACCAAATCCAGTTTCAAAACCCTAATTCTCAAATTGCAAATTCCGTTTCAAATTCAATTCCAAAATCAAACTCCTTCGAACCCTAACAAATTATATATCATTTTGAAGCTCATGACGAGCACAATCCACTAGTGGAAGTCGTTTTTTCCATTGAATCATCATTTGTCCTTAAATCAGTGTTTTGTTCTCAGCCGTCTGTAGGCCATTGCCTTGTTTAACGGTGGATTTACGACGAGGAGGCGATCGGGTGGCACTGGCGTGTAGGGGGCCGAGGCATGCCGATCCAAGGGGTTCATGGGGGTCAAAGGTGAATGAAATCTCCAGGAATTCCTGACCTAGCTAGCAACGGCGGCGGTAGGCTGGGGGGTTGTGCGACATCGCGTGGGAATAGGCGAGGTCAGCCTGAGGCGCCGAAGTCAGTGGCATTGCTTGATCGGAGGTTCGAGCATTTTGGTGGCGACAAAAATTGCAAATAGGGTGGCAGCTGACCTACAAGCACGTGCGTAGGCTTCTTGGAGTGAGGTTGAATTCGTACGCTAATGACGTGGATAGTAATTTACGTGTATAATTCTATTTTTTTTATTTGTTTAAATTTAAATTGTATAATCCTCTAACTATCATAACTTTCACATACGATGTCGGGTTTATACGCAGTTTGTTCCACTGCGATCATATCGAAATTCTGGACATTTGGGCACTTGTTTGAACAAATTCTAAAACTGTTGAAATTTTGGCCTTTATTTGAATTTCAAATCGATTTTAAATTCAAAGGTGAGTGTTTTAACCCACTCATAATTACTACACTATCTTATGTTAGTTAAATTAAATTTATGATGTGATTAGGAATTAACTGATTGATTTTGGTATATTTAAATTGTTATACTTGTTAAATTTGACTTTTATTGCATTTGATCATTGTTTAATTTAATATTGAATTTAAATGGTTGATTTTATATCTGTTATTGATTATCAGTTATCTATTGATGTTTACAAATTGATTTGGATGATGATTATGATGGATGTTTGATTGTTGATATTGGATGACTGGATATTGTATTTTATATTGTTATAACGCTGCAAGTTCCCTATGGGTTGAAATGATACATACCCAAATGATATATAGATTAGGGAAAAATCGTTATGGGTTGAAATGATAGACTCAAGCGATTTTATGGATTTTTATTAAATTCAGGATTGCGGTTTAAAATGATATATAATCGTAAAATTTTAAATTGCGGATTGAAATGATAAATATCTGTATCACTTGACCATAGGGTAGAGAATTATATACGAACACCGGATTGGTTAAATTAAATAATTTTTAATTCCCTAAATTTTGAATTCAGTTAACTGCGTTTTGAACTAGAAATTTATGTCTATAAACTGAATTATTATTGATAATCCAGGAGGTGATGTTGAAACTAGAATTGATTT
The DNA here is from genome assembly GCA_030765085.1 of Allium cepa. Classification (NCBI taxonomy): domain Eukaryota; kingdom Viridiplantae; phylum Streptophyta; class Magnoliopsida; order Asparagales; family Amaryllidaceae; genus Allium; species Allium cepa. The sequence continues at coordinate 251,673,444 of CM060943.1, forward strand.
AATGAATTGTTCAAAGAATTTAAAGTGAAATTTCAAAGTTGAAGTGTCAAATATAAATGAATTTATCGAAATTGAGTTGTTGAAATGTTTGGATATAACTTTGGAATCTAATTTAAACTTAAACTATTTTAATTAAATCAACTATTTTAATCAATTAAAAATTATTTTATTTTATTTTAATCTATTATAACTTATTCAATCCAGTTTAATCTATTTTACCTATTTTGAACTAATTAAATTTAATTTATTTATTTTAAATCTACTTAGTTTATTTTAAATCTATTTAATATAATTTTAATCTATTTAATCTATTTTAAATTTATTTAATACATTTAAAATTTATTGAATATATTTTAAATCTATTTAATCTATTTTAAATTTATTTAATCTATTTAAATCTACTTAATATAATTTAAATCTATTTAATATATAATTAATCTATTTAAATCATTTCAAACCTATTTAAATCATTTTAAATCTAATTAAATAAAATTTGAATATGTTTAAACTATTTTTACTATTCAAACTATTTTAATCTATTCGTACTATTTTTAGGCTATTAAAACAATTCATGACCATCTAAGCTATTTTCTAAAATTTCAGACTATGTAAAGTTAAAATATTTGTATTTAAATCCTTGATGATGATACAACTTAAGTTGGAATTTGGAATTAATACCTTTTTGTGAACGGACATATTTGAGTAAATATGATTTTGAAAGTGAATATGGTTTTGAAAGTGAATATGATTTCGAAAGTGATATGGTTTGAAATCAATATGATATTTTGATATTAAGTATAAATTGACTTTTGAGATGTAAAAGAAGCATCCGGTGTGAAATAAGCATTTAGTTGTTAAAGAGACCGAGATCGGATATTGTCATACTCTCTGCCAATATCGAAAACTACTTTAACAACTATATACGTGGTGGAGATTTCAGAAATGAAGTAGGATTCTTTGGAGAACGATTTCATATGAGGTATTTACGTAACCCTGACACCCGCGAGTGAGCTTAGATGTGGCTAAAACAGGAGCTATACCTAGGCCAAGTGAGGTCATTCCTCTTATCAGACATGCTTCTTCAATACCACATTTATTACTTTGTGATTGATATGGAGGCCACCCCTTGATTTGATTATGGAAGTGTGTTCCGAGGTGGACGGTAGTAGCTGCTATGCATAACCATAGCTCAGTTCTGCAATTGGTATATCTACCCTGGCATTGCCTCGAGTGCCCTGTTCACATGGTCTAGAGCGCCTTTTACGAGTTGGGTTTGTACCATACCTATGGAGTGTCCTCTTATAGCCCTCCAGTTTATGGAGGAATTACGGTACTATATAGACTAAGGAAATATATAAAAATGTGTTAAGGGGGATATGGGTAACGCCTTAATGCTATTTTAATATTTTACGTTACCGTAGACACTATTATAATACCGTATTGTACTACATAGTAAATATTTTAACGGGTCATTAGGAGATGGAAATCTCAAACATCTCTTAAGTTATTGCACTCATGATTGACACTGGATAGGAGATGTCAAAACCCGTAAATATCTCTAATGTCGTTACACTCATATTTATTTACTGTTAATTTAACTTACATAAGAACTTTTAGTTCTGACTCGAGCGTTTTGTCTATCCAATTCGCTCGTGTCGGTCTGAGCTTTTTAGTTTATCAAATACTACTTTCTGGAAGACGAAGACGAAGATATAATACTATTATTATTTGTTTTATTTATTCCGTCGCATCATGTTGTTCTGCTGCATTTATTAATTTATTCCTGTTTTATGTAACTTTGATTTTGTGTTGTAAAAGATAATCAAATGTATTTATAAATTGCTTCATGAACTGTAATTTGATTATTATATTTTGTCATTCAATTGAAGATTCTCTATTTGTTTTATTTTTTTTTCTCCTTTTTCTTATTTACTCCATAACAATCTGCCCCTTTGAATGGTTTAAGTCTGACGTGTGTGGTTTATCATCGATTTAAACCGTTCAAAAAGGCAGGTCGTTACAAAAAATAAATTGCATAAAAGAAGAAAATAGCTAAGTGGCCATGAAATAGAGAGTTTATATTATTTTTGAGTCTGAAACTGAACTAACTAAAGAGAAGGCTAAGAGCTTAATTACATTAACATATGGGGTATTTAAAAAAGCTTTGAAACCCGAATCATAATTTTAGGGACTACCCAAATTGCCCTTAAAGAAGTATGGCCACCAATTTATCATTAGCATGAATTAATCCTCCACTTAAATGTGCATGTAGCTTTAATTTCCATTAACATGTGCATTAGCTCTTAATAGGGGATTATGGTAAGTGGGTAGTTGGGGTCCTCAATGTTGTCATGAAATGATTTATTTCAATCTCCATTTGTTTCATTCTCTTGTGCATGTATATCTTTATGAAGCCTCTTCCAAAATTCACTAAAATTACTATATAACAACATTGAAATATCCAAGTAAAATTTTCTCAAATTAATTCATACACAGACCATTTTGCCCTTATATGAAGACGAATAAACAATGATTTGAAAATAATTTGAATTTTGGTTTAAACATGTTAAAATACCCTATATGCTCGTTTATTTAATTAAACTAGATTAAATATGGAAATAAAAATATGCACATTTACGTGCACATCAAATACTCCCACACTTATCTTTTTATTCGCCCTCGAAAAAACTAAAACTAAGATAAATCCATTTTCATACGGATCACGATTGCATTGAGCATATGTAACAAGCGGTTAAACCTCTATGTGTCCCTAGTAGGAAGAATGTTGTCTCATGAGAGTTTTTAGTGGATACTACCCATAAAATCCAAATGTGAAATGAAAATTTCCTAAATGCAAGATCTATCTAAAAAGATATGAATGTAAGGTTTTTGAGAGTATTTACAAATGACGGATTCACTTTTAAATTGAAAAAAATAAATTAGATATAAGTTCTGGTCATATCAAGAAGTTAAAGTCCTTTTACTTGTCAAAATTTTCGATATAAATAAAGTTATCATCACAATTAAACTCTTGTTTAGCTAGTTGTTTCGACTGATAACATAGTGCAACTATGACATAGATTCTTAGTTGATTACCAAAGTTTTTCAGAGTGATATTTTCATATCTTTTGGATAACAAGTCAAATAAAATAACTAAAATAGTGCTTGGATTTCATTTGCTTACTCTCTCTTATTTTTGAAAATTATTGATATTAACAATATTTACTTATGCCTAACTCAGAAAACTGAGGCCGGATATATTTCCATGCACTGCCTTGCGGGCTTACGTGAGGGGAATACAAAGCCTGGCAAGTGAACAAACAAGTGTGTACACCTATTGACTATAGGCGTTATTAATGAAAGAATCTTTTATAAACATCCACCTAACTCGGATAAACTTAGGCCAGATACACCGATCGTGCACTGTCTTTCGGCTCAAGTGAGAAGGTACAGAGCGTGGCGAGTGAACACATAAGTATACGAACACATGACTCTAGGTGTTAATAAAATATATAAATATACAAATATATATATATTTGTGTGTGTGTTTGTTTGTTTGTTTTTTTATGTTTTTTTTATTTTTGGAAGAAAGAGTTTTGCAAAATCATCTTAGCACCATTTAACTTAGAAGATAAAAAATGCTATATGTTTTTCTTTAAATCCACCACTTTTTAAACAAAGACTTTCAATTAGAATATACTTCATAATTATCACCCATGAATATTCCTATATACTAGTTAAACTATTGTTGCTTGAAATCATACTTTATTTTTATTTTTGTTAAGACAAATAATTTTTCAAAAATTTCAATTTAATAACCAAAATCCGACACTTATCCTATAGTGTTTGTCTAAAAGTAAACCAAAATGCTAGAAATTTTTTTGTTTTGTTTTGTTTTGTTTTTAAATTTTGATTTTTTTTGGAAGGAAAATGCAAAAAAAAAACCATGAAAAATCGTAAATGAAGATGAGATTCCCCCCTAACACTTGATTTTGACTGTGTCCCTACAGTCAACCCAAGTAAAACGAGAAAAATAAACTAAAAACACGACATATATTTACATAAATTGAAATGATTATTATTTATATGACAACATAAAATATATCATCACAGAGTAAATGAACCGGTCTTTCGAAGACCTATTCATTTGTTTCGTCAAGTATTGTAACGACCGAATAGCAACTCAAAAAATCATCTTTTAATTACTTTTTATTTCTACTTGTTTTGCCTTTGATTTTTCATAGAAGGAAGCTTGCTTCATTTTTTTCTATTTCTTTATTACTATGTTTAAAAAAAGAAGAAGAGGGAAGTGTTTTAAAGAAATAGGTAGGCACTAGGGTGGCTGATGTGAATATAGGGTGCGGCAGAAAAGAAGGATTCAGTGTATAGTTTGAAATAGGTGGAAATGTATTATATTAAAATTCAAAATAACCAGATATTTAATTCCAAACCTTGATCGAGGCATGCCGCCCGACATTTCCAATGTTATATCCTTATTCCGAACACAATGGAACAAGTTCCGAGACCTAATTTCGATCCTATGGAGAAGATAGCTTTTCGAACCCAATTATTTATTAAATTTTCGATATTAAATTCAACGCGTTTCAATCCCATATGACTGAACTATAATTTCAAACGCTACAAAATTTGAAATCTGGTAATAATATACTATCATGGATCCAATAACACTAGTTCCATCGAAATTCGAGACTATGCCCATGGAGGCTATTTTAGATATTAATTTAAAACAAGTTATTTTTAAAATCGACTAAATCACTTCTAAATTAAATTTAAAAGTTTTATTACATTCATTCTTATTAATATAAATTAAATAAGACTTTAAATCATTTTTATCCAAATAAAATCTAAGATCTAAATTATTTGAACGATTTTCATTTATTAAATTCAACAATTAAATTATCCAATAAATCATTATATTTGAAATTCAAGTTACTAAATCTATAAAATTAACTTTCAAATATTTAAAATCAATTAAATATTCAAATTTCAAACCACTAAAATTTTGGGTCGTTACATTCCTCCCCTCTTAAAAGAATTTCGTCCGCGAAATTTGCCAAGGTAGGAAAAATGCCCAAACCAATTTTTTTTCTAAAAAAATTAGTTGAAATAACTTTCTAAATCCATTTAAGTCTTTCGCCTTCCAAGATAATGTTTTTAACCTTATTATCACCCTTCCTTATGTCTTATCATCTATGGGTTCAAACTAATTACATACATTTTATCATTTCAAGTTATGATCCAAAATCAAATTTTAGTTATTAAAAATTTTCTTTAAAATTTCCAACTCTTTAAATTTTTGAAAAATTTCGTCAACATCTCCTTTGCACAGCTAGATCGGAACAACTACAGATCACCACGATGAGTCCAAACCAAAAAGAAAACAAAGCCAAATCGTTCAACATAAAACCATCAAATGCAAACAATAATTTAAACATGTGCCTTTTAGTCGAGCAACTTAATTTTCTTATGAAATCAGAGGCATCAAATTTCCTCTTGCTTTTATATACCTGCCTCTACTTTACTAACGATATCCAATCATATAATTCAAAATCATACTAATTTACATTTTCAATTTCCAATATTTGCTTTACTTAAGCCTGTATGATGTACATATATCATCCGTATGCAATATCAAATCTGATCGCTCATTCGATCACATAATTTCACTTTCAAACTGGTATCGTTCACATAACCACTCTAGTGTAGACTTAGATTTGTTTCCCTGATTAGAAACTGTCATTCTCCTTATATAGCCATATACTATTATAGAGAATCCAAGAATCAATCAAAAATCCATATCCAGTGTTCGTACTCAAAAATCGAGCAAAATCCTAACTCAGATTGATATAAATTATCTCGAAATTCTGTGCTCGATCTAGATCAAACCGTCATGTGAATAAAATAATATATGCTACAACTTACATATTTATTTCCATTGGTTTCTTAGTTAACCCAAATTCCTTTTCACATTTACTTCCTTTCCACTCAATTATTCACAGTTATCATTCACGTTTATAATTCACACTCACCTATCTACATTCAAATATTTACTTAATATACTCCTTTCCGTACTAATCTCACTTAAGAATCTAGTCTATCAAATTCTATGTTTAACTTATTTCACTCTATGTTAATTCATTTGTGGATCATTTCATAAACCTTAAGTTTATAAACATTTTATACAAACTTCTTACGTTTATTATCACTTCACAACTTAAGCCTATATCCATTTTAAATCAGTTTCAATTCCATTTAACTCAATCCATTTGTTTCAATTTCAATATCTAATTCTATTAACTAACATTCCAATCAACTCATTAATATATTTAATTATTTTATCCACTAATTCATTTCAAATCTCAAACTAATTTATTCCAAAATTTATTTTACTTAACTTAAATTCCAAAACTTGCTTTTCCTAATATTTGTACTCAACAAATTAAAACATTATTTTAACTTACTAATTCTCGAATTGTATAAATTATCAAACTTATTTCCTTATATTTTCCTAAAACACTCAAATGAGAATTCCTAGAGTTTTAAACTCCTTATTCTAAAGTATTTCAAATTATCTTTGAAACCATATACACACATAATCCCTTGGTATATCAAATCATTGTTTTGAATTTTTGAAATCAAAACCAGTTTCACCAAACAAAACTCCAGTTGGTAACATTTCCTCCCTTGGAAACCGAAAATGAAAGTCGATGATGCTGCAGTCATCACCGAAATTATTTTCTAGCGACCGAAGTGAACTCAGTGCTTTTTATTCCTTTTAAAATCCTTTTAAAAATATTTCTATTCAAGAATATTTTTTCAAACAACACTTATTATTTTCCAAAAAATTGAAAAATAATTTTAAAACCAACGGAAATTAAATTCTCAAATACCTAACTTTTAAATCCTTCCCAATTTATAAACCACTTTTATAAATCATATTTACATAATTCATTATGTTATATGAAATTATTTTTCAACCTTAAATCTTGCTTACATTATAATATCAACTTTTATACGATCATCAACTATTACCCAGCCTTTTGGAAAGGCCATAAATAGGCGGATTTAACCAAATCGACTTCACGTTTATTGAGGCTGGAATATCATGGATTTGATTCATATGGATGGATAATTAATATGAAGCCCAAATTAAGCATGATCGATGGATAAACAATGCAATGTCCTTGGAAGATGGACACTGGCTTGGATAAAAATGGATCGGCATCGGTTGGATTAGCATAAGCATGGATCGGCAATAACTAGGGTCCCCATAATCTGGATTGGCATAAAGAAGGCTCGGCATGGCCTATGGAAGGGATTGGTTCCGCATCCACTTGAACAATCGGCATATATCGTATGGTTCAGATCGATAGGAAGGCTAAGGTTTGGCTTGGTTTGGGTCAGCAAAAAGGATATAGGTCGATATAGTGTGGATGGGTAGATGTGGCTCGATGGTGATCTGGGTTAGCAGATGTGGCTTGATGGTGATCTGGGTCGAAATTTCTGGATCAGTCGTGTTGGAGTAGGTCGGTAAGAAGCAAGGAGACGATGTGGAGTGGGTCGGTCGGACAAAGGAAGGAAGGTCATGCATGGTTTTGAATGAATGGTTATGGTCTCAAATGGATTGAGGCACATGGGTCAGCCATACGTGGTTCGGTCGCAGTTGTTCGGTCATGATGGAGTGAACCGGCATAAGGTAGTGGATCAGTATGGTTGAGTGGATCAGGGTCGGCCTTTTATTTCTGGTTCGGCATTGAGTATCTTCGAGTTCTAGCCCTGCTTACTTCGAGTCAAGCATGAGGTTGCTTCGAGCCACTCCCGGGGCAAGACTGGATTAGCATGCTCGACGTTTAGGGTTGGTCTTAATGGTGAGTTTGGGATAGACTATGGTCTTGGTAGGCCAGGACTATGCACGAAGCTCAGTAACTCGGGTTTTGCCTATAAATACATCATATGGGGCTTCAGAAAAGGGATCTTCATTCTGCTCCCTTTCTTCTTCCCCATTAAGGCTACTCCGCCATTGTTGCTTTAAAAACTCTAGGTTGTAACTGTAATTCATTCTGATATAAAAAGGAAAGTTATGGAGTGGAAGTAGGTCGGAATTAGCCGAACCACTATAAATCCTCTATTATTACTGCTTTCTTTTTAATTTGTACTATTCTTCATATTTATAATCTCTACATACACTCTACATGTGATCTATAACTGTGATTTGGTGCTTTCATCCGGATTTGGGTTTTAGTGACCAATTTTGGCACTAATATTTTAGTGCTTTCACCGAGAAAGCTAGCACTCAGGGATTCAGAAGCTCGGGGTTTGGATTTAAAGGCTTAAGAACTTGGATTCTAGAGACTATGGCAAAGCAATCAACTAGGAGACAGAGGACGGAAAGAAGTCAGTAGGAGGGAAGTAAGGAGGCTTCCTCTGGAGCTAATCAAATCTCCATCTACATCACTAGGGAAGAGATGCAGGTCATGATGAATTCCATGCAGGAACGGTTGAAAAGGAAAGAGAAAATGATGTAGGCACTTTTAAGACAATTTGGACAAGCAGGAACTGCAGGAGCTCAGATCCATGGAGTTAGATCAGAAGGACTCAACCGACAAGTAGATGGAGTGGTTCAACAGGGAGAAGCCCCCAATCAGCATACAACTATCAATCCGGGTGGACCTAGACTTGAGGGCATGCCGCCAAGTAATGCTGGACCAGCCCATGAAGGGATATCAGATGACGCTACACTGTCCGACACTAACACGAATGCAGGAGTGCACGACGAGGAGTGTGTATCGAAATTCCCTTAAGGACTTGGAGGGAGCTTAGGAAATGTAGATGGGTGGCAACCCATGGCAGGTAACACTGGATTGACTGACATCATATGGAAAACTATGCGCAGAGGTCTGACAAACAAGGATTTGGAGGGAGTAAACATGAATCCGTTTACCCATAACATTAGGATGGCTAGGAATCCACCCGGTTTCAAGCTACGCACTCTGGAAGTATACAACGGTAAGACGGATCCCACTGACCACTTGATGAGATACACAAGGAATACGGAAGTGCTAGGGAAATCAGAGGAGGTTATGGCCCGGTGTTTGCCACTATACTTGACCGATATAGCTGCTATGTGGTTCAGACAGCTAGAGGATGGATCTATTGGAACATGGACAGAACTAGTGGATAAGTTCTTGACACAATTTATGAGTTCACATAAAAAGGAGAAAGAATTCGATGACACTGACATCACTTAAGCAGAGGGCGGATGAATCACTCAGGACCTTTTTAACTCGGTTTAATGCAGCAGTTGCCTCGGTGGATCGGTCGGATCAATCAATGGTTCTGATGGCGGCGGTGTCAGGAGTCAAGGATAATTCAGATTTCAAAGTATCGTTGATATGAGACCCACCAATGGATCTCGAGGAATTATTTCACGAAGCTAATAGATTTCTTCGACAAGAGGATGTATGTTTGGATATAAGGTCAAAGGAAGTAAACATGGTTAAGGATGGAGAATCGTCCAGTGAGGGCTCAGGTAAAGATAAGGATAAAGGGAAGAGGAAGCGCTAGGGAGAACCAAAGTCTCTACTTACACAGGACTGAATGAGACAATGGAACAGATATACTTGATACTCGGGATCGCCTTCCATATCGAAGACCAGCGAAGATGGAACCCTTAGAATGCGTAAAGGGCATCAGGAAGGCACTGTCTCTTTCATGACCTGGATGGACATGATACTAACAGCTGCCGACATCTAAAGAAAATAATCGAGAAGCATATAAGGAATGGCCAGTTGCGGCAATATGTCGAAACTCAGAGTGCGGCGGTGGATCAGAAGCAGCCACCGCCTACCTTGAACGACGATGGCACGAGGCCCAAGAATGGTGGCAGGTTGGTCATCAACTAATCGTGATGGTTTGGAATAAGTAACAAACTCTATATAGGCGGCTAAGTCACTTACTCATGTACAGGGACGGAGACAATAGGCATGCTCTGAGATGATGATAAACCGTGACGCTTTGGTTTGTGAAATCAGTTTTTTCTTTTTGGCTTGGACACTTGCTTTTTCTGCTTCGGTTTTGGAGTTCAGTTTGAACCCTCGGTTTTTGTTGTTTTTCTAGGTTGGATTTTGGTTTGGATTTGGATTTTGAATTGGAATTTTGATATGGATTTCTGGTTTTCTGGTTTGAATCTGGATTTCGGATTGGATTTGGTTGCTTTTTGTCTTGTTTTTGGTTAAAAGGTCGTCGAGCATGGACTATCTCAGCAAGGGTCTGGAGAGACCAGGATTCGGCCTAGGACATAGGCACCATAATATCTACCGGTTACTATTACAGGTCTTTGAGTACGGACTATGCTCAACAAGGGTCCATAGTGACCAAGATTCATCTTAGGACGTAAGCCATGGAATTACTCAAGATTCAGGAACACTGAACCAGAAACACCATGGCATTACTTGACATAGGTCGTCCGGTGCAGGTTGCACTTAGCAAGAACCCAGAGAGGTTACGGATTTGGATATTGGCTATAAATAGCTAAGGATTTGGGCATGGACCCGGAGTGGTCCCGGATTTGGATATCGAACCAGAGAGGTCATGGACTCGATTATTGGTTTGGATATGGATGGATTAGAACTTGGCTATCGAATTCGGATTTCGGCTTTGGATTTGGACTTGGCGAGGTCTCGGCTTTAGACCTGCGAGGTCCTCGATTCGGATTAAAGGACCTGGAAAGGTCTCGGACTCGAATAAAATGATCCATAGAGATCGTGGATTCGGTTAATGGATTTGGGATGGATTCGAAATTAGATAACAACTTAGATCGGTCTCGAAGTAAACTATCGGCTTTGGATGGAATTGCTTGGTAATGAATGCAACACGGACTTCGGATATTGGATTTGAGACTATTCAAAACACATATGCCCATAGCAAGGCATGTTTTGGGGGGTAAAAGTTAACCCACCTTTTGGCAAGGCCATAAATAGGTAGATTTAACCTAATCGACTTCACGGTTATCGAGGCTGGAATATCATGGATTTGGTTCAAATGGATGGACAATTAATATGAAGCCAGGATTAAGCATGGTCGATGGATAAATGATGCAATGTCCTTGGAAGATGGACATTGGCTTGGATAAAGAAGGATCGGCGCTGGATTAGCATAAGCATGGATCGGCAATAACTAGGGTCTCTATAATCCGAATTGGCATAGGGAAGGCTCGACATAGCCTATAGAAGGGGTTGGATCGACATCCACTTGAACGATCAGCATATATCGTATGGTTCGAATCGGCATGAAGGTTAGGGTTCGGCCTAGTTTGGGTCGGAAAAAAGGATATGGGTCGATATAGTACGGATCGGCAGATGTGGCTCGGTGGTGATCTGGGTCGGCAGATGTGGCTCGATGGTGATATAGGTTGGTAGATGTGGCTCGGTGGTGATTTGGGTAGGCATTTTTGAATTGGTCATGTTGGAGTGGGTCGGTAGGAAGGCTAGGAGACGACGTGGAGTGGGTCGGCCATACGTGGTTGGCCGCTGTGGTTCGGTCATGATGGAGTGGACCGGAATAAGGTAGTGGATCAGCATGGTTGAGTGGATCAGGGTCGGCCTTTTATTTCTGGTCGGCATTGAGTGTCTTCGAGTTCCAGCCCTGCTTACTTCGAGTCAAACATGAGGTTGCTTTGAGCCACTCCCAAGGCAAGACTGGATCGGCATGCTCGGAGTTTAGGGTTGGTTGTAATGGTGAGTTTGGGATCGGCTGTGGTCTTTATGAGCCCTGACTACTCAGGAAGCCTAGTAACTCGGGTTTTGCCTATAAGTACAACATGTGAGGCTTCAGAAAAGGGATCTTCATTCTGCTCCCCTTCTTCTTCCCCATTAAGGCTACCCCACCATTGTTGTCTTAAAAACTTTAGGTTGTAACTATAATTGATTTTGATATCAATAGAAAGGAAATTTATGGAGTGGACGTAGGCGGAGTTAGCTGAACCACTATAAATCCTCTGTTATTACTACTTTCTTTTTAATTTTTATTGTTCTTCATATTTATACTCTCTAGATACACTCTACCTGTGATCTATAACTATGATTTTGTGCTTTTATCTAGATTTGGGTGTTAGCGACCAATTTTGACGCTAACACCAACAATAAATGATAATCAAATATTATCATTATCTAACATCTAAGCACACCATATAACAATTTCTGAAAAATTATTCCTTTATACATAAAATATAATCCATGTAAAATTATCTCATTTACCCAATTTCAAAACAATATCGTGTCGAATTGCTCTTTTAAGTGTTTAGAGATCGCTATCAATAACATTAATTACTCATATTGACCAGAATCCATAAGCCCTCAACTGACCAATTGACACAATATAAAATAATTTTTATATCACTAATAAATATATGCTCGTATACATACATACACACACACACACTCAAACTCATTGTAGGGTGCTACTGACCTATCTCTAATGAGTTACCCTACCAAAGCCAAAGTTCTCGCTTAGCTTTCAGCTCTGATACCAAATGTAACGATCGAATAGCAACTCAAAGACATCATCTTTAATTTTTTTTTTTAATTTCTACCTATTTTGTTTTGATTTTTCAAAGGAGGGAGCTTGCTTTATTTTTTTTCTATTTCTTCTACGGTGTTTAAAAAATGAAGAAAAGGGAAGCATTTTAAAGAAATAGGTAAGCACTAGGGTGGTTGATGTGAATATAGGGTGCGGCTGAAAAGAAAGGATTCAATTTATAGTTTTAAATCGATGGAAATATATTATATTAAAATTAAAAATATATAGATATTTAATTCCGAACCCCGATCGCGGTGCGCCGCCCGACGTTCTTAATGTTATACCCATATTCTGAATGCAATGGAACAGGTTTCGAGACCTAATTCGATCCTATGAAGAAGATAGCTTTTTGAACCCAATTATTATATTAAATTTCGATATTAAATTCAACATGCTTCTATCTTGTATGACCGAACGATAATTCCAAACGTTACGAAATTTGAAATCCAATAAGAATATACTATTACAAAACCAATGACATTGGTTTTGTCGAAATCCAAGACTATGCCCCGAAAGGCTATTTTATATGTTAATTTAAAACGAGTTATTTTTAAAATCAGTAAATCACTTTTAAATTAAATGTAAAAGTTTTATTACCTTCATTCTAATTAATATAAATTAAATAAGCCTTTAAATCATTTTTATCCAAATAAAATCCAAGGTTTAATTTAGTTAAACGATTTTCAGTTATTAAATACAATAATTAAATTATCCAATAAATCGTTATATTTGAAATTCAATATATTAAATCTATAAAATAACATTCAAATATTCAAAATCAATTACATGTTCCAATTTTAAATCACTGAAATTCTGGGTTGTTACAAGTACGAGAGACACTGCTTAAGCATAGAAACCAAACCAAAAAATATTCAAAGTTGAATGTTGATTTGAAAAAACGAATGTCGTCCTATTAAAAATCGAATGAGTTATTTTGTTTTCGATGATTTTTGGGATAGATAAAACAAATGGTTGAAGTTCAAGTTTATTTTCACCAAATTGAAATTCAAACTTATCATTGAAAACTTCTTCAAAATTATTGAATCAAAATCAAAATGGTGATTTAAATATTCCCCTTTAGAATTCGACAACCCATCTTCGAAAAGTCCAAAGAAAACATGTTTACTAAATTCCTCCTCCTATGTTGAATTTTTCACAACTTCATTACATATATCACGTTCAAAATCTTGTTGTACTCAATTTTTCAAAATCTGAAAAAGGAAGATCGAATTTTAAATCGAGTTTCTCATCCTCAAAAGAATTGAAACCCAACCCAATTACCGTATTTTGAACAATTTCATTAAGATTTTCGTTTTCTATTTCAAAAATGGTTATTTGAAAATTTTCAATTTTGATGAAAGATGGATCATCACTTGACTCATTACACATTGGGATTTGATTTTGTTGCTCATGTTGTTTTAGATATGTTTCAAACAAGAAATCTGTGTGATCTTTGTGCATTTCTTCCATTTTGCTAAACAAAATCAAATTTATAATTATTATTTTGAGAATTTTCAATCTGAAATTGTTGAGAACAAAAGTTGTTCATTGCACCATATCGAAATTATTCTCATTGCCAAAATTATTTGAAAAGTGGTTCACATTTTCGTTTTGATTTTGAAATTCATTTTGGAGTTTAAACTTGGATTGGCATGATTTATATTCGAAGTCATTTGACTTTCGAAGAGAATTCAAATCTTGATTATTTTGAAAATTTTGACTTGAGTTATTGTACAAGTTACTCAATTATTTATCATTTGATTTTGTTATTCAAGTAAAGACCAAATTGTTTCAATGCTATTTTCAAGATTTGAGGGTTGGCCATTATTTTGAAAATTTTGTGGTTCGAAGTTCGAATTGTTTGTGTAATAGTCGTCATTAAAATATCCATAAGGGTTTGATGTGAAACTATATGGATTATATTGATTTTTACAACTATTGTAAAATTCTTGTGAATAGAAAAATTTAGGGATTTTCAAGAATGTTTGTTTTTGAATTTTTTATTTTTTTAAAAAGGAAAAGTATTTACCAAAGAGAATTATTTTTTAAAAGGTGAAATTCAATTTTTGTTTTGTTTTTTTAATTTTTATCCTTTTTTAATGTTTTTGAAAAGATTATATATATATTGGATTTTTGTTTTTTTTTAAACTAACTTAAACTTTTTTTTGGATTTTTTATTTTAATTGAAAAAATTTCAAAGAAAGGATTTGAAGACTAAGTTAAGGAAAAATTAAAAAAAAAGTTTAGTTTCTGGATTTTGAGTTTTTAGTTTTTTTTTTATATATGCATGAACTAATGTAACTAAATGAATGCAAGTACTTAATTACAAATTTTCTGTCCTATGTAGCTCCTAACCTAAAATTGTACAATCACACTTTGTCTTAATCCAACAAGATAGTTCTTAGTCAGGTAACAGACATGATTTATCGGTGCACCATGAATCACCATAGCAATGCAGCCAAAGGTATAAGTACCTTCAGAGAAACAATCAGTTTAATTTTTACGAATCATCATAATATTTATAACTGATTATTGCTCTGCCAAAGCCTAGACATCAAGAAATTAAATTGTCGAAAGATGAGAACTTATCAGCAGACAATTAAGCATTACGTTAGCTCGTGACATCCTTAAGTTTGATGTCTAACCGTTATTATTAACTAATTGTAGAATGAAATGCAATTTGTGGGCCAAGGAAGAGGTGGTGAAATCTCCCAGTTTATGTGGATTTTGGTTTTGCCCTTATAAAAGAAAATAAAATGATATCAATGCAAACTGAAAATAAACATGATTTAGCAATGCAACTACAACGAAATTTGTTTTTTTTTTGAATTTTTTTGAATTTATACACACACACACATATGTGGATGCAAGCAACTAACAGTGCAATTAAAATAAATAAAAAATAGATAAGGGCGCGATACCATAGCGTAGATAATGGCACGATACCGGAGCGTGTAGAATTATTAGCAAATTATTTTAAAGCGGAATTTTTTTTAAACAAGCAATCAGAGCAGTTATTTTAGCAAGTCAATCCTCTCGATTTCCTATAATTTGCAACCTGAAAATTTATATAAGCTATATACAATAGTTTTTTTTATATCTTTTATATAAGTCTTATATATATATATATATATATATATATATATATATATATATCAAAGAAGAAACTAAAAAAATTAAAAAACAAAACAACTTAAACTAAACAAATAAAAATAAAATAATGGAAAATAAAACAAATTTCAATTTAAAATAAAAAAGACAAAAGAACTTGCTTCCTTCCTTTTTTATATAAATAAAATGCTAAGCGTAACTAAAAAATTCACAAAACTAAAAAAACAAGATCAACTCAGCCCAAAACCCTAATGAATGTTTTTCTTTATCGAAACAAAATAAAAGAAAACACAACTACCTAAACAACAAAACAAAAGTAAGAGCTTTTGTGTTAAGTATATTGCTATTGACACCCCGATTTCCCCTTCTTGCCACCTGCACTGAAGGCCACCCCAAAATAATATGCACTCCACTTCCTAACACCACTTATTTTTCTCTTTAAATCAAGCAAAACTCCGATCGGCTACAAAGGGCCGAAATACAGTTCGGCCACCTTCGGCTTTTTTCCATGAATAAGATTCGGTTGCCAACGGCCATGCGGCGTCAAACCACCGAAAAACTGCTGATATAAACGATTGTTTATAACCAAGTGAAGGAATAGTATATTGGTGGCCAGAAATACATACAAAAAATTCATTCCTATTAAAACTATAATGGTGGCCAGAAGAGAAAATTGGGTACCAATAGGAGCATACTTGTGTCAATGCAAATGCAACATAACCCTTTTATTTTAGGAAGCGTCTATTACCACCCCTTGTTTCGCTTTTCACCCCCCGGTAAATTAAAAAAAATTATTTCGATAAAATTGCCCTCAATCCTGTAGCTGTATATCATAAAAACAACAAAAGTTATGTCTTTAAAAAACCAAGTCCGCAGCAAGCGAGGAAATATAAGAAACCAAGCTTCAAGTGAACGAGGAAACACAAAAAACCAAGCTTCAAGTGAGTGAGGAAGCACAAAAAACCAAGTATGGAGCGAGTGAGAAAACCTAACAAACCAAGCTTGAAGCCAGTGAGATAGCCTAACAAACTACGCTCCATTGAAGTGTAGTTAATATGAATTTTTCACTTGTGAGACTGCACATGTTTTTTTTAAAAACCTATCTTGATACAAGCGTGGTTTCATACAAAACCTTGCTCGTCTCGAGCGAAGTTTCTTACGAATCCTTGCTCGGTCCGAATAAGCTTTCATATGGAACATTGCTCGTTTCAAGTGAGTTTTTATACAAAACAAAGCTCAGCCCGAGCGTAAATTTTATTTTAAAAACCGACGTGAGAAATTGAAAACAACAGAGTTATTTATGAAATAAACTGGGGGTTAAAAAATAGCGGGGTGGGTAGTTTTCATTTAACTAAACGAAGGGCGTGTGTGATGCAAATTTCAGGGTGCAAATAGAGCTGCCCTTTGTTTTATCTACATTCAAATAGTTTCAAATCAGGCGATTTTTTAGTTCCGTCACCCCAAATTCATACCATAAAAGTTCTGAATCAAAATCGTCAGATCTAATCAAGCAAATTTGTTAGCAGTTGTTCGAGTGATGGTTCCGATGGCGTTTGTTTGTGGCGGATGGTTGAAGTGATGAAGAGGGGCGATGGTCATGGTGACGATTGATGACCGGGGTGTTCTGGTGGTCAATTTTGATTCCGACAATTTGTTTCAGGTTGCGATGGTGTGGTATTGCTGGAAGTTTGTCGAAATTGTGATGTTTGTAGGGATGATTTGTGATGGATTCACGGCTGTTTTGAAGAAGTGGAGTTGGTAACGGGTTCGACTGGTGTTGCTGATGAGGTTAGCATAGAGGAGAGACGCTACAGTTGCAATCGTGGGTTTGGATGGTTGTTGGGTTTGCGAAAGACGATTGAAGTGATTGGTTTGTGGATAATTGTGATGATTGAGATGATTATCAGTGAAGAAGGCAGGAAGACTGGTGACTGGTAGAGGGCAATGAGGGATGTGAAGGAGTGATTAGTTGAGGCAGTAGGGATATAGGCTGATGGCAGAGATGATTGTAGAAGCTGTAGTTATGAAAGAAGATGTTGTGGAATGTTGCCACTGTGGGGTGAATGTGCACAATGATAAGTATGTGTTCAGTTAGAAAGGATGGTAGTTGGAATAGTTGATAACAAAGTTGTTGTATGTGAAGGAAAGTTGTTGTATGTGAAGGGTGTTGTCGAATGTGTACAGGCATGAGGTTGAAGAAGTTTCTGGTGTTGTATGTGAAGGCTGTGGTTGGTGACGTTTTTACGGTAAGTGAAGGTATACCAAAGGCTGGTATGTGTAATGAAGGCAGTAGTAATGAAGTGATAGGGTGGCAAAGGCTTGTAGTTGAAAGCAGTGGGTGGTTGTGTCACTAGAAAGTGGAGATGAAATGAAAGGCAATTATTAGAAGTGGGCTGTTGTTCAGGGATATGCGTAGTAATGCATAGTTATGCACAGAGAAGTAGTTGAGCAAGGATGAAGGCAACTGGCAGCAGTGCAAGTGGTTTTGGTTGTTGTGTTGTAGCAGTTGTATGTATGTATGGGTATTTGATGGTTGGTATGGTTGTAGATGATTGGTTTGGTTAGGGAGGCAGTGGCTGAGGCAGGGGGATGTAGTAGTGCATTGTTGTGTGCTTGGCAGAGTTGTTGACAAGGGGATGGAAATGTAATGTTTGATGGAGTTTGTGGTTGGAACTGGTTTGTAGTTGAGTAGAGATGATGGGGGGACTGTTGTATGGCAGCAAGGAAGTAAGGTGAAGGGTATGAGATGATGTGGGTTGGGTCTGTGGTCAGGGTTGAAATATCCGGCAGAAGTGTGGTGAACAGTGATGAAGGGTTGTTGACAGTATTGTGAAGGCAGAAGTGATTCAGAAGTGCGGCAGTTTGTATGTTAGATGGTTGAACTGTGCACCATGCAGTGATTGCACAGTTTTGTATATGAAGATGAAAATTTGTAAAAACGAAGCAGAAACTGTAAAATAAAAATGAAATAATTTTTTTTTCAAATTTTGTGTGTGCTTTTATATATATATATATATATATATATATATATATATATATATATATATAATGCAAATGTAAAAAGAAAAGCAACAAGCACACAAACAAATACAAGCATAAATCACACAAACACACAACACAATTTTTTTTAAAAAAATGCAAGTTAATACACAAAAAAACACATAATAAAATCAAACGAAAATAATTCGAAGAATGGAAATTAAAATCAAGACTATTCCCTGACAACGGCTCAAAAAACTTGTTTAACCGACTTACTTTATTTCCATTTAGAAAATAGCTGATCAAATTTTAATAAAAAATAACCGCAAACGAACGACGTAAAATTCTAATACGTGGTGAGTACAGGTCGATCCACAGGAAATTGTATTGTTTTCAAAATTTCTATTCAATCAAATTAAACCAAGAATTGAAGTTGTGATCAGCTAAAAATGTAAATAAACTAGCAAAATAAAATGAATACAAATATGAAAGTTTGAAGGTAATTTAGAGGCAATGTCCTTCTCATGATCATATAAATCAACAAAATGAAATTATGATCTCTCTTTTGGTCATTAGTGAATTTAGTTGATATGTTTGTCATAAGTATGGCATATTTGTGCTATTACTTAGCCCAATATAAACATCAAACTTTAACGAAACCACTAAACCACTTTTTAACTCTTATGAAAATGACAATGAACTTGAAAATAAAATATATTCTAAACATGATTATGATTAGAAATATAGACATTAAATTTTGATTTTAATATTCACTTCATTGGCAAAATCAAATGTAGATGAAGAGGTAATTTGTGTTTGTGTTTGTTTAAACATAGCGTATTTGGTGTGAACAACATAGGAAATCAAATTCAGCTAAAACAACAAAATTCTAACTCATTCAAACATTGTCATTAAGCACAAAAAGACATCAAAAATTAGCAAAATGTTGAATCTACATGATTAAAAGAGCTTCATTAAATTAAAGGGGTTTAGCCTCTCATATTTGTTATCATTTCAACAAATGTAGAGTTCAACATGAAATAAAAACAAGAAGAAAATGAGAGCTAAATAAAATAAAAGCTAAGCTACTTGCATAAAATAAAACTAACTACTAACATGAAAGGAAAAGAGCATGTAAATAAAAAGAGCATGAATTAACATCATATAAAAATAAATTACATAAAAGAAGAAAATGAATAAGTAGCCATGAATTTGAAGAAGAGAGTTTATATTTATTTTTGAGCCTAAAACTAAACTATCTAAATAGAAAGCCAAGAGCTTAATTGCATGAACATGTGAGGTATTTATACAAGCTTTGAAACCCTAATCATATTTCTGGGGACTACCCAAATTGTCCTTAAGGAAGTGTGACCACCAAGTTATCATTAGCATGAATTAATCCTCCACTTAAATGTGCATGTAGCTTTAATTTCCATTAACATGTGCATTAGCTCTTAATAGGGGATCATGGTAAGTGGGTTGGTAGGGTCCTCCATGTGTTATGAAATGATTTATTTCCATCTTCGTTTGTTTCATTCACTTGTGCATGCATATCTTTATGAAGCCTCTTCCAAAATCAACTAAAATTCCTACAAAAGAATATTAAAATATCCAAGTAAATTTTCTCAAATTAATTCATACACAAAAATGACTATTTTGTCCATAAATGAAGATGAATAAACGATGATTTGAAAATAATTTGAATTTTGGTTTAAACATGTTAAAATACTATATATATTAATTTATTTTATTAAATTAGATTAAATATGTAAATAAAAATATGCACATTTACGTGCACATCAACAAATACGTAAAAAAAACTAATACACACACATATAAATGAATATGTTAAATGCTTTTACATATGTATCATAAAGTGTGTATAGATATTAATATAAATTAAATTACAAAATAATTTTATTTTAAATATACACACAAACACACACTGAAATAGTCTTATGCATAGCTAAGAATATTTTATTTTTAATTTTTTCCTAATTTTAAATAAACATACATTAATGAAACTGTGTAAAAAAAATAAAGTAAAAAATATTAATTTTCTATACTAATTTTAAGTTTAAAATCTCCATCAATTTTTTATGAAATTTTATAATTTGAAAATTTAATATATATTATTTTATAATTTAGTACAATTTTAAATTATCGATTTTTAATTTGAATGCTAAAAATACAAAAATTATTTTTTATTTTTTACCATAAGCATAATATGCATCAACAAAATTTCATAAAATATAAAATATATTTTATAATAGATATATGAATTTATATAATTATTTTATGATATACTGATTTACAAAAATAAGATATAAAATAAAAAAATATTATCTTTCAGTCGAAAATATTATATTTATTAAAATCATATATAAAATTTTATTTTCATATTGTGCACATGTATAACATAGTATTCAAATTATAAACTATGTAAATATATGCATTTATTATATATTAAATTAATTGAATAAAAAAGGTTTTTATTTTTAGTTCTAAGTCGTGCTATACGTGTACATACATACAACCGACTAAATTTGTAACAATATATCTACATACTCGAATCATCACTTAACTAACAGTAATATAAACATATAAATGAACATTATAATAATAAGTTAATGTCTGTAAATAAACTAGAAATATAACTTATAGCCAAAGCCCTTAAACGCACCTTGAAATAATGTTATATGCTCCTAAAAAAATATTTTTGATCAAATAAAGTGCTAGTCCTTGAACCATCAACAATTGGTAATCAAATAACAATTGAATTGGCTTGATTTGGTCTTGATTAAATGGAGAGATTGGAGGGTATTTTCGGCCTGCAATCAAAAGAAGCGGTGGCTCAAAATGTTATTCATCTAATAGAGAAAAAGATGCTTAAATAGAGGATAGAAATGAGAGAATTTAGGATCCCGTCTTTTACTCTATCTCCTTTAATCCTGGCCATCCATTTCCAATCCCTTACCCATATCCTAGCTACCCCTAGCCCTTGGTTTCAACCGATCCTACCAGCTCCATGATGGGCTTAAACCCATTTGAGCTCGAATAAATATTTTGTATTTTAAATCTAATTTAAAACGCTTATCGATATGTTATATCAATTAATGTATTTATAACTTCTTTAAATACAATTAATATGCATTTATCAAATCAAAATCAAATATATAAATAATATTTCATAAATAATATTTAATTTAATTAATTTATAATAACTATAAATTAATTAAATCATTTGGTCAAAGGAGAATTCATCATTTTCGGTTGTGTGACTCGTTAGTTGTAAATTTGATTGGCGATTAATATCAAACTATTCAAATATTAATGTGCATACATTACTTAGTAGGTGATGTGACATTATGGCTAAATTTATCGCTTATTTATTTTTGGTAAACTCTAATTTTACTTTATTAAGCATTACCCGTTTGTGACTTTTATTTACACCAATTCTCTTCGTCAATGCGATATTACTTTGGATTTATGGAATTTGGTAATGGTCAAAATTCAAATATCGTCCACATTCAACTTTAAATCCAAATATAAAGTTCTTTGTTCAATAATAACAATTATTATTATCCGAAATGCTCTGACCATGGGCATTTACTTTGAGTTGACTTGATTTGGCCATGACACTAACCTCATAAAATCCAGGAGACAAATCCTTTCATGAATAGTGCTTCACTTCCAATACTTCCGCTCGACTTAATTATTGTCACCCGATGGACGTCATGTCGTGATTTGACCATAATCAAAGCGAAGCTTTCATATTGAAGATCGATCATATTCTCAAGTCGAGAGAACTGTATAAATTAGTAACATCAATATTTTACACTTGACCATGGTTATATTAAAAAAATAAAACTATTGAGTGGGTTATTCCATAGTTATCCTATAACGGCCCATAATTTCAGTCATTCGAATTCAGAGTATTTAATTGATTTTTAATATTGAAAAGTTAATTTTATAAGTCAAACAGCTTAAATTTCAAAAATAAGGATTTATTTGAAATTTATTTTTTTTTTTAATTGGAATAGTAATTTTAATATTGGAATTTGTTTAAATAATTAATTTGGGATTTAATGTTAACGAAAATGATTTTGAAATCTTAATTGAATTCAATATAAATAAGAATGATGATAATAGACTTTAAATTAGAATTTAAAGGTAATCAAAAGTTGCTGAAATCATTTAATAATAAATTAGTTTTAATTAACGTGTGAAAATAGCCTTTTGGGGCACTGTCTCAGATTTCGACGAAACTAGCTCCATTAGATCCACAAGGAAATTATAGTATTGTGACGATGCACCGTTTTAAATGGTTTAAATCGACAATAAATCATACATGCCTAACTCAAATCATTTAAAAGGAAGGATTATCAATGGGGCTTACTAACAAAATAAGAGAAAAGAAGGAAAGCAAAACACAGAATATCGTAGCGGAATGACAAAATATAATAATCAAACAAACAATTCATGAAGCTATTTAAAACATACATTTGATTACACAATTTTTACAACATAATCAGAGTACAATCAACAAACATACCAAAATAATGCACGGAATAGTAATAGTAAATATGGTCCAGTAAACTCCATCTTCATCTTTAAGGAATAGTGTCTTCAAATACTGTAATACTCAGGTTGACCCGAGCGTAATGAAAAAAACAAAACACTCGAGTCAGAACTAAAAATTCTTATATAAGTTAAATCAACAAGTAAACATGAGTTTGATTGCTTCAGAGATGTTTATATGGTTTTCCATCTCCTATCCAGTGTACAAGTGAGTGCAATAACCTAAAAGATGTTACATAATTTTCCATCTCCTAAGGATTATTAAACTATCTATATGTAGTAAGATAAGCTATATATGTAGTGTCTAATCAATAAAATGAATATTTTTCCTAGCGTTAAGGCTTTACATTACCCCTTAACGTGTTTTTAAGCGTTGTCCTATAGTTTTCCTTGTGATACCACCAGTAACATCAGTAGTCAGGGAGGCGCCGTGATAATGCAACGCTAAAATGAAATCGTAGCAGTCGCGTATTAGGATATAAGTATGACAAGACACTTGAGGCAACGCCCAAGGTAAGATTCTACCAGTTTACCTTTTTTGGCTGGTTGTAACCCCTAACGGCCGACCGAGTCCACCACTCCCAAATCAAATGAATGTGCAGCGATCAAGACAAAAATCAATATAATACGATGGGGTGATGGCTCGTAAAGGTAGCGAACCCCTTGGCCAGACATAGGCTTCTGTTTTAGTCCTTTCCAATTGACATAAGTGTCGAGGTCATCAATCATTGTTCTCTTTCTTCAAATCCATCAAACTTTCGTCATTCCAACCACTTCATTCTAAATCGTCCGTTGCGTAAACGGTTGTTAAAGTGGTTTCGGTATTGAAAGAGAGAATGTCAATATTCGGCCTCGGTCTCTTTAACAACTAAACATCATTTTCCACATCGGTTGGTTCTTTTACATTCAAGAACAAGTCATATTTCATATCAAAATATCGAATTTTGCTTCAAAATCATTTCGAATTCAAATACCTTCAAAACATTTATGTTTAAATCAATGATTTAAATCTACACAATTCCCACTTTTAAAACAGTCTGAATATTAAAAATGGTTTGAATAATGAAAATAGTTTGAATACTGAAAATATTTTGGACAATAGTTTTAATATTGGAAATAATTTGGAATAATTTAAATAGTATAATATTAAAAAATAGTTTGCAATAATTAAAATAGTTTTAAAGATTGGAAATAGTTTTGAATATAAAATAGTTTTAATATTGAAAATAGTTGGATAATTAAAATAGCTTATATATTAAAATAGGTTATATTAAAACCATTTCTTCTTTCACAACATGGTCCAAATTCCAAATCACAACGAATTCCATTTTCGACTTCCAATTCAAGTCAAACTTCATATTCAAAATTCCAATTTGAATCGACCTCAATACAAAACAATTTTAAATTTAACTTTTAATTCAATTTAAACGATTCTATTCAAAGGTTGAAAGCCCCAGTTCACATTTTCATTTTAAACAGTTTAGTTTAAAACCATTTCACATCCAAAACTTTGTAATACCAATTCAAAACTACTATACTTACAGTAAATGCAAAGTTTAAATTAAATTTTAAATCTTTAAAATAATTCACTTTTAATAAATTCAAATCAGATCCCAATTTCGACTTTAAGGTTTCAAATTAAATCCTTAAACAATTTCATGAAAACAGTTTCAACATTCCAAATCTCGAATTAGAAAATAATTTAGTTCATATAAATCAAAATTCAAGAATTTACAATCATTTAATTTAACGAAATCCGTTGTCCTGTTTAATTTTCTACCCTATGACCAAGTAAACATTAATTCAATTTTAATTACATGGATGGATATATATCATTTCAATCCAAAATTAAATTATATAAGTATATATCATTTCAATACATTTCTTAGTTTATTTGAAATAATTCAACTAACAATTTATAGGATATTAAATAATAAATGAGGTAATAACAGGAATATATCAAAATAAATTAAAAACCAAACATCCAACATCAATCAATAGGCATCCAATAATAATCAACATCCAAATCAACCAATATATCATATCAATTACCAATTACCAGTTGTCGGTATTTTACTAGCAATTAAATTCGATATTAATTTAAACACCAAGTTAATTCAATATAAAATTCAAATTAATTTAAACTACCGAACGATAACTAATAAAATAAATAACTTCATAATTTCAATTTAACTAACATCATAAATTCTAGTATTACGTGAGTGGGTTAAATTACTCACCATTGATTTATATCCCATTAAAAATCCAATAAAATCCCAAAATTCCAATAGTCTCCAAATTCAACCGAACTAATTTCATATTGTCCGGAATTTTGGTATGAACCTAATGGAAGAAACCGCGTATCAATTGGAGTTCAAATGCAAAAGTTATTGACGTCCGAACATTTGAATTTTAAAATTTAAATTAAAATAATACAAAAGAGTAAAAAGGTAATTGCATCCTCACCCAACCCTACGATCGAATAGATGAGCTCGAACATCCTACAGCCGCCACCTCCTACAAGCAACTGCACGATGATCTGACCATGCCATGAGCTCCGTCGTCTCAAGCCGCTCCCCTAGACCCCATTGCCTTCGCCTCCGTCGCCACCGAAAGCCCAAGTGCCGCTGCCCTATATTTCATGATTTCTAGAGAAATTGATCACCACCAACATGATCGGAGACCATAGATCAACTCCACACATCCTCCTCTACACAGCGGCGCTTCCCGATCGTCGAATCATTACAAATCCACCGTTGAATCCAAACCATAGAATGAACGGTCGAGAATGATTAACCAATTTCAAGCCAAATTGTGATTCAGTTGCAAAAACGAATTCTAGTTGCTAACTCCATTCGTCAAGAGCTTTGTGATGATATATAATTTGATATGGTTTAAGCAGTTTGAATTTTTTCGATTTGATTTGAGATCAGCAATTAAGGTTTTGACTAATCACCATTGAGAAGGACAGTTAAAAACTAAAATTGTATGTACAAAAAATAGAATAGAAGGCTGCTAAGGTTTAAAAAACATATATGTAGATAAAGATAGAATAGAAATGGATGGGACGGATCGATTGAGCCCAAGTGATAACAAAGATCCGAAAAGACCATTTCATTTCCGAAACGAAAATAGGTAATCCTATATGTCGAAATATAGGTTTTCAATATTTTTAAACTCAATGGAACTAATTTTAAACTCTGATTCTATTGTATATAGAAGTTAGCTCTTAAAATTGAATAATATTCATTTTTGCACCTTAATTAAAATGAATTTTATTAACTTATTTAATCACCTTTAAATTCTAAATTAAAAGTTTTCTATCATCGCCCTTGATTAAACAGAATTTAATAATCCTTTGAAACACAATTTTCCATGTTAAATCCAAGATTTAAATATTAAACTAATTGCAACGTTTAATTACCACATTAATTAAATCCGTTCATTATATTTTATATTTTAAACAAATTATTTTTTTATTTAAATTCTTATTATTAAATCAAAAATATCTTATGAATTTATTAAACATAAGTTTCCAATTTATTACACTTATCGCTCAACAGTTAATGTCGTTTATTCTATTAACAGCAATATTTCAAGTACATAAAATTTCAAGTTTTCCAAATTAATCTCAACAAATTTAATAATAAGAAAAAAATAAAACAGTATTTACATTTAAGTAATTTAAACGCATTTATAGATTTATTGTTTACAAACAAAGTTTGATAAATTTACGTACAAAATAATTGATTTGATATTCTATGTCAAAACGAATTTTAATTAAATAAGATATAATTCAACCATTTGGTACATCATTTATTTTATTCCTTATTTACCTTTCTTATTACAATTGATTGAAATTATATTAAAAAAGTTGTTAATTATATTCAATCAATATTATTAAATTATATTATAATATGCATTACTATCTTCCATTTCACTAAAATTTATTGTTTTTAAGATTTTATCTTAAACTCAAAATTTATAATTTAATAAAATTCAAATTAATAAATCATAAATTTTAATTTCCGACTATATTAAATTCCAAAGCCTTATTTAATTGAATATTTTTTAATTGTCAAAAATACGGATCGTTACAAGTATGCTGTCGAATTTCGTGGTAAGTGGATGTATCGTATGGTCGTACGAGTTTAAAATGCATATACATTAATTTTAGGAATTTATATAATGTAATTGAGTTTGAAAAGCTACCTTATATATATATGATCGAATTTGGTATCGAGACTAGTTCCATTGTGTTCGGAATAGGGGTATTACATATAGATTGCCAATAGGCATGTCTCCATAAGGGTTCGAAATCTTGAAGTGCTTTGAATGAATATTTTTGAATATAAATATATAAACTCACCTATACCCTAACCAGACCATGTGCTATACCAAGGCTATACCCCACTGTTGTTACCACGTTCGATCCCCTTTATTTACATTTGCTCTCTCTCCGTTTACTGGCCCAAAAATCAAAATTTAACCCATTAAATCGAATGATCATCGTTATTTTAGACCACCAAAGGCCGTATCAGCTCTCGAGTTCAACTACAAAGATGATCATGGGGAGAGCTTGACTCATTCAACAGTGGGACCACCGTGGTTGATCACGTGGTGGCCGAATTTTTTTCCTCTCATGGGTATCTTTTTTGCTTGGCGGAGGCTATTCGGGGAGAGTTAGGAGGTGAGATCATGTGTGTTGGATAGAAGACAGTGAGCGCATGCTTTACTGATCGTTAGGTGGCTCGAGGAGGCATGGGGAAAATTGCGACCTGCTGTTGATCGCATGAAGGAGTTGTGTCGTTTTTCGATTTAGGGGGCTACGCTTTGGATGTTTAGGTGCATCGCATGGAGGAGGCGATGAAGAGTGCAATCGTGATTTTGTTCATTGGATTGTAGGTCGAGGCAGCATGTCAATGCATGGCCATGCACTGTAGTGATGGTTCATGTGCTGGCTTTAGTTGAAGGTAAAGAAGATAAGGTGGCGGGATTAGTTTAATTGAATTATAATTAGTTTATTAGTTATTAATTTCAAATTGGTATATTAAAATTTTGTATAATATTCTCACACGAGGTCCAATCGAAATGTGGATTTTGGTGTTGCGCTTGTAACGACGAAAGCTTCGCGATGGAGCTAGTTTGGTCAAATTTGAGGCATGTCGAAATTTGGGCTAAACATCGGACGTCATTGAATTTCAGTTCCAAACCGAAGCACTTCGGCGGCAATAGGAATTTTGGTAAGTTAAACTCACATTTTTGGCTAACCAGTACGTTATATAATTGATAAAAATTATTGATTGGAAGGATGGTTTACAGTTTTATCAGTTGGTTCGGTTTCATTCTCTCCCCCTCAAGCGGCCGATCCTTTATATATACACGTCTAGTAGCAGATAACCCATGTTATATAATTATATACTCTTTGTGATGTATGGGGTTATGTTGGAGGGATCCAATATGACTCCTTGCTATTGTCGAATTATTTTCAATAATACTCTTGTTACATAATTTTTTAATATGAAACCTGATTTGTGGACATTATTGGGTATGACATTGTTATATGTTCAAAACATAAACTCTATAGTGATAGAAAATCAATATCGATATTGGTTAAATGTTGAGTAGCTATTGGCCTTAAATTAGTATTTTGAAATACTGTAAATCACATTTTGAGTTGGAGTTGGTTATTTTTGAGATGAAGAATGACTTAAAATCTAAATTTGGGTTTCAGAAATATTTTGTTTCCAAAAGGATTTAACTTCTATTTTATTCCAACCATTTTATCTTCTTTTTTTCTAAGTTATTTTTTGTACTTAATATTGTTTAAAAAGTAATTTATTTATATTTAATATTGTTTAAAAGGTTACTTATTTATATTTAATATCATTTTAAAAGTTATTTATTTATATTTAATATTTATTTGAAGTTATTTATCAATATTTTAATATTTTGAAATTTTAATTATTTAAATTATTAATACGGTTTGAAATTAATAAAATAATTATTAATAATATTTTGGAAATTAATTTTATAATAACGGTAAAGATTGTTTCTTATTGTTTTAGTTGTAATCTTTTGAATTATCAATTATTATGTTTAAGATGTTTTAAAGTTAATAATAATTATTTATTTATAATGTTAATTATTAATAATTACTATTATATAGTAATATTTTAAAGTAAATGATTAGGATTCATTTATAATGTTTTTGAGATTTATAATAAAGTTTTAAAAATAGATTTGGGTTGTATAAAAGGATTTTTATAACATGGTCTAGAAGAACTTAAAGAAAGATTAGCTAAGGATGGAACCGTGTTGTTAATACCCCGCTATTAACCTGCTATATCTCATTGTGGATTTCTACCACTATGATTTTTCCATACAACTTCAAATATAGCATTTCTGCTTTAATCCCCGCTATTTCCGCTCTATCCCCATAATTCTCGCTATATTCTGATATTTTCGCTATATCCTCTTTAAAAGAAATGAATTGAAAAATACATTTATACGTTATAAAAATTATGAAATTAATTTATTTAATTGAATTTTAATATATTTTTAGAAATGAAAATACTCTAATATTCTACTAAATTCAATAATGTTATATAACAGTTACATGAATTTACAGTATATTCGCAAAAGTTTGTATTTAAAATTATTTATGTATTAACTATAATTCAATTGAATAGTAAATTTTCATTTAATTTCCATTTATATATTTGTAAAAACATTAAATACGAGTTTTATATGCCATTTTAGAGTCATTTGCAATATCCCGCTATATCCTCTTTGTATCTCTGCGATGACTTTTTGCACCTACGCCACATTGAATTTACCGATTGCTTTAACTACATAGGGGTGGAATGAGTTTTATAAATTGTTTAGATATTTATAAAAATGAATTTTAGAAATGGGTTCAATGATTTATAAGAGGAGTATTGTAATTAGTTTTATGTATTTATAAATAGTTTATAAATGATTTGAGAAATGATTTAAAGACAGCTATAAATGTTTTTTCGAGATTTAAAAAATAGTTATAAATGAGTTTAGAAATTATAAAGGAATTTATAAGAGGTTATAGAATTGTGTAAAAGGTAAATACTTAAACAATCACTAACACAAATGTATCTTCATCAAAATATGATTATGGCATAAGAAAGTGATTTGAAATTCAAATTTAATGGTCTGTATTTCTAATCAATAGTTAATAGGTCATACTTAAAATAGATTTCACTTTCATTTTCTTTATCAAGCCTCATGAAAGTTGGTAAGTGCTTTAAGGGATGTGTTATAGTTTGATGGCTTATGTTGACTAATCAATAGCACGAATATGTCATCTTATGATAAGCACATCAATTAAAGTACTAATGACCATAAAAGAGAAATCATGATTTCATATATGTTGAATATGTGATCTAGAAAGCGTATTTATTCTATAAATTGTCATTTAACTCTTGTATTTGCATCGCTTTTCTTTTAGTTAGTTAGCTAATTTTCTAATTCTCTATCTTAACTTTCACTCGACTTTAGTATAATTTGATTGAATAGAATTTTTAAAATCACCAATTCACTGCGGATCGACCCGTATTCACCACGTGCTATATTCGTACACCGTGCGCTTGCAGTTAAATTTAATTTTGAATTTTTTTCGATAGTTTTCTAATTCGATAGAAATTCCATCGATCAACAAGTTTTTGACGCTGTTGTCGAGGAATTGCTTTGATTTTGATTTTTTATTCTTTGGATTATTTTTGCTTAATTTTCGTGTGTTTGTTTTGCTTATGTTTGTGCGTTTAGAAAAAAATTGTGTGTTTGTGTGCATCTTGATTTTTTCGTTTATAGTTTGCTACTTTCTTTTTCATTAGCATTTGGATTTGCTATAAAAAAAATTGCATTTTATTTTCACTTGCAATTTTCTTTGTACAAGTTTCCTTTTCTTTGCATTTACATCCACTGTTGCATTTACATCCCTGTGTGCATTTGCATTTCTGTGCACATTCATACAGTACACTTTCTTTCTATTTCATCTAACAGACCATCAACTGTTGCTCTGTTCCTTGCCAACTGCCTCAACAACCTCCAATACAACTGCTGATCACCCATCAGTGCCACTATACAAGCAACTATATTTGCTGTTATCACCCCCAAACACCATTCAACTATCTACAGCAACCATTCTCAGTTGCTAATTCAATTAACACTTCACCGTAGTCACATATTCAATACCATCTCTCCGCAACATTTCACGAACACTGCCATTACTTCATAGTTACTGCCACCAATACAATGGCGCAACTCCATAATCACACATACAAATCTCAACCATACTTGTTGCCATCACACAACATTCTTAATACCTACCAATCCATATAAACTTCTTCTTGAAAC
Source organism: Allium cepa (assembly GCA_030765085.1). Classification (NCBI taxonomy): domain Eukaryota; kingdom Viridiplantae; phylum Streptophyta; class Magnoliopsida; order Asparagales; family Amaryllidaceae; genus Allium; species Allium cepa. Next base: position 251,705,103 of record CM060943.1, read on the forward strand.
ACTGAACAACTGCCATTGCCTTCATAATTGTCGTACACAGCTACACTGCATATCATCCTTTCACCAACAATACAACCTCCGCAATTCAACCCTCTGCCTTGAACATACTTCGTCTGCAACCACAATCTTACTGCAGCAAACAACCTCACCACACAACAACAAAACCACCACTCGACAATCATATTTAGTTCACTGCTTTCTACCTCCTTAGCCTGGCAGTTATGTAGGATCTAGATTAACCCTAGAGGGGGGGTGAATAGGGTTATAGCAAATTTTCTTGATTTAAACACAGAAGTAAACTGCAAAAATAAATATGCTGAAAAGTAAATCACACACAAAATTTACCCAGCTTCGGCAACCCCTGCCTACTGCTGCATTCCCAGATTTCTATTAGAATTAAACAGTATCACGCTTACAAACACTCTACTAGACTCGCAGACCCTTTTGCTCCCGCTCACAAACACTCTACTAGACTCGCAAACATTTGCTCCCGCTCACAAACATTCTACTAGACTCGCAAACATTTGCTCCCGCTCACAAACACTCTACTAGACTCGCACACCCTGCTCCCGCCTATAAAGTTTCGTTTACTCGCAAACTCTGCTCCCGCCTACAATAGAACTTTGATTACTTACAAACTCTGCTCCCACCTATAGAGCTTTGATTACTCGCAAACACTGCTTCCGCCTATAGAGCTCTGCAACTCGCACACCCTGCTCACTGAACTAATTCTAACTAGACAATCTGACACTACCTAAACCTAGGTGGTGATTTACAAATTCTTTGATTCGAAAAGTAAAAACAACAGATAATTAAATAACCCTAAAAAATAAAAAGCCCCTTTAAAAAAATCCCCTTTAGAGAAAAATAGGCCGGCCCCTTTAATTAATTTGGCTTGTCTCCTTTGTTTGCTTTGTTCGGTGGTCGTTCCCCTTCCAATTCAATTAGGGCTTCTGCGAATTTTTGAGCTTTTCTTCCTTGCGATTCAAACTAGGGTTCTTGCAAATTGAAGTCGCCACTTGATACGATTCGATAGTAGGCTTTGATGTTCTTCGATTTGTTCACGGCTCTTCAATTTGGATCGAGTTCGTTCTGTGTTTTCGGTATGTACTTTCCCTTTTTCTTTGCTGGTTTTGCCTTGCTCGAACTCGATGGATTTGAGATTGCCGATGATGATGATTTATATAGGGTTTGTAACCCTAGATTTGCGTTCATCTGATTGCTTCAAAATTTCTTGCTTTGCCGTTCGATTATTGTTGGATGTTTGCGATGAATTCTGACTTTTTCATATTACTTGAATAACACGGTTTTGATTATTAACTTGGTCAATTATGATTGCTGCCACGGTGAACTCTAGATTTACTTGTTCAACTCTGGTTTATACGGCAGAGATCTTTCTTCTTTTATTTGTGACTTTTTCAAAGATACAAACGCTTGATTTCTGACTTTGTGATTTGCGTCTTGAACATCACAGCACTGTTTTGATTTCGTGAATCATATCCACTCCACGACTCTGCATTACGTCGACCATCACTATTTTCATCCTTGCGAGCTTTGTCTCTGGCATTGACTTTAACATTGTATCACTGTTCCTTTACTATGTTGTATTATTCACTGATGCACTTGTATCACTGGTATTTGCAGCTTGTAACTGGTCATGTTTGTGCATTTCTTTGTTGGTTTAACCTGTACTTGTGGTTGCCTCTGGTTAATTGCCTGGTGGTCTTGTGGTTGGTCACTGATTCATACATGAACTGTTGCACGTGTGTACTTTGTATTCATATGTGCCTGTCGAGTTCCTGTATTTGCATTCATTTGTGTTTCAGTTGTTTATATGCACTTCATCACTTCAGTATTGTATTATTTTCACCTCTGGCCTGTTGTAGTTTGATTGTGTGATGTTGTACTTTGGTCTAGTTGTGCACTTGCCCTTGATATTGTAGTCTCTCTGTACTTGTAGTTGTGTAGTTTGCCACTGACTTTGGTTCTTCGCTTGTGCATATTGTATTCATGTATACTGCTGTGTGGTCTTGTGGCAGTTGCTTTGTCTCCATGTATTTCATGTAGTACGAGCATTTGGTTCCTTGTATCTGTTGCACTTGGTCCCTGACATTTGTTGCCTCTGAGTTTAAGCATTTGCACACTGCTGCTATGTTGTAAATGTTTCATTGTATCATTTGAGTTGTAGCAGTCATTTGTCTGTTGTGCTTAGTTCATGTGTATGCTGTACACTAAGCATTTCTTAGTTTGCATATCAACTTGTTGTAGTTTATGGTTGCTGTGATATTGAACTGCTTCATGTTGGCTTCGGCCTTTGCAGTTTGTAGCTGCCGTGTGCATGCAGTTTTGTAGGCTTGGAGTCTTTGTTCATTGATGATTTTGGTCGTTGAATTGATTTTTGAATTTGCACCTGTGTTGAATCTAGTTTCATAACTCGGGTTTGACCTTGTGCGCGTGTCGTGATTTTCAATGTTATTGCACGTGAGTTGAACCCGGTTGTTCATTTGGGTTTTACCTGTGCTCGCCTGTCCCTGTAAATCAATCAAGTGTATATATCGGCGTGCACGGCCTTGTGGCATATACAGTGATACACTGTGTATGTCACAATGTTCGTGTATGATGAATTCAAATTTAAATGATGACGAACAACCCAAATAACTGAGGCAAATCATATTTTCAAAAATCATATTTCATTTTATATTGCAAAAATATTTCTTTTTCAATTTTACTGCGTTAGTGTATATTTTTGCAGATTGCTCAGTTGTTGGATTTAAACTGGAATGAAGTTGAAGATTAAAATACGAGTGTGAGTGATGTGTAGTGAGGTCAACTGTAAATGTGAAATGTGATATAATTGTAATCAAAGTTGTATAGTTATAGTGAGAGCTTGAAATTGTACTATTCAAAAATGTAATAAATATTTATTTGAATAAAATATTTGTTTGAATTCAAATTCTGTGTAATTTGTTTTATTCAACAAATATTTATTTAGACTGTGAAAAATAGAATAGTATATTAACAAATACATTTAAACGAATGTATATATATTTATTATCATCAAACAAAAATCATATAAGCGCATATTCAACAATCTCCCCCTTTTAATGATAACAAACATATGTTTAAGATTTTGAATGTATTAAATGTATTTGATTAATCATTCAATTTGCTCCCCCTATTTAAATGCTCTCTCTCTCTACATGATACTCCCCCTACATATATGCATACAAATAAAAATATGCAAATGAGCCTATATGCAAATGGAAAATTATTTGACCTTTGCTTGATTCTATTTGACAAAATCTTAACTTTTCTCTCCCCCTTTTGTTATCAGCAAAAGAATAACAGTGTTATAAAAATAGGAATGAAGTGACAAACATGAATCAAACATTTAACTCAATTGAATATAAATATCAAATTTCAATAAAATTCAAACAAAAATCATAATTACCCTTGTCAGGCGCATATTCCACTTTCAGAAATGATGGGGATAAAATCATCAAAAAATCATACAGTTCTGTCAATTTGTGGTATATTTATTTCAGGAAATTTGAATATCTACTAACCATGCATAATGTTAGGACTTTTAAATGAGATTAGTAGTATTCACAATTTTTATTTAAAAAAATTCAAGTATGTTCTAACCACGCATGACCGTGAGGACTTTTAAATGGGATAGAATCAACTTGTCTATTTAATCAATTAATTTTGATATACGTTCCATACATGCATAACCGTAAGGACTTTTAAATGAGCATGGAAGCGCATAATCAAAAATCCAAGTAATTCACCCATGCATAACCGTGAGGACTTTTAAATGAGAGTGAATACTTTGAATATTTATTTTTATTGCCAAATATAATAAATTGAAGCACAGATAATTTCCTTTATAATAATAAATTGAAGAACGAATAATTTCCTTTGTAAACTACCACAAATTTACATACTATATATGATTTTGATGAGTAATGGTCGATAGAAAGATGGTAGAAATAGAAATGGTCATGGAATTTTTTCCCAACAAAAAGTTTTTATAACTCTTGTTATGAAAGCCTAAAGAAATTTTCTAATTATACTTTCTCGAATTATAATATATGATAAATATCAACACTCATCACTTTTTCAATCACTATTCATTTTTTCGATAATCAAAGGGAGTCAGATTAGTCAAAATAGTCATTTAAAAATAATAAAATCAATTTTTCAAAAAATGACTAATCTGTAAATATGGTCAACAATGATTTTCTTGAAGGGGTTTTATAAGAAAATTTTCTGCTATTTGAAAATTATTTCAAGTGAAAAATATGCAGATATTTCCTTTGAAAGACGATGCAGCAAATGAATGTTTCAAACATTAATCACGTTACACTAACAATTTTTCTATCAACTATATTACCAGTGTAATCTGCATCTGAATTTAAATTTCACTCAATATTCACTCGTTGGATGACAAAGACCAGATTTGTGAAATTTCAACAAACTATCTCAGAATGAAATTTGAAATGAAGCCATGTTATCACTCAAACAAATATAATGGTGTTAAACTTAGAAACCATAGGATGAACAACTATCAACAGTCAATCAACATCATTATTATTTCAAAACAATTTCTTGAAGTTTCAACAATTTCATAAAGTTTCAACAATTTCAAAAATTTCTTAAAATCCTTTTTATAGCATGAGTAAACAGTAATCAATCAACATCATAAATTGACCAAACAGATTAAGTTTAATGATGAAAGGATGGTTGGTCTACTTTTAAGCACAAATCAAAGTAAGAACAAGTCAAAAGAAAATCATATCAATTAAGAATAAGTCAGAATCATCTCTTTTCAACATCACAATCTTTGGCTGATTTCATTCAGAATACGATGCAGATTATCACATTTAATATATCGTTCAAAACAAAATTACCTGTTTTACCTTTACGATAATTTTTTTGTGATTGCCCATTGTGATTCTGTCACCTTTGTACTAGGCTAAGGAACTTTGCTTTGTCGCCCGTTGTGTTTCTGGAACAGCCAAAATCCAGAGAACACTGTTGTTGTTCCTTAGCCTGCCACCACACCTACACGATGAAAGATTTATGTGACCTATTTGTTTTTATAGGTCCATGATTGTTAGTGGCAGAATATGAAAAATATGTTTGTGGAGACCCAAAACTATTTATATATGTTCCTTTTGGCACCCAAATTTGTTTGACTTTCAAAGATTTTATATTTGTGCCTTTTGGAACCCAAATCGGTATAGTTTTCACATGTTTGGGTCTATACCAACAATTATTTTGATTGTGTCCAAATTTTCTACAAAATGTGCACATTAAATTTTCTTGATTAATCTCATTTCTAACATATTCAGAATGAGTATATCCAAGTCCTTGTCTATCAATATTGACAGTTTGTTTTCCTATTAACATATTCAACGATTTTTCACTTTTGGAAATTTTTTCTAAAGTCGTTGAAAATTGTTGGACTTTTGTTTTTAAAGATTCATTTTCTTTCAACAATTGAGTGCACCTTTTAATAGAATTTTCTCTTCTAGTATTTTCAATTTTTAAAATCAGAATTTCATTTTCAAGTGATTTCATTTTAATTTCTGATTTTTTAATTTCTTCTTCAAATGTTGGACACTTATCACACTTAGAGATCCTACTTTGATAGGTTTTAACTAGTTGGTCAAGTTGTTTATTTAATTCTATCAAAGTGTCTTTTTGTGGTTCAAGTTTAGCGTATTTTCCCTAAGTTTTTCAAAACAGCCATTTACTTTGTGGAAATAAATAAGTAATTCAGAGTGAGTGAGTTTTGATACCTCGCTTGGCTCGTCGTTGTCGCTATCGGTTATATTCCCATGAAGGCTCATATCTGCTTTCTCACTTTCACTGCTATCGCTTTTATTCCACGTGGCTGCAAAATTCCTTTTTGAATTCTTCATTAGTAATGCCAGCTCGGCTGCTTCATCATCATCATCCTCATCACAACTGCTATTTACCAATCCTGTTAAGCATATTTCTTTAACTGAGTCGGTTGTGGAGGACTTCTCATTGCTGTTGACTTTTGCACCACATATTGCATCGAGAGTTTTCCAAATTTTCTGTGCATTTTCACAATGAGAGACGAAATAAAAATTATCACGATTAATATGAGAATATAATATATGCATAGCAAGAGCATTAATCGAGATAATTTCCTTATTTGTTATATCACACCCATTTTCAATAATATCCCAACATTTAATATTAACAGATTTTAAATAAAATTCCATTTTCAATTTCCAATTCAAAAAATCTGTTCCATTGAAAATAGAAGGAATAATATTGAAACGACCCTCAACAAAATTATTATCTGGTGAATTCATGACTCTAGAGTTAAAAACAAAATACCAGGCTCTGATATCACTTGTAGGATCTAGATTAACCCTAGAGGGGGGGTGTGAATAGGGTTATAGCAAATTTTCTTGATTTAAACACAAAAGTAAACTGCAAAAATAAATATGCTGAAAAGTAAATCACACACAAAATTTATCCAGCTTCAGCAACCCCTGCCTACTGCTGCATTTCCAGATTTCTATTAGAATTAAACAGTATCACGCTTACAAACACTCTACTAGACTCGCAGACCCTTTTGCTCCCGCTCACAAACACTCTACTAGACTCGCAAACATTTGTTCCCGCTCACAAACATTCTACTAGACTCGCAAACATTTGCTCCCGCTCACAAACACTCTACTAGACTCGCACACCCTGCTCCCGCCTATAGAGTTTCGTTTACTCGCAAACTCTGCTCCCGCCTATAATAGAACTTTGATTACTCGCAAACTCTGCTCCTGTCTATAGAGCTTTGATTACTCGCAAACACTGCTCCCGCCTATAGAGCACTGCAAACTCGCACACCCTGCTCACTGAACTAATTCTAACTAGATAATCTGACACTACCTAAACCTAGGTGGTGATTTACAAATTCTTTGATTCGAAAAGTAAAAACAACAGATAATTAAATAACCCTAAAAAATAAAAACCCCTTTAAAAAAAATTCCCTTTAGAGAAAAATAGGCCGGCCCCTTTAATTAATTTGGCTTGTCTCCTTTGTTTGCTTCGTTCGGTGGCCGTTCCTCTTTCCAATTCAATTAGGGCTTCTGCGAATTTTGGAGCTTTTCTTCCTTGCGATTCAAACTAGGGTTCTTGCAAATTGAAGTCGCCACTTGATACGATTCGATAGTAGGCTTTGATGTTCTTCGATTTGTTCACGGCTCTTCAATTTGGATCGAGTTCGTTCTATGTTTTCGGTATGTACTTTCCCTTTTTCTTTGCCGGTTTTGCCTTGCTCGAACTCGATGGATTTGAGATTGCCGACGATGATGATTTATATAGGGTTTGTAACCCTAGATTTGCGTTCGTCTGATTGCTTCAAAATTTCTTGCTTTGCCGTTCGATTATTGTTGGATGTTTGCGATGAATTCTGACTTTTTCATATTACTTGAATAACACGGTTTTGATTATTAACTTGGTCAATTATGATTGATGCCACGGTGAACTCTTGATTGACTTGTTCAACTCTGGTTTATATGGCAGAGATCTTTCTTCTTTTATTTGTGACTTTTTCAAAGATACAAACGCTTGATTTTTGACTTTGTGATTTGCGTCTTGAACATCACAGCACTGTTTTGATTTCATGAATCATATCCACTCCACTACTCTGCATTACGTCGACCATCACTATTTTCATCCTTGCGAGCTTTGTCTCTGACATTGACATTGACATTGTATCACAGTTCCTTTACTACGTTGTATTATTCACTGATGCACTCGTATCACTGGTATTTGCAGCTTGTAACTGGTCATGTTTGTGCATTTCTTTGTTGGTTTAACCTGTACTTGTGGTTGCCTCTGGTTAATTGCCTGGTGGTCTTGTGGTTGGTCACTGATTCATACATGAACTGTTGCACGTGTGTACTTTGTATTCATATGTGCCTGTCGAGTTCCTGTATTTGCATTCATTTGTGGTTCAGTTGTTTATATGCACTTCATCACTTCAGTATTGTATTATTTTCACCTCTGGCCTGTTGTAGTTTGATTGTGTGATGTTGTACTTTGGTCTAGTTGTGCACTTGCCCTTGATATTGTAGCCTCTCTGTACTTGTAGTTGTGTAGTTTGCCACTGACTTTGGTTCTTCGCTTGTGCATATTGTATTCATGTATACTGCTGTGTGGTCTTGTGGCAGTTGCTTTGTCTTCATGTATTTCATGTAGTACGAGCATTTGGTTCCTTGTATCTGTTGCACTTGGTCCCTGACCTTTGTTGCCTCTGAGTTTAAGCATTTGCACACTGCTGCTATGTTGTAAATGTTTCATTGTATCATTTGAGTTGTAGCAGTCATTTGTCTGTTGTGCTTAGTTCATGTGTATGCTGTACACTAAGCATTTCTTAGTTTGCATATCAACTTGTTGTAGTTTATGGTTGCTGTGATATTGAACTGCTTCATGTTGGCTTCGGCCTTTGCAGTTTGTAGCTGCCGTGTGCATGCAGTTTTGTAGGCTTGGAGTCTTTGTTCATTGATGATTTTGGTCGTTGAATTGATTTTTGAATTTGCACCTGTGTTGAATCCAGTTTCACAACTCGGGTTTGACCTTGTGCTCGTGTCGTGATATTCAATGTTATTGCACGTGAGTTGAACATGGTTTTTCATTTGGGTTTGACCTGTGCTCGCCTGTCTCTGTAAATCAATCAAGTGTATATATCGGCGTGCACGGCCTTGTGGCATATACAGTGATACACTGTGTATGTCACAATGTTCGTGTATGATGAATTCAAATTTCAATGATGACGAACAATCCAAATAACTGAGGCAAATCATATTTTCAAAAATCATATTTCATTTTATATTGCAAAAATATTTCTTTTTCAATTTTACTGCGTTAGTGTATATTTTTGCAGATTGCTCAGATGCTGGATTCAAACTGGAATGAAGTTAAAGATTAAAATACGAGTGTGAGTGATGTGTAGTGAGGTCAACTGTAAATGTGAAATGTGATATAATTGTAATCAAAGTTGTATAGTTATAGTGAGAGCTTGAAATTGTACTATTCAAAAATGTAATAAATATTTATTTGAATAAAATATTTGTTTGAATTCAAATTCTGTGTAATTTGTTTTATTCAACAAATATTTATTTAGACTGTGAAAAATAGAATAGTATATTACAAATACATTTAAACGAATGTATATATGTTTATTATCATCAAACAAAAATCATATAAGCACATATTCAACAAGTTACCCTTAACCAAAGCCACTGCCCCTAACAACAGTGCGCTGAACTAATCACAAAAACTTCCACCTTTGCTTGCTACCAAACAAACCATCATCACACTTGCAATAACAACCTCTGCCCATAACTCCTCAAACCAACCACAAACATCTCCCCTCATTTCTCACCAGACAACCACTTCCACATCCACTTGATCACCATCTCCACCTCCTATACCAGACTACTGCTCTACCCATCTTATCTCTGTAGATTAAATTGGTTCAAAACAGAATGCAACAGTTTGTCTACGTCACTACACAATGCAATGTAACAATAGTATATGTTACAATAACCAAACACCAACACTTTAAATGTGTTTCAGTAAGTAAATTGCAACAATTTTGTCTGTTACAATATCAGGAAAGACAACACTATAAACTGTTACAAAATCAGAAAGTGCAACAGATTAAAAAAAATGTTGCAACGCAACAATGGTATTCTGTAACAGATTTGGCATATCAGTAATTGAAAGCAAGAAGAATACCAAAGTTCGTCGGAGGCTTTTCGTGACAATCGCCTTAAGACTTTATTTGAAGTCTCCCAGGGTACAACCGATGAAACTGCGCGAGATTGTAAGGAGTATGTCAGTCTGAGATGATGATGGCAACAGAAATGAATTGGCCGAAGAAAGTATGTCGGGGAAGAAGAAGAACCGTAAATTAGTAAGTAATTTGATTAGGATCTGTCACTAATTTATAGTTGCTGAACGATCACGGTTGCGTCCGTTCAAAATATATCCGTTCTGAAAAAGGGCATCCCTTCATTCTTCCAACGGGTCGCACCCGTATTCAATTCAAATTCAAACGGGCCGTGCCCGTATCTGGTTGTTACTGTAGCCAAATAAAAACCCGTCGAAAATTGCAGTGTTTTCTGTAGCAAAAATAAGATTTCATAGTAGACCCAAACTCAAACCCGAGCCTGAGCCCGAGCCCGGGCCCGGTTCGGTACGGGACGAGCGGGCAGCGCGCGCACGCGTGTGTGTTCATTAGATTTGGGTCCTCCCTCTCGCACAAAATTACCTGACCCTAAGGACCAATATAGGGAATGAGGATCCTACATATATACACAATTTAATCTTTCATTTTGCCAATGTGGGACTAAAGCATATTTCATTCATCTCTTTAGAATTGTCAATAATCCCCCACATGAATGACAGTATAATTTTCTCCCACACAAAGTTGAATATCTCAGACTACGTATGGAATAATGCTTTTTGAAGGATAAGTAGATGTTTCACTTTGAACTTCCCCTTGTTAACACTCATCGGATATACTTAGCTAATCGGTGAATTATTTCATCTTGAACCGTCTGTCGTTATTGTATAACCAGACAATAAGGTTAACAAAGCATTGTTTCCCTTCTCATCCAATCTCTTGGTTGTGTTCATTTCGGTCCTGAACAAATTTGGTTCTGCGAGTCTATTTTGAGAATTTAAGCCATTAATATTCTCATAGAGCCGACCCAGCTCACACTAACATAGGTGATCGCAACCATAAGGAGTATCCTACATATACCCCACATGTTATTTTACAAGATATGGTCATCATTAAAAAGCATACCTTTAACCTTTTAATACTTCTGTAGGCATGCATTTATGTTTTGCACCATAGGAATGGAATGGACTATGTCCAGAAAAATGCATTACGTCTTGAGTTATTCAGAACTGGTTTGCCTATTGATCCTAGTCCGTGGGATCTCCGGTCGCTAGGATAGGTTTCCGTATAAGATAACTCTTGTTGTTTTAGGCTTTTAAACCTGTTCCCCTCGATGCGCAGTCTATTTTCTCTCTTGATAACCCTTTTGTAAATGGATCTGCTAGGTTATCATTTGTTCTTACATAATCAATGAAGATAGTTCCATTAGAGAGTAACTGCCTAACCGTGTTATGGCGTCGACGAATGTGTCGTGATTTGCCATTATACACAAAGTTTTTCGCTCTACTTAGCGCAGCTTGATTGTCGCAGTGAATACATATGACTGTTATAAGTTTATGCCATAAAGGAATATCTTCTAAGAAATGACGAAGCCATTCTGCTTCTTATCCTGCTTTGTCTAATGCAATGAACTCTGATTCCATAGTGGATCGAGCTATGCATGTTTGCTTCGTTGATTTCCATGACACTGCTACTCCTGCAAGAGTGAAGGCATAACCACTTGTGGATTTTGATTCCTCTGAATCTGCAATCTAGTTTGCATCACTGTATCCTTCTAGAACAGTTGGATATTTTCCTTAATGCAAGGAATAATTTATGGTATTCTTCAAGTATCCCAGCGCTCTCATTAGTGCTTTCCAGTGTTCCTATCCTGGATTACTTGTATACCTGCTTAGTCGACTTACTGCATAAGCTATATCTGGTTTCGTGCAATTCATGAGATACATTAGAAATCCTATTACATGGGAATATTCCAGTTGCATTACACTTTCACTAGAGTCTTTATGCAGTACTTCTGATGGATTAAAAGATGTTCTTACTCCTTTAATTCCATAATGTTGGAATTTCTCAATTATTTTGTCTACATAATGTGACTGAGATAATTGTATTCCATTAGGCGTTCTTATTATTTTGATTTCCAAAATAATGTCAGCAACTCCTAAATCTTTCATATTAAAATTGTTGATAAGCATTTTCTTTATGGTCTCTATAACTTTAATGTTAGGACCAAAGATTAGCATATCGTTCACATATAAACAAACAAGCACGTATGATTGTCCAACTTGTTTACAATAAACACATTTGTCACACTCATTTATATGAAAACCATTTCTCATCATGACACCGTCAAATTTTGCGTGCCATTGTTTTGGAGCTTGTTTGAGTCCATATAGTGATTTTACCAATTTACAGACTTTGTTTTCATTTCCCTTGGATACAAATCCTTCGGGTTGCTCCATGTAGATTTCCTCATCGAGATCTCAATTTAAGAATGCTGTCTTTACATCCATTTGATGAATTTCTAGATTGTAGATGGATGCAATTGCTATTAGCATTCTTATTGAGGTTATTCATGTAACTGGCGAATATGTGTCAAAAAAGTCTATACCTTCTTTTTGACGATATCCTTTGGCTACTAATCTGGCTTTATATTTATCAATAGAGCCATCTGGTTTCATTTTCTTCTTGAAAATCCATTTGCAGCCAATAGGTTTTATACCAGGTGGAATATCAAAAATTTTCCAAATTTTATTACTTAGGATTGAATCGATCTCACTTTGTATTGCTTCTTTCCAACATGAAGACTCAGAAGATGACATTGCTTCCTTGTACGTTTGAGATTCGTGTTCTAATACATATGTGAAAAAATCCGAACCAAATGATTTGGAAGTTCTACCCCTTACACTTCTTCTTGCTTCTACTTCATCACTTTCACGATGAGTTTCATCTTCATGTGGGCTATTTGATTATTCTCGTGTCCTTTTAGGGACATTATTCCCTTCATTCTTTTTGTATGGAAACACTTCTTCAAAGAATGAGGCATCTCTTGATTCCATGATTGTATTTACATGAATATCAGACTTGAATACCAAAAATCTATATGCACTACTATTTTGGGATGGTCATAAATAGTAACAGTCTACAATTTTTGGTCCAAGTTTGACCTTCTTTGGAGGCGGGATATGAACTTTTGCTAAGCACCCCCACACTTTGAGGTATTTGAAGCTTGGTAGAAGTCCTTTCCATAATTTATAATGAATTTTTCTCGTTTTACTATGAGGAACCTTATTTAATATGTGATTAGACATATTTAAAGCTTCCTCCCACAAGTTTGTTGGTAGGCCAGAGGTTAAGAGCATGGCATTAATCATATCTTTTAATGTTCTATTCTTTCTCTCAGCTATACCATTTTGTTGTGGCGAATATGGTGCTGTTGTTTGATGAATTATTCCATTTTCTGCACAAAATTGTTCAAACGGCGACTCATATTCTCCATCTCGATTAGATCTCAATATCTTGATCTTTTTATTTAGCTGATTTTCTACTTCAGCCTTATATTTTATAAACAATGTAATTGCTTCATCTTTACTATTTGAAAGATATACGTAGCAATATTGTGTATAATCATCAATAAATGTGATAAAATACTTTTTCCCACCTCTTGTAGGTAAGTTTTTGAAATCACATAAGTCAGTATGAATTGTTTGTAATGGTTCAGTACTTCTATCAACAGTATGAAATGGTTTCTTAACCATTTTTGCTTCTACACATGTCTCACATTTGTATTTTTTTTCTTTTTGAAATTTTGGAATTAAATCCAGATTTGCAAGTTTTTCATCTTTCGAAAGTTTATATGTCCTAATCTTTCATGCCATAATAGAGCATCATACTCGACAACATAAGATACTTCCTTTTTATTCATTTCAGAATTACAATATACATCATTGTTGCCAATTACGGCTACATTAGCCTTAAATAGGCCATCACACAAGTATCCTCTCCCTATATAGATTCCAGCCTTAGACAGAACAACTTTATCTGATTCGAAGACATTTCGGAAGCCTTTCTTCGAGAGTACAGGTCCAGAGATCAAGTTCTTGCGAATGTCTGGAACATGAAGCACATTATTGAGCGTAATAGTCTTACCAGATGTGAACTTGAGAATCACTTTCCCGCTTCCCTCAATCATTGGTACTGCAGAGTTGCCCATGTACAACTTTTCTTCATGATCGAGTTTGTTGTAAGTGGAGAACATGGACTTTTCAGAACGCACGTGTCGTGTAGCACCTGTGTCAAACCACCACTGAGAAGGATTCTGAACTAGATTGCATTCCGACACAACTCCAGAAAAGTTAGACCAATCGATGTCCATGTTTTCCACCACATTTGCTTCAGAATTATTCTGTTTCTTGTGCCTGCAATCCTTTGCTTGATGTCCAGTCTTGCCACATACCCAACACTGCCCATTGAACTTCTTGGACGGCTTCTGATCATTTTGTTTGGTTTCTGGCGACTTTCTTTTCTTTTTGTTTTTGTTGGGGTTTCCTTTTTTCTTTGCCCCTTCTGCAACAAAAGCCTCTTTGTTTTTTGGTTCAGTGACTCCGCGATTATCTGCATCGATCTTCAATCCGACGATGAGGTCTTGTAAGGATGTCTCCTTCTTCTTGTGCTTCAAATAATTGTGGTAGTCCTTCCAAGATGGTGGTAGTTTTCCAGTGATTGCTTTAACCAGGAAAGATTCACCAACTTCGTGGCCTTCTTCTTGCAATTCATGGATAATAATCTGAAGTTCATGTAATTGCGTAATTACAGATTTTGAATCTACCATCTTGTAGTCCATGAATTTGTCAACTATGAACTTCTTCAGGCTCACGTTTTGCGTTTTGTACTTTGCATTAAGCGCATTTCAGAGAGCTTTTGCAGTCTTCAGTGGCTGATACACTTTGTACAAAACCTTATCTAAACAGTTTAGGATGTAATTCCTGCACAAGAAATCCGAGTGCCTCCACGCATCAATTGCATAAATCTCATTTGCTGAATTGGTTTTGCCTGGCGCATGCGGCACTGGTTCATCTTCATCAAGATACTTCTGCAGACCAAGGGTTGTGAGATAAAAGAGCATCTGACACTGCCATGTCAGAAAATCGTCTCCGTCTCCCTTGAATGGGTCTGGTTTGTTTAAATTCGCTGGCTTGATCGACATTTGTTCTGCTGTCATCTCTGTTTTAACCAAAGCAGTTAAGTCTTAAGATGTAGATTAAATTGGTTCAAAACAGAATGCAACAGTTTGTCCGCGTCACTACACAACGCAATGTGACAATAGTATATGTTACAACAACCAAACAACAATACCTTAAATGTGTTTCAACAAGTAAATTGCAACATTTTTGTCTGTTGCAATATCAGGAAAGACAACACTTTAAAGTGTTACAAAATCAGAAAGTGCAACAGATTAAAAAAAATTGTTGCAACGCAACAATGGTATTCTGTAACAGATTTGGCGTATCAGTAATTGAAAGCAAGAAGAATACCAAAGTTCGTCAGAGGCTTGTCGTGACAATCGCCTTAAGACTTTATTTGAAGTCTCCCAGGTTACAACCGACGAAACTGCACGAGACTGTAAGGAGTATGTCATCTGAGATGATGATGGCAACAGAAATGAATTGGCCGAAGAAAGTATGTCGAGGAAGAAGAAGAACCGTAAATTAGTAAGTAATTTGATCAGGATCCGTCACTAATTTATAGTTGCTGAACGGTCACGGTTGCGTCCGTTCAAAATATATTCGTTCTGAAAAAGGGCTTCCCTTCATTCTTCCAACGGGTCGCATCCGTATTCAATTCAAATTCAAACGGACCGCGCCGGTATCTGGTTGTTACTGTAGCCAAATAAAAACGCGCCGAAAATTGCAGTGTTTTCTGTAGCAAAAATAAGATTTCATAGTAGACCCAAACCCGAACCCGGTTCGGTACGGACGGGCGGCGCGCGCTTGTTCATCAGATTTGGGTCCTCCTTCTCGCACAAAATTACCTGACTCTAAGGGCCAATATAGAAAATGAGAATCCTACATATATACACAATTTAATCTTTCATTTTGACAACGTGGGACTAAAGAATGTTTCATTCCTCTATCTAGAATTGTCAACAATCTCCTCCACTATCTGACCAACAACATTTCCATCTGCCCATTCAAACTTCACCACCTCTGCCTTGAACACTATCGCCAGCAATCAAATACTGCTTTCAACCATCAACATTCACCTACAACCCTGCAAATCTACCACACACTTCACCATCCATTCATCGAACAACCAATACCATCATCACAACCTGATCAGCTACCCCATACATCTCACAACAAATACAAACAACAGCAAGCAAGATCGTCCACTGTTCGTGCGACTACAAACCTCCCTGATCACCTGAAACACTGCCATACACTGCTGCAACTCCTCACTAGTAATCATCACCTTATTCCATTACAAACGCTGGCCATCCCATACTCCATCTGTCCATCATCATCAACCATCTGCCACCAGCCCTAACCTTCCCACTGCCGAACTTCCTGCCACCACCCCACTCTACAATCATCAACAATTGCCTCACAAACCAAAACTCTTATTTGTCTTGCTAAAGAAAAAAAACCAAACTAACCATAAACTCGTACCATCACGCAACTATCAAAACACTCACACCATCAGCATCCCTAAAATCGCAATCCTCGAACGATACTGCGACCATCAACTGCATTCGCCATCAACCTGAAACAACTAAACAACCGCATCCTTCACCACATATCCCATCACCAATTGTCGCATACAAAACCAAACCACGCCACTGAAACTCGTCTGAACCACCACCCACTGCCCCACGACGAAAACCCCATCAATACCATCAACAATCGCAATCGCCTGCAAATCCATGATCACTCAAACCTGAACAACCCAAAACCGCTTCGACACCTCCATCACCTACTCAACAGCAACCCAATCGAACATCGATTCGAACCACTGCGAAAAACACCCAAATCCCTAATTTAAGTTTGATCGAACTCAGCTCGAACGACGAGCAAGTTTTTGGCTTTTGGGAATTGGATTTTGAGAATTGAGAAGTAAGATTGAGAAGTTTTTATTCAAAATAGAAGAAAAGAAGACTGAAGCGAAAGTGGGAATTTCTTTGATTTTGTATTGGTAAAACAGCGGGTGGGCCGAGTTGTTAAGTGTACCTTTTTTTTTCAAATTTAGCTTGTTTCCTTTTAGCTCGTTTTCAAATAAGAAATTTTCTCTTTTAGCTTGTTTAGTTTTAGTTTGTGCAAGTTTTATTTTATTTATAAAAAAAAATTGTTTCGTTGGTTTATTTTCACCTGATCGTTTTGTTTTGATTTGATTTTTGATTTATAAAACAAATTGTTGTATATATCTTGTTCGTTTGTTTTGTTTATTTTTTTTTCATTTATTTTCCATTTGTTTTAGTCTAAAAGAAAAAGAAAAAAACTGCATATATCTTGTGTTTACTTTCAGGTTGCCAAAGCGGAAAATTGCAAAGATAAGAGTAGCTTGCTGAAAACCGCTTCGCTCTGCTGTCAAGAATAAATTGCTTGCTTGCTTATAAAAATAATTTTGCACTCTTATTCTTTTTTTTATTTGCATTGTTGGTTGCTTCCATTTGCATTTTTATTTCAAATTTTTTTAAAAAAAAATTCAAAAGAAAAACCAAAATAAAAAATTCATCGTAGTTGCATTGTTAATACACGTTTAATTTCTGCTTTGCATTTCATTTTAGAATATTTGATTAATAATAACGGTTAGACATTGATAACACTTAATTGCATAATGAAAAATTGTCTTCTTTGTACAACTTAATTTCTTGGTGTTTAGGCTACGGCAGAGTAATAACCATTTATAAATATTACGGTGATTCGTAAATATTATAGTGGTTGTTTCTCTGAAGGTATTTAAACCTTCGGCCGCATTGCGACGGTGATACGTGGTGCACCGATAAATCGTGCTCACTACCTGTCCGAGAACTATCTTGTTGATTTAAGACAATTTGTGATTATACAATTTGGGTCAACTTAGGATAAATAATTTATAATTAGACTCCTGCATTCATTTAGTTGCACTAGTTCATGCATATTTAAAAAAACAAAAAAATCCAAAACTAAAAAAAATTGTATATATTTCTTAACTTAGTTTTTTTTATTCCTTTTCCTTTGAAATTTATTTTAATCCTTTTTCTTTGAAATTTCAAAAATCCCAAAAAATTTAGAAAAAAAATATATAAAATCTTTTCAAAAGCAAAAAAAAAATTTGAAAACCCAAAAAAAAAAAAATCAATTTTCCATTTTGAAAAATAAATTCTACTTGTAAATATTTTTCCTTTATAAAAAAAATCAAAAACTTTCTTGAAAATGTCTGAATTTCCATATTCACTTGAATTTTATAATAGTTTTGAAAATCAATATAATTCATATGATTTCACTCCGAATTTGTATGGATATTTTAATGACAATTATTCTTTAAACAATTCGAATTTTGAACAACAAAGTTTTCAAAACGATGACCAACCCTCGAATCTCAAAAATAACATTTCATCTCTACTTGAAATCTCTACACAACAAAATCAAATGATAAATGATTTGTGTAATTCTTATTTGTGCTATAACTCGAATCAAAGTTTTCAAAATAATCAAAATTTGAATTCACTTAAAAATTCAAACGATTTCGAGTATAACCCATACCAATTCAATTTTGAACTCCAATATGAATTTCAAAGTTAAAACGAAAATGTGATCCACTTTTCAAATAATTTTGGCAATGGGAATAATCTTAACCACGTTACGATTGAAAATTTTTCTTCTCAACATGTCCAAATCGTAAATTCTCAAGTTAATAGCTACAAATTGGATTTTGTTGAGCAAATGAACGAAATTTACGATGATCACACATATTCGTTGTTTGAAACATTTATGAAACGTGAAAAACAAAATCAAATTCCAACACGTGATGAGTCAAATAATAATCCATCTTTTATCCAAATCGACGATTTTCAAATAACAACTTTTGAAATTGAAAATAACAATCTTAATGAAGTTGTTGAAAACACGGTAATTAGTTGGATTTCAATTCTTTTGAGGGTGTGGAACCAAATTTAAAATTTGATCTTCCTTTTCTCAATCTCAAAAAATTTGAATACAACAACTTCGGATTTTGAACTAGAGACATGTAATAAAGTTGTTGATAATTCAATAAAGGTAGATGAATTAAATGAACATGAATTTTATGGAATTTTTGAAAACGAGTTGTTAAATTTCGAAGGGGTAGATTTAAAAACCATTTTGATTTGAAATCAATAATTTTAAAGAAGTTTTCAGTGGGAAAAATAAATTTCAATTTGGTGAAAATAATCACGAATTTCAACCAATTATTTTATCGACCCCAAAAATCGTTGACAATAAAACAACTCGTACGATTTTTAATAAATCGACATTCGTTTTTCCAAATCAACGTTCAACTTCGAAATCTTTTATGGTTTGGTTTTCTGAGCTTAAGCTGTGTCTTATATACTTGACGAGACAAATGAATCGGTCTTTGGAAGACCCTTTCACTTACTTTGACGATATACTTTCTGATCTCGTGTAAATACCGTTAATTTTCTTTTAAATAAAGGTCATGTTTTTATTTTTATTTTCTCCTTCCACTTGGGTTGACTGTGGTGACACATTTAAAATCAAGTGTGGGGGAGACTCATCTTCATTTTTATTTTATTTTTCATGGTTTATTTTTGCCTTTTCTTTTAAAATTTCAAAAAAACATAGAAATCCCAAAAAAAAAAAATTTATTTTGATTTATTTTTAAAGAAACATTATAAGATAAATATATGGTTTTGGTTTATTAAATTGAAATTTTTGAAAATTTATTTGTCTTAACAAAAATAAAAATAAAGTTTGATTACAAATAACAATGGTTTAACTAGTATATAGGAAGATTCATACGTGTTAATTATGAAATACATTCTAATTGAAAATCTTTATTTTAAAAAGTGGTTGATTTAAAGTAAAGGATATAACATTTTTTTGTCTTCTAAGTTAATTGGTACTAAGATTATTTTGCAAAACTCTCTCTTTAAAAAACAATATTTTGAAAAAAAAACATTTAAAAGAAACAAAGCATTTGTATATATGTAAATATTTTCTGTTAACACCTACGGTCGATAGGTGCACACACTTGTGTATATACTCGCCATGCTCTGTACCTTTCTCACGTAAGCCCGAAAGGCAGTGCACGATCGGTATATCTGGCCTCAGTTTATTTGAGCCAGGTATATATATAAAAATTCTTTTTAATAACGCCTACAGTCAATAGGTGTTCACACTTCTGTGTTCACTCGCCACGCTCTATATTCCCCTCAAATAAGTCTGCAAGGCAGTACATGGGTAATATATCTGACATCAGTTTATCTGAGTTAGGCATATGTAAATATTGTAAATATCAATTAAAATTTTCAAAAAAAATAAGAGAGAGTAAGCAAATGAAATCCAAGCACTATTTTAACTTATTTGATTTGACTTGTTATTGAAAAGAAATGAAAATACCACTTTGATAAACTTTGATAATCAACTAAGGATTCATTTCATAGTTACACTTTGTTATCAACCGAAATAATGAGCTAGACTACAATCTATTTGATATGATAACTTTATTTTTGTTGGAAATTTTGATGAGTAAATGACTTAAATTTTCAAGATAATGACCGAAACCTATATTTAACTTATTTGTGTCGATATAAAAGTGAATCCTTCATTGTAAATAATTTCAAAAATTCGCATTCATCTCTTTGTAAATAAATCTTGCATTTTATAAATATTTTCATCCTGCATCTGGATTTTATGGGTAGTATCCACTGAAAACCCTCACGAGACAACACTCGTCCTATTGGGGACACTTAGAGGTTTAACGGCTTGTAGCATACGCTCAATGCAATCGTACTCCCTATGAAAACGGATTTATCTTAGTTTCTTTATTCGAGGACGAATAAAAAGATAAGTGTGGGGGTATTTGATGTGCCCGTAAATGTGCATATTTTTACCACCATATTTAATCTATTTAAATTAAATAAATGATCATATTGGGTATTTTAACTTGTTTAAACCAAAATCCATATTAATTTCAAATTGTCACATATTCATTTTCGTTCAAGGGTAAAATAGTCATTTTTGAGCATAAATTAACTTGAGAAAATTTAATTAGAAATTTCTATACTATTTTGTAGGAATTTGATCTCAAATATAGGTGGTTTTATGAAGGAATATGCATGCAAAAAGAAGATACAAAAGAATGAATATGGAAATAATTCAAAATGAAGAACATGGAGGACCCCACCCACTTACCTTGATTTTCAATTAAGAGCTAATGCACATGCTAAAAGGCCATTAAAGCTTCATGTACATTTAAGTGAGGATTATTGAAGCTAATGATAACTTGGCCACCACACTTCCTACAAGGGCATTTTGGGCATTCTCCAAAAATATAAATTAGGTTTTAACACATGTATAAATACCCCTTATGTTTCATGTAACCCTCTTCCTCTTACTTAGTCTCTTTCCTTAGTCTCTCTTAGTTTAGTTTAGGCTCAAAATAAAACTCAAAGCTCTCCTTCTCTTTTCATGGCTACTTATCCATTTCTTTTATGTAATTTTTATGCAACTTTAATATATTTATCCTTTCTTTTCTTGTTTATTTCCTTTCATGTTGTAGTGTAGATTTACATTCATGCAAAGTAGAATAGTTCTAATTCTTGTTAATTAGCTCTCTTTTTCATTTAGCTTTCATTTTTCTTTCTTTTTGCTTTCATGTTGCAAGCTACATTTGTTAATCAAATGATAAATATAAGAGGCTAAACCCCTTCAATTTAGTGGTAATGAAGCTCTCTAATTATGTAGCTTCAACTATTTGTTAATTCATGCTATCTTTTTATGCTTAATGATGATCAATGAAGTGTTTTATTTATTGTTATTGCTTTGAATTTGATAGCCTGTATTATTAACATCAAATAGGCTATGCTGAAACAACCACTAACACAAATGTCTCTTCATCAAAATATGATTATGGCACAAGAAAGTGATTTGTAATTCAAATTTGATGGTCTGTATTTCTAATCAATAGTTAATAGGCCATACTTAAAATAGATTTCACTTTCATTTTCTTTGTCAAGCTTCATGAAAGTTAGTAAGTGCTTTAAGGGATGTGTTATAGCTTGATGGCTTATGTTGGCTAATCAATAGCACAAATATACCATAGTTATGATAAGCACATCAATTAAAGCACTAATGACCATAAAAGAGAGATCATGATTCCATATATGTTGAACTATGTGATCTAGAAAGTGGATTTATTTTCTAAATTGTCATTTAACTCTTGTATTTGCATCTCTTTTCTTTTAGTTAGTTAGATAATTTTCTAATTTTCTAGCTTAACTTTCACTCGACTTTGGTATGATTTGATTGAATAGAATTTTTAAAATCACCAATTCCCTGCGGTTTGATCCTTATTCGCCACATGCTACATTCGTACACCGTGCGCTTGCGGTTAAATTTAATTTTGAAATTTTTCGATAGTTTTCTAATTCGATAGAAATTCTATCGATTAACACGAGGCGATCGACGGTGCATGTACACGAGGTAGGCTGGTGTGTTAGTGTTTGGGAAGAAGGGTGGACTCGAAGGAATACTCGGGGGAAATCAGGTTTTTCTCGGGTTCGCTTCATGTCTTACGTGAGTGTTAAATCATGTTCACAAGTTTAAAGTTTTAAACTAACCAAGTTTTAAAAAAGAAGAAGAAGAAAGGTGATTTTCTCGGGTCAGGACTCGAGTGTTATACAGGTTGGACTCAGAGTAAAATTTAAACAATTTTTAAAAGTTTTATAAAAGCAAGTTTTAAATTTAAATTAAATCTAGTTTAAACTATTATATGATAAATGGTTTTAAATTATTTGATTGAAGGAAGTTATATGATTTGTTTAACTTAAATTTGTTAAGTTAATTTTTAGGTTATTTTAAAACTCAATTTAGAAATGTAATTATGTATCAATTAAAAGGATAAAATGTTATAAATGTGTATGTTAATCATAGTTTAGTATTTATAATATAAATGGTTTATCTTACATATAATTAAAGTTTGATGATTAATGATTAATTAAATTAATAAAGTAATTAAAGAGTAATTAAATTAATTAATGATTAAGGATTAATTAATCAAAAAATTAAGGGTTATAAATTCATTAATTAGAGATTAGTTAATTGGTAATTAGAGATTAATTAATGTAAGTAATTAGAGATTAATTACTTAAATGATAATTAATTAATGTAAGTAATTAAAGGATTAATTTGCTAAGGGTTAATTAATTTAATTAGCAATTAAAGGTTAAATTAGTTAATAGTTAAAGGTAAATTAATAATTAGAGGTTAATTAATAATTAAAAGTTAATTAATTGAGGATAATTAACCAATGGGATAATTAATTAATGAAAGTAATTATGGATAATTAATTTAGATGGATAATTAAAGGTTGATTAATCAATGGTTTGTGATTAATTAATGTTGTGAACAGGATTTAAAAGTAATTAAATTGATTAGAAATGGTACAATTAATTTATCTTGATTATAGATGATTAAGATATATTGAATGACTTAGATTATTTGATATCTCTTATATGTGATTTGTGTTGCTTTTGTGATATGAGATACTCTGGTTGAACTATGATATTGTGGGTTATCTATCTGAGATGGATGGTTGTGAATATGAAATCCTGAATATAAATTATATCGTTTAAAGTTAAACAATTTGGTTTAAAGAATAACATTGGATTCGAAGAGACGGGGACCGGGTATTAGTAAATACCCTAAACCACTTCGATTTGTAATCTACATTAATTCTTTATGGATTTGATTTTGGAATAAATAGGCTGGAATAAATGATGTAAACTTGGTCATTTAATCTGAGTAATAATGCTTAGATATGATTGTAAGATGTGCATTTGACTACGGCAAGTTAAGAACTCGTAATAAGGTAGTACCCTGGGTTTTCAAATAAGTTGTATATCTTAGTATTTTATGTTAGATGGGTTTACTCATACTGGTTTTCAGCCTAACCCGGTGTTACTTTAATGTAATGCTCGGGTCAGATCAAGATGTGACGACCCGGAATTTTTAAGCATTTGTAACCGGAATATTTAATTGATTTTAAATATTTAAAGGTTAATTATTAACTTAAATTATGAATATCATAATTTATTTGACAATTAAATTGTTGAATTAAATAATTTGAAGTTGGGTAAAATACTGAATCTGGAATTCTAAGCCTATTAAAAATTAATTTGAAGGCTTGTAGAATTTATATTGATAATACTGAAGAGAATAGAAGTGATGAAATCAAATTTAAAAATGGTTTGTTAAGTTTTGAAATTTGTATCGTTTAAATTGAATTTTAAAATAGCCTTCCGAGGCACAGTCTCGGAATTTGACGAAACCAGTTCCATTGGGTCCGTAATATTGAATTATTATCGGATTTCAAATTTCGTATTGATCGAAGTTAGTGCGTGAGTGTACGATATATAAACGTGGAAAATTTAATTGATTATAAGCTAATGAAATTTAATTTAATTAATTAAGCTTCTTGTGTACGCAAAGTCTTCCCTTATCTTCCCGTATACTTCAACACTCGTCATTTTTTTTATTTATCAAAGCCCCTTCTTCATGTTTAAAAAAAACAAGACAGTTTGTTTATAACATTTCAATGGCCGAACCTACAACTCGCTCTTCAAAATTCATTCAGAGAAAAACATTTTTGATTTAAATTTGTTCAGGCCGAAGCCCACGTCTTCAAAACGAAAATTTCCCTAAATCAAAAACAAAATCGCGTGCCATCTTCCCATCACACATGGCCGCGCGGTTCCTTTCAAGTCCGGATTTTTGCAAATCAAATCGCGATCGAGTATTAGGAGGGTCTCCTCCAGTTGAGGCAAGGGTTAGGGTTCGATTTGTGCTCGTGTCGTGGGAATTCTGTGCGCTGCAAGGAGGAGGGACTCGCGACGATTCACGATTGAATCGAGTGAGGGGCGACGACGCGCACGATAGTGAATCGCGAGGCAGCTCCAAAGGCGGTCCATGAAGCTACCGAAGTGACGATTTCAGGTGGTAGGGGCAGTGAGGTAGTGATTCCTTTTTTTATCTAATTTAATTTAATTTTGTCTTCAGTTCTGAATAAAGAGAATTATTAAAGCAAGATTGAATGGGTTAATCTTAAAACAGAGATTTAGAATTAGTCGGCTATATTATTTTACAGAAGAAATTAAGAGAATTGATAAAATTTAGTTATTGGTTTAAATGAATTTATAACGATAATTTATTTACGATTAGTACGAATATTAATAAAACTATATCAATATTTTTACAAGGTCTGAAGTAGTGAAGAAACAAGTCGGGTTTTGAATCGGGTTGCAAATCAAAGAGCAAAGGTGAGTTAATCTCACTCAGCTGATTATAAATTTAAATTTAAATGATTAAATTTAAACAATTGTTTGAATGCTTGAATTGGTTGATGTGATATAGTATGCTATAATTTGAAATTGGTATATTATGTATGCTAACGTCTGTGGACGCAGGGAAAACAGGTTGGAGGGATCCAACTGGATCCCTCAACTTTTATTTAAATTATTTAATATTATATGTTCTGGTTATTTGATATTCTATGGTGAATTATGGGGAAGTATTAAATTCTATGGCTTGGTCGATATAATTGGGTATAATGAATTACCAAAAATATAAATTTGATTTTTGAAAAGAAAATAAAAGAAGTGAAATTACAAGTAAAATAATTATAGAATAAATTTAAGAATGACTTGGAAGGAAATAAAGTGACTTTAAAATTTTAATAAATAAAACTAGAGAATAGAAAGGAAATTAATGAATTTTAAAATGTAGTATTATTAATTAAAAAGAATAAACATTTATTTAGAATTTAAGATTTGGATTATTGAAAGAGTAAAGAAGAAAAATAATAATAATAAAGACCATAAATACTGAATTTGGAAATGAACTGATAAGTAAAAGAATTTATTTCAAGTAAAATAAATTGGAAATCAATTTGGAGAAATTGATTTAAGTGATTGAAGTTAGAATTTTTCTCTGGATAACCAAGTAAATGTTTTTAAAAGTAATTTTTTTAAAAATATAAATTAAAAGTTTTAAAGTTTTTTTAAAAAGCAAGTTTTGTAAAATCTATTATTTCTAATATTCAAAGTCTAAAGTAAGTACTTTCTTTAATTTATTTAAGTAGTAATTATTAAGAAGTAACTTAGTAATTTGTTTTTAAAAGTAGAAATCTATTTTTATATTTTATTAAGTAACCTTATTTTCAAATATTCATATAGTATGTATTTTTAACAAATTATTAAAGTAATTTTAACTTGAACGTTTTAAAGCATATTTTTAAAAGTAAAGTGTTTTCAAATTATTTTAAAAATCTAGATTTGTGCTTGGTGATTCCAGTGGAAATAGAAATACTTGGAATTTATTCTGAGAAAGGCAGGTAATTTTGAAAACTGCTTTCAAAGGAATTTGAAAAGTGAAAATATATCTTGTGAAGATATTTTTGCAATAAATAAATAATTTGGGGAAATTATTTATTGTTTGATGGATTTTTGTGAATAAAAATTAATAGTTAAATCACCGACTATCAATATTGGCCAAATGCGTTGATCGTTTCGAAGAGACCGGGATCGGGATTTATTTCTCGAAAACCACTTTGATCCGGTTTGTACGTTTCGTGTAAACGATTTTGGATTCGAAGATAGAGCAGTGAAGTGCAAGGGCTAGTCGCTACTAATCCTAAGGATATTTCCAAAATGGATGTAGTAGAAATAGTGCCTTCGGTTCCGTTCGAACCCGGGACGGACTTGTATGGATGAATGCTTGCGAAACATCGTCAGGTGGGCGATGGGCATTCTAAGGGATATATTCTGAAAAGGTAACGCTTAGCCTCAAGCCTCATCAAATGGGAATGATAAAAAATCAGGGGTTATGCAGCAAGGCTAGGTGGGTAGCACCCAAGCAGAGTGAGGTCATTCCAGTCTAGATGTCCCTTTTTATTTCGGCTTAGTGGGCGGTTGCTGATCCCAACCGCGGGGTGATCTCACTCGGGATTATCCAGTAAGGGGTAGTCCCGGCCTTGTGTTGCAGGGGAGTGAGCGTACTCCTCGGTACGGTGATCTAGGCCCCGTACTGTGACAGGTGGTACCCCAGTGCCTAGTCATTGTTGGAAATCCATTCTCCCTACGAGCCTTTTACGAGTTTTGTTTGTATTACCCACTCTGTGGCTAGTAGCTGGAATTTAATCATGTAACAATTTCGGCTATTTTATAAGTATTTGTATATAGACCCTATTATAATATTAGAGGATTTCTATAAAAATTGTTTTAGCTACCGTAAGGTAAAAACCCGACATGTTTATTTGTGGCGTGGTCTTACGAGATGCTTTTGTTTTTCAAAGGATTTTTGAAACTTTAATAATCAATTGGGTGTGATTTTCTCACGATGGTATTCCAGACTGACTCGGGTGTTATTTAACTGTAATGCTCGGGTCAGACCGAGTATTATAGGATACAGGATATGATGTTATGGAGCTCAGGAGACGAGCTGGATGACGACACGTACTCTTGTACTTGTTTATATATATATATATATATATATATATATATATATATTCCGCTGTGTTGAGTTGCTGTGTATCCATTTGTATGGTATTGATGTCGAGCTGTGATTGTTGTGCTCTGATGATGTAATATGTAAACAGAGATATTTGATTTGAGTAAAGATCATTTATTATCTATTATATTTTATTCCGCTGCGATGGTTAGATTCTGTTGTTGTTTTCTATTTCTTCTTCTACCTCTTCTTCTTTGACCCAAATGGTTCGTATTTCTGTGCAGCTTGAGTTGATTATTGTAGAATAGTGTGACTCAAGGGGTACGGATTTGCAGGTCGTTTCACTTGGTATCAGAGCTTAGGTTGGAGATAACCTTGGCTCTGGTGGGAAAATTACTCAAATAGAGTCCGTAGTACTCTAGAATGAGATTGAGCGTATTAATAGATATGAGCGCGTATTTGTTAGTGAATATAAATTGTTTTAATACTGTGTCAATTGATTTATTGAGTGGCATATGAACCTTCGTCGACATAGTCTGCGCAACTGTATCGAAAGGGTTTCTAAATACTTGAATAGAACAATTGACACGGTATTGTTTTAAATGTGAGTGAATGAAATAATTTTACCCAAATATATTTTGATATAAAGAAATTTTTTTGTAAACTATTTTAGCTAATATATGGTTGCTTTGATGTTAGAAATGATAATATTAAATTATTATCATCGTTGTGTAAAATTTAACTAGAAATTGAAATATAACTAAAATTTAAGGAAATAAATTCATTATAAAATGAAATTTATAAATATGAATTATAAATGTAAATTATAAATTGAAATACAGTTAAATGAGAATTTGTATAAGCATAAAGTGTACAAATGAATTATAGTTAGAATTTAATTTAAACAGGCTTTGGAAATTTAAAATTCCGGAGACTTTGGAAGTGTTTGTCGAAGTGTTTTAAAGATAAATGACCACATTATTGTTTTGAAGATATTTCTGAATGGAAATCTGTTTTAAATGAATTTTGAAAGTGATATAGCATTGAAATCACTTGGATTCTTGGAAAATAATTCTGATGATGACGGCGCATCATCAGTATTCATTTTCGAATTTTTAAGTGACGGATTGCTGCCAAAATTTGATTTGTTCAGAGAAGCTATTTGTTTTTGAAAATTTCAAAGGAAATTTGTTGAGGGTAAAACCAGGATTGGTTTGACTTTTGAGAAATGTGATTTAAGATGTTAAAGATTTCAAAATGATTTGAAACCAAAGCCGGGAGCTTAAAAATCCTGATGAGATAGGTTGTAAGCTTATAAATTGAGATGATTTTTTTAAATCAGGAAGGGAATATAAGCTTTAAATGTTGGAATTTAAAGAGAAAAGATAAAAATGAAATTTACTTGGATGGGGAAATAAAAATTTGACTGGATTGAAATTAATAGGATAGGCTGAAAATAATATCCAGTGTATTCAAATTAAGTTGAAGTCGGATTGAGTTGAATAAATCTGAGTTAAAGTAAAACTGAATTGGAATGAGAATTCAATTGAATTAATGAATGAAATTAAATTCTTACCTGAACAAATGGAAAATAAGTGGGATAAGAATTGGAATTGAAATAAATAAATAAGAATAACTTATAAAAGAATCAGAATTAGAAATCCATGGAATAAAATATTCTTGGGTTATAACTAAGCATAAGGCTTGAGTTAAAATAAAAGAAGAATATATTCAAGCCTATGATGAATGGAATTGTGTAAATAATAAGTTGTGGCTTATAAAATTTGATAAAGTGGGATAGAAACCCAAAATAAATATTGTTGGATGAATTGAAAAAAAAAATGAAGATCAAAACTTGAATTATAAAATAAATTGAACTTAAGAAAAATTAAATGAAGTGATATTTGAAATTTAAAAATCAAATATTGAACTATAAATAGGAGAGAACTAATTTTATAATAAATCAGTTAATAAAATGTGTAATGGGAACGTAATGTTGTTTAATAGAAGCTGAATTGTGAATGTATGGTGAAGTTTGGAAATAAAACTCAAGTTATAAATAAGATTCGACTTAAATTGTGTAACGACCCGCTATTTTGGACAATTCACATCCGCACATGTCGGACTTGAATAATTCAAAATACCGAATTGTTAATTTAAATTTGGCAAAACTAAGATATACAGTAAATAAATAATCATAGAATCACAGACACAGAGTAATAATATGCAGCGGAAGTAAAAGAGATAGTAGTTCATGAAGCTACTATATAAATATATAAGATACATCAGAGTTAAATAAGTTACAACAGAAGTCTCGAATACAACAGTCAAATATAAGAATCATAATACATCACTGGAATCATCGAATATCTGAAAGCTGGATAGATAGCTGGATCTCCAAGCGAAGCTCCAACTCCAAAGATAAGCCTCGAAAGCTGGTACTCTCAGTCTGACCCGAGCGTAAAGCAAAACACAAAACACTTGAGTCAGGATTAACATTCTTATATCAATAAATCCAACTCAAGTGAAATAACAATTGAAATACAAGTAACTCAATAACTCAAAGGACGTTGGAATAACCGTCCTCTAAGGATCCGTCAAACTATCTACTATGTAGTAATATACGCTAAATAGATAATGTCTATCAGTAATATAAAATATCAAAATAGTGTTAAGGCGTTACCATTATCCCCCTTAACACATTTTATATAAATGTCATAGTCTACACAGCACTGTAAACTCCACCGTAAACTAGTGGGATATCAGGGAGTACTCCATAGGTATAACACACAAAAAATTCGTAGTGGTCGCGTATATAGGGATACAAGTATGACAAGGCACATGAGGCAATACCCAAGGTAGTGAAACTACCGTTCGCCTGATCCGGACTGGTGAGAACGCATCGCCGCAGCGATCGCAACACCGTGAAACAACACTCCTGAAATTCCGAGGGTGCACCAATCAATCACAAGTAATGAGTAGTAGTTACGAAGAAGTGTGTCCGCTCGAGGTGGCTAACCCCATTTGGCCCGGCACGGCTCCTGATTTTAGTCATTTCCAATTTGACACAAGTGTCAAGGCTATCCATTATCGTTCTCTTTCTTCAGTCATCACGTACATCATTCCAACCACTTCATTCTGGATCATCACTCCGCGTATAGTTATTAAAGTGGTTTTCGGTTCAGATAGAGAGTATATCCATAACCGATTCCGGTTTCTTTAATAACTTTCGTAGTTATTACACCGATTGGTCATTTAATAAATTTCAAAACCAAATCAATTTCAATTTCAACTTCAATTTATAAATCAACATTTCATTTGTCTTTCAAAATCAATTTCCAAAATCTATGTTTCAAAACTTCCAATTTACTATTTCAAAATCTTATAATCCAATTTCAATTTTTATTTAAACAATTCAAATATTGATTCAAGTACGTATATAGGTTTCATTCTGGAATCATTAAAATTGTTTAATTTTCATTCCAATCAATTTAAATTCATTTATCGATTTCATTCTATATTCGCTAAGCTAACAATTTCATTTAAATTTCCAATTCATTAAATCGATTTCTTAAGTTCAACTTCATTATATCAGAACTTCAAATTGAAATAAATTAAATTCGTCAAATCAATTCTTAAAATTACAAGTCTTACGTTAATTTCAATAAATCTTATTCATTTCAATAAATCACCTTTTATTTCTTGTTAAAGAAATTCAATTTTCACTTATTTATTTACTTCGTTACAAATTTCAAACTCAATTAATAAAGAACTAAATTTCACATAATCGAGAAGTTTAAATTTCAATTATTAACCTACTTAAACAATTTTCTAAAACTTTAATAAATAAAGAATCTCAATTTCATTCATTAACGACGTTTAAATCCACTTGTTCAAAAGTTCAATTTCTCTTATCAAAGATTCAAATTTTTTATTCAATTATCAAATAATTAATTCTCATTCAATTATTAAATAATTTCAATCTTAATTATTAATAATTTCAAAACTTAATAATTACAAACTTGATTATAAATTCAAACTTAATTATTAATTCATTTCCACTTAATTATGAATTCAAACTTAATTATCAAACCATTTCAACTTAATTAGAAATTCAACTTAATAATTTCCAACTTAATTATAATTCCAAACTTAATTATAATTCCAAATTTAATTATTAAATGATTTCAAACTTAATAATTTCAAAACTCAATCATTACTAATTCTAAGTTATTTATTAATGATTCCAAATTTAAATATTAAATAATTAAATTTCAAACAACGTTCTTTCATCAATTACTACTTTAATATTTATTTCATATTTCAATCTTTACATTTTTCTTCCAAAAATTCAAATTCCAATTTCATTCAAGACTTATTCTTTATTCGAGTAAAATCATTATTTTACTTTTAAATCAATTTATTGACCAATCGGATTTTATTTAATTCTCTATCCTAGGTCAAATTTGTTTGGGTATTTATCATTTCAACCCGATTCCAATTCCAATTCAAAATCAAAGGATTCAAAGGGAACTTGCAGTGTGATAACAGGGAGGGTGTCAAAGTAAATAAACAAGCAATAACAACAATCAATAACAATTCAATAATCAATTCAGATAATCCCGAATAATCGTACTAATTCGCATTGTTGTTTGTGCGAATTAATATAATTATCTCTAGAATCTACACTATCATTTCATGTAGATTAAAGATTATTTCACTAATTATTCATACGGTTCTTCACTTGTCATTCGATTTCAATTTTATACTACAACAATTAATCCAACATACGTTCAATGGTTCAAAGTGTAATTATCACTATTCTACATGTCAATTAATTTAACAATTAAAAGGGATCATATTTATCTAATCAAATTCAACATATATGTTGATTCAAATTTTAATTATCCTACGTCAAATTCAATTGTATAATATTTATCATTTTATACATTAAAATTTAACATCCAATATAAACAACAAACAATCAATCACTTATCAACCAAACTGTATTATCATCGCATAAATAATTAACAGATAAAGGTGTCAGATGTCATAGATGAACAGATACAGGTAATAACAGTGTACATAACTAACAACAGCATATTTCAATCGTCATTTCAATTGAAATCAAATTTAATAAATAAAAGAACATTAATCGTGAGTGATTGCTCACCTTTCGAGGCTAGAGAGGATTTGACGATTGAATCAAGTTATAAATCGAAGCACGAATTTCCAAATCGAAGCAGGATTGGCCCGAAATCGACGGACAGATCTGATCATAGAAATTGATGGGATCGAATCAAATTAGCTTGACATAAATTTTAGACGAGATGTATGTTATATTATTATCTCCCTTAAACCGAATATTAAATTTAAAATACATAAACATTTCTAAATAAGTCTAATTTTTTAAATATATATTCATTGAAACCAAACGTATGTACAAAATAAAACTTGAAATAAACATTTATACAACATTGCTGTCACATAAACCCAATATAACATATATACAGTCCGGATAGAAGAATAAATTTGACCTTCAGTCACATTTCAAAAACAAGCTCAAATCAGTACACATATATACTTAACACTTTAAATCAATACACATATATACTTAACACTTTAAATGCATAACTAACATTTTATATACATATCATATACATAAATGCAGACAACTACCTTAAGATCATGTACATAACTAACATATTCTTTCAAAATGAATATAAAATAGTATAAATGTAAATAAAACAATTTGCCTAAACTTCCAACATATATGATATACAACTTATACAGAGATATCAAAATATACATGCACGCAAACCCTATATGACTTTATTCATCAAAACTCAACATACAACAAATTCAAAATAGAATATAACTTAATATAATAAAGTAATAATACAATATATATAACATTTATAGAAAACTATTTTATATTTACACCAATGTAACCTACATAAACATGCATATTATACTAGTACTTACATAAGTTTTAACGCGTATAGTTTCCTATATTTACTTATATAATTGTCAGGCTTTATGCATAAACTAAATGTAAAAAAAAAGTCAAGTATAAGTATATAACGATTTAAAACAACATTTAAATTTAGATAGATACTGACTTATCATTGATTAAAAACATAGTGTATATAACATAAAAAAAAAACAAACAACTCCAGTTAAAATATATGTGACTACCTGCTTGAATATACAACTCATACTCATACAGTAACCTAAATATAATTCACTTCTCAAATGCTATTCCATATCCAACATATGTATAACGTATTATATAGTATAAAATATTATTATATATGGCACAGACTATAGCATGCTAATACCAACAACATATTATATAGCAGATCTATATAGAACAGAACTCATATATACTCTAATGTATATAAAATGAATATACCTGACACACTTTATATCATATACTTAAAACTGTGATGCATTGGCCATATGAGCTAGTGCCAGGAATGAAGAGCGGAGACATCGGCCATGAAAAACAAAAGGGTTTGCGGAGGAGGCGGTCGAGGTGAAGCATGAGTCGATGGTGCTCGACGTGGGGCTTTGCCGCCGTGCT
Organism: Allium cepa; assembly: GCA_030765085.1. Lineage (NCBI taxonomy): Eukaryota > Viridiplantae > Streptophyta > Magnoliopsida > Asparagales > Amaryllidaceae > Allium > Allium cepa. The sequence continues at coordinate 251,739,124 of CM060943.1, forward strand.
AGGAGAAAGGCAGGGAAACATGAGCGGAGGGAAGCTGAAGGCCGCCGATCGATGGAGCAGGTGGTTGCATGGAGGCACGGTGGGGTCCACGTGTAAGGGGAAGGAGGTAACTGCGTGCGCGGGTGATGAGACGATCGGTCGGAGACTGACATGCTTGGGCGAGTTACTGGGTTCAAGGCGAGAAGGGAGGTGGGTTTTGTGGAAATAAGGCGCTGGAGTGCTTGGCACAAGCGAGCAGACATGGTCGAGAGGAGGGAAAGGTGATGGGAGAGGGCTGTTGCAAGGGGAAAGAGCATGGAGAGGAATTTTCTAAGCATATTAAGTGATGTTCTTTCCCTAACTGCTGAATGCATTTCATCTGGAATCTCTAAGGAGGATGGAGTAATTGGTCCATATGTTGATGGTCTTAAGGAAAAAGAATCTGTAAAAGAAGCTTTGTTCATTACTGAAATCTTGAAGAAACCTCATTTTGATGTTCCTATAAATTGGAATTGTGGAGATTCAGTAGGTGTTATTCACACAGGAAGGATGGTTTTTGTCCAGGATGAGCCTCGAAAAAAAATTTAATGACTGGGCATGTCATTCACACAGCTACTGATATATCATGTTCAAGCATGAAAACAATGTTCAAATAGGAGATGGTTTACAGCTCTTGAAAGGTAACGCATGGTATTGAAGAGACAACAAATAAATATGTTGGTTGAAATAATAAAGCCATGCATGCTGAATCCTAAGTGAAATTATGACCAGTGGCTATTGGTTTTATCACTGTATATAACGAATGGGCAAGCAATTCAAAAGGCACATATACGGTTACCGATACGGTAGACTGTTTGTCGTTTTCCCGACGTACTGAACACCGAATTACAAGAATAAATATACCGTAGAGATCAGCACGACGAGGCGATCAAAACTCTATACAGATATTAGCGGTATACTCGAATTATAAAAATTCGAAATTTTCAACTAGCGGAAAATGCGCAAAAATCGCAGAAAATTAAGATCGACGGAGCCAAAGATGTCCGAATTTGGAAAAACGATAAACCGACAACTTGCTCAAAAGATGGTTTAGAATTTTTCTATGTAAAAATATTTTGGTTTTGAAAACGTTTTATTTTCATCGCTTTTTAACTGATTAAATTGAAGTAAATTTACGCGCGAAATAAACTTTCATACTTTCGGACGAAAATTTAACAGCTACTATATTTAATTAGACGCATTTCAAATATCAAATTTATATTTCAAAATTTTATCATTTAAAACTCCAAAAAAAATTTCAATAAAATACGTTACGAAAACCGGTTAAATTTACGGGTCGTTACAAATTGTTAGTGAATGGTAAATTGAAATGGATAATGGATCCAGAACTTGAGTTATAAATTAAAATTTGACTTGGAGTGTTAACAGATTATATATAATTGGAAATGTATCGAATAAAAATGGAATTGGATTGAAATAGAATCAAGTTAAATTGAAAAGAGAACTTTACTTGAAAAAAAAATGAGCTTAAAAATTTGAATATAATGAAGCAAATTAACTTAAACTAAACAAATGGAAGGGTTGAGTTGAATTCAACTTAAAATTAAGTTTAATAATAGTGGATTGGATTTAAATCAAGTAAAAATGGATTTTAATTGAAATAAAATTCGATGATTTGCCGATAATATTTAATGTAATGAAGAATTCTTAAATAAATAATTGTGAACCATTTAAAATGTTAAGAAATTGAAATAACTTGGAGACAATATTAACAATTGAATGTTTTTAAGTTTAATAGAATAGTTTTAAATGAAACGCTAATGATTGGGCTGAGAATAAAATTTAATTGGAATGGGTCGAGATAAATAAATGGTCATGAATGAATTAAAATAAAAAAAGAAATTTAATTGGTAATGAAGATGAACCTAAGTTGTTAATGGTTTTGAATGAACTAGTTTGGTTACTAAAATGGAATGCAAGTGAATGGATTCAGGTCTGAAATGCAATGAAAATGAGAATATATGGATCGTGAATAAATTTTAAAATGGAATAGAATTAAGTATAAATTGAGTTGAAATCCATTTAAAATGGTTATAAAACATAGATACTTATTTATTCACATAGATCTCGTCAAATTGCATAGAATAAATTATCATTTGATGTAAATGGAAGTAATTAAAAATTCTATGAATTGATAGGAGTAAAATAAAATTGACTTTGAGAGCAATTGAATTAAATATGAGTTCAGATTGCTTAATAATAAATTACATGTAAGTTTGTGAGTTGTTAACCAATCGGATTAAATGGAACGATATATGAATTGGTTGTCAAAAATTAAGAATTATGTTGGAACATTGGAAATGAAACAGAACAAAGTATAAATTGAATTGGTATCAATTTTAAGTAGTTATAAAATAGAATGGATATTCTATTAAGTGAACATCATTGAATTTGCATAAAAATGGTCGTCGTTGACGCAAATGAGATTGTATAAAAATCTATGAGTTAATATAAGCAATGAAATTGATTTTTGAATCAATTGAGATAAATATGTGTTCGTTTGGATTAAAATGAATAGAATGTAAGAAATGAAGTGTAAACCATTTAAATGGAATGAAATTGATGGGTGATTTAGTTGTAAACAACTAAATTTTTGTCGGAACCTTATTAATTTTCTTTTGGAAGTGTTTAGTGTATATTGTTTATACTATACATGTGTTTAACTACTGAAATTAAGTGAAATGCTATAAACTTTGTATATTTGTCACTTACATGTTTAAATTGAGTAAGTACAGGTTTTTGGAAGCCGTATGGCTGGATTTGGGTTGCATTAACTGCTAAATAGATAAGCCGCTTGCTTAAAATGCTAAATAAGGTACGCCTACGCAATAAAAATAGGAAATATGAACTGTTTTTGATTTTTCCGACCGTGTGGGTCGATGTATATATATTTATATCTTTTGTCAAATTGCAAAAGCTTCTTCGTACAAAGGGGACTCTGCCAAAAATTTTCAGAAATTTTGGAAGTTAGAAATTTTTTTGAAAATTTGTGGAAAATATTGTTAACGACAAAACGGTTTCAAATTGAAAATTGAAATAAATTAGTGAATGAAACTAACTAAAATAATGACATGAATTAGCAATAAATGAAAAATAAAATTTAAAATATTCAGAGTTGAAGAATAAATTGAATTCATATGGAATGGAGATAAATCAATTTGAATAGAAGTAGATATAAACTGGAATGGTAAAGTGAGAATAAATAAAGAAACACATAAAATGCTTATACTAAAGTTACGTAGGGAATGGTGCATACTCAATTGGAAATTGATACTACAAATATAATCTAAAATAGTATTGAAATGAATAAATATTGGCATTTTGTAAGAAAGTCGATAAAATGTTTTTGAAAGTTGTGATTGGATATTAGTGCTAAGCAGGTTATGCAGGTATTATTAAAGGAAAGGGAAAATTGGTTTTGATTTCAGAAGGTAAATTTGAATTGCTTGACAAAAAGGTATATGTTTATATTTGGTGTGAAATTTGATTGGTTTTTTGGATATAACCACTTGGCCTTTTGTTTTCTTTTTGGATTTGGGAGACCGTAGGGCCATTTCGTAGTTGTACGGAGTCAGCCGCGCAAAGGAGACGCTGGTGAAATTTTTCGAGAATTTAGGGAGTTAGAAAAATTTTTGAGAAAATTTTCGATAATTCAAAATTTAGTTTTGAATTATAATTTGAATGATTGTATAAGTAAAGTTATTAGGGAATTAAGGGAAAAGTTTGGGAAGTTAGTAAGAATTGTAATGGGCCTTCTATTAAAAAGATAGTTGGTAAGATGTTGAATTGTTAAGAACTGATTGGTTTTGGAAAAAAGTAAACGGGTATTGGACCATTCTTCCTAACTTGTAATTTTGGGGACGAAATTCTTTTAGGGGGGAGGAATGTGACGACCCGGAATTTTTAAGCATTTGTAACCGGAATATTTAATTGATTTTAAATATTTAAAGGTTAATTATTAACTTAAATTATGAATATCATAATTTATTTGACAATTAAATTGTTGAATTAAATAATTTGAAGTTGGGTAAAATATTGAATCTGGAATTCTAAGCCTATTAAAAATAATTTGAAGGCTTATAGAATTTATATTGATAATACTGAAGAGAATAGAAGTGATGAAATCAAATTTAAAAATGGTTTGTTAAGTTGTTTAAATTGAATTTTAAAATAGCCTTCCGAGGCACAGTCTCGGAATTTGACGAAACAAGTTCCATTGGGTCCGTAATATTGAATTATTATCGATTTTCAAATTTCGTATTGATCGAAGTTAGTGTGTGAGTGTACGATATATAAGCGCGGAAAATTTAATTGATTATAAGCTAATGAAATTTAATTTAATTAATTAAGCTTCTTGTGTACGCCAAGTCTTCCCTTATCTTCCCGTATACTTCAACACTCGTCATTTTTTTATATTTATCAAAGCCCCTTCTTCATGTTTAAAAAAAAAGCGAGACAGTTTGTTTATAAAATTTCAATGGCCGAACCTACAACTCCCTCTTAAAAATTCATTCAGAGAAAAACATTTTTGATTTAAATTTGTTCAGACCGAAGCCCACGTCTTCAAAACGAAAATTTCCCTAAATCAAAAACAAAATCGCGTGCCGTCTTCCCATCACCCATGGCCGCACGGTTCCTTTCAAGTCCGGATTTTTGCAAATCAAATCGCGATCGAGTATTAGGAGGGTCTCCTCCAGTTGAGGCGAGGGTTAGGGTTTGATTTGTGCTCGTGTCGTGGGAATTCTGTGCGCTGCAAGGAGGAGGGACTCGCGACGATTCACGATTGAATCGAGTGAGGGGCGATGACGCACACGATAGTGAATCGCGAGGCAGCTCCAAAGGCGGTCCACGAAGCTACCGATGTGACGATTTCAGGTGGTAGGGGCAGTGAGGTAGTGATTCCTTTTTTTTTATCTAATTCAATTTAATTTTGTATTCAGTTCTGAATAAAGAGAATTATTAAAGCAAGATTGAATGGGTAAATCTTAAAACAGAGATTTTAGAATTAGCTGGCTATATTATTTTACATAAGAAATTAAGAGAATTGATAAAATTTAATTATTGGTTTAAATGAATTTATAACGATAATTTATTTACGATTAGTACGAATATTAATAAAACTATATCAATATTTTTACACGGTCTGAAGTAGTGAAGAAACAAGGCGGGTTTTGAATCGGGTTGCAAATCAAAGAGCAAAGGTGAGTTAATCTCACTCAGCTGATTATAAATTTAAATGATTAAATTTAAACAATTGTTTGAATGCTTGAATTGGTTAATGTGATATAGTATGCTATAATTTGAAATTAGTATATTATGTATGCTAATGTCTGTGGATGCAGGGAAAACAGGTTGGAGGGATCCAACTGGACCCCTCAACTTTTACTTAAATTATTTAATATTATCTGTTCTGGTTATTTGATATTCTATGGTGAATTATTGGGAAGTATGGAATGCTATGGCTTGGTCGATATAATTGGGTATAATGAATTACCAAAAATATAAATTTGATTTTTGAAATGAAAATAAAAGAAGTGAAATTACAAGTAAAATAATTATAGAATAAATTTAAGAATGACTTGGAAGGAAATAAAGTGACTTTAAAATTTTAATAAATAAAACTAGAGAATAGAAAGGAAATTAATGAATTTTAAAATGTAGTATTATTAATTAAAAAGAATAAACATTTATTTAGAATTTAAGATTTGGATTATTGAAAGAGTAAAGAAGAAAAATAATAATAATAAAGTCCATAACTACAGAATTTGGAAATGAACTAATAAGTAAAAGAATTTATTTCAAGTAAAATAAATTGGAAATCAATTTGGAGAAATTGAGTGATTGAAGTTAGAATTTTTCTCTGGATAACCAAGTACATGTTTTTAAAAGTAAATTTTTTTAAAATATAAATTAAATGTTTTAAAGTTGTTTTAAAAAGCAAGTTTTGTATAATCTATTATTTCTAATATTTAAAGTCTAAAGTAAGTACTTTCTTTAATTTATTTAAGCAGTAATTATTAAGAAGTAACTTAGTAATTTGTTTTTAAAAGTAGAAATCTATTTTTATATTTTATTAAGTAACCTTATTTTCAAATATTCATATAGTATGTATTTTTAACAAATTATTAAAGTAATTTTAACTTGAACGTTTTAAAGCATATTTTTAAAAGTAAAGTGTTTTAAATTATTTTAAAAATCTAGATTTGTGCTTGGTGATTCCAGTGGAAATAGAAATACTTGGACTTTATTCTGAAAAAGGCGGATAGTTTTGGAAACTGCTTTCAAAGGAATTTTAAAAGTGAAAATATCTCTTGTGAAGATATTTTTGCAATAAATAAATAATTTGGGGAAATTATTTATTGTTTGATGGATGTCTGTGAATAAAAATTGATAGTTAAATCATCAACTATCAATATTCGCCAAATGCGTTGATCGTTTCGAAGAGACCGGGATCGAGATTTATTTCTCGAAAACCACTTCGATCCGGTTTATACGTTTCGTGTAAACGATTTTGGATTCGAAGATGGAGTAGTGAAGTGCAAGGGCTAGTCTCTACTAATCCTGAGGATATTTCCAAAATGGATGTAGTAGGAATAGTGCCTTCGGTTCCGTTCGAACCCGGGACGGACTTGTATGGATGAATTCTTGCGAAACATCGTCAGGTAGGCGATGGGCATTCTAAGGGATATAATCTGAAAAGGTAACGCTTAGCCTCAAGCCTCATCAAATGGGAATGACTGAAAATCAGGGGTTATGCAGCAAGGCTAGGTGGGTAGCACCCAAGCAGGGTGAGGTCATTCCAGTCTGGATGTCCCTTTTTATTTCGGCTTAGTGGGCGGTTGCTGATCCCAACCGCGGGGTGATCTCACTCGGGATTATCCAGTAAGGGGTAGTCCCGGCCTTGTGTTGCAGGGGAGTGGGTGTACTCCTCGGTACGGTGATCTAGGCCCCGTACTGTGACAGGTGGTACCTCAGTGCCTAGTCATTGTTGGAAATCCATTCTCCCTACGAGCCAATTACGAGTTTTGTTTGTATTACCCACTCTGTGGCTAGTAGCTGGAATTTAATCATGTAACAATTTCAGCTATTTTATAAGTATTTGTACATAGACCCTATTATAATATCAGCGGATTTCTATAAAAATTGTTTTAGCTATCGTAAGGTAAAAACCCGACATGTTTATTTGTGGCGTGGTCTTACGAGATGCTTTTGTTTTTCAAAGGATTTTTGAAACTTTAATAATCAATTGGGTGTGATTTTCTCACGCTGGTATTCCAGACTGACTCGGGTGTTATTTAACTGTAATGCTCGGGTCAGACCGAGTATTATAGGATACAGGATATGATGCTATGGAGCTAAGGAGACGAGCTGGATGACGACACGTACTCTTGTACTTGTTTATATATATATATATATTCCGCCGTGTTGAGTTGCTGTGTATCCATTTGTATGGTATTGATGTCGAGCTGTGATTTTTGTGCTCTAATGATGTAATGTGCAAATAGAGATATTTGATTTGAGTAAAGATCATTTATTATCTATTATATTTTATTCCGCTGCTATGGTTAGATTCTGTTGTTGTTTTCTATTTCTTCTTCTACCTCTTCTTCTTTAACCCAAATGGTTCATATTTCTGTGCAACTTGAGTTGATTATTGTAAAATAGTGTGACTCAAGGGGTACAGATTTGCGGGTCGTTTCAAAGTATTACAGATTTTCGGGTTAGGACGGTCTGGAGCTCAGGAGACGAGCTGGATGGCAGGAACAAATGGAGTTTACCGCTGTGTATTTGAGTTTGTATTGATATTCGTGTAGACCAGGTTGATATAACTGTCTAGTCTATTTGTGTATGGTTGTAACTCTGATGAATTGTATGTAATCGAACAATTACAGTTTTTTGTACAAATGCTATTATTTGATATTATAAATAAATCCGCTGCGAATGTGAGATGCTGTTGTTTTCTATTCTTCTTCTACTTTCTCCTTTTCTCTAACAATCTGAAATTTCCGGCATTCGATTGCTCGGCACTTCTACACTGAACGTATTAGTGTCGAATTTTCGAGGTCGAAAATCTTGGGTCGTTACATGAAATCTTGATTTTCTTTTTTTATATGAAAGATATCGATATAAGGATTCAGAAAATTCTTACTTCGAAGAATTTTGAACCATATTCCACTTCGTATGTTCGTTTGAAATTTTGACGTGAAAACGCGAACTACCGTCAAGCGACGCGTCAACTTTTAGGCGTATTTTGAGATTCATATCCAACTTTTTCGAGACAAGTTTAAACACTTAGGATCATTTATAAAGCATATTCAAATATTTTTCAAATGTATAAGTGATTTCATATCACATTTCATTTCTTTTGAAAAGTGATTTCCATGTGATTATACGTCGTGTAAATTCATGGCTTGTTTCAACATTTATATTCAATATACAACTGACAAACATCCAAACAATATTTATAACCAATTTAACATGTCATATGAACTTGCATATCAATTTAGCAACCTTTTTTATTTCAATGTCATACGATTTTCATTTATGTACATATTTGCTTACTAACTTTTGCAAATGACTTAAATGTGGTTGCTTTCTTTTTCAAATACTTATCGAATCTAAACAACATTTATAACTTGCTAAAAATTATATAAACATTTCCTACTTATCAATTTAGAGTTCTCGCCTTTTGTTGCTTTCAAACTAGTTTTAAACTTTTCTAACTTTGCTAAACTTCGCCTTAAGCTCATAAAAATTGCTACACTTCCTCGTACTTGCCGTAGGAGGCCATGACCAAGCTTGAAGTGAAAAACATGCTCGGCCAAATGGAGGAAGGTGGGCATGAGCAATAGGAGAGGGAAGGGGCGTTTTGAAGCGGTTCAGATAGGGTTTTGTCGATATTTTTCTTTATTTTATTTTTGAAAATATTTTGGAATTATTTAATTATGGAAAGAAGCCATTAAAGGACGTAAGAGAGCTTAAGAAAGTAGAGAAGAAATGGGGCAAAAATGAAGAAGAAGTTGATGGGTATTTATAGTAAATATTTGAGAATAAAATATAGATTTGTGTTTTTACTTAAATAGTTTTTCTTAAGACATAAGTAAACTTATTTAATTCAAAACTTAGCATATCACATCACACTTTTAAAATACAAACACTTAAGAGTCAAGTAAAAAATAAGAATGATTACTTTACTTTATGTCACATTCGATGTGACATGTGTTGTCCTTATTAGTTTACTTTTGCTACTTACTTTCTAGAATTTCCTTAGTGTGATTATTAAAAGTAATCTTGATTAGTTAATTATTAACTATCTTTATATATTAACATATTTAATAAATTGTGTACATAAAGGTGCAACAACATTGCCACAACTTTAAATCGACAAAACGTTGATTTTTGACAAAACATTTTACGGTCACGTTTTAGTTAAACTATTTATTTATGTAAACCAAATTTAAAAGTAAATTTGTATAATGTTATTTAAAAATATAAACACTCATAAATAAATTAAAATAATTAATCAAACCATTCAAACTTACCTTTTGATATTAGGATTTTGTCACTTTTGTCGATATAAGCAAATGTTACTATTTTTATGTATATTTCTATTTCCAAATCCTATCAAATATTGTTTGAATCATAGAAACATTTATATCTTATATTTAAAATCACTTTAAATATTATATTTTGAAGTGGTTAAATTTTGGGTCGTTACAGGGAAAATCAAAAACTTCACATTAGACACATAATGCGACCACGCCGCTGAGAGAAACAGATTTTCCCCTTACTTGTATCCTTACAATCTATAGTGACCCAGTATTTAATCACTTTCAATATGGATATTTTAATATAATTTTAAGTAATTAATTTAGGGATTGTATAAGTCAAATAAACTTCTTTTAAATAATAATTAACGATGGTGAAAATAGTTTTTAATATTTATTTACAAAAATATTTAGTTCGAAGAAAAATAAAAAATGCAGCCGAAAATCATTTTTCGAATTTTCGACTTTTCAATGTTTAAAAGCTGTAAGAAATGTTGAAAACACGGTTGTATTCATATACATATATTTAAAAATAAGTTAGTATGTATATATTTTAGTATGTGCATATGTACATATATAATTAATAAATGTAAAGACAAGAAATGACATTATTTCAAATTTATAAATATAATTAAAATTAAGAGAAACATGAAATGACCTTTTATTAAACATTAAGTGCATGAGACATAAACACAAGTTGAAGTAAAGAATGGAGTGAGAACAAGGTGTTAACATAAGAATGAGAGGGGTACAAGGAGTGATGACGTGGCATGCATTAGTGGAGGGCACTGTATCATGGGGGTACTATGGTAATTTAGGTAATGCAATTTTTATAAAAGCGAATTCATAAGCTTTTAATTCATTTTCCATTTCACTTCCTATTCTCCCAAACTCCTCAAGCTTCATGAAAACTTTCATGGCTTCCGTAGGAAATTTTAAAGCTGAAACCTAAAGCTTTTCTCACTTTTAAACTTCAAAACCTTGTTCAATCACCTTACTTTCTTCCCACACCCCTCTACTTCCAAAATACAAAGCCACACCATCTTCTACTTGACATTGCCGAACCCAGAGGAGCCTCGATCGAGCCACCTTTCCACCAAAGGCCATAAAAACTTGATTTTTCCTAAAGCTAAGTGAAGATCTAGGTCGCGTACAAGTTATAGCATAAGATCACTTAGTTTCATTGCGTTTTGGTGAGTAAAGCTCACCAATTTAACTAAAGTTTTTAACTTTAGGTATGATAAATATTTTTTGATTAAATCATATGTGATTGGCTGGATATAGAATTGATTTGTGTGTATACATTTGTGCTTAGATGTATGTGTAACAACCCAAAATTTTGGTCATTTGATTTTAATGTTTAATTAATTTTAAATATTTAAATAATTGGATTTCAGAATTTGATAACTGGAATTAAAATATAAGGAATAGTTAAATATTTGAACTGTGAATTAAATGTTAATTAAATGGATTTAATAATTTTATTCAACTCCTTTTAATTGACAAATAGTATTGGTGAATTCAATTTGTAAAATTTATTTAAAAATATAAAAAGATCGAATAAATATCAATAATTAAATGTAAAATGATATTTAAATTTGTAAAATGAGCCTTTTCGCTGTCTCAAATTTTGATAAAACCAGTTTCATTAGATCCGTACTAGTGAATTATAATACACCGTCAAATTTCATGGCGATCAAACGAATCATTAGGACGTGCGAGATCGAAACATGTTGAAGTTAACATCGGAAATTTAATATAATAACTAGGTCCGAAAAGCTATCTTCTGCATACGATTGAATTAGGCTCGAGACGAGTTCCATTGCATTCGTACTAAAGGTATAACGTATAGAATGCCAAGCGAAATGTCTCATTTGGAGTTTGAGATTTTTGAGTATATATTGTTGAATATTCATAAAATTATATATATATATATATATATATATATATATATATATATATATGCACATACCCACCATTCCTGCCATACCATTAGCCCATATCCCATCTTTTCTAGCCCATGCTTCTCCCATACTCTTTTCCTCTATTTAAATCATGCCTGTAAACAAGATGCCTTCCCTCTTTGCAAAATCAAAGTTCAAAATTCAAAATAAAAATCTTTACTGAACTAAAAATCAAAATTCATGATTCATTAAACTCATATGGCCATGTGATTCGTCTGGTATGCTTAGGTGTTGTTCGATCGTGCTTTGGGTCAGTGGCCGTATGGGGAGGAGGAGCTAGGACTGGAGGTTGTGGAGCTTGTTATTGTCAATTCGATGAACGAAGTTTAGATTTAGATTAGGAGAGGTGATACATAGCCTTGGATAGAGTTTCATGAGGTGCGACTAAGGGATGGAGATCACATCACTTGTACGGACATGACGGGACCTATTAGGTCATCAATTTGTAAGGGTAGGGCTTCATAGTTGAGGGGTCCGTGGGGTTGCTCTAGAGTAGAGTGGGGTATCAGTGAAGTCGAATACAAGTTTAACGGAGCATAGCTCCATATCACTTGTTCTTCATGCACGAAGGAGTGGGTTCCGGTGTTCTTGTGCATAATCATGCTTTGTTAAGGAAGAGGATGGAAGCTTGAGGGTATAATTGTAAATAGTTAAAAAATTGTTTAATTTTTGTTTAAATTACCCGATAAGTTATAAATCAAATAATTCCTTCATACGAGGTCAGATTCGAGCGTCATTTTTTGCCTTGGACTCACGTTCTTGAGATCTTCACAATTTATCTGGTTTGGTGAATTTGAAGCTTATTGGAATTTAGGCTAAAAATCGGATGATCATTCGGTTTTAGTTCAAATCGGAAGGTTTTGGTGAAAATGAAAATCAAAGTTAGTTTAACTCACATTAAATTTTATTATATCATATCTATGATATTATAACCATTTATTGATTGCTTAAATGTTAATTAAATTATTTGATTGATTGTTTGGTTGAATTTCTGTTTAGAAAATGGATGACATGTTAATTTGATCATTATAAACCCATATAATTATCTATATATTATCCATAACCATTATTTTGCAGGGAAAATCTATAGAGAGAACCTAAGGTGTTTCTCGCTAATAAATTATTTATTTACAAATTTATGATGTTATAGTTGAATTAAATCCTGATATTCCATTTAACTTGTTAATTGTTCTTTAGCGATTTCACTATATCATAATTTATTAAATTCTATCGCCAAAACTTGTTATATAAACTTGAGCTTGTGTTTCCACTAAAAATAATATTAAAAATTCATTAATCATTTGATTGATGATATTTAAATTAATTAATCATTTTAATTAATGATTTTGAAATTGATTCACCAATTTAATTAACGATGTTTAAAATTAGTTTATTTTTAAATTTTATATTCATTTTTGCTAATGATGTTTTATACTTAATTAATCGTTTAAACTAACGATTATTTGAGTTTAATTAATTATTTTAGTTAATGATGATGGAGTTTAATTAATTACTTTAATTAATGATAATTGAAATTAATAACGTTTTCATTAATGATATCTAAAAGTAATTAATCATTTTAAATAATAACATTTGAATTTTATTAATAATTTTAATTAATGATTGTTTTGAATGTAAGTAATTGTTTTACTTTTAGCTAATTAGTTTAACTATTGATATTTGGAATTTTGTCAAATCATTTTAATTGATGATGTTTTATAATTAAATAAACCATTTAATAAATGATATTTTAGTTAATCGTTTTAACTAGTGAGGCTTGAATTTAATTAATCCAGTTAATTTATAATTATTTGAAGTTAATTAATTATTTAATTACTGGAAGTTAAAATTAATAATCATTTTAACAAATGAGGTTCGAGATGACTTATTCATTTAATTAATAATTATTTGAATCTAATTAATCTTTGTAATAAATGATGTTTAAAGTTAATTAATTGATTTAATAAAATGATTAAAGTAAATTGACTAATACAATAAAATTGCTTTAATTAACTAATTTTAAGTTAATAAACCGATTTAATAAAGATTTTAAAGTTAATTTACCAATGTTATAAAAATGTTTGGAAATAATTATCTATTATATTAAAGATAATGGATTTGTTTATTTAAAAGAGATTTTTATTCCGATTAACTATCTTTCATGATAATTAATATTGTTTTTGAAGTTATAAAAGGAATTTAAACCATATTATTATCTTTTGGGATAATTTTCTAGGTGTCGATCTGATGTTGCTTTAGGCCTTCGGGGTCAAGCACTTGGAAAGATTATTCTCTTAATGTTTTAACAATCAGGAACTTCAAGTGTTTTACCAATATGGAAATCAAGCACAAGTTCAGTTCATTTTTTAGAGAAAGAGTTTGATTCGTTTATGGAAATGAATTATTTGCGTAAAGCGAATCACTTATATGGAAATGATTTATTTGTATAATTAGCACTAAATATTGAAAAAGAAGACTTGTCGCTATTTTGAAAGTTAAGAATACTCGTGAGACATGACTTTGAGGTAACACTACCTTGACTTTTCCGGTGATATTATTAACCAAGAAAAAGTACAAGTTTGAATTCAATGAGTGGTGATAAGTATACAGGACTTAATCTCCATATACCATCATTTTGTATCCTTGATAGTTTGTATCTCAGCCATCGATTACTTTAGATATTCTAAGATGATTTATTGCTCTTTTACCTTTGTTATCCTTTATCAGATATGACTAAACCCAAAGCGCGAAAGGAAGCCAAGCTATGTGGGGTTGCTCCCAGCAAAAGGGTATTTTTCACATCTCATCTAGTTTGGATTCGGTTGTGCACTTAGAGGTATCTTCAAGAGGGATGCACCTTCCTTGTTATTTGTTGAAAATTTTCCTTTCCTTATTTGATTCGTAAACCCTAAATATGTTTTAGCTTTAAATTGCCATGAGTCGTGCCAACTCCTCATCACGGCATTTAAGTACTGATTTAGTCTCTAGTTTAGATTGTTACCTCATTTAGTACATTCTATCAAGTTGGAATTTTTTTTCTTGTTCTATCCATTTTATCCAGTTTGGATTTTACTTGGCTTGTTTCCATTCTTTCAATTCTGATTTAATATTATTTATGCTCATTTATATTTGTATTTGTTCCTGATATTTAATTCTGCTCTGGCCTTTATGGATGTTACTCTTGTGAGATGAAAACCTATTCCGCGTTAGTGGCGTGGTCTCATTGAAATTTTATACGTTCCCTATTATTTGTTATCTCACGTTGGTATTTCTAGACTGATCCGAATGTTGTTTATTTATAATGCTCATGTCAGACCGAGTATTTATCCAGGTCGTCTTTGATGTTTTGGAGATCGTGGAGGATAGCTGAAGATTCACCTATCGTAGTATATTATTTTCCACTGTATTATATAGTACACCTATTGGCATTTGTAAAGTCGAGATTTTATAACTGTCCAGCTGATAAGGTTTATTTTTAACTTTGATATACTCTATATGTTTGGAGTGACAGTTTCTACTATCCTTGTTGCATTATATGTTGTCGATTCCACTGTGAGATTCTGTTTTTCTCTGGTCTATTCATTTTTATTTACCAAAATAATCTACCCTTTTGTCGATTGGATGTGCGACATTGGAACGCGGTGTTAATGTTCGGTGTCGACTTTCAATGGTCAAAAAGGCGGTTCGTTACAAAATGTATGCGTACTTGGTTGAAAATGACATATAGTTTGAATATGGAAGTAATTAAGTCAAGTTAGTTTACTAGTTATGTCCTTTATGTAGTTAAGTTTATGGCTTGTATATGTATTTGAGATCTTGAGTATGTTATATTAAGTTAAATGAAAAAGTTAGCACTTGAATTGTGCTATAATGGGACATTGAAATCTCTCGATGAAAAACTCGTTTCACTTAAGTGTTTTACTAAAACGTTTGTATGTTTTCAAAAAAATTACATTTTAGTTTTGAAAAATTTCGTAAAGTTAAAAAGCGGGTTTAAGAAAAAGAGTGAGTTTAAAACTATTTGATTCACAAAAACAAAATTACAAATTTTGAGAATGACTGGTCGAATAGTGATAGTCTTTATAAGTGCAGTTCATGAAAACACACACATTTGAAATCTAAAGTGGTTTCCACTTAAGCGTTTATTGAAAAGAGTTTTCAAACATATTGTAAGTAATAAAAAGTAATTATTTATTTATTTAATGGTTAATTAATTAATTAGTTACGGTTATTAGTATTTAATCATTAATTAACAAAGGTAATTAGTACATAAGTGTTAAATAAGTAAGGTAAATATAATTTGTTAACTGATTAAAGGCTAGTTGAGGATTAATTATTATTTAATTATTTATTTAATATTTTAATATTAATTAATTGTAAAGGGTTTAATTATTAATTAGTTTCTAATTAGGTTAAATTAAATTAAGATTTAATTAAGACTCAATTAAGTCGTAAATTATTATTTGATAAAGGTTTAATTTTTTTATTTCATTATTAATAAAGGTTAAGTATGGTTTAGTTATTTACTAAATGAATAACTATTATTAGAATATTTATTTAAAGGATAGTTATATTTATTCATTTATTTAAAATTTAATTATTGTTTAATTATTAATTAAAGGTTTAATTAATATTAATTAAGGAGGTAAATGCCATTTAATTATTGAATAAAGGTTTTAAATTTTAAAATCTTTTATTTCCAAATATTGGTTTTGTCTTAAAAGCCGTTTTCTTTTGCAAAAGTAATTCAAATCAAGGGATTTCTTTTTCAATTATCCTTAAGTAACCTCAAATGATTTGAAACTAAATGATATCTATTTAGCAGAAAAAATTACCATTCTGCCATTATTATAACTTGGATATGTGATTAGCAGTACAAATCCCCTTCTTCTATAATTATAACCAGGACATTTACATTATGTTGGTTGATTATTGTTTGTTGATCCCTTTTACATATTCGCTTGTTATGTAAATATCCCTATTATAACTTAAAAAGTTTAACTAAAACTGAATAAACTATTGTGATCACTAAGCCTCTGCTGAATTTGTGAAATCTTTCTTTTAATTCTTTTAAATGATTGCTTAAAGTTATTATTTTATTAATGTGATTTTATGATAATTAAATGAAAGGTGCTTTAAATAATAACTTGTTTATTTAAAGGATTTTCAATAATTGATTCGTTTATAAAAGGAACTTTATTAATCAAGATTTATTAAAGGAGTTTTATAAATTAAAAGAAATCTTGAAATTTGGAAAGAGATTTCATAATTAATTTTGGATATCTATAAAAGAGTTTTTAAATAAACTCAAAGACTTACAAAGTGTTTTATAAATGGATTTGGAATTAATGCAAAGGAGATTTCATAAATGAAAAGTATTTATTAAAAGGATTTGTTGGACAAATTTATAAAGGAATTTGAGATGAGGTTTCCCTTAACCGACCTTCTTAATTATGGTGGTTTGGACATTTATTCCATGCTTAACATTGAAGGAATAGTGTTTGGTGTTTATATTATCTCTAATTTAAATAATATTTGTTTAGACCCTTTTAATATGATTTTGAAATAAGAAATCTTTCATAAATGTTTTGTGAATATACTTATGCCAATGGGATAAGTATACGAATATTTTAATAAATATTCTAAAATGAGATTCAAATAATGGATTTATTTAAATGAGGCTTAGTAGTTGTTATTAGTAATTAAATCTCTGAATTATTGTTGTTGTTTGATTTTTGATAGTTAAATAACTTAGTATTAAATCATGGCCGGATTTGACTTAGGAAGTATGATTATATATTCAAGTTCCCCAATGAGGACTCGAAGACTTATTGCATATTTCCAAGAGAACCGGGAACGGGTCGATCGAGAATTATTGCTTGTTGGTATGGAGAGATCGGGATCATATGCACTATCTAAAACCACTTCGAACCAACATGTGTTCGAATGGAAGATATCTTAAAAATGATTGAAGACAGTGCTCTTTGAAATGCCTTTGGTTTCTTTCAAACCCGGAACGAACTAGTGTGGATGAACACTGGCATTGCAATTCTTCTTAGAGGGCAGTGTTAGCATTCCAAGATGGTTTTCTATGAGAAAATGGTAAGAGTGGAGCCTTTCAAGCCTTACAACCTGAGAACGCCTAAAACAGGGTAGCCGAAAGGCTATATAGGTCCCGCCCATTAGAGTATGGTCATCCCTTAACTAGATTCGATACCTATGTATACTCCGGGGCCCATTTATGGTTATGGATCACAACCTAGGGGTAATCATATTTGGTACTATACAGTTTAGGGATAGACCGATCTTGGTGTAATGACCCAAAATTTCAATTATTCGAAATTGGAATATTTAATTAATTTTAAATATTGAAATATTTGCTTTACAAATCAAGCGGCTTAAATTTTAAATATAGGGATTTATTTGAATACGTGAATTGGGAAATTAATAATTGAACATTGGATTTAACTAGAATAAGAATGATACTAGTAAACTTTAGAAATTTAGGTCTAAAAGTGGTTTATATGGTTTTAATAAAAATTCGTTTTAATTAACGTATGAAAGTATCATTCTGGAGCACTATCTCTGATTTTGACAAACTACCGTAATTAGGACCATAAAAATAAATTATTGAATGTTGATGAATTTCGTGGTGACCAGATGTATTGTTGGTCATGCAAGCTCGAAACACGTAGAGATTAATTAAAGGAATTAAATTAATATAATTTGATTTTAAAAAATAACTTCTGCATATGATCGAATTAGGTCTTGAGACTATGTCCATTGTGCTTGGAATATGGGTATTTAGTATAGAATGCCAGACAGCACACCTCGATTGAAGTTTGGGAATTTTAAGCGTGAATAGTGTTTAAATATTTTAATTTACTATAAAAGAACCCATCGCCTCTTCTTTTCTCAAACTCTAAATTAGGAAACCCTTAGCCACCATCTATTCTGCTTAATCTAATGACCGAAAATCAATGAAGAGTTAGAGGCCTTGTTAGCCAAAACTCAAAACATGAGAGATGTTGCTATCATCTCCACAAACCCATTACCCCCTCTGATCATATAACGGCGAACTGTGGCGGGATAGATCTAAATGTAAAGGCGCTTCATCTAGTAGTTTGACCTAGGAGCTAGGTGGAATAAGAGAAGGCGGCATTACTGGCGTCAAGTAGAGGGGGTTAGAGCTGTCATAGTCGAAGTCGTAGTGGTCTCCCGATGAGCTCAAACGACGATGGTGGACTGAAGAAAAACGACGGCTGTAAAACATTGAGCAACCTGAAAACAAAATTGCTTGTAGGTGGAATTAGGGTTTTGCTAATGACAGTGATTAACAGCTAATGTGTAATTGTGATTAAGAAAATATTATTTAGAACAAAATCTTATTTAATTGATAACTTTTGCATACGAGGTCCAAATCAAACGTGGTCAGTCACTTAGGATCATATCAATGAATACTGCGTAATGGAGCTTGTTGAATTTTAAGATGAATTTTAACATTGTTCGAATTCGTTGGAATCAGAATGCCTCAGCGACTATTGGAATAAAAGTGAGTTAAACCAACCTTTTTGGCTAACTATTATGTTATATTGTTGATAAAATTGTTGAGTGGATGTTCGGATGATTTACTATTTTATCAATCAGTTATGTTTTATCCCTGCCCTTGGAGTGGATGACCTTTTATACATACCTGCCTAGTAGCAGATGACCCGTAATATACGATTATATACTGTTTGTGATGCAGGAGAACAGGATGGAGGGATCCAAAAAGATTCCTCATCACTATTGATTTTATTTACACATATATATATATGTGTGTGTGTGTGTGTGTGTGTGTGTGTGCCATATAAGTTGTGATGTAGGGGAACATGTTGGAGGGATTCAACGGGATTCCTCGCCATTGTTGAATTGTTTTTAATAATATTCCTGTTATTTTATTATTGAATTTGAAACCTGATTTGTGGACACTATTGGTTATGACATTGTTATATGTTCAAAAACTTAAACCCGTAGTGATAGAATATTAATGTCGATATTGGTTAAGTGTTGAGTAGCTACTGGCCTCAAATTAGTATTTTTTTGGCATCATCTCAAATTAGTAATTTCAAAATACTATGAATTGCCATTTGAGTTAGAGTTGATTTTGGCAACAGGAAAAGATTTTAAAATCTTAAATTGGGTTTCAAAAATATTTTGTTTTAAAGGATTGAACTTCTATTTTATTCTAACCTTTTAATCACTTTTCTAAGCTATTTATTTATATCTAATATTGTTTTAAAAATTATTTATTTATATCTAATATTGTTTTAAAGTTACTTCATATTTTAATATTTTGAAAATTTAATCATTTAAATAGTTAATAAGGCTTGAAATTAATAATATGATTTATTAATAATGTTTTGGAAATAAATTATCAATATTTATAACAATGGTAAAATTTGATTATATTGTTTATTTAATAATGTTTTGGAATCGTTAGTTATTATTTTTAAGATGTTTTGTAGCTAATTATTATTATTTATTTATAATGTTTATTCTTAATAATTATTTTATATTTAGTGTTTTGAAGTATATGATTTTATTTATTTATAAATGTTTTCGAGACTCATAAATAGAGTTATATAAATGAACTTAGATTTTATAAGGGGAGTTTATAAAAGGTTTGAGTACTCACGGGAAGATTATTTACATGATAAAAGAGTTTTATTAATGGTTTAGATATTTATAAAAGAATTTTAGAGATGGGTTTATAAATTTGTAAAAGAAGTTTCATAAATAGTTTTATGGATTAATAAAGTATTTAAAATGATTTTAGGAATGTATAAAAGGGAGTTTTATGAACGATTTCAGAGATTAACGAATGAGGTTATAAACGATTTTAAAGATTTATAAAGGAATTTATAAATTGTTCAAGAACCGTGTGAAAAGAAATTCTTCCTCCGTTCCGTGAATATCTTTTTACCGTTGAGATAGGTATATGGACATTTTTCCAAGTATTGAAAATATAGGGATGTGTGGATAAACCTTTGTAAAGCTAGTTTTATACAAGTAATTTATGACAAAGAGATTTTAATTAATGACAAGATTAATTTAAGGAGGTTAGCGGCTGCTTATGTGCTTAACCAATATTGATTTTCCCTTTGGAAATAAATCACCGATTTGAATATATGTTTGTTTGATAGTTAAATAACAGTCTATCAAATATGGACCAAAATGTAACTCTGGAAATATCTAAGAGAAACACGTGAGTTATATGGCATAGTCATCTTCGGTGATGCTATATTATGCGTATAAATCTCCTTTTGCTCTCCTAGGACAAACAATAATGAAATCTGTCCACCAACTATTATGAGGTTATCTCCAGTCTTATCTTTGATTGGTTATTACCGAAAGAACCGAGGTTGAGTTTACCAAAAACTATCGAATGTTGTTTCAAAGAGACCGAGATCAGATATGTTATCCAAAAACCACTTCGATCCAACTCAAGCATTTCAAAGTGAAGGCATCTTGAAGATGATGGCGTTGGAAATGAAGCTCTTCGAAATGTAAGGGCTGCTTGCTACTGATCCTGAGGATGATTCTAAAATGGACTTACTAGAAGTAGTGCCTTCAGTTTTTTCAGTCCCAGAATGAGCTTGTATGGATGAATGCCGTCATTGCATTGTTGCTTGAAGGGTAGTGTTAGCACTCCAATTGGGAAGTGCTATATAAAAGGTAAAAGTTAGCCTCAAGCCTCATCAATCGAGAATGACTAAAACATTGGAGATGCAACAGGGCTAAGTGGGTCGCTTCCAATTAAGGTGCGATCATCCCTATATAGTGTCAATATTATCTCTCATTTATATGCTTCGGGGCCCATTAAAAAAAGAAGCAATCATATTCAGTACTATTAGTCAAGTTTTAGGCCAGTTCTGTGTTGGCAGGGGGCCATGGTGAGGTCCTCGGTGTTATTTTATCCAGAGATGCACCATGACCGCCAATTCCCTAATTGCCCAGTCATTCTATGGAATCCATTCTCCAATACGAGCCTTTATGGTTTTAGTTGTATAGCTATTATGTTGGAATTTAATTAGTGTAATAATTTCGGCTATGATTAATAAGTATTTTATCTTAGACACTATTATTATATAAGAGAATTTCATATAAAATGGCTATTTTATCGTACGGTAAAAACCCGTCAGTGTTTATATGCAATGCAGTCTGACGAGATACTTTAGATTTTAAAGTTTTTTTTATAACTTTAAAATCTAGTTGGTGTGTTTTCTCATGATGGTTTTCCAGGCTGACTTGGGTGTTATTTTATTATAATTCTCATGTCAGACCAAGCATGTTTACAAATTGCATTAAATGTATTGGAGCTTAGAAGACGAGCTTGAAATCCAAGATGTATATACGTATTTCTTTGTGTTCCACAGTGTTGTCTATTGGTTGTCTTTATCAGCAATTGTAAGGACGGTCTATTATAATTATTCGGGCTGAAATAGGTTAGTATACTCTGATTAGTGTATGTATACTACATTTTGTTGGGCGAAAGATTTGTTTTATATTATAGATTATTTGTTCCACTGTGAGATTCTATGTTCTTTCGTTTTCTTCTTATCTTCTTTCTTCTTCATTTCCCCTTGTAATCGGGTTTCTCAGCATTCGATTGCTCGTCATGCAACACTGTGAATGTATTAGTGTCGATTTTCGAGGGTCGAAAATCTCGATTTGTTACACTTGTCATGTCGAGGTTGAATTTTTTTCGATCACTCATTACATTTATCTAAAGGTGTACCACTTTCAAAAGGCAGTCCCTTACCTTGCAATTATAGGAAATCCATTCTCTAATAAGCGGCATTGTTTTTTAATTGTATATCTATTATTGTTGTCATGTACACTCATCAACCTACCTGGTATTAAATAATTTAAACCTATAGATTATAATAATATCAGAGATTTTATATAGAAATGTTTTGGTTATCATGGGGTAAAAGCCCGTTCGTGTTTATGTGCGGCGTGGCCTTAAGTGAAACCTTGGGTCTGAAGGATTTTATAAAGTTAAACTTATGCTTTACTCACACTAGACCCATGTATGATCCGGAGTTTTATTTTATTTCCTAAAACTCTTAGGTACTCAAATTTGTTTAAGTAACCAAGTAGTTTAAGTTTCCCATGGATGCATTTTTGGAGGAGCCTAGAGTAGGTGGCTTCATCGATAGCTAGTTATTAATCTTGTTTCCACTGTGTCTTATGTGTTTTGCATCAGTTAAGTTATGACAGGTAGTTATAACTATCCTAGGGTAGAATTTGTTCTATTATGACTCTGATTTATCATTTTAGAAATGATTATGTAAAGTTTTATGTTAATTAACATACAGTGTTTTGCTGCGTTGTTAGATACTGTATTGTTTAGTTTCTTCTTGTCTTCTTTCTTCCTTCTTCCCCTAATGGTTAGTCTTTCCAATACTTGGTTGCATGAAACATGAATATCATGGATGTATTAGTCTCCACTTCTTGGGGTCGAAAAGGTAGGTTATTACACAATCAATATGTCAATCATAACATATAACTACAACCACCCTGATTAAAGCATAATCTTAACATTAATATCATTACCATGCATGAGTGGTTAAAATGAATAGTCTGCCATTCACTCTGGACAAAAGGTTACAAATTCCTAGAATTTCCCAATCCCATAAAAAAGTCCATGACAAGGTTTTTCAAAAGTCAATATGAACCTATATTAGTTCTCTAAGGCCAACTAAAAATCTGTTAGGCTAACTTGGGCTAAAAATATAACTAGATAATCTAAAATTTCTTATCCAATAAGAGTAAATAATCCGGCCTTCTATCTGATGGAAGAAAAATAATAGTGGATTTCTCTACTTCAAGTTACTTTCTATGCGTAATGCTAAAAAGTTTAGCCTTAATATCGGCAAAGCCCAATGCATTGGTGATGCAGTGCAACATATCTGCAAGTTTCGATCTAACTCTATTTGCGAGTTACGACCTAACTCGAGCAAGATAACGGTTCAAGGAATCAAGAAGTCCAGCGAGGTAGCAACCCAGGAAGGCAAGCCACATATCTTAGGTCGCGAACGACCTAGTGCGGAGTTGTTTATCTTAGGTCGCGAATGACCTAGCGACCTACGACCTAAGGAAAAACAGAGGGTGAAGGATACAGGGATACAGGAAATGACAACGACCTACGACCCAGTGTGTTAGGTCACTCAGTTTTAGGTCGTTCAGGCCTTATGTCGCTCATCTTAGGTCGCGAGAAGGGGATAGGTCGCTCCAGGATGCCACATTGTGTAAGGTCGTGTGTATATTGTATATGTTGTAACGTGTTTGTATTTTTATTTGTTGTATGTATTAGGTCGTGAATGTTGCTGAGTCGTAGGTCGACCACCTGTTAGGTCGGTTGAGTTGTGCGTTGTGTTTGTAATTGTTAAGTCGCGTATTGTAATAAGTTGTATGAGCTCAGGACGTTATGTGATTGAGTCGCGTACTGCTCGGTCGTTAGCGACCTATGGTAGGTCGGTGAAAACTGTGTTATGTGAGTTGTAAATCTCTATAAATAGAGGGGTGATGGTCATTTGTAAGGTAGTTGATTTTGAATAAAACTTTGTGTTTGTGTGCTTTGTGCCACTTTGAAATTGGAAGTTGAGCATTGTCTCCTTTCTCCATTTGCGGTATTCGAGTGCGCTCGAACCAACGGATTTGAAGCCGATTCACGGAATCTCGTGCGCGAGATCAACGTCGAAGAATCGTAGATCTTTTAACACGGTATCGTGCACGATCAACGTGTTGGGGATAGCTAGAATTCGGTATCTTTTGGAGATCAAAGAATTTGGGTATTTGGTATCTTTCAATCCATCGATTTATATTGCTTCATCTAATCGTTCTTTGATTAGTTTGACACGAAATCTTCATTTTGTCGTCATCGTCATTATCCGCTGCGTTAGTTTTGGTATCAGAGCTTGACTTAGCCAATCATAGCTAAGCCGAGTCCTTGCAGCCAAAGAGAAGAGTTTGAAGAGTCAAGGCTGAGCTAAATCAACCAAAGCCGAGTTAAGTGAAGTGTTGAAGTTTGAGATGGAGCCGAGCTTGTTTGAAGTTTTGAAGCCGTGCATCAAGTGTTTTGATCAAGGTCGAAGATTGTTCAAAACTTAGGCCGAACCAAGCCAAGTTGAATTATTGGATCAGGTCCGAGCTAGTGAAGCCGAGCATTCTTTTCATAAGTCAAGCCGAGAGTTAAAGTGTTTGGATTTGTTGAAGTTTCGACAATGCCTCCACGAAGAGCTAACCGTTTTCAAAATGTTGAAGGTGTGTATCGAAGACAAGAAGCCGAGCAAATGGAACAAAGTATTAATGAAAAGTTTGATGAAGGTATTGGGAAGTTAAAGAAACTGATGAATGATTTGAATCAAAGTCAAAGGAGAAGGTCGCCAATCTCGAACCATGGAGGAAACAGAGTTTCACCATCGGTTACGGAAGCGAGGAGGGTGTCGCCACAATCTTATCGAGAAAGAAGAGAATCATCGGTTTCATTGAGATGAGGTCATCATGAGTATAGACATGAAGAGAGAAGAACTCCACGTGAGTTTGAAAATGAAGCACATCCCGATATTCATAGACAAGGTAGAAGGACCATGCATGATCACAGAGATGTGGATAGACGAGATAAATATCGAAGCATATTTGATTTTGATGAGGATGGTGATAGAGGTAGTATGCATTATCGAGATCGAGGTCAAGTGCGAAATCCATATGTGGATGTTGAAGATGATCGTAAATGGGAGTCGGGGATGAAGATGGAAATTCCAGAATTCAAGGGTGGAATGGTAGCTGAAGAATTTCTTGATTGGTTATCTAATGTTGAAGAAATTTTTGACTTTAAGGAAGTTCCTGAGCAACGCAGAGTTAAGTTAGTTGCAACTCGTTTGAGAGGAAGAGCTATGGCATGGTGGCAACAAACTAAACTTACATGGAAAAGAATGGAAAAGTCAAAGATTGAGTCATGCGAGAAGATAAAGAAATTGACGAAGGCTACTTTCTTGCCTTATAATTATCAATCTCTTATGTATCAGCGATTGCAGAACTTGAGACAGGGAACGAAGTCGGTGAATGATTATGCAGATGAATTTTATCAACTTATTGCCAGAAACGATATCATGGAGACGGAAAAGCAATTGACAGCCAGATTTGTTGGAGGATGCAGATCCAGGATATGGTGAATATGTTTGATCCGAGATCTGTTGCAGAAGCACACCAGAAGGCGTTAGCTTGGGAGAAGCATAGCAGAAGAGGAGGTGGCGTGTTTACAAATTCCAACAATCAAGTGAAAGGGGCTAGTAGCAATACGAATGTTTCTAAGGCTGTTACTAAACCGGTTGTTAATGAAGTTGCTAAGACCAAGGTTAACAACAATTTCAAGTGCTATAATTGTCAGGAGTTTGGTCACAAGAGCAATGAATGTCTGAAGCCTAAGAAACGAGTGATGGTTGCTGAGGTTGAGGATGCAGAAGTAGAATGTTCCAATTCACCACAAGTTGAGAAGGAAGAAGAATTGTCGGAGACGAAGGTTGTAACTTGATGATGAGGAGATCTTGTTTGACACCAAAGCAAGAGGAGGAGTCTAGTTGGTTGAGGAGTAACATTTTTCAGTCGACGTGCACTATTCTGGGGAAGGTTTGTAAATTTGTTATCGATGCTGGAAGTTGTGATAACATTATCTCTTCAAAAGCTGTAAAGAAGTTGGCATTGAAGACTGAGAAGCATCCTAAACCTTACAAATTAGCTTGGTTGAGAAAAGGTAGGGAAGTGAAGGTTAGTCGAAGAGCTCGTGTAATTTTTTCAATTGGGAAGAAATACAAAGATGAAATTTGGTGTGATGTGGTTGATATGGATGTATGTCATCTGTTGTTGGGAAGACCGTGGCAGTATGATAGAGCTGTGCAACATGATGGTCGTACCAATATCTATAGTTTCATGTTCGAGGGCACTAAAATCACTTTGGTTTCTAAGAAACGATCACAAGAAGAAAGCAAGTTAGAGAAGATTGAAGAGCTGAAAACTTTGCTATCTTTGAAGGAGTTTGTTAAGGAAGTGGAAGATGAGCCTGAAGTGTTTTTGTTGATCGGATGTGAAAGTAGTGAGAAGGTTGAAATTCCAGAGGAAGTCAAACCAGTGTTGGAGGAATTTGAGGATGTGTTTCCTGAAGAGCTGCCCAAACAGTTACCACCGTTGAGGGACATGCATCACCAAATAGATCTTTTTCCAGGAGCTGTGTTACCACATAGACCACATTACAGGATGAGTCCAAAGGAACACGAGGAGTTGAGAAGACATGTTGAGGAGTTACTTGAACAAGGGCATGTTCGGGAGAGTCTCAGTCCTTGTGCTGTACCGACATTGTTAGTGCCGAAGAAGGATGGAACTTGGAGAATGTGTACCGATAGTCGGGCATTGAACAAGATTACTGTGAGGTACAGATTTCCAATGCCTAGATTGGATGATTTGTTAGACCAGTTGAATGGAGCTGCAATACTTTCAAAGATTGATCTGAAGAGTGGGTACCATCAAATTCGAATTCGACCAGGGGATGAATGGAAAACAGCGTTCAAGACACGGGAGGGGTTGTATGAATGGCTGGTTATGCCGTTTGGTCTTTCGAATGCACCTGGTACGTTTATGCGGGTGATGAATTAGATCTTTAGACCATTTATTAGGAAGTTCGTGGCGGTGTATTTTGATGATATACCGATATACAGTGGAAGCCCAGAAGAACACTTGCATCATCTGAGAGAAGTGTTGATGATACTGCGACAGGAACAATTTTATGCTGCAACGAAGAAATGCGTGTTCATGACGCATAGTGTTTTATTTTTGGGATATGTTGTATCAGAAGGAGGTATACAGGTGGATCAGAATAAAGTGGAAGCAATCAGAAATTGGCCACAACCTAGGACGATAATCGAAGTTAGAAGTTTTCATGGTTTAGCATCATTCTACCGAAGATTTATTCTACATTTCAGTAGCGTGATGGCACCAGTTACTGATTGTACGAAGGGGAAGCAGTTTTCATGGTCAGAGGAAGTAGGAGTTGCTTTTGAACGAATCAAGGAACTTTTAACGTCAGCACCAATTCTAGTATTACCGGATTTTCAATTGTTGTTTGAGTTACATATTGATGCATCGAAGGTTGGGATTGGAAGGGTGTTGAGTCAGAAGGGACGACCAATTGCATACTTCAGTAAGAAACTTTCTGGGGCAAAGGTGAGATATAATACTTATGATGTGGAATTTTATGCTATCGTGCAAGCTGTGAAACACTGGAGACATTATTTGTTCCATAAGGAGTTTGTTTTGTATACAGACCATGAAGCTTTGAAGCATTTGCAAGGGCAGGAGAAAATTTCAGCTAGGCATGCATCGTGGATTGCATACTTGCAGCAATTTACATTTGTAGTGAAACATGAGTCGAGAATTACGAATTGCGTGGCAGATGCGTTGAGCAGGAAAAATCATTTATTGACTACAATGAAAGTTGAAGTGACCGGGTTTGATGTGTTGCCAGAATTGCTTGTGGATGATCCTTACTTTGCTAAGGTTATGGATGAAGTCACAAAGGGGAAGATGGATGAGTATATTTTGGTGGAAGGTTTTCTGTTCAAGAGAAATCAATTATGTATACCTGAGGGAAGTTTACGAATGAAGATTGTAAAGGAGTTACATGAAGAAGGCCATGTAGGTAGAGATCGTACATTGCAATTGATTTCTCAATCTTATTTTTGGCCTTCCATGAGAAAAGAAGTTGAAAGATTTGTGGAGAGATGTCACATATGTCAAGTTTCCAAGGGAACAGCTATGAATGCGGGATTATGTAGGCCATTACCTGTGCCTACCAGACCATGGGTTGATATTAGCATGGATTTTGTTTTGGGTTTGCCAAGAACTCAGCGAGGAAATGATTCCATATATGTGGTGGTAGATAGATTTTCGAAAATGGCACATTTCATAACCCGTAAGAAGACCGCTGATGCAGTCTGGGTTGCTCAGTTATTCTTTAAAGAAATTTATCGATTGCATGGGTTGCTTGAGACCATTGTTTCTGACAGGGACACTCGATTCTTAAGTCATTTTTGGATGAGTTTGTGGAAGATGGTTGGAACGAAGCTGAATTTTAGTAGCGCCTATCATCCACAAACAGATGGGCAAACAGAAGTGGTGAATAGATCATTGGGAAATTTGCTGAGATGTCTTGTGAAAGATAATTTAAAGAGCTGGGATATGAGGTTGTGTCAAGCAGAGTTTGCACATAATCACGCTATTAATCGAAGTACTGGATTCAGTCCATTTCAAGTTGTATATTCAGCAATTCCGAAGGGACCGTTGGATTTGACGACATGCTATGTCAGAAGGGAATTGTTAAGCGAGCTTGTGATTTTGTGATTGAGTCGCAGGAGTGTCACAGAACAGCTCATGAACGATTGCTTGCATCAAATGAGAAGTATAAAAAAATGGTGGATAAGAAGTGAAGGAGTGTGAACTTCAAAGAAGGTGATTTGGTTTACGCCGTTTTCACGAAAGAACGTTTACCAGTTGGAACTTACAACAAATTGAAAGTTCGAAAAATTGGTCCAGTGGAAATCTTGAAGAAGATCAATGATAATGCATATCGGTTGAGGTTGCCGAATCATATTCACACTACAGACATTTTTAACGTCAAATACTTGATTCCATTTCATGGGAATGAGCCTGTAGAGGAAGAGGAAGGTGCAAATTCGAGGTCGAATTCTTGTCAACCGGGGTAGGGTGATGCAGTGCAACATATCTGCAAGTTTCGACCTAACCCTATTTGCCAGTTACGACCTAACTCGAGCAAGATAACGGTTTAAGGAATTAAGAAGTCCAGCGAGGTAGCGACCCAGGAAGGCAAGCCGCATATCTTAGGTCGCGAACGACCTAGTGCGGAGTTGTGTATCTTAGGTCGCGAACGACCTAGCGACCTACGACCTAAGGAGAAATAGAGGGAGAAGGATATAGGGATACAGGAAATGAAACGACCTACGGCCCAGTGTGTTAGGTTGCTCAGTTTTAGGTCGCTCAGGCCTTATGTCGCTCATCTTAGTTCGCGAGAAGGGGATAGGTCGCTCCAGGATGCCACATTGTGTACGGTCGTGTTTATATTGTATGTGTTGTAACGTGTTTGTATTTTTATGTGTTGTATGTACTAGGTCGTGGATGTTGCTAAGTCGTAGGTCGACCACCTGTTAGGTCGGTTGAGTTGTGTGTTGTGTTTGTAATTGTTAAGTCGCGTATTGTAATAAGTTGTATGAGCTTAGGACGTTATGTGATTGAGTCGCGTACTGCTAGGTCGTTAGCGACCTATGGTAGGTCGGTGAAAACTGTGTTGTGTGAGTTGTAAATCTCTATAAATAGAGGGGTGATGGTCATTTGTAAGGTAATTGATTTTGAATAAAACTTTGTGTTTGTGTGCTTTGTGCCACTTTGAAATTGGAAGTTGAGCGTTGTCTCCTTTCTCCATTTGCGGTATTCGAGTGCGCTCGAATCAACGGATTTGAAGCCGATTCACGGAATCTCGTGCGCGAGATCAACTTCGAAGAATCGTAGACCTTTTAACACGGTATCGTGCGCGATCAACGTGTTGGGGATAGCTAGAATTCGGTGTCTTTTGGAGATCAACGAATTTGGGCATTCGGTATTTTTCCATCCATCGATTTATATTCCTTCATCTAATCGTTCTTCGATTAGTTTGACACGAAATCTTCATTTCGTTGTCATCGTCATTATCCGCTGCGTCAATTGGGATCGCGGACCTAATCAACTAGTGGCTTATTGGTTGGAGGATATAACACAACCCTATCCAAATCTCCTCCCAAAATATGGATTTAAAATATCCATTTGTCATTTCTTTTGATCAGCTAAGGGCATCATACCATAATGTGATCCACCTGATATCCTGGATGCAATTCTACTCACTCAAGAATTTGAACCAAACCGTACCCACTATTGGAACAACCCTAAGTGATCATTAGTTCCAAAATCCCCAAGATCATAAATGTTGGGTGATAACAAATAAGTGAGCATGTAAATAATTTAACATGCAATAATAGTAGATATAGATACAAAACTGAACAAATAATACATTATCATAAATTTATGTTCATACGATTACCTTTCTTTCCTTTAAAACTTGTTAACAAAACAAACATATTTTATTTAAGGAAAACATAGCCTGACATTGAGTAAATAACTATCAAATGTCATAAAATAGGCTATCTTTCTTTTCGAAGACTTGTACCATCGCACATTGAAGATATTAAACCATCGCATGTTAATAAAAATAAAGCCACTGCAAATTAAAAACATGTAACCATTGCAAATCGATAAAAAGAGCTACGGTTGGTTGAAAAAGCTTAGCTATCGCAATTTGATAGAAGGATTCTATCGCAAGTTGACAAAAATGATATTATCACAAGTTGATAAAATGATGCAATAGCAAATTGGCAAATACATGCTATCAGAAGTTGATAAAATAGCGGTCTCAAGTTGACAAATACATGCTATTGCATGTTGATAAAATGATGCCATAGCTAGTTGACAAAAATGATTTTATCGCCAGTTGGTAAAAATAGCTATCGCAATTTGGCAAATGCATGCTATAATGTTGAAAAAATAGCTATCACAAGTAGAAAAATACATGTTATTGCTTATTGATAAAAACATAACTATCGCATATTGATAGGCATGAGTTTTTTCATGTTAATAATGACATTTTTTAAATATCTGTAAAACTGATTTATTTCCTCTAAAAGCAACAACTTTATACGTAACCGATTTATTTGTTAAATTTTATTAGTTAATCAAAATCTTTTTAGATAGTATGTGCCAAAACTAAGAGAAAATTTTCTCTTCTTTCCCAAAATATTAAATTTCTAATAATTATTCCATTAATTACAATTTTTCAAATTAAACTCTTTTCACATAACAAATTATATTCAATTGAAATTGCTTAAGGAAAAATCCCAAAAATCATAATTTTCCTTTATAACATCATACAAAAATTTTAGTAAAAAAATAATTTTTTTCGTACTTCAAATAATTAAACCCCTAATTATGCATTTTCTTCAATTAGATAATCCATGTTAAGTTAATAATGATTCCAAAAGTTATGAAATTAAAATTGTATCTCCAAAATATTATTTCAAACATCATATTAAAAATTTAAAGTGTTCGTAGATCAACAACATAGTTCTTACACCAAAATTCCATAAGAAAGTCTCACAAAAAAATCTAATGATAACTATAACACATCCAAATGATTATCTAAGCCATATGTTAACAAACATGAACAAATTATTTCAGGTTTTATAACAAAATTCGATTTTAAAGCATCTTACAATAGAGATGGATATATATTATTCGCCTTAGAATTTGATGTAGTGGAGATCATTGCCTTAGTTATTTTCGTTCTTTTCCTTAACTTTTTCTTCCTCTTCTTCTTCTTTTTTGATTAATTTTTTAATGCAGTTTCTCTAGTCTTTGTGTTTTGTTTTTCATTTCTTTACCTACGAGGAGATGGCTAAATTAAAATGAGGGGAAAATGTGTGTTAGGGGAATAAATTATATGTGTTATCCTTATTTCCTTGTTTCCTATGCAATTTAATACTTTAGTTCTTTTTCTCCTACACCATTCACCATTTAAAGTATGAAATTTAATTTTTATATTATATGGCAATTATCCATACTATCTATATATTTATATTCTCACATATAATTTATTTAATTATTTCCTAATTAAACATTTGGAATAACATGCAACAAAAACTATGGGTGTTGCGGGCTCTCCACCTAAAGAATTTCACCCTTAAAATTCTAATAAAGAAAACAACAAGCATATTTGTTATTTGGCATTTTGAACAAGCTATATTGAAATGATTGCATAAGTTAGATTCGACTGTTTTCAAGGCCAATGAGTCCAGAGTGAAAAGAGTAAGGTAGAATGTTCGAAGTATGAAATATGGTTCAACATATAGTAGAGATCGGCATAAATTAACTTCTATCATAGAGATCGGTATGTTTTAGGGAGTAAGAGCATTTCAATAGAAATAATAAATATCTCAAGATGCACAAGTCCAATGCATATTGAATTTTATGAGCAAGATATGGAGACCCTGGGATGCTACCATAAGGATCGCATCTCAAGAAGATGAAGTCAGAGGAATCAACACTCATCCCTTGGTAGGGATCAGCACGAATCAGCAAGCAACCCATGTTGAAGCAAAGTTTAAGCAATTACTCAAATTCTACTGATCCAAGTGGCATGAAATATAGAGGTTAAGAATATTTTAGTATGAGGAAGCTACTATAGGGATCACACTCCAAAATTCCACTAAAGTAGGAATCTGTACGATTCCTCTTCTTTGGGAATTGGGCCATGTGATGCCTCTTGTGGGTCCACATGGCTCTGGAGGTCTTTCGATCGAATTTTCAAGGAGATATTTGGCCATCTTCGTCTATAAATACAGGTTTGGTTGTTCATTTTTAGGAGTTCATGCTGCTAGTTTCTTTATAGTCTTTTAATTAAGGACTTTCATTCGATCCTTATTATACTCAGTTTATAAAGTGATTATAAAGCAATTTTTTCAAAGTGTCCGCAGGCAAACTCTGCCAAACAACTAATACCATTGTGTGCGTGTCATTATTTCAATTTACTCCTATTTCTTTGTTATTACCCTCTGTTTTCATTTTATATTTTTCATTTATTTCTCTTCAAAACTTCTATTGGATGTTTGTGCCAATTATTGGTGCAAACATTTTGATGCTTTCATCAATAGCCTTGATTCTCCACTTATTAGGATCACTTTGTTACTACTGGATTGTATTAATCCCTATAGGAGATCCAAAGTTATCTTCAAGAAGTTTGCTTGTTCTATGTAGATTTGAAAAAAATCTAAGCAAAGCTATGAACAATGGTGAGGAACACTAAATCTACTTCTTAGAACATAGAAGGAAACGAGAATGCTAGTATCTAGCAAGAAGGCCCGAGCAGTTGACCAATGGATGTGAATTCTGATCCAGTTGAAGTCCGAAATCTAGCCGACTCAATTCCAAGAGCTGAATTTCGAAATTTGATGAGAGAGCTAGTGGATAGCCGTCGACAATTGAAATAGCAGATTCAAGCCAATATCAATCTAATGAACTAACTCAGTCAACAACAGCGAGGGAAAGCAAGGAGGGAGACCACCCCTTACTCGGCATCAGAGAGTTCTAGTTCATCGAGAGAGTATCACAGGCACATGCATCGTTGAATTGATGGATTTCACGTAGAAACTTCAGGGCATCAATAGGAAGACCTTCTAGTCTACGAAGACCAATCGGAACCGATCCCTCCATAGGGATCAGTATCGATCCCTCCTATAGAGGAGTGAACTTACATGTACATGCAAGTATTCAAGCTGGAGCTGCTGCGACCGATTTGGATGATGGAGTGCAATTAAACGTTGGCTAATCACTTCCGCAGAATGACGATGAAGTGTGTAACAACCTGATATAACCCATAATAATCAATTTGTTAATTAAATAATAGAATAACTTTGTGAAATTATCAAAATCGAGCCATGAGAGTTGCACCGTTGTGTCCATGATAATTTTCTGGTCAATTTTCATATATTGAAAGTCAGAATCCGAGCTGATATAAGCTTGAAAAAAATAGACAAGAAAATAAGGAAAAAAATATTGGGCTAGGTCGACCTAACCATGCCCTGAGTCAATGGCCGGTCGACCTAGGAGGAGGGGCGGTCGACCACCCGGTCGACCCGCCTATGGGTATGGAACAAAGAAAAATTTCATCGTTCCAGAGGTTTTCGAACACGTATTTTTCATTTGTTAGCCTCATCTGGTCACTTCGTGCTTCCATCCGATGGCTCCTATTCAGCCTATGACATGGTTACATCTTATTCAACCCTTAAATCTAGCAATCTAAGATCCACTTCTACCCCTATAAATAAGATCCTAGGCCTAACACTTTTTCTCATTCTAGATTTTCTCTTCTTGGGTTCACCTTTTCAGGAAGGACCCTAAAAGGAATAATTTTCCAGTAAGAGAATCATTTTAATAAAAATATTTTAATACCCTTAAGTTGATCTGGAAAGACCTAAAGAGAAGAGCTTAGGACCACTTGTGAGTGATTGTAATTATTTTAAATTTCTTTAAGTTATTTGAAATAATAGGGTTTCCAGTAGTTGTAGTTTTACTATGATTTTTGGAATAACCATTTTAGTAGTTTATTTATAGTTTTTGGAATTATATTCAGTCTATTTTTTTTAGCTATTCTTTTCAATTAATTTTAGTTCATTTATGTTAATTATAGCCTTTTCATTTATTTATAGTTTATTTACAGCATTTTAGTTTGTTTACTATTATTTATGCATTATTTACATCTTTTTCCTACGCTTTAGATTTTCTTCTATTTTCCATTTTCTTTTATTTCTCCTTCTTCTTCGCGTATGGATTAGAATAGATTAAATGCGAATATGGATTAAAATTATAAGAATACTGAAATAATGGAAGATAAGATGTAAATTATAAAGACTATAATAAAATGGAACTAAGACTGAAATTATGCCTAATTAGATATTAATTGGACTGAATTAAAGAGATTGGCCTAGTTATAACTTAAAATTATAACTAAAATGAGTAAAGAAAGAAGCTTATTTTCACACTTAGACCTTGGGTTAAGTAATAAATATAATTATAACGTAGGTTATAATAAGAAAAAAAATGGAATGAGGCTTATTTTAAGACTTATGATAAATTAATAAGTATAGATAGTAAGAACAAAAGTAAAGGGTTATTTAAATAATTTATCTAAGTTAATAAGCAAAGATGAAAGTAGGACTTGTGCCAAAAGTATTCCCTATTAGACAAAATGGTGGTTGCACATTCGCCTAAAGTGAGACGAGGGCACGCTTATACTAATAATGGTAGTAATTGGTCAAATAGGAGTCCAAATCATGGGAGATTTGGACACGAGGCGCAACTAGATATTGTTTGGATAATGGACTAGTACCAACAACATTTCCCCTATTTTTCTATGGACACGGTGTTCAACATAATCCTGAAGTGAGACGAGGGGCACGCTTATGCTGGAGCATATGTAATAAGAAGACCGAATAGGTGGAGCACAGGTAGCATGAGCATGGTGGCAGTTACACATACGACTTTCTTTTCGGTGCTCAATCATCGCTATGAGTTCCAAGCAGTTAAGTATGTGTGCCTTTCGTAGGCACCATTTCCTTCTGTGTAGGGAGCTATATAACGTCTAGTCCACAATAAATATTTTGTGTATCTTTCGTAGACACAATTATACTTTTTGCGTCTTTCGTAGATGTCATAAGCTTATGTGTAGGGAGTTATATAGCGTCTAATTTGCAGTAAAGTCTATGGACTAGCAGGCCGATCAAAGGGTAGAATCAGGATTTCAACCCAATTATAGGATAAGAAATTCAGCCTTATCAAAGTAGCTAAAAAAGACAAGTGCAAACAATCAAAGTTAATCAATTGCGTTAATTTAGTAATTCGTATTTATTTCCATCTTTTCTCTCTATTCTCTTTGTTTCCTTCATATACAACAAAACTGTTGTAAGGTCTATTACTTTTATTTTGCTTTAAGACTCTAGTAATTACTATCATTCACTAGACTTTTAGTCTACCCACTCCTCTATTGTCCCCCTTTCCCCTTATAGGCAATCAGGGGCAAGGAAGATAGACCACAGCTTCTTGGAGACTTGGAGAGCCTATCATGATTCCTTTTTTTTTATTTCCATCCTTTTGTTCTTTTATTGTACCTGTACTGTAAAGTTTGTGTTTGTATTCTGGTTTTTTTGATGAGACTAAGATTTTATTTTTATAAGACAATTGTATTTGGTATTTGGAAGATATGTGGTTTGTCTGAGGTGTTTATGAAGTATTAATTCTAAAATCACTTATTGCTTTTAATTACTTTCGCTACGTTGTTGTCTATTTATTTTGTCTTGTGAGTCTTAGTCTCTGCTAGTTTTTGTTAAACCTACAATGCACTATGCCTTTTTGTGTGTCCTTTTGGGTATATTAAGGGGTATAGGGTGTTTCATTTGGTATAAGAGCCTATGGTTACAGGATTCCTAAAAATTTGTTTTAAAAGAAAAAGTATTTTTCAAAATAACTTGCTTTAAAATAATTTTTGAAGAAAAACTTGGAAATATTTTGCAAGTACTAAAGAATAGTTTTCTTTAAAAACCCCCTCAAGGGTCCATACAATCTCCTTTCGAATCTTTCCTAAATTATCTCTCTTTCTTGTCATAGAATGGCGGATGCCCCAAACCTTTCCAAGGGCATTCTAGTACCAGCCTGGTTTCGTAGGCATCTACAAGCTACAACTCCAAAGGTGCAGGGCCAAGCGCCTAACCCATCACCAGCGGGTGGGAATCCCATCAACCCACCTACATTAGTTAATTTCTTTAGGCTCTATAAGGATTTTGAAAGTTTGGGTGGAAATATTTTTTCCAGTACAGAGACTTTTGTATAGGCAAGGGCTTAGCTTAGGGACACCGACATGATATTTGGCTTATTGGGATTGGAGGACTAGGATCCAGTTCAGCTAGCTTCTTATTGGTCGGAGGTTGTTGAGTTGGAAGGAAGAGAAGTATGTTGGAATGGGTTTAGGCAGAGGTTGGAGACGAAGTTTCTATCTCAAGCAGAAGAGAGTGCTCAACTGGAATGGTTTATTGGCTTAAAGAAAGGGAGCTCGTCTATAAATGAATACATCAATCAATTTAACGATTTGTCACGGTTTGGAATGGAGTTGGTAAACACACCACACAAGAAGGCTATGAAGATTGTGAAGGGATTTAATCAACCCCTTCAAGGGTTATTACTAACGCACATGACGATAGGAGCTATTTATGAGTCATTGGCAGAGATGGCACTCATGCTTGATACAGTTAAGGAGGGAGGGTCCAAAGAGATTGTTGTTAAAATGAAAGGTCCAAAGAAGAAATGGTGGAATAATAATAAAGAGAAGAAGAAAGTTGGAGGCCCTCAGAAGAAAATCAAGAGGGTTATAAAGTGCAATAGCTGTGGAATTGTTGGATATATCGCTAAGGATTGCAGGAAAGATAAGATGAAGGGAAAGTGCTATGCTTGCGGACAGCCCGGTCCTATGATTATGAATTGTCCCCAGAGAGTGGGGTAAGGGATGAGTGCACCGGCAATGCAGATTCAGGAGTTAGGCGCAGCACCTTCAGGAAGCATTCTTGATAGAGGTAGTAAAGTCACAGTTGAAGGTTTGATTTTTATTTCTGATTTTCCCATTCGAACTCTATTCGATTCTGGAGCATCACACTCTTTTATCTCTAGTTCTCTTGTGGATTGTTTGCAGTTAGATATCTCTTTAGTAGTAGACCCCATCGTTGTTCCAAACCTCATAAGAGGACCGACACACTTATCCATGGTTTGTAGGAGTTTGAAATTTTTTATCCTAGGTGTAGAATTCGACTGCGACTCTTACGTTTGGGGATTTTTAGGGTATGGGATGATTCTGTGGATAGATTAGTTATCCACATACGGAGCTATATTAGACTGCATGAGGAGAGTTGTTAGACTAGAGACATGAAGTGGTAGGACTCTTGAAGTTTCTTGCGATCCGTAAGGGTCAGTCATGTTAAGTTTCCTTTATTCCTTCAATTCAACATCGGCAGAGTTAGATTAAGTTACCGTCGTCACAGATTTTCCATATGTCTTTGAGGAGGTTAAGGGACTACCTCCTAAGAGAGAGATTGACTTCAGGATTTATTTGACTGATAAAGCTAAGTCAGTAGCATTACCCGTGAGGCACATGGCACCTAGGGAGAGGAAGGAATTGAGCAAGTAAGTTCGTGAGCTTTTGGAGAAAGGTTTCATAAGAAGAAGCATATCAGAGTGGGGAGTGCTAGTCGTCTTCGCTACTAAGGCGGATGGTTCCCTTTGACTTTGTGTAGACTTTAGAGAATTAAATAAGCTCACGAAGAAGAATATTTATCCACTACCTAGGATAGATGATCTATTTGACCAACTGATTGGCTCTTTGGTATTCTTTCAGGTGCTTATAGCCACTGGATTTCATCAGCTTAGGGGCGTTAATGATAGCATTGATAAGACCGCATTTAAGACACCCGATGGATTCTTTGGGTAGTTAGTCATATCTTCTGGGCTAACCCATGCTCCAGCCTATTTTGTAGATTTGATAAGCCGTGTTTTTAGAGATGTCCTAAATAAGTTTGTGGTGGCATTCGTGGATGACATTTTGGTGTTTTTCAACAGTATGGAGGAGCATACTGTTCATTTAGAGGAAGTTCTTCACACACTTTGTAATCACTAGTTGAGGGCTAAGTTTTTGAAGTGTCATTTTTGGAGAGGAGAGGTACATTTCTTAGGGCACGTAGTCTCAAAGGAAGGTTTGGCTGTTGAACCCGCTAAGGTGATTGTAGTATAAGATTGGAAGGCCCCCAAGAACGTTATCAAAGTTAGAAGCTTCATAGGATTGGCCGGCTATTATAGGAATTTCACTAGAGATTTTGCCAAGATCTCAGCACCACTCACACGCCTTACTAAGAAGGATAAAGCATTCATATGGAACGTGGATTGTGAGGATTCCTTCACGAAGCTTAAGAGAGCCCTTACCAGTGCACCATGTTAGTTTTACCCTTTGGAGCTAAGCTTTTTAATGTATACACTGATGCATGTGGGAGGAGCAATGTTGATGCAAGAATGGAGGGTAGCATGTTATGGTAGTAGGCAATTGAGGATGCATGAGAAGAACTACCCTATACATGATTTGGAGTTAGCTGCCATAGTTTTTGCACTCAAGTCATGGAGGCACTATTTTCTTGGAGAGAGGTTTGAGCTTTTCACCGACCACAAGTCAGCAAAGTACTTATTCTCGTAGAAGGAATTGAACTTGAGGTGGCATCGGTGGATGGAGTTTTTGGCATCGTATGATTTTGAGATAGCTTATACCCCTTGCATTGGTAATGTGGTTGCGGATGCATTAAGTAGGAAGAAGGCAACCCTTAGTCCTTTGTTCGTAGGGTGCAGGAGCTTGGAGTTTATTTCTACTTTTGATTTTAATCCCTCTACGGACATTACTCTTGGATTGTTAGCTATGCTTGAAGTGTGGCCTAACCTTATTGATCAGATTGGCTCGAGGCAGCGAGAGGATTCAGACCTCATGGACATTACGGATAGGATTAGCCAAGAAGAGGTCTCTAGAAATCTCCAACGTTATTCCATAGATGGCAGAGGTTGGCTTAGGAGAGATGGAAGGCTTTGTGTTCCTCACACTAGTGACTTGTTGAGAGCAGTTTTAAGGGAAGCACACCATTCCCGTATGACTATTCATTCGGGTGGTGACAAAATGTATAGGGACTTGAAGAAGATGTTTTACTGGAATGGCATGAAGAAGGATGTGACAGAGTTTGTAGCTAAGTGTCTTATGTGCCAAAGGTTTAAGGTGGAGCAGCAGAAGTCTAGAGGATTACTTCAGCCCTTGGAGGTACCTGGATGGAAGTGGGATAGTATTTCAATGGACTTCGTAGATGAATTAGGCCATTCTAGGAAGGGGAATACTAGCATTTGGGTGATTGTAGACTGTTTGACTAAAAGCGCCCATTTCATTATGGTTAAGAGTAAATGTACGACATCTTATTTGGCACCCTTATATGTTCACGAAATAGTCCAACTTCATGGAGTTCCCTCTAGCATAGTGAACGATAGAGACCCTATTTTTACTAGCGAGTTTTGGAGAAGCGTGCAAGGGCCTTTAGGTATGCAGCTTTGATTGAGTTCGGCCTATCACCCTCAGACTGATGGCCAAACGAAGATAGTTAATATAGTGCTTAAGGACTTGTTGCGGATGTACATTTTGGATTTTGGAGCTTGGGAGGATCATCTTCCGTTGGCGGAGTATTCATAAAATAAAAGCTTTTCAATGAAAGCATAGGAATGACACCATTCGAGGCTTTATACGAGAGACCTTGTAAGTCACCTTTATGTTGGGTGGAGTCTGCGGAGAAGTTGCTACTTAGGCCTGACATGGTTAGGGAGACATTGAAGAAGGTTATTTTGATTCGACGAAGGATGAAGACAGATCAAGATAGGCAGAAATCTTATGCGGACAAGCGGAGGAGGGACATCGAGTTTGAGGTTGGAGACTTAGTTTTTATTAAAGTATCCTCGCTTAGGAAGTGGTAAGGTTTGGGTCGACTGGAAAGTTAGCCTCCAGATTTGTAGGACCATTTCCTATCTTAGAGAGAATTGGGAAGATGTCATACCGAGTGAAGCTACCGGAGAGGCTCGCAGTAGTGCACGACGTTTTCCATATTTCGCACTTGCGAAAGTGCTTACATGAATCAACGGAGTTCCTAGAGCCTAGTCAGTTAGAGGAGGTGAAAGTAGAAAGGGAAGCATCAGTTCGGCGTATTCCTACGAAGATCATTGGACGAGACACCAAGCGATCTAGGAATAAAGAAGTCCATTAGTAAAGGTGCAATGGGGAGAAGATGTTGCAGACGCTTCGTGGGAGACTGAAGAGAATATTCGTACTTCTTATCCTCATGTTTTTGGTAGTAAGTTTTTGAATTTCCTATTTTCTGTCATTGGTTTTGAATAGGTTCTATCTTTTAGGAGGGTAAAACTTAAGTTTTAACCTACGGATGATAGGATTTGATGTAAACATGTTAATAGAACATGCTATGAATGATGGATGCTAGTGCATGTAAGTGCTAGTGGATGATAATGGACGCATATAATAAGCACTATTATCTCTTAGGGTCGACCTAAATAGGACACTAGAGCATATGCATATGGATGTGTGTGTGTTTTATTTTATTTTCCATGATTGCTATAAATGGGTGACTATCATATGATTGTTGCATTTGGATGATGTTTGAAGCACGCATATAGAACTATCAGTTATTATTAGGAATTTTTGCATTCATTTGGATACATGACACGTTCATGATTGCATAAAAGGAGGCCAACTGAATCAGTGGACCGCCTAATCTTCTGCATTAGTTAGGGACATTGACACTACACCGATTACAAAAGTATCATAAATCGCATTAGAAAAACTTAAGGACAATGGATGGATGGTTGATGGTTGAGTAGTTGGGTGTAGATATTAGATGAAAACATTTAGTTCATTCTTTTGTCCTTAGAGATTTAGGGGCCGAAATCCCTTAAGAAGCGAAGAATGCAACAAACCTAAAATTTAACCCATAATAATCAATTCTTTAATTAATGACATAATAAAATAACTTTATGAAATTATCAAAATCGAGCTACAGGAGTTGCACAGTTGTGTCCGTGATAATTTTCTAGTCAATTTCCATATATAGAACGTCAGAATCTGAGCTAATATGAGCTAGAAACAAAATAAATAAGAAAAGAAGGAAAAAATATTGGGCTAGGTCGACCAAGAGGTCAGCATAACCACGCCCATGGTTGATCTGCCGATCAACCCAGAGAGAGGGGTGGTGGACCTGCCTACGGGTATGGAACAAAGAAAATTTTCTTCGTTCCAGATGTTCTCGAACACGTATTTTCATTCGTTAGTCTCATTTGGTCCCTTCGTGCTCCCATCCGATGGCTCCCATTCAGCCTATGACATGTTTGCATCCTATTCAACCCTAAAATCTAACGGTCTGAGATCCACTTCTACCCCTATAAATAACACCCTAGGGCTAACACTTTTTCTCGTTCGAGATTTTCTCCGCTTGGGTTCACTTTTTTAGGAAGGACCCTAAAAGGAGTAATTTTTCAAGAAGAGAATCTTTTTAATGAAAATATTTTAATGCCCTCAAGTAGATCCGGGAAGACCTTAAGGGAAGAGCTTAGGACCACGAGAGAGTGATTGTAATTATTTTAAATTTCTTTAAGTAATTTAAAATAATAGGGTTTTCAATAGTTGTAGTTTTACTACGATTTTTGGAATAACATTTTTAGTAGTTTATTTACAGTTTTTAGGGTTATTTTCAGTCTATTTCTTTTAGCTATTCTTTTCAGTTAATTTTAGTTTATTCCTGTTAATTATAGCTTTTCCATTTGTTTACAGTTTATTTAGAGTATTTTAATTTGTTTACTATTATTTATGCGTTATTTACATCTTTTTCATATGCTTTGGATTTTTTTCTATTTTCAATTTTCATTTATTTCTCCTTCTTCTTTGCGTATGGATTAGAATAGATTAAACGCGAATATTGATTAAAGTTATAAGAATACTGAAATAACGAAAGATAAGAGGTAAATTATAAAGACTGTAATAAAATGGAATTAGGACTGAAATTATGCCTAATTATGATATTAATTGGACTGAATTAAAAAGAATGGCCTAGTTATAACTTAAAATTATAACTAAAAAAGAGTAAAGGATGAA
This sequence comes from Allium cepa, assembly GCA_030765085.1. Classification (NCBI taxonomy): domain Eukaryota; kingdom Viridiplantae; phylum Streptophyta; class Magnoliopsida; order Asparagales; family Amaryllidaceae; genus Allium; species Allium cepa. The sequence continues at coordinate 251,782,137 of CM060943.1, forward strand.
AGAAACTTATTTTCACACTTAGACCTTGGGTTAAATAATAAGAATGATTATAACATATGTTATAATAAGTAAAAGAACGGAATGAGGCTTATTTTAAGCCTTAGGATAAATTAATAAGCACATATAGCAAGAAAAAAAGTAAAGGCTTGTTTAAATAATTTAACTAAGTTAATAAGCAATGATGAAAGTAGGACCTGTACCAAAAAGTATTCCCAATTAGACAAAATGGTGGTCTCACATTAGTCTGAAATGAGATGAGGGCATGCTTATACTAATAATGTTAGTAATTGGTTAAATAGAAGTCCAAATCACGGGGGATTTGGACAAGGGGCGCAACTAGTATTGTTTGGATAATGGGCAAGTACAATAGCATTTCCTTTATTTTTGTATGGACATGGTGTTTCACATAATCCTGAAGTGCGATGAGGGGCATGCTTATGCTGGAGCACAGGTAATAAGAAGAGCCAATAGGTGGAGCTACAGATAGCATGAGCATGGTGGCAGTTACGCATGCGACTTTCATTTCGGTGCTCAGTAATCGATATGAGTTTCAAGCGCTTAAGTATGTGTGCATTTCGTAGGCACCATTGCCTTCTGTGTGGAAAGCTATATAACGTCTAGTCCACAATAAATACTTTGTGCGTCTTTCACCATTGTACTTTGTCCGTCTTTCATAGATGCCATTACCTTATGTGTAGGGAGTTGCATAACGTCTAGTCCGCAGTAGGGTCTATGGAGTAGCGAGCCGATTGTGATATCCCAGAATTTTAAGCAAATAATAATGTGATAATCTTCTTTCATAAATTATTTAAAATGTGCAAAATTATTCTTTTTCAAACAAATAAATTATGTGTTGTTTTTGTATGTATGTATATAAGTAGATTTTAAATAGAATTTAAATTTGAACTTGAAATTCAAAAGATAAATATCTTAAAAATAAATTGGATTTAAAAATAATATATATATATATATATATGTTTTTATTACTATATAATTAGTTTTATATTATTTTCCTTAAAAGAGTTTATAAATATAAATAAAGGAAATGTATTAATAAAATAGATAATAAAATATAAAATTATATCAAAACATATATAAAATAATTAACACATGCAAAATAAAAAGTGTAAGGTTAATAGCATGCAATTTAAACAAGTGTCAATTTTTAGTTTTATTTTTATTTTAAAAAAATAATCGTAAACAAGGCTATATATATATATATCTATACCATTCTCTTCTCTTTTTCTTTTTCTATCTTCATTTTCAAACCAAAGAAATCAAAGCCTATAAATAATTTAAAAACTAGAAATTAAAATCAAACAACAATCTTTTCAAAACAACTCTTTCAAGTCTCAAACCTGTAGAAAAGTCAACTATATCAAAGCGAATTCATCTCAGTTTAAAGCAAGATTTCAACTCAACAAATTTCCAGTTTCAAGTTTCAAAAAGATCAAGCATTTCCTGTTTCAAATTTCTCTGTTTAACATCATATAACAGTGAGTAAACTTTTCTTAAAATCTTAAATTTTTTAAAGCTTGAATTGCATGTGACAAATACTTGATGTATGTGCTGAAAAATTGTTGTATAGATGTAAAATTTGCCTGCATGACTGTGTATATATATGTAAATGTTGTGTGCATGTCTGTGAACAAGGATGTATCCTCTGTTCTTGTTTTTACAAGTTTCAAAACTCTTCAAAAATTCAAATCTCATCCTCTAATCCATTTTAAACTTTGTTGCTCAAATAAAAACTGTTTAAATTTGTAAGATTTTAATTTTAAAAATAGTTCTAAATATATATAGTTTAAAGATTTTTGGAAAATTAAAATATACAGTGAAAACCCAAAGTATGACAAAATTCGATTTTAATAATTTATTGTTTCATGTATATAATCTGATTTGTCTTTGAAAACTATGATTTTTAAAAGAAAAATCATGATCTTTAAGTATGAAATTTAACAGAACTTACGGGTTGAATGGAATTTGGGTTTTGGGCATTTTCTGGTGATCGGAGGGTGTGGGGATCTCAAGATCGTTGCTGAAGTTTGCCTAGAGGTATGCGATCTCGGGAAAATTAGAAATTGGATTTTTAGACCACCATGGCGGCGGCTCATCGACAAAGTAGGGTTTGAGCTCGGGTTGGGTACCGGGTTGAACTTGGGTATATTTATAACAGTTTTAAAGTTTTAAATATGCAAGTTTTTAAAATTTAAAATAAATCAAGTTTTAAACTTTTCTTAAGTAATTTTTTTTACATAAGAGATGTTTTTAAATATTTGGTTTAAGAAAAGTTGTATGATTTATTTAACTTAAATTTATTATGTTAATTCTTAAGTTTATTTTAAACCTAAATTAAATGTGTAATTAAGTAGTTAATTAAAAGAGTAAAAAGTTTTTTTATTTATATGTTAATGATAATTAATTCCAAGATTTATTAAATAAGATTCTAATAATAATTTAGTAATTAATCAAGATAAAATGGTTTATCTTAAAATTAATTAAGGTCTTGGGTAATTAAAGATTAATAAATTAATAAAGTAATTAAAGGGAAATTAATTAATTAATAATTAAGGAATAATTAATTAGTAATTAAGGATTGATTAATTAGAAATTAAGAGTTAATTAATTAGTGATTAAGAATTAATTAATCAATAATTAAGGATAATTAATCAGTAATTAAAGATTAATTAATTGATTTATAAAATTAATTAAAGAATGATTAATTAATTCAATAATTAATTAAAATGGTTTGTAATTAATTAATGATTGATTAAGTAGGTTAGGTAATTAATTCATAAGTGATTAATTTATTGGTTTAATATTAAGTTAATGATAGTTATGGATTAATAAGTCTTGCTTATGGATGATGGATTGTATAGAATGTCTAGATTGATTAATATTTATAGTATGATAATTAACGATGTTCTGTGAAATGCAATTCTTTGGATATGGCTGTGATAAATGTGAGTTATTTATCTGTGATGAATGCTGTGTAAATACAATGTTCTGGATTAAATTAAATTATTTACTTAAACAACTTGGCATTAAAAGAAACATTTGGATTTCAATGAGACCGGGATCGGATATCAAATTTGTTATCCGAAAACTACATCGATCCAAGTTACACGATAGGTCATGAAATCTCAAGTGTGAAATCTCAACTGAACATCGAGATGAAGATTCAGAGTGCAATGGGTATTTGTCGTTAACTCCGAGGGTGGTTCTAAAATGAGTGTAACGAAGATAGTGCCTTTAGTTTCGTTCGAACCCGAAACGAACTTGAATGGATGAATGCTATCAGACCATCATCAATGGAGGACGATGAGCATTCCAAGATAAGTGTTCTAAAAAGGCAATCATAGCCTCAAGCCTCATCAACCAGGAATGGCTAAAACAGGGGAGGTGCACGTAAGGCTAAGTGGGTAGCACCCAAGTAGGATAAGATTTTCCCGTCTAGAGATCCCTTTTCAGCTGTGTTGGCGGTTGTTGGCCACAACCGTGGGGTTGTTGGTTTTATGTTGCAAGGGATCAGGGTGGATCCTCGATACAGTGATGTACACCACCACTGTGATGAGCGGCACCCCATAAGCCCTGCCATTGTATGGAATCCAATCTCCAATAAGTGATCTCGGACTTGATTGTATACCTATGTATGCTGGAATTTAATAATGTAACAATTTCAGCTATGTGAATATTTATTTGGAAAAATATAACCAGATTTCCTATCAAATATTGTGGTTATCGTAAGGGAAAAACTTGTCCATGTTTATTTGCGGAGAGTCTTACAAGATACCTTTTATTTCAAAGGTTTTTCATGTTAAACAACTTAACCGTTTATTCACACTAGACCAATGTCTGACCCGGAGTTTATTCTGTTTTTCTTAAAACTCTTGGGTACTCAAATTTTTATGAGTAGCCAAATGATTAGGTTGGCTTGACGAATTTTGGAAAAGCTTGGAGCAGGAGACTTGGCGTGTATATATATATATATATATATATATATATATATTTCCACTGTGTTGGTATCATTTGTCTGTTTGTATTTTGGAATGTAATGGATAGATAGGTCTTCACGACGGTCTACTGTGATGTTGTAACTGTATTGACTCTGAAGTGTAATGACTATGTAATATCTATTTGATATAATATATTTTTCGTTTCCGTTGTGAGATTCTGATATTGTTGTTTCTTTCTTTCTATCTATTCTCTTTTCTACGTATTTCTTTCTTAATGATGATACGTCTTTCTTTGGAATGAAAGGCGGGTTGTCACACCGATCAAAGGGTTGAATTAGGATTTCAACCTAATTATAGGATTCTGAATTCCGCCTAATCAAAGCAGTTAACAAAGTTTAGTGCAAACAATCAAAATTAATCAACTACATTAATTTAGTAATTCGTAGGTATTTCCAGCTTTTCTCCCTATTCTCTTTGTTTCCTTTATATATACTATAACTATTGTAAGGTCTATTACTTTTATTTTTCTTAACGACTCTAGCAATTACTATCATTCATTTGACTTTTTGTCTGAACCACTCCTGTATTTTCCCCCTTTTCCCTCTCGTAGGCAATCAGGAGCAAGGAAGATAGGCCGCGGCCTCTTGGTGACTTTGAGACCCTATCATGTATTCCTTCTTTTTATTTCCCACCTTTTGTTATTTTATTGTACTGGCACTGTATTGAGGGAAAGTTTGTGTTTGTACTCTGGTTTTTTTAATGAGAGTGAAATTTTATTTTCATAAGACATGTGTATTTGGTACTTGGAATATATGTGGTTTGTCCGAGGTATTTATGAAGTATTAATTTTTAAAATCACTTATTGCTTTTAATTACTTCCGCTGTGTTATTATCTATCTACTTTGTCTTGTGAGTCTTAATCTCTGTTAGTTTTAGTTATACCTACAATGCACTAAGCCTTTTAGTCTGTCCTTTTGGGTATACTGAGGGGTGTGGGGTGTTTCAAAGTGAATGTACATCATATACATCGGGAGGATGGTGAACCAAGAAGGCATGGAATGGCCCATAGACATCGATCAAACCACTTACTTGAGGTGGAACATGACCACCGCTTGGCACCAACTATCCAAATGCCAAACTTGTCGGCTATAGTTAAACATTTAGTAAAAGAGAAACAAGGCTAGACCAATGATGATTAGGGAATCTCGAGAAGCCATACCCTATTCTTTGACGATGTCTTACATATAGAGTATCTAAAGAGGTTCAACATGTCATCGATGCGTGACTACGAGGGAAAAACCAACCCTAAGTAGTACATCCTGAGATATGAATGGCCGAAGGATTTCGCATGTGCAGATGATGCAACCAAATGTTGATGTTTTCCTAGTACTCTCTTTGGAATAGCAATAATATGGTTTATGAGGTTACCTCTATTGTCGATCTCTAAATTTGATGATTCGGTAATAGGGTTTGTGGAGCAGTTTCGTATGCACGCAACTCGTCCCAAAGATGTAATGTCCCTATCCACTGTGATTCAGGCTTCGGGAGAATAGCTAAAAATCATTTATAGAGATTCCATACAACTGTTACATAAATCAGTAAATCGGATGACCATGCAATACTGATGGCCGTGACAAGAGGGATTGATCTAGAGTCTGATTTTGGCGATTGATTAGCTGCCAAGCCACCCACAAAGTTGGAGCGCTTTTATGCAAAGGGCTCAGTTTTGAGGAAGGAGGAAGCCAGATGCTCTAGGAAGAAGAATGTTGTGGGACCAAGTGGAGAGGGAGTGCAGAGTAATATTGCAGTGAGCAGTCCAGTGATTGCTTTACAAAAGTTTAAGTGAATGTTCAAAACAAATCGACTGAATAAAAGAAAGGCGAAGATTGGAGCTGGGAACGAAAGAGGGATTTTGGAATAGAAAAGCCTCGGATTCCGATGTACGATAACTTACACGCCACTAAATACATCTCTAGAGAATGTCTATTTTTCTTCCTGCAATACCATGATATGCAGAAAGCCGCCTTCGAAAAAAATCAACAGAGAAGTAGACAAAAAATATTGTCGGTTTCACGAATGTTATGGTCATAACACAAATGAATGCAGGCATCTTCAAAATATTATCAAAAAGCCGATTCGAGAAAGAAAGTTACGGTAGTTTGTTAAAAATCTCGAGGATGGTGGGTAGGGGACATCCGACCCCAACCAAAGATAAGCACCACATAGGGCTGAAGAACCCACACGAAGTAGTGAAAGATTGACAATCAATACAACAGTTGGAGGACCGCATCCGACTGATAAGAGTTGGCATCAGATGATGTGCTATGCCAACGCGATAAGGCATGCGAATTTTATGTATTGATCGAGTACGAAAGATGGACCTCCGGCAAAACAGCAACGTACAATGGTAGATGGTATTGCGTTTAGAAATAGAGATGTAGATAAGGTGGAGGCTCTGACAATCAACCCAATGGTCATTTCTGCCATGATCAGCCCCGCTTTAGTGAGTTGGATATTGGTTGATTGTGGAAGTCCTATAAATATAATTTTCAAAAAGCTTATTGTCAGATGAGGATGGAAGCCAAGGACTTGAAACTTCTAAAGCCTGCATTCATGGCTTTAACAGTGCTACAACTAAAGCTGGTGGTTATGTTGAATTGCCCGTGGAGTAGGGAGAAGGTAATCGCAAGAGAGTGCGGATTCTTCCCTTTGTTATTTTCGATGTTGACTCTCTATACAATGCTTTTCTGGGTCGACTGGCTCTAGCTAAGTTTCGGGAAGCTCTTTCACCATGATCTTGGACTTTTAAGTTCACGATAGCTAATGGTGTTAGAGCCGTTCATAGTAATCTGGTGACCGAGCGTGCTATTATGTAGCTGAACTGTTGGATGCTCAACGGAAGGAGAAAGGTAAGGGTGTGGACAAATCTGTCCGCATCCAAGCTACCGAAGAATGACACCAGGGCCTATTCCTTGGCTCGGGAACCACAGTGAGACGACCCAACTTCCTATCTCCAGGAAATCACATCATCTTGTAGAAAGAAAGGGATAGAAGAAGAAAAGAAAGAGAAAGAAGAACACAACAACAGATAACTCACAGTGGAACGAATGAAATATAATATATCTCATAAAATACATAGTATCATATTACATCAGAGTACACAACTTATACAACAAATATTAGACAGTTAAAACATCTGTCTAACTATACCTCTTACAATACACAAGAAACAGACACCAAACAAACACAGCGGAACCATAATATATCTACACGTGGAAGCCTCTACCCATGTCTCCTCCAGAATTCGTCAAGCAAACCTAAATCACTTGAATACTCATACACAATATGAGTACCCAAGAGTTTAATAAAATAGAAAATAAACACTCGGGTCAGATAGGGGTCTGGTGTGAGTAAACGGGTTAAAATTGCTTAACTTTGGAAAACCTTTGAAAAGAAAAGGTATCACGTAAGACTTCCCACACATAAACATGGAAAAGTTTTTACCTTACGCTAACCAAAACATTTGATAGGAAATCCAGTGATATTATAATAGTGTCTAGGGTTTTCAAATAAATAAGAAATAGCCGAAATTGTTACATTCATTAAATTCCAGCTACTAGCCACAAAAGTGGGTAATACAATCAAAACCGTAGGGTCTCGTAGGAAGAATGAGTTTCCATCAATGGCAGGGCTACTGGGGTACCGCCCGTCACAGTACGTGGCCTAGATCAACGTACCGAGGAGTATGCCCGCTCCCCTGCAACACAAGGCCGGAACCATCCCTTACTGGACAGTCCCGAACAAGACCACCCCGTAGTTGGCGCGACCAACCACACACTAAGCCGAAATAGAAAGGGACCTCTAGACAGGGGTAAATCTCACTCTCAAGTGGGGGCTGCCCACGAAGCCTTGCTGCACCTCTCCTGTTTTATCCATTCCCGGTTGATGAGGCTTGAGGCTACGATTACCTTTATAGAACACATCTATCTTAGAGTGCTCATCATCCACCTGACGATGTGCTGAAAGCATTCAATCCATACAAGTTCGTTCCAGGTTCGAACGAAACCGAAGGCACTATCTCGTTGCACTCATTATCGGAATCTCCCTCAGAGTCAACGACCACAGCCCTTGCACTCTAAATCACCATCTCGAATCTATAAGCACTATTCCGTCAACTCATTACAGAATCACCCACAGAGTTATACTGACGTATAGCCCTTACACCTCGAGTCTTTACTTGCTCCACTTGGATTCACGACTTAACGTTTTATTGGAATCGATGTGGTTTCGGATTCCAAATATGGAAACCCAATCCCGGTCTCACCGAAACCAACGCCATTTTAATGTCAAAGTTGTACTTAAGGGTTTAAACAATTTGAACTTATATTCAGATGAGATAAACAGATAGATGAATCATATTATCACAATAGATAATTCATAACAACATTCATCTCACAACAGCATATCACATAACAGAGATATCTAGTATCAACCAATATCAATCATCTAATATCAATCACCAAATATTGATCATCCAATATTAATCAATTAACCAATATTACTCAATCAACCCATATTAATCAATCATCCAAAACAGAATTGATTATCTCTTAATCAATTTGATTACTATAATCCTTCTTCATTAATTATTATTCCAAATAAAATAAATTAATCATCTCTAATGATCTTCCCTAATTAATCTTCCTTGATTAATTATATTTAATTACATTTAAGTAATTATCCTTAGCCATATTCAGTAATTAACCTTTAATTACTATCATTAATTTCAATAATTAATGATCCTTTATTTAATTACATTAATTAATTATAATTAATTACATTAAACCTTAATTAATTACAATTAATTAATTATACTTAAATTAAATCACTCATATTAATCAACCTTTATTAATTAATAAATTATCCTTATTAATTAATAATCACTTTAATTAAATAAATAATTAACTTATAATTAATCATTCTATTAATCATAATCAGTAATTAACAATTTGTAATTACTTAACTAAATTATTTAACTTCTAAATTAATTATATTAATTCTTGATTAATTAATCCAAGTAATTAATCTTTAATTACTTATTTAGTAATTATTAAACAATTAAATAAAAATAAATCCTTAATTACTTACTTTATTAATTAATTTCAGTTTTAACTAATTACATTTTGTAATTAATCTTAAGTTAAATTCATTCATTAATTAATTAATCACATTAATTGATTATCTAAGATAATTAAGTAATTAACCCTTAATTACTTACATAAGTGATTATCTCTAATTACCTTTATTAATCAATCTTGATACTTTCTTAATTAATTACCTTAATAAGTAATTAATTCCATTATAAAATATTCCTTAATCCTTTAATTTATTAATTACTTCATTTAGTAATTAATTTCTACAATTATATTAATCAATTTCTTAATTAATAACATCAAATGATTACCCAATAATCACTTCAACTAATTACTCCTACGAGTAATTACCATTAATTACTTCCATAAGTAATTAACCTCCGTAATTACATTCAACAATTAACCATTAATTACTTTATTAAGTAATTACACTTAATTTATCCATAATTAAGTGATTATTTAAAATTAAATAAACAATTAACTAATTATTTAAAATTAATTAAATAATTAATTAACTAACTTCTTATATTTAACAATCCTTAATAACTTAAGAAAAACATTTATCTTTATTAAACTCTTTACTTATTAACAAATCATATTAATTTTAAAGATAAATTAACCTTATTTATCTTGTAATGAATTATTTGAATAAGTCAAATTTTAACAACTTAGACAAATTATCCTATTTGGTTTTCAAAATCATAATGATAATCTTATTTGAAAAATAGAAATTTAGAAACAAATTTCAAAATTTTCAATACTTTAAAACATTTAAATTAATCATATTTATTTCAAATATAAATTTGAAATCTTAGGTTTGAATCATTACTTAATATTTTAACTTAAACTTTGATTTAATATTTAATTCAAAATATCCCTTTTAAATTGGACTCCAAAATGTAATTAAATTACCTTCAATATGAAATCACTTTAAATAAATTTAAAGTAAAATAAAATAAATAATTTTCAACTTATACTTTAAAAGTTTGGTTAACATTTAATTTTAAACAACAAGTTTTAAACTTTGCATTTTGATTCCTTTATAAACTTGTTTATAAATAAAATGCTTGAATTTTAATTTCATCGTCTCAAGTTTATATTGCAACTTCGTGATAAATCTAACTACTAGAACAACAGCTCAAAAACCCCGAAGCAACCAACGATTCAACCCGAGTCAACACCGAAGCAAACCAAACCCTTCTGTCTTCGAGCCGCCCCCGAGTCGCACACGCACTTCCCTCCGAGTTTCCATCGTCTTCCCCAATCTGACACTTCCAGTGCACAACCAAATCACGATGCACATGCACCTTCACCGCCGGCCTCCATCGTCCATCGCGACGACCCACCACAGTCCCAAAATCACGCGCGACACAAATCCAAACCCAGATCGAAGAAAGCACCCTCGAATCGAGTTCGAGTATCGAGCTTCGAACACTCTGCAGAAACACAAGCACAAACCAACCCATCGCCGACCATCCTCGCCGCCGTAGAAATCCGCCAGACTCACCATCAAACACCACATCCAAACACAACATCCACCCCAAAAATGAACAAGCTCGATCAAAAATTCAAGATGCAAAAGCTCCTTCAGTTCGGCCGAAATCAAACTACTCTAAAACCCTAATCGTGCCAATTCCCATCGATTCAACCAATATAAAAATTCTTTTGCATTTTTCCTAACATCTTCATCCTACAAACAAGCTTCTATCCAAGTTCCACACCAATTCAATGTATGGATAATCGACAATTGCCAAAACCCCCTTTTTCGAACAAAACCAAATTTCTAATCAATTTGTCAACTAAATTTTTTGAGATTAACTCCTAAATTCATTATTTGCTGCCATGATTACAACCATGTAATCCAAATCCAAAATTTAATAAGTTGATTTTTATCACATATAAATGTTTTACTGTGTCAACTATTTTAAAAATTATCTGTAAATTTAAAAATTATAGAAACTATATTACAGTCATCATTAATCACTTAAAAACAACTTTTATTCAAAAATTCAAAGCTAATAATCATCAAAGAGTAAGTTATTAAATTCTAAGAGGGAAAAATTTAGATTTGTTAAATAACAGAACTTCCATTTTCATTACAGGTTCACAGATTTATCACGCATTCAAATAACAAATTTTCAATCACAAGTTAAACCAAAAACTGTTTTTAAAGAAAATGATTTACTCACCACATTGAAAGGCAGAGCAGGTTCTTGATGTCCAGGCTTTAAATCTTTAATCTGGAAAGTATTTTTAATTGCATGCTGTTGAAAATGAATCACTCTGCATGCTTACAATTTGGTGTTACTAAAAGATTGAGACTTGCTGATGAATTCCATTTGATTTGTAGAGGACTTGAAGTTGCAGTTTTTAATTATTGTGAATGAACTTGATTCCATTCGAAATGCAGGTTGATGAGAATTAATTTTGCAGATTGAATCATCACATTGAAATGCATGTTGAAGCTTTTGAAGTTGCAGATCTTAAATTAAATTCGGATTTGATTTTTGAATTCAAATTTCAAGGTTTTTGAAGAGTAATTTACTGATTTCCATTAGAATTAAGAAAAGAAATGTAAAAAAAAAGATGAAAATGTTATGTTTATTAAAAAGAATGAAGACACTTGTCACATAATTACAAAGTCTTCTTACATGTGTTTATTAAAGTAATTAACATGTTTACACATGTCTTTGTGTTTTAATAAATATTTATTTAATTTAAATGTAAACAAAACTTACTATCTTAAGTTATAAAATGAATAAATGTTTACATAAGTATTTATAAATTTACTTTTAAAAGAAATTATTCTAAAGCTAATAAATACAAATATAATTATATATCTTATACATGTTATTTAAAATCTAACATTTACATTTATACACTAATAACCATTGTATAATAAGCATTTTAAAAGAAACAAAAACAAAAAGTTTAAATCTTTGTTTATTTATTTTTAAACTATCATATTTAAAATAAATAATAATCTTATATTTTAAAACAAAACAAAGCTTTAAATTATAATTTCATACATATACAAATTATCCATAGATTAAATTAAATTTAAAGCAATATCAAATTATAACATATACAAACATATATATTACAATTTGAAAATTCATTTTTTTATTTAAACCAAAGATATTCCTATTCACAATATATATCAAATGTATATATTATAAATAGAATAAAATTTCATTAACTTTGAAAATAATAAATCTTATCCATTATAAATTGTTAAAAAGATATTAGTCACAATTATTAGATTAAATATTTATTAACCTTTAAAAAGAATAAATTTATCAGTTTAAATTAAAATTATAAAGAAAATTTATCAAACCAGTTAAATTATTTATACAGATTATTAAAGTTATATTGCCTAAAATTCTGGGTCGTTACAATCCTTCCCCCTTAAAAGAATTTCGTCCCCGAAATTTAAAAGCAAAGGTAATTTAATAACCCAGTACAGATTTTAATTCCAAACAGCAAAGCATTACTAACAACCAGTTACTAACAAACATAGCAATCAAATAAAAAAACAAACTTAACTAATTATTCTGAAACAAATCAGGATAAATCTCGAGTTTCCCAAGATAAATCACCGGGATACTCGCTCTACAGAAGCCAACAAACTAACTACACAACCAAAATCCAGAGCTCCACTCATCTCAAGATCCTTCAATCTGAACATAACATCAGACTATACTCAAGTCTATCTCAACTTCCAAATCCAACGGAACTACAGATTCAACTACCAACGATGAATCATTCACGTACTCCCTCAAAGATACATGAAATACAATGAATTACAGCTTTCCAAACTGGCGATTCAATCTCATCCTATCAAAACACAAATAAGAAATCTCAAATGCCACAGCACTAACCAACCAATCTAACCCAATTACTGCTCTCTCCTAACCAGAGAATTTCTATCAACAACAATGAAGTCCCCAACCTCGAATTCCAAACTCCTTATCTCATATCTGTATAACTCAACGGACAATCTTGGGCTGCCACACTTCTTCCTGATCAGCTCAGCCTATGCTGATAATCCCAGAAACAACTAGACCAAAGCAAAAAGTTCCTAGGTCCTATCCAACAGAAAAGTCTTCCAAAATCCGTCGAAATCCAGAACTCAAGCTCTATTACCCAAACAATAGCAAATAGTACTTACTTCCTTCCTTGCACAGCAGATACCTTGCTTCCGCTGCACAACTCTGATTCTGAAATAGATGAGAATATTGTTGACGAACACGAGCACAAACTTATCCACTATATCCGGGAAACTTTTTTCATCAAATCCATAAAAATCAGAGTGACTCATCTGACTCAGTCACAACCTTACAGTAGAATCCAACTCAAAACAAGATCTGACCAAATCCAAATCCAAGAATATTCTGAGCTGCTACACCAACTCTTCCTACTACAAGAACCATCCTACTACCAGGCTAACTACCAAAATTGCTCCTGGAACCAAAACAATATGGAACTCATCTCCAGATGCAGACAAACTTCTGATTACCTCAGTAGCTCCTATCCACATGAGAATCCTCAGTCTCAACAAAAGAATGCTCAAGAAAAATTCCCAAACAAATCGCAAGTCACTTTTGCGATCCAACCTAATTCGGATTCCAAAGAAATTGTCCTTTCTTTACCAATTAGAACAACTTTAAGCTTTTCCAAACAAAGGTTAACCTTTCAAGAAACATTCACGGACTGCCCGGCTGCTGATAGAAGAACCACCAAGATTCCCGAACCATTGGAGAAACAAGCCACGCTGCTGCTTCCAAACTCTACCTCGATGATACTGCAAAGCTAAAAGACCTTCTCGTCAGCACACCGAACACTTCGAGTTGAAATGCTACCACAGCTAACCAAAGACTTCTAATCCAAAAGCTTCTCCAAAACCCAAAACCTTCAACAAACTACACAGCAGACCTTCGAGATGGCAGACGACCTCTCAAGAAACTCGGACTCCAAACCAAGCATCTACAACTCGCTCTCCTTAAGTAATAATAAACGAGACCATGCCCAAGCGAAACACTTATAGACCTTAGTCTCATATTCCAAAACAGCCAATCTCCTTGCTGAAGATCCAAAAGACTTATACACAGATGAATCATTTTTACGGCAGATAAAGACTGCTCCTCAACTACTACTAAAACTGCTTCAAGAGAAAACACCTTCAGAAAATATCCAAGGATACTGCATCTCATCACGCAGTTATTGAGATATCTTCCTTTACTTCTGCACTTCCGACAGATCCAAACTCAAGAAAAATTCGCTCACCCGAGCGAAATCCAAACTTACACTTCAAAGACGAACTCCGAATCTTCAAAAAGATTTCCTTCAAATATCAGAGAAATCCTCACTCCAAACTACAAATCTTACTCGAGACGGTACCAGGTCTACAGTCTTGAAAAATACTTCAAACCTCAAATATATGGACCTCTTCCATCAGTGGTAGTCGTGTTGCACACACATACCACTACTCTATCTACCTCTAAAACTTATGTTGGAAAATCTGAATAGATAGCTCAACAGATTAGGTAGATATATATATATATATAGTTATATATAAAAATTAAAAGTACGCTCTCTCAAGAAAGACACTACTACAGAGCCTAGGTATTCACTCAACCTAATGCTCTGATACCAACTGAGACGACCCAACTTCCTATCTCCAGGAAATCGCATCATCTTGAAGAAAGAAAGGGATAGAAGAAGAAAAGAAAGAGAAAGAAGAACACAACAACAACAGATAACTCACAGCGGAACGAATGAAATATAACATGTCTCATAAAATATTACATAGTATCATATTTCATCAGAGTACACAACTTATACAACAAATATTAGACAGTTAAAACATCTGTCTAACTATACCTCTTACAATACACAAGAAATAGATAACAAACAAACACAGCAGAACCATAATATATCTACACGTGGAAGCCTCCTGCTCCATGTCTTCTCCAGAATTCGTCAAGCAAACCTGAATCACTTGACTACTCATACATAATATGAGTACCCAAGAGTTTAATAAAACAGAAAATAAACACTCGGGTCAGACAGGGGTCTGGTGTGAGTAAACGGGTTAAAATTGCTTAACTTTGGAAAACCTTTGAAAAGAAAAGGTATCACGTAAGACTTCCCATACATAAACATGAAAAAGTTTTTACCTTACGCTAACCAAAATATTTGATAGGAAATCCAGTGATATTATAATAGTGTCTAGGGTTTTCAAATAAATAAGAAATAGCCGAAATTGTTACATTCATTAAATTCCAGCTACTAGCCACAAAAGTGGGTAATACAATCAAAACCGTAGGTTCTCGTAGGAAGGATGGGTTTCCATCAATGGCAAGGCTACTGGGGTACCGCCCGTCATAGTACGTGACCTAGATCAACGTACCGAGGAGTA
This sequence comes from Allium cepa, assembly GCA_030765085.1. Lineage (NCBI taxonomy): Eukaryota > Viridiplantae > Streptophyta > Magnoliopsida > Asparagales > Amaryllidaceae > Allium > Allium cepa. The sequence goes on from CM060943.1 coordinate 251,797,667, forward strand.
CGCCCGCTCCCCTGCAACACAAGGCCGGAACCATCCCTTACTGGACAGTCCCGAACAAGACCACCCCGTAGTTGGCGCGACCAACCACACACTAAGCCGAAATAGAAAGGGACCTCTAGACAGGGGTAAATCTCACTCTCAAGTGGGGGCTACCCACGAAGCCTTGCTGCACCTCCCCTGTTTTAGCCATTCCCGGTTGATGAGGCTTGAGGCTACGATTACCTTTATAGAACACATCTAACTTAGAATGCTCATCGTCCACCTGACGATGTGCTGAAAGCATTCAATCCATACAAGTTCTTTCCAGGTTCGAACGAAACCGAAGGCACTATCTCGTTGCACTCATTATTGGAATCACCCTCAGAGTCAACGACCACCGTCCTTGCACTCTAAATCAATATCTCGAATCTATAAGCACTATTCCGTCTCATTACGGAATCACCCACAGAGTCATACTGACGTATAGCCCTTACGCATCGAGTCTTTACTTGCTCCACTTGGATTCACGACTTAACGTTTTATTGGAATCGATGTGGTTTCGGATTCCAAATATGGAAACCCGATCCCGGTCTCACCGAAACCAACGCCATTTCAATGTCCAAGTTGTACTTAAGGGTTTAAACAATTTAAACTTATATTCAGGATGAGATAAACAGATAGATGAATCATATTATCATAATAGATAATTCATAACAACATTCATCTCACAACAGCATATCACACAACGGAGATATCCAGTATCAACCAATATCAATCATCTAATATCAATCACATAATATTGATCATCCAATATTAATCAATTAACCAATATTACTCAATCAACCCATATTAATCAATCATCCAAAACAGAATTGATTATCTCTTAATCAATTTGATTACCATAATCCTTCTTCATTAATTATTATTCCAAATAAAATAAATTAATCATCTCTAATGATCTTCCCTAATTAGTCTTCCTTGATTAATGATATTTAATTACATTTAAGTAATTATCCTTAGCCATATTCAGTAATTAACCTTTAATTACAATCATTAATTTCAATAATTAATGATCCTTTATTTAATTACATTAATTAATTAATTATAATTAATTACATTAAACCTTAATTAATTACAATTAATTAATTATACTTAAATTAAATCACTCATATTAATCAACCTTGATTAATTAAAAAATGATCCTTATTAATTAATAATCACTTTAATTAATTAAATAATTAACTTATAATTAATCATTCTATTAATCGTAATCAGTAATTAACAATTTGTAATTACTTAACTAAATTAATCAACTTCTAAATTAATTATATTAATTCTTGATTAATTAATCCAATTAATTAATCTTTAATTACTTATTTAGTAATTATTAAACGATTAAATAAAAAATAAATCCTTAATTAATTACTTTATTAACTAATTTCAGTTTTAATTAATTACATTTAGTAATTAATCTTAAGTTAAATTCATTCATTAATTAATTAATCACATTAATTGATTATCTAAGATAATTAAGTAATTAACCCTTAATTACTTACATAAGTGATTATCTCTAATTACCTTTATTAATCAATCTTGATACTTTCTTAATTAATTACCTTAATAAGTAATTAATTCCATTATAAAATATTCCTTAATCCTTTAATTTATTAATTACTTCATTTAGTAATTAATTTCTACAATTATATTAATCAATTTCTTAATTAATAACATCAAATGATTACCCAATAATCACTTCAACTAATTACTCCTACGAGTAATTACCATTAATTACTTCCATAAGTAATTAACCTCCTTAATTACATTCAACAATTAACCATTAATTACTTTATTAAGTAATTACACTTAATTTATCCATTATTAAGTGATTATTTAAAATTAAATAAACAATTAACTAATTATTTGAAATTAATTAAATAATTAATTAACTAACTTCTTATATTTAACAATCCTTAACTACTTAAGAAAAACATTTATCTTTATTAAACTCTTTACTTATTAACAAATCATAATAATTTTTAAAGATAAATTAACCTTATTTATCTTGTAATGAATTATTTGAATAAGTCAAATTTTAACAACTTAAACAAATTATCGTATTTGGTTTTCAAAATCATAATGATAATCTTATTTGAAAAATAGGAAATTTAGATACAAATTTCAAAATTTTCAATACTTTAGAACATTTAAATTAATCTTATTTATTTCAAATATAAATTTGAAATCTTAGGTTTGAATCATTATTTAATATTTTAACTTAAACTTTGATTTAATATTTAAATTCAAAATATTCTTTTTAAATTGAACTCCAAAATGTAATTAAATTACTTTCAATATGAAATCACTTTAAATAAATTTAAAGTAAAATAAAATAAATAATTTTCAACTTATACTTTAAAATTTTGGTTAACATTTAATTTTAAAAAACAATTTTTAAATTTTGCATTTTGATTCCTTTATAAACTTGTTTATAAATAGAATGCTTGAATTTTAATTTCATCGTCTCAAGTTTACATTGCAACTTAGTAATAAATCTAACTACTAGAACAACAGCTCAAAAACCCCGAAGAAACCAACGATTCAACCCGAGTCAACACCGAAGCAAACCCAAACCCTTCTGTCTTCGAGTCGCCCCCGAGTCGCACACGCACTTCCCTCTGAGTTTCCATCGTCTTCCCCAACCTGACACTTCCAGTGCACATGCACCTTCACCGCAGGCCTCCATCGTCCATCGCGACGACCCACCACAGTCCCAAAATCACGCGCGACTACAAATCCAAACCCAGATCGAAGAAAGCATCCTCGAATCGAATTCGAGTATCGAGCTTCGAACACTCTGCAGAAACACAAGCACAAACCAACCCATCGCCGACCATCCTCGCCGCCGTTGAACTCCGCCAGACTCACCATCAAACACCACATCCAAACACAACATCCACCCCAAAAATGAACAAGCTCGATCAAAAATTCAAGATGCAAAAGCTCCTTCAGTTCGGCCGAAATCAAACTACTCCAAAACCCTAATCGTGCCAATTCCCATCGATTCAACCAATATAAAAATTATTTTGCATTTTTCCTAACATCTTCATCCTACAAACAAGCTTCGATCCAAGTTCCACACCAATTCAATGTATGGATAATCGACAATTGCCAAAACCCCCTTTTTCGAACAAAACCAAATTTCTAATCAATTTGTCAACTAAATTTTTTGATATTAACTCCTAAATTCATTATTTGCTGCCATGATTACAATCATGTAATCCAAATCCAAAATTTAATAAGTTGATTTTTATCATATATAAATGTTTTACTATGTCAACTATTTTAAAAATTATCTGTAAATTTAAAAATTATAGAAACTATATTACAGTCATCATTAATCACGTACAGACAACTTTTATTCAAAAATTCAAAGCTAATAATGCTCAAAGAGTAAGTTATTAAATTCTAAGAGGGAAAAATTTAGATCTGTTAAATAACAGAACTTCCATTTTCATTACAGGTTCACAGATTTATCACGCATTCAAATAACAAATTTTCAATCATAAAGCATATTTAACCACATGCATCTTTAATTCAATCACAAGTTAAACCAAAACTATTTTTAAAGAAAATGATTTACTCACCACATTGAAAGGCAGAGCAGGTTCTTGATGTCCAGGCTTTAAATCTTTAATCTGGAAAGTATTTTTAATTGCATGCTGTTGAAAATGAATCACTCTGCATGCTTATAATTTGATGTTACTAAAAGATTGAGACTTGCTGATGAATTCCATTTGAATTTATAGAGGACTTGAAGTTGCATTTTTTAATTGTTGTGAATGAACTTGATTCCATTAGAAATGCAGGTTGATGAGAATTAATTTTGCAGATTGAATCATCACATTGAAAAGCAGGTTGAAGCTTTTGAAGTTGTAGATCTTAAATTAAATTCAGATATGATTTTTGAATTCAAATTTCAAGGTTTTTGAAGAGTAAATTACTAATTGCCATTAGAATTAAGAAAATAAATGTAAACAAAAAATGAAAATTTTATGTTTATTAAAAAAGAATGAAGACACTTGTCACATAATTACAAAGTCTTCTTACATGTCTTTATTAAAGTAATTAACATGTTTACACATGTCTTTGTGTTTTAATCAATTTTTATTTAATTTAAATGTAAACAAAACTTACTTTCTTAAGTTAGAAAATGAATAAATGTTTACATAAGTATTTGTAAATTTACTTTTAAAAAAATTATTCTAAAACTAATAAATACAAATATAATTATATATCTTATACATGTTATTTAAAATCTAACATTTACATTTATACACTTATAACCATTGTATAATAAGCATTTTAAAAGAAACAAAAACAAAAAATTTAAATCTTTATTTATTTATTTTTAAACTATCATATTTAAAATAAATAATAATCTTATATTTTAAAACAAAACAAAGCTTTAAATTATAATTTCATACATATACAAATTATCCATAGATTAAATTAAATTTAAAGCATTATCAAATTATAACATATACAAGCATATATATTACAATTTGAAAATTCATTTTTTTTTATTTAAACCAAAGATATTCCTATTCCCAATATATGTCAAATGTATATATTGTAAATAGAATAAAATTTCATTAACCTTGAAAAAAATAAATCTTATCCATTTTAAATTGTTAAAAAGATATTAGTCACAATTATCAGATTAAATATTTATTAACCTTTAAAAAGAATAAATTTATCAGTTTAAATTAAAATTATAAAGAAAATTTATCAAACCAGTTAAATTATTTATACAGATTATTAAAGTTGTATTGCCTAAAATTTCGGGTCGTTACAATCCTTCCCCCTTAAAAGAATTTCGTCCCCGAAATTTAAAAGTAAAGGTAATTTAATAACCCAGTACAGATTTTAATTCCAAACAGCAAAGCATTACTAACAACCAGTTACTAACAACCATAGCAATCAAATAAAAAACAAACTTAACTAATTATTCTGACACAAATCAAGATAAATCTCTAATACTATCTCGAGTTTCCCAAGATAAATCACCGGGATACTCGCTCTACAAAAGCCAATAAACTAACTACACAACCAAAATCCAGAGCTCCACTCATCTCTAGATCCTTCAATCTAAACAGAACATCAGACTATACTCAATTCTATCTCAACTTCCAAATCCAATGGAACTACAGATTCAACTACCAACGATGAATCATACACGTACTCCCTCAGAGATACATGAAATACAATGAATCACAGCTATCCAAACTGGCGATTCAATCTCATCCTATCAAAACACAAATATGAAATCTCAAATGCCACAGCACTAACCAACCAATCTAACCCAATTACTGCTCTCTCCTAACCAGAGAATTTCTATCAACAACAATGAAGTCCCCAACTTCGAATTCCAAACTACTTATCTCATATCTGTATAACTCAACAGACAATCTTAGGCTGCTACACTTCTTCCTGATCAGCTCAACCTATGCTGATAATCCCAGAAACAACTTGACCAAAGAAAACAGTTCCTAGATCCTATTCAATAGAAAAGTCTTCCAAAATCCGTCGAAATCCAGAACTCAAGCTCTATTACCCAAACAATAACAAACAGAACTTACTTCCTTCCTTGCACAGCAGCTACCTTGCTTCCGCCGCACAACTCTGATTCTGAAATAGATGAGAATATTGTTGACGAACACGAGCACAAACTTATCCACTATATCCGAGAAACTTTGTTCACCAAATCCATAAAAATCTGAGTGACTCATCTGACTCAGTCACAACCTTACAGTAGAATCCAACTCAAAACAGGATCTGACCAAATCCAAATCCAAAAATATTCTGAGCTGCTACACCAACTCTTCCTACTACAAGAACCATCCTACTACCAAGCTAACTACCAAAATTGCTCCTGGAACCAAAACAATATGGAACTCATCTCCAGATGCAGACAAACTTCTGATTACCTCAGTAGCTCCTATCCACATGAGAATCCTCAGTCTCAACAAACGAATGCTCAAGAAAAATTCCCAAACAAATCGCAAGTCACTTTTGCGATCCAACCTAATTCGGATTCCAAAGAAATTGTCCTTTCTTTACCAATTAGAAAAACTTTAAGCTTTTCCAAACAAAGGTTAACCTTTCGAGAAACATTCACCGACTGCCCGGCTGCTGATAGAAGAACCACCAAGATTCCCGAACCATTGGAGAAACAAGCCACACTACTGCTTCCAAACTCTACCTCGATGATACTGCAAAGCTAAAAGACCTTCTCGTCAGCACACCAAACACTTCGAGTTGAAATGCTACCACAGCTAACCAAAGACTTCTAATCCAAAGGCTTCTCCAAAACCCAAAACCATCAACAAACTACACAGCAGACCTTCGAGATGGCAGACGACCTCTCAAGAAACTCGGACTCCAAACCAAGCATCTACAACTCGCTCTCCTTAAGGAATAATAAACGAGACCATGCCCATGCGAAACACTTATAGACCTTAGTCTCATATTCCAAAACAACCAATCTCCTTGCTGAAGATCCAAACAACTTATACATAGATGAATCATTTTTACGGCAGATAAAGACCGCTCCTCAACTACTACTAAAACTGCTTCAAGAGAAAACACCTTCAGAAAATATCCAAGGATACTGCATCTCATCACGTAGTTATTGAGATATCATTCTTTACTTCTGCACTTTCGACAGATCCAAACTCAAGAAAAATTCGCTTACCCGAGCGAAATCCAAACTTACACTTCAAAGACGAACTCCGAATCTTCAAAAAGATTTCCTTCAAATATCAGAGAAATCCTCACTCCAAACTACAAATCTTACTCGAGACGGTACCAGGTCTACAGTCTCGATAAATACTCCAAACCTCAAATATATGGACCTCTTCCATCAGTGGTAGTTGTGTTGCACACACATACCACTACTCTATCTACCTCTAAAACTTATGTTGGAAAATCTGAACAGATAGCTCAACAGATTAGGTAGATATATATATATATATATATATATATAGTTATAGTTATATATAAAAATTAAAAGTACGCTCTCTCAAGAAAGACACTACTACAGAGCCTAGGTATTCACTCAACCTAATGCTCTGATACCAACTGAGACGACCCAACTTCCTATCTCCAGGAAATCGCATCATCTTGAAGAAAGAAAGGGATAGAAGAAGAAAAGAAAGAGAAAGAAGAACACAACAACAACAGATAACTCACAGCGGAACGAATGAAATATAATATATATCTCATAAAATATTACATAGTATCATATTTCATCAGAGTACACAACTTATACAACAAATATTAGACAGTTAAAACATCTGTCTAACTATACCTCTTACAATACACAAGAAATAGATAACAAACAAACATAGCGGAACCATAATATATCTACACGTGGAAGCCTCCTGCTCCATGTCTCCTCCAGAATTCGTCAAGCAAACCTGAATAACTTGACTACTCATACGTAATATGAGTACCCAAGAGTTTAATAAAACAGAAAATAAACACTCGGGTCAGACGAGGGTCTGGTGTGAGTAAACGGGTTAAAATTGTTTAACTTTGGAAAACCTTTGAAAAGAAAAGGTATCACGTAAGACATCCCACACATAAACATGGAAAAGTTTTTACCTTACGCTAACCAAAACATTTGATAGGAAATCCAGTGATATTATAATAGTGTCTAGGGTTTTCAAATAAATAAGAAATAGCCGACATTGTTACATTCATTAAATTCCAGCTACTAGCCACAAAAGTGGGTAATACAATCAAAACCGTAGGGTCTCATAGGAAGGATGGGTTTCCATCAATGGAAGGGCTACTGGGGTACCGCCCGTCACAGTACGTGGCCTAGATCAACGTACCGAGGAGTATGCCCGCTCCCTTGCAACACAAGGCCGGAACCATCCCTTACTGGACAGTCCCGAACAAGACCACCCCGTAGTTGGCGCGACCAACCACACACTAAGACGAAATAGAAAGGGACTGTAATCACCCGCAATTCCGTACCCCTTGAGTCAACACTATTCTACAACAGTCAACTCAAATTGTACAGAAATACGAACCATTTGGGTTGAAGAAGAGGAGGTAGAAGAAGAAAAATAGAGAACAACATCAGAATCTAACCATCGCAGCGGAATAAAATATAATAGATAATAAATATTCTTTACTCAAACATCAAATATCCTTGTTTGTATATTACATCATCAGAGTACATTCAATCACAGCTCAACATCAATGTCATACAAATGGATACACAACAACTCAACACAGCGGAAATATATATATATATATATACAAGTACGTGAGTACGTATCGTCATCCGGCTCGTCTCCCGAGCTCCACAGCATCACATCCTGTATCCTATAATACTCGGTCTGACCCGAGCATTACAGTTAAATAACACCAGAGTCAGTCTGGCATACCAGCATGAGAAAATCACACCCAATTGATTATTAAAGTTTCAAAAATCCTTTGAAAACAAAAGCATCTCGTAAGACCACGCCACAAATAAACATGTCGGGTTTTTACCTTACGATAGCTAAAACAATTTCTATAGAAATCCTCTGATATTATAATAGGATCTATATACAAATACTTATAAAATAGCCGAAATTGTTACATTCATTAAATTCCATCTATTAGCCACAGAGTGGGTAATACAAAAAAAACTCGTACAAGGCTCGTAGGGAGAATGGATTTCCAACTAACGACTAGGCACTGGGGTACCACCTGTCACAGTATGGGGCCTAGATCACCGTACCGAGGAGTACGCCCGCTCCCCTGCAACACAAGGCCGGAACTACCCCTTACTGGGTAATCCCGAGTGAGATCACCCCGCGGTTGGGATCAGCAACCGCCCACTAAGCCGAAATAAAAAGGGACATCTAGACTGGAATGACCTCACCCTGCTTGGGTGCTACCCACCTAACCTTGCTGCATAACCCCTGATTTTCAGTCATTCCCATTTGATGAGGCTTGAGGCTAAGCGTTACCTTTTTAGAACAATTTTCCTTTGAATGCCCATCGTCCACCTGACGATGTTTCGCAAGCATTCATCCATACAAGTCCGTCCCGGGTTCGAACGGAACCGAAGGCACTATTCCTACTACATCCATTTTGCAAATATCCTCAGGATTAGTAGCGACTAGCCCTTGCACTTCACTGCTCCATCTTCGAATCCAAAATCGTTTACACGAACGTACAAACCGAATCGAAGTGGTTTTCGAGAAATAAATCTCGATCCCGGTTTCTTCGAAACGATCAACGCATTGTCCAATATTGATAGTCGGTTATTTAACTATCAATTAATATTCACAAACACCAATCAAACAATAAATAATTTCCCAAATTATTTATTAATCTCAAAATATCTTTACAAGATATATTTCTATTTTCAATCCTTTGAAAACAGTTCCAAAACCCCCTTTCTTTCCAGAATCAACTTTCCCAAATATTTCTATCTCCTCTGAAATCACCAAGCACAAACTAGATTTAAAAAAAATAATTTTAAACATTTTACTTTGAAATATTTATACTTTTAAAACATTTAAAATAAAACTACTTTAATAATTGGTTAAAATACATACTATATGAATTTGAGAAAATAAGGTTACTTTATAACATATATAAAATCAGGTTTTCATATTTAAAACAAATACTAAGTCACTTTTGAATAATTAATGCTATCATATATTAAAAGGAAATACTTGCTTTAGAAATTAAATATTAGAAATAATAAATTTTACAAAACTTGCTTTCTAAAAAAAACAACTTTAAAACAATTAATTTATATTTACAAATTTACTTTTAAAAACGTGTACTTGGCCATCCAGAGAGTATTCCAACTTCAAGCACTTAAATCAATTTCCCGAATTGATTTCCAATGCATTCTATTTGAAATAAATTTCTTTACTTGCTCTGTTCATTTCAAAATTCGTTAATTATGGACTTTATTTTATTATTATTATTTGCCGTTTGATTTTAAATCTTTTAACTGAAATATACAAATTTCAGGCTTTTCCCATTTTCTTCTTTGTTCCTTTCAAAATTTAAAATCTTAAATTTACAATAAATGTTCTGTTCCTTTAGATATTGGCATTGGAGTTTACAATTCATTAACTTTCTATTAATTCAAAAATCTTCTTTCTATATTCAAGATTTATTAACTAGCATTCTTATGTCACTTTATTTTATTTATTTCATTCTTAAATTTATTCAAATTTCCACAATTATTTTACTTACAAATTCACTTCCTTTCTTTTCTTTCCAACATCCAAGTTATATATTTTTCTGGAAATTCATTTTACCCAATTATCCAATCAAACCATAGCATTCAATATTTCAACATAATCCATCATAAATATCAAATCATCATAACAGGGTAATTTAAATAATTTAAATAAATGTTGAGGGATCCAGTTGGATCCCTCCAACCTTTTTTCCCTGCATCCACAGACGTTAGCATTACATAATATGCCAAATTCAAATTATACTATACTCTATCACATCAATCAATCCATCCGTAAAATCAATTATTTAAATTAAATCATTAAATTAAAATTTCAACTGAGTGAGATTATCTCACCTTTAATTTATTTTACAATTCGTCCCAATCCGGCTTGCTTCTATCAGATTCTGACCTTAAATAATATTGGATGATTTTTATTAATTCCTAATCAATCGAACAATTAATTACAACAATTTAAAAATTTAACTTAACTAGTGATTTAACTTTAAACTAACAATTTAACTTAAACTAATAAATTTATTTAAACTAATCTAGTAGGTTTATAATCTATATTTCAAATTAAAAATCTAATTTTTATATAAACCTTAAACATTTTAAATTCCTATCTCCAAAATCTTATATATACACAATTTCTTGCTTTACTGTATAAATCCATACATTAATATATATATTGCTGTTAATTAACAAGAACAACATTTTACTTTGAAATTATTATTACTATTATTTTATAAAACATTCTCACCAACTAAAATAATTCAGTTTAATGCATATACCGTGTATATGTTATTATTTTCCTTCCCTAACAAGATATTCTTTTTAGTTCTTAAAAAAAACAAAAATTAACTACTGTATAATATAAATTATCGAAGAAATAAACTTCCAAAGCAATGCAACCTCCCGGTAGTCACCCTAGACCCGAACAACACCACCACCTCCTCGAGCTCGAGAACGACACCGTGAATACAAAAACCCCTAAAGCCAAAGGACCCCACTCGCGAGCCTCAGGCCTTCCTGCTCGAACTCTATCCTATCGCGAGCCCTAGAGAATCACGACCCAACCCTAATTCGCCTCCACCAATCGCGACTGCCACATGAACTCGTCGAACACAACTGAAACCAATCCCAAAACGCAAATCTTCCTCCCCTCCCAGATGCGATGGAACCGATCATGGACTCGAGTTCAATACGAGTTCTCCCTTCACCTGATGTTGATAAGCCATTTTATTTTAATTTTCATTATTTTTTTAGATCTGAATTTCGAAGTGAATATATGGGAGAAGGGTGTGAGATATTTAGAAGGCTCGGCTTGAAATAGGCATACACAGGAAGATTTGTTTCCAGAACGAAGAAAAACTATCTACCCCTTTTTAATAATTAAACGAAGAAGCGTATTAGAGAAGCTTGACCATTTAAATTAAATATCATTGGATTTTGTTCAATAAATTCTCAGCGCGTTTATATATCGTATACTCACACACTAACTCCGATCAACATGAAATTCGAAATCGATAATAATTCAATATTACGGACCCAATGGAACTGGTTTCGTCAAATTTCGAGACTGTGCCTCGGAAGGCTATTTTAAATATCGATTCAAACGATAAAATTTAAAAATGAACAAATTACTATAAATTTAAATTTTAAAACTTCTATTATCTTCAGTACTATCAATATAAATTTTACGAACCTTCAAATTATTTTTAACAGGCTTAAAATTCTAGATTCAACATTTTACCAAACTTCAAATTATTTAACTCAACAGTTTAATCACCAAATAAATAGTGATATTCGTAATTCAAGTTAAAATTACTCTATTGAATATTTAAAATCAATTAAATATTCCGATTTTAAATGCTCGAAATTTCCGGGTCGTCACATTCCTTCCCCCTTAAAAGAATTTCGTCCCCGAAATTACTAGTTAGGAAGAATGGTTCAATACCCGTTACTATTTTTTTTTCAAACCAACAATTTAACATCCTACCAATTATCTTTTTAATAAAAGTCACATTACCTTTCTTATTACCTTTCCAAATCTTTCCCTAATTTGCAAACAAACCTATTTGCCTAATCATTCAAGTTTCAATTTAAAACCAATTTGGAATTATCAAAATTTTCTCAAAAATTTTCTAACTTCCTAAATTCCCGAAAAATTTCGCCGGCGTCTCCTTTGCGCGGCTAGCTCGGTACAACTACAAAATGGCTCTACGGCCTCCCAAATCCAAAAAGGAAACAAAAAGCCAAGCGGCTCAAACCAAATCCCAATCAAATCTCATACCAAAATTTAAACACATACCTTTTTGTCGGGCAATTCAAATTTATCCATTGAAATCAAATCCAATTCTCCTTTTCCCTTTATAATACCTGCATATTCTACTAGACAATAATATCCAATCACAGTATTCCAAAAACATTTTATCGACTTTCTCACAAATGCCAATATCTATTCATTCCAATATTATCGTAGATTATATTTGTAGTATCAATCTTCCATTTAAGAATTCATCATTCCTTCTTAAGTTAACATAAGCAATTTATATGTTTCTTATATTCATTTTCATCTTACCACTTTAGTTTATATCCATTTCTATCCACATCGATTCTTTCATTTCCATACGAATTCAATTTATCTTTAACTTTAAATATTGAATTTTATTTTTCATTTATAACTAATCCATGTCATTATTTAAAATTAGTTTCATTGACTAACTTATTTCAATTTTCAATTCGAAACCGTTTTGTCGTTAACAAAATTTTCCAAAAATTTTCTAACCCTTAAAATTTCTGAAATTTTTTGGCAGAGTTTCCTTTGTACGGAGGAGCTTTTGCAATTTGACAAAAGGGATAAATATATATACATCGACCCACACGGTCGGAAAAATCAAAAACAGTTCATATTTCCTATTTTTACTGCGTATGCGTACCTTATTTAGCATTTTTAAGTAAGCGGCTTATTATTTTTAGCAAATAACACAACCAAATCCAGCCACACGGCTTCCAGGTACCTGTACTTACTCAATTTAAACATGTAAGTTCCAAATATATAAAGTTTATTAACATTTCACTTTTTTTAAACAACTACAACACATGAATGGTTAAAAGCAATGTAACTAGACAATGTTATAAGCAATTTTTATAGTTTTTAACACTTCACTTTTCAAGCAATCTACAAGCCATTTCATTTAATTTTAATGGTTTACAATACCATTTCTTACCTTCAATTTATTTTAACTCCAAACAAGCTCATATTCAATTCAATCGATTTTAAAATCAATTCTATTTCATTTTTATCAATTCATAGCATCTTAATTACTTCCATTTACATCAAGTGACAATTTATTCTATGCAATTTGACGAGATCTATGTGAATAAATAAGTATTTTTGCTTTATAACCAATTTAAATGGATTTCAACTCAATTTATACTGAATTCTATTCCATTTTTAAATTTATTCACAATCCATATATTCTCATTCTCATTGCATTTCAGATTTGAATACATTCACTTGCATTTCCTTCTATTAACCAAACTAGCTTATACAAAACCATTTATAACTTAGGTTCATCTTCATTTCCAATTAAATTTTCCTTTTTATTTTAATTCATTCACAACCATTTATTTAACTCGACACATTCCATTTAAATTTCATTCACAATCCATTCATTTACATTCCATTCCATATTTGTTTAATCCAAACTATTTTATTTAGCTCAAAACAAACCAAGCTATATCATTCAATAACCATTTCTCAACTTATTTAAACCACATTTCATTTGATACTTATTTATTCCATCCATTTATTTATTCAATATAATTTGTTTATCCACATTCACTTAATCCATTCTAATAAACTCGAAACATTCTATTTTCCTTATTGTCCCAAGTTATTTCATTACCTTAGGTTTACAATTATTTATTTAAGCATTTTCATTCCATTAAATATTATCGGCAACTCACCGAATTTTATTTCAATTAAATTTATTTTTACTGGATTTAAATTCAATCCACTATTATTAAACTTAATTTTTTAGTTGAATTCAATTCAACTCCTTTCCATCTTTTAGCTTAAGTTTATTCACTCCAATTTTATACTTAAGCTCATTTCGTTTCAAGTAAATCTTTCTCTTCCATCTATTCAGCTTAAGTCAATTTACTTCAATTTATTCAAATTTTACACTTAAGCTCATTCTCATTTTGCAAACAAAGTTCTCTTTCAATTTATCTTGATTCTTTTTTAATTCAATCCCATTTCCAACTACAAATTATTTGATCAATTATTATACATTTTAGCTTTCTAGATTCAGCTCATTCAATTTATTACATGGCCATTTCCAATTTATTTCCACTTAGTTGGATTTTATTTTCAATCCAAACCATTATTATTTAAATCCATTTCCATTTTTTTTATTCGATACATTTTAATTATATCTAATTTGTTTACACTTCAAGCTAAATTTTCAATTTATAACTCAAGTTTTAAATCCACTATCCATTTTCAATTTACCACCCAATTTATTAACCATAATTTTAATTACATTTACTTCACTATCGATCCAGGTCGAATTTGATTTATAACTTGAGTTTTATTTCCAATCTTCATTATTAGCTTACAATTCAGCTTCTATTTAACTACATTGAGCTCCATTTACACATTTCATTAACTAATTTATTATCAATTAGTTCTTCCCTTATCTATAATCCAATTTTAATCCCAAATATCACTACATTTAATTTTCTTAGTTCAATTTAGTTTATAATTCAAGTTTTGATTTTTATTTTATTCTCCAATTCATCAATAATATTTATTTTGGAGTTTTGTATCTCACTTTTCAAATTTAATAAGTCACAACTTATTATTTACACAATTCCATTCCTCATAAGCTTGAATATATTATTCTTTTATTTTTAACTCAAGCCTTATGCTTATTTATATCCAAGCATATTTTATTTCCAAGGATTTTTAATTCTTTTATAAGTTACTCTGATTTATCTATTTCAACCCAATTCTTATCCAGCTTATTTTCCATTTATTCAGGTAAGAATCTAATTTCATTCAATAATTCAATTGAATTCTTATTCCAATTCAATTTTATTTTAACTCAAATTTATTTACCTCAATTCGATTTCAACTTAATTTGAATACAACTGGTTATTATTTTCAGCTTATTCAATTTATTCCAATCCAGTTAAATTTTTATTTCCCAATCCAAGTTAATTTCATTTTTAACTTTTCTCTTTAAATTTAAATTCCAACATTCAAAGCTTATATTCTCTTCCTGATTTAAAACTCATCTCAATTTATCAGCTTACAACTTATCTCATCAGGATTTTTATACACCCGACTTTTGGTTTCAAATTACCTTGGAATCTTCAACATCACAAATCACACTTTTCAAAAAATTTAAACCAACCCTGTTTTTTTTATTTCCAACAAATTTCCTTTGAAATTACAAAAACAAACAGGTTTTCTTGAACAAATCAATTTGGCAGCAATTCATCACTTAGAAACTCGAAAATGAACATCGATGATGCTGTAGTCATCACCGAAGTTATTTTCCAGTGACTGAAGTGAATTCAATGCTATCTCACTTCCAAAATCCATTTTTAAACAAATTTCCTTTCAGAAATAACCCAAAAACATCAATAATACTATTTACCTCCAAAATACTTCCCAAATCTCCGGGTTTTAAAGTTTCAAATTCTATTTTAATTCAAATTTTAACTAAAATGCATTTGTATAATTTAGGCTTATACAAATCCTCATTTCATTTTATTTCAATTTATATTTTACATTTATAATTCATATTTATGAATTTCATTTTATAATGGCTTTATTCCCTTAAACTTTGGTTATGGTTTCAATTTCTAGTTAAATTTTCACTCAAAAATGATAATAATTTAAATATCATCATTCCTAACATCCAAGCAACCATATATTAGCTAGTTTACAAAAACTTTTCTTTATATCAAAAATATATTTTTGGGTAAAATTATTTCATTTATCCACATTTAAACCGTGTCGATTATTCTATTCAAGCGTTTAGAAACCCCTTCGATACAGTTGTACAGACTGTGCCGACGAAGGTTCATATGCCACTCAATAAACCAATCAACACGATATTAAAACAATTTATGTTCACTAACAAATACGCGCTCATATTTATTAATACGCTCAAACTCATTATAGAGTACTACGGACTCTAATTTAAATGAGTAATTCCCACCAGAGCCAAGGTTATCTCCAACCTAAGCTCTGATACCAACTGTAACGACCCAGAATTCCGTACCCCTTGAGTCAACACTATTCTACAACAATCAACTCAAGTTGTACAGAAATACGAACCATTTGGGTTGAAGAAGAGGAGGTAGAAGAAGAAAAATAGAGAACAACATCAGAATCTAAACATCGCAGCGGAATAAAATATAATAGATAATAAATATTCTTTACTCAAACATCAAATATCTTTGTTTATATATTACATCATCAGAGTACATTCAATCACAGCTCAACATCAATGTCATACAAATGGATACACAACAACTCAACACAGCGGAAATATATATATATATATACAAGTACGTGAGTACGTATCGTCATCCTGCTCGTCTCCTGAGCTCCACAGCATCACATCCTGTATCCTATAGTACTCGATCTGACCCGAGCATTACAGTTAAATAACACACGAGTCAGTCTGGCATACCAGCGTGAGAAAATCACACCCAATTGATTATTAAAGTTTCAAAAATCCTTTGAAAACAAAAGCATCTCGTCAGACCACGCCACAAATAAACATGTCGGGTTTTTACCTTAATAGCTAAAACAATTTCTATAGAAATCCTCTGATATTATAATAGGGTCTATATACAAATACTTATAAAATAGCCGAAATTATTACATTCATTAAATTCCAGCTATTAGCCACAGAGTGGGTAATACAAACAAAACTCGTACAAGGCTCGTAGGGAGAATGGATTTCCAACTAATGACTAGGCACTGGGGTACCACCTGTCACAGTACGGGGCCTAGATCACCGTACCGAGGAGTACGCCCGCTCCCCTGCAACACAAGGCCGGAACTACCCCTTACTGGGTAATCCCGAGTGAGATCACCCCGCGGTTGGGATCAGCAACCGCCCACTAAGCCGAAATAAAAAGGGACATCTAGACTGGAATGACCTCACCCTGCTTGGGTGCTACCCACCTAACCTTGCTGCATAACCCCTGATTTTCAGTCATTCCCATTTGATGAGGCTTGAGGCTAAGCGTTACCTTTTTAGAACAATTTTCCTTTGAATGCCCATCGTCCACCTGACGATGTTTCTCAAGAAATCATCCATACAAGTCCGTCCCGGGTTCGAACGGAACCGAAGGCACTATTCGTACTACATCCATTTTGGAAATATCCTCAGGATTAGTAGCGACTAGCCCTTGCACTTCACTGCTCCATCTTCGAATCCAAAATCGTTTACACGAATGTACAAACCGAATCGAAGTAGTTTTTGAGAAATAAATTTCGATCCCGGTCTCTTCGAAACGATCAACGCATTGTCCAATATTGATAGTCGGTTATTTAACTATCAATTAATATTCACAAACACCAATCAAATAATAAATAATTTCCAAAATTAGTTATTAATCTCAAAATATCTTTACAAGATATATTTCTATTTTCAATCCTTTGAAAACAGTTCCGAAACCCCCTTTCTTTCCAGAATCAACTTTCCCAAATATTTCTATCTCCTCTGAAATCACCAAGCACAAAACTAGATTTAAAAAAAAATAATTTTAAACATTTTACTTTGAAATATATATAATTTTAAAACATTTAAAATAAAACTTCTTTAATAATTGGTTAAAATACATACTATATGAATTTGAGAAAATAAGGTAACTTTATAACATATATAAAATCAGGTTTTCATATTTAAAACAAATACTAAGTCACTTTTAAATAATTAATGCTATCATATATTAAAAGGAAATACTTGCTTTAGAAATTAAATATTAGAAATAATAAATTTTACAAAACTTGCTTTCTAAAAATAACAACTTTAAAACAATTAATTTATATTTACAAATTTACTTTTAAAAACGTGTACTTGGTCATCCAGAGAGTATTCCAACTTCAAGCACTTAAATCAATTTCCCGAATTGATTTCCAATGCATTCTATTTGAAATAAATTTCTTTACTTGCTCTGTTCATTTCAAAATTCATTAATTATGGACTTTATTTTATTATTATTATTTGCTGTTTGATTTTAAATCTTTTAACTGAAATATACAAATTTCAGGCTTTTCCCATTTTCTTCTTTGTTCCTTTCAAAATTTAAAATCTTAAATTTACAATAAATGTTCTGTTCCTTTAGATATTGGCATTGGAGTTTACAATTCATTAACTTTCTATTAATTCAAAAATCTTCTTTCTATATTCAAGATTTATTAATTAGCATTCTTATGTCACTTTATTTTATTTATGTCATTCTTAAATTTATTCAAATTTCCATAATTATTTTACTTACAAATTCACTTCCTTTCTTTTCTTTCCAACATCCAAGTTATATATTTTTCTGGAAATTCATTATACCCAATTATCCAATCAAACCATAACATTCAATATTTCAACATAATCCATCATAAATATCAAATCATCATAACAGGGTAATTTAAATAATTTAAATAAATGTTGAGGGATCCAGTTG
Organism: Allium cepa; assembly: GCA_030765085.1. Classification (NCBI taxonomy): domain Eukaryota; kingdom Viridiplantae; phylum Streptophyta; class Magnoliopsida; order Asparagales; family Amaryllidaceae; genus Allium; species Allium cepa. Next base: position 251,816,628 of record CM060943.1, read on the forward strand.
GATCCCTCTAACCTATTTTCCCTGCATCCACAGACATTAGCATTACATAATATGCCAAATTCAAATTATACTATACTCTATCACATCAATCAATCCATCCATACAATCAATTATTTAAATTAAATCATTAAATCAAAATTTCAACTGAGTGAGATTTTCTCACCTTTAATTTGTTTTGCAATCCATCCCAATCGGGCTTGCTTCTATAGGATTCTGACCTTAAATAATATTGGATGATTTTTATTAATTCCGAATCAATCGAACAATTAATTACAACAATTTAAAAATTTAACTTAACTAGTGATTTAAATTTAAACTAACAATTTAACTTAAACTATTAAATTGATTTGAACTAATCTAGTAGGTTTATAATCTATATTTCAAATTAAAAATCTAATTTTGATATAAACCTTAAACATTTTAAAATTCCAATCTCCAAAATCTTATATATACACAATTTCTTGCTTTACTGTATAAATCCATATATATATATATATATATATATATATATATATATATTGCTGTTAATTAACAAGAACAGCATTTTACTTTGAAATTATTATTACTATTATTTTATAAAACATTCTCACCAACTAAAATAATTCAGTTTAATGCATATACCGTGTATATGTTATTATTTTCCTTCACTAACAAGATATTCATTTTAGTTCTTAAAAAAACAAAAATTAACTACTGTATAATATAAATTACCTAAGAAATAAACTTCCAAAGCAATGCAACCTCCCGGCAGTCCCCCTAGACCCGAACAACACCACCACCTCCTCGAGCTCGAGAACGACACCGTGAATACAAAACCCCCTAAAGCCAAAGGACCCCACTCGCGAGCCTCAGGCCTTCCTGCTCGAACTCTGCCCTATCACGACCCCTGGAGAATCACGACCCAACCCTGATTTGCCTCCACCAATCGCGACTGCCACACAAACTCGCCGAACACAACTGAAACCAATCCCAAAACGCAAAGCTTCCTCCCCTCCCAGATGCGATGGAACCGAGCGTGGACTCGAGTTCAATACGAGTTCGCCCTTCACCTGATGTTGATCGGCCATTTTATTTTGATTTTCCTTATTTTATTTTATTTTAGATCTGAATCGAAGTGAATATAGGGGAGAAGGGCGTGAGATATTTAGAAGGCTCGGCTTGAAATAGGCGTACACAGGAAGATTTGTTTCCAGAACGAAGAAAAACTATCTACCCCTTTTTAATAATTAAACGAAGAAGCATATTAGAGAAGCTTGACCATTTAAATTAAATATCATTGGATTTTGTTAAATAAATTCTCAGCGCGTTTATATATCGTATACTCACACACTAACTTCGATCAACACGAAATTCGAAATCCGATAATAATTCAATATTACGGACCCAATGGAACTGGTTTCGTCAAATTTGGAGACTGTGCCTCGGAAGGCTACTTTTAAATATCGATTCAAACGATAAAATTTAAAACTGAACAAATTACTATAAATTTAAATTTTAAAACTTCTATTATCTTCAGTACTATCAATATAAATTTTACGAACCTTCAAATTATTTTTAACAGGCTTAAAATTCTAGATTCAACATTTTACCCAACTTCAAATTATTTAACTCAACTGTTTAATCACCAAATAAATAGTGATATTCGTAATTCAAGTTAAAATTACTCTATTGAATATTTAAAATCAATTAAATATTCCGATTTTAAATGCTCGAAAATTCCGGGTCGTCACAGGGACCTCAAGACAGGGGTAAATCTCACTCTCAAGTGGGGGCTACCCACGAAGCCTTGCTGCACCTCCCCTGTTTTAGCCATTCCCGGTTGATGAGGCTTGAGGCTACGATTACCTTTATAGAACACATCTATCTTAGAATGCTCATCGCCCACCTGACGATGTGCTGAAAGCATTCAATCCATACAAGTTCGTTCCAGGTTCGAACGAAACCGAAGGCACTATCTCGTTGCACTCATTATTGGAATCACCCTCAGAGTCAACGACCACAACCCTTGCACTCTAAATCACCATTTCGAATCTATAAGCACTATTCCGTCAACTCATTACTGAATCACCCACAGAGTTATACTGACGTATAGCCCTTACACCTCGAGTCTTTACTTGCTCCACTTGGATTCACGACTTAACGTTTTATTGGAATCGATGCGGTTACGGATTCCAAATATGGAAACCCGATCCCGGTCTCACCGAAACCAACGCCATTTTAATGTCCAAGTTGTACTTAAGGGTTTAAACAATTTAAACTTATATTCAGGATGAGATAAACAGATAGATGAATCATATTATCATAATAGATAATTCATAACAACATTCATCTCACAACAGCATATCACATAACAGAGATATCCAATATCAACCAATATCAATCATCTAATATCAATCACCAAATATTGACCATCCAATATTAATCAATTAACCAATATTACTCAATCAACTCATATTAATCAATCATCCAAAACAGAATTGATTATCTCTTAATCAATTTGATTACCATAATCCTTCTTCATTAATTATTATTCCAAATAAAATAAATTAATCATCTCTAATGATCTTCCCTAATTAATCTTCCTTGATTAATTATATTTAATTACATTTAAGTAATTATCCTTAGCCATATTCAGTAATTAACCTTTAATTACAATCATTAATTTCAATAATTAATGATCCTTTATTTAATTACATTAAATAATTAATTATAATTAATTACATTAAACCTTAATTAATTACAATTAATTAATTATACTTAAATTAAATCACTTATATTAATCAACCTTGATTAATTAATAAATTGTCCTTACTGATTAATATTCACTTTAATTAATTAAATAATTAACTTATAATTAATCATTCTATTAATCATAATCAGTAATTAACAATTTGTAATTACTTAACTAAATTAATTAACTTCTAAATTAATTATATTAATTCTTGGTTAATTAATCTAATTAATTAATCTTTAATTACTTATTTAGTAATTACTAAATAATTAAATAAAAAAATAAATCCTTAATTAATTACTTTATTAATTAATTTCAATTTTAATTAATTACATTTAGTAATTAATATTAAGTTAAATTCATTCATTAGTTAATTAATCACATTAATTGATTATCTAAGATAATTAAGTAATTAACCCTTAATTACTTACATAAGTGATTATCTCTAATTACCTTTATTAATCAATCTTGATACTTTCTTAATTAATTACCTTAATAAGTAATTAATTCCATTATTAAATATTCCTTAATCCTTTAATTTATTAATTACTTCATTTAGTAATTAATTTCTACAATTATATTAATCAATTTCTTAATAATAACATCAAACGATTACCCAATAATCACTTCAACTAATTACTCCTACGAGTAATTACCATTAATTACTTCCATAAGTAATTAACCTCCTTAATTACATTCAACAATTAACCATTAATTACTTTATTAAGTAATTACACTTAATTTATCCATAATTAAGTGATTATTTAAAATTAAATAAACAATTAACTAATTATTTAAAATTAATTAAATAATTAATTAACTAACTTCTTATATTTAACAATCCCTAATTACTTAAGAAAAACATTTATCTTTATTAAACTATTTACTTATTAACAAATCATATTAATATTAAAGATAAATTAACCTTATTTATCTTGTAATGAATTATTTTAATAAGTCAAATTTTAACAACTTAAACAAATTATCCTATTTGGTTTTCAAAATCATAATGATAATCTTATTTGAAAAATAGGAAATTTAGAAACAAATTTCAAAATTTTCAATACTTTAAAACATTTAAATTAATCTTATTTATTTCTAATATAAATTTGAAATCTTAGGTTTGAATCATTACTTAACATTTTAACTTAAACTTTGATTTAATATTTAAATTCAAAATATCCTTTTTAAATTAAACTCCAAAATGTAATTAAATTACTTTCAATATGAAATAACTTTAAATAAATTTAAAGTAAAATAAAATAAATAATTTTCAACTTGTACTTTAAAAGTTTGGTTAACATTTTATTTTAAACAACAAGTTTTAAACTTTGCATTTTGATTCCTTTATAAACTTGTTTATAAATAAAATGCTTGAATTTTAATTTCATCGTCTCAAGTTTATATTGCAACTTAGTGATAAATCTAACTACTAGAACAACAGCTCAAAAACCCCGAAGCAACCAACGATTCAACCCGAGTCAACACCGAAGCAAACCCAAACCCTTCTGTCTTCGAGCCGCCCCCGAGTCGCACACGCACTTCCCTCCGAGTTTCCATCGTCTTCCCCAATCTGACACTTCCAGTGCACAACCAAATCACGATGCACATGCACCTTCACCGCCGGCCTCCATCGTCCATCGCGACGACCCACCACAGTCCCAAAATCACGCGCGACACAAATCCAAACCCAGATCGAAGAAAGCACCCTCGAATCGAGTTCGAGTATCGAGCTTCGAACACTCTGCAGAAACACAAGCACAAACCAACCCATCGCCGACCATCCTCGCCGCCGTAGAAATCCGCCAGACTCACCATCAAACACCACATCCAAACACAACATCCACCCCAAAAATGAACAAGCTCGATCAAAAATTCAAGATGCAAAAGCTCCTTCAGTTCGGCCGAAATCAAACTACTCTAAAACCCTAATCGTGCCAATTCCCATCGATTCAACCAATATAAAAATTATTTTGGATTTTTGCTAACATCTTCATCCTACAAACAAGCTTCGATCCAAGTTCCACACCAATTCAATGTATGAATAATCGGCAATTGCCAAAACCCCCATTTTCGAACAAAACCAAATTTCTAATCAATTTGTCAACTAAATTTTTTGACATTAACTCCTAAATTCATTATTTGCTGCCATGATTACAATCATGTAATCCAAATCCAAAATTTAATAAGTTGATTTTTATCATATATAAATGTTTTACCGTGTCAACTATTTTAAAAATTATCTGTAAATTTAAAATTATAGAAACTGTATTACAGTCATCATTAATCACTTAAAAACAACTTTTATTCAAAAATTCAAAGCTAATAATGATCAAAGAGTAAGTTATTAAATTCTAAGAGGGAAAAATTTAGATCTGTTAAATAACAGAACTTCCATTTTCATTACAGGTTCACAGATTTATCACGCATTCAAATAACAAATTTTCAATCATCAAGCATATTTAACCACATGCATCTTCAATTCAATCACAAGTTAAACCAAAACTGTTTTTAAAGAAAATGATTTACTCACCACATTGAAAGGCAGAGCAGGTTCTTGATGTCCAGGCTTTAAATCTTTAATATGGAAAGTATTTTTAATTGCATGCTGTTGAAAATGAATCACTCTACATGCTTACAATTTGGTGTTACTCAAAGATTGAGACTTGCTGATGAATTCCATTTGAATTTGCAGAGGACTTGAAGTTGCAGTTTTTAATTGTTGTTAATGAACTTGATTCCATTAGAAATGCAGGTCGATGAGAATTAATTTTGCAGATTGAATCATCACATTGAAAAGCAGGTTGAAGCTTTTGAAGTTGTAGATCTTAAATTAAATTCAGATTTGATTTTTGAATTCAAATTTCAAGGTTTTTGAAGAGTAATTTACTGACTGCCATTAGAATTAAGAAAAGAAATGTAAACAAAAAATGAAAATGTTATGTTTATTAAAAAGAATGAAGACACTTGTCACATAATTACAAAGTCTTCTTACATGTGTTTATTAAAGTAATTAACATGTTTACACATGTCTTTGTGTTTTAATAAATTTTTATTTAATTTAAATGTAAACAAAACTTACTTTCTTAAGTTACAAAATGAATAAATGTTTACATAAGTATTTATAAATTTACTTTTAAAAGAAATTATTCTAAAGCTAATAAATACAAATATAATTATATATCTTTTACATGTTATTTAAAATCTAACATTTACATTTATACACTTATAACCATTGTATAATAAGCATTTTAAAAGAAACAAAAACAAAAAGTTTAAATCTTTTTTTTATTTTTAAACTATCATATTTAAAATAAATAATAATCTTATATATTAAAACAAAACAAAGCTTTAAATTATAATTTCATACATATACAAATTATCCATAGATTAAATTAAATTTAAAGCAATATCAAATTATAACTTATACAAACATATATATTACAATTTGAAAATTCATTTTTTTTATTTAAAGCAAAGATATTCTTATTCACAATATATATCAAAAGTATATATTATAAATAGAATAAAATTTCATTAACTTTGAAAAAAATAAATCTTATCCATTTTAAATTGTTAAAAAGATATTAGTCACAATTATCAGATTAAATATTTATTAACCTTTAAAAAAAAAAAATTTATCAGTTTAAATTAAAATTATAAAGAAAATTTATCAAACCAGTTAAATTATTTATACAGATTAGTAAATTTATATTGCCCAAATTTCTAGGTCGTTATACACAGTCAGTTCTATAAAGACATGAATTGGAGAGATGACACGGAGGAGCATAAAAAGACTGAGACTGCACTAGTCGAGCTGACGTAGACATCACAGTCAGCCACGACCACCCATCACGGATCCTAAAGATCGGATCACAACTTAGCCCCCGATGATGAAAGACCTTGCTGGATTTCTCCAAGCGAATCTCGATGTGGTCGCTTGAACTCACTCCGACATGTGTGGGATCTCACCCGTCATTGCGAGCTATGAGTTGAATATCGACCCGAGGCATGTCCGGTGAAACCAAAAAGGCATGGCATGGATCCAGAGATATCTTCCACTCTTAAAGAAGAGGTGGATAGGCTCAAAGTAAATGGGTTTATTCGCGATGTCCTCTACCCTAAGTGGATATATAATCATGTACTTGTGAGAAAGGCAAATAGGAAATGGTAGACATGCATTGACTACTCGAACTTGAACAAGGCATCCCCGAAAGATAGCTTTTCCCTTCCAAGGATCGACCATCTGGTGGACTCAACCATGGGTCACGAATTGCTATCTTTCATGGATGCATGCTCAGGATATAACCAGATCCCAACGCACATTCCTGATCAAGAGCACACCCGCTTCATTACTGATGTTGGAATATATTACCAGTGGTAATACCGTTTGGACTAAAGAACGAAGGAGTGACCTACCAATGCATAGTCAACACAATATTTAAAGATCAAATCAGAAAAATGATGGAGGTATATGTCGATGATATGCTTATGAAGCCACAACGGTCTAGTGACCACATTGGAGACCTGGCAGAAATGTTCGATATACTCTAGTACTACAAAATGAAGATTAACCCTCTGTAGTGTTCTTTTGGCCTAGCATGAGGAAAGTTCTTGTGTTTCATCATTAATACAGGCAGAATCGAAGAAAATACCGAGAAGATCCAAGCTATTTACGATATCCAAGCGCCAAATGCTATCAAACAAGTACAGAGCCTAGATAGAAAGGTTGTCGCTTTAACCGATTTATTTATAGAGCTACCGATAAATGCATTCCATTCTTTGACTTGATTAGGAGACGAAAAATGAATCTTGAATGGAAATAGGATTGTGAAGACACATTCCAAGCATTAGTGAATCACTTAGAGAGACCTTCTTGTCAAAGCCGATGGAACATAAAGACTAGTATGTCTACTTGGCCATGTCGGTACATGCTATAAGTGCCATGTTGCTCTATGAAGAGAATCATATCAAGAGACCGGTCTATTATGTTAGTAAGCGATTAACGGGAGCTAAAGGAACTATACGAAGATAGAAAAAATGGCATGTTGTTTGTTGATTACTTCACAAAAGCTTCGCCCTTACTTTCTGTCACATCCTATCAATAATTACACCAATTAGCCATTACGACAAGTCCTACATCGACCTGAGACGTTTGGAAGGTTGCTCAAGTGGAATATCGAGCTTAGCCAATTCGACATCATTTATCTTCCTCGAAGGGCTGTTCAGGGTCAGGCATTAGCGGACTATATAGCAGAATTTACCGTACAGGATGATTTCCTAGAGAGCAGTGAAACCTCTACCATACAGTGAAAGTTATATACAGATGGAGCGTCTAATGATCATTGTTCTAGAGCTGGAGTTGTGCTTGTAACCCCTGAAGGTTGGATTAGTTGCTATGCTTCAAAGCTTGACTTCCCTGCAACAAATAACAAAGCCGAGTATGAGTCTCTAATTGCTGGACTTAAACTCACCAGAAAACAAGGGATAAAGTCTCTTTAAATCTTTTGCGACTCATTATTGGTAGTATAGCAAGTCAGTGGATATTACCAAATTAAATGACAATGACTTGCTCCGTATCTTATCCAAGTCAAAGGGTTGTTGGCTGACTTTGAATACTATGATATTAAGCACATTCCTTGGGATCAAAACAAAGAGGCTGATTCATTAGCAAAGTTTGCTAGCACCGGGGATGCACAACAGATGGGCTTAGTTCTAGTCGAAGTATTAAATGCTCCGAGCATAAGCCCGATGGAAATTGACCGGGCACTAGAGATGAAACCTAAGAAGGAGTCATGGATGACTCTGATTAAAAACTATTTTGCTATAGGAAATTCTTCCCAAACAAAGGAATGAAAAACAACAAGTCCTTCATAAAGCTTCATGATATATCATACATGAAGGAGTTATATACAGAAAAAGTTTATCCGTTCCCCTACCTCGAAGTATCGCTCATGATGAAATAAAACAAGTCTTGAAGGAAGTTAATGAAAGGTAGTGTGGCGATCACATTGGGAGGCAAACTCTAGCAAAAAATGCTCCATTACGGGTATTATTGGCCGACCGTCAATCAAGATGCTACTGATTATGCAAGGCGATGCAAAAAATGCCAGATATATGCTAAAGTTCCATGAGCTTTGCTGATGAAAATTACATAAATGATCAGCCTACCGTTGTTTTCCATGTCGGGTACAGATAGTATCTGTTCCTTACTGATCTCTAAAGGTAGTGCGAAATACACTATCGTCGCACTTGATTACTTCACCAAGTGGGCCGAAGCAGATCCTTTATCCATGATCACAACCAAGAAAGTAATCAACTTCATCGTTCGAAACATCATCAGTCATTCTTGTCTTCCACGAACTATTGTAACGGATTATGGAACATAATTCGACAGTGCCGAATTCAAATACTTATGCCATTGGCATCTAATTGAAAAGAGATTTGCAGCATTCGCTCACCCTCAATCGAATGGGCAAGTTGGAGCTGTGAATAAAATCATAAAATCCATTCTAAAGAAGCATTTGGAAAAGGCTAGAGGTAAGTGGTGGATGAACTCCCGACATCACTATGGGCTTATATGACCACCAACAAGTCCAGGACTGGACATACTCCATTCGCTCATGCTTACGGTTCCGAAGCTGTTATTCCTGTTGAGCTTGAAGTTCCTTTTCATCCAATGACCTACTACGATACTAGAACGAACAAAGATCTCCTCTTGGAATCTCTAGACTATAGATGAGAAGCGGGAAGAAGCTGATTTGAAGGTAGCTATGCACTTCTACCGAGTCGCCTGATAGTACAACACTAAAGTCTAACCTAGAACCTTCAAAATCGATGATCTCATCTTGAAACGGGTTTTTCCTTCCCTGTCGCATATAAATCCAACTTGGGAAGGACCATATGTCATTGAGCAGAGGCTTGGAGAGGGAACTTTCAAGCTAGCGACTATTGATGGCATCAAACTACTAAGGGCATGGAAAGCAAGCACTTATGACGTTGTTTCACTTAATTTATTTCTTTCCATTCAGTTGTATTTAGTTTTAGGATTTCCTTTAGCATCTTATTTTATAGATATGTAATAAGACAAATTATGTTGTTTCCTTCCGTTTGAAAAACAAAGTTTTGAACTTCCTCTATATCTATGTTTGTTATAGCATTACATGTTAGTTACATTAGAAAACTGACTGATGTTGACATGTCCAAGCAGGTTCCCAGAGTTTGGAGCTAGCAAATTAGGTTAGTTCCTGATTGAACTAAACATGATAAACATGGTTCAATCGTTCATTTGATAATTCTTGTTTACAACCCGATGGATAGAGTACATAATAAGGAATGGATGTGACTCGACCATCTGATAACTAAGTTAATCCCATCGAGCGATGGGACAGCCATGAATCAAAAGAGATCGTGATACGACCGATCGCTCGCTAATTCAAAACTGGAACGTTAGGGTAAATCAACCAATTAAGGAAGGTATGATTCGACTTTCTTTCAAAATAACTCTAAGTCGCCACAGCGTGGACTAGAGTATAAATACAAGCCGGGTTCGATTCAACCACCCTCTAATTAACTCTTATCCCCACAGTGTAGATATGAGTATAAACAAATAGACGAGTGCGGTTTGACCGCTCACTATTCCGTGAAATCCGGCCTGAAATCGATAGGAGTATAAACCAGCTAAGGATGGAGTTCGACCCTTCCCCATCTAATCTAGATTACCCAATACTGGGGGTAGGAGTATAATCCCTCATACTGCTAAATCAATAGCGCAACATTAGGGTTCCAGCCTAGTGTTTGGAATAACTTAAGGCAATGTCCGCATGGAGAACTTGGGATAAAATTAACGGATTAAATCAAGGAGTGACGGATTGTAAGTACAATGAATGGAAAAGTAATAGCTCAACTACTTAAATAATAATTCACACGAAATTTCAACTGAAAACATAGAACTTTTATTTGCATAATAAACTTCAAAATTGTGATGCAACCCTATTCAAAAATGGGGGTCGTACCTACACAATCATGGCCAAGAAAAGGGAAAATAGCTATACAAGCTATGTGCAAACTGAGCCAAAGAAACGACTATTTTTTTTGTCCTTTCTCTTTTTTAGATTTTTTAGGAGTGGTGCCACTCTAGCTTCCACCCATCCTTTTCCTCGATCCTTTATCGTCCTTGGTGGGAGAGCTTTCAAAGGTTGTGGGGAATTCTTTGGGAATCGACCCACCGGGTAGAATGACTGATAATGGAACGAGATTTGGATCGTCAATGTCCACGTTGATGAGTTCAACCTTAGCTTTTCTTTTCAATAATTCCTCCCTCTCGATGCACTCTATTACGTTGAGCTCATCAGTATGTTTAGTTGTGCTAGTAATTACAATGTCGTCCGACTCATTGTGGAAATAACAGGTCTGCAGCTCTATCATCATCAAGCGCTCCGATAACTTGAGCATCAAGCTCTGCAGCGTCCGTGTCCATTAAAATCTCAGTAAATGTCATTTGTTGCTCCATAGGACATCACTTTATGGAGTTTGGCTGGGACCCGAAAGACCTATGGATTCATGGAAACAAGAAGATAAGCCCAAGATTATTGGGCATGAGGAATGAAATCTCTAGAAAAGTGGAGAGTAAAGTGGAATACTTATGTTTGGGTGACTCTCAGTTATCGCCAAAATGCACCCTTCAATAATAGAGGTTAGCACGTTAGATTGATAATCGAGTCTATCCGGATTGCAGCTTAGATTTTGTCCTAGGACGAGAGAAACTGACGCGCTGGTTACTTGAAGAGATAAGGGCCTTTGGGAAAGGACTTTGAAGACACGATGGTGTTCTTTCCTTTGCTGGAGAAAGCTAGAATGTCAAAATATTAAAGTCTCACAACAGCCAGATCTAGAGGTTCATCCCCATGAAGAATCTCCTGTACTAGTTTTTCTTCGCCTAAATCAGCTTTACCGAGGGTTATCTTTTTCATTTCAATAATATATTCCCAGGCATTGGCGAGAAACTCTAGATAACCCTCACCAAGAAAGCTCAAATCGCGGTGGATAAGGACTTTAGCATTGTGTTCAATAATCAAGAGATCAAACGTATCCTTAGTTTCATTTCAACCGGCTTCTTTGGCAATCTCTTCCAGGGCCTTGATCTATCCTGTCATCTCATTGCAACCTACTTCTCTTGCCACTTCTTTGAGGATTTAAATTTGAGCAAGTTGCTCATCAAGCTTAATCTTCAAATTCTAGGCTTTAATGACCTCTTTGCAATATCTTTTTGATTCCTTTTGAGCTTCAATTTTCTCTTCTATCTCCTTCTTAAGAACTTTTTCAGACTACTCAACACGATGGGCCAAAATATTTTTCTCCTTTTACAAGGTATCTTGTCTAAGATAAGCGCATCACTGTGGTTGAGGGCAGCATCAAGTTCCTTATTATGGGAAGCTTCTAAATGACTCACCACCTTAGATGTTTCCTTAGCACTTTTTTCTTCCTAGGTCAGCTTCACCAACAAGTTCGAGATCTCATTGTCTTGATGTTTAATTATATCTTTATCATGAATCGCCTCTAGCTTGAGGCGTTCGATTTCATGATGTCTCTCGATAAACGCCTTGGGGATTTTCTCTGCTAAGTGCTGGAATGATTCATATTGCAATAAAAGGTCATTGATGCATGCGAGAAACTTGCCTTGGCATTCCCTAGGATTATATGAATGCAGGGGAGGAACATAAGCCTGTTGAAACAAATTTTTCGAAAATTAACCATAAGTTTGGCCAATTTTTTCTACCGTGGGAGCTTCAGAAGCCGCAGTCGGCAAAGATGGATCAGAAGTGACGATTGGACATTTGCTTGACCTACGGTCATGGGCTAGTTAAAGCTGGATGGATCGGAATACTGCTCAGCCAGTACGGCAACTTAAGGACCATGGAAAGAGATCTAATTGCAACTATACATAGAAAGACTAGGTTGGACATCCTGATGAGATAACCGAGACTGGGACTTATGTTTGGAAGATGATGATTCCCTTGAACGACGACTTCTTTCTCGACCGTCATCCCTCACTCTTCGCCTACCCGTTTCTGAATCATGGTTGGATCTGCATTGCGTCAAGGAGCCCCCTCAAGCGATCAAAAGCTCGGGATTGATACATCGCACCTGCAAAAGAAAAGTGTAAATAAGTGGTGATTATAAAAAAGATAGATGGAGATCGTGTGGTGAAGTGCACATGATTGTGAGTGTCCTAGTGTCCTCTCGACGGACCAGTTGTTGTAGCCTTGCTCATAGGAGTTTTCTCTCCTTTTCCAATAGGAAGAATGTCGTTACCACTTCTGATAGGAAAATTATGCCCCTCAATACTGATGTTGGGGAAGTCATAAGTCACGCTGCCATCAAGGATTTAGAGATTTGTAAACCCTTTAATCGAGCTTTCTAAACATTGCGAGGATGACTCTTCATCGGCGAAATTGATAATAAACTTAGGCTCCTTAGCAGTTTTTCTTCTATGATGCTTATGTGCAAGCTTCTTTCTTCTCATAGCTGGTGTATGAGGTTGCGTTCCTTATGATGGTTTGACCACAGGCGCACTGCCCAGACCTGCATCAGCATCCCCAAGCTCATTGGTCTTGGCACCTCTAATTTCTCCCTCTTCGATGTCATCCCGAGTCCCCTTGGTTGGAGCCACAAAAGGGTTTTTGATATCACCTTCTTATTCTATAGCATATCCTGGTAATGCACTGCTTCTTGGAAGCCCAATGCTACGACCTTCCTCCAGCAAACTAAACAAAGATAGTCGTTCATCGGTTAAAAGGAGCCTAATGTCCCTATGTTCAACAAGGGTGACACGAATTGCGGAGATTGCCCTTGAAAAACTATAGCCCTCAAAATGTGGGCAGACACCTATATATTTTCAGAATATTAGTTGATTCTGGATATGACTTGGGTTAAAGAATTTGATAATAAAGCGAAGACGATACTTACGTCTTTCTAACCATTGCCTTGCAAAGCGAGGCGGACATTAGACATAGAACCATTCATGTTTGAAGAGGCTGAGCTTGTTCAAAGAACCTATTAAGACTTGACAATTGGGCGAAAGCTCGAGCAAAAAGTAGGAAAAGGCTCCCTATCCATCGTTTGAAGGTGAAAATATACCTGATTTCCTTTGGAGTTGACGTGCGGAAGAAAACATTCATGAATAACAGAGAAGTGCCATGGAGAAAGGCATAGCTATTTTGGTGTAGTTGAGTAGGAGCTATCCTAAGATATTTTGGCATCTCCTGGGTAAAAGAATTAAAGGGCGGCACGCATTCGGCCCACCACATAAACTTATTGCATGCTATATACCCCTCCGAGGGTGAATGAGCCCTATCGTTCACCGAAAGAACCAGAAACTCTTCGAAAGAATCCCATGTCTAGAACATAGTCTACGAAGAGCGGTCTCACCAATTCTAGAGGCTTGAGTATCTGTCGAGTTATCTAAAATATAGCGCCTTCCACTACATCAAGGGTAGGACTTATATCTTCCATCGGAAGGGTGAGAACGTCAGAGAAAAGGTTGATCGACAGGCTGGAAACTTTCGGTTGTTTAGTTTGACAACCAGGGGAAAGCTTGCAGATATAGTTATGGAACATGACTCAGTTTTAGGATTACTATACTGGAAGTTTATCTGAAAGACATTATAGATACACTCTTTAAATGCCTGAAGCCAATGTTAACTATACTGGGTAGATAATTGAGATTAGAAAAGTTTACCTGTCCCCTCGTGCTAAGTGTAAGCTAGCGTGGTGTAGTGTCGTATAGTGCAAAGATAAGCAGCTTAAAATAAGAAAATAAAGTTAAATGCCGAGACTTTGGATTCAGGCCAGAGTGACCATCATTGCTAATCCTCCCAACTAGCAAATAGATTGATTGGTTGTATAAGCTTTGGGATCGATCATCGGCATATTGAAGTGTGAAATCCATTATTAAAGTCAATATGTTAAGTTTTAGTTCATATTCTAAGTCCCAAGGATTTGATTTTTCAAGTTTGAGTTCAATAGTGAATATGCAAGTCATATTGTTCATCGTCGTCATATGTAGGGGTAGGCGCTGGTCGGTTTGGTGTGGTTTGATGCCCAAACCGCTTCCGTACTACATTAAGCGGTTAATCAAAAACGCAAACCATTATACTAACCATTTAAACGGCTTAGTTTCTGTTCGGTTTAATGTAATACGGCCTGGTTCGGTTCGAACGCAACTGTGTGGAACTTTTATACTTAAAGATTAAAACACACAATACCATACAAAAATTAAAGATTGGTTCTTAATTGAATATTTCAATTTGACATCTAGCTATAAATGAGTTTTTTCAATAGATTAACCAATCATCAACGTTCACCAATGTATAATCATTAGTAAAAGAACAAGAATAAGATTATAATTAGCATTTATCCAAAACATGAGATGAAAAATATCATACTAAAACTATACCTTCTTCCTTTATGTCAACGATTATTACTGATACAAGCTGAAAATAGAATATACATCGTTAGAATATAAAAGAAGATAGGAATTGCATATATTTTTATCATAAGATTACAAGTGTAAATATTTGGTTCGGTTTGGTTTAATATGGTCGGCTCAATCATCCAAACCGTAACCAAACCATATTGAAGCGGTTCAGTTCGGTTTAGGATGTTTGCATTGATTAAAAGATTTGGTGCAGGTTTACGAATCGTTTTTGTGGTCCGGTGCAGGCGGTTTCCATATAGTGGTGCAATTTATACCCACCCTAGTCATATATTCTAGTCCATTGAGATGGAATTGGTTATAATTGCTCAAATAAGTGATTACGGATTGGCTTTCGAGTTAATTAAAAACCTATAATTAGCTAATTCATATATGTCGATCCCTGAATTGCCGAATGCTGTCCCAAAGCAAGACAAATGATCCCTCTCTCCAAATGATTCATGCCAATTCTTTCCTTCTCCAAAACTACCGATCCCTCCACGCCAGCAAATATGACCAAACCCTATTACAAAGAACAACTACCGATACCTCCATCCTTCACTACTGACCACCGTTATAACTTTCCAATATTCCAACCGACCCCTCTACTATTCAACGAAGTTACAGATCCCTCCTGGAAAGAAAAGATGGTCGATCCCTCTCCTTCCACATTCTCGTGCTATCCTTCAAGCTTTTTGACCGCCCTATATCCCATGCTCTTTTCTTTCTCCTTCTTTCTTATTCTGCGGAGCCTTATCACATCCCACATCTCATCTCCTCCAAGCAGCTTCGCCCATCTCCGTCAGAATGTTGCCAATGGAATAGAATCCATTTTTTTGTCATAAATCAAAAGTTAATGGCAGGTAACCTACCTAAATATATCAAAGATGAGCAGTTCGAGGAGAAAGATTGGATTATGATTCGAACGGAAGGCAAAATGATAATTTGAAGCCAAATAGGAAGATTGATTTATAGAAGGTGATGTTTGAGTGGAAAGGAAGGGATCAGATTTTTTAAAAACAAGGAAGGGTTCGGTCATGGGAAAGTAAATGGGAAGAAGATGGACATGTGAAGGTTGGAAGGGAGGAGTGTTAGTTTATATATGGGGATGAGGGTTCAGCCTATGGTTTCGATTCGAAGCAAAGGAGGAAGGGTTCGGCTATAAAGACGCCGAACCCTATAAGCATGTATATATAAAAAAATAGGGAGGGATCAGCTATAAATATGTTGATCCCTATAAACAAAAAAAGGAGAAGGGATCGGCTAAGAATATGCCGATCCCTACGAAAAAAGAAAGAAGAAGAAGAAAAGAGAAGGGATTGGCTATGAGCATGTATGCAAATAAACATAAATATGAAAATTATTCGAAGCACGTATTTACAAATTGCAATGAAATTGCATCTTACTCAATGAAAATTTACAACGACCCATGAGCATACAAATGCATCCGGGAGCAAATGACAAGAATGAGAATTTGAACATGCACATGTGTGGTCTAAAAGTTCAAATTATGAAATCAACGGAAAATGAAATCAAACCTTAAGCCTTCAAGTTTGAGGCTGGAGCAGATAACCAAAGCTTACTAGTCTCGTGGATCTGGACTTATATATCAACTGACAGGGTATAGCCATAGATTTGTACTATTTGAAATCGACCAAATATCATGGCGATCAAAGAAAGATACAACACTTTGAAAAAATAATTTGGAAAACTGGACGGGTTTCTTTTCGATGACCCTAACTTGCTTTGATTCAAAGCATGTCGTGTTCAGCACAAGACGTACTTTGGAGGGCAAGTGTTATCCGGCATTTTAACATGACGATATTGAACTAATTGCGCAAGTTAGATTTGACTGCTAATAAGGTCGATGAGTCTAGAGTAATGATTGTGGAGCCTAGAAGTCAAGTACAGATAAAAACATGAAGTCAAGGTTGAATGGAATTGATAGATATGCAAGGAAGAATGTTCGATGTATGAAATATGGTCAACATATAGGAGGGATCGTCATAAATAAACTTCTATCATAGGGATCGATAGGTTTTAGGAGTAAGAGCATTTCAACAGAAAACGATAAATGTATGAAGATCCACAAGACCAATGCACATGGAATTTTGTGAGCAAGATATGGGGACCCTTGGGAGCCTACCTTAAGGATCGTACCTTAAGAAGATGAAGCCAGAGGGATTGACACTCTTCCCTTAGCAGGGATCAGCAGGAATCAGCAAATAACCCATGTTGAAGCAAAGATTCAAGTAATAACCCAAATTATACTGATCCAATTAGAAGGAAATTTGGAGACTGAGTATATTTTAGCATGAGGAAGCAACTATAGGGATCGCACCCAAAAATTCCACCAATGTGGGGATCGATACTGATCCCTCTTCTTTGGGAATTAAGCCTCTTGTGGGTCCTTGTGGCTCTGGAGCTCCTTCTATCAAATTTTCAGAGAGATATTTGGCCATCTTTGTCTATAAATGCTAGCTTAGTTGTTCATTTTTGGGACCATTACGCTCCTAAGTGCTTTATACTCTTTTGTAACTAAGGACTTACATCCGATCCCTTTCGTACTCAATTTATAAAGTGATTAATAAAGCAATCTGTTCAAAGTGGACGTAGGCGAACAACGTCGAACAACTATAAATCGTTGTGTGCGTGTTATTATTTCAATTTACTCCTATTTCTTTGTTATTATCCCTTGTTTTCATTTTATATTCTTCAACTATTTCTATTTAAAACTTTTGTTGGATGTTTGTGCCAATTTTCGGTGCAAACAATATCAATCACGCAAACATATATCACAAACACATAAAATCAACATTACTAGCATAACTACTAGTCAAGAGTTTATACAACAATATGGATCATACAATCAAAATAATTTAGGATAAGTCTTTCTAATCCTATACGCAGGCCCCCATGTACAATTTCGTTCATTGCTACTCCATTAGACCTTTAATAACTTGACATTCTTATTTTTAAGCTCATCATTATCCACTATTTGAATAAGTCGTGTAATGATAGTCATATCGGCTCTACTCCTAAATCATCCAAAATCGTTGGCTCAATAGTGGTCTATGGATCATGCACATACTTCCTTAGGTGGGATACATGAAAAATATTATGGACTCCTACCAAAATATTAGGTAACTCGATGCAATATGCATTGAACTTCTTTATTATAGGAAACGACCCAACAAATCTTGATGCCAACTTTTCCGACTTTCTAAATCATGTAACACCATACATCGGTGACACTTTCACAAAAATATAATCATTAAATAAGAATTCCAAGTCTTTTTCCTTCTATTTACCTAACTTTTCTATCTTAGTTGAGTTTCCTTCATTCGTCTAAGGATAATTCAATCCTTTCTTTCAACTAACCTAGACCAAGTATCAGTCTGCCACCTATCTCCAACCAATACTTATGCAATTTGCACGACCTTCCATAAAGTAATTCAAAAGGTGTCATTCTCATATTAGTGTAATAACTATTATTATATGAAAACTTGACCGAGTTCTAATGGTCTTCCCATGATCCTTCAAAGCATACTGAACAAGCTCTTAATAAATCTTCAAGTAGCTTGTTAACCCTTTCCATTTGTCTATTAGTCTGCCAATGATAAAGGGTACTCATCTTTAGCTTGGTACTCGAATCCTTTTGTAAGCTCTTCTAGAACTCACTAGTATGCAAAGGATCTTTATTGCTTACAACGCTACTCAGTATTCCATGAAATCTCATAACATTCCTCATGAATAGCTTTACCAAACTTGGTGTTATTCTTGTTGATTCAGTACGGATAAAGTGTCACTTTTGGTCAATCTATCAACCATTAACCAAATACTTTTATTTTCCCTCTTCGACCAGGCAACCCATTTATAAAATTCATACATATAGAACTCCATTTCTATAAGTGGAACTTTGGAAGATTGAAGAATTCCACTTGGCTATTAATGCTTGGCCTTTACTTATTGTTATTTCATACATTTCTTCACCCACAGGCCTACATCTCTCTCCAAGAAGGAAATCCTCTTTATATCTTCCTGCGTCATCATAACTCTAGGATAAATAGTAAACTTCAATCAATAACATTCTCAATGAACCTCCTTCCTCGGATTATCCGCATTTGGTACACACAACCATCTTCTTTCTTAACCATCCTTTTTAGTCAAGTATAAAGTCTTCCAAATTATCAACCTCACTTCTTGCTTATAGTTTCTTAAATCACTCGATCAGTATTGGATCATCTTTTTGCCTGCTTCGATCCTTTTAATCAATACCGGCCGAACTTCTAAATAAGTGATCACTTTGGTACTCTGACAAGAACTGCCTATTGACCTCATTCTAGCTCCACAAGAATCCAACGCCTCTAAATCCTTCTATTCGAATAACATAGCCAAAACTACATTCTGATGTTTTTTACTAAATGCATCGACAACCTTATTTCTTTTCCCTAGCGTACGCTCAATTCTTAAGCCATAATAAATACTACAAGGATTATGATCGTAAACAATTCAAATCACTCTCCTAAAAGATACTGTCTCCATACATTCACTACGAAGATCATCGCTGCCAACTCTAAATCATGAGTAGGATAACAAACCTCATGTGGTTGAAGCTGTCTAGAAGCAAAGGTAATGAATCGAATTCTTGGAATCAATGTAGATCCTAATCCAGTTTTACATTCCTTAGTATTATTATCCGGCATTTTGACATGATTATATCCAAACTGATTGGACAAGTTAGATTCAACTGTAATCACGGCCAGTAAGTCTAGAGCGATGATTGTAAGGTCTAGAAGTCAGGTATAGGTGGTAATATGAAGCCGTGATTGAACAAACTCAAGAGATGTTATACAGAACGTTGTAAGTATGGAATATAATTCAATATAGATAAGGGATCGGCTATAACCACTCTCAATCATAGGGATCGGTCTACTTTAGCCAAACAAGTACAATTCAATGGAAAACAACTGATATCTCAAGATCCAAAAGTCCATATGAAACTTTGGAAACAAGATGTGGGGACCCTAGGGACCTATCCTAAGGATTGCACCTCAAAAGGACTAAGCAAGAGGGATCGTCCCTCTTCCCTCCATATGGATCGGTCGGAACCAGATAGCAATACAGTTTGTAGCAATGGACATGCAATAATTCAAGTTCTACTAATCCAATTGGCATGGAACTTGGAGATTAGACATAATACAATATGGAGAAGCTTCCATAGGGATTGCAGCCAAAATTACTCTAAAAAGGGATCAGCCCCAATCCCTATTTCCTTGGATTTTGGCCATGCAATCCCTCTTATGGGACGTTATGGTTTTGCAGATCCATCCATCGAATTTTCAAGAAGATACTTCACCGCCTTCCTCTATAAATACAGGCTTGATTGTTCATTTTTGGAACCTTTTACACTGTGCACTCTATGGTAACTATGGATTTTCATCCAATCCTAATTGTACTAGACTTATAGAGTGATTAATAAAGCCGTCTCTTTATAGTGGATGTAGCCAAACAATGTCGAACAACTATAAATTGTTGTGTTCTTGTTTTTTCTTTGATTTTCTATTATTCAATTACTTATTTCCTCCATTTTCATTTTATATTCTTTATTTATGTCTTTAAAAAATATCTATTGGGTATTTGTGCAAACTTTTGAAGCATAATTTTGGTGCTTTCATTGAGAGGGAAGATTCATAGTTCTATTTTTATATTTTTGATGCTACTGGTTGCATAAATCCTTGGAAAAGATGCAAAATTATCTTCAAGTAGTTTATCCATTCTATTCAGATTTGCAAAAGTCTAAGGAAAATTATCAACAATGGTTAGGAACACCAGATTTACCTCTCAAAACACCAACGATAACGCTAGCATCCAGCAAAGGGGCCAAAGCAATCTACCAGTAGAAGTTAATGCCACCAATCTAGTTAATGTCCAAAATCTAGATGATTCCATTACAAGAGCCGATTTTCAGAATTCGATGAGTGTGCTCATGGATATCCACCGACAGTTGAACCAGCAGATTCAAGTTAATATCGATTTAATGAATCAACTCAGAGATCAACAAGAAAACCTAATTGGGTTGCCGAGACAGACCGAGGCTGATCCATCTATAGGGATCGTGGTCGTTCCCTCCTTCTAAGGAGGAAGATTGCACTTTCTTATTGGAGCACAAGTTGGAGTCGCTACGATTGACTTAGATGTCGGAGGTTAAGTGGATGCATACTAATTACCTCCCCGAAATGACGATGAAGTAAACGCTCTTGATATGCATCGAAAGGATGTTGAGCCAAGAAGACGTGTAACGACCTACAGACATCGACCGAACAATTCTCGTGAGTTGGAGCATGACTATCGCTTGGCTTCAACTATCCAAACGCTAAACTTGTTGGCTATGGTTAGACAGCTAGTAAGGGAGAGCCAAGGCTTGACCAACGATAATTGGGGGATCTCGTGAAGTCATACCACGTTCACCGACAATATCTTACATGTAGAGTATCCAAGGAGGTTCAACATGCCGTCCATGCCTACTTATGAGGGAAAACCGACCTCAGGCAACACATCGTAAGAAGTGAATGGCTGATGGATTCTGCGCGAGCTGATAGTGCCACAAAATGCAGATGTTTTTCTATAACTCTTTTTGGCGTAGCAACGATGTGGTTTATGAGATTACCTCCATGATCGATCTCTAGATTTGACTATTTGGCAATAAAATTTATGGAGCAGTTCCATATGCATGCAACTCGTCCTAAAGATGTGATGTCCCTATCAAGCATGATCCAGGCTTCGGTGAATCACTGAAAGATATTTGGAGAATTCATACACCTGTCATAGAAGTCAGTAATTTGAATGACCATTCAATATTGATGGAAGTAACGAGAGAGATTGATCTAGAATCAAACTTTAGCAACTGGTTAGCTTGCAAGCCACATGCAACGTTGGAGCGTTTCTATGCAAAAGCAGCTCAGTATTTGAGGAAAGAGGAAGCTAGATGCTTTAGAAACAAGAATGTTGTATGACCAAGTGGAGAAGGAGTTCAGAGTAACATTACAGTGGAACAATCTGAGGAGAGTTCCGAAAAAGTTCAAGTAAATGTCCAAAATAAACCAAATTAGCAAAATATAACGGTGATAGGAACCATGAACGGAAGAGGAATTCTGGAAGAGGAAAACATAGGATATCAGTGTATGATACCTACACACTGTTGGATACATCTCGAGAGATTATCTACATGTCTACATGTAATAGCATGCTGTATCAGAAGCCACCTTCGAAAGAATCGATGAAGAAGCAGACTGGCAAATGTTGCTAGTTCCATGAATGATATGGTCATAACACGAACGAATGTAGGCATCTCCAGGTTATCAAAAAACTGATTTGGGAAAGAAAACTACAGCAGTTTATCAAAGCCCTGTAGGATGGCGGGTAGGAGACATCCGACACTAACCGATGACAATTGCCGCATAGCACTGAGAAGCCTGCATGGACGGGTGGAAGAGTAGTAATCAATACAATAGTTGGAGGATCGCATCCAGCTGATAAGAGTTGGCACAAGATGGAGCGCTATGCTAATGCAATCACACATTTAAATTTTGAGTATTGTTCAAGTACAAAAGATGGGGCTCCAACAAAACAAAAACAGATGACGTAGTATTTATAAATAGAGATGTAGACAAGGTAGAGGCACCGACGATTGACCCAATAGTCATTTCGGCGATAATCGGCCCTGCCTTAGTGAGGAAGATCTTGGTTGACTGTGGAGGTTCCGTAAATATAATTTTCAAAAAGGCTTACGATCAGATGAGGATAGAAGCTAAAGGCTTAAAACCATTTAAAGACCGCATTCATAGCTTTAACAGTGCTACGACTAAAGCTATCTGTTATGTCGAATTTCCTATGGAGTTGGAAGAAGCTGACCGTAAGAGAGTGTGGATGTTGCCATCTATTTTCTTAGATGTTGAGTCAATGCTTTTCTGGGCCGACCATCCCTAACTAAATTCCAGGCAGCTCTTGCCCCACGATGTTTGACTTTGAAGTTCCTATCTAGTAACGGTGTTGGAGTTATGCATGGTGATCAGGCGACTGGACGTTCCTACTATATGGCTGAATTGAGAGATGCTCAATGGATGGAGAAAGGTAAGGATGTGGACAAGTCTCTCTACATCTAAGCCATGAAGATTGACAACCAACATCCGGGCCTTGGCTCGCACGCCACAATTGGTTATATAAAGACATAGATCCGTGGGATGACGAGGAGGAACCCAAAGAGACCAAGGCTGCATCAGTTGAGCCGACGATCGACATCATAGTCAGCCACGATGACTAGTCATGGGTCCTAAAGATCAGATCACAGAACTGCCCCCCAATGATGAAAGAACTTGCTGATTTTTTCTAAGCGAATCTTGATGTATTCACTTGGACTCATTCTTATATCTGTAGGATCTCATTAGCCATTGCGAGCCACGCATTAAATATTGACCCGAAGCATGTCCCAGTAAAACAAAAAAGGCATGGCATGGATCCGGAGAGATCTGCCACCCTCAAAGAGGGGATGGATAGGCTCAAATGCAATGCATTTATTTGCGATGCCCTCTACTCTAAATGGTTATCTAATCCTGTACTTGTGATAAAGACGAATGGAAAGTGGCAACATGGGGTTGACCATTCGGATTTAAACAATGCATGCCCAAAAGACAGTTTTCCCCGTTCGATAATTGACTAGCTGGTCGATTCTACTGTAGGACACAAGTTGTTATCTTTCATGGATGCATACTCCAGATATATTCAAATCCCAATGCATATTCTCGATAAGAGCACCCCAGCTTCATTACCGACGTTGGATTGTATTGCTATGTGGTAATGTATTTCGATTGAAGAATGCTGGTGCAACTTATCAGTGCTTGGTCAACAAATTATTCAAAAATAAAATTAGAAAGATAATGGAGGTATATGTGGATGATATGCTCATGAAGTCATGACAAACAAATAACCGCATTAGAGACTTAGTAAAGATGTTTGATATCCTTCGATATTACAAAGTGAAGATCAATTCTCTGAAATGTTCCTTTGGCATCGCATCAGGAATATTCTTGGATTTCATTGTTAATGTGGGAAAAATTGAAGCTAATCCTAAGAAGATTCAAGCAATTCACAACATTTAGGTACCAAAGGACATCAAACAAGTATAGAGCCTAAATTGGATAGTTACCGACCTAAGTTGATTTATTTCTGGAGCCACCAATAAGTGCATTCCTTACTTCGACTTGATTAGAAGAGGGAAAATGAATTTTGAATGGAAATAGGATTGTGAAGATGAATTCCATGCTTTGGTAAACCACATAGAGATGCCTCTTATCTTGTCAAAGCCAATGGATCACGAAGATTTTATATCTACCTGGCCGTTTCGGTACACGCTATAAGTGCCGCACTACTCGCGAGGAGAATCAAATCCAAAGACTGGTCTATTATGTTAGCAAGCAATTAACAGGAGCCGAAAGGAATTATCTAAAGATAGATAAATTGGTGTATTTCTTGGTGATCACTCAATAAAAGCTCCACCCCTATTTTCAGGCTCATCCCATCAATATTTACACTGATCAACCATTACGACAGGTCTTACAACGGCCTGAGACGTTTGGAAGGTTACTGAAGTGGAACATTGAACTGAGCCAATTCGACATCACTTATCTCCCTCAGAGAGCTATACAGGGATAAGAACTGGCAGAATTTATAGTAGAATTCACTACACAGGATGATATCTCACAGAGCGGTGGAGCTCGACCATTCGGTGGGAAATGCATATGAATGGAGCATCCAACGGTCATTGTTCTGGAGCTAGAATCATGTTAGTAACTCCGATGCATCGATCAATTTTCAATGCTTTGAAGCTTTACTTCCCCGCAATGGACATCGAAGATGAGTATGAAGCTATGATTGCTGGACTCAAGCTCGCTAAAGAACTGGGGATAAAATATCTTGAAATCTTTTGTGATTCCTACTTGGTCATATACCAAGTTAGGGGAGAATACCAAGCTAAAGGACAAAAACTCACTCCATACCTTATCCAAATCCAAGGGCTAATGATTGATTTTGAGTATTATGACATCGCACATATTCCTCAGGATCAGAACAAAGAAGCCGACTCATTGGCAAAGTTTGCTAGCACTAGGGATGCACAACAATTCCAATCAAAGCACTGGACACTCCAAGCATAAACCAGGTGGAAATTGACTGGGTACTGGATACGGAGCCTGAGAAGGATTTTTCGATGACTCTGATTAAAGACTATTTACTACAGGGAGTCCATTCCCAATGATGGAATGAAAGGCGACAAGCCCTCCGCAAAGCTTCACGATATATCATTCAAGAAGGAGCCATGTATAGAAAGTGTTTTTCCGTTCCCCTACTCCGATGTATCACTCATAATGATATAAAATGAGTCCTAAAGGAAGCTCATGAATGGGAATGTGGCGATCACACTGTGGGCAAACCCTAACAAAGAAAATACTCTATTATGGGTATTATTAGCTGACTATCAACCGAGATGCTGATGATTACGCTAAGCGATGCGAGAACTACTAAATGTATGCAAAAGTTTCATGAGCACTATGGACGAAAATCACATAAATGGTCAGTCCATGACCGCTTGCCATACGAGCATAGATATTATCGGTTCCTTGCTGATCTTAAAAGTTGGTGCAAAATATGCCATCATCGTAATTAATTACTTAACCAAATGAGCCGAAGCGAAACCTATAGCCACGTTCACATAAAGAAAGTCATTAACTTCATTGTTTGGAACATCATCTATCGTTTTGGCCTTCCATGAACCATTGTAATTGGTAATGAGACTCAATTGACTGTGTTGAATTCAAAGACTTCTACCATCGACATCATATTAAAAAGAGACTTGCAGCAATTTCTCACCCTCAAGCAAATGGGCAAGTTGACGATGCAAACAAAATCATAAAGTCGATTCTAAAGAAGCATTTGAAAAAGTTTGGAGGCAAATGGGTGATGAACTCCCAGCAACATTACGGGCTTACAGAACCAACCATAAGTCCACGACTGGCTATACTCCATTCGCCCTTGCTTATGGCTCCAAAGTCGTTATTCTTGTTGAACTCAAATTCCCTTCTCATCGAGTAACCTACTACGATCCCAGAACGAACAGAGATCTCCTTTTAAAATCTTTAGACTTCGTAGATGAGAAGAGCGAAGAAGCTGATTTAAGGGCAGCCACACACCGACACTGAGTCACCGGATACTATAACACTAAAGTTTGACTTAGAATCATTGAAATTGAAATCACATCTTGAAACGGGTTTTTCTTGCCCCGTCACACATGAATCCTACGTGGGAAGAGTTGTATGTCACTGAATAGAGGCTTAGAGAGGAAACTTTCAAGCTAGCGACTGCTGATGGCGTCACACTCCCAAGGGCATGGAACAACGAGCATTTATGATGATATTTCACTTAGTCTATTCTTTTCATTTGGTTATATTTAATTTTCAAATTTTCTTTAGCTTTGATTTTCCAGATATGTAATATGACAAATTTTGTCGTTTCTTTCCATTTGGCAAATAAAATTTGAAATTTCCTTCATATCCGTGATTACTGTACCATTACATATTAGTTACGATACCTGACAAACTAATATTGACATGTCCGAGCAGGTTCATAGAGTTTGAATCTAGCCGATTACATAAGTTCACAATTAAACTAAACAAAATGAACATGGTCCAGCCATTCATTCGAAGATTCTTACTCATAACCCAATGGATGGAGTATCTAACGAGAAATGGATGTGACTTAACCATCCGATAACAAAATTAATCCCACCAAGTGATAGGATCGACATGAATCATTAGCAATTGTGATACAACTGATTGCTCGTTAAGTTAAACCTAAGACCTGAGGGAAAAGCAATCAATTAAGGAAAGCGTGAGCCAACTATTTTTCAAAATTACACTAAGTCCCAAAAAGGTGAATTGAAGTATAAACATAAATTGGGTGTAATCCGATCACCCACCAACTAACTCTTATCTCCAAAGTGTGGATGAGAGTACAAACAAGTAGATGACTGTGGTTCGACCGCTTACTATTCCATAAATTCCGACAAGAAACCGACAAAAGAAGCATAAACTTGACAAGGATGGAGTTTTACTATCCACTATCTAACTCCGTTAACCCAAGACTGAGGACAAGAGTATAATCACTTAAACTGCTGAGTCGGACGGCATAACACTAGGGCTTAAGCCCAGTGTTTGGTATAACTGTGAGAAATGCGGATTATAGATCTCAAGGCTGGAATAACACTAGAGGGGGTTGAATAGTGTTTTGTGGATTTTCTAAATATTTTTGAAACTTATGTAATTTAAGCACCAAAAAATGCAATTCGCAGACACAGATATAATCACAGAATCAGACACAAATGCAAATACTAAATAAAAGCAGTAAAGCAAAGAAACACACCAGGATTTTACACTGGTTCAGAGTTACCCTACATCCAGTCCCGTACAATCATACAGATTTCTAATCAAAATAATCTTTCAGACTACACCCTCGGTATCAAGGCTACAAGGTACACCCTCTTGTATTCGAGTCCGAGGCAAACTCTCTTGATTTAACCAGACTACAAGAACACCTAATTGATTTTGGGGCTACAATCACACCCAATTGATTTCAAAGCTCAATCGCACCTTTTACTTAACAGTTTGATTCGCAAAAGATTATATGACTCTGAATAGCACTGAGATCTTATGGAGAGAGTGGCAGAGAATCAAACAATAGATAATCAAGTTTGGTTCACTTGGTATTTCGACAGAGTATAGTTTAGGATTCTTTAGAATAAATGTGGAAGATGAAGAGGAGAGAAAATAAATGAAATCTGGTGAAAAATTTGTTTATAACTTACTGGTATTTATAATAGAGCAACAGCCATATCTATTCATAAAAGAATACGACGAATATACACTTCTTTTGAAAATTGAAATTTGAAAATAATGGACACCATGTCGACACGGGGGGAGGGGGGTTGAGGGTTGTCGACATGCTCAAGGAAAAATTGATGTTTTGATTTTCTTATTAAAATTGGTTTCTATAATTTGTCAAAACAATTTCTAAACTTTCTAAATATATTTGAATATAGTTTAAACATATCAAAGAGTTTAGAAAGTAATTTTTATTATATATAATCTTAATCTACAAAGTGATTTAAAATCTGAGTATACAAATATTTTAAAGCTAAATATTTAAAACAAGAGATGGTTTAAAAACAAGGACAATTTTAAAATCAAAATATTAAAATGATAAAAATAGTTTTGAGGCTAAAATATTTAAAACCAAGAGAGATGTCATTTTGAAAAGAAAGTTTTGAATTTTTTAAAAAAAAACAAGAGATATATATTTTTGAAAAGCATTTTTATAATACTAGTTGATATCAAAATAGGACCACTATATGTTCCACTAGATAATGTCGTGGGTTCCATCCCACTAAGCTTCCATCCCTTTAACAGGCTTGAAGTGGATTCCATTCCATGAAGAATAAAGATGTAAGTGCTTTCAAGAAGTTTTAACATAATTCTAGACTAACTACATTATCTTGTACTGTTTGAAATCTTGAACTCTTGATAACTTGATTTATTGATACTCACAAGTCTTCAATCTTGATATCTTCGACATTCAATTCATCAGTCTTGTATCTCTATACTGTACAGTCTTAATTTTTGGTAGCTGCATGTTTATATTCTGCATATACGTATATATCTAAACCATAACGTTTGTATTTATATTTTATAATAAGTCCTAAGGTTATTGTCATCAATACCATCGTCTCAAGGACTAACAATCTCCTCCTTTTTGATGATGACAACCTATGTTTATAAAATATACTTCTCCTTCACAATAACTCACCCTAAAACTAATAACTCCCCCTTAATCTAAGCCTAGCTACTCTAACTACTCTATTTTATATTTCTCCCCCTTTGTCATCAACAAAAAACTTATCCTAAACTAATATAACTCGCCCTTAGTCTTATACTGGATGACAAATATGAAAGTTCAAACCCAATAAATATATACTATGTTTCATATGATGTTATGCATCCATTCAAACCAAATCAATTCTAATCAAATCAAATCAAATCACACAATTCAAAAACAAGGAATTCAAACCATAAGGATATCAAATATTTCTAAGAATTTCAACCCATCCTTCTTCTATAAAGATAGGATCCTTTTTAATAACTTCCCAATCTTCATTATCTTGAATCAAAGTTCCTATAGGATTTTCATCGAAATCATCTTTATTGAGGGCAAAAATCATCCAAAGGAGGGCATCGAAATGCTTCTCTTGTTCTTTTATCATCTACATTTGACTTAGTTCTAAGTGCCTTTGATTGTGGAGAATAAAACTTAGTATATTCTTGAATGAATTGAGAGTTTCTACAAGATTATCACTTAGAGTTTGAGAAGAGGAAGCCATTTTTGATAATTAGTGAAGAGATGCAAATAGAGATAAGTAGAAATGAAAAGATTACAAATTTCTAGAAGGAACATGTGTTTAAATAGGTAGAAATTCGTTTAAAATGAATAGACATTAGTTAGTTATTTTAATTTCAAAATTTAAAAAATAACCAAATCCGACAGTTATATGTCGACATAGGGGGGTAGAGGCATGTCGAGTAGGTCTATTAATTTTTGTGTCCTATTTTTTTGTGAATAAGTATGTATATATATAAACTTATATACAATACTAACATTTATTCCAGAGACACGATAAGGTAGAAAAACATAAGATAGATGATTTTTATAAATAGATGAGATGATATATAAGATACTACATAATATGATAAAAAGAACAATATAAGCTCACAGAAAACAAATTAATACATCACAACCTAGTTCCTAGAATTTGCTAGAGGACGAGGAGGATGATGATAAGCCAAGTTTCCGACCAACTTTAGCAAAGAATTTGTTCATATTAATGGACATTTTATCCAATTTCTTACAAACAGATCTTTTGAGAATCCGTTGATTTTCCACTATAGTCTTTTGATTTTTGAGGAGAGTTTTGTTGGAAGGATTGTTAGTATTGGTAGGATATTCAATACTTTCCAAGGAGATTTATTCATTATCTTCTTCAATTTTCATTTTCTCCACAAAAACCGCGATTCAAATTCGCATAAAACATTTTAACAAGATTTGGGTAACAAGTAAAATTATTTTGAGAATTGTCAGAAAGGCTAAGGATATAATTCTATTCAAGAATAGCATTGATTTCATATGTAGAGAAATCGCTAAAGATAGAAAATTTTTCCGTATGAACTTTTTTGAAATTAGCATAGGTTATATAAGCCTTGATTGCTTCTGAATCATTATAGAGATACTCTTTAATGGTTTTAGACAACCTCATTGTGGATGGAGTGCTTTAAAAGCCATTTTTGAAGAGAGTATAATGTTTGAAAGAGTGAAAGAGAGTTTGAATTTAAAATGAAAGCGAAAAGGTATGATAAGATAATGGAAATAAATAAATATTCAATAGACATGTTCTCCGGTCAAGAGGTACCTTTCTAGAACATTGGATTTGCTGAAAAGGTAGAGAGAAATTCAAAGATTTGAATTCAAATTTGAATTCCAAATTTTTGACAGGGATGTCGATATCATGAGTAGGGCCATGTCGACATGGGCCAGAGAATTCATGTGACTTATATTTTCCTACACACTTTAATATCTATATATTTTTTGGAGTAATATCAAATACAATAATACTCTTTTAATAATAAATATTATAATATTAAAAATTAAAATAAACATGATAATAAAAAATTTAAAACTCAAACAACACATAATTTCAAAAACTATTAAACAATCAAACAATTTTAAGCAAACAATTTCATCCAATATATTGTAAACGTGTACCTTTTCCTAGATTCGTATCTCCGAGATCATCGGAATCATGATTAGCCGTAAAGCACATATTTGAATTTTCCGTATTCTGGTCATCATCGCTTGAGGATGAGTCCGAGTCCGAATCGTCTAGTGTAGCGGTATACGCTCTTTTCCTTTTTTCTGTGTATTCATTGCTTGCAGGAAACTTTTGGTTATCAGGATGCGGACAGTCTCTTTTGAGATGGCCTGGTTCGTCAAAGTTGAAATATTTGACGAGGTTTGGTACTTCATTATGGTTTCCATAATTCCTTTGATCATTCTTTTTGAATTGTTCATCTTTCTGCATTTCAGAAACTTTTGAAAATTCTTTGTCATGAAAGCTATTTCTTTATCATCATCACTTCCTGAGTCTGTTCCATCTGTTAATGCATTGAACGCAATTGACTTCTTTTCGAATGCCTTCCTATCTCTTCTCCCTTGCATTTGTACTTTGAACGACATTAGATTTCCAATCAATTCTTCAATCTTTAAAGTACTGATATCATTTGCTTCTTTGATTGCAAGATTTTTCTCATCCTATTCAGGAGTAAGAGAATTTAGAATTTTTCCGACTTGATCTTCTTCGAAAATACTTTTTCCTAATGATATTAGAGAATTCACAATCTCTTGAAATCTACTATACATATCTGAAATGGACTCATTAGAATTCATTTTGAATAATTGAAACTGATTTGTGAGTATGGATATTTTGGTCTGTTTTACTTTGCTTGTTCCTTCATGAGTAACTTGCAAAGTTATCCAAATATCATATGTAGACTTACAAATAGATACTCTATTGAATTCATTCCTATCAAGCGAAAAAAATAAAATATTCATGGCTTGGGAATTATTTTGTGCAATAGTCTTTTGATCAGCAGTCCACAGTGCAAAAGTAGTTGTGGGTTCAGGATATTCAGTTTGTGTGATATTCCAAGTGACTAATCCTATTGACTGTAAATATATTATCATTCTACATGCCCAATATGCATAGTTGTTGCCATTAAAAAGTGGTGGTATGGCAGAAGACTGACCCTCTACAAATGAACTAGTGATAGTGTTAACAAATTCAGTGTTAGTAGCCATTTTTAAAACTTTTCAAAATTCAGATTATGAAAACTTTGAAAATCAATGCTCTGATACCAAATGTGAGAAATGCAGATTACAGATCTTAAGGCTGGAATAACACTAGAGGGGGTGAATAGTGTTTTGTGGATTTTCTAAATCTTTTTGAAACTTATGTAATTTAATCACCAACAAATGCAATTCACAGACAAAGCTATAATCACAAAATCAGACACAGATGCAAATACTAAATAAAAACATTAAAGGAAAGAACACACTAGGATTTTATACTTGTTCAGAGTTACCCTACATCTAGTCCCGTACAATCGTACAGATTTCTTGTCAAAATAATCTCCTAGATTACACCCTCGATTTCAAGGCTACGAGGTACACCCTCCTGTGTTTGAGTCCATGGCAAACTCTCTTGATTTAACCAGGCTCCAAGATCACCTAATTGATTTCCGGGACTACAATCACACCCAATTGATTTTAGGGCTCAACCGCACCTTCTACTTAACAGTTTGATTTTCAAAAGATTCTATAACTCTGAATAGCACTGAGATCTTATAAACAGACTGGCAGAGAATCAAACAAGAGATAATCAAGTTTGATTCACTTGGTATTTTGGTAGAGTATAATTAAGGATTCTTTAGAATAAATGTGGAAGATTAAGAGGAGAGAAAATAAATGAAATCTGGTAAAAAATTCATTTATAACTTACTAGTATTTATAGTAGAGCAACAACCATATCTATTTGTGAAAGGGTACGACGAATAGACACTTCTTTGAAATTTGAAAAAAACAGAGACCATGTCGACATGGGGGGTTGAGGGATGTCGACATGCTCAGGAAAATTGATGTTTTGATTTTCTTATTCAAATTGGTTTCTATAATTTGTCAAAACAATTTCTAAACTTTGTAAATATATTTGAATTTAGTTTAAACATATAAAAGAGTTTAGAAAGTAATTATTAATATATATATATATATATAATCTTAATCTATAAAGTGATTTAAATCTGAGTATATAAATATTTTAAAGCTAAATATTTAAAACAAGAGATGGTTTTAAAACAAGGGCAATTTTGAAATCAAAATATTAAAAATGATAAAAAATAGTTTTGAGGCTAAAATATTTAAAATCAAGAGAGATGTCTGTTTGAAAAGAAAGTTTTGAATTTTTTTTTTAAAAAACAAGAGATATATATTTTTGAAAAGCATTTTTATAAAATTAGTGGATATCAAAATAGGACCACTATATGTTCCACTAGATATTGTCGTGGGTTCTATCCCACTATGGTTCCATCCCTTTAACAGGCTTGAAGTGGATCCCATTCCACGAATAAATTTCGAATAAAGATGTAAGTGCTTTCAAGATGTTTTAACATAATTCTAGACTACCTACATTATCTTCTACTTTTTGAAATCTTGAACTCTTGATAACTTGATTTCTTGATACTCATGAGTCTTCAATCTTGATATCTTCGATCTTTAAATTCATCAATCTTGTATCTCTATACTGTACAATCTTCATTCTTGGTATCTGCATGTTTATATTCTGCATATACATATATATCTAAACCATAATGTTAGTATTAATATTTTATAACAAGTCCTAAGGTTTTTGGTATCAATACCATCATCACAAGGACTAACAATAACTTGAGACCACGACCACATGGAGGCCTTGAGTAAAAATTTACGGACGATTATCCGAATCAACCAGCAATGTATTACAAGTACATTGAATGCAAAAGTAATAACCCGTCTACTTAAGAAAATTCACATAAGAGTTCAATAGAAAAAAGTATGTTTATTTACTCATTAAACTTGGAAGTTGTAGTAAAATTTTATCCAAAAGAAGGGGCCACACACGCACAATCACAGCCAATAAAAAGGAAAACAGCTGTACAAGCTAAGCCGAAGTAACATCCACTTCTTTTGCCATTTCTCTCTTTTGGATTTCTTGGGTGTGGCACCACCCGAGCCTTCGCTTGTCCTTCACTTTGATCCTTTACCACCCTTGGCAAGAGAGCTTTTTGAGGTCTCTGTGAACCGACCCACGGGATAGAATGACTTGCAGTGAGATGAGATTCGGATCATCAATGCCTACATCAACAGGCTCAACTTTAGCTTTGTTCTTCAATAACTCCTCTCTCTTGATATGCTCCTTCAAGCTAAGCTTATCATTGTGTTCGTAGGCAGCTGTGATCATAATATCATCAAATTCTTCTATTAGTGGCGGATCATCGGCCTTATCATCATCAAGAACTCGAATAACTTGAGCATCGGGACCTGGAATGTCAGTAGCTATTGGAATTTCAGTAAATGTCGGTTGTTGCTCCACAAGTGCACCGCTTTTGGAATTCGACTTTATGATTTTTTCACAGCTTCAACCTATCCATTTGCTTAAGGGCGAGAAACTGCTACAAACCACTTTTCAATATGATGCCGATGCTTGAAGTCTTTAAATTTAGCATCGTCGAATTGTGTTCTATTACCGGTTACAATGATTTGAGGAAAGTCAAAATGACAGATGATATTTCGGACAATGAAGCTGATTATTTTCTTTATCGTGACCATGGTTAAAAGTTCTACTTCAGCCCATTTGGTGAAGTAATCAATTGCTACGTTGGCTTATTTAGCACCACCTTTAGAATTGGCAAGAAGCTGATAATGTCAATACCCCAAGTGGCAAACGACTATGGACTGGTCATTTGAGTAATTTTAATCAACGGGCTCTCAAAATTTTTGCAAACATCCAACACTCGTCGCAATGTCTAGCATGATCAATTGCATCTCAATTGATAGTTGGCCAGTAATACACATAGAAAACTATTTTCTTTGTCAGGGTTTGCCCCTCGGTGTGATCGCTGTATTCTCCTTCATGGACGTCTCTCAAGACTCATTTGATTTCATTATGGATGATACACCGAAGCAGGGGAAAGGTGAAACCCTTTCTATACATGACTCCTTCTTGGATGATGCGGCATGAAGCTCAAGGGAGGATCCATCTTTTTTAATCTTCCGTTCAGGATTAATTCCCCATCCAATACTCCTTTTCTGGCTTCATCACCAAGATCTAATTGATCTCCATCTGTTAATGCTTGAAATGTTAAGTACTTCAATAGGGAAAAAGCTATTTGCTGCACATCTCCAAAACTGGCCAACTTGGCCATTGACTCGGCCTTTTCATTTTATTCTCCGAGGATACGTGTAATGGTGTAATACTCAAGTTCAGCCAACAGCGCTTGGACTAGCCAAGATAAGGAGAGAGATGGTGCTTCTTAGCAAGATAATCTTCCCTGACTTGGCATACTACTAATCATGAATCACAAAAGATATGTAAAGTTTCCGCTCCTAGTCTTCTAGCAAGTTTGAGCCTGGCGATCAAGAATTCATACTTTGCTTTGTTACTCGTTGTATGGAAGTGAAGTTTAAAGACATAGTAAATTGATCATTCCTCGAGAGTCACTAAAAAAACTCAGCACTAGAACACTGATCATTGGATGCTACATCCATGTATATAATTTATTGGTTAGTCGATTCCCCACTGCTCTTTGGATAGTCGTCTGGTGCGGTGAATTTAGCTATGAATTCCGCTAGTTTATGACTTTGGATAGCTTTCCAAGGAGATTAATGATATCAAATTAGATTAGCTTGATATTCTATTTGAGCAACCTTCCAGAAATCTCATATTGTTGTAGGACTCGTCGTAATTGCTGGTCGGTGTAGATGTTGATATGATGAGCTTGGAAGTAAAGTCGGAGCTTTCAGATTCAATCAACAGGTAGTACGCGAGCTTTTCTAACTTCGGGTAGTTTCTCTTTACAATTGCCAACCGCTTGCTTACATAATGTACCGCTCTCTAGATCTGGTTCTCTTCATGTAACAAGGCGACGCTTATGGCATGTACCGACACGGCTAAATAGAAGTATAAATATTCATGATCCAATGGCTTGGATAGGATGGGAGGTCTCTCTAAGTGATCTACCATAGCTTGAAACATGTCAACGCAGTCCTGCTTTCATTCAAAGTTCTTTTTCCTCTTTTGATTAGGTTGAAGAAAGGAATTCACTTATCATTGGCCCGGGTTATGGAGCGGCTTAGGGCAGCAACCTTCTCATTTAAGCTTTGTACCTGCTCAATCATCTTTGGCACATAGATGTTTTAAATTGCTTGAATCTTCTCGGGATCGGCTTCGATTCTGCAAGAGTTGACGATGAAACCCTAAAATTTCCTTGACGCAACGCAGAAATAGCGTTCCAAGGGATTTAGTTACATTCCATGTTTTCATTGATCATTGAACAACTCTATCAAGTCATCGATATGGTCGTTTGATCGTCGTGACTTCACGAGCATATCATCTACATATACTTCCATCAACTGCCCAATTTGGTCTTTGAACATCCTATTGACCAGTCTTTGGTAAGTAGCTTGAGAAATATTTAGTTCAAATGGCATCACAACATACCAATATAGCCCCAGACCGGTAATGAAACTGGTGCGCTTCTGGTTGGGGATGTGCATCGGGATTTGGTTGTATCCGGAGTACACATCCACAAATTAAAGTAGTTCATATCCAATGGTTTAGTTTACCAGCTGGTCATCCTAAGAAGTGGAAAACTATCTTTCGAGCATGCCTCGTTTAGATCTGAGTAGTTAACGCATGACTGCTACTTTCCATTAGCTTTCCCCGCAAGAACTGGATTGTATACCCATTTCGAGTAGAGGATGCTATGGTTAAACCTATTGTTTTTGAGTTTATCTACCTCCTCTTTAAGTGTAGAAAATCCCTCTTGATCCATGCCGCGTTGCTTTTGTTTCATCGGGACATGCCTTGGGTCGATAATCAATGCATGGTTCATGATACTTGGCGAGGTCCCACACATGTCGGAATGGGTCTAAATGAATACATCAAGATTTTCTTAGAGAAAACAACCTAATTCCTTCACCATCGTTGTACTGAGCTGTGATTAGATTTCCTAGACCTATGATGGGTCGTCATGGCTTACCATATATTGGTCATAAGCTCCGCGGTGCAACCTTGGATTCTTTAGGCTCCTCATCTTCATGTCTTGGGTTTATATCTTTATAGAACCGATTGTAGTGTTGTTGCTTGATATTTGCCTTCTGTTGTGAGCTGAAAAATTCTTGAGTGGATTTTCCCAAGTAGTGGGACTGATTCTGATCCCTTGTATTAGTGAGACTTAAGCAGTTTTTGGTTTTACATGAACATTTAGACCATATGAACTCGAAATTGAACAATGGAATATGACATATATGACTTGAATACTTGAACTAGCATATGGCCTAAATTGAATCTTTACAACTTCAAACTTGAATAGATTAGCATTAACATGTGCCCTGAATGAACTTGAATATCAATGTCAGATTCCTATATGTCGATAGCCGATCCTTGAGTTCAAATGTAACTGTTTCATGTAACAATCAACGTGAAATCCAATTGGAACAATAAATGATGAAGGTCACTCCGATCGAATCATAGAGTCTTGTCATAAGCTGTTGAGTATGATAGTGATGGGTTCTAGAAGGTTTTAGCGATTATTTACGATGGTTGAAGATTAGGCTTTAAGGAGCGTTGAATCAAATACTAAGTAGAGTTTGGCCTTGTGTATTTGAGTAACGTGCTTTCTATTTAATATACTCATGATCTGTTACTCATCCTTCGGATTGGAGTGATGGTCTGTTGCCAATGAGACTGGGCATTGATTTGACAGTTCTATCTCTAGACATCCTTTCGGTCATATCCTCAAGTCGTCATAAACACCAGCTATGAGTCATAGTATTGAGCTATCGTAGTCAGTCTTTGGATGATCACACTTCTAACCCCCATCTCGGGTTGATAGATGTACTGCATGGGTGGTCGAGTCTCGTCCTAGTCATATTTATACTCCAAACTAAGCTTTAAGGACTTAGGGTTGATTGATTAATGGTCGGTTCACATTCATATTTTTTCTTGCTCATGCCCTCAAGTCTAGGGCATACACTGATAAGTAGGAAGGCAAGTCATGTCCAATCAATGATTGTTACTCTCCCTGCCAGACCAAGGGAAAGGATCATTGCATAGATGGTCGACTCATGTACGTTTTGTATGGTTCTTCTAGTCAGATCCTGGTAAGAATCAATGAATGAACGGTCATGTCGGATTCATTCCGAGCTGGACAGTCAGTTGCGTCCTTTTTGATTCATATTCTCCTGCCAGGTCTAGGAATTGAGTTGGCTCAGATGCACCTGGATCGTGCTCATCTAGTTTTATACTCCTCCGATTTCATATTCCTCTTGATGGATTGAAGGAGGGTGCTGGAGAATTAACGATCAAGTCACACTCATTCATGGTTTATTCTCCTATTTGCACTTTGGTGATCGAAGTTTTTTGGAGGATATCTGGGTCACATCCGTTTATGTTGGGTGCGGATCGATATTGACTATCGACCCAGTGGGACAATATGGAAAGTTCGGATCGACATCACCTGTAAAACTAGTGATACGATATAGTCAGCCGCTTATAACTTCAGACATCATTTCGAATGGTTTTGTGTTGAGGCCTCCTTGCGGTCGTTCGCTTAAGTTGTAAAGATCAACAAGATAGAGCTATAGTAAGATGTCGCATTCAGCATGTAGTAGTTTGTACTCACATTCCCATTCTTGGGCCAGATAATTAGTTCATGAAAGGTCGAAGTCCATATGTAGTGTGTTTATACTCCTCTTGTCGAGTTCAGGTCGGAGTTTATGGGATATTGAGTGGTTGAACCATACTCATCTATTTGTTTATACTCATATACGCACTCTGCAGATAACATTTTGTTTGTGAGTGGTGGAACCACACCTAATTTGTGTTTATTCTCAATTCTACATAGGAGGACTAGAGTTATTTGCTGGATGGTCGAACTGCGTCCGTGATGATTCGCAAATCCGTACCCTTTGGATCGACAATAAACCACACATGTCCGACCCAAAAATCATAGACTAACAAAAAGTCATGAGAAAGAAAAGAAGAGAGAAGAAGATAAGAGAAGAAAAAGAGAAGATAGAAAAAAACAGAACAATAAAGAATCTCACATCGCAACGGAAAACATATAATATCATATCAATGATCTTTACAAAACAGAAACTGTATATCCATACATCAACCAAAGTTCAACAATCAATTACTAGTTATCACCCTAGATAGTTATAATAAGCTGTCCTCACAATTGCCGATAACATACAACAACAATGCGCAAAGCGGATGAAAAAAATAGATATGTGTATACGAAAATGAAGATCTTAAGCTCTCCTACTGAAGCTCCAAAAGTAGCAAATCTAAACCTGTAAATATACAAGGTCGGACCCGAGCATTGAAAGGGAAGAATGCCTGGACCAGTCTGGTAAACCAGCGTGGGAAACATGCTCAACTGAATTTATTAAACTACCAAATCTTTTCTTTTCAAAACAAAAGTATCGCGTAAGACATGCCTACGCGTAAACACGGAAATGTTTTTACCATACGATAACTAAATCATTTCATATCCAATCCTCTTATATTATACTAGTGTCTAATATACAAATAATATCAATCATAGTCAAAATTGTTACAGTGATTAAATTCCAGCATATAGCCCAAAGTGGGTAATACAATCAAGATGGCAGGCACGTAATGGAGTTTGGATTTCCATATAAATGACCAGGTGAAGGGACTACCTTCCGATGGGTACTCCTCTAGATGGATGTCCCGAGGCATAGAACATCTGCCCTCTACCAACACAAGACCGACTAACCTCTATAACTATGTAGTACAGAATATGTCATCCTCCAGTCGTTACCGACCTTTTTTGAGGGCCCTCATAGCATACAAATCATAATAATTTACATCTTAAACGTCATAGCCGGAAGAAATATATCTAGAAGAGGATGATCATATCCTGATGGGAGCGACGCACTTAGCCTTGCCGCATCTAACCCTGTTTCGGTCATTTTCGGTTGACGAGCCCTGAGGTAACGATTACCTTTCACATATCACATATCACATATCACATATCACATATCACATATCACATCACTTTGAATGTCGCACGCCCATTTCCATTGACTACTAATTGCCTTCCATAAAAATACAACCCTTAAGCTCATACCTCTCAAGGAGGGTGTTAAGCTAAGAGAAGTTGCCTTCTCCGCCACCACTGATGTACGATTGTAAAAACCAATGTGTGTAATCTTTAGAGATGTAATGTCAAACAAACATCCATACAAGTTGTCCAGGAATAGGGCAAACCAAAGGTATTTTCCTACCACATCCAGTCGGGAAATCTCTAGGATTAGTAGCAAATAGTCCTTGCATTGGATATTTCATAATGAAAAGACTACTGGTATTGGATATACATTGGGATTTTAACCCCAAATGATCAACAAGCAGTCCTCCACTATGAAAATCCTGAATATCAAAATAATCACAACCAACCTGCACAATCATCGCATAAATGTTGGTACGAAGTGGTTTTCGGATAAACCGATCCCGGTCACTTCGGACCAACAACGCAAAAGCATTTCTCAACCTCATACAGAAACTAAGTCTCGTAGACTTATCACGTCTCCAACTTTCAACTTGCTATCCTTCGACCAAGTGGAAGCTCGATATATTGGAGTAATACTGTACACTATACGGGTAAACATCCTCAACACAAACGATAATCAAGCCTACACAGATGGCTATGTATACATACTAAGTGTACGACTAAATAGTTCCCACATCAAGTCGAGAAACTAAAATAGCCAAATTTGATAGTCGGTTATTTAACTATCAAAGCAACAAACAAATATTTAGCACCATATGCAATCACCAGGCACTTTTAATTAATCTTTTATTAATTAAATCACTTGTCAAATATTCGCTTCAAATTATCTTTAAAAAGATATATCCTAAAAACCATTTCAATATTCTATATTGAAAACATTTCCACATACTTATTTAATAATAAGTAATTCACAAATAAATTTATTTTCAACACTTAGAAAATATTACATATACTTAAATCATGATTAAGTATATATTTTATTCTTTAAGGAAAAATTCTCTTAAACATGCTTATTTGGGTCAAAACGAATGTTGCGTAAAACATCGTTACGACTACTCAAAATCACTAGTATAGGGATTCGAAAATTATATAGATACATAAACCCCATATACTATACAAAACATCTCCTTTCAAAAATCATTTACTATAACAACAATGTTATAGTCCATCATTTCCTTACTTCTCGAAAATGTCTATTTCAACAATGAATGTTGTAATCTACGTATTCAATACTTAACACATTTTAAATTTTTTTAACCATTTAACTCCATTTAAAATACCACTTCCAAAAATATCCATTTTATATAAAAGATTACCCACTATCCAAAATCGTGAATATAATTCTCTAACCAAATCAATACTCCTACACATTTTATTAAAGGATTTGCCGCTGTCCAAAATCGTGAGCATAATTCCTTTAATAACTTCCATATTTAACTTACAAATTCAACTGATTTTGGATTTATAAAACAATATTTATAAATTCCATAAATATTTTATAAAAACTTCCATAACAAAATCCTTTTATTAATCAATTCCATATATTTCTCATTAACATACAAAAATCCATATTATAAGTTAATTCAAAATTCATTCTTTTATAACTTCACAAATTCATAAATCTTATCTACTTATAAAATCCAATTATAACTCCATTTTAACACATACAAAACTTATTTACAATTTCATCACTTTTGATTTATAAAAATTCAATTTTATAAATCTTATATACAAAACCATTTATAATAAGTCCAATATTCCAATTTAAACTATTTTACAAATTAATCAACTTCATATTTCAAAAATCACATTTCAATTATATTTCACAAAAATCATAATTGTTATAGCATAAAAATTATAACATTTACTTATTTAAAATAAATTCATTTGATTAACAATTCAAAAATTACTAAAACATCTATTTTC
Source organism: Allium cepa (assembly GCA_030765085.1). Classification (NCBI taxonomy): domain Eukaryota; kingdom Viridiplantae; phylum Streptophyta; class Magnoliopsida; order Asparagales; family Amaryllidaceae; genus Allium; species Allium cepa. The sequence continues at coordinate 251,858,824 of CM060943.1, forward strand.
AAAATGTGTTGAAAATCCTTTATAATTTGAAATCATCATTATAATAATTTTAAATTACCAAAAATAGGCCCAATGCTCCAACAACACTAAATACATCAATCACGGCATCCAAACATCAAATGATAACAACATATATCACATTATCTGTAAATAAAATCAACACTTGCGAGGAATCCAGTTGGATCCCTCCAACCTGTCATTGCAATAAATATGCATATTAGAATATATGTACAATGTTCGCTTCGAGGCAGACGCGTCTACATAAGGTCTTCCCCTCATACACGAGAACGTATAGGATCTCATCTGCTCCAATAGGTAGGAATATATCCGAATACCAATATATATATATATAATATCATATATCATCCAAATAATCATCAATTAGCGTAAAATAAATTTATTCTCACTTATATAAAAGTATCAGTGGGTCAGAAAGAGTGAGTTGTACTCACTTTGGTTCCAATAGCAATTGCAGTGTTTTATTCCGAATAAAATTAAACGAGCGTTTAATTTTACTTTAAATTTTCACTAGCCTAAATCAATTCCAAACCAGCTCTAGAATGTAGTGCTCTTCATTAAGAACCTAACGCAACTTGTTTCGTCAAAAACGGACCTCGTATGAAGAAGTTATGACATTTTAAACATTACACGAAATTATATAATATAATTTACACATCTATTTTATTTTTAAACATTGAAATTAATCCCAACCATTGATTTTGAAACCTAGATTGTGGCTACGTGTTTATCCTTCCTTGCTCACGAGAATGCCCAGGCTACCAATCGCATATTAAAACCCATAGCCGCCCTCATCACTCTTCCCGCCACTCCAACCACGGTCATCGAGGAGATGATCAGACGCCACCAGTTCATGCACCGTATCCCCTAGCCCATGCTCTAGATCCAACCTTGCCTACTATCATCAATAATGAAAAAAAAACACCTTCAAAGTCGCGACGTTCACGGCCATATCCACGACCATCCACCACGAAAATTTTGATCACAACCGTTGGATTTGTAGATTTTGAAGTGCTCTACAATATTGTAGTTGAATGTTTTTGCTAATTATTTATGAACTGAGAGATAATTGAAGAAGAAGATTGAAAATCTATGGCCATTTGAAATATAAGTGGCGGCAGACCTAATTTTGGCTAGGGTTTTGGTGAATGAACATCTTTATATGGATACAAAACATTGTTCAACCGAAATATTTCAGAACTCTAATCGAAACGTGCCACCTGACATTTATAATGTTTTACCCCTTTTCCAAACACAATGGAATATATATCGACAGCCAATTCAATCGTATTTGCAATACAGGTTTTTGAATCGACTTATTTAAATTAAAATTTACTTAAACAAATTTCTACGCGTTTTGGCTTGCCACGACTAAACCGTAAATCCGATTGACACGAAATTTGAAATCCTATAAAGATATAACATTATGGATCCAATGAAACTAGTTTCATCAAAATCCGAGACTGTATGAAAAATGACTATTTTTACACGTTAATTAAATATTAAAATATTCAATTTCTGTAAATTGACTTTTAAATCAATTTTAAAAGTTCTCTAACATCATTCTAATTCAAAAAGAATTTAATTCAACTTTACAAATCATTTTCATTCACATTAAATTCAAATTCTAATTATTTCTGTAATTTCAAATATTAAATTATCCAATTAAATCATTATATTCGAAATATAAATAATTCAGCTTATAAAATTAACTCTTGAATATTTGAAATCAATTAAATATATGAATTTCGATTTACCAAAAATTTTGGTCATTACATTTTCCTCTACTTAAAAGAATTTTGTCCTCGAAATTACTGAGTAAGAAAAAAATCACAAAATCCATTAACTTTTCAAAAACAAATCGTTCAAATTGGATTACCAAATCTCTTAAGTGTTTAAGTTTCCCAGAAAATCCATTAGTTAAACTTCTTATAAAACTTTTCTATGTTTTCCAATCCATTCATAGTTACTCTTTTCAAAACTAACTATTATTCTTTAACTTTTAACTCAAAATCAAAATCTTAGTTGTCAAAAATTTTCCAAATCTCCCTAAATTTTTTCCAATGCCTAAAATTTTCAAAAAAATTTGCCAGCGTCTCATTGGCGAGGTTTGATCGTAGTAGGATCACAACATATATATATATATATATATATATATATATCACAAATATACATCTCATCTTCGAGGATAAGGCATCTCGTAGGGAAAAAATATAAAAGTACGATATGTAATCCAAGATATGTACCTTATGTATTATTAGCAAGCATATATGGCTAATATAGCGCGAAAGCAAGCTCCAAATGCCAAGCAAGCGCCATCCGCACCTACTAAACACTCAACAAACAAATGAGAAACATGTATATACGAAAGTAATATCAATATACAACATATACTAATATAACTACTATATATGCCAATATAGTAAATGCAATCAAAAGCAACAAATCCAACAATCAAACAACTATCATCCAACTAACATCCAACGAATCAATATATGTCCAATCAATCCATAACCAAATCAATATACATTTATTTCTCATTAATATTCATTGAAATGATTTTCAATTTAATCACATTTGATTCATTAACATTGGATTTTACTAACATACATTTATTCATTTTTAATTAGTTTACATTCACTAATTTATATTCAAGTTAGTTCACTTTCAATTTAAATCAAATTCAATTCTATTTAAATTTACTTCACTTCCAATTTGGATTCAGTAACTTAGCTTTCAATTTCATTAATTCAATTTCATTAATTCAATTTCATTAACACTTAATTAATTTCTATACAATCAACCAACATCCCTTTAACAACCAAAGCATATCCAACATAATTCGAATTAATTTACTTTACTTTGTTTACATTCAATTTGGTTAAACACTTTTAATTTCAATTGGTTTACTATCTAATTGACTTTCACTCAATTATTCAATCTGGATTGATTTCTAGTATTCACCATGTTAACATTTTTATACAACACTTCAAATTTTTTTATCATCATTTTACTTTATTAGTTCATTGATATCAAATTCAACTTCATTCAACATTACTTAAGTTAAATTTCTTCACAACATTTCATTCTATTTGACTTAACTTAAATTCCATCTCTAAAGCCAATTTAATTAACTTTTTACTTAAGTCAAATTCATGTCACTATTCAAATTCATATTTCGTTTTACTTAACAAAATTGTTTAACCATTTTAATATTTGGTTTACTTACATTTTCATATTTTATAAGTTGTACAACTTATTTATTATTTCATATTATAAGTCCAAAACTCATTTTACTTATATTCATCAATTTCAACTTTGATTTTAATTTTTTTTATCAAAACAAAACTTAGATTTTCAATTTACTATTAGTAGCAAATCCATCACATAGAAACTCGAAAATGATACTGATGATGGTGTTGTCATCACCCTTATTATTTCCCAGCAACGGTAGTGAATTCAGTGCTTTTTATTCTTTAAAAAAAATCCTTTTTAGTTACAAATCACATTTATAAATCTTCTTACTTATACAATTTCACTATTTCACTTCACTTGTATAAGATCATTCCAAATTCATTTACCTTATTTAGATTTATAATAATACAATCTCTTTAACTTTGAAAAACAACTTTCAAAATCAACAGGATTCAAATTCTCAAATTCTTAGTTTAAATTCATTTTTATTTATAACTCATATTTATAAATATACTCACGTAGTTTCATTTCTTAAATATAAGATTATTTCACAACTGTAAATCATATTAATTATAATTCCATATTTTAAAATTCATTTGCTTATATAATTTCTTATTCTTTAACAATTGTTGCTTTCATTTAGATTATTCAAGCATTTTTTATTAATTTATATATATTTACATTTTCAAAAAAAAAACAATCAATTTATGCACAATTTATTAATTTTTGAAAAATTATTTCCTTTATATACAAAATATAATCGAGGTAAAATTATTTCATTTATCCAATTTAAAAACATTTCTATGTCGACTTGCCTCGTTTAAGTGTTTAGAAATCCCTATCTATAACGTGGCGTCCCACATCCTGACCAGAATTCACAAACAACTCAACAGATAAGCAAATACAATATAAAATATTTTATAATCACTAACAAATACGTGCTCATATTTATAATACACTCAAACTCAATCTAGGTTGCTACTGTCCCTATCAATACCGAGTACACATCAAAGCCTAGGAATATACAAAACCTAAGCTCTGATACCAAGTGTGACGATCCACAAATCCGTACTATTTGAATCGACAATAAACCACACATGTCTGACCCAAAAAGCATAGATTGACGGTAAGTCATGAGAAAGAAAAGAAGAGAGAAGAAGAGAAGAGAAGAAAGAGAGAAGATTGAACAAAATAAAACAGCACAGAATCTCACATCGCAGCGGAAAACAGATAATATCATATCAGTGATCTTTACAAAATAGAAATTGTATATACGTACATCAATCAGAGTTCAACAATCAATCACTAGTTATCAGCTTGGACAGTTATAATAATCTGTCCTTACAATTGCCGATAATATACAACAACAATGCGCAAAGCGGATAACAAAAACAGATATGTGTATACAGAAATGATGATCTTTAGCTCTCCTGCTAAAGCTTCAAAAGCAGCAAGTCTGAACCTGTAAATATACTCGGTCTGACCTGAGAATTGAAAGGGAAGAATGCTCGGATCAGTTTTGTAAACCAGCTTTAGAAACACACTCAACTGAATTTATTAAATTACCAAAACTTTTCTTTTCAAAACAAAAGTATCTCATAAGACACGCCCACACATAAACATAGACATGTTTTTTCCTTACGATAACTAAAACATTTATTATCCAATCCTCTTAGATTATACTAATGTCTAGTATACAAAAAATATCAATCATAGCCGAAATTGTTACATTGATTAAATTCCAGCATAGAGCCCACAGTGGGTAATACAATCAAAATAGAAGGCATGTAATGGAGTTTGAATTTCCATACAAATGAACAGGTGATGGGACTACCTTCCGATGGGTACACCTCTAGATGGATGTCCTGAGGCACAGAACATCTACCCTCTACCAATACAAGACCTGCCAACCTCTATAACTAGGTAGTATCGAGTATGTCATCCTTCGACCTTTTCCGAGGGCCCTCATAGCATACAAACCACAATAATTTACATCCCGAACGTCATAGTAGGAAGAAACATATCTAAAAGAGGATGATCATATCCTGATGGGAGCGACCCACTTAGCCTTGCCTCATCTAACCTTGTTTCGGTCATTTCCGATTGATGAGGCCTAAGGTAACGATTACCTTTCACATATCACATATCACATCACATTGAATGCTGCACGGCCATTTTCGTTAACTACAAATTTCCTTCCATAAATATACAACCCTTAAGCTCATATGTCACAAGGAGGGTTTTAAGCTAAGATAAGTTGCTTTCTCCACAACCACTGATGTACGACTGTAAGAACCAATGTGTGTAATCTTTAGAAATGCAATGTTAGACAAACATCCATACAAGTTGTCTAGGAATAGGACAAACAGAAGGTACTTTCCTACCATATCCTGTCAGAAAATCCCTAGGATTACTAGCAATTAGTCCTTGCATTAGATATTTCATAATGAAGAGACTACTACCATTGGATGTATATTGGGATTTTAACCCCAAACGATCAACAAGCAGTCCTTCACTATGAAAATCTTGAATATCAATATCATCACAACCAACCTGCACAATCGTTACATAAATGTTGGTCCGAAGTGGTTTTTGGATAAACCGATCCCCGTCTCTTTGCACCAACAATGCAAAAGCTTTTCTCAAACTTACATAGGAACTAAGTCTCATAGACTTATGATGTCTCCAACTTTCAACTTACTATCTTTCGACCAAGAGGAAGCTCGACAGATTGGACTAATACTCTGCACTATATGAATCAACATCCTCAACATAAACGATAATCAAGCCTACAAAGATGGCTACACTATAAGTGTACGACTAAATAGTTTCCACATCAAGTCAAGGAATTAAAATGGCCAAATTTGATAGCCAGTTATTTAACTATCAAAGCAACGAACAAATATTTAGCACCATATTCAATCACTAGGCTCTTTTAATTAATCTTTTATTAATTAAATCACTTGCCAAATATTCCATGACGACCCATAATTTTGGACATTTGAAATCGAAATATTTAATTGATTTTAAATATTTAAAAGTTGGTTTAACTTGAATTTTAAAAATATCTATTTATTTGGCAATTAAATTTTTGAATTTAATAATTGAAATTGGGTAAAATGTTGTATCTTTAGTTTTATGCTGATTAGAAATATTTTAAAGGCTTAGAAAATTTATATTGATAATACTGAAGATAATGGAAGCTTCAGAATTAAAGTCGAAAATGATTTATTCAGTTTTGAATTTATATCGTTTAAATCGATATTTAAAAATAGCCTTCCGAGGCAAAGTCTCGAAATTCGACGAAACCAGTTCCATTGGATCCGTAGTATTGTGTTATTATCGGATTTCAATTTTCGTAGCATTTGAAGTGAACGTTTGGCCATACAATAAGCAAACACGCTGAGATTTATATTGAAATTTAATTTAATAGTTGTCTTGAGAATCAAAAAGATCCCTCAGGAATTGGTTTGGGTGCCCCGTCCCGGGCCCAGGCACCAATTGTCAATTATTGGCAAAACGGACGCAAAGAGATTCCTCTACGCCCTTTCCCTTCTCTCTTCGCTGTGCCTCGCACAGCTCAGCAACATAACAGGCTCTCCTAGCTCAAGAGGATGCCTCTTGACTTCCTCCTTAAGTTGTAAGGATAAAGTAGTACGAGATAATTACTTGGAGTGGATGTCGGCCGGAGATAGTTGAAGCACTATAATTCTTGTATTCTATTCGTTATTTCTGGATTGTTGTTTGTTGTTTACTTAGATCTGTGACTTGTACTCGAATATTGTTGATTTACATTCAGATATTGGTGCTCTCACGATACTTGGGGTTTGTGACCAATTTTCACGCAAACACTTTGCTATCTTCTCCATATGATCGAATTTGAACCCTCAACCTTTTCCATTGTGTTCGGAATAGGCGTATAACATTATAAACACCTGGCGGCATGCCCCGATCGAAGTTCGAGATTGAGAGTTGCCAAATTGATATGATTTGAATTTGAATTTAAATTTAAAATGTAATATTTTTGCAATTAATGTTATATCAGACTTTTAAAGACACGTTGAAAGGATTTTCAACCACGTGGTCCATTTTCTCTGTTCAAATTAATACGCGTTGAAAAATAATTATCTCGTTCCAAAAAAAGGAAGAAAACGAAAACCATATTTCGGTCCAAAATCAAACAATCGATTCTCTTTCAAAAGAATGAAATCATGCCCTCAAAAAATCAAACTTGAATTAACATGACAAACTAAACAATCTCTTTCACTCCTTCCATTTCTCTTTCATTCGAATCGAAAGGGCAGCTTGAAGATGGATCGAAATCAAGTGCCGTGGTACGTGCGATTCGAAGGATTGATGCGAGCAGTTCAAAAATTGAGTCACGCCGCCTTCTAGGGTAGTGTTGAGTTCGGTGAAGGCGCGCGAGGAGGATCGTGTGATGTCGAGGGTTTGGGAAGGGGCGAATTTGTGATCTACAATTGGGGAAGGCTGCGATGTGTCACCGAGGAAGCAGCCGTGTGCGGAGGCTCGCAAAAGGTCATGCGGTGCTCGAGCTTGGGTGGCGGTGGTGGCAGTTGCTGGCGAATTGATGGTTGAGTCTGGGTTTGCTCGATTTGCAGTGGCTACTTAGGGCTGGTCGAAGCTTGAGTTTGCATCTCCCTTGCAAGGTATATGATAATTTACGTTTTGAGGTTAAAATATATATACAGGGAGAGATTATATACATATATGAATATAGATTATCTATATAAAAATATATACCTATATACAGAAAGCATAGAGAAATAATTGTGCGTTAAAGTGTATACCTATTTTAGTTCTAAATTCTATATGTGTGTAAGTTAGAAAACATTTGCAGTAATGTATGAACAAACTGCTCTTAACTTAACTTAATTTAATATATATTTATATATAGGTTAAGAAAAAAATAATAATATATTTATAGATATGGTTTTGAAAATATATGGGAATTTTAGATGTTGAAGAGTTACATAAAAATTTGATTTTTGAATCTATATAAATTTATTTTTTTATAAGTGAGGGTTTCAAAGAAAAAAAGAAAATAAAATATTTTGTTAAGAAGAAATTAGTTTAAAATAAAATTTTAATTTTGAAATTAAAATCATTGGTTAATTAAATTTATCCAATAAGAATTTAATTGTTCGATTTATTTGAATATTAATAAATGATATAATTATTTATACAACATCAAAATCTTAAAGGAAGCAAGCCGGAATGGAAATGGATTGCAAAATAAAGGAGCAAAGGTGAGATCTTCTCACTCAATTGAATATAATTAGAATTTCAGTTATTGATTGACTGTTTGGATGTGGTAGTATATATAGTAGTGTGTGTGTGTGATATATATATTTGGAGTGATTGATTTCTCGCATTATATAGCGGATGAGACCTTATGCGTCGCAAAATAGCGGATGACATTATAATCGCATATACCACGATATTCCACCGCGAAGTGGAATTGGTATTTAATTGTTGTGCTAACATCTGTGGATGCAGGGAAACAGGATAGAGGGATCCAACTGGATTCCTAACTTTGTTTAATTTATTTGTATATGTTGTGATTTGATAATCTATGAATGATTATATTGGTAGTTGAAATTTATTGAAGGCTATAGTTTACCCGAATATGTTTTTGGTATCGTACGATATCATAAATACGAAATTGGATTTTTGGAAATTAAAGTAGAAAATCTTAAGTAAATTCATTTTAGATAATTGAATAAATCGAGAAGGAATTTTAAAAGAATAAAGATTGATTTTTGTAATTCTATCGGATTAATTCCAAAATATGGGAAAAGATTTTAATAAAAGGATTTTAAGTAATATTGTATAAAAGTTGAAGAGTTTATTTAAAATGCAGATTTTAAATAGTTTGGGAAAAATAAAGGGATTTATTTTAAAAGGTAATAAACATTCGGAAATCAATTTGGAATTTGATTGGGGCTTGAAATAAATTTGGAATATGATTTGGTGTTTGAGAATGAATATTTGGAAATCGATTTGAAAATCATATATCAATGGATATTTAGAAATTAAAATTCACAATGAGAATTTAAAAGGAAAGGAAAATTTGTTTTAAAAATAAATATTGGTTTATTTTTAAGTGTGGAAAGCAATTTACAAATTTGAAATGTAAATTGAAATAAATCAAGAAAGATTTATCAATTTATTTAAATGGACCATTTTGAAATGGAAAAAGTATTCTTCCTTGGAAAGCCGAGTATGGTTTCAAAGTAGCTTTAAAATATAAAATTAAAGTTCTAGAATTGGTTTTAAAAAGAATATTGTTGGAGAAATTATTTTTGAAAATTATTTCTAAATCTTTAAAGTGAATATTATTAAGTTGATTATAGCAGTGGTTATTTTAAAGATTGAATTGGTATTTGATTTAGAAAATGGTTATTTTAATAATTACACTTTATCTGATAATTTTATTTTCTAAAATTTATTTGGATTTGAGTTTTATATGAGATATTTATATAAAATTTCATAACTAATGTTTTTAATAAAGTGTTTTAAAAATAGTTTTTCATTTTAAATGTTTCCAAGAATTTTTTTTGGATTAGTGATTTAAATTATTTTGAAGTATTCGGACTCGGCAAATTTTCAGTGGAAGTAAATAAATATTAGAAAATTTATTCCATGTGAGGAAAGTGATTTGAAATTTGTTTTCAAAGTTTTGAAGTGTTAAAAATATATCTTGTGGAGATATTTTGAAAATAAATAATTTGGAGAAATTATTTAAATCTGGTGATTGTTGTGAATGTTGATTAATTGTTAAATAACCGACTATCAATATTGGCCTTTAAATGGCATTTGAATTTCGATGCGACCGGGGGTCGGATTCCAAATGGATATCTGAAATCCACACCGAATCTTTGTGATGGATCTTTTGTTAAAAATATTAAAGTGGAAATTTGTTGTGATTTAATTGAAATCCGAATGTAACACTTATTTTTGAAATAAGCACTCATTATTCCGATTAGCCGGGAGAGGACTTTGTGTCATTAAACCCATTTCGAATAATGATACGACGGAATGAGATTGCATTTGAAGACGGTATTGAAGACCGGGTATTTTCGAAAACGAAAGGATTACCTGTCGAATGTCTCTGAACTGGGTTATTCCGGTATAGAGATTATATCAACCTTTGTGATGGGGAGTCCAGACGTGATTAGTGAATATCCGTATTTGCAAGGACTTTTTTAAGTGCCTTCGGTTCCATTCAATCCCGAAGCGGACTTGTATGGATGTGTGTGTCTGACGTTACACTTTGAGATGTAAAGATGGTTTCTATCAAATATATTTCTATTGGCGGCGGAGAATTTATTCTCTTAGCTTAACACCCTTATCTGAGACGTACTAGCTCAAAGGTTATGTAGTTGATGGTTACTAGCGATACATTCCCAATTTGGTAACGTGGCATACAAAGTGCTGCTGATCATTTATTGATCGAAGCATGGCTTTTGTGAAAAGCGTTGCTTGGTGGACGAGACTTCGTCGAACCTCCCAACCTAGAACTAGTAAAAACAGGAAGGATGCGGCAAGGTTATTGGGGGTAGCGCCCCTTAGGATATGTCCATTTCCTTCTGGAAAAGGGTGGTATCATGGTATGAAGCCCATATATTTAACCTATATGGCTACTGCAAATTTATTACTTTGTGGTTGTTGGTGTTGAGGATCCTCAAATAAAGGTCGGTAACGACCGGGGGATAACATACTCGTGTAGAAGTTACCTAGTTATAGAGGAAACTCGGCCTTGTGTTGGCAGAGATCCAGTTAGGTTCTCGGGGCATCCCTCCAAAGGTGTACCCATGTGGCCCAGGAAGTTCTTTAGCCTGACCATTTGTTGGAAATCCAATCATCAATATGCACCTTGTACGGTTTTAGTTGTAGAACCTGCCATCCAATATGGTAGCTATAGTAGGCATACTATAATGGTATGTATGCTGACTAAGATTAATAGTATACTTGCAAATATTTTCCACTATGCACTAATAATAATATCAAAGAGATTTTACATATCAAGCATGTTTGACTATCATCAGGAGAAATCTCCTCCAATTGCGCGCTTGCATTGTGTGTGTGCGGGGAGGCCTTATGGTAGTTTCATTTTCCAAAAGCATAGCGGATTTCTTTTTATATTCTTTGTGAAAATAACTTTTTTAAGATCTCACACCAGTCCCATGATTGACCTGGAGTTTATTGTTCCCTTTCTAAACTCTGGGTGCCCATAATTTTCCACATGGGCAGCCTAGAGTCAGGTTATCAGTTGTTTTGGAGCGAAATCTTGAAGTATGCTGTGGAGATCTGGAGTTCAAGTTGGATGGCAAGGCATATCACTTGTATATGTTATATTCTTTTCCATTGTTTGTTGTTGTAACACTCTAATGATGTAATGTGGTGTATAAACTGATATAGTGCTTTTGTTTTAAAAATTATTCATTTATCTATTATATATTGTTTTGCTGCGAAATGTGAGATTCCATTATTGTTTCTGTTCTTCTTTTATCTTCTTCTTCTTAAACCCTAACGGTTCGGTTTTCCAGCATTCGATTGTTCGGCATTTGATATAGTGGGCGTATTGATGTCGACTTTCGAGCGTTGAAAAATTTGGTCGTTACAGAGTGGTATCAGAGCATTTGGTTAAGCGACAACCTTGACTCCGGTGGGGATTACTCATTAGAGATATATTTAGTAGTACTCTAGAATGAGCTTAAGTGTACTAATAGATATGAGCGCGTATTTGTTAGTAAATATAAAAATTGTTTTATATTGTGTTGACTTATCGCTTGATTGTTTATAGATTCTGGTCAGTGCAATTTAGCCAATTGTGTCGATATGGATTTTTAAACTCTTAAACAAGATAAACCGAAACAGTATTGTTTTAAAATCGGGTAAATGAGATTATTTTACCCAAACTATTTTCGTATAGTAAAGAAATCATTTTCCATAAATTATGATAGTATATGGTTGCTTGATTGTTAGGAAGTGATAATATTATATTATTATCATTGATTATTGAATAAGAAATTGAAAACATAACCAAAGGTTAAGAAATAAATTTATATACAAATGGGATTTGTAAATATAAATTGTAAATGTGATTTATAATTTGAAATAGAATTCCAGAGAAATATTTGAAAGAATTTGAAAGGATTTGAAAATTTTGAAATTTGGAAAAGACTAAATTCCCTTGGAGTTTGGCAATGGTTTTCAAAGGTTTTGGAAAAAAACTTTTGAGGGATAAAACCACCAAACTCTTTTCGGTCGCTGGAAAATAATTCCAATGATGATTGCGACATCATCTGTGTTCATTTTCGAGTTTCCAAGAGAGGAATTGCTGCCAAATTATTTAAAAAATTGAAGTTGTTTGGAAAACTAGGGTTGGTTATGGAAATTCAAAAGATAATTTGAATTGATTTCAAAAATTGTTTTGAAAAGATGGAAAGGTTCTAGAATCCTATATAAAATATTTATAGAATGTAACTGAGTTTGGAAACTTATAAATTTGAAATTGTTAGAATAAAATCTAACTTGAAAGGAGCTAAAATTAAAATTAGTGTGAAATGTAAATAAGTTAGGAAACTTATATAGAAATTTAAAAATTTGAATTTAATTGGAAGATAATTGAATTATGTTAAATTAAGGAAATGAAATTCAAGCCGAATATTGGAAATTGAATTTGATTTGTGATAAATTAAGTGAAATGGAGAAATTTATTAAGTTGGACCAAATGAAGCAAAGTATTAAAATGAAGTTAGTAAGTGAAACTAATTAAAGGAATGACAAATTTAGATATAGTTTGAAATGAATTGAATTCAATAATTATAATGAAAGGTAAATTGAATTCATATGGAATTTGAAATCCAGTTTAAATATAAGTAGATATTAACCGAACTGGAAAATTGAAAATAAATATAAGAAGTATGTAGAGTACTTATATTGAACTTAAGAAACAGATAATGGAATTCTTAATTAATTTTTGAGATGAAAAATATTTTAAATTGGTAAGTGAATAGAGGATAAATGGAAATTGGGAAATGATTATTGTGAATAAGGGAATGAAAATAATCCATGCGAATAAATGAAAATTGATATAGCTAACAATTAATTAGAAATAAATACGTAGGATGTACGTATATTATTTTATTCGCGTAACGATTTGATCTAGAATTCGAGCACAGAATTTTGAGATAGTTATATCGATCCGAGTTGGAATTTTTCGCTCGAATTTCGACGACGAATCCTGGATATGGATTTTTTGTTGATTTTGAAAATTCTCTATCATAGTTTATAGCTATACAAGGAGAATGAAGGTTTCTGATCAAGAAACCAGATCTGAGTCCGCACTAGGAAGTCGGACGAACGATACTAGTTCGAATATGAAATTGCGTGATCGAGTGAGCGATCGAATTTGGTATTGCGTACGAATGATATAAGTGTATCGTACGGGCTTGAATGAATATGGAAGCTTTTGTAAAGGAATGTGCAAAATGATAAGCAGGATATATAGGTGTGTTAAAGGCGAAAGATAAATTGGGACTTGATTTCAAAGATAATTTAAATTACTTGACAGAAAGGTATGTATTTGAATTTCAGTATGAAATTTAATGATTTTCTTGTCTAGATACTTAACTTTTGTTTTCTTTTGAAATCTGGGGGCCCGTGGTGCCATTTTGTAGTCGTACCGAGCGAGCCGTGCAAAGGAAACGCTGGCGAAATTTTTCAAAAATTTAGGGAGTTGGAAAATTTTTGAGGAAATTTTGAAAATTTAAAATTTGAATATAAATTTAAATTTGAATTGTTAAGAAAATAATGTTGTTTGGAAATTATGATTAAGGTTGGGAAGATTTTAGAAAGCTAATTGAAGCAATAATGGGTCTTTAATAAAAAGATTTATTTTGGCAAGTTGTAGAAACTGTTTGTTTTGGGAAAATAGTAAATGGGTTAAGGTTCATTCTTCTTAACTGGTAATTTCAAGACGAAATTCTTTTAAGGGGGGAGAATGCGACGATCCAGAATTTTGAACATTTGAAATCGAAGTATTTAATTGATTTTAAATATTTAAAAGTTGGTTTAACTTGAATTTTTAAAATATATGTTTATTTGGCAATTAAAATTTTGAATTTAATAATTGAAATTGGGTAAAATGTTGTATCTTCAGTTTTATGATGATTAGAATTATTTTAAAGGCTTAGAAAATTTATATCGGTAATACAGAAGATAATGGAAGCTTCAGGATTGAGTTCGAAAATGATTTATTCAGTTTTGAATTTATATCGTTTAAATCGATATTTTAAAATAGCCTTCCGAGACAATCTCGGAATTCGACAAAACCAGTTCCATTGGATATGTAATATTGTATTATTGTCGGATTTCAATTTTCGTAGCATTTGGAGTGATCGTTTGGCCATATGATAAGCAAACACGTTGAGATTTATATTGAAATTTAATTTAATAGCTGGTTCCAAAAAGCTATCTTCTCCGTACGATCGAATTTGGACCCGAAACCTTTTCCACTGTGTTTGGAATAAGCATATAACATTATAAATGCCTGGTGGCACACCTTGATTGGAGACTGAGATTGAGAGTGCCAAATTGATATGATTTGAATTTAATTTAAATTTAAAATGTAATATTTTTGTAATTAATATTATATCAGACTTACAAAGACACGTTGAAAGGATTTTCAACCACGTGGTCCATTTTCTCTGTTCAAATTAACACGCGTTGAATTTTTTATCTCTTTCAAAATAAAAAAAGAGAAAGAAAACGAAAGCCATATTACGTTCCAAAATCAAACAGTCGGTTCTCTTTTAAAAGAATAAAATCATTCCCTCAAAAAATCAAATTCGAATTAACATAACAATATAAACAATCTCGTTCACTACTTCCATTTCTCTTTCATTCGAATCGAAAGGGCAGTTCGAAGATGGATCGAAGTCGAGTGCCTTGGTATGTGCGGTTCAAAGGATTGATGCGAGCAGTTCGAGGAGTGAGTCGCGCTACCTTCTAGGATAGTGTTGAGTTCGACGAAGGCGCGCGAGGAGGATCGAGTGATGCCGAGGGTTTGGGAAGGGGCAAATTTGTGATCTACAATCAGGGAAGGCTGCGATGTGTCACCGAGGAAGCAGCCGCGCGTGGAGGCTCGCAACGGTCATGCGGTGCTCGAGCTAGGGTGGCGATGATGGCAGTTGCTGGCGAATTGATGTTTGAGTTTGCTCGATTTGCAGTGGCCACTCAGGGTTGGTCGAAGCATGAGTTTGCATCTTTCCTGTAAGGTATATGATAATTTACTGTTTTGGGTTAAATTATATACACAGGAAGAGATTATATATATATATATATATATGAATATAAATTATCTATATGAAAATATATACCCATATACAGAAAGTAGAGAGAAATAATTGGGCAGTAAAGTGTATACCTATTTTTGTTTTGAATTTTGTATATGTATAAGTTAGAAAACATTTGCTGTAATATATGAACAGTCTGCTCTTAACTTAATTTAATATATATCTATATATAGGTTAAGAAAATATAATAATATATTTATAGATATGGTTTTGAAAATATATGGGAATTTTAAATGTTGAAGAGTTACATAAAAATTTGATTTTTGAATCTATATAAATTTATTTTCTTATAAGTGAGGGTTTCAAAGAAAAAATGAAAAGAAAATATTTTGTTAAGAAGAAATTAGTTTAAAATCAAATTTTAATTTTGAAATTAAAATCATTGGTTAATTAAATTTATCCAATAGGAATTTAATTGTTCGATTTATACGAATATTAATAAATAATATAATTATTTATACAAGGTCAAAATCTTAAAGGAAGCAAGTCGGAATGGAAATGGATTACAAAATAAAGAAGTAAATGTGAGATCTTCTCACTCAATTGGATATAATTAAAATTTCGGTTATTGATTGACTATTTGGATGTGGTAGTATATATAGTAGTGTGTATATATATGGAGTGATTGATTTCCTGCATTATATAGCGGATGAGGCCTTATGCGCCGCATGATAGCGAATGATATTATGTAATCCCATATACCATGATATTCCACCTCGAAGTGGAATTGGTATTTAATTATTGTGCTAACATCTGTGGATGCAGGGAAACAGGTTGGAGGGATCCAACTGGATTCCTCACTTTGTTGAATTTATTTGTATATGTTGTGATTTGATAATCTATGAATGATTATATTGGTAGTTGAAATTTGTTGAAGGCTATGGTTTAGCTGAACATATTTTTTGTATCGTAGGATACCAGAAATATAAAATTGGATTTTTGGAAATTAAAGTAGAAAATCTTAAGTAAATACATTTTAGATAATTGAATAAATCGAGAAGGAATTTTAAAAGAATAAAGATTAATTTTTTTAATCCTATCGGATTAATTCCAAAATATGGGAAAAGATTTTAATAAAGGGATATTAAGTAATATTGTTTAAAAGTTGAAGAATTTATTTAAAACGCGGATTTTAAATAGTTTGGAAAAAATAAATGGATTTATTTTAAAAGGTAATAAACATCTGGAAATCAATTTGGAATTTGATTTGGGGTTTGAGAACAGTCTGGAAATCAATTTGGAATTTGATTTGGGGTTTGAAATAAATTTGGAAATCAATTTGAAATATGATTTGGTGTTTGAAAGTGAATATTTAGAAATTGATTTGAAAATCATATATCAGTGGATATTTGAAAATTAGAATTCATAACGGGAATTTATAAAGGAAAGGGAAATTTGTTTTAAAAATAAATATTGGTTTATTTATAAGTGTGGAATGGAATTTACAAACTTGGAATGTAAATTGAAATAAATCAAGAAAGATTTATCAATTGATTTAAATGGACCATTTTGAAATGGAAAGAGTATTCTTCCCTGGAAAGCCAAGTATGGCTTCAAAGTAGCTTTTAAAATATAAAATTAAAGTTCTAGAATTGGTTTTAGAAAAAATATTGTTGGGGAAATTATTTTCGAAAATTGTTTTCAAATCTTTAATGTGAATATTATTAAGTTGATTATAACAGTGGTTATTTTAAAGATTGTATTGGTTTTTGATTTAGAAAATGCTTATCTTAGTTATTACACTCTGTCTAATAATTTTATTTTTTAAAAATTATTTGGATTTGAGTTTTATACGTTGACATAAAATTTCATAACTAATGTTTTTAATAAAGTGTTTTAAAAATAGTTTTTATTTTAAATGTTTCCAAGAATATTTTTTTTGGATTAGTGATTTAAATTATTTTGAAGTATTCGGACTTAGCAAATTTTCAATGGAAGTAAATAAATATTTGGAAATTTATTCCACGTGAGTAAAGTGAATTGAATTTTTTTTTAAAGTGCTGAAGTGTCAAAAATATATCTTGCGAAGATATTTTGAAAATAAATAATTTAGGAAATTATTTAAATCTGGTGATTGTTGTGAATGTTGATTGATAATTAAATAACCGACTATCAATATTGGCCTTTAAATGGCATTTGAATTTCGATGCGACTGGGTGTCGGATTCCAAATGGATATCCGAAATCCACATCGAATCTTTGTGATGGATCTTTTGTTAAAAAGCTTAAAGTGGAAGTTTATTGTGATTTACTTGAAATCTGAATGTAACACTTATTTTTAATATAAGCGCTCATTGTTCGGATTAGCCGGGAGAGGACTTTGTGTCTTAAAACCCATTTCGAATAATGATATGATGAAATAAGATTGCGTTTGAAGACGGTGTGGAAGACTGGGTATTTTCGAAAATGAAAGGATTACCTGTCAAATGTCTCTGCACTAGGTTGCTCCGGTATAGAGATTATATCACCCTTTTTGATGCGGAGTCCGGACGTGATTAGTGAATATCCGGATTTGCAAGGACCTTTTTAGAAGTGCCTTCGGTTCCCTTCGATCCCGGAACGGACTTGTATGGATGTGTGTCTCACTTTACACTTTGATACGTAAAGCTGGTTTCTATCAAATACATTTTTATTAGTGGCGAATAATTTATTCTCTTAGCTTGACACCCTTCTCTAAGACGTACGAGCTCAGAGGTTATGGAGTTGATGGTAACTAGTGATACATTCCCAATTTGGTAATGTAGCATGCGAAGTGCTGCAGATCATTTGTTGATCGAAGCATGGCTTTTGTGAAAAGCGTAGCTTTGTAAACGAGACTTCGTCGAACCTCACAACCCGGAAATGGTCGAAACAGGAAGGATGCGGCAAGGTTACTAGGGGTAGCGCCACTTAGGTATGTCCATTTCCTTCTAGAAAAGGGTGGTATCATGGTATGGAGCCCAGATATTTAACCTATGTGGTTACTGCAAATTTATTACTTTATGGTTGCTGGTGTTAAGGATCCTCGGATAAAGATATGTAACGACCGGGGGATGGCATACTCGTGTAGTAGTTACCTAGTTACAGAGGTAACCCGACCTTGTGTTTTTCGGTTAGGTTCTCGGGGCATCCCTCCAGAGGCGTACCCATGTTGCCTAGGAAGTCCTTTGCCTGACCATTTGTTGGAAATCCAATCATCAATACGTGCCTTGTACGGTTTTAGTTGTAGAGCCTGCCATCTAATATGGTAGCTATAGTAGGCATACTATAATAGTACGTATGCTGGCTAAGATTAATATTATACTTGCAAATGTTTTCCACAATGATATAATAATAATATCAAAGAGATCTTGCGTATCAAGCATGTTTGACTATCATAAGGAGAAATCTCCTCTAATTGTGCGCTTGCATTGTGTGTATGTGCGGGGAGGCCTTAGGGTAGTTTCATTTTCCAAAAGCATAGCAGATTTCTTTTTATTTTCTTTGTGAAAATAACTGTTTTGAAATTTCATACCAGTCCCATGACTGACCTGGAGTTTATTGTTCCCTTTCTAAACTCTAGGTGCCCATAATTTTCCATACGGGCAGCCTAGAGTCCGGTTACTACTTGTTCTGGAGCAAAGTCTAGAACTATGCTGTGGATCTAGAGTGCAAGCTGGATGGCGAGGCGTACCACTTGTATATGTTATATTCTTTTCCGTATTTGTTGTTGTAACACTATGATGATGTAATTTGGTGTATAAACTGATATAGTGCTTTTGTTTCAAAAATTATTCATTTATCTATTATATATTGTTCTGCTACGAAATGTGAGATTCCGTTATTGTTTCTGTTTCTTCTTCTATCTTCTTCTTCTTTAACCCTAACGGTTCGGTTTTTCGGCATTCGATTATTCGGCATTTGATACAGTGGATGTATTGATGTCGACTTTCGAGCGTCGAAAAATTTGGTCGTTACATGTTCACTTCAAATTATCTTTAAAAAGATATATCCTCAAAACCATTTCAGTATTCTTTATTGGAAAACATTTCCATATTCTTATTTAATAATAAGTAATTCACAAATCTATTTATTTTCAACACGTAGAAAGTATTACACATACCTAAATCATAATTAATTACATATTATATTCTTTAAGGAAAACATTCTCTTAAACATACTTATTTGGGTCGAAATAATGTTGTGTAGAACATCGTTACGACAATCCAAAATCACTAGTATAGGGATTCGAAAAGTAGATAGATACATAAACCTCATATTCTATACGAAACATCTCCTTTTGAAAATCAATTACTATAACAACAATGTTATAGTCCATCTTTTCCTTACTTCTCGAGAACGACTATTTGTACAATGAATGTTGAAATCTATGTATTCAATACTTAACACATTTTAAAACATCTTTAAACCATTTAAAATACCACTTCCAAAAATATCCATTTTATTTAAAAGATTATTCGCTGTCCAAAATTGTGAATATAATTCTCTAACCAAATCAACACTCCTACACATTTTATTAAAGGATTATCCACTATCCAAAATCGTGAGTATAATTCCTTTAATAACTTCCATATTTAACTTATCAAATTCAATTGGTTTCGGATTTATAAAACAGTGTTTATAAATTCCATATATATTTTATAAAAACTTCCATAATAAAATCCCTTTATTAATCAATTCCATCTATATCTCATTTATATGCCAAAATCCAAATAATTTATATAAATCTAAATCAGTTATAATTATCTAATTTACAAAATTCATTTTTTTATAAATTCACAAATTCATAAATCTTATTTACTTGTAAAATCCAATTATAACTCCATTTTAACACTTACAAAACTTCTTTATAATTTCATCACTTTTGATTTATAAAAATTCATTTTTATAAAACTTGTATACAAAACCATTTATAATAAGTCCAAAATCCCAATTTAAACTAACTTCATATTTCAAAAATCAAATTTCAATTATATTTCACAAAAATCATAATTTTTATAACATAAAAATTATAACATTTATTTATAATAAATTCATTTAGTTAACAATTCAAAAATCAATAAAACATCTATTTTCAGAATTACTTGAAAATCCTTTCTAATTGGAAATCATCACTTTAATAATTTTAAATTATCAAAAATAGGCCCAATGTTGTAGCAGCACTAATACATCAATCACGACATCCAAACATCATATGATAACAGCATATATCACAACATCTGTAAATAAAATCAACATTAGTGAGGAATCTAGTTGGATCCCTCCAACCCGTCGCCTGTAACAAATATACATATTAGAATGTATATACAATGTCCGCTTCGAGGCAGACGCGCGTATAAAAGGTCATCTGCTCATACATGGGAACGTGTAGAATCTCATCTGCTACAATAGGCAAGAATATATCCAACTACCAATCAATATATATATATATATATATATATATATATATATATATCATCATATATCATCCAAATAATCATTAATCAGCATAAAATAAATTTATTCTCACTTATATAAAAATATTAATGAGTGAGGAAGTGTGAGTTGTACTCACTTTGGTTCCAATAACAGTTGTAGTGTTTTATTCCGAATAAAATTAAACGAGCGTTTAATTTACCCAAAATTTTCACTAGCTCTAATCAACTCCAAACCATCTCTAAAATGTAGTACTCATCAATACGAACCTAACGCAACTTGTTTCGTTAAAACTGGACCTTGTGTGAAGAAGTTATGACATTTTAAACATTACACGAATTTATATAATATAATTTACAAATCAATTTTATTTTTAAACCATGAAATTAATCCCAGCTGTTGATTTCGAACCCTAGATCATGGTCGTGTGTTCGTCCTTCCTTCCTCATGAGAATACCCAGGCTACCAATTGCGCATTGAAACCCATAGCCGCCTCTATCACTCACCTCGCCGCTCCAACCACGATCATCAAGACGATAACTAGACACCAACAATTCATGCACCGTTCTCCCTTACGCCCACGCCCTAGGTCCAGCCTCACCTACTACTGCCAACAACAAGAAAAATGCCTCCAAAGTTGTGATGTTCATGGCCAAGTCCACGACTATCCACCATGAAATTTTCGATCACAACCGTTGGATTTGTAGATCTTGATGTTCACTACAATATTGTAGTTGAACGTTTTTGCTAATTGTTTGTGAATTGAGAGATAACTGAAGAAGTAGATCGACAATTTATGGTCATTCGAAATATAAGTGGCGGCTGATCTAATTTTGGCTAGGGTTTTGGTGAATGAACGTCTTTATATAGACAATTACAAAACATTATTCACCTGAAATATTTTCAAACTCCAATAGAAGTGTGCCGCTTGGCGTTTATAATGTTTTACCCCTATTTCGAACACAATGGAATATATATCGAGAGCGAACTCGATCGTATTTGAAGATAGGTTTTTGGATCGACTTATTTAAATTAAATTGACTTAAACAAATTTCTACGCACTTTAGCTTGCCACGACTAAACCGTAAAATCCGATTGATATAAAATTTAAAATCCTACAATAATATAACATTATGGAACCAATGAACTGGTTTCGTCGAAATCCAAGGCTGTATGAAAAATGGCTATTTTTACACGTTGATTAAATATTAAAATATTCAATTTCTGTAAATTGACTTTTAAATAAATTTTGAAAGTTCTCTAACATCATTCTAATTCAAATAGAATTTAATTCGACTTTATAAATCATTTTCATTCACATTAAATTCGAATTCTGACTACTTCTATAATTCCATATTAAATTAATAATTTAATTATCCAATTAAATCACTATATTCAAAATATAAATTATTCAGCTTACAAAATTTACTCTTGAATATTTAAAATCAATTAAATATATGAATTTCGAATAACTGAAATTCTAGGTCATTACAACGTCCATGTCTTGGTTTGGATTTTGGGCTTGCCAATATCTGGGCAAAGCTCGAATAGTTCGTTGTACCTCAGGTGCAAACAAGGTCGTGGATGGATGTATCACATCCTCTTTAGATTGGACGGTCAAACCACATCCAATTTAGGCTTGGGCTCTGAAACTGCCCCTACATCCAGGGCAAGAGTCATGCATAGACGGTCGTACCACGTCCACTTCTGCTTGGATCCTATCTCTGCCAAGCCTGGGAATAAATGATTGTATAAAAGAACTTTGAGCTATAGCAGGGAAGGAGAAGGAAAGATCGCATCCACATTGAGTCATGTGTTTTCCTTCAAGTAAAGGGGTAGAGTTGAGGAGAGGACGATCAAACAATAACCACTTTTTATGGTATTTATACTCCAGACCGTGCTAAAGGAATAGAGTTGATAAATAGATGGCCAAACCGCATCCATCTTTTTGTGTTTATACTCCGGTCCATGCTCTAGGAACCATATTTTTATAATGGGTGATCAGTCACACCCATTTGATGTTTATGCTCCAGTCTACGCTCTGGGAACCAAAGTTGGTCGATGGGTGGTTAGTCACACCTATCTAGTGTTTATACTCCAGTCCGAGCTTTGCATACCATTGTTGGTCGATGGACAATCATACTGCATCCAATTTTTTGGTGTTTATACTCCAGTCTGCACTTTGAGGACTAGAGTTAGTAAATGGATGGTCAGTCACCCCCATTTTTGATTTATACTCCAGTTTTCAAGTCGAGATCAGAGTTGTCAAATGAATGGTCGAACCATGTTCATCCATGTAATGTAATTTTTCCCCTAGCATCAAGGACAAAAACTGACAAATGGATAATCGATTCACGTCTGCTTGGTGATTTTAGCTCCTCCAATCAAGTCGAGGGAGGGAGTAAGTGGTGGATGATAAATCACATCCATGCTTATGTTGGACGGTCAGGACTCGTCCAATTTTCTTAGTACTCCTCCTAGCAAGTCGAGGGAGAGAGTTTTCGGGCAGACGATCAATTCACATCCACTTCAAGCTGCAGTTGTGCCCATGTGTTGAGAGTAGAGGTTGATGAGTAAGCAATCAGTCACTCCTACTTTAAGTCGAGTTTCCAGACTGTTTCCTGTTCCCAGGGCAGGAGTTAATGTGTGGACAGTCAGATCGCGTCCACTTTAGTTGGACCCCGGTTGTGCTGAGCTTCGAGAGAGGCATAAGTATTTTGGCGAACTTCAAGTATAAGCTAGGAGTGGATGGTCGGGTTGCATCCACTCCAAGTGTTTCTCCAGTCTTCAAGTCCAGTGTGAGGTTGATGAGTGGACGGTTAATCGTGTCCACTTTGTATTAGATTCTGACCTTGTTACGATCTGAGTAAGGCATAGATGTTCTGTCAGAATTGAAGACGGAGTAGGAAGTGGATGATCGAGTCATAACAACTTTCCATTTCAAGTCATTGCCCCAAAGTTAGGGGCATATGATAGTTGATGAGCGGTTGAATCACGCTCGAGTTGATGATCCTCCAATGGTCCGATCATGGTCCATGGAGGTTGGTTGGCACCCAAATCTAATTACTTGGTCACCTGCATCGTTTCGAATTAGTTTAGTTCAAGTTGGTCATAGTTCGCAACATAATTGAAAATGAAATAAATCTTATTGATAAGTGAAGCAGAGTCGAATGCTTGCTGTTCCACTTTGCTCTATCCCTCCTCAATTGGAAGTTGACCGTAGGTGGCCTAATTGATAATCAAAGGTCATTATTGGTAAGGGCCGGATTGTATCATTCCCGCCATTCTACGGGGCTTACACATATCGTGGAAACTTTCCCTTCCGTGTTTGCTTTTTGGTCACATCTCGAAGGTATCAATAATCGTTGGTGTTATGACCGTGTGTATCTTGAAATAGACAACATTTCTCTAATTTCTTTTGGGTTTCGGTGGACTGTCTCGAGACTGGTTTCCAATACTGCTTCGAGTCGTGAGTCTCCAAGTAGACGTTTTTGGTTGAATCATTCAAAGGAGTATATGAGTTGGATTTTGGAATTCGGCTTCGTCTCATAGAATCTTAGTCCGCATCCAAGGCATCGGTGCTGACCTTGCTTTGACTTCCTTCAGCCAACGGGCTTGCATCATTCTTTCTCCTAGTCTGCTATACCTCCTCCTTGCTTAAGTTCTAGTTTACTTTGTAATATAAATGATTCAAGGTCATATGAAGCTCTCCAGGTAACCAATCACTAAAGTGTGTCTCGAGGTCGATTCCCCTTATCAACGCCATTAGTATGATATTCCCACTGGGATTTCTCATTTTAGTGACAGCGGTGTTAAATCTCTAGCCTTTGAGCGGCTCGCAAGGCATGTAGGATAAGTTGGGGATAATAACATCGCATCGTTGGGGCGAGTCGCATGCATTTTGAATTTATAACGACCCTAACTCGACCTTCGAAAATCGACACCGAATACGACACTCATATTCAAATGCCGCAGATCTAAACGTCGAATCTGCTTCGCCGGAGCTTATAACGCATTAATTTAACAACACAACGGAAGAAAAGAATTGAATATCATATACAACTCCAGTTGATACAATAACCAAATATATAATAAATGATCAATATCAGAGATACAAGAATATCAGAGACAATATTACAACAGTGGAAAATGAGTAGCAAAAGGGATAACTCCAATGATCAAACTACAACTCCAATCCAATGCTCAAAGCCAAAACTCCAAACCACTAGCTCGAACCACCATCACGTTTCACTTAGATAAGCAAGTCTGGTCCGTCTTCCTAACCAAATACTTCAATATCCAAAGTCTTCAAAGAATACCAAAGAAAAAGTCGAAAACTACCGAATCGATATCTATATCTACTATCTGAAAAACCCAATTCTAGACTGCCCGTGTGGAAAATTGTGGGGACTCAGAGTTTAGGAAGGGAACAATAAACTCTGGGTCAGTCATGGGACTGGTATGAGCAAACCAAAAACATTTTATCTTTAAAACAAACAACAAAATATTTTAAAATTGAAATCCGCAATGCATTTTTGGAAAATGAAACTACTATAAGGCCTCCCGGCACACAGACAATGCAATCACACACTTGGGGGAGATTTCTCCTTATGATAGTCAAACATGCTTGATACGCGAAAACCATTTGAAATTATTATTAGTGCATAGTGTAAAATATTTCGAAAATATAATATTAATCTTTGCCAGCATACGTACCATTATAGTATGCCTACTATAGCTACCGTGTTAGATGGTAGGTTCTACAACTAAAACCGTACTGGGTTCGTATTGGGAATTTGATTTCCAACAAGTGGTCAGGCTAAGGAACTTCTTGGGCCACATGGGTACGCCTATGGAGGGACGTCCCGAGAACCTAATCGGATCTCTGCCAACACAAGGCCGGGTTACCTCTGCAAAAATAGGTAACTACTACACGAGTATGCCATCCCTCGGTTGTAAACAACCTTTATCCGGGGCCCCAACAACAACAATCACAAAGTAATATATATTTGCGATATCCACATAAGTTAAGTATCTGGTCTCCATACCATGATACCACTTCTATCCAGAAGGAAATGCACATACCCTAAGGGGCGCTACCCCTATAACCTTGCTGCATTTTTCCTGTTTCGACCATTCCGGGGTGTGAGGTCCGTCGAAGTCTCGTCCACAAAGCTACGCTTTTCACAAAATCCATGCTTTGATCAACAAATGATCAGCAGCACTTTGTATGCCACATTACCAAATTGGGAATGTATCACTAGTAACCATCAACTACATAACCTCTGAGCTCGTATGTCTCAGAGAAGGGTGTTAAGCTAAGAGAATAAATCTCTGCCACCAAACAGAAATGTATTTGATAGATTCCAGTTTTACATCTCAAAGTGTAACGTCAGACACACATCCATACAAGTCTGTTCCGGGATCAAACTGAACCGAAGGCACTTTCAAAGAAGCCCTTGCAAATCCAAATAATTCCTAACCACGACCGGACTCTCCATCACAAAGGGTGCCAAATCTCTATAACGAGGATCAGCCGACGCAGAGACATTCGACAAGAAATCCTTTCGTTTTAAAAAATATTTGGTCTTCACCACTTGTCTTCAATTGATATCCATAACGTCGTATCACTATTCAGAATGGGTTATATGACACAAGGTCCTCTTCCGGCTAAACCGAATAGTGAGCGCAATATTTAAAAATATATGGTTATGGGATCTCAGCTAAGTCAACACTTATTACCCAAAACTTTTCTTTCAAATGGTTAAACAAATTACCATTTCCAATCTTTTAAACAAAAAGATTCATTTTACAAAGTTCACAAAGTTTAACAATCTTTCATAAAGATTCATTAATATCTTTCCAAAACAATTCCATTTCAATTTGGATTAACTCATCCGGTCTTTAAATCAAAGACTCAGTTCATAGCTTTCAAAACAATTTCCAAAGATTCATTCATAACTTTCAAAGCCATTCAATTTCAAACTTGAAATCTTTTCATCATAATTTGGAAAATCTTTCGTTATATAAAAGCTATTATTATTTAAAACCACTTGTTTCCGTTTCGGAAAACCTGATTTTATTTGCACTAGTTAAGGCCTTTCAAATGTAAACTTGGGTTAAATTAAAATTCTCAAAACCATACTTTTAAAATGGTTTAAAAACCCATATAAACACATTTATAGTTTGTATAACTTTTTTTACATCATAAATTCTCAACATAGAATTCAGTTTCAAATTTTGAATTCAAATTTTAAATCAAATTTCAAAACAAATTCAAGTTATTCAAAATAACTTTTATCCTAAAAACCCCTTTTCAAAAGCTTTTCACATTTAACCCAATCCCATTTTCAAAGCCGTTTGAGTTCAAAATTCAACTTTTAAAACTATTTCAAAAATCTATGACTTAACCGATTTCCTCGTGAAATCCATATTTTTGTGTGTATAGTGTGGTCCAGGGGTTTTACACAATATTGCACAACATCAATCATTACAGATTCAATCATATCAATATTGATAAGCGGTATAACCCATAACGCTTATTTTCATTCATAGATTCATAGATAAAGTAAATTTACCAATCACAAAAATCCATCATTACGATTCGATGTGGGTTTCGGATAACAAACTGAAATCCGACTCCCTGTCGCATCGAAGTTTAAATGTCGTTTTACGGGCAAAAGGGTTTTTCACATTTATACAACAGTATATTTATCACAGATATAACAGCTCAGCACAAAGCATTTCATATTACATAGCATCACATGACATATCCAATATATCAATCCATCACACAGCATTACATAGTAGAGATATCAAACAATTCACAACAGCTCAATAGAGTACAATCATCCATAAGGAAGATAAATTAGTTATCTGATGACTTCAAATCAGATTGATTACTAATCCTGGTTATAAATTAACTTCAATCATCTTAATTAATTATCCTTAAATCATTTATTAATTAACCGTTAATAATAAATTGATTAACCCCTTAATTATGTAATTATCCTTTTAAATCAATTATTCCCAAATTAATTACCTTGATTAGCTAATCACACAAATTAATTATCCTTTAAATAATTAAGGAAGTAAACCTTTAATTAATACATCATTCTTTCATCACTTTCATTAATTAATTTCATTCATAATCAATCCTTAATTAATTAACATTTAATTAATTACCATAAGTGATTATCCTTAATCACTTAATTAGCTGTAACCATTAATTAATTATTCGTACTTAAGTAATTATTATTAAGCAATTAATCATCTTTGATTACTGATTTATAGATTAGTCAATCTTTAATTAAAATAATCAACCTTTAAGAAGTCACATTAATTAATATTTCGAAATAAATTATCATTATCATATAATTTAACTTAAAAACTTTTAAGTTAACTAATGATTTAAATATTATTTTAAGATAACCCATTTATCTATTAAATCAACTATTTAATTAAGCTATTAAAAATTATTTCAAAACAACTTAAGAAAATAAAACTTACTTAATTTTAAGTTAAAAACTACACAACTTTTATCAACCAATGATTAATTAAACTTTTATCATATAGAAGAAATTGTTTTTAAGAGTATGATTTTAAAACTTGTTTTATTTTTATATTTCAAAACTCTTTCAATATCCACCCGAGTCAACGTTTAGAAACTCCTTAGTGCAGATCCGAGCAAGATGCACACAATCCCGTGCTCGAACCCGAGTCGTTTCCCCTATTTTTTTTACTTTGTTTTATTAAAACATACCACTGTTATATTTACATGAATGAACCCAACAACCCACTCGAGCCATGATCCCACTAACCCGAGATCTTCTTCGAGACCACCTAACGCCATTTGACACAAATGGTAACTCGTGCACGTTCACACAAGTTTGCCAACGTTATGATCACTGAGGTCAACAACTACAGGTCATCGATGACCTGCCTAAACCACTTATCCATCCAGATTCGTCAAAGGGTCTGAGATTCAAAATCGAGTATGTTTGAATTAAGCTGGAACCCTACACAGATTTACTAACCACCAGAAACTTCCCAGCAATACCACTACAGACATCCGAATGCCACGCAACCACAACCCTAGCTGCTCCCATGACCCACGACCCCTTTCCCCCTGGTCCGATTCAAGCCGGTGCAACGTCGAAGCAACAGCAACACAAAACTAACTCTGACTACAAGGGATAAAGCCCAAAATTGTTCTCGATCGACCATTATAGTTGTATAAAAATCTCGCAACCATTTTTCTGATGAGCCCCATCATCTCAGCCACCTTCAACTTCAAATTCATCGAACAACAATAAGCCGATCATCAATATTCGATCAAAATGTCTTTTCTGTTTATTTTGAAAAATCTCATTGTATAATGATTTAAAAATCACAAATTTGTTATCAAAATTCATCATTTTGAAAAACAAACTTATTTGTAAAGTTAATACATACAATTAAGACCATTGATTTTTTTTCTTTTATTTGATTTTCTGGTGATTTTGGGTTATTACTGATTTTTATCATTTTTGAGAAAATTGTTCAACCTTAACACTTGCAGTGATTTTTAAAAATAATATTACACCATAACTACCCTTTTTCATTCAAAAATCTTATTCTGATAATGTTTCTTTGGGAAGATGTATAATAAATTTGTGCCGTTCTTTTGTATGTGTTCAAACAGGAATGTTTATATCTGTAAACAGACATACTCAGAAAAAAAAAGTTTGCTCACCTTGGTATGTTTGAACAGAGAACTGAAATTGAAGAGCAGAGAAGCCAGAGTTTCTTGTTTCCTAGATTTTGATTTTATTCCTTTGAGTTGCCTGAAGCTATTGCTTGTTCCAGATTTGAAATGAATGGCCTTAATTTTCGTTTTCGATGTTGTTAGTTTGCTTTATCTTGTTGAAATGCTTGTGAATCAGGTTTTCAGTTTGAATCAAAAATTTGATTCCCAGGCTTTTGTTTTTAAATCTAAGAACTGCAATTTGCATTTGCACTGATCTCTTTTCCCTTTTCCAGATTTGAAAATTCCTTTTACCTGATTTGTTTTCAATTTGAAACAGCCCGGAGTTTTGATTTAAACTTGCTTCAAATTGAATTTGGTTGAAGATTTGAATTTGCTGAGATGAATTTACACATGCTGTTTTTTTAGTTCGAGGTTGAATGTTCAAGGTTGTAGTTTGCATTTTCTTTTCTTTGTTCTCAGTTTTTTTTTTAAAAAAATTATGAACTGAGAATTAGTTTCCTCCTCATATGTGTTTATGAAATTTGGTTCTTATTCATATTTTGTAATTTTAGATTAAAAGAGAAAAAAAAACTTGCTTGCCACTTGTATTGTTTGTTAACACATGTTATTACATGATCTCATTTTGTTTACATTTGTCATAATGGACAAATTTGTGTTTAAATCCTTTTAGTTAATTTATTTACAAATTGTGTTTTAAACCTTGTCTTGATTTAATTTATAATTTTTATTTTAAACTCTTTTCATTTTAATATTTTTGTATCAATTTATCTCTTTTGTTTTATAACTTAACATACGTATTACATTTTTAAATTTATAAATATACAACTATATTTATTCATTCTTTAAAATAAAATGTATTTCAAATCCAAGCCTAAGCTACTATACTTATTTAAATGTTTACCTTATTATTTTCCAAAACATATGTATATTTTTAAAACTTTTATTTAACCTTGTTTAATATCATCTTGGATTATCCTTTAAATAGTATTTAAAATTTTACCACATTAATTCAAAGTAAAATATCCATGTCAAAATACATACTTGCTAAAATTAGAAAACAAAATTTTATTTAGTTTCCTTACATTCTATTTTGTACTAATACAATTTAAAACAAAATATTTGAAAAATTATTCGTTGCAAATTAATAATTATATATCCATATATATTAGTCCTTTGGGAATATAAAATCAATAAATCCAATTTTATTTATATTTATAAATACTTATTCTTAAATTCCAAATCAAATTCTATTTATCTTATAAAAATTTATATAAATAGATAAACATACATCTAATTAAATTTGGAAATTCAAACACAATTTAGATTTTTATTCACAATTTAATTTCAAAAATTAAATTAATTTTCAAGTTAAACTTGTTCAAAATTCGGTAATGTTACAGAATTGCTTGGTGAACTGCTTAGCCAGCTAATTAAACGAGGAGATGGACCTAGGCGGTGATCGCGCAAATCACATGATCGATCGCTACGCCTTCGAGGAATATGGGAAAGAACCAGCATTTAATTGCATTCGTTACTCTGGCGGAATTCATGTGCCTTTAATATTTCATGAGATGCTCTTGGCGGTCTATGTTTCCAGAATATGCCAGCATATTCAGCTTATTGAATCTACTGGGATATTCTACATATTGAATGGCTTCAGTGAATGAGATTTGATTGGGGGAATTGCTCTAGTCATTATTAGTCTGGTCCATTTTCAAGTTATGGTTGTTTGTAATGATTGTGAATGTTGTGTGCATGATTTTCCAATGTGTGATGAATTGGTGGTAATTTACTTGGAGTCTGACCCGAGAAAATTTACTATTTGCTTGGAGTCAGCTCTTGGTTCGCTTGGAGTCGTTGAATTTGAAGTACTGAGTTGGTAACGAATGGTGCTTGGAGACATACTGGTGTTTGCTTGGAGAAAATCTTGGTTTTACCCGAGTTTGACCATGGACCAGAACTTCCTAGGTTTGCTTCGTGTCGAATGGGTGACTATTTCAGGTTCGACTTTGATGATGGATAGCTACACTTTAAGATGGCATAATAAGCAGTATAGGGCGGTCATCACACATGTCATCGTATCATAGCTGGTAAGTCAGGCATTTGGAAGCTTGTCAGTTAAGAGCAGTTGTAATCTACTCTAGAAGCCTGATCTAGTAACTAATCCCAGTTTGTGTCATATCATCTTAGTTCTCCAGTTTTTGTGTGTACCGTTTGAGTAGCAGTTCCATATCTATTGCTTGGATGCAATTCAACAGCTGCTGCTTAATCCCTTAGGCCTCGGTCGGTCATAAGATGTAAGGGAAGCAGATAGAATGCACCATCTTTAAGTTGAGTTTCGAAACTAGAATGCAGGAGCACTATGCCGAAACATGGGTCCGAGTGCGGAAAGAAGGAGGGATTGGTCCTGATACCTTTTTGCCCATAGGAAGGAGGGTTCAGTTACATTCCCTTTTGGAATGCGAAAGGGATCGACTGGAGGGAATTGTTGTAGTAGAGTGTGGTGTAGGGATCGGCTAAACAAGGGTTTGGTTCTAGGCGAACATGGCATAGGAATCAATATTGAATGTTTTATGAAAGGGATTGATCGTGCGGAGTATCGAGGGATCGATAGTGAGTGTAGGGATCGGCTATGAGCGATCGGTGGAAGGGGTCGATCATGAAGACGGTTGTTGGAATGCGATCTGTTGTAGTGCTAAGGGAGGATCGGTATATAAACCTTGCAGAGGGTCGGTTTATTACCTTGCTGATGGATCAGTATATACACATTGCAAAGGGATCGGTATAGCTATTTCGGAGGGATTTATATTGATGTCTTTAGAAGGACCAGTATAATTGTTTCAGAGGGATCGGTATTGATGTCTTTGGAGGGATCGGTATTCGGCATGTATATATATTTAGGGGTTGGTCATGAAGGGACCAGTGCTAGACCCTAAGAAGGAAGGATCGGTCATGATGGCCTTGATGGAGGGATCGGCCATTCTAGCCTTGAGATAACGTTTGACCATTTTGTCCTTGAGAGAGGGATTGGCCATTTTGGCCTTAAGAGAGGGGCCCCTTTAGCTAACTTAAGTGCAAACTTCAGCATCCGATCCCAAGAACTTGCATACATGAGTGAATCTGATCCCTTCCAAATGGACATGAACACACGAAGAACTCCAAACAAGAATACTAGCATCATTATTTCTTTCAGCTCCATAAGAAGTTGATTTAATTCTTCTAACCTTCGCTATCAGCTTCCTTTAGATTCCTTCAAATATGAGTAGAATAGGAAGTTTACCAGTAGAATGCTGGATCTATCTTGCGGATATGGGAATCCATAAGTAGATGATGAGATCCAACAAAGCTGAGAATTCGATTCTCGATGGAAGCATCAAAATATTAACGCCAAAAATGGACATCAACGCCCAATAGAATATAGTAGAGATTAAATGAAGAATGAAATAAAAAAAGAGCACATATCATAAATGAAAACATAGATTTTTATAGTGGTTCGGTGATCTTGGCCTATGTCCACTTCATATTTGTATTGATCTTGCACTTGATTATGATTACAATAATGTTTGGATCAGCTATGATCCACTAGTATAAGAATAAAGAATATGAATGGAAGAGCCTTTTCAGTAGAAAGAAGGTTCATTTTTGTAACTCTAAATCAGCTGTATTTAGAAGGGAAGATGAGCAAGGATCGGACTAAAATTACAGCAGAAGGTTCGGGAGAGCAAGAAGAGGCCACCCAAAAATTGCTAGGCCCATTCGGCCCTATAATAGGGAATAGTATCGATTCCTATTAGTATATTCAAATGGGATACGATCCCTATGAGGGGTGTCCCATGATGTTAGCTACTTGCTCCTTAAATTTTGTGCAATTCCGACTTACGATTTGTGAGATATCACATTTTCGTGAAGTAGTGTTGCTTTAATTCTAATTTTTACTGATCCCTCCAAAAGGATTTATGCCGATCCCTCAAACTTCCTCAAACTGGAATAAGATCCCTAAGGGTGTTCCAAATGTTGTAATATGATTGAACTCCAAGTTTCATGTTGATAGCATGTGTAGGTTTTGAGTTATTGATCGATCATCGCTGTAAAATTGAGTTGTGGAATCGATACGGTATGATCCACAATGTTGAATATGGGTCGTACCCGATCCATCATTGGAGAGTAGTGAGCTTTCATGCTTCTGCTTCCTATTATCATATATGCATGATTTTTGGACCCGATAATCATTGCTCTGGGCTATTGGCCTTGATTATAGTCAAGTCTAACTTGTCCAGTCAGTTCGGATATTGCTGGGTCAAAATGTCAAATAATACCATATCCGCTAAACTTGGTAGATAATCATGACTAAACAAATTTACCTGTCCTCCCATGCTAAGTGTAAAATAGTGTGGTGCAATATTGTGCAGTGTAGAGATAAATAATTCAAAATTAAAAGAAAAAGTAAGTGACGAGACTTTGGATCCCGACCAAAGTGACCATCATTATTCATTTCAAATGGCGTTTAGATTGATCGTTGTGTAAGCTATGGGATCAACCATTGACATATCGAAGTGTGAAGTTCATTATTAAAGTCCATATGTTAAGTTTTAATTCATGTTCAAGTCCCGGCAGTTTAGTTGTTCAAATTCAAATTCAAAGTTGGATAGGCAAGACCTGTTTTCCATTATCGTCATATGTTCAAGTTCGTTAAGATGAGATTGGTTCTTATTGTTCAGGCAAATTAATATGGATTGGTTTTCTCTTGTGTTCAAGCTTAATTCAAAGTCTTAGAGTTGACTAACTCTCTATAGTTGATCCCTTTATCTTAATATAACTGATCCCTCTAGAAAAGCCTTTGCCAATCCCTCAATTCTCTAACACCACTGATCCTTATGCTAAAAATCAATACGACCGATCGCTTAGCCAAGTAACATCGAACCGTCCATGCTTCACAAATAACCGATCCCTCGTCTACCCATGCAACTGACCCCTTCCTCTTTCAAACTTTAATACCGATCCCTTTACTTTGGTGTTTTCACACTTCTCCATCCTATTTATGAAAATAGCCGACCTCTCTTCACCCCTAACCATGACCGATCCCTCTCAACTCGAGTAATGTTGGTCCCTCCACTTAATAAACTTCCATGCCTTATCTCCACAAATATCTTCACTCTTTACCTTCTCCTCTGCTACCACTTCACTGAACCCAACATCGCCACTGTTCTCATCTCATATTTTCCTAATTTGATCCATGCTTGAAGCAAAAAAGCTCAACCAAACCCATCATCTCGTCACAAATTTAAGGTTAAATGCAATGAAACCTACCTAAGTGTATAAAATACTTGTTACTCGAAGGGAGAAGTTGTATTTGATTCAAATTGAAGGTGGAATGGTTGTCCAAAGCAGGAGAGGATGGTGGATCTAAAGATGGAAGCGGTGATTGATTCGAGAATAGGGATCAGAGGCAAATTAAAAGAGGAAGCTTTAGAGCTGAGTTTGAAGAAAATGGAGACGAGGAAATGAAATGAAATAAGGTGAAGGATGTAGAGGGAAATGCTAGTTTATATACAAGGCTAGAGGGATCGACACTCTTGAGCTTTTCCTTGAAGCTGAAACATCAAGTCCCCAACATATGAAGGGATCGAGTACCATCCCTTGAGTGGGGATCCACTCCGATCCTTATATATATATAAAAAGATAAGAGAGAAGTTATGAGAGAAAGGGATTGGATAAAGGAGAATTTTGATCCCTATTATAAAAAAACCGGGGGATCGGCTAGAGGAATGCCGGTCCCTATAAACATAAAAGAAAGAGAGAGAAAGAAGGGATCGGGTAAGACCCTTATGTGCATTTAAACATGTACATAAAGACTATATAAATTAAATAATATAGAATGCAATGAAACTGCATTTAATTCAATGAAAATTGGCGATGACCCGAGAGCATACAGACATGTCCGGGAGCCAACGACAAGGACATGTGTCTAAACCTGCACGCGTATACTCTAAAATTTCAAATTTTGAAGTTGATAAAATTGAATTCAAACTTGATTTCCTCAAGGTCGATATTGTATCAAATAGCCAAAGCACACCAGCACCATAGAACTGATATAGATAGAAACTGATAGAATATAATCCTGAATTTATACTATTTGAAATCGATCAAGCGTCGTAACGATCAAAGGAGATACAACACTTTGGGAAAAAATTTCGACAGAAGGATAACTACTATTCAAAACACTAGATGGATTTTTTCTGGCAACTCTAATTTGCTTCCATTCAAAGCACGTCATGTTCAGACAAGACGTACTTTGGGGGCAAGTGTTTCGTCATTTTGACCCAATATATCCGAACTGATTTAACAAGTTAGATTCGACTGTTGTTAAGGCTAGATGTCCAGAGCGATGATTGCGGGGTCAAGAATTCATGTACAGGTGGTAATATGAAGCTGTGACTGTACGAAATTAAGAGATATGGTATACAGAACGTTTAAATGTGGAATACAATTTAATATAGAAAAAGGATTAGCTAGAATCACTCCAACCATAGGGATCGGTCTACTTCAACCAAACAAGTGAAATTCAATGGAAAGCAATTGATATCTCAAGATCCAAAAGTCCAATGCATATGAAACTTGGAAAATAAGACGTGGTAACCATAAGGATCCTACCATAGGGATCACACTACAAATAGACTAAGCAAGGGGGATCATCCCTCTTTCCTCTATAAGTATAGGTCTGAATCAGGTAACAACACACTTTGTAGTAATGGTCGAGCAATAACTCAAGTTCTACTAATCTAATTGGCATGAAACTTGGAGGCTGAGCATAAAACAACATGGAAAAGCTTCTATAGAGATCACACCCCCAAATTCTTCCAAAGTAGGGATTAGTCCCAATCCCCATTTCTTGGAATTTAGGCCGTGCGATACCTCCTATGGGCCTTTATGGTTTTGGAGATCCTTCTTCCAAATTTTCAAGGAGATATTTCACCATCTTCCTCTATAAACACAATTGTAGTTATTCATTTTAGGGACCTTTTATGTTGCTTGTTGCTTTATAATGTATAGTAAATAAAGATTTTCGTACGATCTCTATTGTACTCAGCTTATAGAGTGATTAATAAAGCTATCTTTTCAAAGTTGATGTAGGAAAATAATGTCGAACCACTAGAAATCATAGTTTTGTTGTAATTGCTTTGATTTTCTGTTATTTAATTGCTTATTTTCTCTGTTTTCATTTTATATTCTTTATTTATTACTCTATAAAATCTTTATTTGGTGTTTGTGCCAACTTTTGGTGCAAATAAGATTACTAAGTCTTCATTCTCATCTGGAACAACTAGCACAGGCACTTTTGTCTATGACTGTTTTGCTTTTGAAATGCTTCCTCACATTTATCGCTCTAACAAAATTTATGTCCTTCCTTTTTAGTTTAGTCATCGGTGCTGCTATATGAGATAAATCTTTAATAAATCTTCGTAGTAGCCAGGCAACCCTAAGAAACTTCTAATCTAAGTTATAGTGTTAGGTCTTTCCTAATTACTAACAACTTCAATTTTGATGGATCCATAGACATTCCATTCCTCGAAACTACATGTCTAAGAAAATTCAATTCTCTTTTAAATAAATGATGTTTTCAAAAATTCCCTTTTAGCAGATGATACCTTAGCGTGTTTAGCATTATTCTAAGATGAACTTCATGATCTCGTTTGTTCTTAGAATACGTCAAAATATTTTCATTAAACACTAACATGAATTATCGAAACACCAACACAAATCTATACAAATACACTCGGAAGATTTGATTCATCAAGTCCAAAATGAAAGCAAGCATGATGATCATTTCGTAGGGCATGACTACCCATTTGCATGAACCGTATCTTGTTCGAAACGACATCAATGATATATTTTCCTATACCACTCTTGACTGATGGAAACCCATTGCTTAGTTTAACTACAAGAACACCTTGGCTCCATTTAATTGATTAAACAAATTATCTATTCTAGGCAAAGAGTATCGATTCTTTATGGTCTTCTTATTCAACTTTCTGCAACCAATACACAGCCTTAACGTCCCATTCTGTTTATTCATGCACACCGCAGTAGCTCCCTAAGGCAAAATGCTTGGTCTAATAAAATCTTCACATCTAAATCCAC
Organism: Allium cepa; assembly: GCA_030765085.1. NCBI lineage: Eukaryota > Viridiplantae > Streptophyta > Magnoliopsida > Asparagales > Amaryllidaceae > Allium > Allium cepa. The sequence goes on from CM060943.1 coordinate 251,896,701, forward strand.
TAGATTCACCTTTAACTAATTTCGATAGGTCTCATTCAACTAGGTTGTCCACTCATAGGTCCAGCTCCTAGTACCATATCTTTTTGAAATTCTATGGACGTTTCCGTGGTAGTCCTGTAGCAGGCTTAAAAGTATTTATGTACACTCTTACTATAAGAACTCAATTTATTTCATCCTCCATAACTTCCATAATACCTAACATTGCACATATATCGAAGTTCGATTCCTCTAGTGATCATATAATCTGATCTTGATAATCAGGGTATCTTTAGGATATTACTTTATCTCTACAAAATATCCTAGCATCATATAGGTTTAACCAATCAATACCAAAGTTATCCCTAAAAAATCAAAGACATGCAAATTGTAAGAAAACATATGACCTAATAAATCAAACTTTATATGGGTACATCTCATTCCAAAAGTTGCATAACCACCTACAAGATTTGCAACCCTTGGAGAAGTAATAAGGTATGTCAGTTGCAGATCTAACTTATATACCACACATTTACGGACTAACGAATTTGATGCACCGATATCAAGTAGCATTCTAACATGTATAGAATGTATCAAAGAGCACCTTTCATCATACTCTTTACTTTATCTTCAGCAATGGGTCCAGATGGTGATGATTCCAAAGCAAAAACCATTCCTCTTTGAGCCTTGATCGATTCATGACATTCCTTTTTGCAATACCCCATCTTATCGATGGCTTTCTTGCTATCTCTAGAGCGATATTGATTTGCAAAGTGCTCATTCTTATTACTTTTATAGCAAATTACTTCAAGCTTTCCCTTCTTTGTAGCTCCACCATTCTAAGCTCCCTTCTTTCAGAAGAACTTCATCTTCTCGTCTTAGAAAACCCGTAGTCTCCACAAGCTTATTCTTCATAAGAGACAAAAGTGAATCCTTGTTTCTTAAAGTCATATCTCCCACCACATTAAATGGATCTCTAAGAGTGACAAAGTTTCCCTAGCGGTCTCAGGCTTCAGTCTACAATTGAACTTCTCATTTTTCTAAAGAAGGTGTTAATGATGTCTTGACCATGCCTTGACAACTCATCAAACTTCATATTATAATCTAAAACAATAATTTCACTTGCTCCAGCTCTATAAACTTTCTTAAAAAATTGATTTAGCCATTTAGAAAAAAACTTCTCCTCAAACATCTTTCCAAAGTTGACCTAAGTAAGTTCCTCTTCCGATACTCCCACAATGACATTGTTCCACCAATAAAAGGTAGCTCCTCGCAACTTCTTTGAGGCCAACTTCCTTTTCCTACTATTATTAAGCACAAGATCAGCAAAAATCCTCTTACATTAAATAAGCCAATCTTTCACTTTGATGAAATTATCCATCCCTAAGAATGGTTTTCCCCTCAAGCTAGAATGATCCGGACTTAACACGATATATTTATTAAGGGCAACCATTTTTGTTATTACACCTCCCGCATTAGCAGTGCTACCTCCTGTAACGACCCGTAAATTTCGATAATTTAATTTATTTATTTAATAGGATTTTGTAAGTTATTTTAGTAGAAACAATAAAAGGGATAAACAAATGTTAGAATGAAGGCTAAAATAAATTATGTAAATGGTGACTTAAAACCTATTTATAGGAATTTGAATAAAATCCAAATGAATTAAGTAGAAAAAGGATTCTTACCTGGATACAAGATTTAATATGAGAAATTAATGAAAATGTTAAATTGATTTAATGCAATAAAAGAGTGTAAACGGTAATTGGAATAAATTAAGGAATCATGTTAATGCAAGTTAATAATTGATGACTTAGAATGAAATTCCAATTCAATAAAATCATTTAAATGTTAGATTTGATTTTAAATGGGATATGAGAAAAACAAATGTAAGGATTTGATTAATATATATGTTATTTATTCAGGTTATTGAATAAAATTGGGAATCCAATTGTAATTAATGGTAGTAATGTTGGTATTAGCTAATAAATTTAATTTCAATGCAATACCCATAAATGAATGGAATGAAATGAATGTGTGTAAATGTATACTAGGTTATTTATCAAATAGAAGGAAATAAAAGTAAATATCAAATTGATTGATGAGTAAATATGCATTGAATAGTAATTGAATGTAAAGTTAATGGTAATTGTATAAAATCAATATAAGACAATGAATTGCGATAAATTGTTGGTTGATATTAAAATGTGGATGGAAATTTGATTAGTTATATTAATTGAATGGAATTCAAATTTGATGGGAAAGGTAAATGGGTATTTGGTAATAAATTTAAACGGACTTAAATAGTGAATTTATCTAATTAATATATAATAAATAATGATTGGATAAAAACCTATACCTATAAATATATAATATTTGAGTGGAAATAACAAACTTATAAATGTGGGATTGAGAATTTTACAACAATTATTATGAGTTATATACTTAGTTCGTTCAATTAAATCAGAAAACATTGCAATAAATATAAATCTAATGTCATGCAATTGAGATAAACAATTGGAAAATGTTAAAGTATCTGGATATATATATATATATATATATAAATAAATGGTACCGAGGAAGGTAATATGATAAATAGTGAATATAAAATAAATGGGAAACATGATTTATTTATTTATTTATAATTGAAATATAGAGTCTAACAATTGAAATTAATTGAAATTAAATGAGATTGAATATAGTTAAATAATTCATTATTTGAAATAAAGATAGTATGAGAAATTTGTGTGATAATTTGGAATCCAATATTTTATTAATCTATTTGACAGGAATGAATGTAATACTAATTAATTTATTTAACAAAACGAAATTTTAGTATATTATTTTTATATTGTGAATTTAATGAAATTAAGGATTTATATTGAAATTTAAAAATTTACCTTCTTTAATTTGACATCTAAACTTGTTGGAATTTTGTAAATGATTAAGAATTTTTAAAAGTGATAAAATGGATCAATTTTAGAATCTAAATAAAAAATTCGATTTTTTTATATTTATTTTGAATTTATTTAATTAATATAAAAATAGCCATTTTGGCCACTGACTCGGATTTCGACAGAACCAGTTTCATCGGATCCGTATCGATAAATTATTGTAGGGTTTCAAGTTTCGTAGCGATCGGACTTGTCGTTTGATCGTACGAACGCGAAACGCCTTGAAATCGATTTAATTGAAATCAATTTGAAAATCAATTTGAAAATATTGTTTTCAGCATAACTTCTTCATACGATGGAATTTGGACGTGAGACTTTTTCCATCGCGTTCAGAATATTTTAAAATACCTATTTTGATATATGGATTTACCCAATTTCGTTCTAGGGTCAGAACGGGCTTTTTGGGCCACGTTAGCGTTGGCACGTTTGTTTATCCAATCCATCTATTAAAATTCTGACCTGCCTATATAAACTCAGTTGTAAACTCTAGCCTCCATCTATTCTCATTTGCTGTACATTCATTTCCTCAGCTCCTCCTCTTTCCAATGGCTGTAAAATTCTAGATCTAAACAAAATCAAAATCAACTTTAAAAATTCGAAGGCCTCTGAATGATTCCAAAAAAATATATATCGAAGATTTCATCGATACAAATCTGCGTCTGCTGTTCGTTTTCCCAGACGGTGACCGGATTTACTAGAAATCGCGGTCAAACCTTGAAATTTCGAAACCCATATGGTCGATTTAGGGCTTTTTGATTTAGGCTTCAATCAGAGAAATTAGGATATGGGTTTTGGAGAGGGAGGCTTGTGGAGTTGAATGGTGGTGGCCGTTTCGCCTGGAATAGAGAGGGGTGGCTGGAAATTGGGTTTTAGGGTTCGACAAACCCTAGATTTGGTGGCGGCAGGTTGATGGAGGCGAACAGAGGAGGACTGCGGGGTAGAGGGCGTCGACACGAGGCTAATGGCGGTGACGGCTCGAACAGGGGTCCAGGGCGTTCGTGATTCTCGGTCAAAGCACGATCAATGGAGGCGTGCGGTTCGTTTCCAGTAGGAAGAAGGGCGCGTTTCCTGTTGCGAGGAAGAACGTAGGGGGAGTGACGTGGAAGGATGTTATTGATGAGCATTATTTTATTTTATTTTATTCTTAATTTCAATTTCAAATCGTTTAACGAGGATAACTTCCTCATACGAACTCCGTTTTGCACGATTTTTTTTGTTAGGATCGAAATTAAATTCCAGATCTTTCGACGCTGGTTTGGACAGATTTGGAGACCGTCGAATTTTTGGGTTTAAATCGAATTTAAATTCGATTTAAATTCAAAAAGGTGAGCGTTTTAACCCACTCACAACTTCTAAATTTTCTTGTGTTTGTTAAATTGATTTAAGATTTGAGTAGAAATTTGTTTATGACTGTTTGGCATGTTTTATTCGTCATCTCAGTTAAATCGCATTTATTTAATTTAACTGTTAATTAATTTTATTTATTGCATATAATTTGACACTTAGAATTTATTTATTTGCATATTAACTTCCAGTCATAGTTATGTTAAATTTTTATTTCATATTAACTGCCAGTTAAATTTACATTTATTTTGCATATAAAATGCTAGTTTAACCGTTGTTAAATTTATTATTGAATATAAACTGTTAGTTAATACATGATATTTATTACCTGTATAATTTATATGCTCTATATTGATGATTGAATTAAATTGGCTGATGATTGATATTGGGTGAATGAATGATGTGTTCTATCTTATATAATCTGCAAGTTATCATGCATTTCTCTTCATTCGGGATTGCGGTTTGAAATGATATACAACCGCATTTTTATTTTTAAATTGCGGATTGAAATGATAAACATCCATATCACGTGACCATAGGGTAGAAAATTTTATACAGGCACCACGGTATATATATATATATATATATATATATATATATATATATTGAAATGATTTTCTATGGTTTTGTAAAGTTATATATATATGGTTTATGGGATATTGATTTGGTTATGGATAAAGGTTATTATATATATAGTAATTTCCAGTTTTTAAGATTTGTATAAATTTGATTTGAAGTTTAAAATAAAGTTTGATTTTAAGATCAAATAAGATTAAGAATTTATTTAAAATTTAATTTCTGGAGTTTCATTGACTTAAATGAGAATAAGGTTGGAAGATGAATATTAAGTTAAATTGGAACTAAATAAAAGTTAGAATTTTTAAAGGATATGATTTTATAACTTGATTTTTGGTGGAGAGTGATCTAAATGAATATCAGGTTGATTCAAATGAATATAAAATAAATTGAAAGATTTTCCAGTTATGTGAAGTTAAAGGTTTTTCTTAAATTATGTTGAATTCATTAAGTAAATGTTTCAAGTCTAAATAATAAGTAATTGAATTTATTATATATGGGATTGTCAAATGAGTTTGTTTTGAAATGGTGAAATACTTAAAGCTTTGAAACATAAGAATTGAAATGTTATTTGGAAGTTTAAATCGATATTTGAAAATTGATTTGTGAAATCTAAAGAAGCTATTGTGTTTTATAAAGTAATTTAATATTTGACCATTTAAGAGATGGAAATTTGTTTCGAAGTTATGATTTTCAAGGTAGTATGATTTGAAAATATTATATTCAAGAGTTTTGATTTCTAAATATTTTACTTTGAAAACCCTATGATTTTGGGAAATAATACATATTGGAAAATAAAATGACATTATATGATTTTGGGTCTAAATTATACCGTTTTGATTTGGGGTTTAAAAAAAATATAAATGATATCGTATTTATATGGGTTTAAAATGGATATTTTATTCTGGTTTTAAAGTTTAAATTATTTTAAATGACCGCGGTGTTATAATAACGTTTGGTTGTTAATGAGACCGGGATCGGAAGTTGTCATACTCTCTGCCAACTCCGAAAACCACTTTAACAACCGTTTACGCGGTGGAGATTCCAGAATGTAGTAGGTTGGTGGCGGCGTTTCCTGTAAGGTAAATACGTGGACCCGACTCCCGTGAGTTGGCATAAGGTGGCTAAAACAGGAGCGATTGACGGGCCAATGAGGTCATTCCTCTGATCGAACGCACTCCTTTGATATTATACTATGACTTTTGTATTGATTCGATGGCCACTTTACTTTTGATTTTGGGGGTGTTGTTCGAGGTGGGCGGTAGCTGCGCGCTGCGCGTTTCCATCAGCCCGGAAGCGTAATTGGTATATCTACCCTGGCATTGCCTAGTTGTGCCATGTCACCTACTCTAGCGCGCCTTCTACGAGTTTCTATTTGTGTCGTACCTATGGAGTATCCTTTGGTAGCTTCCCGATCAGGAGTTATTACGGTACTGTATAGACTATTGGCATTATTTGTGTTAAGGGCTATATGGGTAACCCCTTAACGCTATTAAAAAGTAAGTTTATTTTACAATTAGACACTATTATAATATCACAATCTACTACATAGTAAATAGTTTAACGGATCCTTAGGAGATGTAAATCCCGAGCATCTCTTGAGTTACTGTACTCATATTTATTTCTGTTAATTTAACTCACATAAGATCTTTTAGCTCTGACTCGAGTGTTTTTGTCTTTTCAAATTCGCTCGGGTCAGTCCGTGCGTTTCAGGATTTGAAGATTTAGCTTTGGAGGACGAAGAAAAGATTTGTATTATTATTATTTATTCTATTACACTATAATCATACTGTTCCGCTGCATTGTTATTGGTGTGTGTAACTCTGATATGTATTATGTAAATAAAATCAATTGTTTTGTAAAACAGCTTCATGAACTGTATATTTGATTATTATATTTTATCCTTCCGCTGTGAGATTCTGTTTTGTTTTTTCTTCTTGTTTTTCTTATTTACCCCATAACAATCCGCCTTGCGCATGGTTTGAATCGGCATGTGTGTCGATTTGAATTGTGCAAAAAGGCGGGACGTTACACCTCCCGTCAGTCCAGCTATTGCTCCGTCCTTTATCATGTTAACAAATTATTGGTACATAGTCCCCATATCCATTACTGCAGCTCCACTACCCACAATAGCATTTACATTGATAGTTTGCTTAGCATTCCTAACATTAGTCTAAAATTTCCACTTACTATGGTGTTCTTGCCTTCCAAGTTTAGTCTTCCACTTCTGGTATCCATTTCTCATAATCTGCATATGAGCCATCATGAGATACTAAAGAATTGTTAGAGAAGAGTGGAAAGTATATAAATATATATATGCTTATATATAGAGAGCAAATAACAAATACGTTAAAATAGTGCTATTATACTCCCAAATTTATTCTTTCTATTTTGTTTAGGTTATGTTCATTCAAAAATCTTATTATCCTTTATGTAAACCTATGCTCTAATACCAAGTTATAACATTCCCCATTTTAAGGCTCGAAAATAGAAGCCATTGATGTTATTGTCATCCATAGCATTATCTTTCAATGGTAGAATAAGATCAGCAATTGTACCATTAATACCAAAAGCTATCTTCATTCATTCATTAGCAAATTCATTAAATTCAGTTACAGTTCCATTACATAACCCTACGATTACAATGTTACAATATATAATAAATACAAACATGATTCCAAGAACTATATATAAAGATGTCCCCTTTAACGATCAAAGTCATTACTACTAGACGTTTATAGTACCCGTCATTACATATATTCAACAGTAAAGTAAAAAACACAGTTAAATTACATAGCAGAGACAAACTCCAAATAGTAGCATGCATCATGCACGTCTCTGAAATCTTATTCGTCTAACCTATAAATACCTTGCTCTCAACATACTCAATTTAGATTTGAGTACCTAAGAGTTTAGGGGGAAATAAAAAACTTTGGGTTAGACAAAAGGACTAATCTAAATAATATTGGTCCATCTAAAAAATATTAGATACTTAGTTTGACCCCGTCGTGAGCAGAATGGGTTTTCCCCTCACTAGTATCCTTACAAATAATATATAAATCATAACATATACCTATAGCCACCATGAGTTGAACATAACCATAACTGTAACGTCCCAGAATTTGACCACATTAAAATATACTATTTAAAGTGATTTGAAATATGAAATATATATAACATTTTATGATTTAATAATATTAGATAGAATTTGAAAAGAGAAATATGCCTAAAATAGGAATAATTTCTTATATGGACAAAAGTGACAAAATCCTGATTTCAAAAAAGTAAGTTTAAATGGTTAAATAAATTATTTTAATTAGTTTATGAGTTTTTATATTTTTAAATAACATTGTACAAATTTATTTTTTAAATTTGGTTTACATAAATAAATAGTTTAGCTAAAATGGCAAAATATGACAGTAAAACGTTTTGTCAAAAATCAACATTTTGTCGATTTAAAGTTGCCGCAACATTTTTGCACCTTTATGTATATATACATCTACATATTTTTAAATATGTTAAGTATTTACAAATAACTAATCAAGTTTACTTTTGCTAATTAATTTTAGAAATATCTAGAAAATCATTAAGAAAAGTATGCAAAAAAGGACAAAATCATGTCAAATCAAATCAAATAAAATCTTTACTTTATTTTCCTTATGCATTAAGTGATTAAAACATAAAGTTGTGATGTTACAAAGCGATGGTAAGTATTGAAAAAATAAGATAGAGTAAGGATATTTTGGTTATTTTGTAAAGGGTTAATTTTGTAGTTCACCACTCCTTACTTTTCCAATAAATACTCATCCATTCTTTTCATTTTCTACACACTTCTCATTTTTCTTGTTCTTCATTTTTGAGCTTTCTTTTGCTCATTTAAAGAGGTAGGAGGGATAAAAATAGTGGAGTGCTTAAGTACCAATCCACTATTACTCTCTAACCTTTTCTTAATTCACTTTTCTTCTCTTCTTTAAATGGCCTTAGGCCATGGTATTGGGATGGGGAGGCTATGGCCGTCAAATATGGAGGAGGAAGGATGGTCATGAGCATGGGCAAGATGGTGGAGTTATTTATGAATGTATAAGTGAAGTATAGGTTGGTTTAGTGAAGCGTGGTTGGAAAATAATGTTGGTAGGAAGAATCGATAGAGCTAATGTTGAGTACTCATTTTTGAATTAACTGATAATTCCAAGTTTAATAATATGAATGTTAAATATCTTAGATGATTAATATGTTTGATAGCTTGGATGCAAAGTTGGTTGTTGACATGATTGTTAATATGGATGATTAATTGGTTCAGTGAATGATAAGAGAAATGGTTATAAATTAAGCATAGTTAATTAAATGAGAATTTAAATCCATTTAAATATGTGCATGGAAATTATTTAGTCTCTTAATGATTTTAAAATATCTAATAAGGTTGGAAGTATGAAATGAAATGGAATAAGAATTTGAAATAAGAAAAAATATTGTTGAAAATGTGTTTAAAATGATTTAGAAATGCTTTATAAATATTTAAAAGTGTTTCCATGAAGTTTTAAAAGAAACTAAAAAACAAGTCAAAAGTAGGCGCGTCGCATAATTGTAGTTTGGGATTTCGCACCATAAAAGTTAAACAGGTGTACAAAGTGGAATGTAGCTCGGAATCCTTTGAGATATGATTTTTTCAGACTATTATATCCATATTTTTCAAATGGAAAAAGGAAATCAAGATTTCATCTTGTGCATTTTGAAATATATCCAAAACAAATTTTCAAAAAAATCACGCTTTTATAGTAAAGTGACCAAAGTTAGAAATTTATATTTTCAGTATTTGTAAAATATGGAAAATTTTCTAAAATCTTTTAATTTATTTTAAAAGTGATCTAAGTCAAAAAATTGGAATTTTAAATGATGGGAAAGTCAATTTGGTCAATGCAGCTTTAAAACACCATTTGCAACGCTTTTTGTAACGCTTTTGTAGAAGTTTTCTTTAACTTTGAAAATATGATTCTAAACTTGGTGATTCTTTCTCAAATCTTTTAGAAATGTTTTTAAATAAATAATATAGGAATTTTAAGTTGATTTAATCAAAGATTGAGTATGAAGAAACGACTAGTACATTTGTCCCGCTTGTAAGAGCTAAATGATAAAACAAGATGTGTAAACAAGATTAGGGATGGAGCAACCAATGCCCTGAACTTGCTTGGCCTTCACTTTATCTTTTAGACAAGGGGTGGAATAGATCGAAGGGAAAGGCCAGATACTCTAAAAAGATCATATTAAGTTTTCTCATAATAAAAGAGAATTTATATTTTCTAGAAATTAAGCATGTTAAGTATAGAAGATTTTGATTTATAAATTACAACTTGGATTGCATAGAAATGATCACGTTATACTTGGTATTAAAGTCTGAAGGGGGAACTCGTCCATATTCGTGGAATTTAAAAGGTGATTTCACCTTATTCCGCTCAGCACTTGTTGAATACGGAATTTTATATTGAGTAAAAGTGGAATAATTTCCATAATCCTATTTTCTTAATAATGTATTCTGGGATTGATTTTTAGGTTTACAGTAAACGATGTCTTAAAGAACATTGTTTTTGACGTGTTTAAAAGTTAAAGAAATTTAGAGCGAATGCTAAGTAAGAAAACTGGAAATATTTTCCTAAGAGAAAGTTAATTTACTTGGAATTACTTTAAGATTAAAAATAGATTTTTGTTACTAAACCAGAGGATTAAATAGGAAAAAGGCTGAACAAATCCTACATACTCATATTAAATATATATTAATAATTAGATTTTGAAAGAACCAGGATCAGTTTTGCTTGGTTATGTTCAACATGATACGTAGTTCTCGCTTCTTGTTAGGTAGCAAACGATGACTCTTACTCCTACATGTCCCTAGTGATAAAGGATTGTTTTGTCAGTTGGGCTTACAGTCGAGAGGCTAGCCGTAGAAGTCAATTATGAGGTACTAGTGCGAGCTACGGTGGGGTATATTCACTATCGATTATTGAAATCTGTATAGGTTAAATTTGTATAGGTTAATAAATCTGTAACGACCCGAATTTTTTGTCGTTTGATTTTGAATATTTAAATGGTTGTAAATATTGAATTTTGAATTATAATTTAGTTAGTAAGATTTTAAAACAGTTCAAGTGATTTCATAAATTTTGAAATTTGTCAATTTAATCGACGATTTAAAATAGCCATCCGGGGCATAGTCTCAAATTTCAACGAAACCAGTTCCATTGAATTCAAATAGTGTATTATTATCGAATTTCAAATTTTGTAGTGTTTGAAGTTATCATGTGGCCGTACGGGTTGGAAACGCGCTGAAATTTATATCGAAAATTCAATATAATAATTGGGTTCAAAAAGTTATCTTCTCTATACGATCGAAATAGGACTCGAAACCTTTTCATTGCATTCGGAATAGGTTTATAACACTATGAATGCCTAGGGGCATATCTCGTTAATGGTTCAAAATTTTAAGTTGTGTAATCGAGACGGGTTGCTTAAATAATATATGTTTGATTGATTTGAGCATATTCCATCAAAACTTCCCTACTTTCTTTTGACCAGCCGCCTTATGATGTGAAATCATGTTGCATTGTAAAATACATCTCCCTCCTTTTTCCTTTTCAAATCCACACAACTGTTACAGTAATGAAAAAAAGAGCAATTTTATAAGAAAATTCCTATGTCACAAAATATTCAACAAAAAAATCATGAGATTAATATGAAAAATCTTATTTTCGAGTGAGCTTAAATATGATCTAAGTATCGTAGTGCGGGGATTTGATTTTTGGCAATCGACATTGCGGTCGAAAACAAGGTTTTGGGTCCATCAAATCTAGGAAGGAAATGGATGGAAGGGAGGATAGCACGATGATCTACAGTCGAAGGCGAGTCAATAGGGGAAGGCGAAGGGTGGCGCGGTACTGTGGGGAAGATCGCGACCCTCGTTGTCTTTTCTAGAAGCATGCTAGAATTCCATTTAGGGTAGCGTAAAGAAAATCGAAGGTATGGTTGGGATCAAGGTGGAGTGGCGCGGCGGTTAGCGGTGGTGGTCTTTGATCGAAATTTGGGTTTGTGGCCCTCGCGTGCATGTATTCAAGCGTGCACGAAAATATGGAGATCGACATTTCAAATTGGGAAGGAAGAGGAAAGGGGAGAGGTACTATAACAATTTGGGTCGAGTGTTGTAGTTGGGTTGGGTTTATTTCGATTGGGTATGGGCTTTAAAATTTTAAATTAAATTGATGTTTAGTTTAAATCAAATTATCGTCAACTTATAAAATTTATATCTCATGCGTACGAGGTCCGATTCGGACGATAAAAGTCGCTTAGGATCATGATGTCATCATCTGTGCACAGGAAATGGTTTGAACGTATTTGGAGCTTCTGAAATTTTCAGCTAAATTCAAACGCGTACAAATTAATCAGGACGGAACATGGAAGCGACAATAAAAATCAATGCGAGTTAATCTCGCTCAATTTTGGATTTCTAGTTAATTTTAAATCGTTAAAATTAATTATTGGTTGATTGGTTGAATTTAATAATTTTTATCTATTGAATGTGATATTATATATAGTATCATATATATTTGAGTGATTGATATTCCCGCATATATAGAGGGGATGAGACCTTATACGCCCCGCATAATAGCGGATGACCCTATATACCGTGATATCCCCCTCGAAGTGGGATTGGTATTTTTATACTGTATTAACATCTGTGGAAGTAGGGAAACAGGTTGGAGGGATCCAACTGGATTCCTCAAAAATGCTGAATTAATTTCATATATTGATATATGATTTGTTTGAAAAATATGTGATAGATTACGGTTTGAAGTTATTGGATGCTATGATATTACTGGCTTGGATTTTGATATTTTAAAATGTCATAAATATATATTGAGTTTGGAAAGAAATTTAAAAAGGATTTTGGAAATAAAAATATATATAATGAACTTTGGATTTAGTAAAAAGAAATGAATTTTGGGTAGAATAAATAATTTGATTTCCAATTAGCATTCGGTAATTTCGAAATATGAAAAATAGAGATTTTTGAATAATGTAAATAAAAGGGTTTTTAAATAATAGAACTTAAGCGATGTTGTTTAAGTATAAAAGGATTTATTTTAAAATCGAGATTTAAATAGTGGAAAGAATGAAAAGGAAATTTGAAAATAAATTATGAAAGTGTTATACTAGATTTTAAATGATGAAAAGAAAGTGGAATATTGATGGGTTACGAAAGAAATTGATTTGACAAAGGAATTCAAATTAGAAATCAATTTAAAATCAGTTAAGTAGTGTGGAACCATTGTAAACTGGGAAATGAGGCTATGGAATTGATAAACAAGGTTTATAAATAAAGTAAAGTGATTATTAATGGATAAATTAAAATCATGAACTCATGGTGATGATTTATAATGAGACGGGGAAATCGGCTTTAAAAATAAATGATAAATTTATTTTTTTAAATATGGAAAGGGGATTTGTGGAATTGGAATGTAAATCAAATGGGGAAGAAATCATGAGAGGTTTATAAATGTTGGAATGGTTATATTAGAGCTGGAAAATATATTTTTTATCGACAAAATTATTTATTTTAAAAAGGAGAATTTAAGTGTTAACGAGAAAATTTAAAAGTGTTAAGAATATTTTAGAAAAAATTAATTATTTAATTGTTTTAAATTGTTTGAAGTATATTTAATTATTAATTAGGCTAGTTTATAGTAAGTCAATCATTATTTAGAATTAATGAGTATTATTATTTTGAAAATGGTAAATTATTCAATATTAATATTATCATATATAAAAACTCTTATTTTAAGGAGTATTTGCCTAAAGTTTAACTTGAAAAATTATTAAAGAAATTTTATAAGTATTATTTTGGAAAATTATTTAATAAATTTTTCGAAAAGTAATGGTATGCTTTCATGGCACAATCGGAGGCAGTGAGTGCCGGTAGTTAAGTTTTGGATTTCTCTAGGATAGAAATGTAACCATTGAGCTGTGAATCCACGGTTGATACTGAAGTAGTACTTTCCACTTTATTTTTAAAAGGGTTCCAAATATTTTTGAAAGATAGTTCGTGAATTTACTAAATTTGATAAGATAAGTATATATTTTGGATAAAGAGATTTAAGTGATTGAAATTTAAATCGAATAACACTTAGTTTTTTTCAGTGGAAAATGGAATTTGTGATTGTACGATTGTTTATTTGATAGCTAGATAACCGACTATCAAATCTAGACCCAAAATATAACTTTGGGAATATCATGAAGAAATACCGGAATTAAATGATACAGTTACCGTTCGAGGTGCTATACGTTACGCATAAACTAGTTTCATTCTTCTAGGGCATTATAAGGAAATCTGTCTACTAATGACTAGGAGGTGATTTTCGATCTTATTTTCATCTGTTTATTTCCTAAAGAACCGGGGTTGAGTTTACGAGGAAATATCGAACGATGTTTCGAAGAGACCAGGATCAGATAAGTTATCTGAAAACCACTTTGATCCAACGAGTATGTTTTCGAAGAGAAAACAATAACATGGAGTCGAAGATGGAGCAGTGAAGCGTAAGGGATAATCGCCACTAATCCTGAGGATTTTTCCCAAAGTGGATGCAGTAGCAATAGCGCCTTTGGTTCGTTCGGACCCAGAACGGACTTGTATGGATGAACGAGTACATTGTCATTGGAGGACAATTGAAACGACCCACAAATCCGTACCCCTTGAGTCAACACTATTCTACCTAAATCAACTCAAGTTGTACAGAAATACGAACCATTTGGGTTAAAGAAGGAGAGGTAGAAGAAGAAAATAGGCTACAACATCAGAATCTAACCATCGCAGCGGAATAAAATATAATAGATAATAAATGATCTTTACTCAAAAGTCAAATATCTCTGTTTACATATTACATCATCAGAGTACATCAATCACAGCTCAACAACAATATCATACAAATGGATACACAACAACTCAACACAGCGGAAATATATATATAATAAAGTACGAGAGTACGTATCGTCATCCAGCTCGTCTTCTGAGCTCCACGGCATCATATCCTGTATTCTATAATACTCGGTCTGACCCGAGCATTACAGTTAAATAACACCCGAGTCAATCTGAAATACCAGCGTGAGAAAATCACACCCAATTGATTATTAAATTTTCAAAAAACCTTTGAAAACAAAAGCATCTCGTAAGACCACGCCACAAATAAACATGTTGGGTTTTTACCTTACGATAGCTAAAACATTTTTATTGAAGTCCTATGATATTATAATAGTGTCTATAGAAAGTAAAATAGAATCTAGATGAAATGCTTGCATCTCACGTTTCAGCAATAGTTGGGCACAATCAAAACCGTACGGGCGCGTAGGGAAAATGGATTCCAACTAATGGCTAGGCACTGGAGTACCACCTGTCACAGTACCTGGTGTAGATCAGCGTGCCGAGGAGCCACCCAAACTCCCCTGCAACAAAAGACCGGAACCATCCCTTACTGGACAGTCCCGAGCAAGGTCATCCCGTGGTTGGGATCAACAACGCCCACTATGCCGAAATAAAGGGACATCTAGACAGGGATAACCTCACCCTCCAGTGGGGGCTACCCACGAAGCCTTGCTGCATAACCTCTGATTTTCAGCCATTCCCATTTGATGAGGTTTGAGGCTAAGCGTTACCTTTTTATAATATATCCCTTAGAATGCCCATCGTCCAGCTGACGATGTTTCGCAAGCATTCATCCATACAAGTCCGTCCCGGGTTCGAACGGAACCGAAGGCACTATTCCTACTACATCCATTTTGGAAATATCCTCAGGATTAGTAGCGACTAGCCCTTGCACTTCACTGATCCCACATCGAATCCAAAATCGTTTTCAACGGAGCGTACAACCGGATCGAAGTGGTTTTCGAGAAATAAATCTGGATCCCGGTCTCTTCTAAACGATCAACGCATTTGTCTAATATTGATAGTCGGTTATTTAACTATCAATTAATATTCACAAACAACCATCAACCAATAAATAATTCCCAAATTATTTATTTATCTTAAAACATCTTTACAAGATATAATTTCACTTTCAAACACTTTTGAAAACAGTTTCCAAACCATCTTTCTTTTCTCAGAATAAATTCCGAGTGTTTCCATTTCCACTGGAATCACCAAGAACAAAACTTAGATTTTTAAAATAATTTAAAAACACTTTATTGTGAAATATATTTAACATTTAATTTAGAAAAATTTACTTCAATACTCAATTTATAATAATACTTTTAGAAATAATTCAAATAAGTTTATTTTATAAATATAACTAGATTTTCTTCTTTACACAAAATACCAAGTCATCCTTTAAATAATTATTACGATAATAGATTAACGAATTACTTACTTTAGAATTTGCTTTAAAATATTTAAATTAAAACTACTTCAATAATTAATTAAAAATATATACTATATCTATATTTGAAAATAAGGTTACTTTATCAAATATAAAACTAGGCTTTCACTTTTCAAATAAATAATAAGTCGCTATTATAAATAGTTACTACGGTAATAGATTTGAAAAATATTTACTTTAGAATTTTAAAAGATTAGAAATAATAAATTTTCTAAAACATGTTTTTTTTTGAAAAAAACATTAAAACCTTTAACTTATATCTAAAAGTTTACTTTGAACGTACTTGGCTATCCAGAGAAATATACCACTCTTCACTTTCTTCCTTAAAATTTTCAATTTCAAACACTTGAATCAATTTCCAAATTGATTTCCCATTTACTCCCTTTTAATTCAAAATTTATTAATTTCAGATTTCATTTCTTAATTATGATTTAAAATACTTTAACTAAACGTTCCAAATTTTTTTTTTAGATTTCTCAATTACTTCTTTATCCTTTTATATAACTTAAACTCTGAATTTTGAAATAATTCTTATTTCCTTTAATTGATATAACTTAAGTTTACAGTTCATCGATTTCATTTTATAAAAAAATCTTTTTCTCTTCATACTCGAAGTTATTTATTATTATTTTCATATTACTTCTATTTCCTTTCAATTTATTCTTAATTTTATCCAAATTCACTAATATTATTTTACTTTAAAATTTACTCTTTTTTTTCTTTTTTTTCAAAAATTCAACTCTATATATATTTCGATAACTCAGTGTACCGAAATATATTCAAGCAAATCAAAGCAATCAATATTACCAATTAACAATAATAGTCATCACAGAATATCAACTATCCATAACACAGAATATCAAACAATTCTAAAACATTTTAAGGAATCCTATTGGATCCCTCCAACCTGTTTCCCTGCATCCACAGACGTTAGCACGATATATAATACCAATTCCAAAATATATCATACTATAACACATCAATTAATTCAACCATTCAAACAATTATTTAAATTTAATCATTTAAATTTAAATTTAAATTTAACTGAGTGAGATTAACTCACCTTTGCTTTTATTAGCAATTCGATTCAATCCAGCTTGTTTTCTTTCAGAATTTGACCTTGTATAAACAATTACACGATTTTATTAACTAATTAGTCAACTAGTTAACTATTATCTGCTTAACTAACACTTTTGGGTTTTAAACTAATTTCTCTTTCAAAAATCTTTTAGTGATGTAAAATAAATTAAATAAGTTTATTAAATAAATAAATCACCCTAAATATATTTTCAAAATAACTAATGAGTTGATAATGTGTATACATGTATTTATGTTTTCTTCAGAACTTCCTATATATTTTTCTTCAAACCCAACCTTTATATAATCTGTTTATACAAGTATGTGTGTTACAATTTCTGTAAAATTAAAATAGAGATCAACTCCATTATCTACATTTCCTTCCTCGTAAACAACAATAGGATTCCCTTAACTGTAAACGTTTCTAATACATATACAATTCCTTCTAACCTATATCTTAAA
Organism: Allium cepa; assembly: GCA_030765085.1. Classification (NCBI taxonomy): domain Eukaryota; kingdom Viridiplantae; phylum Streptophyta; class Magnoliopsida; order Asparagales; family Amaryllidaceae; genus Allium; species Allium cepa. Next base: position 251,914,501 of record CM060943.1, read on the forward strand.
ACAAAATCATCCTACATGGTACTCGATGTTCTTATTTACTTATTATATATATATATATATATTTTATAATCATTTATTAAATTAGTAAACAAAGAAATTACTACCTCACTGCATCCATACTTCGCATGCGAACAACCCAACGTCATCGAAGTTGCTGCCTGCACGCGAGCCCACGACCCGTCCACGCAATATCGCGACCACTGCATCGTCGAACTGCTTCTCAGCCTTGAAATCCCCACACACGCCCCACACTTCGATGCTCGGCACCAACTCGCGATCCAAATCGTTGTCGACAAAGTTCGCCTCCAACCCTAGCTCACAACCTAACATCTACACGCGAAACCCTCGCCTCCGTCTCTATTGCGCACGCGCGTGAATCTTGATCTCGAGTGAGATCGTCCGCTCCCTTGTCGCCATACAGTTCCCATACGCGACGAACTCGAGCTCGGCCCCCGTTAATATCATTTAAAGCGAATACGATTTGATTTTGAGGAAGGAGAGTATGCGGCCATTTATTGGGTTTAGATTTTTTATAAGTTCAGCTACGATATAAAATAAAGGAGAGGAGAATATGATTTGGACCAATGGAGAGAGAAGCGTGCTTGAATAGAGAATGTTAGCGTATTAGAGAAGGATCAGGAAAGCTCCGATGTGAAGAAATATGGACCAGTCCACAATATAGTAGATTTATATTTGAATTTTCGATATAAATTTCAATACGTTTCCACACCCTACGATCACACGACAACTCTAATCCCAACGAAATTTGAAATCCGATAATAATACAATATTACGGATCCAATGGAACTGGTTTCGCCGAAATCCGAGACTGCACCTCGGAAGGCTATTTTTAAAATCAATTTAAATGATACAAAAATTCAAAAATTAACAAACCATCCTTAAATTTGATTTCAACACTTCTATTCTCTTCAGAATTATCAATATAACTTTTATAAGCCTTCAAATTATTTTTAACAGGCTTAAAATTCCAGATTTAACATTTTACCCAACTTCAAATTATTTAACTTAATAATTTAGTTATCGAATAAATTGTGATATTCGCAATTCAAGTTAAAATTGCTCCATTGAATATTTAAAATCAATTAAATATTCAAATTTCAAACGCTCAAAAATTCCGGGTCGTCACATTCCTCCCCCCTTAAAAGAATTTCGTCCCCGAAATTGCTAGTTAGGAAGAATGGCCCAATACCCAATTACTTTTTCCCAAAACCAAACAGTTTAATTAACTTGCCATAACATATCCTTTTTATTATAGACCCACAATTACTTCAACCAACTTCCAAAACCTTTAATAGTCTTCAAATAACTTACTTGTTCAACTATTCAAATTATAATTCAAAACTAAATTTTGAATTATCAAAATTCCTCAAAAATTTTCTAACTCTCTAAATTTTCGAAAATTTTTGCCAGCGTCTCCTTTGCGCTGCTAGCTCGGTACAACTACAAAATGGCTCTACGGCCTCCCAAATCCAAAAAGAAAACAAAAAGCCAAGTGGCTCAATCCAAAAACCCAATCAAATTTCACACCAAATTTAAATACATACCATTTTGTCGATCATTTTCAAATTTTATTCTTTGAAATCAAATCCAACTTTCTTTTCCCTTTATAATACCTGCATATCCTGCTTAGCACTAATATCCAATCACAATATTCCAGAAACATTTTATCGACTTCCTTACAAGTGTCAATTATTTACTCATTCAAATATCAACTTGGAATATATTTGTAATATCAATCTCCAATTAAGAATTCACCATTCCTTACTTAAGATTAGTATAAGCATCCTATATGCTTTTTTGTTTGTTTTCACTTTACCACTTTAGTTAATATCTATTTCTATTCAAATTGATTTCCACATTACATATGAATTTTATTTATTTTCAACTTTGAACGTTTAAATTTTATTTTTCATTTATAACTAATTTCTGTCATTACAATTAGCTTCATTTACTAATTTATTACAACTTCCAATTTGAAACCGTTTTGTCGTTAACAAAGGTTTCCGAAATTGTCAAAATTTTTCTAACTCTCAAAATTTCTGAAATTTTTTGGCATAGTCTCATTTGTAAGGAGGAGCTTTTGCAATTTGACAAAAGAGATAAATATATATACATCGACCCACCCGGTCGGAAAAACCAAAAACAGTTCATATTTCCTATTTTTATTGCGTAGGCATACCTTATTTAGCATTTTAAGCAAGCGGCTTATAATTTTAACAATTAGCATAACCCAATCCAGCCTCACGGCTTCCAGGTACCTGTACTTACTCAATTTAAACATGTAAGTGCCATATATATGAAGTTTATTAACATTTCACTCATTTTAAACAATTACAACACATGTATATTAAAAGCAATGTAACTAAACAACGTTTATAAGCAACTTATATGGTTTCTAACACTTACGCATTTGTTTCAACCGATCCATATGCCATTTCATTTAATTTTAATGGTTTACAATACCATTTCTTACCTTCAATTTATTTTAACCCCAAACAAATCATATTCAATTCAATTGATTTCAAAATCAATTCTACTTCACTTGTATCAATTCATAGCATCTTAATTTCTTCCATTTACATCCAATGACAATTTATTCTATGAAATTTGACGAGATCCATGTGAATAAATAAGTATTTATGTTTTATAACCAATTTAAATGGATTTCAACTCAATTTATACTTAATTCTATTCCATTTTCAAATTTATTCACAATACATATATTTTCATTTCCATTTCATTTCTGATTGGAACTCATTCACTTGCATCTCATTTTATTAACCAAACCAGTTCATTCAAAACCACTAACAATTTAGGTTCATCTTCATTACCAATTAAATTTCCTTTTTATTTTAATCCATTCACGGCCATTTATTTAGCTCGACCCATTCCAAGCTTGCATATTACTAACCATTCCTGAATTAATTCAAACTAAGCTTTAATTTAATGGTCTTTCAATTTTACTCGTAGTCGAGCTTCTCATTGTTCTCAATTTAAGTTAATTTACTCAATTTATTTCGCTTCAAACTTAGGTTCACTCCCATTTGATTCTTATTTATTACATTCATTCATTTATTCAATATAATTAGTTTATCCACTCAATCCATTTTGATTTTCGTTTCCTTAAATATTATTTATAACCCACCAAATTTTATTTCGATTCAAATTTATTTTCACTTGATTTAAATCCAACCCAATATCATTACATTTAGTTTTAAGTTGAATTCAATTCAACACTTCTCCATTCATTTAGCTTAAGTTAATTTACTTCAATTTTATTCAAATTTATACTTAAGCCCATTCTCATTTTTCAAATAAATTTCTCTTTTCAATTTAACTTGATTCTATTTTAATCCAATCCCATTTCAAGCTTCAAATTTATTTGATCGGTTATTATACACTTTAACTTTTTAGATTCAGCTCATTTAATTGATTACATGGCCATTTCCAATTTATTTAATTTGTTAACACTTCAAGTAAAATTTTAATTTATAACTCAAGTTCTGAATTCATCATTTATTTCCAATTTACTAATCACAATTCAATTATATTTTCTTCATCGACAATTTAATTCGAATTTTATTATAACTTGATTTTTATTTCCAAACTTCATCATAAACTCACAATTCAATTTCATTAACTAATTTATTATCTAATTAGTTCTTTCCTCGGTTAAAATTCAATACTTGTTTTTATTTCCAAATATCACTTCATTTGATTTCTTAAGTTTAATGTGTTTTATAATTCAAGTTTGGATTTTTTTTGTTTTATTTCCCAAAACATCAAACTATATTTATTTTGGGATTTTGTATCCCACCTATCAAATTTAGAAGTCACCACATATGATTTTCACAATTCCATTCATTTTAGGTTAGAATATATCCATCTTTTATTTTATTTTAACTCGAGCCTTCTATTTATTTATAGCCCAATCATATTTTTATTACCCTGGATTTTTAATTCTTTTATAAATTATTTTGATTTATTCATTCCAATCCAATTATTATCCAACTTATTTCCATTTATTCAGGTAAGAATCTAATTCCATTTGATAACTCAATTGAATTTTTATTCAAATTCAATTTTATTTTAACTCAGGTTTATTTAACTCAATTCGATTTCAATTTAATTCAAATACAACTGGATATTATTTTCAACTTATTCAATCAATCTCAATCCATTTAAATTTTTATTCCCCAATCCAAGTTAATTTCAGTTTTAACTTGTCTCTCTAAATTTAAATTTCCAACATACAAAGCTTATATTTTCTTCCTGATTTAAAAATCATCTCAATTTATAAGCTTACAACCGATCTCATCAGAATTTTTAAACACCCGGATTTAGTTTCAAATTATTTTGAAATCTCCAGCATCTCAAATCACATTTCTCAAAATTTTTAAACCAATCCTGGCTTTTATTTTCAACAAATTTCCTTTGAAAATTTCAAAAGCAACTTGCTTTTCTAAACAAATCAATTTGGTAGCAATTCTTCACTTAGAAATTCGAAAATGAATACTGATGATGCAGCCGTCACCATCAGAATTATTTTCCAATAATCCAAGTGATTTCAATGCTGTATCACTTCCAAAATTCATTCAAAACAAATTCTTTACAGAAATACCCCCAAGATAATAATGCTATTATTTATCTTCAAAATACTTCGAAAATATCCGGGATTTAAATTTTCAAATCCTGCTTAAATCAATTTTAACTATAATTCATTTGCATAGTTTATGCTCATACAAATTTCCATTTGATTATATTTAAATTTATAATTTTCATTTATAATTCATATTTATAAATTTCATTTTATAATGAATTTGTTCCTTTAAACTTTGGTCATATTTTCAATTACAAGTTAAATTTTCACTCAAAAGTGATAATAATTCAATATTATTCTTCTTAACATCCAAACAACCATATATTAGATAAATAGTTTAAGAAAAACTTTTCCTTATATCAAAATATATTTTTGGGTAAAATTATTTCATTCACCCACATTTAAAAACAATACCATGTCGATTATTCTATTCAAGTGTTTAGAAACCCCTTCGATACAGTTGTCCAGACTGTTCCGACGAAGTTTCATATACCACTCAACAAACCAATCGACCCAATATTAAAATAATTTATGTTCACTAACAAATACGCACTCATATCTATTAATACGCTCAAACTCATTTTAGAGTACTATAGACTCTATTTTATGAGTAATTCCCACCAGAGCCAAGGTTATCACCAACCTAAGCTCTGGTACCAAGTGAAATGACCCACAAATCCGTACCCCTTGAGTCAACACTATTCTACCTAAATCAACTCAAGTTGTACAGAAATACGAACCATTTGGGTTAAAGAAGGAGAGGTAGAAGAAGAAAATAGGCAACAACATCAGAATCTTACCATCGCAGCGGAATAAAATATGATAGATAATAAATGATCTTTACTCAAAAGTCAAATATCTCTATTTACATATTACATCATCAGAGTACATCAATCACAGCTCAACAACAATATCATACAAATGGATACACAACAACTCAACACAGCGGAAATATATATATAAACAAGTAAGAGAGTACGTATCGTCATCCAGCTCGTCTCATAAGCTCCACAACATCATATCCTGTATTCTATAATACACGGTCTGACCTGAGCATTACAGTTAAATAACACCCGAGTCACTTTGGAATACCAGCGTGAGAAAATCACACCCAATTGATTATTAAAGTTTCAAAAATCCTTTGAAAACAAAAGCATCTCGTAAGACCACGCCACAAATAAACATGTCGTGTTTTTACCTTACGATAGCTAAAACATTTTTATTAAAGTCCTCTGGTATTACAATAGTGTCTATAGAAAGTAAAATAGAATCTAGCTGAAGTGCTTGCATCTCACGTTTCAGCAATAGTTGGGCACAATCAAAACCGTACGGGTGCGTAGGGAAAATGGATTCCAACTAATGGCTAGGCACTGGAGTACCACCTGTCACAATACCTGGTCTAGATCAGCGTGCCGAGGAGCCACCCTAACTCCCCTGCAACACAAGACCGGAACCATCCCTTACTGGACAGCCCCGAGCAAGATCACCCTTCGGTTGGGATCAACAACCGCCCATTAAGCCGAAATAAAGGGACATCTAGACAGTGATGACCTCACCCTCCAGTGGGGGCTACCCACGATGCCTTGCTGCATAACCCCTGATTTTCAGCTATTCCCTTTTGATGAGGTTTGGGGCTAAGCGTTACCTTTTTATAATATATCCCTTAGAATGCCCATTGTCCACCTGACGATGTTTCGCAAGCATTCATCCATACAAGTCCGTCCCGAGTTCGAACGGAACTGAAGGCACTATTCCTACTACATCCATTTTGGAAATATCTTCAGGATTAGTAGCGACTAGCCCTTGCACTTCACTGCTCCCACTTCGAATCCAAAATCGTTTTCAACGGAACGTACAGCCGGATCGAAGTGGTTTTCGAGAAATAAATCTGGATCCCGGTCTCTTCTAAACGATCAACGCATTTGTCTAATATTGATAGTCGGTTATTTAACTATCAATTAATATTCACAAACAACCATCAACCAATAAATAATTCCCAAATTATTTATTTATCTCAAAACATCTTTACAAGATATAATTTCACTTTCAAACACTTTTGAAAACAGTTTCCAAACCATCTTTCTTTTCTCAGAATAAATTCCGAGTATTTCCATTTCCACTGGATCACCAAGCACAAAACTTAGATTTTTAAAATAATTTAAAAACACTTTATTGTAAAATATATTTAACATTTAATTTATAAAAATTTACTTTAATACTCAATTTATAATAATACTTTTATAAATAATTAAAATAATTTTATTTTATAAATATAACTAGATTTTCTTCTTTACACAAAATACCAAGTCATCCTTTAAATAATTATTACGATAATAGATTAACAAATTACTTACTTTAGAATTTGCTTTAAAATATTTAAATTAAAACTACTTCAATAATTAATTAAAAATATATGTTATATCTATATTTGAAAATAAGGTTATTTTATAAAATATAAAACTAGGCTTTCACTTTTCAAATAAATACTAAGTCCCTATTATAAATAATTACTACGGTAATAGATTTGAAAAATATTTACTTTAGAATTTTAAAAGATTAGAAATAATAAATTTTCTAAAACATGTTTTTTTTAAAACAACATTAAAACCTTTAACTTATATCTAAAAGTTTACTTTGAACATACTTGGCTATCCAGAGAAATATACCTCTCTTCACATTCTTCCTTAAAATTTTCAATTTCAAACACTTGAATCAATTTCCAAATTGATTTCCCATTTACTCCCTTTTAATTCAAAATCTATTAATTTCAGATTTCATTTCTTAATTATGATTTAAAATATATTAACTAAAAATTCCAAAAAAATTTTAGATTTCTCAATTACTTCTTTATCCTTTTATATAACTTAAACTCTGAATTTTGAAATAATTCTTATTTCCTTTAATTGATATAACTTAAGTTTACAATTCATCGATTTCATTTTATAAAAAAAAAATCTTTTTCTCTTTATACTCGAAGTTATTTATTATTATTTGCATATTACTTCTATTTCCTTTCAATTTATTCTTAATTTTATCCAAATTCACTAATATTATTTTACTTTAAAATTTACTCTTTTATTTTCTTTTTTTTTCAAAAATTCAACTCTATATATATTTCGATAACTCAGTGTACCAAAATATATTCAAGCAAATCAAAGCAATCAATATTACCAATTAACAATAACATTCATCACAGAATATCAACAATCCATAACACAGAATATCAAACAATTCTAAAACATTTTGAGGAATCCTGTTGGATCCCTCCAACCTGTTTCCCTGCATCCACAGACGTTAGCACGATATATAATACCAATTCCAAAATATATCATACTATAACACATCAATCAATTCAACCATTCAAACAATTATTTAAATCTAATCATTTAAATTTAAATTTAAATTTAACCGAGTGAGATTAACTCACATTTGCTTTTACTAGCAATTCGATTCAATCCAGCTTGTTTTCTTTCAGACTTTGACCTTGTATAAACAATTACACGATTTTATTAACTAATTAGTCAACTAGTTAACTATTATCTGCTTAACTAACACTTTTGGTTTTTAAACTAATTTCTCTTTCAAAAATCTTGTAGTGATGTAAAATAAATTAAATAAGTTTATTAAATAAATAAATCACCCTAAATATATTTTCAAAATAACTAATGAGTTGATAATGTGTATACATATATTTATGTTTTCTTCAGAACTTCCTATATATTTTTCTTCAAACCCAATCTTTATATAATCTGTTTATACAAGTATGTGTGTTACAATTTCTGTAAAAATAAAATAGAGATCAACTCCATTATCTACATTTCCTTACTCGTAAACAACCACAGGATTCCCTTAACTGTAAACGTTTCTAATACATATACAATTCCTTCTAACCTATATCTTGAAACAAAATCATCCTACACGGTACTCTATGTTCTTATTTATTTATTATATATATATATTTTTTATAAGCATTTATTAAATTAGTAAACAAAGAAATTACTACCTCAGTGCATCCAGACTTCGCCTGCGAACAACCCAACGTCATCAAAGCTGCTGCCTGCATCATGCGAGCCCACGACCCAGTCCACCCAATATCGTGACCACTACATCACCGAAAATGCTTCTCGGCCTCGAAATCCCCATACATGCCCCATGCTTTGATGCTCGACACCAACTCGCGATCCAAATCACTGTCGATAAAGTTCGCCTCCAACGCTAGCTCACTGCCTAACATCTACACGCGAAACCCTCGCCTCCGTCTCTATTGCGCACGCGCGCGCATCTCGATCTCGAGTGAGATCGTCCGCTCCCTTGTCGCCATACTGTTGCCATACGCGACGAACTCGAGCTCCGCCGCCATTAATATCATTTAGAGCGAATACGATTTAATTTTGAGGAAGGAGAGTATGCGGCCATTTATTGGGTTTTGATTTTTTATAAGTTCAGCTACGATATATAATAAAGGAGAGGAGAATATGATTTGGACCGATGGAGAGAGAAGCGTGCTTGAATAGAGAATGTTAGCGTATTAGAGAAGGATCGGGAAAGCTCCGATGTGAAGAAATCTGGACCAGTCAAAAATAAAGTAGATTTATATTTGAATTTTCGACAGCGATAGGTGGTACCCCAATGCCTATCGATATAGTTGTCCAAGTTGTACTGTGATAGGTGTTACCCCAATGCCTAGTCATTCGTATGGAATCCATTCTCCAATACGAGCCTTTAGGTTTTGACTGTAGAGCCTAGTGTGCTAGAATGTAATTAATGTAACAATTTCAGCTATTTGAATAAGTATTTGTACTTAGGCACTATTGTAATATCAGAGGATTTGATATGAAATGTTTTTGGTTACGGTAAGGTAAAAATCCATCGTGTTTATTTGTGGTATGGTCATACGAGATACCTTTGTTTCTCAAAGGATTTTGATAACTTTAATGATTCAAATTGAGTATGTTTTCTCATGCAGGTTTTCCAGACTGACTCGGGTGTTATTTTATAATAATGCTGAGGTCAGACTGAGTATTACAGATATAGGATAAGATGCTATGGAGCTCAAGAGATGAGCTGGATGACGAAGACATATCACACGTACTTGATTTTTATTCCGCTGTGTATTGTTGGCTGTATATTCAGCATTTGTGAGGATAAGTTGTTATAACTATCCGGTATTGTGTTATTGATGTGTTGTACTCTGATGATGTAATTTATAAATAAATGTTATAGTTCTTTTTGTAATAGACATGTTATTATCTACTGTATATTGTTCCGCTGCAATTGTGAGATTCTCTGTTGTTGTTTCTGTTTCTTCTTCTAGCTTTTTCTTATTTTCTCTAATGATCTGGTATTTCAGGCATTCGATTGCTTGGCATTTAATACAGTGAACATAATGATGTCGATTTTCGGTCATGACACTTGGTATCAAAGCTCAAGGTTAAACGAGAATCTTGGCTTTGGTGGGGATAACTCATCAGAGATAGTGTTAGTAGTACCCTAGAATGAGTCTGAGTATATTAATAGATATGAGCACATATTTGCTAGTGAATACTAGTTGTTTTATATTGTGTTGACTAATCGGTTGGGTGTTTATAAATTCTGTTTGGTACAACTTGGACAACTATATCGATAGGGATTTCTAAACACTTAAACTAGGTAAACCAGCACAATATTGTTTAAAAAGTGGGTAAATGAAGAAGTTTTACCGAAACCATATTTTGACATAAAAGGAATGATAAAATCTTAAAGTATTATAGTATTAGAGTGCTTAGTTGATAATATTTTAATTTAACAAGATTATAAAATTGGAAATAGTTTATGAAAAACCAAAGGAAAATTGTATAAGTGCGAACTATACAAATGGATTATAATTACGGATTTGAACTCGAATTTAGGAATTTAAACCCTAGAAGGTTTAGAAAACATTTTGAGAAAATTATGTAAATAAATTGGAGTTATTTTGAAAACATTTTTGAAATAATGAAGTATTATTTGGAGATATTTTTGAACAGAAAATTCTTTAACTTAATTTATAAATGAATTTTGGAAAGAGAGATAGCACGAAACTCACTGTAGTTGCTGGAAAATAATTCCGATGATGATCGCGACCTCATGGTGTTCATTTTTGAGTTTCTAAGTGATGGGTTGCTATCGTAGTAATTTGAGGTGAAGATTTCGTGAAAATGTTTTAAAAAGGAAATTTATGTCGGATAAAACCAAATTGGTTTCGGAAGTTCCAAAGAACGGTTTGTTAAAACCAATGAAGTGCTATATATTTGACTTCAAAATGATTGAAATAAAACCGGGGGTTGAATTTTGAATTCCTAGTTAAGTGTTTTAGGAAATATCAGGAATAAGTTTTTAAAACTTATAGGTGGAGGTTGATGTTTATAAGGAAAGAAGCGTGAAAATTGAATTTTTAAATTAAAAGTTAAATTGAGAAAGTTAAAATGGAATGTAACTTAAGATGAGTTGAAGAAATCGAATTTTAGAATTTAATTGTTTGTGATTGGAATGGAATAAATTGGTGAAGTGGACTAATTAAATAATAATTGAATTAATTGAATAAAATGGAAGATATCGAATATATGGTGGAGTTGTGGAATGGATATATGACTATAGGTTATAAAATTGGAAATGTTATCGAATGAATTGAATACAAAGTTTGAATTATAAAGTGATGGATAAATATAAGTTATAAATATTTTGAATCGAAAAATTATGGAGTGGTGAATAAATAAGTTGTATAGCTTATAAAAATTGAAATTAATGGAATAAAAGTATACTTAGACTATAAATAGATGTATAAACTTGAGCTAAAAATAAAAGCTGAATATACTCTAGTAAAGAAGTGATGAAAATGAAAAAAAAAATTAAGTTGGAAATTTATTAATTTGAAAATGAAATGTGAACTCAAGATGAAAAAGTTAAATAATTGGATTAAGAGAAAGGAAAATCCAAACTTGAATAATAAAAGTGAATTTGAACTCAAGTAAATTAAGTTAAGTGATTTTTTTGAAATAAAAATCAGATATTGAGTTGTAAAATGGAAGTGAACTAAATAAATGAAATTCGACTTATATATAAGCTGATTAAATATACATTGAATGCGATCAAATAAAATCGGGGTGAAATAAAAATGGCTTGAGTTATAAATAATTTAAAGTGGAATTAAATTGAATATGGCCTTGAATATTATTTTAAATGAATTCGAGTATAGAATAAAATTTGAAGGAGAATAAACGAATGAAGTAATTAAATTAATTAGTGAAATGGAATGATATTTGATTGAATGAAAATCAATCTGAAAATGAAAATTGGATTTGGTTGCAAGAGTAATAAACTCAAGTCACAGAGTTGAAATAATTTGAAATAAATGAATTAAATTAGGTTAATTTTTGGATTGTGGTTTGGCTCAAATAAATTTGTGAGATGGCTATTTAATAAACTAACATGGAATGATTCCGAACTTGATAGAATGGATTCGAATATAATAAATGTGGATAAGAATGGAATCTAAATGAAATTGATTGATAATCAAATTTGAAATGGAATAGAGTTAACTATAAATTGATTTGGAATCAATTTAAAATAGCTATAAACTGAATGGTGATTCTATTGAATAAATATCGTCGAATTTGCATAGAAAATTGTCGCTTGACGTAAACGAAAGCAAATAGAATTCTATGAATTATTTGAAAGTGAATAAATTGATTTTTAAATCAATTTAAAATGGATATGAGTTGTTTGGTATAAATATGAATTGAATGCAATAAATTGAGTTGAAAATCATTTGAATTGAATGAAATGGCGTATAAATTTAATTTGGAGTGACTGACTTAAATATTGGAACATTGAAATTGCATGTACCTTCTAAAAAACATGATATACCATGTTTGGATATGAAATCAATATGTTTCCACTATTTGAATGAATGTAAAGTTGTTAAGTTTCATGTTTGTGTTACTTACGTGGTTAAATTGAGTAAGTATAGGTACTTGGAGGCTATTGGGCTAGAGTTGGGTTGCATGATTGCATATAGCTTAAAAACGCTAAAATAAGGTACGTTTTCGGATTAAATGCAGTAAACATATAAAATATTGATGTATATTCTGTTTCCCGACCATGTCGGTCGATGTATACATTTTTATCTCTCTTGTCATATTGCAAAAGGCTCTCCATACAAGGAAGACACTGCCAAAAAAGTTCTAAAATTTAGGAAGTTAGAAATTTTTTAAAATTTTGGAAAATTTTTGTTAGCTAAAAAACTGACCTTTGAATTATAATAAAAATAAAGGGTTTGAACTAGAAATGGAAAAATAATTGCATGGTTGAAACTAAAGAATTTGGATGGTGAAATGAGCAAGTTAACTAGGTTGGTTTCGGAAAAAAGTAGGTGGTTTGGAGCATTTTAATGCCTTGGCAATTTTGAGAACGAAATTCTTTTAAGGGGGACGAATGTAACGATCCGGATTTTTCGTCATTAGATTTTGAATATTTAAATGGTTTATAATATTGAATTTAGAATTATAATTTAGTTACTAAGATTTTAAAACTGAAAGTTCAAGTGATTTCACAAATTTTGAAATTTGTAAAATTAATCGACGATTTAAAATAGTAATCCGGGGCACAGTCTCAGATTTCGATGAAACTAGTTCCATTATAGTGTATTATCGGATTTCAAATTTTGTAGTGTTTGGAGTTATCATGTGGTCGCACGGGTTGGAAACGCGTTGTTTATATCGAAAATTCAATATAATAATTGGGTTCAAAAAGCTATCTTCTCCATACGATCAAATTAGGACTCAAACCTTTGCCATTGCATTCGAAATAGGGGTATAACATTATAAACGCCTAGCGGCATGTCTCGTTAGGGGTTTAAAATTTTAGGTTTTGTAATCGAGATCGGTTATATATTTAAATAATATGTATATTTGATTGATTTGAGTCTATTCTCATCAAAATTTCTCTCATTCCTTTTGACTAGCCACCATATGATGTGAAATCAAGTTGTCGTGTAAGATACAACTCCCTTCTTTCTCCTTTTCAAATCAACACAACTGCTACAGCAATGAAAAAAAAGAGAAATTTCAAAAAATCTTATCTCACAAAATGTTCAACAAAAAAATCATGAGATTAATTTGAAAAATTTAGTTTTTGAGTGAGCTTAAATCTGATATAAGTATCATAGGGCGTGGATTTGATTTTTAGTGATCGACATTGCTATCAAAAGCTAGTGTTTGGATCTGTCAAAGCTAGGGGAGGAGATGGAGGGAGGGGAGGGTAGCACGATGATCTGCAGCCGAAGGAGAGTCGATAGGGAAACGCGAGGGGTGGCGTGGTGCTATGGGGAAGACCATGACCCTCGTTATATTTTCCTGGAAGCACGTTGAAATTCCATTTAGGGAATCGTAGGGCAAATCAAAGTTATGTTTGGGATCGTGGCGGAGTGGCGCGGCAGTTGGCGATGGTGTTCTTTGATTGAAGTATGGGTTTGTGGCCTTCTGTGCACGTACTCATGCATGCACGAAAATCTAGAGATTAACAATTCAAATTGGGGAAGAAGAGGGAAGGGGGAGAGGTACTCTAATAGTTTGGCTCGACTGTTGTAGTCGGGCCGGGTTTGTCTCAATTGATTATGGGCTTTAAAAGTTTAGATTAAATTAATGATTAGTTTAAATTAAATTATCATCAACTTATAAAATTTATATCTCATGCGTACGAGGTTCGAATCGGACGATTCCATTTGCGTTAGGATCGTGATTCATCATCTACGCATAGTAAATGGTTTAGACGAATTCAGAGCTACTGAAATTTTAGGTAAATTCAAACGCATTCATATTAATCAAAACGGAATGCAGAAGCGACAATAAAAATCAATGTGAGTTAGTCTTACTCAATTTTGGATTTCAAGTTAATTTTAAATAGTTAAAATTAATTATTGGTTGATTGGTTGAATTTGATAATTTTATCTGTTGAATGTGATATTATATATAGTAGTATATATGTTGGAGTTGATATTCCCACATATATACAGCGGATGAGACCCTATGCACCCCATGTAATAGCGGATGACCCTATATACTGCGATATCTCCCACAAAGTGGGATTCGTATTTTTATATTATATTAACATCTACGGATGCATGGAAATATGTTGGAGGGATCCAATTGGATTTGTAACAACCCGCATATTTGTCGATTTTTACATTTAAATATTTTATTTAAATATTTTATCGATACTCGAAATTTGGTCCGAAAAGCTACTTTTTGCGTACGGCCGAATTAGGACTCGGGACCACTCCCATTGAGTTTAAAATGCCGTTTGCGACCTTTTTGAGTATAAGCTTCGATACGTTTGGAGAAAGTTGATTTTTGCTACTTTTTCACTTTGGGTTTGGGTTTGGGCTCAGCCCTATGTTTGACTTATACTCAAATCTGAGCCACTCCTCCCTATTCACCCTCACTTTCTCCTCTTTTCAGTTTTAAAGCATCAATGGTAGGAGAGATGGGAAATTAAAAATCCAAAACCCTAGTTTCCTTTTTGCAAATCAAGCTCTAGCTCCAAACTAGTAGAAGAACCCATTAGTAAGCTTCTCTTCTTCTTCTTCAACTCTTTCTCTCTTTGATTTCAGAAAATTCCTAAACCTAAGTTGGGAAATGTTTCTGTTTTTTTAGCTTAGAATCAAGCTTCTTGAGTTGGATTTGAAGAGTGGTTGATTCCCCTTTGCTTTCAAGCTTCTTCTTCAATCGTTTGGGTTCAAAGGTGAGATTTTTATCTCACATCTATGCTTATAATTATCTTCGAATGTTAGGTATGAATTCCTAATACTTATTCGTGTGCATTAGCTTTTGGTTTGGATTGATTTGGTGAATATTCTAATTTTTGGTGTTTTGGGTTCAGTTCTTTAAAAATCATAGCTTTGATGTTCAAATATGTTTTTGGTGATGCAACAAGGAGCTCATAGGGCCGCGTACTCGATTGGCATAAATCCTTAGTGCCGATGCTCGAGTGGTTGCAATTTGGTAGTGATTGGCCATTGTATTCAATGGGCTAGGATGGGACTGGGAACAGGTTCGGCCGACTGAGCCCTGTGGCCGGTCGACCGACCTGCTACTATGGTGCATAGGCACCTTTCTGTCTCCGGTCGACTGGCTTCAGGGCCCAGCCGGCCGACCAGCTTCCCGAGACTTTTTTGGAACAGGGTCCGGTCGACCGAGCTCTGTAGCCGGCCGACCGACCTGGTGTATTTTTGCCTAATTCGCCTAGTTGTTTGAATTTCCAACTTTAATCGACTCGTGTTGTTTCCTATGTGTTGTTATCATTTGCTACGACTTTTATGACCCCTTTTTAGGGATTTTGAATATCCATTTCGATGGATTCTTTATCGATTTCGTTGGATTTTTATTCACATCTTCTTATGTGAATTTTGGTGACTGATTGTTTCTACAATCTTCTTTGTGATTTGTCACTTTAAAAATATAAAGGTTTTCTATACTAGTAGTAAATATCAAAACTCTTTCTTCAAATGATTTCAACACTATTTTATAACAAAGCTCGTTTTCTCAAACCGATTTCCGATCTATTAGTATATACAAACCTTTACCTCACTCGTATGAGAAATCTAATTAAACGACTTAGTAAAACAAGTGGTATGAAACACTTGCGTTTACTTCGTCGGTTAATTCTTGGACTCGTTCGATTGAAACTCTTGTGACAATTTTCTAGTGGAGATCTACATTTGTTCGTAAATATTTAAGTTAAGCTAGTGGTTATGGGACATGAAGCTAAGCTCATATATTTACTAGCTTACTGTAATTGACACTTCTTGATGATCATGACGATTATTTTCGTGATTTAGACTAGCAATGTGCGATGTCTCTTTGTCTGCGAGGGAGACTAAACCCCATTTTGTGGAGTTTCGACTCATATTGATGGGGTAGCGCCCCATGGTCTTTGGGCCGTTCATGTGTCAAAAAATTAAATGGCTAGCTACCATGAGATAGCGTCTTGTTCGTGTGATACATATGTTGGTGAGTTTTCATGCTCCCGTTCGTGTGATAGGCCTCCCCCCTTTTTTGTGTGATTTCTGGATTTCGTGTGTCGAATTCTGGAATTTCTTCTTCACCTATTTTTTTGATTTCTATTGATATGATTTATCAATTTTTGTGCATAGGTGAATTTGTGTGTCATTGACTTTTGTGATTGAGATTGATATAATCGTCAATATGTATGGTTTGGTGAACGAAATAAAGATTATGACAATTCCTTTGATTCTTGTGTAGATTTGGTAATATTGATTAAACTTTTGTTGATTTTCAATTACTTATATATATCACAGCTTGGCATTGTGATTATTATGTGTTTAGTCATATCTCTTATTCTATATCGTTTCATCTGATATTTATAGTTAGACTGATCCGTTTATTATTTTCTTATTAAATAATACTCGGGTCAGACCGAGATGTTACAGTTGCTTCTGCTTGACTTTACATCCGGGATTACCTCCTTGACTTTTGGTTAACTACTTAGATTAGTAGTTTTTGTTGTATACATTTGAGATATAGACTCCATAATATATGCTTATTCTTTTGTCTAGTTCGTGTAACTATTCTTTTGTGATATTGTGGATCTTTTTAGACCACTACTCTGATGTACACTTCCTAGTGTAATATTCATATCTATTTCCGCCTTTGTGATACGAATTGTCTGTGACTGATTTATGTTATGTTTATTTCTATATTTGTTTCTGAAGATATTATAGCCACTGTGTAGTAGCTTTGAGTTTGTGTCGGTATGTCGGATTTCCCTCTTGAATAAGAAAGGCATGTTATGCTATCTGACATATCGATGCTCGCGCAAAGCAATTACACGGATGGTCGCTCCACAACCGCCTTATTCTCCGTGCTAGTTGACAGCATTCACCGTAATGTTCTTGGCTAGCGTGGGTATAGAGGTGGGGCGTCACAGCTTGGTATCAGAGCAAAACTTCGGAACAATATGGAATATTATAACAAGGATCATCGTCCTAAGTCCATCTTAGGAGTCGTGCTTTAGGATTTACTTCGAGTCCTCGTACCGATTTATCCTATTTTCTTTTATGATTCCTTGTTTTATCTATCAAGATTTATTGATCTTCATTAGTGAATAATCTTCTTCTTGTTCTTCTTTCTTTCTGAAGGAAGAGAAATGTCTAGACCTGGCCGCCCCAGAGCCGTACCATCTAGCACTCCACCCCAGGATAGAGTTTTTATGACTGCTCAACAGCTTCTTGATTTAGTGACGAATGCTCAAGCAGCTGGAGCTAACCCGGAACCTACTCACCCAAAGTCGGGGTTTGCACGCTTGTGCAGCGATTACACTAATTTGGGTGGGAAGCCATTCATATGTTCCGAAACTGTTATTGAAGTACAGGCTTGGCTAAGGTCATGCGATCGAATCTTTTCTCGCATGAATCTTATTGACCTTCACCGAGTTCAGGTGGCCTCTAGTATGCTCCAAGAAAGAGCATTGGACTGGTACGAGCTTCTTATTTCTGAGATTAACGAAGCGGATCTCACCTGGGAGAAATTTCGAGAGCGCTTCGAGTTAAAATTCATACCAGAAGCAGAGAAAGTGACATTGGCTCGATGATTTATAGACCTTGTTCAAGGTGAGTCCTCCGTGACTGATTATGTCGCCTCCTTCGAGTCGCTTTCTAAATACGGGGTTGAATACATCAACACCCCTTTAAAGAAGAACCAGAGGTTCGTCTATGGCTTAAACAAAAGTCTCAAGAAGCCATTACTTCTAAAGTTAGAAGTTTCTTTCGACCAACTCATTGATATCGCTCTTCGTCTTGAAGAAGCGGATAGGGAGAATGATGTTGAAGTGGTGGGTTCCAAACCAAACTTCAACAACAAGAAGAGGCCAAACAAATTCAAAGGTCCTTATCCCAATAAGAAAGCGAAGCAAGCAACTCCTTCTGCAAAGACCTTTTCAGCTACTAAAGGGAAATGCTTTAACTGTGGTTCTAGAGACCATTTTGCGAACAAGTGTTCAAAGCCTCGTACTTGTCGCTATTGCAAAAGCCCGGACCATTTTATGCATTTATGTCCCAAACTTCAAAATAGGAAGGAGGGAAAGCTTAATGTTGCTCAAGCCCTTGGCAACACATCTCGTGGCCAAGGTATATCTCATTCTATCCTTAATGGAATTATTTTATTTCATGATCACCCTATTCGAGTTCTTTTTGATACGGGTGCGTCCCATTCTTTTATATCAAAAGAACTTGTTGATACTTTTTCTTTGGATGTTTGTATTTAATGACTTCTTTGAGAATTGCGAATCCGGTTGGTGGATCCGCATCAATCAGTTTACTGTGTAAAGATGTCGAGATTATTTTGTGTGATTTTTCTTTCCGAGCCAATTTGCATGTCATGCGTTATTTAGGCTTTGGAATGATTTTGGGAATGGATTGGCTTCACCGTTATGAAGCTCATATCCTATGTCCTGAGTGGACTATTCATCTTAGACATCCTCAATCTGTTAAGCAGATTTCTATTAATCTTAAAGATTCGGATTCCAGCTTGGTTGCATCTTTATATTCTTTAAATCCTCGTGATGACGATGATGATGATGAGGGTGATATTATTTCTCTTCTTCACGTCGTTCATGAATTTTTCGACATATTCGAGCCCGTTTTAGGATTACCACCTAAGCGAGCAATTGAGTTCAGAATTATACTCATTCCTGGAGCTCGACCTATCACTCGCCCTCCTTATCGTATGTCCAATAAAGAAAACGAGGAGATGCGTAAACAATTATCCGAATTGGAGACGAAGCAATTTATTCGCTCTAGTTCCTCGCCTTGGGGAGCTTCAGCTATTTTTGTGAAGAAATCCGATGGAACGCTTAGGCTTTGCGTTGACTACCGCAAGTTAACGATCTTACTATCAAAAATAAATATCCATTACCTCGGATTGATGATCTATTCGATCAACTTAGTGGTGCTAGAGTCTTTTCACAATTAGACTTAGCTACTGGATTTCATCAGCTTCGTATTGCAGAGGATAGCATTCCTTTGACATCATTCCGTACTCGTTATGGATCTTATGAATGGCTTGTTATGCCATTTGGTCTAACAAATGCTCCGGCTTATTTCGTTGACCTTATGAATGGAGTTTTCAAAGACTTCCTCGACCGGTTTGTTCTCATCTTTATTGATGATATTCTTGTGTATTCAAAAACCGAGGAGGAGCATGAAAAGAATCTTCGGATTGTGTTGGAAACTCTTAGGAGTAATCATTTAAAAGCAAAATTTTCTAAATGCCATTTTTGGCAATCTTGTGTGAAGTTTCTCGGTCATATTATTTCGGAATCCGGAATTTCCGTGGATCCTTCAAAGATTGAAGCGATTCAAGATTGGAAGAGACCGGAGAGTGTGACGGAGATTCGTAGTTTTCTTGGATTGGCAGGTTGTTACCGCCGTTTTATCAAATACTTTTCTAAGATTGCCGTGCCTCTCACTAGCGTAACGAAGAAAGGTGTTAAATACATTTGGTCGGACAAATGTGAAACGTCTTTTCAGTAACTAAAGGGACTTCTTTCTAATGCTCCTATTCTTGTTATCCCAGAGGGGAATCAAGATTTCGTTGTTTATACCGATGCTAGTCGCGTTGGTTTAGGTGCCGTTCTTATGCAAAGAGAATGTGTTATTGCTTATGCTTCTAGGCAATTAAAGCCTGCTGAGACTAGATATGCCACTCATGATTTAGAACTCGCGGCTATTGTTTTTGCTCTTCGGATTTGGCGTCATTATCTTTTAGGAGAGAAATTTGTTCTTTATACTGATCATAATTCTTTGAAGTATTTATTCTCTCAAAAGGAACTTAATTTGTGTCAATAACGTTGGCTCGAGTTCCTTGCTCCTTATGATCTTGATATCCTTTATACTCCCGAAAAGGGAAACCGCGTTGCCGATGCACTTAGTCGAAGGCAACAAGCGGCTGTTTCTATGATGATATCCGATTGGAATGACCTCGAGATTTTATCCACTTGTGAGATTCGAGACCGCGTATCCGATTTATGTTCATCTCTTGTTTTATGTAGCCTTGAGGCTCATCCTTCTCTTTTTGACCGCATTCTTGAAGCTCAAAGGCTAGATCCCGAATTGGCTCTTCTTGGCCAAAATATTAAGGATAAAATTGATATTGAAGGTTTGAAAGACTTTGATATCGATTCTTGTGGCGGCATTCGAAGATTTGGTAGACTTATCGTGCCAAATATTAGTAATCTTCGTAAAGATATTTTAGAAGATTCTCATCATTCTAAATTTACCATTCATCCCGGTAGTAGTAAAATGTACGCGGATATGAAGCGACTTTATTACTGGGAGGGAATGAAACTTGACATCGCTAACTTCGTTAAGCGTTGCATGACTTGCCAAATCGTTAAGGCCGAACATCAAAGGCCCGGTGGGTTATTGCAACCTTTAGAAATTCCAATTTGGAAGTGGGACCAAATTTCCATGGATTTTATAGATGGCCTTCCCCGTTCTCGTTCGGGTCATGATAGCTTATGGGTGATTGTTGATAGGCTTACTAAATCTGCCCATTTTATTCCCGTTCGGTCTAACCGAACCGTTCCTCTTTTGGCCAAACTCTTTGTTAAAGAGATTGTTAAATTACATGGAGTTCCTACTTCTATAGTTAGTGATCGTGATCCATTGTTTACTAGTGGATTTTGGAAGAGTCTTCAAAAAGCTTTAGGAACGAAGCTTAATTTTAGCACCGCTTATCATCCCCAGTCTGATGGACAAACTGAGCGTGTGAATCAAACTCTTGAAGATCTTCTTCGTACATGTGTTCTTGATTTTGGTGGAAGTTGGGAAGATCATATTTCACTTGTTGAATTTTCCTATAATAATAGCTTCCAATCTAGTATTGGTATGGCACCTTTCGAGGCACTCTATGGAAGGCCATGCCGATCTCCTTCTTGTTGGCTTGAGGCCGGTGAGAAGCTGGTTTTAGGTCCAGACTTTATTCTTGATTCCACAGAGAAGATTGAACTTATTCGACATAGGATGAAAGAAGCCCAGAGTAGACAAAAGTCCTATGGCGATAACCGAAGAAGGAAATTAGAATTTTCTGTGGGAGATCTTGTGTTCATTCGTGTTTCACCTATGAAAGGTGTTGTACGTTTCATTTGATCGGGAAAGTTAGCGCCTAGATATATTGAGCCATTTCCTATCACTGAACGTATTGGTTCCATGGCTTTTCGCCTTTTATTACCGGCTCAATTTTCTGCTATCCATGACGTGTTTCACGTTTCTCAACTTCGGAAATGTCTTCGAGATTCCGATTCTATTCTTGAGCCCGATGTTGTGGAAGAGATTGAAGTTTCGCCTAATTTAACTTATGAGCAGCATCCTATTCGAATTATTGCTTCGGAGGTCAAACGACTTCGAAATAAAGATGTTTCGCTTGTGAAAGTTCAATGGTTTCAAATCCTAATGATTATTCTTGGGAATCTAAAGAGTTCATCGAGCGATCACATCCGGACTTGCTTTCCCGTGCTCTTTAAGGTGAACTTCTTATTTCAAATTTCTTTTGTGTTGAATATGCTTTTATGGTTGTTACTATATATCTTCTTCTTAAATATTGCGACGACGCAATTTCTTTAAGGAGGGGAGTCTGTAAGAACCCTCATATTTGTCGATTTTTACATTTAAATATTTTATTTAAATATTTTATCGATACTCGGAATTTAGTCCGAAAAGCTACTTTTTGCATACGGCCGAATTAGGACTCGGGACCACTCCCATTGAGTTTAAAATGCCGTTTGCGACCTTTTTGAGTATAAGCGTCGATATGTTTGGAGAAAGTTGATTTTTGCTACGTTTTCACTTTAGGTTTGGGTTTGGGCTCAGCCCTATGTTTAACTTATACTCAAATCTGAGCCACTCCTCCCCATTCACCCTTACTTTCTCCTCTTTTCAGTTTTAAAGCATCAATGGTGGGAGAGATGGGAAATTAAAACTCCAAAACCCTAGTTTCCTTTTTGCAAATCAAGCTCTAGCTCCAAACTAATAGAAGAACCCATTAGTAAGCTTCTCTTCTTCTTTTCCAACTCTTTCTCTCTTTGATTTCAGAAAATTCCTAAACCTAAGTTAGGAAATGTTTCTCTTTTTTTAGCTTAGAATCAAGCTTCTTGAGTTGGATTTGAAGAGTGGTTGATTCCCCTTTGCTTTCAAGCTTCTTCTTCAATCGTTTGGGTTCAAAGGTGAGATTTTTATCTCACATCTATGCTTATAATTATCTTCGAATGTTAGGTATGAATTCCTAATACTTATTCGTGTGCATTAGCTTTTGGTTTGGATTGATTTGGTGAATATTCTAATTTTTGGTGTTTTGGGTTCAATTCTTTAAAAATCATAGCTTTGATGTTCAAATATGTTTTTGGTGATGCAACAAGGAGCTCATAGGCCCGGGTAGTCGATTGGCATAAATCCTTAGTGCCGATGCTCGAGTGGTTGCAATTTGGTAGTGATTGGCCATTGTATTCAATGGGCTAGGAGGGGACTGGGAACAGGTTCGGCCGACCGAGCCCTGTGGCCGGTCGACCGACCGCTACTATGGTGCATAGGCACCTTTCTGTCTCTGGTCCGGTCGACTGGCTTTAGGGCCCAGCCGACCGACCTGCTTCCCGAGACTTTTTTGGAACAGGGTCCGGTCGACAGAGCTCTGTAGTCGGCCGACCGACCTGGTGTATTTTTGCCTAATTCGCCTAGTTGTTTGAATTTCCAACTTTAATCGATTCGTGTTGTTTCCTATGTGTTGTTATCATTTGCTACGACTTTGATGACCCCTTTTTAGGGATTTTTGAATATCCATTTCGATGGATTCTTTATCGATTTCGTTGGATTTTTATTCACATCTTCGTATGTGAATTTTAGTGATTGATTTTTCCTACAATCTTCTTTGTGATTTGTCACTTTAAAAATATAAAGGTTTTTTATACTAGTAGTAAATATCAAAACTCTTTCTTCAAATGATTTCAACACTATTTTATAACAAAGCTCGTTTTCTCAAACCGATTTCCAATCTATTAGTATATACAAACCTTTACCTCACTCGTATGAGAAATCTAATTAAACGACTTAGTAAAACAAGTGGTATGAAACGCTTGCGTTTACTTCGTCGGTTAATTCTTGGACTCGTTCGATTGAAACTCTTGTGACAATTTTCTAGTGGAGATCCACAATTTGTTCGTAAATATTTAAGTTAAGCTAGTGGTTATGGGACATGAAGCTAAGCTCATATATTTACTAGCTTACTGTAATTGACCCTTCTTGATGATCATGACGATCATTTTCGTGATTTAGACTAGCAATATGCGATGTCTCTTTGTCTACGAGGGAGACTAAACCCCGTTTTGTGGAGTTTCGACTCATATTGATGGGATAGCGCCCCATGGCCTTTGGGCCGTTCGTGTGTCAAAAAATTAAATGGCTAGCTACCATGAGATAGCGTCTCATTAGTGTGATACATATGTTGGTGTGTTTTCATGCTCCCGTTCGTGTGATAGGCCTCCCCCCTTTTTTTTTGTGATTTCTGGATTTCATGTGTCGAATTCTGGAATTTCTTCTTCACCTATTTTTGTGATTTCTATTGATATGATTTATCAATTTTTGTGCATAGGTGAATTTGTGTGTCATTGACTTTTGTGATTGACATTGATATAATCGTCAATATTTATGGTTTGGTGAACGAAATAAGGAGTATGACAATTCCTTTGATTCTTGTGTAGATTTGGTGATATTGATTAATCTCTTGTTGATTTTTAGTTACTTATATATATCACAGCTTGGCGTTGTGATTATTATGTGTTTAGTCATATCTCTTATTCTATATCGTTTCATCTGATATTTATAGTTAGACTGATCCGTTTATTATTTTCTTATTAAATAATACTCGGGTCAGACCGAGATGTTACAGTGCTTCTACTTGACTTTACATCCGGGATTACCTCCTTGACTTTTGGTTAACTACTTAGATTAGTAGTTTTTGTTGTATACATTTGAGATATAGACTCCTTAATGTATGCTTATTCTTTTGTGTAGTTCGTGTAACTATTCTTTTGTGATATTGTGGATCTTTTTAGACCACTACTCTGATGTACACTTCCTAGTGTAATATTCATATCTATTTCCGCCTTTGTGATATGAATTTTCTGTGACTGATTTATGTTATGTTTATTTCTATATTTGTTTCTGAAGATATTATAGCCACTATGTAGTAGCTTTGAGTTTGTGTCGGTATGTCGGATTTCCCTCTTGAATAAGAAATGCATGTTATACTATCTGACATATCGATGCTCGCGCAAAGCAATTACACGGATGGTCGCTCCTCAACAGCCTTATTCTCCGTGCTAGTTGACAGCATTCACTGTAATGTTCTTGGCTAGCGTGGGTATAGAGGTGGGGCGTCACAGGATTGCTCAAAATTGCTGAATTAATTTCATTTAATGATATATGATTTGTTTGAACAATCTGTGATTGACTGTAGTGTAATTTGAAATTATTGGATGCTATGGTATTACTGGTGTTTGCGCCAAAATTGGTCACAAACCCCAAGTGTTGTGAAAGCACCAGTGTTGGAATATAAATCAGCAATATTCAAACACAAATCACAGATCTAAGCAGTAAAACAGGAATTATAAACAAGGACACACGATTTATAGTGGTTCGGCTATCTCCGGCCTACGTCCACTTCAAAGGTTTTCTCTTTTTATTGATGTTCTTCGCTGATTACAATTGATTATAGCGGATTACAATGGATTATAGCTCTGAAATTCAAGTACAATGATGGTAATGAAATGCAAAAAAGAGCATGGTGGAATCTTGGTGCTTTAGAGCCTTGATCTTGCCAAAGAGAAATCGATCCCTTTTATGAATGACCTGGGGCTCTATTTATAGGCGTAGGAGGCTGATATTTGTCCTAAAAGTCAGGTGGACCGCTTCTGGCACGTGAGGGGGCCCACATGGCCGAAACCTGGAGATCCGGGCCCACATTGGGATCGATTCGACCCTTGGTTCGAATCGATCAAGAAATTGTCCAATCGTGATGAAACTTGGCGTGGACATTCTTCGACATGTAGACGAACTCCTGTAAAAATTTCATGGGATTTGGATCAGTGGATTGAGAGTTATCATCGATTCGAAATGATGTTTCTCGGTACGCTGTTTGGCTCAAATTGATCAATTCGAATCGAATACTTCGAATCGATCTAAGGGCGTGTAAGTGGGTTGACGTGGTGCGCCTTCTTCGAGTCGATCCATGTTTTTCGCCAAGTTGATTGGGTCGACTCCGAGTTCTTTGCCGTGCTCACTGGATGGCTTCGTGTGTTGGATTCGAAGGTCTGCTTCGAATCGATGGAATGGTACTCGTTCGAATCGATCCAAATGCGTCACTTCGGATCGATTCGAAGTCGCCTTTAACATGTTGGATTCGAAGAGAGGTCATCGTGATGGATTCGAGGGATATGGAGTCGAAGTCGATGGAGTCGAAGTCAATGGTGTCGAAGCAGGTATTGGTTGATGGATTTGAGCGTCGTCTCTTCTTATGGATTCGAACATGGTGGGTTCGAACTAGATGGGTTCGAACTGAGCAACGTCCATCCCTCTTAACTCGAATCCATCATAACTTGAGCATACGACCTCGGATTGACTTGAAATTTGAGGTGCGGTCTTCTATGATCTCTCTTGTCATGTCCTATCAATTGTGGCCCGATCCGGACTCAGACAAAATTCATCGATATCCATGGTTATCCTGCAATGCATGGTCGACATTCGAGAATAGTAATCATTGATTTTTAGTAAATTTTGGGTATCTCAACTTTGCCAAAAGTTGGGATAACACTTTGCCCCCCAAAACATGCCTTTTTGTAAAAGGTATGTTTTGAACGGTCTTAAATCAAGCGTAGTAAATTCATGTTTCACTCATAGCTGTAGTATTATCAATCAAGTTTATGGCTGTTAGAAGCCAAATCAGCATTCGTTCTTTCCATAGAAGTTGAGAATGAAGTTTCGTATTCTCTCCGGACTATTATTGGCTACTCTAAACCCTAACTAAGTCCATTCTAGACTTAGTGATTGAATAGAAAGATCCTATTGCACTCTGGCGTTGCCTTCTATCCCTTGCACTCTGGTCCCAGTTAGGACGTATAACGATGTCATGGTCTTTCTAGACCGATCATAGCCTCTCTGGGATCTTGCTGGATCCCATCCTGTCACTCTCCGGTGAAGGGGAAACGGCGCTTAAGTGAGTTGATCCTGTCGCTCTCCGGCGAAGCAACTCACTTCTTGCACTCCGGTTCAGTGTATCTGAACATTAAGCGATGTCTTGGTCGTTCGAGACCGAACATAGCCTCTCCGGGCTCTTGCTGGATCCCATCCTGTCACTCTCCGGTGAAGGGGAAACAACGCTTAAGTGAGTTGATCCTGTCGCTCTCCGGCGAAGCAACTCACTTCTTGCACTCCGGACCCCGTCTCTCCCGGTAGGGTCATAAAGCGATCATGTTTGTATTGGTATTTAATGTTCATCCTTTGATTCTCTGGTCAAAAGGTTTATTTCAAGAAGTTCTAATTTATTTATTTAAATTCAAGTTCTAGATGTTCAATCTCAAACATCAGAAAAAAGCTAAGGATTGCCTCTCCGGGCATGTCGGTTTATCTCCATCTCAGAGCATGCCTAGGGATCTCTCCAGTTCCCGTACATGTGTAAGTGGAGTAACCGTTTATTCTGAAAATAAATCTAAATTATTCGACCGAAGCCCAAATCCTGGACTTGTCCCCTGCCATCTTTAATCAGTTGATGACGAGTCGTGATCCCGATCCAGGATCGTTCCTGTTAGGTGGAGGTGGTAGTCGTTCAGGCCTTACTGCCGCTGTCCGTTCTCTGACAAATTGTGGCAATCTACCACCCCTATCATGTTCTTCCACCTCATCCTTTAGGTGGCGATATTCATCTGTAGTGTGGCCATCCAGCTCATGGAATAGGCAGTATTTTCCAGTCCTGCGCTCCCGCTCAGTGGGATCCCTTGCAGGTGGCTTTCGATAGGGGAGTTGCCCCCGAGTTTCAGTGTAGATTCTTTCTAGGCCTGCAGTCAGATCCGTGTATTGCCTGAATCTTGGTTCTTGGAATTTCTTCCGTTTATCAGGACCATCATGTCTGTCATCCTGTTTCCTTTTTCCTTTGTCTACTACAGGCTGTTCTCTGGGGATTTCTTCGCTCCGCGCGGTATTTATTTTCCGACTCTCGGCTCATGATTCTTCTAATCGGATGAACTTCTCAGCTTTATGAAAGAATTATCCAAGATCTTGCGGTGGATCTTTAGTTAGAGAATCTTTAAATTTGGTGCCTTCCAAGACTCCTGCCACCGCCGCTATTAAAATCATTGATTGATCCGGGCGATCCACGAAATTCACTGTCACATTGAATCTCAATAGAAAATCTTTTATGGACTCTCCGGTCCTTTGCTTGATTGAAGCTAAAGTCATCACACTCTTGGGTCGCGTTACGTGGACCCTGAACTGTCTCATGAAGCAGTCAACAAGCTCGCTCCATGTTCCTATCGATCCAGTCTCCAGTTGTCTGAACCATAGTGAAGCTAAATCTGATAAATATAGAGGGAAGCATCGGGCCATCACTTCCTCGGATGCCCCCAGCACTTCCATGTGCCTGATATATCTGGTAATATGCATGGTCGGGTCTGATCTCCCGTCATAAGGTTCTAGCGCTGGTAGTTTGAAATTTGGAGGGTTCCTTGCGTTTCGGATGTTTGGAGTGAATGGACTCCGACTAACTTCTTCCAGACCTCCGCTAGGCAATCCTCCTCTCATGATTCTTCGCATGAGGCCAATCATTCTCTCGTCTCCTTCCAGTGGTTGACCTTTTGTTAAACTTCTATCATGCCCCCCAAGCCTTGAAGGGAATTCCGGTACGTATTCTTCTGGTGGCTCGTTAGCATATGCATTGGCTCCAGCTTGTTGAGCTCCATCTGTTGGTCTTCCAGTATCGGACCCTGAGGGTCTGCCCCCAAGGCCTTGTTGACCACCTTCAACTCCGGCATTCTGGCCTTGAACCTGTCCTTCATTAGCTTCTGCAATCCTAATTCCCTGTCCCGCACTCGTAGCTGTTGTAGTTGTCCAAGGTTTTGCATGTTTGTCGCCCTCGTTTGCTCGAGGAAATTCTGCAGCATCTCCTGTTGACTCTTCATCATGCTTTCGCGCAATGAATTAGCCATAGCCTCCATCTCGTCTCTACTGATGTAGATGGAAGCTTGTCCTTCTCCTGATCCTGAGGATGCTTCTTGGCTTCCTCCTTGTTGGCTCCTATCAACTCTTTGTCTTGTTTGTCGAGTCATTGTTTCCGGATTGGAGTTTCTTCAAACTTTTGAATCTAAATTCTGAATCTGATGTAGCGGGTGCTGGTTCTTCTCGGTGAAAGCACCAAAGTGTTTGCGCCAAAATTGGTCACAAACCCCAAGTGTTGTGAAAGCACCAGTGTTGGAATATAAATCAGCAATATTCAAACACAAATCACAGATCTAAGCAGCAAAATAGGAATTATAAACAAGGAGACGTGATTTATAGTGGTTCGGCTATCTCCGGCCTACGTCCACTTCAAAGGTTTTCACTTTTTATTGATGTTCTTCGCTAATTACAATTGATTACAGTGGATTACAATGGATTATAGCTCTGAAATTCAAGTACAATGATGGTAATGGAATGCAAAGCAGAGCCTGGTGGAATCTTGGTGCTTCAGAGCCTTGATCTTGCCAAAGAGAAATCAATCCCTTTTCTGAATGACCTGGGACTCTATTTATAGGCGTAGGAGGCTGATATTTCTCCTAAAAGTCAGGTGGACCGCTTCTGGCACATGAGGGGGCCCACATGGCCGAAACCTGGAGATCCGGGCCCACATTGGAATCGATTCGACCCTTGGTTCGAATCGATCAAGAAATCGTCCAATCGTGATGAAACTTGGCGTGGACATTCTTCGACATGTAGACGAACTCCTGTAAAAATTTCATGGGATTTGGATCAGTGGATTGAGAGTTATCATTGATTCGAAATGATGTTTCTCGGTACGCTGTTTGGCTCGAATCGATCAATTCGAATCGAGTACTTCGAATCGATCTAAGGGCGTGTAAGTGGGTTGACGTGGCGCGCCTTCTTCGAGTCGATCCATGTTTTTCGCCGAGTTGATTGGGTCGACTCCGAGTTCTTTGCCGTGCTCACTGGATGGCTTCGTGTGTTGGATTCGAAGGTCTGCTTAGAATCGATGGAATGGTACTCGTCCGAATCGATCCAAATGCGTCACTTCGGATCGATTCGAAGTCGCCTTTAACATGTTGGATTCGAAGAGAGGTCATCGTGATGGATTCGAGGGAGATGGAGTCGAAGTCGATGGAGTCGAAGTCAATGGTGTCGAAGCAGGTATTGGCTGATGGATTCGAGCGTCGTCTCTTCTTATGGATTCGAACATGGTGGGTTCGAACTAGATGGGTTCGAACTGAGCAACGTCCATCCCTCTTAACTCGAATCCATCATAACTTGAGCATACGACCTCGGATTGACTTGAAATTTGAGGTGCGGACTTCTATGATCTCTCTTGTCATGTCCTATAAATTGTGGCCCGATCCGGACTCGGACAAAATTCATCGATATCCATGGTTATCCTGCAATGCATGGTCGACATTCGAGAATAGTAATCATTGATTTTTAGTAAATTTTGGTTATCTCAACTTTGCCAAAAGTTGGGATAACAACTGGCTTGGATTTTGATATTTTAAAATATCATATATATATATATATATATTGAGTTTAGAGAAAAATTTAAAACGGATTTTGGAAATAAAAATATTAATAGTGAATTATGGATTTATTAAAAAGAAATGAATTTTAGGTAGAATAATTAGTTTGATTTTAAATTTGTATTCAATCATTTCTAAAAATGAAAAATAGGGATTTTTGAATAATGTAAATAAAAGGGTTTTTAAAATACATAACTTAAGCGATGTTGTTTAAGTATAAGAGGATTTATTTTTAAGTCAAGATTTAAATAATGAGAAGAATGAAAAGGGAATTTGAACATAAAATATGAAAGTGTTATACTAGATTTTAAATGATGAAAAGAAAGTGGAATATAGATGAGTTATTTAAGAAATTGATTTGAAAATGGAATTCAAATTAGAAATCGATTTAAAATCGGTTAAGTAGTGTGGAACTGTTGTAAACGGGAAAATGAGGGTATGGAATTTTTAAACAAGGTTTATAAGTAAAGCAAATGATTATTAGTGGATTAATTGAAATTATAAACTCATGATGCGGATTTATAATGTGATGGCGAAATCGGCTTTAAAAATAAATGATAAATTTATTTTTAGAAATATGGAAAGGGGATTTACGAAATCGGGACGTAAATCAAATTGGGAATAAATCGAGAGAGGTTTATAAACGTTGGATTGGTTATATTGGAGTTGGAAAATATATTTTTTATCAAGAAATTCAGTTATTTTAAAAAGGGGAATTTGAAGTGTTAATGAGAAAATTTAAAAGTGTTAAGAATATTTCAGAAAAAAATTAATTATTTAGTTGTTTTAAATTGTTTAAAGTATATTTAATTATTAATTAAGCTAGTTTACAGTAAGTCAATTATTATTTGGAATTAATTAGTATTATTATTTTAAAAAGGGTAAATTATTCAATATTAATAATATTATATATAATAACTCTTATTTTAAAGTGTATTTTCCTAAAGTTTAACTTTAAAAATTATTATAGAAATTTTATAAGTATTATTTTGAAAAATTATTTAATAAAGTTTTCGACAAGCAATGGTATGCTTTCATGGAATAATCGGAGGCAGCGAGTGCTTGTAGTTAAGTTTTGGATTTCTATGGGATAGAGACATAACCATTGAGTTGTGAATCCATGGTTGATACCGAAGTGGTACTTTCCACATTATTTTTAGAAGGGTTTCTAATAATTTTGAAGCATAATTTGGGAATTTACTAAATTCGTTAAGATAAGTATATATTTTGGATAAAGTGAATTAAGCGACAGAAATTTAAATTGAATAAGACTTAGTGTTTATAAGTGGAAAATGGAATCTGTAATTGTATGATTGTTTATTTGATATTTAAATAACTGATTACCAAATAGACACAAAATATAACTTTGGGAATATCTACGAGAAATGAGAGAATTATATGGTACAGTTACCATTCGTGGTGCTATACTGTACGTATAAACTCGTTTCACTCTTCCAGGGCATTATTAGGAAATCCATCCACTGACGGTTAGGAGGTGATCTCCGATCTTATTTTCGTTTGTTTATTTCCTAAAGAACCGGGGTTGTGTTTATCGAGAAATATCGAACGTTGCTTCGAAGGGACCAGGATTGGATAAGTTATCTGAAAACCACTTCGATCCAAAGAGTACGTTTTCGAAGAGAAAACAAGAACATGGAGTCGAAGATGGAGAAGCGAAGTGCAAGGGATAATTGCTACTAATCTTGAGGATTTTTCCCAAAGTGGATGTAGCAGGAATAGTGCCTTCGGTTTCGTTCGAACCCAGAATGGACTTATATGGATAAATGATATCAATACATTTTTATTGGAGGATAATGAGCATTCTAAGTGAAAATTTCCTTTAAAAAGTAATCGTAGCCTCTAGCCTCATCAACCAAGAATGACTGAAAAGCAAGGAAGATGCAACAAGGCTAAGTGGGTCGTAGTTAATTAGGGTATGTTTATCACTTTTCTAGATACCCTCGGATATTATTACTACAATACATGGAAGGAGCTCGAAAAGGGTGGGAAAGCCCGACGTGATAGCATATTCGATCTGTCCAGGTTAGGGGTAGTCCGGCCTTGTGTTGCAGGGGATCCCGGCGTGGTCCTCGGTACGCTATTTCTAGGAGTGTACTATGATAGGTGGTACCCCAGAGCCTAGTCGTTCGTATGGAATCCATTCTCTAATACGCGCCTTTACGGTTTTGATTGTAGAGCCTAGTATGCTGCAATTTAATTAATGTAACAATTTCAGCTATTTGAATAAGTATTTGTTGTTAGACACTATTATAATATAAGTGGATTTGATATGAAATGTTTTCGTATATTGTAAGCCAAAAAGCCATCGTGTTTATTTGTGCCTTGGTCTTGCGAGATACCTTTGTTTTTCAAAGGATTTTGATGATTTTAATAATTCAAACTGAGTTCGTTTTTCATGTTGGTTTTCCAGACTGACTCGGGTGTTATTTTATTATAATGCTTGGGTCAGACCGAGTATTACAAATACAGGATAAGATCTATGGAGCTCAGGTGACGAGCTAGATGACAAAGATGTGTCACACGTACTTGATTTTTATTCCGATCTGTATTATAAGCCATATATTCAGCATTTTAAGGACAAGTTGTTATAATTGTCCGGTATTGTGTTATTGATGTGTTGTACTCTGATGATGTAATGTATAAATAACAGTTATAGCTCTTTTTGTAAAAAGACATGTTATTACCTATTGTATAATATTCCGCTGTGATTGTGAGATTTTGTGTTTTTATTTCTGTTTCTTCTTCTACCTCTTTCTTCTTTTCTTAATGATATGGTATTTCCGGCATTCGATTGCGTGGCATGTAATACAGTGAATGTATTGATGTCGATTTTCGGGCGTCGAAAATCCTGGTCGTGACAAAATCAACCTGGGAATTTTAAAAATGAAACTACCTTAATCTGATAAATAAAATGGATAGGATAAGGCACCTCACCTCCAACCGGGGTTATGGGTGATATTACTGTTTTTGATGTGTTTAACTTTTGTTAATTGTTGTTTTTACCTTATATTTTTCCATCCTTATAATTTGAAGGATGAAATTCTTTTAAGTTGGGGACAATGCAACGACCTAGAATTGGACCACATTAAAATATACTATTTAAAGTGATTTTAAGTATGAAATATATAACTTTTATGATTTAAACAATATTAGATAGGATTTGCGAAGAGAAACATACACAAACATAGACATAATTTCTTATATCGAAAAAGGTGACAAAATCCTGATTTCAGAAAAGCAAGTTTCAATGGTCGAATAAATTATTTTAATTAATTTGTCAGTGTTTATATATTTATATAAAATTATACTAATTTATTTCTTAAACTTGGTTTACATAAATAAATAGTTTAGCTAAAACGTCAAAATATGACCGTAAAATAGTTTATCGAAAATCAACGTTTTGTCGATTTAAAGTTGTTGCAACATTGTTGCACCTTTATGTGTATATACATGTACACATTTTAAATATGTTAAGTATTTATGATTAACCAATCAAGTTTACTTTTGCTAATTAAGGTCGGATATTTCTAGAAAATCATTAAGAAAAAGTAAACATAAAAGGATAAAATCATGTCAAAAAAGTTATGTGACAAAGTGATGGTTAGTTTTGAAAAAGTAAGATAAATCGAGGATATTTTGGTAGTTTTGTAAAAGGTTAATTTTGCAATTCAACACTCCTTACCTTTCCTACAAATGTCCATCCATTCTTCTAATTTTCTACACACTTCTCATTCTTCTTCTTCATATTTGAGCTTTCTTTTACTCATTAGTGGCTTCTCTTTTTAAGAGATGTTGGAGGGTTAAAAATAGTGAAGTGCTTAAGAACCTATCCACTAATTACTCTCTAACCTCTTCTTAATTCACTTCTTCTACTTCTCCTCTTTAAATGGCCTCAGGCCATGAGTATTGGGTTGGGGAGGCTATGGCCGTGAGCCATAGTGGAGAAAGGATGGTTGTGAGCATGGGTAAGATGGTGGAGTTTTTTATGAATGTATTGGTGAAGTTTATGTTAGTTTAGTGAAGTGTGGTTGGATAAGAATGTTGGTAGGAAGAATAGATTAAGTTAAACTTGTGTACTCATTTTTGAATTAACTAATAATTCCAAGTTTAGTAATATGAAAGGTAAGTATCTTAGATGATTAATATATTTGATAACTTGGATGAAATGTTGGTTGTTTACATGATTGTTAATATGGATGATTACTTGGTTTTATAAATGATAAGAGAAATTGTTATAAATTAACCATAGTTAATTAAATGAGAATTTAAATCCATATATATATATGTGCATGGAAATTATTTAGCCTCTTAATGATTTTAAAATATCTAATAAGGTTGGAAATGATACTATAACAATATACTATTATAGTATGAAATGAGATGGAAAATGGATTTGAAATATGAAAAATATTGTTTAAAATGAGTTTAAAATGATTTAAAAATGTTTTATAAACGTTTAAAAGTGTTTCCCTGAAATTTGAAAAGAAATTGAAAAACAAGTCAAAAGTAAACATGTCCCGTAATGATAGTTCACAATTTCGCGCCATAAAAGTTAAATAAGTGTACAAAGTGGAATATAGCTCGGAATCCTTTGAGATAAGAATTTTCCAGACTAGTATATGCATAGTTTTCAAATGGAAAAAGAAAATCAAGATTTCATCTTGTACATTTTAAAATATGTCCAAAACAAAGTTTTAGAAAAATCGCGCTTTTGCAATAAAGTGACCAAAGATAGAAATTGATATTTTCAATATTTTTAAAATATGGAAAAATATCTAAAAATATTTTAAAATACATTAAAAGTGATCTAAGTTGAAAAAATGGAATTTTAAATGAAAGGAAGTCAATATAGCTTTAAAACACCATTTACAATGATTTTGCACCAATTTTCTATAACATTGAAAATATGATCTAAACTTGGCGATTCTTTCCCGAATCATTTAGAAATGTTTTTAAATGAATAATAAAGGAATTTAAGATGATTTAATAAATAATTGAGTATGCGGAAATAATTAGTACAGTTATTTCGTCTGTGAGATCCAAGAAGACCTAGGTGAGGAACGGAACATATCAAAGGGAAAGCCCGGATGCTCCAAAATAAATATCAAACCGCTTTAACCCAAGATAAAATAAAGTTTAATAAGTATTTGATGGAATGAAGCATTTGTTATCATTTATTGTTGTGTTTATTTCATTAATTAATTGTTTTATTAGGCTCGGCCAGTTTATGAGCACTGATTATTATTTATTGATTATCGACTTTGCTCGACCAGTTTATGAGCAATTAATTATCCATATGCATGGGCTAGGCATAAAATAATTGTAGGCTAACACCTTGAGATTTATTTCACTATTTGACTATAAGGCGTTTAGCGGTAATATTTAGTTCACTTCAAGTTTTGAAAATTGGTTTTCAAGAAATGTTTTCCTTTAAAAGATAAAAAACAGAAATATTAGAGAATAAATATTTTGAAGCGATTATATAATAAAAGTGATTTATATAAAGAACGGTTTTATAACAATATTTTGTAAAATGGAAAGATTTTCGAGGACTAAACCCGATGGTTTTAAAATGATTTTCTAAAGGATATGGAAATAGAAGTTATTATAGATTTGAAGTATTTGTAATTGTTAGTGTAAATAATTTTGCCACTTCAGGATATAAAGTGATTTGTTATGCTACCGATGATTCAGGTAACCCATAACTAAAAAGTAGCAAGGAAGGTGCGGCTGTTCTATAGCCTCGGTATAGTACGCTCTCGTTATAGTGGGGTATTGTAGCGACCCGTAATTTTTTTGACTCTCAAAAATCAACGTCGATACGTTCACTATATACATGTCAAATATTCAAGTGCTGGAAATACCGATTGCTATGGTAAAGAAGAAAGAGATAGAAGAAAAATAAAACAACAAAATAGAATCCCACAGATGCAGCAGAACAAAATATAATATATAATAACATATTTTTATACAAAAGAATCTTTTTATCGAAGGATCTACACTTGCAATCGTCAGAGTAAAACAGTCAATACATCAATCTGGATAGTTATAATAACTTGTCCTCACACAGCGGAAATATAAATCAAGTACGGAGATACATCTCTATCATCCATCTCCTCTCTCGATCTCCAAAAGCATCTAACCTGAATCTGTAATACTCGGTCTGACCCGAGCATTATAATAAAATAACACCCGAATCAGTCTTGAAAACAAGCATGAGAAAACACACTCAATTTGAATTTTTAACTTTTTTCAAAATCCTTTGAAAACAAAGGTAACTTTTAAGACCACGTCACACATAAAAACGATGGATTTTTACCTTAAGGCAACCAAAGCAAGTTTTATTAAAATCATCTGATATTATAGTAGTGTCTATAGAAAGTAAATATAAAATATCTAAAATGCTTACATCTCACCTTTCAGAATAGTTTGGCACAATTAATGTCGTACGACACTTATTGGAGAATGGATTCCATACAACGACTAGGCACTAAGGTATCGCCTATCACGGTACACATCTAGAAAAATATACCAAGGACCTCACCGGGATACCCTACAACACAAGGCCGGCCCTATCTCAAACTTAGATAGAACTGAATATGTCATCACCCCGGCTGTTCCCACCCTTATCGAGAGCTCCTTTTCCATGCAACACCGTATCCGTAATTTGTAATATATCCGAGGGTATCTTAAAAGGTGATAACATACCCTATTTGGATGCGACCCAATTAACCTTGTTGCATCTTCCCTGATTTTCAGTCATTTTAGTTGATGAGGCTTGAGGCTACGATTACCTTTCAAGAAAAATTTCACTTATAATGCTCATCGTCCTCCAATGATGATGTTCTAATAGCATTCGTCCATACAAGTTGTGCTGGGTCTAGAAAAATCGAATCACCGTCTTCACTATCTTCACGATATCCATTCGTAACACTCAAATCGGGTCAAAATGGTTTTCGGATAATTAAATTTGATCCCGATATCTTCGAAACGATCAATGAAATTGGCCAATATTTGATAGTCGGTTATTTAACTATCAAATAACATCCATAAGCAGTCACTAGGGCCATATTATAATTTTCTTCCAAAAAATTCATTTTAAAATACCTTTACAAAGTTATATTTTCAAATTCCTTTCCATATTCCATTATTTGAAAACAATTTCAAATACTTAAATTCATAACAGGGTATTCCCGAACCATTTTAACACTTAAAAATATTTCCAGATTTCCATTTTAATACTTAGGAAAACGTTAGAAGTCTTATTTTCCAAAATCATTTCAAATACCAACTCTTCATGGAATATTTTGTAACTTATCCCATAAGTCCCCGCAATCACCAGTAAATTCCATTTAATAATTTCCAAAACCCAGTATACTTATTTATTACCCCATTCAACAATTTGTAACTTCTTTTATGAATTCAGATTTCATTTTCAAAGTTTCCATATTTAACATTTTAAATTCCATTTCCTCTCAATCCTATATATAATTTCTCTCCTCAAAATCATATCCATTTATAAGCCTATTTACGAATCTCGACAGAATTTATAAATAAAATTTTCAATCACTTCAAAACTCTATATGTATATATATAAAATAAGTATTTAAAAGAATAATAATTTATTTTTAAAACAAGTTTAAGTAGTCATTTAAAAATATCGAAACCCTCTTTATAAACATCAATAAAATCAATTTCAAAGCTGATTTTTAAAATTAGAATTTATTAAAATAAATATTAAGTATTTGAGAAATTCACTTTTAGATGTACTTTAATTCTCCTAGTTTAAATTTCATAGTCTGATATATAACGTTTTCCTTTAAAAACCAAACTTAATTTCTTAAAAATTAAAGAGTTTTTTTTTGAAATTCAAATAATCAATTCAATTTATAAATCCGCTGAATTTCGCAAACCATCGATTCCATTCTAGCATCCTATCCATTCCAGTTTTCAAAAATAGTATCCACTATCTTTTCCCCAACCCTGTTTCCATATTCTATTATAAGTTCACCATATGAATTATATATTCCCAAATTTTCATCTGTTATCGATTTCCTATATTTATAAACATCGTTTATAAATTTATAACTCTTTAAGTTTTACATTTTATAAAAATAATCTCATTTATAAAATTCCGTTTTATAAATTCAATTCCTTATAAATTCTACTCATTTCTGCCAATCCGTTCAATATCGATTTCAACTTCTTTTCATATTTTTCCAGAAATATCATTTAAAATCCATCGTTTAAAAATAATCCTTTACATAATTTATTTTAAAATCTCTATTCAAAACATTTTCACGAATAGTTAAATGCAACCCAAAGTCAATTATTGTTTTTATCCAAATCAATTTCTTAAAAATAATCCAAATTTCGATATAATTATTTTTATATTCGAAATCTCCTTTTTAATCCTACCAAATTCCATAAATAATATTTTTGGTATAAAATACCAAAAGCTAGGCCAGTGCTACTATAGGATCCAATAATTTACATCACAATAATAATCTATACTAGATTATTCTAATACATTATATATTATTTTGTATATGAAAAACAATCAATATAAATTTAAGGAAACTAGATGGATCTCTCCAACCTGTTTCCCCTTCATCCACAGATGTTAATACAACATAAAATTACCAATCCCACTTCGAGGGAGATATCGCTGTATATCTAGTCATCCGCTATTTTGCTGGCGCATAGGGTCTCATTCACTAAAATATACAGGAAGTTCAATTCATCTACTACTATATATACTACTATATACATAACATTCAAGTGATAATAATAATTATCCATCCATCCAATCAATAAATGATTTTCGACAATTTTAAACTAAACCAATAATCCAAGTCAAGTCATATTTACCCACCTTTATTTTGTTCTGATTTTATTGTGTAGATTCCGCATCTACGAATCCAACTCGACTTATTTTATTCATTTTGGACCTCGTATAAATAAATTATTAATATTTGAACCATTAATTAGCTAAACCAACAAATTTTTAAACATTAATAACCTTAAGCTTGATGATGAGATTAACTCACACCCTATACATCTCGACTCAGTTCCAGGTCATGATTGTTAGGAAATCCAATCTACGTTTGTGATGACAATAACTATACAATGAAAATCGAATATACATATATATTTATGTATACAAGTACTTGCTAGAACAACATCACTAGAAAGGCAAGAATGAGGCTCAAAGGACACTACAAGAGACTACAAGTTGATAGGTACAAGCAGGTAAAAGAAATGATGCACAAAAACAGACATGCACTATATCAGATGTCCGGGTGCACAAGCTAGATGTCTGAAATAGTTCTCTGGAACAACAAACAGGCTAAACCAGACATCTGGTAATAGCACTCAGACGTCTGACCTTTTACTATATTAAAAAAAATATAGTATCAGATGTCTGAAACAAATACTAGACGTCTGAATTCAAACTCGAACTTCAGAAATGAACTGCAACTGCCACATGTGGATAGACATCTCCACTTCTCTTCATCACAACTCTTCACCATCAATAGAAGAAACTTTAGAGGATTCATTAATGGATGTAACTACTCAAGATACCTATCTACAACTATATATATCATCAAGAATCAAGAACAAAAAAAACTTCATTTACTTACGCTTTCTAATTCTATACTCTATCATATATTCTTGATCTCTGCACTCTAGCAATCTTTACTTGTATTCATTCTTCCATATACTCAGTTCTTCATAGACAATATTCCTTAGAAATATATTGCAAGCAATTGTACTAATTAGTCAACATCCATGTTATATTAGAACACACATTTGACAAGAACAACTCATTGTAACCAAGCGTATTCCTCCTGGCGAAGCGAGGGTTTTTTGATAATCGAATTCTGAAGGGGAGCTTCGGGACTGGATGTAGGATGGAAGGTCTGAACCAGTTTAAAATTATGGTTTGCATATTCTATATTTACTTAGATTAATATTATTTGCATCATACATTTTGTCACATATACTTGCATATACATTACACGATTCATCCCGTAGATTTTCAATTGGTATCAGAGCATGGCTTGATCAAAGTACAGCAACACTTATCTGAATCATTTTAATATGGAAAGTATTTTTCAAGAAGGCCAATCCATAGCACGTCCCCCGCTTTTTAACGGTTCTAATTATGCATAGTGGTCAACACGTATGAGAATTTTTATGGAAGCTAATGGATTAGAAATTTGGTTAGCCACTTAAAATAAATATGAAGCACCTGACACTGCTATGAATACATAGAATGATGCCTAAAAAACTGCAGCTTCTAATAATGCCAAAGCTATGAATGTTTTATTTTATTCATTAGATAAGAATGAATTGTCACATGTCATATTATGTAACACTGCATATGATATTTGGCATACCTTACAAGTTACACACGAAGGCATGAACAAAGTTAAGCAAACTGAAATTTCAATTTTACGAAATTAGTTTTCATCTTTTAAAATGGAACAAAATAAATCTATCGTGGACATGCACTCTAGATTCCAAACTATTCAACACGATTTAATGGTACTTGGAGTTAAATTCACAAATTTGATTTAGTATCTAGAGTACTCAATTCTTTAACTCCGGAGTGGGATTGAAAAGTATTAGCTATCGAAGAAGCTAATGTCCTCTTAACATTTTTAGTTGAAGAATTGATAGGAAATTTAATGTCCTATGAAGCTAATCTACAGGCAAGAAAAGAACAAAATTCGGAGAATAGAAACATAGCATTTCTAGCAACAAATGAAGACACTGACTTAGACGAAGAAAAAATCGTATTTATTACCAAAAACCACAACAATTTCAAGAAGTTTAGGAAAATGACCAGATTTCAGAAAGGGGAAAATCAAGCTCAACAAATCAAATATCAATCAAACGCTATGAATGTGATCAATTTGGACATGTGAAGAATGATTGTCTCAAGCTCAACGATGATAAAAAGAAGAACAAATATGAAAAATTCAAAAAGAAGAAAGCTTTCAAAGTGACATGGGATGACTCGGATTCTTCATCATCATCATAAGATAGTGACAGCGATAGTGATGAAGAATAAGCTAATGTATGGTTTATGGCACAAACTGGTGAGGTATGTCCTGAACTTAGCTATGATGAATTATTAGAGCTTAGCATGGAATTAGATGATAAATTTAGAAAAATTAAAAAATTGAATAAAGATCACATAGCCAGAATAAATCGTTTAGAACTTGAAATAGGAATGTTAAAAGTTGAAAAAATTATTTTAGAGGAGGAACTAGAATTATCTCAAGAAAAATTAAAAATAGTTTAGTTGAATATGAGACTATATCTATTGAGTTTGGAAAAGTTAAACAAGAAAAGGATAACTTGTTAAAAGAAAATATCAACTTGAAAAGCACTATAGAAACATTGAAAATTGAAAATTTTGAATTAAAAGAAAAATTAAATAAACTTACAAATAATGTTTCGAAATTTAATAATGGAAAACAAGATTTGGAAAATCTTATCAAAACTTCAAAACCTTCAGGTAATAGAAGTGGAATAGGATTTAGAAATATTCCTAAACAAAAAGGGAATAATATTAAGAAATATAGTTTTATTTATCAAAAGACTAAAAGATCACCTAAGTATAATATGAATACCAAAAACATAATAGTTGGATTTCTAAGACGAATAATAATTTGATTAGACAAAAACATAATGATAATTTTCTAGATAATGTAGTCTATAAAAAAAATTATGTTCATAAAGGTACCAAACCTTCTTGGGTGTGGCTACCTACTCCTTCTAATATCTAGGACCCTAACAAAGTATATGGGTACCAATTTAATCATTTTTATCTTACAGGTACCCAAAAAAAAAAGAAATGGATACTTGATAGTGGCTGCTCCATGCATATGACCAGAAATGAAAAAACACTATCAAATATAACATACGTCGATGGTGGAACGGTAACTTTCGGAGATGACTCAAAAGGATACGTCGTTGGCACCGGAGAAGTCATCGACTCTGGTATTTCTAACTCTCATATTATTACAAATGTTTTGTTCGCAGAAAACTTAAAACACAACCTACTTATCATTAGTCAACTATGCGATAAAGGTTTTCAAATTAATTTCGAAAAAGATAGATGTAATATTTTCGACAATAACAAACAACCATCACAAGAAGAAGAACAACATAACGAACACACTCTACCTCCTCTTGCAACTTTTGACTATCCAGGCCAAGATGACATTTTAGAGAATCACACTGAAACTAAATCAAATGAAAGCATTCGAGATTTAACTCTCCAAAATCAACTTATCTTATCCAGAAATAAAAAATTATTGGCTAAGCGTATCGATAGTTTCGAAACAACATTTGCTTCTCGCCTAACCATAGTAGAAACATCGCTTTCAACAATATTATCTGTTTTAAAAGAGGTTCTCTAACGAGTCTGTGGCCCTACACCACCTTCGAAAGATTGGCCAACTCCAACATCTTCTCCCCCTCCTCCTTTAAAACATTCTAAAATTTTTGAAGAGGAAAAAGAAACTCTAGAACATACTCCATAATCTCCTAGAATACAAGCAAGTTCTTCCAAGAATAAAGATGAAGGAGATGATCAAACCAAAGCTTTATCCAAAAATTCTTAGATATTTTTATCGGTTCCATCTTTTGTATTGTAATGGAATCAACAATCGCTGCATGTAGTCACTATGTTTTAATGGTTATAAAAATGATTTTTGGCTTGTTACTTATGCATAATTAGTTACCTTTCGTCTATTCATGATAATTTAGTAAAATGATATATTATAACCTTCCGACATTTGGTAAATATTCTAGATTAAAAGTATGTACATGCTATCTAAATTAAGATTAAATAAAAATTACACACGATATATTACTAACTTCAATAAAACGTCGGTCGGATAATTTTTTTTGATTAGTGTGTACATACTATCTAAGGGCATGATTTTTGTTTGTATCATACATATTCATGTATTAATGCTTTTTGATAATACCAAAGGGGGAGAAATAAGGGTAAACACATATTTAGGGGGAGATTTATATTGTCATCTCGAAACGGGGGAGAATGTTTGGAAATC
Source organism: Allium cepa (assembly GCA_030765085.1). Taxonomy (NCBI): domain Eukaryota; kingdom Viridiplantae; phylum Streptophyta; class Magnoliopsida; order Asparagales; family Amaryllidaceae; genus Allium; species Allium cepa. The sequence goes on from CM060943.1 coordinate 251,958,088, forward strand.
CAATCTATGTTTTCAACGACAACAACTATACAATAGAAATCTAATATACAAATATACAGGTACTTGTTAGAACAGCATCAATAGAAAGACAAGAACGATGCTCAAAGGACACTACAAGAGACTACAAGTCGATATGTTTAAGGAGGTAAAAGAAAGGATGCACAAAAACTGACATGCACCATTTTAGACGTTTGGATGCGATGTCTGAAATAGTTCTCTGGAACAACAAATAGCCTAAACCAGATGTCTGGTAGTAGCACGCAGACGTCTGATCTTCTACTATATTCAAAAAATATATAGTATCAGATGTTGGAAACAAATACCAGACGTCTATATTCAAACTCGAACTTCAGAAATGAACTGCAACTGCCACATGTGAATAGACATCTCCGCTTCTCTTCGCCACAACTCTTCACCATCAACAGAAGCAACCTTAGAGGATTCATTAATGGATGTAGCTACTCAAGATACCTATCTACAACTATACATAGCACCAAGAATCAAGAACAAAAAAAACTTCACCTACTTACGCTTTCTAATTCTGTACTATATCCTATATTCTTGATCTCCACACTATGTCAATCTTTACTTGTACTCACTCTTCTATATACTCAATTCTTCATAGACAATATTCCCTTAGAAATATATTGGAAGCAGTTGTACTAATATGTCAACATCCGTGTTTTATTAGAACACACAGACAGGAACAGCTCATTGTAACCAAGCCTATTCCTCCGGAAGAAGCGAGGGTTTTTGATAGTCGAATTTTGAAGGGGACTTCAGGACTGGACGTAGGATGGGAGGTCTGAACCAATATAAAATTTTGGTGTGCTTATTCTATATTTACTTAGATTAATATTATTTGCATCATACATTTTGTCACATATACTTGCACATATACTACACGATCCATCCCGTAGACTTTCAATGATATCAACCCTGACTTGAACTTCCTCCATCTCCTCAAGCCATCTGCCGCTTCAGCTTTAATAGCCAGCTACCTTCATTTGTCGAGGAAACAACCCAATAACCGAGCTTGAGAACGAACCCTACTTTATCACCCACACGAATACAAATGTCGAGCGTCTCAACCAGACCGAATAAGAACGCAAGCCCAAAATTGTGACTTGAGGTCGATTATCGCCTGCAGCCCTTGCTGTCGCCGTCGAGATCTGATAATGTTCCCCCATTTGATGACGCGCCACCATGGATGAACTTGCCTGGCCGAAGCATAGCCTCATTGACCCTCCAGTTTGCCATCGTAACCCCGCCCACGTCATGCAATGGCTATCTCTAGGTCGCCGCTCCATCATTCCTATCGCGACTCTGCCCCATGAAACTTGATCACGATTTACTCACGCTACCTCCCCTTTATTATTATTTTTTTTTCTAATTCGATTCGAAATGGATTTCGAATTCCATTTTTTTCTTCCTGCTATTTTTTTCTTTCTATGAATTGGAATAGAAATGAAGAGGATGACTTAATTTGATTTTGAACTGAGAGGAGAAAGATGTGATTTAAGGTTGAGGGAAGTGGCATGTTGTAGAAGGTAGGGTCTTGTCATTAACAGATTATAATATTATTTAATTATAAATATCTCGCTTAATGTAACTTAAAATTTGATATCCTATCGAGGCGTGCCGCTTGGCATTTATAATGCTATGCCTCTATTCCGAGAGCAATGGAACAAATATTGAGTCCTAATTCGATCGTATGGAGAAGATAGCTTTTTGGACCCAATTATTATATTAAATTTCTATATTAATTTCAATGTATTTCTATCCCGAACGATCACATGATAACTCTAAAAACTATGAATTTGAAATCTGATAATAATACACGATTATAGACCCAATGGAACTAGTTTCGCTAAATTCCGAGACTGTGTCCCGGATCGCTATTTTAACGCGTCGATTAAATCGCGACTTCCAGAATTTATGAAATCGTTTGAAATTCCAGTTTTAAAATCTTACTAACTAAATTATAATTCCAAATCCAATATTTAAACCATTTAAATATTCAAAATTAAATGACAAAAAAACCAGGTCGTTACATTCCTCCTCTCTGAAAAGAATTTCATCGCCGACATGGCTAAGGCAGAAAGATGCTCCAAATCCATTAACTTATCCAAACCCATTTAGTTAAAACTCGACATTCACGTTTTCAAATTCTTAAGTTCTTATATAAAACATGTAATTTCTATTTCTCAAATTGCAATTCGAAACCGAACTTTCGTTAACAAAACTTTTCCAAAAAATTCGTAATTTTTCTAGCACCCTAAATTTTCAATTTTTTTTGGCAGAGTCTCCCTTGTACGGAGAGTCTTTTGCAATATGACAAGAGAGGTAAAAATATATACATTGACCCACATGGTTGAAAAATAATATATATATCGATATTTTATATCATTGCGGTATTAAACCCGAAAACGTACCTTTTATTAGCATTTTTAAGCGACAACTTATTTTATATGCAATTTGCGCAACCCAAATCTAGCCTAATATTCTCTCGGTACCTATATAAGTAACAAAAGTATGAAACTTAATAACCTTGCATTCATTTAAATAGTGCAACCACATATATTTCATAACCAAACATGGTATATCTTGTATATTAGAAGGTACATGCAATTTCAGGGTTTCAACATCTAGTTATTCACTTCAAATTCAATTTATACATCATTTCATTCAATCCTCAAAGATTCACATACCATTTATGATCATTCAATTCATAGTTATACCCAAAAAATTCGTATCCATTCCAAATTGATTTCAAAATTAATTTATTCACTTGCCCTTTACTCATAGAATTTTATTTACTTTCGTTCACGGCAAACGACAATATTTCCATGCAAAATCAATGATTTTCATTTAGTAAAATAATCATTTCAGTTTATAGCTATTTGAAATTGATTCCAAATCAATTTATATTTAATTCTATTCCATTTCAATTTTAGACTGATTCTTATTCAATCAAATCTCATTCCATTTCCTAATTTATTTAGTTAGTTCATTCACTCAATCTACTTTAAATTTTAATCCCATGTTTAAATTCATTCTTGATTTCATTTAAATGATATCTAAGGCCATATTCAATTTATTTACACGTAAATTGAATTTATTTATGACTCAATTCATTGCTATTTCAATCCAATTCCATTTTATTCAATATATTGCAAACTATATTTAATTCACTTTTAATTAAGTCGAATTTCATTTATAACTCAAGTCCCATATTCAATTTAAATTTTCATCTGCAATTCTATTTACTTAACCAAGTTAATTTCCATTCCCATATTCGATTAACTAATTAATTTATCTAATTAGTTCACTTCTATTTTATAGTTTAAAATCTAATTTTCCTTTCAAATATCACTTATTCAATTTACTTAAGTTCAAATTCCTTTTACAATTCAAGTTTGGATTTTTATTGCTTCAATGAAATATTAACCCCATTTTATTTTTGTTTTCTATATCACTTTTCAATATTATAAGCTACGCAACTTATTTTCTACACAATTCCATAATTTTCCACTTTGATTTTTATTCCATCAAAATTTTATAACTTATAGTTGTATAATCGCTTTACAACCCAAGTTATATATACAATTCCACTCGATATCATTTCTAATTCCAATTAAATTTTTATTTAACTTAAGTGAAATTTCCATTCCAAACTTTAATGCTTCACACTTACCTTTCTTATATTTGTTTATTCCATTCACTTATTCATTTCAATTCAATTCATTTAATTAGTTCACATCACCAATTTATTCCATTTTACTTTGCTTGATACTCACCAGTTCATTAATTTATCCCATTAAGTTCATTCAAATCACCATCAATTAAATTTCTAAAATTTTATTCATTCAACTTAACTTAAGTTGTATTCCATTTAATTTTACATCTCACTCCCAATCGATACCATCTCCAATTTAATTTAATTTAACTCGGTTTAAGTTAAATTTTATTAATTTTAACTTACTCAAGTTAAAATTTATTTCCAAAATTCAATTTCAATATTTTTCTTTAAAATCGTTCACCATTTATAAGTTCATAACTTATTTTCTAATATTTCTAGAACATTTAATAAGGATTTCAAAATTTTTAAACGCTCGTTCTTTATTTCAAATCACTTTGAAATGATATATATATATAGGTCTTTTAGTTTAACAAACCATTTCACTGGAATTTTCAAAATTCAGTGGTTCCATTCCATACAATTTCCCTTCAAAATTTCCAAAACAACACTTGTTTTCATAAAAAATCTCCATATCAAACCATCCTGGTAATAATCCGTCACTTAAAAACTCGAAAATGAATACTGATGATGCGACTGTCATAACCAGAATTATTTTCCAGCGATCAAAATGAGTTTAGTGCTTCACACACTTCCAAAATCCATTTTTAAATCTAACTTAAAGCATTTCTAATCCAAAAATAATATCACCATTATTTATTTCAAAATGCCTTAGGAAATCTTTCCAAAAATCTCTAGGATTTAATTTTCCAAATTTTGATTTGAACCCATTTTTAGTTTTAACTCATTCGTATAATTTATTCTTATACAATTCAATTTGGCTTTAATAAACCATTTCCAATTTTATAACTTCGTCTTGATTATATATAATAACCAAGCACATCAATATACTATAAAAATTTCAAAAAATTATTTCTTTTATATCAAAGTATAATTTGGATAAATTATTTCATTTACCCGCGTCGAAACAATATTATGTCGGTTTGCCTGGTTCAAATGTTTAGAAACTCCTATCGATTTAGTGGTATCCCACGACTCGACCAGAATTTATATGCCACTCAACCAATAAATAAACACAATATAAAACATTTTATTTTCTGTAAAAAAAAAAGACGTGCTCATATCTATTAATACACTCAAACTCATTCTAGGGTACTACAGACCCTATCTCTAATGAGTAATCCCCACCAAATCCATGGATCTCACTTAACATTTAGCTCTGATACCAAGCGTAGCGACCCGGTTGGCTTTTCAACCATCCCATGCTGCGTCCACTTTCTACATGGCACCACATTGGTACCTCAAATTTTATTTTTCGGCCAGCCTTCCGACTACAACCAACCACTCAGGGACATGTAGGGGTAAGAGTCTCCTAATTGCCACAAAACACGAAGCGAGAACCCCCTATCATGTTGTAATGAAGCAAATCTTCTGGTCTCTTTGAAACGATCAACGAAATTGGTTAGTATTTGATAGTCGGTTATTTACTATCAAATAACATACATAAGCAATCACTAGGCCCATATTATAATTTTCTTCCAAAATATTCACTTTACTAAGGTATATTTTCAAATTCCTTTACATATTTCAATATTTGAAAATAATTTCAAATACTTAAATCCATAACCGGATATTCCCATACCATTTCAATACTTAGAAATATTTTCAAATTTCCATTTCAATACTTAGGAAAACATTGTAAGTCTTATTTTCCAAAATCATTTCAAATATCAACGCTTTAGGGAATATTTCATAACTCATCTCATAAGTATCCAGAATCATTAATAAATTCCCTTTAACAATTTTGAAAACCTAGTATACTTATTTATAACCCCATTCAACAACTTATAACTTCTTTTATGAATTCGGATTTCATTTTCGAAGTTTCCATATTCAACATTTTGAAATTCCATTTCCTCCAAATTCCTCTAAAATTCCTCTCCTCAAAATTATATTCATTTATAAGCCCATTTTCGAATCTCGAGCGAATTTATAAATCGAATTTTCAATCACTTCTATACTATATATACATAAAAAAATAATATAAAATAAGTATTTAAAAGAATAATAATTTATTTTTAAAATAACTTTAAGTGGTCATTTAAAAATATCGAAACTCTTTTTATAAACATCAATAAAATCAATTTCATAGCTGATTTTTAAAATTAGAATTTACTAAAATAAATATTCAGTATTTGAGAAATTCACTTTTTGATGTACTTTAAATTTGGAAATCAAAATGTGAAGATTAAGAAAAGTGGGTAGATTTGGAACCTACATTTGCATGATATATGCTATGTAGTTTGGGAATTGCATATTCATTGTTGCATCGTAGGCTCCATAATTCCTATTTGTGATAGGAGAACTACATTGGCTTGATCATGTATCTAATTGGGTACCCAATTAGATAGGGGTACGTAGGCAGTCAAGTGGTAGTGATGCAGTTCCTAAAATAATATAACAATTTCTCTATTTATCTATTATTGGTTGTTATTTATCTTGTGTTGTTGTATCTTTCCCCCTTACTATTTTATTCTGCATTTACATTGTTTATGGAGTTCGAAGTTAAGGATATTGCTGCCTCTCTTATCAGAGTGTGCAGCGGTAGATTTATTCCGTATGAATTCGGTATGCACACCATGTAAAATAAATAAATAAATCACTCTAATAAGTTGTATAATTGAAATTGTATCCTATACATTTAGCAAAGCTGAATATTTATCAAATATCATGTACTAAGTTGGTAGTTTTCATTAGTAGTTTAGAACGGACGGGTTTTTCGATGATTTTGACTGGTCCAAAAACCCGGGTCGCCACAATAACATTAATGTTATTATCATGCATGAATAGGTTAAAATGAATAGTCTGTCATTCACTTGGTTCAAAAGGGTTACAAATTCCTAAATTTTCTCAGTCCCTTAAAATAGTCCATGGCACGGTTTTACTGGGTCACAAGAATCTATATCATTTTTCTCAAGCCAACCAAAAATCTTTCAAGCTGTTCAGACTAAAAATATAACTTGATAATCCAAAATTTCTCATCCAACATGAGTTAATAATCTCGGCTTCTGTTCAACAGAAGAAAATTAATTTTAAGCATCTTTAGTACGATTTTTTTTATAAGTAACTCCCAAAATTTTACCCTCAACATCGATAAAGCCCTACTCATCGGAATCATGGACCCAACCAACCTAAGGATGAATAGTTGGAGGATAGAAAGCGACCCTACCTAGGTCTCCGCCCAAAATCTGGTTTTAAAATATCCATGAGTCATGTCTTTCAATCAGTTTACGGGATCCTTTCACAATGTGATCTTCTTGATCACTTGGATGTACTTCTACTCACTTAGGAGTTTAAATATAAAATACCCACTATTGGAACAACCATAATTGCTCATCGGTGACCGAATTCTCAAGGTCATAAATGTTGGGTGATAACATGTAACATATAAGTGAGCTTATCAATTGTTTAGCATATTTAATAATAATGTATCTAGATATAAAATTGAACATATAACATATCATCATATATATATGTTCATATGTAGCCTCGTTATACACAAAATCACATGTAACAAAGTATTACTTTCCTTCAAAAAATATTTAAAATGGGCTAAAATACCTTTTATTTCCTTTGAAAATTTATTAAATTATTTTACTAGAACAACATATTTTATTTTAGGAAAACATAGCCCGCCCTTGAGTTAAGAACTATCGAGTGTCATAAAATAAGTTATCTTTCTTTTCAAAGGCATATGCCATTGTACATCAAAAATCTTAAGCTATTACATATGAACTAAAATTAAGTCATTCCAAATTGAAAACATGCAGTGATCACAAATCGATAAAAAGAGCTATCGTAGGTTGATAAAAGCTTAGCTATCGAAAGTTGATAAAATGATGTTATCTCAAGTTGGTAAATACATTCTATCACATGGTAATAAAATAGCCATCGTAAGTTGATAAATACATGCTATCACATGTTGATTAAACGATGCGATCGCAAGTTGCCAAAAATGATAGCCATCACAAGTTGACAAAAATTATGCTATCGCAAGTTTATAAAAATTGCTATCGCAAGATGGCAAACACATGTTACCGCATGTGGATAAAATAGTTATTGCAAGTTGATGAACATATGATATCGCATGTTGATAAAAAAAAGAGTCGTCGTATATTAATAAATATGAGCTATCATATGTCGATAAAGTCATTTTTGTAAATAATTGCAAGACCTATTTAATTCTTTAAAAGTAACAACTTCTTGCTAAACCAATTCCTACGTAAAATTTTCATTGGTTAATCATAATCTTTTCAAAAATTTTGAAGCAAAACAAAGAGAAAAAATTCACATCTTTCCTAAAATAATAATTTTCTAATAAGTATTCCATTATTTACCTTTGCACAGTTAACCCATTTCACAATATAAATTATATTGAATTGAAACTATCTATGAATAATCCCTAAGATTAGTATTTTCTACTATTACATCATATAATTCGAAGTAAAATAATTATTTTTGGTACTTTAAATAATTAAATCTGAAATTATACATTTTCTCAAATTAGAAAATTCATATTAAATAATAATTTCGAAATCATAAAATTAAAATATGATTCCCAAAATATAATTATAAACATCATATTATAAATTAAACATTTGAAGATCAAAAACTTTGTTTTTACATCAAAATTCTTAAGGAGATTTTGCAAAAACATTAAATGATAACCATAATATATCCAAATAGTTATATAAGCTATATGCAAAATAAACATCAACAAATAAGTTCAGTTTTCATCATAAATCCTAATTTAAAACACCATATAATAGAGAAGGAGATATATTATTCACCATGGAATTTGATGTAGGTGGAGATAATTACATTAATTTATTCGCTATCTTTTTCTTCTTCTTCTTCTTTGTTGAATAAACATGGAAAGGGGTTTCACGAGTCTTTGTATTTTGTTTTTCTTTCCTTTGTTTATGAGGAATGGCCAAATTAATATAAAGGGGGAGAATTTATGTTAGGGGAAATAAATTATATATTTTTATCCTATTTTCCAACCTGTGTAATTAAAGCCTTTTATTCCTCTGCTCCTAAACCACTTCTACATTTAAAGTTTGAAATTTAAATTTTATATTTATGTGAAAATTATCCATACTGTCTATACACTTATAATTCCCATTATTTATATAATTATTTCCGAATTAAATATCTGGAATAGTGTGTATCAAAAATTAGGGGAGTTACAGAGTATGTTGTACTTTGCTTTTGACAATGAGGTGTGTAATGGCCAATATTATGACAAACTGGTTGATTTGAAGAATTACATGATTCGTTACAACCACCATAAAGAAGCTATTAATACACTAAGTGATAACTAAGGTACCATTTTATGCCACCTTGGACATTTAAAAGAATATATGTGGTATCGTCAAAGTGTAATTCATTCTTTCTTATCAGAATATCATGGTATTACTTTTGATTTTTATGATTTTTGAGTCTAATATTTAGCATTTTTTTAATACACATGCAGAATGCCTTTTTTGAATTATTTTATTTAAAAATAAAGATCCGAAAATAACTTTTACCCCATCAGATTTCTTTTTGGTCGCAAAATTAGAAAACCTAAAAATATTGTTTGATTTCATAGGTTTTTTCCTTTGTTGTCCATAATTATTCATGAAGTGAACATTTTTAACATAAAACATTTTGGTTGAATTTTTGACATGAGTGACTTGGCCTAAAACTTTGAAATGGAACTTCTTGAAATGAGTTTTTATTATTCGACGCTTGACTTTCTCCTTTTGAAATGAATTTTTAATATGAAATTAGTTTGCTTTTGTGATGAACTTTCAAAATGGAATTTTGATGTTTTTCGATGTGTTAATATGTGTATCCTTTAACTATTTGCTCTTTTTGTGCAAATAGCTCTAAAATAATCTTATATATAAACTTCAAGATTAGAATATAAACCTAAAAATGTTTTTGAAATATTTACAATGAATTTAATTTTAAAACCATATCATCATTGATTAGACTTTATTTTGGGATTTTCAAAAGTATTGATATTGATTACGTAGAAGATTAAGAATAATACATTTCGTTATTGATTAAATAAAAACATTATGATATCTTATGATAATCAATCATACTTCAAAGTTATATTTTTACTATTTCATATCTCACATCATCTTTGAATATACCATTTGATATTCATATTCAACCGACTCATTTTTTCAGCTTTATGCCGGTGTTGGCAAAATTAACACAAACCGAAATATGGTAAAGATTAGTTGGGTTAAAGTTGAATATCGGGGACAAGTCATTTACATGCTCTATATTAGAAGAAAAACACTTAACATATTATAAATTTTAAATTTATTTTGTAAAGGCCTAAGCATGAAAATGGATGTTGTATGGGCATAGAGTTATATCACCTTGGGTGTCCAGCCAATGCTGAAAATTCTTTAGCGTCGGTGTATATACACTCATAAGAAAATGCATCTCCCTGATCAAACGGTCCCCATGACAATGGATGACTATAAGTATCTTGATCTCATTTATGATGATTTAGAGCAAAACTATCCTTTCATAAATACTGTGCTCGGATTATTATCATATGTTTTATAGCCAGATTGGTTGAGTCTCTTATCATTTGAGCCTCACTGCATATTACTATGCTTATTTTCTCACACTTTTTCTATTTATGGGATATGTTTTCTTTGCAATACACTTTCCAAGATTTAAATTTGATTTTTCATTAAATACCTAATGTCATATTTTGATCATGCTTCATTGTTCACTACTCACTTTCTCACTATGATAATATGATGTTTATAGTTTTGAAAAACAAAAAGAGTGAGAGAGAGAGAGATAGAGCGGCTATGATATGCACGTAAATGTGCATATATTTACATCCATATTTTATCTCTTTTTATTCAAATAAACATCATATTTGGGCTTTTTAACATGTTTAAACCAAAATTCAATTATTTTCAAACCATCATATTTTCATCTTTATTCAGGGGCAAAACAATATGTCAATGTAAGAATTTTTCCTTGGAAAATTTTTGTTATTTTTATAGGATATTTTGATGCATATGGAAGAGGGATTCATGATGATATATGCATGCACAAGGAAATACAAAGGAATGAAGAGGAAATAATTCAAGCTTAAGATCATGGAGGACCCCACCCACTTACCTTGATTTTCAATTAGGAGCTAAGCATATGCTAAATGGTCGTTAAAGCTTCATGTACATTTAAGTGAGGAATTAGTGGATGTTAATGATTACTTGATGGCCTCACAACCTCAAGGGAATTTTGGGAAGCTCCTTATAAAGAGAATTAGGGTTTTATGCATGTATGAATAGCCCTCTTATGTACATGAACATATATTTTACCTTTCATATTACTTAGGAAATTAGAGTGCAAAATTGTAAGCAATGTTTCATGAAATAAAAACAGCTTCTTAGCCTCTTTCTCTTCTCTTATTTACATGCTTTTATTTACTTTCCATGTTTTATTTATGCTCCTTCCTTTTCTTTGTTAGTAGATTAGTTTTACATTCATGCAAGTAGTGTAGCTTAATTCCTTTTGTTGTAAGTAGTTTAATTACATTCTCTTCTTTGCTTACTTTCTATTTTCTTCTCTTTTTAATGTTGAAATTTACTTGTGTTGCTTCAATGCCACAAATAAGTGGCTAAACCCCTTCAATTTAGGGGTAATGAAGCTCTCAAATATTATGTAATTTCAATATTTCTATGGTATATGATCTCATTTGATTTGTGCTTTATAAAGTAAATTTTGATGTAAGTTTATACAAGTGGGTTTGATAGCTTATATTGCTTATGCAAATGAGCTATTCTTATTCAACATAAACACAATTTACATCATCATTTGCTAATTAATTTTTTATTTTGAAATTAAAGTAAAAGTGAAATTTGATGATCTATATTACTAGTTACAATAGTAAATAGATCAAACTTAAAATAGCTTTTGCTTTTGCTTCATTTTCATGAGAATTGATAAGTGATTTAGTTGTTGTATTATAGTTTGATGGTTTGAGTTATGTTAATCAATAACATAAACAAACCATTCTTATGATAATTACAGTAATTATTTCGCTTAATATAAATGCTACAGATCATAAATTATTGTTTGTTGATTTACAAAAAAATATGAGAGTGGATTTATCCCTAAAGTGTTCTCTAGTTCAATAGTTTTTAATCACATTTTAATTATAGTTCCAGCTTCATTTTGTTTCTAGTTAACAATTTCTCCTCCATTTGGTCTAATTTGATTGAATAGATTTTTAAACTAACAATTCTCGATGAATCGACCCGTATTCGCCATGTACTGCGATAGTATGTTGTGCGCTTGCAGTAAAGTTAATTTGAAAATTTTCGACTATTTTCTAGATCGATAGAAATTTAGTCAATTAATAGGTTAACATTTCGTTTTATTTTGAATTTATCATTAAAATTTAAGAAATATTATTAGTTTAATGGTTTATTCACGAACACATATTTCACATATGTAGGGAAGCATATCAATAGGGGAGCATGTTATACATACTAAGATATTTGCTATAAATTTGCTTTTATGGTATTGAGTACCAACCAACATGTGTTACACTTGTTAAATCGTGACACGTTGTTTGTTATCATCAAAAAAGGGAGATTGTGGAGTGTACATCTTATTTGATGATATCAAATGTATATTTGCATTTTATTTTTTATAAAGAGTATATTACACATAAAATATCAACTAAACACAATTTTGTCTTCAATCGACTCGTCATGTGTTTTTTGTTATATGCTTATGTACGTGTATCACAATCTTTATTATAAATAAAGAGATATTATGGGATATCGTTAATATCAGTTTTGTGTTAATAAACATATATCATATTTAATGTGTTTAATCAGTGTAGTGTAGGTATAGATTAACAAGTATCATGTTCGCATTGTCTAGAGACAAATCCCATTCCAAAAGAGCTACATTAACATGTCTTAATACCCCATTAAGTGTACATGAAACCATTAACTCCAAAAGCATGTGCTTTAGCCTTTAATTTGTACATTAAGTAGATGGGTAGGTGGGGTCCTCCATGATCTTTACTTTGAATTATTTCCATCTTCATTCCTTTATATTCTTTGTGCATGCATATTTCTTCATGAAACCACTCTTATTTGAGACCAAATTCCTACAAAAATATATAAATAATTTCAATTAATTTTTCTCAAAGAAATATATGCATACAAATGACCTTTTTTCCCCTATATGAAGATGGATATGTGATAATTTGGAATTAATATGAATTTTGGTTAAAACAAGTTAAAATACCTAATATGATCATTTATTTAATTTAAATAGAATAAATATGGTGGTAAAAATATGCACATTTACGTGCACATCAAGTACCCCCACACTTATCTTTTTATTTTTCCTCGAATAAACTAAAACTAAGATCAATCCATTTTCGTAGGAACCACGATTGCATTGAGCATATGCAACAAGCCGTTAAACCTCTGGGTGTCCCCAGTAGGACGAGTGTTGTCTCGTGAGGGTTTTCAGCGGATACTACCCACAAAATCCAAATGCAGGATGAAAATATTTACAAAATTCAAGATCTACTTACAAAGAGATGGATGCTAGTTTTTTTAAAAATATTTACAAATGAAGGATTTATTTTTAAATCGACACGAATAAGTTAAATATATGTTTTGGTTATTATCTTGAAAACTTATGTCATTTACTCGTCAAAATTTCCAACAAAAATCAAGTTATCATAACAAATAGACAATAGTTTAATTTGTTGTTTCGGTTGATAACAAAGTGTAATTATAAAATGGATCTTTAGTTGATTATCAAAGTTTATCAAAGTGGTATTTTCATTTCTTTTCAATAAAAATCAAATCAAGTAAAAATAGTGCTAGGATTTCAATTGCTTGCTCTCTCATTATTTGCAAGAAAAATTACACACCTAGCTCAGGTAAACTGAGGCCAGATATACCACCCATGCACTGCCTTTCGGGCTTATGTGAGGGGAGTACAGAGCATGGCGAGTGCACACACTTTCATGCATACACTATCGACCGTAGGTGGTTTTTATTAAGTCTTTTTTTTACATGTGTTCCATACATCATAACAGTGAGGACTTTTAAATGAGTATGAAAGCCCATAATCAAAAATTCCAAGTAATCACCGGTGCATAACCGTGAGGACTTTTAAATGAGAGTGAATACTTGGATGTTATTATTTTTTATTTTTATATATTTTTTTTTGAGAGGGAGTTTTGCAAAACCATCTTAGCACCATTTAACTTAGAAGACAAAAAAAATGTTATATCCTTTACTTCAAATCAACCACTTTTTAAAACAAAGATTTTCAATTAGGATGTACTTCATAATTAACACGTATGAATCTTCCTATATACTAGTTAAACCATTATTATTTGTAATCAAACTTCATTTTTATTTTTGTTAAGACCAATAAATTTTCAAAAATTTCAATTTAATAAACCAAAGCCATATATTTATCTTATAGTTTTTCTTTTAAAAATAAATCAAAAGAAAATTTGGTTTTGGGATTTTTTTTTAATTTTTTTTTTATGATTTTAAAGCAAAAATAAACCATGAAAAGAAAAGAAAAGAAAAGAAAAATGAAGATGAGTCTCCCCCCACACTTGATTTTGACCGTGTCCCCACAGTCAACCCAAGTGGAAGGAAAAAAATAAAATAAAAATCTTATATTTGCATGAAAGATTATTATTTACAAGAGATGAGAAAGTATACAGTCAAAAAGTGAATGAAACGGTCTTCTAAAGACCGATTCATTTGTCTCGTCAAATGTGCGGGACACGGCTTAAGCTCGAAAAACCAAACCATCAAAGATTTCAAAGTTGAATCTTGATTTGGAAAAACGAATGTTGTTTTGAAAATTGTACGAGTTGTTTTGTTTTCGATGATTTTTGGGGTAGATAGAAAAGTTGGTTGAAGTTCAACTTCCAAATTATCGATTTCAAAATCAAAATGGTGATCGAAATTTTCCTTTTCAGAATCCAACAACTCGTTTTCAAAAATTCCATAAAGCTCATGTTCATTAAATTCGACTTCCTTTGTTGGATTATCAACAATTTCATTGCATAAATCGAGTTTAACATTCAAAGTTGTCGTATTCATATTTTCAGAAAAAGGAAGATCGAAGTTTAAATCGAGTTTCACACCCTCAAAAGAATTGAAATCCAACTCAATTACCGTGTTTTCAACAACTTCATTAAGACTTTTCAAAAGTTGTTGTTTGAAAATCGTCAATTATAGTAAAAGATGGATTATCACTTGACTCATCACACGTTGAGATTTGATTTTGTTGTTCACGTTGTTTCATATAAGTTTCAAACAACAAATCCGTGTGATCATCATAAATTTCATTCATTTGTTCAACAAAATCCAATTTGTAGCTATTAAATTGAGAATTTTCGATTTGGATTTGTTGAGAACAAAAAATTTCACTCGTAACATGGTTAAGATTATTCCCATTGCCAGATTCGTTTGAAAAGCTGTTTCCATTTTCATATTGAGTTTGAAATTCTGGAGTTCGAAATTAAATTGGCATGGGTTATAATCGTAATCGTTTGAATTTTGAATTAAATTCAAATTTTGAAATCCTTGACTTGAGTTATTACACAAACAAGAATTACATAAATCATTTATCTCTTTATTTTTTTGTGTAGAAAGTTCGAGTAAAGATGAAATCATTTCAATGCTATTTTCAAGAGTCGAAGGTTGGTCATTGTTTTGAAAATTTTGTTGTTCGAAATTTGAATTATTTGCACAATAGTTGTTGTTAAAATATCCATACGAATTTGGACTGAAATCATATGGATTATATTGATTTTCACAACTATTGTAAAATTCAAGTGAATATGGAAATTCTGACATTTTCAAGAATGCTTTTTGGTTTTTTTTATAAGCAAAAAATATTTACAAAGAGAATTTATTTTTCAAAATGGAAAATTGATTTTTGTTTTGTTTTTGGATTTTCAAAATTTTTTTGGCTTTTGAAAAGATTTTTTTTTTTGATTTTTTTTTAAATATGCATGAACTAATGCAACTAAATGAATGCAGTGGTTAATTACAAATGATTTATCCTAAGTTAACCCAAAATTGTATGATCACAAATTGTCTTAGATAAACAAGATAGTTCTCGGCCAGGTAACAGACAGGATTTATCGGTGCACCACGAATCACCGTAACAATGCAGCTGAAGGTTTAAGTACCTTCAAAGGAACAACCACTATAATATTTACGAATCGCCGTAATATTTATAAATGATTATTACTCTGCCGTAGCCTAAACACTAAGAAATTATATTGTTCAAAGAAGACAAATTGTCAATATACAATTAAGTGTTATTGATGTCTAACCGTTATTACTAAATAAAATTCTAGAGTGAAATGTAGATCGGAAATTAAATGTGTACTAACAATGCAACTACGAATGGAATTTTTTTCTTTTTGAAATTTTTTTTATGAAATGCAAGCAAACAACAATGCAAGAAAAATAAAAACAATAGATATAGCAATCACTCTAAGCAATTTTTTTTTTGGGCAAGCGGTTTGTCTTCTTCTCCTTTGGCAACCTGAAAATGAAAAGAAAATATATATACACAATTTTTTTAGATGAAGAAAGAAAACAAAGCAAAACTAAATAAAACAAATGAAAACACCACAAAACAAAACAAAACAATTAAAACCTTTTTTTATTTTTATTTTTTATTAAAGGAACTAAGAAAAAGTCGAAACCAAACAAATTGCCAAATTTCGGAACTCAAAGCAAATTGCCAAAACCAAAATTCACTAATCAGATAAAACCAACACAAACTTTTTTTAGAACTAAATAAAACAAAGATAACTAACGCAAATGTCAACTGAAACAGGCCACACGAACTAAGCCCGCTAAGACCAAACAGAAACAAATGCACCAAACTAAAAGACACAGCTCACACAATTATCGAAACAAACCCGACCCAAAGAAAAAAAATACAACCCATTCAATAAAATTTTCACAAACACGGTTTAACAATTGAAGTTGCGATGAGGATTTCATAGGTTGACGAGGCTTCGAAGGTTGGAGGAGGAAGTCACAAATTGGATCGTGACGTGGTGGTTCGTTGTGGTGATTTTGGTAGAGGAATGATGGGAGAAGGCTTCGACGGTGGAGGCAGGTGCGATTTTGGGTTGTGGATGTCGAATGGTGTGCTTTTTTGTTTGTGGTTGGTGTTGTTGTCAGGTAGAAAACAAAGCTCGGTCAGGTGACGTAGGCACGGCCGTTGATTTGATGACAGAGGGGCAGGCTCTGGAAGGTGATGTGCGTTTGATTCGTGGTGGTATTTCGATGCAATTGAGGGCAAAGGTCGATGGGTAGAGGTGATATTCGATTCAGGCGTGCAGGAATTTGGGTTATTTCGGTTGAGGATGGTTGCTGATTGGTCGAGGGTTGTTGCTGTGAGGTCGCGGTCGTTGAAAAGTCGCGGTGGTGCCCAGTTAGGTTTGTGGAAACGGTGCAGTTGAATTTCTGTTGGTTGATGCTTGTATCGGCTGTAACAGTTGAAGGGTAGTTGGAGTATGAATGTTGCTGTATAAGGTAAGGGATTGTTGGTGGACTTGAAGATGGAGTTTGCTGAGGTGACTGAATTGGTAGGAAAGATGTTGAGGGTGGATCAGTGATTGATGATAGTAGGAATGTTTGGGTAGTGGATGTTTGAATTTTGAGTGATGTCAGTGGGGAGTTCAATGGTCTTGTGGTCCGGTGGGTGAAGTTTGGCAATAGGCAGTGATGGTTTGGTTGTTTGGTGAGCGACAGGGGGTAGTGAACAGGCAAGTACTGCGTTGGGTGTATGAAGATGATGGAGTGATGGTTACTGCTGTTTAATCGAGGCAGTATAACAGGGGGATGGGATGGCAGTAGCTTTTAATGGTGATGGTTCGAGAAGTTTGTGAAGGGGAAGAGAAGTGAAGTCACTGGTATGGCAGTTTTGGGTATGTTGAGCGGTAGAAAGGCAGGGTTATATGAGAATATGGTTTGTAGTGTGGAAGAGATGTGGTGATATGGTGGTAGATCAGTAGTTTGAAGGTGGAAATGAAGCAGTGGTAGTGCGATGGGAGTTGTATGTGGAGGAGTTGATGGTCTGTGATCGACAGGGAGGAGGTTGTGAAATTGAGGGTTGACAGTATTGAAGAATGTTGAGGTGTTGTGATGGTTTAGCTGATATGAAAATGAGTAGGGGATTTGGTGAATGCAGCAGTTTTGATCAGAGATGATGGGAGGGGTTGTCGTGGTAGTGAATTGTCGAAATGTTTTAAGGTGTGTATGGAGTGGATAGTTTGTGGTGGCACTGCAATGTATGGTGATAGCAGTTGCTTAGTCAGTTTGAAGGGGATGTTGTTTTGAGTGTGGACGGCAGTCAGGTGATCAGTGATGGATGGAAATTGTAAACAGAGAAATAAAGGAGAAATGTTGTGATATGAGGAAATGTTATGTATTTGAACTGGTGTTGCAAGGGTTTATGGTTTGATATGATGATATGTGGCAACTTTATGGAGTTTGATGGAGGTTGTGATGAGTGAAAATGGAAGAGTTGTATGTTTGTGGGTAGTGAGATGCAACAGTGAATGGTATGTGGTAGTTTTGGTGGAGGAGCAGTGACAGTTTTGATGATATGCACAGAGAAAGTTGTGCAGTAACAGTGACAGAAAGGGGGAAATGCACATAACAGTTTTTTTGGCAATTAAGTTTGTAAAAGAAATTGAGTTGTAAATTGAAAAAGAAATTGTAATTGAAATGTAAATTGAAAAAATGCAATGAATTTTTTTTAAATTGTGTTTGTGTATTTTTTTTGAATATGCAAATGAAAAGAAAAGAAGAAAATCAAGCACACATAATTTTTTTTAAACACACACAAAATAAAATCAAATGAAAATAATTCAAAGAATAGAAAATCAAAATCAAAACAACTCCCCGGCAACGGCGCCAAAAACTTGTTCGTCGACGGAAATTCTATCGAGTTAGAAAACCGTCGAACGAATTTTGAATTAAAAATAACCGCAAGCACACGGTGTACGAATGTAGCACGCGGCGAATACGGGTCGATCCACAGGGAATTGTTGATTTAAATTTCCTACTCAATCAAATTATACCAAAGTCGAGAGTGTGTTTAAGCTAGAAAATGAGAATATGAACTAACTAACAAAAAGAAAAGAAATGCAAATATGAGAGTTAAATGACAATTTAGAGAATAAATCCACTCTCTAGATCATGTAGTTCAACACATGAAATCATGATCTCTCTTTTATGGTCATTAGTGTTTTAATTGATGTGTTTATCATAAGTATGGCATATTTGAGCTATTGATTACCAACATAAGCCATCAAACTATAACACACCCCTTAAAACACTTACTAACTTTCATGAAACTTGACAAAGAAAATGAGAATGAAATCTATTTTAAGTATGGCCTATTAACTATTGGTTAGAAACATAGACCATCAAATTTTAATTTCAAATCACTTTCTTATGCCATAATCATATTTTGATGAAGAGTCATTTGTGTTAGTGATTGTTTAGCATAGCCTATTTGGTGTCAACAATATAGGCTATCAAATTCAAAAAAAACAACAATTAAACCAATTCTATCAATGCCATTAAGCACAAAAAGAGAGCATGAATTAACAAAATATTGAAGCTACATTAATTAGAGAGCTTCATTACCCCTAAATTAAAGGGGTTTAGCTTCTCATATTTGTCATTTTATTAACAAATGTAGCTAACAACATGAAAGCAAAATGAAGAGGAAAAAGAGAGCAAAGTAAAGAAAAGAATTATTCTACTTGCATAAAAGAGAAGAGATCTACACTACAACATGAAAGTAAATGAACATGAAAAGGAAAAAGCATGTATTAAATTGCATAAAAAAAAGATTACATAAAATAAAAATGGCTAAGTAGCCATGAAAAGAGAAAAAGGAGCTTTCATTTTATTTTTGATCTAAACTAAACTAAAGAGGAGGCCTAAGAGAGACTAAGAGAAGAGATGAGATGATTACGTGAAACATATGGATATTTACACATGTATGAAACCCTGATTCATATTTTTGGGGAATGCCCAAAATGCCCTTTAGGAAGTGTGGAGGCCAAGTAATCATTAACATGTCTTAATACCCCATTAAGTGTACATGAAACCATTAACTCCAAAAGCATGTGCTTTAGCCTTTAATTTGTACATTAAGGTAGGTGGGTAGGTGGGGTCCTCCATGATCTTCACTTTGAATTATTTCCATCTTCATTCCTTTATATTCTTTGTGCATGCATATT
This sequence comes from Allium cepa, assembly GCA_030765085.1. NCBI lineage: Eukaryota > Viridiplantae > Streptophyta > Magnoliopsida > Asparagales > Amaryllidaceae > Allium > Allium cepa. The sequence goes on from CM060943.1 coordinate 251,978,226, forward strand.
TCTTCATGAAATCACTCCTATTTGAGACCAAATTCCTACAAAAATATATAAAAAATTTCACTTAATTTTCTCAAAGAAATATATGCACACAAATGACCTATTTTCCCCTATATGAAGATGGATATGTGATAAATTGGAATTAATATGAATTTTGGTTAAAATGAGTTAAAATACCTAATATGATCATTATTTAATTTAAATAGAATAAATATGGTGGTAAAAATATGCACATTTACGTGCACATCATTTCCCATCGATCCGCTAGTTTGTGTTGATTCACTTTCATCGAATCGAGGAGTAGATGGAGCATACTCAGGCGTGATTTGATTGGTCCAAGTAGCTAAACAACAATTTTCAAGTCGATTTCATCCCACCAACTCAGCAGGTTGCTTATATGAACATAGTTTTATTGGTTTAAGAAGCTAAGTAGTTTTTGGTTCAGGTAACCAAGGCTATGGTGACCCTTGCATGTTTTGGGAAGATGTGCACGTCTTTCCATGGTGGAGAGATCTACAGCTGACTGCATGAAGATGGATATGAAAAAAGAGCCTATGGGAGTTTAGGGCAAGATTCATGGCTCCTGGTCACAACTACCTTCAGAGAATGGGTCTTCAACTGGCATATAGCCAAAGAAGAAGCGGAACTTGTCACCAAGAGTGGTAAAGTAGGAGTTGGAAAGAAGTGGGCAAGTATTATGCTAGTATTTCGTTTATTGCACAAGCTAGTTCATTAAGTCTGTAGTTGTCGGGATGCCATAATTTTTGATCGGGTGTAACGGCTACGATATGATTAGTCTCGGCCTTCCTTGTGGCTATTCAAGTGTGTGCGGTGCCCCCCATGCCGTTGGGATATTTGTGCGCTTGAACTATACTAGAATTTCTCCACGACTTGTCTGGTTGCACTCGGTCCAGTGGGTACGACTGTGCCTCCTTGATGATTAAAGCATAGGAAAGCCTCTATCTTTGGAGACTTATATATTAGAGATCAAAATTCTTGGTTCTTCCGAGAGCCAAATCTTTGCTTGATTTGAGTCAGCCTCTGGTTAATCACTAGGTTGATTCAGTTTTGATTTAGTTTTTTTGAGCGAATTTGAAGCTATAAAATTTAGCAATGTTTGCTTTCTTTATTGTTAGAAGTGATTTAGTTGATTCTACGTAGTGACAAATGTGATTGTTTATTCATAGCCCCAGATCATAGTTTCGCTAACCTCGGGGAGTTCTAGATCAGATGACCACCAATACGCCAATTAACCTTCACAATGCTTTAGTTCATGAAGGACCTTCATGTTTACGAAGGGTATTGTGGTCGGATGTCCGACGACCAAACGGCCTTGGAGCGATAATTCATCGGCTCCCTGAGGAATTTTGGATGGAAGTTTGATGACCAGATGGCTTTGGGCGATAATTCATTGACTCCAAGATGAATTTTTCTTAGATGTCGAGCGACCAACGGCCTTGGAACGATGATTCATCGACTCCAAGAGGAATTTTGGTCGGATGTCCGACGACCAGACGGCCTTGGAATGATGATTCATCGACTCCAAGAAGAGTTGCAGGCTCTGCTCAAGGGAATGCAGTTTTATGGATTTGTGACGACCCAAATTTTCGAGCATTTAAATTCGGAATATTTAATTGATTTTAGATATCAATAGAGTAAATTTTAACTTGAATTTCGAATATCACAAGTTATTTGATAATTGAATTATTAAATTAAATTAGTGAAATTGGTTCAAATGTTGAAGCTGAAGTTTTAAGCCTATTAAAAATAATTTGAAGGCTTATAAATTTTATATTAATAATACTGAAGGTAATAGAAGTGTTAAAATTGAATTTAACGCTGATTTGTTCAGTTTTAAAAGTATATCGTTTAAATTGAATTTAAAAATAGCCTTCCGAGGTGCAATCTCGGAATTTGACGAAACCAGTTCAATTGGATCCGTAATATTATATTATTGTCGGATTTCAATTTTCGCAAGGTTCGGAATTACCGATTGATCGTACAGACCGTAAATGCAGAAAGAAAGCTAATTAAATTTAAAGTACTTAGTTAAATCTTTTTATAGAAGTCTCACCGCAAGCTTCTAATGCAAGCTTCATTTTCACTTTAGTAATTTTGGCCGAAGCCTTATCCATCAGGATCGAAACCCTCAAATTAAAAATGGCCGAAGTTATTCACGTGTTCCTCTTCAATCCAAATTAATTACCGCATAAAAAAAACAATGGCGTTCAAGAGGGAAAGTGGACGACATCGAGTTCGTTCGAATCTCGTAGGGGAAGGGGCCGAGACAGTAGGGTTATCGATCGTTGAAGGTGGGTTTCGTGAGGGGCGACGAGGGAGTGACTCGTCGATGAGGTGGGTGCAGTCGTTCGTAGGGTTATGGGAAGACGAGCGATGTCGACGAAGTCACGAAATTTCGATCGATGGTTGAAGGGAAGTTCAAAGGTGGATTCGGTCGAGTGCGAGAGTCACGTCGGCGGTGCAGTCGAATCTGGGTTTTGGGGTTGGAGGTTGCAGGCGAGTTCGGCTTCGAAGGTTAGGAGGGATTTTCTCTGGACGGCAGATGTTTAGAGGTATTCATTTTCTTTCCCTTCTTGTTTAGCTTAATTTCTTCAAAGATAATCGAATACAGTAAGATAAAAGTTAAATTATGTTTGAATTTAATAAATATATATACTGGGTTTTTGGTTTATTTACTTAAGAATTGTATATTACAGTAAGAGTAAATTGCTGTTGTTTTCGAAAAAAAAAAGAAAAAAATGGAAAAGAGCTAGATTTTTCAATCTGTAAATTTTAACAAAAATAGTGTATTTTTGGAAATTTATTTAATTAACTTATTTAACTGTTGGTTGCTAAAATATTCTATAAATGGAAATCGGTTTAAAATTTAATTTATTTGCTTTAGAATGAAATCACTGGTTAATTAAATTATCAAATGAAAATTTAATTGTTCGATTGACTCGAATATTGATAAAAATTATAAATGTTTATACAAGGTTATAACCCAGGAAATCAAGTTGAAATTGAAGGAGATTGCAAAACTAAATCAAAGGTGAGTTAATCTCACTCAGTTTAAATTTAAATTTAAATGATTAAATTTAAATAATTGTTGGATGGTTAAATTGATTGATGTGATATAGTATGATATTTTAGAATTGGTGTATTATGTTGTGCTAACGTTTGTGGATGCGGGGAAAACAGGTTGGAGGGATCCAACTGGACCCCTCACAATTATTTAAATTATTCAATGTTCTCTGTTGTGATTATTTGATATCCTATGATAAGTTATATTGGAATATCGAATGTTATGGTTTGATTGGATATTTGGGTATAATGAATTACCAAAATATATAAATTGGATTGTTGAAAAGAAATTAAAAGGAAGTAAATTTGTAAGCGAAATAATTATAGAAAGTTTGAATAAATTAAGAATGAATTGGAAAAGAAATAAAGCAACTTTGAGATTTTAATAAATAAATCTAGAGTATGGAAAGTAAATGTTGAATAAACAGAAAGTTAATAAATTTTAAACTTCAGTATTATTAATTGATAAAACAAATCTTTTATTTTAAATTTAAGATTTAAAATATTGGCAAGAATAAGAAGAAATTGGGATAAGATCTGAAATTAGTATATTTCAGTTAAAAGCTTAAAATCAAACGGAAATTAATAACATTAATAATAAAACACATAATTAATGAATTTTGAAGAAATTGAGTAAGTAAAGAGACTTAATTCAAGTAGTATAAACTGGGAATCAATTTGGAAAATTGATTTAAGTGATTGAGATTGGAAATTTTCCCTGGATAACCAAGTGCGTTTGTTAAAAATAAATTTAAAGGTTTTAAAATTGTTGTAAAAAGCAAGTTTTAGAAAATTTATTATTTCTAATATTTAAATTCAAAAGTAAGTATTTCTTTCAAATCTATTATAGTAGTAATTACTTAAAAAGTGACCTAGTATTTTGTTTTCAAAGGTGAAAATCTAGTTTTTTATTCTATTAAGTAACTTTATTTTCAAATACTCATATAGTATGTATTTTTACAAAATATTGAAGTAATTTAACTTAAATGTTTAAAAGTATATTTTCAAAGTAAAGTGTTTTAAATTATTTTAAAAATCTAGTTTTGTGCTTGGTGATTTTAGAGGAGATAGAAAATATTTGGAAAAGTTTATTCTGAAAAGGAAGAATGATTTGAAAACTGTTTTCAAAGGGTTGAAAATAGAAATATATCTTGTGAAGATAATTTGAGGTAAATAAATAATTTGGGAAATTATTTATTGTTTGATGGATGTTGTGAATATAAATTGATAGTTAAATAACCGACTATCAATATTGGACAAATGCGTTGATCGTTTCGAAGAGACCGGGATCGAGATTTATTTCTAGAAAACCACTTCGATCCGGTTTGTACGTTTCGTGTAAACAATTTTGGATTCGAAGATGGATCAGTGAGTGCAAGGGCTAGTTGCTACTAATCCTGAGGATATTTCCAAAATGGATGTAGTAGGAATAGTGCCTTCGGTTCCGTTCGAACCCGGGACGGACTTGTATAGATGAATGCTTGCGAAAACATCGTTAGGTGGACGATGGACATTCTAAGGGATATATTCTAAAAAGGTAACGCTTAGCCTCAAGCCTCATCAAATGGAAATGATTGAAAATCAGGGGTTATGCAGCAAGGCTAGGTGGGTAGCACCCAAGTAGGGCGAGGTCATTCCAGTCTAGATGTCCCTTTTTATTTTTTGGCTTAGTGGGCGGTTGCTGATCCCAACCGCGGGGTGATCTATCTCGGGACCGTCCAGTAAGGGATGGTTCCGGCCTTGTGTTTGCAGGGGAGCGGGCGTACTCCTCGGTACGATGATCTAGGCCCCGTACTGTGACAGGTGGTACCCCAGTGCCTAGTCATTGGTTGGAAATCCATTCTCCCTACGAGCCTTGTACGATTTTTGTTTATATTACCCACTCTGCGGCTAGTATCTGGAATTTAATGAATGTAACAATTTCGGCTATTTTATAAGTATTTGTCTATAGACCCTATTATAATATCAGAGGATTTCTATAAAAATCGTTTTAGCTATCGTAAGGTAAAAACCCGACATGTTTATTTGTGGCGTGGTCTTATGAGATGCTTTTGTTTTCAAAGGATTTTGAAACTTTAATAATCAATTGGTTGTGATTTTCTCACGCTGGTTTTCCAGACTGACTCGGGTGTTATTTAACTGTAATGCTCGGGTCAGTCCGAGTATTATAGGATACAGGATATGATGCTGTGGAGCTCAGGAGACGAGCTGGATGACGAAACGTACTCTCGTACTTGTATATTTATATACGTATTCCACTGAGTTGAGTTGTTGTGTACCCATTTGTATGATTTTGATGTTGAGTTGTGATTGATGTACTCCGATTGATGAAATATATAAACAGAGATATAATTTGATTGAGTAAAGATTATTTATTATCTATTATATTTTATTCCGCTGCGATGGTTAGATTCTGTTATTGTTTTCTACTTTCTTCTTCTACCTCTTCTTCTTAAACACAAAATGGTTCATATTTCTGTGCAACTTGAGTTGATTGTTGTAGAATAGTGTTGACTCAAGGGGTACGGATTTGCGGGCTGTTACAGTGGTATCAGAGCTTAGGTTGGAGATAACCTTGGCTCTGGTGGAAATTACTCATTTAAATTAGAGTCCGAAGTACTCTAAAATGAGTTTGAGCGTATTAATAGATATGAGCGCGTATTTGTTAGTGAATATAAATTGTTTTAATATTGCGTTGATTGGTTTATTGAGTGGCATATGAACCTTCATCGACACAGTCTGCGCAACTGTATCGAAGGGGTTTCTAAACACTTGAATAGAACAATCGACACGGTATTGTTTTAAATGTGGGTAAATGAAATAATTTTACCCAAAATATATTTGGATATAAATAAAGTTTTGTAAACTATTTTAGCTAATATATGGTTGCTTGGATGTTAGGAAGAATAATATTAAATTATTATCATCATGGGTAAAAAATTTAACTAGAAATTGAAAATATAATCAAAGGTTAAGGAAATAAATTCAATTATAAAATGAAATTTATAAATATGAATTATGAAATATAATGAAACGAAAATTTGTATGAGCATAAGCTATGCAAAAAATGTTATAATTATAATTGATTTAAGCAGGATTTGGAAATTTAAAATCCCAAAGATTTTGAAAGTGTTTGTCGATGTGTTTTGATGATAAATGATATCATTCTTGTTTTAGAAGTATTTCTAGAAGCAAATTTGTTTTAAAATGGGTTTTGAAAGTGATATAGCATTGAAATCACTTGGATTATTGGAAAATAATTCTGATGATGACGGCCGCATCATCAGTATTCATTTTCGAATTTCTAAGTGAAGGATTGCTACCAAATTGATTTGTTCAGAAAGCTAGTTGTTTTTGAAAATTTCAAAGGAAATTTGTTGTGGGTAAAACCATGATTGGTTTAAAAATTTAAGAGATGTGATTTGAAGTAGTAGTGATTTCAAAATGATTTGAAACCAAAGCCAGGAGTTTAAAAATCCTGATGAGATAAATTGTAAGCTTATAAATTGAGATGATTTTTAAATCAGGAAGGAAATATAAGCTTTGAGTGAATTTAATGTGAAAGGTTGAAAATGGAATTAACTTGGATTGGGGAATAAAATATACTGGATTGAAATTGATTGAATTAGGCTGAAATAATATCCAGTTGTATTCGAATTAAGTTGAAATCGAATTGAGATTAAATAAATCTGAGTTAAAATAAAACTGAATTGGAATAAGAATTCAATTGAATTATTGAATGGAATTAGATTCTTACCTGAATAAATGGAAAATAAGTTGGGTAAGGATTGGAATTGGAATAAATGAATTAGAATAACTTATAGGAGAATTAAAAATCCATGGAAATAAATTATGCTTGGGTTATAAATAAGCATAGGCTTGAGTTAAAAATAAAAGAAGAATATATTCAAGCCCATAATGAATGGAAATGTGTAAAATAATAAGTTATGACTTATAAATTGAAAAATGGGATAGAAACCCAAAATAAGTATTATTGATGAATTGGAGAATAAAATAAATATCAAAACTTGAATTATAAACTAAATTGAACTAAAAAATTAAATGAAGAGATATTCGAAATTAAAAATCAAGTATTGAACGATAAATAGGAGAGAACTAATTTTATAATAAATTAGTTAATAAAATGTGTGAATGGGAACGTAATGTTGTTTAATAGAAGCTGAATTGTGAATTTATGATGAAGTTTGGAAATAAAAACTCAAGTTATAAATTAAAATTTAATTTGGAGAGTTAACAAAATAAATATAATTGAAATGTATCGAATAAAAATGTAAATGGATTAAAATAGTAAGGGTATGAATTGTAAATAAAATCCATATTAAGTGGAATAAATTGGAAATGACCTTGTAATAAATTGAATGAGCTGAATCTAAAAAGTTAAAATGTATAATAATTGATCAAATAAATTTGTAGTTTAAAATGGGACTGGATTAAAATAGAATCAAGTTAAATTGAAAAGAGAAATTTACTTGTAAAATGAAAATGAGCTTAAGTATAAAATTTGAATAAACTGAAGTAAATTGACTTAAGCTAAATAGATGGGGAGTTGAATTGAAATCAACTTGAGCTAAGTTTAATAATATTGGATTGGTTTTAAATCAAGTAAAAATAAGTTTGAATCGAATTAAAATTCGGTGTTATATAGATAATATTTAATGGAATGAAATTCTTAATTAAATAATTGTAAACCATTTAAATTGTTAAGAATTGAAAGAACTTTGTGACAATGAGTAAATAGAATGTTTTTAAGTTAATGCAATGGATAAGTGAATGCAGATAAGAAATGAATCGCAAATGAATAGATCATGAATAAAATTGAAATGGTTTTGAATGAAATAGCTTAATTGTCTTCGAGCTAAATAAAATAGTTTGGAATAAACAAATATGAAATGGAATATATCGAGCTAAATAAATGGTTGTGAATGAATTAAAATAAAAAGGAAATTTAATTGGAAATGGAGATGAACTTAAGTGTTAACTTAAGTAAATGGTTAAATAGTTGTTATTGGAATTTATAAATGGTTTTGAATGAAACTGGTATGGTTAACAAAGAAATGCAAGTGAATGGATTCGAATTTAAAATGCAATGAAGATGAGAATATATGGATTGTGAATAAATTTAAAAATGGAATAGAATTGAGTACAAATTGAGTTGAAATCAATTTAAATTGGTTATAAACTTAAGTACTTATTTATTCACATGTATATCATCAAGATTTCATAGAATGGATTGCCGTTTGATGTAAACGAAGGTAATTAAAATTCTATAAATTGATAGAAGTGTAATAAAATTGATTTTGAAATCAATTGAATCGAATAGGAGTTTGTTTGGATAAAAACAGATTGAATGTAAGAAATTGAATTGTGAACCATTTAAATTGAATAAGTTGTATACGAATTGGTGGTAAACAATTAAAACTAGTGTCAAAACCTTACAAATGTGCCTATGAAAGTATATAATATGCATTGCTAAGAATATGAGATTGATTTGTTTAAAAATAAATTGAATGTAAGCATGTGAGTTGTTAACCATTCGGATTAAGTAAACGATGTGTAATTTGGTTGTAAGAATTTAAAATTGGTAGCGAAATTCTTGCATATGCTTATGAAAATTGTATAGCATGCCTTGTTCATAGAATTCATGTTTTAGTTATGTAAGTAAATGTGAAATGATAATAAATCGCATATATTTCATACTTACATGTTTTGGTTGAGTAAGTACAGGTATTGGGAAGCCGTTGGGCTGGATTTGATTGCGCAAAATGCTAATTAGATAAGCCGCTTGCTTAAAAATGCTAAATAAAGGTACGCTTACGCAAAAGAATTCAAAATAGGAGATATGAACTGCATATATTGATATATATTGTGATTTCCGGCCTGAGGCCGATGTATATACATAACTGTGCATCCTGCGATATCGCAGAAGTCCCTCCGTGCAAAGGGGACTCTGCCAAAATTTTCCCAAAATTTTGGGAGTTAGAAAATTTTTGGAAAATTTTGTTAACGACAAATCGGTTTCAAACTGGAAATTGAAATAAATTGGTAAAAGAGGCTAATTAAAATAATGACATAAATTAGTTATAAATGGAGGATAAAATTAAATGTTCAAAGTTGAAAATAAATTGAATTCATACGGAAATGAAAGAAATAATTTGAATAAAAATAGATATAAACTAAAGTGGTAAGAGGAAAATAAATATAAGAAGCATATAAATGCTTATACTAAACTTAAGTAAGAAATGGAAAATTCTTAATTGAAAATTGAATATTGTAAATATATTCTAAGTTGGTATTTGAATGAATAAATATTGACATTTGTAAGGAAATCAATAAAATGTTTTGGGAATGTTTTGATTGGATATTATTGCTAAGTAAGATATGCAGGTATTATAAAGAGGAAAAGAAAATTGGTTTTGATTCAAGAAGATAAATTTGAATTGCCCGATTAAAAAGGTATGTGTTTAAGTTTCTACATGAAATTTGATTGGGATTTTGGATTGAGCCACTTGGCTTTTTGTTTTCTTTTGAGATTTGGGAAGCCGTAGAGCCATTTTTGTAGTAGTACCGAGCTAGCCGCGCAAAAGAGGCGCTGGCGAAATTTTTCGAAAATTTAGAGAGTTAGAAAATTTTGAGAAAATTGAGATAACTTAAATTTGAATTTGAATTTAAATTTGAACGGATGAACATGTAAAGTTATTTGGAAACTATGTAAGGTTTTGGGAAGCTGGATGGAGGTAATAGTGGGCCTTTATTAAGAAAAATGGCAAGCTAATTAAACTATTTGGTTTTGGAAAATAGTAACGGGAATTGGATCATTCTCCCTAATTAGTAATTTCGGAGACGAAATTCTTTTAAGGGGGAGGAATGTGATGACCCACATTTTCGAGCATTTAAATTCGGAATATTTAATTGATTTTAGATATCAATAGAGTAAATTTTAACTTGAATTTCGAATATCACAAGTTATTTGATAATTGAATTATTAAATTAAATCAGTGAAATTGGTTAAAATGTTGAAGCTGAAGTTTTAAGCCTATTAAAAATAATTTGAAGGCTTATAAATTTTATATTGATAATACTGAAGGTAATAGAAGTGTTAAAATTGAATTTAACGCTGATTTGTTCAGTTTTAGAAGTATATCGTTTAAATTGAATTTAAAAATAGCCTTCCGAGGCGCAATCTCGGAATTTGACGAAACCAGTTCAATTGGATCCGTAATATTATATTATTGTCGGATTTCAATTTTCGCAAGGTTCGGAATTACCGATTGATCGTACAGACCGTAAATGCAGAAAGAAAGCTAATTAAATTTAAAGTACTTAGTCAAATCTTTTTATAGAAGTCTCACCCCAAGCTTCTAATGCAAGCTTCATTTTCACTTTAGTAATTTTGGCCGAAGCCTTATCCATCAGGATCGAAACCCTCATATTAAAAATGGCCGAAGTTATTCACGTGTTCCTCTTCAATCCAAATTAATTACCGCATAAAAAAAACAATGGTGTTCAAGAGGGGAAGTGGACGAAATCGAGTTCGTTCGATTCTCATGGGGGAAGGGGCCGAGACAGTAGGGTTATCGATCGTTGAAGGTGGGTTTCGTGAGGGGCGACGAGGGAGTGACTCGTCGATGAGGTGGGTGTGAGTCGTTCGTAGGGTTGTGGGAAGACGAGCAATGTCGACGAAGTCACGAAATTTCGATCGATGGTTGAAGGGAAGTTCAAAGGTGGATTCGGTCGAGTGCGAGAGTCACGTCGGCGGTGCAGTCGAATCTGGGTTTTGGGGTCGGAGGTTGCAGGCGAGTTCGGCGTCGAAGGTTAGGAGGGATTTTCTCTGGATGGCAGATGTTTAGAGGTATTCGTTTTCTTTCCCTTCTTGTTTAGCTTAATTTCTTCAAAGATAATCGAATACAGTAAGATAAAAGTTAAATTATGTTTGAATTTAATAAATATATATACTGAGTTTTTGGTTTACTTACTAAAGAATTGTATATTACAGTAAGAGTAAACTGCTGTTGTTTTCGAAAAAAAATTGGAAAAGAGCTAGATTTTTGAATCTGTAAATTTTAACAAAAAACTTTTAGTGTATTTTTGGAAATTTATTTAATTAACTTATTTAACTGTTGGTTGCTAAAATATTCTATAAATGGAAATCGGTTTAAAATTTAATTTATTTGCTTTAGAATGAAATCTCTGGTTAATTAAATTATCAAATGAAAATTTAATTGTTCGATTGACTCGAATATTGATAAAAATCATAAATGTTTATACAAGGTTATAACCCAGGAAATCAAGTTGAAATTGAAGGGGATTGCAAAACTAAATCAAAGGCGAGCTAATCTCACTCAGTTTAAATTTAAATTTAAATGATTAAATTTAAATAATTGTTGGATGGTTAAATTGATTGATGTGATATAGTATGATATTTTAGAATTGGTGTATTATGTTGTGCTAACATTTATGGATGCAGGGAAAACATGTTGGAGGGATCCAACTGGACCCCTCACATTTATTTAAATTATTCAATATTCTCTGTTGTGATTAATTGATATCCTATGATGAGTTATATTGGAATATCGAATGTTATGGTTTGATTGGATATTTGGGTATAATGAATTACCAAAATATATTAATTGGATTGTTGAAAAGAAATTAAAAGGAAGTAAATTTGTAAGCGAAATAATTATAGAAAGTTTGAATAAATTAAGAATGAATTGGAAAAGAAATAAAGCAATTTTGAGATTTTAATAAATAAATCTAGAGTATGGAAAGTAAATGTTGAATAAACAGAAAGTTAATGAATTTTAAACTTCAGTATTATTAATTGATAAAACAAAGCTTTTATTTTAAATTTAAGATTTAAAATATTGACAAGAATAAGAAGAAATTGGGATAAGATCTGAAATTTGTATATTTCAGTTAAAAGTTTAAAATCAAACGGAAATTAATAACATTAATAATAAAACACATAATTAATGAATTTTGAAGAAATTGAGTAAGTAAAGAGACTTAATTCAAGTAGTATAAACTGGGAATCAATTTGGAAAACTGATTTAAGTGATTGAGATTGGAAATTTTCTTTGGATAACCAAGTGAGTTTGTTAAAAATAAATTTAAAGGTTTTAAAATTGTTGTAAAAAGCAAGTTTTAGAAAATTTATTATTTCTAATATTTAAATTCAAAAGTAAGTATTTCTTTCAAATCTATTATAGTAGTAATTACTTAAAAAGTGACCTAGTATTTTGTTTTCAAAGGTGAAAATCTAGTTTTATATTCTATTAAGTAACTTTATTTTCAAATACTCATATAGTATGTATTTTTACAAATATTGAAGTAGTTTAACTTAAATGTTTCAAAGTATATTTTCAAAGTAAAGTGTTTTAAATTATTTTAAAAATCTAGTTTTGTGCTTGGTGATTTTAGAGGAGATAGAAAATATTTGGAAAAGTTTATTCTGAAAAGAAAGAATGATTTGAAAACTGTTTTCGAAGGGTTGAAAATAGAAATATATCTTGTGAAGATAATTTGAGGTAAATAAATAATTTGGGAAATTATTTATTGTTTGATGGATGTTGTGAATATAAATTGATAGTTAAATAACCGACTATCAATATTGGACAAATGCGTTGATCGTTTCGAAGAGACCGGGATCGAGATTTATTTCTCGAAAACCACTTCGATCCGGTTTATACGTTTCGTGTAAATGATTTTGGATTCGAAGATGGAGCGGTGAAGTGCAAGGCCTAGTCGCTACTAATCCTGAGGATATTTCCAAAATGGATGTAGTAGGAATAGTGCCTTCGGTTCCGTTCGAACCCGGGACGGATTTGTATGGATGAGTGCTTGCGAAAACATCGTCAGTGGACGATGGGCATTCTAAGGGATATATTCTAAAAAGGTAACGCTTAGCCTCAAGCCTCATAAAATGGGAATGACTGAAAATCAGAGGTTATGCAGCAAGGCTAGGTGGGTAGCACCCAAGCAGGGTGAGGTCATTCCAGTCTAGATGTCCCTTTTTATTTTTCGGCTTAGTGGGCGGTTGCTGATCCCAACCGCGGGGTGATCTCACTCGGGACTGTCCAGTAAGGGATGGTTCCGGCCTTGTCTTTGCAGGGGAGCAGGCGTACTACTCGGTACGGTGATCTAGGCCCCGTGCTATGACAGGTGGTACCCTATTGCCTAGTCATTGGTTGGAAATCCATTCTCCCTACGACCCTTGTACGAGTTTTGTTTGTATTACCCACTCTGTGGCTAGTTGCTGGAATTTAATGAATGTAACAATTTCGGCTATTTTATAAGTATTTGTATATAGACCCTATTATAATATAAGAGGATTTCTATAAAAATCGTTTTAGCTATCGTAAGGTAAAAACCCGACATGTTTATTTGTGGCGTGGTCTTACGAGATGCTTTTGTTTTCAAAGGATTCTGAAACTTTAATAATCAATTGGGTGTGATTTTCTCACGCTGGTATTCCAGACTAACTTGGGTGTTATTTAACTGTAATGCTCGGTTCAGGCCGAGTATTATAGGATACAGGACATGATGCTGTGGAGCTCAGGAGACGAGCTGGATGACGAAACGTACTCTCGTACTTGTATATTTATATACGTATTCCGCTGAGTTGAGTTGTTGTGTACCCATTTGTATGATATTGATGTTGAGTTGTGATTGATGTACTCTGATTGATGTAATATATAAACAGAGATATAATTTGATTGAGTAAAGATTATTTATTATCTATTATATTTTATTCCGCTGCGATGCTTAGATTCTGTTATTGTTTTCTATTTTCTTCTTCTACCTCTTTTTCTTAAACCCAAAATGTTTCTTATTTCTGTGCAACTTGAGTTGGGTGTTATTTAACTGTAACAGAATGATGCTGTGGAATAAAATATAAAACTCGTAGATATGATGCTGTGGAGCTCAGGAGACGAGCTGGATGACGAAACGTACTCTCGTACTTGTATATTTATATACGTATTCCGCTGAGTTGAGTTGTTGTGTACCCATTTGTATGATATTGATGTTGAGTTGTGATTGATGTACTCTGATTGATGTAATATATAAACAGAGATATAATTTGATTGAGTAAAGATTATTTATTATCTATTATATTTTATTCCGCTGCGATGCTTAGATTCTGTTATTGTTTTCTATTTTCTTCTTCTACCTCTTTTTCTTAAACCCAAAATGGTTCGTATTTCTGTGCAACTTGAGTTGATTGTTGTAGAATAGTGTTGACTCAAGGGGTACGGATTTGCGGGCTGTTACAGGATTCGTAAAGAATAAGAGGTTGGATCTGTTTGCTCGATGATCCTTCGGATAAGCCTTCTTTACGCTACTGAAGCAATGCCAGTTCTTAGAAGGAGGGATCGATATGACCTGTCGATCCGACTGTTAATAAGCCTGTGCTTTTCATTCATAGTTCAAGGGCATAGAAGTGTTTCCTTTTTCATGCTCTCAACATTACCCCTTATATCTGGTAAGGCTCATTTGGAAAGGAAAGTAGATGGGGACATATGAGAAGGCATCTCTTTAGGTCGCTGCCTCATCTTTAGTAGCCAACTAGAGTATTTTTTGGTAATCATCCTTTCGTCAATTAGCCAGAGTGCTTCTTTATTGGGTCTTAGCCGCCTTGTTTGAGTAGAAAGTCTTTGAGGTCCTATAGCTCCTTCACCATTTGGTGTGTTCTTTAGCAAATTGTTGGGTTTGCCTTTGGCCAATTGCACTACCTCCGTCTCTACAACCGATTTTCTTTCCTATAGAACTTTTCTGGGGTAGTAGGTTGTTTCAGCCTTTAATAATTCCAAAGGGCCCTACGGTAGACTGTATCTGTCACCCTCGCTTTATCCATATGTTAGTCATATGAATGGTATATGTATGGTTATCTAAAGCATAAACGATTGGCAATGCCGAATCAATTAGGATGTGTCACGGATCAGCGACGATCCCCAAAAATTTTCAAACTGTGTGATATCTGAATGTGATGACAAGGAAGGCTTCATTAGGCTTCATTCCAGATTTCAAGGCATTTGGAGTTCAAATGTTCGACTTATGGGCAAAAGAAGATGGATTGGCGTTGACGGATTGGTGATATTTTACCTGGAGTCTAACCCGAAAAAGTTTTTCATTTTCTTGGAGTCAGCACATGGTTCACTTGGAGTCACGGCATTTGAAGTGCTGGGTTGTGACTAACGTTACTTTGATTCACGACATTTGAAGTGTTGGGTTGGTGACTAACGGTTCTTGGAGTTATTTGTATGTTTACTTATAGAAATTATTGGCTTTACCTGAGTCGAATTTTTCTTTGAGCCAAATGGGTGATTACCTGAGCTCAACTTCGAGTCAGGGCCTATAGAATCTACTTCGAGTCAAATTAGCTATTACCCAAGTTCGACCTCAAGTCCACCCTGAAGTGAGTTTTTCACTAACCATTTAGACGAATATTGATGATTTTCCATGACGACCACTAGTGACTCGATAATGGGAGTTCCATGATGAGATTGGAGGCTGGTCAGTTGAGGGTGATCGAAATCTAAAATGGGAGCATGGTCCGATAATTGACCCTTGTTCATGTCATATCTCCTTGATTTTCCTGCTTCTTGGTGTACCATTTGAGTAGTAGTTTCTCGTCCATTACTTGGCACTACGCTACTGCATGGGTTTGGGTGTAGGAGCACTCCTAGTGAATAGGTCAATCCATTGTTTATAACCAATCTCCGTGTTCTCTACTACTTCATCAGCAAGTCATGGGGAGGTAGCAATGGCCTTTTCCTTCTTAGGTGGCTCTGTAGTTAGTTTTCTTGTAGGAGTTTTACAAGTCTAAATAGAATAGGAAACTTCATAGATAGAAATCTGGATCTTATCTCATGGATAATAGCATCCAAAGTAAATGGTGAGAAGATCTCCACAATGAGATATGATAGCTTGAGATGCAACCATTGTATGAATTGAGTTGTTTGTAATGACTTAAATAACACAATGTTGAATAATGGTTGTGTTTTTATTAAGCGCTTAACCACATCTGCGACATATGCCTTGCTAGATCAGTCATCCACAGGTCGACTGTCAGTAGCTCCGCTAAGTGTTTGACTTCGTAAATGGCCTTGGTTGGCTAGCTAAAGCATAGGCTCTTTATTCTTCGGGAGTGCCATTCCTGCACTTTTGGTATTCTAGACTAAGTCAGTCTTATAAGAGCAGTTTGAACTTCCGTTCCAATACTCTGGAGTTAGCATCCAAATTCAGGTCACCTTCGTTATGGTGTAAATCACCTTCAAAATTGTAAAAAGCCCATGTTTTCCCATGGAGTTTTGACACCTAGATTTGAGTTTGTAGCAAGTGGTTTTGTGGCAGGCGGAGTGTATACATTTTCTTTTATAACAATTCATGTAGTTCCGCCCATCACTCCTTTTTTCTTATGTCTTTTGTTTCTTCCGTTCAAGCCAGAAATAGAGGAATTCTCTTGCTCCACAATGGTTATGTTCTTAGGTACTGTTCTAGGAGTATTTAGTGGTTAGAGTGCTAAGAGAGCATTTATATTGTCCATAAGAGCTTTTTGACTGTTTTCCATTTTTCGGTTAATTTCATCAACCATCTTGTTCAATTCCTCCTTAGGTAATAACCTCATATTGAGTAAAGGATTCCGGTGCTTGATCTCTGGTACTATTCCTTGTACTATCCCTTGTTAGCAGGTTGTCGGTGTTGTTAACTACATATTGTTGGAGATTTGCCTCTTCTCCGACGATAACAGCTCCTATGGATCTTTCAAAAGTAGTTCTTTTCCTACCCATCGTTATTCTTCAACGGTAAGATCTCCAACTTCCTAAAACTGATTTTGCATATCTAACTTCTGGATCTAGTGGATTCAAATTGGAAAATTAGATCTAAGCCTAAGTTCATTCTCAGTTAAAGCACCAAATTGTTAACCGAAAAAATGTATCAACACCTTGGATTGAGTGTGGAAGCACCTGCCTTGTTTATCCAGACAAATAAAATAGTAAAAACAATAGTAAATTGTGGAAAAAGTAAAGAGACAAGAGATTTTTATAGTGGTTCAACCTTTAATGAAGCCGATGTCCACTTTATAGCTTTTATTTGATCAACTGTTGCTCCAAGAGAGTTCAAATTACAATATGATTTCTCTTCTTCATGTTAGATTAAGCCATCATTGTTAGAAACAAAAAGCGAGTCCTAATTGTCTCTTATTAGTTGTTGTGTAGCAGAAGAGGAGTAAAGAAAGAATAGCCGAGCTTCAACAGGGACCTAGTTAGGAACTCCTTTTCTGTTGGAGGTAGGATGGTATATATAGAAGTTAGGGAGCACTTGGGCCAGAACAATTGCACCAGAAGCCTATAGCCAAAAATATGAAGCAACATATAAAGTTTGGAGCAATTTTGAGCAAAGTATTTGGATCGGTACTGATCCAAGTGGATCGGATTGGCATCAATTCAAATAGTTGTGAAATGTTTGCACAAATTCCATGCAGTTGGCATCCTAGCTTGATTGCGATGCCCTCCATGCAATTTCATAGCTTTTTGACTTGTTTTGATGACGATTCATGTTTGGACGACTGAGTTGTGGTCTGAATTAGATAAATCTTCATTTCTTGAACTCAGATGCTTGGAATACCATGAAACTTGGTAGATAGACTTAGAGGAGATATAAGATTAGGATGCAAGTGGAAAGGAGAAACGTCAAGCCTACTTTTCGGATCGAACAGGTACCGATCCAAAGAGTTGGTACATTTTGGCTTAAACTTCTTGTGTTCCTTCAAAATTTCAAATCAATCCGATATCGTATGAGTTATGTAGGTCCATTTTAAGCTGCTCTGATCCAAAAGCGGGTAAATAATTAAATGGATCATATGTGTATTCATTTATTAACTATGTTTCTTGGAATGCTATGAAACATGGCAAGTGTACTAAAGAGACGTATAGAATCATGATGAAGAGATTGGAATTCCCCATGACTCGTTCATTTGGATCGGTACCAATCCAATTGATTCGGATCGGTGCTGATCCGAAATGTTTGTCTATTTTTGAGACATGATTCTTGAGGACCATTGCCTTGTTATTCTAAGCCCTTTGGTCATGCTTTAAGTCATTCGAGCTTAACATGGATGTTCTAACTCCTTTTAAATACTGTTGGGTTAAAAACCAGGTTAACTATAGCCGTATATAATATTAATTTGCGGTGACAAAAGATGGTAATGTTAATGGTATCCATAATATCCGAAGTATAAGAATATGAAATATTTGAACATAATTTCAAATAACTTTTCTCTTTACATTTCAAATCAACATACCATATTCAGTACATAATCCTATAACGTTGCACAGGTTTAGATAAATATAAGTATTATAAAATGCGCCGAGAACAATATATGAAGATGCCCTCTTGGATGATCAGAGTTAATAAATAGATAGTTATAACATCTACCTTTACATACAACATTCAATAATAGTGGAATAGATATGTAGACAATCTCCTACATAGCTAGATCGGCCTCTTTCATGCCTTATTTGCTTTATTCGCCAACCTAAAAACTTTAAATCTCAACCTACTCAAATTAAATTTTAAGCACTCGAGAGTTTAAGGGGAAAATATAAACTTCGAGTCAGACATAAATCTGGTGTGAAAAATAATGACATATCGAATTATTGATATTAAGTGAGACCACGCCGCCTAGTGGAATGGATTCCCCCTCATTAATATTCTTTAAAAGCACATATTTTGCAATCAAAATCCACCAATCAAACTGGTTAATAAACAATATAAAATAATATATATGCATACAAAATAGGTAATCAGTGGACTAACTGTCCAACATTATAGTTTTATCAGGTTGAATATAAACCTATCGCTAACTCGGGCTTACCAGACATAATAAATGTTCTAACTTGCTGTTATTGGATGGTTTGTCCATAACTTACTACTTCTAGGGTCAACTGATCTTAATAGTTTGGTGGGCTCACCGATAACATATCTCTACTCTGTGTATTCTTTTTTATATGTAAACTACTTTTAGTCTTACCCATGACAAATCCCGACAGGCTAGAATTTTGGACATATATTAGCTAGTGGGCTACTAGCTAAAGTATAGGGTCTAACGACCCTGACTCGACCTTCGAAAATCGGCACCGAACATATCACCTATATTCGAATGCCACAGATTCAAACGTCGAATCTGGTTCGCCGGAGCTTATAACGCATTAAGTATAACAACACAGCGGAAGAAAAATGAATGAATAAATGAATATATCAATATACAACATTGATATAATATTTGATACAATATGATACAACAATATCGGAGACAAATATACACAACGGAATATGATAACAACGGAAGAGATAACTCAAATATGATCCTCGATGAAGAGTGAATCCAAAATCTACAACTCCAACTCCAAAACTCCAAACCAACGATAGCTTGAACCAAAAGCTCGAACCACCAGCAACGAGGCATTATGCAAGGTCAGCCACCCAAAGACTGGAGAAGATTTCAAAAGACTGAAGGCTACCAGATCTACACCTACTATTTGACTATTTGAACAACCCAACTCTAGACTGCCCGAGTGGAAAATTTGTGGGCATCAAGAGTTTAGGAAGGGAACAATAAACTTCAGGTCAGTCATGGGGCTGGTATGAGAAAACAAAAATAGTTTATCTTTAAAACAAACAAAAGAACTTAAATTTGAAATCCGCAATGCTTTTTTTGAAAAATGAATCTGCCATAAGGCCTCCCGCCACACACACAATGCTAGCGCACACTTGGAGGAGATTTCTCCTTATGACAGTCAAAAATGCTTGATACGCGAAAACCATTTGATATTATTATTAGTGCATAGTGCAAAAAAAAATTTCGAAAGTATAATATTAATCTTAGCCAGCATACCACATTTCATCGTATGCCTACTATAGCTACCATGTTCAATAGCAGGTTACTGCCACATTCCATGGAAGGTTATACAACTAAAACCGTACAAGGCTCATATTGTTTTGTTTGGATTTCCAACAAATGGTCAGGCAAAGGAACTTCCTTAAAAATGGAATGCCTTTGGAGGGACGCCCCCAAGAACCAAACGGTTCCCTACCAACACAAGGCTGGGTTACCCTTGCCCAGACATAACCCTCAAATAAGCCATCCCCGGTCGTTACCAACCTTTATCCGAGGCCTCGACACCAACAACCACACATGAAAGTATCTGGGCTCCATACCATGATACCACTTTCAAAATCAACATAAGTAAATATCTGGGCTCCATACCATGATACTACTTTTTATCCAGAAGGAAATGGACATACTCTTGGGGAGCGACCCCTAAAAACCTTGCCGCAACATTCCTGTTTCGACCATTTTCGGGTTGTGAGGCTCGACGAAGTCACGTCCACAAAGCTACGCTTTTCACAAAGCCATGCTTTGATCAATAAATGATCGGCAGCACTTCGTATGCCACATTACCTAATTGGGAATGTATCACTAGTAACCATCAACTACATAACCTCTGAGCTTGTACGTCTCAGAGAAGGGTATTAACCTAAGAGAATAAATCTCCGCCACCAAACAGAAATGTATTTGATAGAAACCAGCTTTACCTCTTAAGATGTAATGTTAGACACACATCCATACAAGTCTGTTCTGGGTTCGAACAGTACCGAAGGCGCTTCCAAAGAAGCCCTTGCAAATCCAGGTATTCCCAATCCCAATCGGACTCCCCATCACATACGGAGATATCTACACCGGCGCGACACAGTGCAGAGACAATCGACGGGTTATGCTTTCGTTTTTGAAAATACCCGGTCTTCACCACCGGTCTTCAAATGCTATCCATAATGACGTATCATTATTCAAAATGGGTTATATGACACAAGGTCATCTCCCGGCTAAACCGAATAATGAGCGCAATATTTAAAAATCATATGGATAATGGGGTCTTGGTAAAGTCACAACTTATTATCCAAAACTTTTCTTTCAAATGGTTAAACAAATTACCATTTTAATATTTAAACAAAAAGATTCACTTCACAAAGTTCACTAATCTTTTCACAAAGATTCATTTCCAATGTTTAACAAAAGATCTATCTTTGAGATCTCCTTATGTTTGAAAACTACGTTCAACTTATATTTCACAAAGATTCCTTCATAGCTTTTGAAACAATTCCATTTCAAATCCTTTATATAAAATATATAAGTTTAAGATCCTTTTCAATTTCAAAACAAGATTCAATAATTTTTCACAAAGATTAATTTATAGCTTTCAAAACTATTTCAATTCCATTTCACACTTGAAATCTTTCAACACAAATTGGAAATCCTTTCTTTATATGAAAGCTTTTATTATTTGAAAACAAATAGTTTTCGTTTCGGAAAAACCCAATTACATTTGCATGAGTTAAAGCCCTTCAAATATAAAATTTGGTTTAAATTCAAATTTTTCAAAACAATCCTTTCGAAATACTTTAAAGATGGTCTTAGAATCCACATATATATTATATAATTTGCAAAAACCTTTCAAACCAAATTTTCTAAACATATATTCATATCGATTTCCAAACATATATCCATATAATTCAATCCCAAATCTTTAATCCAGATTCAAAACAATTTATTTAAATTCCAAAACTTTAACAAGTTATTCAAAATAATTTTATCTCTAAAATTTCTTTTCAAAAGCTTTTTGGATTTAAATCATTTTCTTTTCCAAAACCATTTGGATTCAAAGTTCAACTTTTAAAATCATTTCAAAATATCTGTGACTTAACCAATTTCTTCGTGCAATCCATATTTGTATATGAATAGTGTAGTCCAGGGGTTTTACACACAATAGTGCAACATCATTAATCAGCATAGATTCAAACACAGAAATATAATTGATAAGCGGTATAAACTATAATGCTTATCTTTATTCATAGATCAAAGATAAGTATTTAAATTCATCACAAATAAATAAATTACATCATAGATAAATAAATTACATTCATATTTCACAGCTCAAATCGGAATAATTCATATAACAAAGCATCACCCATCAAGGATATCAAAAACTTCACACATTCAATACAATTCAAACATCCATACATAAGACCAATTAATTATCTGATTAATTTAAATCAGATCATTTACCTATGAATAAATTTGCTAATCATGGTTAATTTATAATTAATTAATTACAAACCATTACTATTAATTATTCTTTAATCATAAGTTACCTTTAATTAATAATTAATCCTTTGATTAATTATCATTAATTAATTACAATAATTAATTAATTAATCCTTAATTAATAATCATTCCTTAATCACTTTCATTAATTAAATATTTTTAGGTAATTAACTATCCTTTAAATCAATTATTCTTTAATTACTTGATAAATCAAAACTTAAATCACTAATTAATTTACCTTAATTTCTTAATCACATTAATTAATTATTTCATAATTAACTAACCTTTAATTAATCATTTGGTTAATCAGTCTTAAAACTATTAATTATTCACCTTTAATTACTTATATTAAATAATTATTTTATTCAAAAACATTTAGAGATTTATTACATAATTTATCTAATGAAATATTTATATAAATCAAAACTATTCTTAAAACAAACGTTAAACTTTGAAAATGTTTTTTTTTCAAAACTTAAACTTGTTTATCATCATTCTCTAAACTCAACATTTCAGATATCTTTTAAAACTAGTCCAGAACTATATTATAAAATTAAACTTTGCTTTAAATTTTAAAATTCATTTGTAGTTAAAAATCCGAACAGGTTTAAAATCGTAGAAACAAAATTATTCCGAGCAAACATAGCAAAACCCTAAGAAAACCCACGAACTTCCTTGAGAAACAAGATGAAAACATCCTCCTCGATACAATCTCTCGAATGCTTCGAGCTAATCACGACATCACCCTAGTTCGACCCTGGAAAAATCATTCTTCCCCAAATTTTGAAAACCCCTGTTACCCACCGATGCTCATGCACGTGCACATACGATCGGAGCTTCTCCGATCATCGCTGAGCCCCTCCACAAGTCGTCAATGACTTCATCGATCTTCTCAACGCCCAGCTCCGATGATTTCATCGGAAATCAAAATTAGGCTACTCGATCCATTCCTCGACTCAAACCCATCATCAGCAAACCGCCTCGCTCCACCACGTCGAGCCACCGGACGTCACACGACTATAACCCCAGTTACTCCTATGATCCACAAACCTCTTCCCCTGGGTGCGATCGTCAGGATCTCCTTGATGACGACGCATGAGCTAAATTCCTGACATCGTTTTCAAATTAGGCTAAAACCCTACTATCTCATCGCTTGATCACCACGGTGATCAAGAATTTAAACGAGTATTTTTCTGATAATCTTTACCCCTTGAGTTACCTTCGACGGAACTCACGACCCATCATTCGACGTGGATCACCAGAATTTGGCTAAAACTCGATTGTCGTTCAACTAAAGATTTCTCAACATCTACTTGCTTAGAAATCATGAAAATAATTTTAAAAATCACTATTCTTAAATACAAATCTATTCCAATAATCAAAACATGAATTTAAAATGATCACTTTTTTGACTTATATTGATCATCACTGTGATTTGTCATTTTCGAAAAAGATACCAAATATATTTTCTTGAAACTATTTTTAAAATCTAGATTTTGAAAATTTGAACACATTTCGTTTAAACATCCAAACCTCGAAAAGATTATGGGATGAGATATTAAATTTTCGAACAGATTTTGAAAACTTGTTACCAAAGACAGAGGCATATCTGCCTATTTCTCTGACATGCAGATCATATATACAGACATATTTTCATCCAAGTAAACACATATATAACATTACTGAAATCATTCATCACATCCATCCAGATAAAACCATATTAAGGTTTAAAAAATGATGTTTTCTCACCTTAACAATGAAGATAGAGGATAGCCTGATATTTGTTGCATGCTTTTGATTTAAACTGAACTTTATTGGGTTGCCTAAGCTTGTTAAATATTGATTTGTTTTAAGTTGAACCCTGCTTGATTTTGCTCTGAGTTGATCATCTCAGATATGAAGCTTCAGGTTGAACAGAAGCTTATTGTTTGATTTTTTTCCTGGTTCTACTTTGATTTCTAGGTTTTGAATTAAATCTGCATTACCAGTTTTGATTTCTAACTTGTTTCATTGATCCTTAGGTTGCATTACTTAATTGATTACTGATTGATCTTGAAGAATTTGAACTGAAGCCTTTATTTTTATTTCCAGGTTTGAGAATTTGAACTGCTTTGCTGGCTTCAGATGTGAGATTGTTTGTTTGAATTATTATTTTCTTGTTTTGATGATTTTTTTTACTCTAATCTGAGAAGTTTAAAACTAACCTAAACTTTTTTTTGTTATTTGTTTTGAAAATAAATCAAAAAGAAAATCATAATGCCATTTGTAATTTGCATGGCACCAATTGCTTACACTTGTTTTATTCATGTTCCTATTAATCTACAAATCTCATTTGTATGAATTTTTATGTTTAAAACCTTGTCTCATATTTAATTAATGTTTTATTATTTTATATTTACAACTATATTTATTTCAAAAGATATATATACATTTTTTACTTACATTTGCCAATTACTTATACTTATACAGTTTATAAAGAAAGTGAATTGAAAACAATTAATAAATAATCATACATATATAATTCTTAATTTATAAAGTTTTTTTAAATCTAATTTTATTAAATCTAATTTTATTTCCAATATATTTATTTAATTTCAAAATCACATTTTGTTTTGTACTTATACAATTTTATAACAAATGCTTTGAAATAAAATTATTCATTGCTCATAAATTTTTTATATATTAGTTCCTTAAAACATAAAGATTAATAAATCTAATATTATTTATAAGATACTTATCCTTGAATTATTTTAAATCAAATTCCAAATTAAAATCCATTTGTATAAATAAATATATCTTATTTAATTTTGAAAAATCCAAATATAATTTTATTTTCTAAGATATTTAAATTCGAAAAATCAAAATCCAAATAAATTCTCAATTAATTCACAATTTAATTCGCAAATTTAAATCAATTACCAATTCAATTTGACTCAATAATCAGGATCGTTACAGATTCCTCCTTAAGAAAATTTCGTCCCTGAAATTTGCCAGGGTGACAACAAAGAACAGATGGAGAATATTCTACCAGATCACATTGAAATATCTATTCTACATTTGGCTTACCAAATCATAATATCAACAATAGATACGAGAACGAATCTATTTAACACTCCATGAAATACTCAGGTCACCAGATCTACGAAGATATACAGGGCATTGGTTAGTTCGAAGGATAACTAACCACTTGTAGAATATATCTGGACCCAAACAATAGATAATTGGATTTAATCTTCCATAATTCTCAAACACTAGGTATGGATTCCAAAATTAGGTCAGAGTACCCCAAAATATATATAACTTGTTCCTCCTCGGACTTTGATCTTCACAAAAATTTACAACAGAATTTCAGATCTGTTTCAATCGAAATCGTTTTATCGATACAAATTAATCTAACTTAATATTTAATTTACCAATTTATTCCAATAGAATTTTAAATTCATTAAAATTTAAAACGAAAAGATGATAGAGAACTGATAGGGAGAATATGAATTAGGAACTTGAATCTTTTCAACAACGATTCGCAAGGCCATCACCACACCGAAGCTTCTCCTTGCAGCTGCCACGAAGACCTCTAAGAATTTGAAATTGGATGATTAACAAAGGAGATTGATAGGGAAAGTTATTTCCTTATTGTTACAGCGTATTGACCATTTGTACTGGTACTCCAGTGTCCCCTATCTCGTCCTCTTCTTGCACTCATACTTACCATCAGTGGATAGCAAAAGAATTTACTGAGGCATACAGACGGATATCTTAGGGATATGCTCATTCTAGGGTACACTTCACCCTATCTCTAATAAGTTACCAAATGTGTTATACTCATGAGCTAAAGTTTCAACCTTCAGCTCTGATACTAATTCTAACGACCCTGACTCGATCTCGAAAATCGGCACCAAATATATCACTTATATTCAAATGCCACATATTCAAACTTCGAATCTGGTTCGTCGGAGCTCATAACACACTAAGTATAACAACATAGCGGAAGAAAAATGAATGAATAAATGAATATATTAATATACAACATTGATACAATATGATACAACAATATCGGAGACAAATATACACAGCAGAATATGATAACAACAGAAGAGATAACTCAGATATGATCCTCGATGAAGAGTGAATCCAAAATCTACAACTCCAACTCCAAAAATCCAAACCAACGATAACTTGAACCAAAAGCTCGAACCACCAACAAAGAGGCATTATGCAAGGTCATCCATCCAAAGACTGGAGAAGATTTTCAAAGACCGAAGGCTACCGAATCTACACCTACTATTTGATTATCTGACAAACCCAATTGTAGACTGCCTGTGTGGAAAAATTGTGGGCACCCAGAGTTTAGGAAGAGAACAATAAACTCAGGTCGATCATGGGACTGATATGAGCAAACAAAAACAGTTTATCTTTAAAACAAACAAAATAACTTAAATTTGAAATCCGCAATGCTTTTTTTGGAAGATGAAACTGCCATAAGGCCTCCCGCCATACACACAATGCAAGCGCACACTTGGAGGAGATTTCTCCTTATGACAGTCAAAAATGCTTGATACGCGAAAACCATTTGATATTATTATTAGTGCATAGTGCAAAAAAACATTTTGAAAGTATAATATTAATCTTAGCCAGCATACCACATTTCGTCGTATGCCTACTATAGCTACCATGTTCAGTAGCAGGTTACCGCCACATTCCATGGCAGGTTATACAACTAAAACCATACAGGGCTCGTATTGTTTTGTTTGGATTTCCCACAAATAGTCAAGCAAAGGAACTTCCTTAAAAATGGAATGCCTCTGGGGGGACGCCCCCAAGAACCAAACGGTTTCCAACCAACACAAGGTTGGGTTACCCCTGCCCAGAAGTAACCCTCAAGCAAGCCATCCTCGGTCGTTACCGACCTTTATCCGAGGCCTCGACACCAACAACCACACAGTAAAGTATCTGGGCTCCATACCATGATACTACTTTTTACCTAGAAGGAAATGGATATACCCTAGAGGAGCGACCCCTGAAAACCTTGTCGCAACATTCCTGTTTCGACCATTTTCGAGTTGTGAGGCTCGACGAAGTGACGTCCACAAAGCTACGCTTTTCACAATGCCATGCTTTGATCAATAAATGATCAGCAGCACTTCGTATGCCACATTACCAAATTGGGATTGTATCACTAGTAACCATCAATTACATAACCTCTGAGCTCGTACGTCTTACAGAAGGGTGTTAAGCTAAGAGAATAAATCTCCGTCACCAAACAGAAATATACTTGATAGAAACCAGCTTTACCTCTTAAGGTGTAATATCAGACACACATCCATACAAGTCTGTTTCGGGTTCAAACAGAACTGAAGGCACTTCCAAAGAAGCCCTTGCAAATCCAGGTATTCCCAATCCCGATCGGACTCCCCATCACATATGGAGATCTCTATACCGGTGCGACTCGGTGCAGAGACAATCGATGGGTTATCCTTTTATTTTTGAAAATACCCGGTCTTCACCACCGGTCTTCAAATGTTATCCATAACGACGTATCATTATTTAGAATGGGTTATATGACACAAGATCCTCTCCGGGCTAAACCGAATAATGAGTGCAATATTTAAAAATCATATGGATAATGAGATCTCAGTCAAGTCACAACTTATTATCCAAAACTTTTTTTTCAAATGGTTAAACAAATTACCATTTTAATCTTTTAAACAAAAAGATACACTTCACAAAGTTCACTAATCTTATCACAAAGATTCATTTCCAATATTCAAACAAAAGATCTATCTTTGAGATCTTCTTATGTTTGAAAACAACGTTCACCAAATATTTCAAAAAGATTCCTTCATAGCTTTTGAAACAATTCCATTTCAAATCCTTTATATAAAAGATATACCTTTAAGATCCTTTTCAATTTCAAAACAAGATTCAACAATTTTTCACAAAGATTAATTTATAGCTTTCAAAACTATTTCAATTCCATTTCACGCTTGAAATCTTTCAACATAAATTGGAAATCCTTTCTTTATGTGAAAGCTTTTATTATTTGAAAACAAATAATTTTCGTTTCGGAAAAACCTAATTACATTTGCACAAGTTAATGCCCTTCAAATATAAAATTTGGTTTAAATTCAAATTTTCCAAAACAATCCTTTTGAAATACTTAAAGATGGTCTTAAAATCCATATATATATTATATAATTTCCAAAAACCTTTCAAACCAAATTTTCAAACATATATTCATATTGATTTCCAAACATATATCCATATAATTCAGTCCCACGTCTTTAATCCAAATTCAAAACAATTTATTTAAATTCCAAAACTTTAACAAGTTATTCAAAATAATTTTTTCTCTAAAATTCCTTTTCAAAAGCTTTTTAGATTTAAATCAATTTCTTTTCCAAAATCATTTGGATTCAAAGTTCAACTTTTAGAATCATTTCAAAATATCATTGACTTAACCAATTTCCTCGTGCAATCCATATTTGTGTGTGTATAATGTAGTCCATGGGTTTTACATACAATAGCGCAACATCATTAATCAGCACAGATTCAAACACAGAAATATAGTTGATAAGCGGTATAAACTATAACGCTTATCTTTATTCACAGATCAAAGATAAGTATTTAAATTCATCACAGATAAATAAATTACATCACAGATAAATAAATTACATTCAAAGTTCACAGCTCAAATCAGAATAATTCATATAACAAAGCATCACCCATCAAGGATATCAAACAATTCACACATTTAATACAATTCAAACATCCATACATAAGACCAATTAATTATTTGATTAATTTAAATCAGATCATTTACCTATGAATAAATTGGATAATCATGGTTAATTTATAATTAGTTAATTACAAACCATTACTATTAATTATTCTTTAATCGTAAATTAACCTTTAATTAATAATTAATCCTTTAATTAATTATCCTTAATTAATTACAATAATTAATTAAACCTTAATTAGTAATTATTCCTTAATCACTTTCATTAATTAAATATTTTTAAGTAATTAATTATCCTTTAAATCAATTATTCTTTAATTACTTGATTAATCAAAACTTAAATCACTAATTAATTTACCTTAATTTCTTAATTACATTAATTAATTATTCCATAATTAACTAACCTTTAATTAATTATTGGATTAATCAATCTTAAAACTATTAATCATTCACCCTTAATTTCTTATATTAAATAATTATTTTATTCAAGAAAAATTAGAGATTTATTGCATAATTTATCTAATGAAATATTTATATAAATCAAAACTATTCTTAAAGCAAACTTTAAAACTTTGAAAATATTTTTTTTTCAAAACTTAAACTTGTTTATCCTCATTCTCTAAACTCAACATTTCAGATATCTTTTAAAACTAGTCGAGAACTATATTTTAAAATTAAACTTTGCTTTAAATTTTAAAATTCATTTATAGTTTAAAAATCCGAACAGATTTAAAATCCTAGAAACAAAATTGTTCGGAGAAAACATAGCAAAACCCCGAGAAAATCCACAAGCTTCCCCGAGCAACAAGATGACAGCATCCTCCCCGAGGAAATCACTCGAATGCTTCGAGTTAATCACGACATCACCCCAGTTCGACCCTGGAAAAATCATTCTTCCCCAAATTTTGAAAACCCCTGTTACCCACCGATGCACATACGATCGGAGCTTCTCCGATCGTCGCCGACCCCTCCACAAGTCGTCAATGACTTCATCGATCATCTCAACGCCAAGCTCCGATGATTTCATCGGAAATCAAAATTTGGCTACTCGATCCATTCCTCGGCTTAAACCCATCATCATTAAATCGCCTCACCCTACCACGTCGAGCTACCGGACGTCATGCGACTACAACCCCAGCTACTCTGATGATCCATAAACCTCTTCCCTTGGGTGCGATTATCAGGATCTCCTTGATGACGACGCACGAACCAAATTCCTGACATCGTTTTCAAACTAGGCTAAAACCCTACTATCTCATCGCTTGATCACCACAGTGATCAAGAATTTAAACGAGTATTTTTTTGATATTCTTTACCCTCTGAATTACCTTTGAAGAAACTCACGACCCATCATTCGACATGGATCACCAGAATTTGGCCAAAACTCGATTGTCGTTCAACTAAAGATTTTCTCAACATGTACTTGCTTAAAAATCATGAAAATAATTTTAAAAATCACCATTCTTAAATACAAATCTATTCCCATAATCAAAACATGAATTTAAAATGATCAATTTTCTGACTTATATTGATCATCCTATGATTTATCATTTTGGAAAAAATACCTAATATATTTTCTTGAAAATATTTTTAAAATCAAGATTTTGTAAATTGGAACACATTTCGTTTAAACATCCAAACCTCTAAAAGATTATGGGATGAGATATTAAATTTTTTAACAGGTTTTGAAAACCTGTTAACAAAGACAAAGGCATATCTGCCTATTTCTCTAACTCGCACATCATATATAATGACATATTTTCATCCAAGTAAACACATTTATAACATTACTTAAATCATTCATCACATCTATCCAGATAAAACCATATTAAGTTTTAAAAAATTGATGTTTGCTCACCTTATCAATGAAGACAGAGGATAGCCTCATATTTGTTGCATGCTTTTGATTTAAACTGAGCGATAAACTCCGAACCTTGAAATGATTTCCTTCAGAGATCGGTGAAATCCTTCACACCAAACTGCTAAACTACCCAGGATGCCCAATACTTCCCTAGCAGATTCACTTCCAACCTCAAATACCCGGACTCCAACCATTGGTAGTTGTGTTACACACACCACCGCCCTATCTACCTTTAGAACTTATATTGGAAAACCTGAACAGGTAACCCAATCAAATAGGTAGAAATAAATATATATATATATATATATATATTAAAATTACAAATACGCTCTCTCGAGATAGACACCACTCCAGAGTCTAGGTATTCGCTCAACCTAACGCTCTAATACCACAATGTAACGACCCGCCTTCCATTCCATAGAAAGATGCATCACTAAGAAGAAAGAAAGGGATAGAAAAGAGAAAAGAAAGAAAAAAAGGACAGACAACATGACGCAGCGGATATACGAAAATTTAGATGGAACGATGAAAGTAGCAAACGGTGGATTGAAGATACTGAAAGGCCCAAATTCGTTGATCACAAAGATACCGAATTCTAGCTATCTTCGACACGTTGATCGCGCATGATACCGTGAAAGAAGATCTACAATTCTTCAAACGTTGATCAAGCGCACTTGATACCGTGAATTGGCTTTAACAATCGTTGAATCGAGCGCACTCGATTAACCGAAAGTGGAGATATGAGATTACACTCAACTACCAATTTAGGATGAAAGCACACAGCAATCAAACAAGAATTTTATTCAAAAATCAACAACCTTCAAATTACAACACACGCCTATTTATAGCATTTCACCACCCCGACCTTAAGTCGTTACCGACTCACGATTCAACTTAGGCCGGCACCGCCCTACAATCCACGACTCAAATACTTCACTACAACAGTACCTCCGACCTATCATAGGTCGCACGCGACTTAACCCATACCTCTGACCTATCATAGGTCGTACGCGACTTATACTAGGTCGTTGCCGACCTAACAGACACATGACTCAAAACCCAAATTCAATACAGTATAATCCAGATAACACGACTTACGACCTAAAATACAACAAAACACAAATACAAACGACTTAAAAGAACAAGGTTACATCAAGCGACCTAACACTCACAACATTGCTTTAGCTTCTGCGACCTATCTTCATCAGCGACTTATCTGGAGGCGACTTAAGAAAACCTTGCGACCTAAAGATTCACGCGACTTAGCGCCATAAGGTGCGACATACTGGCT
Organism: Allium cepa; assembly: GCA_030765085.1. NCBI lineage: Eukaryota > Viridiplantae > Streptophyta > Magnoliopsida > Asparagales > Amaryllidaceae > Allium > Allium cepa. Next base: position 252,010,378 of record CM060943.1, read on the forward strand.
GAACAACTCGTTAGGTCGTTCAATATCTTCAGAGCGACTTAAAGTAAGGTTAGGTCGTAACTCCTCTTCACATAGCCTGTTAGGTTGTGACCGATCTAAAACTCCTCCACTAGGTCGTTTCCGACCTAAACCTTCTTCCTTAGGTCGTACTGATCTGTTAAGTCGTGAACGACTTAAACTCCCACTAGGTCGTGAATGACTCATGCCGATAACTTGCCACTCTTCGACCCTGGTCTGAGCTGCATCATCCTACCCTGGTTGAGAAAAATTCGTCCTTGAATTTGTAAGTTCTTCCACATCATATTGTTCATTTCCATAATATGGTACGAGATGCTTAACATTGAACACGTCAGAAGTGTACACATCCTCCGGCAGCTTCAACTTATAATCATTTTCATTAATCCGTTTCACAACCTTTACAGGACCAATTTTTCTGGCTTTCAACTTATTATAAGCGCCTAATGGAAAACGATCCTTCATTAACACAGCATACACCAAATCACCCTCGTTAAATTCAACATTTCGTCGCTTCAAATCTGCAGTTTGCTTATACTTCTCATTGGCTCTCTCCAATCGTTCCTGAACGATTTTATGACATTCAGTCAATCCATCAACAAAATCTATAGCTCGTTTAACCGTCCCCTTCGGTTGTGGTACTACTGCTAAATCCAGCGGTCCCTTGGGTAAATTTGAATATACAATCTGAAATGGGCTGAATCCCGTACTACGATTCATTGCATGATTATGAGCAAACTCTGCTTGGCATAACTTCATGTCCCAACTCTTCAGATTATCTTTCACAAGACATCGCAACAAATTTCCCAACGATCTGTTAACAACTTCGGTCTGTCCATCTGTTTGCGGATGGTAAGCACTACTAAAGTTCAGCTTCGTTCCGACCATCTTCCACAAACTCAACCAAAAATGGCTCAGAAAACGAGTATCTCTATCTGAAACAATAGACTCAGGTAATCCATGAAGTCGATAGATCTCCTTGAAAAATAACTGAGCAACATGAACAGCATCCGCCGTCTTCTTACAAGCAACAAAATGTACCATCTTCGAGAAACGATCTACCACAACATATATAGAGTCATTCCCCCTTTGAGTTCTCGGCAAACCCAATACGAAATCCATACTAACGTCCACCCATGGTTTTGTTGGTACAGGTAATGGCATATACAAACCCGCATTTGTAGCTGTCCCTTTCGAAACTTGACAAACATGACATCTCTGAACAAACTTTTCAACTTCCTTCCTCATCGATGGCCAATAGTAGGATTGAGAGATTAACTGCAATGTTCGGTCTCTACCCACATGTCCTTCCTCATGAAGTTCCTTTACTATCTTCATTCGCAAACTACAATCCGGTACACACAATTGATTCCCCTTAAATAAGAAACCATCATTCAACACAAATTCATCAGAACTTCCCTCCTTGACTTTCTCAACGAATTTCTTAAAGTAAGGATCTTCTTCAATAAGCTCTGGCAATAATTCAAAACCTGTCACTTCAACTTTCATTGTCGTTAATAAATGACTCCTCCTACTCAAAGCATCAGCCACACGATTCGTTATCCCTGATTTGTGCTTCACGACAAAAGTAAACTGTTGTAGATACGCGACCCATGAAGCGTGCCTAGCTAAAATTTTGTCCTGCCCTTGCAAATGCTTTAAAGCTTCATGATCTGTATAGAGAAAAAACTCCTTCTGAAACAGATAATGTCTCCAATTCTTCACTGCTTGAACAATTACGTAAAACTCAATATCGTAAGTGCTATATCTCAACTTAGCTCCAGACAACTTCTCACTGAAATAAGCAACTGGTCTTCCTTTCTGACTCAAAACTCCACCAACCCCAACCCTCGATGCATCAGTATGTAACTCAAACAACAACTGAAAATCTGGTAAAACTAGAATTGGTGTTGTCGTCAATAGTGTCTTAATTTTCTCAAAAGCAATCCCTGCTTCCTCTGACCACTCAAACTTCTTTCCCTTCATGCAATCGGTTATAGGTGCCATCACACTACTAAAATGTGGAATGAATCTTCGACAGAAAGATACCAATCCATGAAAACTCCTCACTTCAGTAATTGTCTTTGGTTGTGGCCAACTCCTGACAGCTTCTACTTTACTTTTATCCACTTGAATTCCTTCCTTCGACAAAACATATCCCAGAAACAAAACACTGTGTGTTAAGAACACACACTTCTTTGTTGCGGCATAAAATTTCTCCTGTCGTAGAATCAACGGTATTTCACGCAAATACTGGATGTGTTCTTCCATACTCCCACTATAGATTAAAATATCATCAAAGTAAACAACCACGAACTTCCCGATGAATGGTCTGAAAATCTGGTTCATCACTCTCATAAAAGTACTCGGTGCATTCGATAAACCAAATGGCATAACCAACCATTCGTATAAACCTTCCCTGGTTTTGAAAGCAGTCTTCCACTCATCACCCGGTCTAATACGAATTTGATGGTATCCACTCTTCAAGTCAATCTTTGAAAACACAACAGCTCCACTCAACTAGTCAATCAAATCATCAAACCGCGGCATAGGAAATCTATATCTCACGGTGATCTTGTTTAGAGCCCGACTATCAGTACACATTCTCCACGAACCATCCTTCTTGGGTACCAATAACGCTGGCATTGCACAAGGACTCAATCTCTCCTGAACACGCTCCTGTTCTAACAACTCCTCCACCTGCCTTCTCAGTTCTTCATGCTCCTTGGGACTCATTCGGTAATGTGGCCTGTGAGGTAACACTGACCCTGGCACAAGATCAATCTGATGCTGAATATCCCTCAACGGTGGCAACTCCGTTAGCAACTCTTCAGGAAACACATCACTGAATTCATCCAATACTGGCTTCACTTCCTCTGGAATTTCAACAGATTCAGTCGCTTCATGTCCGATCAACAAAAATACCTCTGGACTCTCCTCTACTTCTTCAATAAATTCCTTCAAAGTCAATAAAGTTTTCAGCCCCTCAATCTCTTCAGATTTACTCTCTTCCTGTTGTCTCTTCTTTGGAACCAAAATGATTTTAACACCTTCAAACATAAAGCTGCAGCTATTGGTCCGACCGTCATGTTGCACTGCTCTATCAAACCGCCATGGTCTGCCCAACAACAGATGACACACATCCATGTCTACAACGTCACACCAAATTTCATCTTTGTACTTCTTTCCAATAGAAAAATTCACACAAGCTCTTCGACACACCTTCACTTCACCACCCTTCCTCAACCATGCTAACTTGTACGGTTTAGGATGCTTCTCAGTTTTCAAGTTCAACTTCTTTACTGCTTCTGTAGAGATAATATTATCACAGCTTCCAACATCAATAACGAACTTGCAAACCTTCCCCAGAATAGTACATGTCGACTGAAAAATATTGCTTCTCAACCAACTAGTATCATCCTCTTGCTTCGGTGTAAGACAAGACATCCTCATCATAAGATTACAACCCTCATCTACGGACAATAAGTCTTCCTCCTCAACTGGTAATGAATTAGAACATTCTGCATCTTCATCCTCTTCTTCAATCTCAGTAACCATTGCTCTCTTCTTCGGCTTCGGACATTCATTGCTTTTGTGACCCATCTCCTGGCAATTATAACATTTGAAACCACCGTTAACCTTCGCCTTCTCAGCCTCAACTGGTTTACTGTTAGGTTTAGAAACATTAGAACTTTCACTGGCACTCTTCACTGGATTATTTGAATTAGTAAACACACCACCTCCACGCCTTCCCTGCTTCTCCCAAGACAACGCTTTCTGATGTGCCTCCTCCATAGATCTTGGATCGAACATATTAACCATATCCTGGATCTGGATTCGCAACCCTCCAAAAAATCTGGCAGTCAGCTGTTCTTCTTTCTCCATAATATCATTCCTGGCAATGAGTTGGTAAAATTCATCTGCATAATCATTAACCGACTTCGTCCCTTGCCTTAGATTCTGCAATCTCTGGTACATGAGTGATTGATAATTATACGGTAAAAATGTAGCCTTCATCAACTTCTTCATCTTCTCCCATGATTCAATCTTTGACTTTCCCATTCTCTCCCGTGTAAGTTTAGTTTGCTGCCACCATGCTAAAGCTCTCCCCCTCAACCTAGTAGCAACTAACTTCACTCTTCTATGCTCAGGAACTTCTTTAAAGTCAAAAATCTCTTCAACATTGACAACCAATCAAGAAATTCTTCAGCTACCATTCTTCCCTTAAATTCTGGAATTTCCATCTTCATACCCGACTCCCATCGACGATCATCATCTACATCAAAATCAAATGTATGTCTGTATCGATCTCGACCATCAACATCCCTTCGATCACGCATGTCTCTTCTACTATGTCTCTCTTCATCTCGATATGTCTCATCTTCAAACTCACGTGGAGTTTATCTCTCTTCATGTCCATAGTCATGGTGATCTCTCCTTGATGAAATTGATGTTTCTCTTCTCTCTCTAAAAGATTGCGGTGATACCCTTCTCGCTTCCGTAACCGATGGCGAAACTCGGTTTCCTCCATGGTTCGAGATTGGTGATCTCCTCCTTTGATTTTGATTTAAATCATTCATCAACTTCTCTAACTTTCCAATGCCTTCATCAAACTTCTCATTAATACGTTGTTCCATTTGCTCGGCCTCTTCTCTTCTATACAACGCTTCAACATTCTGATGACGATTAGCTCTCCTTGGTGGCATGATTGAACTTCACAATACTTCAACAAATGATATCAAAGTGATGCTTCAACTCTCGGCTCTAACTCAAACACCTTTCCAACTTTGATCCAAAATGAAATGGATCGTAAGCTTCTAACTTGTTGCAACTTCAAGATGAACACGATGAACTTCCACTTCAAATTCCTTGGCTCCAAGACTCGGCTTAGCTATGATTGGCTAAGTCTAGCTCTGATACCAAACTGACGCAGCGGATATACGAAAATTTAGATGGAACGGTGAAAGTAGCAAACGGTGGATTGAAGATACTGAAAGGCCCAAATTCGTTGATCACAAAGATACCGAATTCTAGCTATCTTCGACACGTTGATGGCGCACGATACCGTGAAAGAAGATCTACAGTTCTTCAAACGTTGATCAAGCGCACTTGATACCGTGAATTGGCTTCAACAATCGTTGAATCGAGCGCACTCGATTAACAAAAAGTGGAGATAGGAGATTACACTCAACTACCAATTTAGGATGAAAGCACACAGCAATCAAACAAGAATTTTATTCAAAAATCAACAACCTTCAAATTACAACACACGCCTATTTATAGCATTTCACCACCCCGACCTTAAGTCGTTACCGACTCACGATTCAACTTAGGCCGGCACCGCCCTACAATCCACGACTCAAATACTTCACTACAACAGTACCTCCGACCTATCATAGGTCGCACGCGACTTAACCCATACCTCCGACCTATCATAGGTCGTACGCGACTTATACTAGTCGTTGTCGACCTAACAGACACAGGACTCAAAACCCAAATTCAATACAGTATAATCCAGATAACACGACTTACGACCTAAAATACAACAAAACACAAATACAAACGACTTAAAAGAACAAGGTTACATCAAGCGACCAAACACTCACAACATTGCTTTAGCTTCTACGACCTATCTTCATCAGCGAGTTATCTGGAGGCGACTTAAGAAAACCTCACGACCTAAAGATTCACGCGACTTAGCGCCATAAGGTGCGGCATACTGGCTGAGCAACTCGTTAGGTCGTTCAATATCTTTAGAGCGACTTAAAGCAACGTTAGGTCGTAACTCCTCTTCACATAGCCTCTTAGGTTGTGACCGATCTAAAACTCCTCCACTAGGTCGTTTCCGACCTAACCCTTCTTCCTTAGGTCGTACTGATCTGTTAAGTCGTGAAGGACTTAAACTCCCACTAGCTCGTGAACGACTCATACCGATAACTTGCCACTCTTCGACCCTGGTCTGAGCTGCATCACAACATCAGAATCTCACAGCGAAAACGAATAAATTATATTATATCACATAAAATATTACATAGTATCATATACATCAGAGTTATACAGCCAATACAACACAAACTAGACAGTTATAAACATCTGTCTAGCAATTACAATTCATGTATATCTGAGGAAACAGATACAACTCAAACACAGCGGAACCACTATATATATCTACACGCCGAAGCCTCCTGCTCCATATCTCCTCCCTAACTCGTCCAAGCAATCCTGAATCACTTGACTACTCATACGTAATATGAGTACCCAAGAGTTTACTAAAACAGAAAATAAACACTCGGGTCAGACATGGGTCTGGTGTGAGTTAACGGGTTAAAAGTTGTTTAACTTTAGAAAATCTTTTGAAAAGAAAAGGTATCACGTAAGGCTTCCCACACATAAACATGGAAAAGTTTTTACCTTACGCTAACCAAAACATTTGATAGGAAATCCGGTGATATTATACTAGTGTCTAGGGTTTTCAAATAAATAGAAAATAGCCGAAATTGTTACATTCATTAAATTCCAGCTACTAGCCACAAAAGTGGGTAATACAATCAAAACCGTAGGGTCTCGTAGGAAGAATGAGTTTCCACCAATGGTAGGGCTACTGGGGTACCGCCCGTCACAGTACGTGGCTTAGATCACCGTACCGTGGAGTACGCCCGCTCCCTTGCAACACAAGGCCGGAATCATTCCTTACTGAACAGTTTCGAACAAGACCACCCTGCAGATTGGTCGTCGCCAACTGCCACACAACCGAAATAAAAAGGGACCTCTAGACAAGGGTAAATCTCGTCCTACTTGGGCATGACCTACTTAGCCTTGCTGCACCTCCCCTGTTTTAGCCATTCCCGGTTGATGAGGCTTGAGGCTACGATTACCTTTATAGGACACATCAACATTAGAATGCTCATCGTCCACCTGACGATGTTCTGAAAGCATTCAATCCATACAAGTTCGTTCCAGGTTCGAACGAAACCGAAGGCACTATCTCATTACACTCATTTTAGAATCACCCTCAGAGTCAACGACGATAACCCTTCCACTCTGAATCACCATCTCGAACCTGAAAGTACTATTCCGTCAAACTCATTACGAAATCACCCTCAGAGTTATACTGACGAATAGTTCTTACACCTTGAGTCTTCACTCTTCACTTGAGATTCACGACCTAAAGTTTAATTTAAATCGATGTGGTTTTCGAAATTCCAAATTTGGAAACCCGATCCCGGTCTCATCGAAATCCAAACGCGATCTTAATGTCCAAGTGAATTTAGTTTGAACAATTAATTCAATTCATCATTATCTATTACACACAGATAGATAAATTACATATCACAATAGATAATCACATTCTCATCATAAACAGATAACCTGTATCATAATCACAAACAGAAAATCATCACAACCAGATGATCATCACAAACAGATAATCCATATTATCATACTTTAACTAAGCATCCATATCGTATAGATACTACTCATCTCATTACTGAGATCACAACCATTCAATGAAATATCAATACCATCCATAAGCAAAGATTAATTAACCATCATCTATAATTAATTTAAAATGAATTAAATTAATTACTTCTATCTCTAATTAATTTAAAATAAATTAAATTAATCACTACATCTATAAATCCTGCTTATATATCTATTAATTAATTAACCTAATAAATTAATCATTCTCTAAGAATTCAACTTGATTAAACATCTCTGATTAATCATTCTCTAATTACAATAAGTAATTAGTCTTTAATTAATTTCATAAATTAATTAACCTTAATCATAAGTAATTAACATTTAATTACTTCATTAATTAATTAACTATAATTAATTACGTTTATCCTTAATTAATTATATTAATTAATCCCTTAGTTATTAATTATTCCTTAATTAAACAATTCTTAATTACATCACTAATTGTATTAATTAAGGATCTCTAATTTATATATTTAAATTAATTACTTAATTAAAATTAATCACATTTAGTAATTAATCTAAAGTTTAAAATACAATTAATAATCACCTTGATTAATACCAATCCAGTAATTAACTAATCTTAATTACTCATTGCAAATTAATTATCCCATAATTAATTATCTTCGTTAATTAATCCCTTGATTAATTATAAAAGTAATTACCCAAATTACTTCATTAAAAACATCTCTTCTAATTACATTCCAGTAATTATCATTTATTACTTCCCTAAGTAATCATGCTCCATTAATTACATTAAGTAATTACTCTTATTAAATCATCAAATGATTTACTTAAATTAATTGAACTAAATTAATTAACTTAAACAAATCACCTTATCATAATTAATTACAATAAGTAATTAATCATTTAATTACTTTTATCAAGTAATTATACTTAACCATTTACAATTTGATTATCTTCAATTAATTAATCTAATTAATTATCCAAAATTAATCACATTAATTAATTACTTAATTATCCTTAAATAATTATCTTTATTAATTAACAACATTATCTTCAATTACATACTTAAGAAAAATTATCTTAGATTAATTATTATTAATCACCTATAATTAAAAATTAATCTAAATCATTAATTAAAATCAAATAATTAAGACATTCCTTAATTAAATTCTTTTATTATCTTAAATATTTATAAGATAATTCATTCACCTTATTAATAACTTTATTAACATTCAAATGTATTTAAAACAATACATTTCTAAATTTAATTCAAATTCCATTATAAAATTTAATATTTAAAATGTTTAACTATTTAAACATTAATCCAAATTTAAATAAATTTACAAACTTTAAATTAAAAATAAAGAACATTCATTACTTATAAAAGATAGTTATATAAGAAAAGTTTAAAACAAAATTACTTAAATTTTATTAAAGAAATCAAGCTTTTAAAAATAAAATGATTATTTAACATTCAAATTAAAGTTAAACACATCATAATTTTTATTCAATATGAAAGAAAAGAATTCTATCAAGTTTTAACCATTTGTTTGAAATCAAATTCATTTTTAAATTCTACTTTAAACGTTTTAAACTTGATCAACATTTTAAAATTGACAAACTGATCTAAATTAAAATTCTGGATTCATAGTCAATATGAAAACCATATTGAAACTTGATTTTTTAAACTTGATTTAAAAACTTAATTCAAACCTTACTTATATTTAAAATCTTCATTTTTAAAACTTTGAATTCAAAAGTTCACTTGAATTCAAATTCAACTTAAGCTTTTAATTTAAATCCCTGCTTATAAAATTTGAATTTCATTCAAATTTCAAAAAAACTGCATACTGTCAGGTTTTAATAACCTGGAACAAATAGTACCCGAGACATCCCCGTAATAACTTCGAGTTCACAAACTAAATACTTTGAGTCAAATTCTTGAACTACCCTAGTAAAACTCGAGACATAAGCCTGCACAACCCCACAAGTTCACCAGAAACAAAATGTGCACGGTGCATATGCACCGGCGCTCAGGCCATCTCCAGCCACCCTAGGCAACCTCACCGCGTCACCGATCATCCTCTGACATGATCACGACCTTCAACTATCCCACTGCAGCTCGAAATCACAATCAAGATAGCCAAGCCAAACATGGAAACTCCACTGCATTCAAAAACCCATACCCATCAACACTGCGCTACCTCTCCTCCGATCATCTGAGACATCGCGACTCCGGCCAACTCTCTATCTACATCCCCTCTACAAATTCCTAAAACCCTACCTCACTCGAAGCATCACAGAAAACAAGAAGCTGCCAAAACTTTGACCATCAACAACTAGGGCTAGAAACCTGTAATGGCCAACCACGGCCGCCAACCACCTCTGACCATCTACCTCCCAATTTTCCCCCACTCTCCAATCAATCCTCCACCTCCAGGAAGAACCACGTCATCCCAATACCATTAGACAATCAGATAAACCCAAAATTCCCAATTCTGTCAAATACAGAAATGCTCACATAATAGTAAATTTAAAAATGTGATTTTCGTTTTAAAATTCATGATTTCCTACATGCATTTAGGTTATGAACTTGATTTAATAATTTAAGAAGTTTGATACTGGGTTTAATTTCAATAATAACTGATATTATTGTTTTTCAGAGGCAACGGTTCTTAATAAAAATAAATTTTGATTTATAACCATAATTTCGTACTAAACAGACATCATTTTGTTTACACATCAATTTTTGACAGAAATCAAATCCAGAGGCAAAGGGTTTCTATTTAAAATCATAGTTTTTAAAACAAAACAGGTATGCAGATAGATTCCTGGCATCAGCAACACATATATACATATTTATATATGTATACACAAAATTTCATTACAATACAATCACACAAACATGCTCATTTCCACATGCAACGGATAATTTAAAGCAACTTTTAAATTGTGAAGTTATTCACCAAAAATGAAGGCACTGCAGTTCAAATCATAGCAGTTTTGATTTTTTTTTTTTAACAGTTTGCATTAGAATCTTTAGTGCTGTCAATTTACTTTAGCTTTGATTTTTCAAAGAAAACTTTTTTAACAAAGAAATTTACTCACTTATTAATTGAAGAGGCAGATGACAAATACAGATGCAACTCATTCTTCCTGGAACCTGAATTTGAGTCTGCTTGCTGTAGTTAATTGCTAGTTGAAATCTAGGTTTGCATTTGCTGTTGAAGTGATCTTAAAACTGCATTTTGGCATCATCTTGTTTTGCTTAGAGTTGGAGTTGAATTGAACATCAACAGATTACATATTTGAAGATTGGATAGATTTGCTTGAATTTGTTTGCAGATTTTAAATCAGATTTGGATTTGGTTTGCAGAATTTTGATTGTATTTGGTTTTGCATTTCTACTTATAATCTGATTTTCAGATTTTCTTTTGAAGAAAAATGTTTGAAAAATAATGCATTGTTAAATTTTCTTATCTAAAATAACAAATTTCAAAAATAAACAAATATTGCCACTTATTACTTAATGAGGTAGATTAATTTACAGGTGTCTTCTCTATGATATGAATGCTTAACACATGTTTATTTTATATAAAATAGATTTCTTAATTTATAAAAGTTTTTAAATTCTCCTAAAACAATTTCTAATTTAATTTAACATGTTTTTAAATGTTTATTACATTTAGCCTTTACATGCTTACATAAAAACTTCTTTATAAAATTACCTATCTCAATGTTTATTTGAATATTTTTAAAATAATATTTTTAAGAATAAATTTTCAAAAGAGAAAATTTAAAAAGAAAAAGAATGTTGAAATTCAATTTTATCCCAAAGTTTTCAAACCAAAATATTATACTTTAATATAAATAACTAAGTCTATTTCCAAAGAAAACAATTTTTTTAAAGAAAACAAAATAAACTTTTATAATAAAATACAATTTAAACTTTTATATTTTTAAACAAAATCAATATTTACTTATATTTCTTTGAAGATATAAGAGAGATTTTTAAACAAACTTTTGAAATGTTTTCAATACTAATTTTAATCAATTTAATCAATTCACAATTTATTCACATACAAATATATAAATTTGAAAACATTCTTATTAAATTTAAATTTAATTTAAAATCAAATTCTCTATTTACAATGTATACACATATATACATTATAAATAAAATATTCTTTAAATAAGCTTAGAAAGATAATTTTATCATTTATATACTCTAAATTTTGAAAAGAATAAAATTCCAAATATAGTTATTATTATCGTTATTATAAATTTTGAAAAGAATATCATTTGTCAAACTAAATAATTATTAGTTTTCAAAAGATAATTTTTGTTTGAATTAGATTATTAAATCAATATTTCACATTTTAAAATAATTATTAATGGAAATTATTAAATAAATATTGCCTAAAATTCTAGGACATCGCATTCCTTCCCCCTTAAAAGAATTTCGTCCCCAAAATTTTAAAGAAAAGGTAATTTAATAATCCCATACAGATTTTAATTTTAAAATAGCAACCATATGCTATCAACCAAATACTAGCAACCAATTCAAACAAACAATTCGAACTATCCAGACAAAATTCTGGATGGGATTCCCTAGAGTTTACCAGGTACAAACACCGGGACACTCGCCCTATAGAATCTAAACTGGATACACCACACAGATCCAGAGCTCCTATATATCTAGATCTACAAATCTAAACAGGTACTAGACCACAGACAAGTCCTGATCAACCTCCAAATCTCTCAGAACTACTGATTCTCAAACCAGTGATAAACCATACACGTACTCCCTCAGAGATACGTGAAATACAAAATAAATTCCAACCATTCGAACTGGAAATTCAATCCTGTAGACCAAACACTTAACCCTTAAGAGACAATAGAAAAATCCAATAATCTTATCCACAAATCTCTCTTGTTGATCCTGGGCTGCCTTCAACCTTCTTGATCAATCCAATTTCCGCAGATGCTTCACGGAACAAATCTGGACAAAGAAATAAACGATCTCTAGATCCTACTTAACAAAAATGGTTCTCCCAAAATCCATCAAAACCACCACACAAACTCTACTACACAAAAATATCAGAAGACTTCAAACATACTACTCCTATTCTGAAAACAAAACCGATGCACAGAAAATCAAGCCTCCGGATCCAAAATAAATTTCCCGTAGAAATCCTCTGATCCAAGACAAAACACAAATTCCCAATGAATCGGTGTTGCTTCTATTCTGGAATAGCTGCCACTATGCTTTCGTTGCACAACTCTGATTTGAGAGTGCTGTTGATGAACACAAGCACAAACTTGATCAACTTATCCTGGAAACATTGTTCATCAAATTCCATAAAATCTCAGCGACCTATCTGATTCCGTCACAACACCATAGAAAAAATTCAACCAGATATCTAGATCCGATTAATCCTGCTATCTTAAACAGATCTCTCTCTCAAAGAGCCCCATACTATGCTGAACCACCAGTAAAGCTTCAAGATCCAAGTCGAAACAAAACTCAATCTCTTGATGCGGATACAATTCTTAATTCCTTCGAAGATATCTGGAAAAATACCAAACCACATCGATAACTCAAACATCCTCTAGAGATGCTTCAATCCAAACAAAGATTACTCAGAGAACTTCCGAACCATCGCAAGTCACTTTTGCGATTTTACTCGGTTCAGATCCCAAGAAATCGTTCTCTCTTCAATAATCAGAACAGCTAAAGCCTTCTAACCAAAATAAGAAACTAGCGGTCCACCTTCAACCACAAACATCACACCCAACTGAGCTTCCAGAAGAAATGGACAAGCTCCACCATCTGCCCGGCCTACTGACAAAAGAATCACAGAGATTTCTGAAGCATCGAAGAAACGAGCCACTCTACCGCTTCCGGACTCCACCTTTAGGATACAGATAAGCCAAGAGACTATCCTGGTAGCACACTCAACACCTCTAAGCTGATACTGCTACCAAAGACATCCTTATCCAAAAGCTCATCGAATCACAAAGCTACATCAGCCACTTCCATAATAAAGCCTTCCAGAAGATAGATATCTCTCAGGAAACTCGATCTCAAACGCACAAATATTCTGCCGAACTGAGTCTCAAACTCAAATACAGACAGAACCCCTTCCTATGGTTGCCAAGATACCATTGGTGGCTACAGTACCTCCTACAGATCCAAACTCAAGAAAATCCACTCACACGAGTGCAACCAAGCTTACATCCAAAGATAAACTCTGAACCTTGAAAAAATTTCCTTCAGAGATCGGTGAAATCCTTCACACCAAACTGCTAAACTACTCAAGATGCCCAATACTGCCCTAGCAGATTCACATTCAACCTCAAACACTCGGTCTCCAACCATTGGTAGTTGTGTTACACACACCACTACCCTATCTACCTTTAGAACTTATATTGGAAAACCCGAACAGGTAACCCAATCAAATAGGTAGAAATATATATATATATATATATATATATATATATATATTAAAATTACAAATACGCTCTCTCGAGATAGACACCACTCCAAAGTCTAGGTATTCGCTCAACCTAGCGCTCTGATACCTTAATGTAACGACCCGCCTTTCATTCCATAGAAAGACGCATCATTAAGAAGAAAGAAAGGGATAGAAAAGAGAAAAGAAGAAAGGACATACAAGATCAGAATCTCACAGCGGAAACGAATAAATTATGTTATATCCATAAAATATTACATAGTATCATATACATCAGAGTTATACAGCTAATACAACACAAACTAGACAGTTATAAACATCTGTCTAGCAATTACAATTCAAGTACATCAGAGGAAACAGATACAACTCAAACATAGCGGAACCACTATATATATCTACACGCTGAAGCCTCCTGCTCCATATCTCCTTCCGAACTCGTCCAAGCAATCCTGAATCACTTGACTACTAATACATAATATGAGTACCCAAGAGTTTAATAAAACAGAAAATAAACACTCGGGTCAGACATGGGTCTGGTGTGAGTAAACGGGTTTAAAGTTGTTTAACTTTAGAAAATCTTTTGAAAAGAAAAGGTATCACGTAAGACTTCCCACGCATAAACATGGAAAAGTTTTTACATTACGCTAACCAAAACATTTGATAGGACATCCGGTGATATTATAATAGTGTCTAGGGTTTTCAAATAAATAGAAAATAGCCGAAATTGTTACATTCATTAAATTCTAGCTACTAGCCATAAAAGTGGGTAATACAATCAAAACCGTAGGGTCTCGTAGGAAGAATGGGTTTCCATCAATGGCAGGGCTACTGGGGTACCGCCCGTCACAGTACGTGGCCTAGATCACCGTACCAAGGAGTACACCCGCTCCTCTACAACACAAGGCCGGAACCATTGCTTACTGAACAGTTCCGAACAAGACCACCCCATAGATTGGCCGTTGCCAACTGCCACACAACCGAAATAAAAAGGGACCTTTAGACAGAGGTAAATCTCGTCCTACTTGGGCATGACCCACTTAGCCTTGCTGCATCTCCCCTATTTTGGCCATTCCCGGTTGATGAGGCTTGAGGCTACGATTACCTTTATAGGACACATCAATCTTAGAATGCTTATCGTCCACCTGACGATGATCTGAAAGCATTCAATCCATACAAGTTCGTTCCGGGTTCGAACGAAACCGAAGGCACTATCTCGTTGCACTCATTTTGGAATCACCCTCAGAGTCAACGACGATAACCTTGCACTCTGAATCACCATCTCGAACCTGAAAGTACTATTCCATCAAACTCATCACAGAACTACCCTCAGAGTTATACTGACGAATAGTTCTTACACCTCGAGTCTTCACTCTTCACTTAAGATTCACGACCTAACGTTTAATATGGATCGATGTGGTTTTCGGAATTCCAAATTTGGAAACCCAATCCCGGTTTCATCGAAATCCAAACGCCATCTTAATGTCCAAGTGAATTTAGTTTGAACAATTAATTCAATTCATCATTATCTATTACACAGATAGATAAATTACATATCATAATAGATAATCACGTTCTCATCATAAACAGATAACCCGTACCATAATCACAAACAGATAATCATCACAAACAGATAATCCATATTATCATACTTTAACTAAGCATCCATATCATATAGATACTACTCATCTCATTACTGAGATCATAACCATTCAATGAAATATCAACATCATCCATAAGCAAAGATTTATTAACCACCATCTATAATTAATTTAAAATGAATTAAGTTAATTACTTCTATCTCTAATTAATTTAAAATAAATTAAATTAATCACCACATCTATAAATCCTGCTTATATATCCATTAATTAATTAACCTAGTAAATTAATCATTCTCTAAGAATTCAACTTGATTAAACATCTCTGATTAATCATTCTCTAATTACAATAAGTAATTTCACAAATTAATTAACCATAATCATAAGTAATTAACATTTAATTACTTGATTGATTAATTAACTATAATTAGTTACATTTATCCTTAATTAATTATACTAATTAATCACTTAATTATTAATTATTCCTTAATTAAACAATTCTTAATTACATCATTAATTATATTAATTAATGATCTCTAATTTATATATTTAAATTAATTACTTAATTAAAATTAATTACATTTAGTAATTAATCTGAATTTTAAAATACGATTATTAATCACCTTGATTAATACCAATCCAGTAATTAACTACCCTTAATTACTCATTACAAATTAATTATCCCATAATTAATTATCTTCATTAATTAGTCCCTTGATTAATTACAAAATTAATTACCCAAATTACTTCATTAAAAATATCTCTTACTAATTACATTCCAGTAATTATCATTTATTACTTCCCTAAGTAATCATGCTCCATTAATTACATTAAGTAATTACTCTTATTAAATCATCAAATGATTTACTTAAATTAATTAACTTAAACAAATCGCCTTATCATAATTAATTACAATAAGTAATTAATCATTTAATTACTTTTATCAAGTAATTATACTTAACCATACAATTTGACTATCTTCAATTAAGTAATTTAATTAATTATCCAAAATTAATCACATTAATTAATTACTTAATTATCCTTAAATAATTATCTTTATTAATTAACAACATTATCTTTAATTACTTACATAAGAAAAGTTATCTTAGATTAATTATTATTAATCATCTCTAATTAAAAATTAATCTAAATCGTTAATTAAAATCAAATAATTAAGACATTCCTTAATTAAATTCTTTTATCATCTTAAATATTTATAAGATAATTCATTCACCTTATTAATAACTTTATTAACATTCAATTGTATTTAAAACAATACATTTCTAAATTTAATTCAAATTCCATTTTAAAATTTAATATTTAAAATGTTTAACTATTTAAACATTAATCCAAATTTAAATAAATTTATAAAATTTAAATTAAAAATAAAGAACATTCATTACTTATAAAAGATAGTTATATAAGAAAAGTTTAAAACAAAATTACTTAAATTTTATTAAAGAAATCAAGCTTTTAAAAATAATTTGATTATTTAACTTTCAAATTAAAGTTAAACACATCATAATTTTTATTCAATATTAAAGAAAAGAATTCTATCAAGTTTTAAACATTTATTTGAAATCAAATTCATTTTTAAATTCTACTTTAAACGTTTTAAACTTGATCAACATTTTAAAATTGACAAACTGATCTAAATTAAAATTCTGGATTCATAGTCAATATGAAAACCATATTGAAACTTGATTTTTTAAACTTGATTTAAAAACTTAATTCAAACCTTACTTATATTTAAAATTTTCATTTTTAAAACTTTGAATTCAAAAGTTCACTTGAATTCAAATTCAACTTAAGCTTTTAATTTAAATCCCTGCTTATAAAATTTGAATTTCATTCAAATTTCAAAAAAACTGCATACTGTCAGGTTTTAATAACCTGGAACAAATAGTACCCGAGACATCCCCGTAATAACTTCGAGTTCACAAACTAAATACTTCGAGTCAAATTCTCGAATTACCCTAGTAAAACCCGAGACATAAGCCTGTACAACCCCATAAGTTCACCAGAACCAAAATGTGCACGGTGCATATGCACCCGTGCTTAGGCCATCTCCAGCCACCCTAGGCAACCTCACTACGTCGCCAATCATCCTCTGACATGATCACGACCTTCAACTATCCCACTGCAGCTCGAAATCACAATCAAGATAACCAAGCCAAACCTGGAAACTCCACTGCATTCAAAAACCCATACCTGTCAACACTCGCTACCTCTCCTTCGATCATCTGAGACACCGCGACTCCGGCCAACTCTCCGTCTACATCTCCCTCTGCAAATTCCCAAAACACTACCTCACTCGACGCATCACCGAAAACAAGAAGCTACCAAAACTTCGACCATTAGCAACTAGGGCTAGAAACCTGTAATGGCCAACCACGGTCGACAACCACCTCTGACCATCTACCTCCCAATTTTCCCCCACTCTCCAATCAATCCTCCACCTCCAGGAAGAACCACATCATCCCAATCCCATTAGAGAATCAGATAAACCCAAAATTCCCAATTCTGTTAAATATAGAAATGCTCACATAATAGTAAATTTAAAAATGTGATTTTCGTTTTAAAATTTATGATTTCCTACATGCATTTAGGTTATGAACTTGATTTAATAATTTATGAAGTTTGATACTGGGTTTAATTTCAATAATAAACTGATATTATTGTTTTTCAGAGGCAACAGTTCTTAATAAAAATAAATTTTGATTTATAACCATAATTTCATACTAAACAAACATCATTTTGTTCACACATCAATTTCTAATAGAGATCAAATCCAGAGGTAAAGGGTTTTCTATTTAAAATCTTAGTTTTTAAAACAAAACAGGTATGCAGAAAGATTCGTGGCATCAGCGACACATATATACATATTTATATATGTGTATACAAATTTCATTACAATACAATCACACAAACATGCTCATTTCCACATGCAACAGATAATTTAAAGCAACTTTTAAATTGTGAAGTTATTCACCAAAAATGAAGGCACTGCAGTTCAAATCATAGCAGTTTTGATTATTTTTTTTTAACAGTTTGCATTAGAATCTTTAGTGCTGTAAATTTACTTTAGCTTTGATTTTTAAAAGAAAACTGTTTTTAACAAAGAAATTTACTCGCTTATTAATTGAAGAGGCAGATGACAAATCCAGATGCAACTCATTCTTCTTGGAACCTGAATTTGAGTCTGCTTGCTGTAGTTGATTGCTAGTTGAAATCTGGGTTTGCATTTGCTGTTGAAGTGATCTTAAAACTACATTTTGACCTCATCTTGTTTTGCTTAGAGTTGGAGTTGAATTGAACTTCAACAGATTATAGATTTGAAGATTGAACAGATTTGCTTGAACTTGTTTGTAGATTTTAAATCAGATTTGGGTTTGGTTTGCAGAATTTTGATTGTATTTGGTTTTGCATTTCTACTTATAATCTGATTTTCAGATTTTCTTTTGAAGAAAAATGTTTTGAACAATAATGCATTTTTAAATTTTTTCATCTAAAATAATAAATTTCAAAAATAAACAAATATTGCCACTTGTTACTTAACGAGGTAGATTAATTTACAGGTGTCTTCTCTATGATATGAATGCTTAACACATGTTTATTTTAATATAAAATAGATTTCTTAATTTATAAAGGTTTTTAAATTCTCCTAAAACAATTTCTAATTTAATTTAACATGTTTTTTAAATGTTTATTACATTTAGCCTTTACATGTTTACATAAAAACTTCTTTATAAAATTACCTATCTCAATGTTTATTTGAATATTTTTAAAATAATATTTTTAAAAATAAATTTTCAAAAGAGAAAATTTAAAAAGAAAAAGAATGTTGATATTAAATTTTATCCCAAAGTTTTCAAACCAAAATATTATACTTTAATATAATAACTTAGTCTATTTCCAAAGAAAACAATTTTTTTAAAGAAAACAAAATAAACTTTTATAATAAAATACAATTTAAACTTTTACATTTTTAAACAAAATAAATATTTACTTATATTTCTTTGAAGATATAAGATAGATTTTTAAACAAACTTTTGAAAAGTTTTCAATACTAATTTTAATCAATTTAATCAGTTCACAATTTATTCACATACAAATATATAAATTTGAAAATATTCTTATTAAATTTAAATTTAATTTAAAATCAAATTCTCTATTTACAATGTATACATATATATACATTATAAATAAAATATTCTTTAAATAAGCTTAGAAAGATAATTTTATCATTTATATATTTTAAATTTTGAAAATAATAAAATTCCCAAATATAATTATTATTATCATTATTATAAATTTTGAAAAGAATATCATTTGTCAAACTAAATAATTATTAGTTTTCAAAAGATGATTTTTGTTTGAATTAGATTATTAAATCAATATTTCACATTTTGAAATAATTATTAATGGAAATTATTAAATAAATATTGCCTAAATTTACGGGACATCATAGAAAATTAGGAAAAAGGTTCTGTTTTATAGTAGTAAAACGTCTAGACACTACTAGAACTACAGTATATAGCCACGACAGGATTCCAACGGCCGCCAACGGGAATTTCCAATGGCCACCAACGGCTCTTTGTTTTTAACAAGCCGTTGGTAGCCATTGGTAATCGTTGTAGAAATGTCATTTGCGACCGTTGGAAGCCGTTGGAATTATTCGTTTAAACCTGCAGCCAAGGCGAGAGCACAAATCGTTCCTCTCTCCCTACCAAAAACACCCAAATCCATCACCATCTTCATCTACTCCTCTTTTCTTGCTCCTAGCCTTACCACGCAATCGGCAGCCACTCCTTCAATCAACACCAGCGGCCTCTTTCCGTCCAAATACAGCTCCAAAATCAGGTTTTGCCTAAAACCCTAAAAATTTAAATTTTGCTAATTTTGTGTTTAATTTGTTGTTATAGTTGTATCTAATGGCCTATTGATTGTTTATTATACCCAACTAAGTGCTAATTACAATTATTACCATCCAAATGTCCAAATTGTTTGCGTATATATATTATGCACATATATACATATGTTGATAATTTAGTGTAAATGCGCATTTGAGTTAGCGTTAGATTAGTTAGGATTGATTTAAATTATTTTGTGTATGTTTTGTAAAATATTAGATAAACATGATTTAGTCGAATATTTTACAAACATGAATTACATCTTTTACAAAATATATTAGCATTAGATAAGTATATAATTTAGTATATAAATACATATGAATTATATATTTTGCGAAATAGTAAAAATCATATAATTTACTATATATTTAACAAAATAGTAGAATATAAATAAAATAATGCATAATATGCTATATTTTATATATTTAATAAAAACAGTAAAATATAAACAAAATTTAAATCCCTAAGTGAATTTTTGGCCCCGTCTAACAAGTGTTGTATATGATCGTTGTATGAATATTCCTTTTTTATTGCAAAACGGGTATTCATATTCATCTAGTACAATATTTGTTGGATTTGTCCCCATATTGGACAAGTTACAAATACTATAAAGTAATTACGTTTCGTAAGTCTTATCGTTATAAACGGTTCACAAAATTTCGACGGCATTTCCTTTTCGTTCCTTGTGCACATGCATATGTGTACGGTACAAGTAACACGGGGGAAGTGCTGTCAAAATTTTGTAAAATCATTTATAATGATATGATTTAAGAAATGTAATTACTATTGTGTTTGTAATGAAAAGTACGACGACCGACCATCACAAAAGGTACAAAAATGTGAACAAAATATCAAGAAATATAACTTTGTATATAAACGAAAATGGATTATAAAAAACAGTAAAATCTAAATGTGTTTATCGAATTTGATTAAATAATTTTTTTACTATTGATCATAGGTTTTACAGTAGGAAAAATGGTCAATTATTTTATTGATCGGAGCTGGATGTATCAAAGAAGAGAAATGAAAGGCTTAATAAGTAAACATTTTCTTAACGGGGTAAATGTATTTTTCGAATTTGCTTTAAGTAATATTGGACACGGCGTAGAAATTCGTTGTCCATGTAGTAGGTGCAAATTGTTGAAGCATTTAGTACCGAATATGGTTAGGATTCATTTGCGGCAATATGGTTTTATAACCAATTATTTGGTGTAGGATCGTCATGGAAAATTATAACACTTAACGAAGAACGGTCAATAGAGGTCATTAGTGATGAAATTAGTACGACGAATCTCATAGAACACATGGTTGAAGATGAAGCACGATCGATGTTCCCTACTGTTGAAATTAACAACGATGATGTTAACGTCGAAGAGGAACCAAATGTTGGAGTGAAAAAATATATGATTTATTGGATGCTGCTAAGAAACCTCTTTGTAATGGATGTACTAGCGGCACTCAATTATCAGCAACTGCAAAGTACACTGCAATGGAATCAAAGTACAACCTCATAGAAGCCGGATTTACAGTGTCGTACAAGCTGATAAATGCCATATGCCATCAGATAAGTTTACGTGTGAAAATTATTATGAAATGAAAAAATTTATGTCATTTTTCGGTTTGCCGTGTCAAAAAATTGATACATGTCTAAATGGTTGCATGTTGTTTTGGAAAGATGATGCCAGTCTTCGGAATTGTAAAATATGTAATCAAGAAAGATACAAACCAAGGAGAAAAAGGGAAAAGAAGTTCCATGCAAGCGTATGCATTATTTACCTATCACTCCTAAACTTTAAAGGTTATATGCATCATCTGTAACAGCGCATCATATGAGATGGCATAGTGTGAGAACACCTGAAGAAGGTACGTTAACACACCCATTTGATGGAGAAGCATGGAAGTATTTTGATAAGAAATATCCCGATTTTGTAGCGGAGAGCCGTAACGTTAGACTAGGTTTGTGTATTGATGGATTTCCACCGTTTTCTCTATTTGGTTCTAAATATTCATCTTGTCCTATAATCATTACACCTTACAATCTACCCCCGTAGATGTGTATGAAAACACCATATATGTTTCTCACAATTGTCGTCCCGGGCCATGATGATCTGACACAGGGTATCGATGTTTACTTACAACCGCTAATTGAAGAGTTGAAAACATTATGGTATGAAGGAGCTGAAACATACGACGTAGCGAAAAATAATTCGGATGTTCACTTCTTTGTTATGAACTATTAGCGATTTTCCTGCATATGCAACGCATTAGGGTTGGAGTACGGCCGGTCGTTTTGCTTATCCTTACTGTATGGAAGAAACACGAGCATTTTCTTTATGGCATGGGAAGAATATTTCATGGTTTGATTATCATCGATGTTTTCTCCATATTAATCATACTTTTAGAAGAGACAAAAAAACTTCATAACTAATAGACATGAGACTTTACAACCACCAACGATTTGGTCAAGTGAAGATATATATGAACTTGTAAAAGATTATCTAAAGATACATGAAACCGGGCAACAAATTGAAATCCAAGGTAAATCAACGTTTCATAATTGGTGCAAACAGAGTATATTCTGGGAGTTGCCTTATTTGAAAAATCTCTTAATCCATCATAACATTGACGTGATGCATAACGAGAAAAACGTATTTGATAATGTGTTTAATACACTTTTGAATGTTAAGGGCAAGATTAAGGACGATCTGAAATCAAGACGTGATATAGAAGAAATATGTAATCGTCCTAAGCTTCACATGAAGCCAAATGACACTAAAAAACCCAAGGCATGTTATGAACTAAATAACAAACAAGTTAAAGTACTGTTAAATGGGCGGAAGTATTACGATTTCCTAATGGAATTTCATCTACTCTTCGTAGATGTGTCGACTATAAGAATGGAAGACTAAGTGAGTTGAAAAGTCATGACTGTCATGTAATGATGCAAAATTTGTTACCCGTCGCTTTCAAAGAATTGTTGCCCGTAAAAGTTTGGAAGGTTATAACAGAACTTAGTTTATTTTATAAGGAGCATTGTTCAAGTACGTTAAAAGTTGACCATCTTTGTAAACTTGAGGTAGAAATCCCTATACTGCTCTGCAAACTGAAGATAATATTTCCTCCAGGTTTTTTCAATGTAATGGAGCATTTACCTGTTCATCTTCCATTTGAAGCACATCTTCGAGGTCCTGTGCAATATGGATGGATGTATCCATTCAAGAGATATGTTATTAATACTGAGTATGTAAATGTTAATTTAACTATAAATAAAAATCAATATTGATATGAAATATTTTTTTTAGGTGCTTAAATCATTTAAAGAAAAAAGTGAGACAAAAAGCTCGAGTTGAAGGTTCGATTTGCAAATCATATATCGAAGAAGAAGCACTATTCTTTTTCTCTCATTATTTCAATGATCATGTGAATTTATCATTTCAAAGTGTTGCGCATAATGATGAGGCCATCGAACAAGATTCTTTTCTGAAGCAATGTTATCTATTTTTAAACAACATGGTCGACATGCTGGAAAATGTGTAGAATATGGTTAGATGATAGAGATTACCATGTATCACACACACATATTTTTCTTAATTGTCCAGAAGTTGCACCATTTATTAGGTAATTATCAGATTACAAGTTTTGATAAATTTAATTTAATACTGCATGTGTAAATTAATAATAAAGCAATATATTATGTTTTTGTTTGCAGTATTTATGAATCATAAAATCCAAATGGCGATTTAAGCAAAAATTTCGCTACTTGGTTTTCGAACTACATTTGTGATCCTACAAATAATATGGTCGATGAAGGATTAAAACATTTGGCGTTGGGACCGAAAAGGAAAGTTAAAACGTATCCAATATTTTTCGTTAATGGATATAAATTCAACACCAAAGAATACGGTGCTGAAAACTTAACAAACAATACCGGTGTATTTGTTAAAGGCAGTGATGATCCTAATAATCATATACATGATTTTTAAGGCGCGTTTACCCAGATTTTGCAATTGACATATTTTATAAGACAAGCAGAGGAAGTTTTTTTGTTTAGACGCAACTGGTTCAGCAATGTTCCAGGGTCTGGTATTAACATGCATCCAAATTATAATCTTATAGAAATAAAACATGCCTCCCGTTATCAGCAGTATGTTCCTCTAGTACTAGCCAAACAAGCCCTACAAGTTTATTACGCCCCTTATCCATCTCTAAAAAGAGATAAAGCGGATTGGTCTGCGGTTTTTAAAACCATGGCGAGATTTACATTCGATGGAAAGAATATTCCAGAAGAACAAGCCTATCAAGCAAATATCGAGGAAAATGTTGAAATCACAATTACAGACGATCAATCTGATTTTAGACAATTAAATGATGAGACAAATGTATTAGTCGAAGCATTTGAGAGTGTAAAGGAAAACGATATAGAACACGAGACCGAGTCTGAATCAAAAAATGATGTGGACTGAGTAATATCTGAAAATTTTTACAATTGTTCACGCACACGCATCACATATCATCATCATCATTACATGCACTACCAATTAAAAATGACTTTATTACATGCACCACATATCATCATCATTTTATCTATGTCTATAATTAAAAATGAAACTTTCAATAGGTATTATGACAGGCTTCAGACGTCGTAGCTCTTCTCGCTCGACCGACGAGAGTAGTGGTGAGCCTCCGGCTCGACCACTTGTATATTTGCAGCCGAAGGCTGATGGACCGTAAGTATCAAAATTAAAATGATAACAATATAAATTTGTTCATACATATATATACTTGTCTAAAGCTTTGTTTTATATTTAACACAGGGAATTTGATTTGGAACCCTTAGGAGTTGTGCTTGGCATTTTCAATCAATTATATTTGTGCAGGATGACAGATTGCTGGCCTAAGAGGAGTAAGATGCCTGACCAAGTCAGGGAGGCTATCTGGTAGGATTTTCTGGTGAGTTAATACCACTTTACTATATGAATAAGTATAAATGAACAATTGGTAATATTTTCTTTTTGTACAGGGGCAAGTGGACTTGGCGGAGCCCGATGTCGCCATGGTTCAGCGCCACTGGAATTTGAAGGTCGCCAAAAATTACAAGGAGGTAATGTCAGCTCTTAAAAAATCGAGGAAGAAACCGAACTGGATGGGAGCTTCTGTATGGGATTCTTGGATGAGTTGGTGGGAAACCAACGAGTTCAAGGTAATTCTACCAGATATATGGTTAATTATTTCGCAATTAGTAAATATAATATTTAATTTAAATTGCAGGTGGAGTCAGAGAGGAACTCCACCAATAGAAGTAGGAATCCTGTAACGCATCGTGGCGGATCTAAATCTTTTCAGCATCACCGTGAGGACTTGGTAAATTTGTCAATTATGAATCTAAACCGTTATTACATTTTGTATATTAATCGGTTCAGTTATTAGCTACGAAAAATTAAAATATATAAATTATTTATTGCAGGAAAGATCGCTTGGATGTCCCGTAAGTATGATGGAGGTATTTACCCGCACCCACGCATCAAGACAAGCAGACAATGCTGGCAATATTGCATATCAGTGGAATGATGATGATAAGGCGACGGCTGCATATGTATGCATATTTTAAATCTTATTTTATTAATATCGATGTTTAAATCCTATTCTACTAATTTTAACCTGTAATTATTTTTTATTTTAGGCAAAATTTCAAGAGGCATGGGCAGAGCTGCTTTCAGAATTGGATCGCGATGAGTTGACGGTAGAGGAGCAAGATAATATTTTCGACGTTATTATGGATCGGACGCAGCGGAATAGGCGCTATGGCTATGGAAACCAAGTGGTAATCTTATAAACATTGCATTATTATATTTAATAAATTAATCTATAGATACACTATACATATGATGATTTCTACCTGAGTTAAATCTAACATATACGTGATTTATAAATATTAGATAAGTAAAAAAGGAATAATATACAAAGATATGTGATGAACATGGATGAACCGAAAAAATGTATATAAGAATTCTTTTAAAACCTATATATTGTATTAAGAAGAATCCATTTCCTTGTGGTATATATTCCAAGAAAAGGGTTCGCTATTTTACATTAGGAACCAAAAACATGAAGAAGAAAAAATAGTAGTTGTATTAACAATAATAAATGGAACTAAAAAGAACACATTAATGGAGGTCTTATATGACAAAGTTAAAGGGAATCTAATAAATTCAAAAAAATTCCAATAGTTCGAATCAAGTTTGCATAGCTCTAACACATTCTATTATTATTTTTTCATTCAAAACGGAAATAAGTGGAAATGGCTTAAGAATTTAATTAATTCACTGTAAAGTAGGGGAAAATCTGATATTTTGGCATTATACACCAAAATTGATATTGAAAAGGTAATATTTTTTATCGTTTATCATCCTGCACGATTATCATTTAATAAAATATGCATTTCCTTGTGGTATATGCATTGCTTAAGATCACGTCATTTATGTTTCTATATTTTAAAATATGCATTGCTTAAGAAAATGATTATAATATATATGTGAATATCTCACATTCTATTTGCAGGTTCGGAAAGCTCAAAAGGCGTGTGACAAAGCTGAAATAAAAGAGCTTAGAGCCATGCTTGAGCAGCTGCAAGAGCAGGACCGTCTTCGCGCTATACAAATGGAGCAGCTGAATAACCGTTTAGCGGAGTACGCGTAGAGGCATGGTTCCTTCTCTTTGTCGTCTGGTGCTTCCGGAGGTGATGATGATGCTTGAGAGGTATGATAATTATTGTCTTTGTGGTTGGTTATTGTATATATTGACTTTGAGGTGGTAAGGATTGTGTTTGATGGTTATTGTGTATATATTGACTTTGAGGTGGTGAGGTTTAAGTGTTTGCATTGTATATATTGACTTGAATATGGAGTTGGAGTTGGTGTTGGTGATGGTTTTGTATTTTATGTACATATTGACTTGGAGTTTGGTTTGAAAATGTAATGTTTGATGTTAATTTTTGGTTGTTTATATTGTTTGTGGTATAATCTGTTGGATATGTGATATATATGTGAAATGGAGTGGAAATGGAATGGAATAGAAATGGAATGGAAATGGATATATATTGATTGTGTGTGGCTGGAAGGTGAATGGTTTGCTGTTATAAAGCAATTTTTACCCAGATTAGCAACAGCTACCAACGGCTCTTTATCATTTTAAACCAATGGGTTCCAACGGCCTCCATCGGCTAAATACCATTTAAAGCCGTTGGAAAAGCCATTGAAATAGCCCCGTTGCTTCCGTAGGAAGCCGTTAGAAAGCGTGCATGTTATTCCAACGGTTTTTCCAACGGCTCCCAACGGCCGGGAACCGTTGGAATAGCCGGTTTCTCTTGTAGTGAGACAACTTTTCAGAAGTTATCCACTAGCGACTTTAGTCTCCCAATGACGACTTTTGTAAAGACGCTCATCTATTTTTTAACAACGTAGTGAGCGGCTTTTGAAAATTCGCCCACTACGTTTACAAAATAAATAAATAAATAAAATACATATTGATGATATTTGAAATACCGTCAATATATTATATCCAGCTCAACGTTGAGTTGGTCAAACTGGGTTATTTGTGTAATAAGTTTGAAAAAACAAGGCTATAATTTTCATAAGTTTATAAAATAGGGTTAAATTGAAAAAAAAAACATTTTAAAAGGAAGAAAGTTTTTTACATCTATTATTCTCTGTTATTAAGTGTTTTTAAGACCCAAACCAACCTCGGTCTGATCGCGGTTAATCTTGAACCCTAAAGCGTTACGGTCTTCAAAATGAAATTACCATGCACGTGCACGGATCCACGGTTTAACCCTGTAATATTGAAAAAACCTTTTGAACCCTACTCTAAAAAACCGCGGTTTCCGAAAATTGAATAATGCAGACTGAATTTTCACTTCTCACTTTCCTATCTTCATAGTTTTCTTACATAATTCTTGTACTTCAAACCCTATATTTTAAATGAAAATTTGATCTTAGTATGCTGTCATTATTTTCTAGTATGAAATGCAAACAG
Source organism: Allium cepa (assembly GCA_030765085.1). Taxonomy (NCBI): domain Eukaryota; kingdom Viridiplantae; phylum Streptophyta; class Magnoliopsida; order Asparagales; family Amaryllidaceae; genus Allium; species Allium cepa. The sequence goes on from CM060943.1 coordinate 252,038,851, forward strand.
TATGCATTGCTTTTATGTTAGTGTACTAGAATGATTGTACTTTGAGTTCCCTGGTTGTAGTTGTAACTGATATAATTAATATTATGATTACAGCTCATGTGTGGTGCAGGCAGGCCCAGCCCTAGGACAAGGCTGGCAAGCCAGCCGCCTAGGGCAACGGGATGTGGAGGGGCGACAACCTACAATGTTAGATAAGTATAAGATTTTATTACAAAGTTATGTTAAAAGTTAACTTGTCTAAGTGGTTATGGGCATTGGTGTTCGCATGATGAGCTAGGTTTGATTCTTGGAATGCCTTCCCTATCTTTTTATGTTTTTCTTCCTTTCTGATTTTGCTTAGAATTTTTGCCTATGGCAACTAAATACAACGGGCCGGGCCTGGGTGCAAGGTAATGCTTTTTTGTTTAGTGTATCACGAATAATATTCGTGTTATGGTTACTGTTCTATTGTGATCCTTCTTAGTAACAATACACCACCACCACTATATATTTAAGATCTAAGTGAGGCAAAATTTGTTACAACTTCATATTATTAATAATATAATTTAATACTACATATATTATATGATTTTGTGCCAATCGGTTTACTGTATTATATAACCTTTTTTGTCAAATGACTTATTTAACTTAAAAAAGAGGTTCGACCTTCGAAATCTTATAATGTGTACGATCACGGTTCGACTTGTGGTCCAGTATTCAAAACTATGCTATTATCCATCATCTCAGTATGTCAGATTCGTGCACCAAATATCATCGGATTAAAATCTTTTACAAACCAACGTCGATACCAGCTGCAAACAACAATCATCTCAAAGACAACACTGCAGACTCATGTTCATAATCAAGTAAACTATAAGAGTTTTACCGATATCATCACACCAAACCAAATTTCAAAAGGCCATCATCTTAATAACAATTCACGAATACATGAAAACATATACAACAAGATTTCAACTTCATCATCATCAACAACTCTGTACATTGTCAAGATAACCAAGAGTCAATTTCTCACCTTAACGTCGTTCATCTTTAATAAGGCAACGGATACCACTTTAGGTCTCAATAGCGAATAAGCATCATCTATGCACACAACAGCACATTGGCTTCAGAACGTGCATTCAGGCAACAACTTTGATTCCGGAAAGTTCACGCCATCCGCATCCACGCAGCTGCAGCAAAAATGACTCCATCATCCGTGATTAACAGTGAGCATTGCAAACTATACCGTTCTCACCAACCAAAGCATTGCAAACTGAAAGCATCCACGTGAAGAGACGCAACTCCACAACAGCCGCCAGTGAGAAAGGTGGCAACTTCATTCAAGCGGCATTGAACTTTATATATTGTGATTTCAGACGTGGACTCCAACATTGCAACCGCAATAGAAAGCTCATCGACCACGTTCCAAGGTGCGAAAAAATGACGAGCTTCGGCACGTAAAGGAGATAAGAGAAGCATCTTTTCTTTTAGAAGGGAGAAAAATCAATATTATTTTGAATCTGAACGTGAGAAAGTGAAGAGAGGAGAGGAAGTTTCCTTTTATAAAGGGAAACGAAGCAGCTGATTAATGGAAGAAGGAAACAGGTTTTCTGTCAGAAAGGGGAAAAAAAAAAAATTTGTACCCATGAACATATAATTTGTATTCTTGTGAATTTCGGTTATTTTTAATTTTATTTTGTATATTTCCTTTCAAATTTTAGACACTGGATTTTTTTTTTTCTTTTTTTGGATTGAGCTATACTTTGTAGTTAGGAAATTTTCAAATTGGGTAGATTTGGGGCATACTTAATAGGCATAGAATTAATATATTAAGGTTGGCTGGGATTAAAGGCTTATAAGCGTTGCATTAAGTGGTCCGATACTTAAATTTAATAATAGTCTTGTGGCGGCTGTAAGCAGTAACAGGATAATGGTCCAAGATATGTGTGATATTTACTTTTCACTTTTACGTTTTCGGATTATTTATCCGTTTGTTTGTGAAATTTTAAAATACCTTATTCACCTTCCCTTCGGGATATATTGCATGATCCTTTTTGCAACGACCCATAAATTTATCACTTAAATAAATTATATTCATCTTAAAAATATTTAGATATGGGTTTAAAAGTAAGAAATAATCATGTTTTAAGTGGTAAATAATAAAAAGTTATTTTGTTCGGAAAAAATATTTGCAAACAAATTGACGAGGTAAGATATTGATAATTTGTAAATATCGTCCTAGGTAAAATATCGAAAAAACAGCCAAAAACCATTTTATCAATAAAACTGCTTTTAAACAATAAGGATCATGCACGGCTCTGCATACATGCACTAGTATATGTCTTTACACGAGAATATGAAATAAAATAATTTATTTTATTTTTTGAAAATAAAATGTATTTATGACATCGATAGTGGATATCATTGGTTTTATATATTTCTTCAGAAATTCAAATTAAGTTTAAGTATTAAATAAATGGTTTTTTATTACAAGTAAACCTATTTTAACTATTTAATAATGATGGCAAAATAGTTTTTAAAATTTGTCTACCAAAATAGATAGTTCGTAGGAAAATAGAAAATATGACCAAAGAACATTTTTTCGAAAATTTCAATTTTTCGACAACGGAAATTTGTGGGAACGTAATTCGCCTTTGTGCCCCGTATGTACACACATAAATAAGAGATAATCAACAATATGATAATACATTTAATTATAGATTATCTTATGTTAAATATGTTTAGATAGTGATGTGACAAGTCATGGTTTAAATTTTAACATATACGTACATGCACTTTATATATATATATATATATATATATATATATATATATATATATATATATATATATATATATATAATATACTTTATCTCTTGTCATTTCTTTAACATCATCATCATGATTAAACATGCAATCTAAGGGATGGAACAAGAGGGGGAATGATGGAGGTGATTAGAGAAGGAGAGGAGGTGATGATGTGACCTTACAAACAATGATATGTATGTTAATTAATTCAAATGATAATTTAGCAATTTCCTTACTTTCTTTTGTTTATAAGTACAAATCCCCTTCACCATACTTCTTCATTTCTATTACCCTAAAGCTTTCTTCATAATTGCATGGCTTCTTATGTTAGTTTTAAGTTTTTTTTTAAATCAAAAGTTTAAATTGTTTTAAAGATGCAAACTTGTTTTTGAACTCTTTCTTCTCCATTTTTTCTCCATTTTATTCAGCCATGACTTCCTCCATTTTGCAATAAACGAGATTTTCTTTTTTTTTTAAATCGTATAAATTTTTAGTAACTACAACTTTCTCTTTAACACTTTTCTAATTTCAAGCATAGGTATGTCAAAATCTCATTTTTTCCAATGCACTTTTAAACTTAGAAATTCAAGTACGAAAATAGCTCTCATTCTTTTGACCATATCTACCTCAAACGAAATCTAATTTGAGTGACTTTTTTAGTTTGCAGAGAAAAGAATTTTCTAAAACTTTTCTTTTGATCACTTTTCCAAAATTCGAGATTAATATATCCAAAAATCATGTGAAAGATAACATATTTTTGTGATGATTTTTGTACATCTAAGGCATTTTTGCTTTCAAAGATTTTCGACGAGTAAAACTATCTCATTTTTAAAAAGAACTAACTTTCTTTCCATTGATTATATGTTGTGGAAATCCATAGTCCATGTTATTAAAATATCATGCTATGATAATGATATATGTTTACAATTTGTGGTCGCTGTGTTTGGATATTAAGCATTTTTGAATGTTTAAAGTGGTATGGTTGGTTGTAAGAATATGATGTTAGTGTATGGTATATTGATGATATGGTTGTGATCAAAAGTAGTAGTATGTTGTGTAAGAATTACAAAGTTTTCATTTTAAAATGTTTTCTTTTGAATGTTTCGCAAAAAATTTCCGAACTTGATTAGTAATAAAAAAATAAGTTTAAATAATTTAATAACTTATTTATTTAATAAACTAAATAAAAGTAATTGGTACTTAATTTGTAATTAAGTAATTAAGGTTTAAGTAACACTTAAGGAAGGTTAATGATTAATTAGTGATTATAAAGTTTTTAATTAGTGATTTATGAGATTAAGAAGTAATTAAATGGTTAATTATTATTTAACTAAGTTAATTAGTTGATTAATTATTATTTCATTAAGTGATTATTTAATTAATTTTCAATTAATTAAGGTTGAACTAATAATGAATTGTTTAAACCATAACGAAGATACATTAGGAAGTTAATTAGGATTTAACCAAATTCATTAAGTTAATTAAATTTTAATTATGAATTAATCTTGATTTAATTAAGATATAATTAGGTTTAAGCTAATTTAATGTACTTTAATATTTTCAAAGGTATTTTTAAACTTAATCGGTTATGTTTTAAATCAATTTTCTTTTTAAGGTTAATTGGTTTCAAATCAAAGGATTGGACCAATAAGTAGCCTGTAACACCTCGATACTTTACGAGAAATATAATTAAAAAGAAATTATAAGCGCATTTTGGGCAGTGGTAAAGGCGCATGTTGACTTCCTTAGTGGCTAGGGAACAAATCGATAACCATTAAGTGCATGAAAGAACTATATTTAACCTAAAATAATCTAATGGATTATATTCACTTAAACAATCTATAAATAAACCATCTAACCTAAACCTAATCTCTTATTCAACAGTTGTCATAATTCTATAGAAAAATTAGTGTGCATTATTCTTCCTCCTTTTCTCTACTAAATAAACAAATCTCTATCAAATTATATTATCTACATATATTCAAGCAATTTGGGGAATCTAGAAGAATCAAAGAGTGAAAAATTAAAGTAAAGCTTTTTTCAAATTTATGCAAGCTCAAGTGCCAGGTGAGTGGGAATTAATATGAAATGAAAAAATAAAGTAGTTCAATTTCAGTTCTTTTCTAACATGTTAATATGAATTAATTTCTGTTATTAATTGAGAACAGATGTAAATTATTGCAATTTCTTCTTTTTCATCTTACACTTCTCAACTCTAATTCATGTTTGGTTTAAAATGTAGGACATATAAATTGTCTATTCATGTTTTATGGCATAAATAGATTGAAATTTGTGTAAATTATTGTATCTCCTTCTTCTTCCACTTCTCAATTCTAATTCGTGTTTGGGTTGAAATTTAGAACAAACAAATTGTTATTCATGATTCATGGTGTAAATAAGATTGGTTTAATTAAATTGAATTACAATTATTATTCAATTTCTAATGGTAGAACAGGTTAGCTGAATAAATTCAGAATATGTTACTTGAATAAAATTATGGTTTGATTGACACAATTACATAATTTTGAATATGGTTTTGGAACAAAATTGGAAAGTCTAATTGGCATAATTGTTTGTTTTAGATATGGCCTAAAAATGTAAGAGTGGAATTTTGTGTATGTAACAACCCGGAATTTTGACAGTATATTTTAATAAATATTTAATCTAATTTAAATTAAATACAAGCTTTTAAATTTTTAAAATGATGAGATCTTTGATAATATACATATGAATACAATGTTAGTTTTAAAATGATAAAGTTTAAAAGTAAACAAACATAGTAGTATTAAACATAAACATGAAAGTATAAGGCAATATGGATTTCAAAACTAGTATAAAACGTAATCATAAATTATAAGATGTAATCAAAGTAATATAAATATACAAATATAAATTATAATTCGAAATATATAAATACAAGTATTTTAGTCAAACAATAATCTTCAAAATTCAAATTGTACAACACAACATCCTTAATAAAAATGTTAAAAAAGATCATATGAACAAGTATACAAATTTCATATAAAATATAACTAACAATATAAATAAACAAATATGTTAACAATAACTTTTAAGCAATCATATCAGAAAGTTTGAAAAATATAACCTGTATATGCAAAGGAATAATGCAAAGAAACAAGACAAGTTGTATATAGTTGTACTTAACAAATAAAAACAAAATCAAAATCAGGCTTCACTAAGAATAATAAACATATGTGTAAATGAGCAAGCTTCTACAATAAGCCAAGTAAATAGATAGCTAAATATACTTACAAAGTCAAGTTGAACAAACCTGTAAGAAAGAAAAAAAATATAGTACAAGATGATCAATTACACAAGACAAATTAGATATAAAACTTGTGTACTGTTATACAGTTTTATGCATCAGGAAACAAAGTTTCACTTCAATATAAAACAAGTTTTACTTCAAATATAATAAAAACAAAAATCTGTATCTTGCAAAACATGTTTGGCCGAAATGATAAATATCTTTGTACAACACAAAGTAAGTATTAGTAAAACATTAATTACTTGTTGTCATAACTAAAAGCATAAACATTTAATAGCATAACTTCTTGTTTAACAAGTACATGCAGCCGAGATCACAATATCATTTCATATTGCAGTAAATTAAATACCAAAATTCTTGTTTGGTCAAACATGGTGGCTGTCCAGTTATAACCTATACAAAGTCATTTCTATTTATATATCACCCTATTCCAATTCATTTACAAACTGAAGAATTAAAACTTATAAAGTAAACCTGAGAAAAACATTATATGCTTTGCAAACTTGGATTTAATTTAACAGCAAAAACAAAGGAAGGTTTCAGGATAATTCAACTGCAGTTTCTTCAACATTACTTTTTGTTCAACTGTTTTTTTGGTGAGTAAACAAACTGATTTCAAAATTTAGCTTGTATATTTGCTTTTTGAATGATATGTGCTTGACATAGTTCAAACAAACTACTCTATGTATATTTTGTTTGCACTGGGAACTTATATAGCTTGTTCTTCAGTAATTCAAGTTTTGAACAAGGTAAAGTCAGAAAATTTACAATACCTATTCATATAACTGTTTGAACTTGGTATTGAGCTAATTCAAGTTGGTTTATCCTAAACAAAAGCCTGCAAACATGTTTTAAAGTTTAACAGCATGTTATAATACTGTATTTTCAAACTACAGGTAAAAAGAAATCAAAGTTTAAAATTCAAATGTTTAAATTTGTAAAATCAATAACATATTTAGTTTTCATAAACATAATTATGATTTTTAACATAAAAATTTTGATTTATAAGCAAAGATTTTCAGAGCAGTTTTAAAAAGAAGTTTTACTGAATTTTTGTCAAATTTGGAAGATTGAGTACATTTTAATTTCTGGAATTTGGAATGAAGCAGGGTTGAAGTTATATTAACACTAGAAAAATGTAAAATTATTTTTCAAATGCATAAATTTTGAGTTTGAATCACAAATAGGGTTTGAGTGCTTAAAATTTTGATGCTCTGTAAAATATTGATTCCGGCATCATAGGTCGATCGAGTTGATCGCGATTTTTGGTGGAGTTAGGGAGGGGTGTGATCGAGGTTCTGGTGAAGTTTCATCACCTCCGGTGATGTAGGGTGGCCGCATGAATGATTTGACAGTGGCGTTGTTGTTGCCATGTTCGAGCATCAGGTCGTATTTTTGTTTTCAACTTGAAATTGAAATCTGGGTTTAGATTTCGTATGAGTGGAGGTTTTGTGACGTGTGGGGATTGTCGCGAGTCGCCGCAGGGGAGGCGAGCCACCGTGCACGTGCACGGTGGCGAGGTGATGGTCGATGATAGGGGAGTCGTCGCGTGCCGTGATTTTTTTGGTGTTTGCTTCGAGTATGGCTTCGGGCCTTCATGGGTGTGAGCGCGTGAGAGGCAACTGCAGTTTTAATTTAACTAAAAAAACAAGAAGAAGGTAGAAACTGGGAAGAAGAAAGAAGGAGATGGGAGAGAGAAGGAGGAGACGCAGGGAGATGCACGGGTAGTCTCAAGATTTTCTCGAGTAGGATAGGGGTGTGTCTCGGGTATCTTTCAAATTTAACGTGCATAATTTATTTTAGTATTGTTATAATTAAGTAACTAAATAATTAGTTAGTCAAGCTAATATTTGTTTTAAAATTTTTAATGATGGTAAGTGATGTAAAGATGGTTTGACTAATATAAAGTAATTAGAATGTTAATTAATTTATATTTGAAATTTAATTAATAACTTTAAATTGATTTTTGAAATTAGAAATAAATCATATGTTAAAATAATTTAAATCATAAAATTTTTAACTAATTACTTAAAGGTTAAGTCATAAATGATAATTAACTTAAGTGATTAATTAAAGATTAATTAATTAATTAAATTGATAATAATTGATTTATTAAAGTAATTTGTGGTAATGAAATAAGTAATTACTTTTTAATAAGTAAGTTAATGATTAACAAGAATCGATCAATTAATTAATTGAGAAATTGAGTAACAGTTAATGAATAGAAGTTAATTAATTAAATAAGTAATTAAAGTTTAAATGATTAATAAATTAATAATTAATGATTAACTAATTAATTAATTGATCATTAATTAGCTAATTAATCAGTAATTAATTAAGTAGAATAAAATATAGATATTCTTAAGCAAATAATTTAGTTAAGTAAAACCAAACTGTTTGGTATGCATTGATAATTATGCTTGATTAACTTTGATATCTGTTTGATGATTTCTCTGTGATATGTTATGGTATATTATGGATATCTGTGATAACTGTGTATGATCTATCTGTTATATCTGTTATGTGAATTCTTAATATTTAAATTGAACTGTTAAGTTAAATAGACAACTTGGCCCTTAAAATGGCGTTTGGATTTCGGTGAGACCGGGATCGGAAGAATCAATTTTGATTCTCCGAAAACCACATCGATCCAAATTAAACTATAAGTCGTGACTTATCAAATGGAGATCGAGATGGTGTTCAGAATGCAAGGGTTATCGTCGTTAACTCTGAGGGTGATTCCAAAATGAGTGTAACGAGATAATACCTTCGGTTTCGTTCGAACCCGGAACGAACTTGTATGGATTGAATGCTTTCAACACATCGTCAGGCGGACGATGAGCATTCTAAGATATGTTCAATAAAGGTAATCGTAGCCTCAAGCCTCATCAACCGGGAATGGCTAAAATAGGGGAGATGCAGCAAGGTTGGGTGGGTCATGCCCAAGCAGGACAAGATATTCCCCTGTCTAGATGTCCCTTTTTATTTCGGGTGTGTGAGAAGTTGTTGGCCACAACTGCGGGGTTGTCTTGTTCGGGACTGTTCAGTAAGGAATGGTTCCGGCCTTGTGTTGTAGGGGGTCGGGAGTGATCCTCAGTACGGTGATCTAGGCCCCGTACTGTGACGGGCGGTACCCAAGTAGCCCTGCCATTGTTGGAAATCCATTTTCCCTACGAGACCCTACGGTTTTGATTTATATTACCCACTTTCGTGGCTAGTAGCTGGAATTTAATGAATGTAACAATTTCGGCTATTTTCTATTTACTTGAAAACCCTAGACACTATTATAATATCACGGAATTTCCTATAAAATGTTTTGGTTAGCGTAAGGTAAAAACTTACCCATATTTATTTGTGGGAAGTCTTACGTGATACCTTTATTTTCAAATGATTTTCAAAGTTAAGCAATTTTAACATGTTTACTCATACCAGACCCATGTCTGACCCGGAGTTTATATTTTGTGTTTTCATAAACTCTTGGGTACTCAAATTTTTATGAGTAGCCAAGTGATAGGTATTGGAAGTGTTGATTTTCTGGAGAAGCTATTTTGGGAAGAAGACAGACGTATGTATCTATATATGTAGTTCCGCTGTGTGGTTAGTGATGCTGTATTTTGGATGTATGTATGGACATATATGTATGACAGTCCTGTTGTATAATATTGTATGACTCTGATGTATATATAACTATGTAATAGTTATGTGATGTATTATATTTTGTTCCATTCCGCTGTGAGATTCTGATGTTGTTGTTCTTTCTTTTTATTCTTTTCTATTTCTATTCCTTTCTTTCTTAATGATGAAACGTCTTTCTGGGGTTAGAAAGGCGGGTCTTCACAGTGTAATTAAATGGTTTGTGGCTATTGGATTAAAAATTTATACATATTATATCTCTAAAAGGAGAACGTAAAGTAGGATGGAAAAAAATGTAAATTAAATAGACCCTAAAGGCTAATGTAAATCTGTAACAAAATGGCAAAAAAATTACAGAAAAACCATATGGACTGAAGGGACATGAAATTGAAATGTTATTCATGCAAGAAAAAGGGAAATTGTGAAATAAGAAAAACGGGTAAAAATGGCGTAAAGCGGGTATATGGAAATAAATAGTATGTAAACTATAACGGTAAAATTAATTAACTTAGAAGTGATTTAGTAGGCAGACCTTGTAAAGGCCTGGATAAGTGTTTCATACAGTTAAGACCAAAATATGGTTTTGGCTGTATGTACTAGGAGCGGTCAAGTAGGTTTGCAAGAATGTTTGTTACCTTTCATAGGTTGCTAGTACGTAGAATCGATAGCATCCGCAATCATAGCCTTCTTCAGGCAGATCGACGTGGATGGAACAAGACAAGTGTGCTCCAACATAGGTTTCTTTAGGCAGATCGTCGGAGGATTTTTCGGAGCCGACCCAGCTGCGGACGCACTTTCGAAGGATCCACACTTTGGATATATGTTGGTAACCGAGGAAACAGGAGGATATGAGTCCAGTTTGGTGGAGCCTGAGCGCAACTTTGGGGTCCTGCGAGGTTGTTTGAATCGGTATCGGTCAGACGTAAGAGACATTTAGTCACAGTGCACAGGTGAAGAGCATGACTTTAACGTTGTAGCACGTGGATAGGTAATGACAGTAGGTCCGACAGGCCAATTGGCATTTAGTATTACTGCATGGTTGACTTCCCTAGAGTGACCATGGACTTTGGTTTCATAGGAATAGTATCTAAGAAGGATTCAATGTATTATATTATTCAACCCACTCCTATTTTTCCTATTTGCCTCAAATCACAGGATGGCAGGTCTAGGTTGTAGTTTTTTGCAGCTTGGAGGGTCATTGGAGCAGTTGTTGTCTTTAGCTTTTGTTTCTTTTGTTTCATGTACTTCGTTTCTCTTTCCTTACTTTAATCTATATATGGGGACCTATATTGTGAACTTTTTATGTTTTATGTTTGGTGGAGACTACTTGGTACTTTTGGTTTCAAAAATAAATTTGGGATAATGTTGTTTTTAATGAAGCTGTTTTGCTATTAATTTATAATTAGTGAAAGTTTTCTTTCGCTGTAATATTTTAATCATTTTATGTTGTTTCCATAGTCTCTGTGCTATGTTATGGATTTTTTTTCACCCAACCACCCGTGCTTCTAGTCATGTCCGATTTTGAGGTGCCTAGAGGTGTAAGGTGCTATAATTGGTATCAGTGCCAAGTTTCGGTAATCCTAAAAATATTTTAAAAATACAAAGTTTTACGGATAAATTTTGAACGACATTCCAAATAATACTTTAAAAGTATATGTATATATTTTGGGGAAAAAAAGAAATTTTAGAATTGGGTCCCTCATATCTCTTCCTCCCTATCTATTTAACTATTTGTGGAGTACATAATCCCATCTTTTTAATATCGACGGATAGAATTGTCTAAACCGCAAGATATCCCTAAAGTTCTAGGCCTTAATATGCCTGCTTGGTTTAGACGTTATTTGCATGCTACTGCACGAGCAGAGCCACCAACTAGGGATGTTGCTCCAACGGAAGGCTCCAGCCTGTCCGCCAGACATTACCGATTTTTCCAAGCTATGCAAGGACTACACCAGCTTAGGAGGCAAGCCGTTTCTTGGAACAGAGTCATATACCGAGGCGAGAGCTTGGATTTGTAGTTGTGAGTGGACATTTGGACTTATGGGATTGGAGGACTTCGCTCGAAGGTAGTTGGATTCATGGCAATTGTAGGGAGAGACCCTTTGTTGGTGGGAGATTATGGAGGCTGAGGCTGATAATTTGACTTGGGCAGATTTTTATATTAGGTTCGAGAGGAAATTCTTATTGCAGGTTGAAGAGAGAATGCAGCTAGAGAAATTTATGTAGCTCAAGCAATGGGATATGATAGTTAAGAAGTTAATCAATTCAATGAACTTTCCAGATTTGGACTAGATCTGATCAATACTCCTCACAAGAAGGCGCTGAAGTTCGCTAAGGGTTTGAGTCAGCCACTGCATAGTTTGGCGATGAGCCACATTTCGATGGGAGCCACTTTTGAGGGATTGGTAGAGATGGAATTACCTAATGATACTGAGAAGAAAGAAGATGTGGCATAGAAGAGTGGTGGGAAGAAGCAATGGAAAGCAAAGTGGAGAGGAGGAGGAGGGTCAGGTGGAAAAAGGAAAGTTCCAAGGAACGACTGGAAGTGCAATACTTGTGGGAAACCAGGTCATCTTGCTAATGATTGTAGAGGGGCAGGAGAGCGATCGAGAATGAGGTGTTATCTTTGCGATCAAGTAGGGCATATGAAAAAGGACTATCTGTCGAAGCCCAAGGACAGTTTATAGACCTTCACAGGCTGCTTCAACTTATGCTTTAGAGGCAGCTCCTTCTTCTAGTACTTGTTCGATTATGGACAAGGGAAAGATGGTGATCATCGAAGTTGTGTAATCTATCTCAAATTTTCCTGTTCGTAACATATTTGATTCTAGAGCTTCGCACTCTTTTATATCTTGTAATATAGTAGAGGGTTTTGTTCTTGATACTTGCTTAGTGACCGACTCGGTAGTAGTATCAAATCCCGTAGGAGGATCGGCCTATTTGTCCATGTTTTGTCGGAATTTGTAATTGTCTATTTTAGGGGTTGAGTTTGACTATAATGCCTTTGTATTAAGCTTTTCCGGGTTCGGGTTGATTCTTGGTATGGATTGGCTATCCATGGATGGTTCTGTTCTTGATTGCGATAAGAAGGTAGTGAGATTATGCACTTGTAGTCGACGTACATTGGAGGTATCTTATGATCCTAGAGGATCAGTCATGTTGAGTTACCTTTATTCTCTTGACTTATCGCCCGATAGTTTGAGTTTGGTACCCGTTGTTAGAGACTTTCCAGATGTGTTTGAGGACGTTGGTTGCCTTCCACCTCGAAGAGAGATCGATTTCAAGATTTGACTTGTCGAAAATGCCAAACCGATTGCTTTACTGGTAAGGCATATGGGTCCTAAGGAACATCGTGAGTTGAGCAAGCAAATTGAAGAGCTTTTGGAGAAGGGCTTCATTCGTGGGAGCATTTATGAGCAGGAAGCACACGTCATCTTTGCCACTAAGGCACATGGCTCTCTCAGGATTTGCATGGATTGGGAGCTTTATATGCTAACAAAGAAGAATCATTATCCTCATCCCCATATAGACGATCTCTTCGACTAGCTAGTAGGAGAAAATGTATATTTGCAGCTCGATTTGGCCATGGGATTTCATCAGTTACGTACGGCGAAGGATGGCATCAAGAAGACCGCGTTTAGGACTTTGCATGGGTTATTTGAGTGGTTAGTCATGCCGTTTGGGCTAACCAATGCACCGACATATTTTGTTGACCCGATGAGTCAAGTATTTCATGAATCGTTGAACAAGTTTGTGGTGGTGTTCATCGACGACATTTTGGTTTATTCGCAAGGCAAGGAGGAGCATACTGTTCACTTGGAAGAAGATCTTATGGAAATACAAGCACATAAGTTGAAGTCAAAGTTCTTGAAGTGCCATTGACGTTTGCTTTTTGGGACACATCATTTCGGGGGATGGACTTGCAGTAGATCCGGTGAAAGTGGCAGCGGTGCGGGGTTGGCAGACCCCTAAGAATGCCATGGACATGGAAGTTTCCTTGGTCTTACGGGCTACTATAGGAAGTTCATTAAGAACTTCGCTAGGATTTCAGCTTCACTTACCCACATTACCAAGAAGAACTCAGCTTTTTCTTGTGATACCAAGTGTGAGGATGCCGTTGGTCGATTGAAGGAAGCTTTTACTACTACACCCGTATTAGTATTGTCGGAAGGACCCAAGCCTTTCTCAGTTTATATGGATGCTTGTGGTATGGGGCTAGGGGCGGTACTAATGCAAGAGAGTTGGGTAGTGTGCTATGCGAGTGGACAATTGAAAAACGCATGAGAAGCACTACTGGACGCATGATTTTAAGTTGGTAGCTATAGTTTTTTCCTCTCAAATCTTAGAGGCGCTATTTCTTAGGATAAAGATTTGATCTTTTCACGGATCATAAGTCTTTGAAGTATCTATTCTCTCAGAAAGACTCGAATTTGAGACAGCAAAGATGGATGTAGTTTTTAGCCTCGTATGACTTTGAGATTTTCTATACCCTTAAGCAAGGGGTTGTAACAACCCGGGGTATTGCACCAATTTACAATCGTTATCAAACGATTAATTGATTGTTAATTGTTGTTGAGTATTTTAAGCAGTTGAAATTCTTTTGAAATTTGGTTAAAGAGTTAGCGGGCTTTATTTTGGCCCACGTCCTTTTGCTTGGGGCTGTGTTAAACGTTGAAGCTAATAACCTGATCCTTTTTCACTGTTCAATCATTGGTTCAAACCCTAGGCAAAAAGAAAATGAAAAAAAATGGTGGTTGCTCGTCTTTCGTTCATTCCTCTTTATCAAATTAGGGCTTTTCGATTTGAAGTTGCGCCTTTGTTGATCGATTGATAGAAATTCTCGTGTAGCTCGATGATGATTCTGCACGCGGCTGCTTCGTTTTGCAAAGGTGAGTGATTTAAGTTTCACTCACATCTAATTCAAGATTTTGGTGATTTTGAACTTGTGCTTTTGTGATTTACTCGGTTTGCTTGGATTTTTCTGATGTTGATTTCGTTTGTTTTGTTGTCTTCGACACTGTCTTTGGTAAGCTACGGACTTATCTTCGACACTGTCTTTGGTTAGAAAGCTACAGATTTAATTTTGTGAAATCGTTCATTTGACTAGTTTTCAAATTAAGGCTGCTGCACCACTGGTTTCATGATGTATCTTTGCATTGTTTTCAAACTATTGTAGTTTTGTTGTTGTTTCAAATTGTTTTAAAGGGTGGCCTTGCTCCGTCCCCTACTTATTCAGGTCTGCATATACACGCATACATATATTAGTATGTGTGTATGCATATATTATTGGGTATGTACAGAGTTTGAGTTGTTTTGAGTGTGGCCTTGTGCCTTCGTGCCTTTATGATATTTGCAGATTGATTACTTCACTTGATATATGCTGCACTACAGTATATGTAGTTGTTAACTTTGTTTGCATTGCTTTTGATCATGTGCTACTGTGTATCACCACATGTTGTATTTGCACCCTTTTGTTGCAAGTATTCATGTACATTTAGGAGAGATGCACTTGTCTCTGTCGATTTCCATTTTGAACTGCTACACTGCCTTTGTTCTCGAATCTGATACGTTGCATTGATGCTTTGTATTCATTTGCATTTGGTCGCTGTACTTCTTGCTCTTTGCTTGGAGTTCAGTTGCTTGTCTTCATTTTGGCTTGGTCTTTAGTCTTTGTTCGACCTAATTTTTCTTTGGTTTATGTAGTCTGTAGTATCTCTAGTGTGCACTTATTTGCACTGTCACTTTGCTGGAATGACTTCGGCATTGTTTTGATGCTCTGGTCTTTGACTTGGGAACTACCTTTGTGGTCTTCATATTCATGTGTATCTGGTCGAGTTCATTGCTGTCTTGAGTCTTGTCTCTAGCCATTCTTTGGTCTCTGACCTAAGTTGTAGTATGTGCTACTAACTGCATTTCAAATTAGTTGGTGGTGGAATTTCTTCACCTGTACATGTATCTCTGGTTTTGTATGTGCATATCATCTTTGGAGTCTTTGTGGTCAGATCTACATATACCTGAATCATTTCATTGTTTATTTCTACACATCCCTGGCATACTTGTTATGCCTTGAGTATGTCGTTTGGTTCCGGCCATATTCTTGTTTGTTTACACCTTCATTCGGCTGTCTCTTCATGTGTACTACTGCCATGTGCAGTTCCATGTTGCACCTCTGATTCATTTTGCCATGTGCAGTTTGTTATGTGCATTCATTTATGTACATATTTCATATTCACTTGGTTGAAGCTTTATATTGCTGCCACTTTCTTAGTGCGTTAGTTTGCACTGTGAATTCTTGTGTATTGGTCTTTGAGCCTTGCCGAGTGTATTTCTGGATACTGGGGCATTGTGTTGAGTCATGACAGCGGTGACTTGACCTTTGCATTTTGTTTGATTTTCGAATTCACTTGAGTTGAATCCAGCTAGTAGCTCGGATTTGACCTAGTGCTGATTCCTATTTCATCAATGTAGTGGCAAGGCAGTGCACGCAAGCGTGAACTGCAGCCACACGGTATTGAGCTTTAGTGTACATCATCACTGTAGTGGCAAGGCAGTGCACGCAAGCGTGAACTGTAGCCACACATTATTGCTTTCATTGATATTCTATTGCTTTTGAATTATTGATCTTTTGTGTATTTAATTACTGTAGTGGCGAGGCAGTACACGCGTGTGTGTACTGCAGCCCTACTCGAATTGGCGTTTTAATTGATATTTCAACTGTTTGAACTGTTTCATTTATTCAATTCAATATGTTTTGAATTGTATTTTGATTGGTTTAATTTGATGATTTTGTTGTTGTAAAATTATCAATTTGATAATTAGATTATGAGTTTCTAATTATTTACTTAATAATTAGATTTTGTTGTTAATTGTCGTTTAGGCAATTCTGATATTTTCTAAATTATCTTCATTGATGATCTTTTCATTTATCCTTGTTGTTGATTTGATTCTGCTAATTTGTTGTTTAACACTGTTACGTATTATATCTATCGTTATCCGATTTCTTTAGTTAAGGATCAGATAGACTAGATTTATTGTGACTGTCGTCTATTTGTTACTTAATTATTATTGCTTCTGCACACTAATAACTGAGTTTGAATTAGACTGACCCGTGTTTTATTTTCTTTGAATTTAATACTCGGATCAGACCGAGTTATTACAAGTTGTAGACATCTTGCTTTGGGTTGCTGCTAGAGCTATGAAGTTTCTTTATATCATTTGGAGTAGATGTTGTCACAGTATAAGATGTTGTATATTCATGTTATTATTCACGATAATGTACTTGTGTACATAACTTCCTGAGTCGACAGTTGTAGTTGTATCATATGTATTATATCACATGTATTGTAACTGACATCAGTTATTATATATATGAGACTTTTGTTATCTGCGTTATTATTATATATATTGTCCTAAACTATTATGAACCATCGTAGTTCGTTTTATACTGGAATTGGGTATGTCGACGGGAGTAAATAAATAAGAGATGAAAAATAAAAATATATACCACTTCTATCGAGATAACCAATACTAGTGTAAGGCCTAACTACGGATGGCCGCTCCTATCCAGCCTTATTCTTCGTGATAACAGACAGTATTTTCTTTAATACTCTTTGTTATTGTGAGCATAGAGATGGGGCGTCACAGTTTGTATCAAAGCTTGGGGTTTATGGGCATAATATAAAACATAACTTAGATGGAACACGTGTAACAACTATTTGTCGATGTTTTATTGTGCCTTGAGTCAAAACTAAGGTTTTGAAAGTATGTTGAATTTTTTTAAATATCTTTATTTAAAAATAAAAGTGAAATTGTGCATTGATGATTTGATTGATTTGTGTTCTGTTTAGCAGAGTGCGCAGCGAAAACAGTGAGACTGCTTCGCTGAGTACAGCTGATAATTATTTTGATTTAAAAAGTCAAACTATGAAAATGAATTTAGTTTCATTATGTTGTTTAACCAGTGGTTATTGATTTGTCGAAATTCTTGTTGGTTTTCTTTGATGCTAATCACATGTTGATTAGATTTTTGCTGTTTTAAAATATCTTCATTGAAGATATAATTGAATGATTTCTTTATTCATTTTGTAGTGTGCGTGCAAACATGAGTTGCACTTTACTATATTAATTTTACGTTGAACCGATGCTTGGTTATGAAACGTATTTTGTTGCCGTTATTTCTGTAACGGGACTTTTATACCTATGCTAAATCTTGAAGCATGGTGTTTTGTTGACATTTTTGATGAATGAAAATTCACTGGTATTATATTTTGATGCGAATTATTTTGATGAGATTTTGACGTATAAAAATTACTGTCGCTTTGGCTTCAGTAACCGTCAATTTTAAAGTGGATTTTCAAGCGGTTATCCCGCAATGCCGATTTTGAGATCCATTTTTACGGTGTTTTGAGAAGTACAATTTCCTTATCGAAATTGTTACAGATGTTACTGTTTTGAGCACGGGTTTTCAAATTGTTTCAAAATAAAAATTGTTTCCAATTTTTTTCAGTTTACGCTTTTAAAAGAATGAGGAAGCGATTTAAACGTTTCAGCAAAATCGAGGACTATGACCCCTTTCTTTTACTGATTCGCTTAATTCGGGACTTGTCCGTTTGAGAATGTAAATTATTACTTTTATAAAATAAATGAAATTGTTTTCAGAAGTTTTGCAGTTTGCGCTTTCAAAAGAATGAGGAAGCAATTTAAACGTTTCAGCAAAATCGAGGACTATGTCCCCTTTCTTTTACTGATTCGCTTAATTCCGGACTTGTCCGTTTGAGAATGTGAAATGTTATTTTGAATACACAATTTTGCACTTTCAAGGAAACGATGAAGAGAATCAAACGATTTAGTAAAACTCGTGGTATGGGACATGTGCGTTTGCTATTTCGGTTAATTCCGGACTCATTAATTGAAATATCTGCTGTTTTGATGATTCTGATGATTTTATTTGGCTTTCGAGCCACTCTGATGGACCTTTGGGTCATATGATGGACCTTTGGGTCATATGATGGACCTTCGGGTCATATGTTGAGCTTTCGGGCCACTCTGCTGGACCTCCGGGTCATTTGTTGGGCTTTCGGGCCACTCTGCGGACCTTTGGGTCAAATACCAGTACTAGACCTTCGGGTCACTCTGCGAACCTTCGGGTCAATCTGATGGGCGCCAAAATTTATAGTACTTGGTAGGCTTCGGCCACTCTGAGATGCACGTGTGGCGTAGCTAAAACTCGCCATCTGATGGGATCGATCCAACCTTTTATGTTGATTTTCTAAAGTATCTTAATTGATTTCTAGATATTTGTGTTTCCAATTATCTGCAGGTAATTGGATATTTGTTGTTTCTGATTATCGCTTGCGCTAATTAGATATTTGAGATTTGATTATCGTTTTTGATAATTAAATATTTGTTGTTTCTGATTATGGCTTGTGATAATTAGGTATTTGAGATTTGATTATCGTTTTTTATAATTAAATATTTGTTGTTTCTGATTATCGCTTGTGATAATTAGATATTTGAGATTTGATTATCGTTTTTGATAATTAAATATTTGTTGTTTCTGATTATCGCTTGTGATAATTAGATATTTGAGATTTGGTTATCATTTGTGATAATTAAATATTTTTTGATTTAAGATTTGATTATCGTTTGTGATAATTAAATATTTGTTGATTTGAGATTTGATTATCGTTTTTGATAATTAAATATTTGTTGATTGAGATTTGATTATCGTTTATGATAATTAAATATTTGTTGATTTGAAAATTCTGATTATCGTTTTTGATAATTAGATATTTGTTGATTTTTGATTATCGTTTTGATAATTAGATATTTGTTGATTTGATTATCGTTTTTGATAATTAAATATTTGTTGAATTGAGATTTGATTATTGTTTGTGATAATTAAATATTTGTTGAATTGAGATTTGATTATCGTTTTTGATAATTAAATATTTGTTGAATTGAGATTTGATTATCGTTTGTGATAATTAAATAGTTGTTGATTTGAGATTCTGATTATCGTTTTTGATAATTAGATATTTGTTGATTCTGATTATCGTTTTTGATAATTAGATATTTGTTGATTTCTGATTATCGTTTTTGATAATTAGATATTTGAGATTTCTGATTACCGTTTTGGTAACTAGATATTTGCGTTTTTGCGATTTGCGAATTGGGTTTTATAATTATCTTTGTTGATAATTAGATTTTGTTGTCTTCTACTTATCGTATCGATAATTAGATATTCCTGTTTTGTGATTTTTATATTCTGATTATCTATTTGATAATTAGATTTTGTTGAGAATTTATGAATTTCTTTTATGAAGTTAAAAGATTTCTTTGGCGTTTGAATTCTCTACCTTTATTTTTCTAGCTTAACTAGTTTATGTTAGAAAAAAAAAATCAGAGACGACCTGAATTATGAAAATTGCGGGGACGCAATTTTTATAAGGAGGGGAGTCTGTAACAACCCGGGGTATTGCACCAATTTACAATCGTTATCAAACGATTAATTGATTGTTAATTGTTGTTGAGTATTTTAAGCAGTTGAAATTCTTTTGAAATTTGGTTAAAGAGTTAGCGGGCTTTATTTTAGCCCACGTCCTTTTGCTTGGGGCTGTGTTAAATGTTGAAGCTAATAACCTGATCCTTTTTCACCGTTCATTCATTGGTTCAAACCCTAGGCAAAAAGAAAAAAAATGGTGGCTGCTCGTCTTTCGTTCGTTCCTCTTTATCAAATTAGGGCTTTTCGATTTGAAGCTGCGCCTTTGTTGATCGATTGATAGAAATTCTCGTGTAGCTCGATGATGATTCTGCACGCGGCTGCTTCATTTTGCAAAGGTGAGTGATTTAAGTTTCACTCACATCTAATTCGAGATTTTGGTGATTTTGAACTTGTGCTTTTGTGATTTACTCGGTTTGCTTGGATTTTTCTGATGTTGATTTCGTTTGTTTTGTTATCTTCGACACTGTCTATGGTAAGCTACGGACTTACTTCGACACTTTCTTTGGTTAGAAAGCTACAGATTTAATTTTGTGAAATCGTTCATTTGACTAGTTTTCAAATTGAGGCTGCTGCACCACTGGTTTAATGATGTATCTTTGCATTGTTTTCAAACTATTGTAGTTTTGTTACTGTTTCAAATTGTTTTAAAGGGTGGCCTTACTCCGTCCCCTACTTATTCAGGTCTGCATATACACGCATACATATATTAGTATGTGTGTATGCATATATTATTGGGTATGTATAGAGTTTGAGTTGTTTTGAGTGTGGCCTTGTGCCTTCGTGCCTTTATGATATTTGCAGATTGATTACTTCACTTGATATATGCTGCACTACAGTATATGTAGTTGTTAACTTTGCTTGCATTGCTTTTGATCATGTGCTACTGTGTATCACCACATGTTGTATTTGCACCCTTTTGTTGCAAGTATTCATGTACATGTAGGAGAGATGCACTTGTCTCTGTCGATTGCCATTTTGAACTGCTACACTGCCTTTGTTCTCGAATCTGATACATTGCATTGATGCTTTTTATTCATTTGCATTTGGTCGCTGTACTTCTTACTCTTTGCTTGGAGTTCGGTTGCTTGTCTTCATTTTGGCTTGGTCTTTAGTCTTTGTTCGACCTGATTTTGCTTTGGTTTATGTAGTCTGTAGTATCTCTAATGTGCACTTATTTGCACTGTCACTTTGCTGGAATGACTTCGGCATTGTTTTGATGCTCTGGTCTTTGACTTGTGAACTACCTTTGTGGTCTTCATATTCATGTGTATCTGGTCGAGTTCATTGCTGTCTTGAGTCTTGTCTCTGGCCATTCTTTGGTCTCTGACCTGAGTTGTAGTATGTGCTACTAACTGCATTTCAAATTAGTTGGTGGTGGAATTTCTTCACCTGTACATGTATCTCTGGTTTTGTGTGTGCATGTCATCTTTGGAGTCTTTATGGTCAGATCTGCATATACCTGAACCATTTCTTTGTTTATTTCTGCACATCCCTGGCATACTTGTTATGCCTTGAGTATGCCGTTTGGTTTCGGCCATATTCTTGTTTGTTTACACCTTCATTCGGCTGTCTCTTCATGTGTACTACTGCCATGTGCAGTTCCATGTTGCACCTCTGATTCATTTTGCCATTTGCAGTTTGTTATGTACATTCATTTATGTACATATTTCATATTCACTTGGTTGAAGCTTTATACCGCCGCCACTTGCTTAGTGCATTAGTTTGCACTGTGAATTCTTGTGTATTGGTCTTTGAGCCTTGCCGAGTGTATTTCTGGATACTGGAGCATTGTGTTGAGTCATGACAGCGGTGACTTGACCTTTGCATTTTGTTTGATTTTCGAATTCACTTGAGTTGAATCCAGCTAGTAGCTCGGATTTGACCTTGTGCTGATTCCTATTTCATCACTGTAGTGGCAAGGCAGTGCACGCAAGCGTGAACTGCAGCCATACGGTATTGAGCTTTAGTGTACATCATCACTGTAGTGGCAAGGCAGTACACGCAAGCGTGAACTGCAGCCACACAGTACTGCTTTTATTGATATTCTATTGCTTTTGAATTATTGAACTTTTGTGTATTTAATTACTCTAGTGGCGGGGCAGTACACGCGTGCGTGTACTGCAGCCCTACTCGAATTGGCGTTTTAATTGATATTTCAAATGTTTGAACTGTTTCGTTTATTCAATTCAATATGTTTTGAATTGTATTTTGATTGGTTTAATTTGATGATTTTGTTGTTGTAAAATTATCAATTTGATAATTAGATTATGAGTTTCTAATTATTTACTTAATAATTAGATTTTGTTGTTAATTGTCGTTTAGGCAATTCTGACGTTTTCTAAATTATCTTCATTGATGATCTTTTCATTTATCCTTGTTGATGATTTGATTCAGCTGATTTGTTATTTAACACTGTTACGTATTATATCTATCGATTTCTTTAGTTAAGGATCGGATATACTAGATTTATTGTGACTGTCGTCTATTTGTTACTTAATTATTATTGCTTCTGTGCACTAATAACCGAGTTTGAATTAGACTGACCCGTGTATCATTTTCTTTTGAATTTAATACTCGGGTCAGACCGAGTTATTACAAGTTGTAGATATCTTGCTTTGGGTTGTTGCTAGAGCTATGAAGTTTCTTTATGTCATTTGGAGTAGATGTTGTCACAGTATAAGATGTTGTATATTCATGTATATTATTCACAATAATGTACTTGTGTATATAACTTCCTGAGTCGACAGTTGTAGTTGTATCATATGTATTATATCACATGTATTGTAACTGACATCGGTTATTATATATATGAGACTTTTGTTATCTGTGTTATTATTATATATATTGTCCTAAATTATTATGAACCATCGTAGTTCGTTTTATACTGGAATTGGGTATGTCGACGGGAGTAAATAAATAAGAGATGAAAAATAAAAATATATACCACTTCTATCGAGATAACCAATACTAGTGTAAGGCCTAACTACGGATGGCCGCTCCCATCCAGCCTTATTCTTCGTGATAACAGACAATATTTTCTATAATACTCTTTGTTATTGTGAGCATAGAGGTGGGGCGTCATAGGAATGTAAAGGCATATGCGTTTAGTGGACGCAAGTGGTTTTAAGTCCTCTGTTTTTGGAATGTATGCATTTGGAATACATTGTTACCTTTGATTTTAGACCTCCATCGGATTTAGCTTCGGAATGTTAGCAGCCCGTGACGTCTAGCCTACTTTGATGGAGCAGATTGGAGCAAAGCAATGCGAGGAAGAAGAGTTAAAGGACATTTTAGATAAGCTTGGTATAGGATAGTCATCATGACATCTTAGGCACTATACCATGGATACTAGGGGATGGCTTAGAAGGGATGGTAGACTTTGTGTTCCTCATAGTGAGGATTTAGTAGATGCGGTGTTGGTCGTGTCACGTCATTCTAGGATGACAATGCGCCCCGATGGTGATAAAATGTACTGGATATGAAGTTGGTATTCTATTGGTCCAGATTGAAGAAGAGGGTGGCAGTGTATGTATCGAAGTGCGTCACTTGCCATATGGTAAAGGCGGAACATAAGAAACCTGGAGGACTGTTGCAGCTATTGGATATTCAATTATGGAAATGGAAGAGCGTCTCTGTGACTTCGTGGATGGATTATCAAGGTCAAGAAGAGGGAACACAAGCATTTGGGTCATTGTGGATAGACTGACGAAGAATGCTTATTTTATACCTATAAAGAGTAATAGGGCGGCCGCTTATTTGACGACTCTTTATGTAAAGGAGATAGTTAGGCTTCAAGGAGTTTCCACCAGCATTGTGAGCGACAATGTGAGGACTCGAAATTACTGGATATTTGAAATTGAAATATTTAATTGATAGTATTTGAAAGTTAGTTTAGCATAAATTTCAAATATCACTATTTATTTGGCAATTAAATTATTAAGTTTAATTATTGAAAGTTGGGTAAAATATTGAATCTTCAATTTTATGCTTGGTAAAAATATTTGAAAGGTTTGGAAAATTCATAATTTTAATACTGGAGATAATAGAAGTTTTGAATTAAATTTGAGAGTGTTCTGTTCAGTTTTTAAATTATATCGTTTAAATCGATATTTAAAAATAGTCTTCTAGGGCACAGTCTCGGATTTTGACGAAACAAGTTCCATTGGATCCGTAATAGTGTATTATGATTAAATTTCAATTTTCGGAGTGTTTAGAATGATCATTTGGCCGTACGCTAGATAAATGTGTTGAGATTTATATCGAAAATTTAGTATTATAAATGGGTTCAAAAAGGTATCTTCTCCATACGATCGAATTAAGACTCGAAACTTTTCCATTGTGTTCGGAATAGGGGTTTAACATTTTAAACGCCTAGCGGCACGCCTCGAATTGGAGATCGAGATTGTGAACTGCTGTGGTCCATCCGAAGTGAGAAGCAGCAGCCATGTGATCGGATGCACGGTAACCCTGACTAGGCTGGGTAAGATCCTCGACAACAGTGGATGTATGTTGTGTCGTATAACAGACGGACCAACTAAATCTATCGTCGATGCATGGGCAATGGTACTAGTGGACCTACTGTAAAATCTATGCCAAAAGTCAACGTATGATGAACCGGTAATAACAAAGCCCTTGGTAGGCCACCAACCTCATGCCCTCGCCAGGCCTAGCTGCTCTGACGGGTAAATCATACAGCGATAAGTATAAGAGTGTGGATCATCGGGAATACCATCGAAGTTGTATAACTGTCTCCAACACCTCTCACCAAGATACCAATATACACCAAACGTCGAGGGATAAGATAGGAGTGGAAATTTTCTCCTGACAAACATCCTAGCAATCTCTATAAAATCAATGCCAATAGATACACTATCATGAAATGGATGCCATATAATCTGGTGTCTGTACATCCTCAAATCGATTTGGTTGTGGGCAACTGGATAAACATGACGAGATTCATTATCCCTGGGCCCCTTGTTGTCCACGCACCAAGATGAAAAACGGGAAAAAAAATAGATGCGTTGGAAATCAAAGTGACAAAGTGAAAATTCCTACAATACACAAAATACCAGTATTATAATGACTCCCGAAGCCAAATAATGAAACATGTGCGTCTCGAATGGTGCACTGTATGTCGAGGCATCTGTGCAAGTACGCAAGAATAGGAGTACCCCAATCATGTACAGTAGCACCGCTGAAATCCAAAACAGTTATGACCTCAATAAACCCGACAGTCAAACTACTGCTCGATGTGCTGAAAAATAGGTTACCCATGAGGTATACGACAAGTAATCGTGCAAGCTCCAGATCATCATCGGGAGAGTAATGACTGAGTATGTTGTCCATGGCAGCACGAATAGCGCTGACTCTAATAGCGCCTCTGGTCAGATATGACGCAACAGAAGTGTCAAAGTGCGGTAGAAAATCATGAACGCGTTTAGGATCACGCCATCGAGCATCGTCGTACGAAAGCAATGGAAAAGCAGCTATTTCAATGCTAATGCCGGTAAGCAAATAGAAATCGAGCGGTGTAATTCCTAACTTACCGCAATGAAAGTGGATTGTGTGAGTGGTTTTATACCACCGTAAAATAATAACCGCGCACAATTGCACATTACCTTTTATAACATTGGTGATTTCTAAAATTGTAGAGTACATAACAAGTTAAATTACGGAGTGGTAAATTAACTGGTTTTTTAGATAAATGGTTCATTAGATTACCTAAGAAATGATGGAATCCAAGCCCGTATAATAGTGCTACGACTCTGTATTTATTTACCAAATGTGCATAAAAATATCTAAGCGTGTTCGATCACAAACTCCATGAACGGATATTTCACGACTGTTAAAGTTAAATAAAATCATACTATATAGTTAAACTGACAACGTGATGCAATTATTTTGATCATATAAAAAAATACTTACATCCAAACTCGTCTTTGTGCTGACATATACTTCGCCTCCTAGAAGTGAGTGAAAGTTGGAAAGCATAGGCAATTTTGTCGCGATAAGGTTTGGATCCTGAAATCCATCAAGCTCAGCGACTCTAGCGGAAATCCGCCGCACACCCCTGCTCGTCCTACTTGCTCGACCACTCTTACGGCCTCCGCGACCGCGACGACCGCTTTCTTCTTCGCCTCCGTCTTGATTATCGAGATTTTCAACGGCTTCTAGCAGATCTTCTATTCCTTACTCCTGTATGTACATGCGGTATAATATCGCTCCTACCGGCGCCTTCGGCGTCGCTCCTACTGCTTTATCCATGCATGAACTTTTTAGTGAATTTTTTTAACTATCTGGACATCTTTTCGAGTGGTATCTCAAAAACGGTCTTTAATTTGGATAAAAGCTAACGGATTAAGAATGGTTGGAGGTGAAAAATGATGAATTGGTGGTTTCTTCTCGGCTGAAAAATGAAAGGAGGAAGATGAAGTAGGTTGTGGTCGCTGGCTTCGGAGGTTAGGGTTATAAACTTATAACGGCAAATACTTTGCCGTTATAAGCCAATCTTCAACCAGCCAATGGCTACTCGTCCTCTTATCTGGTTGCACCACTCGTTTGCTTGGTTGCAAATGATGAAAAAGCATGCAGTGAACATAACAAATTGTTGGCAATGTAAAACCAACAATCCAATTCCACAATAAATACATGCCTCAGCACGAGATAATCAGTGAACATACTATAACAGCTCATATCATCTTTGAATGCGTACCTGCCTCCCATTACCAGTTCAGTTTCATAAAATCATCACAAATATTTCAACATTATACTCATCAAATGAAAATTTAAATGTACCGATCTATGGGTTTTCTGTCACACAGAATTAAATAAACAAGATATATTCCAGAAAAGAAAAACATTAGCAGTTCAATTTTATTGAACTGTTACAAATATTTCAAAATAATACTCCATAAATAAAAGAACAAAGTACAGAAGTTTGTGATTTTCTATTACATAGACAGAAAAGAATATAGTCTTACAAAATAGAAAAGTGAACGATTAGGAACTTCATGATATTATACTAGCTATGTAGGCATTTATATTACATACCAAACTAACTATGTATCTTCTTACGCACTTGAGCAGTTGCCGCAGTAGAAGTTGAACTCCATTGAAGTGAAGAGCGGGATGAAGATGGAGGTGATGGTGGAGGAGGAAGTGGTACTGACCATTGACGTGTTGGTGCACGTACAGGAGTAGGAGGCCGAGGAGGAAGCCTCCCGCCATTATTACAGTGAATTAATACTAACACCATAAAGATGGTAGAAACTACATGAAAAGCACTCAATTTTGCCATGGCTGGAAAGTTTTGATTTAATTATTTATTGCTTCTAAAATTGCTACTGTGGAGTATGGATTGTCAAGAATATAAACATGGTAGTTGAGTTGATTTCGATGTGCATTGAATTGTTGAAGAGTTGGTAAAAGCGCATTTTAATTTCTTGACTATTTTCTCAAATATGTATATTCTAAATTCTGGTAAGCCCATTGTTGGTTGAATTTAATGTCATCCCAAATGCATAATAATTCTTTTTAAGCCTTTGAATTATAAGGTTTACATTTGAGAATACTCGTTGGTTGGATTTCATTTTAAGTAAATCCACGTGTAAAGTATTACTATATTTTTGATTATTTCAGTTTCATGAACACTTCTTTTATATTTCTCTTATGACATCTTTCTTCAATCTCGCATTGCTAAAATTACGGTGTGTTGCAACTTGAATACAACTTTTCTTTATCTCGTAATGAAGCGAGACTGTTGTGCGTTACCAAAGTCCACAGAGTGTCGAAGTAAATTTTACACAACATGCTTTCCACATCAATCATAAAATTTGCTTTACTCTTGGTTACGTAAATCAAATCTCTAATTTTTTTTTTAAATAAAATACACGAACTAACTTGCAGTTGTCTAATATGTATAGTTTTGAAGACTGTACCATTGATCAAACCGTGTTAGTCCAAGATCGAAGGTTTTGATGGTCCAACCGGATAGGACAGTCAGACTCGTGCTAATTTTTATTTTTTATTTTTCTAAGATAAGGGTAAAATCGTTATGTTTTAAAGCATGATTTAACCTATCTTTAAGTGCTATATTGACGGAATAATTTTTTTCTTGAAAATATATAATTTATAGATTAATTTTACTCCTTCCTTGTTATAAACATTGTTCATTATTAAATGTTGCACTCAATAGAACCTGTATAACTCACTTTTCACGTTCTATTGCACAAGAAAACTTCGAATTATAGTGCAATGTCCAGATGTTTTAGTTTTTAGTAACCGAATAAATCAAACAATTCTACAATAGTGCTGCATCACTTGCTAATTTTTCCATTTTCTAATTGTCTGTACCTGCTTTAGTACACCAAAAATGAAAATTTTCAAACCATTAAATCCCCACATCATCTGTTGTAGGAATAACAAAGATATCTTCTCTTATAAAACGATTTGTTGTTGACCTTTAGTCAAACCGACCGTTAGAGATGTTTGCTTACTGTAACTGGCCAAAATCAATTTTTCTAAAGCCAAAAAAACGTGGATCTTATCTCATCGTGGTTTCCCTAAAAACGTGGATCTTGTCTCATCCCGGTTTCCCTAAACTTTCTCCTTTTATTTCGCGCATCAAAGATTTCAAATTCAAATCTATTATGATTTTCAAATTCTAAAATTTCAATTTCAAATCGACAATTTTGAATGCTTTGATTAATATTTAAATTTGAAATTCATATTTTCAGATTCAAATCTCAAATTATTCTTTTCCAACATATTATCACTTATTGTTTAAGTAATATTAACAAAAATTTTTAATGTATATTTCTTATCAAAGTTATACAATCGAACAGTCGGTTTCTCCACCGTTGTGCGATTATACTAGTAACATGAAGTCGGAGCCTTCAAGAATTTCTGAAGGTTAATGACTGAACTGGCCTAACTGAAGCAGTATCTATGAGCCGCACGGTTCAATTCGACTCCGGGTCGGATTCCAATATGATCTGGTTTTCAAAACAGTGAAATAAGAAGTGCAAGTCGCACTATTAAATAAATTCAGCATTCCAACATACATGTCATTGTGATGACGTAGGTAGTCCGAAGACGTCATAGGTCTTTCCTATGTCAAAATGAATCAAATTTTGGTAAATTAGGCTACATTTGACTTCATCCAACATAAGTCACAATAGAACGTTTAGTTCAAACCGGCTCCACCAACAAGCAATAATACAAATATATATTATCACATGCAAGAAATAGCCAACATAAACATTACATAACCATAATAAATATTTACAAGTTGAGAGCACTCAATTAATACCTGGCATAAAGGACAAAAATAAAATAATTGAAGAATAAAAATGAAAAATAAGCCTTAAACATAGAAAAATTCAGTATAAAGATTGAGAAGAAATACGGGAGCCCATGAAGAAAAGTCATTTATTTAATCACACACACACATTAAATAGATGGATTTGTTTCGTTTTATGTTTTTTATTATATGTTCCAAAGATAACAATCTTTAATAATAGTTGCAATACCTTTGATATCACACTTTTTTGGTGTCAATACAAAAAATGCCTCTCTGCAGATATTATCAAAATCTCACCGTCCCTTAAATTTATGATCTAACAAATAAACTTATTTAACTAACAGGAAATTATTGTCAAGGACAAAATTTCTCAACGTTTTAGCCTCAAGGACAGACCTTCAGTATTTTAGCCCGAATAACAACTTTCTTTAGGTATCAGTTTTTAATTATTGATAGCATTTTTTAGGTATCGGTTTGCAGTTATCAGCAGCAGTTTTTAGGTATCACTTCTTAGTTCAGTAGCAATTTTGGAAGAATATGTGTCCTTATAAATAGAAAAGGTTTGTCCTTATGATTAATTTTTAGGAGAATATTTGTCCTTCTGGTTAAAATATTGAGGTCGTGTCCTTAGGCTAAAAATATACAAATTTTGTCCTTTAAATTAATATCACTTAAAATTAGGATCTAAGAAATAATTTTTTTTACAAATTCAAAGTGTTCCTTTATAAATATTACCAAATCTATTAAATAATGGTAAATCAGAAGAATTTAAAGCTCTCTTATAAATTCTAGGTATTTCCTCCCCTCTCTTAAATTCTCTCTAGATATTTTATTCTTCCATCTCACAATTTATTGTTATTATAATTGTTACAATGTTTTTATTGGTTCTCTTTTCTACTATTAAAATTTAATACTAATTTTTACAATTATTTACATATTTCCCAAGTTTTTTTGTTATTTTTACATTTGAGCCCATATATACTAAATCTTGTTTGATGATCTTAAATTTAAGCTTTTTAAATAAATATGATTAACGAATATCTATTAGTAGATCTAATAAATTTTGAAAAAAAAAAACAATTCAACATGCGTACAACATTCGTATTGACAAAAATGATAAAACTAATTTTTTATTCAAGTCCATATAGTTTTACTTTCTATAACTATATACAAATTATACAATGTTCTACTAATATTCCCTCCTACCATTTTGCATTTAAATACCAACATTCAACAATTTTTACATTTATTTACAGATTTCTCCTAAATTTTTCCATATTATTTTACATTCGACTCCATATTTTGAATTTATTAATTGATCTTAAATTTAAACATTTTAACTAAATCCAACAAACAAATATTTATTAATTGATCTAATAAAACATAAAAAATGATAATTCAATGTGTATAGCACATTTGTAATGATATAAATTGTAAAACTAATTTTTCACTCAAGTCCATATAATCTACTATTTTCATAATTATGTACAAAATTATCTTTGATATTTTTACATTTTTCTACATTTAAGTTCATAAATTTCTTTATTTCTAAAATTAGTTACTTAATACAAAGAAATATATGCATAATTTTATCTTTCTAAAATTAGGTATTTAATATAAAGAAATACATACATAATTTTTTCTTTCTAAAGTTGTTATTTCATTACAGACAATAGATACAATAAAATTCTTTACAAATTGGTACATCATTACAAACATATATAACGTTTTTTCTTCCAAAAATTGGTAAATCAAATGGACTCTTTATCACTATTAAATTATATTTTATGAAGAATAACATTACAATTAATGATAATTGATGAATGTTTGTATTTTGTATTATTGAAAAAAGAATAAATATTTTCGATTAGTATGTTTTTGTACAAAAAGTTACAACTTGATTATTTATATTCGTAATATGAGTTGATCAATGGACAAAAATTATACCATATTTTGATTAAAATTATTTTTCTTTCATATTTTTTTACATGAATGATAAATATTTTTTGAATAATTGAAACAATGTGATTTGTAACGTTTTAGATCTTATTTTCACTTAATATTTCTTTTAATAGTTAAATAAATATTTTATAAATATGTGCTGCAAGAACTTTAAATGCATACAAATATACCGAGTCTTTGATATTACACTTCTATTTTCAGGTAATAGTCGTCATTCCTCTCAAGTAATATTTGATATTTAATGTATACATCATTTATCTTTTAGTCAAATGTATCAAAAGCTAAATGCCAATTTCAGAATATATGTACATGAATATTTATTTATGAAATTTTATAAAAATATTAGTTTCAAAATTTATTAAGAATACTTATTTTCATTTATTTGATTAATAAATAATGAATCCTAAAAAATAATAAATTAATATATAACTCATTTTTATTAACAAAAATGATAATTTGATTTCTATTAAAATATAAAAATATACGAATCTCATAAAAAATACACAATTATAATATAGTAATTTCATTTTATAATTCTTTTATCTTAACAAATTCATGATATGTTGCATAATAAATTATATTCTTCAAAAATAGTTAAAATATTATTTTTTTTACAACATATCGTGTGTATCGCACGGGTAACACACTAGTCAAATCTTAATATCACTTATAAATAGGATCTAAAAAATAAAAATAAAAATCACAAACTCAAAACCCCATTTATAAATATTACCAAACCAAGTCATATCACTTAAAAATAGAATCTAATAAATAAATTTCTTTAATAAATTCATTATTCATTAATTAATAATAGAAATAAAATTGAAACAAAAAAAAAATTGAACCTCGCAACTTGGAAATAAAACTAAGACTAACTACACTTAATTACAACAAAAAAATATGATTGAATATGCACAATTTATGGAAAAACAATTCACACGCGAAATGCATATCATAACGCCGCTCTATTTTAATATCACTTAAAATGGTCTAACCTTATTTTTTACAAATTCCAAATTTTCTCTACAAATATTATTAAATCTTAGTATCACTTAAACATAAGATCCAACGAATAAAACTCTACAAATATTATTAAATCGTAGTGTCACTTAAACAAAAACATATGATATAACAATTAAACTTCCTTTATGAATCCAAACTTCTCTATACAAATATTAATAAATCTTAATATCGTTTAAAAATAAGATCAAACAAATAAACTTTTTTCTTACAAATTAATACGAACAAAAATTCAAACTTATGCAAAAAATTAGATGTTACAATAAAGAAATAAAAATTCAAACTAACTGCATATGCTTTCAAAGCACAAATATAACTTGATTTTTGTACAAATAATTTCTTTTGAATATGTTAAATACTTTCAATTTATAGAAAATCAATTCAGACAAAGTGTATGCGAGTAACGCTTGTAGCTAAAAAGTGGAATATATGTTTACTGCATTGATGATTATATATTCAGATATTTAGCTTTATGTATGTTGTATTGATTATTCTGACTTGCTCCTGCAAAAGATATGTTATTTCTACTAAATATTTTGTCATTCACGTGAGATACGCATGATGTTATACTAAATATTTTCCATTGTACGTGTGGAGAGTGTAACATTGGGACTCGTAGCGAGCAATGATAATGTTGATGATGAATAATTTGAGATGCATTATCCATATACAACATGTTTTTTTTATGGTTTTCTCTAATGTACGGGGATCCCACTATCGTAACAAAATAACGACACTTACAGGGCGAGTAAAGTGGACGGTCCCTCCTAATCAACTTTCCTCGCATTAGTGTAATAATTTTGTGCTTTAGGTGATGGGTGGATAATCTTAAAATTGGTGCAGAAAAACCAAAAATTGTGCATGCATAAATGTATTTAGAGCCTGACATTTCTGACTCATTCAATAACGGCTGGAACAAATTAGACTGCTTTAATAGAAAGCCGACAATCCAAATCCACAATAAATCCATGCCTCAGCACAAAATAATCAATGAACATACATTAACAGCTCATACCATCATTGAATTGGGTATCTGCCTACCATTACCAGTTCATTTTCATGATACTGTATCAAATATTTCAACATTATACCCCCTATACCGATCTATCGATTTTCTGTCACACGGAATTATATAGATAAGATGTTCCAAAAAAGAAAAACATCACCAGTTCATTTTTACTGAATTGTTACAAATATTTCAACTTTATTCTCTCTAAATAAATAACCTTGTATCAGTACGTGATTTTCTGTCCCATGGAGTTACAGAAACTAAAGGAGATAATCTTCCAAAAGGAAAGAGTGAATGGTTAGGATATAATACTCATGGCATTATACTAGCTAAGTAGGTACTTATTATATAATATACCAAACTAATTACGTATCTTCTTAGGCACTTGAACAGCTGGTACAGAAGAACTGGAATTGCATTGAACCGCAGAGAGGGATGAAGATTGTGGAGGTGGTGGAGGGACTATT
The DNA here is from genome assembly GCA_030765085.1 of Allium cepa. Lineage (NCBI taxonomy): Eukaryota > Viridiplantae > Streptophyta > Magnoliopsida > Asparagales > Amaryllidaceae > Allium > Allium cepa. The sequence goes on from CM060943.1 coordinate 252,072,823, forward strand.
ACTGACCAGTGAGTTTGTGGTGCACGTACCGGAGTAGGAGGCCGAGGAAGGCTCCTACCATTATTGCTATGAATCAATACTAACACCATAAAGATGATAGTAACTGCGTGAAGAAGAACACTTAAATTTGCCATGGCTCAAAAGGTTTGATTTGATCAGTTGTTGCTTCCAAATTGCTAGATTGTTAAGGATATAAACATGGTTGTTGAGTTGCGTTAGGCGTGCATTGGATTGTTGGAGATTTGGTAAAAGCGCGTATTTCTTGACCGCTTTCTCAAATACATGTGTTGAAATTCTTGTAAGCCCATTGTTGGTTGAATTTAATGTTGTGCGGAAATTCAATTGATTCGCACAAACTCCAAAAACGCAGCGGAATGCTAATGCGCGGAAACAATCAAAAGAATGATCTAGCTTTTCGATTAATTACCAATCACAAATTCAATGAAAAATAATCATCAAACAAAGAAAATAGAAGAAAGGAGAATACAGAGATTTAACGTGGTTCGGCTAGATTGCCTACGTCCACGGACTCACCAACTATTCTTTATTTCACTGAAGAAAGAGAGTACAAAAGAGAGAGGTTACAAAATTATAGGTAGCAAAGTGGAGAGACTAACCTATAATTACAAATTGAATAATCAATTTATCCAAAGACTTACTTACGCTCAAAACCCCTGATTGATTGACTGCAGAAATTAGGGTATACTGAAGAAGAGGATAATGGTGGATGCTCTCTCACACGCTCACACACATATGAAGAAGAACTTCCTTTATTTAAATAGGCATGAAAATGAAGGATGCTTGGAGATGAAGAAAATTAACTTCCAGATTATGTGACAATCTTTCCAGATTACTTGATTTGATTCCAATGCACATAAATGTCAAAAAATCTATATTTCCATAAATTTCTATTGCTTAAATTAATCTCCATGTATAAACTTCTCTATCTTCATATAATAAATCTGACTAATTGATTGATTGACAATTAATTAGTTTCCATTCCCTAAAAGATACCACGCATATTTTTCCTCTTTATCATTCCATATATAGCCTAATTAATTGATTGACTGAATCAATTAATTATTTTCTTATCTTCTTTGGAAAATATTTGAATCACATAAATTCAACACTCCACCTTGATTCAAATATAACTATCTCACTGCATCACCACATCTCCACAAATTGTTGGGTCTACGTCAACAAGTTCAATGTGAACTAGTATGGGCAATATTGCCCAAACAGAGCTTCCAAATCTTTCCCAAGCACAAGAAAGATAGTATGCACATCATCAAACATAATGCATACGAGAAAATACCAAATTTCTTCAACAAATCCGATGTTGGAGACGAACATGTAGATACTAATCTTCGAGAGACCAATGGAGATTTAACAGCGCGCTTCACCTTCTCCATTCCAAATTGAGTGAGGACATACTCAATATTATCTACTTCAATCTCCTCCACAAGAATTTTGCTAGACTTTCCTAAGTCAACATCAACAGACTCACCAACAAGCTCCACAATATTCAAAGCATAAGATGAAGAATCATCGCTACAAATATGCTTACAAATAGGGCCAACTGAACCAAAAGGCCTTTCCAGCAAGTGAGCTCCACCTAGAGTCCGAACCTCTGTAATCTTCTCATCAACCATGGTATCATCGGAAATACCAATATCTTTCTGAATATGGAAACAATCTGATGACTCCAAATGTGTTTGACAATTTTCTGTCTTCCCAATGTCATCACTTGATAGAGGATCCAACAATGACCTCTCATCAAATATCGCATGCCTGCTAGTCACAATTCTCTTAGTTGTTTTACACCACAACCTATACCTCTTCACTCCTTCTCTATAGCCTAACAAAATGTGCTTGCTTTCCCTAGGCTTCAACTTATCATGTCTCGCATCTTCTAAATAAGCTGAACAACCAAACGCTTTAAGGAATGAATAATCAACAGGCTCTCTTTTCCATATCTCTTCTGGGATCTTCATATCTATGCCAATAGAAGGTGTGCGGTTGATGAGAAATACTGCCATAGATATCGCTTCTGTCCAAAATCCCACTTCTAGACCAGCAGTCGTTCTCAAGCTCGTAGCTCTCTCCCACAATATCCGACATATGCTCTCCGCCACTCCGTAACAATGTGACTCAACAGAAATAGAAAAATCTCTAATTACATGCTCGGACTCACAATAGTTAGTGAATTCTTGTGACATAAATTCACTACTATTTCCAACTTTGAGAACATTCAAACGCTTCCTCGACTGCTTCTCTACCAAGGTCTTCCACTTACAAAATTGGGCAAATATTTCATGTTTGGCCTTTAAGAAATAGACCCAAACCTTACGTGAGAAATCATCCATAAATAAGACGAAGTAACTGGCTCCACCAAAAGATGCAACTGGGGTGGGTCCTCGCACATAAGAATAAACATACTCTAGAAACTCTGTAGCTCTAGGTCTTCCAACATCAAATGTGACATGCTTCTTCTTTCCAAAAGAACAATCTCCACAAGAGCTAGACTTTGACTGACAAACACCATCAATCAACCCGCGCTTCTTCAATACTTCAAGACTCTCTTCATCAACATGACCTAAACGAAGATGCCATAACTGAGTAGAATCTGAAATACTAGAATCAGCAGAAACTACCGACTCTTCTAAGACCGTCTCTCCATGAAGCACATAAATATCATTAACTCGCAACCCTTTCATCACTACCAAGGAACCCTTCGCCACTCTCAAATTCTCTCCATCTATTATTATCCTCATACCAAGTCTACTCAAAGCTCCAACTGATAACAAACTTCTACGCAGCATCGGAATATGTCTAACATCCGTGATAGTCCTAACAACACCATCATGCATCCTAAACCTCACACTTCCAACGCCCACAAAATGACAAGATGTGTCATTCCCCATATGAACTGCTCCGCCATCAATTTTCTTGTAACTGACAAAACAGCTCCTATCTGGCGTCATATGACAAGAGGCTCCAGAATCAATCACCCAACTTGTATGCTCTAAAGGTGAAATACTGGCTGAAAGTAATGATGTATTACTATCACTTCTATCCGCATCTGATCTAACTGCTGGCAAAACTGAAGCTTTCTCCTTCTTCTCTCTCTTCTTTCTAAGAGCTGGACAATCCCGTATGAAATGTCCCTTCTTCTTACAACAATAGCAAGCACCTCTTCTAGGACCCGTGAAATGAGACCTACGCATATCTGTACCTCCAAGGTGCTTTTGGCTTTTATCTCTTTCTTTAGATGAACGAAGTTGTTGCTGAAGAACACCGTCATTAGTCTTCACCTTCCATGTTTCAAAAACTCCTTTTCTAACAAATTTGGTGATGCCATAATTTTTCATACCACTACTGGAAGAGTTTGTCATTGATAACTAATCTAGAACAAGACAGCTAGCTCTGATACCAAACTGTTGTGCGGAAATTCAATTGATTCGCACAAACTCCAAAAACGCAGCGGAATGCTAATGCGCGGAAACAATCAAAAGAAGGATCTAGCTTTTCGATTAATTACCAACCACAAATTCAATGAAAAATAATCATCAAACAAAAAAAATAGAAGAAAGGAGAACACAGAGATTTAACGTGGTTCGGCTAGATTGCCTACGTCCACGGACTCAACAACTATTCTTTATTTCACTGAAGAAAGAGAGTACAAAAGAGAGAGGTTACAAAATTATAGGTAGCAAAGTGGAGAGACTAACCTATAATTACAAATTGAATAATCAATTTATCCAAAGACTTACTTACGCTCAAAACCCCTAATTGATTGACTGCAGAAATTAGGGTATACTGAAGAAGAGGATAATGGTGGATGCTCTCTCACACGCTCACACACATATGAAGAAGAACTTCCTTCATTTAAATAGGCATGAAAATGAAGGATGCTTGGAGATGAAGAAAATTAACTTCCAGATTATGTGACAACCTTTCCAGATTACTTGATTTGATTCCAATGCACATAAATGTCAAAAAATCTATGTTTCCATAAATTTCTATTGCTTAAATTAATCTCCATGTATAAACTTCTCTATCTTCATATAATAAATCTGACTAATTGATTGATTGGCAATTAATTAGTTTCCATTCCCTAAAAGATACCACGCATATTTTTCCTCTTTATCATTCCATATATAGCCTAATTAATTGATTGACTGAATCAATTAACTATTTTCTTATCTTCTTTGGAAAATCACATAAATTCAACATTTAATGTCATCCCATATGCACAATAGAATAGTTCTTTTTATCTTTGAATTATCGGGGTTACATTGAAAAAATATTCGCTCGGATTTCGTTTATGAAATGCATGTGTAGAAGTTTTACTTTATTTTGGATATTTTCAGTTTTATGATAATTTATGCTTCTCTTATGGCATCATAGACATGAATCGCAATTTCTTTGCGTGTCAGGTCCCATTTTTGACCTACATGTAAGAAAATTTTCTATAACAAAGATTGCGTATGACAAATCCTTATTTTCTCTTAGACATGAATAACAAATTAACTCACAATTTTCTGAAAAAGTCAAATCAGTTTGTGGTTATTGTAGAAAACAAAAATAAAATATTGAATTTCTTAATCACTAAATAGATATGATCGCTATTTTAGTATATTTTTGTTAAATAACTACTTTTTTTTCACCACCACTAAATTTTGTAGAACTTTTGAAAAGTATTTAGAAAGTTCAAATCAACTTGAGTTTTCATTAGGAAAGGTTCAAGTTAACATGTACCCTTGTTTCTAAAAAATATAGATCGAATTTACATATCTATTGCAATATGGACTTTTTACAACCACATTCAAAACAGTGACTTGTAATAATTTGATTTTTTTCCACTTTTTACCTTTTTTTGGTTTTTTGACTTTTCATGTTCGTGATAAATTAACTGTTTAGTTAATATTTATGAAATATTAATAATTAAATTTTATTTGATTTGTTAAGTATCATTAGTACTTAATAAAGTGCGTGCATAAAAGTCATAAACGAGCATATCAACACGATGTCGGTAGAATATTTAAATTGGATTTAAATAGAATAAATACTAAGTTTGTTTTCAAATTAATTGAACTAATTAACACTTGTGAAATATAATTATCAAAATTTTGTTTGATGCGTTTGAATACCATTAATATTTAATAAAATGCATCAAAAAGTTATAAACATGCCTATCGATATATGATATCGGTAGAATATTTAAATTAAATTTAAGTGGATTAAATACTAAAATGGATTTGAAATATTTTAGGCCCATTACCTCCTTGACATGGCCAGCCAATATAAGGGAGATAAGGAGTTTTCAGTTTTTGAAATGAAGTGGCAAAGGAGAAATAGAAGGAAGAAAATGAACCACTAACTTATTTTATTGCCTTCTTTATGTCATTCATTCATTCAACCTTTCTCCTTCCTTCTCCTGTAATGTCATGGCCAAAAATTCATGGGAAATAGCATAAAAAAATTCCAAAGTCAAATACCAAACAAAATTCAACTAAATCTAGAAGGACCGATTCATCGTTTCCAGGTGTGATTTTTTTGGCAACGTCCCTAGTTAATTATCTAACTTAATTTATTTATCTTACTCATGTTTTTGGATCCCATATGATTCATTTACTAATTTGAAATGGTATTTTATATACAACATGTCACTGGAACAACATATCACATGTCAATAAACGTTCGAATCATGCTACGCAAGTTTCGAACTTGTGACCTTTCGCACCAAAGCCAAATCACTTAACCACTTGGACAATGGAGCTTGTCTACTAATTAATGGTTTATCTTGTAATAAGTAATTCATACTCTTTTATCTCTAACTCCATTGAAAGTATGTTGACTCAATCCATATCAGGTTTTGCTCCTCGTCTCATCTTGAAATATGTACATTATTATTGATAGGATTTAGTCTTCCTTTCTCCTTTGTCAATTTGTTGATTTCTTTTGTGTTGTTTAGATTTGTATATTATTATCATGAATTTACATATGCTTAACTCATCCAATTCGTTTTCTATTGCACTAAAATTTTGTTAATAAAAAAACTACTTTTTGATTAAGATCTATTTTAGAATTTTATGATATTTACATACATAACTGTAAATAAAATGTTCGTGTTAATTAATTAATTTTCACCTTGAAAATTAATCCATTTTGTTAAATGGTTGATATTTTAAATATGAATGTTTTTATCATTGTCTAAATAATTTTAAATCAAAACCTTGAACAATAAAGGCATGTTGTAACAACTGTCCTTTGCAATAACAAAAACTCAGCGCCATGCATTATCACCCGACTTCAAAATACCACAAAAGACAAATTATAGGGGTGAAATTAAAACAAAATACCAAACTAAAACATCAATAAAATCTCATGATGGAATGATAACATATAATATACTGAATACACGTTAACATAATAGGATTGCAATATATAAGAGATTGCACTAGCAGAAGCAACTGATAAATAAATATCAATATAGAAAGTCAGATTACATCAATTCCCAATGCCACTGAGTTTGGAATAAATATCTAATACAATAAGTCTCGTATAAAAATAACAGGTATATCATGTACTACTAAAATATCAAATATACATATCCAAAATATCAATGCCATGCCTTCAAAATGCACCAGCTTGCATCCTGCTAACGATCCCAAAAAGCACATGACTCCTAAATAGTGAAGTACCTAAGAGTTATCATGACATAAACAGATACTGAAAAACTGCATATTAGACTTAAAGCCTAATGTGAAGAGAACTATCTCAAAATACTATATATCGAATCTATATACAAAATAAACAAGAGACAACTAAATCACAGCCAACCCTCTCAACAAACAAGGCCTAGGGATGACTTGGATTGCCCATAAACAGAGTACAGTAAACCCATCTCAAAAATCGAGATTCATACCATAACTTGATCTTCTCATATAATCAACTATTTGGCGCAACACATATAATGTGATTGATGCCTAACAATATACAAGTGTAGGGAAAGAGTGTCGTAATATAATTCTACACTATGCTACACATAATGATAATATCGATCAACTAGCATAACAAAAACACAATATAACAATGTGTCATATAGAGAATATCTACTGTCGCCCCATACTGAATGAAATATATAAATGGAGTAACTTCACCTTATGTGGTTTGGGATCTATATACATTCCTACACTAGAGACTCCGCGAACGGACCTGAGCGTCCCCATACGATCTCTTATATGTACAGGTGCCCCCTACAGAACTAGACCGCTCTCTTGGAAATTACGAAAACCGCTACTACAATTGTGCTTCCTTACATCTATATCTATTCTACTGCTATTGGGCAAAAGTACCCCTTAAGCGTCACTCCATACCACCCAAAGGCATGATTTGAAACCATAAACAACGTTTAGATGGATGCGTAGCACTGGAACCACGTTACGACCCTAATCTAATCGCCTACCTCATGATTATCTGGCCGTGTACTTGCTTTCACCCCAATAGATCACTCAAGCACAACGACTATTTGGATTTTGGAGTCTATGCTAATCAAAATTCTACACGTGTAACGATCCGTAAATTTTGATAAATAAATTGGTTAGTTTAGTTTAATTTTTGAAATTTAATTTAGGAAGAAAGATGAATTAAATAGTAAATTGAATTAAATCAATGTTCTGTAGTGATTGAAATATTGTTTGGGAATGAAAACTTTTAAAGGTAAGCATTTAATTATCCAATGCAATAATTTATTTATTAAAAGTAACTGCATGTAATTTAGGCAATAAAGTTAGTCAAAGCTGAAATTGTATAAGTTGAATGAAATGGGTTAATATAAATATTATATTAGGCTATAAATCAAATGGAAGAAAATGAGCGTAAAATTTGAATTAATTTATGAAATAAAATAAATTGAATATAACGTAAACTTAAGTGTAAATTTTAAGGGTATGATAACAAGTATTATAAATTACCAAATTAATTGGTCAATGAATTTATTAGAAATAAAGTTCATTTAAATGTTAAGAAATTATAATGTTGTTATTGATAATAAACGTTACTTTAACGATTATTAATATAGTAACGAAAGTGTGAATGTAAATTAATAGAAGCGTAAATTTATTTTAAGAAGTAATTGGTGGATGGGAAATAAGTTCAAATTATGTTAATTGGAAAATTAATACGTTAAGTATTGTGAAGAAATTAATAGAATGTAAAATTCAATGCTGTAAATTTAATAAAATGAAAGGTATTTAATTTGATAGAAGTACACGTTTAAAACCGCAATATTCATTCAAATCTAAAATGTAAATAGGCGCATATTAATGCAATGAAATAAAATTAGCGTTATATATTGAATTATGGTAGTTATTACACAATAAGTGGAAATAAAATAGTTAATACGGATAAAGGTGAAATGGAAAAAAATCAGTGTAATGAAACATAAACAAATATTAAATATGTTTGTTGAATAATAAGAATGAGAATCGAGATTTATTTATTTGAATGTAAAAATTTAGGTAATTGGGTTTATTGCAATTTAATGGAATAAAATCTCTGATTTTTGCGTTAATTGAAATCAATATAAGATGTAAGAATATTAAGGTAATAGTTTATAAATCCAATGTTAAATTTATCCTTTGATAAGGATGAATTGAATAATAGAATGGAATAAATTTGGGCATATATGGAATTATAAATCTGGTTTGATAAGTAACGAACTTATAAATGCAATTAATATAGGAGCTTGTTTATGTAAGGTGTTAAATAAACTTTGGTAATAAATTGTAATTAAATCTAAATTTAATGTTTTGGTTATGTAAATTAAAGTAATAATCGGAAATAATGTTAATTTTATTTATAAAATGATAGTTGATTGAATAAAAAGAATGCAAATTTAAGTTGGGGCAATATATTGTAATTTAGTGTATAATAATTGGATTAATTGTTAATAAGTGAAATTTACCATTTAATTATTACGATTTTGAAATTTAGATGAAATTTGGAGATAATTATATAATAAAGTATGAATCAAATGTTAGTTTCATCTAGTTGATACTAATAGGTAGAATAATAGAATGAAAATTTAATAGAGACGGGAAATGTAATTTTATAATTTTTGGAATTAATAAAGTTGAGGTAAATGCTGAAATTGATAAATAAATCAACTATTAATTGACGTCTTAATTGTTTAGATCATTGTAAGTGTTTAAAAAAAAATATAAAGTAATAAAGATTATCAATTTCAGAATTTAAATATGAAATTTGATTTAATTGATTTATTTTGAATTTAATTAATATAAAAATAGCCATTTCGGCCACTGACTCGGATTTCGACGAAACAAGTTTCATCGGATCAATAACGGTGAATTATTGTAGGATTTCAAGTTTCGTAGCAATCGGGCTCGTCGTTTGATCGTACGGACTTGAAACGCCTTGAAATTGATTTAATTGAAATCAATTTGAAAATTATTGATTTTAGCATAACTTCTTCATACGATGCAATTTGAACCTGAAACCTCTTTCATCGCGTTTAAAATATTTTTAAACATCTATTTTGAGATATGGGTTGATCCTATTTCATTCCGGGGACAGAACGAGCTTTTTGGGCCACTTTGTCGTTAGCGCGTACTTCTATCTTACCCGATCCATCCTATTTCAACTTTGCCTATAAATATCTTGCTATAAACCCTAGCCTCCCTAATCCTTATATGTCTGTACATAAATTTATTTTATTCCTCCTCCTCAATGACAGACAAAATTTCAGATCCAAATTCATTTCAAAATCAAAGTCAAAAATTCAAAATCCTCAGAAAATTTCAGAAAAAATATTTGTAGAAGCTCTCGACTAGCTTAATTCACTGGTGGTATTCATTTTTTGATTCGAGTTTCGATATGGCCAGAAATTGGGGAAGAAGTCTCGGCCGTCCGTTGTGTCGTGATGGACTTAGTCAGATCATCAATTTGATGGTACCGTAGTGTAGAGAGCCTCGAGGGGATCGCATCAACGTATGCTTGGCGATGAGTTGACGACCGGATTGGCCACGATAATTCGAATTAGGGCTCGTTTTCGATACGGCGGCTGTCGTTTGGGCGGCCGAGGTGGGTCGAGTTGAAGGCGGTGGGTCGCCTGACGCATGGCGAGGGGGGCGGCGAACTCAAAGGCGGCACACGAGCGTCTTCATCAAAGGCAGCGGCTGCATGAGTGCGATCGAGAGTGGATTTTCTGGTTAGGGTTTCGGTTTGGAAACCTGGGAACGAGATTTAGTGAGGGTGACATGGCAAATTTCTATGGTGAGTGTTGTTTTATTTATTTATTTTTGATTTCATACCTCTTAATTCGAATAACTTTCACATACGATATCTGTTTTACGCGCGAGTTTTTTTGTTAGGATCGTATTGAAATTTCGGACCTTTTGGTGCCGGTTTGGACGAATTTGGAGACTATCCAAATTTTGGGTTTAAATTGAATTTAAATTAAAAAGGTGAGTGTTTTAACCCACTCACAACTTCTAAGATTTCTTATGTTTGTTAAATTCATTTATGATGTGATTTGAAATTTATTTATAGCTGTTTGACATATATTTCACCATTATCTCAGTTAATTTGCATATATTTAATTAACTGTTATTTAATTCATTATTGCATATTAATTGCCAGTTAAATTGTTATTTATTTTATTGCATATAAACTTCCAGTTAAACAGTTATAATTTATTTTTGAATATAAACTGATAGTTGATACCTGTTATTACCACCTGTTATATATTGATGTATTGTTTGAATTTGGATGATGATTGTGATAAATGCTTGATGGTTGATATTGGACGAATGGATGTTGTACTTATATTGTTATAAACCGCAACTTATTATGCATTTTCATTTCATTCGGGATTTCGGTTTGAAATGATATATAACCGTACTTTTTATTTTAAATTACGGATTGAAATGATAAATATCCGCATCACTTGACCATAGGATAGAAAATTTTATACAGGCACCGCGGTATATATATATATATATATATATATAATTATCTTTGAAATGATTTTTCTATGGTTTTGAAAGATTTGGTTTAATGAGCATTGATTTTTGATATTTTAAATATTATTTTTATACATAGTTAAACGTTGGAATTTAAGCTATGTATAAATTTAGTTTAAAGAATAAAAGAAGTTTAAAAATAAAAGTTCAATTTTATTTAGATATAATACGCTTAAGTATTTATTTAAATTTATTGATGGAGTTTATAATGTCTTAAATAAAATAAATGTTGGAAGATAAATATGAATTTGCTTTGAAATAAGGTATTTAAGAATTTCCTCGAATAAAATTTATTTGAAATTTTAATTAATTTGGGGTTTTAAAAGGTATGATCTTTATAACTTGATTTTGGTTTGGTGGACTTAATGAATATCAAGTCGATTTAAATGAATATTATCAAGTTAATTAAATTGAGAGAATATCCTGTTATTTGAAGTTTAAAGGTTTTACTTAAATGATATTTGATTTATTAAGTAAACATTTCAAATCTAAATAATAGTAATTGAATTTGATATATATGAAATTATCAAAGAATAAGTTTTGAAATGGTAGAATAATTAAAGCTTTGAAATATATGGAAATTGAAATGGTTTATTTGGGAATTTAAACCTATATTTGGAATTTATTTGTGAAATTTAAAAAGCTATTTTTTTATGCAAAGCGGTTTAATACTTAATCCATTTAAGTATTAGAAATTTTGTTTCAAAGCTATAGGGGTTAAGATATATATATATATTTGAAAATATTATGATTTGGGAAAAGGGATATTTATAAAATAAAAATGATATCATATTGATTTGGTGTTTTAAAAATATAAATGATATCATATTTATATGGTTTTGAAAGAGATATTATATTCTGGTTTTAAAGTATAAATTATTTTGAAATAACCGCGGTGTTATAATAGCGATTGGTTGTTGAAGAGACCGGGATCAAAAGTTGTCATACTCTCTGCCAACGCCGAAAACCACTTTAACAACCGTGTACGCAGTGGAGATTCCAAAATGAAGTAGGATGGTGGCGGCGTTTCCTTTAAGGTAAATACGTGGACCCAACTCCCGTGAGTTGGCATAAGGTGGCTAAAACAGGAGCGATTGACGGGTTAATTGAGGTAGCACATTTGATCGGACACATCCCTTCGATATTATACTTTGACTTTTGGATTGATTCGGTGGCCACTTTTGATTTTTTTCATTTGGGGGTGTGGCTCAAGGTGGGCGGTAGCTGCGGCTACGCGTTACCACCGATCCGGAAGCGTAATTGGTATATCTACCCAGGCATTGCCTAGTTGTGCCGTGTCACCTACCCTATCGTGCCTTGTACGAGTTTGGTTTTCTCTCGTAGCCCATGTGGTATCCTCTGGTGGCTTTTCGATCAGGAGGGACTATGATATTGGATGGACTACTGGGACTATTACGTGTTAAGGTGGAAAATGTAAAGCCTTAATGCTATTTAAAAGTAAGTTTATTTTACAATAGACATTATTATAATAGCGAAATATTACTACATAGTAAATAGTTTAACGGATCCTTAGGAGATGTGAATCCCGAGCATCTCTTAAGTTACTACACTCATATTTATTTCTGTTGATTTAACTTACATAAGGTCTTTTAGTTCTGACTCGAGTGTTTTGTCTTTTCAATTCGCTCGGGTCAGTCCTAGCGTTTCAGGATCGAAGGCTTCATCTCTGGAGGACGAAGACGAAGATTCAGTATTATTATTAATATATATTATATCGTTCCACTGCACTATTGTATTCCGCTGCATTATTGATATTCTATGGTATGTATAACTCTGATATATATTGTAAGTATAATTAAATATTTTGAAAAACAGCTTCATGAACTGTATATTTGATTATTATATTTTATCCTTCCGCTGTGAGATTCTGTTTGTTTTATTTCTTTCTTGTCTTTCTTATTTACCCCATAACAATCTGCCCTTCCATATGGTCTGAATCGACATGTTGGTCGATTTGAACCGTGCGAAAAGGCGGGATGTTACAACACGTCTTCCTAATCTAATATTGATCGTTGTTGTCACGTGCTCACACATCTGCTTGAATTAGTAAGCGAATCCTTGACGTTATGTACCCCATATAATTGAATACACATATTATAACTAACCGTAAATCTGGTCCCCTTTCGATCACATATTCGATTGGATCTTGATTGCTATCTCGATCTCCTACTATTCCGATGTGGGAATAGTCAGTGCCTTGCACTTCTTGCCTTAATCTTTACCTCGACCGCTTGCCCGAATGCCTTATGGCTATTCTCGATCATTAATGCATCGCCTTGTATGCACATTTGGATCTCATGCTTTGCCTTACGTCCGACTTTCCCGAGTAGCCGAAGCCTCTCCGATGCTATGCCAAGACCTCATGAAGATCTATGCTCGAAATGGTGAGAAATCCGTTTAAAAAATGGACTTGACCTAAGCATTATTAGCCAGGCCAATGACCATCGGTCCACCAGTTGTCTACCGCCAGAAAAATAGTGGTAGCCTGTCCTAGGTAATAATGCCTAGGCAGGTGCCACCAAATTCATTAGGTTGCCTATTCGCATGATATTTCCTTCTTCGCTTCACCTGGCGAGCCGCCTTGCTACCGAAGCCTGCCTCTACCTCATCGGATCTCCTCCGTGCTTATTGGTTGATGTTTCGGAATTGGTTTCTTATGTTTTTCAAAATTAGTTTCAACATTAATTCCACCATTTGCATGCGTAGAGTTTAACGGGCAACTATAGTGGTCTGGCTACAATAGCAACACTAAAACGCACTCAGCCGGCTATATTGCCTCATGTGATGTCTTTACGTGCTAGCACACTCATTAGTGCACATTTACACATGCATACACAAGCACATTAAGGTTACACTAATCATGTTTGGACTTCAAAGGAGTGATTACTCAGCCTGATGTGCTCTCATGCAACTTAGCGCACCCGATAGTGGCTAAGGCAACGTGAAATACCCATAACGCACTTGTACACATCGGTATATTAATATATTCAAACATTTGCGCACACATATATAAAGAAAAAACATACACAGTAATGTTAACTACAATACACAAATTGTTTTGATTATTATATCTTTAAACACACGAATATGTATGCTTCCCCATACTCATATACATAAACGTATATTTAAATAAGTAATTCATTTAACTTAATCAAATCTTATTTTTATTTACCAAACCTTTCAATAAATTCTAATATGATTTCATACTATTTTATAAAATCCTACAACTATTTTATAAAATATATTATTAGCTTATTAATCATTTTAAGCCTTTAAATACTTAATTTCCTCATTAAAATTAAGACTACATCATATTACTATTTTATAAAACCTCATTTCCACTTTATAAAATATACTTCATTTGTAAAATCATATAACCATTTTATAATAATAATTAAGTTTCATTCATACTACTATGTAAAATACAATTTTACAAAATACCTTTGTTAGCGCCAAAATTGGTCACCAGCAGCCAAATTCAGATGAAAGCACCAAATACCAGTTGCGGCTCACAGATAGATTATAGGAGGATATTAATACGAAGGACAACAAAAATTAAAATGAAAGCAGTAAAGAACAACAGATTTTATAGTGGTTTGGCAAACTTTAGCCTACGTCCACTCAAGAAGTTTCTTTTTTATTACTGTAATAACCGATTACAGTTACAAAATGGTAGAGTAGCCTTAGCATTAGAAAAGAGAAAGCCAGAAACCAGAAAAAAGATCCCTTTTTTGAACCCCCACATGCTTCCCCGAGTTAATGGGCTTCCTGAGTAGTCCGGGCCCATCAGGTCCATAGCCGAGCCTATATCCTTCATTATGACCGTACCACACTGTCGTGCCGACTGCCCTATGCCGATCCACTCCATACTCTAGTATGCCGATCCACACCACCAAGTCACTAAGCGGCACTCGTCGAACCAACTACGCCGAGCCACATCCCACGAAGTTGACCCGAACAACAACTACATGGACACGAGGCTGCCGAACGATGTCATTCCAAGCGACGTCATATACCGAGCGATGCCCTATGCCGAGCGATGTCCTATGCCAACCCACCTTATATCCCACTGAGCTACCGAGTGACAACCAGAAGCAAAGGACCTTAGGACTCGAAGCAGCCGAGCCTCATTCCCTACCAAGCCAGTTCCTTCCATCCCTACCAAGCTACCCTGACCGAACCGCAATGTTGTGCGACCCATGACTTCCAGACCGAATGACCTGTGTCGAATGAACCATGACTTACAGACGGAGCGACCGATGCCAACTGACATATGACTTCCTCCTCACTCCTCGACCGATCCATACCTCCCAGGGAAAACGAACTTCCACCGAACCACACTTGCCAAACCCCCAGGCCGAGCTACCTCTAAGTGCCGAACCACCATTACTGAGCCACCCATGCCGAGCCACTTATGCTGAGCCACATAAAAGACTTGAAGAAGTCATCCACATGACCCGAAGCTCGACTCCATAGAACTCGAAGCAAATCCAGGATGACTTACGACTCATCGAAACTCAAGTTTCAAGTATCCAATAACCCTCGTCCATCGACTATGCCGAATCCCGATTGTAAATCCATGATTATTATCCATGCTTGATCGTCCATCCATCCAATTGACTAAAATCCATCGTATATCGATCTCGACGGTCGGGCAACCGGTTTAGTTAAATCCGCCTGTCCATGGCCTTGCCAAAAGGCGGGTTAACATTTTTCCCCCAAAACATGACTTGCTATTGGAAGGTGTTTTTTGAATAGCCTCAAATCTGATATCTGTAGTCCATATGTTATCCATAGCTACATCTACGACTGCTCCGAGTCGATACCTGATTCCTATCCAGTAACCAAATACTTATCCAATTCCACATCCATCTGAACCCAACAACCGAGTTCTAATCCATCCATATCCAATAATCAATATGCACATTCATGACCTCTCCGGGTCGATATCCAAATCTGGGACCGCTCCGGGTCCATGCCTAAATCCTTAGCTGTTCATAGCCAATATCCAAATCCGTAACCTCTTTGGGTTCTTGCCAAGCGCAACCTGCACCTGATGACCTATGTCAAGTAATACCATGGTGTTCCCGGTTCAGTGTCCTTGAGCGTTGAGTAACGCCATGGCTTAAGTCCTAAGCAGAATCCTGGTCACTCCGGACCCTTGCCGAGCACAGTCCATACTCGACGACCTGAAATAGTAACCGATAGATAATATGGGGACTAAGTTCTAGGCCGAATCCTGCTCACTCTGGACCCTTGCCGAGCATAGTCCATACTCGAAGACCTTTTAACCAAAAACCAGACATAAAGTCAACCAAAATCTGAAATCCAAAACCCAGATTCAAACCAGAAAACCGAAAATCCATATCAAAATTCCAAATCAAAGTCCAAATCAAAACGCAAACATCCAAATCAAAATCCAAACCAGGAAACCAATAAAATTAGTAGTTCAAACCAAACCCCAAAACCAAAGCAGAAAAAGAAAATGTCCAAGTCACAAGGAAAAAGTAGATTTCACAAGCCGAAGCATCTCGGTAAACCATCATCTCAGAGCATGCCTAAGGGTTATCTCCGACCCCGTACATGAGTAAGTGATTCACCGTTTGCTCAGAGTTTGTTACTTATTCCAAACCATCAAGATTAGTTGATGACCAACCGGCCACCATTCTAGGGCCTCATGCCTTCATCGTTCAAGGTAGGCGATGGCTGCTCCTGTTCCACCGCCGCATTCTGAGTTTTGACATATTGCCACAACTGACCATTCCTTACATGTTCCTCGATTATGTCCTTCAGATGCCGACAGCTATTAGTGTCATGCCCGTTCAAGTCATGAAAAAGACAGTGCCTTCCTGATACCCTTTGGTGTTCTGAGGGCTCCCTCCTTGCCGGCCTTCGATTCGGAAGGCAATCTCGACTATCCAAGAATATTCGCTCCAATGTTGTGTTCAATCCTGTGTAGGTGGAGAATTTTGGTTCTCCCTAGCGCTTCATTTTCCCTTTATCCTTGTCTTTACCCAAGTTTTCACCGGGTAGTCCTCCATCCTTAACCACGTTTACTTCTTTCGACTTCATATCCAAACATGCATCCTCTTATCGGAGAAACCTCTCGGCTTCATGAAAGAATTCACCAAGATCCATTGGTGGATCCCATATCAATGATGCCTTAAAATCCAAATCATCCCTGACTCCTGACACCACCGCCATCAGAACAATTGATGGATCAAGCCGATCCACCGAAGCAACTGCTGCATTAAACCGAGTTAAGAAAGTCACGAGTGATCCATCCATCCTTTGCTTAACTGACGTCAATGTCATCACATTTTGGCCTTTTTATGTGAACTCGAAACTGACTTAAGAACTTGTCCACCAGTTCTGTCCATGTTCCAATGGATCCATCCTCTAGCTGCCTAAGCCACGTAGCAGCTATATTGGTCAAGTATAGGAGGAAACACCAATCCATAACCTCCTCTGTTACCCCCAGCACTTCCATATGCCTTGCGTACCACGTCATTGGTCAGTGGGATCCGTCTTCCCGGTGTATACTTCCAGAGTGGGCAGTTTGAAATCGAACGGATTCCTAGCCGTCCTGATGTTCAGGGTGAATGGACTTTTGTTGACTCCCTCCAAATCTCCATTTGTCAGACCTCCGCAAATGGTTCTCCTGATGATGTAAGCCAATCCAGTGTTACCTACCAAGGGTTTCCCCCATCCACATTTCCTAACTATTCTCCAAGTCCACAAGGAAATTCTGGCACATACTCCTTATCACGTACTCCTATATTCATGTTGGCGTCGGGCTATGCAGCGTCATCCGGTATCCCTCCATGGATTGGTCCAGCATTCCCTGGTGGTGTGCATCCGAGTCTAGGTTCACCAAGATTGGTAGCTGTTTGTTGATTGGGAGCTGCCCTTTGCTGAATCACTCCATCTGCCTGTTGGTTGAGTCCCCTTAATCCAGCTCCAAGAACATGAGCACCATCAGTTCCCAATTGTCCAAATTGCTTAAGAAGAGCCCGCATCATCTCCTCTTGCCGTTTCATCATCTGCTCTTACATAGAATCCATCATAACCTACATCTCGTCCCTAGTGATGTAGAAGGAGGCTTGACCTACTCCAGCTCCAGAGGAGGCCTCTTGACTTACCTCTTGATTACCTCTTTCTGTCACTTGATTCCTTGTTGGTGGCCTAGCCATTTCTTCCTAGAGTCCAAGTTCCTAGCTTCAAAATCCCTGAGTGCTTTCCTTCTCGGTGAAAGCCCCAAAATGTTAGCGCCAAAATTGGTCACTAGCACCCAAATCCAGATGAAAGCACCAAATACCAGTCGCAGCTCATAGATAGATTATACGTGGAGGATATTAATATGAAGGAAAATAAAAATTAAAATGAATGCAGTAAAGAACAGCAGATTTTATAGTGGTTCGGCTAACTCCGGCCTACGTCCACTCCAGATATTTCCTTTTTATTGTTGTAATAACCGATTACAATTACAAAATGGTAGAGTAGCCTTAGCCTTAGAAAAGAAAAAGACAGAGAGCAGAAAGAAGATCCCTTTTCTAAACCCCCACATGCTGTATTTATAGGCAAATCCCGATTTACGGGGCTCCCTGAGTAGTCCGGGCCCATCAGGTCCATAGCTGAGCCTATATCCTTCATTATGACCGACCCACACTGTAACGATCTAATTTTTCGACGCCCGAAAATTGACATCAGTACGTCCACTGTATTAAATGCCGAACAATCGAATTCCGGAAAACCAAATCGTTAGGGTTAAGGAAGAAGAGGTAGAAGAAGAAATTTAAACTATACCAGAATCTCACAATAGCAGCGGAACAATATATAATAGATAAATGGCTAATCTTTAAAACAAAAGAACTATATCTGCTTATACAATACATCATCAGAGTACAATATCAACAAAACACAACACTGGGCAGTTATGATAACTGTCCACATGGAAACTGAATTTGTAGCAAACCATACACAGTGGATAATACATATATGTGATACGTCTCGCCATCCAGCTTGTCTCCTGATCTCCACAACATACTTTCCTGACTTCGCTTCAGAACTACTGATAACCTGACTCTAGGCTGCCCGTATGGAAAATTAAGGGCACCCAGAGTTTAGAAAAGGGAATAATAAACTCCGAGTCAGTCATGGGACTGGTGAGATCTTAAAAATAGTTATTTGTGCCAAAAGAAAAGAAAAAGGAAACCGTTATGTTTTTTGGAAAATGAAACTACCATAAGGTCTCCAGGCACACACACAATGCAATCACACACTTGGGGAAAGTTTCTCTTTATAGTAGTCAAACATGCTTGATTCATGAAAATCCTTTTGATATTATTATTAGTGCATAGTGTGGAAAAACATTTCGAAAGTATAATATTGATCTTAGCTAGCATCGTACCATTATAGTATGCCTACTATAGCTACCATGTTAAATGGAAGGTTCTACAACTAAAACCGTACAGGGCTCGTATTTGATTGTTTGGATTTCCAACAAGTGGTCAAGGCTAAGGAACTTCCTTTTCGAATGGGTACGCCTACGGAGGGATTCCCCAAGAACCGAACCGGATCTCTACCAACACAAGGCATGGTTACCTCTGTAACTAGGTAATTAACTATCACGAGTATGCCATCACCCGGTCGTAACCGACCTTTACCGAGGCGCCTCAATTCCAACAACCACATAAGTAAATATTTGGGCTCCATACTAGAATACCACTTTTTTATCCACATAAGTTAAATATCTGGGCTCCATACCAAAATACCACTTTTTATCCAGAAGGAAATGCACATAACCTAAGGGGCGCGACCCCTATAATCTTGCCACATCCTTCCTGTTTCGACCATTTCCGGGATGTGAGGTTCGCTAAAGTCTCGTCCCACAAAGCTACGCTTTTCACAAAAGCCATGCTTCGATCAACCAATGATCAACACTTAGCATGCCACATTACCAGTTTGGGAATATATCACTAGTAACCATCAACTACATAACATCTGAGCTCGTATGTCTCAGAGAATGGTTTTAAGCTAAGAGAATAAATTCTCCGCCACCAACAGAGATATATTTGATAGAAACCAGCTTTATATCTCAAAGTGTAATGTCATACATACATCCATACAAGTCCATCCTAGGTCTGAATGGAACTGAAGGCACTTCGTCCAATTAAGGATAAAGTCCTTGCAAATTTGGATATCCCCAAATCACGTCCGGACTCCCTATCACATAGGGTAATCTCTATACCGGAGCAACTCAGTGCAGAGACAATCGATAGGTAATCCTTTCGTTTTCGAAAATACCCGGTCTTCAGCCACCGTCTTCAACTGCAATCCCATTTCGTCGAATCATTATTCGGAATGGGTTTTATGACTCAATGTCCTCTTCCGGCTAATCAGAATAAGGAGCGCTCATTTTAAAAAGAAGTGGATACATTCAGATCTAAATTAAGTCACAAAAAATTTCCATTTTTGATCTTTTAAACAAAAGATTCCCTTTAAGATTCGATGTGGTTTTCGGATAACCATTTGGAATCCGACCCCGGTCGCTTCGAAATTCAAATGCCATTTTAGAGGCCAATATTGATAGTTGGTTATATAACTATCAAATAACATTCATAACAATCATCAGATTTAAATATTTCCCCAAATTATTTATTTCAAAATATCTTTGCAAGATATAAAATTTCCTACACTTCAACCCCTTGAAAACAGTTTTCAAATCACTTTCCTCCCGCGGAATAAATTCCAAATATTGTTTATTTCCACTGAAAATTTGCCAAGTCCGAATGCTTTAAAATAATTTAAATCACTTATCCAAAAATATATACTTGGAAACACTTAAAATAAAAACTATTTTAAACACTTATTTAAAATATTAGTTATGAAATTTTATACCAACATCTCATGTAAAACTTAAGCCCAACTAATTTTAAAAATGAAATTATTAGATAGAGCATAATTATTTAAATAACCATCTTCTAAATCAAATACTAGTTAAATCTTTAAAATAATCACTTCTATAATTAACTTAAAAAATATTTACTTTAAAATTTTAAAATCAATATAAGAAAATAATTTCTCCAAAAACATTCTTTTTAAAACCAACTTTAGAACTTTTAATTTATATTTAAAAGCTACTTTGAAAACATGCTCGGCTTTCTAGAGAAAATACACTTTCCATTCAAAAATAGTCCATTTAAATCAATTAATAAATCCTTCTCAATTTATCTCAAATTTACATCCTAAATTCGTAAATTTTCTTTCCACACTTTTAAAAATAAACCCTAATTTATTTTTAAAAACATATTACCCATTCTTTTATAAATTCCATCATGAATATATATTTTCAAATATCCACTGATATCTTATTCCACTTTATAAATCCAATTTATAATTCTATAGTCTAATCCTTCTTTCAAAACACAGTTTCAAAGACTAAATCAATTTCCAAATCGATTTTCAAAATTTACTCCATTTAAAAATTACTCCTTTACTGATCCAAATTTATTTCAAAACTCATTAATCCAATATTCACATCTATATTTATGATTTAAATTCCATTTAAATCAGAAATACCAATTTCATACTTGATTTCAAAATTCTCCCTTTTTTCTCCCAAACCATGTAAAATTCGTTCCAAATTCCTTCTTTTAATTTATCCAATTCGCTAAAATTATTTTACTTAAAATTCTCTACTTTAATTTCCTTCCAAAAATCCAATTTTATATCTCTGGTATTTTAAAATACCAATATATTCGGCCAAACCATAGCCTTCAATAATTTCAATAGCCAATATAATCAATCACAGATTATCAATAAAATCATATCACAGCATATGAAATAAATTCAAACATTTGAGAAATCCAGTTGGATCCTTCCAACCTGTTTCCTTGCATCCATAGATGTTGGCACAATATAAAATACCAATTCCACTTCGAGGTGGAATATCGCGGTATATGGGTTTATCCGCTATAATGCGGGGAGCATAGGGTCTCATCCGCTATATAATGCCGGAAATCAATCACTCCAATACACACAAACACACACACACACTATAATATCATCCAACAGAATAAATTATTAAGCACGTCCAATAATTTAAATTTATCCATTTAAATGAGTGAGAAGATCTCACCTTTGCTTTTATTTGCACCCCGTTCCCAATCCGACTTGATTTCTTTACGATTTTGACCGCGCATAAACAATTCACGGTTTATTACCATTTGAATTAACCTCTCAATTTATTTCCATTTAACAAATTTAATTTACTAATAATTAAATTTAATTTAACTAATAATTCCCTTAAAAATCTTTTAGTGACTAAATGATTAAATAAGTTTATTTAACAAATTAATCAATATAATACATTATCTAGAAATAAACTAATAAGTTTAAAATGTGTATATATCTATCCAATTTTTCATATTTCTGTAATACATTCATGTAGATATGTATACTATCACATTTAAATTGAAGTGAATAAACTGCATATATTTTTTCCAAAATCTGAAAATATATAAATTTGGAAAGCTGCACATATATGCCTTACGGTTATATACATTACCTGATATACACACACACACACACATATACATTAATTTTAAATAAAAATAAAAATAAATAAATTATCTTGTACCTACTAGTAAAATGCGAACCCAAGCTCGGCAAGTCCCTCAACACCATCGCGCTCCACCATGTAGCCGCGCACGAGCTCCATCGCGCGAAACCCTAGCCTCGGCCTTTATTGCTCCTTCGCATCACTCACACGCGACTCCCAAACTCGATCGCCCATGCTCGAAGATGAACCCCACGGCGCCCCTCTTCTTCGAGTTTGCTGCCCCAATCAAATACCGCAACTCTCCCCCATCGGCATCGCACTCCTCCTCGGCCTTGATGTCGACGACCCATCGCGCGCTCGCGCACGGCATAATTTCTCCCTTTTTTTTCTTCTATGAGATTTCGATCGATTTTCGAATTTACAAAAGAAAGATAAGGACCACGTGATTTTTAAGTCTTCGGCCATTAAATTTTCTTGATTCGTTTGAACTGGCATGTAGAAGAAAAGAGGGATTTCGATTTGAAATTTAGAGAGAGCGGCCACGATTTAATTTCTTCATTCGTATATTTTTTTATCTGGTTTGATTTTGATTTGGACGAGATATTCAATCTTTTTTTCTCTAAACGAAGACGCTGTAATTATGAACGACACGTGCTTTAAGTCTCTACACGTGTTGTAAAGGCTTGCAATAGTGTTTTAAATGAAATTACATTACTTATGTTTAAATTTAAACTCGAATTTTGAATTGTCTTGAAAACGAAGACTAAAATTTCGATCTACTATCAAGGCATGCCGTCAAACATTTATAATCTTAAACCCCTATTATGAATGCAATGGAAAAGGTTCCGAGCCCTAATTCGATCGTATGGAGAAGATAGCTTTTTGAACCAGTTAGAATATTGAATTTTCAATTTAAATTTCGACGCGTTTTTCTACCGTATAATCACACGACAACTCCGAATACTATGGAAATTGAAATCCGGTAATAATACACTATTACGGATCCAATAGAACTAGTTTCGTCGAAATCCGAGGCTGTGCCTTGGAAGGCTATTTTTAAATATCGATTTAAACGATATAAATTCAAAACTAAACAAATCACTTTCAATTAAAGTTTAAAACTTGTATTATCTTCAGTATTATAAATTAAAATTTTACAAGCCTTTGAAATATTTTTAACCAGCTTAAAAACTAAGATCCATTATTTTGACCAATTTCCAATTATTAAATTCAATAATTTAATTACCAAACAAACAATGATATTTGAAATTCAAGCTAAACTAACTTTCAAATATTTAAAATTAATTAAATATTTCAATTTCAAATATCTAGAAATTCTAGATCGTCACATTCTTCCCTCCTTAAAAGAATTTCGTCCCATAAATTACTTGTTAAGAAGAATGATCCAATACCCGTTCACTATTTTCCCAATCCAAATGGTTTTTAACAACTTGTCAACACAAATCTTTTTTATAAAGACCCATTATCATTCTTACTAACTTCACAAACTCTTCCATATTTTCCAACCAACATTATTTTCTCAACAATTCAAATTTAAATTTAAATCCAAATTTTAAATTATCAAAATTTGTCGAACTCTCTAAAATTTTGAAATATTTCACCAGTGTCTCCTTTGCACGACAAGCTCGATACGACTATAAAATGCCACTACGGGCCCCCAGATTTCAAAAGAAAGCAAAAGCCCAAGTGGCTAGTCTAGAAAATCATCAAATTTCATACAAAAATTTAAATACATATCTTCTTGTCGAGCAACTAAATTTATCTTATGAATCCAAAAATCCCAATTTCCTTTTGTTTTTATAACACCTGTATATCCTACTAGCCATAACGCCCAATTACAGAAATCAAATCATTTCGCACATTTCTTTACAAAAGTTTCAACATCCATTTCATTTAAGTCCATACGATGCACTTATATCATCCGTACGTAATACCAAATTCGATCGCTCACTCGATCACACAATTTCACTTCTGAAATAGTATCGTCCACCCGACTTCCTAGTGCGGAATCAGATCTGGTTTCTTGATCAGAAACCATCATTCTCCTTACATAGTTGTAAACTATGATAGAGAATTTCCAGAATCAACCAAAAATACATATCCAGGGTTCGCCGTCGAAAATCGAGTGAAAAATCCAACTCGGATCGATATAATTATCTCGAAATTCTATGCTCGAATTCTGGATCGAATCGCTATGCGAATAAAATAATATACGTACATCCCACATATTTATTTCTAATTGATTATTAGCTATATCAATTCCCTTTTCTATTCACATTCATATTGATTTCTAAAATTATCATTTCCCACATTTTTATTTACTCCATTCAAATAATCACTTAGCATATTTTTCCAATTCCAGATTTTACTTAAGAATTTTACATTTATTTCTTAAGTTCAATATAAGTATTTTATACACTTCTTATATTTATTTTCTACTTTATCACTTTGGTTTTATGTCCATTTATATTCGCTTGCATTTCAATTTCATTTGACTTAAATTTTCAATTCCATTCTGAATTCAATTTTATCTTCAATTCTTAATTTATTTCCATATCAAATTAAATATTGAATTCTATTCACCCTATCTCAAACCCACACTTAATTGACCATTTCTCTAATAAGTTTCATTTACTAATTTATTTTAAATCCCAATGGATTTACTTTCAAACTTTAGTTATTTTTAGTCTACTTTGACTTAATTCTACAACTTCACTTTACTTACACAATTTTAAATTAAATATCTGCCAAATATTCATTTTCAATTTATTTGCTTGCCCATTCCAATTAATCTTTTCCAAACCCTTATAAGTTTTTAAACTTATAAATATTCCATAACCATTTTTAAATAAGATTCCAGAGTTTAAATAATCACTTAAGTATTTCAAAATCATTTTTGAAATCAATTATATCAAAAATCAAACTCAATTTCGCAAATATTGCCAACTCAAAACATTCGGGTAGCAATTCCTCCCTTGAAAACTCAAAAATGAAAACCGATGATGTTGCAATCATCATCGGAATTATTATCCAGCGATCGAAAAGAGTTTAGTGCCCTTCAAAAATATTTTTTCAAATATTTTTAAATTCCAAATCCCACCAGATTTCATATCCAATTCAAAAATATTTACCAAATAATTTCACCATTATTTTTCCAAAACCCTTTGAAAATCATTTTTCAAACTCAAGTGGAATTTAATCTTTTGAAATTTCAATCCCAAATCCTATTAATCCCTATCAAAAATTAATCTAGCATCTTATTTCAATTTTATAAATCAAATTTATAATTCATGTTCCAAATTCCATTTTGTTATATGAATTTATTCCTTAGCTTATTGTTATGATTTCAATTTCTTATTCAGTTTTTTACACAACAATGATAATAATTTAATATTATCATTTCCTAACAACCAAGCAACCATATATAACTATAATAATTTATGGAAAATTATTTTCTTTGTATAAAAAAATAATTTGATAAAATTATTTCATTTACCCTATTTTAAAACAATACCGTGTCGGTTTATCTTGTTTAAGAGTTTAGAAACCCCTATCGATAAAATGGCATCCCACATATCGACCAGAATTCATAAACATTTAACTGATAAGTCAACACAATATAAAAACAATATTTATATTCACTAACAAATACGTGCTCATATCTATTATTACACTCAAACTCATTCTAGAGTACTACTGACTCTACTTCTAATGAGTAATACCCACCAGAGTCAAGGTTCTTGCTTAACCTTCAGCTCTGAAACCAAAACTGTAATGACCATATTTTTCGACGTCCGAAAATCGACATCAATACGTCCACTTTATTAAATGACGAACAATCGAATGCCGGAAAACCAAATCGTTAGGGTTAAAGAAGAAGAGGTAGAAGAAGAAATAGAAACAATATCAGAATCTCACAATCGCAGTGGAACAATATATAATAGATAAATGGCTAATCTTTAAAATAAAATAAATATATTTGCTGATACAATACATCGTCAGAGTACAATATCAAAAAAACACAACATTGGGCAGTTATGATAACTTGTCCATATGGAAACTGAATTTGCTGCAAACTATACGCAACGGAAAATACATATATGTGATACGTCTCGCCATCCAGCTTGTCTCCGGATCTTCACAGCATACTTTCCTGACTTCTGTAACGACCCCGTTACAACTTCGCTCCAGAACTAATGATAACCTGACCCTAGGCTACCCTATGGAAATTTAGGGGCACCCAGAGTTTAGAAAAGGGAACAATAAACTCCGAGTTAGCCATGAGACTTGTGTGAGATCTTAAAAATAGTTATTTGTGCTAAAAGAAAAGAAATATGTTATGCTTTTCGGAAAATGAGACTACCATAAGGTCTCCTGGCACACACACAATGCAATCACACACGTGAGGAAGGTTTCTCCTTATAGTAGTCAAACATGCTTGATATGCGAAAATCCTTTTGATATTTTTATTAGTTCATAGTGTGGAAAAACATTTCGAAAGTATAATATTAATCTTAGCCAGCATACGTACCATTATAGTATGCCTACTATAGCTAACATGTTAAATGGCAGGTTCTACAACTAAAACCATAGAGGATCCGTATTTGATTGTTTGGATTTTCAACAAATGGTCAAGGCTAAGGAACTTCCTTTCCGAATGTGTACGCCTATGGAGGGACGTCCCGAGAACCTAACCAGATCTCTGCCAACACAAGGCCGGGTTACCTCTGCAACTAGGTAACTAACTGTCTCCCCAGTAGTAACCGACCTTTACCGAGGCATCTCAATTCCAACAACCACATAAATAAATATCTAGGCTCCATACCAGAATGCCACTTTTTTGTCCACATAAGTTAAATATCTGGGCTCCATACCAGAATACCACTTTTTATCCAGAAGAAAATGCATATACCCTGAGGGGCACGACCCCCATAACCTTGCCGCATCCTTCCTGTTTAGACCATTTTCGGGGTGTGAGGTTCGACAAAGTCTCGTCCCACAAAGCTACGCTTTTCAACCATGATTCGATCAACCAATGATCAACACTCAGCATGCCACATTACCAATTTGGAAATATATCACTAGTAACCATCAACTACATAACCTTTGAGCTCATACGTTTTAGAGAAGGGTGTTAACCTAAGAGAATACATTCTCCGCCACCAATAGAAATATGTTTGATAGAAACCAGCTTTATATCTCAAAGTGTAATGTCAAACATACATCCATACATGTCCATCCTGGGTCTGAATGGAACCAAAGGCACTTCGTCCAATTAAGGAAAAAGTCCTTGCAAATCCGGATATCCTCTAATCACGTCCGGACTCCGCATCACATATGGTAATCTCTATACTGGAGCAAATCAGTGCAGAGACAATCGACAGGTAATGTGACGACCCGTAATTTTTAAGCATTTGAAATTAGAATATTTAATTGATTTTAAAAAATAAAAAAAGTTAATTTTTAACTTGAATTCAAATATCACTATTTGTTTGATAATTAAATTATTGAGTTTAATAAATTGAAATTGAGTAAAATATTGAATCTGGAGTTTTGAGCCTGTTAAAAATAATTTGAAGGCTTATAAAATTTATATTGATAGTAGTGAGGATATTAAAAGTGTTAAAATTGAATTTGGAAGTGTTTTGTTAAGTTCTGAAATTTTATCGTTTAAATTGAATTTAAAATATAGCCTTCCGAGGCACAGTCTCGGAATCCGACGAAACTAGTTCTATCAGATCCGTAATATTGTATTATTATCGGGTCTCAAATTTCGTAGTGAGCGGAGTTGTTGTGTGAGCGTAGGATACACAAACGCACTGAAATTTCTACCAAAAATTCAATTTAAATAATTTATATAAATAAGTTGACCGGTCAATTAACCTTACATCAAAACTTTTTCGTGCCATTGTAGCATGTGGGTGGACACGCAACCATCTTCTCTTGTTTCCCTTTTTCTTTACAAAAGTACAGGAAGACCATTTTAATAAGAAACCAAATCAAGCAAGGAAAATGGCCAATGCCTCTTTCATTTTTGAAAATAAACTAAATATTTTCAAATCAAATCTCGTTCGTATATAAAAAAATAATAATAAAATAAATGGGGGAATCACGCGATTTTGGGGCGGCGACTTGTGTAGCTCCGGTATCGCAAGGGTGGCGCAGCGTTCAGACTCGATTCATGGAAAGGAGATGATGGCTAGGGATTTCGTCGTAGCTTGAAGGTCGCGCCTTAGTTCATCATGAAGCAGGCGGTGAAGTTGGATTCGAGCAGTGATTTAGGGTTTGGCCCCACAACTGGGTCAACGGTGGAGGTTTGAGCATCAGCTCGAGTCACGCGGCTTGAGTGTCGGCGGCATCGATTAATCGAAGACGCGGTCATTTGCTGGATCTCGACTGAGGATGGTTAAGGAGCGGCTTGCGAAGTCGAAAGGCTTCGCATTCATGATCGTCGTGGTTCTGGCGCGTCGTAGTCAGGGTGGTCGAAGTGAATAGGCTACGACGAGGCAGCGTAAGGGTCTCGAGTTGTTTGGTGGAGGCGCATGCTTTTGGGTCGGAGTTCTGTTCGATCTGGTAGAAGGTACGTTGTAGATTTATTATCGTTTTCCAATCTGAAATATATATGTATGTAGATAGAGAGGAAGAAATAATTATATATACATAGAAAAATAAAATAAACAGTAACTTCATTAGTCAGAGAAAATATGCAGTTTTTATATATATACAGAAAACAGAAATAATATATATGTATCTAAGATTTGGAAATGGGAATTTTAAATGGTAATTGGTTTGTCCGATTGTTTCGAATATTAATAAAATCATCTAATTTTTATACAAGGTTTAAAATCAAGAAAACAAGCCGGTTTGGAATGGATTGCAAACAGCAAAATAAAAGGTGAGTTAATCTCACTCAGCTGAATTAAAATTAAATTTAAATGATTAAATTTAAATAATTGTTTGAATGGTTGAATTGATTGATGTACTATAGTATGGTATATTCTGGAATTGGCTTATTATATTGTGCTAACGTCTGTGGATGTAGGGAAAACAGGTTGGAGGGATCCAACAGGATTCCTCAAAATTATTTAGAATTGTTCGATATTCTGTATATGGATATTTGATATTCCGTGATGAATATTATTGTTAATTAGAAATATTGATTGCTATATGAGAGGTACTGATCACCTCTCATGTAGCAAGTTACAGCTTAGAGATATGGCAACATTGCATTAAGTCCAAATACTTTTGGTGTATGGACATATCACAAAACAGCAGTTGGATATGGAGAAATATTCTGAAGCTTAGAGAAGGTTTTCTACCTATTATACAATATCAAGTTACAGCTACCTCTGTTGTTAGCTTCTAGCATGAACCTTGGTCTAGTAAAGGTATTATTCTATCCAAAGTTTGTGATTATCAACAGATACAACAATCTGGTATTCACCTTGATGCGAAAGTAAATGATTACTTACTTGAAGGGAAAATGCAGCTGCCAAATACTAGTAACCAAATGCTCAAGATTATGTGGACTGATATTCAAGCCAAATTCAACACTCTCCATCATCTTGATGCTGTCTCTTGGGACTTGAAGCCACATAGTGTCAAAAGTGTGTATAATTTTTGTTCTGATTTTACTACACTACCAGCTTCCAAGTGGTTCACTATTATCTGGTCTTCTGACTCTGTCCCTTCTCACAACTTGATTATGTGGAAAGTTTTAAACCAGGCTCTTCTTACCAGAAGCAAATTAAACAACATTGGTTTGCATTGCTCCCCATTATGTCTGTTTTGTGACAAGTATGAGGAAAGTACTGATCACCTTTTTTTTGAATGCCCTGAACTCAAATACTTGATGAACTGCATCAGTTACATTACTGGTTATAAGCTATCTACTGGAAGTTCGAGTATGGTCTGGAGTATCATTTACAAGGCAACGAGATGGAGATGTGATGGATCAAGAGTTTTAGTTGTTTGTTTGAAAATTTACATGAGTTTAATCTGGAAGGAAAGAAATGCAATAGTATTTGAAAAGCAAAGGAAGAAGATGGAAGCTCTATGGCATGATGTTAAGAAAGAAACCCACAAGCAATTGACGAATGGCAACAGAGGTTTCCCTGACAATTTGATTCATGGATGGGCTTGACCCCTTGTTGTTTCTTCAATTGTTATTACTGTGTAGTTCTCCTTTTTTATTTTTTTCTCACTTTTTATTTCTGTGTTATTGTACTCTTTTATGTGTTGCAATAAAACTGGTAGGGGCCCAGTCAACCCCGCTGGCTTTGCCAAAAAAAAAAGAAATATTGATTGCTATGATTTGCTTGAATATATTTCGGTGCACTGAGTTATCCAAATATATAGAATTGGATTTTTGAAAATAAAATAAAAGAGTAAATTTTAAGTAAAATAATTATACTGAATTTGAATAAATTAAGAATGAATTGGAAGGAATGGAAATGAAATTAAAATACTAATAAATAATTTCGAGTATGGAGGAAAAAGGATTTGAACAAGCAGAAATTAATAAATAGTAAACTTAAATGATATCAACTAAAGGAACAAAGAATTATTTTAAATTTCAAAGTTTAAATTTATTTAAAAGGATTAAGAAGTAATTTGAGAAATCTAAAATTGGAATTTTCAGTCAAAAGTATTTTAAATCATAATTAAGGAATAAAATCTGAAATTAAAGGATTTTAGAATAAATGAAGTAAGTTGGAAATCAATTTGGAAATTTGATTTAAGTGTTTGAAATTGGATATTTGGAAGAATAAATTCAAGGTGGGAATTTATTAAAGGAATGAGAAAAATTGTTTAAAAATAAATAGTGATATATTTTTAAAGGGATGTGAAGAGAAGTATATTTCCCTGAATAGCCAAGTACGGTTTACAAAGAATTTTTTTTTAAAATATAAGATAAAAGTTTAATGTTGTTTTGAAAAGCATATTTTAGAAAATTTATTATTTCTGAATGTTTAAAATTCTAAAGTAAATATTTTTCAAATCTATTATTGTAATAATTATTTAAAGGTGACTTAATGTTTTGTTTTAAAAGGTGGAAACCTAGTTTTATATTATAAAGTAACCTTATTTTCAAATATTCGTATAGTATGTGTTTTTAATAAATTATTGAAGTAGATTTTAACTTAAATGTTTAAACTATATTTCAAAGTAAAGTGTTTTAAGTTATGTTAAAAATCTTAAATTTTATGCTTGGTGATTTCAGTGGAAATAGAAAATACTTGGAATTTATTCTGAGTGAGGAAGGTAGTTTGAAACTGTTTTCAAAAGGGTTTGTAAGTGGAAATTTATCTTGTGAAGATATTTTTAGGATAAATAAATAATTTGGGAAATTATTTATTGGTTAATGGTTGTTGTGAATATTAATTGATAGTTAAATAACCGACTATCAATATTGGACAAATGCGCTGATCGTTTTGAAGAGACCGGGATCGATATTAATTTCTCGAAAACCACTTCGATCCGGTTTGTACGTTTTGTGGAGAAACGAGTTTGGATTCGAAGTTGGAGCAGTGAAGTGCAAGGGCTAGTGGCTACTAATCTTGGGGATATTTCCAAAATGGATGTAGTAGGAATAGTGCCTTCGGTTCCGTTCGAGCCCGGGACGGACTTGTATGGATGAATGCTTTCAGAACATCGTCAGGTGGACGATGAGCA
Source organism: Allium cepa (assembly GCA_030765085.1). NCBI lineage: Eukaryota > Viridiplantae > Streptophyta > Magnoliopsida > Asparagales > Amaryllidaceae > Allium > Allium cepa. The sequence goes on from CM060943.1 coordinate 252,105,151, forward strand.
TTCTAAGGGATATGTTCTAAAAAGGTAATGCTTAGCCTCAAGCATCATCAACCGAGAATGACTGAGAATCAGGGGTTATGCAGCAAGGCTAGGTGGGTAGCACCCAAGCAGGGTGAGGTCATCCCTGTCTAGATGTCCCTTTTTATTTCGGCTTAGTGGGCGGTTGCTGATCCCAACCGAGGGGTGATATCACTCGGGATTATCCAGTAAGGGTAGTTGCGGTCTTGTGTTGTAGGGGAGCGGGCGTATTCCTCGGTACGGTAATCTAGGCCACGTACTGTGACAGGTGGTACCCCAGTGCCTAGTCATTAGTTGGAAATCCAATCTCCCTACGAGCCTTGTACGAGTTTTATTTGTATTACCCACTTTGTGGCTAGTAGCTGGAATTCAATAATGTAATAATTTCGGCTATTTTATAAGTATTTGTAAATAGACCCTATTATAATATCAGAGGATTTTTACAAAAATTGTTTAGCTATCGTAAGGTAAAAACCCGACATGTTTATTTGTGGCGTGGTCTAACGAGATGCTTTGTTTTCAAAAGGATTTTGAAACTTTAATAATCAATTGAGTGTGATTTTCTCATGCTGGTATTCCAGAATGACTCAGGTGTTATTTAACTGTAATGCTCGGGTCAGACCGAGTATTATAGGATACAGGATTTGATGCTGGGAAGCTCAGGAGACGAGCTGGATGGCGATACGTACTCCCGTACTTGTTTATTATTCCGCTGTGTATCTAGTTGTATGTATTGACATGGAACTCTGATGATGTATTCTGATGATGTATGTACAAACAGTTATAGTTTTCTTTTATGTAAAGATCTATTATTATATATTATATTTTATTCCGCTGCATTGGTTAGATTCTGTTGTTTCTATTTTCTCCTTCTACCTCTTCTTCTTTAATTAAAATGGTTCGCATTTCTGTTCGTCTTGAGTTGATTGGTCAAGAATAGCGTTGACTCAGGGGTACGGATTTGCAGGTCGTTACACTTGGTATCAGAGCTTAGGCTAGCGATAACCTTGGCTCTGGTGGGAATTACTCATTGAAATAGAGTCAATAGTACTCTAAACTGAGTTTTAGCGTATTAATAGATATAAGCGCGTATTTGTTAGTGAATATAAAGTGATTTTATAGTGTTGATTGATTTATGGAGTAGTTTATGGATTCTGGTCAATACGAGTAATTAACGTTATTGATAGGAATCTCTAAACACTTGAATAGAACAATTCGACGCAATATTGTTTTAAACTAGGGTAAATGAAATAATTTTACCCAAATTATTTTTGTATATAAAAGATATAATTTTTGTAAAGTATTATAGTGTTTGGATGCTTGATTATTAAGGAATGATAATATTAAATTATTAACACTATTGTGTAGAAATTGAATAAGAAATTGAAACATAGAACCAAAGTTGAAGAATATATTTATATAACAAAATGGAATTTGAAATATAGATTATAAATGTAACTTATAAATTGAAATAAACTTCATATACAAATGAGATTTGTAAATGTAAACTGTAAAGGTGATTATAATTTTGAAATAAAATTCCAGGGAAACATTTGAAATTGAAATGAGATAAAATTCCAGAGAATGTTTGAATATAGATTTAAAGGAATTGCAATTTCGAATTTTTGGAAAAAAAAATAAATTCCTTTGGGCTTGAAAACGATTTCAAAAAAAGTTTGAAGGAATAATAGTATTATTTTGGAAATATTTTGAGCTGTATTTGAAATCTTGTGAGATTTGGAAATTAAAAATATTTGAAATGTTGTTAAAGAGATAAAAGCACTAAACTCTTCCGGTCGTTGGAAAATAATTCCGATGGTAATCGCGACATCATCGGTGTTCATTTTCGAGTTTCCAAGAGAGGAATTGCTACCTGAATATTTTAAATTGGAATTTGTTTGCGAACTGGGTTTGGTTTTGAAATTCAAAGAGATAATTGAATTTGCCAAAAGATTGGATGCAGTTGATTTCAAAAGTGATTTTGAAATTTTGGGAAATTGTTTAAACTCTGGAATCTTATTTTAAATATTTATGGAATAATAAAAATATATTAGCTAAATAAAATGTATAATTCCGAGTTAAAGGTAAAATGTGAATGGAATTGATTATAAATAGATGAAAGTATGAAAAATAAATAATTTTGTGACTTATAAAATTTAGAAGTGGAATAAATTAGCCAAAATAAAATTGATTTGAATTTTGGGAAGTGAATGAAAATTCAAAACTTAAATTATAAAATAAATTGACCTCCAGTAAAATAGTTAAAGTGGTTTTGAGATAAAAACCAAATATTGGGTATAAAATTTGAATAAACTAATTGGTGATAAATTAGTTAATGAAATATGGAAATAGAAATGGAACTTGAATTGGTTAAATGAAATTCGAATACCAATTTAATGTGGCAAATGTTTAGTTTGCAAATAAATTATGAAATGAGTATTTGATGTAACCAATATGAAATGTGCCAAGATTAATAAATGGATTTAAATAAATTGAATGAGGATATGGAATGCGAAATAAATTGAACGGAATCAATTAAAATGAAATCAAATCAAGTATAGATTGAATTGGTATTAATTTAAAATAGTTATAAACTGGAATGAATATTCTTTTAAGTAAATATTTTTGAACTTGCACAAAAATAATAATTGTCGTTTGACGTAAACGAGATTGTATAAAATTATATGGGTTAACAGAAGCCAATAAAATTGGTTTTTGAATCAATTGTAATAAATATGGGCTTTTTTGGATGAAAAATAAATTGAATGTAAGCAATGAAGTGTAAATGAATTCAGCTTGGATTGTCGGTGAATTGAATATAATTGGAAGTATGAAATTCAAAATGGTTGACTGAATAAACTAATTTAAATTAGTTATTAGATGAAATTGGTTGGTAATTGAAATCAAATTAAGGATTTAAATTGGAAAGTGCTTATAAAATATATATATAACTTGAGTTTTAAAGTTGAAATAACTTGACGAAAAATAAAATAACTTAAGTAATATTTGAATAAAAGCTTGATTTAAGTAAAATTGTGAAATGGTTGTGTCGAATTTTATGAAATGATTTTAAAGAAAACTTGTTTGGTAAATGAAATGAAATTAGTAATTGAGTTAATTAATGTAAGTTATATTAATGAGAATGTGACTTCGGAAAAATGGGAGTTGGATTTCTTTTGGGATTAATTCATTTTAAATGAGTTTGTTTAGAATTAGAATGAAATTGAGTTAAGTAGAGAGTGGTGTAATTATTTGAATTGAATAGGATGGTTTGAATATGGATTGAAAGCATTTAATTGTGTGGAGCCTAATAAATTTGCTTATGGTAAGTGTTTAGTGGATATTGCTTACGTACATATGTGTTTAGCTATAGAAATTAAGTGGAATGTTAATAAGCTTTGTATATTTGTCACTTACATGTTTAATTTGAGTAAGTACAGGTTTTTGGAAGCCGTTGACTGGTTTTGCCCGCGCTAACAGCTAAAATAAATAAGCCGTTTGCTTAAAATGCTAAATAAGGTACGCCTACGCAATACAAATAGGAAATATGAACTGTTTTTCTGTTTTCCGACCGTGTGGGTCGATGCATATATATTTATATCTCTTATCAAATTGCAAAAGCTCCTCCTTACAAAGGAGACTCTGCCAAAAATTGTTGAAATTTTGGGAGTTAGAATTTTTTGAATCTTTTAAAAATTTTCACTAACGACAAATGATTTAAATTTGTTAAGCAAATAGAATTATAACTGAATGTTGAAATCTAATTTAAATTGTATATGTAAAGTAAGATGAACTGAAGATATTGTTCAAAGAAATTAAAGATAGAAAAGGTTTGCAAACAAACCTTTATTTGAGATACAAAAACAAATCAGTAAGTGGAATTAATTTAAGGAATGATTAATCGAATATCGTTTGAAATATGATGAATTGAACTTAGCGTTTTGAATTGGAAGGTGAATTAAACTCAAGTAAAATTGAAAATAAAATTGGGACAAAAGATGAGAATAAAAGTATTGAGGTTTGAAATTAATTCGCAAATTGAATATATTTGGAACTGGAATACAAAACGATTAAAACTGGAAGTTGTGACAAGGGAAAGTATGAATAAGTGAATAACAAGCAAAATAAATGAGAATGAAAAGGAAATTGATATAGTTGATAATCAGTTGGGGCAAATACGTAGGATGTACATATATTAATTTATTCGCATAGCTATTTGATCCAGATTCGAGCACATAATTTCGAGATAATTTTATCGATCCGAGTTAGGATTTTTCACTCGATTTTCGACGGCGAACCCTGGATATGGAATTTTGATTGATTCTAGAAATTCTCTATCATAGTTATGACTATGCAAGGAGAGTGAAGGTTTCTGATCAACAAACCATATCTGAGTCCGCACTAGGAAGTCAAGTGGACGATACTAGTTCGGAAGTGAAATTGTGTGATCGAGTGAGCGATCAGATTTGGTTTTGCGTACGGATGATGTATGTGCATCGTATGGGCTTAAATGGAATGAATATTGAAATTTTGAAAAGAAGTCAATAAAATAATTTTGAATGTTGTGATTGGATATTATTGCTAAGTAGAATATGCAGGTATTGTTAAAGAAAAGGATAAATGGGCTTTGATTGCAGAAGATAAATAAAATTTCTCAACAAACGGTATGTATTTAAATTTCAGTATGAAATTGGATTGGGTTTTTGGATCTGCCACTTGCCTTTTTGTTTTCCTTTTGGATTTGGGAGGCCGTAGAGCCATTTTGTAGTTGTACCGAGCTAGCCGTGCAAAGGAGACGCTGGCAAAATTTTCTAGAAATTTAGAGAGTTAGAAAAAAGAAAATTTTGATAATTTTAAATTTGATTTAAAACTGAAATTTGAATGATTGAGTAAGTAATATTGTTTGAAACTATGGGAAAGTTTGGAAAGATTAGTAAGAATGGTAATGGGTCTTTTATAAAAAGATAGTTGGTAAGATGTTGAATTGTTGGGTTTTAGGAATAAGTAAACGGGTATTGGACCATTCTTACTAACTAGTAATTTCGGGGACGAAATTCTTTTAAGGGGGGAGGAATGTGACGACCCAGAATTTTTAAGCATTTGAAATTGGAATATTTAATTAATTTAAAAAGAAATTAAAAGTTAATTTTTAACTTGAGTTCAAATATCACTATTTGTTTGATAATTAAATTATTGAGTTTAATAAATTGAAATTGAGTAAAATATTGAATCTGGAGTTTTGAGCCTGTTAAAAATAATTTGAAGGCTTATAAAATTTATATTGATAGTACTGAGGATAGTAAAAGTGTTAAAATTAAATTTGGAAGTGTTTTGTTAAGTTCTGAAACTTTACCGTTTAAATTGAATTTAAAATATAGCCTTCTGAGGCACAGTCATGGAATTCGACGAAACCAGTTCTATCGGATCCGTAATATTGTATTATTATCGGGTTTCAAATTTAGTAGTGAGCGGAGTTGTTATGTGAGCGTACGATACACAAACGCACTGAAATTTCTATCGAAAATTCAATTTAAATAATTTATATAAATAAGTTAACCGGTCAATTAACCTTACATCAAAACTTTTTCGTGCCACTGTAGCATGTGGGTGGACACGCAACCATCTTCTCTTGTTTCCCTTTTTCTTTACAAAAGTACAGGAAGACCATTTTAATAAGAAACCAAATCAAGCAAGGAAAATGGTCGATGCCTCTTTCGTTTTTGAAAAGAAACTAAATATTTTCAAATCGAATCTCGTTCGTATATAAAAGAAAATGTGGAAGTCACGCGATTTTAGGGCGGCGACTTGTGTAGCTCCGGTATCGCAAGGATGGCGCAGCGTTCGGTCTCGATTCATGGAAAGGAGATGATGGCTAGGGATTTCGTCGTAGCTTGAAGGTCGCGCCTTAGTTCATCGCGAAGCAGGCGGTGAAGTTGGATTCGAGCAGTGATTTAGGGTTTGGCCGCATGATTGGGTCAACGGTGGAGGTTTGAGCATCAGCTCAAGTCACGAGGCTTGAGTGTCGGCGGCATCGATTAATCGAAGACGCGGTCATTTGCTGGATCTCGACTGAGAATGGTTAAGGAGCGGCTTGCAAAGTCGAAAGGCTTGGTGTTCATGATCGTCGTGGTTCTGGCGCGTCGTAGTCAGGGTGGTCGAAGTGAATAAGCAACGACGAGGCAGCGTGAGGGTCTCGAGTTGTTTGGTAGAGGCGCGTGCTTTTGGGTCGGAGTTCTGTTCGATCTGGGATTCTCGAGAAGGAACGTTGTAGATTTATTTTCGTTTTCCAATCTAAAATATATATGTATGTAGATAGAGAGGAAGAAATAATTATATATACATAGAAAAATAAAATAAACAGTAATTTTAGTAGTCAGAGAAAATATGCAGTTTTTATATATATACAGAAGACAGAAATAATATATATTTATCTAAGATTTAGAAATGGGAATTTTAAATGGTAATTGGTTTGTCCGGTTGTTTGGAATATTAATAAAATCATCTAATATTTATAAAAAGTTTAAAATCAAGGAAACAAGCCAGTTTGGAATGGATTGCAAACAGCAAAATAAAAGGTGAGTTAATCTCACTCAGCTGAATTAAAATTAAATTTAAATGATTAAATTTAAATAATTGTTTGAATGGTTGAATTGATTGATGTACTATAGTATGGTATATTCTGGAATTGGCATATTATATTGTGCTAATGTCCGTGGATGCAGGGAAAACAGGTTGGAGGGATCCAACAGGATTCCTCAAAATTATTTAGAATTGTTCGATATTCTGTGTTATGGATATTTGATATTCTGTGATGAATATTATTATTAATCGGAAATATTAATTGCTATGATTTGCTTGAATATATTTCGGTGCACTGAGTTATCGAAATATATAGAATTGGATTTTTGAAAATAAAATAAAAGAGTAAATTTTAAGTAAAATAATTATACTGAATTTGAATAAATTAAGAATGAATTGGATGGAATGGAAATGAAATTAAAATACTAATAAATAATTTCGAGTATGGAGGAAAAAGGATTTGAACAAGCAGAAATTAATAAATAGTAAACTTAAGTGATATCAATTAAAGGAACAAAGAATTATTTTAAATTTCAAAGTTTAAATTTATTTAAAAGGATTAAGAAGTAATTTGAGAAATCTAAAATTGGAATTTTCAGTTAAAAGTATTTTAAATCATAATTAAGGAATAAAATCTGAAATTAAAGGATTTTAGAATAAATGAAGTAAGTTGGAAATCAATTTGGAAATTTGATTTAAGTGTTTGAAATTGGATATTTGGAAGAATAAATTCAAGGTGGGAATTTATTAAAGGAATGAGAAAAATTGTTTAAAAATAAATAGTGATATATTTTTAAAGGGATGTGAAGAGAAGTATATTTCCCTGAATAGCCAAGTACGGTTTACAAAGAATTTTTTTTTTAAAATATAAGATAAAAGTTTAATGTTGTTTTGAAAAGTATATTTTAGAAAATTTATTATTTCTGAATGTTTAAAATTCTAAAGTAAATATTTTTCAAATCCATTATTGTAATAATTATTTAAAGGTGACTTATTGTTTTGTTTTAAAAGGTGGAAACCTAGTTTTATATTATAAAGTAACCTTATTTTCAAATATTCGTATAGTATGTGTTTTTAATAAATTATTGAAGTAGATTTTAACTTAAATGTTTAAAGTATATTTCAAAGTAAAGTGATTTAAATTATTTTAAAAATCTTAAATTTTATGCTTGGTGATTTCAGTGGAAGTAGGAAATACTTGGAATTTATTCTGAGTAAGGAAGATAGTTTGAAACTATTTTCAAAAGGGTTTGAAAGTGGAAATTTATCTTGTGAAGATATTTTTGGGATAAATAAATAATTTGGGAAATTATTTATTGGTTGATGGTTGTTGTGAATATTAATTGATAGTTAAATAACCGACTATCAATATTGGCCAAATGCGCTGATCGTTTTGAAGAGACCGGGATCGAGATTAATTTCTCAAAAACCACTTCGATTCGATTTGTACGTTTCGTGGAGAAATGAGTTTGGATTCGAAGTTGGAGCAGTGAAGTGCAAGGGCTAGTCGCTACTAATCCTGAGGATATTTCCAAAATGGATGTAGTAGGAATAGTGCCTTCGGTTCCGTTCGAACCTGGGACGGACTTGTATGGATGAATGCTTTCAGAACATCGTCAGGTGGACGATGAGCATTCTAAGGGATTTGTTCTAAAAAGGTAACACTTATTCTCAAGCCTCATCAACCAGGAATGACTGAAAATCAGGGGTTATGTAGCAAGTCTAGGTGGATAGCACCCAAGCAGGGTGAGGTCATCCCTGTCCAGATGTCCCTTTTTATTTCGGCTTAGTGGGCGGTTGCTGATCCCAACCGCGGGGTGATCTCACTCGAGATTATCCAGTAAGGGGTAGTTCCGGTCTTGTGTTGCAGGGGAGCGGCCGTACTCCTCGGTACGGTGATCTAGGCCACGTACTGTGACAGGTGGTACCCAGTGCCTAGTCATTAGTTGGAAATCCGTTCTCCCTACGAGCCTTGTACGAGTTTTGTTTGTATTACCCACTCTGTGGCTAGTAGCTGCAATTTAATAATGTAACAATTTCGGCTATTTTATAAGTATTTGTATATAGACCCTATTATAATATCAGAGGATTTTTATAAAAATTGTTTAGCTATCGTCAGGTAAAAACCCGACATGTTTATTGTGGCGTGGTCTTACGAGATGCTTTGTTTTAAAAAGGATTTTGAAACTTTAATAATCAATTGAATGTGATTTTCTCACACTGGTATTCCAGACTGACTTGGTGTTATTTAACTGTAATGCTCGGGTCAGACCGAGTATTATATGATACAGGATTTGATGCTGGGAAGCTCAGGAGACGAGCTGGATGGTGATACGTACTCCCGTACTTGTTTATTATTCCGCTGTGTATCTAGTTGTATGTATTGACGTGGAACTCTGATGATGTATTCTGATGGTGTATGTATAAACAGTTATAGTTTTCTTTTGTGTAAAGATCTATTATTATATATTATATTTTATTCCGCTGCGTTGGTTAGATTCTGTTGTTTCTATTTTCTCCTTCTACCTCTTCTTCTTTAATTAAAATGGTTCGCATTTCTGTTCATCTTGAGTTGATTGGTGTAGAATAGCGTTGACTCAGCGGTACGGATTTACGGGTCGTTACAGGAAATCCTTTCGTTTTAGAAAATATTCGGTCTTCAACCACCGTCTTCAAATGCAATCTCATTTCATCATATCATTATTTGGAATGGGTTTTATGACTCAATGTCCCCTCCCGGCTAATCCGAATAATAAGCGTTTATTTTAAAAACAAGTGGATACATTCAGATCTAAATTAAGTCACAACAAATTTCCATTTTTGATCCGTTAAACAAAAGATTCCCTTTAAGTTTCGATGTGGTTTTCGGATAACCATTTGGAATCCCACCCCCAGTCACATCGAAATTCAAATGCCGTCTTAAAGGCCAATATTGATAGTCGGTTATTTAACTATCAAATAACATTCACAACAATCATCAGATTAAATAATTTTCCCAAAATTATTTATTTCGAAATATCTCGCAAGATATAAATTTTCCTACACTTCAACCCCTTGAAAATAGTTTTCAAACCACTTTCCTCTCGCGGAATAAATTTCAATTATTGTTTATTCCACTGAAAATTTGCCAAGTCTGAATACTTTAAAATAATTTAAATCGCTTATCCATAAACTTATACTTAGAAACGCTTAAATAAAAACTATTTTAAACACTTATTTAAAATATTAGTTATGAAATTTTATACCAATATCTCATATAAAACTTAAGCCCGACTAATTTTAAAAATAAAATTATTAGATAGAGTATAATTATTTAAATAACCATCTTCTAAATCAAATACTAGTAAAATATTTAAAATAATCACTTCTATAATTAACTTAATAAATATTTGCTTTAAAAATTTAAAAACAATTTAAGAAAATAATTTCTCTAAAAACATTCTTTTTAAAACCAGCTTTAGAACTTCTAATTTATATTTAAAAGCTACTTTGAGAACATACTCGGCTTTTCAGAGAAAATACACTTTCCATTCTAAAATAGTTCATTTAAATCAATTAATAAATCCTTATTGATTTATCTCAAATTTACATTCCAAATTCGTAAATTTTCTTTCCCCGCTTTTAAAAATAAACCCCAATTTATTTTTAAAAACAGATTACCCATTCTTTTATAAATTCCATCGTGAATTTATATTTCCAAATATCCACTGATATCTTTGTCCACTTTATAAATCCAGTTTATAAATTTCATAGTCTCATCCTTCTTTCAAAACACAGTTTCAAAGACAAAATCAATTTCCAAATCGATTTCCAAAATTTACTCCACTTAAAAATTACTCCTTTGCTTATCCAAATTTATTTCAAAACTCATTAATCCAATATTCACACCTATATTTATAAGTTCCATTTAAATCAGAAATACCGATTTCGTACTTGATTTCAAAATACTCCCTTTATTTCTCCCAAAACATTTAAAATCCGTTCCAAATTCCTTCTTTTAATTTATCCAATTCTTTAAAATTATTTTACTTAAAATTCTCTACTTTAATTTCCTTCAAAAAAATCAATTTTATATTTCTAGTATTTTAAAATACCAAAATATATTTGCTCAAACCATAGCCTTCAATAATTTCAACTGCAATATAATCAATCACAGATTATCAATAAAATCATATCATAGCATATGAAATAAAATCAAACATTTGAGGAATCCAGTTGGATCCCTCCAACCTGTTTCTCTGCATCCATATATGTTAGCATAATATAAAATACCAATTCCACTTCGAGGTGGAATATCGCGGTATATGGAGTCATCCGCTATTATGTTGGGCGCATAGGGCCTCATTCATTATATAATGCGGGAAATCAATCACTCCAATATATATATATATGCACTATAATATCATCCAACAGAATAAATTATTAAATTCGTCCAAGCACATCCAATAATTTAAATTTATCCATTTAAATGAGTGAGAAGATCTCATCTTTGCTTTTATTTGCAACCCGTTCCCAGTCCGACTTGATTTCTTCACGATTTTGACCTTGTATAAACAATTCGCGGTTTATTACCATTTGAATTAACCTCTCAATTTATTTCCATTTAAAAAATTAAATTTACTAATAATTAAATTAAATTTAACTAATAATTCCCTTAAAAATCTTGTAGTGACTAAATAATTAAATAAGTTTATTTAACAAATTAATCAATATAATACATTATCTAGAAATAAACTAATAAATTTAAAATATGTATATATCTGTCCAACATTTTTATATTTCTGTAATACATTCATGTATATATCTACACTATCACATTTAAATTGAAGTGGATAAACTGCAAATATTTTTTCCAAAATCTGAATGTATATAAATTTGGAAAACTGCACATATATGCCTTACGGTTATATACATTACCTAATATATATATACATATATATACACATTAATTTTAAATAAAAGTAAATAAATTATCTCGTACCTATTGGCAAAAAGCGAACCCAGGCTTAGCAAGTCCCTCAATAGCATTGCGCTCCACCACGTAGCCGTGCACGAGCTCTATCGTGTGAAACCCAAGCCTCGGCCTTCACTGCTCCTTGGCATTACTAACACGCGACTCCCAAACTCGATCAACCCATGCTCAACGACGAACCCCACGGCGCCCTTCTTCTTCGAGTTCACTGCCCCAGTTGAACGCCGCAACTCTCCCCCATCAGCATCGCACTCCTCCTTGGCCTCGATGTCGCCGTCGACGACCCATCGCGTGCTCACGCGCAACATCGTTTCTCTTTTTTATTTCTTCGTTGAGATTTCGATCGATTTTCGAATTTACAAAAGAAAGATGAGGACCACGCGATTTTTAAGTCTTCGGCCATTAAATTTTCTTGATTTGTTTGAAATGGCATGTAGAAGAAAAGGGGGATTTCGTTTTGAAATTTAGAGAGAGCGGACATGATTTTATTTCTTCATTCTTATATTTTTTTTATCTGGTTCGAATTTGATTTGGACGAGATATTCAATCTTTTTTTTCTCTAAACGGAGACGTGTGTAATTATGAACGACACGTGCTTTAAGTCTCTACACGTGTTGCAAAGGCTTGCAATAGTGTTTTAAATGAAATTACATTACTTATGTTTAAATTTAAATTCGAATTTTAAATCGTCCTGAAAATGAAGACTAGAATCTCGATCTCTTATCGAGGCATGCCGCCAGGCGTTTATAATGTTAAACCCCTATTCTGAACGCAATGAAAAAGGTTCCGAGCTCTAATTCGATCGTATAGAGAAGACAGCTTTTTGAACCAGTTATAATATTGAATTTTTGATTTAAATTTCAGCGCGTTTTTCTACCGTATGATCATACACAATTCCGAATACTACGGAAATTGAAATTCGATAGTAATACACTATTATGGATCCAATGGAACTGTTTTTGTCGAAATTCAAGACTGTGCCTCGTAAGGGTATTTTTAAATATCGATTTAAGCGATATAAATTCAAAATTGAAAAAATCACTTTCAAATTCAATTTAAACTTCTATTACCTTTAGTATTATAAATATAAATTTTCCAAGCCTTTGAAATATTTTTAACCAGCTTAAAAACCAAGATCCACTATTTAACCAATTTCCAATTATCAAATTCAATAATTTAACTACCAAACAAACAATGAAATTTGAAATTCAAGTTAAACTAACTTTCAAATATTTAACATCAATTAAATATTTCAATTTCAACTATCTAGAAATTCCGAATCATCACACACTGCCGTGCCAACTGACCTATGGCGATCCACTCCATACTCTAGTATGCCGATCCACACCACTAAGTCATCGAGCGGCTCTCACCGAACCAACTACGTCGAGCCACATCCCATGAAGTTGACCCGTAACAACAACTACTTTGACATGAGGTTGCCGCACGATGTCATGCCGAGCGACGTCTTATGCCGAGCGATGTCTCATGCCGAGCGATGTCTTATGCCGACCCACCTTATATCCCACTGAGCTACTGAGTGCCAACCTAAACTGAAGGACCTTAGGACTCAAAGCAACCGAGCTCCATTCCATACTTAGCCAGTTCCTTCCATCCCTACCAAGCCCCCTGACCGAACCACAATGCTGAGCGACCCATGATTTCCAGACTGAATGATCTATGCCGAACGACCAATGAATTCCAGACCGAGCGACTGATGCCAATTGACATATGACTTCCTCTCCACTTCTCGACCGATCCATACTTCCCAGGCCGAATAAACTTCCACCGAACCACACTTGCTAAACCCCCAGGCTGAGCCACCTCCAAGTGTCGAACCACCATTACCGAGCCACCCATGCCGAGCCACTTATGCCGAGCCTCATAAAAGACTCGAAGAAATCAACCGCATGACTCGAAGCTCGACTCCATACAACTCGAAGCAAATCCAGGGCAACTTGCGACTCATCGAAACCCAAGTTTCAAGTATCCAATAACCCTCTTCCATCGACTATGTCGAATCCTGGTTGTAAATCCATGATTATTATCCATGCTTGATCGTCCATTCATCCAGTTGACTAAAATCCATCGTATATCGATCTCGACAACCGGGCAACCAGTTTAGTTAAATCTGCCTGTCTATAGCCTTGCCAAAAGGTGAGTTAACAACCACTTTTACTTATTAAATTGATTCCTTTGATTAAATAATATTTATAAGTAAACTATTCATTAATAAAGTCCGTTTCTTTATTTTTAAATAATATTCACAAATGCTAATTAAGCTTCATTAACCCCTAGTCACTTTAGTAGTAAATGTAGAGTTCAAAACTCAATTAGTTAGCTTACTAGTTTTTCTTAAGCCATTTAAATCGGTTTCATTATGACTAGTTAATAATACACACTTAATCATATCATTTAGTTAGTCTCTAATCTATCACAACATCACATATAATCATTCAATTTACCAAAACCCAACTCTTAGCTTACTAACTATTTTCAAAAAATAGTTACTAAAGTATTAAAAAAATAACGAGTTACTATAAATATGTTTATAACATGTATATAAGTTTAAATTAATCCATACAACCTCTAAATCACTTCATATAATTCCATATTAATCAATAAACGAAATATAAAGATTAACATGTAAATATAGATGGATAGCCATCCCACTCACCTTGATTTTGCCTAAATCAAGCTCTTATCACCAGAGCACACTCCAAAGCTCTCTTGAAATCATAGATGAAGCTCCAGATCACAACTTCATCCTATTTCCTTGATTGGTTTTGTAGGGAATCAGATCTGGTTCACTGACCCAACGACTAAAATTTCCTTGCAGGTCTGGAGTCGAGCTTTAGAAATTTCTCAGTCACCTCAAGAATCCGACTCAAGTGCTCCTCTTTAACAATCAAGTGAAATCCCTTTCTTTACTAGTGCAAATCGCCTAGAAAATCTGCATTCATACTGATAGAGTTAGGGGTATGCGTTAGGGGCAGTTACGTAATTTATTACATATATCAAACTCAATAACCAATCATGTTCAAAATCAAAGGTATTTTTATCTATTATATACTTGAAATAATATGGTTCTATTAATTAATTAATTTAATTAAAAGTATATTTAATAGAAAATCCATAAATGATATGTTTTGCAATAGTAGTTACAAAGTGTTGTAACCATGAGTAATTTATCGTAATAAAAAAATATACCATTTTAAATGTTCCTAGTCAAGATGCATCGAGACTGGATATCGAGAATCCGATGAGACTAGAATACGTAATGCTCTCCAAATTTTGGACATTGTATTACTTATGGTTGTTGGAAGCACCTAGGGTTATGTACTGATAGATATTTGATAACAATGGTATGACTCGCTAGATAGTTTTTTGTTGGTTAATATAACTAAGGTCAAACAAAAAAAATCGATGTAGATGATCTACATAGTTATATCGACATAAGAATACTATGGATCTTTAATATGAATGCTACGCTTTGACTTTAGATAATCATGACATCGCGTCCATCAAGTGACTATAGTTGGATTGAGTGGAAGTATAGGAAGTGAAGACTTTTCAAGAGAGGATTCGTCTCATAAGTTATATATGGTTAGTATCGCGGTCAACTCAAATCATCTTAAAGTTAAAGTCTCTAGCCAAACAATTTGGATAACAAAAATTGTTATTGTTGAACCAAGAACTTTGTGTTTGGTATATAGAATTGAATGTGGATGATGTTGGAATTTTGATCATTACCAAATTCAACAAGTCCAAAGTGATGTAGTTTTGATGAAGAGAATTGGTGTAAATAAATGTCACAACCGGGTAACGCGTAATAAAGTGACTACCGAAACTAAGTATAAATTTGCTAAAACGTCACACCACTTGCTAAATGAAGCGTGAACGTTAACATTTGAATAGTTCGATGTTAACCGCTGACTAAATTTACATCCAACGTGTTACACAACTGATATGATGAATTCTTTTTAATACAAATGATTTAATTAGTTGATAATTGTTATAAATTAATTAAATCAATTAATATTTATGAAATATTAATTATAAAATTTAGAATATGATTTGAGGAATAAATACTATTTGTAACGACCCGGAATTTTGGAAAAATATTTTAATAAATATTAAATCTAATTTAAATAAAATACAAGCTCTTCAATTTATAAATAAATAAGATCTTTGAATATTTTCCAGTTATCTATGTGTCTGCAAATGAAATTTTAATTTTAAAATCTAAAATAAATCATGCATTGTTCAATAAAACCAAAAGTTGTATATTATCAATATTTAATATAATACATATAAAAGGGTAATCTAAGTAATAATGTTTAGAATAAGAAATCCAATCAATATTTCAATATGAATATAAAAAACATAAGTATTAAATATAAAATATAAGATGTATACATAAATATAAAATATATAAATACAAGTATATGTTATAAATCAAATGTTTGAAAATTTAATTACAAATAGAATACAACTAATATGCTAACAATAACTTTTAAACAAACATATCAGAAAGTTTGAAAAGTATAACCTGTATATATAAATGAATAATGCAAAGAAAACAAGACAAGCTATACATATATATATATATATGCTCACAAAACAAAGAAATGATGCTAAGTATAAAATGAACTAAGACAAATTATAGATTATACGTGCTCATGAAACACAAAGTCAGGCTACACTTGGAAAAAAAATACAAGTTAAGTAAGAAATGAACAAAGTAACATATGTATGCTCATCAGATTTCTAAACCAGGTTTTACAAACCTGAAAGAAAGAAAAAAAATATAGTACAAGATGATAAATTACACAAGACAAAATCAATAAATATATTCACATTTTTCATCTTTTCAACCACCATCTTGTTGAGAGAAAAAAAATCTCTGGCCGACCTTATGAAATGTTCTTAGTACAAACAAAAATCTTACATCAAATCTTACAGCCTGCAATTTTTTTATATATATCATAGCTTGTATCATCTTTCGTTCACAATTCAAAACTAAGTTTATAAAAAAAAAGGGAAGATAAACATCTTATTTTACAAACTCAAGCAAAATTCAACATCAAGGCAAAACAGATTCTCAGGAATTCAAGACTGCAGCTTCAACACAACACTTACTTTCTGTTCAACAGTTATTAAGTGAGTAAACTTAATTATTTTCAATTTAAACTTGTATCTTTAGCTTACAATTGGTATGTGCTTGATATCTGCTTGCATAAGAATCCCTGAGTACTTTCTGTTGCTCTGGTAGCATATATAATTGTTCTTCAGAAATATTGAGTATCTGAACAAAGTAAGCAAAGAAATTTATAAACACTTATTCATATAATTGTTTGAACTTTGGTGTTGTTACTGATTCAAGTTGTTTATCTTAAACATAGGCCTACAAACTTGTTTTAGAGTTTAACAGTATGTTATAAATACTGTATTTCAAGTTACAAGTAAAATAATTAAAAGGATCAAAATTCGAATGTTTAAATTTATAAATTCAATAGCATATTTAGATTTCATACACATAATTATGATTTTTAGCATAAAAATTATGATTTTTAAGCAAGGGTATTAAGAGCAGTTTTAAAATGAAACTAAAATGGATTTTTGTCAATCCTGGATGATTGGGTTAATTTTAATTGTTGTAAATCCATATGAAGCAAGCTTGTAATTTGTTTAACACAAGAAAAATGCTAGAAAATTTATTCAATGAAGGAATCTTGATTTTGAATCAAAGGTAGGGTTTAGTGCTTATATTTTCAATGCTCTGTAAAAAAATTGTTTGCGGCTCCATTAAGCAACCGAGTTGAACGCGACTCCAGGAGGGGTGAGGGGTGAGTGTGGTCGAAGTTTGGGTGAAGTACCATAGTCTCTGGTGGTCGTCGTTGATGGGCCGAGACGTTTTTATTCCAGTATGTACGTACGGCAGTTAGAGCTTCAGGCAAATTTTCAATTTCATCTTGTATTTGAAAATATGAGTTTCGTTTTCGATGCTAGGGACGATTTGGGGTTTGTGGGGGCTGTCGCGAGTCGCCAGAGGCGAAGCGAACCACCTTGCACGTGCACGGTGGTGAAGAGGTGTCTGGCGAGTTAACCTGGGCGGTCACGTGCGCGTGCTCGTGATATTTGGGTGGTTGCTTCGAACTTGACTTCGGGTCGTTTACGTGAGTGGCTTCTGCAGTAATTTATAACTTTAACTTAAAAAAAAAGGGAAGAAGAAAGGTTACAGGAAAGAAAGGAAGAAAATGGATGAGGAAGAGACGCAGGGAAACGCACGGGGAAGTCTCGAGACTGTCTCGAGTAGGGAAGGGGTTTGTCTCCGGTACCTTTCTCTTTGGACGTGCATAATTTTGTTTTAGTATGTGTTATAACTAAGTTAATTTAGTAATTCGTTAGTTAGGTTAATATTTGATTTAAAGGTTTAATAAGGTATGTAAGGATAGGTGATCAATAATAAGTAATTAGAATGTTAATTAATTTATGCTTGAAATTTTAAATTGATAACTTTAAATTAATTTTGGTAATTAAAAATAAATCATATGTTAAATCAATTTAAATCTTAAGGATGTAGCTAATTACTTAAAAGTTTAATTAAAGATTATATAGTTAATAAAATTGATAATAATAGATTAATTAAATAATTTGTGATAAGTAAATAACTAATTAATTTTAATAAGTAAGTTATTAATTAATAATTAAGAATCAACTAATTAATTGAGTAACTAAGTAATAATAAATGAATAAAAATTAATTAATTAAACAATTAATTAGAGATTAGTTGATTGATAAATTAATAATTAATGATTAACTAAGTAATTAATTAACCATTAATAAGTAAGTTAATCAGTGATTAATTAAAGTGAAGTAGTTTATTCTTAAGCAATTAATTAAGTTAAGTAAACCAAAACTGTTCTGGTAGGAATTGGTAATTCTGTTTGATTGACTTTGATATCTGTTGATGATATTTCTGTGATATGTTATAATATATTATGGATATCTGTGATAACTGTGTATGATCTATCTGTTATATCTGTTATGTGAATTCTAATATTAAATTGAACTTTTAAGTTAAATAGACAACTTGGCCTTTAAAATGGCGTTTGGATTCCGATGAGACCGGGATCGGAAGAATCAATTTTGATTCTCCGAAAACCACATCGATCCAAATTAAACGATAGGTTGTGACTTATCATTTGGTGATCGAGATGGTGTTTCAGAATACAAGGGTTATCGTCGTTAACTCTGAGGGTGATTCCAAAATGAGTGTAATGAGATAATGCCTTCGGTTTCGTTCGAACCCGGAACGAACTTGTATGGCTTGAATGCTTTCAGCACATCGTCAGGCGGACGATGAGCATTCTAAGATATGTTCAATAAAGGTAATCGCAGCCTCAAGCCTCATCAACCGGGAGTGGCTAAAACAGGGGAGATGCAGCAAGGTTAGGTGGGTCATGCCCAAGCATGACAAGATATTCCCCTGTCTAGGTGTCCCTTTTTATTTCGGCTGTGTGAGCATTTATTGGCCACAACTGCGGGGTTATCTTGTTCGGGACTGTTTAGTAAGGAATGGTTCCGGCCTTGTGTTGTAGGGGGTCGGGAGTGATCCTCGGTACGGTGATCTAGGCCCCGTACTGTGACGGGCGGTACCCCAGTAGCCCTGCCATTGTTGGAAACCCATTTTACATACGAGACCCTACGGTTTTGATTTGTATTACCCACTTTCGTGGCTAGTAGCTGGAATTTAATAGATGTAACAATTTCGGCTATTTTCTATTTACTTGAAAACCCTAGACACTATTATAATATCACTGAATTTCCTATAAAATGTTTTGGTTAGCGTAAGGTAAAAACTTACCCGTATTTATTTGTGGGGAGTCTTACGTGATACTTTATTTTCAAATGATTTTCAAAGTTAAGCAATTTAAACTTGTTTACGCATACCAGACCCATGTCTGACTCGAAGTTTATATTATTTTTTTCATAAACTCTTGGGTACTCAAATTTTTATGAGTAGCCAAGTGATAGGTATTAGAAGTGTTGATTTTATGGACAAGCTTTTGGGAAAGAAGACCAGACGTATGTATCTATATATGTAGTTCCGCTATGTAGTTAGTGTATGCTGCATTTTGGATGTATGTATGGACATATATGTATATGACAGTCCTGTTATATGATATTGTATGACTCTGATGTATATATAACTATGTAATAGTTATGTGATGTATTATATTTTGTTCCATTCCGCTGTGAGATTCTGATGTTGTTGTTCTTTCTTTCTATTCTTTTTCTATTTCTATCCATTTCTTTCTTAATGATGAAACGTCTTTCTGGGGTTAGAAAGGCGGGTCGTCACAGTTGGTATCAGAGCGATAGGTCGAGCGAATACCTAGGCTCTTGTGTTATATCTATCTTGAGAGTGCGTATTTGTATTTTGATATAATTATATCTATCTATCTAAAATTTGTTGAGTTACCTGTTCAGGTGACTGACATGAGTTCCGGAAAAAGAGGTAGAGTCAGGGCCAGTACTTCAACAGATGATGGACGGAGTCCAAATGCTAGTGAGGCTGTCAATCCAGTACCACCTCAAGTTAGTTTTGCAGCTTTATGCAAGGATTTCAAAAATCTTGGAGGCCAACCATTCAAAGGTTCTGAGTCAATAATTGAAGTTCAAGACTGGCTACGCTCTTGCGAACGCATTTTCAAGAGCATGAAATTGTCGGATGAGCGTAAGAGGCATATGGCATCGTGGAAATTGCAGGGTAGTGTAGCAGCATGGTGGGATTCAACTATTGCAAATATTTCTGAGGATGACATTTCATGGGACAGCTTTAAGGATTTGTTTGAAGAGAAGTTTATGCCAACGACAGGGAGAACCCAATTGTATCTGGATTTTCTGTATTTGAATCAGGGTAGTATGCCTATTTCGGAGTATGAAACCAGATTCAACGAACTCTCTTGTTATTGTCCAGGACTGATCGATACTCCTCTTAAAAA
Organism: Allium cepa; assembly: GCA_030765085.1. Taxonomy (NCBI): domain Eukaryota; kingdom Viridiplantae; phylum Streptophyta; class Magnoliopsida; order Asparagales; family Amaryllidaceae; genus Allium; species Allium cepa. Next base: position 252,125,731 of record CM060943.1, read on the forward strand.
GAATGAGAAATTTGTGCAAGGATTGTGGCCTGAATTCCATGGATAATTGACGGTGCTTTTGAAGGGATCTTTTGTTGATTTGATTGATATGACATTGAGATTTGAAAGTTTGATGAGTAAGAAGTCAGTGGATCCAGTTGCAGCTTTACGTGGGAATTTCACTAATTCAAATAAGCAAAAGTTCGATCCTAAATGGAGAAAGCCAAATAAGAAGAAACCTGGGAATAACAACGGACCTCGCAAGTGCTACATTTGTCAACAGGAAGGGCATTTGGAAAATAAATGTCCTGGAAAAGGATTCCAGGAGCAACAATAGCAACCACATCAGAGTGGCCCAGGATCAGCTATGGTACAGAGATCATTATGCTTTAATTGTCATCAGCCAGGACACATGATCAAGAATTGTCCACTTCTGCAGAGGGCACCTCAGAATAAAGTTTTTGCTTTGGAAGCCGGACCATCTTCTTCTTCGATGGGCAAAGGAGTATTAGAAGGTACTTTACTTTTAGATGGAAAATATATTAGAGTTTTTTTGATTCGGGTGCTTCCTTGAGTTTTATTTCTTTGGACTCTATTGAAAAGTTCTCTCTTACCCCTAGTTCTATAGACAGTCCTATCTTGGTATCTAATCCTATAGGAGGGGTGACCAAATTAGACACTATCTGTAAGGACTTGAAGATCTCTTATCTATCTCACAGTTTTTCTTGTGACCCGTATGTGTTGAATTTTAAAGGATTTGATCTTATTTTGGGAATGGATTGGCTGGACAAGTATAAAGCCGTTTTGAATTGTGATGAAAGAACAGTTTCGTTGGAAACTGATCTGGGTAGAATTTCCAAAGTGTCGTGTGATAATTCAGGAATTCACTTGAGCAGTCTTTTGCATGGAATTGAGACTTCTGAAAAGAGAGTTGAAGATATCGATGTGGTTCAAAATTTTGCTGATGTATTTGAAGAAGTTAAGTGTCTGCCACCACATCGAGAAATAGAGTTCCGTATTGATTTGATTCCAGGAGTTGTGCCAGTGATTCAGCCCAGTAGGAGAATGGCTCCTAGGGAAAGAGAAGAGTTAATTAAGAAGACTCAGGATCTTTTAGAGAAGGGGTTGATTTGACCCAGTTTTTCTTGTTGGGGTTCGGCTGCAGTGTTTGTAACCAAATCGGATGGATCACTGAGGTTCTTTGTGGATTATAGAGAATTGAACAAAGTGACTATCCGTAACAAATATCCTCTTCCTCGCATCGATGATCTTTTTGACCATTTTCATGGTGCTTCTATCTTTTCTCAATTGGATCTAGCTTCAGGTTTCCACCAGTTGAGGGTAGATGAAGACAGTATTCCCTTGACTGCATTTAGGGGACCGAATTGTTTCTATGAGTGGTTGGTTATGCCGTTCGGATTAACCAACGCTCCTGCCTACTTCGTTGACCTCATGAACCGAGTCTTTAGGGATGTGTTGAATAAGTTTGTTCTGGTATTCATTGATGATATCTTGGTCTATTCCAAATCTGAAAAAGAGCACAGGGAGCATTTGAGGATTGTATTGGAGACTCTGAGAAAGCATGTGTTGAAGGCGAAGTTTTCGAAGTGTCATTTCTAGAAATTGGAGGTTAAATTTTTGGGGCACATTGTTTCTGGTGAAGGCATTTCTGTAGACCCATCGAAAGTTGAAACTATTCTGGAATGGAAACAGCCAGAGACACCGACAGAAGTTCGCAGTTTTCTGGGATTGGCTGGCTACTACAGGAAATTTATCAAGGATTATTCCAAGATTTCTTCGCATCTGACTAAGCTGACCAGGAAGGGAGCGAAATTCAAATGGACACCTCAGTATGAAGAAGCTTTTCAGGAATTAAATATAAGGTTAACTAGTGCACCAGTACTTGCTATTCCGGATGGGAAAAGCAAATTCGAGGTTTGCACTGATGCTTGTATAGTTGGTTTGGGAGCAGTTCAGATGCAGAACGGAAGGGTTATTGCGTATGCTAGTCGGCAATTGAAGCCACATGAGAAAAACTACGCTACGCACGATCTTGAATTGCTAGCCATTGCTTTTGCTTTGAAAATTTGGAGACATTATCTTTTGGGAGAGAAATTCGAATTGTTCATGGATCACAAACCGTTGAAATATCTATTCTCTCAAAAAGATCTTAATCTGAGACAGCAGCGGTGGGTTGAATTTCTTGCATCCTATGATTTGGATATTTTGTATACTCCGGGGAAAGCGAATGTCGTAGCTGATGCTCTCAGTAGGAACGCGGTTCTATCTCTTCTGGAAGTGGTTCCATCTCTTATTGAAAGGATCTCAAGCAAGCAAGAATCTGATAAGATGTTGAGGAGGATCATCGAAAGAGTCAGGAAGGGTCAGTGTCCCAGTTTTGAAATTGATGGCCAAGGAACACTAAGGATTAACGGAAGAATCTGTGTTCCGAATGATAGGGATCTAAGGCAGGAAGTGTTGTCTGAAAGTCATCGCTCCAAATTGAATATTCATCCTGGAATTTCGAAGATGTACAAAGACATGAGGAGAGTATTCTGGTGGCCGGGTATGAGAAGGATGTTGCTAGATTTGTGAACAGTTGTGCCATCTGCCAACAAGTTAAAGGTGATCAACAGAAATCTGCCGGATTATTGCAACCTTTGGAAATTCCGAGTTGGAAATGGGTGATGATCTCGATGGATTTTATCGATGGTTTGCCTAGAACCAGGAAAGGGAATGACGGTATATGGGTTATTGTGGATCGTTTAACTAAGAGTGCCCATTTTATACTAGTTAAGGCAACCCGCACTGCAGTTTCTTTGGCGGAAATTTTCTTGAAGGAGATAGTTAGATTGCATGGTGTTCCAGTCAGCATAGTAAGTGACCGTGATCCTATTTTCACTAGCAAATTTTGGAAAGCTCTGCAATCAGCAATGGGAACAAATTTGAGATTGAGTACAACCTACCATCCTCAAACGGACGGACGGACGGAGAGGCTTAATCGTATTCTTGAGGATATGCTGCGGGCTTGTGTTTTAGATTTTGGAGGATCGTGGGAAGACCATCTTCATCTAGTGGAATTCTCTTATAATAACAGTTATCAAGCAAGTATCAAGATGGATCCTTATGAAGCTTTATACGGAAGACCGTGTAGATCCCCATCTTGTTGGATTGAATCGAAGGATCATTTTGTGCTCGGACCCGATCTTATTCGTGAAGCTTCTGCGAAGGTTGAGCTTATCAAGAAAAGGATGAAAGCTGCTCAAGATCGACAGAAGAAATATGCTAACCGTAGACGAAGGCCATTGGAATTTGAGATAGGAGACTTGGTTTTTGTCAAATTTTCCCCAATTAAAGGTTCTATAAGATTCGAAAAAACGGGAAAACTTGCTCCGAGATACATTGGACCATTTCGAGTGCTGGAGAGAATTGGAGCTGTAGCCTACAGGATTGAATTGCCAGAATGGATGTCTGGGATTCATAATGTGTTTCATGTATCACATTTGAGGAGATTTGTTCATGATCCATCACTGGTTGTAGAACTAGTAATTCAAGAAGATTTGGAAGTTGAACCCATTTTAACTGTGGTCAGAAATCCAGTTCAGATTGTGGATCGAGATGAGAAGCAACTCAGGAACAAGGTAGTGAAACTCGTCAAGGTGCAATGGAGCGAGGATCGCAGAGATTGTACCTGGGAAACTCTCGATAGTTTTAGAAAAACGTATCCGGATTTGTGTCCGGATAGCTAGGGGAGTTTGTTTGTATTGTTGTTTGGATGCTTTATTTGTTGGTTGCTAATGTACGAATGATATGTATGTTCGTATTTGTCGCTATAAAAACTTTTGAATTATCTTTGTTTTAAATTTCGGGGACGAAATTCTTTTAAGGGGGAAGGAATGTAACGACCCGGAATTTTGGCAATATATTTTAATAAATATTTAGTCTAATGTAAATAAAATACAAGCTCTTCATTTTATAAATAAATAAGATCTTTGAATATTTGCCAGTTATCTATGTGTTTGTAAATGAAATTTTAATTTGAAAATCTAAAATAAATCATGTATTGTTCAATAAAACCAAAAGTTGTATATTATCAATATTTAATATAATACATATAAAAGGGTAATCAAAGTAATAATGTTTAGAATAAGAAATCCAATCAATATTTCAATATGAATATAAAAAATATAAGTATTAAATATAAAATATAAGATGTAAACATAAATATAAAATATATAAATACAAGTATATGTTATAAATCAAATGTTTGAAAATTTAATTAACAAATAGAATACAACTAATGTGCTAACAATAACTTTTAAACAAACATATCAGAAAGTTTGAAAAGTATAACCTATATATACAAATGAATAATGCAAAGAAAACAAGACAAGCTATACACATATATATATGCTCACAAAACAAAGAAATGATGCTAAGTATAAAATGAACTAAGACAGATTATAGATTATACGTGCTCATGAAACACAAAGTCAGGCTACACTTGAAAAAAAAATATAAGCTAAGTAAGAAATGAACAAAGTAACATATGTAGGCTCATCAGATTTCTAAACCAGGTTGTACAAACCTGAAAGAAAGAAAAAAAATATAGTACAAGATGATAAATTACACAAGACAAAATAAAAAAATATAGCCACATTTTTCATCTTTTCAGCCACCATCTTGTCGAGAAAAAAAAAATCTCTGGCCGACCTTATGAAATGTTCTTAGTACAAACAAAAATCTTACATCAAATCTTACAGCCTTCAATTTTTTTATATATATCATAGCTTGTATCTTCTTTCGTTCATCAATTCAAAACTGAGTTTATAAAAAAAAGGGGAAGATAAACATCTTATTTTACAAACTCAAGCAAAATTCAACATCAAGGCAAAACAGATTCTCAGGAATTCAAGACTGCAGCTTCAACACAACATTTACTTTCTGTTCAACAGTTATTAAGTGAGAAACTTAATTATTTTCAATTTAAACTTGTATCTTTAGCTTACAATTGGTATGTGCTTGATATCTGCTTGCATAAGAATCCCTGAGTACTTTCTGTTGCTCTGGTAGCATATATAATTGTTCTTCAGAAATATTGAGTATCTGAACAAAGTAAGCAAAGAAATTTATAAACACTTATTCATATAATTGTTTGAACTTTGGTGTTGTTACTGATTCAAGTTGTTTATCTTAAACATAGGCCTACAAACTTGTTTTACAGTTTAACAGTATGTTATAAATATTGTATTTCAAGTTACAGGTAAAATAGTTAAAAGGATCAAAATTCGAATGTTTAAATTTATAAATTCAATAGCACATTTAGATTTCATACACATAATTATGATTTTTAGCATAAAAATTATGATTTTTAAGCAAGGGTATTGAGAGCAGTTTTAAAATGAAACTAAAATGGATTTTTGTCAATCCTGGATGATTGGGTTAATTTTAATTGTTGTAAATCGATATGAAGCAAGCTTGTAATTTGTTTAATACAAGAAAAATGCTAGAAAATTCATTCAATGAAGGAATCTTAAGTTTGAATCAAAGGTAGGGTTTAGTGCTTATATTTTCAATGCTCTGTAAAAAAATTGTTTGCGGCTCCATTAAGCAACCGAGTTGAACGCGACTCCAGGAGGGGTGAGGGGTGAGTGTGGTCGAAGTTTGGGTGAAGTACCATAGTCTCTAGTGGTCATCGTTGATGGGCCGAGACGTTTTAATTCCAGTATGTACGTACGGCAGTTAGAGCTTCAGGCAAATTTTCAATTTCATCTTGTATTTGAAAATCTGAGTTTCGTTTTCGATGCTAGGGACGATTTGGGTTTTGTGGGGGCTTTCGTGAGTCGCCAGAGGCGAAGCGAACCACCGTGCACGTGCACGGTGGTGAAGAGGTGTCTAGCGAGTTACCCTGGGCGGTCGCGTGTGCGTGCTCGTGACATTTGGGTGGTTGCTTCGAACTTGACTTCGGGTCGTTTACGTGAGTGGCTTCTGCAGTTATTTATAACTTTAACTTAAAAAAATATGTATATAATGGGAAGAAGAAAGGTTACAGGAAAGAAAGGAAGAAAATGGATGAGGAAGAGACGCAGGGAAACGCACGGGGAAGTCTCGAGACTGTCTCGAGTAGGGAAGGGGTTTGTCTTGGGTACCTTTCTCTTTGGACGTGCATAATTTTGTTTTAGTATGTGTTATAACTAAGTTAATTTAGTAATTAGTTAGTTAGGTTAATATTTGATTTAAAGGTTTAATAAGGTAAGTATGTAAAGATAGGTGATTAACAATAAGTAATTAGAATGTTAATTAATTTATACTTGAAATTTTAAATTGATAACTTTAAATTAATTTTGGTAATTAAAAATAAATCATATGTTAAATCAATTTAAATCTTAAGGATGTAGCTAATTACTTAAAATTTTAATTAAAGATTATATAGTTAATAAAATTGATAATAATAGATTAATTAAATAATTTGTGATAAGTAAATAACTAATTAATTTTAATAAGTAAGTTATTAATTAATAATTAAGAATCAACTAATTAACTGAGTAATTAAGTAATAATAAATGAATAAAAGTTAATTAATTAAACAGTTAATTAAAGATTAGATGATTGATAAATTAATAATTAATGATTGACTAAGTAATTAATTAATCGTTAATAAGTAAATTAATCAGTGATTAATTAAAGTGAAGTAGTTTATTCTTAAGCAATTAATTAAGTTTAAGTAAACCAAAACTGTTCTGATAGGAATTGGTAATTCTGTTTGGTTGACTTTGATATCTGTTGATGATATTTCTGTGATATGTTATAACATATTATGGATATCTGTGATAACTGTGTATGATCTATCTGTTATATCTGTTATGTGAATTCTAATATTAAATTGAACTGTTACGTTAAATAGACAACTTGGCCTTTAAAATGGCGTTTGGATTCCGATGAGACCGGGATCGGAAGAATCAATTTTGATTCTCCGAAAACCACATCGATCCAAATTAAACGATAGGTCGTGACTTATCATTTAGTGATCGAGATGGTGTTTCAGAATGCAAGGGTTATCGTCGTTATCTCTGAGGGTGATTCCAAAATGAGTGTAACGAGATAATGCCTTCGGTTTCGTTCGAACCCGGAACGAACTTGTATGGATTGAATGCTTTCAGCACATCGTCAGGCGGACGATGAGCATTCTAAGATATGTTCAATAAAGGTAATCGTAGCCTCAAGCCTCATCAACCGGGAATGGCTAAAACAGGGGAGATGCAACAAGGTTAGGTGGGTCATGCTCAAGCAGGACAAGATATTCCCCTGTCTAGATGTCCCTTTTTATTTCGGCTGTGTGAGCAGTTGTTGGCCACAACTGCGAGGTTATCTTGTTCGGGACTGTTCAGTAAGGAATGGTTCCGGCCTTGTATTGTAGGGGGTCGGGAGTGATCCTCGGTATGGTAATCTAGGCCCCGTACTGTGACGGGCGGTACCCCAGTAGCCCTGCCATTGTTGGAAACCCATTTTCCCTACGAGACCCTACGGTTTTGATTTGTATTACCCACTTTCGTGGCTAGTAGCTGGAATTTAATAGATGTAACAATTTCGGCTATTTTCTATTTACTTGAAAACCCTACACACTATTATAATATCACTGAATTTCCTATAAAATGTTTTGGTTAGCGTAAGGTAAAAACTTACCCGTATTTATTTGTGGGGAGTATTACGTGATACCTTTATTTTCAAACGATTTTCAAAGTTAAGCAATTTTAACTTGTTTACTCATACCAGACCCATGTCTGACCCGGAGTTTATATTTTGTTTTTCATAAACTCTTGGGTACTCAAATTTTTATGAGTAGCCAAGTGATAGGTTTTGGAAGTGTTGATTTTCTGGAGAAGCTTTTGGGAAAGAAGACCAGACGTATGTATCTATATATGTAGTTCCGCTATGTAGTTAGTGTATGCTGCATTTTAGATGTATGTATGGACATATATGTATATGACAGTCCTGTTATATGATATTGTATGACTCTGATGTATATATAACTATGTAATAGTTATGTGATGTATTATATTTTGTTCCATTCTGCTGTGAGATTCTGATGTTGTTATTCTTTCTTTCTATTCTTTTTCTATTTCTATCCCTTTCTTTCTTAATGATGAAACGTCTTTCTGGGGTTAGAAAGGCCGGTCGTCACACTATTTTATATTTATAATAGTTATAAATATATATCGATCGATATACGATATCGGTAAGCAATTAAATTAGATTTATTTAATAATATTTATTTGGGATTAAATGAGTTTAATGCCCATTAAAGGGGATGGAAATTTGAACCAAAAGGATGTTGGGGCAGCTAAAAAATGGGTTAGGGGTATTTTAGATGGATGGCTCGAATTTAGGGAGAATGGATACGGGATTTGATCCACCTTTCTCTCTATTCCTTCCTCTATAAAGGAACTCATAACCCTAATGCATCACAGACTTTTTGGCTGCCATTTTCATCTTCTTGCTGGCCGATAACACCAACACAAGGCTCTATCAAAGTTCATTTCAAATCAATTTCAAATCGATAACTATTGGATAGTCAGTGGTCTACAATTCAAAGATTACCAGTGTGCCAAATTGAGAAGAATTCTAAGGAGGGCTATTCGTTATAGCAACCTGTACTTCAAAGCATAGTTTTGGTATGTTTTATTATTTCATATAACTCATAATTTATGTATAATATTTCATTGCTTGTAAATTTATGTATCATAATTATATTGTTAGTTAGGTGAGATTACAATATGCATGAATGTTGTCGCATATTGAATGGTTATGTTTATGTATGTATAATAATTTTTTTATAGATTTGATGTATACACAGCAGAAATAATTTAATTTAATTTATATAATTCTATTAATTAATTATATTTATATTAATATCATATTAATAAAATTTAAATGACCTATAATTCATTATGCCACAATATCATGTTAAAAATTAATCCTATATTTTGTATATGCATATTATAATAAATATACTTTTGGGAAATAACAAAATATTTTGAAAATTATTTACTATTTTTAATATTATTTAAATCAAAATAAAGGTTATATAATTAATATAAAATAATATATATTTTGAAAATTATATTTTAAATTTATAAAAAAAATTATCATCGTATTATTTTTCGGCCAAAATAAATTTAAAAATCAAATGTATTATTTCTAAACAATCATTTATAATAACCATCATAATTAATTAAATAATGGAAAATATAAATTTAACTCGGAATATTATGGAAAATTTTCCATGACCTTATAATATAATATTTAAATCAAAAAATTTAAAATTATAAAAATATGTTACAAAAGTAATTTTAATATTATTTTAATGTTTACTGGCTAATATATTAATATATAAATAATTTAATGATATAAAATTATTATAAAATATTTTTTATGCGGTGTGTCGTATTTGGAATGTTAAAAAAATATGTTTAGTTTTAATTAATTTTATAATTTCTATTATTACATAATATAAATATATACATTCAAATTACATATTTATAAGTATGTTAGATATTACAAATATAATTATAGATAAATACATATAATTATATATGTGTGTGTGTGTTTGTTATTTTATTGCTGTAAAATATACATGTAACAACCTGATAATTTCAACCATTCGCATCCACACATGTCATATTTGAATTGCTCAAAATACCAGATTGTTAATTTATATTTGGCAAAACTCAGCATATACAGTAAATAAAGATAACAGAATCATAGGCACAGAGTAATACAATAATAATGCAGCGGAAACAAAAGAATAGTAGTTCGTGAAGCTACTATATATATAACAGAGTTAATAAGATACAACAAAAGTCTCAAATACAATAGTCAAATACAAGATCAGAATACATCACTGGAATTAACTGAATAGCAACAAGCTGAAAAGATGTAGATGGATCTCCAAACGAAGCTCCACTCCAAAGGTGAGTCACAAATGCTGTATCACTCAGTCAGACCCGAGCGTAAAGCAAAACACAAAACACTCGAGTCAGGATTAACATTCTTATATCAATAAATCCAACTCAAGTAAAATAACAACTGAAATACGAGTAACTCAAAGGATGTTTGAGATAACTATCCTCTAAGGATCCGTTAAACTATCAACTATGTAGTAATATACGCTATTATAATAATGTCTAAACTAATGTATAATATATTAAAAAATAGTGTTAAAGCTTTACATTTTCTACCTTAACACATTTATAGTGCCAATAGTCTATACAGTACCATCGTACCTCCAGATCGGGAGGCTACCATAGAATACTCCATAGGTACGACGCAAATCAAACTCGTAGTAAAGCACGCTATGGTATGTGACACGGCACAACTAGGCAATGCCAGGGTAGATATACCAATTATGCATCCGGGCTGGTAATAACGCATAACAGCCACTACAGTCCACCTCGAGACTTACTCCCAAAAATCAAAAATCAAAAGTCGACACCAAATCAATGACAAAGTCAGAATATAGTATTGAAGGAGTGTGTCCGATCAGAGGAGCTACCTCATTGGCACGAGAATCGCTAATGTTTTAGCCACCTTATGCCAACTCACGGAAGTCGGGTCCACATATATACCTCATATAGGATCGTTGCCACCATCCTACTTCATTCTGAAATCTCCACCACGTAACAGTTGTTAAAGTGGTTTTCGGAGTTGGCAGAGAGTATGACAACTTCCGATCCCAGTCTCTTTAACAACCAAACGTTATTACAACACCGCGGTCATTTCAAAATAGTTTATACTTCAAAACCAAAAATATCATTGCCACTTCAAAAACCATACCAATACGATATCATTTCCATTTCAAAGCCAAATACGATATCATTTCAAGGTCATAACACTTTCAAAATTATAAAGCTTCTAAAACCATAACACTATATATATATATATATCATAACTTAAATATCATAATACTTTGGAAATCATAACACTTCCCACTTAACGGGTTTAGATATTAAAATAGTATATAAAATAAAATAGTTTATAAGATAAAATAGTTTATATAAAGTAGTTGTAAGTTAAAATAGTTTAAAATAGAATAATTAGCATTTTAAAATAGTTTATATTAAAATAATTTATATTGAAATAGTTTTAAATATAAATTAAAATTACTTTATATAATAAAATAGCTTCCTTAAATCTCACAAATCAATTCCAAGTTAATTCAAGTTCCAAAATTCAAATTTAATCAAGTCTCAAATCATTAATTTCAATTCAATTCAGTTTCTCAATAAACCATTTCAAAATATTTCAAAGTTTTAAATATTCAACATTTCAAAACTAAATTTGATAATTTATATATATATATATATCAAATTCACTTTACTATTATTTAGTTCTGAAATATTTATATATTAAATCCAATATCCTTTAAATAAAACCCCAAATTACAAATAAACTAAATATTTCCTTCAATTATTCAAAATCGAAATATTCATTTAAATCACCTTAAACCAAAATCAAGTTATAAAAATCATATCCTTTAAAAATCTCAAATTCAACAGGTTTCAAATCGATTTAATTAAATAAATTCTTAATTAAATACCATTTCAAATCAATTTCAAATCTATCTTTCCAGCCTTATATTATTAGAAATTATTATAAACTCTGTTTTAAAATAAAATCTTATCTAAATACTCAAACATCATATATATTTATATATTAAATATAATTCTTAAAATTTATAATTTCAAAATCAACTTATAACTATACAATTTTCAAAACATATAAATTTTAAAAAATCTAATTTTTAAAACTTTATAAAAATTCATTTATAAATAATATCTTAAAAATTAATATTATTAAACCGTATATTTCTTTCCAAAACCATAGAAAACATTTTTTCAAAATATTTTTCTATCCTATGGTCAAGTGATACGGATATTTATCATTTCAACCTGCTATTTAAATATATACGGGTATATATCATTTCAACCCGCAATCCTAAATTCAATGCAATGAAAATCGCTTGGGTTTATTATTTCAACCCATAACCAATTTTCTCCTATTCTATAGATCGTTCGGTTATGTATCATTTTAATCCATAGTGAATTCTATACTAATAGGAAACTTGCAGAGTGATAACAGATATAAAATAATATAACAGGCATATATCATCAATATAAATAACAGAAAATAGTATCATATGTCACTGTGAACAGATACAGATAATAGCATATATAAAGTAATACAAATAACTAATAGCAGCATATTTCAATTGTCGTTTCAATTGAAATCAAATTTAATAATTATAAGATCATTAATCGTGAGTGATTGCTTACCTTTTGAGGCTAGAGAAGACAGGACAACACACAGAGTAAAACATGAATTCGACAATCGATCGATCAAACAACGAATATCGAAACAAAGTAAGCTGACACAGATTTTATAGGCAAAGATGGTAGATAGAAATCAAATGAGGACAAGTCAAATCGAATTGATATAACAGAATATATATAGTAATTTAAAAAAATATAGCTTATATACATACAGCGTAAAATAAACAACTTATAATTTTTTTTATATAAAACAGAACATATATATTTATATATCTCATAACACTGTATATATTAAAACTATTGAATATAAACTAAAGAATTGAGACGGTAAACCAATATAACAAGCAAGCAGGTTCAAAAAAAAAAAATATAAGTTATTACAAAATCAAACATTAAAACTGTAAACAATTATTTAACCTATGTATAACCAAATTTATGCAGAATAGTATAAGTATGCAGACCCATCAACAATATATATACTACAAATCTTGCTATACAAACTACTAGGTTTATACAACTCCCATATTTAAACTGCAGATTTCATATATATATATATATATATATATATATATATATATACGATTATAAACTAATGCATTAAAACCCAAAAGATAAAATGTATATACCTAGACTGACATTCATTCGTAGGTATAACTAACATAAGCCTTTATATTATAACCTCTGTAACAGAAATAAATGTAAAATCTATATATGTATAAATATATAAAACCCTATATATACATACTGTAAATAGTGCCCATGTTAACATATCTTTATACCTCAAAACCGAAAACGTACCAATATAAAACTTACATATACTTCAAAAGTGGGAACCATGTATACTTTATTAAAATACGTATGCCTCAAATCTATGTACAGAGTCTCATAAATATAGTACCCTTAGACTTTCCATACCTACAGATTATTTTTAAACAATCAAACAGCATATATAAACGTATATATATACTTTTAAACATGCGTACATATTATATATTAAAATCAATAAAGTTCAACATAGACCTGCTTCCGACAAAATGTAGACTTAGCTCGACTGTTTTGGAAAATAATCCTACACAACTGTATCCAACGAAAAATGAAAATTACGTGTGTATGGCCTTTATTATAACGAGTTGAATAAATATAAACTAACAGATAGTTTTAAATTTACAGTTTGAAAAGCAACCTTATATTTAACTAACATATCCATTATGTGAGAAATGTGTGTGTATATATATAATAATATATAAACTAACACGCATAAACCAACATATATATAAAATTTATAAAATCCAACATATATACTATCATATATATTCAAAAAAACTGCAATTATACATGTATAAACAAACAATTTTTGAGAGAGCATAAAAATATAGTGTGTGTATATATATAGAATAGATTTCCAATTATCAAAATAGATATATATATATATATATATATATATATATGTAAGCTTTAATGTATATCAAAATAAGGCAAGCATGGGGTAGGGGATCGACCAATGAGTGGAATGGCATGGAGGGCAAGCAGCTTCTCCAGATCAGCGACAGTAAGGAATCGGAGCAGTTTGAAGGCGAGCTGAAGTCGGCTTGGGTATAAGGTGAGGTGGCAGCAGTTTCGGCCTCGAGCGATGGTGGGCTGCGCAAGTGTCAGGGTTATCGAATATTGAGTGGCAAAGGCGTGATTATATTCGATTTTTTTCCTCTGTGAGAAGAAAAGGACAGAAATTTTTCTACCCTTATGAATTGAAAATGAACGAACATGTTGTTTGGGAAATGTAACCAGAAAACAAAAATTTGAAAGGGTAAGAATAGGTAGGAGTGATAATAGTCAAAAGTTACAATATTTATTGCAGAGGCCATTGGTTAATAGACGTCGGAATATGAAAGGAAAAGAAAACCAAATGGTTAAATGTTGAACCGATACAAAGATCATTTTCCTGATTTCGTGGTGTACCAAACCCTGAAATACAGAAGTGAATATACCACAGAGATCTGTATGACGAGACGATTAAAATGGTATACAGATATTAGTGGTACGATCATACGATCGAAAGTCGATAATTGGTACCGGAAATGCTGTTAATTTTCCAGAAATAAGATAAACAAAGCAGTAACAGTCAAAATTTGAAAAAAAGGAAATATGACGTCTTACTCAGAAGATGATTTACAAATTTATTATGTAAAAATATTCAGGTTTGAAAAACTTTTATTATCATCAATTATTAACCGATTGAAATTTAATTAAATTACACAAGAAAAAAAATAAACTTCCATATTTTTAGATGAAAACTTACCATTTGCTATGTTTAATTAGACGTATTCCAAATACAAAATTTTTATTTCCAAATTCAAATATTTAAAATTTCACAAAATTTAATTAATTAAATAAAAAACCAATAAAAATTTTGGGTCGTTACAACACATGTATAAGGTATTTAAAAAATCAAACAACTTTGCATAATATATATGTTTAGTCATTTGTCAAATTAATATCTATTTAATGTGTAAATATTTTACATTTAACAATACTTATCATATATATGTAGATATTTATATTGTTTTAGTTCTCATTTAAATAACAAGTTCCTATATACATATATATATATATATACATATATATATATGTATATGTATATGTATATGCACATACATACATACAGTTGGACAACATACAATACATATAAGATGAGTCAACATGTCCATTGCAAATTCTAACATTTATATACGGGCATCTTATATTTGCATGGATTATTATGTGACGCATGCACACACATGCATATATGTATATGATACACATGTGTACTATTACACTTAATGTAAAATAAATTAAATAAAATTCAAGCCATTAATTGTAAATTTAGATGAAATAAAGATTTTGTTTAAATTAAATTTAGAAATTTTCTAAATAAATTAGACTTCATAGGCCCAATAAAGATCTAATATGGTAAAAAAAAGTTAAGATTCACTCATAACTTCCACTGCGGGATGACTCGGTTCAAACAACGGTTTTAGAGCCCAATAGCCTATGAGGTCTGATTAGTCATGGTAAAGATAACTAATTAAGCTCACAACTCAATTAGTAGGGTGTCTAAGAAAGCTGGTGTTGAAAGATTGAATTTGGGTAATCAAGTACTCTACCCTACCCCTAATAGAAGTGGCCCAATTTGAATTGGACCTTCGGCAAATTTTCAAAATTATTTAAAATTAAAATAAAGATTTTAAATTTTAAATTTAAATTTAAAATAAGATATACATATTTCTTAAAATTTATAATATAATGAAAATTTTCAAAATGTTTGTAAAATAGAATAAATTAATTTTGAAAATTTGGATTTATTAATAAGATTAATAAAATATATAAATTAATTTAATAGGTTAATTAATTAAAAATATATACATGCATTATATATTTTGATATTTATTATGATATTTTAAAATGTTTAAGATATCATAAGTATACATGTATTGTTATAAAAAAAATATTTTGATATAAGATATACATATATTATAAAGGTTATAATATAATAAATTTTTTCAATATATTTGAAAATTAGTATAAATTAATTTTGGAAATTTGAATTTATTAATAAGATTCATAAAATATATAAAATAACTAAATAGGTTAATTAATAGAAATACATATATGTATTATATATTTTGATATTTATTATGATAACTTAAAATATTTAAGATATTATAAGTATATATGTATTATTATAAAAAAAAAGTATACATGTATGTATATAATATGACTATTGTAATTAATATAATTAAATTAAATTTTTTTAATTAAATAAATTAATTTAAGGCTAATTAATTAAATAAATAAATTAATTAAATAAATAAATTAATTAAATAATATACGCATATATAAGATATATGTGTAATGCTATAAAGTTTATAGTATGTAATAAGTATTGATATAAATGTTGTGACGACTCGGGATTTTGGACATTTGAAATCGTAATATTTAAGTGATTTTAAAATACTTAAAGCTAAGTTTTGACTTGAATTTCAAATGTAGCTATTTAATTGATAATTAAATTATTGAGTTTAATAATTTATGATTGGGTAAAATATAGAATCTTGGTTTTTGAGCCTGTTAAAAATAGTCTGAAGGCATGCAAAATCTATATTAATAATACTGAAGATAATAGAACTTTTAAAATTGAGCTTAAGGGTTGTTTGTTCGGTTTTGAAAATATATCATTTAAATTGATATTTAAAAATAGCCTTCCGAGACATAGTCTCAGAATTCGACAAAACCGGTTACATTAGGTCCATAATAAAATATTATTATCGGATCTTAAATTTTGTAGCATTTGGAGTTGTCGTGTGATAGTACGATATATAAACACGCTGAAAATCTATATCGAAATTCAATATAATAATTGGGTCCAAAAGCTATCTTTTCCATACGATCGAATTAGGACTCGAACCTTTTCCAATGCGTTTGGATTAGGGGCATAACTTTATAAATGCCTGGCGGCACACCTCGATAGGAGGTCAACATTTTTAGTTGCGTTTGCAAGACAATTTGAATTTAAATTTAAAAATATATATTTTATATTCTGGTCAACTCTCAGCTGTAATTCCATTCACATCAAACCTTTTCCTTTCTTTTCTATCACTGTAGCCATAAAACAACATGCTTCCCTCCTTTCCTTCAAATCTCGTCTCTTTCCTCCTTTTTCCTTTTGATGGAAGTCATGAAAAAATCTATATACCAAATCCCATTTCCGAATTAAACCCAAGTTCGTAAAATCAAGTTCAAAAATGGCCGAAGCTTAAATCGAAAAAAATAAAATAAAATAAAAATCTTGGCCGAACAAAATCTCTCAGACATAAATTCGCGAACCCATCTTCAATCGAATGAAATCGATCTTCTCCCCAGTTTTTAATTACAAATCAAAATTTCCTCTTTCCTCTGTTCGAATTAATGGCAGTAGTATAGCGAGCACAAATTAGTCACGAATTGGGGCGCTCGAGGTCGGAATTATGGTGGTCGTAGTAGATTCGCGATGCCATAGGATATCTCCGACTGAGGCTACGGTGATGCGGTTCTCGCGTACGACAAGGCAAGGACTTAAGATGCATTAGGAGACGTCGCGGAGGAGCTTGGTGGCGATGTTGTCACGGCAGTGTGGGTCTTGTAATAGTTGCATGCGCGTAGGGAGGGGTGCTGCTGGTTGGATAGGAGGGTCGCGATGGTAGTAGCAGATCGCCGATGATGTGAGATGGGGTGAGCAACTTCTCTTTTTTTTTCTTCCCTTTATTTGTTTGAAAATTTCAAATGCAAACTATGGACATTTATTTTTATTACTATTAAAAAAAATTTGTTATAAACTATTTAAAACATAAAAATTTATTTGCAGTGGGATGTAAACCTATTTATTCAATGCTGTATATAAATATATGCATATGTTAGAAATGTATAACATCTCAACTTACTGATTAAGAAATAAAGTACTTACATAAAAGAAAGTTATTGTTTTGACATTTTTTAAAGAAAATTTTCATAGGAAGTTATATATTTTCAATTTATTATTCAATTTATTAATAAATATATATGTGTGTATATACAGAAATAATGATAATAATATAATCACATATAAGTACCCATACATATTTTTATTTAAGCAGAAAAATAAGTATATATATATAAGATCTTGGAAAATATAGGAATTTATGAAAAAGTTAGGATTTTGAAATCTATAACTTATATATATATATATTTAGTTTGAAAAGAAAAATAAATATACATATATACGGTTGAAAGTTACTAATTTGCTTTAGAATAAAGTTCTATGATGACAGCTTGTTTAATTAACCTATTCAATTATTATAGTTACTAAAAGATTTTTAATGCGAAAATTATTAGTTTAATTTAAGGTGGTAGTTAATTAAATTTATTACAAAAAGTAATAGATTTTTTGATTATTTCAAATATTAATAAACCATATAATATTTGCACAAGGTCCAAAATCGTGAAGAAAACAAGCCGGTTTGGATCGGATTGCAAATTAAGGGCAAAGGTGAGTAAATCTCGCTCAAATTGGATTATCAATTAATCTAATCAGTTAAATTTAATTATTGGATTGATTGCTTGAATTGATACTTTATTATCAGTCTAGATGTGATATTATATATAGTAGTGTGTGTGTGTGTGTGTGTGTGTGTGTGTGTGTGTGTGTGTATATATTGGAGTGATTGATATTCCTGCATTATATAGCGGATGAGATCCTATATGCCGTGCATAATAGCGGATGACCTTTTAAACCACGATATCCCACCTCGAAGTGGGCTTGGTATTTCTATATTGTGTTAACATCTGTGGATACTGGGAAACAGGTTGGAGGTATCTAACTGGATTCCTCGAAAATATTCAATTTTTTTTCATAGTCTGTGATTGTAATGTATTTGATAACCTGTGATAGATGATATTGAAAGTTTAAGCTATTGAATGTTATGGTCCGACTGAGTATATTTTGGATATTTTGATATATCAAAAGTAAAAGTTTTGGATCTTTGGAAGGAAACAAAATAAAAAGAAAAATGGTTTCAAATAATTAGTTTATGTTTATATCAGCTAAGTAATTTAAACCTTAAGTTAAATTAAACCTTAGGATTAGTAATAGTGAGGATAAATAAATAATTTGACTTTAAAATTAATTAAGTTAAGTTAATTGTGTATATGTTAATTATTTATTAATTACCAAGGTTTATTAAAGTAAATAAATAGTTGTAATTAGTTAACGGTTAATGATAAAAATAAAATAATATAACCTTTAATTTATTAAAGGTCTTAAGTTAGTTATACTTGTTAATTATTAGTTAATTCCAGATGTTTAATTAGAATAAAGTAAAATGGTTTGTAATTAGGTTAATAATAGTTAAACATGGTTTGCAAATAATTAATTAATTTTGTTAAGTAAATTAATCATTTGTGTGACTTGTTAATCTTGTCTATGAATAAGTTAAATTGGAATAACCTGATGTGAATAGTTAAATATAAAATGTGAGGTGTTTTATTTGAATATATATTGTGATGGAATTTTTATGTGAAGTTTGACATCCTGAAAACGAATTGTTTATTAAAAACAACTTGGTTTAAAGGTGGCATTTGAGTTCGAAGAGACCCGGATCGGATATCAGCGATATCCGGAACCACTTCGATTTAATAACTACTTCAACCTTTACGGGTTTGATTTGTAGAATCAGATAGGCTGGAATTAAATAAATTAAGTAAATCTGACTATTTTGAATAAGTAACTGCACTTAGATATTATTTTAAATAGTGGACTTAGCAATAAAGTGTTGGTTATAAAAGATAAGAACTCGTAATGTTGGATGAGTTACCTTGTTTTTCAAAGGCGTTTTTGCAACTTTAGTATTTCAAATTTAAAAGGTTTACTCACGCTGGTTTCCAGGCTGACTCGGGTGTTACTTTATTATAATGCTCGGGTCAGACTGAGTATTACAGATTTTCAGGTTTAGACGTTGGGATCTCAGGAGACGAGTTGGATGGCAGGGACGTATAAAGTATATTCCGCTGTTTATTATAGATTGAATTGACAGTATTCACGGACAAGTTATTATAACTGGCCAGATGTAATTGTTGATAGTGGAACTCTGATATATTGCATGTAATTGACATTTACAACTTTCTTTGTGTAAATGCTATTATTTGTATATTATATTTTGATTCGCTGCGATTGTGAGATTTTGTACTTTGTTTCTGTTTTTTCTTCTACCTCCTTTCTTCTTAGCCCTAACAGTCTGGGATTTCCGGCATTCGATTGTTCGACACTTCTACAGTGAATGTATTTGTGTTGACTTTTCGGGGTCGAAAATTTTAGGCCGTTACATTTGGTATTAAAGTTGAAAGGTTTAGTGAGAACCTTGGCTCTGGTGGGAATTACTCATTAGAGATAGGGTCAGCAGTACCATAGAATGAGTTGAGTGTATTATATGAGAGCGTACTTGTTATTTTCTTATATAATGATTTTAAAAACGGTTTTAAAAATGATTTTTATATAAGCTTAAATTTTGATTTATAAAGAAGTAGTTTTTCTAATTATTATATATATTAAAGTAATTGGTTATTGTTGATAAAATTAAATATGACCATAAGATTTAAGAGGTAAAGCACATATAACCAAATAGGAATTTTGGTAAAATAAGCTAAGTAAAAATGGATTCAAACTCTGAAATTAAATCTTGGAAAATTCAAAATAATTTTCAAAGTGTTTCAAATAAGTTACCTTTACTATATTTTATAGTGACTTATGATGGAATGTATGGCGTGTTTGATTTCTTGATATGATAATAATCATAAATTGGTTGTCAGGTCTTAATAAAGGGATGTTTATTTTTAAAATAAAACAATGATAAAGCGGAATGAAATGTTTAAATGAAGTAACAATTTATATAAATATGATTTATAGATTGAAATGGATTTAAATTAGGAAGTTTTAAAATCTAGATCCAGAAAATTTTGGAATTGTTCCAGAGTGTTAAAAGAAATAATAAATAATGTTTTTGAATATAGAAATCTTGCTTTAAAAACAAGAATGGTTTAAAAGTAAGAGTATAATGCAAACAGAAATAAGTTTTTAACTTATAAGTGGGAAGTGATATTGATAGAAAATTTAATTGTTTAAATGGATTTGAACTCTCATTCGAACCTTGAAATAAGTTAAGTAAAGATAATTTAAAATAAATATTTGGAATTTGGACTCACAATTAAATTGTTTAAAGACTTAGATTGTAAATAAAAGGTTAGGGGTTAATTTGATTTAAGGGATTCAATCAACATTGTGGAAACCGAACCTAAATTTATATCAAGATGGTTGGAATTGGGTATGAAATTGGAATTAATTCAAAGGTGAAATTGAAATGAATTAATTGGAATTGTAATCGGAGTTAAATAAGTTTAAATTCAAATGGGAATTGATTTGAATTAGTATGGGAATCGAGGTTAATTCAAATTGAATTGGAATTGAATCAATTTAAATGGAAGTGGAGATTTAAATTGAAAATTGATTTGAGATGGAGATTGAGAAATTGAACCAGTTTGACTCTGAAATTATTTTCAAATAAATTGTTTTAATATAAACTGTCTTGAATATTTTTTCCAAGCTATTTACTATGCAACCTTTCTTTTTAAAACTCAAACTATCTTATAATAGTTATTTATCCATTTTACCATTTTACCACTACTTAACTATTTTAAACTATTCAAACTATTTTCTAAATTTCAAACTGGTCAGAGTGGAACGAATTGATTTTTTAGGCTTTTGATTTTAGGAAAAATCAGATTTGGGAATTTGGAAAGCCAAGTTTGAGAATTATTGATTTTGAGATATCGATTTTGAAGTTTATATGTAATACATATAAAGAGTATGATTTGAAAGATACTATATGTGTAAAGTATAAAAATGTTTTGAGAATGCTGTGAGGAAAATGGCGCTCCCATTTAGAATAGAAACTTGGAGTAGGAGATCCACAAGGTGGTTCTGCCTTGAGCCCAAAGAGGGAGTACTAAGTTCGATCCCAAAGGATGTCCGGACTAAACTGTAGTTCGTGAGGATTGTGGTTGGGGTAGGGAAAGTCGAGGGCGTTGATGCCTACAAAGACATTGGGGTTATGCTGTGATGGCAGTGTAACTCTGTGTAACTATGATCTACTGCGTTTCCATAGCGTAAGTTAAGGGGCATTTATTTCCTAAAGTCTTTGTTAGATTTTGCTAGGAAAGCGACGTAACATCAGTAGACTGTGATCTATGAGAACATAGCGAAAGTCGTGTGGCAGTGAGTGCCTACAGGCTACATTGGGACTCGACTGATGTAGTCCGCGATCTATGTGGTGAAGTTTCATTTGGCAGCAAAATTTGAGGGCGATGATGCCTACAGTTACATGTTTTTGCCATAATGGCAATGTAACCTTGGGTGTAGCTGCAATCTGTGGCGGTCCCATGGTGTAATCGAGGGACGCGGATGCCTACAGTTTTCCATGGATTTTGCCGGGATGGCGACGTAATCATCGGGCTAACTGCGATCCATGGAAGGGGTGATGATTTCCAGAGCAATCTCACAAAAAAAATTTTTCAAGTGTTTTCACTGGGTGTTGAAAATGGGTTCACTAAGTACTTATAGATTTTCAGTCCTGCGCCTGATCAACATTTGACTGGATTTCTGTGGGAAAAAGGATGGACTTGTTGAGACATCGAGTATAAAAAGAATTTTTATAAAAAAACTATTTTGGTAATATTATGTAGATTTTAAAGTGTTTTAAATTTTTGAAATAAAAGAGTTTTAAAAAGTATTTTTATAAAGATAGTTTTGGTGATGAATAAAAATGAAAGATAAATTGAATTCAAATAGAATTGGAAATTTAAGTAAAATGAAAATAAATATTAGAAGTATATAAAATATTTATACTGGATTTAAGAAATGGATGGTGAAATACTTAGGTAAATATGGAGTTGAGAAATATACTAAGTTGATATTTGAATGAAGGTTTAATAAAAGTGGTGAAAAGGGAAATTGTGAATAAGTGAATAGAAATCAAAATAAGTGTGAAAAATAATAATGAAAGAAAATTGATATAAATAATAATAAATTGAAAATTAATATGTAGGATGTACGTATATTATTTTATCCGCATAGCGATTTGATCCAAATTTGGGCACAGAATTTCGAGATATTTTTATCGATCCGAGTTGAGATTTTTCACACGATTTTCGTCGGCGAGCCCTAGATATGGATTTTTGATTGATACTGGAAATTCTCTATCATAGTATATGGCTACGCAAGGAGGATGACAGTTTCTGATCAAGAAAAAAGATCCGAATCCGCACTAGAGAATGGGTGGACGATACTAGTTCAGAAGTGAAATTGTGTGATCGATTGAGCGATCGAATTTGATATTTGCGAAGGATGATATATGTGCATCATATGGGCTTAAGTAGAACAGAATATTGATAATTTTAAGAAGTAATGAATAAAATGGTTTTGAATTCTGTGATTGGATATTATTGATAAGCAGGATACATAGGTATTTAAAAACAAAGGATAAATTGATGCTGTGATTCTAGGAGATAAGTTGAATTGCGCGAAAAAAGGTACATGTTTAAATTATCTTATGAAATTTGATGATTTTATGATCTGGTCACTTGGCTTTTGTTTTCTTTTGGAATCTGGAGGCCCATAGAGGCATTTGTAGTTGTTTCGAGCTAGTTTCACAAAGGAGATGCTGGCGAAATTTTTCGAAAATTTAGCGAGTTAGAAAATTTTTGAGAAAATTTGATAAGTTTAAAATTTGGTTTTAAATTACAATTTTAATGGTTGGGATGGTAATATTAATTGGAACAGATGTATGAGTTTGGAAAGTTAGTAGAAGTGATAGGGTGTCTTTAATAGAAAGATGATTTTGAGAAGTTATTAAATACTGGTCGGTATTGAGGAAAAATTGAAACGGGTATCGGACCATTCTTCTTAACTAGCAATTTCGGTAACGAAATTCTTTTAAGGGGGAGGAATGTGACGATTGGAGATTTTGGACATTTGAAATCATAATATCTAAGTGATTTTAAAATACTTAGAGTTAAGTTTTAACTTGAATTTCAAATGTATCTATTTAATTAATAATTAAATTATTGAGTTTAATAATTTGTGATGGTTTTTGAGCCTGTTAAAAATAGTTTGAAGGCTTGCAAAACCTATATTTTAGTAATACTGAAGATAATAGAACTTTTAAAATTAAACTTAAGGGTGGTTTGGTTCGGTTTTGAAAATATATTGTTCAAATTAATATTTAAAAATAGTCTTCCGAGACACAGTCTCGGGATTCGACGAAACCAGTTCCATTGGACCCATAATAATATATTATTATCGGATTTCAAATTTTGTAGCATTTGGAGTTGTCGTGTGATCGTACGATATATAAACACGCTGAAAATCTATATCGAAATTCAATATAATAACTGGTTTCAAAAGCTATCTTTTCCATACGATCGAATTAGGACTCGAAATCTTTTCCAGTGCGTTCGGATTAGAGGCATAACTTTATAAACGCTTGGCGGCACGCCTCGATAGGAGGTCAAGATTTTTAGTTGTGTTGGCACGACAATTTGAATTTAAATTTAAAAATGTATATTTTATATTCTGGTCAACTCTCAGCTGTAATTCCGTTCACATCAAACCTTTTCCTTTCTTTTTTATCACTATAGGTTAAAAACAACACGTTTCCCTCCTTTCGTTCAAATCTCGTCTCTTTCATCCTTTTTCCTTCTGATGGAAGTCACGAAAAAATCTATGTACCAAATCCCGTTTCAGAATTAAACTCAAGTTCACGAAATCAAGTACAAAAATGGACAGAGCTTAAATCGAAAATAAATAAATAAAATAAAAATCATGGCCGAACAAAATCTCTCAGACATAAATTCACGAACCCATCTTCAATCGAATGAAATCGATCTTCTCCCCAGTTTTTAATTTCAAATCAAAATTTCCTCTTTCCACTGTTTGAATTAATGGCGGCTGTATAGCGAGCACAACTTAGTCGCGAATTGGGGCGCTCGAGGTCGAAACTGTGGGTGGTCGTAGTAGATTCGCGGCGTCATAGGATATCTCCGGCTGAGGCTACGGTGATGCGTATCTCGCGTATGACATGGCAAGGACTTGAGACGCATTAGGAGACGTCGCGGAGGAGCTTGGTAGCGATGTTGTCACGGCAGTGTGGGTCTCGTGAAAGTTGCATGTGCGTAGGGATGCATGCTGCTGGTTGGATGGGAGGGTCGCGATGGCAGTAGCAGTTCTCTGATGACGTGAGATGGGGTGAACAGCTTCTCGTTTTTTTCTTTCCTTTATTTGTTTGAAAATTTTAAATGCAAACTTTGGGTATTTATTTTTATTACTATTAATTTTTTTTATTATAAACTGTTTAAAAAGAAATATATATTTGCAGTGGGGTATAAATCTATTTTATTCAATTCTATATATAAATATATGTATAGGTTAGAAATATATAACACCTCAATTTACTGATTAAGAAATAAAATATCTACAGAAAAGAAAGTTACTGTTTTGATATTTTTGAAAGAAAATTTTCACACGAAGTTATATATTTACAAATTATTAATAATTATATATGTGTGTATATACAGATATAATAATAATAATATAAGCACATATAAGTACCCATACATATTTTTATTTAAACAGAAAAATAAGTACATATATATAAGATCTGGGAAAATATAGGAATTTATGAGAAAGTTAGGATTTTGAAATCTATAACTTATATATATATGTAGTTTCAAAAGAAAAATAAATATACATATATATGGTTGAAAGTTACTAATTTCCTTTAGAATAAAGTTCTGTGATGACCAGCTTATTTAATTAACCTGTTTAATTATTATAGTCACTAAAGGATTTTTAATGGAAAAATTATTAGTTTAAGTTAAGGTGGTAGTTAATTAAATTTATTAAAAAAGTAATAGATTGTTTAATTATTTCAAATATTAATAAATCATATAATATTTGTATAATGTCCAAAATCGTGAAGGAAAGAAGCCGGTTTGGATAGGATTGCAAATTAAGGGCAAAGGTAAGTAAATCTCACTCAAATTGGATTATCAGTTAATTTAATCAATGAAATTTAATTATTGGATTGATTGCTTGAATTGATAATTTATTATCAGTCTGGATGTGATATTAAACATAGTAGTATATATATATATATATATATATATATATATATATATATATATATTGGAGTGATTGATATTCCCGCATTATATAGCGGATGAGACCCTATGCGCCCTGTATAATAGTGGATGACCCTTTATACCGTAATATCCCACCTCGAAGTGGGATTGGTATTTCTATATTGTGCTAACATCTGTGGATGTAGGGAAACAGGTTGGAGGGATCCAATTGGATTCCTCGAAAATATTGAAATTTATTTTCATAGTCTATGATTGCGATGTATTTGATAACCTGTGATAGATGATATTGAAAGTTTAAGATGTTGAATTGACTGATTATATTTTTGATATTTTGATATATCAAAAGTAAAAGTATTGGATCTTTGGAAGGAAACAAAATGAAAAAAAAAATGGTTTCAAATAATTAGATTATGTTTATATCAACTAAGTAATTTAAACCTTAAGTTAACTTAAACCTTAGGATTAGTAATGGCTAGGACAAATAAAATAATTTGACTTTAAAATTAATTAAGTTAAGGTAATTGTGTATATGTTAATTATTTATTAATTACCAAGGTTTATTAAAGTAAATAAATAGTTGTAATTAGTTAACGGTTAATGATAAAAATAAAATGATCTAAACCTTTAATTTATTAAAGGTCTTAATTAATTATACTTGTTAATTATTAGTTAATTCCAAATGTTTAATTAGAATAAAGTAAAATGGTTTGTAATTAGGTTAATAATAATTAAACATGGTTTGCAAATAATTAATTAATTCTGTTAAGTAAATTAATGATTTGTGTAACTTGTTATCTTGTCTATGAATAAGTTAAATTGGAATAACCTGAAGTGAACAGTTAAATATAAAATGTGAGGTGTTTTATTTGAACAGTTATTGTAATAGAATTTTTACGTGAAGGTTGACATCTTGAAAATGAATTGTTTATTAAAAATAACTTGGCTTAAAGGTGACATTTGGATTCGTAGAGACCAGGATTGGATATCAGCGATATCCGGAACCACTTCGATTTAATAAATACTTCAACCTTTACGGGTTTGATTTGTAGAATCAGATGGGCTGTAATTAAATAAATTAAGTAAATCCGACTATTTTGAATAAGTAACTGCACTTAGATATTATTTCAAATAATGGATTTAGCAATATAGTGTTGGTTGTAAAAGATAAGAACTCGTAATGTTGGATGAGTTACCTTGTTTTTCAAAGGCGTTTTTGCAACTTTAGTATTTCAAATTTAAGAGGTTTACTCACGCTGGTTTCTAGCCTGACTCGGGTGTTACTTTATTGTAATGCTCGGGTTAGACCGAGTATTACTGATTTTCAGGTTTAGTCGCCAGGAGCTCAGGAGACGAGCTGGATGGCAGGGACTCATGGAGTATATTTCGCTGTTTATTAGAGATTGTATTGATAGTATTCAGGGACAAGTTATTATAACTGTCTAGATGTATTTGTTGATAGTTGAACTCTAATATATTGTATGTAATTGACATTTACAGTTTTCTTTATGTAAATGATGTTATTTGTATATTATATTTTGATCCGCTGCTATTGTGAGATTCTGTTCTTCGTTTCTGTTTTTTCTTCTACCTCATTTCTTCTTAACCTTAACAGTCTGGGATTTCAGGCATTCGATTGCTCGGCACTTCTACAGTGAACGTATTTGTGTCGACTTTTTGGGGTCGAAAATTTCGGGCCGTTACAAATGTTATATAAAAAGAATATAAAATTGACTAAATTGTTGATTAATTAAAAATTAATTATATGAGATTTAATCAGTATAATGTACACATAAGGCTATTATATAAGTAGTATGAAATATAAAAGTTATATAATAATAAAAGTTATATAATATGAATGTATAAACTAAAGTTGGAAAATTAAGATATCCTAATTAAACTAAATGAATAAATTCATACATAAATGTATGCGTACTATGATTTCAGATGTGTCTAGTAATTGAATCACATAGACATTTCATAAGAAATACATTATTCCACGAGTCGATATCACCAAATATAATATATTGAACATTATGAATCTTTAATATAATGTTGTCCTCTACAGTATATATAAATAAATTACTTTCATACTCCTTAGTTGTTGAGTAGACTCAAGTCGGGGTTGTTATGTGTAGTATTATTAATATACTGCGTAGATTAGGTAAGATTACTATATATTTGTTGAGAAGACTCATGGTACATATACTATACTTGGGCTGTTGTGATATGATAGAAATAAGTGAATAATTTCGTTTCAATTTGCTGAGAAAACTCGACGTCGAAGTGAACTTAGGACAAGGTACCAAAGGATTTGGAGTTGTATATGATATAACTGACAAGGAGTTATCCATCGTCCATGGAGCTATGACTTTTTAAGCAGACTCAATATCAGAATTCCAAGATAGGTGAGTCCTAACACTCACTAGTAAAGTCATAAGACTTCTATATTTCGACTTAGGGTTTGGTGAAACGTTTAGAATATTACAACATTTAACCTTCTAATATTTTAGAAACATATGTTATGTAATGTTACAATAATCTACAACGATAAATTTGTGCATTTTATACAATCGATAAACCATTTATCAATTAAGATATACAAATGATCTAATTTGAAAATTAATACATAGAAATATAACATATACTTACTAAAAAATGCATATTGCATGTTAACGTTTCAATACCCATGCAAGCGTCTTTTCAACTACTATATACATTCGTAATTTGGTCGCGTACGCGTTTATTTGGTCGAGATCATGTATTACATTCTATGAGTTTCGATCTCTAATAGCAATACAAGACTATGAATATTTGATCCATATAATATCGGATATAATTTTACATGGGCGACGGTCATAGTTAGTACTGTACGATACTTGCACTAGTAAGAAATATGCATGTTGCATCGTCTCATTTGCTTCGGTTGTGCTAACAACCGATGCAAATAGTGTTATTTGCATTGGTTCCTTAGGCACCGAAGCAAATAGTGTTATTTACATCAATTGTCCTTACAAATGAAGCAAATATTTTTATTTGCATCATTCCTAAGGAACCGAAGCAAATAATGTTATTTTCTTTGGTTCAAATAATGTTATTTGCTTTGGTTGTCCTTACAACCTTTGCAAATCGTGTTGTTTGCGTCGGTTCCTTAGGAACCGAAGCAAATTGTGTTGTTTGCATCGGTTCCTTAGAAACCGAAGCAAATGCACCGAAGCAAATAATAATTAAAATTACTTTAATCGGAGCAAATGTGCATATCAATAATCATAAACAACGACTTACATATTTCATTATTTAAAATTTATCATAATTAATAATTATCAATAAATAATTTATAATTACCAGTTATTATAAATAATCAATAATTTTTATATACTTATAATATTATAGTTAATTATTAATAATTAGTAAATTATAGTTAACATTTATTAATTAATATTAATAATTAATAGGGGTAATTAATTTAAAAGACAAAGATTTGTATATTTTTTGCCTCAAGGACACGACCTCAATATTTATACCGTAGGGGCAAACATTTTTTTTAAAATTATTCATAAGGACAAACATTTTCCAAAATTATTCATAAAGACAACAAAACTGCTACCAAACTAAAACTGATACCTAAAAACTGCTATTGATAACTACAAATTGATACCTAAAAACTGCTATCAATAAGTAAAAACCGATACCTACAGAAAGTTGTCTTTCAGGATAAAATATTGAAGGTCTGTCCTTGAGGCTAAAAAGCTGTGAAATTTTGTCCTTAACAATAATTTCCTGTAATTAATAATCAATAATCAATATTTAATAGTTAATGCTTAACATTTAATATTTAACTAATAACTAATATTTAATAATTAAGAAGTAATATTTAATCATTATTAGTTAATAGTTACTATTAAATAATTAATATTTAATAATTTTATAATAATTAATACTAATAATTGATTAATAAATAATAATAAAATTTATTACTTATGTAGTGATATATAGTATTTAATAATTAATTTTAAATAATTATTAATTAATAATGATTATTAAAAAACTAAAATAAATAATAAATAATTAATAATTGAGAAAAATATTTATTAATTCATAATTTAGAAATACTAATAATTTAGAAGTAACATTTAGCATTTAATGCTTTATAATTATAACTAATAATTATATTTAAATTTAATATTTAAAAAATTTGAAATTTGAAATTAACAAATAATATTTTCTATTTAAAAAATTAAAAATTTGAAATTAATAAAAAATTATTTCTATTTAAAAAAATTAAAATTTCGAAATTAATAAATAATAATTTCTATTTAATATCAATTTACTACAATAAAAGATGGTTTACTCATATGTAGTAAAAAAATTCGAGGAAACGATAGCTACAGGAAAAGGCTGAATTAATGTAACTAATAAATATTTTTTATATTTAATTATTTATTATGGTTACTTATTCATAATTAGTAAATCATAGTTAATATTTATTTACATTTAATAATTAATAAATACTATTAGTACTTAATAATTAATTAATATTATCTAGTTATATTACATAGTACTATTAAAATAATTTATAATTAATGCTTAATAATTACTATTCAATTGTTAATATTTCATATTTAATATTTTGTTTATTTATTGTTTAATGTTTAACAATTAATAATAATATTTAATTAACTTCTAATACTATATTTAATAATTGATAATTAGTTATTATTGCCGATAATTGATAATTACTAGTGTATACATAATAATTAGTATTTAATAACTAATACTTAATTATAATTAAAAAGTAATAAGTAACAAGTATCAGTTAAGAAGTTATAAGTAAGAAATAAAATTTAATAATTGTTCTTCCATTCGTTTTGGTCAACTATAAAATTAGGATAACAAATAATTTTCCTTGCTTTCCTACCCTTTTATTTTCATTTCCTGCCTCCCTCTTTCCTTAAACCTAAATTCCTAATCAGTGGTTGTTATGATCTCCCAAAACAACAGCCTTCACCAAATTGGAAATGCCTCTAGCTTTGAAAAATGTCCTCTATCCGTGAAATGATCGTGCCTAGATCTGAAGATGTCGCTTATGTCTGGGATGAACCCGTGCTTCCTAGATCTAAAGCTTGATGCCATTCTTGAATACAAGTCGCCCCTAATGTCAAAGGTGCTCACGGTTTGACATATCCTTCCAATTTAGGCTATATAAATGAGAAGCTCCTCTGATAATCTAAAGTATTGTCATTCACATAACAGACAACAGCAGATCAGATCAATCATATTTTGTAATAATCAAGGAAAAACTTTGGGTAGGCAAAATCCATTCATTACAAGCAAAGAATCTCTCTTTCTTTTGAATAGTTTTTTTATGCTCGAGAATAACAATAGAGGAAATATACAGAGTCCTTGCTCATCAAAGAGGAAGAAGTCTGTCGGTTGCGATAGGATATAGGTACTGAAACCTTAGGTTTTTATCTATCTCCGATTTTCAAGGTATTTTTGTTGCTTGAGGACTCTAGTGTTTTGCGATTGAATCCGTTCAGATCTCTAATGATGTGGGTGAGAATTTCCTCTGACTTTGATTGTTTGGATTTGGTATAATAGATAACAAAGATTACAGGGTTTAGGAAGAAGATTAGACTTGGAGGATTTCGGGATTGGTTTATAGTATTATATGATTTGGTTAGGTCGGGGTTTTGTGTAGGGCAACCGATGCTAATTTTAAATGGGGAATTTTCTTGTCAGATGGATATGAACTAGCAGAGAAGGAAGATTGAAGATTGAAGATTGTATCTTGATATATTTTATGGATATTTCTCTTTTTGGTTATTCATACTTTTGCTGTTTGGAGTGGTTTGTGCTGAATTTCTACTATCTTTACTGGTAATCTGCTAGATAATTGTAGGCCTCCCAATGGTTCACACTGCCCATGTACATTCTTAGGTTGCTTATTAGGATTAAATTTTATGTTCGTAATGCACAAAGATTAAATTTTTTTTGTGAGTTAACGAATATCTTTTATGCTTGAAGGCAGGCAATTTGCAACAATTCATGATTAGGTTTAGCAAGGCCATACTGATTGGAGCTGCAAATGTCTATTTGAGATTTGATTCTACGAATGATCTATTTAAGATGTTTCTGCACTACATGCATTGTCAAGCTTTAGTGTGGATGCCAGTCTTCTAAGAGATATTTCTGACTATTTTTCTAAGAGATTTTTCTATGCTACATAACCAAGCTTTAACGTTGGATTGCACTGATCTTAAATGCCTTCAATTTTAAGGCATTTTGAGTTGGGGTACACAAACTTAATACGAAGTTTCAATTTATTATGGATATAAGTTTAAAAGGATTATGTTTCTCGATGTTTCATATATATTCATATAAATTACTTCATGCATGAGCCATCGTATTGTTTACGGGACCATCACCACTATTATGTTTTCCCTTCTTGAGCTATGCAAGAAATTTTTATGGCTGAAGATTCCCATTAAAGTATGTGTTTTCCGCAGTAAATGATGAGTTGTGTCTTAATTTTGTTTAACAAACTTGTTGTTTTTGATCTGGAGAATTAATTGTTTCCTTCAAGATTAAATTGCAGCAGTAGGAGATGGTTATGAATTCTAGTCAATGGTGGATTCATTATTTGATAGTATGCATATTTATATAGTTTGTGACCCCTATACTAGATGGTTATCTCCAATCTATGGATACATGTTATTTTTGTAATCATCTTTCGATTGACATAATAAGTTTGATTATGATCATAGCAAGCAGACTGAATCGAACTTGGTAATATCATAGTTTTGATTATGAGGAAAATGAATGAGTTAGCCTAGACTATTCGATTAGGTGGAATATTTGTAAAGAAAAGAGAGAGAGATCGACTATACTGCACAATAGCTTCGCTCATAATTTTCTTGTTTTACTTATCAAATGTCTTGCTGCGTATATTATCATTTTGTTTTGCCATCTTAACCATGAGATAGTGTATATTATTCATAGCACAATAGCCTAAATTATTGTTTGAATCCAAATTAAGCTCTCTAAAGAAAGCAAGGACATGTCAATGAATATGATTTACAATAATCCTTTATGAAGCTAATGTTTATTGAAGTTCACATATTCTTTATATTCTAAGTTCTACATAGATAACTCGCTGAATAGAACAAAATCCAAAGGCATAATCATCGCGTGCAAACACTCGGGTAATCCATAAAAATGAAGTACAACAAAGAGTTTAGAAGTGAATAGAGTTAAAGGAGTTGGAATGATAGTCATAGACAAGCATGAGAGCGATCTAGCTGTTCCATTCATTTTACTAGCATCAATCGTTGGACGATCAGTTGGCAAAAGAATCGTATCTTATGGTAAATCCACAAGGTTAGTTTTAGTTAATTTCGTTTCATTTACTTCACAGATTTTCATTCTTTTCTAGGTTTTTTGTCCAATATTAATGAAACTGTATACCACGTTAAACAATTCTATATAAAGTAATTACATATAAGTCATTTTGATTACTTTGGTGTAACGACCGGGCTTTTCGGCCCTCGAAAAATCGATATTAATACGTCCACTATATTACATGCCGAGAAATCGAAAGCCGAAAAACTCAATCATTTAAAAAAAAAAGAGGAAGAAGATAAGAAGGAAAACTAAACAACGCAGAATCTCACAGCGGAACAAATAATCTATAATATATTACAAATCTTTACACAAAAGCAAAACCGTAATATATGTATATACAGACATCAATCAGAGTATGCTAACCTATTTCAGTCTGGACAGTTATAACAACCTATCCTCACAATTGCTGATAAACACAACAATGAATACATCGGAAAATAACCATCTACGTGAATACATCTTTGGTCTTCAACTCGTCTCTTGAAGCTCCAAGCATTCAAACTAAACTGTAATATGCTCGGTCTGCCAAGAGCATTATAATAAATAACACTCGAGTCAGTTTGGTAAACCAGCATGAGAAAAACACACCCAACTGGATTTAAAGTTATATAAAACCTTTGAAATCAAAAGTATTACATAAGACCACGTCATACATAAACACGGCCGGATTTTTACCTTACGATAACGAAAACATTTACAATAGAAAATCTATTGATATTATGATAATGTCTAAGGGTGAAAATAATAATAATTAAGTAGCTATGATGCTCGTGAGTGTACATCAAAACAATACTATGTATATAATCGAAAATCGATAAGTGTTGTTCGCTAATTGTGTAGGATTTTCATGAAGGTGCCCTCAATAAATCGAGGAACGGTCCTCCTACATAAGGATCAGAGCTATCTTTCCAAAGCAGCATACATCCTAGTGATGTACCATAGGAAAAACATAGCTGGTCTCGTTAAGACCGAGTGCATTGCCCCATGCATGCATGACAACTATAAGTGACATCTATCAGGAGGCGACTACACCTTATGAGTTGGCCAAGCTTACTGGCCATGCCTCCTATCTCTAGTTTTAGTCATTCCCGCTGATGAGGCTACGTCCGGCATTCTAGCTTACGTACTGCCACCAAATAGATCATGGAATCCCATATGGATTCCAGTACACCAACGAATCTCGGAATCACACATAGATTTCCACATCTCAATTAGATCTGGAATCACACCCGAATTCCCATACCCCACGGGTCTCAGCGTCACACACGTTGTAACGACCCGGTGTTTTCAACCATTCGCATCCGCACATGTCGGACTTGAATTGTTCAAAATACCGCGTTGTAAAAATAAAATTGGCAGAACTCAGAATATGCAGTAAATAATTAATCACAGAATCACAGACACAGAATCAGAATACTCGCAGCGGAATTTAAAAATACTTAGTGGTTCATGAAGCCACTAAAAATATTCTTACTCAAGTAAAATTTACATAGTCTTAAATCCAAATATAGTTTTAACTTATCAGTAAACAGTCCAAATGTCCACTAGTCTTGATTTCAAAATTTTAGAACTGGAAAGGAAGTTTGCCAGCAGCTTGAAAGTGATCTACAGAAATCCTAGCTCCGGGATGAAAACTGAACTGCAACTCAGGCTGACCCGAGCGTAACATAAAACATAAACACTCGAGTCAGGACATACATACTTATATAGTGTAAGCTAATTCAAGTGTACTGTAATATAGAGCAAGTAACTTAAAGGATGCTTGGGACCGCCCATCCTCTAAGGATCCGTTAAACTATTTACTATGTAGTATATTGCGCTATTATAATAGTGTCTAATTGTAAAATAAACTTACTTTTTAATAGCGTTAAGGGGTTACCCATATAGCCCTTAACACAAATAATGCCAATAGTCTATACAGTACCGTAATACCTCCTGATCGGGAAGCTACCAGAGGATACTCCATAGGTACGACACAAATAGAAACTCGTAGGAGGCTCGCTATGGTAGGTGACACGGCACAACTAGGCAATGCCAGGGTAGATATACCAATTGCTATCCGGACCGGTGGAAACGCGTAGCCGCAGTTACCGCCCACCTCGAACAACACTCCCAAATCAAAGGTGCGCACCAAAACAATCACAGGAGTAATAGAATGGCATACGAAGAAGTGCGTTCGATCAGAGGTGCTACCTCATTAATCCGAGAATCGCTCCTGTTTTAGCCACCTTATGCCAACTCACGGGAGTCGGGTCCACGTATTTACCTTAAAGGAACCGTCACCACCATCCTACTTCATTCTGGGATCTCCACCGCGTACACGGTTAGTCAAAGTGGTTTTCGGTATCGACAGAGAGTATGTCCATATCCGATCCCGGTCTCTTTGCCAACCAAGCATTATTATAACCCGTGGTTACAGTTTAAAATGATATTCGTACTTTAAAATCAAAATATATTTCAAATTCCTTCAATATCAAATATTGATTTAAACTTTCCACTTTATACATACTTTTTAAATTTATTCAATTTATTTGGAATTTATTGCCTTTACCAAATTTTAAAGTTAAATTCTTCCTTTAAATCCATCAAAAATCAATTTCTTAAAATTTTTCTAATTACATATTAAATTCCAAAATTTACACCTTTTTCCCAAAATTAATTTCCATACATTTTAAAACAATCAAATTCCAGTTTCTGCAGCACTTATGAAATGCTACCTAAAGTTTATGGGTTAAACAGTCCAATTTTAAAAGACAGCATTTAAATGCTGTAATAGGTTATTAACTTATCAATTTAGTTTAAATTCCAAATACAACTTATTATCAATTATTTCTTAACTGAAATCTCATCTTAACAAAAATCCAGAATTTTCCAAATAAGTTATATTTATTTATTTAAAATCTTAACTCATTCAAAAATCATTTTTAAATCTTTATAAAAATCCTTTAAATACATTAAACCACAATATTATAAACTTCCATTTAAAAATAATTTTAAAATATTTCAGAAAAATATTATAGGAACCACGGGTCTGTATAAAATTTTCTAGCCTAGGTCAAGTGATACGGATTTATATCATTTCAATCCGCAATTTTACAAACCCCGGGTTCTATCATTTCAAACCCGCAATCCCAAGTTAAAATTAAACAGTTAACTGAATAAATGCATAATAATCATCGTTTTAGGCCTATCATTTCAGCCTTAACGATTTAAATTTATAGGGAACTTGCAGTGATGATTTAAATCAGTAAATAAACATTTAACAATATAACTGCAGAAATATTACAACAGATAAATAACTGATGAGGTGTCAATTTAAATGGAGTTTAACATCCTACGTTATATTACAGACAGATAACAGTTAAATAATAATTTACACATACACTTGCGATAATTCACAGAAATATAGGCATGTTTGTCTGGTGAGAAAAACTCACCTGAAGGCTGCAGAAATTTTTTGATTCAAAACGAAAATCCACCGGAAAATAAACGAACAGAGAGTAACGATCAAATATCCCGGATGTCACGCCTAGATTCAAATCTATAACAAGATCCAAATACCGGATACGTGACTTTAGAAATTTACGGTCAAAGCAAAAATTAAAAATAGGACGAGAATTAGTTCGACTTGCTCGACCACTCCACTGGGTATACTATCAAAACATAACGAAACTTTTCCTACCCATTACTGAACCATGCCATTTCAAAAATCAAGGTAAAATTTACCTAAAGGCCATCTAAAACAAAATGGTGAAGTTTTTCTCCTATAGGCCGTGATGTATGCATGTACAAGTGCATCCAATACTCTACTACCTACAGGCTTATGCACTGTCCCACACAACTATAAAGCATATTGCAGTTATATGCTTTTATATGCAACTAAACATTTCCACCTAACATCTTCTCTGTTATCTGAAGTATTACAGGCTTTCTCCCCTTTTTTTTCAACCGAATTTTATATATATATTTTTTTATAAAACATGCACGGATACATCATTTCTTCTTTAAAAGTTTTACTATCATCAACGAATAACTACCCAAGTCAGTTACCTAAAACACGGTCAAGATTTCACTAAAAGCCTGCCTATATGATATGCCTATATGCAACTGAAGGCTCACTCACTATGTCAACATGTTATATTCTGATGAACCCTGAAAACTCTCTTTCTCTCCCTCTGTTATATTCTTCTTTACTCTCGTTTTATATTTATTTATTTATATTTTTTTTTTAAACATGTCTAACATCCTATGCAAAACAAAACTCACGCAACTCTCTGCCTACAACTTGCGTCTCTCTGATATCTACTGTTACAAGATGGTAAAGCATGCACAGATCATTAATGATACGTACATCCAGAATAACACTTACTACATCATAACTACACTAATTCCATAACCTAGCTTCCTACAGGTTATTGACCTGACTTGAATGAATTTGCAAGGTAATGCATTTCTCTTAAGACCTCATCATCAACACACATATCCACTGCTACTAGAAACAAGGTTTTTTTTCAAAATATATGTCTCGTAGGAAACTTGGCTGAGCACTAGAGTGGTAGTCAGGGTTGGAGTGGCCGAGCCAAAAGATGGGAAAGCAAAGGAAAAAAAAACTGAAGAAGGAAAACGGAGAGGATGCAAAAGAAGAAGAGGAATAGTAATATTACATGATAGAAGCTTTTCTCATTGTGGATGATGTTATGCAAGATGAGGAGATAAAATACGAACCAGGCTAATATATTTATAGAGGGGAGAGTTTGCTTTAGATGCAAGAAAACATATATACGTGAAGAAAATCAAAAGGGCTCGGTACAAAAATGGCAACATATCTTGGCATGCCTAAACAATTGATTGATAAAGCAAAATTTCGTACGTTCAAAAGTTTGAATGTGAATACCTTGGCAAGAGATTGAAAAAAAAATGGCAGCATTGATAGAAGATTGAACGTTTTGCAGATAAAGAATTTGATTTGAGGCGAAATCAATGGAAAAAGAATAAGCAAGCAGAGCTCAGTGATTTATTTCCAGTTTTATCTTGTTTGAATGGATAAGTCTCGTGTGATTTTAGGGACCACAGTTAGCAATTAGATTTGATTTTATATGCGTGATACTCATTGCCAGTTTATGAGTTTTGATTTCAACATTTTTTTTATTTGATAGTTGCGTGATTGTAGATTGAAGAAACGGCATTTGGAAGAACTGATATTAGGCAAGAGATTGATTTTAGGCAAAAGATATTTGGATGAAAAGGTATATACAAAAGTTTAAAATAAATTTTGACAGTTAAAACAAAAGTAACGTTTGTTATAAAAATCACTAACTGATATTTTAATCGATAAGTATATTTAAATATGATTTTTACTTTATATGCGTGATTATAGGAACGAAAAATTTTATCTTGCAAAATAAAGGCAGTGGAAACAGAGAGATATAAATAGGAATGTGAGAATTTGAAAAGATAGGCAAGGTTAAATTTGAATGCATGAGTTGATTTTAGGCAATCAAATATATTGGTCCATTTAGGTTGCGTGAATAAATGAATACAGTGACATGCTCAAGAAACAAAAAGGTAAGAGGCAAATGCCAAAAATGTTAAAAGAATAAAATTTTGTGTCACGCGCAAAGGAATGCAAAATTGATTTTCTCTCAAATGATATATGCGTGATTTAAGAAGAAATATATGGTATGTTTAAATCAAAAAATGGAAGAGTTGATTATTATCATTATATTTTAAAGAACAGTTACAAACAGATTTGAACGTTTCTTTTTTTTTTTAAATTCAGATTTGCGTGCTCTTTTTTTTTCTTTTTCTTTGATGCCTGGATATGCACGTTATTCCTATGGATTTGAGATAAGGCTTGCGAAAATATTAATTGCCAGTTATACAAAGCCTTGGATTCTATACTTTATATGCGTGATTAAAGCAAGCGTTGATTTTGTATACAGACCATTGATACGATATTTTAAATACATATCGATGTTGAAATATGATTTTTAAAATACGCCCACTGACGTAATATAAAACACCCAAAGTTATATAAAAATAACGTTTTTAATTTATACGTTTATTTTGTTACTTATACCATAAATTTTTACGCGTCCTTTAAACGCGAAATTTAACAGTTCATTAATACACTAAATCCTTCAAAATTATTACTTAACAAACTTAATTGGTTTTCACATATTATATATATATATACAAAATTCCTTTTATTAAAATTCAAATGGAGTTGTCTTTTAACAAAATTAACCGTTTCACAACTTTAAATTTCCATATTTAGTATTTTAAGGAAATGATTTAAATCAAATTATATATGTATATAAATTGGGAAGTAAATTTTACTGGAAAGAGAAAAATAACGGATTAAAATTCTATACGTTTTCTTATATATAATCTTATATATATATAGTATTTATTCCCTAAATTTACGTGCCCTTTTTAACGCGTAATTTCCCAGTTCATTTATACACAAAAAAAATTCAAAATTCTGACCATGCTGAGACTCGAACTCATGACCTGTCGTGAATAGCCCAGATGTCTTAACCACCTAAGCTATTAATGTTTTCTTAATTAAAACTTGATTTTGCTAGACATTAAGTTATTTACCATCTTCGACAAAACCCCAAATTTCCAAATTAAAGTTGATTCTTAACCATGTCAAAATTTCAGAGATCTTATTATTTAATTAAAAATTTGGTCAATTTTTTTTTATATTATTTTTAATCACTTTAAATAAACCCCAAAGTTTTTTTTTTTTTTAGAAAAATACAAGTGAAAAATACTTGTTAAAAAAATTGGGTTGTTACACACGTATTCTAACATTTCAAAATATCACGAATCTCCTCCATAGAATAATATATGATTTTTGGAGTGGTCATGGGTTCGTGTCATCTTTTATGAGTACACTCTTCCGTTTCCTGGGTGCTCCACAAAACCAAACGCCGATTTCTGGAATGCTCAATGCCGGTTCTTTTGGAAATAATTAAACAATAAATAAGAGCGGGGATCATCCACTAACCGTTTAAGTGGACGGATTTCCTTACCATTTTTCCTAGAAGAATCTTCTAAAACCGGCATTGAGCTTTAATTAAATCTAACAAAACCATTTTAAGTGGAATTAATCAAACAAAACCATTTTAAGTGGAATTAATCAAACCATTTTAAGTGGAATTAAATCTAACAAATCCGTCCACTTCTAAACGGTTAGTGTTTGATTTAATCTAACAAAACCATTTTAAGTGAAATCCGTCCAATTAAATCTAACAAAACTGGCATTGAGCTTTAATTAAACACTTTAAAACAATTTTACTATAATAAAATAACTATAAGACAACATTAATATAATTGAATAACCTAAGAATAATATTACTAAAATTAAATAAATAAATCCTTCGAAAAATATATTTCCGAAACCCGATTTCGGATTTAAAAATCATTTCTTGTCTTTTAAAACCAATTTCGACTTAACGGCAATTTATAGTATTTTCAAAATACTAATTTGAGACCAATATCCATCCAACACTTAACTAATATTGATATTGATTTTCTTTTCACTACAAGGTTTTAGTTTTTCAACGTATAACAATGTTAGAACTATAATATCCACAATCTTATTCATTATTCAATAATCCATACAATGGAAATATTATTGAAATAACATAATTCAATAATAGCAAGGAATCCCGTGGGATCCTTCTAATCTGTTTCCCCTGCATCACAAATGTTAGATAATCATAAAATATAAATCAACCGCTTTGAGGTGGGACTCATATGCAAAAGGTCATCCGCTCTTACACGGAAACGTAATAGGGTCTCATCCGCTCTAATAGACGGAAAATATTCAAACCAACTAATAAATATAATAATTCATCCAACAATTTTATCAACTATATACCATACTAGTTATCCAAAAAGGTGAGACTAACTCACCGAAATTTTCTGTCATCACCGAGGCGTTCCAGTTTGGAACTAAAATCGAACAACGTTTGATTTTGCCCAAATTTCAACAGTCTCCAGAATTTTCCAAACCGGATTCATAGCGAAGCTTTCTTCATCATAAGCACAACACAAAATGTATCGTCCCCATTGGACCTCGTATGGGAGAGTTATGTATTTTAGAAGTTATCAAATAAAATTAATTTGAAATTAAATAACTTATATAAATTTACAAGTTTACCCCAAGCATCTTCTTCTGCAATCGAGCTTCCCTCTATGCATCAACATGTAACCCGCATGCACGAATGTACTAACATGGAGCTTTGAGCATCGTATCAAAATTCCGACAATCCCGTTGAACTTCTCATCGCAATCTCTACCTATTCGACACCTCGTTTCCCCCTCCGAGTCACCATATGAAATCACAACCTTCCCCTTCGCGTATTTCTGTAGTGACACAATTAACTTCATGGCATCGAGCTTCACCAAATCTTGGCCAAAGATGCTACTTTCTTCGCCGAAATCGAGTACGAACTTCAATCCAACAATCGGCCGCTAAATCCACGACAATCTCCAACCCTAGTTTGTAAACCCACTCGACTATCCACTATCTATCTTGAAAAATGATGCCACAACCTTCAAAACACATATCAGCACGATTCTTGCATCGAACCGTAATTTTTAAAGCTTATTACATATTTTATTATTGAGTAAATTTTAAGAAATGAATTTTTGAAATGTTCATTTTCTTCTTGCAAACAACATTTAAATAGGGAAGGGAATGATGGAAAAGGACGAGAGGGTGTGGGCCCATACAAGTAAGTGCAGCTGATAGAGATGGAACAACGACTGTGTGGTCAAATATAAATAGAAATATATTATTTAAAAATCCAAAATATATAGCTATATAATTTCGAACTCCAATCGAGGCGTACCGCCTGGCATTCTTAGTGTTATAACCCTATTCCGAATGCATTGAACAAGTTCCGAGGCCTAATTCGATTATATGCAGAAGATAAGTTTTTGGACTTGGTTATTATATTAATTTTCGATATTAATTTCAATGTGTTTCGATTTCACACGACCAAATAATTTGTCTGATTGCCACAAAATTTGACGGTGTAATATAGTTCATTATTATGGATCCAATGCCCCTGGTTTCGTCGAAATTCGAGACTGTGCCCCGAAAAGCTATTTTCACTCGTTGATTAAAACGAATTATTTTCAAAATCGAGTAAATCACTTTTAAACCAAATTAAAAGTTTATTATCTTCATTCTTATTGAACAAATATTTAATAAGCCTTTAAATCATTTTTATCCAAATAAAAATCCAAGATTCAATTATTTAAACAATTTTCAATTATTAAATTCAACAATTAAATTATCCAATAAATTGTTATAATTGAAATTCAAGTTATTTAATCTATAAAATTAACTTTTCAATATTTTAAATAAATCAAATATCCTAATTTCAAATGATTGAAAATTCTGGGCCGTTACATTCGGCGTGATGTAGAAGTCATTGTTGAACCATTATGACATTGCTATTTACAGTTTCTAACGTACATGCTTAAGCAAGGTGAAAAGAATTGCGATTCATTTCGATTTTTCTTCTTTATAATACACTATCTTTGATCAAACTTTCATTTGAGTTTATACAATGTCTTTGTACAGCAAACTAAAGATAAAAATACAATTCATTATTAAAAATCTATTTAGTTTGAATTTAGGATCTAGAAGTAATTTTTTATATTTTAGCAATCTATCATTCGAAACCCAGTAACTTACTAATTAGCATATAATAGATTGAACCACAATTCTTCATTAATTTAAGTCAATTTCATGAGTAGGATTAATAAATATATCATATCTCTACCTTAATAAATATATGTCATTTGAATATAATTGTTTAAGTGAGCTATTTTAATAATGTACATATAACAGGCCTGAGTTGATAGATTTTTCTTGTCTAAGGCCTATAAGGTTTGGTAAAAGAATTTATGTTGGATTACCGAATGAGGATGAAAGGAGACTGATTCTTGAAGTGCTTGCTCGAGATAATTCTATTGCTGCTGATGTTGATTTTGATGCTATTTCTCATAGTGATTATTGATATAATCTTTCTAGCTTTGATTTTGTTAAGTAAGTATATAAGTTGCTACACAATTATTTTTGACATTTGAAGTGAATTTTTTAGAATTGTAAGTGATTCATGTATCTTAGTGTGAATATCTAGTGTGTAACTTGGCCTATAATTTTTATGTATGAATCACTATATTATATGGATTATGAACACTATAGTTGAATTATATTTATTTTGGTATTATGTTGTTCAATTTGTATTTTCCATCCAGTTTGATTTTAAATGGTTATAAAGTTACCTGTAATCATTGTTTGTTATGATATCTATATATATATATATATATATATATATATATCCATATTATTTCCTATTTGAGTTTTTTTTTGAGATTTGCAAGGAGGGTTTTTTTACATCGATTATTACTAATTGCCAATTAAAATTGGATGTATTTTGCATCGGTTGTTAGTAACAATTGATGCAAGAAAAAACTTTTTTAAGCTAATAGTCCCCTATTGCATCGGTTGTTATTAACAACTGGTGCAAAAAACATCCCATTCGCATCGGTTGTTAGCAAAAAACCGATGTAGAAAAGCCACTTTTTTCTTCGGTTGTACAACCAACGCAACAAGTTTAGGCTTATTGCATCGTCTACATTTGCATCGGTTTTTGAATCAATGCAACAAGTAAGTAAACAACCGATGCAGATGACCTATTTTGTAGTATTCGGTGAAGTTATTTCATTCGAAATAAGCTAATAGACAGTATCGTGAGATCACATATTCAATTTGACTGGTTACAAAAGGATCACATTATGCTAAATGTAACACAAGACTAAAACTATGATAGAGATCTAAGAACTCGATCACTGAAATGTCAGTTTAATCAGTTTAAGCAAAGTGCAACATATTTGATGTCCTTAAATGCTAAGGATAATCAGGTGCGCTTTGTAAGGAGTCCATTATGATATTGTAGGAAGGGTTTTTTAACTTGTGTACAAGTATTAATGTGATTTAAGATACAGTTGGGATGAAGAAAGTGAATAGTCACTTCCACTTTATAATG
This sequence comes from Allium cepa, assembly GCA_030765085.1. Classification (NCBI taxonomy): domain Eukaryota; kingdom Viridiplantae; phylum Streptophyta; class Magnoliopsida; order Asparagales; family Amaryllidaceae; genus Allium; species Allium cepa. Next base: position 252,170,255 of record CM060943.1, read on the forward strand.
AAACATCCTAAAAGAGAACGATAATAGTAGTAATTGATACCTAACATTGAAATAAGAAATATGATTTCTATTCCAAAATGTATTTTTGTATAGAAAATTGTTTTTTCAGTGAGATTTATTCTTTAAGTTTCAAGATATTTGATCAAAGACCTCTCCATTATAAACTAGTTACAGTATATGAAATAAATAATCTATATTAAGTGAATGATGGAACTCTGAATTCAGTATGCTCTTATAATAATTGCAAGGATATTGAGAGAACGCCTTAATGATTGCATTACATTATGAATTTTTTTAATAAAACATATCTACTTTTATTTATGAAATAATAAGTATTTTTCGGTATTAACTGAAAGATAAACAAAGCTATATTTTGATATGAATATGATGAATATTTGATATAAAATAAAACTATAAAATATGAATATTATGAATATTTGTTATGAAATAAAACTATAATATGAGTTTTGTTTCATAACAAAAGTGATGCATTGGAAAATACAGAAGTATCTAATATTATTTATAGTTATTTTGGAATTATAGACTAAGACTTAGTTTTAATAAATTATTTTTATTATATGATTGTGAATCATATGATAATGGTTAATTATATTTCAAACAATTAAAGGCAATGCACCCATTTAGTGGGAGCATTATAGGAGTTGGTGAACTCTTCAGATTGATACATATAGATGTATGCAATCATGAGTCTATAAATATCAAAAAGGTGCAACGTACTTTGCTATATTCATCGATGAGTTATCCAACATGGACATGTATATTTGATACATTTATGGTATGTCTAAGATAGACTCATAGATATAAAACGAATGTAAATAAAATAACATGTAATAGAAGAGATTCGATTTGATCGAATGGGTGAGTATATTAGAAGGAGTTTCGAACTTACCTAAAAATGAATAAAAATTCAATCGCAAAAGTCACTCCTCTATGTGATACATAATGATGTATCGATAAGGTGTGATTGAACTTTATTGGACAAAGTACGATTAATCATGAATGAAGTTGAGTTAATTTCTTTCTATAAGGTCATGAACTAAAGTGTACACGAGGTTAATATTATTTCATCTAAATAATAGTTACAAAATCATACAAGATAAGGGTTTATAAGAAAATACAACATATTCTAGACCAAGGAGTTGGCAGGTTGTGCAAGTCGGAAGTTCGCACGTAATAATTATTCATGAGGGATCTTATATGAATCTCCCTAAAAGGAGTTTGGAAAGGACTGTCATTGGGTGATATATTTATGTTTTGGACATATATTTTTAAACTGAAACTAAATCAGTGTAAATAAAAGGGAATTCATAAAGTGTTTATGGATACATATTCCATCGCATCGAGAAATTATTATTGTTTTAAGAAATACCAACTTCATAGTGAAGGAATTTTTTTGAGAAATTATTGATAGTAAAATGAAATTAGATATGGTTCAATGATAAAATTGATTACACGAGATAAAATGAAATTAGCTAACCTAAACGAACACATCACATTATGGTGTCTAATAAGTATTCTCGCACATTAAAGAGAAACAGTAAGTTTCTTATTCATGTAAAAAAAATATAATATTCAGCTGTTTAAGTAAACTATTAAGAGTGTTGACTCTATAATATGGTATGATGCGTAGATCCGAAATAGATTCTAAGTACATTACCAAAATATGATTTTGACAGATGTACCCGAAAGGGATATAATCCATCGGCCACGAATGTATCTTTGAGAGCCAGACTAATGCAGTTGGAATATAATGAGCAACATTGACAAAAATTGTAGGATCAAGATTAACCCTAGAGGGGGGGGGGGTGAATAGGGTTATAGCAAATTTTCTCAAATTAAACGCAAAAACAAACCGCAGAAAAGTAAATATGCTGAAAAGTAAATCACATACAAAATTTACCCAGCTTCGGCAACCCCTGCCTACTGCTGCATTCCCAAATTTCTATTAGAATTAAACAGTCTCCCGCTTACAAACACTCTAACAGACTCGCAAACCCTGCTACCGCCTATAGAATTTTGCAAACTCACAAACCATGCTTACTGAACTAATCCTAACTAGACAATCTGACACAACCTAAATCCTAGGTGGTGATTTACCAAGATTTGATTCGAAAAGTACAGACTTCAAAAATAAAAATAAGAGCAAAAATAAAATAGAAACTTGAGTACAACTTTTTGGCCCTTAAACAAAACAACCCGACCCAAAAGAAAAAACGGCCACTTCCCTCTTGATGCAATTTAGGGTTCTGAAAATGGCGGCTTTCGTTCCTCTTTGCAACTGAAATTAGGCCTTCTGATAATTCTACGATGCCGATTGATTTTGTTGCTCTGTCGATTGATTTGCTCCTCTAATGATCGGCTGCTTGCCTCAAGATGATTGATTGCAAATCTAATTTGGTACGTTGTTCGTTCCTTTTTCTTTTCAGGATTCGATTACTTGAATTTTCGATTGTTCTTTTTTTTCCCACAGCCGATGATGATTTTGGGTGTATATATATCAATTCGGCACTTTCCTAATTCTTGCTTTCCTGATATCTTTACGACTTGATGTGCACGGCTTTGAATATGCAGTGTTTGATTTTTCTTGAGTCCTACGGCAACAATCTTTCCTCTTTTGATTTGCTTTGACTATTTCAAAGATACGCACTTGAATTTTTATACAGTATACGTTCACGAATTCGATTTCGATTACTGCTTGACTTGTTCGACTCCTTGATTGCCACGGCTTCGGCCTTTGGCTTAAGATTTCATATGCCTGTGTACTTTGGCTCTGACCATCTTTGTGTTCATCCCTTTCTTTCTGAATGTGACCGTTAACCATGTTGATTTCACTGTGACCTTGCTTTGTTCACTGTGACTTTGGTTACACCTTGCTTTGTTCGCTGTGACTTTGGATCTTGATATTGTTCGAACTTGTTTTGGTTGACTTCGACATTGACTTGATTTTTATTTTTGTAAAACACTGTTGTCTTGTTCATCTAGTTATATTGAGTTAGATTCATCATGTATTACTTTGGTATTGTTGCAGACACTTGATCACTGTGTATCACTGCATACTGGTGGATTGAACTTGTTACACTTACGTTGTTGCTTTGCTGGTCTATTGTTGTCATATCTTGTCTGGTTCATCTTGATGTTCTGTAGTCATTTATGCATTGATGCTATTCTCTGTTGCACTTTCTCATTTGATTTTGCACTGCTTCATCATGTCACTTGATCTGTTTCATTTGAGTTGTAGCTTGATAATCATGTCTGCACCCTCTGACTTTTGTCTGGGTTCACTACTGACCTGCAGTGTTCATTAGTTCATATTGTATTTGAGCATTCTGGTCTGATAAGGTTGTCGTACTGTGAAGCATCTTGATCATTATATATTGATACTTATGCATTTGCATTCTTGCTTTCATATGCATTGAGCTCTTATCCTTAGCTGTTCATCTGCGCACATTGTAGCCTTGGTCAAAAACTGGTTCATTGTTATTGTCTCTGTCCATTTGCCTCTGGTTACTTTGAGCTTCACTGTGATATGTTCACTTGAGTCATTTGAAGTTTGTTCATTTGGTTTTGTGTATGCACTGCATGTGTGCAGTTTTACTACTTTGGTTTCATGTTGGCTTGGGTCTGGGTTTGCATTTTACTTGAGTCTGACTTGGAGTTTCAGACCTGTAGCCTTTGCCTGTATTCATAAGCATTGATCATCTTCTGTGTGGTGGCCTGGTCGATAATTATGGTATTTGCATTGCATCACTGGTCTTTGCATTTTCCAGTTTCATCACGGTTTCACTTCCACACTGTTGCACTTGTGTACTTCATATGCATACTGTTGAGTTTTTCTTTCAGGTCATGTTGACTTTATTGTTGGACTTTGCACTACACTTGAGTTGAATCCAGCTTGTCGCTCAGATTTGACCTTGTGATGAAGTCGATATTTTATTTATGTTTCACCTGAGTTGAACCCGTCTATTTATTTGGGTTTGACCTTGTGCTCACCTGTCCCAATAACATTATCAAGTGTATATCGGTGTGCACGGCCTTGTGGCATGTACAGTGATACACTGTGCATGTCACATTGTTCGCGTGTGATGAATTCAAATATAAACGATGACGAACGACCAAATAACTGAGGCAAATAATATTTTAAAAATTCACATTTTATTTTATATTGCAAAAATATTTCTTTTTCAATTTTACTGCGTTAGTGAATATTTTTGCAGATTGCTCAAATGCTAGATTCTAACTGGAATGAAGTTGAAGATAAATACGAGTGTGAGTGATATGTAGTGAGGTCAACTGTAAATGTAAAATAGTGATGTAATTGAATTTGTATCAAAGTTGTATAGTGAATAGTGAGAGCTTGAATTTGTACTATTCAAAATTGTAATAAATATTTGTTTGAATAAAATTTCTGTTTGAATTCAAATTCTGTGTTATTTAATTTTATTCAGCATATATTTATTTAACCTATGAAAAATAAAATAGTACATAAACAAATACATTTAAACGAATGTATATATGTTTATTATCATCAAACAAAAAATCATATAAGCGCATATTCATACAATCTCCCCCTTTTGATGATAACAAACATATATTTAAGATTTTGACTGTGTTAAATGTATTTGATCAACGATATACTCTAATTAATCCCCCTATTTAAATGCTTCCTCTCTACACGATGCTCCCTCTACATATATGCAAATGAGCCTAGATGCAAATGGAAAATTATTTGACCTTTGCTTGATTTTATTTGACAAAATCTTAACTTTTCTCTCCCCCTTTTGTTATGAGCAAAAGAATATAGTGTTAGAGAAAATAGAGATAAAGTGATCGATATTAATCCAACATTAAAACTCAATTTGAATATAAATATTAATATTCAATAAAAATCAAACAAAAATCATAACTACCCTTGTTAGGCGCATATTCCACTTTTAGAATGATGTCATCATATAAAACCATATAGTTGTATCTACTTGTGGTACTCTTATATCAGAATTTGAATATCTACTAATCATGCATAACCGTTAGGACTTTTAAATGAGATTAGCAGTATTCTAATTTAATTTTAAAAATGAATTCAAGTATCTTCTAATCACGCATAACTGTGAGGACTTTTAAATGGGATTAGAATCAACTTGTTTATTTAATAAATCAATTTTGATATGCATTCCATACATGCATAACCGTAAGGACTTTTAAATAAGCATGGAAGCACATAACAAATTCCAAGTAATTCACTCATGCATAACCGTGAGGACTTTTAAATGAGAGTGAATACTTTGGATTTTATTTTGTTTGATAAAATGAAAAACGAATGATTCCTGTTTAAAGTACCACATATCGACAACCTATATTGAATTTTTGATGAGCGATGGTTGATAGAAATATGATAGACATAGAAATGGTTATGGAATCTTTACCCAACAAAAAGTTTTATAACTCTTGTTTGAATTTCTAAAGAAATTTTTCTAAAATATACTGTCTTGAGTAATGTATGAAAAATATCAACACTCATCACTTTTTTTCAATCACTATTTATCTTTTCGATAATTACTAGGGAGTTAGACTAGTTAAGATTGTCATTTAAATCAAATTCAAAAATAATTATGAAATCAATTTTTCACAATGACTAATCTAAAAATATGATTAAAAATGATTTTCTCGAGGGGGTTATATGAGAAAATTTTTTGCTATTTGAAAATTATTTGAAATGAAAAATATGTAGATATTTTCTTTGAAAAATGATGCAGTTACTAAATGTCTCAAAAATCACGTTCAACTATTAATTTTTCTATCAACTAGATTACCAGTGCAATCTGCATCTGAATTTCTTTTTCACTCAAAAATTATCATTAATTGAATTTGATCGACCAAACCATGAAGTGTGCATCAAAAATTTCAAACTCAATTTTAACAACAATTTAAATGACATTCTTTGAATTTGAATTGAAGCCGTGTAAATAATAAAAAAAACGTGAATATAGAGTTAGCCAAATTATAACCCAATGTATTAATATCCAACAAAACACTATTTTTGATCCAACCTAATATAATCAAAAAATTTATAGAATTTTATAGTGTTTTTGGCATAAATATAATTAGCCAACTATATTGAACAAGTCAGAATCAAAAAAATCATCATCTCTTTATCATCACATTATTGGCTGATTTAATTCAGAATACGGTGCAGATTATCACATTTAATATATCGATCAAATAAATATACCTTCACCTGTTTTACCTTTACGATAATTTTTCGTGGTTGCCCATTGTGATTCTATCACCTTTGTACTAGGCTAAGGAACTTTGCTTTGTTGCCCGTTGTGTTTCTGGAACAGCCAAAATCCAGAGAACACTGTTGTTGTTCCTTAGCCTGCCACCATACCTACACGATGAAAGATTTTTGTGACCTATTTGTTTTTATAGGTCCATAATTGTTAGTGGCAGAATATTTTGAAAGACAATTTTGAGGAGACCCAAAACTATTTATATATGTTCCTTTCGACACCCAGATTTGTTTTGTCCTTTCATTCTTGTTCCAACAGACATGAAATTTGTTTGTAGAATTCTTAGGAGCCCAAACTTGTATAAATTTTGTGTTCTTGTTCCTATGACTACAATTTTCAACACGATGTCCAATTATTTTACATCTAGCAAAAACACTCTTACCTTTTGCATTATCACCAGCTTGTGTTTTCCCAAAGCCTAGTCCTTTTCTGTTGTTAGCAAAAATTTGATTTCCCAATAACATGTTGAATGATTTTTCTCCTCTTGAAAAGTTATTCAGAGATTTCTCAAGATTTTGGACTTTGGTTTTTAGTGTTGTGTTTTCAGTTACAAGTGAGGTGCATCTATTTATAAAATCCTTTTTCCCAGTGTCAATGGTTTCCTAAAGACTCAAGTTTTCTTTTTCAAGATTCTCCAAGCTATTCTTAAGTCTTGATAATTCTGAATCTATAATTTTACATTTTTTACAGTCTAGATTTTGAATATTTTCAAGTTCAGTTTCCAACCTAGAATTTTCATGGACAAGTTCTCTCCTATTATATTTCAGTTTTTCAATTTTAGATTCAAGAGTATCAATTGTTTTAGTAAGATCACTACACATCAAAACAAGTTCTTTATAAGAATGGTCACCTACCTCACTAGATTCCTCTGAGCTTGCTTCTGAATCTGATTTTGCCATAAGACACAAGTTAGCCTCCTCTGAGCTATTATTCGAAACTTCCTCTCCTTCTTCATCATCCCAAGTCGCTCCAAAGGCCTTCTTCTTCTTTTTCTTTCCTTTGTTGTTTTTGAGAAGTGGGAATTTTTGTTTGAAGTGGCCAGGCTTCTTGCAGTTAAAGCACGTCAATTCATTATCGGAATTGTCAGAATCTTTTGACCTATTACCACTTGTTTTCTTCTTGCGTGGCCTGAATCTTGACCATTTTCTAAGATTATTGACAGCCATTGTAAGCTCTTCAATTGGATCTTCTTCTTCTTCATCGCTTTCTTCTTTGCTCTTTAATGCAATCGTCTTCTTCTTTGATTCAGAGTTGTTGCGTTCCTCCTTTGCTTTTAGCTCAAGCTCATATGTCATCAAGTTTTCGATCAATTCCTCCATGCTTAGTTTACTCAGATCTTTCGATTCTTGTATTGCCGTGACTTTTGCCTCAAAGCTCATCGGTAAGACTCGTAGCACCTTCCTCACAAGCTCTACCTCAGTAAATACCTTCCCAAACGCTCTAGCATTGTACACCAAAGCTGAAAAGCGTCCAAACATGTCCTTTATGCTCTCGCCTTTGTCCATCACAAAGTTCTCGTATTCATTGCTGAATAGGGCTAGACGAGATTCCTTGACTTGAGAAGTTACTTCATGTGCCACCTCCAAGGTATGCCAAATTTCCTATGCAGTTTTACAATGAGAAATTCTATTAAATTCAGTCTTATCAAAAGCACAGATCAAAGCATTCATGGCATTAGCATTTGTAGTTTTTAATTTCTTATCGATAGCATCCCACTATCAATAGGTTTAGGAATCTCAGTATCACCAACAGTTATAGTGGGAGATTTATAGCCAGTTTCAATAATGTCCCAAACATCATAATCAACAGAACTAAGATAATACCCATCCTAACTTTCCAATAAGCATAAGCTGTGATGGCCCGGAATTTGAAAGCAATATCAATTTAATAATCTAAAATATAGTTAAATTGATTTGATAATCTTTGTAATAAGATTTGAATTAGTTTAATAATTCAAATAAATAAATAGTAAATTGATAGATATTATCTTTTTAAATTAAATAAATTGTTTTATATTTATAATATATATATAGAATATTGTATATATTGTAAATAGGTATTATTTTAAATGAATCCCGTTTTCTATAAAATTTATATCTTTAGTAAAATTGGAAATTATGATTTTATTTAAAAATTAAACTATTTAAAAAAAAGCTATTTAATAAATATGGTTTTAAATACATAAAATAAATATTAAAATAATTTAAAATATGTTTTGCTCAAATTTAAGTTTAAGTAAAACACAATGAGGTTATTTTGATTTTCTTTTAGATATAATTGAATAAAATAAATAATTTATTAATTAAGAAGATAATTTCTTTTATAAGTTATTTATGGTTATTAAATATTTTTATTTCTAAAAATATAATAATGCATTGTTTTAACAAATTAATTTTTAATAAAAATAATTGTTTTTCAAAATTTAACTTTGTAGTTGTATTTGTAAATAAATTGGATTTCAAAAAAAAAATTCACTTTGAACATGAATTCAAAGTTTTAAATGTAAAGTATAATTGTTTTTAATTTATCTTGATTTTGAAATATTTGTATAAGTTTAATTTTATAATTATAGTTTGATTTTAAAATCTATATACGTGTAAATAAATGCATGTTAACTCATTAACTAAACATATCTTATATTAAACATCTAACTTTAAATACAAGTTAACTAAATATATAGCTTATTAACTTTTATAAAAAGTGTAAACTTTTTTTGAAAACACAAATTAACATGTGTTAGGAAATAAAACATTTAGAGTGACAAATGTAATATTAGGGACATGTGGCATTTTTGTTTTTGGTTTCTTTTTATTTTATTTCAGTTTTTTTTTTAAAAAGCACATTCTCTTCCATCTTATTTCTTTTTAAATTTATAAAACTAAGAGACAATGGAAAAACCAAAACCTGAAATCATCTTCAAATAAATAGTTCAATCCTCGAACCAAAGTTAAAACCTGTAATGCATTTCAAAAGATTCACTTCCCTGTAACATTTTCAAAATGTATGCAAACTAGTACATTTTTAAAATGCAATATGGACATTTTTTCCCTGCATAAAATCTGAAGGCCTGCATACTTTCATCTGCATCATCTTCTATCTGGAGTGTCTGCATGCAAGTGAGAATCAGGAGTAAATTCAAATTAGAATTTAAAGCCTCAAAATTTGAAGAAAACAATTCAAGATTTAAGAAAATGAAGCTTTCCAGTTTTAAAAGCACTTCTGCAAAACCAGCTTTCAAAGTTTTTCAAATTGGAAGACCTGTCTTTATACTAAAACCAGGTGAGTAACATCCTAATTAATGAAGTATAAGTATTTTAGAAAGTTGCTTGTTTATTTTCATGTTTTAGTGTGGATGATTTATGCATTTTTATCTGTGATTTTCTGTCGAAGTGTGTGAATAATTTGATTATGCTGTCCTCTGCATTTTATTTCCAGATGTAAGAATCTGTTCAAACACTAACATTACAAAATGTAGTATATGTTATTGTATACAGGTTCATTCAAATGTGTTTATTAAACTTAGAATCAAAGTTTAAATTGTGTTCAGGTTTAGAAAAATAAATAAATTAAGTAACAGTAGTAATTGATTTATAAAGTAGAAATCAAACTTTGTAAATTTATGAATTCAGTAATATGAAATAGAAACACAAAGCAAATTATGAAATTCAATATAAAATCATACTTAATAAATTATAAATTCAGCACTATGAATTTAATACCTAGATCAAACTATGATTTTTAGGACAAAAAGTAGGATTTTTAGTGGAAGGGTTGTGGTGCTATCCTATGTTGAACATATAGGGGGAATTTGGGTTTTTGTGTGATCTAGGAAAATTGAGGTGTCGTGGTTCATCTGGGAGATGGAGGAGTTGTCGCTAATGTCAGGAAAAATATTTGAGGGTGTTGCAATTCAACATGGTGGTTGCGGTGATGTAAATTCAGGTAGAACCCTAGTTTAAGTTAGATAGGTTGTTTTGGCCAGTTCATCATGAAGCAGGGATCGAGTTGATTAAGTCTCTAGGGGACGATAGTAGATGGATTGATGAACAAGTGACCAGAGTCACTGACATGCCGGAGATCAGATGGTGGTGGAAGAAGATGTTACAGGTTTGGGTAAAAACCTGTTCTTGCAGTTTTAGGTTGGGAGAGGAAAACTCAAATTTCAAATTTGAGTTTAGGAAGGGGAATTTGAGGGTGGAGGTGCACAATGCACAATGCAGGAAAATTTGAGTTTGATGTTTTCTGGGTATAGTGAAATTTTGAGCTCGGGATATAACTCGGGTATTTCTATGTTTTGCCCGATGATTTTGGTTAGATGACTCGAAGTAGTCATAAGGTTGACTCGGGAAATTTTATATTACAGTTTTTCTTGAAAACAGTCTACACGTTTAAATTTAAATCAAAATTTAAATGAATAAGTTATTATGATAAGATTTAAACAAAGTTTAAATCTGCAGTTAGAATTATAGCTTTAAAGGATTTTGAAATCTTATAAGTATTCAAATTTGAAAAGGGGTTTAGTTTTAAATAATAGAAAGGAACCTGGCAGTTTTCTGGAAATAAAAATTTCAATTTAAATCTGAAAGCTAATTTTAAATTAGCAGTATGAATTCAAACTTAAGTCCAGATTTCTTAAGGATCTTTAAATCTTCAAGTTTTTATTTTTAAATAAGAAGTTTTAAAATCAAAGAGTAAAGCAAGAATTCAATTCAAGTGTAAAATACAAATGATTTGAATAAGGAATGGTTTTAAATGTATTGAATTAAAAATCTGAGATTTGAATAAGTTTAAAATTTGAATGTTTTCAAACTAGTTTAAATTTAAATTGTTTAATTGAAGTAAAAATTGTTTCAAACAAATATTTAAATTGATTTTCCTTTTTGAAATGAAATCATTATAAATAGTTTATAAAGGAAGTTAAATGATTGTTAACTTGAATTTGGAATTTAAATGTATTTTAAACTTAATTTTTAATTAAATTAAGTATATTAAGACTAATCTTATATAAGTTTTAATTATAAGTGATAAATGTTATTTACATTTATTCTAAAAAGGAATATGAATGAATTTAAATTATATAATGCTTTAATAAATATTATTTTGAATTTTAGATTCAAAATGAAAAAGGAATTTAAATTTTTAAATGAAATGTTCTAAGTACATTTTAATATTTATGAAATTAATAATAAGGAATGGTTTATCTTAAAAATTATTAAGACATTAAATATAATTAAATAAATTGGATAATTAAGGAATAACTTATTTATTTAATTAATTTAATTAATAATTTGGATTAATTCAAATTAGAGATAATTAAGAAGTAATTAAAGAAAAATAATTAAAGAATTAATAATAGTTAATGATGGTCATTAACTAAAGTTTATTTAGTAATTAATTAATACGATTAATTTTTAATAATTAATTAGATTAATTAATAAATGATAATAAATTATTAAATTTATTTAAGTTAATTACTTAAATAAAAGTAATTAAGGCATTAATTACTTAATGTAATCAATGAGTTTATTGAGATTGGTTTAGATTAATTAATTAAGTTAATTAATTTTAAACATTTGATTTGATAATAATTACTTTATGTAATTAATGGAATTACTCAGTTAAGTAATTAGAGATAATTACAGGATGTAATTAGTGGATAGTGTTGGAATTGTGAATGTAATTTGGATTAAATTATCTTGTATAATTAATCAAGAGATTAATTAAGAAATTAATTAAAGGGTAATTAATTTGATAAGTAATTAAAGGTGGTTAATTACAGATTGAGATTAATCAAAGGTGATTTATAATTATGGTTTAAGTGAGATTAATTACCGAAAGTAATTAATTTAATTGAGTAATTAATTAAATATAATTAAGAGTCATTAATTAATATAATTAATGATGTAATTAAGATTGATTAATTAATATTAATTAATCAATAATAAGTGATTAAGTGTAATTAATTAATTGTAATTAATTAAGAATAGATGTAATTAATTATAGTTAATTAATTAATGAAGTAATTAAAGGTTAATTACTGTTTTTGACTTAGGGTAATTAATTTTGTGAAATTAATTAAAGTATAATTAATCAGGATTGATTAATTAAGATGATAAAGTAGAGGTTAATCAATTAATTAATTTGTAATTAATTAATGTAAGCAAGATTTATATTGTGTAAGTAATTAATTTAATTCATTTTAAATTAATTAAAGATGATGTAATTAATTTAATTCAATTTAAATTAATTATAAATAGTATGATTATGAATCATTGCTTATGAATGGTTGTTATTGGATGCCTTGAATGGTTTGGAAAATCTCAACTACGAGATTAGTATTGTTGATTGATATGGATGCATTGGTTGCATTATGATATGGATTATCTTTTGATAGTAATAATATGGATTATCTATTTTTATGATAATGATAATTATCTGTTATGAATCTATGAATTATCTATCTGTGTGTATATAGATAATATTATTAAATCGTTTTAAACTTTAAAACAACTTGGACCTAAAAGACACGCTTTGGATTTCGATGAGACCGGGATCGGGTTTCCATATTTGGATATCCGAAAACCACATCGATCCAAATTAACGATAGGTCGTGAATCTTGTGTGAAGAGTGAAGACTCGAGGTGTAAGGGCTATACGTCAGTATAACTCTGTGGGTGGTTCCGTAATGAGTTTGACGGAATAGTACTTATAGATTCGAGATGGAGATTTAGAGTGCAAGGGTTATCGTCGTTAACTATGTGGGTGATTCCGTAATGAGTGTAATGAGATAATGCCTTCGGTTTCGTTCGAACCCGGAACGAACTTGTATGGATTGAATGCTTTCAGAACATCGTCAGGTGGACGATGAGCATTCTAAGATAATGTGTCCTCTATAGGTAATCGTATCCTCAAGCCTCATCAACCGGGAATGGCTAAAACAGGGGAGGTGCAGCAAGGCTTCATGGGTAGCACCCACTGGAGAGCAAGCTTGATCCATGTCTACAGGTCCCTTTTTATTCGGCTTAGTGGGCAGTTGGAATTGCGCACCAACTGTGTGGTTGTCTTGTTCGGAACTATTCAGTAAGGAATGGGTCTGGCCTTGTGTTGCAGGGGAGTAGGAGTACTCGTCGGTACGTTAATCTAGGCCACGTACTGTGACGGGCGGTACCCCAGTAGCCCTGCCATTGTATGGAATCCAAAATCCAATAAGTGCGAAAGGTTTTGATTGTATTACCCACTTTTGTGGCTAGTAGCTGGAATTTAATCATATAACAATTTCGGCTATTTCATATTTACTTGAAAACCCTAAACCTATTATGATATCACTGGATTTTCTATCAAATGTTTTGGTTAGCGTAAGGTAAAAACTTTTCCATGTTTATGTGTGGGAAGTCTTACGTGATACCTTTCTTTTCGAAAGGTTTTTGAAAGTTAAGCAACTTTAACCTGTTACTCACACCAGACCCATGTCTGACCCGGAGTTTATATTTTGTTTTCATAAACTCTTGGGTACTCAAACTTTTACGAGTAGCCAAGGGATTCAGGTTAGCTTTGACGAATATTGGAGGAGCAATGGAGCAGGAGGCTTCTGCGTTAGATATTTGTATTCCGCTGTGTGTTCTGTGTTGTCTCTGAGTTGTATTATGTTGTAAATACTAGACAGATGTTTATAACTGTCTAGTATGTGTTGTATTTTCTGTGTATCTGATAGTGGTTGTAAACTATATAATATTTTATGTTATTAATATAATTTATTCGTTCCGCTGTTTAGATTCTGATGTGTTGTTTCTTCATCTTCTTCTCTTTCTTTCTCTTTTCTATCCTCTTCTTTCTTATTAGTGATGCGACTTCCTGGTGTTTGGAAGTTGGGTCGCTACAGGTGGTATCAGAGCATTAGGTTGAGTGAATACCTAGGCTCTGGAGTGGTGTCTTTTTTGAGAGAGCGTATTTGTAATTTTATATATTTATATATATTTATCTATTTCTACCTATCTGTTGGGTTACCTGTTCAGGTTTTCCAATATAGGCTATAAAGGTAGATAAGGTAGTAGTGTTTGTAACATAATTACTACCATTGGTTGGAGTCTGATGTTTGAGGTTGGAAGTGTATCTATCGAGACTGTAGACCAAATACTGTCTCGTGTGAGTTTAGCTTGGAGTAAGTATTTCATCGATCTCTGAAGGAAACCTGTTAAGGTTCAGAGACATCTTTGAAGTGCAGAGTTTGGTGAGTAGAGTTTGGCTCTGTCAGTTGAGCTGGAGCAAGTGATGGTACTTTGATACCTCAGGAAGTTGTAACTGCGTGATGAGGTGCAGTGACTATGGATTATTTCCGAAGATATTTTCTCTGGAACAAGTTTGAGAAGTATTCTGCTTCGGTGTTGTGGCTGGATTCAGCAGGATGTTGTGGTGTTTTCTGTTTGCTTTGAAGTCCGAGTTTCTCGAAGGGCTTTGGATTAGGAAGTTTGGCATTAGTGTCAGTAGTACAGCTCGGAGTGTTCTGTGAGCCGACAGAGAAATCTTAGCTGAGTAGTTTTTCTGAAAATGGAGTTCAGAAAGCTGTAGAGTGAATCCGTTTCTTCAATGGATTGATTAGATCAATGTAAGCTGTTCTGTTTGGTAAGGAGAGAATGGTTTTCTTTGGAAATTTATCTGGGTTGATCGCAAAAGTGGCTTGCGATTGGTTGAGTGTTCTCTTGGGTTGTTGGAGATTTTATGGATGTCTTCTGGGAAGACAGAGATTTGTCTATATCTGGAAATTGAATTCTCTTATCGACTAGAATTCCACGAGTGGAACCGGTGGTTCTATTTAGCTGAAGGATGATTCCTAGAGATAGAGTTTGATAAAGTAACTCAGTGTCCGAGGAATTTCTGAGTTTTCTTTATGGATCTGTAGAACTATATTTCTGGAGGTGATGTACAGTTGGTGCTTGTGTTCCTTGTCAGTATTTTCTTATCTACTATGGATCAGAGTTGTGCAGCGAAAGCAGTTTGGATGTGTTTCTGATTGTCTTTTACAGATTAGGAGAAGTCTGTTGTCTTCTGCTGGTTATGGAGTAGGATTGTGTTTTGGTTTGGATTGATCTTGAGGAGATCATTGTGTTGGGTTGTTTTTGGTTCTGATTGTTCTAGAGGAATCAGCAAGGGTTAAGCTGATCAGTTTGGATGTTGGCAGCCTAGGATTTGTTTGAAACTTTTGTGAATAAGGGACGAAGGAATTTGGGATTCGAAGTTGGAGACTTCGTTATTGTTGGGATTTTCTCTGATTCAGGAGCTATAAGCTTGAGTAAATCGGGAAAGATAGCTCAGTGATGTTTGGATCTTTTCTCTGTGTTTTGGTTGGATTGGTGTTTGGTTTTTCAGGATTGAATTGTCAGTTTGGATAACTGGAATTCAATGAGTTTCACGTCTCTCTGAGGGAGTACGTGTATGGTCTATCTCTGGTTTTAGAACCAGCAGTTATAGAGGTTGGTTGCTAAGTCAGACTCGTCTGTAGTCTGATATGCTGTCTAGTTCTGTAGATATAGATGAATAGAAGCTCTATAGTTTAATAGTATTGATTGTTTGGAATTTATAGAGCGAGTATCCCGATATTTTTATACCGGGGAAACTCGTGAAAGTTGTATCCAGAATTTTTCTGGATAATTAGATTTGTTTGATTAGGTGAATTGATTGCTATGTTTGTAAGCATATCATTGGTATATGCTTGTGATTTAAAATTAAGTCTTTAAATAGATTATTAAATTACCTTTGTTTTAAATTTCGGGGACGAAATTCTTTTAATGGGGGAGGAATGTGATGGCCCGGAATTTGAAAGCAATATCAATTTAATAATCTGAAATAAAAATTAAATTGATTTGATAATCTTTGTAATAAGATTTGAATTAATTTAATAATTCAAATAAATAAATAGTAAATTGATAGATTTTATCTTTTTAAATTAAATAAACTGTTTTATATTTATAATATATATAGAATATTGTATATATTGTAAATAGGTATTGTTTTAAATGAATCCTGTTTTCTATAAAATTTATATCTTTAGTAAAATTGGAAATTATGATTTTATTTAAAAATTAAACTATTTAAAAAAAAGCTATTTAATAAATAAATATGGTTTTAAATACACAAAATAAATATTAAACTAATTTAAAATATGTTTAGCTCAAATTTAAGTTTAAGTAAAATACAATGAGGTTATTTTGATTTTCTTTTAGATATAATTGAATAAAATAAATAATTTATTAATTAAGAAGATAATTTCTTTTATAAGTTATTTATGGTTATTAAATATTGTTATTTCTAAAAATATAATAATGCATTGTTTTAACAAATAAATTTTTAATAAAAATAATTGTTTTTCAAAATTTAACTTTGTAGTTGTATTTGTAAATAAATTGGATTTCAAAAAAAAAATTCACTTTGAACATGAATTCAAAGTTTTAAATCTAAAGTATAATTGTTTTTAATTTATCTTGATTTTGAAATATTTGTAAAAGTTTAATTTTATAATTATAGTTTGATTTTAAAATCTATATACGTGTAAATAAATGCATGTTAACTCATTAACTAAACATATCTTATATTAAACATCTAACTTTAAATACAAGTTAACTAAATATATAGCTTATTAACTTTTATAACAAGTGTAAACTTTTTTTGAAAACACAAATTAACATGTGTTAGGAAATAAAACATTTAGAGTGAAATGTAATATTGGGGACATGTGGCATTTTTGTTTTTGGTTTCCTTTTATTTTATTTCAGTGTTTTTTAAAAAAAAAGCACATTCTCTTCCATCTTATTTCTTTTTAAATTTCTAAAACTAAGAGACAATGGAAAAACCAAAACCTGAAATCATCTTCAAATAAATAGTTCAATCCTCGAACCAAAGTTAAAACCTGTAATGCATTTCAAAAGATTCACTTCCCTGTAACATTTTCAAAATGTATCCAAACTAGTACATTTTTAAAATGCAATCTGGACATTTTTTCCCTGCATAAAATCTGAAGGCCTGCATACTTTCATCTGCATCATCTTCTATCTGGAGTGTCTGCATGCAAGTGAGAATCAGGAGTAAATTCAAATTAGAATTTAAAGCCTCAAAATTTGAAGAAAACAATTCAAGATTTAAGAAAATGAAGCTTTCCAGTTTTAAAAGCACTTCTGCAAAACCAGCTTTCAAAGTTTTTCAAATTGGAAGACCTGTCTTCATACTAAAACCAGGTGAGTAACATCCTAATTAATGAAGTATAAGTATTTTAGAAAGTTGCTTGTTTATTTTCATGTTTTAGTGTGGATGATTTATGCATTTTTATCTGTGATTTTCTGTAGAAGTGTGTGAATAATTTGATTATGCCGTCCTCTGCATTTTATTTCTAGATGTAAGAATCTGTTCAAACACTAACATTACAAAATGTAGTATATGTTATTGTATACAGGTTCATTCAAATGTGTTTATTAAACTTAGAATCAAAGTTTAAATTGTGTTCAAGTTTAGAAAAATAAATAAATTAAGTAACAGTAGTAATTGATTTATAAAGTAGAAATCAAACTTTGTAAATTTATGAATTCAGTAATATGAAATAGAAACACAAAGAAAATTATGAAATTCAATATAAAATCATACTTAACAAATTATAAATTCAGTACTATGAATTTAATACCTAGATCAAACTATGATTTTTAGGACACAAAGTAGGATTTTTAGTGGAAGGGTTGTGGTGCTATCCTGTGTTGAACTATATAAGGGGAATTTGGGTTTTTGTGTGATCTAGGCAAATTGAGGTGTCGGGGTTTATCTGGGAGATGGAGGAGTTGTCGCTAATGTCAGGAAAAATATTTGAGGGTGTTGCAATTCAACATGGTGGTTGCGGTGATGTAAATTCAGGTAGAACCCTAGTTTAAGTTAGATAGGTTGTTTTGGCCAGTTCATCATGAAGCAGGGATCGAGTTGATTAAGTCTCTGGGGGATGATAGTAGATGGATGGATGAACAAGTGACCAGAGTAACTGACATGCCGGAGATCAGAAGTTGGTGGAAGAATATGTTACAGGTTTGGGTAAAAACCTGTTCTTGCAGTTTTAGGTTGGGAGAGGAAAACTCAAATTTCAAATTTGAGTTTAGGAAGGGGAATTTGAGGGTGGAGGTAGATAGTGGGTTGTTTGTCGATGTCAGGAGGTCGCCGGAAGGAGGTGATGGTGGCTGGGGGCACAGTGTACGTGCACAATGCAGGAAAATTTGAGTTTGATGTTTTCTGGGTATAGTGAAATTTTGAGCTCGGGATATAACTCGGGTATTTCTATGTTTTGCCCGATGATTTTGGTTAGATGACTCGAAGTAGTCATAAGGTTGACTCGGGAAATTTTATATTACAGTTTTTCTTGAAAACAGTCTACAAGTTTAAATTTAAATCAAAATTTAAATGAATAAGTTATTATGATAAGATTTAAACAAAGTTTAAATCTGCAGTTAGAATTATAGCTTTAAAGGATTTTGAAATCTTATAAGTATTCAAATTTGAAAAGGGGTTTAGTTTTAAATAATAGAAAGGAACCTGGCAGTTTTCTGGAAATAAAAATTTCAATTTAAATCTGAAAGCTAATTTTAAATTAGCAGTATGAATTCAAACTTAAGTCCAGATTTCTTAAGGATCTTTAAATCTTCAAGTTTTTATTTTTAAATAAGAAGTTTTAAAATCAAGGAGTAAAGCAAGAATTCAATTCAAGTGTAAAATACAAATGATTTGAATAAGGAATGGTTTCAAGTGTATTGAATTAAAAATCTGAGATTTGAATAAGTTTATAATTTGAATGTTTTCAAACTAGTTTAAATTTAAATTGTTTAATTGAAGTAAAAATTGTTTCAAACAAATATTTAAATTGATTTTTCTTTTTGAAATGAAATCATTATAAATAGTTTATAAAGGAAGTTAAATGATTATTAACTTGAATTTGGAATTTAAATGTATTTTAAACTTAATTTTTAATTAAATTAAGTATATTAAGACTTATCTTATATAAGTTTTAATTATAAGTGATAAATGTTATTTACATTTATTCTAAAAAGGAATATGAATGAATTTAAATTAGATAATGCTTTAATAAATATTATTTTGAATTTTAGATTCAAAATGAAAATGAAATTTTTAAATGAAATGTTCTAAGTACATTTTAATATTTATGAAATTAATAATAAGGAATGGTTTATCTTAAAAATTATTAAGACATTAAATATAGTTAAATAAATTGGATAATTAAGGAATAACTTATTTATTTAATTAATTTAATTAATAATTTGGATTAATTCAAATTAGAGATAATTAAGAAGTAATTAAAGAAAAATAATTAAAGAATTAATAATAGTTAATGATGGTCATTAACTAAAGTTTATTTAGTAATTAATTAATATGATTAATTTTTAATAATTAATTAGATTAATTAATTAATGATAATAAATTATGAAATTTATTTAAGTTAATTACTTAAATAAAAGTAATTAAGATATTAATTACTTAATGTAATCAATGAGTTTATTGAGATTGGTTTAGATTAATTAATTAAGTTAATTAATTTTAAACATTTGATTTGATAATAATTACTTTATGTAATTAATGGAATTACTCAGTTAAGTAATTAGAGATAATTACAGGATGTAATTAGTGGATAGTGTTGGAATTGTGAATGTAATTTGGATTAAATTATCTTGTATAATTAATCAAGAGGTTAATTAAGAAATTAATTAAAGGGTAATTAATTTGATAAGTAATTAAAGGTGGTTAATTACAGATTGAGATTAATCAAAGGTGATTTATAATTATGGTTTAAGTGAGATTAATTACTGAAAGTAATTAATTTAATTGATTAATTAATTAAATATAATTAAGAGTCATTAATTAATATAATTAATGATGTAATTAAGATTGATTAATTAATATTAATTAATCAATAATAAGTGATTAAGTGTAATTAATTAATTGTAATTAATTATAGTTAATTAATTAATGAAGTAATTAAAGGTTAATTAATGTTTTTGACTTAGGGTAGTTAATTTTGTGAAATTAATTAATGTATAATTAATCAGGATTGATTAATTAAGATGATAAAGTAGAGGTTAATCAATTAATTAGTTTGTAATTAATTAATGTAAGCAAGATTTATATTGTGTAAGTAATTAATTTAATTCATTTTAAATTAATTAAAGATGATGTTATCAATTTAATTCAATTTAAATTAATTATAAATAGTATGATTATGAATCATTGCTTATGAATGGTTGTTATTGGATGCCTTGAATGGTTTGGAAAATCTCAACTACGAGATTAGTATTGTTGATTGATATGGATGCATTGGTTGCATTATGATATGGATTATCTTTTGATAGTAATAATATGGATTATCTATTGTTATGATAATGATAATTATCTGCTGTGAATCTATGAATTATCTATCTGTGTGTATATGGATAATGTTATTAAATTGTTTTAAACTTTAAAACAACTTGGACCTAAAAGACACGCTTTGGATTTCGATGAGACCGGGATCGGGTTTCCATATTTGGATATCCGAAAACCACATCGATCCAAATTAACGATAGGTCGTGAATCTTATGTGAAGAGTGAAGACTCGAGGTGTAAGGGCTATACGTCAGTATAACTCTGTGGGTGATTCCGTAATGAGTTTGACGGAATAATACTTATAGATTCGAGATGGAGATTTAGAGTGCAAGGGTTATCGTCGTTAACTCTATGGGTGATTCCGTAATGAGTGTAACGAGATAATGCCTTCGGTTTCGTTCGAACCCGGAACGAACATGTATGGATTGAATGCTTTCAGAACATCGTCAGGTGGACGATGAGCATTCTAAGATAATGTGTCCTCTAAAGGTAATCGTAGCCTCAAGTCTCATCAACCAGGAATGGCTAAAACAGGGGAGGTGCAGCAAGGCTTCATGGGTAGCACCCACTGGAGAGCAAGATTGATCCCTGTCTAGAGGTCCCTTTTTATTCGGCTTAGTGGGCAGTTGGAATTGCGCACCAACTGCGGGGTTGTCTTGTTCGGAACTATTCAGTAAGGAATAGGTCCGGCCTTGTGTTGCAGGGGAGTGGGAGTACTCCTCGGTACGTTGATCTAGGCCACGTACTGTGACGGGCGGTACCCCAGTTGCCCTGCCATTGTATGGAATCCAAAATCCAATAAGTGCCAACGGTTTTGATTGTATTACCCACTTTTGTGGCTAGTAGCTGGAATTTAATCATGTAACAATTTCGGCTATTTCATATTTACTTGAAAACCCTAGACCTATTATAATATCACTGGATTTCCTATCAAGTGTTTTGGTTAGCGTAAGGTAAAAACTTTTCCATGTTTATGTGAGGGAAGTCTTACGTGATACCTTTCTTTTCAAAAGGTTTTTGAAAGTTAAGCAACTTTAACCTGTTACTCACACCAGACCCATGTCTGACCCGGAGTTTATCTTTTGTTTTCATAAACTCTTGGGTACTCAAATTTTTACGAGTAGCCAAGGGATTCAGGTTAGCTTTGACGAATATTGGAGGAGAAATGGAGCAGGAGGCTTCTGCGTTAGATATTTGTATTCCGCTGTGTGTTCTGTGTTGTCTCTGAGTTGTATTATGTTGTAAATACTAGACAGATGTTTATAACTGTTTAGTATGTGTTGTATTTTCTGTGTACTCTGATAGTGGTTGTAAACTATGTAATATTTTATGTTATTAATATAATTTATTCATTCCGCTGTTTAGATTCTGATGTGTTGTTTCTTCATCTTCTTCTCCTTCTTTCTCTTTTCAATCCTCTTCTTTCTTATTAGTGATGCGAATTCCTGGTGTTTGGAAGTTGGGTCGCTACATAATCATTCCCATTAAACTTGGGTGGCCTAACAATAGATTGCCCCTCAGAAAAAGCATTATTTGGTGGATTCATGACTCTAGAGTTAAAGAAAAACACCATGCTTTGATACCACTTGTAGGATCTAGATTAACCCTGGGGGGGGGGGGGGTTATTTTCTCGAATTAAACGCAAAAACAAACCGCATAAAAGTAAATATGCTGAAAAGTAAATCACACACAAAATTTATCCAGCTTCGGCAACCCCTGCCTACTGCTGTATTCCCAGATTTCTATTAGAATTAAACAGTCAACCGCTTACAAACACTCTAACAGACTCGCAAACCCTGCTACCGCCTATAGAATTTTTCAAACTCGCAAATCCTGCTTACTGAACTAATCCTAACTAGACAATCTGACACAACCTAAATCCTAGGTGGTGATTTACCAAGATTTGATTCGAAAAGTACAGACTTCAAAAATAAAAATAAGAGCAAAAATAAAATAGAAACTTGAGTACAACTTTTTTCCCTTAAATAAAATAACCCGACCCAAAAGAAAACACGGCCACTTCCCTCTTGATGCAATTTATGGTACTGAAAATGGCGGCTTTCGTTCCTCTTTGCAACTAAAATTAGGCCTTCTGATAATTCGACGATGCCGATTGATTTTGTTGCTCTGTCGATTGATTTGCTCCTCTAATAATCGACTGCTTGCCTCAAGATGATTGATTGCAAATCTACTTTGGTACGTTGTTCGTTCCTTTTTCTTTTCAGGATTCGATTACTTGAATTTTCGATTGTTCTTTTTTTCCCCACGGCCGATGATGATTTTGGGTGTATATATATCAATTCGGCACTTTCCTAATTCTTGCTTTCCTGATATCTTTACGACTTGATGCGCACGGCTTTGAATATGCAGTGTTTGATTTTTCTTGAGTCCTACGGCAACAATCTTTCCTCTTTTGATTTGTTTTGACTATTTCAAAGATACGCACTTGAATTTTTACACAGTATACGTTCACGAATTCGATTTCGATTACTGCTTGACTTGTTCGACTCCTTGATTGCCACGGCTTCGGCCTTTGGCTTGAGATTTCATGTGCCTGTGTACTTTGGCTCTGACCATCTTTTTGTTCATCCCTTTCTTTCTGAATGTGACTGTTAACCATGTTGATTTCACTGTGACCTTGCTTTGTTCACTGTGACTTTGGTTACACCTTGCTTTGTTCACTGTGACTTTGGTTCTTGATATTGTTCGAACTTGTTTTGGTTGACTTTGACATTGACTTGATTTTTATTTTTGTAAAACACTGTTGTCTTGTTCATATGGTTATATTGAGTTAGATTCATCATGTTTTACTTTGGTATTGTTGCAGACACTTGTCACTGTGTATCACTGCATACTGGTGGATTGAACTTGTTACACTTAAGTTGTTGCTTTGCTGGTCCATTGTTGTCATATCTTGTCTGGTTCATCTTGATGTTCTGTAGTCATTTATGCATTGTTCCTATTCTCTTTTACACTTGCCCATTTGATTTTGCACTGCTTCATCATGTCACTTGATCTGTTTCATTTGAGTTGTAGCTTGATAATCATGTCTGCACTCTCTGACTTTTGTCTGGGTTCACTACTGACCTGCAGTGTTCATTAGTTCATATTGTATTTGAGCATTCTGGTCTGATAAGGTTGTTGTACTGTGAAGCATCTTGATCATTATATATTTATACTTATGCATTTGCATTCTTGCTTTCATATGCATTGAGCTCTTATCCTTAGCTGTTCATCTGTGCACATTGTAGCCTTGGTCAAAAACTGGTTCATTGTTATTGTCTCTGTCCAATTGCCTCTAGTTACTTTGAGCTTCACTGTGATATGTTCACTTGAGTCATTTGAAGTTTGTTCATTTGGTTTTGTGTATGCACTACATGTGTGCAGTTTTACTACTTTGGTTTCATGTTGGCTTAGGTTTGGGTTTGCATTTTACTTGAGTCTGACTTGGAGTTTCAGACCTGTAGCCTTTGCCTGTATTCATAAGCATTGATCATCTTCTTTATGGTGGCCTGGTCGATAATTATGGAATTTGCATTGCATCACTGGTCTTTGCATTTTCCAGTTTCATCACTGTTATACTTCCACACTGTTGCACTTGTGTACTTCATATGCATACTGTTGAGTTTTACTTTTAGGTCATGTTGACTTTATAGTTGGACTGTGCACTACACTTGAGTTGAATCCAGCTTGTCGCTCAGATTTGACCTAGTGATGAAGTCGATATTTTATTTATGTTGCACCTGAGTTGAACCCGTCTATTTATTTGGCTTTGACCTTGTGCTCACCTGTCCCTGTAACATTATCAAGTGTATATCGATGTGCACGGCCTTGTGGCATGTACAGTGATACACTGTGCATGTCACATTGTTCGCGTGTGATGAATTCAAATATAAATGATGACGAACAACCCAAATAACTGAGGCAAATAATATTTTCAAAATTCATATTTTATTTTATGTTGCAAAAATATTTCTTTTTCAGTTTTACTGCGTTAGTGAATATTTTTGCAGATTGCTCAGATGCTGGATTCTAACTAGAATGAAGTTGAAGATAAATACGAGTGTGAGTGATATGTAGTGAGGTCAACTGTAAATGTAAAATAGTGGTGTAACTGAATTTGTATCAAAGTTGTATAGTGAATAGTGAGAGCTTGAATTTGTACTATTCAAAATTGTAATAAATATTTGTTTGATAAAATTTCTGTTTGAATTCAAATTCTGTGTTATTTAATTTTATTCAGCAAATATTTATTTAACCTAGGAAAAATAAAATAGTACATTAACACATACATTTAAACGAATGTATATATGTTTGTTATCATCAAACAAAAAATCATATAAGCGCATATTCGTACAATCTCCCCCTTTTGATGATAACAAACATATATTTAAGATTTTGACTGTGTTAAATGTATTTGATCAATGATATACTCTAATTGCTCCCCCTATTTAAATGTTTCCTCTCTACACGATGCTCCCTCTACATATATGCAAATGAGCCTAGATGCAAATGGAAAATTATTCGACCTTTGCTTGATTTTATTTGACAAAATCTTAACTTTTCTCTCCCCCTTTTGTTATCAGCAAAAGAATAATAGTGTTAGAGAAAATAGAGATAAAGTGATCGATATTAATCCAACATTAAAACTCAATTTGAATATAAATATTAATCTTCAATAAAAATCAAACAAAAATCATAACTACCCTTGTTAGGCGCATATTCCACTTTTAGAATGATGTCATCATATAAAACCATATAGTTGTATCTACTTGTGGTACTCTTATATCAGGAATTTGAATATCTACTAATCATGCATAACCGTTAGGACTTTTAAATGAGATTAGTTGTATTCTAATTTAATTTTAAAAATGAATTCAAGTATCTTCTAATCACGCATAACCGTGAGGACTTTTAAATGGGATTAGAATCAACTTGTTTATTTAATAAATCAATTTTGATATGCGTTCCATACATGCATAACCGTAAGGACTTTTAAATGAGCATGGAAGCACATAACAAATTCCAAGTAATTCACTCATGCATAACCATGAGGACTTTTAAATGAGAGTGAATACTTTGGATTTTATTTTGTTTTATAAAATGAAAAACGAATGATTCCTGTTTAAAGTACCACATATCGACAACCTATGTTGAATTTTTGATGAGCGATGGTTGATAGAAATTTGATAGACATAGAAATGGTTATGGAATCCTTACCCAACAAAAATTTTTATAACTCTTGTTTGAATTTCTAAAGAAATGTTTCTAAAATATACTGTCTTGAGTAATGTATGAAAAATATCAACACTCATCACTTTTTTTCGATCACTATCTATCTTTTCGATAATTACTAGGGAGTTAGACTAGTTAAAATTGTCATTTAAATCCAATTCAAAAATAATTATGAAATCAATTTTTCACAATGACTAATCTGAAAATATGGTTAAAAATGATTTTCTCGAGAGGGTTATATGAGAAAATTTTCTGTCATTTGAAAATTATTTGAAATGAAAAATATGCAGATATTTTCTTTGAAAAATGATGCAGTTACTAAATGTCTCAAAAATCACGTTCAATTAGTAATTTTTCTATCAACTAGATTACCAGTGTAATCTACATCTGAATTTCTTTTTCACTCAAAAATTATCATTAATTGAATTTGATCGACCAAACCATGAAGCGTGCATCAAAAATTTCAAACTCAATTTTAACAACAATTTAAATGACATTCTTTGAATTTGAATTGAAGCCTTGTAAATAATAATAAAAACGTGAATATAGAGTTAGCCAAATTATAACCAAATGTATTAATATCCAACAAAACACTATTTTTGATCCAACCTAATATAATCAAAAAATTTAGAGAATTTTATAGTGTTTTTGGCATAAATATAATTAGCCAACTATGTTGAACAAGTCAGAATCAAAAAAATCATCATCTCTTTATCATCACATTATTGGCTGATTTAATTCAGAATACGGTGCAGATTATCACATTTAATATATCGATCAAATAAATATACCTTCACCTGTTTTACCTTTACGATAATTTTTCGTGGTTGCCCATTGTGATTCTATCACCTTTGTACTAGGCTAAGGAACTTTGCTTTGTTGCCCATTGTGTTTCTGGAACAACCAAAATCCAGAGAACACTGTTGTTGTTCCTTAGCCTGCCACCATACCTACACGATGAAAGATTTTTGTGACCTATTTGTTTTATAGGTCCATGATTGTTAGTGGCAGAATATTTTGAAAGATAATTTTGAGGAGACCCAAAACTATTTATATATCTTCCTTTCGGCACCCAGATTTGTTTTGTCCTTTCATTCTTGTTCCAATAGACATGAAATTTGTTTGTAGAATTCTTAGGAGCCCAAACTTGTATAAATTTTGTGTTCTTGTTCCTATGACTACAATTTTCAACACGATGTCCAATTATTTCACATCTAGCAAAGACACTCTTACCTTTTGCATTATCACCAGCTTGTGTTTTCCCAAAGCCTAGTCCTTTTCCGTTGTTAGCAAAAATTTGATTTCCTAATAACATGTTGAATGATTTTTCTCCTCTTGAAAAGTTATTCAGAGATTTCTCAAGATTTTGGACTTTGGTTTTTAGTGTTGTGTTTTCAGTTACAAGTGAGGTGCATCTATTTATAAAATCCTTTTTCCCAGTGTCAATAGTTTCCTTAAGACTCAAGTTTTCTTTTTCAAGATTCTCCCAGCTATTCTTAAGTCTTGATAATTCTGAATCTATAATTTTACATTTTTTACAGTCTAGATTTTGAATATTTTCAAGTTCAGTTTCCAACCTAGAATTTTCATGGACAAGTCCTCTCCTATCATATTTCAGTTTTTCAATTTTAGATTCAAGAGTATCAACTGTTTTAGTAAGATCACTACACATCAAAACAAGTTCTTTATAAGAATAGTCACCTACTTCACTAGATTCCTCTGAGCTTGCTTCTGAATCTGATTTTGCCATAAGACACAAGTTAGCCTCCTCTGAGCTATTATTCGAAACTTCCTCTCCTTCTTCATCATCCCAAGTCGCTGCAAAGGCCTTCTTCTTCCTTTTCTTTCCTTTGTTGTTTTTGAGAAGTGGGAATTTTTGTTTAAAGTGGCCAGGCTTCTTGCAGTTAAATCACGTCAATTCATTACCGAAATTGTCAGAATCTTTTGACCTATTACCACTTGTTTTCTTCTTGCATGGCCTGAATCTTGACCATTTTCTAAGATTATTGACAGCCATTGTAAGCTCTTCAATTGGATCTTCTTCTTCTTCATCGCTTTGTTCTTTGCTCTTTAAGGCAATCGTTTTCTTCTTGGATTCGGAGTTGTTGCGTTCCTCCTTTGCTTTTAGCTCAAGCTCATATGTCATCAAGTTGCCGATCAACTCCTCCATGCTTAGTTTACTCAGATCTTTCGATTCTTGTATTGCCGTGACTTTTCCTCAAAGCTCATCGGTAAGACTCGTAGCACCTTCCTCACAAGCTCTACCTTAGTGAATACCTTCCCAAGCGCTCTAGCATTGTACACCAAAGTTGAAAAGCGTCCAAACATGTCCTTTATGCTCTCGCCTTTGTCCATCACAAAGTTCTCGTATTCATTGCTGAATAGGGCTAGACGAGATTCCTTGACTTGAGAAGTTCCTTCATGTGTCACCTCCAAGGTATGCCAAATTTCCTGTGCAGTTTTACAATGGGAAATTTTATTAAATTCAGTCTTATCAAGAGCACAGATCAAAGCATTCATGGCTTTAGCATTTGTAGTTTTTAATTTCTTATCGATAGTATCCCACCTATCCTTAGGTTTAGGAATCTCAGTATCACCAACAGTTATAGTGGGAGATTTATAGCCAGTTTCAATAATGTCCCAAACATCATAATCAACAGAACTAAGATAAATACCCATCCTAACTTTCCAATAAGCGTAATCATTCCCATTAAACATGGATGGCCTAGCAATAGATTTCCCCTTAGAAAAAGCATTATTTTGTGGATTCATGACTCTAGAGTTAAAGAAAAATACCGTGCTTTGATACCACTTGTAGGATCTAGATTAACCCTAGAGGGGGGGTGAATAGGGTTATAGCAAATTTTCTCGAATTAAACGCAAAAACAAACCGCAGAAAAGTAAATATGCTGAAAAGTAAATCACACACAAAATTTACCCAGCTTCGGCGACCCCTTCCTACTACTGCATTCCCAGATTTCTATTAGAATTAAACAGTCTCCCGCTTACAAACACTCTAACAGACTTGCAAACCCTGCTACCGCCTATAGAATTTTTCAAACTCGCAAGCACTGCTTACTGAACTAATCCTAACTAGACAATCTGACACAACCTAAATCCTAGGTGGTGATTTACCAAGATTTGATTCGAAAAGTACAGACTTCAAAAATAAAAATAAGAGCAAAAATAAAATAGAAACTTGAGTACAACTTTTTTGCCCTTAAACAAAACAACCCGACCCAAAAGAAAACACGGCCACTTCCCTCTTGATGCAATTTAGGGTTCTGAAAAAGGCGGCTTTCGTTCCTCTTTGCAACTGAAATTAGGCCTTCTGATAATTCGACGATGCCGATTGATTTTGTTGCTTTGTCGATTGATTTGCTCCTCTAATGATCGGTTGCTTGCCTCAAGATGATTGATTGCAAATCTACTTTGGTACGTTGTTCGTTCCTTTTTCTTTTCAGGATTCGATTACTTGAATTTTCGATTGTTCTTTTTTTCCCCACAGCCGATGATGATTTTGGGTGTATATATATCAATTCGACACTTTCCTAATTCTTGCTTTCCTGATATCTTTACGACTTGATGCGCACGGCTTTGATTATACAGCGTTTGATTTTTCTTGAGTCCTATGGCAACAATCTTTCCTCTTTTGATTTGCTTTGACTATTTCAAAGATACGCACTTGAATTTTTATACAGTATACGTTCACGAATTCGATTTCGATTACTGCTTGACTTGTTCGACTCCTTGATTGCCACGGCTTCGGCCTTTGGCTTAAGATTTCATGTGCCTGTGTACTTTGGCTCTGACCATCTTTGTGTTCATCCCTTTCTTTCTGAATGTTACCGTTAACCATGTTGATTTCACTGTGACCTTACTTTGTTCACTGTGACTTTGGTTACACCTTGCTTTGTTCACTGTGACTTTGGATCTTGATATTGTTCGAACTTGTTTTGGTTGACTTCGACATTGACTTGATTTTTATTTTTGTAAAACACTGTTGTCTTGTTCATCTAGTTATATTGAGTTAGATTCATCATGTATTACTTTGGTATTATTGCAGACACTTGATCACTGTGTATCACTGCATACTGGTGGATTGAACTTGTTACACTTACGTTGTTGCTTTGCTGGTCTATTGTTGTCATATATTGTCTGGTTCATCTTGATGTTCTGTAGTCATTTATGCATTGATGCTATTCTCTGTTGCACTTGCTCATTTGATTTTGCACTGCTTCATCATGTCACTTGATCTGTTTCGTTTGAGTTGTAGCTTGATAATCATGTCTGCACTCTCTGACTTTTGTCTGGGTTCACTACTGACCTGCACTGTTCATTAGTTCATATTGTATTTTAGCATTCTGGTCTGATAAGGTTGTTGTACTGTGAAGCATCTTGATCATTATATATTGATACTTATGCATTTGCATTCTTGCTTTCATATGCATTGAGCTCTTATCCTTAGCTGTTCATCTGTGCACATTGTAGCCTTGGTCAAAAACTGGTTCATTGTTATTGTCTCTGTCCATTTGCCTCTGGTTACTTTGAGCTTCACTATGATATGTTCACTTGAGTCATTTGAAGTTTGTTCATTTGGTTTTGTGTATGCACTGCATGTGTGCAGTTTTACTACTTTGGTTTCATGTTGGCTTGGGTCTGGGTTTGCATTTTACTTGAGTCTGACTTGGAGTTTCAGACCTATAGCCTTTGGCTGTATTCATAAGCATTGATCATCTTCTTTGTTGTGGCCTGGTCGATAATTATGGTATTTGCATTGCATCACTGGTCTTTGCATTTTCCAGTTTCATCACTGTTTCACTTCCACACCGTTGCACTTGTGTACTTCATATGCATACTGTTGAGTTTTACTTTCAGGTCATGTTGACTTTATAGTTGGACTGTGCACTACACTTGAGTTGAATCCAGCTTGTCGCTCTGATTTGACCTTGTGCTGAAGTCGATATTTTATTTATGTTGCACCTGAGTTGAACCCGTCTTTTTATGTGGGTTTGACCTTGTGCTCACCTATCCCTGTAACATTATCAAGTGTATATCGGTGTGCCCGGCCTTATGGCATGTACAGTGATACACTGTGCATGTCACATTGTTCGTGTGTGATGAATTCAAATATAAACGATGACGAATAACCCAAATAACTGAGGCAAATAATATTTTCAAAATTCACATTTTATTTTATATTGCAAAATTATTTCTTTTTCAATTTTACCGCGTTAGTGAATATTTTTGCAGATTGCTCAGATGCTGGATTCTAACTGGAATGAAATTGAAGATAAATACGAGTGTGAGTGATATGTAGTGAGGTCAACTGTAAATGTAAAATAGTAATGTAATTGAATTTGTATCAAAGTTGTATAGTGAATAGTGAGAGCTTGAATTTGTACTATTCAAAATTGTAATAAATATTTGTTTGAATAAAATTTCTTTTTGAATTCAAATTCTGTGTTATTTAATTTTATTCAGCAAATATTTATTTAACCTATGAAAAATAAAATAGTACATTAACAAATACATTTAAACGAATGTATATATGTTTATTATCATCAAACAAAAAATCATATAAGCGCATATTCATATAAAAATAACATCGCAAATTTCAAGTGTTGAAACAAATAGATTTAATATTCAACGAGCTCAAGTTAACTCGGATTTACTCATAAAATTATCACTTAGTATGACTTTATGTTTGGTATGTCTGCACTAAAATAGAAAATTCTAAATAATGATTTAGGGTCAGATGTTTACACATAATAACCGAAATGTCTCAAAGTTGGTGGGACCAATATTGATTTTTTTCAGTCTTTGGGTATGACCTAAGAAATGATATGAAGTACAATTTTATAAGCCTTAGAATTTATCAAATATTTTTACATAAATATTAAATTGTTTAATTATCCATCAAAGTGTAGAGGAAGCATGTGTTCATCAGAAAGAAAGTTAAAAGGTACCCTTATAGTTCTAAACTATTAGTAAACAACACGATGCACTTGCATTAAAATCAGCCTTAGTTGTTTTAATACTTGACGATGGATGTGTAAATGATGTCTTTTATAGTGAATATAAAAGGTAATAGGAATGTACCAAATCAATATGTAAAGATACCTTATTAAATTGTTTAATACGAAACACGTGAGATGAATTCCTTATGCATAGCAATATGAATTATTATACATGTTATATTGTCTATGATATCGTGATTTGTTTATATATCTGATACCTGAATCAAATATTAAATCCAAGTCGATATAACCCAATGATAGTTTAGAGTGTTCTCATGTGTTTATGAAATACTAGAGACTTGTTTGTAGAAACAACGAACTCATGGTGAAGAAGTGTTCGGACTCAAAGTTTCATAAGTGATATTAAGTATGATATGTCAACAATAAATTCTAGTTTAGAATCTTTTAGTTGGAAATGTTCCAAATGAAAGAATGCAGTTAATTCAGTGGAAAAAGCTAAGTACATCACATTAAATAGCACAACAATAAAGAAATGTATAGAAATATAAATGCACAAATTTATAACTAAGCCAAGGGAGATTCCAAATGTTGAGAATCCCACAAAATTGTTTTATGATAACAATGTCACTATATAGTTCATTACAAAACTTAGAGCTCATAGGATGTCGAGAGACATAATCTGAATCATTCCACATGATAAAGGTAGTTTAG
This sequence comes from Allium cepa, assembly GCA_030765085.1. Lineage (NCBI taxonomy): Eukaryota > Viridiplantae > Streptophyta > Magnoliopsida > Asparagales > Amaryllidaceae > Allium > Allium cepa. The sequence continues at coordinate 252,202,884 of CM060943.1, forward strand.
CAGCATCATAGAGAGTGGAATGACAAAGTAGATAATTGAAACATTATAGCATATCCATTTACTAAGGAACCGACTCGATCTGTTTTAAGGAAACCGATTGGAAAAGCAAGAATAAGATTCCATTATGGACCCCAAGTGCAAATGGGAGACTGATAGAGTTAGGGGGATGTCCTAGAGGAAATTATGTAATTTGTTACATATATCTAACTTAATAACCAGTCTTGATCGAAATGAAAGGCATTTTCTTTATATTATATACTTGATAAAATATGGTTATTGTTATCTCAGCTTTTGACCAGGTAGTATACGGACGAGCCTGACAAGTCATAGTTCAAAGTTATTAAGGCAAGACGCCTGAAGAGGTGACCATGAAGCTAAAATCTCAATTACAACCATGATTACAACTTAAACACAAAACCACTGCAAAATGATAAAGGCCCGAAGCCTACAAGTGTGGCGCGGTACCGACCCATGTACACTCCTCTATGTGAGTCCATCTTCTGCCTGTAAGCCCCATTAACGTCAAAAGCCTATTTACAATATTATTCTATTGATTTAATGTGATTCACTATCCATCTCTACAAACTATTGGATCAACAACTTCATTTATTTATAACTCTGTCTTTTGGACTAAGAAATAAGCTATTATTTGATGCAAATAAATATGGAATCACGATGCTAACCACAAGACGAGTCGAATCGGAGAGTTCAAGATGACCAGTTTGGCCATTTTAAGGATCGGTACCAACCCTTAACCTTGGTGTCATACCGACCTATGCAAAAGTGATGATGTGACATTGTATTTTCATGAGGAACTAGTCTATATCAAGGAGTATGACCTAAAGATCTTTTGTGCAAGAGTTTGGGCACCCAACCTCTACAAATGGAGGGGATAGGCTCATTTTTCAAGATTTTTGACTCTAGCTCTACTCTACTCTATATTCTTGTAATTATGAAAATCTAAGTGCCAAAGTTGTAATGACCCCTACAAATTTCTACCTCCAAGTTAGAAGCTAAGTAATATAATAATCAAGTTGACGAAGGCCAGAGTTTTTCGAACCAATATAAATCCCTATGTGTTTATTTCTTACTTGTTTTAATTTGTTTTTCTTAACTTTTGATTCTCTTCTACTTTCTATTATGCGTTTGTGCCATTTTTGGTTCAGACATTTTGGTGCCTTCATTGGGAAACACTTGAACGCGCTGATTTAAGACTTGGGAAGATTCTAAATAGCAAGACAATCAACTAGAAGGACCATTGTTGGAAGAAATCAACAAGGGGGCAGGCAACCACGAGGCGTCCTTAAGGGCAAACCCCCCATCAATCTACATAACTAGGGATGAGATAGAAACTATAATGAATGGATGGCAGGAAAGGATGATGGCACACGAGAAAGAGACGATGGAGAATTTCTTCATTAGAATTGGATAAATGGGAACAACCAGAGTTTAGATTCAAAGATCCAAGCCAGAGCGTAGGTAGTTGGAGTAGAATGACCCGGGGCAAACCCCCAGCCAAACATGCAGGTCAGTACCGGCCCTTCCCTAGGGGTCGATACTAAGCTCTTGGGAGCACATGTCGTCCTACCCTAGGAAGCAATGATGTACATTTTGGAGCTGAAGTAAACAATTTGGATGTGAATCGGAATGCAGAAGCACAATTGGAGAAGTATGTACCACAATTCTCTTGCAGGATCGGGGGGCAGGCCGAGAATGCTAACCTTAGAGTTACTTAGAATGATGATGACAAATTAGATGAGATGGCGAGAAGGACTATGAAGGGTGGACTGCCTAACTAGAGCTTGTAAGATGTGAGTAGAAGTCCATTCACTTTGAACGTCCAGTACGCTATGAATTCGCCTGATTTCAAGTTTCCTGTATTGGAAACGTATGACAAAAAGATAGATCAAACGGTTCATTTGATGAGGTGCATCTAGCACATAGAGGTTTTGGGTGCGTCTGAAGAGGTAACGAGGGTTGTATTTCCCATTATATTTGATAGGTTTGGTAGCATAATTGTTTAGACAATTGGAGAGTAGTTCGATTAACGTGTGGGCCGAGTTAGTGAATAGATTTGTGAAGTCGTTTCGGGTCCATATTTTATGACCCAAGAATGTGATGACACTTGCAAGTATGAAGCAGATAGCCCAAGTGACCCTTAGGAGTTTTATAACAATTTTCAATATGGGGCTGCCATTGTCGATAAGGCAGACCCTTTAACGGTTTTGATAGCGGCAGTTTTGGTAATAGCTGCTAAGATGGATTTCAAGATTGCACTGGAATAGGATCCTCCGAGGGATCTTGTAGAGTTTTATCACGAGGATAAAAGATTTCTATGCTAGGAGGACACTAAGGCTGATGAGAAAGAGGTTAATGCTCTGGATGGTGGAGGATTGCTTGAAACATGATCTAGCAAGGATAAAGGAAAGTGAAAGACAAATTATAGCTTTGACGGATCAAAGCCACAAGGAGGGAATCAAAATTCTCTTCTTACATGAACTTAAATGAAACCCCAAAGCAGATCTATTTGGATACTAGGGTACAGATCCCATATCGGAAGCTGGCAAGAAGAGCGCCCACGAAGTGTGGAAGGGCATTAGGAAAATACTGCCTATTTCATAAGTTAGATGGGCATAACACAAATGGTTGTAGGCACCTGTGGGATCTGATAGAGGAACAAGTTAGAAATAAATGATTAACGCAATATGTAAGGAATCCAAATACAGTGAGGGAACATGAGCAGTCATCGACCACGGTGAACGGAAATGGCCATGGATCAAGGTTAAGGATAGTCATCTCTTAATCGGGATGGCAGGGAATTAGGTCTAGTTCTCAGACTCTATTTCCCTTTTTCCACAAACAATGCAATAATACAGTCTAATTAGTTACTCGTGTATGTGACCTCGATTTCTGAGCATGCTCTAAGCTAGATGCTGGACTATAACGGCCAACGAGGCAGTTAACTTGATGTTGGACTTTATGTTGTTTTGAATGTTTGAATTTGATCATTAAAACCCACATGAACATGATGACTGGTAGTTGATCGCTTTATGTCCTGTCCGGAAGGATAGGACTAAAGTGTAATAAGTAAGTCCCCTTGTCGAAGAGTGAACGAATGGGCTTGCTTTTCCTCGACTCCCTTGCCAGAGAGCTAGTAGATTAGGCTTGGTAAGAGCCTAAATGGCCATGGATTTGATTATCAGCCCCAAACGACCACAATTTGATTATTGGCCCCAAACGTCCATTAGCCTCGAATGTCCATCGGTCTCGAATAGCCACAGATTTGATTATCAGCCCCAAACAGCCATCGGTCCTGAACGACCATGGATTTTGATCATCGACCTCGAACTGTCGTAGATTTGATTATCGTCCTCGAACGGCCATTGGTCTCAGACGACCATGGATTTTGTTTATCTGCCCAGAACGACCATGGATTTACCTTGAACGGACATTGACTTGATTAAGGGTCCAGAGAGACCATGGACTTAACTATCGACCATGAATGACCACAAACTCAATAAATGATCCAGAGAGATCATACATTAAATTAACTACAAAATGATCCGGAGAGATCGCACGTTGAAAACTGAATATTAAACGATTTGGAGAGATCGTGCGTGAAAACTGAATATTAAACAATCTAGAGAGATCAAATCTTAGAACATATACTGATTTGATATAAGGATTTGAATGCCCTGAAGTTAGAATGAAACAAATAATTCTCGGATGTACACGAGATGATTTAGATATGCAATAACTCTAAAGTGAAATTAGAATGATAATGATGCAAATCCCGGATGAACAAGGATGGTTTTGATATGTGATGTAATGGCTCCAAATGACATCGGAATTGCTTTGATGTATGGATTACACTTAAGCAAAGTCTCGAATTTTAGGTTATAACGGGTTTGGAATGACCCGTGATTAATTAGGGAATCCGAAGTAACTGGACGATACACTAAGATTGAACTATCCAGAGAGCTCAACTATTAGACATTGACATCACATTTGTTCTTGAACAAAGCCCACCTTCCATTTGTAAGGCGTGCTTTGAGGGACAAGTGTTATATCGCCTTTTGACAAGCTGTATACGGATGCACCCGACGAGTAATACTTCGAAATTATCAAGACAAGACCTCTAAGAGGTGCCCATTAAGCCTAAAACTCAAGTTCAACAAGGGTCACAACTCAAACATAAAACCATTGCAAAATGACAAAGGTCCGTAGCCCATAAGTGTGCGGTCTGTACCGACCCATGTACACTCCTCCATGGGAGTCCGTCTTATGCCTATAAGCCTTATTTGATATCAAAAGCCTATTTTTAGTATTATTCTGTTGATTCAATGTGATTCTCTATCGATCTTCATAAACTCTTGAATCGGCAACTTCATTCATTTACAACTCCATTATTTAGGCTCAGAAACAAGCTATTATTGATGCAAACAACATGGAATCACGAAGCTAAACACAAGGCGAGCCAAAGCTGAGATTGAAGATGCCCATTTGGCCATTTCAAATATTTGTACCGGCCCCTAACCTTGGAGTCGTACCAACCCATGCAAAAGTGATGAAGTGGCACCCTATTTTCATGGAGAACTTGTCTATAGTAAGGAGAACGGCCTGGAGATATCTTGTGCAAGAGTTTAAGCTCCTACCTCAATAAATAGTGGGGTAGGGCTCATTATTCAGGATCTTTAGGCTCTAGCTCCACTCTACTCTATATTATTATTATTATTTTGAAACTCTAAGTATCAAAGTTACACTGGTCCCTAGGAACTTCTGCCCCCAAGTCAGAAGATATGTAAGAAAACCATTATGTGGACGTATGCTGGATTTGTCGAACCACTATAAATCTATGTGTTCATTTTTTACTTGTTTTAATTTGTTTTTCCTCATTTTTTATTCTCTTCTACTTTCTATTGGGTGTTTGTGCCCTTTTTGGTTCAAACTGTTATATTAATTAATTAATTTAATTAGAAGTATATTTAATAGGAAATCCATAAATGGTTTGTTTTGTGATAGTAGTTACAGAGTGTTGAAACAATGAGTAATTTATCACAATAAAAATAAATATACCATTTTAAATTTTCTTAGTCAAGATGCATCGAGACTGGATATCGATGTGTTCATTAAGACTAGAGAATGTAACACTATCCAAAATTTTGGCAATGTATTACCTATGGCTGCTGGTGGCACCTAGGGCTAACGTATCGATAGTTATTGTATAACTATAAAACGGCTCACTTGATAGTTTTCTGTTAGTTAATATAACTAGGGTTAAATAGTAAATATCGATGTGACTGATTTACACATTTCTCTCGACTTAAGAATACCTTGGACCTTAAATATGAAAGCTTCGCTTTGATTATAATTAAATCATGGCATGTCATCCATTGATTGACTATAGTTGGATCGAGTGAAAGTATTGGAAGCGAAGCACTATCCAAAAGAAGATTTGTCTCCTCAGTTATATGGGGTTAGTATCATGACCAACTTAAGTCAACTCAATGTCAAAGAATCTCTCCAGCGCATTTCGGTTGACTTTGCTTTTTGAGTATAGAATTGAATATAGACGATGTTGTAATTATGACCATTACCAAATTCAATAAGTCTAAAGTGATATAGTTTTGATAAAGAGAATTGGTGTAAATAAATGTCACAACCAAATAATTCTTAATAAAATGAAATTGGATTTTAGCGAAACTATGCGAAAATTTGGCCAAAATGTCACACCACCTGCTAAACGAAGTGTGAATGTTAACATTCGAATAGTTCGATGATGATTGCTGACCAAATTTACACCTAACGAGTCACATAACCGATATGATGAATTCTCTTTAGACCAAATGATTTAATTACCTTATAATTGTTGTAAATTAATTAAATTAACTAATATTTATAAAATATTAATTATAAATTTTATGATTTGAGGAATAAATATTATTGTATATTTATATTAGTTAATATATCGATAAGAAATTAAATTAGATCTAATAATAATATTTATTTAGGCTTAAAATAGGTTTAAAGTCGATGAAAGCGGTTGAAAATTTCGACCAAAAGGATGTAGGGGTGGCTAAAAAATGGGCTAGGGGTATTTTAGATGGATGGCTTATATTTAGGGAGAATGTTTAAGATATTTGTTTCACCTTTCTCTCTATTACTTCTACTATAAAAGAACTCAAAACCCTAATGCATTAGAGTCTTTTTGACTACCATTTTCATCCCCTTACCGATTGATCACACCTTTATAGGGCACCTTCAAAGTTCACCTCAAATCAATTTTAAATCAGCAACTATTGGATAGTCAACGGTCTACAATTCAAAGATTAGTATGTTGAATTAAGAAGAGTTTTAAGAAGGGATATTCATCATAGTAAGGTGTAATTCAAGGCATAATTTTGGTATGTTTTATTTCATATAACCCATATTTTATATATAATATTGCATTGCTTGTATATATGTATCATAATTTCATTGTTAGTTAGTTGAGATTCCTATACGTATAAATGTTATCACATACTGAATGGTATGTGTATGTATGCATAATAAACAACATTTTTTTTACCTACACCTTATGCATACACATCTGTAATAATTTATTTTAATTTATATAATTTATTAATTTATTATATTTATGTTAATAAGTTATATTACACAAATTTAAATGACTTATAATTCATTATGCCACTACATCATGCTAAAAACTGATTTTATATTTTATATATGCAAATTTATACTAGTTATAATTTTAGGCAACAATAATATATTTTTAGTAATTATTTACTATTTTTAAATAAAGATTATATAATTAATATAAAATAATATATGTTTTTAAAATTATATTTTACATTTTATAAAAATAATTCACCATTATATTATCTTTCGGTCGAAATTCCATAATTTAAAAATCAAATTTATTATTTTCAGAAAATCATTTATAATGACGGTCGAAATTAATTAAATAATAAAAATATAATTTTAACTCTTAAAATTATGCAAAGTTTTCTATGACCCTATAACATCATATTTGATTTTATAGTTGATATTGTTATATAATATAAATATATACATTTAAAATCACATATTTTTAATTATTTTAGATATTACAAATATAATTACAAATAAAGATATATATGTGTGTGTACATATTATTTTATTGATGTAAAGTATACAGATATATTAATTTAAAAAACAACTTTGCATAATATATATTTATAATCATTACCAAATTAATATCTAATTTAATATACACAATATGTATATATATATATATATATATTAATATTCTACATTTATACAATACATATATTATATATATGTATGTATGTAAATATTTATATTCTTTTAGTTCTCAATTATATACAAGTTTATGTGTATATATACATACATATATTTGGATAATATACAATGCATATATGATGAGCTATCATGTCTGTTGCAATGCAAATCCCAACATTTATATATGAGCATGTTATACCTTGCATGGATTATTATGTTTTTTTTTTGAAACTGGGTAAACCGCCTCATTAAAAACCTTACTATTTATCAGCGTGATACCTAGTAAGGAAAAAAGAGTGCGGTGCTTCATTGATATTTACAAATAATGTTTGTACAACGAAGGCAAAACCAACACCAGTAACAAATCCATCCAAAAATAAAAAACCTAGCGGGTAAAAACTCATGAACCCGATACACTCAAATACAAAATGTGGCATATGCCAAACAAGACAAAAACAGAAAACAGAAACTGGCTGAGAAGGGAATAAGTCTACTCGAAGCTTTTAACCGGTATCCACTAAGTCAATGCCCCATCTTTCTAAAATTTCTTCGTTTTCTCTTGATCTCTTCGTCTTCCTCCTGCTCTTCGTCATCAAATATTTTATATCTATTTCCGCATAAATCCATCTCCGAAACTTGTTAGTCTCTTTACCTTCATGGATTCTAGCGTTCGTTCCAACCAGATATGGTAGATAATCGTGACGAAGCTGCAAGAAGGGAGATCTTTGATTTGGTTCTCAACTTTGAAAGAATCGTAGATAGCGGCCGGTTCCTCTTCAATCACCATCGGGCCAAATCAATTCATACCAAGCTTCATTTTACATCGAGTCCAGAGATACGCCGAGAACGTACATTGGAAAAACAGGTGATTTCTATTTTCTGGTCCGCATTTACATAATACACATATAGGATCTACGGAGAGTCCCCATTCAATCTGTTTATCTTTGGTTGGAATTCTATTTAATATTACTTTGTATGCGCATAACATCATTTTAGGGCTGTTGCAGTAGTTCCATATAACTTTTGACCAGATTGTAGGCTGAAAATGTCTTCTAGCACAATCCCATGCAGAGTAGAAAGTAAATCCATTAGGATTATTATTCCAGCTCCAGAAATCCGAATCATGTGTAGTGGACAGTTCTGCTTCATTGATTTGATTTATTTGTCTAGCGAAATTTAAAATCTGTGGCCTTATAGTGTTATTCTGTATTATACTGCTGACCTTCTGGCCTTATACTGTTATTCTGTATTATTCTGTATTATACTGTTGCATGGATTATTATGTTACGTATACATACATATACATATATGCATACCGTTATATTTAATTCAAAATAAATTAAATAAAATTCAGTCCATTAATTATAAATTTGAATTAAATAGAGATTTTATTTAAATTAAATTTAGAAATATTCTAAATAAATTAGACTTTATAGGCCCAATAAAGATCCAATAGGGTAAAATAATTGAAAATTACTCATAACTTCTGTTGTAGGCTGGCCTAGTTCCAGCACGAACTAGTTATTAAGAACTAGTATATGAATGGACCAATCTTTAGAAACTATCCTTTTTGGCACATGTGATTAACCCTATCGCCTAATATTTATTAAAGTAAAGAAAAACAATTCTAACATGAACGACTTTAGGTAAGCTCTTATAAGTAACCCCTCGGTTTTTGCTCATTATTGGGCATCCACCAAGCCCTACTTGGTTAAAAATCCAAGTGACATTTCATTGACCAACCCCACTCAACTTGAAAGCTCATGCATCAAGTTCGAATGGTAGTACTCACGATCACTTTGCCTCTGCTTTGCGACAAAGGTTACTCATACAAGGTTTATCTTTATCAAAGAATTTATTTATTATGAAAGGTGTCAAGTTTAGCCTATCCACCGAGTAGTCAACTATAAAAATATATATAGCATAACTATCGAAAGGAATATTAGTGAGTAATCCTAAAGATAGAGCATACCCCACCATATAAGCTCCTTCTGTTTGTCTAAAGCAGTAGGCATGCTAGGACCTGGTAATGCCCGTAATGCATAAGTTATCATCACTTGCTCACCCCTCAAAAACATAGGAAAATCCTTCTTTAAGTGATCAAGCCAATCGCAATTGAAGTACTCATGCTTCTCTTTAGCTGGATGACATCTCTTCAATATCCCCTTACATTCCAGAGGAGTGACATACTAGGCCAGCTTTCTTCTCCGCTTAAGCACGATGTTCCTTGTATCTTGCCCTTTGAACTTAGATTGGAGCTTCGAGTTTGGTTTCCACCCTCGCAGGTACCCTCGCAGAGGGGAACCATCTCAATGAGACTTTCAAAAGTGGCCCATAACAGGGATAATACTAAGCAATGAGTCCCCAACTGATGCTTGAAGGCATAGAGCAACTCCTTCACCCACATCAACGGCGTACCGAACATCTCATTCCCAAAAAATACAAAAGATTGAATTGGTCAACATACTCGTTTATTGATAAGCTTCCCTACAGAAGATTGATAGAATGCTCAACTTACACGCTCTTCTTGATCTTGGAAATGAACTGAGAACCAAAGCAACACCTAAATTCATTCCAAGCTACTGGCCTACGCACCAGCCACCTAAACACTACGTCCTATTTTGCCAAAGTCTCCCTTTTCCAAATTCTAAGAAGCTATCTTCCTTATGAGAACATTCTCTAGACCTATATGTGGAAGCCTTCTCATATGCACATGTCCAAGGCCGTGTCATAGCAACAGTCTCAGCATTCAGATATGGCTTGCCTCTAAGGCTAAGGTAATCTCCATACAGCTTCAAAGTGTCAAAAGCTGGTGGAGCTAGAAATATCGGTGCCCCAAGGGCCACACCACCTTGGACACCAATCACATCAATTGGAAATGTTCGTGGGCAGCAGAACATCCCTTACGGTAGCTAATTAGTATCCAAACTATTCAAGTATCTTAGACTGCCATCTACATCTTATTGTGCACTCCATCCTCCCATACCAATAACTTAATTAAGATACTTTAGCAACTAGTGGTAGAAACAAATCGAAGTCTGAAAGACAAATGGAGCATACAATATAATATAGTAGAAAAATACAAGCACACTCTCTCAACATATCTTCTTTTACCAAATTGATTAACCCAAACTGGTTTTCATTGTTTGAGTTTTGAGCCTAAGCTCTGATGCCAAATGTACCAACCATCCTTCATAACACCCAAAATCAGCACCTTATATCATTACCCGACTTTTGAATACTATAAAAAACAAATTGTAGGGTTAAAATTAAAACAAAGCACTAAACTAAGACATTGAAAAGTTCTCATAATCAAATGAAAACATATAATCTACTGAATATACACGGACAGAACGTGATGACAATATATAAGAGACCTAACTAGAGGAAGAAATTGATAAATAAACATCAATATGAAAATCGGAATACTTTAAATCCCAAGACATGAAGTTTTGAATAAATATCGGATATAACAGGTCTTATATGCAAATAAAGTGTCTGTCACGTACTACTAAAATATCAAGTATACATATCCAAAATATCGATACCATGCCTCCAAAATGCTCTAGTTGTGCATCCTGCTAGCATATCCATAAAAGCACCTGACTCTCAAACTACTCAATTGAGCACCTAAGAGTTGTCATGAGATAAATAGATAAAGACAAAACGTGAGTCAGACTTAAAGCTTGTGCAAGGAGAACTATATCGAAATACTGTATATCAAAAATATATACAAATAAATAGAAGATAACTAAATCATAGCTGACCCTCTCCACATACATGGCTCAGGGATAATTTGGACTGCCGATAAACAATTAGAGTAAACCCATCTCAAATATATAGAATCATACCATAACCTAGTATTCTCTGGTAATCAACAAGTCAGCACAACTAATGTTATGTGACTGATGCACAACAATATACAAGTATCGGGGTAATAAGAGTGTCGTAATATAAGTCTACACTTTGCTACACAATGATAATATCAATTAACTGGCATAGCATAAACATAATATAACAATGTGTGAAATAGAGAATATCTACTTTCATCCCATATTAAATGAAATATATAAATGGAGAAACTACACCTTATGTGGTCTTGGATCTATATACATTCCTACCCTTGAGAGTCCGCAAATGGAACCAAGCATCCACATACGATCCCTTGTCTGTATATGTGCCCCCATACTGACCTAGATAGCTCTCCTGGAACAATGAAGAACCCTACACCACAATTCTCCCTAGCATCAATATCTATGCTACTACTACTGGGTACAAGTACCACTTAAGCATTGCTTTGGACCTTCTCAAAGGCTTGGTCCAAAACCATAAAAACGTCTAAATGGAAGCATAGCACTGGAACTACACTATGACCTATCTAACCGCCTATCCCGGGATTACCTCGTTATGTACTTACTTTGACCCCAATGGATCACTCAAGAAAAACAATAATTTATATCATGGAATCTATGCTAATAAAAAATCTACACGTCTACCCAATCTAGAATCGATCACTGCCCGTTACATGCTCGTACATCTGCCTGAGTCTGGATCTGACTCCTTGCCATCATACACTTCCTCCAATTGAACATGCATATCGTACGTGATAGTAAATATACAATTGGCTCTCAATTGTTATCATGATCCCCTATTATTCCCATATCCAAATAGTCGATACCTTATGCTTCTTGCCTCAATCATTGACTCAACGGCTTGCCTAAATGCCTTATGAATTGTTCCCAATCATTAATGCATCGCCTTACATCCATATCCGGTCCCCATACTTTTCCTTGCATCCCACAATTTGGAGTAGCCCGAAAACCTTCCAAAGTCATGCCAAGACCTCGCGAAGTACCATGCTTAAAACAGGGTGAAATCCCCTTGAAAACTGCACTTGCTTAGGCACTATTGCCCAAGCTAATGCACTACCGGTCCAGTGCACCACCGAGCCACCGATGCTCTACAATTAGCCGACCGATGGTATCCTATCCTAAGCAATAATGCTTGGGGCATGGGCCATCAAATCCATTAGACCACCTATTCATATGTCGTTTCCTTTTTTGCTTCGCATGACGTTTCACCTTGCTACCCGACCCTGCCTCTGCCCCTTTGGATGTCTTTCAAAGCTCATTGGTTGATGTTTTGAAGTGGTTTCTTACATGTTTGAAACCAAAGTTCAACACTAATTCTGTATCTTGCATGTCTAGAGTTCAGCAGGCGACTATAGTGACCAACTTCATCCAACAACGTCGAAACGCACTCAATCAGCTATCTTGTCTTAAGTGATATCTACATATGATAGCAAACTCATTCGTGAAAATTTACAGATGCATACACAAGCACACTATCATTACACAAATCATGTTCAGACTTCACCGGTGCGATTACTCTTCTCGATGTAATCTCATACAACTTAGCACATCCAATAGCCGCTATGACGACATGAAATACTTGAAATGCACTTGTACACATCAATATATAAGTATATTCAAACCTTGCACACATATACACATAAACGAACAAACATACACAACAATGCTAACTGCAATACACAAATTTTTTTGGTTGTTATATATCTTTAGATACAGGAATAGGTATACTTTCCCATACTATATACATACATGTATATTTAAATAAGTAATTCATTTATTACTTAATTAAATCTTATTTTTATTTACCAAACTTTCAATAAAAATCTAATATGATTTCATACATTATTATATTATCCTACAACTATTTTATAATTATATTATTAGCTTATTAATCATTTTTAAGCCTTTTAATACTTATTTCCTCATTTAAAAATTAAGCATACATTGTATAACTCTTTTATAAAACCTCATTTCCATATTTATAAAATCTGTATTTCGTTTGTAAAATCATGTAACGACCCGGAATTTTCGTTAATTTAATTTACTCATTTTAACAGAGTTTAAATAATTTAATTTAGAAAAATTTAAGATCTGTGATTTTTAATGAAGCAAATGACTGAATGAAATGAAACCATGGGAATTTAAGTATAAGAATTTCCAGTTGGAACAAAATGACGAGAGAATTTAAGTGCTGAAAAATTGTTATTTATAGGCTAAGAAATTAATATAAGGAAACAAAATGGGAAGATTTCATTTATTTCATGGTTTTAATTCGTTTTTCTTTAATAAGTTGTAATTGAATTTAGTAGAAAATAATATGTATTAAACCTACTTATAGAATTCGGAGCTAATTCAAATGAATTTAAGTAGTGAAAGGGCTTTACCTGTATATAGATTTAATATGAGAAATAAAATGGGAATATTAGATTGAGTTAATGCAGAAAAAGGAATGTAAACGGTAATTAGAATAAATTAAGGAATTCTCTAACGCAAGTAATAATCTATACCTTGAATGGACGTTTCAATTTGATAAATTATTTAAATGAGATGTCTTAGTAAATAAATAATTAGGTCAATTAGTATGTGGTGAAATTTAATGTTGAAATAATTTTGTAGATAAGAGTTTAGGTGGAATGGGTTAATTTATGAAATAAAGGATAGAAATCATATAAAACGTTAAGCAAGTTGATTTAATGTGTAACGTAAGGTGTAAATGTAAATTCCAATGGAAACGTAACCTTATTCTAGGTAGAAATTTCAGGTATATTGATAAAGTGGAGTTTAGACACTTAGTAATAAATTTAGTACAGGAAAAACGAAATGGAAATATTGAATTTATTTAATTGGTATATATTACCCATTTATATGGTCTATTAAATCTAGTCGGGTATAAATGGCAATTAATTCCTTAAATTAGTGCAATCAATGTATGTTTAATTGATAACGATAAAAAGGTTGATTATATTCAGTGTGAACAACGTAAAATATTATCATAGCATGATCTTTGGTTTGAATAAAAAGGGTGGAAATCAGTTTGCTCGGATTTAGTGGAATTGGAAATTTAATAAGTGAAATTTTTGCAATCAGTGTAATAAAAGGTTACGTAAATAAATGGTAAATTTTTGATATTAATAAAATGATTTTTTTTTGGAATTGAAATAAGTATTATAAATGGGCAAATTTAGTTACTTTAAAGTGAAACGGAAATTTTAACGTAATAGTTGAATGCAATATTAAATTCATCTAATTTATAATAAAGATTCGTTAGATTTATTTAATAGGAATTTTGGGACATTTAATAGATAATTGCTGATGTTGAATGGAAGTAAAGGAATTTCTAAAATTAAAATTTAGCAAACTTTTAAACCATTGCAAATTGATTAGGGATATAAAGAGTTGTTTATTTAATTGAGTTAAATTTTTGAAATTGCGTTATTGCAATTAAATGGGAATTTAATGTTGGACATTACGATTGTGGAGTTTAAGTTGCAAAATTTTGGATAACAATAATATTAGACCATGAACAAATTCTAAATTTTATACTTGGTGATAAATGAATTTCATGGGCGATTAAGTTTAACTGTTGGATAAATTTAAAATTTATACTTAATATTGTAACTTGGAAATTTTTCAATGATAAATTGGTTAATCTTTAACAAATTGACATTTGAAAATTTGTTAAATCATTTTAGATATTTGAGAATTATAAAGTGATAAAGATTTTCAATTCTTAAACTAAATTATAAAAATTGGATTTATTTACTAATTTTTATTTATTTAATTAATATAAAAATAGCCATTTTGGGCACGGACTCGGATTTCGACGAAACCAGTTTCATCGGATCCGTATCGGTGAATTATTATAGGGTTTCAAATTTCGTATCGATCGGACTTGTCGTTTGATCGTACGAACGCGAAACGCCTTGAAATCAATTTTATTAAAATCAATTTGAAATCAATTTGGAAATCTTGTTTTTAGCATAACTTCTTCATACGATCAAATTTGGACGTGAGACTTTTTCCATCGCGTTCAGAATATTTTTAAATACCTATCTGGATATATAGATTTAATAGATTCGGTTCCGGAGGCATAGCGGGCTTTTGGGCCATAGTTTGTTGCGTACGTTCACTCTTCTAGCCTATACGCTCTAACCTAACCCTAACTATAAATATACCATAATAAACCCTAGCCTCCTTCCTACTGTCAGTTGGATATACGTACATATTTCTTCATCTTCTCTCTTCCTCAATGGATGCATTTCAGATCCAAATTTCAAATCGCAAATCAAAAGCTGAAAATTTAAAGTCCTCCTAAAAATCCGAAAAAATTATATGTCGAACATCTCGACGATACGAATCAGCGGCTGCAATTTGTTTTTCCAGATTTTGCTTCGATCAACGGCAAAATCGCGGTCAAACCTAGAAATTCGAAACCTAAGCTTGAAATTGGGGCTTCTCGATTTAAGCCATAATCGATGAAATTGGTTCTGGGTATTGTAGTACTCGACGACAGGGTTCGTTCAAAGGTAGTTGGAGATGGTACGGTGGGACGAGGCGGCCGTAATCGATGAACTAGGGTTCGAAAACCCTAGTTTTCAGGTGGCGGCGCACGGCGAGTTAGGCGACCGGAACTTGGCCAGGGGTAGAGGACGTGGTCACGAGCACAACGGCAGTGGCTTTGTGGCATAAGGTGGCGTGTAGGGGCGGCAATTCACGGTCAAAGGTGCGTGTTCATGGGTTCGGCCTGCAGTTGTTCGTGCGCGAGTTTGAAAGCTGGGAGAGGGAACGCGTGATATCACTGGTGACGTGGCATGAGGGAGGGTGAGTTTTGTTTTAATTTATTTTGAATTTCAAATCGTTTTATGGCCATAGATTCTTCATACGTTATCCGTTTCACACGATTTTTTTTGCGTTAGGATCGTAATTTAATTCCGGACTTGATGACGCTGGTTTGGACAAATTCTGAGACGGGCGAATTTTTGGGTTTAAATCGGGTTTAAATTCAATTTAAATTCCAAAGGTGAGTGTTTTAACCCACTCACAATTACTAGAAGCTTTTATGTTTGTTAAATAAATTTTAGAAATGAATAGAAATTTATTTATGAGCTTTTGGGCATGTTATTTCATCCATATCTGTTGAATTGCATTTTTTTTGAATTTAGCTGTTAATTTAAATTGATTGATTGCATATTAATTGGCTGTTAGAAATTATTGTTTGCATAAGAACTGCTAGTTAACAGTTATGTAAATTATTATTGAGTAAACTGTTAGATAAATAGTTGATAAATTTAATTTGGAAAAAAACTGACAGTTATTACCTGTTGTATATGTTCATAGATATATACTGTTATTGATTGAAATTGGTTGATGGTTGCGATTGGATGATGGATGTTGTTGATGAATGAATGTTTATTGCATATCATTAAATTTGCAAATTTATCATGCATATTTCATTTTTCGGGATTGTGGTTTGAAATGATAAAACCGCAAAGTTTTATTTTTAAATTGCGGATTGAAATGATAAATATCCGTATCACTTGACCATAGGATAGAAAATTATATACAGGCACCGCGGTCTATATATAACTATTTTAATGTGATTTCTATGGTTTGGATGGAATACGGTTTATAATAATCTTAAATTTTATACTGTATAAATATTTTTCTTCCGTATTTATGTACATGAAAAGTTGGAAATTTTGAAATAAAAAGGTGTATAAATTCCCTTAGTAAAATGGAAGAAAATTTAGAAAATGGAGTTGGATAAATTTATATCATATGTTTAAATGTTAAGTTTGGAAATTTAAGATATGATATTTATAATTGGATTTTTCCCAAGAAAAAAATTGAAATGAATATTCTAATATGAATTTGAATTGGAAAAATATTCTAATATAAATTGGAATCGAAAAATACATATGTTTTATTACTAGAAATTGGAGTTGTTTAAGGATTTATGTGAATATTCAAACTAAATAATAAAACATTTAATTTGTTGAAAGAATATATTCCAATTTTAGTTTTGAATATTAATACTCCAATGGATTTATATATATGGAAATTGAAATGGTTTTGGAACTTAAGAGTGATATCTAAATTATGGTCTTAACTTTAGATAAAGAAATATTTCCATAAAGCCATATAACTTATTTCTTTACAAAGTGACAGTAAAGTTAAGCCCTTGAAATTCATATACCGTTGAATATCCAAACCATTTGAGTTTTTAAAAGTTATGGTTTGAAATTATGGATTTCCAAAAATATTATGCTTTGAAAATATTCGATTTTCAGATATTATGAAGTTAAAGCCTTTTTATTATTGGAAAGAAATTATATTTGGGATAAGTGGTAAAATATGGTTTTGGGTTTTGGAATGATATCGTAATATTATGGTTTTGAAATGGATTATATTCTGGTTTTAAAAGTATAAACTGTTTTAAATAACCGCGGTGTTATAATAACGATGGGTTGGCAAAGAGACCGGGATCGGATATGGACATACTCTCTGTCGATACCGAAAACCACTTTGACTAACCGTGTACGCGGTGGAGATTCCAGAATGAAGTAGGTTGGTGGCGACGATTCCTGTAAGGTAAATACGTGGACCCGACTCCCGTGAGTTGGCATAAGGTGGCTAAAACAGGAGCGATCGACGGGTTAATGAGGTCATTCCTCTGATCGGACACTCCTCTTCGATATTATACTATGACTTTGGATTGATTCAGTGGCCACTTCTATTTTTTTGATTTGGGGAGTTGTTTCGAGGTGGGCGGTTGCTGCGGCTTCGCGTTACCATCGGCCCGGAAGCGTAATTGGTATATCTACCCTGGCATTGCCTAGTTGTGCCGTGTCACCTACCCTATCGCGCCTTGTACGAGTTTGGTTTTCTCCCGTAGCCCGTGTGGTATCCTCTAGTGGCTTCCCGATCAGGAGGGACTATGATATTGGATGGACTACTGGGACTATTACGTGTTAAGGGCTATATGGGTAACCCCTTAACGCTATTAAAAAGTAAGTTTATTTTATAAATAGACACTATTATAATAACGCAATATACTACATAGTAAATAGTTTAACGGATCCTTAGGAGATGTAAATCCCGAGCATCTCTTGAGTTACTGTACTCATATTTATTTCTGTTTATTTAACTCACATAAGATATTCTAGTCTGACTCGAGTGTTTTTGTCTTTTCAAATTCGCTCGGGTCAGTCCGAGCGTTTCAGGATTTGAAGATTTAGCTTTGGAGGACGAAGACGAAGATTTGTATTATTATTATTTATACTAGTGCACTACACCATTTAATTCCGCTGCATTGTTGTATTGGTATGTGTAACTCTGATATTTATTGCACAAGAAAAACGAATTATTTTGTAAAACAGTTTCATGAACTGTATATTTGATTATTATATTTTATCCTTCCGCTGTGAGATTCTGTTTTGTTTTATTTCTCCTCTGTTTTCTTATTTACCCCATAACAATCCGCCCTTGCGTATGCTTTGAATTGGCACGTGTGTCGGTTTAAAGTGTGCAAAAAGGCGGGATGTTACAGTTGGTATCAGAGCTTTGGTTTAGCGATAAACCTTGGCTTTGTGGGGTTTGACTCTTTGTTAATAGGGTAGAAATATCCTATGGGAGTCGCTGAGTGTATATATGAGAGAGCGTACTTGTTAGTATTAATAAAAATTTTTGATATTGTGTTAATCTGTTCCGCTTTGTATTTATAAATTCTGGTTGATGCATGGGACGCTATGCCATCAATAGGGATTTCTAAACACTTAATAGGACAGGCCGACATAATATTAGTTTTTAATATAGGTGAATGAAATAATTTTGCCTATCATATTTTCTATATATAAAAATATTTTATAAAGATATATATATTTGGTTGCTATAGATTGGATGTTAGGCAATAAAAATATTTATAATAACTGAAGCTAAGTTGAAATTTTGATAAATCAAATGGGAGATTTTAGAACTTAAGTCCGGGATTTTTGAAATGTGCTTTCAAAGAATTTATGAAAAATAATGATTTGGTTTATAAGAAATTTCTTATATAAAAAGTATAATTTGGAAGTATAATAATATTGTCATATATATGTTTTCCGATATGAATATTCCGTTTTAAATTCGGGAATTTGTTTTAAAAGAAGATTTTGGGGAAATAAATTATGTACTTTTCTCTCCGTCGCTGGAAAATAAATTCGGTGATGACGGCCGCATCATCGACTTTCATTTTCGAGTTTCGAAGGGGAAAGGCCGCTGTAGTAAATACTACTACAGAATTGTTTTGAATTTATTTGAAATTTTAATTGTTTAAAGATAATTGGAGATATAAGAGTTGTAAGAAATTATATTATCTATTATTTTAAAGTAATTTTGAAATTTGACCCGGTATTAAATTCTTAAATTTCCATTAATAAATTGTTTAAAATTATGTTAGTGAAAAAAAAAAGGGGTTAAGTAATAAATAAATTAAAACCTCTAATTTAATTAAGAGAATTATTGCAAGGATATAAAGAGAAAGTGAATACGTAGGAGAGAGAATAGTAATAAGGATTAACATTGAATTGAATTAAAGAATGGAGATTTAACTTGTATAAGTTCAATTGCAATTTCTTTAACATAAATAACTTACCCAAATATAAAAGTTGAAATGTTAAATAAGAAACTAGAATTGAATATTTTACAAGTAGGAATTTAGGAAAAATTGAAGTATTCAATAAACGACTGTATAAATAAGAATTTAATGGTATAAACTTAAGTTATGATTGAAATTTTACTAAAAAAAAAAAAAAAAAATTAAGTTAAGAATTACTAATAGGTGATATGAACTTAAAGTAAATAAAATGAAATTCTAAATAAGAATTGATTGTAGGATTATTAACTTAAGTATGTTTTAATTTCCTCTATTCCAATATAATGGAAACCTCCACATTAAATAAATGAATGAGATTAAAGGTAAGTAACAAATATATATATATTAATTAAAGGAATTAAGAAGAAACATGTAAATTGTCACTTACATTCTTAAAATATATATAACTTACCATAAAATAAAAGTTGAAATGTTAGTAAGAATATGTAAAAGAAAATCTTGCAAGTAAAGCTTGAAGCAATAAAGGTATTCAATAAATTGCTGTTATTAATGAGAATTTATTTTATAAACTTAAGTAATAAAAGGAAACTTAAGTAATAAAAAGGAAATACAAATATAATGAATTTGGTGATAATTGGAAAATAAACTTGTAAGAAACAAAGAAATCCCTCATAAATGAAGGAAAGAAAAATCAAAACACTGAATTATGAAATAAATGTATAATGAGATATTTTGGTGTTGATTTGAATTGTTGGTTGATGTATGTTGTTGGGTAAGGAATTATGGAGTTGTTAGATTTACAAATAATCTATCTTTGTTCCATCTTAGGCTGTTGAGCAACGGATGTACTTGATAGTTATTCTTCATTCGTACAACTTCAGAATTTGAACCCGAACAACTAATTGTTGTTTGATTAAATGATTGTTTGTTGAATGTGGTGTGTGCTGTTGAGAAAAAAATTGTGGTTGTTGCATTTGATTGGATATGAATGATTGAATCCACCTAAACCTTTCACTGTAAAATAAATATTTAACCTTTTAGATTATATAAGTGAATACAGGGGTTGGAAGCAACTGCTACTGCTTTTGGTTCCAAAATAATAAGCGTTTTGCCCGACAAATAGGTACGTTTTCGGATTACGATTAAAGCGCTATTTATATATTTTCCAGTGTGGGATATTTTATTTTGGATATATGTAATATATTTGTATATTTGGATATTATATTTTCTCCAGAGTCCCTCCGTACAAAGGAGACTCTGCCAAAATTTTTCGTAAATTTTGGACTTAGAATTTTGTTAAAATATTTTTCCAACTTTAATAATTCAAGTATTAAAGGATATGATTGATTATAAAACAAGTATATTTCATTAAAGGAAATTAATCCAGTAAAATATAAGTTAATAGTTGAAATTAGATATACTGTTTTATTATTCCTTCTCCCTTCCTTTTCCTTTTCGAGGACGAAAAGTTTTGAGTGGGGGAGAGTGTAACGACCCGGAATTTTCGTTAATTTAATTTACTCATTTTAACAGAGTTTAAATAATTTAATTTAGAAAAATTTAAGATCTGTGATTTTTAATGAAGCAAATGACTGAATGAAATGAAACCATGGGAATTTAAGTATAAGAATTTCCAGTTGGAACAAAATGACGAGAGAATTTAAGTGCTGAAAAATTGTTATTTATAGGCTAAGAAATTAATATAAGGAAACAAAATGGGAAGATTTCATTTATTTCATGGTTTTAATTCGTTTTTCTTTAATAAGTTGTAATTGAATTTAGTAGAAAATAATATGTATTAAACCTACTTATAGAATTCGGAGCTAATTCAAATGAATTTAAGTAGTGAAAGGGCTTTACCTGTATATAGATTTAATATGAGAAATAAAATGGGAATATTAGATTGAGTTAATGCAGAAAAAGGAATGTAAACGGTAATTAGAATAAATTAAGGAATTCTCTAACGCAAGTAATAATCTATACCTTGAATGGACGTTTCAATTTGATAAATTATTTAAATGAGATGTCTTAGTAAATAAATAATTAGGTCAATTAGTATGTGGTGAAATTTAATGTTGAAATAATTTTGTAGATAAGAGTTTAGGTGGAATGGGTTAATTTATGAAATAAAGGATAGAAATCATATAAAACGTTAAGCAAGTTGATTTAATGTGTAACGTAAGGTGTAAATGTAAATTCCAATGGAAACGTAACCTTATTCTAGGTAGAAATTTCAGGTATATTGATAAAGTGGAGTTTAGACACTTAGTAATAAATTTAGTACAGGAAAAACGAAATGGAAATATTGAATTTATTTAATTGGTATATATTACCCATTTATATGGTCTATTAAATCTAGTCGGGTATAAATGGCAATTAATTCCTTAAATTAGTGCAATCAATGTATGTTTAATTGATAACGATAAAAAGGTTGATTATATTCAGTGTGAACAACGTAAAATATTATCATAGCATGATCTTTGGTTTGAATAAAAAGGGTGGAAATCAGTTTGCTCGGATTTAGTGGAATTGGAAATTTAATAAGTGAAATTTTTGCAATCAGTGTAATAAAAGGTTACGTAAATAAATGGTAAATTTTTGATATTAATAAAATGATTTTTTTTTGGAATTGAAATAAGTATTATAAATGGGCAAATTTAGTTACTTTAAAGTGAAACGGAAATTTTAACGTAATAGTTGAATGCAATATTAAATTCATCTAATTTATAATAAAGATTCGTTAGATTTATTTAATAGGAATTTTGGGACATTTAATAGATAATTGCTGATGTTGAATGGAAGTAAAGGAATTTCTAAAATTAAAATTTAGCAAACTTTTAAACCATTGCAAATTGATTAGGGATATAAAGAGTTGTTTATTTAATTGAGTTAAATTTTTGAAATTGCGTTATTGCAATTAAATGGGAATTTAATGTTGGACATTACGATTGTGGAGTTTAAGTTGCAAAATTTTGGATAACAATAATATTAGACCATGAACAAATTCTAAATTTTATACTTGGTGATAAATGAATTTCATGGGCGATTAAGTTTAACTGTTGGATAAATTTAAAATTTATACTTAATATTGTAACTTGGAAATTTTTCAATGATAAATTGGTTAATCTTTAACAAATTGACATTTGAAAATTTGTTAAATCATTTTAGATATTTGAGAATTATAAAGTGATAAAGATTTTCAATTCTTAAACTAAATTATAAAAATTGGATTTATTTACTAATTTTTATTTATTTAATTAATATAAAAATAGCCATTTTGGGCACGGACTCGGATTTCGACGAAACCAGTTTCATCGGATCCGTATCGGTGAATTATTATAGGGTTTCAAATTTCGTATCGATCGGACTTGTCGTTTGATCGTACGAACGCGAAACGCCTTGAAATCAATTTTATTAAAATCAATTTGAAATCAATTTGGAAATCTTGTTTTTAGCATAACTTCTTCATACGATCAAATTTGGACGTGAGACTTTTTCCATCGCGTTCAGAATATTTTTAAATACCTATCTGGATATATAGATTTAATAGATTCGGTTCCGGAGGCATAGCGGGCTTTTGGGCCATAGTTTGTTGCGTACGTTCACTCTTCTAGCCTATACGCTCTAACCTAACCCTAACTATAAATATACCATAATAAACCCTAGCCTCCTTCCTACTGTCAGTTGGATATACGTACATATTTCTTCATCTTCTCTCTTCCTCAATGGATGCATTTCAGATCCAAATTTCAAATCGCAAATCAAAAGCTGAAAATTTAAAGTCCTCCTAAAAATCCGAAAAAATTATATGTCGAACATCTCGACGATACGAATCAGCGGCTGCAATTTGTTTTTCCAGATTTTGCTTCGATCAACGGCAAAATCGCGGTCAAACCTAGAAATTCGAAACCTAAGCTTGAAATTGGGGCTTCTCGATTTAAGCCATAATCGATGAAATTGGTTCTGGGTATTGTAGTACTCGACGACAGGGTTCGTTCAAAGGTAGTTGGAGATGGTACGGTGGGACGAGGCGGCCGTAATCGATGAACTAGGGTTCGAAAACCCTAGTTTTCAGGTGGCGGCGCACGGCGAGTTAGGCGACCGGAACTTGGCCAGGGGTAGAGGACGTGGTCACGAGCACAACGGCAGTGGCTTTGTGGCATAAGGTGGCGTGTAGGGGCGGCAATTCACGGTCAAAGGTGCGTGTTCATGGGTTCGGCCTGCAGTTGTTCGTGCGCGAGTTTGAAAGCTGGGAGAGGGAACGCGTGATATCACTGGTGACGTGGCATGAGGGAGGGTGAGTTTTGTTTTAATTTATTTTGAATTTCAAATCGTTTTATGGCCATAGATTCTTCATACGTTATCCGTTTCACACGATTTTTTTTGCGTTAGGATCGTAATTTAATTCCGGACTTGATGACGCTGGTTTGGACAAATTCTGAGACGGGCGAATTTTTGGGTTTAAATCGGGTTTAAATTCAATTTAAATTCCAAAGGTGAGTGTTTTAACCCACTCACAATTACTAGAAGCTTTTATGTTTGTTAAATAAATTTTAGAAATGAATAGAAATTTATTTATGAGCTTTTGGGCATGTTATTTCATCCATATCTGTTGAATTGCATTTTTTTTGAATTTAGCTGTTAATTTAAATTGATTGATTGCATATTAATTGGCTGTTAGAAATTATTGTTTGCATAAGAACTGCTAGTTAACAGTTATGTAAATTATTATTGAGTAAACTGTTAGATAAATAGTTGATAAATTTAATTTGGAAAAAAACTGACAGTTATTACCTGTTGTATATGTTCATAGATATATACTGTTATTGATTGAAATTGGTTGATGGTTGCGATTGGATGATGGATGTTGTTGATGAATGAATGTTTATTGCATATCATTAAATTTGCAAATTTATCATGCATATTTCATTTTTCGGGATTGTGGTTTGAAATGATAAAACCGCAAAGTTTTATTTTTAAATTGCGGATTGAAATGATAAATATCCGTATCACTTGACCATAGGATAGAAAATTATATACAGGCACCGCGGTCTATATATAACTATTTTAATGTGATTTCTATGGTTTGGATGGAATACGGTTTATAATAATCTTAAATTTTATACTGTATAAATATTTTTCTTCCGTATTTATGTACATGAAAAGTTGGAAATTTTGAAATAAAAAGGTGTATAAATTCCCTTAGTAAAATGGAAGAAAATTTAGAAAATGGAGTTGGATAAATTTATATCATATGTTTAAATGTTAAGTTTGGAAATTTAAGATATGATATTTATAATTGGATTTTTCCCAAGAAAAAAATTGAAATGAATATTCTAATATGAATTTGAATTGGAAAAATATTCTAATATAAATTGGAATCGAAAAATACATATGTTTTATTACTAGAAATTGGAGTTGTTTAAGGATTTATGTGAATATTCAAACTAAATAATAAAACATTTAATTTGTTGAAAGAATATATTCCAATTTTAGTTTTGAATATTAATACTCCAATGGATTTATATATATGGAAATTGAAATGGTTTTGGAACTTAAGAGTGATATCTAAATTATGGTCTTAACTTTAGATAAAGAAATATTTCCATAAAGCCATATAACTTATTTCTTTACAAAGTGACAGTAAAGTTAAGCCCTTGAAATTCATATACCGTTGAATATCCAAACCATTTGAGTTTTTAAAAGTTATGGTTTGAAATTATGGATTTCCAAAAATATTATGCTTTGAAAATATTCGATTTTCAGATATTATGAAGTTAAAGCCTTTTTATTATTGGAAAGAAATTATATTTGGGATAAGTGGTAAAATATGGTTTTGGGTTTTGGAATGATATCGTAATATTATGGTTTTGAAATGGATTATATTCTGGTTTTAAAAGTATAAACTGTTTTAAATAACCGCGGTGTTATAATAACGATGGGTTGGCAAAGAGACCGGGATCGGATATGGACATACTCTCTGTCGATACCGAAAACCACTTTGACTAACCGTGTACGCGGTGGAGATTCCAGAATGAAGTAGGTTGGTGGCGACGATTCCTGTAAGGTAAATACGTGGACCCGACTCCCGTGAGTTGGCATAAGGTGGCTAAAACAGGAGCGATCGACGGGTTAATGAGGTCATTCCTCTGATCGGACACTCCTCTTCGATATTATACTATGACTTTGGATTGATTCAGTGGCCACTTCTATTTTTTTGATTTGGGGAGTTGTTTCGAGGTGGGCGGTTGCTGCGGCTTCGCGTTACCATCGGCCCGGAAGCGTAATTGGTATATCTACCCTGGCATTGCCTAGTTGTGCCGTGTCACCTACCCTATCGCGCCTTGTACGAGTTTGGTTTTCTCCCGTAGCCCGTGTGGTATCCTCTAGTGGCTTCCCGATCAGGAGGGACTATGATATTGGATGGACTACTGGGACTATTACGTGTTAAGGGCTATATGGGTAACCCCTTAACGCTATTAAAAAGTAAGTTTATTTTATAAATAGACACTATTATAATAACGCAATATACTACATAGTAAATAGTTTAACGGATCCTTAGGAGATGTAAATCCCGAGCATCTCTTGAGTTACTGTACTCATATTTATTTCTGTTTATTTAACTCACATAAGATATTCTAGTCTGACTCGAGTGTTTTTGTCTTTTCAAATTCGCTCGGGTCAGTCCGAGCGTTTCAGGATTTGAAGATTTAGCTTTGGAGGACGAAGACGAAGATTTGTATTATTATTATTTATACTAGTGCACTACACCATTTAATTCCGCTGCATTGTTGTATTGGTATGTGTAACTCTGATATTTATTGCACAAGAAAAACGAATTATTTTGTAAAACAGTTTCATGAACTGTATATTTGATTATTATATTTTATCCTTCCGCTGTGAGATTCTGTTTTGTTTTATTTCTCCTCTGTTTTCTTATTTACCCCATAACAATCCGCCCTTGCGTATGCTTTGAATTGGCACGTGTGTCGGTTTAAAGTGTGCAAAAAGGCGGGATGTTACAAATCATATAACCAATTTATAAATATTAATTAAGCTTCATTCCTACTATTCTATAAAATACCATTTACATAAAACCTCTTCTAGTTATGAAAATCATTTCTTTACATAAATAATATTTATAAGTAAGCTATTTATTAATAATGATCATTTCTATTAAAATAATATCCATAAGTGCTAATTAAGCTTCATTAACCTTCTAGTCTCTTTAGCAATAAACGTAGAGTTCAAAGCTCACTTAATTAGCATACTAACTTTTCTTAAAGCATTTAAACTAGTTTCATGATTACAAAATATCACTAAATTACTTTAGTAATAAATGAAATCTCGGATCTCCCTTTTGCTAGCAACTAGTGGGGCTAGTGTGTGACAAGGTACATGGTGTAGTGTTTTTGGTGATGTATTGGTAGTAGCGAATGAGAGGAGAGGATTGCAATGGTTGGAAGTGGTTTGTGCATATCGGGTGTTTATGATATTGAACATGTAAAAATGTGAGTTACTCCTAATATTTTGAATTATGATGTCACTGTTCTTCAAAATGCTCAAAACATTTCTTAAAACGCTTTTCATTTAAAACATCTCATCGCTAAATTTCATATTATATAATTCAAAATAATCTTATATAATTTACTTTTCAAACTATTTAACATTTTAAAACTTGTTCCTCTTCTATCAATCTTTACTTTAAAATTTCAAAACTAAACTCTATATACTTTCCAAAATACTTGGCTTTGAAAATTAATTCTTAATTTGGAAGTGTTCGACTATTCTGAATAGTTGGAAAATCAAATTCCAATTCAATATTGGAAATCAGCAATCAATCATCTCACCAAGATGCATAATCAATCAATCAATCATAATGCATAGGATACATGTGTACATAATATCATTCAACCGAAATTCGATAAATGAACAATAGTTTATTTCAAATTGTGATGACCCGGAATTTGAAAGCAATATCAATTTAATAATCTATAATAAAAATTAAATTGATTTGATAATCTTTGTAATAAGATTTGAACTAATTTAATAATCCAATAAAATAAATAGTTAATTGAAAGATTTTATCTTTTTAAATCTAATAACTGTTTACTATTTATAACATATATAGAATATTGTATATATTGTAAATAGATCTTGTTTTAAATTTAATTAATAAATAAATCTTGTTATATACTTATTTGAATGATTTAAAAGATGTTTAACTCAAGTTTAAATTTAAATAAATAACAGTGAGGTTATTTTGATTTTCTTTTAAATAAAATGTGATAAAATAAATAATTTATTAATAAGAAGACAAGTTCTTTTATAAGTTATTTATGGTTATCAAATGTTGTTATTTTTAAATATATAATAATACATTGTTTTAACAAACAAATTTTTAATAGAAATAGTTGCTTTTCAAAAATTTAAATTGTGTAGTTATATTTGTAAATAAACTTGATTTCAAAATTTAATTTGAACTTGAATTCAAAGTTTTTAAATTCTAAAGTGTAAATATTTTTAATTTGTTTTGATTTTGAATTATTTGTATAAGTTTCATTTTACAAGTTAAATTTGATTTATTTAAAATTTGTATACATGTAAATAAATACATGTTAACTAATTTATTTAAACCTAGGATGACATTCATCTTATAATAACATACTAAATTAATACTAATTAACTTTTAAATAAATACTAAGTAAACTTTTAATTAAATACTAATTATTTTTATAAGACAAGTGTAACATTTTAAGGTTTTTCATAACACTTGTTAAATGATAAAATAAAGTTTTGACAAATGTTACATTGTGAGACAAGTGTCAAAAATTTATTTTAACATTTTCTTTTGTTTTTATTTTTAATAATTTCATTTTTTATAAACAAATCCTCTTCCATCTTATTTCTTTTTAAAATCTAAAGCTAAGAAACAATGGAAAACCAAAATCTGAAACATATTCAAATCCACTTCTCAAACCAAAAGAAAAGCAGGGAAACTTTGCATTTCTTATTCAATTTAGTCTGCATGCAAATTCTTCTTACAAATTAAAACAAAATCATCTTCAAAAAGCCTTAGTTCAACATGCAATCAAACCTGCATCTCTGAAATTCAAGCCTGCATATTTTTTCAAGTAGCACCTGCATTTTCTTCTATTTGGAACTTCAATAGCATGCATGCAAGTGTTCTGTATCAAGCCTTCAAGCTTTTAACTCAAGAAACAAGCAGCTCAGATTCATTTAGGCATTTCAAATTTAAAGTTTTCCAGCTTTTAAAGCATTTTTCAAATGCATTGCTCTGCCCATCAAGAAAAAGGTGAGTAACATCCTAATTAATGAAGTTTAAGCATTTTAGAAAGTTACTTGTTGATTTTCATGTTTCAGTGTGAATGATATATGCATTTGTATATGTTGTTTTTCTGTAGAAGTGTATGAATAACTTGATCATGCTGTCCTCTGTATTTTATTTCCAGATGCAAGAATCTTCACAAACACCATCATTACATAACACAGTTTATGTTAGTGTTTTCAGGATCATTCAAATGTGTTTGTTAAATTGAGAATCAAAGTTTAAATTTTGTTCAGGTTTTAGAAAATAAAATAAAATAAATAACAGTAGTGTTTGATTTACAAAGTAAAAATCAAACTCTGTAAATTTATGAATTCAGTAATATAAAATAGAAACACAAGCAAAATATGAAATTCAATATAAAAAAATCATAATTTATAGATTAAAGGGAGAGGTGCAGTTCTGTGTTGAACAGAAAATGGAATTGGGGGATTTTTAGATGATCTTTGCAAATTTGAGAGCCGGGATTCATCTTGAAGGTAGTTGAGTTATCATTGATACAGGGAAAAATATTTGAGGTTGAAACAAATCAACAGGGAAGTAGCAGTGGTGATTATTTGTCAGTAGCCCTAGTTTAAACTAGGCCTCTTGTTTGAGTCAGTACTTCACATAGGTAAGTTCGAGTTGAACGTGGTTTTAGGGGTTGATAGTTTGGTCGTAGGTGGGACTATGACCAAAGGTGGTAGGTCTCTGATGGTCGGAGCACCGTGGGAAAAGGATTGACAGGTTTGGGGTTAAAACCTGTATCTTCCGTTCCAAGTTTGAGGAAGCATCTCGTATTCAATTTTGTATTTTGGGAGGAGAAAATGATGATGGTGGCTGATTGTGGGTTTGGTCGTCGATGATTGGAAGTTGCTGGAGGTGGGTGATGGTGACTGGAGGCACGGAGCACGTGCACCGTGCAATTTTTTTGAGCTTTGATGATTTTGGGTACTGCAGTATTTTGAACTCGAAGTAATACTCGAGTGTTTGTTTAGTTTACTCAAAGATTTGGCTAGATGACTCGAAGCAGTTGTAAGGTTGGCTCGGGTAATTTGAATATTACAGTATTTTGAAAAAAACTGTTTGTAGTTTTAAATTTAAATCAAAGTTTAAATGAAAGTTTAAGTTGTTATGATAATATTTAAACCAAGTTTAAATCTGCAGTAAGAGTTATAGTTTTAAAGGATTTGGAAATCTTATAAGTTTTTAAAAAATGTGAAAGTGGTTTTAGTTTTAAAAAAATATATAAGAAACCTGACAATTTTTCTGAAAATGGAATTTCATTTTGAATCTGAAACAAAATTTTAAATAGCAATTTGAATTTCAAATTTAAGTTCAGTTTTCTTAAGGGTTTTAAATCTTCAGTTTCTTTTTAAAATGGAATTTGAGTTTTGAATAAAAAGTTTTAGAATCATGGTTTAAATCAAAAGTTTAATGCAAGTTTAAATTCAAATAATTTTAAATAAGGAATGGTTCAAAGGTTTTGAATTAAAAAATCTGGTATTTGAATAAGTTTTAAAATTTGAATGTTTTTTCAAACAAGTTAAATTTAAATTGTTTATTTGAAGTAAATTTGTTTTCAAACAAATATTTAATTTGATTTTCCTTTTTGAATGAAATCATTATAAATGGTTATAAAGAAAGTTAAATGATTGTTAACTTGAATTTATAATTTAAATAGTAATGTATTTAAAACTTAGTTTTTAATTAAATTAAGTAAATTAAGACTTATCTTATATAAGTTTTAATTATAAGTAATAAATGTTATTTACGTTTATTTTGGAAAGAATATAAATTTAATTTAAGTTGGATAATGATTTAATAAATATCATTTTGAATTTTTGAAATTTGAATTTAAATGTTCTAAGTACACTTTAACATTTATAAAAATTATTAATAAGGAATGGATTATCTTAGAAATGATCAAGATATTAAAATAGTTAAATAAATAAGATACTTACGGAGCGACTTAATTATTTAATTTATAATTAATAATTTGGATTAATTAAGAAGTAATTAAAGAATTAATAATAGTTAATGATGGTCATTAACTAAAGTTTATTTAGTAATTAATTAATATGATTAATTTTTAATAATTAATTAGATTAATTAATTAATGTTAATAAATTGTGAAATTTATTTAAGATTAATTACTTATATAAAAGTAATTAAGACATTAATTACTTAATGTAATTAATGGAGTTTATTGAGATTGGTTAAAATTAGTTTAGTTTAATTAATTTTAAACATTGGATTTGATAGTAATTACTTGATGTAATTAATGGGATTACTCAGTAAAGTAATTAGAGATAATTACTGGATGTAATTATTGGATGATTTTGGGATTGTGAAAATAATTTAGATTAAAGTATTTCGTATAATTAATCAAGAAATTAATTAAAGAAATGAATTAAGGAATAATTAATTTTATAAGTAATTTAGGGTGGTTAATTACAGATGGAGATTAATCAAAGGTGATTAATAATTATGGGATAAGTAAGATTAATTACTGAAAGTAATTAATTTAATAGAGTAATTAATTAAATATAATTAAGGATCATTAATTAATATAATTAATGATGTAATTAAGGTTGATTAATTAATATGAATTAATCATTAATAAGTGATTAAGTGTAATTGTAATTAATTAAGGTTAAATGTAATTAATTATAGTTAATTAATTTATGAAGTAATTAAAAGTTAATTACTGTAATTGGATTTAGAGTAATTAATTTTGTGAAATTAATTAAAGTATAATTAATCAAAGTCGATTAATTAAAATGATAAACTAGAGGTTAGTTAATTAATTAATTAATAATTAATTAATGATGATGTAAGCAAGATTATATGGTGTAAGTAATTAATTTAATTCATTTTAAATTAACTATAAATGCTGTGATTTTAGATCATTGCTTATGAATGATTGACATTTGTTGCCTTGAATGATTTGGAATCTCTGCTATGAGATTTATAATGTTGAGTGATATGGATGTATTGGTTGCATTGTGATGATGATATTGATTATCTTTGATAATGATAAATGTGGATTATCTGTGGTTATGATAATGATAATTATCTGTTGTAAATCTGTGAATTATCTATCTGTGTGTATATAGATAATATAATTGAATTGTTTTAAAACTCTAAAACAACTTGGACCTAAAAGACACGCTTTGGATTTCGATGAGACCGGGATCGGGTTTCCATATTTGGATATCCGAAAACCACATCGATCCAAATTAACGATAGGTCGTGAATATTATGCGAAGAGTGAAGACTCGAGGTGTAAGGACTATTAGTCAGTATAACTCTGGGGGTGATTCCATGATGAGTGTGACGGAAATAGTACTTATAGGCTCGAGATAGAGATTCAAAGTTCAAGGGTTATCGTCGTTAACTCTGAGTGTGATTCCAAAACGAGTGTAACGAGATAGTGCCTTCGGTTTCGTTCGAACCCGGAACGAACTTGTATGGATTGAATGCTTTCAGCACATCGTCAGGTGGACGATGAGCATTCTAAGAGATGTGTTCACTAAAGGTAATCGTAGCCTCAAGCCTCATCAACCGGGAATGGTTAAAATAGGGGAGGTGCAGCAAGGCTTCGTGGGTAGCTTCCACTGGAGAGCAAGATTTTCCCCTGTCTAGAAGTCCCTTTTTATTCGGCTGTGTGGCAGTTGGAATCGCGTGCCAACTGCGGGGTTGTCTTGTTCGGAACTGTTCAGTAAGGAATGGGTCCGGCCTTGTGTTGCAAGGGAGCGGGCGTACTCCTCGGTACGTTGATCTAGGCCACGTACTGTGACGGGCGGTACCCCAGTAGCCCAGCCATTGTATGGAATCCAAAATCCAATAAGTGCCATTGGTTTTGATTGTATTACCCACTTTTGTGGCTAGTACCTGGAATTTAATAGATGTAACAATTTCGGCTATTTCATATTTACTTGAAAACCCTAGACACTATTATAATATCACTGGATTTCCTATCAAATGTTTTGGTTAGCTTAAGGTAAAAACTTTTCCATGTTTATGTGTGGGATGTCTTATGTGATACCTTTCTTTTAAAAAGGTTTTTGAAAGTTAAGCAACTTTAACCTGTTACTCACACCAGACCCATGTCTGACCCGGAGTTTATTTTTTGTTTTTTCCATAAACTCTTGGGTACTCAAATTTTTACGAGTAGCCAAGGGATTCAGGTTAGCTTTGACGAATATTGGAGGAGCAATGGAGGAAGAGGCTTCTGCGTTAGATATATAGTATTCCGCTGTGTGTTCTGTGATTGTCTCTGAGTTGTATTATGTTGTAAATACTAGACAGGTGTT
Organism: Allium cepa; assembly: GCA_030765085.1. Lineage (NCBI taxonomy): Eukaryota > Viridiplantae > Streptophyta > Magnoliopsida > Asparagales > Amaryllidaceae > Allium > Allium cepa. The sequence goes on from CM060943.1 coordinate 252,236,280, forward strand.
TATAACTGTCTAGTATGTGTTGTATTATCTGTGTACTCTGATTGTGGTTGTAAACTATGTAATATTTTATGTTATTAATATAATTTATTCGTTCCGCTATTTAGATTCTGATGTGTTGTTTCTTCTTTCTTCTCTTTCTTTCTCTTTTCTATCCCTTTCTTTCTTATTAGCGATGCGACTTCCTGGAGTTTGGAAGTTGGGTCGTTACAGTGGTATCAGAGCATTAAATTAAGTGAATACCTAGGCTATGTAGTGGTGTCTATCTTGAGAGAGCGTACTTGTAATTTTAAATATTTATATATATTTTTCTATTCCTACCTATCTGTTGGGTTACCTGTTCGGGTTTTTCCAATATAAGTTATAAAGGTAGTTGATGTAGTAGTGTTTGTAACACGATTACTACCATTGGTTGGAGTCTGATGTTTGAGGTTGGAAGTATATCTGTCGAGACTGTAGACCTAATACTGTCTCGAGTAAGTTGTGCTGAGTGTAAGTATTTCACAGATCTCTGAAGGAAACCTGTTAAGGTTCGGAGACATCTTTGAAGTGCAGAGTTTGGTGAGCAGGGTTTGGATCATTCGGTTGAACTGGAGCAAGTGATGGTATTTTGATACCTCAGGAAGTTGTAACTGCGTGATGAGATGCAGTGACTATGGTTATGTCCGAAGATATTCCTTTGGAACAAGTTTTGGAAGTATTCTGCTTCGGTGTTGTGGTTGGATTCAGCAGGATGTTGTGTGTTTCTGTCTGCTTTGAAGTCCAAGTTTCTCGAAGAGCTTTGGATCAGGAAGTTTGGAATTGGTGGTACAGCTCGGAGTGTTCTATGAGCCGACAGGGAGGTCTTAGCTAAATAGTTATTCTGAAGATGGAGTTTAGAAGCTGCTGAGTGAATCCGTTTCTTCAATGGATTGACTAGACCAGTGTAAGCTGTTCTGTTTGGCCAAGAGAGAACAGTTTTCTTTGGAATACGATCTGGGTTGATCGCAAAAGTGACTTGCGATTGTTTGAGTGTTCTCTTGAATTATTGGGGATTTTCTAGATGTCTTTTGGGAAGACAGAGATTTTGTCAGCATCTGGAGATTGAGTTTTCTTATCGACTAGTATTCTAGGAGTGGAACCGGTGGTTCTGTTTAGTTGGAGAATGATTCCTAGAGATGGAGTTTGATGAAGCAACTCAGGTTTCAGAGGAATTTATGAGTTTTCCTTATGGATCTGTTGAACCATATTTCTGGGAGTGATGTCCAGTTTGGGCTTATGTTTTTCATCAGCATTTTCTTATCTACTTCGGATCAGAGTGGTGCAGCGGAAGCTGTTTGGTGATGTCTCTGATTTTCTTTTCCGGATTAGGAGAAGTTTGTAGTTCTCTGCTGGTTATGGAGTAGAAGTGTGTTTTGGTTTTGGATTGATCTTGAGGTGATCATTGTGATGGGTTATTTCTAGTTCTGTTTGTTTTTAGAGAAATCAGCAAGGGTTAAGCTGATCAGTTTGGATGTTGGCAGCCAGAATTTGTCTGAAGGCTTTTGTGGATAAGGGACGGAGAAATTTGGAATTCGAACTTGGAGACTTCGTTGTTGTTGGAGTTTTCTCTGATTAAGGAGCTATAAGTTTTGTGTAAAAATGGAAAGCTAGCTCAGTGATGTTTGGATCTTTTCTGTGTTTTGGTTGGATCAGTGTTTGGATTTCAGGATTGAATTGCCGGTTTGGATAACTGGGATTCGATGAGTTTCACGTATCTCTGAGGGAGTACGTGTATGGTCTATCTTTGGTTTTAGAACCAGCGGTTATGGAGTTTGGTTGTTGAGTCAGACTCATTTGTAGTCTGATATGCTGTCGAGTTATGTAGATCTAGATGAATAGGAGCCTTATAGTTTAATAGTATTGATTGTTTGGAATCTATAGAGCGAGTATCCTAATATTTATACCAGGGAAACTCGTGGAAGTTCTATCCAGAATTTTTCTAAATAATTAGATTTGATTGATTGGGTGAATTGATTGCTATGGTTGTCAGCATATCAATGGTATATGCTTGTGTTTTAAAATTAAATCTTTAAATAGATTATTAAATTACCTTTGTTTTAAATTTCGGGGACGAAATTCTTTTAAGGGGGGAGGAATGTGATGACCCGGAATTTGAAAGCCATATCAATTTAATAATCTATAATAAAAATTAAATTGATTTGATAATCTTTGTAATAAGATTTGAACTAATTTAATAATCCAATAAAATAAATAGTTAATTGATAGATTTTATCTTTTTAAATCTAATAAATTGTTTACTATTTATAATATATATAGAATATTGTATATATTGTAAATAGATCTTGTTTTAAATTTAATTAATAAACAAATCTTGATTCCTAAATATATATATATATATATATATATATATATATATATTTAGTAAAATTGGAAATTATGATTTTATTTGAAGGTTAAACTTTTTAAAGGTTATTTAATAAATAAACATGGTTTTAAATACATGAGGTAATTTATTTGAATGATTTAAAAGATGTTTAACTTAAGTTTAGATTTAAATAAATAACAAGATGAGTATAACTTTTAAATTAAAGTAGATTTTAATGTCCGCTCTCATGTCCGCTCCTGTTGACCCCCTTCTTTCCCCTCCCATCAACTCAACTGTTCCTCCCTCACCTATCATCTCAGCCGTTTCACCCCTTACCTCCGTAGTCAATGCCGTACTTTCTTCAGTTCTCTCGCCCCCTCCTCCCATCTCGTCAATTCAATCCGTCTCCTCCTCAGTCCCCTCACCCCTCACAGCTAATGTTCCTTTTATCACAGTTGTCCTAGTCTCTCCTCCTACAATCATCCCTCATCTCGACCCCCCCTGATCCTCTTCCTTATCAACCCTCAAGCAGTACTCTCCCTACTCAGGTCGGCAACCCCCTCCAAGCTAGTATGGATGAACGGAAATGGACTTCTCGGTTTAAACGCAAACCGAGGAATGCAGGCAAGTACATACCCGTTGACCTGTCACCAGTGTATGAAGAAGAAGCTCTAGTGCCTCCTATGGAAGTAATAGAAGCTGGTGCTGCTATCTGGAATGAGACTATAGTTGGTTTCTTCCTTGACAAGCCACTATCGTACACAGAAGTTGTTCAGAAGCTAAAGTACACATGGAAACTTAGAGGTGCTGTAACAGTTAAATCGGATGGTACCATCTTCTTATTCAACTTCTCTTATAGTGAAGACAAGAAAACAATATTGCAGAGCGATCCTATTATTATGAATAATAAACTTTTCATAATAAAACCGTAAGATGCAACTGTGAGTAATGTAATTGGTTCAGTCACCGCTGTCCCAGTTTGGGTGCACTTGTATAATCTCCCTATATTCGCATGGTCCCCCCTAGGAATAAACTGGCTCTGTAGTCATTTGGGTAAACTTTTATGTATGGATGAGATGACGGAGAAGCAAGAAAGGTTGAGCTTTGCGAAGTGCTTGATTGAAGTTAGGCCGGAAAAGGAGATAGTTGATGAATTTGGTTAAGCTAGTTGAGGGAGGACAACAGAAAATTTATGTCGAGTACCTATGGAGGCCAGATGTTTGCGTTACGTGCAGGAGGTTCGGACACAAAACTGTAGGTTGTGAGAATAATGTTAGATGTAAGTCAAAGTGTAATAAAGAAAATGGTAGATCTGAAAGAGAGGAAAGCAAAAAGGAAAATACAGAGAATGTTCAAGCCCATAAAGATGTAAGACCAACCAATAAACAGAGCATTAGAAAATGGCAACGTGTTACAAGAAAGAAAATAGTTAAACCTGTATATAAAGTTCATGTGGAACAAGCAGAAGAAGGGAGCGAAGAAAATGTTACGGCAAAAGTTAACAATGACATTCATGAAATAGTGAATGCTAAAGGGAAAGAGCAAATGGGTAAACAGACTGAACAATACTGTGTTGTTTCTGATGAATTGGGTGATGAGAAGACGAGAGAAGCTGAGTCAGTCAACCCTCCAGGAAATGTTAATAAAATGGATGAGGGGAGAACCAAATTGAAAGAAGTATATTATGAAGATGTTGAATTAGTTGATAATTTATTGATATCCAATAAATATGATCTGCTCTATGAACTGGATGAGGAGGAGAATATAAGTACCAGAGATAATGATAGATTGAAAGTGGTTGAAATGAATGGTGCAATAAATGAAAATACCAAGGGAAGATTAAAAGTTGACACAACAGAGCAAGAAGAGCAAAGGGAAATTAACAGAAAAAATTCAAAGCACGTTAAGGCTGATCAAACAAAGCAACTGCATGAAAAGGAATATACTATAGAAGCCAATATAACAACTGAATCTGGAAATAAAGACAGCAGGTTAAGCATCGAAAATAAAAGTAATGAAGGACAAAATCCAAGTGATATGAAGAGTAAAAAGAGCAGAAAAAATAATTATTACCTCAGTAAGGCTACTGACTTGAATGAGGAAACATGCATGCACGTAATAACATGCACATCAAAGAACATTCCCATGCCTGATACAGGTAGTGTGCAAGATACATCTCCCCATTTTGTTTACTCCAACATTATACCACCATTTGCCTTCAAATTACCTTCACCAACGTCCCACACTCCTCCAACCTCACCTTCCACCTTTCCGCTGCTTCCTCTAAACTCCGGTCTGGCCACCCCCCATCTAAAGAAGGTACTGCTAACAGAGAAGTAACTCCACTTTCTTTTGCAATTCCTAACTACTTATCCTCTTCTCAAGCTGTGACGAGGAGAATGAAAATTGAAATGATCAATGCCCGTGCTCATCAATGATGACATATCTTGGAGCATGGAATATACGTGGGGGTCATCACGTCACCAAACTTGACCAATGTAAACAACTTATCGGTGCACATAAATTATCTATCTTAGCCATACTGGAAACTAAGTTAAATCGTGAGTTAACAATCAAGGCAGCCAGCTACATAAAACCTGATTGGAACTTTGTCCACAATCTGGATGAAGCACCATATGGTAGGATCTTGATTCTTTTCAATCCCCTGCAAGTCCAACTTACTCATATCTTCTCCAATTCTCAAATGATTCATTGCCATGCTCAATCTTCCTCTGATAATACTTCCTTTTATGTAACCTATGTATATGCCTTTAACTCAGCTGCGGCCAGAGCTTCTATGTTTGATGTTATTCCAGCCCTGAGGCAAACTACACATCCTTGGATAATTTTGGGTGACTTCAACTGTTGTTATTCAATCTCTGATAGAGCTGGTGGTAATCCCCTTTCTCTGAATGATATTAAACCTCTTGCTAATATCATTAATCAAGCTGAGCTAATTCCTGTTAGATCAGTTGGAATGCAGTATTCATGGAACAATAAAAGAAGGCAAGGTAGTAGGACATTCTCTAGAATCGATCACACTTTTTTTAATCATGCTGCTCTTATCAAATGGCCTCTCCTCTTCAGCCTTCTTCCCCCACCACTTCTATCGGACCACTCACCTCAAATAATCCATCTTCGTGGAGCTGACAAGAGAGGAAAAACAATTTTTTTTTTACTCTTGGATTAAAGAACCAGATTTTAAAACTACTGCCTTAAATGCTTGGAGTAAAGAAAAGAATGGTAATCACTTATTTATTTTGCAGGGTTAAATAAAAGAAGTGAAAGAAGTCTTGAAGCAGTGGTCGTTCAAGAGATTTGGCAAAGGAGACAAATTGAGCTCTACGATTGGTGATAAGCTAGCTGAGGTTCAAACGGAGATGATGTCCAATGTTACCAACACTAACCTTTCTGCTACTGAGTATAACTTGGCCCAACAATATTATGAAGCTTTATCATCTGAAAGTGACATGATTAGGCAAAAGTCCAGAATTAAATGGCGTGAACATGGAGATAGAAATAGTGCGTACTTTCACGCTAGTCTCAGGAACAAAAAGCGTAGAGAAAATATATCAACCATCAAAGATAAGGATGGAAAGCTACACACTTCTGTACCTGATGTTCAGGGTGCATTTGTACAATATTTCTCTTCCATATATGGCAATACGAACAACTTTATACCTAGTATTGAAGATATTCCATCTGACATTCTACCTAGATTAACTGAAGATGACTTTACCCACCTATGCACTGAAGTATCCTCTGATGAAATCGAGAAGCGATGTTTTCTCTTAACAGTAACTCTTGCGGTGGCCCAGATGGATTGAACGCCAAATTCTATACTACTTGTTGGTCATTTGTTTCTACTAAAGTCACCAAAGCCATTAATCTTTTCTTTAAAAAATCCAAGCTCTTCAGGTCGTACAACTACACAAATATAGCGCTTATCCCGAAGATACAAAATGCCCACCAAGTTAATGAATATCGTCCAATATATTGCTGTAACACAATTTACAAATGCATCTCCAAAGTTATTGCTTCTAGACTTATACTTGTGCTACCTAGACTGGTTTCCAAAAATCAAGCAGCGTTCCTACCTGGTAGAAATATACTTGACCATATTCTTCTTGCTCATGAGCTTCTTAAAGGTTATAAACGTAAGAATGCTACCCCGAGAGCTATGTTTAAACTTGATATCATGAAAGCTTTTGATATGTTACAATAGGACAACATTATTCGTATCATGGGTTATATGAATTTCCCACCCCACTTTCTTGCATGGATATATGAATGTATATCAACTCCAACCTATTCTGTAATAATCAATGGTATACCTGCTGGTTTTTTCCGCAGTAGGCAGGGCATAAGACAAGGAGACCCGATATCTTCTTACGTCTTCATCATGGTTATGGAACTCCTGACTAGGATGATCAATAAGCTAATAGATCAAGGAAAATTCAGGCTCCATCAAGCGTGCAGTGAACCGTGTATCTCTACGCTAATGTTTGCTGATGATCTAGTTGTGTTTTGTTCGCCGGACATCACAACTGTCAATAATTTAATGACTACACTTGATCAGTTTTATGCTATGACTGGATTGAAGGTTAATATCCAAAAATCTGAAATCATTTTGGCTGGTGTCAACGTGGAATAGGAGGAAGCTATTTCACTGGTTACTGGTCTATATCCTATCCTAACTACAATATCTTACTTGGGGCTTCCTCTAGCAACATCAAGAATAACAACTAACCATTGCCTACCTCTATTTGAGAGGATTACAGCGAGACTTAATTGCTGGACTACGGTAAAACTGAGCCAAGCTGGTAGACTTACCTTAGTTAAGTCTGTTATATTTGCGATGCAAGTATATTGGGCTAGAGCCTATGTGCTGCCCTTAAAGCTAATGAAAATGATTAGAAGTGCATTTATGCGATTTCTATGGACGGGAAGGACAAATGGAAGATACATTGCCCCAATTAAATTTAGTAAAGTTGAGCTACCTTTGAATAAGGGGGGTCTAGGTATAATCAACTTAATGCAATGGAATAAGGCGGCATTTGCTAAACACGTCGACACCTTCTTCAACAGTTTTGACAGCATATGGGCTGAATGGTCTCGTCACAATGTTATTAAACGTAGAAACTTTTGGAATATGAGTAAGCTGCAGAATCTGAGTTGGACTTGGCAGAGTATTTTCAAGATTAAGGAGGAAGTTCTTCCCCTCATCCAAATGAATATCAATACTGAATTCATTGCTAATTTCTGGGATGATCCTTGGCTCGATAGGGGGATGATTCTGAGGGGACAACTAACGTATAATGAGATATTGCAAACTGGCATTCACCAGGCCGCCAAGGTTAGGGATGTTCTCAATAACATTCAAAGTTCTAACTCCTTTTCTTCCATCAGAGAATTCAGAGTATATGGAACCTGATCAGAAGCTATATTCCGCTGTTACCTACCTCTGAAAAGCTGGTTTGGGGTGAAAACAGGACTAAGTACAAAATTGGCAATATTTATGAATATTTGATGAAGAGCAATGCACAGCCAAAGTGGAAATGGTGTAAGCATGCTTGGCAGAAGGACAGTAGTATGCGAGATAATCTTTTACTCTGGAAAGTGCTACATCGTGCAATCCTAACTAAAGCCAAACTTGTGTGCATTGGGATGGATGTGAATGTCCTGTGTTCTTTCTGCAATGATCAAGTCGAGACTGCTGAACATTTGTTCTTCGAATGTACTGACATAAGACATGTTTGGCAGCTAGTTAAGGCTAAGCTTTGTAGGAATGATACTTCTCTTCATAACCGAGACGAGTGGAATATAATACATGCGAGAACTGGATGCATTCAAAAGGAAAAGAGATTATTTCTTGCAGTTTTGAAAAGCTTCATAGCTCTGGTTTGGAAAGAAAGAAACACTAGGGTGTTTGAAGCACACAATGCAAAATCTGAAACATTGTTTAAGCTTTGGGTAATGCGTGAGATCAAGAATTCACTGCGCATGCTCTCTTTCTCCATTTGACCCAGGCATCTATCACTCATTCTAAGTGTGCTATATGTTTTTTTAGTTTATTTCTTTTCTTCTTTTAGTTTCCAGTTTTTTTGTAGCACTATGTATTCCTCTGTTTTCTCTGAGCTTTCTCAATGTTGTCTGTGTTGTAATCTTTATGGTGCTGCAATAAAATGGTCGGGGTCCATCTAACCCCGTCGGCCTTGCCAATTTTTTTTTTAAAATAAAGTACAGTGAGGTTATTTTGATTTTCTTTTAAATAAAATGTGATAAAACAAATAATTTATTAATAAGAAGATAATTTCTTTTATAAGTTATTTATGGTTATCAAATGTTGTTATTTTTAAATATATAATAATACATTATTTTAACAAACAAATTTTTAATAGAAATAATTGTTTTTCAAAAATTTAAATTGTGTAGTTATATTTGTAAGTAAACTTGATTTCAAAATTTAATTTGAACTTGAATTCAAAGTTTTTAAATTCTAAAGTGTAAATATTTTTAATTTGTTTTGATTTTGAATTATTTGTATAAGTTTCATTTTACAAGTTAAATTTGATTTATTTAAAATTTGTATACATGTAAATAAATACATGTTAACTAATTTATTTAAACCTAGGATGACATTCATCTTATAATAACATAGTAAATTAATACTAATTAACTTTTAAATAAATACTAAGTAAACTTTTAATTAAATACTAATTATTTTTATAAGACAAGTGTAACATTTTAAGGTTTTTCATAACACTTGTTAAATGATAAAATAAAGTTTTGACAAATGTTACATTGTGAGACAAGTGTCAAAAATTTATTTTAACATTTTCTTTTGTTTTTATTTTTAATAATTTCAATTTTTATAAACAAATCCTCTTCCATCTTATTTCTTTTTAAAATCTAAAGCTAAGAAACAATGGAAAACCAAAATCTGAAACATATTCAAATCCCCTCCTCAAACCAAAAGAAAAGCAAGGAAACTTTGCATTTCTTATTCAATTAAGTCTGCATGCAAATTCTTCTTACAAATTAAAACAAAATCATCTTCAAAAAGCCTTAGTTCAACATGCAATCAAACCTGCATCTCTGGAATTCAAGCCTGCATATTTTTTCAAGTAGCACCTGCATTTTCTTCTATCTGGAACTTCATATAGCATGCATGCAAGTGTTCTGTATCAAGCCTTCAAGCTTTTAACTCAAGAAACAAGCAACTCAGATTCATTTAGGCATTTCAAATTTAAAGTTTTCCAGCTTTTAAAGCATTTTTCAAATGCATTGCTCTGCCCATCAAGAAAAAGGTGAGTAACATCCTAATTAGTGAAGTTTAAGCATTTTAGAAAGTTGCTTGTTGATTTTCATGTTTCAGTGTGAATGATATATGCATTTGTATATGTTGTTTTTCTGTAGAAGTGTATGAATAACTTGATCATGCTGTCCTCTGTATTTTATTTCCAGATGCAAGAATCTGCACAAACACCATCATTACATAACACAGTTTATGTTAGTGTTTTAGGATCATTCAAATGTGTTTGTTAAATTGAGAATCAAAGTTTAAATTTTTTTCAGGTTTTAGAAAAATAAAATAAAATAAATAACAGTAGTGTTTGATTTACAAAGTAAAAATCAAACTCTGTAAATTTATGAATTCAGTAATATAAAATAGAAACATAAGCAAAATATGAAATTCAATATATAAAAAAAATCATAATTTATAGACTAAAGGGAGAGGTGCCGTTCTGTGTTGAACAGAAAATGGAATTGGGGGATTTTTAGATGATTTTTGCAAATTTGAGAGCCGGGATTCATCTTGAAGGTAGTTGAGTTATCATTGATACAGGGAAAAATATTTGAGGTTGAAACAAATCAACAGGGAAGTAGCAGTTGTGATTATTTGTCAGTAGCCCTAGTTTAAACTAGGCCTCTTGTTTGAGTTAGTACTTCAGATAGGTAAGTTCGAGTTGAACGGGGCTTTAGGGGTTGATAGTTTGGTCGTAGGTGGGACTGTGACCGGAGGTGGAAGGTCTCTGATGGTCGGAGCACCATGGGAAAAGGATTGACAGGTTTGGGGTTAAAACCTGTATCTTCTGTTCCAGGTTTGAGCAAGCATCTCGAATTCAATTTTGTATTTTGGGAGGAGAAATTGATGATGGTGGCTGATTGTGGGTTTGGTCGTTGATGATTGGAAGTTGCCGAAGGTAGGTGATGGTGACTGGAGTCACGGTGCGCGTGCACCGTGCAAATTTTTTGAGCCTTGATGATTTTGGGTACTGTAGTATTTTGAACTCGAAGTAATACTCGAGTGTTTGTTGAGTTTACTCGAAGATTTGGCTAGATGACTCGAAGCAGTTGTAAGGTTGGCTCGGGTAATTTGAATATTATAGTATTTTGAAAAAAACTGTCTGTAGTTTTAAATTTAAATCAAAGTTTAAATGAAAGTTTAAGTTGTTATGATAATATTTAAACCAAGTTTAAATCTGCAGTAAGAGTTATAGTTTTAAAGGAATTGGAAATCTTATAAGTTTTTTTTTAAAATGTGAAAGTGGTTTCAGTTTAAAAAAAAATATAAGAAACCTGACAATTTTTCGGAAAATGGAATTTCATTTTGAATCTAAAACAAAATTTTAAATAGCAAATTGAATTTCAAATTTAAGTTCAGTTTTCTTAAGGGTTTTAAATCTTCAGTTTCTTTTTAAAAAGGAATTTGAGTTTTGAATAAAAAGTTTTAGAATCATGGTTTAAATCAAAAGTTTAATGCAAGTTTAAATTCAAATAATTTTAAATAAGGAATAGTTCAAAGGTTTTGAATTAAAAAATCTGGATATTTGAATAAGTTTTAAAATTTGAATGTTTTTTCAAACAAGTTAAATTTAAATTGTTTATTTGAAGTAAATTTGTTTTCAAACAAATATTTAATTTGATTTTCCTTTTTGAATGAAATCATTATAAATGGTTTATAAAGAAAGTTAAATGATTGTTAACTTGAATTTATAATCTAAATAGTAATGTATTTAAAACTTAGTTTTTAATTAAATTAAGTAAATTAAGACTTATCTTATATAAGTTTTAATTATAAGTAATAAATGTTATTTACATTTATTTTGGAAAGAATATAAATGGAATTTAAGTTGGATAATGCTTTAATAAATATCATTTTGAATTTTTGAAATTTGAATTTAAATGTTCTAAGTACAATTTAAAAATTATTAATAAGGAATGGATTAACTTAGAAATGATCAAGATATTAAAATAGTTAAATAAATAAGATAATTAAGGAGTGACTTATTTATTTAATTTATAATTAATAATTTGGATTAATTAAGAAGTAATTAAAGAATTAATAATAGTTAATGATGGTCATTAACTAAAGTTTATTTAGTAATTAATTAATATGATTAATTTTTAATAATTAATTAGATTAATTAATTAATGTTAATAAATTGAAATTTATTTAATATTAATTACTTATATAAAAGTAATTAAGACATTAATTACTTAATGTAATTAATGGAGTTTATTGAGATTGGTTTAAATTTATTTAGTTTAATTAATTTTAAACATTGGATTTGGTAGTAATTACTTGATGTAATTAATGGGATTACTCAGTAAAGTAATTAGAGATAATTACTGGATGTAATTATTGGATGATTTTGGGATTGTGAAAATAATTTAGATTAAATTATTTTGTATAAATAATCAAGAAATTAATTAAAGAAATGAATTAAGGAATAATTAATTTGATAAGTAATTTACGGTGGTTAATTACAGATTGAGATTAATCAAAGGTGATTAATAATTATGGTATAAGTAAGATTAATTACTGAAAGTAATTAATTTAATAGAGTAATTAATTAAATATAATTAAGGATAATTAATTAATATAATTAATGATGTAATTAAGATTGATTAATTAATATGAATTAATCATTAATAAGTGATTAAGTGTAATTAATTAATTGTAATTAATTAAGGTTAAATGTAATTAATTATAGTTAATTAATTTATGAAGTAATTAAAAGTTAATTACTGTAATTGGATTTAGAGTAATTAATTTTTTGAAATTAATTAAAGTATAATTAATCAAGATTGATTAATTAAAATGATAAATTAGAGGTTAGTTAATTAATTAATTTATAATTAATTAATGATGATGTAAGCAAGATTATATGGTGTAAGTAATTAATTTAGTTCATTTTAAATTAATTATAAATGCTGTGATTTTAGATCATTGCTTATGAATGATTGACATTTGTTACCTTGAATGATTTGGAATCTCAGCTATGAGACTTATAATGTTGAGTGATATGGATGTATTGGTTGCATTGTGACGATGATATTGATTATCTTTGATAATGATAAATGTGGATTATCTGTGGTTATGATAATGATAATTATCTGTTGTAAATCTGTGAATTATCTATCTGTGTGTACATAGATAATATAATTGAATTGTTTTAAAACTCTAAAACAACTTGGACCTAAAAGACACGCTTTGGATTTCGATGAGACCGGGATCGGGTTTCCATATTTGGATATCCGAAAACCACATCGATCCAAATTAACGATAGGTCGTGAGTATTATGTGAAGAGTGAAGACTCGAGGTGCAAGGACTATTAGTCAGTATAACTCTGGGGGTGATTTCATGATGAGTTTGACGGAAATAGTACTTATCGGCTCGAGATAGAGATTCATAGTGCAAGGGTTATCGTCGTTAACTCTGAGGGTGATTCCAAAACGAGTGTAACGAGATAATGCCTTCGGTTTCGTTCGAACCCGGAACGAACTTGTATGGATTGAATGCTTTCAGCACATCGTCAGGTGGACGATGAGCATTCTAAGAGATGTGTTCTCTAAAGGTAATCGTAGCCTCAAGCCTCATCAACCGGGAATGGCTAAAACAGGGGAGGTGCAGCAAGGCTTCGTGGGTAGCTCCCACTGGAGAGCAAGATTTTACCCTGTCTAGAAGTCCATTTTTATTCGGCTGTGTGGCAGTTGGAATCGCATGCCAACTGCGGGGTTGTCTTGTTCGGAACTTTTCAGTAAGGATTGGGTCCGGCCTTGTGTTGCAGGGGAGCGGGCGTACTCCTCGGTACGTTGATCTAGGCCACGTACTGTGACGGGCGGTACCCCAGTAGCCCGGCCATTGTATGGAATCCAAAATCCAATAAGTGCCAACGGTTTAGATTGTATTGCCCACTTTTATGGCTAGTAGCTGGAATTTAATAGATGTAACAATTTCGGCTATTTCATATTTACTTGAAAACCCTAGACACTATTACAATATCACTGGATTTCTTATCAAATGTTTTGGTTAGCGTAAGGTAAAAACTTTTCCATGTTTATGTTGGGAAGTCTTACGTGATACCTTTCTTTTCAAAAGGTTTTTGAAAGTTAAGAAACTTTAACCTGTTACTCACACCAGACCCATGTCTGACCCAGAGTTTATTTTTGTTTTTTCATAAACTCTTGGGTACTCAAATTTTTACGAGTAGCGAAGGGATTCAGGTTAGCTTTGACGAATATTGGAGGAGAAATGGAGCAGGAGGCTTCTGCGTTAGATATATAGTATTCCGCTGTGTGTTCTATGATTGTCTCTGAGTTGTATTATGTTGTAAATACTAGACAGGTGTTTATAACTGTCTAGTATGTGTTGTATTATCTGTGTACTCTGATTGTGGTTGTAAACTATGTAATATTTTATGTTATTAATATAATTTATTTGTTCCGCTGTTTAGATTCTGACATGTTGTTTCTTCTTTCTTCTCTTTCTTTCTCTTTTCTATCCCTTTCTTTCTTATTAGCGATGCGACTTCCGGGAGTTTGGAAGTTGGGTCGTTACACAAATCATTTGAAATATATATATATATATATATATATATATATATATATATATATATATCTTTAGAATATCAAATCATACTTTAGGGATTTGAATCAAATCGGTTTCATTAAACGATCGAGTAGCAAAGCTACTAAAGTGGCCTTCCCCACTTTGAAACTCGAAAATGAATGTCGATGACGCTGTAATCATCACCAAAATTTACTTTCCAATGACAGAAGTGAGTTCTACTCTTTATTTCTTTCGAAATCATTTTGAAAAAAATTTCAATATGGAAAATACTTTCAAACTATACTATTATATTTTTCCAAAATCTTAGAATCCAATTTCAAAATCCTAGAATTCAATTTATCAATTCAGTTTGAATAATATTTTAGTTATAAATCATATCTATCTAAACCATAATTTATATATCACTTTCGAATATGGTACCAAATACAAGGTATAATAATATAGTGGGACTCATATATGTATTTATTTCGAAATTCCATGTTGAAAATACGCAATTTCTTATAAACCGTTTGAACTATTTCGAAAATTCATGACAATAATCAGTGCTCAAATCAACAACCAATAACCGATGCTCATAAACTGCCGAGCATAACTAATCAATAAATAAATGATAAGAAGCACTACCAATCAATCAATAAAGATATAACAGTCATTAATCATAAAACAATCGTAAAGGACTTCATCATTTTGTTAAATTATTCTTGTACACACACAAAATATAATCCAAGTTAAAATCATTTCATTTATCAATTTCAAAACATTTTATAACACTAACAAATATGCTCTCTCGTATATATACTCTCAACTCATAATAGGGCATTCCATTACCATATCTCTTAATGACTTTACCCCAACAGGCTAAGGTATCTCTAAACCTCGCTCTTATACCAACCGTGACGACCTACCTTTTTCGATAATTTAAGTTTACAATATACCACGCATGCATGACTCTAATAGCCCAAAAGAACAGATTATTAATGGAATTTTATTCTAAAGAAATAAATCATAGAAAATAAAATTACAGAATCTCATAGCGGAATGACAAAATATAATAATTACATAAATAGTTCATGAAGCTGTTTAACAACATACAATAATTTCACTTTACAGTATAATCAGAGTTATATATTTAACAGATATAACAAGGTAATGGAGCAGAATAATATTAATAAATACGGTCTTCAAAATCCATCTTCATCTTAAAGAAATAATATCTTCAAAATGCTGAAATACTAAGGCTGACCCGAGCGTAAAGGAAAATAATACACTCGAGTTGGAACTAAAATTCTTATGAAAATTAAATCAAAATCCAATGAAATATGGAATGCAAATAACTACATTTTTAAAGTTTTAAATTTTCCAGAGGAGATATTATTATTATATTCAAAATATAACAAATTTCATAATAGATCCATTCTAATAACCTACAAATTTATAGAAAATTCCAAATTAAATTTCAGAGTTCAAGAGATTTGATTTATGAAAATTTTCCTGAGTTTCAAAATTTAATTTATGAAAACTTCCTAGGGTTTCAAAATTCAAATTTGAAAACTTTAAGGTAGCGGCAGTTTATTTCTCAAAAATCATTTCCATGGTTCAAAAAGCAAAACTAAGCATACTAATTTATTTCACATGTCAATATAAGAAATCCAAGTGTTTTGTATCCCTATTCAGTGTTCAAATAATCAATACGAAAATTTATATGATTATAATAAACTAGGGTGATAATAGGGATATATCAAAATAAATGAACAAATACACATCCAGTCATAATAACATCTATCACAACATTCAACTAACATTCAAATCAACAAATTCAAACCAACCAATTCAACAACATGTCACAATAATTATTTGTTATCACATATTAGTGTTTAACTATCAAGAGTATTTAAATTAAATGTCAAATTAAAATTCCTTACCAACAGTCAATAAATTTATCACTATATGACTTGGTTTAACCTGCAATAAAATTTTAGTATTTCGTGAGTGAGTTTAAACACTCAACTTTTGGCTTTCCCTTTTCTAGTCAAATTTGGATTCGCTGCTACTTTCTTTTTTGTTTTGTTTCCTTGCTATCTTAATCCTTTTTTAGAAAATTTTGGAAGAGATAGAGAAGTTTTTATAGATCAGGATTTGAAAAAAAGATATGGAAATGAGAAGATGGTTTGAAAAAGAAGAAAATTTAAAAAGAAGAAGAATTGAAAAAGAATAAGTAACTTTGAAAAAGAAGAAGATTTGAAGAATAAGAATAAAAAAGAATGAAAAAAGAAAAGGAAGTTTTGAAAAAGGGAGAAGAAAGAGATTTGAAGAAGAAAAAATGAAAAAGGGGGAAGGAGGACGGTGAAGAGAGAAAAATAATGAAATTAAATTTTTATTTGGAAAAAATGAAGCTACAGCAGATGAGATTTGAAAAATGAATAGGCTATTGGAGTGAATATGGAAACAAATGAAAAACTAATAAAGTAAATATAAACAAACTTGGAATTGAAATGAAGTAAAAATATGAATATAAAAAAACGGTTGGTATTAAAAAGAGTTGTAGTAAAGGAATAAAAGATTAATGAAGATAAAAAATCAATCTTCCCTTTTTAAATATGAAGCTTTAAGACAATAAATTGCCAATGAAAGGAAGCTACGAGAACTAATAATGCATAATGAACTTCAAAAATAGAGAATAGTAAATGCTAATAAGGTGGCATGAATATTAATTTGGATGTTCACATTAAAAATGAAAGAAAAAAATTCAAGTAAAATACTTCGAAAGAAGCAAATGAAAAAATAAGAAACAAATGAAAAGAATGCGACAATTATTAATTAGAAATAAGTCAAATGAGGCTATTATTAATTAATAAGAAATGAATGAGTAGTCTAACAAATGAAATGGATGCTCAAGTGGAACCTACACGAAGAGCTTGAAAATGAAAAGAAAGAGAATGTGGATGTGATAATAAATATAAAGAAAATGAAGGGACCACTTATATACTGTAAACAAACTTTTTGGGTCCAAATTCCAAAAATTACTCCAATTAACTAATTTCAATAAACCTAAATGAACACATATTTATACCATCTAATTCTTTCTTAAAACATTCGTTTTATGCTAATATGTGCATATTCCATTAACTGAATCAATCAATTAACAATCAATCAATCAATTAATCAACCAATCAATCTATATATTTATTTATGTTACTCAAACCAATTTTCTTAATTCATGAATATCTATCTATCTATGCATTATAGAAATGATTTACTTTACTTTTTTAATTACTATAACGGTCACATTAATGTAACCAATTTGCAAGTTTTAACCATATATAAAATGAAAAACTAAATATACGTGAACACGTGTAATTAATTTACAATTGTTAGTACATGGTAATTACTAATTGATTACACAACGTTTACACAATCATAAACCCTCTAATATATTTTAAATTTCGAATATTAATAAGTGTGTTTACATATATTATTCCAAAACTCAATCTTTCTTTTTATAAAATCATACTTATTCAAAATTGAAAATTTTGTTTTATACGTCTCAAAACATGAATTAATTTAATCAAAATTTTCATTCCATTTTAACACAAAAATGAAAGTTCCTATATTATCTCTTTCATTACAATTTCATTCCTGTTTCCTTATAATTGAAATATTTCAATTAATTTAACTCCAATTAATTTCATTACTAATTTCAAAAGAGTTCTAATTATAAAATACTATTTTCTTTTTATTTATACTAATTCAAACATGTTTTATAAAATTTCGTATATAAGAAAATTTATACACAATTTACAAAGTAAATATTTTACCTTATTGAAAATCTTCTCCAAGATACATTTCAAATAACAACTTATGGTATTCTTTCATTAAAACATTCACTCAATTCTTATTTAAATTCTATAGTTGTTATTCCGATTAGAGATAAACATTCAATTATTCTTTTCAAATCAAAGCTTAAACTTCATTAAAATGTTCATTTTAATTTAATTTAAAATGTAAGTTCTTATGTTGAACTTATTAATTACAATGCACTTGTCTTTCCTTTTCAATTAACGGATTCCAACAACTCTTATTGCAGTTTATATCCAATAATAGATTTCAAACGAATTCTTATTGTACCACAACCGTTTTCTGTTCATTTCATATATTCCAACATTTACTTCTTAAATTATTCCATTCTAATATTAACATCTATTATTACAATATATGGAACTTACATTCAAACAATTATTAAATAAATCATATTCAAATCAATATAATTGAATTAAATTCTAATATGCATTATAATATTTTACCTCATTAAAATTCGTTATTTTAGCATTTATTTAAGATCATGTTGTATATCCTAACAAATTTTACATCAATAAATCATAAATTTTTAATTTATGAAAAAGTGATTTTCAAGCCTAATTTATTTTAATATTTTTAATTGTCAAAAATACAGGTCTTTACAGGTGCTATAACAACAAGATATTATACTATATAGATGAGAATAGGATATTTATAGGCTATAGGCGGTCCACGTATCATATTGTCCCCTGAAGGCTATGGGCAGACTAGGTGGGCAAGAATAGGAAAGTATCTATTTTATACATGTTACTGGATTTATATCATAGTAGTTGTGTGTTCCATGGATGCCTGGATGTGAATCTTGGAATTTTAGGATTGAATGTTGCACATACTTGAGTATGAAAAATAATGGGTAGTAATAGTCTCTAAATTAATGAAAATCTTTCTAAAGAAAATAGTATAATAGACTCCATATTTGTAGATTTACATGACTTAAGCAAGTAAAAATGTAGATATAGTCTTTGTATAAATTTTTTGAGTAATTGATATAGAATAGTAAACACCAAGTTCAAAGTTATTATAAAATGGGGTGGGGTTAAACATTTTTTTGATACACTGGAATAAATTGTGTAACAATGTAAATTTCAATAAATTTTCCGGTTTTCATACAGAAGTGTATCATTTGAAATAATAAGGAATATACTAAAAAGAAAGAGATGTACAAAATTGGGATAGCCACCATATTTTGTGTTGTCCGTTCTAATATAAACAGAAGAGATAATTCCTTGTAATTCCAAATGTAACACAAATCCTCTTTAGGTAATTTATGGAAAGTTACAGTGTTCATATTCCTTTCAGGGAAAGTGTAGTTCCAATGCATTACAAATGTAGAAGTCCATAGGTATAAACCAAAGTAATGGTCATCATGTCTATTGGATTAAAATGGCAAGATGCCATTCCACATCAAGTTTCCCCAACCATGAAACACATAAAATAATTGGAATAAAGTGATAAGAGGTTACGTTTGGGAAAAAAAGAGTTCTCGTTCATGGAATGACATCAAGAATAGAAGAAGAAAATTTTGGAAGTTCAAACCATAAAAGGTATCCTAGATAAAGTAGTTGTCGAGATTTTTCAAATGGATGGTTAATCCAAGGATGTAGATTTCCGTCAAGAGAAAGATATAGTTAATTGAACGCGTTGAGAATGTGGAGGCGATTTTCATAAGAAAAAGGAATAGAAAATTTTAGTAAGATTCGAAGAAAGAGATAAAAATATTATTCTCAATCATCCCTTGGATTGGAGGAAGGCAACTTTCTTATGGAAATCCATGTAAGACGAACTTAGAATGCATACTCATGTGCATAACAATCGCACGCGAATGAAGTACACCTTAAGTGGTTAATGTCTTCGTTAGAATGATTTTAGATTATAACTACAATTAATTTTAGGACTTTTACTGATATGGTTGAATGTAAGGATAAATCAAACTTCCACTTGTAGAACTTAGGGTTGATCCATGTAACAAACGAGATTTTTGATCCTCGAAAATCAATACTAATACATCGTCATTATTTGCATACCACAAATCCAAGTGCTAGAAAGCCCGATTATTAGGAGAAAAAAATAAATAAAGATAGAACAGAATCTCACGCGAATGGAATAACATATATTATTTCAACAATAATCTTTACAGTGAAATATTTTGAATACAATATCAGAGTCTAACCAAGATTCAACCTGGACAGTTACAAACCTCTATCCTTACAAATGCTGAAATATAAAAACAAATGCAATAGATGTGGCGGATAATAGAATATGTCCATACGTAGATGAAGATCTCCAGCTCTCCTTTGGAAACTCCAAGTGTCTTCAACTAAACCTGAAACTACTCGGATCTGACCGAAGTATTAAAAGTACCTGGATCAGGCTTAATAAACTAACGTGAGGCACTTGACATTTTAAATGTATAGATCATAATGATTTCAATCAAAACCTTTGAAAAGAAGATTACCTCATAAGACCACTCCCATACATAAATACGGACGGACCTTATTATAACCAAAACAGTTTTATATCTAAATAATTTGATATTATGTTTAATGACACTCCTTTGAAACACTTTTCAAATAGTATGTCAAGATAGCCAAAATTGTTACATTGATTAAATTTGACGGCATACTAGCTACATTTTGAAAGTAGGTTCTACGATCAAAACCATAAAAGCAACGTATTGGAATTGGATTTCCAACATGATCGGGAACTAGTGACCATTCAGACCTGAAAAATCCACGCATAACACATAGTTTCCACATGTCTTTACACTATCACCGTGAGCCTCCGAACTGTATTGTTACATTACCATGCAATAGAGTATTACTTAGTGGCTTAAGATGTAACGCTTCGATTTTTCGTTGCCGAAAAACCGAATAGTTATGGGTTTTAAAAAGAATTAAAGAAGAAAAGAAAGAAGAGAGAAAGATAGAAAATAGGGAGGAGAGAAGACAGAAGATAGAAAATTTTAAAATAGAAGAAAAAGAAAAGAGAACGGAAACGGAACACAGAAGAAAATAGGATGGAACAGAAACAGAACACAACACAACAACATCAGAATCTCACAATTCGCAGCGGAACAACATATAATAATAAATGAATAATCTTTAAACAAAGAACTATATCAGTTATTACATTTTATACATTTCATTACATCATCATATCATATCATCAGAGTGTACAACATCAACAACAACAGTGCAGCGGAAAAAGAAATACTATAGAAACTAGTAATACGCCATGCCATACAGCTTGCCTCCAGCAACTCCAGAATATCCAGAATATCCTGATAAACCTAACTCTTAACTGCCCGTGTGAAAATTGGTGGGCACCCAGAGTTTAGGAAGGAAAACAATAAACTCCAAGTCAGTCATGTGACTGGTGTGAGAACTCAAAACTGTTTATTTATCTTTAAAATCAAAATAGAGGAATATTTTTAATCAATTCGCAATGCTTTTAAAAATGAGACTACCATAAGACCTCCTGCCACACACACAATGCAAACGCAGACTTGGAGAAGATTTCTCCTTATGATAGCCAAACATGCTTGATACGCATTTAAAATCAAATCAATTTTGATATTATTATTAGTGCATAGTGTAGAAAATTCATTTCGAAAGTAGAATATAAATCTTAGCCAACATAGGTACCATTATATTATGCCTACTATAGCTACTTCCCGAGGAAGCAGGTTCTACAACTAAAACCGTACAAGTCACGTATTGTTTCTTTGGATTTCCAACAAATGGTCAGGCCAAGGAACTTCCCATTGCCACATGAGAATGCCTCTGGAAAGACATCCCCGAGAACCAAACCGGAACTCTGCCAACACAAGGCCGGGTTACCCCTAACTGGGTAACTACTGACACGAGCACGCCATTCCCCGATCGTAAACGACCTTTCTCACGGGATCCCGATAGCCAACAACCACAAAGTAATAAATTCGTAGTAACCACATAGGTTAAATATCTGGGCTCCATACCATGATACCACCTCTATCCAGAAGGAAATGTACATACCCTAAAGGGTGCTACCCCTCATAACCTTGCCGCATCTTTCCTGTTTTGACCATTTCCGGGGTGTGAGGTTCGACGAAGTCACGTCCACAAAAACATACTTTATACAAAAGCCATGCTTTGGGTCAACAAATGATCAACACAATGATCACCAAGATAGACGATCAAATAAACGATCCTATCACAATAATCAACACAATGATCATTTCAGCATCACTTAGCATGTCACATTACCAAATTGGGAATATATCGCTGATAACATTCAACTACATAACCTCTGAGCTCGTACGTCTCAGAGAAGGGTGTTAAGCTAAAAGAATAAATTCTCCGCCACCACAGAAATATATTTGAATGAAATCGGCTTTATATCTCAACTTGTAATGTCAGACACACAATCCATACAAGTCTGTTCCGGGCTCGAACAAAACCGAAGGCACTTACAAAGAAGTCCTTGCAATCCGTATATTCACACTCCTGATCGGATTCACCATCACATATGGAGAACTCTATACCGGAGCAACTCGGTGCAGAGTAAATCGACAGGTTATCCTATCGCTCTCGCAAATACCGGGTCTTCAACACCGATCTTCAATGCAATTCACAACGACGTATCACATATTCGGAATGGGTTATACGACCCCATGGTCCTTTCCCGGTTAACCCGAATAGTGAGCGCTTATTCAAAAATAAGTGTAGCATTCACATTCAATCAAATCACATCAATTACCCATTCAAAGGGAAATATTGATAGTCGGTTATTGAACTATCACTGGATATGCACACATCACCAGATTCCAAATAATTTTCCAAATTATTTATTTCCAAAAATATCTTCACTAGATATATAATCTCATACTTCAAAAATAAATCAATATTTTTTTTTTAAACAACTTCCACTTCCTTTATAAATTCCTTAGTGAATTTATAATTCCAAAATATCAATGAATATTCGATTTCGATCATTCATTTCAATTTATCTTCAAAAAGATCAATTCTAAATATCACTTCATATTGGAAAACATTTCCATACTTATTTAATAAGTAATTCACAAATTTTATTTATTTTCAACACTTAGAAAATATTCAATATACTTAAATCGAAATTAAGTATATATTTCATTCTTTAAGGAAATCATTCTCTTAAACATATTTATTTGGGCCAAAACGAATGTTGCGTAAAACATCGTTACGACGACTCAAAAATCACTGGTATAGGGATTCGAAGTTTAAAATTGATATATAAATCCCAATACTACACAAAACATTTCCTTTCGAAAATCATTTACTATAACAACAGTGTTATAGTCCATCATTCCCTTTTATTTCTCGAAAACGTCTATTTCAACAATAAATGTTGAAATCTATGGTTTCGAATCTCAACACAATTAAAACTTCGTTAGATCGTTTTAATTCAATTTCAATATCACATTCAAAACAATTCCTTTAACATATTATTCACAGTTCAAAAACGTGAATATACTTCATTAACAATTTCATCCTTTTATTCATTTTAATTCAAAGGATTATTCACTATTCAAAAATGTGAATATAACTCCATTTATAGGTTTCAACAATTCACTTATCAAAATAAGTCATTTGCGAATTTATAAAACAACGTTTATAAACTCCATTTCTATTTATTTTATAACAACTTCCTTTTATAAATTTCTTTATTAATCTATTCGATTTATAACTTAATTATAAACTAAAGGTTCATATTCTAAATTAAATGCTTATAAAACGATTATTTTACAAAATCGTTCTTTTAAAGACTTTCCAATTTATAAACCTTATAACTTATAAGATTCATTTATTTAACCAAATCTATTCCTTCAATATAACTTCATAAATTTATAAATCTTACTATTTATAAATTTCATTTATAACTTCACCGTTTATAATTTTATAAATTTCATTCTTTAATGAAATTCATTTTCACTTCATTCAAACACTTACAAAAACTCGTTTTATAATTTCAATATCTCAATTTATAAATATCCATTTATAAATCTCTTAATATAAATCAATTTATATTATCCTTTTAAAACGTCTTTAAATTCCTTTATTATTTCACCATTTTGATTCATAAAATAATTAAATTTTATAAATCCTATATTTAAACTTTTATAATATATTCAAAAATCCAATCTAAACTATTCTATAAAATCATTAATCCATATTTCTCTAAAATCAGCTTTTAACTATATTTCACAAAAATCATAATTTTTATAACATTAAAAATTATATCGTTTAATTATTTAAAATGGATCAATTCTAAAAATATAGTATATTTTCAAAAATTACTTTTAAAATCATTTTAAAATCCCAAAATCTGGGTCCAATGATGCTACACACCAAATAGTCAATCACGACTACAACGATATCATATATCAATATGATAATCCATCAAATATCAAAATATTTGAAATCAAATAAATACTGTTGAGGAATCCAGTTGGATCCCTCCAACCTGTTTTCCTGCATCCAAAAACATTAGCACAATACCAATTTCGCTCCAGTACGAAATTATCGCGGTATATGTTCTTATTAAATATTATCCGCTTAATAACGGCGTAATAGGGTCTCATCCGCTAAACAAATAAATGCGGGAAATCAACAACTCCAATATATACATATGCCAATATATATATTGCTATCATATATAATACCAATTTCACTGTTTATGAAATATTCGCGGTATATGTTTTTATTAAATAACATCCGCTTACTAACGGCGTATAATGTCTATTTAACAATCAATAGATATCAATCAACATTCAAACATGCATTCAAATATTTTAAATCTAACTATTTAAAATAAAATCGAAACTGATTCGATTGAGTGAGAAATTCTCACCTTGATTTTAAATTCCGTTTTAGCGATTTATTTCGAATAAAATTAAACGGACGTTTAATTTTACCCAAATTCTCACTAACTCCAAACGACTCCAAACCAACTCCATCGCGTAGTGCTCGTCCATACGATTCCAACGCAACTGGTTTCGCATTTTTTTTGACCTCGTATGAAAAAGTTATGAATTTTTGAAGTTTACACTATTTAAACTATATAATCTACAACTTAATAAAATTTAATTAAACCCTACACAACATCATAGCCGTCCATTGCAGATCCAACGCACCTCACTTCATCACCCTCATGTTTCACGCGCGCATAGCAGCTCCAGGAAACACCGAACGCACATGAACCCAACATAGATCAACTAGGGTTTTAATTTACGCCTCGATTACTCGCCTAAACTCGATCACATCACCTCCATGTCGAAGCCCTACCTCTCCACCATGTTCGGCCTGAAGGACAGCAAGCTCGGCCTCCCCCCTACATAGAAATGCGTGCACGAACCGGCCATGAACGCGAGTGTTTTGACGAAGATCCGTAGCTCCAAATGCGATCTCCACCGTTGAAAACGTAGATCTCGTCGTGCTCTACCACTTTGTAGTTGAACATTCTTGCTAATTGTCGACGGATTTGGAGATTTGGAGGGATGAAGTTGGGTGTTTTCTGGCCGTGGGTTATGTGGGTGGCGGCTAGGTTGAAATTAGGTTTAGGGTTAGATTTTTATTTGTGAATGAGGGTATGGTATATTTATAGGAAATTATTCAAAACACTATTCATTCCGGAAATTCCGAACTCCGATTTACGCGCCGTAACCAGCGTTTCTAGGGTTTACCCCGCGTTCCGGACACAATGGAACAGGTTTCGAAAGCTAATTCGGACATCTGTACGAGTTATGGCTGTAAACGCTCAATTTGAATTAAACCGATTTAAGTCGATTTCTAGGCGTTTTAATTCGTACAGGACAAACGGTAAATCCAATTGACTTGAAATTTGAAACCTTACAATAATATCACATTACGGATCCGATGAAACTGGTTTCGTCGAAATCCGAGACTTTTTGAAAAATGGCTATTTTGACTCGCCAAATTTAAATTAAAAACGATTCGATGCGTTTCGAGCTGCCACGATCAAACGATAACTCCGATTGACACGAAATTTGAAATCCGGTAATAACTAACTATTACGGATCCGATGAAACTAGTTTCGTTCAATTCTGAGACTGTTCAAAAATTGACTATTTTACAGTCGATTATTAAATATTAAAATATTCAATTTTCACAAATTAACTTTTAATTCGATTTTAAAAGTTCTAAAATATCATTCTAACTTCCATATGATAAAATAAAATTTTACAAATTATTTTCAATCATATTTAACTCAATTATCAATTATTTCCATAATTTAACGTATTAAATTATTGATTTAATTATCCAATTAAATCCAATAATTCAAATAAAAATTTATTCGACTTACAAATTCACTTATTAATATTTAAAATTAATTAAATATTCAAATTTTAATTAATAAAAATTCTGGGTCGTTACAATCTTCCTCCCTTAAAAGAATTTCGTCCTCGAAATTACCAAGTAAGAAAAGTTACAGAATTTATTAACTTTCCAAAATCCATAGTTAAATATCTTTTCAAAAACAATTACTATTGTTTAACTTTCAACTTCAAATCAAAGTTTAAAGTTTTCAAAACTTTCCAATTTTCTCAAAATTTTTCTAACGCCTTAAATTTTCGGAAAAATTCGCCATAGTCTCCTTTGCGCGGCTCGATCCGAAAAAAAAATGACAGTATATATATCACAAATATACATCTCATCAAGTAATGAGGCATCTCGAAGGGAAAAAGTGTAAAAGTACGATATTTAATCCGAGATATGTACCTTATATTTTATTAGCAAGCATATACGGCTAATATAGCGCAAAAGCGAGCTCCAAATGCGAAGCAAACGCGATCCGCACCTACTAATTACTCAACAAACAACATGAGAATCATGCATATAGATAATAGTATCGATATACAACATATAGCAACTGAAACAAAAGCAACAAATGCAAACATCAACCAACTATCATCCAACTAACATCCATAACCAATAAATATTTATTATATTCTCATTAATATTAATGAATTGGTTTTCAATTTAAATCACATTTGATTCATATACAGTGGATGTTCTTACTAACATTCATTCTCAATTAGTTTATATTCACTAATTCATATTTAAGTTGGTTCACTTCCAATTCAAATTCAATTCAATTCAAATTTATTTAACTTCCAATTGGATTCCAATTACTTTAACTTCCAATTTCATTAATTCTTAATGAATTATATACAATCAATCAACTAATAACCATATAACAACCAATGTATATTCATTACAACCAAATTCTTTTGCTTACAATTGGTTTAATTTAATTGATTTTCATTCAATTTATTCAACTTTCAATAACTTTAGATTTTAATGAATTAACACTTATATTCATTATTCCATATCAATTATTCACATTCAATT
The DNA here is from genome assembly GCA_030765085.1 of Allium cepa. NCBI lineage: Eukaryota > Viridiplantae > Streptophyta > Magnoliopsida > Asparagales > Amaryllidaceae > Allium > Allium cepa. Next base: position 252,263,729 of record CM060943.1, read on the forward strand.
GATTAACATTTAATCCATTAATTCAATTCAATTACTAAAGTTGAATTCATATATATAACTTAAGTTCACATTCATCACTTAACTTTATTAATTTAGTTTGATACTAATATCAATTTCATTCAATAACACTTAAGTTATATTCCATTTACAAACATCACTTTGTTTTACTTAACTTAATTCCCACTTGTAAATAAATTCAGATTTCAATTTTAAAGTAAATTTTCCATTTAACTTTAAATTCATTCTTATTTACTACTCATATTCATAATATATTCATATAATTTCACTTCTTATATATATAAGTTTATTTCACAATTGTAAATCACTTTAATTATAATTCAATTCTTATAATTCTTTATACTTATACAATTCCTTTATTTAGATTATTCAAACATTTTATTCAATAACCAAACAATCAACTTATATACTTTAATAATTCTGAAAAATTATTTCTTTATATACAAAAATATAATCAAGGTAAAATTATTTCATTTACCCATTTTTAAAGATCAATACTGTGTCGAATTGTTCTATTCAAGTGTTTAGAAACCCCTTCGGCATAGTCTTGCGGACCACGCTGACGAAAGTTCATATACCACTAAATAAACCAATCATCACAATATAAAACAATTTTATATTCACTAAAAAATACGCTCTCATAGCTATTATTACACTCAAATTCATTCTAGAGTACTACTGACTCTATCTCTAATGAATTATACCCAACAGAACCATGGTTGTCGCTTAACCATAAGCTCTGATACCAAATGTAACGCTTCGATTTTTCGTTGCCGAAAAACCGAATAGTTATGGGTTTTAAAAAGAATTAAAGAAGAAAAGAAAGAAGAGAGAAAGATAGAAAATAGGGAGGAGAGAAGACAGAAGATAGAAAATTTTAAAATAGAAGAAAAAGAAAAGAGAACGGAAATGGAACACAGAAGAAAATAGGACGGAACAGAAACAGAACACAACACAACAACATCAGAATCTCACAATTCGCAGCGGAACAACATATAATAATAAATGAATAATCTTTAAACAAAGAACTATATCAGTTATTACATTTTATACATTTCATTACATCATCATATCATATCATCAGAGTGTACAACATCAACAACAACAGTGCAGCGGAAAAAGAAATACTATAGAAACTAGTAATACGCCATGCCATACAGCTTGCCTCCAGCAACTCCAGAATATCCAGAATATCCTGATAAACCTAACTCTTGACTGCCCATGTGAAAATTGGTGGGCACCCAGAGTTTAGGAAGGAAAACAATAAACTCCAAGTCAGTCATGTGACTGGTGTGAGAACTCAAAACTGTTTATTTATCTTTAAAATCAAAATAGAGGAAAATTTTAATATCAATTCGCAATGCTTTTAAAAATGAGACTACCATAAGACCTCCTGCCACACACACAATGCAAACGCAGACTTGGAGAAGATTTCTCCTTATGATAGCCAAACATGCTTGATACGCATTTAAAATCAAATCAATTTTGATATTATTATCAGTGCATAGTGTAGAAAATTCATTTCGAAAGTAGAATATAAATCTTAGCCAACATAGGTACCATTATATTATGCCTACTATAGCTACTTCCTGAGGAAGCAGGTTCTGCAACTAAAACCGTACAAGTCACGTATTGTTTCTTTGGATTTCCAACAAATGGTCAGGCCAAGGAACTTCCCATTGCCACATGAGAATGCCTCTGGAAAGACATCCCCGAGAACCAAACCGGAACTCTGCCAACACAAGGCCGGGTTACCCCTAACTGGGTAACTACTGACACGAGCATGCCATTCCCCGATCGTAAACGACCTTTCTCACGGGATCCCGATAGCCAACAACCACAAAGTAATAAATTCGTAGTAACCACATAGGTTAAATATCTGGGCTCCATACCATGATACCACCTCTATCCAGAAGGAAATGTACATACCCTAAAGGGTGCTACCCCTCATAACCTTGCCGCATCTTCGCATCTTTCCTGTTTTGACCATTTCCGGGGTGTGAGGTTCGACGAAGTCACGTCCACAAAAACATACTTTATACAAAAGCCATGCTTTGGGTCAACAAATGATCAACACAATGATCACCAAGATAGACGATCAAATAAACGATCCTATCACAATAATTAACACAATGATCATTTCAGCATCACTTAGCATGTCACATTACCAAATTGGGAATATATCGCTGATAACATTCAACTACATAACCTCTGAGCTCGTACGTCTCAGAGAAGGGTGTTAAGCTAAAAGAATAAATTCTCCGCCACCACAGAAATATATTTGAATGAAATCGGCTTTATATCTCAACTTGTAATGTCAGACACACAATCCATACAAGTCTGTTCCGGGCTCGAACAAAACCGAAGGCACTTACAAAGAAGTCCTTGCAATCCGTATATTCACACTCCTGATCGGATTCACCATCACATATGGAGAACTCTATACCGGAGCAACTCGGTGCAGAGTAAATCGACAGGTCATCCTATCGCTCTCGCAAATACCGGGTCTTCAACACCGATCTTCAATGCAATTCACAACGACGTATCACATATTCGGAATGGGTTATACGACCCCATGGTCCTTTCCCGGTTAACCCGAATAGTGAGCGCTTATTCAAAAATAAGTGTAGCATTCACATTCAATCAAATCACATCAATTACCCATTCAAAGGGAAATATTGATAGTCGGTTATTGAACTATCACTGGATATGCACACATCACCAGATTCCAAATAATTTTCCAAATTATTTATTTCCAAAAATATCTTCACTAGATATATAATCTCATACTTCAAAAATAAATCAATATTTTTTTTTTAAACAACTTCCACTTCCTTTATAAATTCCTTAGTGAATTTATAATTCCAAAATATCAATGAATATTCGATTTCGATCATTCATTTCAATTTATCTTCAAAAAGATCAATTCTAAATATCACTTCATATTGGAAAACATTTCCATACTTATTTAATAAGTAATTCACAAATTTTATTTATTTTCAACACTTAGAAAATATTCAATATACTTAAATCGAAATTAAGTATATATTTCATTCTTTAAGGAAATCATTCTCTTAAACATATTTATTTGGGCCAAAACGAATGTTGCGTAAAACATCGTTACGACGACTCAAAAATCACTGGTATAGGGATTCGAAGTTTAAAATTGATATATAAATCCCAATACTACACAAAACATTTCCTTTCGGAAATCATTTACTATAACAACAGTGTTATAGTCCATCATTCCCTTTTATTTCTCGAAAACGTCTATTTCAACAATAAATGTTGAAATCTATGGTTTCGAATCTCAACACAATTAAAACTTCGTTAGATCGTTTTAATTCAATTTCAATATCACATTCAAAACAATTCCTTTAACATATTATTCACAGTTCAAAAACGTGAATATACTTCATTAACAATTTCATCCTTTTATTCATTTTAATTCAAAGGATTATTCACTATTCAAAAATGTGAATATAACTCCATTTATAGGTTTCAACAATTCACTTATCAAAATAAGTCATTTGCGAATTTATAAAACAACGTTTATAAACTCCATTTCTATTTATTTTATAACAACTTCCTTTTATAAATTCCTTTATTAATCTATTCGATTTATAACTTAATTATAAACTAAAGGTTCATATTCTAAATTAAATGCTTATAAAACGATTATTTTACAAAATCGTTCTTTTAAAGACTTTCCAATTTATAAACCTTATAACTTATAAGATTCATTTATTTAACCAAATCTATTCCTTCAATATAACTTCATAAATTTATAAATCTTACTATTTATAAATTTCATTTATAACTTCACCGTTTATAATTTTATAAATTTCATTCTTTAATGAAATTCATTTTCACTTCATTCAAACACTTATAAAAACTCGTTTTATAATTTCAATATCTCAATTTATAAATATCCATTTATAAATCTCTTAATATAAATCAATTTATATTATCCTTTTAAAACGTCTTTAAATTCCTTTATTATTTCACCATTTTGATTCATAAAATAATTAAATTTTATAAATCCTATATTTAAACTTTTATAATATATTCAAAAATCCAATCTAAACTATTCTATAAAATCATTAATCCATATTTCTCTAAAATCAGCTTTTAACTATATTTCACAAAAATCATAATTTTTATAACATTAAAAATTATATCGTTTAATTATTTAAAATGGATCAATTCTAAAAATATAGTATATTTTGAAAAATCACTTTTAAAATCATTTTAAAATCCCAAAATCTGGGTCCAATGATGCTACACACCAAATAGTCAATCACGACTACAACGATATCATATATCAATATGATAATCCATCAAATATCAAAATATCTGAAATCAAATAAATACTGTTGAGGAATCCAGTTGGATCCCTCCAACCTGTTTTCCTGCATCCAAAAACATTAGCACAATACCAATTTCGCTCCAGTACGAAATTATCGCGGTATATGTTCTTATTAAATATTATCCGCTTAATAACGGCGTAATAGGGTCTCATCCGCTAAACAAATAAATGCGGGAAATCAACAACTCCAATATATACATATGCCAATATATATATATTGCTATCATATATAATACCAATTTCACTGTTTATGAAATATTCGCGGTATATGTTTTTATTAAATAACATCCGCTTACTAACGGCGTATAATGTCTATTTAACAATCAATAGATATCAATCAACATTCAAACATGCATTCAAATATTTTAAATCTAACTATTTAAAATAAAATCGAAACTGATTCGATTGAGTGAGAAATTCTCACCTTGATTTTAAATTCCGTTTTAGCGATTTATTTCGAATAAAATTAAACGGACGTTTAATTTTACCCAAATTCTCACTAACTCCAAACGACTCCAAACCAACTCCATCGCGTAGTGCTCGTCCATACGATTACAACGCAACTGGTTTCGCATTTTTTTTGACCTCGTATGAAAAAGTTATGAATTTTTGAAGTTTACACTATTTAAACTATATAATCTACAACTTAATAAAATTTAATTAAACCCTACACAACATCATAGCCGTCCATTGCAGATCCAACGCACCTCACTTCATCACCCTCATGTTTCACGCGCGCATAGCAGCTCCAGGAAACACCGAACGCACATGAACCCAACATAGATCAACTAGGGTTTTAATTTACGCCTCGATCACTCGCCTAAACTCGATCACATCACCTCCATGTCGAAGCCCTACCTCTCCACCATGTTCGGCCTGAAGGACAGCAAGCTCGGCCTCCCCCCTACATAGAAATGCGTGCACGAACCGGCCATGAACGCGAGTGTTTTGACGAAGATCCGTAGCTCCAAATGCGATCTCCACCGTTGAAAACGTAGATCTCGTCGTGCTCTACCACTTTGTAGTTGAACATTCTTGCTAATTGTCGACGGATTTGGAGATTTGGAGGGATGAAGTTGGGTGTTTTCTGGCCGTGGGTTATGTGGGTGGCGGCTAGGTTGAAATTAGGTTTAGGGTTAGATTTTTATTTGTGAATGAGGGTATGGTATATTTATAGGAAATTATTCAAAACACTATTCATTCCGGAAATTCCGAACTCCGATTTACGCGCCGTAACTAGCGTTTCTAGGGTTTACCCCGCGTTCCGGACACAATGGAACAGGTTTCGGAAGCTAATTCGGACATCTGTACGAGTTATGGCTGTAAACGCTCAATTTGAATTAAACCGATTTAAGTCGATTTCTAGGCGTTTTAATTCGTACAGGACAAACGGTAAATCCAATTGACTTGAAATTTGAAACCTTACAATAATATCACATTACGGATTCGATGAAACTGGTTTCGTCGAAATCCGAGACTTTTTGAAAAATGGCTATTTTGACTCGCCAAATTTAAATTAAAAACGATTCGATGCGTTTCGAGCTGCCACGATCAAACGATAACTCCGATTGACACGAAATTTGAAATCCGGTAATAACTAACTATTATGGATCCGATGAAACTAGTTTCGTTCAATTCTGAGACTGTTCAAAAATTGACTATTTTACAGTCGATTATTAAATATTAAAATATTCAATTTTCACAAATTAACTTTTAATTCGATTTTAAAAGTTCTAAAATATCATTCTAACTTCCATATGATAAAATAAAATTTTACAAATTATTTTCAATCATATTTAACTCAATTATCAATTATTTCCATAATTTAACGTATTAAATTATTGATTTAATTATCCAATTAAATCCAATAATTCAAATAAAAATTTATTCGACTTATAAATTCACTTATTAATATTTAAAATTAATTAAATATTCAAATTTTAATTAATAAAAATTCTGGGTCGTTACATAAGACGATCTCTGTCAGCCTCCATACCTTTCCACCCATACAACAAGGCAATAAGTGCATAAAGGGACATCTTTTCCCAATAATAGCCCGAAATTTGTCCTTCAGACCACAAGGTATCCAGTATCATTCCTGGAATGCGAGGTTCCTAAGGCTATGCTCCACAAAGCCATGTTTTGCTTTTTGCAAAGCCACACTTTGATCATCACAGGTTCCACTTTGAATGCACGCCGCCATTCCATCGATCACTATTGACTTTCACGAACATACAACCTTTGAGTTCATACGTCTTAGAGAAGGGAGTTAAGCTAAGAGAAGTTGCCTTCTCCGCCATCAAACAGATGTACGTTTATAGAAGTCAACATTAAGATTTCAAAAATGCAACAGACATTTGTCCATACAAGTTCCTTCTGCGATTGAACAAAATCGAAGGCACTCCTCCTACTACATCTAGTCAGGAATTATCCCTAGGATTAGTACCGATTAGTTCTTGTAATCGAAGATTTTCATAATAGAGCACTACTACCACCATAAATATATGATATGGTGAATTTCACCACGAGAGACTAGTGGCAAGCAGCCGTTCATCATGAAGATCTTCGTTTTCAAAAATCATCATCTTCATCATACATTCACTTCCGAACATATACATTGGTTTAGAGTGGTTTTTGAAAAGTATTTACCCAAAACCGACCCCGGTTCTTCCGAACCAATCATCGATTAAAAAGATGTTGAGTTCATATATGATCATCCATCAACATTCTATTTAATTCATCCTTTTATTTCATTCAGAGACATTATTCATTCCATTTATCTTCTTCAAATTCTTTTGGTTAATTAAACCTTTTGAATCTAGGAATAATTCCAACCGTTTCACCTTTTATTTAATAAAAGATTTCCAAATCATTTATTTAAATCCCATATTGGAATACACCTTTGAGTAAAAAGGATCATGGAAATTAAACTAATTCTACTAAATTTCCAAATTCAAACTTTACTTTCCGTCGAATGACGATGAAATCACCTTTTAAATTCTCACGGATAATACAGATCCCTTTTCAGAATTTAATATCAAGTATAAGAAGATTATTTCTATACAATCCAAGTTGTTTAAATTTGAAAAATTATGTCTTTTATTGTAACAACCCGGTATTTCGTACCGATTATTTATCGTCTTTGGACGGTTTCTTTTCATAGCAAATTGCTGGTTGGAAATTTTTCTTAACCAGTTGAAACTCTTTTGAAAAATCTGTTAAGGGCTGACGGGCTTCAAAATAAATTCTCGGCCAACATTTTCAAATGTTTGAAGCCGTGAAAAGTTTGCAAAGTAAATGTACACGTCCCCTTTATCTCAATGCCGACCCATTCTTCAAGAAACTCGACCCGCCCCTTTACCATTTTTCTTTTATTTCGTTCGTAACCCTAAAACCCTCAAAAGAAAATAAATGGCGACATCTCGTCTTCGTTCGTCTGAAGCTAGGGCATGTTCAAAATTTATGATGCTGGCTTCTTCAATTCGACGTGCTCGTGCTCGATTGGGCTTCGGTTGATATCTTCAATTCGTCGACAAGGTGAGTGATCCCCTTCACTCACATCTAATTCCTATCTCGTGTTTATTAGTGTTCGAATTCGATGATTTTCGTTCGTATTTGATTGTTGAATCTGTCACTTGATTATTTCGGCCTCTGGACTTTGTTGAACTTCGATTTCTTGACTAAAACTACCTGTGATACCTAGATCGATTTGCTTCAATGTGTTATGTATCCTGCTGCATACATGTTTGATTGCTACTGAGTTGTATTTTTGATGCAGTCTCCCTACACTTGGTTTTACTTTGAGCTACAGTTTGTAATCTCCTCTGTTTTGATTTCTTTTTGCACTGCACCAATTATGTCGACTTGAACATCTCGTTGATAAGTGCATTAACCCTGAGTATTATTCATGTATATTGGATTTCTGTGCATTGCTGAGTTCGACCCTTTTTAATGTTGCATTTTTTCGAATATGCATTTGCACTTTTGCAGTTTCTTTTACCAAACCCTATGATACATGTGTGTTCATCCATGTAAATGCAATTCTTGGTCATGTTATGTTGTCTGCTGTCTTCATGTACATGTATACACTTGTATGTTTGAGCATTTGGGATGCGTCGAGCTCGTGGGGTCTTCATTTATGTGCAGTTGCATTTATATTACCTCTGACATTTTTGACACACAGACTTCATTTCGTTGTGTGTTGTGGTGCCATGTTTTTGGTGCCCCCACCTTCATTTTTGATGACCTCATGTACTTCCTACCTCTGCACATACCTGTGCCGTTTTTCTGCATACATCTGCACATCATTCCATGTTTGCATTGTTGCATTGCCTTACTGAACTTGATTCAGTAGTATGCTTCATTTTGCATCACTGTATGTAACTCTCTGAAGTGCCTGCATTGTCATGATGTATACTCTCTGTATACATACTTGAGGCTTGTTCCATGCATCACTGTATATCCATACTGTTGGCATTCATATGTTTACAAGTACATTTCATATACTTGTAGCCATTCATGCAAAATTCAGTTGCCTTCTTCTGGTTCATTTCATTTTGGAACCATTGCTTTGTGACCCTTTTCACTAGTGTTTTTCACTGTTGCATTGTTTGGGTGTTTGTTGTACATATGAAATTGATTCATATGTATGCTAGGCAATGTTTACATTGCATTGCCTTATTTTTGTGCTTTCTTCTTTAGCCTGTACCTGTACATTGCATGCTCTTATGCAGTACTTGATGTCGCTTGAAATTAACTTCAAGTTCAGTGCATCCCCTCTCCAAGTATTACATTGAACTTGGTGGCCTTTGTTACACTGCTTCATGTCATACTTGTTGATGTCTTTGAGTCTGATGTGCTTTGCAGTGCATTGATTTATACACTTCTAGTTAGGGTGTGCTTGTCTTTGAATTGCTAAACTATGGCATACACGTTGCTATCCCCTTGCGGCTGATTCATTTGTGCAGTCTTTGTTCTATGTTGGTCGATTTATTTTTGTATCGGCCATTTCATTTGAATACACTTGTGTTGAATCCAGCTAGTAGCTTGGATTTGATCTTGTGCCGATTCCTATTTCATCACTGTAGTGGCAAGGCAGTGCACGCAAGCGTGAACTGCAGCCACACGGTACTGCTTTTATTGTTATTTCTTTTGCTTTGATTTATGGATCTATTTCGTATTCCATATGTTGTAGTGGCGAGGCAGTACACGCGTGCGTATACTGCAGCCCTACTCGTGTTGACCTTTTAATTGATGTTCCAATTGTTTGAATTGGTTCACGTTATAGTTACCGTTATCCGATTTCTTATTTAAGAATCGGATAGGTAAATTTATTTCTGTGACTGTCGTCTATTCATTATTTAATTATTATTGCTTCTGTGCACTAATAACTGAGTTTGAATTAGACTGACCCGGGTATTATTTTCTTTTGAATGTAATACTCGGGTCAGACCCGAGATGTTTCAGGTTGTAGATATTTTGCTTTGGGATGCTGCTTGAGCTATGAAGTCCTTTCATATCTTTTGGAGTTGCCGTCGTCATTTTTAGTAGTCAGTGTAATTGTATTGGAAGATGTGTATTCATGTATATTATATATGTTAATGTACTTGTATATGTAACTTCCTGGGTCGACTGTTGTAGTTGTATCACATGTACCGTGTCAAATGTATTGTAACTGACATCAGTTATTATATATATATATGAGACTTTCTGTTTCATCTGTTTTCCGCATTTATATTATCTGTGTTATTATTTTATATTTTTGTCCTAGACTATTATAGCCACTGTGTAGTAGCTTTGAGTTTGCATCGGCATGTCGGATTTCCTCCTGAAATGAAATGCACGTTTTTTTACTATTTGGCATATCGGTGCTCGCACAAAGCAATTACATGGATGGTCGCTCCTCAACAGCCTTATTCACCGTGCTAGTTGACAACACTATACCGTAGTGTTCTTGGCTAGCGTGGGCATAGAGGTGGGGCGTCACAGCTTGGTATCAGAGCCTGGGGTTTAGGACGAATATAAAACATAACTTAGATAGTACATGTGTTACAACTATTTTTTCGATGTTTTATCTCACATCTTTATCTAAGATCATCTTTGATTTGTTAGGTATGAATTCCTAACTCTTATTCATGAGCATTGCTGCTATTCTCTGTTGCACTTGCTCATTTCAGTATGCACTGCTAAGTATCATTGTGTATATGCTCTACCAAGTTGCATATTGCTGCAACTCGTACCCACTTCGATTTGAGCTCGCATTGTTTATTTGAACTGCTGTATATATGCATTCTTATCTCTGATTCGTGTACTGGATGGAGTCTCCATGCAATTGGGTTTTGGGTATCAATCTTTGAGACAAATTGCATTTCAATTGTCGACTCTGTCTGCTTATCCATGGTTTTTGGTTTTCATGTGCCTCTCTCTGATAGTTTTAAAATTTCTTTGGTATAAAAGAAATTGTCTTGGACTTTGCCTTGTCGATATCGACGTTGACTTGACTTTTACTTTTGTTAAAGTCATTCATGCATTTATGCTCGTTTTGCTTCGTTTTTCCAATTGTTGATCGATTCTTCTTTTCCGATTAGTTGTTATCACCTTTGTCGAGTTTGATAACTTCTATTTCAGGAATTTTTGGGTATTCCTACTTTGATGGATTGGAATCGAATTCTTCGGATTTTATTCACGTCTTCGAATGTGAATCTTAGTGAATTGATTTGGTTTTCGAATTTAATCGATTCTTGATTATTTCCCGATTTGTTGCTATCATTTATTAGCAACTTTGATGATCTTTTCTTCGGGATTTTTGTGAACATACCTTTCGATGAATTCAGTATCGATTTCTTTGGATTCTATTCACGTCTTCGTATGTGAATTCTTGTGATTGATTGTTTCTACAATCATTTTTGTGATTTGTCACTTTAAAAATATAAAGGTTTTCTATACTAGTAGTAAATATCAAAACCCTTTTCTCCAAACGATTTCAAAACTATTTTACTACAAAACTCTTTTCCTAAACTCTTTTCCAATCTATTAGTATATACTAACCTTTACCTCACTCGTATGAGAAATCTAATTAAACGACTTAGTAAAACGAGTGGTATATAACGCTTGCGTTTACTTCGTCGGTTAATTCTTGGACTTATTCGATTGAATCTCTTGTGACAATTTTCTAGTGACGATCTACAGTTTGTTCGTAAATATTTAATTTAAGCTAGTGGTTATGGGACATGAAGCTAAACTTTTATATTCACTAACTTAGTGTAATTGACACTTCTCGTTGATCATGACGATCATTCTTATGATTTAGACTAGCAATTGTGCGATGTCTCCTTTTTGGTTAGGCTAGACACCACTTGTGTGATTCCACTCACACATACCTTTTTGGTTAGCCTAGACACCATTTGTGTGATTTCGTCTCACACATATTTCCTTGTTGCACGGTTAGACTAGGCCTCATCGGTGTGATTTCGTCTCACACATATCTCTTGGGCTTTGAGGATTGTCTAGACACCATTTGTGTGATTTTGTCTCACACATATTTCCTTGTTGCACGGTTAGACTAGGACTCATCGGTGTGATTTCGTCTCACACATATCTCTTGGGCTTTGAGGATTGTCTAGACACCATTTGTGTGATTTCATTCACACATACTTTCCTTTTGTTTGCGAGGTTAGACTAGACACCACTTGTGTGATTCCACTCACACATACCTTATTGAATTTTGGTTAGTCTAGACCTCAATCTGTGTGATTCCGACTCACACATGTGGGGTAGCGCCCCACGGTCTTCGGGCCATTCGTGTGTCAAAATTAATGGCTTGCAACCATGAGATAGCATCTCGTTATGCGTTGCACGTGTTGATGATTTTTCATGCTCATGTGTAGGTGAGATTCCGTGCTCCCTTTCTCGCTTTGCGTTGCACGTGTTGATGATTTTTCATGCTCACGTGTAGGTGAGATTCCGTGCTCCCGTTCTCGCTTTGCGTTGCACTGTTGATGATTTTCATGCTCGCGTGTAGGTGAGTTTTCATACTCCCATTCGAGTTTTTATACTCCCATTCGAGTTTCCATACTCCCATTTGAGTTTTCATACTCTCATCTTGTGATTTCTGGGTTTCTTGTGTAGTCTTCTGGAATTTGTGCTTCACCAATTTTCGTGATTTCTATTGATAAGTTTTATCAATTTTTGTGCATTGGTGAATTCGTGTGTCATTGACTTGTTATGAATACAAGTTTAGGGTACGATATCCCTTTCTATCTTCGAGAAGATTCTTGTGACATTTTTTATGAATGAAAATCCACTTATCGAAGTTGCTACTGATATTGCTGTTTTAATCACGTGTTTTAAAAATTGTTTCAAAATAAAAATTGTTTTCAAATTTTTTATAGTTTACGCTTTCAAAAGAATGAGGAAGCGATTTAAAGTTTCAGCAAAATCGAGGACTATGACCCCTTTCTTTTACTGATTCGTTTAATTCCGGACTTGTCCGTTTGAGATTGAAAATTTGTGAATTCCTTTTATGAAATTAAAAGAATATTTTGTGATTGTATTGCCTATTGAGTGCTTTAAGAATTCTGGTCGATGCGCTTGATCAACGTTATCGATAGGAATCTCCTAGATGCTTTGATGAGACAATCAGACACAGTAAATTGAATTTTAAAATGTAAATTTGCCTGAAAAGATAATTACATAAAGTAAATTGTAAATTTCGAAAGTTTTAGCTTTTCGGGAAAGAATATTATTTAAAACAACTCTTTTCCGACACTTCTATTCTTGTGATTCCCGAGGGAACCAAGACTTTATCGTTAGTACCAATGCTAATCGTGTTGGTTTGCATACCATTCTCTTGCAAAAGAGAACATGCTGTCTCTTGTGTTTCTAAATCATTAATGCCTATTGAGACAAGATATGCTACTCATGATCTAGTGCTCTTGGCTATTGATTTCGTACTTCAAAATTTGGCATCATTATTTTGGGTGAGAAATTTGTTCTCTACCCTGATCATGAATCTTGGGAACATTTATTTTCTCATAAGGAACTTAATTTACGCCAACCATGTTGACTCGAGTTCCTTATATCTTATGATCTTGATATTCTTTACACTCCCGGAAGGGGAAATCTTGTTACCGATGCACTTGTCGTAGGCAAAAAGTGGTTGTTTCTTTGATGATGTCCGAATGGAATCATCTTTTTACCTAGTTCATCAGACGTTTCGATGTACTTCATTTTATTGAGCTTCGTCTCATTCCTTTTATGGACTTTCGTCTGATGTTCTTTTATGTTGATTGGTTCATTGGACGTATCGTTTTTGTACTACGACGGCGTTCCGAATTAATGAAGCTTTGATTCATCTGGCGTATCGTTATTGTTCTACGCTGTTGCTCCAAATTATTTGTGCCTCACCTATGAAAGGTGTTGTGCGTTTCGGTCGGTCGGGAAAGTTAGTGCCTCGATATATTGGGCCATTTCCTACCACTGAACGTATTGGTTTCTTGGCTTATCGCGTCTTATTACCGGCTCAATTTTCTGTTATTCATGACGTGTTTCACGCGTCTTCCTTCTACGGAAATGCCTTAGGGATTCCGATTTTATTCTTGAGCCCGGTATTATTGAAGAAATTGAAGTTTCGCCAGATTTGACTTTGAGCAACATTTTATTCACATCAATGTTTCGGGGGTTCAGCACCTTCGAAATAAAGATGTTCTTCTCGTGCAAGTTCTGTGGTTCTCAAATTCTATGGATTTCTCTCAGGAATCCAGAGAATTCATCGAGCAAACACGTTCATGCTTACACTTTCTTACTCTATATGGTGAACTTCCTTTTTTCAAATTTCATCATTTTGTGATGATATGCTTTTATGGTTGTTACCTTTTATCCATTTATTCCTTATGATTGCAAGGACGCAATTTCTTTAAGGAGGGGAGTCTGTAACAACCCGGTATTTCGTACCGATTATTTATCGTCTTTGGACGGTTTCTTTTCCTAGCAAATTGCTGGTTGGAAATTTTTCTTAGCCAGTTGAAACTCTTTTGAAAAATCTGTTAAAGGCTGACGGGCTTCAAAATAAATTCTCGGCCAACATTTTCAAATGTTTGAAGCCGTGAAAAGTCTGCAAAGTAAATGTACACGTCCCCTTTATCTCAATGCCGACCCATTCTTCAAGAAACTCGACCCGCCCCTTTACCATTTTTCTTTTATTTCGTTCGTAACCCTAAAACCCTCAAAAGAAAATAAATGGCGGCATCTCGTCTTCATTCGTCTGAAGCTAGGGCGCGTTAAAAATTTATGATGCTGGCTTCTTCAATTCGACGTGCTCGTGCTCGATTGGGCTTCGGTTGATAGCTTCAATTCGTCGACAAGGTGAGTGATCCCCTTCACTCACATCTAATTCCTATCTCGTGTTTATTAGTGTTCGAATTCGATGATTTTCGTTCGTATTTGATTGTTGAACCTGTCACTTGATTATTTCGGCCTCTGGACTTTGTTGAACTTCGATTTCTTGACTAAAACTACCCGTGGTACCTAGCTCGATTTGCTTCAATGTGTTATGTATCCTACTGCATACATGTTTGATTGCTACTGAGTTGTATTTTTGATGCAGTCTCCCTACACTTGGTTTTACTTTGAGCTACAGTTTGTAATCTCCTCTGTTTTGATTTCTTTTTGCACTGCACTAATTATGTCGACTTGAACATCTCGTTGATATGTACATTAACCCTGAGTATTATTCATGTATATTGGATTTCTGTGCATTGCTGAGTTCTTCCCTTTTTAATGTTGCATTTGTTCGAATATGCATTTGCACTTTTGCAGTTTCTTTTACCAAACCCTATGATACATGTGTGTTCATCCATGTAAATGCAATTCTTGGTCATGTTATGTTGTCTGCTGTCTTCATGTACATGTATACACTTGTTGTATATTTGAGCATTTGGGATGCACCGAGCTCGTGGGGTCTTCATTTATGTGCAGTTGCATTTATATTACCTCTGACATTTTTGACACACAGACTTCATTTCGTTGTGGGTTGTGGTGCCATGTTTTTGGTGCTCCCACCTTCATTTTTGATGACCTCATGTACTTCCTACCTCTGCACACACCTGTGCCATTTTTCTACATACATCTGCACATCATTCCATGTTTGCATTGTTGCATTGCCTTACTGAACTTGATTCAGTAGAATGCTTCATTTTGCATCACTGTATGTAACTCTCTGAAGTGCCTGCATTGTCATGATGTATACTCTCTGTATACATACTTGAGGCTTGTTCCATGCATCACTGTATATCCATACTGTTGGCATTCATATGTTTACAAGTACATTTCATATACTTGTAGCCATTCATGCAAAATTCAGTTGCCTTCTTTTGGTTCATTTCATTTTGGAACCATTGCTTTGTGACCCTTTTCACTAGTGTTTTTCACTGTTGCATTGTTTGGGTGTTTGTTGTACATATGAAATTGATTCATATGTATGCTAGGCAATGTTTACATTGCATTGCCTAATTTTTGTGCTTTCTTCTTTAGCCTGTACCTGTACATTGCGTGCTCTTATGCAGTACTTGATGTCGCTTGAAATTAACTTCAAGTTCAGTGCATCCCCTCTCCAAGTATTACATTGAACTTGGTGGCCTTTGTTACACTGCTTCATGTCATACTTGTTGATGTCTTTGAGTCTGATGTGCTTTGCAGTGCATTGATTTATACACTTCTAGTTAGGGTGTGCTTGTCTTTGAATTGCTAAACTATGGCATACACGTTGCTATCCCCTTGCGGCTGATTCATTTGTGCAGTCTTGTTCTATGTTGGTCGATTTATTTTAGTATCGGCCATTTCATTTGAATACACCTGTGTTGAATCCAGCAAGTAGCTTGGATTTGATCTTGTGCCGACTCCTATTTCATCACTGTAGTGGCAAGGCAGTGCACGCAAGCGTGAACTGCAGCCACACGGTACTGCTTTTATTGTTATTTCTTTTGCTTTGATTTATGGATCTATTTCGTATTCCATATGTTGTAGTGGCGAGGCAGTACACGCGTGCGTATACTGCAGCCCTACTCGTGTTGACCTTTTAATTGATGTTACAATTGTTTGAATTGGTTCACGTTATAGTTACCGTTATCCGATTTCTTATTTAAGAATCGGATAGGTAAATTTATTTCTGTGACTGTCGTCTATTCATTATTTAATTATTATTGCTTCTGTGCACTAATAACTGAGTTTGAATTAGACTGACCCGGGTATTATTTTCTTTTGAATGTAATACTCGGGTCAGACCCGAGATATTTCAGGTTTTAGATATTCTGCTTTGGGATGCTGCTTGAGCTATGAAGTCCTTTCATATCTTTTGGAGTTGTCGTCGTCATTTTTAGTGGTCAGTGTAATTGTATTGGAAGATGTGTATTCATGTATATTATATACGTTAATGTACTTGTATATGTAACTTCCTGAGTCGACTGTTGTAGTTGTATCACATGTACCGTGTCAAATGTATTGTAACTGACATCAGTTATTATATATATATATATATGAGACTTTCTGTTTCATCTGTGTTCCGCATTTATATTATCCGTGTTATTATTTTATATTTTTGTCCTAGACTATTATAGCCACTGTGTAGTAGCTTTGAGTTTGCATCGGCATGTCGGTTTTCCTCCTGAAATGAAATGCACGTTTTTACTATCTGGCATATCGGTGCTCGCACAAAGCAATTACACGGATGGTCTCTCCTCAACAGCCTTATTCTCCGTGCTAGTTGACAGCACTACACCGTAGTGTTCTTGGCTAGCGTGGGTATAGAGGTGGGGCGTCACAGCATACTTTGGGAAATTTTGATCTGAGTAAATAAAATTTACTATCCCCTCCATTGAACCAGTCCGGATAGCTAGGGACAGCAGGAAACTAGTTTTCCGAACTCGAGCCTCGACACTATCTCTCTATCACTCATAATGTGGTCAAGTTATTTGATTGACTCTAAATCTTTTAACATACTTAATTAACTTTTTATTATTTATTTAAACTGTATATCCTTCATATCACCTTTAAAATACTTTATTATTCATTTAAAAACATTTACGAAAGATTTGGAAAAGAACTGTTGCGTTTAGCACTATATTTCAAAAGTCATAGAAAAGTGCTGCGAATAATGTTTTTAAGCCATATTGATCAAAATGAAATTTCTATCATTTAGAAATTTAGTTTTATAATTCAAATCAATTTTAAAACATTTTAAAACATTTTATAGTTTATTTCATATTTTTAAAGAATTAAAAATATCTATTTTAAAACATTTACTACTTTAGCCTCTGGACTGCCAAGCGCGATTTTATTTAAAACTTGATTTGCATGTTTTAAAATTGACTACGCGAAATCTTGCATTTTTTTCCTTTATTTGAAAGCTAGGGATATAATATTTCGAAAAATTCTTACATTGAAAAATTCTGAGCTATATTCCATTCTATGCATTCGTTTGACTTTTTGGCGCGAAATCGCGAACTACCCTTGAGCGATGTGCCTTATTTTGACTTATTTTTCATAACTTATCAAAACTTCTTCCAATTAATTTTTATTTATTTATAAACCTCTTCCAAACCATTTTTAATCATTTAAACAAATATTTTCTACATTAAATCTCATATTCACTTTTAAACCATTTCATAATATTATATTATTATAATAATCATTTCTGAACTTTTTATATTTTAAAACCATTAGAGGCTCAATAAACTCCATACACAAATTTATATGAATTCATTTATATTAATTAATCATGTCAATTACTGAACCATTTTTATTATGAGTTCTCATTATTTATCATAACCAAGTTATCAATCATATCAACATCCGTATAATCAACAAAGTTATCGAACATTCATAAAAATCATTAATAGATTAAAATGTCATATTATAATACATTAAAATTGCTATAGAGATTATTTATCATTTAATAAACATTGAACACTCACTTATGGCTCCAATCCACCTATCTTTTTCGTAGACTTCTCTTTTGATACCGGTGGAACTTCCTCCTCTTTTTCTTGCTCCGAGCCCCTTGAACTTGCTCCTTTCTTCCTATAAGGCTCGGCCTAGACTTGGGATGGATGAAGGAGCTCACGGCCAAGGTTAAGGATGGTGGTGCTCTCGGCCAAGCATGGGGAGTGCTGGTGGCCATGGGTTATGTTGAGGAAGAGGAGAGTTTTGAAGTGTTTTTGAGATGGATTTGACATGTATATACACTAATATTTTTCTAATTTCTTTTCTACTAAAATTTCTTCTTAAATTTCCTAAGGTGGGAGCCATTGAAAAGATAAAGAAAGAAGGGGAAGGAGATGAAGAAACGAGTGAATGAAGGGTGAATGGTTGCTTGTATTTATAGGCTAAAGAGTGGTACAAATATATCTTAAACACCGTCATTATCCATCACGAGCCCTACGTGCACCCACAACCTCCTTAATCATCATGTTCCCCACATTACCCTTCCCCATGTGCCTCCACCACTTCAATCTTCTTGTGGCATATGCATTTGACTTTTGATGGCTTAAGGGTTAAGTTTTGGAAAATATCTTAGATATTTTTAACTCCATGTATATATAAATGTGTAATGTATACATATATGGATATATTTACATGTTATGGTGTGCATTTATGTGTTATATATGCGTACATGAAATATAAACAACGTTGCATTGACTCCATACAACTTTCGTTCGATAAACAGTTGCCGATCGGAGAAACGATTCCCGGTCACATTTTCACTTATACATTAAATTACATATATATGTAAAAAAATTTGAAAATAAATTTCTGATCATTTTTAATTAATAAAAATGGTCTCATTTGAATTACAAAAACATATAAATCAATATTAACAATTATTTACAAGAATTGCTATTATACCGATAAAGCGATATCAATTTTCTTATATTTTAAAACCGATAATATATCTTTATAAAACTATTACAAATTATTTATTATCACTTTGTGACTATTTAACGAGAATGATTACCATTTAAAAATAATTATTTGAATAATTATAATAATTATTAAATCATTAAAAATCAATTATTAAATATAATGGTATTACTGATGACGTCATAAATACATTAAATTTTCAAAATTAAAATAAATAATTTTATTTCATATTTTTGTACAATTATAAAAATAAGTGTATGTATCCAGATCCATGTGCGACGTTTGTCGATTATAGAGCTAATTATCTATAAAATGGTTTTCGTTCATTTTTTCGCTATTTCTTAAAAGTATATATTTTTGTAAATACTTATACAATTATTATTTATTGTTCAAAACATCATAATATATGTTATAAATCCTTATATTCGAATAATTTAAAAATAAATATAATATACCAAATTGATAAGTTTTTGGGTCTTTACATATTTCCCCCTTAAAAGAAGTTCTTCCTCGAAATTACACCCAAAAATAACCCAAAGATATTTGCCCAAAATATTTATTTTTAAACTTACATTCGTATAATGTATACAGATCATCCAATTTGATCTACTATTTTAATCCATAAATTTAATTCTGAACTAGTATTGATCCCCCGATCCTCTAGCGCAGACTCTGATTAGGCTTTCCAATTAGAATTTTAGCTTTCCTTGCATAGCTCCCAACTATGATAGAAAACGAAAGTATTAAAACACAAACCCACACCAATGTTCATCATCAAGAATCGAGTGACAAATACTTATTCAGACCAGTGTAAACATCTTAAAGTTCCGTAACTGAATCTTAGATCAAAATTGTATGACAAAACGTTCTATGTGTAACATCCATACTTTATTTAACTTTTCAAATCTTTATGAAAACATTTCATAAAACTATTATCTTTTGCTTTATATTCTTTTATAAACCCTTTATTTGTTCAAAATATTTGTTCCAAAAAATATTTCTATCCCTTTTCCAAAAGAAATCGATTACCTTTATGTGGAATAATACCATTATAATTCTTATTTCAAAATTCTTTTGAAATTTATTTGCTCATAAATCATTATAAATTTAATTCCATACTTATTTTACATTACCTAACTTTCCCTTTTATACTTCTTTCAAATAGTAGGATATGAATTCTCAAATCCATCTTTCTCAAACATCATTTATTTTGGCTAATTATACTTTATGTTATAAAATATACTTTTGTAAAATCCATTCTTAATTAATTTCTCAATCAAAATACCTTTTAATAAGCCATTTTTAATATTCCTTTAAATTTTTTATTTCTAGATATCTTATTAAATGGATTTAATGGAAGATAGAAGAGATGCAAAGAGAGAATGATCAAAAGAGATTAATTATTTAACATTATATTTATACATTCATCACAAACCCTTGCCTGTGTTATAAACTTTTAGAGATAACTTCCTAAGGAATACAGCCTATCACACACCACCATCATACATATATAGATACTTGAACTGCTATAAATACTATTCTTGGATGCTCTTTTGAGGTTGATGGCACTTTGTCCTTAGGGCCCAACGTTAGCCACCTCCATTTTTGGATAGTCCTTCATTAATTCTTTTCCCTGGTTGAACGAAACGCATGTCCAAAACATTCTTTGGCCATATTTCCTAGTCCTTGCAATGATAGAACCCTTTCTCGACCGAATTCTGGATTTCTTCTTTGTTTTAGGGAACCCATATAGAAAATGTCCTTGCCTTTTATGCTTGTAACAAAATATGTCAACACTAAAATATTTTTCTTTCTTATCTTCTATGCTTTCCTTTTATCCCTTTCCTTTTATTTCCTATCCTTACAAAGAACTCCATAATTCCCTTTTTTATTGCATCTGTAACAGTATATGCCAACATAAGATTCTAGTTCTAATTTTTCTTCTTCTTCTTTTGTTACACATGTTGTATGTGCTAGCTTTGGAGTCATCCAAAACTCATTCCCCAGAATATAAGACATCCCGACCTAAGTGAAAATCCAAGAATACGTCCATATGTAGATGAAGATCTCCAACTCTTCTCTACAGACTCCAAGCGTCTTCGACTTAACCTGAAACTACTCGGATCTGACCCGAGTATTAAAAATACCCAGATCAGGCTTGATAAACTAGCATGAGATACTCAAAATTTTAAATGTATAGATCATTCTGATGTCAATCAATACCTTTGAAATGAAGGATATTTCATAAGACCATGCCCACACATAAATACTGATGGGTTTTCACCTTATGATAACCAAAACATTTATTTTACTAAATAATTTTATATTATCTTTGATGACATTCCTTCGAAAACATTTTTCATATAACATATCAAGATAGCCGAAATTATTACATTGTTAAATTTGATAGCTTACTAGATACTTTTTAAAAGTAGGTTTTACAATCGAAATCGTAAAAGAAACGTATTGGAATTAGATTTCCAACATGATAGGGAATTAGTGACCATTCAAACCTGAAAAATCCATGCATAACACATAGTTTCCGCATGGCTTTACACAATCTCTATCAGCCTATGAACTATATTGCTACACTATCATGGAACATAGTATTACACATTGGCTTTACACGATGTCTTTCAGCCTCTATACCTTTCCATCATACAACAAGGCAACAAGTGCTTAGAAGGACATCTTCCCCCAATAACAGCCCGAAATTTGTCCTTTAGACCACATAGTACCCGTATCATTCCTAGGATGCGAGGCTACGCTCCACAAAGCCATGCTTTGCTTTTCTTAAAGTCATGCTTTGATCATCATAGGTTCCAGTTTAAATGCGGCATTTCCATTCCTTTGATCACTATTGATTTTCACGAACATACAACCTTTGAGCTCGTACGTCTCAGAGAAGGGTGTTAAGCTAAGACAAGTTGGCTTCTCCGCCACCAAAAAGATGTACTTTTGTAAAAGTCAACGTCGAGATCTCAGAAATGCATTGTTAGACATTCGTCTATACAAGTTCGTTCGACGAAAGAACAAAGCCGAAGGCACTCCTCCTACTACATCCAGTCAAGAATTATCCCTAGGATTAGTAACGGTTAGTGCTTGTAGTCGTAGATTTTTATAACAAAGCACTACTGCCACCATAAATATATGATATGGTAAATTTCACCCCGAGGGACTAGTGGCCAGCAGCCCGTTCATCATGAAGACCCCCTCTTCAAAAATCATCATCTTCATCATATATTCACTTCTGAATATATAAATTGATTCAGAGTGGTTTTCGAATAGGAGTTACCCATATCCGACCCCGTCTACTCCGAATCAATCATCGATTAAAAAGGTTTTAAGTTCATATGTGATCATCCATCAACATTCAATTTAATTCATTCTTTTATTCAATCAGATACTTATTTGTTCCATTTATCTTCTTAATAGTATATGGAATCATTAAGCCTCACTTATCAAATCCTTTTGAATAATTAAACCCTTTTGAATCTTGGAATTATTCCAAACCGCTTTTCCTTTTATTTAGGAAAACATTTCCAGATAATTTATTTAAATCTTATATTACATTATTGAGTAAAGAGGATCATAGAAATTATACTAATTCTACTCAGTTTCTGTATTCAACCTTTACTATCCGTTAAATAATGGTGAGATCACCTTTTAAATTCTCACAGATAGTACAAATTCCCTCTTTGTAAATTAATACCAAGTATAAGAAGATTATTTCTATGCAATCCAAGTTATTTAAATTTGGAATATATTTTTTTACCTTGGGAAATTTTGATCCGAGTAAATGAAATTAATTATCCCCTCCATTAGGCTACTCCGGATAGCCAGGGAGAGTAGAAAACTGTTTTCCAAACTTGAGCCTAACACTATCTCTTTGTCACCATAAGGTGGTCAAGTTATTTGATAGACTCTAAATCTTTTAACATACTTAATAAAAATTTTACTTATTTATTTAACCACTTTAAAAATATTTTAAATCACCTTTAATATACTTATTAATCATTTAAAAACATTCACAAAAGATTTGGGAAAGAGTTGTTGCGTTTAGAACTATATTTCAAAAGTTATAGAAAAATGCTGCTAATGGTGCTTTCTATGCTGTATTGATCAAAACGACTTTTCTATCATTTGGAAATTCATTTTTGTAACTCAAGTCATTTTTATAATTTACTTCATATTTTTAAAGAATTAAAATTATCTATTTTAAAATTTTACTAGTTTGGCCTCCGAACTGCCAAAGCGCGATTTTATTTAAAACTTGATTTGCTCATGTTTTAAAATCTATTAACGAAATATCGATTTTCTTTCTTTGTTTGAAAGCTATGGATATAATAGTTTGAAAATTCTTATCTTGAAGAATTTCGAGCTATATTTCATTCTATATATTCGTTTGACTTTTACAGTGCGAAATCGCGAACTGTCGTTACACGACGCGCCTTATTTTGACTTATTTTTCATAGCTTGTCAAACATTCTCCAAATTGAGTTTTATTATTTGTAAAACATTTATAAACCGTTGTTAATCATTTAAAAAAATAGTTTCCATATTAAATCTCATATTCACTTCTAAACCATTTCATAATATTATATTATTATAATATTCATTTCCAAGTTTTTTATATTTTAAACTATTAATAGGCTCAATAAACTCAATGCACATATTTATAAGGATTCATTTTATTTTAATTAATCATGGTTACTTACTTTACCATTTTTATTATGGTTCTTATAATTTATCATGATCGAGTTATCAACCATATCAACATCCGTATAATCAACCATATAATCAACCAAGTTATCAAACATTCATACAAATCACTAAAGGATTAAATGGTCATATTATCGTACTTAAAAATGTATAGAGATTTTTATCATTCATTAAACATGGAGTACTTACTTATGGCTCTTGTAACTACCCACAAATTTATCACTTGAATAAATTATATTTATTTTAAAAATGCTTAAATATGAGTTTAAAAGTAAGAAATAATCATGTTTTAAGTGATAAATGATAATAGTTATTATGGTTGGGAAAATGTTGTGAACAAATTACCTAGGTAAAATATTGATAAATATTAAATATCATCCTAGGTAAAATATCGATAAAATAACTGGAAATCATTTTACCAATAAAACTGCTTTTAAAAATAATGATAGTGCACGACACTGGATTCATACACTATGTATTCAAAAAAAATTATGAAATAAAATAACTTATTTTATTTTTGGAAATAAAATGTATTTATGACATATCAATATTTGATATCATCGGTTTTATATATTTCTTGAAAAATTTAAGTTAAGTTTAAATATTAAATAAATGGATTTTTATTAACAAATAAACCTATTATAATCATTTAATAATAATGATGCGAATTTCGACTTTTCGACACTGGAAAGTCGTCGAGTACGTTGTTCCTCTTTGTGCACTATATGCACACATATATAAGAGATAATTTACCATATAATAATATACTTAATTATGTATTATTCTTACATTAATTATTTTTATCAAACGATGTGACAAGACATGGTTTTAAAATAATAACTTATATATATACACTAAATCATATCATTATCTCTTGTCATTTCCTTAAGCACCATCATCATTGTCCATCATAGCTTAGGTGATGTGACCAGAGAAGGGAGAGTGTGACATATGATGGGGAGGAAGGTAGTGATGTGACATGTTATGATATTTTAAACTAAGGATAAAATGGTAATGTCCCCACTTTCTTTCACCTATAAATACAAACCCTCACACATATTTTCATTTACATTCCAACTTCATTCTTTTCTAAACCTTCTTCTCTAAAAATTCCATGGCTTGCATGGTTCAAAAAATTTAGAAAAAGTTGGCCTTTTGTGTTGTAACTTGATTCCATACCTTCTACACTTCTTATAATTTCATTTCAACATCCTATCTTCTAAAAACCAAGACCATCACTACTCCACAAAGCCTTAGCCAAGCCAAATCACCTCTTGTCGAACCCATGCTAAGCCCCTCAAAAGTTTGAAAATTATAATCTAAAGTCGAGCGTAGAGGAATTGCGGAGCAATAGTCGAAGTTCGGGTGAAGTTAGTTAGCATAAAGGTGAGTAAAACTACTTTGTTTTTGAATTTTTTTTGAATTTATTATGATGTATTATTGTGGTGATAATATGATGAGAAAATTGAATTGCTATTATATTGGTCGATGGTAATTTGATGGATGTTTGCGTTTGGTGTTGAATTTGAGATTTGAATGTGGTGTTATCGAATTAATAAGCATATAATCTTATGTTTATATATGTGTTTCATAGTGATGTAAAAGTATGGTAGTATGGATGTATGGTTGTGATCTAATAACCAAAGTATGTTGAGTTGAAACAAAGTTAACCATTTTGTGTGTTGCGACGAATGTGAGATCCGATTCAAAATAAAAAAAACTATGTTTTCTTGTTTTAATGCTTGAAAATTGTTTTAAAGTTTCTATATTTGTTTATAAGTCTAAAAAACTTTTAAATTTATGTGTCTAAACATGAAAGATGAAAGAATAAGAAAGTGTTTCCACTTAAAATGTGTTTAACAGAACTACGCTCATAGCGATAGTCGCTATGGACGTAGTTCGACAAAATTGTCGATTTTCGTTTTAAATTATTTTGAAAAAGTTTTTCAAACTTAATTAGTAGCATAAAAAGAGGATAAGTTTAGATTATTTAATAATTTATTTATTTAATAAAATAGCTGAAGGTAATTAACAGTCAATTTGTAATTAAGTAAGTGATTAGAGGTTAAGTAATACTTAAAGAAGGTTAATGACAAATTAGTGATTAATAAAGTTTTAATTAGTGATTTATGAAGTTAAGAAGTAATTTAATGATTAATTATTATTTAATTAAGTTAATTGGCTAATTAATTATTATTTAATTTAGTGATTATTTAGGGTTTAACTAATAATGAATTGTTTAAACCTCGACTAAGATACATTAGAAAGTTAATTAGTACTTAACTAAGTTCATTAAGTTATTTAAAGTTTAATAATGAATTAATCTTAATTTAATTAAGATATAATTAGGGATTAAGCTAATTAAAAATATTTTAATCTTTTCAAATCTATTTTTCAACTTAATCGGTTATGTTTTAAATCAGTTTTCTTTTTAAGGTTAATTGATTGTAAATCAAACGATCTCTCATCTAGACCATTAAGTAGCCAAATGAATTAAAATAGCGATTATAAAACATTGACACATTTTATGGGAAGTAAGTTGACTTGTGTTTAGCACAAATATTGAATATCGGTAATGTTATAAAAACAAGGAAGTTTATTTAAATAAGCAGGTCATGGTAACTTAAGCATATAGAATATACTTCTATGTGTACATTTTTCACTGATAATAGATATATCTATGTTTGTA
Source organism: Allium cepa (assembly GCA_030765085.1). Lineage (NCBI taxonomy): Eukaryota > Viridiplantae > Streptophyta > Magnoliopsida > Asparagales > Amaryllidaceae > Allium > Allium cepa. Next base: position 252,290,440 of record CM060943.1, read on the forward strand.
ACTTGGACATCTACCTATGATTGATTATATGTTATGTTTGAATCTATCATGACCCAAAATCCAGCGTCCGAAATTCGACATCAAATACCTCACTTGTATTCGAATACCGAAGTTTCAAACGTCGGACTCCAGTTCGGTGGAGCTTATAACAACATTAGATGATACAATACAGCGGAAACAAAATGAATTTTCATTGATAACATCACATGGATACAACATCATTATAACAAATAACCACCATCATCTGAGTGCTATACATGATACAACCACAGAACAATAACACACAACGGAACAACAACATGGCTATCATAACTTCAATAGAGTCTTCAAAAAAAAGAGGTCAAGAATGAGAATCCAGCATAAGCACCTTCAAACCACACTTCAAAGCTTCCAAAATATTTCCAAACCAAAAGCTTCCAAAATGCGACAACATCCAAAATCCGACAGCTTCCAAAACCAAAGACTCCAAAAGACTTCTAGATCCAAGTCTAAACTAGCTCCAAAATACGGATAACCTGCTTCTAGGCTGTCCGTGTGGAAAATTATGGGCACCAAGAGTTTAAGAGGGGAACAATAAACTCCGGGCCAGTCATGGGACTGGTATGAATAAACAAAAACAGTTGTTTGTACAAAAACCTTTTATAAAAGAAATCCGTTCATGCTTTTGGAAAATGAAACTACCATAAGGCCTCCCGGTATACACACAGTGCAATCGCACACTTGGGGGAGATTTCTCTTTATGATAGTCAAACATGCTTGATACGAGAAACCTCTTTTTGATATTATTATTAGTGCATAGCGTGAAAACATTTCGAAAGTATAATATTAATCTTAGCCAGCATACGTACCATTATAGTATGCCTACTATAGCTACCATGTAAAATGGCAGGTTGTACAACTAAAACCGTACAAGGCTCTTATTGGGTGATTGGATTTCCGACAAATGGCCAAGGCTAAGGAGCTTCCTTTAACCGAAAGGGTACGCCTCTGGAGGGATGCCCCGAGAACCTAACCGGATCTCTGCCAACACAAGGCCGGGTTACCTCTCTAACTTGGTAACTAATTGTCACAAGTATGCCATCCCCCGGTCGTAACCGACCTTTATCGTGGGCCCTCAACACTAACAACCACAAAGCAAATTATCCGAGCTCCATACCGGAATACCACTTATTATCCAGAAGGAAATGCACATACCCTAAAGGGCGCGAACCTCATAACCTTGCTGCATCTTTTCCTATTTTGACCATTTTCGGTGTGTGAGGTTCGATGAAATCTCATCCCACAAAGCTACGCTTTTCACAAAAGCCATGCTTCGATCAACAAATGATCAACACTCAGCATGCCACACTACCAAATTGGGAGTATATCACTAATATCCATCAACTACATAACCTCTGAGCTCATACGTCTCAGAGAAGCGTGTTAAGCTAAGAGAATAAATTCTCTGCCACCAAACTGAAATGTACTTGATAGAAATCAGCTTTATATCTCAAAGTGTAATGTCAAACATACAAACATACAAGTCTATCCTGGGTCTGAATGGAACCGAAGGCACTTCGTCCAATAAAGGAAGAAGCTCTTGCAATCCCGGTATCCACAATCCGGCCGGACTCTCCATCACTTATGGAGATCTCCATACTGGAGCAACTCAGTGCAGAGACAATCATCAGGTAATCCTTTCGTTCTCGAAAATACCCAGTCTTCAACCACCGTCTTCAAATGCACTCCAATTTCGTCGTATCATTATTCAGAATGGGTTTTATGACATAATGTCCTCTCCCAGCTTAACCGAATAAGAAACGCTTATTTTAAAACACGTGGATATATAAGTCACAAAGGTTCACCATTAAGATTCGATATGGGTTCGGATAACCAATTAGAATCAGACTATCTATCGCATCGAAATTCAAATGCCGTTTAAAGGCCAATAGTTTTCACATTCACACAGAAATATATCATAGATGTCACAGCTCAAAGTAAAGCAAAGTAATCCATAACACAAAATATCACAATCAAATATCAGAGATATTAACCAAATCAAGGTATTCAATAATAATCCAATTATTTATAAGCAAGATTACTTAATCATGTGATTATAATTAATTAACCACATAATTACTTCCATTAATTATCCTTAATTAATGATTAATTATCCTTAATTATAAATTAATTAATCCTTAATTATAAATAAATAAATATTAATTATTTACTAATTATCCTTAATTATTATTTAATTAACCTTTAATCATTAATTAATAACTTAGTTAATTATTCCTTAATTACTATCATTAAGTAATTATCTTTTAATTACTGTCATTAATTAATTAATCTTTAATTACTTAAACTTTATTAATTAAGCAAAAGATAAATCATTTATTTTAATTAATCACTTAATTATCATTAAAAATCTTTAATTAAACCTCATAATTAATCATCATTAACATATAGATTAATTCAAGAGATTAAGGTTAATTAAAAATTAAAAACAACATTTCATCTTAATTAACTCTTTAATAAATTAAGAATTTATTTATAAATAATGTCATATAATTAATAAACTAAACTTACTTACTTTAAAATAATTTACTTTTAAACCATAATTATTCAAAAGAATAAGCTAAACATGTTTAAATTTGAATTTCGTTTAAAATTTGAAAGCTATTTATACCCACCCGAGATCGACTCGAGCGTTACCCCGAGCCAAAACCAAAATTCCCCAGGTCATGACCAAGTAAAACTCCTCCCCTTTTCTTTTGTACTTGGTTTTTATTTTAAAAAATCTTAAAACCTCTTTAGCACATGCCAACCCACACGGATTCTCGGACAAAAACTCGAGCCAGCAACCCATTCCCCCGAGGCCGACTTCGAGTCACAACCTTTCTTCCTCAACCTAGGCATCTAACACAAACTTAGCACCGTGCACATGCACATGTGAACTGGCCACCTCCGACCGACGCTTCAACCTTCAACACATCGACGACGATCTACTCAAGCCCTCAGACCACTTAGATCGACGATCACACATGCAAATCGAAATCGAGTATTTAAACTACCTACTAGAACAAACCCAGACACCCAAAATCACCTCGTACTTCCATCTCCGACCATCAGAGGTCACAAGAACGTACCCGAAGCTTCATCGACGTCCAACGCCTCGATTCCCCATGCCCGGCTACCTCCGATCCAGTGATGATGCGGTAGTTTATCGAACTCTGACCAATGCTAAAACGTGAGCTGAAACCCTAGATTATCAATGTTCGGCCACCATGATAATCAGGAATTTTCCTGATCATTTTTCCCGGGCTTGTCCATTACCTGGCTACCCTCAGCCACGATCCCGAGACCACCACTTCCATTGATCGCCAGAATTTAACACAAAACCCAAAATCAATCAGCTTGCCAATTCTCCGTGAATACTTACTTAAAAATTATGATTCCACTTTTAAAATTCATTGTTTTTGAAAACGTTTCAGATGGTATACCCTAAACCAGAAATTATGATGTTTGAAATTCCAACATACGTTGAGTTTGCCTGTATTCATTGATGTAACAACTCGCATATTTATCGAGTTTATATTTAAATATTTTATTTAAATATTAAATCGTTAATCGGATTTTGGTCCGAAAAGCTACTTTTTGCAAACGGACAAATTAGGACTCGAGACCACTTCCATTGAGTTCGAAATGCTGTTTACAGCATTTTTAAGTATAAACATTGATATGATTGGAGATAGTAGAATTTCACTACTTTTTCACTTGAGACTTTGGGTTGGGCTTTTAGCCTATTAGACCCAACCTTCACCCCTCCTCTTCATAACTTCATTTCTATTTGCCCAAGCCTTCAAGCTTCTTCAAAAATGGTGGAGGGAATGAGAAATTAAAATTCCAAAATTCAAATTCAATTGCAATCCATCTTTCTACTCCAAATTCAAGAAGAAGACGTTGGATTCAAGCTTCTTGTGCTTAGATAGAAGAGGGATTGATTCCTACTTGCTTAAAACTTCATTTTCATTGATATTTGGTGCAAAGGTGAGATTTTTATCTCACAATTCTAGCCTATAACTATATTGGACTATTTGGAATGATTCCCTATCATGTTTTCACGCACATTTGCATTTGGTTTGGAATGGATTGGCGAAAAACTCCAATTTTTAGCGTTTTGGTGAATTTCCTGCATTTAAGTCGTTCTGCCCGGATTTGGCTCGCTCGGAGTTAGGTCGTAGGTCGCAAGGTCGTGGGTCGTTTGGGTCTAGGTCGCTCGGCATGACTCTGGGTCATCGAAATGCTTGTTTGAGTTAGGTCGCGCCTCTTTTAGGTCGCGTCACCTTTAGGTTGCGCCTCTTTTAGGTCGCGTCTCCTTTAGGTCGCGCCTCTTTTAGGTCGTGTCTCCTTTAGGTCGCTCTCCATTGGAACCCTTAAGTCATTTGGCCTTAGGTCGTTGCACCGTTAGGTCAACTTGATCGTATGACCTTGTTAGGTCGTTAGGTCGCGATGGCTTTAAGTCGCGCACCTATTAGGTCGTTCGCCCCCTTTTGTCGTTAGGTCGCTCGACTGTTTATGTCGTTAGGTCGCGAACCTACTTAGGTCGCTTAACCTTGTTTTTCTCTAGGTCGCGTGGCCTTTAGACCCTTAGGTCGTGAGCAGTTAGGTCGTTAGACCTAGGTTGCCTTTTCCCCTTAGGTCGTTGGACCGATAGGTCGCTTCACCTGTGCTCACGTTAGGTCGTTCGACCGATTCATCTTTAGGTCGTTCCACTTGCCTATCTCGTAGGTCGCGTTCCACCTAGGTCGCGTGAACCTATAGGTCGTTGGACCCTTAACTCGTAGGTCGTTGGACCTTATCCCGATAGGTCGCTCACTTCACTAGGTCGTACCGTTTTGGTCGGGGCGCTGCCCCGCACCCCGCCGGGGGCGCTGCCCCTGGACCCCCGTGACCTGACCGAGCAGGTCGAATCCCGTAGCGGCGGCGTTTCCCCCGCACCCCCACCTTGGGGGGTTGCCACCCCCCTGGACCCCCCCTCCGTAGGGGATCTTAGATGAAAGGTGCATTTTGAGCTGATTTCCTTGGATTTCATTCACGTCTTTGAACGTGAAGTTTTTTGGCGATTTGTCACTTTAATAAAATAAAGGTTTCAAAACTAGTAGTAAATATCAAAACTCTTCCAATAAAAGGATTTCAACTCTATTTTTAATAACAAAGCTCTTTTCTCAACCCGTTTTTCCAATCTATTAGTATATACAAACCTTTACCTCACTCGGATGAGAAATCTAATTAAACGGCTTAGTAAAACAAGTGGTATGAAATGCTTGCGTTTGCTTCGTCGGTTAATTCATGGACTTGTTCGATTGAACCTCTTGTGACAATTTTCTAGTGAAGATTTACAGTTTGTTCGTAAATATTTAAGTTAAGCAAGTGGTTATGGGACATGAAGCTAAACTTTTATATTTACTTGCTTAGTGTAATTGGCACTTCTCGTTGATCATGACGATCATTCTTATGATTTAGACTAGCAATTGTGCGATGACTCTTGTTTGCTTGGTTAGACTAGACACCACTTGTGTGATTTCATTCACACATACCTTTTTACCTTCTTGGTTAGTCTAGACACCACTTGTGTAATTTCACTCACACATACGTTTTTGTTTGCGAGGTTAGACTAGACACCACTTGTGTGATTTCACTCACACATACCTTTTTGATTTTTGGTTAGTCTAGACCTCATCTGTGTGATTTCGACTCACACATATGAGGTAGCTCCAATGGTCTTCGGACCGTCATGTGATAGGTCTCTTTCCCCTTTTCTGTGATTTCTGGATTTCTTGTGTTGATTTCTGGAATTTATGTCATTGACTTGTTATGAGTACAAGTTTAGGGTATGATGCCCTCTTTGGATCTTTGAGAAGATTCTTGTGATATCGATTTATCTCTTATTGATTGATCTTCTGTTGGTCATCATTTGCATACTTATAGTAGTATGTCAGTATGGATATTTTTATGTTATGCCATACCTTTTATTTTATACCATGTCATCTGATATTTATAGCTAGACTGATCCGTTTATTATTTTCTTAAATAATACTCGGGTCAGACTGAGGTGTTACAGGTGCTTCTGCTTGACTTCTTCCCAGGATTTTCTACTCTGACTTTTGGCTAACTATTTAGATTAGCAGTTTTTGTTGTATACACTTGAGACATAGACTCATAGTTGTATTCTTTTGTATAGCACGTGTTGCTATTCTTTTGTATTATTGTGGATCTCTTTGACCACTACTCTGATGTACACTTTCATGTGTTAGTTATATATATTCATATCTTCTTCTGCCTCTTTGATATGGATGCTGTGACTGATTTGTGTTATGTTTATTTCTATGTTTGTTTCCGAAGATTATTTATAGCCACCGTGTGATAAGAAATTACATGGATGGTCGCTCCTCAACAGCCTTATTCTCCGTGCTAGTTGACAGCACTACACCGTAGTGTCCTTGTCTAGCGTGGGTATAGAGGTGGGGCGCCACAATTGATTTTCTAGAAAATACTTTAATCAATTAGACTTGAAATTATTTTTTAAAGATAAAACATGATTATACAAACATGTTTTGTTTAGATCTTGAAGTCTAACAAGAATCAGAAAAGGAGAATTTGAATTTTTAAATAGGTTTTTGAAACCTGGAACCAAATAGAGGCAATATGCCTGATATCGGACATGCACAGTATATATCCATATTTTTGTACATATACAACTATAATTCAAAGCTTCATTTCAACATAAATCACTATATCAAGTCAAAGATTGGATCAAACAAATTTACTCACCTGGTAAAGAAGAAAACAAAAGGCTTTTTTTTGTTAAGCCTGGAAGTTGTTTGAAATTTGAAAACTGTGTTCTTCGATCTGATTTGCAACTTGGTTTTGAATTGATTTTATGTTGAGTCTGCTTGATCTTTACTTTCTTAAGTTGTTGAAGTTGAAATCTTGTTCAGGTTGAAACTGAAGTTATTGTTGAGCTTTGATCTTGAATTAGAACTTGATTTACTGGAATTTGTTTTTGTTTGTTTTAGTTTAAATGTTGAAGAGGTTGTTTTTTTTTTGATGTTTCTGGTTTGATTTTTACAAGCTTTTGATTTCTTACTTAAGTCTTTGTTTTGAATCACATGAAAGAAGATAAAGGAGTAGAAGAGGTAGTATATATAGCTTTATTTCTCTTATTCATTATTTTTCAAAATAAAAGAAAATTATAACACTTGTAAATATGCATGAGAGATTGAGTAACACTTGTAAATATGCATGAGAGATTGAGTTAACACTTGTAATTACTTATGTTAAATTTTTAACACTTGTTAACTTCATGTCTTAATCTCTTACACTTGTAATTTTCTATATTAAAAATAGTTTTATATAATTTATATATATCACATTTTATTTAGTTTATGTATATATATATATATATATATATATGTTTTTGATATAAATTTATATCTTTATTAAATACATTTCCTCATATTAATTGTTATATAAAATTTCAGTGAATAAAAAAAATCATATATATGTTATTTTTAAATCCAATTTTTTTAAGCTATTTGTTATTTTGAATTTTAAATTCAAATTTCTACATGTAAATCAATACTTATCTAATTTGTTTTGAAAATTTTCAAATTAATTTCAAATTAATTTCTGAAATTTATATTAATTACCAAATTAAATTTGATTCAAAAATGGGATCATTGTAGAATCACTTACATATCTGATGTTTGGTGGTATCTATGATATAACTTAGATAAGTTAAACCCAAATTTAATAATCCATTTTAGTCGTTGAGCCTCCATTTGGTTTTGTAATGTAAATAATTTTTTCTTTTGAAATGTTCTTCAAAGTTATTGTATTTTGAACAAGATATTTAAAGAATTATTTGACAATTGTTTGAGAAGTTTTATAAATGATTTTAGGTATTCAGAAAAGGAGTCTTAGAAATGGTTTTGAATGTTTATACAAAGATTTTATAAATGGATTTGAATGTCTATAAAGAGAAGTTTTATGCAAGGTTTGAAAGTATATAAAGAAGTTATATAACTGGTTTGAATAATTATAAAGTGTTCATAAATAAGTATATGAATGTTGATAAATGTTTGGGAAAAGCGATTTAATAAATGAAAAATAGTTTGCGGCTTAGTGATTACTCTAGGTTATTAAATCTCTAGATTTTGTTGTTGTTATTTGATAGTTAAATAACAGACTATCAAATGTGACCTAATTTAATTAGGAAGTATGAATGTAAGTTCGAGTTCCATGATGAGGACCCGAATAATTACTTCTCAAAGAACTAGGAATGAGTCAATCGAAAATTATCAGTTGTTGGTACGGAGAGGCCGGGATCGGATTTATTGTAACAACCCGGAAATTTCGATCCCGAAAATTCCAGATAGTTAGTGAAAAGAAGAAAAAGAAAGAAGAAGAAAACAGAAAACAAGACATAGAAACCTCACATTCGCAGCGGATCAAAATATAATATCACATAAATAATAGTTATACAAAGGAACTGTACTTGTCAAATTACACCTTAATATATATCAGAGTTACAACATATACAACACTGGTCACATATGAATCAACATGTCCTAGATATGCAACAATAATACTCAACGGGTATGCTCCATACGTTCCTGCCTTCCAGCTCGCCTCCTGAGCTTCAGAACGTCCTTACCTGAAAATCTGTAATACTCGGTCTGACCCGAGCATTACACCAAAGTAACACCCGGGTCAGGCTAGAAACCAGCGTGAGTAAACCCATCTAACTTGGAATACAAAAGCATACAATTTATATAAACCCGGTGTAACTTATATTAATTTACACTTCACAAGTTGTTATAGACATCAACCATTTCACACATAAATTTCTAAGTGCCAAAACTTAGATTTAAATGGTCCAATTTACTTAAGTCATTCCACTTCAACTTATTAGATTCACATATCAAATTATAAGGATCGAAGTAGTTTCGGGTATTTACTAATACCCGACTCCTGTCTCTTCGAAACCATCGTCAACTTAAATTAAATTATTCGTGTGAAATACAATTCTACTTTTAATACAGGATGTCACTGTGATTCATCATCAATAGATAGCCACAACTTCTCAGTTTAAATTAAACATATCTTATCACATAGCATCACAAACCACATATTAGGAATAACAATTAATCAAAGGTTTTCGATATCACACTATTTATCCTTTAACTACATTTAAGTAATTAACCCTTAATTTAATTTCACATATTAATTATCCTTAACTCAATACAGTAATTAACCTTTAGTTACTTTATTAATTGATCACTAACCATAATTATTAGTCACCCTTGAGTAATAACAACAGTAATTAACTACCCTTAATTACTTCATCAAATAAAATTTCTTACTCCCTAATTAATTATCTCTAATTAATCCCCTGATTTATTAACCTTTATTAATTTCACAAAGTAATTTAACCCAAATTACTTCCACTTCATAAATCATCCCTTTATTAATTACATACTGTAATTAATTATTAATGACTTTACCAAGTAATTACACTTTCATAAATTACATTGAGTAATTATACTTACCAAATTCACTATTGAGTATCCTTAATTAATTAATAAAATTAATTATCTCTAATTAGTTCCATTAATTAATCATTTGATAATACTTAATTAATGATCTTTCATTAACTATATTAACCAGTTCTTTAATAACTTTTCTAAGTAATCAACTATAATTAATCATTTTTAATTACTCGAATTATTTAATCCTTAATTACAAATTTATTTAATTCTAATTATATAATTAATTTCCAAATTCTAACTTAATTAATCTTTAATTACTTGATTAATTAATTCCTAATCATTACTTAATAATCCAATCTTATTAAATTAATGATTCTAAATAATAAATTAATAAATCTTTAATTTATTAATTTTAAACCCTTAATTACTTAATTAATTAATCCAAATCATTAATTAATTAATTAACTTATTAACTTAACCATTTTAATTACCTTAAATTATTTAATGAATTACAAATCATTAAATCTTAATTAACTTTATAATAGAAACATCATTTTTATTAATGGTTTAATTATCATTCTCAAACACATTTGAAAACAGTTTACTTTCAAATTCATTTTTAAATTAATTTCAAATTAAAGATTTGAAATAATTACATATTTAACTTTAACAAATTTAACCAAGTTAAAACTTTTAAAAAAAAAAACAAATGTTGAAAAACATTTACCTTTATAAAGAAATTTATAAGAGAATTTTAATCACAATCCTTTAAATTCAAAACATCTTATAAAATATATACTTTAACATTACAGTCGTTTTAAAACATTTTATTTTATGAAACTTTCTATTTCAAAACTAAGATACAAATTAAATTTGAATTCATATTTATTTTATTTATTTTTTAAAATTTGTTTAAACTTATTAATTTTTTTTACCACCTTTAAACTTCTTCTTTTTGAAACAAATTATTTTAATAACTTAAAATTAGTTTTAAATACTTCATATAAAACTTTATGGAATATTTATCTTGGAACACATGCTTTTATCTTGATTTAAACTTTCGACTTTATTTATTTTTGCACGAAATTTGAAAACCTGTTCAATCTCAACCCGAGCTTTCACAAAAATTTCCCGAGAAAAAAAAAACACGAAACTCTCGAGTAACCCTATTACTTCAAGTCATCACACACAACTTCTCGAGTTCGTCCCGAGACCTGGCCTTCTTCCCCAAAACTTAAAAAGAACCCAGCCACCTTTTCTCGCGTGCACGTGCACACGCAACTGCCGCCGTTCAGATCACCTCCGACGATGCCTGCAAGCCACCAATGATCACTACCCACGATCAGACCATCCATCCCTGTCGAACTAACCGTGGGTCGAAATCGAAGTAGAACGAAGGACCAAAACTCAATCATCATCAGACAAAATCGATTCGCTCTACATATTCTGGCCACCAGAAATTTCGACCAATCCACCCAGATGCATGCCATGATGCGACTATCCCCTTCTCCCTCATGCGATCGACCACAATGAACCACCTCTGCCACATATTCCCCCAAATACTTGACCTTCTCTAACTGGTGATTAAACCCTAAATCACCTAAAACTGGCTACCATAGTCAAAAATAAATTCCATCATTATTTTTCCTATGATCTCCCATCTACTTGCCACCTCCGTGCTTGATTCTGACCAACATAATTGCATCGTTTGCCGCAAATCGGCCAAATACCCAAAGTTGATCATCTTCGATTATCCCAGTAGTTTCTAAACTAAAAAACACAATTGTTATACCTAAATTCATGTTTTGAAATAACACATCTGATTATGGATTCCAATCTTCAAATCAAGATGTTTGATTTTTAACCAAATTTGATGCCTCTCTGAATTTTTCCCAAATTTGATTTAATCACGAAATATAAAACCCTGAAATTATTTTTAGGATTGATATTATGCTATAACAAATACTTTCATTTAAAAATCAAAGACTAATATGGATTCAAATTAGAGATAGGATTTTTTCTTAAAGAAATCAAAATCCGTATTTTCACAGCAAAGCCTATATTTTGTTTACACAGACATTCAACCCTAATACACATGCATGCATTTCATTTCAATCCAGACATCCAGGCTAACACATGATTTTCATTCTCATACCAAAGTGAAATCAAGATTAAATTGTTTTTGAAATTCAAGGTACTCACCTGTTAATGAATGAATGGAGCCTGGAACTTGATTTAACTGAAACTTGATTTTTTTTTTTAAAAAAAAACTGGAGTGCTTTGAAAAATCATGGCTTTATTGAAACTGGAAACTTGTACACTTTGATTTACTTCAATTTGCATTGAAAAATAAATCTTGTTGCAGGCTTGTTGTTTGAGTTGCTTCTTGCATTGATCTGAAGATCCCAGTTTCTCAGGTTTGTTCTTCTTCTCTGGTTTTTCTTTTTCTTTCAGGTTTGCATTTGCTTTTCATTCCAGGTTTTTTTTAGAAAGAATAAGAATAAGGAAGATGAAGGAAGAAGGAAATTTCGAACTTAAAAGGATTCCAAAAATTTTCCTAACATATTTTTACTTATTTACATTTTTTTAAATGAGAAATTTTCCACTTGTTTACAAATGTGACAAATGTATCATTCTTTTGCTCCTAAATTGACACATGTATTTCATATTAATTCTTAAGTTGACAAGTGTTTTTGGACTTATTTATATATATAAATTTTTTCTTTTTACATATATATAATGTATTAGATTTTAAAATATATGTGTGCAATTTATGTTATACGTATGTCTTAAAACTTTAAATGCTTACACTATGGTTTAAGTGTATACAAATAAAATAATACTTCATTCATAAGATGTTTTAAAAGAAGGAATAATTTAAATCTATATATATATATATATTTATAAACTATTCTTGTTTAAAAATTTCAAAAGGAAATCAAAATAGAAATTTTATTAAATTTGTATAAGCTATCATACCCTTTTTTTTCTATTTATTATTTTTATTTTAAAAGAAATAGATATTTATCTTATGTTTGCAAACATGAATTCAATTTTGATTTAAAATTCAAGAAATTATATTAGGAGAATATTTACCCAAGTAAAAATATCTATGATCAGATTCATTCATCCAATTTATAATCCAATATTCTATTAATTAACCCAGTCTGATAATTAATCACAGATGTTCAAAAATTTGGTTTGTCACATTCCTCCCCTCTTAGAATCTTTTCGTCCTCGAAAAGGAACGAAACCAGAATTGAAATGCTTAAAATTAGATAAATTTTCTTTGATCATAATTTTTTTAAAACACTTTTAAAATATATATAATATTGCAAATCAGTTTGATAAAAATACTTTTGTAATACGATGTCTCAACCAGTCCATCCTTGTTCTCATAGAAATTCGGTCAAACATTGATCAGGCGTAAGACTGAAAATCTATAAGCACTCGGTAAACCCATTTTCAACATCCAGTGAAAATACTTGGAAAACAATTTTATTGAAAATATAGAAAACATTTTGAAAATAGTGGAAATATCTTTTGGTGAGATTGCTCTGAAAATCATCACTCCCATCCATGGTCGTAGTTAACCCGATGGTTACGTTGCCATCCTGACAAAATCCACAGATAACTGTAGGCCTTCGCGCCCCTCGATTACACCATGGAATCCGCTACAGATCGCAGCTACAACTGGGGTTACGTAGCTATTACAGCAAAAACCCATATAACTGTAGGCATCAACGCCCTCGAATTTCGCTGCCAAAAGAATGAAACTTCTCCACTCCACTTGACCATAGACCGCAGTCTACCGATGTTGCGTTGCCTTCCCGGCAAAATCAAGTGTAGACCGTTGACACTCATCCTCCACACGATTTTCGCTATGGTCCTCACAGTAGATCGCAGTGACATCGAGTTACACTGTCGTCACAGCATAACCTAAATGCCCCTGTAGGCATCAGCGCCCTCGACTTTCGCTACCCAATAATCCTCAGGAACTAGTTTTGTCCGGACTCCTCACAGGATCAACTTTAGAACCCCCTCTGGGGGCTCAAGGCAGCACCACCCGGTGGTACTCCTGAGAAGTCCATTTCAAGGGAGCGCCTTTTTCCCCAGAGCCATCATCAAAACATTTTATACTATATATATAGTATCTTTAAATCATACGCCTAGTATGATCTCATTCAAAGCTTCTTTATACAAAATCGATTATCTCAAAATCGATAATTCTCAAACTAGGCTTTCCAAATATAATATTGATTTTTCCCAAAAATCAAAAGCCTTTCCAAATCCATAGGTTCCCAAAACCTTTTCCCAAAATCCTCATATGATCCTTCACATACATACATATATATATATGTGTGTGTGTGTGTGTGCATACAGATATATATAATTTTTAAAACTTTGGATCATTTTAAGCTTGTATAAAACTCCTTTATACTTCAAACACCTCCAAAAACCATTTTCTTCCGATAAAAGATTCATCAAGGGAAGTTTTATCTTATATAACAAAGATATATAACTTTGTTTATTCAAAATCAAATATTCAAATTTGATTACTCTTTTCAATATCAATTTCATTCAAATTTGTATGATGTACACATATCATCCGTACGCTATACCAATCTGATCGCCCACTCAATCACACAATTTCAGTTCCGAACTAGTATCGTCCACCCGACTTTCTAGTGCGGACACAGATCTGGTTTCTTGATCAGAAACCGTCATTCTCTTTGCATAGCCTAACTATGATAGAGAACATCCAGAACCAATCAACAATCCATATCCAGGTTCGCTGTCAAAAATCGAGTGAAAAATCCCACTCGGATCGATAAAACTATCTCGAAATTCTGTGCTCGAATCTGGATCACATTACTATGCGAATAGAATAACATACGTACACCCTACGTATTTATCTTTATTGGTTATTAGCCAAATTAATTCCATTTCTATTCATATTCACTTTAATTTTCATTCACTTACTCACAATTGCTTCTATTTATTTGGATTATCACCTCTATTCTTATCTCGATTGGGTATTTAACCAATAACAGTCCGAACTCCGACCAGTTTATTTAGAAAATAACTTGAAAAATTTAAAAATAGATAAGTAGTTAGGAAAATAATTAGTAGTTTATAAAATAGGTGTAAAATAATTAGAAAATAGTTAAAATAATTATAGAAATTTTAGATAATTACAAAGTAATAGTAAGATAGTAATTAGTTTTGTAAAATAGTTGGATTATAGTAATTAGTTTATAAAACAATTGGAAAATCGTTAAACAGTTTCAAAAGTAATTGTAAAACAAGTATAAGATAGTTTGGCTTTTTAAAAGAAAGGTTGTATAAATAATGAATAGCTTGGAAAAATAGGTTTATATTAAAACAATTTATATTAAAAATAGTCCAGAGTCAAAACTGCTAACTTCCCAATCTCTATTCTTCATCAATTCAATTTAAAATTCCACTTCCATTTATCTCAATTTCCATTGAAATTGATTCGACCCAAATTCAAGTTGAATTAACCTCAGTTTATTTCCAAATTCAACTTTATTCAATCTTGATCTCAAATTCTACTAATTTAAATAAATTTCAATTGGACTAGTTCCAATTTCAATTCGTTACAACTCCTGTTTGAATTAATTCTAATTTTAAACTCCATTTCCAAATCAAGTTGAATTATTCTTGATTTCCTCCCAAATTCAATTCAAATTCCATTTGAATTAAAAAATATTAAACTTTAATTACAATTCCTAATTATTCAAATCAATCCAATTCAAATTTTCCATTTGAATCTTATACTCATACATCTTCAATCACCATTTCAATTAATTCAAATCAAATTCAATTTGAACTAATTCAAATTCAAATTCCAAATTTAAATCATCTCGAATTATATAAATTCGAGTAATAATAATAATTTTTTTTATATTGATTTAAATCTTTTAAATCAAATCAAATCAACTTATATCTTCAAACCATTAAATTTTGAATCCAAATTTCATTTCAAATTTATTTCAAAGTTCACATGATAATTCAAATCTTTGAAATTCAATTTATCATCCAATTTCAATTTCTAGATCTCAAACCCATTTTGAGATTACACAAACTCTCAATCCCAATCAACCATTTAACTTCCCAAGTAAAATCTTAATTTCATCTTCAAATTTCCAAATCAGGTTGATCATTCCAACTTATTTAACTCTTTCCCCAGTTAAACTTAATTCACTTAATCCAGTCAATCTTGCCCAATTTGAATTTCCATTTCAAATTCTAAACTTCACATTAATAATCTTCCCATTTATAAGTTCAATAACTTAGCACTTCGGGTATCATACCTTATTCCAGATTCAAAACTCACCATTTAGAGTTTATTTCAAACCACCTTTGATACTATGTATATCCACATATATACATATTAATTTCCTTTACACACCAAGTTATATTTTAAAGTTTTAAACCACCCTTGTTCTTTTTTTCTTTTTTTTATTCAAAACAAATTTCTTTTAAATTTTCAAACAACTCTTGTTTTAAATAGGACCATTTCATTCAATAATATTATTTATTGTTTCTTTAAATTAATTACACCACTAATTAATTCCAATTAATCACATTCGGTAATTAACTTATTTCTTAATTACCTTCATTAAGTAATTGTCCCTTAAATTACTTTCCTCTAGTTACTTCACTAAGTAATTCCCTCTTATTTATCATATTCAATTATTACCCATTAATTAATCTCATTAAATAAAGTTTAATTAATTACATAAATTAATTGATTATCCTTATCCTGAAACCTTTCCCAAATTCAAGATTTAATTTCAGTTTGGTTGTATTTCTATTACTTCTTAATTTAATTCAATAATTTAACAACCAATTCCTTTACTATTTGTTAGAAAGATATATTGCTTTATATATCAAAATATAATCTTATATAAAACCATTTAAAATCTTTATATAAGAAAATAACAAGTACACTTTCTCAAATATATACACGCTCAACTCATCCTAGGGTACCATTTACCCTATCCTTAATGAGTAATCCCACCAGAGCCAAGGTTCTCGCTTAACCTTCTACTCTGATACCGAATGGAACGACCCGGAAATTTCGATCCCGAAAATTCCAGATAGTTAGTGAAAAGAAGAAAAAGAAAGAAGAAGAAAACAGAAAACAAGACATAGAAACCTCACATTCGCAGCGGATCAAAATATAATATCACATAAATAATAGTTATACAAAGGAACTGTACTTGTCAAATTACACCTTAATATATATCAGAGTTACAACATATACAACACCGGTCACATATGAATCAACATGTCCTAGATATGCAACAATAATACTCAACGGGTATGCTCCATACGTTCCTGTCTTCCAGCTCGCCTCCTGAGCTTCAGAACGTCCTTACTTGAAAATCTGTAATACTCGGTCTGACCCGAGCATTACATCAAAGTAACACCCAGGTCAGGCTGGAAACCAGCGTGAGCAAACCCATCTAACTTGGAATACAAAAGCATACAATTTATATAAACCCGGGGTAACTTATATTAATTTACACTTCACAAGTTGTTATAGACATCAACCATTTCACACATAAATTTCTAAGTGCCAAAACTTAGATTTAAATGGTCCAATTTACTTAAGTCATTCCACTTCAGCCTATTAGATTCACATATCAAATTATAAGGATCGAAGTAGTTTCGGGTATTTACTAATACCCGACTCCAGTCTCTTCGAAACCATTGTCAACTTAACTTAAATTATTCATGTGAAATACAATTCTACTTTTAATACAGGATGTCACTGTGGTTCATCATCAATAGATAGCCACAACTTCTCAGTTTAAATTAAACATATCTTATCACATAGCATCACAAACCACATATTAGGAATAACAATTAATCAAAGGTTTTCGATATCACTCTATTTATCCTTTAACTACATTAAGTAATTAACCCTTAATTTAATTTCACATATTAATTATCCTTAACTCAATACAGTAATTAACCTTTAATTACTTTATTAATTGATCACTAACCATAATTATTAATCACCCTTGATTAATAACAACAGTAATTAACTACCCTTAATTACTTCATCAAATAAAATTTCTTACTCCCTAATTAATTATCTCTAATTAATCCCCTGATTTATTAACCTTTATTAATTTCACAAAGTAATTTAACCCAAATTACTTCTACTTCATAAATCATCCCTTTATTAATTACATCCTGTAATTAATTATTAATTACTTTACCAAGTAACTATACTTACCAAATTCACTATTGAGTATCCTTAATTAATTAATAAAATTAATTATCTCTAATTAGTTCCATTAATTAATCATTTGATAATACTTAATTAATGATCTTTCATTAACTATATTAACCAGTCCTTTAATAACTTTTCTAAGTAATCAACTATAATTAATCATTTTTAATTACTCGAATTATTTAATCCTTAATTACAAATTTATTTAATTCTAATTATATAATTAATTTCCAAATTTTAACTTAATTAATCTTTAATTACTTGATTAATTAATTCCTAATCATTAATTAATAATCCAATCTTATCTAATTAATGATTCTAAATAATAAATTAATAAATCTTTAATTTATTAATTTTAAACCATTAATTACTTAATTAATTAATCCAAATCATTAATTAATTAATTAACTTATTAATTTAACCATTTTAATCACCTTAAATTATTTAATGAATTACAAATCATTAAATCTTAATTAACTTTATAATAGAAACATCATTTTTATTAATGGTTTAATTATCATTCTCAAACACATTTGAAAACAGTTTACTTTCAAATTCATTTTTAAATTAATTTCAAATTAAAGATTTGAAATAATTACAGATTTAACTTTAACAAATTTAGCCAAGTTAAAACTTTTTTTAAAAAAAAAATCAAATGTTGAAAAACATTTACCTTTATAAAGAAATTTATAAGGGAATTTTAACCACAATCATTTAAATTCAAAACATCTTATAAAATATATACTTTAACATCACAGTTGTTTTAAAACATTTTATTTTATGAAACTTTCTATTTCAAAACTAAGATATAAATTAAATTTGAATTCATATTTATTTTATTTATTTTTAAAATTTGTTTAAACTTATTTTTTTTTACCACCTTTAAACTTCTTCTTTTTGAAACAAATTATTTTAATAACTTAAAATTAGTTTTAAATACTTCATATAAAACTTTATAGAATATTTATCTTGGAACACTTGCTTTTATCTTGATTTAAACTTTCGACTTTTTTTATTTTTGCATGAAATTTGAAAACCTGTTCAATCTCAACCCGAGCTTTCACAAAAATTTCCCGAGAAAAAAAAACACGTAACTCTCGAGTAACCCCATTACTTCGAGTCATCACACACAACTTCTCGAGTTCGTACCGAGACCTGGCCTTCTTCCCCAAAACTTAAACAGAACCCAGCCACCATTTCTCGCGTGCACGTGCACACGCAACTGCCGCCGTTCAGATCACCTCCGACGATGCCTGCAAGCCACCAATGATCACTACCCACGATCAGACCATCCATCCCTGTCGAACTAACCATGGGTCGAAATTGAAGTAGAACGAAGGACCAAAACTCAATCATCATCAGACAAAATCGATTCGCTCTACATATTCTGGCCACCAGAAATTTCAACCAATCCACCCAGATGCATGCCATGATGCGACTATCCCCTTCTCCCTTATGCGGTCGACCACAATGAACCACCTCTGCCACATTTTCCCCCAAATACTTGACCTTCTCTAACTGGTGTTTAAACCCTAAATCACCTAAAAACGGCTACCATAGTCAAAATAAATTCCATCATTATTTTTCCTATGATCTCCCATCTACGTGCCACCTCCATGCTTGATTCTGCCCAATATAATTGCATCGTTTGCCGCAAATCGGCCAAATACCCAAAGTTGATCATCTCCGATTATCCCAGTAGTTTCTAAACTAAAAAACACAATTGTTATACCTAAATTCATGTTTTGCAATAACACATCTGATTATGGATTCCAATCTTCAAATCAAGATGTTTGATTTTTAACCAAATTTGATGCCTCTCTGAATTTTTCCCAAATTTGATTTAATCACGAAATATAAAACCCTGAAATTATTTTTAGGATTGATATTATGCTATAACAAATACTTTTCATTTAAAAATCAAAGACTAATATGGATTAGAATTAGAGATAGGATTTTTTTTTAAAAGAAATCAAAAGCTGTATTTTCACAGCAAAGCCTATATTTTGTTTACACAGACATTCATCCCTAATACACATGCATGCATTTCATTTCAATCCAGACATCTAGGCTAACACATGATTTTCATTCTCATACCAAAGTGAAATCAAGATTAAATTGTTTTTGAAATTCAAGTTACTCACCTGTTAATGAATGAATGGAGCCTGGAACTTGATTTAACTGAAACTTGATTTATTTTTTAAAAAATACTGGAGTGCTTTGAAAAATCATGACTTTATTGAAACTGGAAACTTGTACACTTTGATTTACTTAAATTTGCATTGAAAAAAAAATCTTGTTGCAGGCTTGTTGTTTGAGTTGCTTCTTGCATTGATCTGAAGATCCCAGTTTCTCAGGTTTGTTCTTCTTCTCTGGTTCTTCTTTTTCTTTCAGGTTTGCATTTGCTTTTCATTCCAGGTTTCTCTCTGTTTTTTTTTTCTTTTAGAAAGAATAAGAAGAAGGAAGAAGGAAATTTCGTACTTAAAAGGATTCCAAAAATTTTCCTAACATATTTTTACTTATTTCCATTTTTTTAAATGAGAAAATTTCCACTTGTTTACAAATGTGACAAATGTATCATTCTTTTGCTCCTAAATTGACAAATGTATTTCATATTACTTCTTAAGTTGAAAAGTGTTTTTGGACTTATTTATATATAATTTTTTTCTTTTTACATATATATAATGTATTAGATTTTAAAATATATGTATGCAATTTATGTTATACATATGTCTTAAAACTTTAAATGCTTACACTATGGTTTAAGTGTATACAAATAAAATAATACTTCATTCATAAGATGTTTTAAAAAAAGGAATAATTTAAATCTATATATATATATATATATATATATATATATATATATATTTATAAACTATTCTTGTTTAAAACTTTCAAAAGGAAATCAAAATAGAAATTTTATTAAATTTGTATAAGCTATCATACCCTTTTTTTTTCTATTTATTATTTTTATTTTAAAAGAAATAGATATTTATCTTATGTTTGCAAATATGAATTCAATTTTGATTTAAAATTCAAGAAATTATATTAGGAGAATATTTACCCAAGTAAAAATATCTATGATCAGATTCATTCGTCCAATTTATAATCCAATATTCTGTTAATTAACCCAGTCTGATAATCAATTACAGATGTTCAAAAATTCGGTTTGTCACATTTATAAATCTTAAAACCACCCCGAACCAACATGTACGTTCGAATGGAAGACATCTTGATGATGATTGAAGACGATGCTCTTTGAAGTGTAAGGTCTACTGCTACTAATCCTAAGGGTGATTCCAAAATGGATGTAGTAGAGTTAGTGCCTTTGGTTTCGTTCAAATTCAGAACGAACTTGTATGGATGAATGCTGGCATTGCATTGAAATTTGGAGGGCAGTGTTAGCATTCCAAGATGGATTGCTATTCAGAAAGGTAAACCATTGCCTTAAGCCTCATAACCGAAAGGAATGGCAAAAACCATGCATGCAACAGAGCTATGTGGTTAGCCACCATTAGAAGCGATCACTCCATTGTGGTTGTACCTTCCAAAGTTGGTTTGCATGCAAACACTGTGGTAGTATAAGGCCTTGGTGTAAAAAGGGTAAGGTAATCCAGTCTGCCTTGTTAAAGGGGCAGCAAGCTCTGTGTTAGAATTAGTTCATTTTCTAGAGGTGTAGCATCGAAAGGTAGTGCCTTGGAATCCAATCTCTAATACATGCCTTACGTTTTTCATTGTAGGGCCTAGTATGTTAGAATGTGAGATGTAAGCATTTCAGTTATTTTATCTATTTAGTTAAACCTAGACACTATGATAATATAAATTGGGTTTTGTTTATTTTTGTTTAAAGTTTAAAGAGTTTGTTTTGTCTTGATGTTTTTTGGTTTGAGTTTTACCGGCTTTGAATTTCTTACTTAAGTCTTTATTTTGAATCCCATGAAAGAAGATAAAGGAGTAGAAGATGTAGTATATATATAGCTTGATTTCTCTTATTCATTGTTTTTCTAAATAAAAGAAAATTATAACACTTGTAAATATGCATGAGAGATTGAGTTAACACTTGTAATTACGTATGTCAAATTTTAACACTTGTTAACTTCATGTCTTAATCTCTTACACTTGTAATTTTCTATATTAATAATAGTTTTATATAATTTATATATCACATTTTATTTATTTTATATATTCATATATATGTGTGTGTGTGTGTGTGTGTGTTTTTGATATAAATTTATATCTTTATTACATTTCCTTGTATTAATTTTTATATAAAATTTCAAAGAATAAAAAAAATCATACATATATATATATATATTATTTTTAAATCCAAATATTTTTTAAAATATTTACTATTTTGAATTTTAAATTCAAATTCAAATTTCAATCTATATACATATGCATGTAAATAAATACTTATCTAATTTGTTTTGAAAATTTTCAAATTAATTCCAAAAATTTATATTAATTACCAAATTAAATTTGATTCAAAAATGAGATCGTTGCAGATTCCCCACTTAAGAAAATTTCGTCCTCGAAATTTGAAAGAGAGAGACAACCAAAGAATATATGAATAAATATAAAAAGATAGAGAAATAGCTTACCAATCAACTCGAGATATCAACTCTACACTTGGGATAGGACCTTTGCATGCTATCCTCTATTTCCCAGGTAAAGTCATTTGGATCTCCACTCCATTGCACTTTTACCAGTTTCACCACTTTATTTCTCAACTTCTTTTCATCTTGGTCAATTATCTTCAACGGTTCTCTCTTCAATGTTAAGTTTAGTGTGATCTCCAAATCCTACTGAGCGGCTTCCTCAATGATATGATCTGGATCATGTACGTATTTCTGAAGATGTGAAACATGAAACACATTATGTATGCCAGATAGCCAATTGGGTAGCTATACTCGATAAGCCAAAGGATCGATCCTCTCAAGTACAGGAAAAGGACCTACATATCGCGGTACTAGCTTACCAGTCTCTCCAAATCTCAACGCTCCACGCATTGGAGAAACCTTTAAGAAAGCAGAATCTCCAACCTAAAACTCTGGAGTTCTTTTCCTGCAGTCAGCATAACTTTTCTAACGACTTTGGGCAATTTTAAACTTCTTTCGAATAAAATCAACCTTTTTAGTAGCTTCTTTTATCATATCTGGACCAAGAAAAAGCCTATCACTTGACTCAACCCAACATGCAGGTGATCGACACAGACACTCATATAATACTTCAAAAGGAGCCGTCTGGATACTGGCTTGATAAATATTATTATACGAAAATTCAACTAGATGCAAATGGTCCTCCCATGAACCGCCAAAGTCGAGAATACAAGCTCGCAAAAGATCTTCCAAGATTCAATTAATTCTTTATGTTTGCCCATCAGACTGCAAGTGGTAAGCAGTACTGAAGTTCAACTTGAATCCTAGTGCAGCTTGAAATGCCTCCTAAAATCTACTAGTGAAGATCGGGTCACGATCACTCACTATACTGCTTGGTATTCCATGGAGACGAACGCTTTCTTTCACATGCAATTCTGCCCAACTTGCCGCCGTTCGGGTGGATTTTACTGGGATAAAGTGGGAAGTCTTGGTCAAACGATCCACAATAACCCAAATCGCTTCATTACCCTTTCGAGTTCATGGCAACCCGTCCACGAAATCCATAGACACTTGATCCCATTTCCACTTAAGCACCTACAATGGTTGGAGTAAACCCGCCATCTTCTTTTGATCACTCTTGATTTGTTGACAAGTTACACATCGATTGACATAAATAGATATATCCCTCTTCACTGTTTTCCACCAGAAAGTCCTTTTAATATCTCGATACATCTTATTAACCCCTGGATGGATACTAAGCTTGGACTTATGACACTCGTCCAATACTTTCCATTTGAGATCAGGGATGTCTAGATCATACATTCTGCCTTTCAGTCTTATAATTCCACTGCTATCAATTCCAAAGCTGGAATCTTCATCTCGACGAATTCTCCCATAAATTTCCTAAAGAAACTTGTCTTCTTTCTACTTACTAGCAACTTTCTCAAGAAGAGTAGGAGCAACAACAAGATAAGAAAGAACAACACGTCTTCTACTCAAAGCATCGACTACCACATTGGCTGTTCCAGGCATATACAGAATATCAAGGTCATAAGACGCTAGAAATTCCAACCAACGTTGTTGCCTAAGATTCAAATCATTCTGGGTAAAGAGATACTTCAAAGATTTATGGTCGGTGAACAATTCAAAATTTTCATTTAAAATAAGAAGGATTTATTTAGTGTATATATTAAGTTAAGTAAAACTTTTAAATTTTTAGAAAAGCTGAAAGAGATTTTTACCCAGAAGATAATGACGCCAGATTTTTAATGCAAAGATAACTGCCAAAAGATCTAGATCGTGGGTCGGGTAGTTTTTCTCATGTGGTCGCAATTGTCTACTCGCGTAGGCAATCACTCTACCCTCTTGCATTAGAACAGCACCCACACCATCACCACGAGCATATGTATAAACAGATAAACCATGATTCCCGTTAATATAGCAAGAACGGAAGCAGTGGTCAACCTTATCTTCAACTCCTGGAACGCTTCTTCGCACTTTGGAGTCCAATGAAATTTAGCATTTTTCATTTTCAGCTTAGTTAATGGACTGGCTATCTTGGAGAAATCCTGGACAAATTTTCGATAATATCCCGCTAATCCAAGAAAACTTCGGACTTCCTTCGGAGTTGTGGGTTGCTTCTAATCTAGGATAGCGAAGACCTTGCCAAGGTCTATAGAAATTCCCTCTTCAGTAACAATATGTCCGAGAAATCTAACTTCATTGACCTAAAAATGACATTTAGAAAACTTGGCGAATAGAATGTTCTTCCTCAATATTTTCAAAACAATTCTTTAGTGTTCAGCATGTTCTTCTTCAGTTTTGGAGTAGATCAAAATATCATTAATGAATACAAGAAAAAATTTATTCAACACTTCTCGAAATACTCGGTTTATCAAGTCTACAAAATATGCGGAAGCATTGGTTAGTCCGAAAGGCATAACTAACCATTCGTAGAATGTGTCTGGACCTATGGAAGCAGTTAAATGAATACAGTCTTCAGCAATTCTAAGTTGATGGAATCCTTGGGCTAGATCCGTCTTTGAAAATAATCGAGCACCGTGTAGTTGATCGAATAGATCGTCGATTCTGGGCAAAGGAATTTTTTTTTAAGAGTTAATTTATTGAGATCGCGGTAATCCATGCACAATCTCAGAGATACGTCAGATTGGCCACGAAGACCACAGTTGAACCCCAACTGGAACAACTGGGATGTATTAATCCCTTCTCCAACAAATCTTGAGTTTGCTTGACTAGTTCTATTCTTTCCCTTAGTGCCATCCTGTGGCTTGCATGAACAACGGTCATTCGGAATCAAGTCGATTCTGAATTCAATTTCCCTGTGTGGAGGCAAAGATTTGACCTCTTCGAATACATCTGGAAATTCCCGGACAATAGGTACTGATTCCAGATTAGGTTCGAGATACCCCAAAGTATACATCATCTTATCCCTTTTCGGACTTGGATCCTCACAAGAAATCACAATGAAATTCCTAAGTTTTGTCTTAACTGTAATCGTTCGATTGTTACAATCTAGTTTAGCTTTGTATTTCGTTAACCAGTTCATTCCGAAGATTTCAAATTTATTAAAGTTGAGAATAAAAATACTGATAGGAAATTGATGACGAGAATACGAGATAGGAACCTCTCTGCATCGTAGAAAAATATTCGCAGGGTCACCAACCAGATTCTTCATGCAAATGGGCTCCTCGATAAATTCGGGTTCAAGTTTTAATTCGTTTACGGTCTGTTGGGAAATAAAGCTATGTGTAGCTCCCGTATCGAACAAAACACTAACAACTCTATCATAAATGAGAAGGTTACCTTCATAAATGAGAAGGTTACCTTCTAAAACTCCTTTTCCTTGGTCTGCTCCAGAGGTTGAAGGTTTATCTTTGATCGCATACACCTTCGCTACTTAAGCTTGCTTCATTGTCGGGCAATCCTTAACTACGTGTCCTGGCATATGACAGTAATATCATTCCCTTGCTTATTTTCTTGGCTTCTTATGTTGATCCATCTTTCCTTGTTTCTTTGGCTTTTTGCAACTATTCGAATAGTGGCCTTTCTCTAAACAATTAAAACAAGTAACGTCCTTCGCGTAGTTCTCCTGATTATTCTTCTTCTCCTTGCCTTGCCACAGTTTCTTCCCTCCGAACTTCCTTTTCTTCCAATTCGGATTGCTTGCACTTCTTTTCTCCTCTGAAACTTCATGCCTATCCAGGGTAGCATATCTACAACCCATATCTATCAAATAAGAAAATGATTCCTTCACATGGGCTATCATTCTCTCATGGAACTTCTTGTTCATCCCTCAAATAAATCTTTCATTCTTCTTCAGAGGGGTGTTCACCAACTCCGGACCAAACCGAGAAAATTCATTAAATTTGTTCAAATATTCCTCAAACGATAGACTCCCCTGCTTGAAGTCAGTGAATTCTTGGTACGTTCTAAAGCTACCAGTAGATGGCATATAACGCTGCTCAAACACCACTTTGAATAGATCCCAAGTGAACTCATCCTCCGGCTCATCCAGTGTAACAATCTCCCACCAGGCTAGAGCTTCCTCCTGGAGTTGCCAAGAAGCTATCAATCTCATCTGGTCATCTCCCAACTTCAGTACTATGAAAATCCTTTCGCATGATCGAATCCAGGCTTGCACTTCGATAATAGACTCCTTTCCTATGAATGTCTTTCCACCAAGTCTTGCAAAACTTCGATATAAATCATCCAGATTCGACTGAGGTTGGATATGAAGAGCTGTTGTTGTTGCTGCAGGGTCTTGACCAGCTACAGTGGTACTTCCCCGTCCCCTACCTCGTCCTCTTCTCGCGCTCATTCTCACTATCTGTAAATAATAAGAAAACTTGATTTAGGCATACAAACAAGATATCTTAGGGATATGCTCATTCTAGGGTGTTTCTAACCCTATCTCTAACGAGTCACCTAATGTGTTATACTCCAAAGCTAAAGTTCTTACTCAACCTTTAGCTTTGATTCCACTTGCCACGACCTGAAATCCAGCATCTGAAAGTCGACATCAAATACCTCACTTGTATTCGAATGCCGGAGATTCAAACGTCGGACTCCATCTCGATGGAGCTTATAACAACATTAGATGATATAATACAGCGGAAACAAAATGAATTTTCATTGATAACATCACATGGATACAACATCATTACAACAAATGACCACCATCATCAGAGTGCTATACATGATACAACAACAGAACAATAACACACAGCGAACAACAACAGGGCTATCATAACTTTAATAGAGTCTTTAAAAGAAAGAGATCGAGAACGAGAATCCAGCATAAGCACCTTCAAACCACACTTCAACGCTTCCAAAAGATTCCAAACAAAAAGCTTCCAAAATCTGACAGCTTTCAAAACCAAAGACTCTAAAAGACTTCTAGAACCAAGTCTGAACTAGCTCCAAAACTCGGATAACCTGCTTCTAGGCCGCCGATGTGGAAAATTATAGGCACCCAAATTTTACGAAGGGAACAATAAACTCCCGGTTAGTCATGGGACTAGTATGAGTAAACAAAAACAATTGTTTGTACAAAAAAATTTACAAAAGAAATCCGTTCACGCTTTTGGAAAATGAAACTACCATAAGGCCTCTTGGCACACACACAATGCAATCACACACTTGGGGGAGATTTCTCCTTATGATAGTCAAACATGCTTGATACGAGAAAACTCTTTTTGATATTATTATTAGTGCATAGTGTGAAAACATTTAGAAAGTATAATATTAATCTTAGCCAGCATACGTACCATTATAGTATGCATACTGTAGCTACCATGTTAAATGGCAGGTTCTACAACTAAAACCGTACAGGGTTTGTATTGGATGATTGGATTTCCAACAAATGGCAAAGGCTAAGGAACTTCCTTTAATCGAAAGGGTACGTCTCTGGAGGAATGCCCCGAGAACCTAACCAGATCTCTACCGACACAAGGTCGGGTTACCTCTGTAACTAGGTAACTAACTGTTATGAGTATGCCATCCCCTGGTCGTAACCGACCTTTATCGAGGACCCTCAACACCAACAACCACAAAGCAAATTATTTCGGCTCCATACCAGAATACCACTTATTATCTAGAAGGAAATGCATATACCCTAGAGGGCGCGACCCTCATAACCTTGCTGCATCTTTTTCTGTGTTGACCATTTCCAGGGTGTGAGCTTCGATGAAGTCTCGTCCCACAATGCTACGCTTTTCACAAAAGCCATGCTTCGATCAACAAATGAATAGCACTCAGCATGCCACACTACCAAATTGGGAGTATATCGCTACTAACCATCAACTACATAACCTCTGAGCTCGTAGGTCTCAGAGAAGGGTGTTAAGCTAATAGAATAAATTCTCTGCCACCAAACAGAAATGTATTTGATATAAATCAGCTTTATATCTCAAAGTGTAATATCAGACATACAACCATACAAGTCCATCCTGGGTCTGAATGGAACCGAAGGCACTTCGTCCAATAGAGGAAGAAGCCCTTGCAATCCGGGTATCCACTATCTTGACCGGACTCCCCATCACATATGGAGATCTCTATACCGGAGAAACTCAGTGCAGAGACAATCGACAAGTAATCCTTTCATTCTCGAAAATATCCGGTCTTCAACCACCGTCTTCAAATGCACTCCAATTTCGTCGTATCATTATTCGGAATGAGTTTTACGACATAATATTCTTTCCTGGTTTAACCGAATAAAAAGCGCTTATTTTAAAACACGTGGATATATGTAAGTCATAAAGATTCACCATTAAGATTCGATGTGGGTTTCGGATAACCAATTGGAATCCGACTCCCTATTGTATCGAAATTCAAATGCCGTTTAAAGGCCAACAGTTTTCACATTCACACAGAAATATATCACAGATGCCACATCTCAAAGCAAAGCAATTCATATCACAAATTATCACAATCACATATCAGAGATATCAACCAAATCAAGGTATTCAATAATAATCCAATTATTTATAAGCAAGATTAATTAATCGTGTGATTATAATTAATTAATCACATAAATTACTTTCATTAATCATCCTTAATTAATGATTAATTATCCTTAATTGTAAATTAATTAATCCTTAATTATAAATAAATAAATCTTAATTATTTATTAATTATCCTTAATAATTATTGAATTAACCTTTAATCATCAATTAATAAATGAATTAATTATTCCTTAATTACTATCATTAAGTAATTATCTTTTAATTACTGTTATTAATGAATTAATCTTTAATTACTTAAACTTTAATTAATTAATTAAAAGATAAATCATTTATTTTAATTAATAACTTAATTATGATCAAAATCTTTAATTAATAAACCTCATAATTAATCATCATTAATATATATATATATATATATATATATATATATATAATTCAAGAGATTAAGGTTAATTAAAAATTAAAAACAATATTTCATCTAAATTAATTCTTTTATAATAGAGAATTTATTTATAAATAATGTCACATAATTAAAATATGAAACTTAATTACTTTAAAATAATTTACTTTTAAACCTTAAACAAAATAATTATTCAAAAGAATAAGTTAAACATGTTTAAATTTGAATTTGGTTTAAAATTTGAAAAATGTTTATACCAACCCGAGATCGACTCGAGTGTTACCCTGAGCCAAAACCAAAATTCCCTGAGTCATGCCCAAGTAAAACCCCTCCCCTTTTCTTTTATACTTTGTTTTTATTTTAAAAAAAGTTCAAACCTCTTTAGCTCGTGCTAACCCACACGAATTCCCGAACCAAAACTCGAGCCAGTAACCCATTACCCCGAGATCGACTTCGAGTCACAACCTTTCTTCCTCAACCCATGCAACTGACACAAACCTAGCACCGTCCACATGCACAGGTGAACTGGCCACCTTCGACCGACGCTCCGACCTTCAACACATTGGCAACGATCTACTCATGCCCTCAGACCACCCATATCGATGATCACACATGCAAATCAAAATCGAGTATTTAAACTACCTACTGGAACAAACGCAGACACCAAAATCACCTAGTACTTCAATCTCTGACCATCAGAGGTCACGCGAACGTACCCGAAGCTTCATCGATGTCCAACGCCTCGATTCCCCCATCTCTAGCTACCTCTGATCCACTGATGACACTGCAGTTTATCGAACTCCGACCAATGCTAAAACGTGAGCTAAAACCCTAGATTATCAACGTTCGGCCACGACGATGTTCAGGAATTTTCCTGATCATTTTTTCCGAGCTCGTCCATCACCCGGCTACCCTCGGCCATGATCCCGAGACCACCACTACTACCGATCGCCAGAATTTTCCACAAACCAAGATCGATCAACTTGCCAATTCTCCATGAATTCTTACTTAAAAATTATGATTCCACTTTTAAAAATCATTATTTTCGAAAATGTTTCATATGGTATACCTGAAACCAGAAATTATGATGTTTGAAATTCCAACATATTTTTAGTTTGCCTATATTCATTGATTTTCAGAAAATACATCAATCAATTAGGCTTGAAATTGTTTTTAAAAGATAAAACATGATTATACAAACATGTTTTTTTTAGATCTTGAAGTCTAACAAGAATCAGAAAAGGAGAATTTGAAGTTTTGAACAGGTTTTTGAAACCTGGAACCAAACAGAGGCAATATGCCTGATATCTGACATGCATAGTATATATCCATATTTTTGTATATATACAACTATAATTCAAAGCTTCATTTCAACATAAATCACTATATAAAGTCAAAGATTGCATCAAAGAAATTTACTACCTGGTAAAGAAGTAAACAAAAAGCTTTTTTTTGTTAAGCCTAGCAGTTGTTTGAAATTGAAAACTGGGTTCTTTGATCTGATTTGCAACTTGATTTTGAATTGATTTTATATTGAGTCTGCTTGATCTTTACTTGCTTAAGTTGTTGAAGTTGAAATTTTTTTTCAGGTTGAAACTGAAGTTGTTGTTGAGCTTTGATCTTGAATTTGAACTTGATTTACTGGAATTTGTTTTTGTTTGTTTTAGTTTAAATGTTGAAGATGTTGTTTTGTTTTGATCTTTTATGGTTTGAGTTTTACAGGCTTTTGATTTCTTACTTAAGTCTTTGTTTTGAATCACATGAAAGAAGATAAAGGAGTAGAAGAGGTAGTATATATATAGCTTTATTTCTCTTATTCATTATTTTTCCAAATAAAAGCAAATTATAACACTTGTAAATATGCATGAGATATTGAGTTAACACTTGTAATTACTTATGTTAAATTTTTAACACTTGTTAACTTCATGTCTTAATCTCTTGCACTTGTAATTTTCTATATTAAAAATAGTTTTATATAATTTATATATATAACATTTTATTTAGTTTATATATATATATATATATGTTTTATAAATTTATATCTTTATTAAATACATTTCCTTATACTAATTTTTATATAAAATTTCAAAGAATAAAAAATCATATATATATATATATATTATTTTTAAATCCACAAATTTGTACATGTAAATCAATACTTCAAATTAATTTCAAATTAGTTTCAGAAATTTATATTAATTACCAAATTAAATTTGATTCAAAAACGGGATCGTTAGAAAATACTTACATATTTGATGTTTGGTGGTATCTATGATATAACTTAGATAAGTTAAACCCAAATTTAATGTTCCATTTTAGTCGTTGAGCCTCCATTTGGTTTTGTAAAGTGAATATATTTTTCTTTTGAAATGTTCTTTAAAGTTATTCTATTTTGAACAAGATATTTGAAGAATTATTTGATAATTGTTTGAGATGTTTTGTAAATGATTTTGTGTATTTAGAAAAGGAGTCTTAGAAATGGTTTTGAATGTTTATACAAAGATTTTATAAATGGATTTGAATGTCTATAAAGAGAAGTTTTATGCAAGGTTTGAAAGTTTATAAAGAATTTATATAACCAGTTTGAATAATTATAAAGTGTTCATAAATAAGTATATGAATGTTGATAAATGTTTGGGAAAAGAGATTTAATAAATGAAAAATAGTTTGAGGCTTAATGATTACTTTAGGTTAATAAATCTCTAGATTTTGTTGTTGTTATTTGATAGTTAAATAACAGACTATCAAATGTGACCTAATTTAATTAGGAAGTATGAATGTAAGTTCGAGTTCCATGGTGAGGATTCGAATAATTACTTCTAAAAGAACTAGGAATGAGTCAACCAGAAATTATCGGTTGTTGGTACGGAGAGACCGGGATCGGATTTATATATCTTAAAACCACCCCGAACCAACATGTACGTTCGAATGGAAGGCATCTTGATGATGATTGAAGACGGTGCTCTTTGAAGTGCAAGGTCTACTGCTACTAATCCTAAGGGTGATTCCAAAATGAATGTAGTAGAGTTAGTGTGTGACGACCGCCCATGACTCCCGCACTAAAACAAGAGAAAAGAGCGCTGAAAAGCGTGCCAGGCAGCCATGGACGATAGTCAGGGTAAAATAAAACAGAAACTCCATCGCATAACTCACAGCGCATGGATAAAATACAATAGAGAAATATATATATAGTGAAGCTTCATAACAGGAAATCATCATATAAGCATCACAGTAGTTTGATACAATCATCCAAGCAAATCCATACATCAAAGCCTCACTACATAGCACTCAGAATATATACAAGCAGCGGAACACCCAGTACAAATAGTAAGAAAACTAATATGCAAAGCCTCCTGCTCGTCTTCGTCATCATCAGCGTAGATCTCCAAAAACAGCACCTGTCACCTGCTACCTAGTCTGCCCATCCCAACATGGATGAACAGCCCAAGGTAATAAGAGGAGACATAAAACCTTGAGTCAGACAAAGTCTTAGTGAGCAGTAAATCAACTATCAAACATACCAAAAGAGCATAAGGGATAAAAGGAATAGGAACCAAACCATCCCACTCCACCTCTTTCTACAGTGATAGCCCCCAGACTCACACTAAGGAGAAGCAAGTATAACATAGCATACAATTAAGGAAAAGAAATAACCACTCGAGTCAAGGACGATGTTTTCCAAATACAAACCCCCAAGGCCTAAACCAAGATCAGATAAGCACCCAGAAAACACCGCTCTTGAGACCGAATGATGATACAACCAAACATCCATGACTCTGGCTATCACTGTTATCATTGCCTTGATATCACCGTTAGTTGAATGACCACCTGTCAAGGGCTAATGGTAACCCCGGTTCTAGGCATAGCTCCGCACGTCATCGTGACCCGTGCCTAGGACTTACCTACTCTGCCCAGAGTACTCAACTACCTACCTGTAGTCTTTTGGGTGTCCCGACTACCTACCTGTAGTCGTTTTGGGCGCCCCATGTACTCTTGCTTTTGAGCATGCTAGAACCTTCAACAACGATGAGATCCAAGCCTCCTAGTCATCCTCCTCGATGACTATTCTCATACTAGCTCAAGCTACCTCCCGAGCAATCCATTACCAACCAACTTGAACCATCACTCGAGTTATCAACATGCTTGGAATGATCCCTGCCTGGATTACGCCAAGTCTACATCACATCATACTTCGCTTTATCATACCATAGCAAAGTCTCAACTCAACAACATGGTTTGCCTCATCGCATCATGGCAAAGTTCCATCTCAACATCATTCAATCCATACATATGAGCTTCAACATCCGCCTCATATACCTTTAGCAGCTTTCACCATTCAAGAGCCTCTTCTATAGCTTTTGAATCATCTTTGACCATACTTGTCCAAATCTATCAACTAGATAGCTCATTCACGACAATCAATCAAGGCAAACATTAATCCAAACAAATAAATATTCAATCAAGATCTAATTAGGCATTTATAACTAAAATGGCAATTTCGTAAATAAATGAGCATAGAACTAACATTCATGAATCATGGGTTTTTAGCATAGATCTAGCAAATATAAAACATGGGTTTTGTTTCTATAACTTAATAAATGAACTTGCATAGGTAAACATCTTCACAAACAATGGATCTACACTTGGATCTAAGAAAAATGCACAAAATCACTATCTACAACACTCCAACAAACCACCAATCCAATATACTCCTTTGGGTCCGCGTGAGAGATAACTACCACTCACCAAATCACCTAAACACCTCAAAACTAAACACTTCAGATCTGGACAGCGAAGATCAAGGCTTGATCCGGCGAAATCTCGCTTAAAACGATGAAATCTAACTTCGTTGGATGAAGATCTTCAACTTTGGTCCTTGAATCTTTGATCTCGATCTTCGATCTTGGATGGATGTTAGAACTAGATTGGAATGGAGAAAAGAAGATGAAGAAATGTTGTAGTCGAGCTCTCAAAATGGCAGCACTTCGTCGCTTCCAAAATCAGTACCAAAAAGTGAGCCAAAGCCCTCTATTTATAGGCTGAAATCTCCCTGACTCGGCCGCTCTTAAGTCGTTGCCGACTCATCTCCCTGAGTCGCCCCCGACCTAAAACTTACGACTCATGCCACTTGCCGACTCAACATAGCATGCTTCAACACGGCTCACGACCTATACGACTCAACCCCAAGACACTACACAACACACACACAGGGTCACACGACCTACCGACCCAACCAAACACGGCACAGCATGCTAACGACTCAAGCCCCTGCCGACTTAACAACACACACGACTCAATTAACATGCCGACTCAACTACACTAAGCTATACTGGGTACTTGCCGACCTAACTAGGTGACGACCTAACAACCTATTCAAACTGCCGACCTAACTACACATGGGATAACACACTCTGCCGACCCAAGCCTTAGGTCGTTTTCCCCTTAACTCGGTCATATGACTCAGCAGCCTAAAACATTACCGACCTAACTATCATACGACCTATCCCTCTAGGTCGTTAACCCTTAAGTCGGTCACCCTATAGGTCGGTCCAAACCTTAAGTCGTAACTCCTCTATCTCGCTAGCTCGTCCAATTCATTTCTTAACCCGGTAACTCCTAGGTCGGCCAGTTTCTATGAGTCGTTAACTACCCTGACTCGGTTCAAACCTATAGGTCATGACTCAGCAACTGACTAACTCGGCCACTTACTAAAGTCGTCTACGACTTACTATAGGTCGGTCACCATCTTAACTCGTTCAACGTACTAAAGTTGTAACTCGTGCACGACCCAACTCGGCTAAGCCTATGAGTCGGTCACAACTCGACACTTAAACACACGAGTTACTCTCCATACGACTCAGGCTAGAGACAACATAAACAACACTAACGACCTGTAAATTCTACGATCTATTGGTACGTAAAATACGGGTCGTTACATTCTCTCCCCCTTAGGAATTTCGCCCCCGAAATTCCAAGCAATCAGCAGCAATCAAAATTATTCCGCATGTCTATCATCCACAGCAATCAACAAACCATGCATCCAATTCTAGCCTAGCATGCAGAATTCTAAGACTTAGAACAAGCTACAAATTCATGAGATGTCACGACACTTTAGGGCCATACCTCGAAGAGTTCTGGATGAGCTACCTTCATCCTCTCTTCCTCCTCCCACGTACAGTCGTTAACATCATCACTCCATTGTATCTTGAGCAACGTAATCGTCTTCCTCCTAAGCTGTTTCGTGTCGGTCTCAACAACACGAAGCGGCTTACGAGGTCTTCTAACCACTGGATCAACCTCTAAATCTTCACAGCTATCAGCAGAAACCACCGTAGTTGGGTCATGCACATACTTCCGTAGATAAGATACATGAAAAACATTGTGCACACCCGCCATCTTTTCCGGTAATTCCAATCTATAAGCGAGCTTTCCAATTCGCTCGATAATCGGGAATGGTCCAACAAATCTCGGAGTTAACTTTCCTTTCTTCCCGAATCTAATAGCACTCTTTAATGGAGAAATCTTCACAAAAACCATCTCACCTACGACGAATTCCAAATCCTTTCGACGATTATCGGCATAACTCTTCTGACGATCTTGGGCTGCCTTCATTCGTTGCCGAATGATCTCTATACAATCCGAAGTCTGTCGAATCATCTCTGGCCCAAGTATCAACTTTTCTCCAGTTTCCAACCAACATGTCGGAGAGTTACACGGTCTTCCATATAATGCCTCATATGGTGCCATACCAATACTCGACTGATAACTGTTATTATAAGCAAATTCCACCAAATGAAGATGATCTTCCCATGATCCTCCGAAGTCCAAAACACAAGCTCTGAGAAGATCTTCCAAAACTCGGTTGACTCTTTCAGTCTGACCATCTGTTTGAGGGTGATAAGCTGTACTCAAACACAACTCGGTTCCCAAAACTTCCTGGAAGCTCTTCCAAAATCCACTAGTGAACAATGGGTCTCGATCGCTCACTATACTCTTCGGAATACCATGGAATCGAACTATCCACTTAACATACAACTCAGCCAACTTCGATGCAGTCCTAGTTGATCGAACAGGAATGAACCTTGCACTCTTGGTCAAACGATCTACTATGACCCAAATTCCTTCATTTCCTGCTCTTGTCCTAGGTAGACCATCGATAAAGTCCATCGACACTTGCTCCCACTTCCATGTAGGAACTTCTAATGGCTGAAGTAATCCACTGGGCTTCTTCTGCTCAGCTTTCACTAACTGACAGTTCATACACTTGGAAATAAAATTTCCAACATCCTTCTTCATACCTTCCCAGTAGTAGGCTCTCTTCATGTCCCGATACATCTTATTTCCACCTGGATGAATCGTCAACTTCGAGTGATGACTTTCCCTTAGAACTTCATCTCTCAATCCGTCTATATCGGGAACAACCAGTCGTCCTTGCTTTCGAAGCCGACCCTCTCGATCGATCTCGAATCCTTTATCCTTCTCTGGTTCCAATCCAGATTCCAAACCACGGATAATCCTGACAAGCTTATCGTCTTGCTTTTGGCTCTCGCCAATCCTTTCCACAAGAGTAGGTCTTATCGATAAGTTTGCCAACATCTCAGGTTCCAATTCACATCTAGGCCTGAAGTCAAACTCAGCCAAATACTCGAGACTCTTCCACTCCGAAAACATGGCTCCCAATCCTGCATGTCTTCGACTTAACGCATCTGCCACTGCGTTTCCTTTTCCCGGAGTATAGGCTATACCAAAATCATATGATGCTAGGAACTCTAGCCATCTTTGCTGTCGAAGATTCAAATCCTTTTGGGAGAACAGATACTTCAACGACTTATGATCCGTAAACAACTCGAATCTAACTCCCAATAGATAATGTCTCCACATCTTCAAAGCAAACACAATTGCCGCTAACTCCAAATCATGAGTCGGATAATTCCTTTCATGCGGCTTCAGTTGTCGACTAGCATACGCAACAACTTTATCTTTCTGCATTAGCACTGCTCCAAGTCCAGTGCCACATGCATCGGTGTAAACCACCATCTCATCATTCCCACTTGGAATAGTCAAAACAGGAGCACTCGTCAGTCGCTCTTTTAGGATTTCAAAAGCTTGCTCACACTTAGCATCCCATCTGAACACTTGGTTCTTTTTCGTCAATCCTGTTAACGGTGCAGCTATCTTGGAAAAGTCTTTGATAAACCGACGATAATATCCTGCTAATCCAAGAAAACTCCTCACATCAGATGCATTCTTAGGTCTAACCCAATCCTGGATTGCTGCCACCTTAGCGGGATCAACCGCTATTCCATTTCTAGAGATAACATGGCCTAAGAACCTCACTTCACTCTTCCAGAAGTGACACTTCGAAAACTTAGCCTTCAGCTGATGTTTCCGCAAGATTTCCAAAACAATCCTTAAGTGCGTCTTGTGCTCTTCTTCAGTTCTGGAGTAAACCAAAATATCATCCACGAACACAAGTACAAATTTATTCAACTGATCTCTGAACACTCTATTCATAAGATCCACAAAATATGCTGGCGCGTTAGTCAATCCAAACGGCATTACCAGCCACTCATAAAATCCGGATGGTGTCCTGAAAGCAGTCTTCGGCACACTATCCTTTGCCACTCTCAACTGGTGAAATCCCGTTGCCAAATCCATCTGAGAAAACACCTTAGCCTCGTGAAGCTGATCAAACAAGTCATCTATTCTCGGCAATGGATACTTGTTCTTCCTAGTCAACTTATTCAGCTCACGATAATCCACACACAACCTCAACGATCCATCCGCTTTGGTTGCGAACACAACTGGTGCACCCCATTCGGACACACTTCTCCGAATGAATCCTTTCTACAAAAGGTCATCAACCTGCACCCTCAACTCTAGCTGCTCCCTAGGCGCCATCCGCCTAAGAGGCATCACAACAGGTCTGGCTCCCTCAACTAGATCGATACGAAACTCGATCTCCCTATGCGGCGGCAACCCTTTGACTTCGTCAAAGACATCCTCAAATCCATTCACAATAGGCACTGATGACAGTCCATCCCGTGGAACAACCAGCGAATACATGAAGCTCATGAAGACGCCTTCCTCATGCTTACATCGTATCACAACCTTTCGCCCTTCCACATTCCCGACTGTCACCTCCAGCCTCTCACAATCAATCCTAGCCGCATAATTCCTAAGCCAGTCCATACCCAAAATAATTCCGAACCCCGCAAAGTTCAGAACAAAGCAATCACAAACAAACGAGCAATCATGACTCGACACAACTAGACCATGGCATACCATACACAAACATGACGAACCCCCAACTGGATTAGTCACAACCAATGGCCTATCAACAATATCCGGTCTCAAACCTAACCGGTCTACCAAATCATTACAAACAAAAGAATGCGACGCTCCAGTATCAAACAACACTCTAACTGGAACACCACAGATAGAAAGAGTACCTTGAACCACCACACTCTTCCCCTTTTCTTCAGCAGTAGGAGCTTTTGAAGACGACGACACAACTCCCAAAGCATAAGCTTGCACAATCTGCCTATCTTTCCTCGGCTCTGGGCAATCCTTCTTGATATGTCCCAGCTTATCACAGTTATAACACTTTCCCGGCACCTTGGGATTCTTACAATCTTTGTAAAGATGGCCCTTCTGTTGGCAGTTATAACAAGTCACTTCGCCTTTCGGCTTCTTCTGGCCATCCTTACCCTTCTGCTGCTGCTGCTTCCTCCTCTTATTGCCATTCTGGTGTGGTTTAGATCCTTCCCTGGTTACAGCAACAACAGAACTTTCCTTAGGAAACAAACTCTCATGCCTAAGGGCTTTCTCCACAAGCTTCTCAAATGGATCGTCCAAATGATCCACTAACTGTCTCCCAAGATAAGCATCCAGACCAGTCACAAACTTCTCATTCTTTTGATAGGGAGAATCAATGTACGATCTGGCATACTTGGACAAAGCTTCAAACTCAGAAATATACTCAAGAACTGGTCTCCCACCTTGCTTGAGCTCTACAAACCTCTTGAACAAAACAGACTTCTGAGCCGTAGAGATGAACTTGGCTTCAAATCTAACTTGGAATTGCTCCCAAGTAATCTCTTCTTCTGGGGTATCAATGGTGATAGAATTCCACCAATCAGCAGCTCTTCCCTGAAGCTGTCTCGATGCAAGCTTTCTCTTAGTTGCATCCTCAATCCCTAAGTCACCAAAGATCCTTCGACATGCATCAATCCATCTCTGCACCTCAATAGTCGACTCCGTCCCCAAGAAAGCTTTTCCTCCAAGAGAAGTATAATCCTTGCAAAGCTTAGCAAAATCCACCGGTCTTGGAGCTTGAACTTGAACTCCCACATCCACTGATGATCCTGAAGCTGGTATCCTTCTCATGATCGAAGTCATCATCGCTTCGAACATAGTTCCATAATCAACAGCTCCTTCATCAGCACGGCTTTCCCTTGCAGCTGGTCTCCCTCTTCGACTCATCCTTAATATCTGTAATAAGAATGATTAGAACACCTTAAGAAACAACTACATAAGGAGTTCAAATCCTTCTAGGCTACCATATTATATATAGTAATCATCCATCAAAATACAATTACGTCTCTCGTACGTAGTTACGTCAGCGAGCGTTGGCTAAAATCGATTAACCAAAGCTCTGATACCAAATGTGACGACCGCCCATGACTCCCGCACTAAAACAAGAGAAAAGAGCGCTGAAAAGCGTGCCAGGCAGCCATGGACGATAGTCAGGGTAAAATAAAACAGAAACTCCATCGCATAACTCACAGCGCATGGATAAAATACAATAGAGAAATATATATATAGTGAAGCTTCATAACAGGAAATCATCATATAAGCATCACAGTAGTTTGATACAATCATCCAAGCAAATCCATACATCAAAGCCTCACTACATAGCACTCAGAATATATACAAGCAGCGGAACACCCAGTACAAATAGTAAGAAAACTAATATGCAAAGCCTCCTGCTCGTCTTCGTCATCATCAGCGTAGATCTCCAAAAACAGCACCTGTCACCTGCTACCTAGTCTGCCCATCCCAACATGGATGAACAGCCCAAGGTAATAAGAGGAGACATAAAACCTTGAGTCAGACAAAGTCTTAGTGAGCAGTAAATCAACTATCAAACATACCAAAAGAGCATAAGGGATAAAAGGAATAGGAACCAAACCATCCCACTCCACCTCTTTCTACAGTGATAGCCCCCAGACTCACACTAAGGAGAAGCAAGTATAACATAGCATACAATTAAGGAAAAGAAATAACCACTCGAGTCAAGGACGATGTTTTCCAAATACAAACCCCCAAGGCCTAAACCAAGATCAGATAAGCACCCAGAAAACACCGCTCTTGAGACCGAATGATGATACAACCAAACATCCATGACTCTGGCTATCACTGTTATCATTGCCTTGATATCACCGTTAGTTGAATGACCACCTGTCAAGGGCTAATGGTAACCCCGGTTCTAGGCATAGCTCCGCACGTCATCGTGACCCGTGCCTAGGACTTACCTACTCTGCCCAGAGTACTCAACTACCTACCTGTAGTCTTTTGGGTGTCCCGACTACCTACCTGTAGTCGTTTTGGGCGCCCCATGTACTCTTGCTTTTGAGCATGCTAGAACCTTCAACAACGATGAGATCCAAGCCTCCTAGTCATCCTCCTCGATGACTATTCTC
Source organism: Allium cepa (assembly GCA_030765085.1). Classification (NCBI taxonomy): domain Eukaryota; kingdom Viridiplantae; phylum Streptophyta; class Magnoliopsida; order Asparagales; family Amaryllidaceae; genus Allium; species Allium cepa. The sequence continues at coordinate 252,331,433 of CM060943.1, forward strand.
ATACTAGCTCAAGCTACCTCCCGAGCAATCCATTACCAACCAACTTGAACCATCCCTCGAGTTATCAACATGCTTGGAATGATCCCTGCCTGGATTACGCCAAGTCTACATCACATCATACTTCGCTTTATCATACCATAGCAAAGTCTCAACTCAACAACATGGTTTGCCTCATCGCATCATGGCAAAGTTCCATCTCAACATCATTCAATCCATACATATGAGCTTCATCATCCGCCTCATATTCCTTTAGCAGCTTTCACCATTCAAGAGCCTCTTCTATAGCTTTTGAATCATCTTTGACCATACTTGTCCAAATCTATCAACTAGATAGCTCATTCACGACAATCAATCAAGGCAAACATTAATCCAAACAAATAAATATTCAATCAAGATCTAATTAGGCATTTATAACTAAAATGGCAATTTCGTAAATAAATGAGCATAGAACTAACATTCATGAATCATGGGTTTTTAGCATAGATCTAGCAAATATAAAACATGGGTTTTGTTTCTATAACTTAATAAATGAACTTGCATAGGTAAACATCTTCACAAACAATGGATCTACACTTGGATCTAAGAAAAATGCACAAAATCACTATCTACAACACTCCAACAAACCACCAATCCAATATACTCCTTTGGGTCCGCGTGAGAGATAACTACCACTCACCAAATCACCTAAACACCTCAAAACTAAACACTTCAGATCTGGACAGCGAAGATCAAGGCTTGATCCGGCGAAATCTCGCTTAAAACGATGAAATCTAACTTCGTTGGATGAAGATCTTCAACTTTGGTCCTTGAATCTTTGATCTCGATCTTCGATCTTGGATGGATGTTAGAACTAGATTGGAATGGAGAAAAGAAGATGAAGAAATGTTGTAGTCGAGCTCTCAAAATGGCAGCACTTCGTCGCTTCCAAAATCAGTACCAAAAAGTGAGCCAAAGCCCTCTATTTATAGGCTGAAATCTCCCTGACTCGGCCGCTCTTAAGTCGTTGCCGACTCATCTCCCTGAGTCGCCCCCGACCTAAAACTTACGACTCATGCCACTTGCCGACTCAACACAGCATGCTTCAACACGGCTCACGACCTATACGACTCAACCCCAAGACACTACACAACACACACACAGGGTCACACGACCTACCGACCCAACCAAACACGGCACAGCATGCTAACGACTCAAGCCCCTGCCGACTTAACAACACACACGACTCAATTAACATGCCGACTCAACTACACTAAGCTATACTGGGTACTTGCCGACCTAACTAGGTGACGACCTAACAACCTATTCAAACTGCCGACCTAACTACACATGGGATAACACACTCTGCCGACCCAAGCCTTAGGTCGTTTTCCCCTTAACTCGGTCATATGACTCAGCAGCCTAAAACATTACCGACCTAACTATCATACGACCTATCCCTCTAGGTCGTTAACCCTTAAGTCGGTCACCCTATAGGTCGGTCCAAACCTTAAGTCGTAACTCCTCTATCTCGCTAGCTCGTCCAATTCATTTCTTAACCCGGTAACTCCTAGGTCGGCCAGTTTCTATGAGTCGTTAACTACCCTGACTCGGTTCAAACCTATAGGTCATGACTCAGCAACTGACTAACTCGGCCACTTACTAAAGTCGTCTACGACTTACTATAGGTCGGTCACCATCTTAACTCGTTCAACGTACTAAAGTTGTAACTCGTGCACGACCCAACTCGGCTAAGCCTATGAGTCGGTCACAACTCGACACTTAAACACACGAGTTACTCTCCATACGACTCAGGCTAGAGACAACATAAACAACACTAACGACCTGTAAATTCTACGATCTATTGGTACGTAAAATACGGGTCGTTACATAGTGCCTTTGGTTTCGTTCAAATCCAGAACAAACTTGTATGGATGAATGCTGGCATTGCATTGACACTTGGAGGGCAGTGTTAGCATTCCAAGATGGATTGCTATTCAGAAAGGTAAACCATAGCCTTAAGCCTTATAACCGGGAGGAATGGCCAAAACCGTGCATGCAACAGAGCTATGTGGTTAGCTACAATTAGAAGCGGTCACCCCATTGTAGATGTCCCTTCCAAAGTTGGTTTGCATGCAAACACCGTGGTAGTATAAGGCCTTGGTGTAAAAAGGGTGAGGTAATCCAGTCTGCCTTATTAAAGGGGCAGCAAGCTCCGTGTTAGCATTAGTTCATTTTCTAGAGGTGTATCATCGAAAGGTAGTGCCTTGGAATCCAATCTCCAATACATGCCTTACATTTTTTAATTGTAGGGCCTAGTATGTTAGAATGTGAGATGTAAGCATTTTAGTTATTTTATCTATTTATTTAAACCTAGACACTATGATAATATCAATGGATTTTGATATAAAATGTTTTGGTTATCGTAAGGTAAAACCCTTTCATTTTTATATGTGGGGTGGTACTTACGAGATACCCTTTGTGAAAAGTTTTCAAATATAAAAATCAGTTTGGTTGTTACTTATTATCGAGTTTTATTCACGCGGGTTTACCAAACTGACCCGGGCATTATTCCATGTAATGCTCTGGTCAGAACAAAAATGTTTTTCCTAGGTTAGTTGCATACTTTGGAGTTGGAGAGGAGCTGGATGATCTAGACATATTCACGTATATTTTTCTTTCGCTGTATTATAGAGTCTGTATGTTTGTCAATGTAAGGACAGGTTTCTATAATCGTTCAAATTTAGGATAAATATAGTGTATTCTGGTATTGTATATATGAATAAAGTTGTTTCCATTTCGTAAAGATCATTGATGTATTATATATTATTTAATGCATTGTGAAATTCTGTGTTGTTTAATTTTTTTCTATCTTCTACCTTCTTCTCTCACCCTAACAAATCAGTATTTTCGGCACTTGAGTGTCCGGCATATAATACTGTGGACGTATTAGTGTCGATTTTTGAAGGTCGAAAATCTGGTTCGTTACAACTCCACCCCACCAATATTTTTGGTAGACTTCTCTTTGATTCCGATGGCACTTTCTCTTCTTTTTCTCACTCCAAAGCCCCTTAAAATTGCTCCTTTCTTCCTATAGGGCTCGGCCTAGACATGGGGACGACGAAAGAGCTCACGGCCAATGTTACGGATAGTGGTGCTTTCGGCCAACCATGGGGAGTGGTGGTTGTGGGTTATGTTGAGGAAGAGGTGTCTTTTGAAGTGTTTTTGAGATGGTTTGATATGTATATACACTAATTGTGACATCCCGGAAATTTGGGGCAATATCAATTTAGTAATCTACATTAAAAATTAAATTGATTTGATAATATTTGTTAATAATATTTAAATTGATTTAATAATCTTCTTTTAAAATAAATATTTAACTGATGATTTATCTTTAAAAAGCTAGTAAATTGTTTTCTAATAATATATATATATATATATCTGTGTGTATATAATCTAAAGATCAGTTTTAAAATTTAATAAATAAGAATTTGTTTTCAAATTCTAATGTTTTGATAATTTGCAATTTGGTTTAAAATATAGCTATTAAATAAATAATAATTTGGTTTTAAACTATACTAAAGATAAATTTAAAATTTGTTTAAATGATTTTGACTTAAATCTAAATTTAACAAAGGTTGTTTTGTTTTTGTTTAAATATGGTTGATAAAATAAGTAATTTATTTATGTAGTGATTTCATTTATGAATTATTTTAATTTAATAATGAGTTATTTTTTTAAACAATAATAATAATGTAATATCTTTACAATGGATTTTAAATAAATAGGAATTGTTATTTTAAACTTATGTTTATATATATACACGTATTTTGGAAAGCTATGATTTAAAATAAAATCTTTCAACAATATTTAAAAATAAGACAAACTTTATAAATATGAAACATAAGAGTAAACCAAGTATATGGTTATAAAATAAGTCTGAATACATAAACTTAAGAAATTGTGATATTAACATAAGGATAAGAAACAATAAGTAAATAAAGTAATAAACCAAACAAATGACTAAAATAATTTTTATAATATGTATGTAAAATACAAAGGCAAGTAATCATGTCTATAAAATAGATATGCGGGTAATCAAAGTAAAGTGTTTCAGGCAGGTAGAATATGTTTGTAGCTGTAAGCAACTATGCAGGCAAGACAAGAAGTGAAAATATAAAATGTGCCTGTAAAATGATTATGCAAGAACAATGTATGAATAAAAATAAGACAAGAAATCAAACCAGACTTTGTATAAATATGTAGGTAGCCTGTAAATTAAGATGCAAGCAAGTAGTAAAAGAAATGCAAAGTTAAGAAACAAAATAAAGTACAAAACATATGCAGGAAGCTTGTAAATAAAGATTCAGACAAGTATGAACATGAAGTAATAAGAAGTTAAACCAGGCATTGTAAATATGAAAGTAGCCTGTAAAGTGGTATGCAAAGTAAAAGAAATAAATAAATAAAAAATAAATAAATAAATAAATAAAATAAGGCTTCTAGGTAAGTAATATAGGTGTGTAGCCTGTAGATAAAAATGCAAGGCAAGGAAATACAAAGTAAATTAATATATCTATGTACATAAAGTACTTAAACATTAAATGCTAGTACAACTTAAGTCAGTTCGAATTGCTTAAAAATCATCTCAGCCTCCTAATTAAAAAGATCTTGCCTGATAAAACAAGAATAAACAGTGTACCAGGCAAATATGCAAACCCAGATAACAGCTACATTATGCAAATTTATCTTTCTATATATACATATCTCCCAATTCATTCTAAACATATCAAAACAGAGGAAAATTATATTTCAAGCCTCTTTATTTTTATACAAACTCAAATATAAACTGAAACCATTATTCAATAATAAGTAAACAAGATGAAATAAACAGGAAGATCAAAGCAAAAATATTTTACAGTTTCAGAAGTTCAAAACAGTTTTCAAAGCTCTGTCTTCATTCTTCGAATCAGTGAGTAACATATTTTTTTTAAAATAACTTAAGTTTAAACTTGTTGCATGTTAATATTTGAAGGCTTAAAAATATTTGTGTGAATATTTATGTGTTTATTTCTCTGTGTATTCGTGAGATGTAATATCAGCATATTGTATACCCTGTAAGACCATCCTGTTTATAATTCTCAAGTTCATATCTGATTTCAAAAATCATTACTGCTTGATCTATTGATTGTTAGGACTTAGCATCTAAACAACATTTGTTTGTTTGATTATAAAGTTAAGTTTAAAAATTTAATTAAGTTAAGATAACTTTAACCTTTCTCTGCAAATCAAAATCTATCAGGAAGGTTTGAATTTGTGAAAAATTCAAACGCGTGAATTTAGTAATTCAGGAACATGAACTGAACCCTTATACTAAACAATGATTTTAGAGAGTAAGATTTCATTTTTTAGTTGAGCTTTGAACATGCTTTACGGGGTTGATCAATTCGAGCATTTTGGGTTGCCTCTGGAAGGATCGATGATCGAAATTGTTGAGGTTTGTTCTGGAGGTAGATGGGTGATCGGGTAGGCCAGGAAAATTGGCAGGAAGTTGATCTATGACTGGAGGTGACGATGGTGGCTAGTTTTATTTTCTAGACCTAGTCTTGACTATGGCTAGAAATTTGATCGTTTCGAGGCCAAGGAGGGATCGAGTTCGATGGAACTCTGGGGGATGGTTGCGGGGACGTGGTCGAAGCTGTAGCCGGAGGTGGTGGTACTCCGGTGGTCGGAGTTTGAATTGCGGTGGAGTTTCCAGGTTTCGAGAAGGGGAGCATGCTTGTGGTTCCAGGTTTGGATTTCGAACCCATTTTCGATTTGAGTTGCCATGATGATTTTGAGTGGTCGTGATCGTGTCTGGTAGTATCGGCGACGTATTGAAGTTCGTGGAGGTGGCCGGAGGTGGCTGGGGCTACGGTGCACGTGCACCGTGCCATTGAAATGCTGAGACGTTTGAGGTTGGGGTGTAGGGGTTTTTTTTGGACTCGGGAAAGACTCGAGTTATTCGAGTGTTTAACTCGAAGCATGGGAGGTGAAGACTCGAAGCAAGCTGGGTTTTGTCTCGAGGCAGAGGATGGTTCCAGATTTTAGTAAACCTGATTTTCCCAGGTTTAAATTTTGTTCAAAATTTATCAAAACAGGATTTAAGCTGAGTTTTAAATTTAAGGGTTAAAGTATAAATTCAAATGGAACTTTTGAATCTAAGGTTTTATAAATAAATTTGGATTTTGAATAAAGAATTAAAAATCAAATTTTTAAAATTAAGCTAAACCAAAATTTTAAATTCAAAGTTAACTAATGAATTCAAGTTTCTCTTTAATTCAAATCTGAAATTTAAATCAGTTTTTAAATCTAAATATATAAAACCAGTTAATTAAAATAGTTTTGAAATGTAAATTTGTTTCAAATAAATATTTGAATTGATTTCTGACATAGTTCTTTTTAAAGGGGTTTTGAATGGAAAGTAAAATATTAATGTATTTTGGGAATTTAAATTTAAATAAAGATTTAAGTAGTTGAATTTAAAGGGCTTTCCTTATATAAGTTCATATGTAAGTAATAAATGTTATTTACATTTATTTAAAAGATTATAAATTGAATTTAAATTTAGTTAATGTTAAATAAATAATCATTTTGAATCTTAAATTCAAAATGGAATTTGAATTTAAATTTAAAATGTAATGTTCTAATACACTTTAATGTTAATGAAGTCAATATTAATAAAGAAATAAATTATCTTAGGAATAACTAAGATATTTAAATGATTTAATGAATAAGTTAATTAAGAAATGACTTATGTATTAATAATTTAGATTAATTTATAATTAGAGTTTAATTAAGAAGTAAATTAAGTAATGTTATTAGTTAATGAAGCTAATTAACTAAGGATTATTAATAATTAATTAATGTGATAAATTAGTTTAATTAATTAAGATAATCTTTTGTAAATTGTTAAATGTAATTACTTGATAAAAATAATTAAGAGATTAATTACTTTTTGTAATTAATTTAGATAAAATTATTTGTTTAAGTTAATTAATTTAGTTTAATTAATTTAAGAAAATCATTTGATATATTGATAAGTGTAATTACTTAGTGTATTCAATGGAGCATAATTACTTAAGGAAGTAATTAATGTTAATTACCGAATGTAATTAGTGAAAGATGATGTGTTAATGGAGTAACTTGGATAATTAGTTTTGTAATTAATCAGAGGATTAATTAATGGAGATAATTAATTATGGGATAATTAATGTATTAATATAAGTAATTAATGATAATTAATTAATGGAATGTTATTAATCAAGGGTGATTAATAATTGAGTTAAATTAAAGATGAATCATTTAATGTAATTAGTTTAACCAAAGTAATTTAATTTAAATCTAAATTAGAGATCGTTAATTAATGATGTAATTAAGAACTGATTAATTAAGGAATAATCAATAATGTGGTGATCAATTTATGTAATTAATTAAGAATAAATGTAATTAATTATATTTAATTAATATAAATGAAGTAGTTAAATGTTAATTACTATAAATGATTTAGGATAATTAATCTGTGAAATTAAATAAAGACTAATTACTAATTGTAATTAGAAGATGATTAATCAAAGGTATCTAATCAAGATGAATATCTAGAGATTAATTAATTAATTAATTTGATTGATAATTAATTAATGGTTGTATAAGCAGGATTTATAGATGAAGTAATTAATTTAATTTACTTTAAATTAATTAGTGATAGAAGTAGTTAATTTAATTCATTTTAAATTAATTATAGATTGTGATTTATAAATCATTGCTTATGAATGATATTGATATTTCATTTGATGATTGTGAATTCAGATATGACATGAATAATATCTATGTGATATGGATGCTTGGTTTAAGTATGATAATATTTATTATCTGTCTGGATGATGATATTAATTATCTGTTTATGTTGATGATGTGATTATCTATTGTGATATTGTGAATTATCTATCTGTGTGTATATTGATAATATTGAATTGAACTGTTAAGACTAAATAGACAATTTGGCCTTAAAAGACACGTTTTGGATTTCGATAAGACCCGGATTGGGTTTCCTTATTTGGACATCCGAAAACCACATCGATTCCAAATTAACGATAGGTCGTGAATCTGAAGTGAAGATGAAGATTCAGAGTGCAAGGGTTATTGTCGTTAACTCTGAGGGTGATTCCAAAATGAGTGTAACGAGATAATGCCTTCGGTTTCGTTCGAACCCGGAACGAACTTGTATGGATTGAATGCATTCAGAACATCGTCAGGTGGGCGATGAGCATTCTAAGAAATGTATTCTCTAAAGGTAAATCGCAGCCTCAAGCTTCATCAACCGGGAATGGCTAAAACAGGGGATGTGCAGCAAGGTTAGGTGGGTCATGCCCAAGCAGGACAAGATATTCCCCTGTCTAGATGTCCCTTTATATTCGGTTGTGTGGGCGGTTGATTGCAACAACTGCCGGGGTTATCTTGTTCGGGACCGTTCAGTAAGGAATGGTTCTGGCCTTGTGTTGTAGGGGGGTCGGGAGTGATCCTCGGTACGTTGATTTAGGCCACGTACTGTGACGGACGGTACCCCAATAGCCCTGCCATTGTATGGAATCCAAAATCCAATAAGTGCCAACGGTTTTGATTGTATTACCCACTTTTGTTGCTAGTAGCTGGAATTTAATAGATGTAACAATTTCGGCTATTTTCTATTTACTTGGAAACCCTAGACCTATTATAATATCACTGAATTTCCTATCAAATGTTTTGGTTAGCGTAAGGTAAAAACTTACCCATGTTTATTTGTGAGGAGTCTTACGTGATACTTTTTGTTTTCAAAGGATTTTCAAAATTAAGCAACTTTAACCTGTTACTCACACCAGACCCATGTCTGACCCGGAGTTTATTTCTGTTTTTCCTAAACTCTTGGGTACTCAAATTTTTACGAGTAGCCAAGGGACTCAGGTTATCGTTGACGAATTCTGGAGGAGCAATGGAGAAGGAGGCTTCAGCGTTGTAGATATATACATAGTTCCGCTGTGTTGGTATCTCTGTCTTGCTTTGTGTATCGAGTTGTATTAACTAGACAGGTGTTTATAACTGTCTAGTATGTGTTGTATGATCTGTATAACTTTGATTGATGTTGTATATTATGTAAATACTTATGTGATTAATATAATTTATTCGTTCCGCTGTGAGGTTTTGATGTTGTTATTCTTCTTCTCTATCTTTTCTATTTTCTCACCCCTTTCTTTCTTCAAGACGAAACGGATTTCTGGGCGTAGTAACCCGGGTCGTCACAGTTGGTATCAGAGCACTAGGTTGAGTGAATACCTAGGCTCTTGAGTGATTTCTTTCTTGAGAGAGCGTATTTGTAATTTTGATATATATAAATATATGTTTATTTCTACCTATTGTTGGGTTACCTGTTCAGGTTTTCCAATAAGCTATAAAGATAGGGTAGTGGTGTGTGTAACACGACTACCGATGGTTGGAGTTTGAATATTTGAGGTTGGAAATGTATTTTTCGAGACCGTAGACCTAATACCGTCTCAAGTAAGCTGTGAGTGGAATAAGGATTTCATTAATCTTTGAAGGAAATCTGTTAATATTCGGAGTTCATTTTTGAAGTGTAATTTGGATGAGCTAGAGTTTGGATCTGTCAGTTTGGACAAAAGCAAGGCATGATATCTTGATACATCAAGGTGTAGTAGCTGTGTGATGAGACGTAGTGACTATGGATGTCTTCGAAAATGTTTCTTTGGAACAAGTTAAGGAAGTGTGTCCGCTTCGGTGTTGTGGCTGTATTCAGCAAGATGGTTCTATTTGGTTGAGGTCCGAGTTTCTCGAAGAGCTTTGAATTAGGTAGTGTTTGGCTTTTAAGTCAGTAGTGGAGTTTAGAAGCAGTAGAGTAGTTCCATTCCTTCGATGGATCGGCCACATAAGCGTAAGCTGTTCTGTTTGGTAAAGAGAAAGCAGTATCTTTGGAATTAGGCTGGATTGATCGCAAAAGTGACTTGCGATAGTTTGAGTGTTCTCTTGCGTTTCAAAGATTTTTCTGGATGTCTTCAAGAAGTCAAAGATTTGCTAGCATCTGAAGATTGAGTTTGGTATCGACTGGATTCCAGGAGTGGTACTGATGGATCAGCTTAGTAATAGGATGATTTTTGAGTTTGGTGAAGCAGCTCAGATTTTGGAGGAACTTCTGAGTTTTATTTTTGGATATGTGAACTTTATTATTGGAATGTGTTGTCCAGTCTATGCTTGAGTTCATCTTCAGCATTTTCATCTGTTCAGTCAGAGTTGCACAGTAGAAGCATGGTGGTAGCTGTTTTAGTTTGGAAGCAATTGGATGTTGCAGTGTTTGGATTAGAGAGTTCTACAGGAAATTTTTCAAGATCTTGAGGCCAGATTGGAGTGCACCAGTTTTATCTTTTCCGGATGAGAAAAGTGAGTTCTTTTTTCTGATTTTGGAATAGAGTTTGTGTTCTGAGTTTTGGTAGATCTTGGAAAGATCAATTTGTTGGATTGTCTTTGGTTCAGTTTGTTTCTAAGGATATCAGCAAGAGTTGAGCTGATCAGTAAGGATGAAGGAAGCCCAGGATCGTCCGAAGAGATTTGTGGATAAAGTACGGAGAAATTTGGATTTCGAAGTCGGAGATTCGTTTTTGGATAATGTTTGGTCTTCAGGATTGAATTGTCCATTTGGATAACTGAAATTCATTGTGTTTCACGTATCTCTGAGGGAGTACGTGTAAGATCTATCTCTGGTTGTAGAACCAGCAGTTCTGGGAGTTTTGGTTGTTGATTCAGATTTGTCTGTAGTCTAATATCCTGTCTTGTTTTGTAAATCTAGATAAGTGGGCTCTGTAGCTTAGTAGCTAGATTGTTTGGATTCTATAGGGCGAGTATCCCGGTATTTATATTTGGGAAACTCGAGAAAATTCTATCCGGAATTTTGTCTGGATAGTTAAATTTGTTTGAGTAGATAAATTGGTTGCTATGGTTGTTAGCATATGATTGATATATGCTTTTGTTTAAAATTTAAATCTTTAATTAGACTATTAAATTACCTTTGTTTTAAATTTCGGGGACGAAATTCTTTTAAGCGGGGAGGAATGTGACATCCCGAAAATTTGGGGCAATATCAATTTAATAATCTACATTAAAAATTAAATTGATTTGATAATATTTGTTAATAATATTTAAATTTATTTAATAATATTCTTTTAAAATAAATATTTAACTGATGATTTATCTTTAAAAATCTAGTAAATTGTTTTCTAATAATATATATATATATATATGTATGTGTGTGTGTGTGTATAATCTAAAGATCAGTTTTAAAATTTAATAAATAAGAATTTGTTTTCAAATTCTAATGTTTTGATAATTTGCAATTTGGTTTAAAATATAGCTATTAAATAAATAATAATTTGGTTTTAAAGTATACTAAAGATAAAGTTAAAATTTGTTTAAATGATTTTGACTTAAATCTAAATTTAACAAAGGTTGTTTTGTTTTTGTTTAAATATGGTTGATAAAATAAGTAATTTATATATGTAGTGATTTCATTTATGAATTATTATAATTTAATAATGAGTTATTTTTTTTTAAAAATAATAATAATGTAATATCTTTACAATGGATTTTTAATAAATAGGAATTATTATTTTAAACGTATGTTTATATATATACACGTATTTTGGAAAGCTATGATTTAAAATAAAATCTTTCAACAATGTTTAAAAATAAAACAAACTTTATTAATATGAAACATAAGTGTAAACCAAGTATAGGGTTATAAAATAAGTTTGAATACATAAACTTAAGAAATTGTGATACTAACATAAGGATAAGAAACAATAAGTAAATAAAGTAATAAACCAAAAAAATGACTAAAACAATTTTTATAATATGTATGTAAAATACAAAGGCAAGTAATCATGTCTATAAAATAGATATGCAGGTAATGAAAGTAAAGTGTTTCAGGCAGGTAGAATATGTTTGTAGCTGTAAGCAACTATGTAGGCAAGACAAGAAGTGAAAATATAAAATGTGCCTATAAAATGATTATGCAAGAACAATGTATGAATAAAAATAAGACAAGAAATCAAACCAGACTTTGTATAAATATGTAGGTAGCCTGTAAATTAAGATGCAGGAAAGTAGTAAAAGAAATGCAAAGTTAAGAAACAAAATAAAGTACAAAACATATGCAGGAAGCTTGTAAATAAAGATTCAGGCAAGTATGAACATGACGTAATAAGAAGTTAAACCAGGCATTGTAAGTATGAAAGTAGCCTGTAAAGTGGTACGCAAAGTAAAAAAAATAAAAAATAAATAAATAAATAAAATAAGGCTTCCAGGTAAGTAAAATAGGTCTGTAGAATGTAGATAAAAATGCAAGGCAAGGAAATACAAAGTAAATTAATATATCTATGTACATAAAGTACTTAAACATTAAATGCTAGCACAACTTAAGTCAGTTCGAATTGCTTAAAAATCAACTCAGCCTCCTAATTTAAAAGATCTTGCCTGATAAAACAAGAATAAACAGTGTACCAGGCAAATATGCAAACCCAGATAACACCTACCCTATACAAACTTATCTTTATAACTGTCTAGTATGTGTTGTATGATCTGTATAACTCTGATTGATGTTGTATATTATGTAAATACTTATGTGATTATTATAATTTATTCGTTCCGCAGTGAGATTCTGATGTTGTTGTTCTTCTTCTCTATCTTTTCTATTTTCTCACCCCTTTCTTTCTTCAAGACGAAACGGATTTATGGGCATAGAAACCCGGGTCGTCACACTAATAATATTTTTAAAAAAAATCTACTAGAATTTCTTCATAAATTTTCTAAGGTGGATCCTATTAAAAAGCTAAAGGAAGAAGAGAAATGAGACAAAGAAATGAGTGAATGAAGGAGTGAATGGGTGCTTGTGTTTATAGGCTAAAGAGTGGTAAAATATATCAAAAACACCGTCATTATCCATCACCATCACCATGTCTGCCCACCCCTTTCTTAATCATCACGTTCCCCACGTTACACCTCCTCCAATGTGCCTCCATCACTTCACTCTTCCAATGGAATGTGCATTTTACTTTTAATTTCTTAAGGTTTAAGTTTTGGAAAATATGTTAGATATATTTTAACTTAATGTATATTTGAAACACCACACACCCCTTAGTACACCCAAAAGGACACACTAAAAGGCATGGTGCGTTGTAGGTATAACTAATACTAAAAGAGACTAAGATTCACAAGACAAAAATTAAATAATAATAACAATAATATTAATAACGCAGCAGAAACAATTATAGTATTTTGCTAAAATTCAAATTCCATAATATAAGATGATAAAAATAAGTCACCAAATACCTAATACAAGTCTTATGAAATTAAAAACCTAAAGTCTCAAATAATATCAAAGTACACTAAATCCTTCATAAAATACCAGCTCAAAAAAGAACTAAAAACTGGAAATAAAGAAAAGAAATACATGATAAAATCTCCAGTAAGTCTCTAAGAAGCTGCGGTCTATCTTCCTTGCCCTTGATTGGCTATGGGGATAAAAGGGGAAAATAGAAGAGTGGGTCAGACTAAAAGTCTGGTGAATGCTAGTAATGCTAGAATCTTTAAGCAAAGTAAAAGTAATAGATCTTACAATAGTTCTAGTATATATAAAGGAAACAAAGAGAATAGGAAGAAAAAGGAATAAGTTGGAAATAAATAAGAATTACTAAATTGATGCAATTGATTAACTTTGATTATTTGCACTTGTCTTTGTTAACTGCTTTGATTAGGCTAAATTCCTAATCCTATAATTAGGCTGGGATCGGCCTGCTACTCCATAGACCAAACTGCGGATTAGATGTTATATAACTCCTTACACATAAGGTAATGGCATCTATGAAAGACGCACAAAGTACAATGGGGTCTACAAAACATGCACAAAGTTGTTATTATGGACTAGACGTTTTATAGCTCCCTACACAGAAGGTAATGGTGCCTACAAAAGGCACATATACTTAACTACTTGGAACTCATAGCGATTACTGAGCACCGAAATGGAAGTCACACACTTAACTGCCACCATACTCATGCTACTAGTTGCTCCACCTATTGGTTCTTCTTATTACCTATGCTCCAGTATAAGTGTGCCCCTCCTCTCACTTTAGGATTATGTGAAGCACCGTGTCCATAGAAAAATAGGGAAAATGCTGTTGCTACTAGCCCGTTATCCAAACAATATCTAGTCGCACCCCTTGTCCAAATCCTCCGCGATTTGGACTTCTATTTGACCAATTACTGCCATTATTAGCATAAGCGTGCCCTTATCTCACTTCAGGATGATGTGAGACTACCATTTTATGGAATGCTTTTTGGAACAAGTCTTACTTTCATCTTGCTTATTAACTCAGATAAATTATTTAAATAAGCCTTTATTATTATCTTCAGTATCTTTTCTTATTAATTTATCCTAAGTCTTCAAATAAGCCTCATTCCGTTCATTTTCTTAATTTAACCCACGTTATAATCATTTGCTTATTACTTAACCTAAGGTCTAAGTGTGAAATAAGGCACTTTTATTTTGTACTCTTTTTACTTATAATTCTAAGTTATAACTAGGCCAATTATCTTTAATTAATCAAATTCTAACCTTAATTATAGGCTCAATTTCAGTCATAATTCCATTTTTATTACAGTCTTTACAGTTACATCTTATCTTCAGTCATTTCAGTATTCTTATTATTTTAATCCATATTCACACTTAATCTATTCTAATCCATATGCGAAGAAGAAGGAGAAATAAAAGAAAACTAAAAATAGAAGAAAATCCAAAGTGTAGGAAAAAGATGTAAATAACGCATAAATAACAGTAAATAAATTAAAATACTATAAATAAATGGAAAAGCTATAATTAACAGAAATAAAATAAAACTAAATGAAAAGAATAGTTAAAAGAAATAGACCGAAAATAATTCTAAAAAATGCAATTAAAATACTAAAAAGGTTATTCTAAAAATCATAGTAAAACTACAACTATTGGAAACCCTATTATTTTAAATCACTTAAAGAAATATTTAAATAATTACAATCACTCATCTGTGGTCCTAAGCTCTTCCCTTTTGGTCTTTCCGGATCCATTTAAGGGTATTAAAAAATTTTTATTGAAAAGATTCTCTCCTTGGAAAATTATTCCTTTTAGGGTCCTTCCTGAAAAGGTGAAGTCAAGTGGAGAAAATGTAGAACGGAAAAAAGTGTTAGGCCTAGGGTCTTATTTATAGGGGTAGAAGTGGATCTCAGGCTGTTGGATTTGGAGAATAAATAGGATGCAACTGCGTCATAGGCTGAATATGAGCCAATGGATGGAAGCACGAAGGGACAGATCGAGCAAAACAATGAAAATGACGTGTAAAAATCACACCGCCTCAAAATTAAAAAAACTTTGCTTCATACATTGGGCGGGTCCACCGCTAGGTTGACCTTCAACCCCCTAGGTCGACCTAGGTGATGGTTAGGTCGACCTCCTGGTCGACCTAGTCCATATAATTTTTTTCCTCTTATTCTCGTTTAACTCATATTTTGTTCATATTAGCTTGGATTCTGTAGTTCTGTAAATGGAAAATGACAAGAAAATTACTACAAACACGATTGTGCAACTCTCGTTGCTCAATTCTAATAATTTCACAAAGCTATTTTATCATTTCATTAATTAACGAATTAATTATTATAGGTTAAATTTCGGGTAGTTACAATATTTAAATGTATAAATTGTAATGTATACATATTGTTAATCATAAAATATTCAAAAGAACGAAGTAATGAAAGAAGGGTCACGAGAGCACGAGGAAAGATCATAAAGCACCAAGATGTTCTGGATAATCATACCTTCCAACAAGGAGCTTCTGACGAAGTCCAAGGCTATCTTTCAAAGTCCATAGGAAGGACGATGCTCCAAGAATCCACCTTTTGACTAGGATGAGAGGTCTTTCAACAAAGACAAGGGAGAAGAAGCTCAAACCAAATCTTTCAAAGGAGTCGAGAGGATCCAACGATCAGGATTTAATAGCTTCAAACATTTCTAAGCAGTCGAATTATTCCGTTGAGGGGGTTCTTACCTTTTGACGAAGATGGAGAAATCAAAATAAGCAAGTGAAACTCCATAACGACCTTTTCAAAAGCATAGCAAGCCTTTCGAACCGGTTGGAGCACATCTAAAATACCTTTCGACTAGGCAAAAAGGTTTTTATGAATAAAGCAATGCTTAAAATTCAATAAAGAATGATAGAAAGCCATTCAATAACATTGATGGGAAACACAACACTCGACAACAATCAAGTAAGAAGCCACCTTCCAACAAGATCGAAAAGTTTACAGCAATTAGGAGTAGAGCTACCTTCCGATAAGGTCAAAGAAATACAATAGTAGGAACAAGGCGAGCCTTTCGAAAACATCGAAAGGTTCATGAAAGCTTCAAAAGGCAACCTTCCAATAGAGCCAAAAGGTTTGTGAAGACATCAGGAAAAGTAACCTTTCGTCAAAACTGAAAGGTTCATGAAGGCATCGGATAGACAAACCTTCCGACAGCATCGAAAGGTTCATTATGGCATATAAAGGGCAAACCTTTCGACAAAGATGAAAGGTTTGTAGTTGCACATAAAAGGGAAATCTTACGACCCATTGAGAACATAGAGTCAAAAGGGGGGCCGCCTATGCCTATAAATAGGACCCGAGGGGCCATGTTTTAGGGATCTAATTTTTCTCATTCTATTTTTGTAACTTCTTAATCACAGTACTGCAACCCTAATTGAGTACAGTTGGTGGAAATTTAATAGAATGAAGATTTTTCTTGGATACAAAGGGAAGTCCTTAACTTTGTTAATTACTTTATTATTTGCTTAAACCTTTGCTAGATTAAGTTATATTTCTAGGTTGAACCCCATCGAAAGGTCCTTATTGGCAAGAATGATAATACTTCTACTATTAGTAATCACTGCAACCCTTCGAAGCCTTTAACTCTACAGTCTAAACCCTTCGACAAGGTCAACAACTCAATTGGTTCAACAACTATAACCTTCCAAAACAAATCAACTTGCGGTCTAACCTTTCGATAGGGTCGATACCTACTCCATATCCACCAAAGCATATCATACCCTGCTTGAACCCGAGGAAAGTTAACACCTTAACCCCTCGGCCAAATAAAAGTCAACCTTTATAAGGAAAAACTAAGGGAATTTCAACCTAGTCGGAAAAGAAAACCTTTATAGGAGACCTCATATATGCTTAACAAATCTGAAAGGACACTTAGCCTATTTCTAACCCTGTCGACGACGTCGAAGGGTCTGATACTGGACTTATCAACTAATAATGTTAAATTGAAAGGCAATCCTTAAAGGAATCACGCCTTTTGTTCTCCAAATAAGAAATCCACCCTTCTTAACACAATTTTGAGGGGTTGACAAGAAATCTTGTTAACAATTTTGACGCTAGAAGGAGGGCCTGTACCTCCAATCTCTTATAACTTACATCTCCGATTAATTGCGTAAAGACCCTTGACTAAAATGGAAGTATGGTAAAATCTAAGAGTAGTAACAACAATCCTAATAAAGAAGCTATATCGCGATCAACCTTAAAGGTCACATGGACTCAAATCCTATCTTTGGCAATACAGAAGTAGGGCGACCTTCAACCCTAACGTAATTGGAACGCAATGCGTTTAAGGTTCAGAATCAATGGCCACAAAGGACATAATTAAAGGAGTGTTCAGAGAGAGCTCCAACCTGGGAATCAATAAAGATTGGGGAGGGAGAGAGGATGAAGTGCAACCTCCAAATGAGATAGAAAATCAAAGGTTAAACCGAGATAGTTGGGTAAGTAAATCACTTGAACAGTCGGAGAGCTCTAGTCAAGAAGACAACAGGAGTAGTCACAGAAATGAGACCAACCAAAACGATAATCTACACCATATGATGGTAAATGCACTTGGAGGAAAAAAATTTATGACCTTGAAGAATATTTTATCCTCCAAAAAGCCTCCTTTTTCGAAGAAATAATGGCGACAAATCTTCCTCCACACATTCAAATTCCTTCACTAAAATACGATGGAACAACTGATCCAGATGACCATCTTGTTATCTTTAAAATTGGATGAACTTATACATTCCTCCAGAGGCAGTTCGTTGCAAACTTTTTCCCATTACTTTCCAAGGAGAAGCTATTAAATGGTATAGGAGTTACCGAATGGAAACCACCTATTCTTGGGAATAATTTTCTCACGACTTCATGATGCAATTTTATGTGTTCAAGGACCCAACTATGAGCTGATAGCTAAAATCAAACAAAAATCGAGAGATGCATTAGTCTGATATTTAAAATGATTCTATAAAGAAGCATTAAAAGCAGAAAATGTGATCGATAGAGACAAGTTGATAGCAATTCGGCCAGGGCTAATCGAACATACCCCTTTTCGGGAAGATCTTTATATTAATGGATGCAATGATCTACCATACTTCTATTCCCATGCAGATAAATTAATCCGATTAGATGAAATGAGACATTACAAGAAAAGATCGCAACAAGGCATCGAGGAAGGAAGATTTGACTCTGATCGCTTTAAGCATAAGTCAAAAGGCGGTGAAAGGGTTTGTAAGGGAATTTCAAAAGCCAACCATGTAGCCTTAAATTGACTCCTTTCTCACATACTTGCTGCAACAAAAGATAATGAAAATATTTCAATTACTCATAAAATGTAAAAGCATCACGAATCTAGAAAAGGAGGAAGTTACTGCGAGTATCACTAAACAAATGGACATGGAACCGATGAATGCCATGTCCTAACAGGGAAAATTTAAGGCATGATCAAGTCGGGTTTCTTAAAAGAGTTCGTCAAAGAAACCTAAAGGACATCTTATTCAACCTAAGAGAAAAGCCACTCACCAACTTCCAAATGTAGATCTCTATCAAACCATGAGGACTTGTGGCATTAGTTCAACTATGAACTTTTTCTCTCTTTTTTCATATATTTTTAACTAAATTTGTATTTTCATTCATACTTAGATTTGTGTTGTGCATTGAGGATGTACTGATTAAAAATCGAGTGCTATTACAGGTAAAAACTAAACGAATCCATGATGTTTAATGTACTCATGGAGCATAGCAACTTTCTATGTACTTGAGGATGACGGCTCAGATGCCTAATAAAAATGGCCACCAGTGTTGGAACCAATGCAATACAAAAATTTATCCTCATGAGACCTCGGATTATTATCAGTCCTTCTCCAATTTCGAAGAAAGAGCTTACAAATAAACCATCCTATGGTAGCAATGCTTACCGAGGTATGAAAATCTATCTAAAGGAGAAAGCAATAAACTCAGATTCTTTCTTTGATCAATTACTTTGCTAAGAAATGTTTTTCAAACATGTATTCAAAGGCAAATTATTTTCGATTTCCCCGCAACCGGGGGAAAAAAATATTGATCCATTCCAAGAATTGATTTACAAAATCTTTCTTAGGTACAATATGGCATTAGTAAATGCACACAAAGGATTTCTAGCTAAGCACTCTCAATGTTTCAAATTTTTCTGAAAACTATAAGCAAAGAAGCCGATTCATACTATTTGTAGAAAAGTTTAAAAATATCAAAAGTTTATTGACAAAGACTCAAATAGAGAGTCTTGTTCTCGACTAAAAGACTACTGGTTCATGAATCATGACCTTCTGGTCTCCTATTTGAAATCAGTGTCTCTACAATGAGAATGACTTTTAAACCCATATAGAGGGTGGCACTAAGAAAAGATAGTCATACATCCAAGCTCTTTTTCCGCAAATAGTCCCTCAATATATTAGAAGGGTCCATGTAAAGAAATTCTATCTTTTAAAAAGATTTCAATTTGCCAAAAATGATTTTCATATACAAATTTTAGCCAACGACCAAAGACACTTCCGGGAGGAAGGGTTAAATCCTCTTAAGACCTTACTAAATGTAACACCTAGAGGGAGGGTAAAACCTCTAAAAATGACCTTACCAAAGGCACCTCCGGGAGGAAGAGTTAAATTCTCTTAAGATCTTACCAAAAACTCCTCATAGATGAAGGGTTAAAACCTCTAAACAAGCAACTAACGTCCATATCATCTCTTAGGGGAGGGTTGGGATAAGCACCCGCAAAACAAAATCCCCTAACGTCCATATATCCTCTTAAGGGAGGGTCAAGATAAGCACCCGCAAAATCAAAAGCCCCTAACGTCCAAATTACCTCTTAAAGGAGGATCCGGTAAAGCGCTCATCAGCAGCCTTCTGGAGAAAGGTCACATATCCCTTTGAGACAAGGGGAGCCCAAAGAGAGGCTCATCAAAAAATGGACTAAGAAGTCTAGCCCAAAGGGAGGCTTTTGATAGATTAAGATGTCCCGCCCAAAGAGTGGATCATCAAAGAGTAGACTGAGAGGTCCAAGCCCAGTAGAGGTTCCAAATAAAAGAATAAAGACAAAGATGTCTACAACTCTAGAAGAAAGTCAGAACCTAAGGGAGTTAAGGACTAAAGAAAGAAACCTATCTGTTATCTGAGACAAAGTTGGAATCCTAGAAGAGGATACACACAGAGGCAAAGGATATGGTAATGAATTACAGAACTTCCAATCTTAGGAAAATGATTCTATCAAAGGATAAAGAAAATTTCATACCATAAAAAAGCATGAGACCAGAAATGGAAGAAGGAATCCATAACATGGAAAAAAAACAAAGACTAATGCAAAATCCAAAGGAATGGAATAGATAATAAATTTAGTCACATAGATAAAGTACTTCATTCCAAGATCGGGTTAAGAAAACCGCTCCTGAATCCTTTATGATTAAGTGAACGATTAGATAAAAGAGTCTATTATATCCGTATATACATACATACATATACTATTAACACATTGGCACTTTAGGAGCAACACGTTTATAAATAGGAAACATTCCTGTGAATAACCTAAGAATTAAGGTTGGATCAACCTAGTTATCGTTTATTTGAAATCTACTAAACATGCTATTATTAGATATATCTATGGCTTCATACTTATATTGAATATTTAGTTCACCAGATTAAATCATGATGTGACTTTGGATAAATTTTTGATTTCGTGAATTTTGAATTTAACCATTTTTATTGATGTAATTTCATTCTGGATTTCATGAATTCTGAATTTCCATATTGCTTTTTATCATGATTTATAGATTTCATACTTTCATGAATTTTGAATTTCCTTATTGATCTCTTATGATGATTTATAAATTCCAGATATTGAGTTTCTCCCCATTGAATTTTCGTGATGACTTCTTATTAGTTGCTTGGTTAAATGAGCTTTTGATTTTCCTGATGATTTTTTATGATGATTCAAAGGTTTCCCATTTCTAATCTCCTTATTGAATTTCTGATTTCCAGTTTCATGAATTTTGGATTCCTTTGTCAATTCTCATAATGATTTAGGAATTTCATATTTCTAGTTTCCTTATTGAATTTTTGATGATCTTGTTAGTTTTCGAGTTTAGTGAGCTCTACTCTTCCTATGGATTTTAGTGATGATTTGCTGATCTTGTATTCATGATTTTTTTAATAAAATCATTGTCTTGCTAAATTATTGGTTTAATGAATTTCCCTACCGATTTTTCCGACGATTCATGAATATACGTGCTACAAATTCCCATTAAATTTTCATGATGATTTCCAATTGATCACTTGTTTCATGAGTTCATGATTTCTTACTTCCATTTATTGATTTTCCATGATAATTTATGAATTTTCCATTGATCTTCTAATTTTGAATAAGAATGAACGGGTTTCGGATCACATTTTTTATTTTTGGATTTTGAATTCCTTGATTTAATGGAATTTAAGCTTCCTTACTAATTTTTTCGACGATTGATGAACTTCGTATTTTTAGTTTTCCTATTGGAATTTTTGGATGATCCTTATTGAAGTTTTGAATTGATGAATTTTTAATTTGCTTGATGATTTATTAATTTTTGATTTCCTTATTGGGTGTTTGATAATCCTTTATAAGATTTTTGATTTAATGAATTCCAAGATTTCCTTATGGATATTTACGGTGATTTGTGAATTTTGCATTCTCAATGGATTTGGGAAATTTTCTTATTGGATTTTCGACACAGTGAATCTTGAATTTCCTTGCTAGTTTTCATAATAGTTCACGAATTTGGTTCTCTATACTTCCATGGTAGAATTTGGATGGTTTCCTACCTATTTTTTGATTTTTTGAGACTTGCTTTTTCCTTTGGATTTTGATAAGAGTTTATGATTTCCATATTCCCTACCGTTTTATTGGATTTTCAAGTCCCTGATTTTAAAGTCTTGTGTTTCCTTTATCATTTTTATCATGGTTTATGAGTTTCATATTTCTACTGTCCTTATCGAGGGTTTTGGTGATCCTATTTGGATTTTTGATCAAATGAATTTTGAAATTTCCTTGAGGGTTTCCCTGATGATTTATGAATTTTCTATGCTTGATTATCTCATTAAATTTTGAATGATCTTTTGTTAATTGACCAAGTTCATGGACTTTAAAATATCTTTATGGATTTTGATGACAATTTATGAATTTCACACCTTCGATTTCCTTATGGGACCTTTATTAGATCCTAACTTTATAAGTTATATATCTTGCTATTGAATTTTATGATGATATCTGAATTTTCCATTGAATTTAAAATTGATTTCAATATGAGACATTCACGACACGAAGTGGAAACAATACTAAACTACTTTCTACTTGTTCACTAAATGAAAATTACGAACCAATGGTTTAAGGTTGAAAATGAAGGAAACTTAAAGGGATAGGGAAATGTCCTCGAAGGCATGAAATTGAATACCACGGGATAAAAAGTTTTAACTCAAGAAAGAAATATCAAGATCTATAATAGATTTTCTGCAAAGGTTCATTTTTTTGAACCGATATCTGCAAATCAGGTGATATTACTACACATTCTTAAGGAAGTTTAGTTATGGTCATTACAAAGCAACTTATTTGGAAATATTACTCTAATGAAATCTTGAATATTAGCTGCGTAAATTTGAGATTGCTTGTTATGATTTCATAACAAAGTCACAACATAAATAGAAGTTATAATCTATTTTGCAGGAAGCAAAGAAGGAAGTTCATAGGAGTTTTGTCCTAAAGAACAAAAACTTCTTTCATACAGGGGGACTAAATGTTAACCATAAAATATTCATAAGAATGAAGGTATAAACGAAGGATCACGAAAGAATGAGGAAAGATCAGAAAGCATCAAGATGTTCTGGATAATCATACCTTTCGACATGGAGCTTCCGACAAAGTACAAAGCTATCTTTCAAAGTCCATAGGCAGGATGATGCTCCAAGAATCCACTTTTCAACTAGGACGAGAGGTCTTTCAACAAAAACAAAGGAGAAGAATCTCAAACCAAACCTTTCGAAGGAGTCGAGAGGATACTGCCATCAATATTTAATAGGTTCAAACCTTCCGAAGTAGTTGAAAGGTTCCGTTGAGGGGTTCATACCATTCGAAGAAGATCGAGAAATCAAAGTCAGTAGATGCAACTCCATAACGACCTTTTCGAAAGTGTAGCAAGCCTTTCAAACCGATTGGAGCACATCTAAAATACCTTTCGATTAGGTGGAAAGGTTTTTATGGAGAAAGAATTTCCCAAAAGTCAGCAAAGAATGATACAAAACCATTCGAAAACATTGAAGGGAAACATGACACTCGACAACAATTAAGTAAGAAACGACCTTCCAACAAGATCGAAAAGTTCACAGCAATTAGGAGGAGAGCTACCTTCCGACAAGGTCGAAGGGACGCAATAGTAGGAACAAGGCAAGCCTTTCAACAACATTGAAAGGTTCATGAAAGCTTCAAAAAGGCAACCTTTCGACATAGTCGAAAGGTTCGTGAAGACATCAGGAAAAGCAACCTTTCGTCAAAACTAAAAGGTTCATGAAGGCATCGAAAAGACAAACCTTCCGACAACGTCAAAAGGTTCATTATGGCATATAAGGGGCAAACCTTTCAATAAAGAAGAAAGGTTTGTAGCTGCATATAAAAATGAAATCTTACAACCCATTGAGAGCATAAAGTTGAAAGGGGGCCACCTGTGTCTATAAATAGGACCCGAGGGGTCATGTACTTAGATCTGATTTCTCTCATTTTATCCTGGTAACTTCTTAATCGCAACACTGTAACCCTAACGATTTGGGGAAATTCGATAGTGAATATTTTTCTTGGATACAAAGGGAAGTCCTTAGCTTTGTTAATTACTTTATAATTTGCTTAAACCATTGCTAGATTAACTCATATTTTCAGGTTCTGCCCCTTCGGATGGTCCTTGTCGACAAGAACGATAATACTTCTGCTATAATTAATCACAACTACCCATCGAAGCCTTCAACTCTACAATCTAAACCCTTCGACAAGGTCGACGACTCAATTGGTTCAACACCCATAACCTTTCGAAACCAATCAACTAACAATCCAACCTTTCCATAGGGTCGATTCCCACTCCGTATCCACCAAAGTACGATATACCCTACTTGAACCTAAGGAAGGCTAACAACTTAACTCCTCGGCCAAATAAAAGTCAACCTTTTTAAGGACAAACTAAGGGAATTTCAACCTAGTCGAAAAAGAAAATGTAACGACCCTGACTAAACCTTCCAAAATCGACATCCAATACATCACTTGTATTCGAATGCTGTAGATTCAAACGTTGAGCCTGGTTCGCCGGAGCTTATAACAACATTAGGTGATAACATCAAAGCGGAAACAAAATAAATTTTATTGATACACAATAATTGATACAACAATGATACAATATGAAGTGATCAACACAATCAGAGATATACAGCAAGAGAAAAAACAACAAAGCAACAATAGCAGCGGAAAGATAACATCTTCATAGCACCGAGAGAGAGAGAGAGAGAGAGAGAGAGAGAGAGAGAGAGAGAAAGACACCATTGCCAAAGCTCCAAACACCGAAGCGAGAATCCCTACAATGCTGAACTTGTAGCAAACTCGGTGCAGTGTAGCACAATGCGATTCCAAAGACTTCAAAGATTGCCAAAAGCTACACCTACTAGCTGACTACATGATAACCCGACTCTAGGCTTCCCGTGTGAAAAATTATGGGCACCCAGAGTTTAGAAAGGAAACAATAAAATCTAGGTCAGTCATGGGATTGGTGTGAGCAAACAAAAACAGTTTATTTTAACAAAAATAAATATAAAGAAATTCGCTATGCTTTGGAAAATGAAACTACCGTAAGGCTTTCCGCCACACACACAATGAAATCGCACACTTGGAGGAGATTTCTCCTTATGATAGTCAAACATGCTTGATACACGAAAATCCTTTTGATATTATTATTAGTGCATAGTGTGGAAAACATTTTGAAAGTATAATATTAATCTTAACCAGCATACTACCATTATAGTATACCTACTATAGCTACCATGTTTAATGGCAGGTTACCACCATGCTATATGGTACGTTATACAACTAAAATCGTACCGGGCTCGTATTGTTTTGTTTGGATTTCAAACAAATGGCCAAGGCTAAGAAACTTCCTTTATCCAAAAGGGTACGCCGCTAGAGGGACTCCCCAAGAACCTAACCGGCTCTCTGCCAACACAAGGCCGGGTTACCTTTGTAACTTGGTAACTAACTGTCATGAGTATGCCATCCTCCGGTCGTCACCGACCTTTATCCGAGGTACCTCTATCACCAACAAATTCCAACAAATCCACGTAAGTAAAATATCTAGGCTCCATACCATGATACCACTTTTTATCCAGAAGGGCATACACATATCCCAAGGGGCGTGACCCTCGTAACCTTACCGCATCCTTCCTGTTTCGACCATTTTCGAGGTGTGACGTTCGATGAAGTCTCGTCCCACAAAGCTATGGTTTTCACAAAATCCATTCTTCAATCAACCAATGATCAGCACTCAGTATGCCACATTACCAAGTTGGGAATATATCACTAGTAGCCATCAACTACATAACCTTTGAGCTCGTACGTCTCAAAGAAGGGTGTTAAGCTAAGAGAGTAAATTCTCCACTTCCAAACAGAAATGTATTTGATAGAAACCAGCTTTACATCTTAAAGGGTAACGTTAGACATACATCCATACAAGTCCATCCTAGGTCTGAATGGAACCGAAGGCACTTCAAAAGAGGTCCTTGCAAATCCGAATAATCCCTAATCACGTCCGGACTCCCCATCTCATAGGGTACTCAAAATCTCTATACCGGGACCATTCAGTGTAGAGACATTCGAAAGGTAATCCTTTCGCATTCGGAAATACCCGGTCTTCAACCACTGTCTTCAATTGCTATCCATTTGGTCGTATCATTATTCGGAATTGGTCGTATCATTATATGGATATATTGGGATCTTAGTTAAGTCACAACTTTTAGCCCAAAACCTTTCCTTTTGAACGGTTTAAACAATTTTCCACTTTAACCTTTTAAACAAAAGATTCACCTTGAAGATCCTCTTCAATTTGAAAATACGGTTCACCAATCTTTTACAAAGATTCATTCATTACTTTCAAAACTATTTCCATTTTGATTCACCCATAACGTGAAATCCTTTCAACAAAAACTGGGAATTCTTTCTTTATATGAAAACTATTATCATTTTAAAACAAAGTGTTTGTGTTTCGGGAAAATTCGATTAAATTTGCTCAAGTTATAGCCTTTTAAAGTGTAATTCGGAAAATCAGCAAACTACCATATCCTCGGCAAGTCTATTTGGGTTTAAATTAAAATTCCTAAAATGATTCGTTTAATATACTTCATAAATGGTTTAATATATATATATATATATATATATATATATATATATATATATATATTGTATAACTTGTATAACCCTTTCAAACCATAGTTTCCAAAATAATTTCAAAACTTTAACAAGACATATTATATTCAAACTAAATTTAAATTTCAAAACTTTAACAAGTCATTCAAAATAATTTTGATTTCAAAACTTCCTTCCAAAAGTTTTTCATATTTAACCCAAATCGCTTCCAAACCATTTTGAATAAAATAATATCAAATTCAAAATAATCATGACTTAATTAGATTCCCCATGAAATCCATATTTGTGTGTGTTGTGTGTAGTCCAAGGGTTCCACAGGCAACAATAAAATATCAACCATCATAAATTCAAGCACAAAAATATCAATAAGCGGTATATCAAATAACACTTATCTTTCATTCACAGATGAACAAGTAAATTCATCACAAATAAATAAATCACAGTTCACAGCTCAATCCAAAGCAATTCATATCACAGAATGTCACACTTCAGAGACATCAAACAATTCAAGACATTCAATATAATCCAATCATTCATAAGCAAGATTAAATAAATCACCAGATTATAATTAATTTAAACCAGATTAATTACTTATGAATAAATTACTAATCCTGGTTAATTAACATTAATTAATTACAAACCATTTATTAATATTTCAATTAATGAAATTAATTAATCATCCTTAATTACCTGTCTAAATTAATTATCCCTTAATTAATCACATAAATAAATTAAACTTAAGTTAATTACGTTAATTAATTAACCCTTAATTATTAATTAACTAACCTATAATAAATCTCATTAATTAATTAACCCTCAATTAATTAGTTAACAAATTAACCTTTTAATTATTTACATTAAGTAATTATCTTTCAATCACTTGATTAATTAACCTTTAATCATTAATCAATTATCCTTAAATCATGAATTAATAAACCCTTAATTAATCACTTAATTAACCTTTAAATATTAAATAATTAATCTTCAATTGTTTAATTATCCTTTAATTACTTTCATTAAGTAATTTACCTTTAAGTAATTAATTAGCCTTACTTACTTACATTAGTTAATCACTAATTAATTACATTGAGTAATTATCCTTTAAGAAATTATCCTTTAATTATTAATTAATTAACTCTTAATTAATTAACCTTTGATTAAGTATATTAGTCAATTAACCCTTTAATTACAAATCAATTAATCCTTAATTATTACTTAATTAACCTTTAATTAAGTAATTATCATTAAATTTCAAATTAATGATCCTTTAATCTTAAAATAACCCATTTATCTTAATTAATTACATAATCATCATTTAAAATCTTATTTTAAACAACCTTTGAAACAAATTAACATAATCATATCACATAATTTAACTTAAACCCTTTAATTTAATTGATAATCAAAACCATTATTTAAGATAAACTGTTTATCTTCAAAATCTTATTTAAATAACCTTGAAAATTAAATTTATTTTTAACATATGAATTCACTTTAAATTCTCAAATTAATTAAAACCATCATCTTTTAACTACTTAATTATATCATTTAAATTTATTTTAAATAAACTTAAGAAATCATTTAAATAAAGAATTAAAACACTTGAACTTAATTAATTTAAAATAATTTATTTAAAGCTTTAACTAATTCCAAAACTAGTATAAAACATTAATTAAGAAAGTGTTTAAAACTTGATTAGATTTAAAATTTTAAAAACTTGTTATATTTTAAAAATAAAAAACTGTTTCAACATTAATCTGGGACGACTTCGGATATCGATCTGAGCCAATGCATGTTTTCCCCAAGTAAACACCCGAGCAATCTTTTTTTTCCTTTGACTTTATTTTTTAAAACTTGGTTAACTAAAAACGACTCGAGCCCAAGCAAAAACCTCCCGATCTAATACCTGAGTCTACCTTTCATTTTCTCGAGCATGATCCCAAGGCAACTTCATCTCCCTCAATCTCAACAAACCCAGATACGATGATACCTTATGTACGTGCACACATCACCGCCGACGTTTCGACCAACATCGCCATCATATAAAGGTCTCTGACCTTCCCTTCAAACAACCCGATCACCCAAAACCCCGTAACGATCACTAAATCGAGATTGAGTATACAAGAACCCAACCTGGAACAAAAACGATCATCAACAACCACCCCGACCTGCCACCACAGGTCACCAGCGACCTCGCAAACACGACCAGAGCTCCATCGTGGAACCACGTTCCTATTTCCCTTGGTCCCATCCATTCCGATGCATCGATGATGATGAACTACCCTCGAATTCGATAGCGGTCCAACCTGAACCTTAAGCCCTAGATCGACGTTGTTTGACCACCACGGTGGTTAAGAAATCCACCTAACATTTTTCATAAGATCCACAACACCCCAACCTCCTCCAATATCGATCACGTCGATCATCATTTCACTGTTCATCGGGAATTTGACGAAAAACTGGTTATCTTAAGATATCTCGACATATACAAGCTTAAAAATCATGAAACCATTTTCAAAAATTATTATTTTATAATACAAACTCGATTATGAAATCTAAACACGAATTTATGATCATCGAATTTTGACTTATATTTGATTTCTACTGTAATTTATCATTTTTGAAATAACTACCTAATTTAAACACATGAATTTATTTTTAAAAATGAATATGCATTCATTCAATCACTTTTCATTCAGAGATCACATACATGAATAGATTAGAGAAGAAGGAATTTAGTTTTGAAATTATTTAAAACCTGTAAGTTTTAAACAGAGGTACATATATACCTGTATACAGACATGCATACACCAAAATATTTATATACTCAGGCCTGCAATCATAATTTTTCATTCATACAAAGTACTTCTAAGTCATCACCATCACAGGCATACGAAATCAAGAGGATCTGATTAAAAATAAAGTTTACTCACATGTTTTAAAGTGGAGAACAGGCTCTGGAACTTTGAATTTGGTTTGTTGATCTGCTACTTTGATTTGAATCTATTTGAAGCTGACAGTTGATATATATTGAGTAGAATTTGTATCCGATTGTTGATTTGATCGGTAAATTTGCTTGTGATGATTGCTTCAGGATTTAAAAGTTGGAAAGGTTGAACTTTGTTGAGTTGCCTAAGCTTGCATAATTTAGATTTGAGCTGCTTTGAATTTTTTTTCTTCTGATTTTGTTTTTTGGTTTTGAATGCATGAAACAAAATGAGAAGAGAGGGAGATAGTGTATATGTATAAATCTTGTTTTTTTATTATAAAAAGAAGACGACGCTTGTTATATTTGCATGTTAATATTATTACAAATGTTTAAATGCATGTTATCTTGTTACAAATATTTAATTCCATGTTTAAAACACGTACACTTGTTAATTTATAAGCTATTAATGTTACACATGTCATTTAATGTTTATGTTTTATCATATTTTCAATTTAGTTTAAATATTTATATATACGTCTTATATTTTTATTAATACAATTTCTATTATTTAATTAATGCATTTCCTTTTATATAATCTTAAGAAAATGAATTTTAAAACAAATTATACATAAATAAATAAACACACACATACATATATAATATATATATATATATAAGTATTTTTAAAATATAGAGTATTAAATCCAATTTATTTTTAAAATATTTATTTTCGAATTTCAAATCAAATTTCAAATTACAATCAATTCATATACGTATGTATAAATAATAAACACATAACTTATTTAATTTTGGAAAAATTTAAATTAATTCACCAATTAACCCCAAAAATTATATTAATTACCAATTTAAATTTGGCTTAAAAAGGGGATCGTTATAGATTCCCCCCTCAAGAAAATTTCATCCTCGAAATTTTCTAGACAGGGAGATAAACAAAGAACAGATGAACACATAGAAAGATAGATAAATGAATTACCAGATCAAACTGAAATATTTATTCTATATTTGGCTTACCAAATCAGAATATCAATAATAAATACGAGAACAAACTTATTCAACACTTCATGAAATACTCGGGTCATCAGATCTACGAAATATGCAGGGCATTGGTTAGTTCGAAGGGCATAGCTAACTATTCGTAGAATACATCTAGACCCCAAAAAATCAGACAGATGGATTCTCAACCCAGGTCAGAATACCCTAAAGTATACACTAGCTTGCCCCACTTCGGACTTGGATCCCCACAAGACATCACAACAAAATTCTAAATTTTCATTTTGATCGAAATCATTTTATCGATAAATTCTAATTTAGTTCCATATGTTATTAAACAATTATTTCAAATAAAATTTCAAATTCATTAAAGTTAAGACTGATAGGAATTGATGGAAAGAATACAAAATAGGAAGTTTTCTACAATGTAGGCAAAGATTCGCAGGGCCACCACCACACCAAATCTTCTTCTTGTAGCTGCCAGGAAGCCATCAAAGATTTGATATCGGATGATGATCAAAGATGGTTGATGGGAAAAGTTGTTTCCTTGTTGTTACAGGGCATTGACAATTTGTAGTGGTACTTCCCTATCCCCTACCTTGTCCTCTTCTTGCACGCATTCTCACTATCAGTGAATAGTAAGAGAATAGACAGGGGCATACGGACAAGATATCTTAGGGATATACTCATTTTAGGGCATTAATAACTCTATCTCTAATGAGTCATCTAATGCGTTATGCTCCAAAGCTAAAGTTCTTACTCAACCTTTAGCTCTGATACCACTTATAACGACCTTGACTCGACCTTCGTAAATCGACATCCAATACGTCACCCGTATTCGAATGCTGCAGATTCAAACGTTGAGTCCGATTTGTCGGAACTTATAACAACATCAGGTGATAACAACACAGCGGAAACAAAATAAATTTTATTGATACACAATAATTGATACAACAATGATACAATATGAAGTGATCAACACAATCAGAGATATACAACAGCAGAAAAAAACAAAGCAGCAACAGTAGTGGAAAGATAACATCTTCAGAGCACCAAGATAGAGAGAGAAAAACACACCATTGCCAAAGCTCCAAACACCGAAGCGAGAACCCCTGTCATGCTAAATTTGTAGCAAACTCGGTGCTGTGCAGCACAATGCGATCGCCAAAATACGAAGACTTCAAAGATTGCCAAAAGCTACACCTACTAGCTGACTATCTGATAACCTGACTCTAGGCTGCCCGTGTGGAAAATTGTGGGCACCCAGAGTTTAGAAAGGGAAAATAAACTTCAGGTCAATCATGGGACTGGTGTGAGCAAACAAAAAAGTTTATTTGAACAAAAACAAACAAAAAGAAATAAAAAGAAATTCACTATGCTTTTTGGAAAATGGAACTACCATAAGGCCTCCTGCCACACACACAATGCAAACGCACACTTGGAGGGGATTTCTCCTTATGATAGTCAAACATGCTTATCCTTTTGATATTATTATTAGTGCATAGTGTGGAAAACTTTTTGAAAGTAAAGTATTAATCTTAGCCAGCATACTGCCATTATAGTATACCTACTATAGCTACCATGTTTAATGGCAGGTTACCACCACGTTACATGGCAGGTTCTACAACTAAAACCATACATGGCTCGTATTGTTTTGTTTGGATTTCCAACAAACGACCAAGGCTAAGGAACTTCCTTTATCTGAAAGGGTACGCCTTTGGAGGGACGCCTCGAGAACCTAACCGGTTCTCTGCCAACACAAGGCCGGTTTACCTCTATAACTAGGTAACTAACTGTCACGAGTATGTCATCCCCCAGTCGTCACCGACCTTTATGCAAGGTGCCTCTATCACCAAAAAATTCCAACAAATCGACATAAGTAAAATTTCTGGGCTCCATACCATGATACCAATTTTTATCCAGAAGCAAATGCACATACCGTAAGGCGCGCGACCCCCGTAACCTTGCTGCATCCTTCCTGTTTTGACCATTTCCGGGATGTGAGGTTCGATGAAGTCTCGTCCCACAAAACTACGCTTTTCACAAAAGCCATTCTTCAATCAACCAATGATCAGCACTCAGTATGCCACATTACCAAGTTGGGAATATATCACTAGTGGCCATCAACTGCATAACCTTTGAGCTCGTACGTCTCAAAGAAGGGTGTTAAGCTAAGAGAGTAAATTCTCCACCACCAAACAGAAATGTATTTGATAGAAACCAGCTTTACATCTCAAAGTGTAATGTCATACATACATCCATACAAGTCCATCCTGGGTCTGAATAGAACCGAAGGTACTTCAAAAGAAGTCCTTGCAAATCCGAATAATCCCTAATCACGTCCGGACTGCCCATCACATAGGGTACTCAAAATCTCTATACCAGGGCCATTCGGTGTAGATACATTCGACAGGTAATCCTTTTACTTTCGAAAATACCCGGTCTTCAACCCCCGTCTTCAATTGTGATCCATTTCATCATATCATTATTCTAAATGGGTTTTATGACATAAAGTCCTCTCCTGGCTAAACCGAATAATGAGCGCTTATTTTTAGAAGCATATGGATATATCAGGATCTTAGTTAAGTCACAACTTTTAGCCCAAAACCATTCCTTTTGAATGGTTTATATAATTTTCCACTTTAACCTTTTAAACCAAAGATTCACCTTGAAGATCCTCTTCAATTTGAAAACAAGGTTCACCAATCGTTATCAAAGAATCATTCATAGCTTTCAAAACTATTTCCATTTTGATTCACCCATAACTTGAAATCCTTTCAACAAAAACTGGGGATTCTTTATTTATATGAAAACTATTATCATTTTAAAACAGAGGGTTTTTATTTCGGGATATCTAAAACAATTCATATCATAGAATGTCACACATCAGAGATATCAAATAATTCAAGGCATTCAATATAATCCAATCATCCATAAGCAAGATTAAATAAATCGCCCGATTACAACTAATTTAAACCAGATTAATTACTTATGAATAAATTACTAATCTTGGTTAATTAACATTAATTAATTACAAACCATTTATTAATATTTTAATTAATGAAATTAATTAATCATTCTTAATTACCTATTTGAATTAATTATCCTCAATTAATAATCCCTTAATTAATCACATAAATAAATTAATCTTAAGTTAATTACATTAATTAATTAACCCTTAATTATTAATTAACTAATCTTTGATAAATCTCATTAATTGATTAACCCTCAATTAATTAATTAACAAATTAGCCCTTTAATTATTTACATGAAATAATTATCTTTCAATCACCTGATTAATTAACCTTTAATCATTAATCAATTATCCTTAAATCATGACTTAATAAACTTTTAACTAATCACTTAATTAACCTTTAAATATTAAATAATTAATCTTTAACTATTTAATTGTCCTCTAATTACTTTTATTAAGTAATTTACCTTTAAGTAATTAGTTACCCTTAATTACTTACATTAGTTAATCACTAATTAATTACATTGAGTAATTATCCTTTAAGAAATTATCATTTAATTATTTATTAATTAACTCTTAATTAATTATCCATTGATTAAGTACATTAATTAATTAGCCCTTTAATTACAAATTAATTAATCCTTAATTATTACTTAATTAATCTTCAATTCAGTAGTTATCATTAAATTTCAAATTAATGATCCTTTAGTCTTAAGATAACCCATTTGTCGTAATTAATTACATAATCATCATTTAAATCGTATTTTAAACAAC
The DNA here is from genome assembly GCA_030765085.1 of Allium cepa. NCBI lineage: Eukaryota > Viridiplantae > Streptophyta > Magnoliopsida > Asparagales > Amaryllidaceae > Allium > Allium cepa. The sequence goes on from CM060943.1 coordinate 252,365,993, forward strand.
CTTTGAAACAAGTTAACATAATCATTTCACATAATTTAACTTCAACCCTTTAAGTTAAATGATAATCAAAATCATTATTTAATATAAACTGTCTATCTTTAAAATCTTATTTAAATAACCTTGAAAATTAAATTTATTTTTAACATATGAATTAACCTAAAATTCTTAAGTTTATTTAAAACCATCATCTTTTATCTACTTAATTATACCATTCAAATTTATTTTAAATAAACTTAAGAATACATTTAAATAAAGAATTAAAACACTTGAACTTAATTAATTTAAAATAATTTATTTTAAACTTTAACAAATTCCAAAACTAGTATAAAACATTAATTAAGAAAGTGTTTAAAACTTGATTAAATTTAAAATTTGAAAAACTTGTTTTATTTTAAAAATCAAAAACTATTTCAACACGAAACCGTGATGACTTCGGGTATCAGCCCAAGTCAATGCATGTTTTCCCAAGTAAACATCCGAGCAATCTTTTTTTCCTTTGACTTTAAATTTTTTCAACCTGGTTAACTAAAAACAACTCGAGCCCAAGCAAAAACCTCCCGATCCAATACTCGAGTCTACCCTTCTTTTTCTTGAGCACGACCCCAAGGCAACTTCAACTTCCTCAATCTCAACAAACCCAGACACGATGATACCTTGTGTATGTGCATACGTCACCGCCAGTGTTTTGACCGATGTCGCCATCGTCTACAGGTCTCCGACCTTCCCTTCAGACAACCCGATCACCCAGAACCCCGTAACGATCACTAAATCGAGATTGAGTATACAAGAACCCAACCTGGAATAAAAACAATCGTCAACAACCACCCCGACCGGCCACCACTGGTCTCCAGCAACCTCACAAACATGACCAGAGCTCCACCGTGGAACCATGCTCCTATTCCCCTTGGTCCCATCCATTCCGATGCATCGATGACGATGAACTGCTCTTGAATTTGATAGCGGTCCAACCTGAACCTTAAGCCCTAGTTCGATGTTGTTTGACCACCACGGTGGTTAAGAAATCCACCTACCAATTTTCCTAAGATCCACAACACCCTAGCCTCCTCCAATATCGATCACGTCGATCATCATTTTACCGTTCATCGAAATTTGACGAAAAACCAAAAACTGGTCATTTCAAGATATCTCAACATATAGGAGCTTAAAAATCATGAAACCACTTTCAAAAATCATTATTTTCTAATACGAACTCAATTATGAAATCTAAACACGAATTTATGATCATCGGATTTTGACGTATATTTGATTTCTACTGTAATTTATCATTTTTCAAATAATTACTTAAATTAAACACTTGAATTTATTTTTAAAATGAATTTGCATTCATAAAATCACTTTTCATTCAGAGATCTTATCTAAGAATAGATTGGAGAAGAAGGAATCAAGTTTGGAAATTGTTTAAAACCTGTAAGTTTTAAACAGAGGTGTGTGTGTGTGTGTGTGTGTGTGTGTGTGTGTGTGTGTGTGTGTGTGTGTGTGTATATATATGCATGCAGACATGCATACACCAAAATATTTATATACTCGGGCATGCAATCAAAATTTTTCATTCATACAAACTATTTCCAAGTCATCATCATCACAGGCATACGAAATCAAGAGGATCTGAATAAAAATGAAGCTTACTCACATGTTTTAAAGCAGTGAACAGGCTCTGGAACTTTGAATTTGGTTTGTTGATCTGCTACTTTGATTTGAATCTACTTGAGGCTGATAATTGATATATATAGAGTTGAATTTGTATCTGATTGTTGAGTTGATCTGTAAATTTGCTTGTGATGATTGCTTCAGGATTTAAAAGTTGGAAAGGTTGAACTTTCTTGAGTTGTCTGAGCTTGCATGCTTTAGATTTGAGCTGCTTTGAATTTTTCTTTTCTGATTTTGTTTTATGGTTTTCATTTTATCATGCTTTTGATCATGTTTTTCTGGTTTGTATGCTTTTGAGTTTTGTTTTCCAGGTTTTAATTTCCTTTGTTTTGAATGCATGCAACAAAAGAGAAGAGAGGTAGATAGTGTATATGTATAAATCTTGTTTTTTTATTTATTATAAAAAGAAGATGACACTTGTTGTATTTGTATGTTAATATTATTGCAAATAGTTGAAATGCATGTTATCTTGTTATAAATGTTTAATTCCATGTTTAAAACACCTACACTTGTTAATCTATAAGTTATTAATGTTACACATGTCATTTAATGTTTAAATATGTTTTATCATATTTTCAATTTAGTTTAAATATTTATATACATGGCTTATATTTTTATTAATACAATTTCTATTATTTAATTAATGCATTTCCTTTTATATAATCTTAAGAAAATGAATTTTAAAACAAATTATACATAAATAAACAAACACACACATATAATATGTATATATATAAGTATTTTTAAAATATAAAGTTTTAAATTTAATTTATTTTTAAAATATTTATTTTTGAATTTCAAATCAAATTTCAAATTACAATCAATTCATATACATATATATAAATAACAATCACATATCTTATTTGATTTTGGAAAAATTTAAATAAATTCACCAATTAACCCTAAAAATTATACTAATTACCAATTAAATTTGACTTAAAAACGGGATCGTTACAACCCTTAAGAAAATTTCCTCCCTGAAATTTGCTAAACAGGGAGACAAATAAAGAACAAATGAACACATAGAAAGATAGAGAAATAAATTACCAGATTCAACTGAAATATTTATTCTATATTTGGCCTACCAAATTAGAATATCAACAATAAAGATGAGAACAAACTTATTCAACACTTCACGAAATACTCGAGTCATCAGATCTACGAAATATGCAGGGCGTTAGTTAGTTCGAAGGGCATAATTAACCATTCGTAGAATATATCTAGACCCTAAAAAATCAGACAAACGGATTCTCAACTCAGGTCGGAATACCCTAAAGTATACACTAGCTTGTCCCACTTCGGACTTGGATCCCCACTAGACATCACAAGAAAATTCTAAATTTTGGTTTTGGTCGAAATCGTTTTGTCGATACAATCTAATTTAGTTCTATATTTTATTAACCAATTGTTTCAAATAAAATTTCAAATTCATTAAAGTTAAGACTGATAGGAACTGATGGAAAGAATACGAAATAGGAATTTTTCTACAACATAGGTAAAGATTCGCAGGGCCATCACTACACCAAAGCTTCTTCTTGTTGCTGCGAGGAAGCCATCGAAGAATTGATATCGGATGATGATCAAAGAAGGTTGATAGAAAAGTTGTTTCCTTGTTGTTACCGGGCATTAACCATTTATAGAGGTACTTCCCTGTCCGCTACCTCATCCTCTTCTTGCACTCATTCTGACTATCAGTGAATAGTAAGAGAATTGACTAAGGCACACGGACAAGATATCATAGGGATATACTCATTCTAGGGCATTTATAACCCTATCTCTATTGAGTTACCTAATGCATTATACTCCAAAGCTAAAGTTCTTACTCAACCTTTAGCTCTGATACCACTTGTAACGACCCTGACTCGACCTTCGAAAATCGACATCCAATACATCACCCATATTCGAATGCTGCAGATTCAAACGTTGAGTCCGGTTCGCCGGAGCTTATAACAATATTAGGTGATAACAACATAGCAGAAACAAAATAAATTTTACTGATACACAATAATTGATACAACAATGATACGATATGAAGAGATCAACACAATCAAAGATATACAACAGCGGAAAAAAAACAAAGCAGCAACAACAGTCGGAAAGATAACATCTCCAGAGCACCGAGAGAGAGAGAAAAAGACACCATTGCCAAAGCTCCAAACACCGATGCGAGAACCCCTATCATGCTGAACTTGTAGCAAACTCGGTGCAGTGTAGCACAATACGATCGCCAAAATCCAAAGACGTCAAAGATTGCCAAAAGCTATACCTACTAGCTAACTATCGGATAACATAACTCATGGCTGCCCGTATGGAAAATTGTAGGCACCCAGAGTTTATAAAGGGAACAATAAACTCCAGGTCAGTCATGGGACTAGTGTGAGCAAACAAAAACAGTTTATTTGAACAAAAACAAACAAAAAGAAATAAAAGGAAATTCACTGTGCTTTTTGTAAAATGGAACTACCATAAGGCCTCCCGCCACACACACAATGCAATCGCACACTTGGAGGAAATTTCTCCTTATGATAGACAAACATTCTCGATACGCAAAAATCCTTTTGATATTATTATTAGTGCATAGTGTGGAAAACATTTTGAAAGTATAATATTAATCTTAGCCAGCATACTACCATTTTAGTATACCTACTGCAGCTACCATGTTTAATGGCAGGTTACCACCACGCTACATGGCAGGTTATGCAACTAAAACCGTACAGGGCTCGTATTGTTTTGTTTGGATTTCCAACAAATCGCCAAGGATAAGGAATTTCCTTTGTTCGAAAGGGTATGCCTCTGGAGGGACTCCCCGAGAAACTAACTGGCTCTCTGTCAACACAAGGCCGGATTACCTCTATAACTAGATAACTAACTGTCACGAGTATGCCATCCCCCGGTCGTCACCGACCTTTATCCCAGGTACCTCTATAACCAAAAATTCCATCAAATCCACATAAGTAAAATATCTAGGCTCTATACCATGATAAACTTTTTATCCAGAAGGAAATGCACATACCTTAAGGGTGCGACCCCCGTAACCTTGCTGCGTCCTTCATGTTTCGACCATTTCTGGGGTGTGAGGTTCGATGTAGTCTCGTCCCACAAAACTATGCTTTTCATAAAAGCCATGCTTCGATTAACCAATGATCAGCACTCAACATGCCACATTACCAAGTTGGGAATATATCACTGGTAGCCATCAACAACATAACCTCTGAGCTCGTACGTTTCAGAGAAGGGTATTAAGCGAAGAGAATAAATTCTCCGCCACCAAACAAAATTGTATTTGATAGAAACCAGCTTTACATCTCAAAGTGTAATGTCAGACATACATCCATACAAGTCCATCCTGGGTCTGAATGGAACCGAAGGCGCTTCAAAAGAAGTCCTTGCAAATCTGGATAATCCCTAATCATGTCTAGACTCCCCATCACATAGGGTAGTCAAAATCTCTATACCAGGGTCATTCGGTGGAGAGACATTTGACAAGTAATCCTTTCGCTTTCGAAAATACCTAGTCTTCAACCACCGCCTGCAATTGCTATCCATTTCGTCGTATCATTATTTTGAATGGGTTTTGTGACATAAAGTCCTCTTCCGGCTAAACCGAATAATGGGTGTTTATTTTTAAAAGCATATGGATATATTGGGATCTTAGTTTAGCCACAACTTTTAGCCTAAAACCTTTCCTTTTGAATGGTTTAAATTTTTTTCCACTTTAACCTTTTAAACAAAAGATTCACCTTGAAGATCCTCTTCAATTTGAAAACAAGGTTCACCAATCTTTAACAAAGATTCATCCATAGCTTTCAAAACTATTTCCATTTTGATTCACCCATAACTTGAAATCCTTTCAAAAAAACTGGGAATTCTTTCTTTATATGAAAACTGTTATCATTTTAAAACAAAGGATTTTTGTTTCGGGAAAATCCAATTAAATTTGCTCAAGTTATAGCCTTTTAAAGTGTAATTCGGAAAATCAGCAAACTACCGTATCCTCGGCAAGTTCTATTTGGGTTTAAATTAAAATTCCCAAAATGATTCATTTAATATACTTCAAAAATGGTTTAAAATCTATCTATCTATATATATGTGTGTATATATATATATATATTGCATAACTTGTACAACCCTTTCAAACCATAGTTTCCAAAATAATTTCAAAACTTTAACAAAACATATTATATTCAAACTAAATTTAAATTTCCAAACTTTAACAAGTCATTTCAAATAATTTTGATTTCAAAACTTCCTTCCAAAAGTTTTTCATACTTAACCCAAATCACTTCTAAACCATTTTGAGTAAAATAATATTAAATTCAAAATAATCATGACTTAACCAAATTCCCCGTGAAATCCATATTTTTGTGTGTGTTGTGTGTAGTACAGGGGTTTCACAGGCAACAATAAAATATCAACCATCATAAATTCAAGCACAAAAATATCATTAAGTGGTATATCCAATAACACTTATTTTGCATTCACAGATAAACAAGTAAATTCATCGCAGATAAATAAATCACAGTTCACAGCTCAACCCAAAACAATTCATATCACAGAATGTCACACATCAGAGATATCAAACAATTCAAGGCATTCAATATAATCCAATCATCCATAAGCAAGATTAAATAAATAACCTGATTATAATTAATGTAAACAAGATTAATTACTTATGAATAAATTACTAATCATGGTTAATTAACATTAACTAATTAGAAACCATTTATTAATATTTTAATTAATGAAATTAATTAATCATTCTTAATTACCTATCTGAATTAATTATCCTCAATTAATTATCCCTTAATTAATCACATAAATAAATTAACCTTAAGTTAATTACATTAATTAATTAACCCTTAATTATTAATTAACTAACCTTTAATAAATCTCATTAATTAATTAACCCTTAATTAATTATCTTTCAATCACTTGATTAATTAACCTTTAATCATTAATCAATTATCCTTAAATCATGAATTAATAAACTTTTAATTAATCATTTAATTAACCTTTAAATATTAAATAATTAATCTTTAATTATTTAATTATCCTTTAATTACTTTCATTAAGTAATTTACCTTTAGGTAATTAATTACCCTTAATTATACAATAGTTAATCGCTAATTAATTACATTGAGTAATTATCCTTTAAGAAATTATCCTTTAATTATTAATTAATTAACTCTTAATTAATCATCCTTTGATAAAGTACATTAATTAATTAACCCTTTAATTACAAATTAATTAATCCTTAATTATTACTTAATCAACCTTTAATTAAGTAATTATCATTAAACTTCAAATTAATGATCCTTTAATCTTAAGATAACCCATTTATCTTAATTAATTACATAATCATCGTTTAAATCTTATTTTAAACAACCTTTGAAACAAATTAACATAATCATATCACATAATTTAACTTAAACCCTTTAAGTTAATTGATAATCAAAATCATTATTTAAGATAAACCGTTCATCTTTAAAATTTTATTTAAATAACCTTGAAAATTAAATTTATTTTTAACATATGAATTAACTTAAAATTCTTAAGTTAATTAAAAGCATCTTCTTTTAACTACTTAATTATACCACTTAAATTTATTTTAAATAAACTTAAGAATTCATTTAAATAAAGAATTAAAACACTTGAACTTAATTAATTTGAAATAATTTATTTAAAACTTCAACAAATTCCAAATCTAGTATAAAAAATTAATTAAGAAAGTGTTTAAAACTTGGTTAGATTAAAAATTTTAAAAACTTGTTATATTTTAAAAATCAAAAACTGTTTCAACATGAATCCGAGACGACTTCGGGTATCAACCCGAGCCAATGCATATTTTCCCCGAGTAAACACCCAAGCAATCTTTTTTCCTTTGACTTTAATTTTTTTTAAAACCTGGTTAACTAAAAATGACTCAAGCCCAAGCAAAAACCTCCCAATCCAATTCCCGAGTCTACCCTTCATTTTCTCGAGCACGATACCGAGGCAACTTCATCTTCCTCAATCTCAACAAACCCAGACACGATGATACCTTGTGTGCTTGGACACGTCACCGCCAACGTTCTGACCAACGTCGCCATCGTCTACAGGTCTATAACCTTCCTTCAAACAACCCGATCACCCAGAACCTCATAACGATCACTAAACAAGATTGAGTATACAAGAACCCAATCTGGAACAAATATGATCGTCAACAACCACTCCGACCCACCACCACAGGTCACCAGCAACCTTGCAAACACGACCAGAGCTCCACCGTAGAACCACGCTTCTATTCCCCTTGGTGCCATCCATTCCGATGCATCGATGATGATGAGCTACCCTTGAAGTCAACAGCGGCCCAACTTGAACCTTAAGCCCTGGTTCGGCGTTGTTTGACCACTACGGTGGTTAAGAAATCCACCTACCATTTTTCCTAGGATCCACAACACCCCATCCCCTCCAGTATCGATCACGACGATCATTATTTCATCGGAATTTGACGAAAAACCAAAAACTGGTCATCTCAAGATATCTCGACATATACAAGCTTAAAAATCATGAAACTATTTTCAAAAATCATTGTTTTCTAATACGAACTCCATTATGAAATCTAAACACGAATTTGTGATCATCGAATTTTGACTTATATTTGATTTCTACTGTAATTTATCATTTTTGAAATAATTACTTAATTTAAACGCTTGAATTTATTTGTAAAAATGAACTTGCATGCATTCAATTACTTTTTAGTTGGAGATCACATCCAGGAATTGATTGGAGAAGAGGGAATTAAGTTTTGAATTTTTTTAAAACTTGTAAGTTTCAAATAAAGGTGTACATACATACATACATACATACATACATACATACATATATATATGTATATAGGCATGCATACACCAAAATCTCTATATACTCAGGCATGCAATCACAATTTTTCATTCATACAAACTACTTCCAAGTCATCATCATCACAGGCATACGAAATCAAGAGGATCTAATTAAAAATAAATTTTACTCACATGTTTTAAAGCAGAGAACAGGCTCTGGAACTTTGAATTTGGTTTGTTGATCAGCTACTTTGATTTGAATCTACTTGAAGCTGATAGTTGATATATATTGAGTTGAATTTGTATCTGGTTGTTGAGTTGATCTATAAATTTTCTTATGATGATTGCTTCAAGATTTAAAAGTTGGAAAGGTTGAACTTTGTTGAGTTGCCTAAGCTTGCATGCTTTAGATTTGAGCTGCTTTGAATTTTTCCTTTCTGTTTTTGTTTTATGGCTTTGATTTTATCATGCTTTTGATCTTGTTTTTTGGTTTGTATGCTTTTTGAGTTTTGTTTTCCAGGTTATAATTTCCTTTGTTTTGAATGCATGAAACAAAATGAGAAGAGAGGGAGATAGTGTATATGTATAAATCTTGTTTTTTTATTCATTAGAAAAAGAAGACGACACTTGTTGTATTTGTATGTTAATATTTATTACAAATATTTTAAATGCATGTTATCTTGTTATAAATGTTTAATTTCATGTTTAAAACACCTACACTTGTTAATCTATAAGTTATTAATGTTACACATGTCATTTAATGTTTAAATATGTTATATCACATTTTCAATTTAGTTTAAATATTTATATACATGTCTTATATTTTTATTAATACAATTTATGTTATTTAATTAATGCATTTCCTTTTATATAATATTAAGAAAATTAATTTTAAAGCAAATTATATATAAATATATATATATATATATATATATATATATATATAATATAAGTATTTTTAAAATATAGAGTTTTAAATCCAATTTATTTTTAAAATATTTATTTTTGAATTTCAAATCAAATTTCAAATTACAATCAATTCATATACATATATATAAATAACGAACACGTATCTTATTTAATTTTGGAAAAATTTAAATTAATTCACCAATTAACCTAAAAAATTATATTAATTACCAATTTAAATTTGACTTAAAAACGGGATCGTTATAGAAAACCTTTATAGAGGACCTCATATAAGCTCAACAAAGCCGAAAGGACACTTAGCCTATGTTCGAAACCTTCCGATGACGTTGAAGGGTCTGATGCTGGACTTATCAACTAATAAGTTTAAATTAAAAGGCAATCCTTAAAGGAATCATGCCCTTTGTTCTCCAAAGAATAAATCCACCCTTCTTAATATAATTTTGGGGTGTTGACAAGAAATCTTGTTAAAAAATATATGAATATATGTGTATGTTAGGGTATATATTTATGTGTTATATATGTGTACATGACATATAAACAACATTGCATTGACTTCGAACAACTTCCGTTCGATAAACCGTTGCCAATCGTAGAACCGATTCCCGGTCACATTTTCACTTGTACATTAAATTACCTATATATCTAAACAAAATTTGAAAATAAATTTCTAATCATTTTAGTTAATAAAAATGATCTCATTTGAATTATAAAATCAAATATTCAACATTAACAATTATTTACAAAGATTGCTATTATACCAATAAAGCGATATCAATTTTTTTATATTTTCAAACTAGTTATATATCTTTATAAAACTATTATAAATTATCTATTATCACTTTATAACTATTCAATGTGAATTAGTACAATCTAAAACAATTATTTGAATAATTATAATAATTATTAAATCATAAAAACTCAGTTTAAAATTATAAATCAATTCTTAAATATATGGTATTACTGATGATGTCATAAATACATTAAATTTCCAAAATTAAAATAACTAATTTTATTTCATATTCTTGTTTAATTGTAAAAATAAGTGCATTTATCCAGTTCCGTGCCCGAAGTTTGTCTATTGTAGAGTTGTTTATCGATAAAATGATTTTTGGTTATCTTATCACTGTTTTTCCAAAGTATATATTTTTGTAAATACTTATACAATTATTTTTTTGTTCATAATATCATAATATATGTTATAAAACTTTTTATTGGAATATTTTAAAAATAAATATAATTTATCAAATTGGTAAATTTGCAGGTCGCTACAATCCACGTGGATCATATACATGATAGCTAGATACCATGATTTCTGAAAAACCGAGACATAGTTCAAAGTAAGGTGAGATGGCTTAAGTTGAGTCAAATTCAAAAAAAAGTTATGCCATATTTTTTCTTTCTTTTTAACATTTGAGGAAAACACCAGTTTGGACAGCCGTGAGGAAAATGGAGATATAGCGAAGAGCTAAGTAGGAAGTACCATAAGAAGAAACACCATCCACATTCGAGTTATCCCACTTGGTATCTATGAGTTGAGATGATTAGGAAAACCACTAGAAGGGTTAGGGCATTTGGTTATGCATTGATGATTTTATGGAGCTACAATTCGTAGGAGCATACTTATGCTCAAATGATTTAGCATGCTGCAAGACGACATCATGTAAGCTAGTTGCAAGGATTGTGGAAGGTTACAATACACATATAATTGAATTTGAATTATTTTTTCTAGTGGTGAAAGTTAGTAAGGTAAGACGGGATTAGATTCATAGAAGGGCAAGGACTGCACGAGATAGGCAGAAAGCAAGTGCTTTCAGGAACCATATAGGGTAGTTTGTGGAGCAAAGTCCATATACGGTCCATGGAGCTGAGTCCATAATAGAGAGCAGACAGGTAGGAAATCCCAAAGGCAAGTTAGAACATAGCTAAATTATTGGGAAGCTGTCATTAGGTACTTGTGGAAATGTCTATGCAATGCAGCTACCATGGTCAAACCATGTCATTTAGGAAAAGTAAATTGGCCAGGAAAGTATAGATTATCTTTGTATTTAGGTCAAGTTTAGATAAAGGCCATTGGATGGTATGAATGGTTAAAACATGGACATATTGTGGATGATGGATTCCAATGGGTGTATTAGGATGGATTGTTTGGATTGTATTCATTTACATGTCTAGGACAGTATATCATCTAGGTAGTGCACACACATCACATTGTCTCTTACTTGTTATCTAGCTTGTTAGATATGATACGTATGGACGTTTTATTCTTGTGTATCTTATTTAGTATTATGCAAATCGATGTTGCTATCCCTTTTCTATTCATCTTCCATGCGAAAAACCACATTCTAGTAACCGCTTCATTAAGTTCCTCTAGTAACCGTACCTCAACTACGTCTTCCAAATAATCAACTATAAATCACCATCTCCCTCATCGTGCTTTGGCAGTTAAACTATCAAATCCTAAATCATCAATTGACTATCCCTAATACGCTTGGTTTTTGTGGGATTGACGAAAACCAATGTAGAACCTTATCCAATAAAATAAATAAATGTGGTAATTGGTTCGCTTAATCTCTATAATTTCTGTTGGTTTTAAATCCAGATTCCAAGTTGTTTTACAACGTCAATCTTGCGAGATTGAGATTTTAACATAAAATCGCACCTGTAAATAAAGGTTTTAAGCACGCCTTTAGAAAACTATTGTGTCCAATGGTTATTTTGATGATAGTATCAAGTGATTACTTTGGCCTAATAAACAGTCACGTTCTTGGTATACCAAGTGGTTACTATAACTGTCGATAACACATTAGCCTGCTGGTTTTCATCCTTTATGAAACTCCATGTCCAACACCATAATCATCATGTAAGTTATCTCTCGAAACTCAACTGGGTCCTAGGTCTTGCTTGCTCTAGCTCATCCTCTTTGCGAATTTTTCCGAAGATGCTGTTAGTTAAACACAAAATGCAAATAATATCTTACCGAATATCCTAACTTTGGTCTACTGGGTTCTCATTGATCCAAACATCGACCATCAATCTACTGATGTGAACATTTACCTTGGTTCGAATAACAGTGATTCACACAAAACTTATCATTAGAAATCTAGGGAATTGCAGCCAAATCTATATATGATGCTTTTAATTCGATTTAGCCTACATTCTGAATATCTTAACTTCAGTAGTTGATTCTTATACTGTACAAAAATCGAAGGAATCAAACCATCTTTTTTTGTAGCCACGATTTGTACTATGTGGTGCAACTTCATTGTTGTAGTTAATGTTCAAGAAATAGAATTTGAAAGAATCGTTGCCTCCTTTATGTAACATCCCCTATCTGGAGGCGTGAAGCTAAGCGCTACAGATGCTGCAATCATCCATAGTATTAACTTCTGGTGACCAAATATGGTAATGTTATGGTATCCATAATATCAGAAGCACGTGAATATGAAACAAAATCACAGATTTCAAAAAATATTTTACTGATTACATTTCAAAAAATATGTTTCATATCCATTTACATAATCCTATAATCAATTCCCAGGTAAAGATCAAATATGATTATTACAAAGTACACCTAGAGCAATATATGAAGATGCCCCCTTGGATGACCAGAGCATTATGTAGACATAATTATCTTAAATACAACACAGCGGAATCAAACAAAATAAAGCAGCGACTCCTAAATAGCTAGCCATCAACCTCCTGCTTGTCTCCGGAAGTTTTATTTGCCAACCTATTAAAAACTTGAAAATCCTCAACCTTTAGCCTACTCAAATCAATTTTTGAGCACCCGAGAGTTCAAGGGAAAAAGCATAAACTTCGAGTCAGACATAAAACCTAGTGTGAATAATACTATACATCTTGGTTATTTGATATTAGGTGAGACCACGTCGCTTACCGAAATAGGTTTCCCTCACCAATAACTTTTTAAAACATATCTTTTACAAATCATTTCCTGTAACCAAAACTGGTTAAAACTATATAGCATTATTATGTAATATCCGGGAACAAATGAACTATCTGTCTGAGCACTATAGTTTTTTTTGGCTAACTACTAACCTTTGACTGACTTGGGCCTACCATACAATATAAATGAAATAATCTAACACTTGTTAGATGCTCCTCTTTTGGACGGCCTGTCCCTAACTTAGGTGTTAGACACTTCTCTTCTGGACGGTCTATCCTTAACTTATCTTCTCTCAGGGTCACTTGATCCTAATGGTTTTGTGGACTCGCCAATAACCTATCTGTACACAAATACATATTCCCTTCTGTGGATAATCATCATTTTAGTCTTACCTATGACAAAGCCCTATAAAATGGAATTTTGGACTAAATTATCTCGGGATAACAGCTAATGTATAAGGCGCGACCCTATACCAGTCCCATCTGGTATTCTAATATCTAAGTCATTTTACTTATGGTAATCTTCTCAAAATTTTCCTTGAAAACATTTTCATCTCAAATTGATTTAAAAACTTTAAACCAAACTTAAACAAGGAAAATACATATACTACATGCCTTACTCAAAATAACCTTGCCACGTTTTATATATATATATATATATACGCACTTTACGAAAATCTGTATTGATGAAAACATTTAAACCTATGAAAGTACCCCTTCTGAATAAATTAAAAGTACCCCTTTCGAAACCAAGTAAACCCTTCTTTATTACTTAGGCCGAAAGGTCAAAACATTCGTTTTGAAACCACTTGTGATCTTCCTATCAAATATATTGAAAAACATTTCCTTCGGAAGCTATAAAACCTTAGACATCCTATCTTTAAAACACTTGACATCGCCTTTTGAAAATATTGGAAAACCTTTCCTTTAAAACCTTTTGAAACCATTAGGGAACCATCCCTTGGAAACCTTCATTTAAAGCGTTTCGAAAGCATCAAAACCTTTGTAAACAACAAACCTTTCGAAAGCATTTGGGTTCAATTTAAAACATATGGAAACACCTTTTGAAACCATCAAACATTAACTCCTTCAAAACCTTTGGGTTCTAGATTCAACAGAGCAAAAGGGTCATCAAAACATTGAAGTCGAAAGCAATCTTTCGAAAGCAATTCCGAAGTAAAGAAATTACGGTATCGAGACCAACCATCCGAAAGCATTAAAGAAGTGACCAAATTTTAAAAACAAAGTATATCTTCCGAAACTATTGACTTCGAAAGATAGGAATGCGATAGCTAGAGCTTTCGACCCCATTCAAAAGCATTTACTTAAAACAAAAGATGCAACCCATTCTAAACCTTTCCTTTAAAACATTTGACTTGGCCAAAAGCCAACCAAGTCGAAAGCATATCCTTCAAAAGCAAAGCGAGCAAGTTTTCATTTAAAAGCAAAGCCACGCTTAGACCCCTTCGGGACCCATAGCTTCGACCCACTGCCTTTTTGCCTTAGTCAAATTTGCTACGTACCAATTATTTGATACCAGTGGTCGTTGGCAATGAGTGCGGAAGTACATGGTCCGAACCCTTGGTGCCGAAAGTAGCAAAACATGCCAAAAGCATGTAAAATCTGATTTCAACTTTAAAAAGAATTTCCTTCCAACTAACCTGCCTTATTTGTCTAAATATTGTTGGTTGCTAACTTTCTTTTCTAAATGTGCTACCAATATTTCAAAATAAAAATTTTAATTATTTTTTATACCTCTTCTCCTTTTATAAATAAATAAAACATTTAAGTCCATACCTCAAATAATTTTATAAATTCATCAAAGCACTTAGGAAAATTCTACAAAAATTCTAGAAAATCCTTTTTAATATGTTTTCGAACATATATTAATTTAAAACTGAAAACTTGTGTTATTTAACCGTAAATAATTTTAAACCCAAGTAATCATTTTCCTTACTAGAAAATTAATTTAAATTCCACATTAATTCAGAAAATTATGAAAATTGAAAGCCATCTCTAAAATATCATTTCTGATCTAAATTTAAATTCGCAAGGCACTTAGATGTCATTTAATAGGGTTTTAACATCAAAACATTTCGTAAAACCTATATAAATAAGCATAAATCATCAATAAGCATATATAAACATTTCATCATTCAAAAATATGGCATAATCATGCAAAATACGCTGGATTCATCTTAAAACTAAAAACAATTAGGAAAATGAGATGTAGTCATTATTCACCTTAAGTTTGAAATTAAGGATTTGTGATTTGATCTTGATAGAGATGCTTAAGCTTTTCCTCTTGAAGTCTTCTCTTTTCTTTTTCTAATGGTGGTCGGCTTTAGTTCGTATTTTTTTTTTGAATTATGAATGAAAGTGAGAATGAGGGCTTACGCGGTTTAAGGTATAAGAATGTATCTATTCCTATACCGCCCCTTATCTATTTGCCTTAACGTTTTAATCCTTTAGTACATTGTTTATATGGCACGACTACACATTATTAATCACAAATCTCAATCCCCCTAATCATCACATTATTTTATTTAATTAGCTAATTAAATATCATAAATAATGTTATTAAAAATTAGGGTCATTACAGACTCCCTTCCTTAAGTAATTCCGTCCTCGAAATTATGATAAGGTACACTGCACATCAATCAAAAAGGTAAAACATACCACCAAACAAACCAGGATAAGCATAAATAATCCTGCTCTTAGTCTCCCAAGTACAGTCTCTCTCATCTTCGCTTCACTAGACTTTTAGTAATCTGGCTATCTTGTTCCTTAGCCTCTTCTCATCTCTCGTGACTATGCAAATCAGCTTCCTAACTATAGTCTAGTCCGGCTCTACTACTAAGTCATCTAACACGGTCGGTGCAATAGTAGTCTCTGGGTCCCTAACACACTTCCTTAGATGAGAAATAAGGAAAACATCGCGGACTCATGCTACACTGTTCGTTAACTCTACTTTGTATGTGAGTTTCTCGATCCTCTCTACAATAGGAAATGGTCCTACGAATCTCGGTGCTAACTTCCCTGGATTCCCGAATCTAATTACACCCTTCATTGGTGATACCTAATAAAAACTTGATCTCCAACAGAGAACTCTAGGTCTTTCCTTCTTTAATATGGATAACTCTTCTGCCTAGACTGGGCCTCCTTCATCCTAGCTCGAATCAACTCAATCTTCTCTGCAGCTTCCCTAACTAAATCTGGACCAAGAACTAATCTATCCCCGATGTCTAACCAACAAATGGGAGATTTTCATGGCCTCTATACAAAGCTTCAAATGGTGCCATCCATACACTACTATGATAACTATTGTTGTATGAAAACTCGACTAAGTGTTGATGGTCTTCCCATGATCCTCTAATATCTAACACACAAGCTCTTAACAAATCCTCTAGGACTTTGTTAACTCTTTTTGTTTGTCCATCGGTCTATGGATGATAAGCGGTACTCATCTTGAGCTTGGTTCCTAAAATCTCCTGTAGACTCTTCCAGCACTCACTAGTGAACAAGGAATCTCTATCACTTACTATACTACTAGGAATTCCATAAAGTCTAACTATATTCTTCACAAATAACTTAGCCAAACAGGTGTCGTCATAGTTGACTTAACTGGAATGAAATGGGCACTCTTGGTGAGTCTATCCACTATGACCCATATACTTTCATTTCCTCTACTATATCTTGGCGAACCATCTATAAAATCTATAGAAATAGAATCTCATTTCCATACCAGAATATCCAATGGCTATAGCAACCCACTTGGCTTTTGATGTTCGATTTTTACCTATTGAGAGTTCAAACACTGCTTTACCCATAAGCCAACATCCCTCTTTATGTCCTGATACACCTTAGTTCCTCATGTATTAGTAGTGAACTTTAAATGATGGCATTCCTCCAAAAATTCCTTCCTAATGTCTCCTATATTCAGAACACACAACCTTCCTTTCTTTCTCAACCACCCATTCTGTTCAAGACTAAAATCCTTTAAGTCAACGCTCTTCGTTCCACCCTTTAACTTCTTGATTCGTTCAACTAACATTGGATACTCTCCTTGCTTAGAAGAAATTTTTTGATCATAACTGGTCGAACTTCTAAACATGACACATAGAAGATCTTCTACTAAACCCAACTTAAGATCTTCACCGCACTCTACAAGTCGACAATACTTCCAAATCTTTCCGCTCTGCTATCATTGCCAATACATGCATTCTGATGCTTTCTGCTAAGCGCATCTGCTACCTTATTACCTTTCCCTAGCGTGTACTCAATTCCATAATCATAAGCAGCTATAAACTCTAACCATCTCTGCTGTCTCACGTTCAGCTCCTTCTGAGAGAACAAGTACTTCAATGACTTATGTTCCGTATATAACTCAAATCTTTCTCTCAAAAGATAATGTCTCCATACCTTCAAAGAAAAAATCAATGCAACCCTCCAAATCATGTGTTGGATATCTAACCTCATGCGGTCTAAGATGTCGAGAAGCATAGGCAATCACTTTACCTCTTTGCATCAATACAGCTCCTAATCCTGTTCCACAGCATCTGTATAAACTACCAAATCTTGATTACCTTTTAGAACAACCAACATAGGTGCATGGGTTAATAAGTGTTTCAAGCACAAGAATGCTTCCTCACACTTATCGATCCATATAAACTTCACGTCCTTTCACGTTAGTTTGGTCATTGGTGCTGCTATCCGCGAAAATCCTGTATGATTCTTCAATAATATCCGACCGATCCAAGAAAACTCTTTATCTCAGTCTCTGTCTCGGGTCTCTTCCAATTATTCACCACTTCAATCTTAGTGGGATCTACAGATAATCCTTTCTCTGAGACTGCATGACCAAGAAATTTCACTTCCTTCTTCTAGAAATAACACTTCGTAACCTTCGCCTTTAACATATTCTGCCTCAGCTTCTCAAGCACAACTCTAAGTTGAACTTTATGCTCTTTCTCATCTCTATAGTATATCAAGATATCCTCTATGAAAACCAATACTAACCAAACTAAGCACTCTCGAAAAACTTGATTCATCAAGTCCACAAAGAAAGCCAGCACATTTATTAGTCCGCACAGCATTCCTAACCATTCGTACGATCCATATCTGTTCTAAAAGCCGTCAAAGGAATACTATACTCCGCTACTCTAAGCTGATGGAAACTTGTCGCCAAATCCAACTGAGAAAATACCTTGGTTCCTCTCAACTAATCTAACAAATCGTCAATTCTAGGCAGCAGATATTGATTCTTTATTATCTTCTCATTCAATTTACGATAATCGATACATAACCTCAATGATCCGTCTGGCTTCTTAGCAAACACTACGGTTACTCCTTAAGGTGAGCTACTAGGTCTGATAAAATTCTTGCCTTCATGATCCACCAACTACGCCTTCAGCTTCCTCATCTCTTAGGTGTCATCCTATTTGGCGGCCTACTCATTGGTTCTGGTGCAGGCACCAAATCTATTCGAAACTCAATGGCCTGTTTCGATGGCAACCCTACTACAGGCGCAAAAACATCTGCGAATTCTTTAACCACAAAAACTCGATTCAACTCGTCTTCTAACTCCACAACACCCAACAAAGCATTCACCTCACGGATAGGCTTTTTAATGGTATATAAAATCTGATCACTACAATCAGGGTGTCTAAACGATATTTTCCTATCATGACAAAATATTCTAGCATTGTACTTACTTAACCAATCCATACCAATATAATTCCGAACCCTATAAAGTCAAACATATGCCTACTGCGAACAAAGTTATGACCTAACAATCAAACTCTAAGTGGCCACACTTCGTTCCAAGTGTCACATACCCTCCTATTGGATTTGTAACCCTTAAGGAAGTAACTAAGTATGTGGGTTCTAGGTTACGCTTATCGACCAAACAACGAGATATAAAAGAATGTGATGCACCAGTATCAAACAGGATGCCAAAAGACATACCATGGATCTGAAGCGTACCTCCCAACACTACCTTCCTTTTCCCCTACACCGTTGGTCCTGATGTAGCAGACTCCAATGCAAATACCTTGCCCTTTCCATCCTTAGCAGGCTCTTTGCATTGATTCTTATAATGAACAATCTGATTGCAGTTGAAGCATCTGATATTCTTCTTCTCAACCATTTCCTTCATCTTTCCAGTACGACATTCATTTGCAAAATGCCCCTTATTATTGCACCTGAAGCAAACAGCCTCAGACTTTCCTTTCTTCGTGGCTCCACCTTTCCGAGCACCCTACTTATGAAAGAACTTCATTTTCTGACTCTACCCTACTTGGACCTCCTTCATCTTATCTTTTCCAAAGAAGCAAACATCTCATCATGTCTTAAAGCCATCTCCACTACAACATCACAAGGATCCCTAATACGAGGTAATGTAGCCTGACCAACTCAGGCTTTAACCCTCTTATAAACTTCTCATTTCTCTTCATCACAGTTTCCACAGTAGCATACCCATACCTAGCCAACTCCTTAAATCTTCAAGCATACTTCCAAAACAAGCATCTTCCCCTACTCTAACTCAGCAAACTTTCGGCAAAGCAGACCGCGCCATCACAGGTGTGAACCTCTCTTGGAACCTCCTCTTAAACTCAGCCCATGTCATCGTTTCTTCATCCACTCCAACTGTTATACTATTCAACCAAAATAAAGCTGCTCATTAAAGCTATCTCGATGCACGTCAACTCTTCTGCTCAAAATTAAGCCCCAGGTCTACAAAAATCCTCTCACAATGCAACAACTAGTTTTCCATCTTTATAGCATCTTCAGTTCCAATAAATGCCATTCCTCTAAGCCTAGCGTAGTCTCTATTCAGAATAGCATGGTTGTTGACCACCGGAGCTTCCTGGACTCCTACTCCAATATTTCTTCCAACCACACCAGCAACAATTCTAGTTTGAATCATATTCATGAAAAACTGATACATAGCTCCTATATCTACTTGTGGAACTACAACATCAATATTCCCCGCTTATGCCTGACCTTGGTTCCTTCTAGTATTTGGTCTGGCATTTCCATTTGTGGTGGTGCTTCCTCCAAGATTCACTCTTCCACTTGTAGCGTTCATATATATTCAAGCCTCATGAAATACAGAAGAATAGCCTAAGAGAGATAGGAGAATAGAGATACAATGTATACTTATATATAGCAAATACAAGTACATTACTATAACATTATCCCATACCCCAATCTTATCTCTAGTTCCTTAGGATTATGTTTTCAAAAATCATTTTTAGTTTGAAGTTTTCCATAAACCTATGCTCTAATACCAAGTTGTAACATCCCTTATCTGGAGGTCCAAAGCTAAGCGTTATAGATACTGCAGTCATCCATAGTATTGAATTCTGGTGACCAAATATGATAATGTTAATGGTATCCATAATATTAAAAGCACATGAATATGAAATAAAATCACAGATTTCAAAAATAACTTTTTACTAATTACGTTTCACAAAACACGTTTCATATCCATTTACATAATCCCATAATCATTTCTTAGGTAAAGATCATATATAATTATTACAAAGTACGCCAAAAGCAATATATGATGATGCCCCCTTGGATGACTAGAGTACTATATAGACATAACTGTCTTAAATACAACACAGCAGAATCAAACAAAATAAAGCAGCAACTCCTAAATAGCTGTCCGTCAGCCTCCTGCTCGTCTCCGGAAGCGTTATCCACCAACTTTCTAAAAACCTAAAATTCTCAACCCTTGGCCTACTTAAATCAATTTTTGAGTACCTGAGAGTTTAGGGGAAAAGCATGAACTTCCAGTCAGACAAAAAGCCTTGTGTGAGTAATAATATACATCTCGGTTATTTGATATTAAGTGAGACCATGCCGCTTAGCGAAACGAGTTTCCCCAACAAATACCCTTTTAAAACATATCTTTTCCAACTCATTTCCTATAAACCAAACTGGTTAAAACTGTAAAGCATTATTATGTAAACATACACATTAGGTAACAAATGAACTATCTGTCCGAGAACTATAGTTTATTTGGCTAACTACTCACATTTGGCTGACTCGGGCCTACCAGACAATATAGTTGAAATAATCTAACACCTATTAGATGCTCCTCTTCTGGATGGTCTGTCCCTAACCTAACTATTATATGCTCCTCTTCTGGACGGTCTATTCCTAACTTAGCTTCTACTAGGATCATCTAATCCTAATGGTTTTATGGGCTCACCAATAACCTATCAGTATACAAATATATATTCCCTTCTCTGGGCAATCATCATTTTAGTCTTGCATGTGACAAAGCCCTACACACTAGAATTTTGGACTAAGTTAGGCGATAATAGCAAATGTATAAGGCGCGACCCTATGCCATGTCCCATTTGGTATACTAATATTTGAGTCATTTTACTTAGGGTAATATTCCTAAAATTTTCCTTGAAAACCTTTTCATCTCAATTGATTTAATACTTTTAAACCAAACTTAAATAGGAAAATACATATACTCCATGCTTTACTCAAAATAACCTTGCCATGTTATATACACACACACACACACACACACACACACACTTTACTCAAATCTTTGTTGATGAGAACATTTAAACCTTTGAAAATACCCCTTCCAAATACATTGAAAGTATCCCTTTCGAAACCAAGAAAACCCTTCTTTATAACCTAGGCCGAAAGGCCAAAACATTTCTTTCAAAACCAATCATAACATTCCTCTTGAAAATATTGAAAAACCTTTACTTCGAAAGCTATAAAACCTTAAAGATCCTATCTTTAAAAAACTTAACATTGCCTTTTGAAAATATTAGAAGACCATTTCTTAAAACCTTTCGAAACCAATAGGGAACCACCCCTTCAAGACCTTGAAACCTTTCGAAAGCATCAAAACCTTTGTAAACAACAAACCTTTCGAAAGCATTTGGGTTCAATTTAAAACATGTGGAAACACCTTTTAAAACCATCAAAAATTAACTCCTTCGCAACCTTTGGATTCTACCTTCAACATAGCAAAAGGTTCATTAAAACATTTAAGTCGAAAGCACTTTTTTGAAAGAAATTCCTAAGTAAAGAAGTTAAGGTGTCAAAACCAACCTTCCGAAAGTATTGGAGAAGTGGCCAAGTTTTAAAAACAAAGTATACCTTCCGAAAATATTGATTTCGAAAGGTAGGAAAAGTGGCAGTTAGGAGTTTCGACACTATTCGAAAGCATTTACTTAAAACAAAAGGCGCAACCCATTCGAAACTATTCCTTTAAAATAGTTGATGCAGCTGAAAGCCAACCAAGTCAATAGCATATCCTTCGAAAGCAAAGTAGGCGCGTTTTTCATTTAAAAGCAAAGACATGCTTTGACCTAGTGCCCTTCACCTTAGTCCAATTCGCAATGTACCAATTACTTGAAACCAGGCGCATTGGTTTCGATGGCAATGAGGTCGAAAGTACTTCGTCGTAACCCCTGGTGCCTAAAGTAGTGAAACATGCCAAAAGCATGTAAAATATGATTTTTACTTTAAAAAAATTTCTTTCCAACTAACCTTCCTTGTTTGTCTAAATATTATTAGTTGCTAATTTTCTTCTAAAAGTGCTGCCAGTATTTCAAAAATAAACAATTTAACTTATTTATAAAATATCTCTTCTCCTTTTATAAATAAATAAAACATTAAAGTCCCATACCTTTAATAATTTTATAAATTCATCAAAGCACTTAGTAAAATTCTACAAAAATAACAAAAAAATCATTTTTAATATGTTTTCCAACATATATTAATTTCAAACCCAAAACTTATATTATTTAACCATAAATAATTTTAAACCATTATGATCATTTTCCTTGCTAGAAAATTAATATAAAATTCACATTAATTCAAAAAATTATGAAAATTGAAACCCTTCTCTAAAATATCATTTTTGATCCAAATTTAAATATGCAAGGCACTTGGATGTCATTTAATAGTGTTTTGACATTAAAATTTGTCATAAAACCTATATAAATAAGCATAAATCATCAACAAGCATATTTAAACATTTCATCATTCAAAAATATGGCATAATCATGCAAAATGCATTGGATTCGTCTTAAAACCAAAAAAAATTAGAAAAATGAGATGTAGTCATTATTCACCTTAGGTTTGAAATTAAGGATTTGAGATTTGATCTTGATTAAGATGCTTAAGCTTTTCCTCTTGAAGTCTTCTCTTTGCTTTTTCTAATGGCATCCGACCTTAGTTTATATTTTGTTTGTGAATTATGAATGAAAGTGAGAATGAGGGCTTAAGGGGTTTAAGGTATAAGAATGTATCTATTCCTATATCGCCCCTTATCTATTTGCCTTACCATTTTAATCCTTTAGTACATTGTTTATATGGCATGGTTGCCCCTTATCAATCACAAATCTCAATTCCCCCAATCATCACATTATTTTATTTAATTAGCTAATTAAATATCATAAATAATGTTATAAAAAATTAGGGTCATTACACTTTACCTGTTAAAACATTGTTTGGAGTTCTTCTCAAGAAGAGAGGAACCTTACACACACACACTTAAATGTATTTCGATATATATATATATATGTGTGTGTGTGTGTGTGTGTGTGTGTGTGTAAGTTTTTATTTAATATATGTATGTATATTTACCAAGTAATGTTTAAATGTTATAAATATATATATGATATAAATAAATACTCATATATTTAAAAAAATCTTTTTCGCAAAATTATTCTCGGCAATACAAGGATATACATAAATTTTTTAATTTACTAATTTTCCTTATGGAAAATTATAAGTAAAATTAAAATTTAATTTTAATAATCGATAATGACTTTTAAAATTTTACACTTCATGTTACGATAATTAAATTATATGCTGCATAATTTTAAACGCATTTGTATTCAAATATATATTTGTATATACAAGTTAAATTTGATTAAGTAATGTATTTATATGTTTAAATATTTGGATTTAATACATACATACATACATATGATTTAATTTTTTTTTAAACACTACTCATATTTACATGTAAATATTCATAAAATAGAGCAACATTATGTTTAGTTTATATTGTATAAATTATCCATTTAGAAAACAATTTAATTATATATATAATGTTCAAAATTAAATTATTATTTTTTTCATAAATCTGGTCATGAACCATATGACAAATATATTTTAATTGAATACTATATACATATATGACCATCATTTGGTGATAAAATCGACAAATACGAATTCATGATATTGTATTCTTAACTAATGAATATATGACAGTATAATTGATATAATTGATATATGTGTATATATATATTTGTATAAGAAAACATAACTCTAACTATTGCGTAGAAGATAAATGTTGACATAAAGAATCAAACTTCTTGAGTTTAATCTTGTATCTAGAAGTTGCAAGCTTCCGAACACAGCTACCATCGACGACCGAACAGATTTTAATTTGTTTCATAAAATGCTTAAATGACTAGAGGAAGGGGATGGAAATTTTGGCCAGATATATGATGGAGAGTGAGGCTTAAAAAACTCAAGCAAAAATGTGGGTTAAGTTGATTGAATAAAGGAGATCTAAGAGAGTGAAAAGTGGATCTAAATCCATTTATTTCTCTTAGTATTTCTCCTTTTATTTTAATTAAATGTAACAACCTACATATTTTATGATTGTATATTTAAATATTTTATTTAAATATAGCATCGTTAGTCAGATTCAAGTCCGAAATGCAATTTTTTACAAACAGTCGAATTTGGACTCGAGGCCGCTTCCGTTGAGTTCAAAATAGCGTTTGCGACCTTTTTGAGTATAAACATTGATATGTTTGGAGTTGAGTATAATTTTGATGTTTTCATTTAGGGCGTTGGGTTTGCGTTTCAGCCCATTAACCCAGCATATTAACCCAACTCCACTCCACTCCTCTTCATTCCTTCATAATATTTCCTTGTTGAATATGTGCTTATATGATTTTTGTTTGATGATAATAAAAATATGTACATTCGTTTAAATGTATTTGTTAATATACTATTTTATTTTCACAGATTAAATAAATATTTGCTGAATAAAATAAATAACACGGAATTTAAATTCAAACGAATATTTTATTCAAACAAATATTTATTACAATTTTGAATAGTACAAATTCAAGCTCTCACCATACACTATATAACTTTGATAGAAATTCTATTACATCACAATTTCACATTTACAAATGTCCTCACTACATATTGCTCATTCACTCATATTTTATCTTCATCTTCATTCCAGTTAGAATCCAGCTCTGAGCAATCTGCAAAAATATACACTAACGCAGTAAAATTGAAAAAGAAATATTTTTGCAATATAAAATAAAACGTGAATTTTGAAAATGATATTTGCCTCAGTTATTTGGGTTGTTCGTCATCATTTAAATTTGAATTCATCATACACGAACAGCTTGTGACATACATAGTGTATCACTGCATATGCCACAAGGCCGTGCACACCGATATACACTTGATAATGCTACAGGGACAGGTGAGCACAAGGTCAAACCCGAGTTTTAAAACTGGATTCAACTCAGGTGCAAATCAAAAAAAGTACACATGAATGCTATGTTCAAACATGACACAGCCTCAAACCAGCATCAAAGCAAGTACAACTGCAAGTGTCGACCAAGTGACAATGCAAGCAAGATCAATACAACAGCCAACATATTCACCAATGAATCATTAAAGAGTGCAACAGGGATGAATACAACATGAAGTACAGCAACTCAAGGAGATAGTCGACCAACAGTATCAAACTCATGTATGCAACAACAAATACTCGAGCTCAAGACAGCACAACCCAAGATGCAAATGTACAAATGCTCAAACTCAGGTGGACAACATATCAAATGAACAGCATACGTGCAAATAGAACTTTACAATGAAACGTTGAAACTGAATCGAACAAAACAGTGGCACATGAACACAAGAAGGTCAGTGGCCAACAGCAGAGGAGTGCTGTGTTCAACAGTATCAAGGCCAGTGTCATGTGGACTGTGATACACCAGGTATACAAGAGGGATGAACAAGACTACAGCAAAAACAAAGTCAACCCAGATAAATATGAAGACCACCAGTGCACAGACTCAAGGCAACAGAGACTCAAGCAACAACATGGACTACAGTAAACATATATGCACCAGTACAAAACAACTCGATGCAACTGACACAAACAACTACAAAACAATCAAGCTACAACTCGAAAGAAACAATTCCACTGACTCGAGTGAACAAGTATGGCAGCATGCAAATGCATCAAAGCACTGAGACATGAATGCAGCATTTACAACATACAAACAAGCACATGAAGTAATGAAGCACTGAAGTGATGCAAACAGTGAACAACTGGACAACATTTGAATGCAATGAAGACAATGCTTGAAACCGAGTACGTACAAATTCAGTGCCAACATAAACATAGAACCATACACAATACCAACTAGAAAAAGATGGCCAGAGATGAAATGAATCAAAGCCAAGACCGAAGTACTGCAGACATATGGTGATACATAACCAAGAAGGTAACCAGTATGCACAAAGACATCATCAAGACGAAGACACAAGCCTACAATAAATTTGAAGCCAACGCACTAATATAGATGATACTCCAAGTACAAGCCAAGGCAATCAATAAATCAGCAATGGCCGAAGTCATAAAAACAACAGGAAAATCAAATAAGGCCAAAATCATCAATGCAATGCACAACAAGGTATAACAAAGTCAAGGGCATATGAAGACAAGTGTAAACATCACATTAAAACAACTCGAACTCAACTGGAAAGTGCTATCAGAGATGAACACAAAAAATGGTCAGGGCCGTAGTATACAGAAGTCACAAAATCAAAACCGTGGTAGCAAATGTAATTGACCAAGTCACGAATCAACAACGTGACCATCAAGCAACGAAAGCATATTCATGTTGAACAAGTCAGATACATCTCAAACATCAAAGTGAAATCAAACAGCCGAAGACGAATTCAAACAATTTTATACGAATGCAAAAGTAGGATTTCGAATCCTGTATAAACCCTAAGATCATCGTCGGAAAAGTATCGAATTCCAAAAAGCATAAAATCAATAAAGCAAAAGCGAATAATTACATACCGAATCAAGGAAAGAATTCGATCAACGAAGCAGCCGAAGTGAGCAACAATCGATCAAGGCTACACGTGAATAATCATCGAATCAATCAACATATTGTCGGCACTTCGAAAGCCCTAATTTGGATCAGGGACGAAGCCCTAAATTTGCAAGAGGAACGGCCGCCATTACGAATGAAGAAATAAAAGAGACGGGTCGAATTACAAAGGGGGCCGACCTATTTTCGAAAGGATTTTTTATTAAGGGATTTAAATTTTTAATTAGGGTTTAATTTTAAATTGTTTTCTAATTTATATTTTCCTTTTAAAACCGTTTAAATTTCTAGTCGTGTGACTAGGGGACAAGCTACATGGCGTAGCTTGAGAATTCGCAACTCGGTGGTTGAGTTGTGGCAAGGTTTTGAGCATAGAGTTAGATTAGTCAATAGCGGGTATAGCGAGTTTACGTGTGTAAGCGAGGGACTATCTGATTTCTAGTAGAAACCTTCGGGGCAGCACGTAGGCAGGGTTTTGCCGAAGCGGGGTAAATTCTGTGTTGTTCTGTTATTTATATTCTGCGATATCTGTGCTGCTATTCTGTGATCTGAATTGAATATTTTATAAGCTTTTGCGATTAATTTTTATAATTTACACTATCACCCTATTCACCCCCCCTCTAGGGTTAAATCGATCCTGCAAGTGGTATCAGAGCGAGGTATAGAAGTCAACATTTGTTTTAAAAATTCGATTTTTTAAAAAAAATCAGTTTTGTTTTAAAAATTTGAATTTTTAAAATGGCTTTTTTTAATAATGCTTTTGCAGAGGGTCAGTCGATAGTTAGACCACCAATGTTCAATGGTGAATATGCTTTTTGGAAAAATAGGATGAAAATTTTTCTAAAAATCATTGACGCTTGGGATATTGTTGAGACAGGTTATAGAACTCCAACTATAACTGTAGATAATCAGGAAATAGAGAAACCAAAGGATCAATGGACAGAACTAGAAAATAAATTACAGAATACTAATGCCAAAGATATGAATTCTATTATCTGTTCATTAGATCAATTTGAATTTAATCGTATCTCACATTGTCTAACTGCGCAGGAAATATGGCATATACTAGAAGTGACTCACGAAGGAACATCTCAAGTCAAAGAATCTCGCCTTGCCATGCTAAGCAGCGAATACGAGAACTTTACAATGGCGAAGGAAGAAAATGTCAAAGAGATGTACGGACGACTTTCCAATATCGTATACAAATCAAAAGCTCTTGGAAAAACATACACCGAATTGGAAATAGTCCGAAAAATCCTCAGAGTCCTTCCACGAAGCTTTGAAGCGAAAGTAACTGCCATTCAAGAATCGAAAGATTTGAAACAAATGAAAGTCGAAGAACTCAACGGAAATATCACCACTTATGAGCTAGAAATGAAATTCAAGGAAGAGCGTGAAGGAGGAGATACTCGAAAGAAATCAATAGCGCTCAAAGGAACAACCGAAAGTGATGATGATAACGATGATGATGATGATGGAGCAGCAGAGCTGGCGCTACTAATAAAGAAATTCAGAAGGTGGAATCGCAAATACGGAAATCCAGCTCGAAATCATGAATTGAAAAGCAGAATAGGAAAAGCACTTGACTACTCAGAAGAACAGGAGATCATCTGTCATAAGTGCAACCAACCCGGACACATCAAGCCCAATTGTCCTCGAAATCGACACGACTTTGGAAAGAAACAGAAAAAGAAAAGTTTTGCAGCCACTTGGGATGAAATGGATGAGAATGATAAAAGTACTAGCAGTGAGAGTGAGAAAGCAGATATGTGCCTTCAAGGAAATATAACTGATAGCGACGATGATGAGCCAAGCGAGGTATCAAAACTTACTCACTCTGAATTACTTATTTATTTCCACGAAGTAAATGGCTATTTTGAAGAACTTAGGGAAAAATACGCCAAACTTGAATCTCAAAAGGGTACTTTGATAGAATGCAATGAACAACTTGATCAATTAGTTAAGAACTATCAACGTAGAATCCCTACGTGTGATAAGTGTCCAACATTCGAAGAGGAAATTAAAAAAATCAGAAATCAATATAAAATCACTTGAAAATGAAATTCTGATTTTAAAGGAGAATGAAAATACTAGGAGAGAGAATTCTATTAAAAAGTGCACACAATTGTTAAACGAAAATGAATCTCTCAAATCACAAGTCCAACAACTGTCTACTACTTTAGATAAATTTTCCAAAAGTGAAAAATCGTTGAATATGCTATTAGGAAAGCAAACGGTTAATTCGGTTAGACAAGGACTTGGATATAATAGTTTGAAAATTGTTGAAAGCAATATTAATCAAGTTAATTCTATGTGCACAATTTGTAGAAAATATGGACACAATCACAATAATTGTTGGTATAGACCCAAACATGTGAAAACTATGCCGATTTGGGTTCCAAAAGGCACAAATATAAAATCTCTCAAAGTTAAACAAATTTGGGTGCCGAAGGGAACATTTATTAATAGTTTTGGGTCTTTACAAAATTAATTTTCAAAATTTTCTGCCACTAACAACCATGGACCTATAAAAACAAATAGGTCACATAAATCTTCATCGTGTAGGTGTGGTGGCAGGCTAAGGAACAACAATAGTGTTTTCTGGATTTTTGGCTGTTCCAGAAACACAACGGACGACGAAGCAAAGTTCCTTAGCCTAGTATAAAGGTGACAGAAACACAACGGACAACAATGAAAAATATCGTAAAGGTAAAACAAGTAAAGGCATATTTATTTGTACGATATATTAAATGTGATAATCTGCACCGTAATCTGAATTAAAGTTAGCCAATATTGAGATGATGAAAAGATGATGATTTTGACTCTGACTTATTCAAAATAGTTGGCCAATTATATTCTTATGCCAAAAACATTATAAAATTCTCTAGATTCTTTGAATTACTTCTTATACATCAGTTTGGATTAAAAATAGTGTTTTGTTGAACGATGATACATTGGGTTATAATACGACTAACTCTTTATTCACGGTTTTTGATTATTTACACGGCTTCAATTCAAATTCAAAAGAATGTCATTTAAATTGCTATAAAAATTGAGTTTGAAATTTTTGGTGCACACTTCATGTTTTGGTCTATAAAATTCAATTGATGATAATTTTGAGTGAAAGAGAAATTCAGATGCAGATTACAATGGTAATCTAGTTGATAGAAAAATTACTAGTGAAACGTGATTTTTTGTTGAGACATTTAGTAACTGCATCGTTTTTTCAAAGAAAATATCTGCATATTTTTCATTTCAAATAATTTTCAAATAGCAGAAAATTTTCTTATAAAACCCCCTCGAGAAAATCATTTTTGACCATATTTTCAGATTAGTCATTTTGAAAAATTGGTTTCATAATTATTTTTGAATTTGATTTTAAATGACTATATTGACTAATCTAATTCCCTAATGATTATCGAAAAGAAAAATAGTGATTGAAAAAGCGATGAGTGTTGATATTGATCATATATTATAACTCGAGAAAGTATAATTAGAAAATTTCTTTAGAAATTTAAACAAGAGTTATAAAATTTTTTGTTGGTAAAAATTCCATGACCATCTCTATATCTATCATATTTCTAACGACCATCACTCATCAAAATTCTATATAGTTTGTCGATATGTGGTACTTTAAACAGGAATCGTTCGTTTTTTCATTTCCACATTTTTTTATAAAAAATAAAAATAAAATAAATAATAATAATAATAATAATAATAATATATAAATATATACCAAAGTATTCACTCTTATTTAAAAGTCCTCACGGTTATGCATGGGTGAATTACTTGGAATTTGTTATGTGCTTCCATGCTCATTTAAAAGTCCTCACGGTTATGCATGTATGGAACGCATATCAAAAGTTGTTTTTTAAAATAAACAAGTTGATTCTAATCCCATTTAAAAGTCCTCACGGTTATGCGTGGTTAGAAGATACTTGAATTCATTTTTTTTTGAAAATAAAATTGGAATACTACTAATCTCATTTAAAAGTCCTAACGATTATGCATGGTTAGTAGATATTCAAATTCCTGATATAAATATGCCACAAATAGACACAACTGTATGGTTTTATATGATGACATCATTCCTATCATTCTTAAAGTGGAATATGCGCCTAACAAAATATTTATGATTTTTGTTTGATTTTTTATTGAAATTTAATATTTATATTCAATTGAGTTTTAATGTTGGATTAATATCGATCACTTTATCTCTATTTTCTCTAACACTATTATTCTTTTGCTAATAACAAAAGGGGGAGAGAAAAGTTAAGATTTTGTCAAATACAATCAAGCTAATGTCAAATATTTTCCATTTGCATCTAGGCTCATTTGCATATTATTTAATTGTATGCATATTTGTAGGGGGAGCTTTATGTAGAAAGGAAGCATTTAAATAGGGGGAGCAATTAGAGCATATCAATGATCAAATACATTTAATATATTCAAAATCTTAAATATATGTCTGTTATCATCAAAAGGGGGAGATTGTTGAATATGCGCTTATATGATTTTTGTTTGATGATAATAAACATATATACATTCGTTTAAATGTATTTGTTAATATACTATTTTATTTTCACAGATTAAATAAATATTTGCTGAATAAAATAAATAACACGGAATTTGAATTCAAACGAATATTTTATTCAAACAAATATTTATTACAATTTTGAATAGTACAAATTCAAGCTCCCACTATACACTATACAACTTTGATACAAATTCTATTACATCACAATTTCACATTTACAAATGTCCTCACTACATATTGCTCATTCACTCATATTTTATCTTCATCTTCATTCCAGTTAGAATCCAGCATCTGAGCAATCTGCAAAAAAAACACTAACGCAGTAAAATTGAAAAAGAAATATTTTTGCAAAATAAAATAAAACGTGAATTTTGAAAATGATATTTGCCTCAGTTATTTGGGTTGTTCGTCATCATTTAAATTTGAATTCATCATACACGAACAGCTTGTGACATACACAGTGTATCACTGTATATGCCACAAGGCCGTGCACACCGATATACACTTGATAATGCTACAGGGACAGGTGAGCACAAGGTCAAACCCGATTTTTAAAACTGGATTCAACTCGGGTGCAAATCAAAAAAAGTACACATGAATGCTATGTTCAAACATGACACAGCCTCAAACCAGCATCAAAGCAAGTACAACTGCAAGTGTCGACCAAGTGACAATGCAAGCAAGATCAACACAGCAGCCAACATATTCACCAATGAATCATCAAAGAGTGCAACAGGGATGAATACAACATGAAGTACAGCAACTCAAGCAGATAGTCGACCAACAGTATCAAACTCATGTATGCAACAGCAAATACTCGAGCTCAAGACAGTACAACCCAAGATGCAAATGTACAAATGCTCAAACTCAGGTGGACAACATATCAAATGAACAACATACGTGCAAATAGAACTTTACAATGAAACATTGAAACTGAATCGAACAAAACAGTGGCACATGAATACGAGAAGGTCAGTGGCCAACAGCAGAGGAGTGCCGTGTTCAACAGTATCAAGACCAGTGTCATGTGGACTATGATACACCAGGTATACAAGAGGGATGAACAAGACTACAGCAAAAACAAAGTCAACCCAGATAAATATGAAGACCACCAGTGCACAGACTCAAGGCAACAGAGACTCAAGCAACAACATGGACTACAGTAAACATATATGCACCAGTACAAAACAACTCGATGCAACTGACACAAACAACTACAAAACCATCAAGCTACAACTCGAAAGAAACAACTCCACCGACTCGAGTGAACAAGTATGGCAGCATGCAAATGCATCAAAGCACAGAGACATGAATGCAGCATTTACAACATACATACAAGCACATGAAGTAATGAAGCACTGAAGTGATGCAAACAGTGAACAATTGGACAACATTTGAATGCAATGAAGACAATGCTTGAAACCGAGTACGTACAAATTCAGTGCCAACATGAACATAGAACCATACACAATACCAACCAGAAAAAGATGTCCAGAGACGAAATGAATCAAAGCCAAGACCGAAGTACTGCAGACATATGGTGATACATAACCAAGAAGGTAACCAGTATGCACAAAGACATCATCAAGACCAAGACACAAGCCTGCAACTAAATTTGAAGCCAACGCACTAATATAGATGATACTCCATGTACAAGCCGAGGCAATCAATAAATCAGCAATGGCCGAAGTCATAAAAACAACAGGAAAATCAAATAAGGCCAAAATCATCAATGCAATGCACAACAAGGTATAACAAAGTCAAGGGCATATGAATACAAGTGTAAACATCACATTAGAACAACTCGAACTCAACTGGAAAGTGCTATCAGAGATGAACACAAAAAATGGTCAGAGCCATAGTATACAGAATTCACAAAATCAAAACCGTGGTAGCAAATGTAATTGACCAAGTCACGAATCAACAACGTGACCATCAAGCAACGAAAGCATATTCATATTGAACAAGTCAGATACATCTCAACATCAAAGTGAAATCAAACGGCCGACGACGAATTCAAACAATTTTATAGGAATGCAAAAATAGGATTTCGAATCCTATATAAACCCTAAGATCATCATCGGCAAAGTATCGAATTCTAGAAAGCATAAAATCAATAAAGCAAAAGCGAATAATTACATACCGAATCAAGGAAAGAATTCGATCAACGAAGCAGCCGAAGTGAGCAACAATCGATCAAGGCTACACGTGAATAATCATCGAATCAATCAACATATTGTCGGCACTTCGAAAGCCCTAATTTGGATCAGGGACGAAGCCCTAAATTTGCAAGAGAAACGGCCGCCATTACGAACGAAGAAATAAAAGAGACGGGTCGAATTACAAAGGGGGCCGACCTATTTTCTAAAGGAGTTTTTATTAAGGGCTTTAAATTTTTTATTAGGGTTTAATTTTAAATTGTTTTTTAATTTGTATTTTCCTTTTAAAACCATTTAAATTTCTAGTCGTGTGACTAGGGGACAAGCTACGTGGTGTGGCTTGAGAATTCGCAACTCGGTGGTTGAGGTTTTGAGCGTAGAGTTAGATTAGTCAATAGCGGGTATAGCGAGTTTACGTGTGTAAGCGAGGGACTATCTAATTTCTAGTAGAAACCTTGGGGGCAGCACGTAGGCAGGGTTTTGCCGAAGCTGGGTAAATTCTGTGTTGTTTTGTTATTTATATTCTGCGATATCTATGCTGCTATTCTGTGATCTGAATTGAATATTTTATAAGCTTCCGCGATTAATTTTTATAATTTACACTATCACCCTATTCACCCCCCCCCCTCTAGGGTGAAATCGATCCTACATTCCTAACACTCAAGCTTTAGTAAAAATGAGGGAAAAGTTTGGAAACTAAAATTACTAAGCCATAGATTCTTCGGAAATTCCAATTCAAGCTCTAGAAATCCAAGAGTAGCTTAGGTAAAAATCCTCTTCATCTTTTCCTTCTCAATCCCCCTTCAATTTTCAGAAATTCCTATAACCTAACTTAGGAAAAACTTTACCTTTGATATTAGATTGAAGATTCTAGAGGTGCAGTGAAGAGGAATTGATCTTGCCTTGTTTTAAAAGCTTCTCCTTCATTGTTTTTGGGTTTAAAGGTGAGTTTTTGAACTCACATCTATGTCTATATCTTTGATAGTTGTTAGGTAGTGATTCCTAACATCTATTCCTTGTCTATTTGCTTTGGATTGAATTGGTTTTATGAATATTCTAATTTTTGGTGTTTTGAAGTCGAATCTTTAAAAATCCAAGCTTTGATGTTTGAACATGCTTTTGGTGGTGTATCGAAGAGCCTGTAGGGCTGGGTTGTCGATTGGCGTAAACCCCTAGTGCCCATCGTTCGTTCGATCGCAATTCGTTTGGATTTTCCCCTTGGTAGGGCTAGGCTGAATATACTGGAAATTCCAGTTCAGTCGACTGAACCAGGAAGTCAGTCGACTGAACCAGAACCCCGGAAATTTCCTAGGCTAGTATAAGTTGACTGACCACTCTGTTTTAGTCGGCTGAGCCTGGAAACCGAAAGTTTCCGTGCATGTTTCAGTCGACTGACCACCCTGGTTCAGTCAAATGAGCCTGAAAACAGAAAGTTCCCAGGTATTGTGTCAGTCGACTAACCACCCTGGTCCAGTCAATTGAATGTGCTGTCTCTACCAATCTTTCCTTTTTTGTGTTGATTTCAAATTTTTAATCGATTCTAGTAGATCCAATTTTTTATTATCACCTTTGTTGACTTTGATAACTTCTTCTTCGGGATTTTTGGGAATATCCATTTTGATGGATTTGGTATCGATTTCTTTGGATTTGATTCACGTCTTCGAATGTGAATTTTTGGGGAATGATTGTTTTTACAATCATTTTTGGTGATTTTTCACTTCGAAATACAAATGTTTCTATACTAGTAGTAAATAATCAAACTCTTTCATAAGATGATTTCAACTCTATTTTTAACACAAAGCTCGTTTATAAAACCGGTTTCCAACCTATTAGTATATACAAACCTTTACCTCATTCGTTTGATAAATCCAATTAAACGACTTAGCAAATCAAGTGGTATGAAACGCTTACATTTCGATTGAAACTCTTGTGACAGCCTTCGAGTGGAATTCTACAATTTGGTCGTAAATATTTAAGTTAAGCCAGTGGTTATGGGACATGAAGATAAACTCATTTATTTACTAGCTTAGTGTAATCTACACTTCTTGATGATCGATGATGATCGTTTTGTGGTTTCGACTAGCGATATGCGCTGTCTCTTTGTCTGTGTGGGGGACTGTACCCCATTCTATGGAGCTTCGGCTCAAATTGGTGGGGTAGCAACCCGTGGTCTTCTGGTCGTTTGTGGAGCCTCGGCTCAAATTGATGGTTAACGACCATGGAATAGTGTTCTGTTTGTGATGCACGTGTTGGTGACTTTTCATGCTCCCGTTTGTGATAGGCCTCCCCCTTGTGATTTCTGAATTTCTAATTGATGATTTCTAGAATTTGTGTTTCACCAATTTTGCGATTGACATTGATATATGTGTCAATATTTCTGGTTTATTGAATAAAATAAAGAAGATGACATTCTTTTTTATCTCTGAGATTCTTGAGATATTGTATGATTTTTGTTGTTGTTAAATGTATACTTTTCATAGTATGGCATTATTGTTATCATACGTTTTTGTTATATCTCTTATCTTATCCCATTTTATCTGATATTTATAGGTAGACTGATCCGTTTATTATTTTCTTATTAAATAATACCCAGGTCAGACCGAGATGTTACAGGTGCTTCTGCTTGATTCCTTATCTCGGACCATCATCTGACTTTTGTGTAACTACTTTAGATTTGGTAGTTTTTTTTGTTATACATTCGAGATAGAGACTACTTGATGTATACTTATTATTTTGTCTAGTACTTGTACCTATTATTTTGTGACGTAGTGGATCTTGTATGACCACTACTTCGATGTACACTTTTATGTGATATATTCATATCTGTTTCCTCCTTAGTGATGTGAATATCTATGACTGGTTTGTGTTATGCTTATATCTATATTTGTTTCCAAAGACCACATAGCCACTATGTAGTTGCTTTGAGTTTGTATTTGATATGTTGGATTTCCTCTTGAAATAAATTCATTTTATACTATCTGACATATCGGTACTCGCACAAATCAATTACACGGATGGTCGCTCCTCAACAGCCTTATTCTTCGTGCTGGTTGATGGCATTACCTCGTAGTGTCCTTGGCTAGCGTGAGTATAGAGGTGGGGTGTCACAGCTTACTATCAGAGCCAAAATTCGGAACAACGTAGAATAATCTAGCATGGGTCTTTGTCCTAAGTCCTTCTTAGGAGTCGTGCCTTAGGATTTATCCGAGTCTTAGGACCCGTTCTATCCTATTTCCTTTTATGATGCCTTGTTTTATCAATCATGATTGTTTGATATTCATTCTGAGATTAACCTTTTTCTTCCTCTTTCTTTCTTTCTTAAAGAAGAGAAAGGGTTAGACCTGGTAGTCGCAGCGCCGGTCAATCCAGTGCTACTCCTTAGGATGGAGTATTTATGTCCGCCCAACAGCTTCTAGATCTTGTAAAGAATGTTCAAGCTGTCGGACCTATTCCAGAGCCTACTCACCCTAAATCTGGGTTTGCTCGCTTGTGCAGTGATTATACCAATTTAGGTGGAAAGCCATTCAAGGGTTCCGAAAGCGTTATAGAAGTCTAAGTTTAGCTTAGAACACGCAATCGCATCTTTCCCTGTATGAATCTTATTGTTCTACATTGTGTCCAAGTGGCTTCTAGTATGCTCTAAGAAAGAGCACTAGATTGGTATGAGCTTATGATTTCTGAAATTATTGAAGTGAATCTTACTTGAGAGAAATTTCAGAAAAGATTTGAATTGAAGTTTGTGCGGAGGCTGAAAAAGTAACTTTAGCTCGGCGCTTTGTTGACCTTGTTCAAGGTGAATCTTCTATGGAAGATTATGTCGATCTTTTGAACCCCTCTCTAAATATAGGATCGAGTATATAAATACCCCATTGAAGAAAATTCAGAGGTTTATCTATGGCTTGAATAAGAGTCTTAAAAAGCCTTTACTTATGAAAGTGGAAATTTCTTTTGATCAGCTTGTTGATATCGCTCTTCGACTCGAAGAGGCTGATAAAGACAGTGATGTTGAAGTTGGGAGTGCCAAACCGAACTTCAACAACAACAAGAAGAGGTCTAATAAGTTCAAAGGTCCTTATCCCAACAAGAAAGGGAAGCAAGCAACTTCGGAAGCAAAACTCCTACCCGTAGCCATGGAGAATGCTACAATTGTGGTTCTAAGGACCATTATGCAAATAAGTGTACGAGGCCTCTTACTTGTCGCTATTGCAAAAGTTCAGGCCATTCTATATCTTCATGTCCCAATCTTCAAAGCAAGAAAGTAGGAAAGCTAAATGTTGTGCAAGCCCCTAGTAACACTTCTCGTGGTCGAGGTATTTCTCATTCTATCCTTGATGGCATTATTATGTTTTGTCATCTTCCTATTTGAGTTCTTTTTGATACGGGTGCATCCCATTCTTTTATATCAAAAGGACTTGTTGATACTTTTTCTCTAAGTGTTATGCCTTTGATGACTTCATTGAGAATTGCGAATCTGGTTGGCAGATCTGCAACACTCAGTTTACTTTGTGAAGATGTTGAGATTATTTTATGTGATTATTCTTTCCGAGCCGATTTACATGTCGTGCGATACTTAGGCTTCGGAATGATTTTGGGAATGGATTGGCTTAACCGTTATGAAGCCCATATCCTATGTCCTGAGTGGACAATATATCTTCGACATCCTCAATCTGTTAAGCAGATTTCTATTGTTCTCAAACATTCGGATTCCAATTTGGCAGCATCCTTATATTCTCTAAACCCTCATGATGACGAAAATGATGATGAGGAGGATGTCATTTCCCTCATTCACGTTGTTCGTGAATTTCCTGACATATTTGAGCCTGTCTTAGGATTACCCCTAAGCGAGCAATTGAGTTCAGAATTAATCTAATCCCTTGAGCTCTACCTATAATTCATCATCCTTATCATATGTCCAATAAGGAAAATGAGAAGATGCGTAAACAATTATCCAATTATCCGAATTGGAAGCGAAGCAATTTATTCGTTCTAATTCCTCTCCTTGATAAGCTTCTACTATTTTTGTAAAGAAATCTGATGGTACATTTTGGCTTTGCATTGACTACCGCAAGCTTAATGATCTCACCATCAAGAATAAATATCCTTTACCTCGGATTGATGATCTATGCGATCAACTTAGTGGTGCTAGAGTCTTTTCACAGCTAGACTTAGCAACTGGTTCTCATCAGCTTCGTATTGCAGAGGATAGCATTCCTTTGACATCGCTCCGTACACATTATGGATCTTACGAATGGCTTATTATGCCATTTGGTTTAATGAATGCTCTAGCTTATTTCATTGACCTTATGAATCGAGTTTTCAAAGACTTCCTCGATCGATTCGTTCTCATCTTTATAGATGATTTTCTTGTTTGTTCTAAAACTGAGGAAGAGCATGAAAAACATCTTCAGATTGTGTTGGAAACTCTTAGAAGTAATCAATTGAAAGAAAAAAAATTTAAGTGCCACTTATGGCAATCTCGTGTGAAATTTCTCGGACATATTATGTCTGAATCCAGAATTTTCGTGGATCCTTCAAAGATTGAAGCGATTCAAAATTGGAAGAGACCGGAGAGTGTGACGGAAATTCATAGCTTCCTCAGATTGGCGGGTTATTACCGTCGGTTCATAAAAGACTTTTCTAAATTTTCCATACCTCTTACTAGTTTGACAAAGAAGGGAGTTAAATACATTTGGTCAGACAAGTGTGAAGCTTCTTTTCAGAAATTAAAAAAACTCCTTTCCGAGGCTCCTATTCTTGTGATTCCCGAAGTGAACCAAGACTTTATTGTTTATACCGATGCTAGTCGTGTTGGTATGGGAGTCGTTCTCATGCAAAGGGAACATGTTATTGCTTATGCTTCTAGGCAATTAAAGCTTGCCGAGACTAGATATGCCACTCATGATTTAGAACTCGCGGCTATTGTTTTCGTCCTTAGAATTTGGCGCCATTATCTTTTGGGAGAGAAATTTGTTCTCTATACCGATCATAAATCGTTGAAGTATTTGTTTTCTCAAAAGGAACTTAATTTGCGTCAACAACGTTGGCTCGAGTTCCTTGCATCTTATGATCTTGATATTCTTTATTCTCCTGGGAAGGGAAATCGTGTTGTCGATGCACTTAGTCGTAAGCAACAAGCGGTTGTTTCTATGATGATTTTTGAGTGGAATGATCTCAAGGCTTTGTCGACTTGTGAGATTCGAGATCGTAAATCCGATTCTTGTTCATCTCTTGTTTTATGTAGCCTTAAGGCTCATCCATCTCTTTTAGACCGCATTCTTGAAGCGCAAAAGCTAGATCCCGAATTAGCTCTTTTTAGCCAAAATTGTAGGGATAAAATTGATATTGAAGGGTGGAAAGACTTTGATATCGATGCTCGTGGTGGCAATGAAAAATTTGATAGACTTATCGTGCCAAATATTAGTGATCTTCTTAAAGACATTTTAGAAGATTCTCATCGTTCTAAATTTTCCATTCATCTCGGTAGTAGTAAAATGTACACAGATATGAAGCGAATTTATTATTGGAATGGAATGAAATCTGATATTGCTAACTTCATTAAGTGTTGCATGACTTGCCAACTCATAAAGGCCGAGCATCAAAGGCCTGGTGGATTATTGCAACCTTTGGACATTCCAATTTGGAAGTGGGATCAAGTCTCCATGGACTTTGTTGACGGGCTTCCCCGTTCTCGTTTGGGCCATGAACGGTGATTATGGATAGACTTACAAAATCCACCCATTTTATTCCCATTCGATCTAATCAGACCGTACCTCTCTTGGTCAAACTCTATATTAGAGAAAATGTTAAATTGAATGGAGTTCCTACTTCTATTGTTAGCGATAGTGATCCATTGTTTACTTGTGGATTTTGAAAGAGTCTTCAAAGAGCTTTGGGAACGAAGCTTAATTTTAGCACCGCTTATCATCCTCAGTCCGATGGAAAAATTGAGCGTGTGAATCGAACTCTTGAAGATCTTCTTCATGCATGTGTTCTTTATTTTTGTGGAAGTTGGGAAGATCATATTTCTCTTATTGAGTTTTCCAATAATATCTTCCAATCTAGTGTTGGTATGGCACCTTTTGAAACACTCTATGGAAGTCCATGCCATTCTCCTTCTTGTTGGCTTGAGGTCGGTGAGAAGCTGGTTTTAGATCCAGATTTTGTTCGTGATTCAACAGAAAAGATTGACCTTATTCGACATAGGATGAAAGAAGCTCAAAGTAGAATAAAATCCTATGTCGATAACCGAAGAAGGAAATTAGAATTTTCTATGGAAGATTTGGTGTTTATTCGTGTTTCACCTATGAAGGGTGTTGTGCGTTTCAGTCGATCGAGAAAACTAGCGCCTCAATATATTGGCCTATTTCCCATCACCGAATGTATTGGTTCCGTGGTCTTTTATTACCAGCTTAATTTTTTGCTATTCACGACGTGTTTCACGTTTCTCAATTACGGAAGTTCCTTAGGGATTCCGATTCTATTCTTGAGCCCGGTATTATTGAAGAAATTGAAGTTTCACCTAATTTGACTTATGAGCAACATCCTATTCGTATCATTGCTACGGAGGTTAAACGCCTTCGAAATAAAGATGTTCCGCTTGTGAAAGTTCAACGATCCTCAAATCCTAAAGATTGCTCTTGGGAATCTAGAGAATTCGTCAAGCGAATGCATCCGGACTTACTCTCTCGTGCTCCTTAGAGGTGAACTTCTTACTTTAAATTTTCTTTTGTGTTGATACGCTTTTATGGTTGTTACTCTTTACTTCCTTTTAATTATTGCGAGGATGCAATTTCTTTAAGGAGGAGAGTCTGTAACAACCCGCATATTTTACGATTATATATTTAAATATTTAATTTAAATATAGCATTGTTAGTCGGGTTCAAGTCTGAAATG
The DNA here is from genome assembly GCA_030765085.1 of Allium cepa. Classification (NCBI taxonomy): domain Eukaryota; kingdom Viridiplantae; phylum Streptophyta; class Magnoliopsida; order Asparagales; family Amaryllidaceae; genus Allium; species Allium cepa. Next base: position 252,408,060 of record CM060943.1, read on the forward strand.
CTACATTTTGCAAACAGTCGAATTTGGACTCGAGACCACTTCCATTGAGTTCAAAATTGCGTTTGTGACCTTTTTGAGTATAAACATTGATATGTTTAGAGTTGAATAGGATTTTTATGTTTTCATTTAGGGCTTTGGGTTTGAGTTTCAGCCCATTAACCCAACATATTAACCCAACTCCACTCCACTCCTCTTCTTTCCTTCATAATATTTTCTAACACTCAAGCTTTAGTATAAATAGGGGAAAAGATTGGAAACTAAAATTTCTAAGCCCTAGATTCTTAGGATATTCCAATTCAAGCTCTAGAAATCCAAGAGAAACTTAGGTAAGCATCCTCTTCATCTTCTCCTTCTCAATCCCTCTTCAATTTCAGAAATTCCTATAACCTAACTTAGGAAAAACTTTACCTTTGATATTAAATTGAAGATCCTAGAGGTGTAGTGAAGAGGAATTGTTCTTACCTTGTTTTAAAAGCTCCTCCTTCATTGTTTTTGGGTTTAAAGGCGAGTTTTTGAACTCACGTCTATGTCTATATCTTTGATAGTTGTTAGGTAGTGATTCCTAACATCTATTCCTTGTCCATTTGCTATGGATTGAATTGATTTGATGAATATTTTAATTTTTGGTGTTTTGAAGTCGAATCTTTAAAAATCCTAACTTTAATGTTTGAACATGTTTCTGGTGGTGTATCGAAGAGCCTATAGGGCTAGGTTGCCGATTGGCATAAACCCCTAGCGCCCATCGCTCGTACAATCGTAATTCGTTTGGATTTTGCCCTTGGTAGGGCTAGGCTGAATATACTGGAAATTCCATTTCAGTCGACTGAACTAGGAAGTCAGTCGACTAAACCAGAACCTAGGAATTTTCCTGGGCCAGTATAGTCGACTGACCACTTTGGTTCAGTCGACTAAACCTGGAAACCGAAAGTTTCCATGTATGTTTCAGTCGACTGAACCTGGAAACAGAAAGTTCCCAGGTATTGTGTCAATCGACTGACCACCCTGGTCCGGTCGACTGAATGTGCTGTCTCAGCCAATCTTGCCTTTTCTTTATTGATTTCCAATTTTTAATGGATTCTAGTAGATCCAATTTGTTGTTATCACCTTTGTTGACTTTGATAAATTCTTCTTCGGGATTTTTGGGATATCCATTTTGATGGATTTGGTATTGATTTCTTTGGATTTGATTCACGTCTTCGGATGTAAATTTTTGGTGAATGATTGTTTTTACAATTATTTTTGGTGATTTGTCACTTCGAAATACAAAGATTTCTATACTAGTAGTAAATAATCAAACTCTTTCATAAGGATGATTTCAACTCTATTTTTAATACAAAGCTCGTTTATAAAACTATTTTCCAACCTATTAGTACATACAAACCTTTACCTCATTCGTTCGAGAAATCCAATTAAATGACTTAGCAAAACAAGTGGTATGAAACGCTTGCATTTACTTTATCGGTTAATTCTTAGACTCGTTCGATTGAAACTCTTGTGACAATCTTCGAGTGGAAATCTACAATTTGTTCGTAAATATTTAAGTTAAGCCAGTGATTATGGGACATGAAGCTAAACTAATTTATTTACTAGCTTAGTGTAATCAACACTTCTTGATGATCGATGATAATCATTTTGTGGTTTAGACCAGCGGTGTGAGATGTCTCTTTGTCCGCATGGGGGACTGTACCCCATTCTGTGGAGCTTCGGCTCAAATTGGTGGGGTAGCGACCCATGTTCTTCGGGCTATTTATAGAGCCTCGCCTCAAATTGATGGTTAGCGAACATGGAATAGTGTTCCGTTTGTGATGCACGTGTTGGTGAGTTTTCATGCTCCCGCTGGTGATAGGCCTTCCCCTTTGTAATTTCTGGATTTCTAATTGTTGAATATGCGCTTATATGATTTTTGTTTGATGATAATAAACATATATACATTCGTTTAAATGTATTTGATAATATACTATTTTATTTTTCACAGATTAAATAAATATTTGCTGAATAAAATAAATAACACGGAATTTGAATTCAAACGAATATTTTATTCAAACAAATATTTATTACAATTTTGAATAGTATACAAATTCAAGCTCTCACTATTCACTATACAACTTTGATATAAATTCAATTACATCACTATTTTACATCAGCACCTCACTACATATCACTCACACTCATATTTATCTTCAACTGCATTCCAGTTTGAATCCAGCATCTGAGCAATCTGCAAAAATATTCACTAACGCAGTAAAATTGAAAAAGAAATATTTTTGCAATATAAAATGAAATATGATTTTTGAAAATACAATTTGCCTCAGTTATTTGGGTTGTTCGTCATAATTTAAATTTGAATTCATCATACACAAACAACTTGTGACATACACAGTGTATTACTGTATATGTCACAAGGCCGTGCACGCCGATATATACACTTGATTGATTTACAGGGACAGGCGAGCACAGGTCAAACCCAAATGAAAAACCGGGTTCAACTCACGTGCAATAACATTGAAAATCACGACACGAGCACAAGGTCAAACCCGAGTTTTGAAACTGGATTCAACTCAAGTGAAATTTCAAAAATCAACTAGAAGTGGCCAAGAACTCAACAATGTTTGGACAACATAGATGAACAGTGCAAGCATGAAGTATGCACAGCAAATAACATACACCAAAGCTAACAGCAGTGCCAAGAAACTCAAGTGCTACCAGATAACAAACAAGCATGAAGCAGTCATCACAACTTCAACAGTCTCAAGGCTACAACTTGAAGCATACAAGCTCAATGAAGATTGCAGCAATATACAGATGAACTAAAGTATGGAACAAATGCAACTTGGACTGAAACAAACAAAGACTACAACAAAAACTGAACCAATGACACGGTAATGCTCAAGACCAAAGCAAACTACTTAACAATGCACAAGTGAAGTTAAGGTCTGACCACACATCAAATTTGCTATCAAGTACGTAGTAGCAAAGAAGTACCGATCAATGAATGCAACTGAAACAAATGCACAACAATGCAACACAATTCAGATAACATGTCAAATGAACCAACTGCAAGTGCAAATGACCAGAACACAATGCCACAATGCAAGTAAATCATGCAAGATATCCAAGACTCAAGAATGCATCACCATGACACAGTTCCAAACTATATAGAGCTGTGACAATCAAGAACTCAACGAACCAGACACAACAGTGCACAAGTACAGGGAACAACCAAATCAACTGCAAGAACTCAAAGTGTACATGGAACAATGCAACAGTATCGAGTACAATATGCACAAGCAAAGAAACAAATGACAGTGATTCAAACTACTCACAACAATGCTCGAAGACTCGCCAAGTATAGGACACAGTAGTGACAGTAAGCAATGCAGCAACAATGGTCAGGTAATATGCATCAGGCATTAACAAGTGAGTAGTTCAAATGAACTCGATCAGTAACCAAGCAAACAGAATCAATAATACAACAGTGACAAACATCATATGGAAATGCCCAACACAAATGGCCAGAGTCGAAGCACAAAGAACAAACTGGTCAAGTATGCTACAGCATTAAATTCAATCAAAAAATGACCGAAGTCAATATTGAACGAGTCAATAATCAAAACCGTGTAAACCAAGCCGTGGGAAGCAAGTATCAAGAATATACGCATATGAATTAGTCAGATTTTATCTCAATCATCCAAGTATAATCGAATGGCCAAAGCAAATCAGTAGACAAATTCAAACACGAATATACGAACGCAAAAATAGGATTTCGAATCCTTTATAAGCCCAATCATCATTGGCAAAATAATCATCGAGTTCAAGCATTCAATCAGAAAGCAAAAGGAATAAAAGTACTCACCAAAACTGTAATCGAACTCGATCAATCGAAGTAGCTGAAGCAAGGTACAAGGAGGCAGTCGATCGACAGGGCAGAAGGACGAAAATCACAAATTCGATCGATTAATATAATATCGCATCCTCGATTCCAGCCCAAATTTATTGAAGAAAGAGGAACAAACAAGAGCCGAAGCCCTAATCTCAGAAGGAAGAACAAGCCGACATTATCACATACGAGATAAAAGAAAAAGGGCCGGCATAGTGAAATAAAAAAAAGGGGATGAACTGTTTTAGTTTGGGCCGGCCTTTTTAAAAGGCTTTAGTTTTTTTTTAGGGCTGTTTTTATTTACATTGTTTTTAAATTTGTATTTTTATTTTTTAAACCGTTTCAAATTCTAGTCGTGTGACTAGGGGACAAGCTACGTGGCGTAGCTTGAGAATTCGCAACTTGGTAGTTGAGTTGTGGCAGGGTTTTGAGCGTAGAGTTAGATTAGTCAATAGCGGGTATAGCGAGTTTACATGTGTAAGCGAGGGACTATCTAATGTTCAATGGTGAATATGCTTATTGGAAAAATAGAATGCAAATTTTTCTGAAAACCATTGACGCTTGGAATATTGTTGAGACAGGTTATAGAATACCAACTATAACTGTAGATAATCAGGAAATAGAGAAACCAAAGGAACAATGGACAGAACTAGAAAATAAATTACAAAATACTAATGCCAAAGCTATGAATTCTATTATCTGTTCATTGGATCAATTTGAATTTAATCGTGTCTCACATTGTCTAACTGCGCAGGAAATATGGCACATACTAGAAGTGACTCACGAAGGAACATCTTAAGTCAAAGATCTCGCCTTGCAATGCTAAGCAGCGAATACGAGAACTTCAAAATGGCGAAGGAAGAAAATGTCAAAGAGATGTACGGACGACTCTCCAATATAGTATACAAATCAAAAGCTCTCGGAAAAACATACACCGAATTAGAAATAGTCCGGAAAATCCTCAGAGTCCTTCCATGAAGCTTTGAAGCAAAAGTAACTGCCATACAAGAATCGAAAGATTTAAAACAACTTAAAGTTGAAGAACTCATCGGAAATCTCACCACTTATGAGCTAGAAATGAAATTCAAAGAAGAGCGTGAAGGAGGTGACACTCAAAAGAAATCAATAGCTCTCAAAGGAACAACCAAAAGTGATGATGATAGCGATGAAGATGATGGAGCAGCAGAATTGGAGCTGTTAATAAGGAAATTCAAAAAATGGAATCAAAAACATGGAAATTCAGCTCGAATTCAAAAAGCAAAAAGCAGAATAGCCAAAGCACTAGACTACTCGGAAGAACAAAAGTTTATTTGTTATAATTGCAACAAACCGGCCATATCAAGCCCGATTGTCCACAAATTAAATCCAGCCATGGAAAGAAACAGAAAAATAAAAGTTTTGCAGCCACTTGGGATGAAATAGACGAGAATGATCAAAGCACTGGCAGTGAAAGAGAAAAGGCAGAATTGTGTCTTCGAGGTGATACAACTGACAGTGACGATGACGAGCCAAGTGAGGTATCAAAACTTACCCATTCTGAGTTGCTTATATATTTTCATGAAGTAAACGGTTGTTTTGAACGATTTAGGGAAAAATACGCCAAACTTGAATCTCAAAAAGATACTTTGATAGAATGTAATAAACAACTTGATCAATTAGTTAAAACCTATCAAAGTAGGATCCCTAAGTGTGATAAGTGTCCAACATTTGATGAAGAAATTAAAAAATCAGAAATTAAAATAAAATCGCTTGAAAATGAAATTCTGATTTTAAAGGAGAATGAAAATACTAAGAGAGGGAATTCTATTAAAAAGTGCACACAGTTGTTAAACGAAAATGATTCTCTCAAATCACAAGTCCAACAATTGTCAACGACTTTAGATTAATTTTCAAAAAGTGAAAAATCGTTGAATATGCTATTAGGAAAGCAAACTGTTAATACGGTTAGACAAGGACTTGGATATAATAGTTCGAAAATTGTTGAAAACAAGATTAATCAAGAAAATTCAATATGCACGATTTATAGAAAATATGGACACAATCACAATAATTGTTGGTATAGACCCAAACATGTGAAAACTATACCGATTTGGGTTCCAAAAGGCACAAATATAAAAAATCTCAAAGTTAAACAAATTTGGGTGCCTAAGGGAACAATTATAAATAGTTTTGGGTCGCCACAAAATTGTTTTTCAAAATTTTCTGCCACTAACAACCATGGACCTATAAAAACAAATAGGTCACATAAATCTTTCATCGTGTAGGTGTGGTGGCAGGCTAAGGAACAACAACAGTGTACTCTGGATTTTTGGCTGTTCCAGAAACACAACGGACGACGAAGCAAAGTTCCTTAGCCTAGTATAAAGGTGACAGAATTACAATGGACAACAACGAAAAATATCGTAAAGGTAAAACAGGAAATGGTATGTTTTAAACGATATATTAAATGTGATAATCTACACCGTATTCTGAATTAAAATCAGCCAATATTGATATGATGAAAAGATGATGATTCTGACTTATTCAAAATAGTTGGCCAATTATATTCTTATGCCAAAAAACACTATAAAAATCTCTAGATTCTTTTGAATTACTTCATATATATCATTTTGGATTAAAAATAGTGTTTTGTTGGATAATAATACATTTGGTTATAATTCGGCTAACTCTATATTCACGGTTTTCTGATTATTATCACGGCTTCATTTCAAATTCAAAAGAATGTCATTTAAATTGTTGTTAAAATTGAATTTGAAATTTTTGGTGCACTTCATGTTTTGGTCTATAAAATTCAATTGATGATACTTTTGAGTGAGAGAGAAATTCAGATGCAGATTACACTGGTAATCTAGTTGATAGAAAAATTACCAGTGAAACGTGATTTTTGTTGAGACATTTAGCAACTGCATCATTTTTTTCAAAGAAAATATCTGCATATTCTTCATTTCAAATAATTTTCAAATAGCAGAAAATTTTCTTTTAAAACCCCCTGAAGAAAATCATTTTTGACCATATTTTCAGATTAGTCATTTTTTGAAAAATTAATTTCATATTTATTTTTGAATTTGATTTTAAATGACTATATTGACTAATCTGACTCCCAAATGATTATTGAAAAGAAAAATAGTGATTGCAAAAGTGATGAGTGTTGATATTGATCATATATTATAACTCAAGAAAGTATAATTAGAAAATTTCTTTAGAAATTTAAACAAGAGTTATAAAACTTTTTGTTGGTAAAAATTCCATGACCATCTCTATATCTATCATATTTCTAACGACCATCACTCATCAAAATTCTATATAGTTTGTCGATATGTGGTACATTAAACAGGAATCGTTCGTTTTTCATTTTATCATTTTTTTTAAAAATAAATAAATAAATAAATAAAAATAATAGTAATAATAAATAAATACCAATGTATTCACCCTCATTTAAAAGTCCTCACGGTTATGCATGGGTGAACTACTTGGAATTTGTTATGTGCTTCCATGCTCATTTAAAAGTCCTCACGGTTATGCATGTATGGAACGCATATCAAAAGTTGATTTGTAAAATAAACAAGTTGATTCTAATCCCATTTAAAAGTCCTCACGGTTATGCGTGGTTAGAAGATACTTGAATTTATTTATTTTTAAAATAAAATTGGAATACTACTAATCTCATTTAAAAGTCCTAACGGTTATGCATGGTTAGTGGATATTCAAATTCCTGATATAAATATACCACAAATAGACATAACTAGATGGTTTTATATGATGATATCATTCCTATCATTCTAAAAGTGGAATATGCGCCTAACAAAATATTTATGATTTTTGTTTGACTTTTTATTGAAATTTAATATTTATATTCAATTGAGTTTTAATGTTGGGTTAATATCGATAACTTTATCTCTAACACTATTATTCTTTTGCTGATAACAAAAGGGGGAGAGAAAAGTTAAGATTTTGTCAAATAAATTCAACCAAAGGTCAAATAATTTTCTATTTGCATCTAGACTCATTTGCATATTTTTATTTGTATGCATATATGTAGAGGGAGCATCATGTAGAGAGGAAGCATTTAAATAGGGGGAGCAATTAGGATATATCAATGATCAAATACATTTAACATATTCAAAATCTTAAATATATGTTTGTTATCATCAAAAGGGGGAGATTGTTGAATATGCGCTTATATGATTTTTGTTTGATGATAATAAACATATATACAATCGTTTAAATGTATTTGATAATATACTATTTTATTTTTCACAGATTAAATAAATATTTGCTGAATAAAATAAATAACACAGAATTTGAATTCAAACGAATATTTTATTCAAACAAATATTTATTACAATTTTGAATAGTATACAAATTCAAGCTCTCACTATTCACTATACAACTTTGATATAAATTCAATTACATCACTATTTTACATCAGCACCTCACTACATATCACTCACACTCATATTTGTCTTCAACTGCATTCCAGTTTGAATCCAGCATCTGAGCAATCTGCAAAAATATTCACTAACGCGGTAAAATTGAAAAAGAAATATTTTTGCAATATAAAATGAAATATGATTTTTGAAAATACGATTTGCCTCAGTTATTTGGGTTGTTCGTCATAATTTAAATTTGAATTCATCATACACGAACAACTTGTGACATACATAGTGTATACTGTATATGTCACAAGGCCGTGCACGCCAATATATACACTTGATTGATTTACAGGGACAGGCGAGCACAGGTCAAACCCAAATGAAAAACCGGGTTCAACTCACGTGCAATAACATTGAAAATCACGACACGAGCACAAGGTCAAACCCGAGTTTTGAAACTGGATTCAACTCAAGTGAAATCTCAAAAATCAACAAGAAGTGGCCAAGAACTCAACAATGTCCGGACAACATAGATGAACAGTGCAAGCATGAAGTATGCACAGCAAATAACATACACCAAAGCTAACAGCAGTGCCAAGAAACTCAAGTGCTACCAGATAACAAACAAGCATGAAGCAGTCATCACAACTTCAACAGTCTCAAGGCTACAACTTGAAGCATACAAGCTCAATGAAGATTGCAGCAATATACAGATGAACTAAAGTATGGAACAAATGCAACTTGGACTGAAACAAACAAAGACTACAACAAAAACTGAACCAATGACACGGCAATGCTCAAGACCAAAGCAAACTACTTAACAACGCACAATAAAGTTAAGGTCTTACCACACATCAAATTTGCTATCAAGTACGCAGTAGCAAAGAAGTACCGATCAATGAATGCAACTGTAACAAATGCACAACAATGCAGCACAATTCAGATAACATGTCAAATGAACCAACTGCAAGTGCAAATGACCAGAACACAATGCCACAATGCAAGTAAATCATGCAAGATATCCAAGACTCAAGAATGCATCACCATGACACAGTTCCAAACTATATAGAGCTGTGACAATCAAGAACTCAATGAACCAGACACAACAGTGCACAAGTACAGGGAACAACCAAATCAACTGCAAGAACTCAAAGTGTACATGGAACAATGCAACAGTATCGAGTACAATATGCACAAGCAAAGAAACAAATGACAGTGATTCAAACTACTCACAACAATGCTCGAAGACTCGCCAAGTATAGGACACAGTAGTGACAATAAGCAATGCAGCAACAATGGTCAGGTAATATGCATCAGGCATTAACAAGTGAGTATTTCAAATGAACTCAATCAGTAACCAAGCAAACAGAATCAATAATACAACAGTGACAAACATCATATGGAAATGCCCAACACAAATGGCCAGAGTCGAAGCACAAAGAACAAAACAGGTCAAGTATGCTACAGCATTAAATTCAATCAAAAAATGACCGAAGTCAATATTGAACGAGTCAATAATCAAAACCGTGTAAACCAAGCCGTGGGAAGCAAGTATCAAGAATATACGCATATGAATTAGCCAGATTTTATCTCAATCATCCAAGTATAATCGAATGGCCAAAGCAAATCAGTAGACAAATTCAAACACGAATATACGAACGCAAAAATAGGATTTCGAATCCTTTATAAACCCAATCATCATTGGCAAAATAATCATCGAGTTCAAGCATTCAATCAGAAAGCAAAAGGAATAAAAGTACTCACCAAAACTGTAATCGAACTCGATCAATCGAAGTAGCCGAAGTAAGGTACAAGGAGGCAGTCGATCGACAGGGCGGAAGGACGAAAATCACAAATTCGATCGATTAATATAATATCGGCATCCTCGATTCCAGCCCTAATTTATTGAAGAAAGAGGAACAAACAAGAGCCGAAGCCCTAATCTCAGAAGGAAGAACAAGCCGACATTATCACATACGAGATAAAAGAAAAAGGGCCGGCATAGTGAAATAAAAAAAAAAGGGGATGAACTGTTTTAGTTTGGGCCGGCCTTTTTAAAAGGCTTTAGTTTTTTTTTAAGGGCTGTTTTTATTTACATTGTTTTTAAATTTTTATTTTTATTTTTTAAACTGTTTCAAATTCTAGTCGTGTGACTAGGGGACAAGCTACGTGGCGTAGCTTGAGAATTCGCAACTCGGTAGTTGAGTTGTGGCAGGGTTTTGAGCGTAGAGTTAGATTAGTCAATAGCGGGTATAGCGAGTTTACGTGTGTAAGCGAGGGACTATCTAATTTCTAGTAGAAACCTTGGGGGCAACACGTAGGCAGGGTTTTGCCGAAGCTGGGTAAATTCTGTGTTGTTCTGTTTTTTCTGTTATTTATATTCTGCGATATCTGTGCTGCTATTCTGTGATCTGAATTGAAATTAATTAATAAGCTTCCGCGATTAATTTTTATAATTTATACCATCACCCTATTCACCCCCCCTCTAGGGTGAAATCGATCCTACACTAATTGATGATTTCTAGAATTTGTGTTTCACCAATTTTGCGATTGGCATTGATATATGTGTTAATATTTCTGGTTTGGTGAATAAAATAAAGAATATGACAATCTTTTTTATCTCTGAGATTCTTGAGATATTGTATGATTTTTGTTGTTGTTAAATGTATACTTTTCATAGTATGGCATTATTGTTATCAATGTTTTTGTTATATGTTTTATCCTATCTCATTTTATCTGATATTTATAGCTAGACTGATCCGTTTATTATTTTCTTATTAAATAATACTCGGGTCAGACCGAGATGTTACAGGTGCTTTTGCTTGACTCCTTATCTGGGACCATCATCTGACTTTTGTCTAACTACTTTAGATTTGGTAGTTTTTGTTGTTATACATTCGAGATAGAGACTACTTGATGTATACTTATTCTTTTGTTTAGCACTTGAACCTATTCTTTTGTGATGTAGTGGATCTTGTATGACCACCACTTCGATGTACACTTTTATGTGACATCATCATATCTGTTTCCGCCTTAGTGATATGAATATCTGTGACTGATTTGTGTTATGCTTAATTCTATATTTGTTTCCGAAGACCACATAGCCACTATGTAGTTGCTTTGAGTTTGTATTTGATATGTCGGATTTTCTCTTGAAATGGAATGCATGTTATACTATCTCGCATATCGGTAATCTTACAAAATAATTACATGGATGGTCGCTCCTCAATAGTCTTATTCTTCGTGCTAGTTGACGGCATTACCTCGTAGTGTCCTTGGCTAGCATGAGTATAGAGGTGGGACATCACATTAAAACTCCCTTTCACCATGTCAAACATGGTCGGCTCACCATGATCCACTAACAGCCAAAAGTTACAAACCCATATGGGCCTCAAGTCCACTTAAGTCTCAAACAATTATATTAAATTTAAATCCAATTTAAAAGCGTATCGATGTCGTATGTCAATTAGTGCTTATATAAATATTATATGCACGCTATTTAATAATGCTCAATATACATCAAATAAAATTCTATAATTAATATTAATTAATATTAATTAATTTATATTAATTATAATTCAAATAAATCGATCTCTAATGGGATTATTAAATGTTTTGATTGGGTGGCCCTTAGGAGTAAATTTGTTCAGCAATTAATATTGAACAATTCAAATATTAACGATCACAAATCACTTAGCAGGTGCGACAATATTATGGCTAAATTTATCGCTTACTTAGGATCAGTAAAAGCCAATTTTACTTTATTACGCGTTACCCGGTAGTGATAATTATTTACACCAATTCTCTTTCTCAAAACTATATCACTTTGTACTTATGGAATTTAGTAATGGTCAAAATTCCAATATCATCCACATTAAATTTTATAGTCCAAATACAATGTCCTTGGTTCAATAATAACAATTATTATTAACCAAAATGCTCTAGTAAGAAACTTTGACTTTGAGTTGACTTCAGTTGACTGTAATACTAATCTCAAATAACCGAGGAGACGAATCCTCTTTTGAATAGTGTTTCACTTCCAACGCTTTCACTCTACCCAATTATAGTCGCTCGATGGACATTATGCCACGATTTAACTATAATCAAAAAAGAACTTCCACATTGAAGATCAATAGTATTCTCAAGCCAAGTGAATTATGTAATTTGTCACATCGATATTTTCTATTTGACCATAGTAATATTAACCAATAGAATACTATCGAGTGACTCATTCTATAGTTATCCAATAATTATCAGTTCGTAACCCCTTGGTGCCACCAACAACCAAGAGTAATACACCACCAAACATTTTGAGAGCATTACGTACACCAGTCTCAGTGAATGTATCGATATTTTGTCTCGAAACATCTTGACTGGGAATATTAAAAATGGTATGTTTATTTTATTATGATAAATCACCCATGGTTATAATGTACTGTAACTACTATCACAAAACATGCCATTTATGGATTTTCTATTAAATATACTCTAAATTAATTAATTGATATATATATATATATATAACACGTTATATAAAGTACATAATAGAAAGAAAACAACTTTTATTTTGAACAAGATTGGTTGTCGAGTTAGATATATATAAAAATTACATAATTGCCCCTAGCACATAACCCTAACGCCATCAGGTGTTCCCATCAGTCGTGAGTAATAAACTACCCAACATTTAGAGAGCGTTACGTATGTTGGTCTCAAAGGATGTATTAAATACTTTTTCGAAACATCTTGACTTGGAATATTTAAAATAATATGTTATTTTATATTGTGATAATTTTCTCATAATTACAGCTCCTGTTAATTTTTACCACACAACACATTGTTTAATGATTATCTATATAATATACTTGAATTAATTACTTAATTACTACATCACAATATAAAAAGTATATAATAGAAAATAAAAACCTTTATTATGACCAAGATTGGGTATAAGTTCGAAACATGTAACAAATAACATAATTGGCCCTTGGGAACTCTCTTCTCCAACTTGCACTTCGAGTCAGTTATGAATTTTAATCTTATTGTTACGATCAGTTTTCTTAAAATGATCGAGCTAGTCCCTTGTTGAATAGATATGTTATATTGTCCTTATTACCTACTCTGTTAATGAACTCTCTCTCATGCTAGTAAACTGCCTTAATCATATAGAACTTTTCAAAGTATGTCTCTTGATTTCTAGTGAACTCTAGGTACTTTTATGATATGTACCGCAGCTTTGCTATCACATAAAATTTCATAGGATTCTCAACATTTAGAATCACCCTAGCTCAGTTATAAATTTGTGTAGTACACACACACACACAAACACACACACACACACACACACACACACACACACACACACACACATATATATATATATGTAGTTTTTGTTACGGTGCTATTCAAGGCGATATACATTGCCTTTTTGTTTGAATCAGCCACAACATTAGTGTTTGGTGCATTTCCTACATAAAGCTCCATAACCGAGGTTTGAGCATGACTTTAGGTTTGACGCACTATACTCAAAATCACTTATGAAGTTCAAATCCAAATACTTCTTCATAAGGAGTTTGTTGTTTCTATAAATATTTCTCTAGTATTTCATAAATACTCAAGAATACCATAAACTACCATTTAGCAATATGAATTTTATTTGACATTCGTCAATATACCAAGAACATAAGTGAAACGTGAAATGGTAGACAATATAACATATATGATAATTCCTATTGCTATTGCATAAGGAATCATCTTAAATGCTCCACATTAAACATTTTAATATAATGTTTATGTTTACCATTTGGGACACTCCCAAATTTCTTTAAACTAATTATAATAGATATCATTGTTAAATCCTATATGAGAGTTAGACAACTAAGCTAGAACTGATTTTAACACGAGTTCATTGCAAAATCAGTAGTATGTTGTTTACTTATAATTTAGAAATATCCAGTGGTTTTAATACTTTTACTTATAGATACATGCTTCCACTGCATTTTGATTGAAAATATAACCGTTTGATTTTTCTTTCAAAATTGTTGCTTAATTTTGTTGCTTGTCAAGTGATACTTTTGTATCGGTATTTGGATCCTATCTACAACCCATAACTCAGTATCTCTCTAACTGACTTTGAGAACTTTTTTTGTTATATGCATACAATCTATATCAAATCATTATTTAGAATTTATGTTTTAACATATATGTACCAAAAATCAAAATCATATCGAGTGATAATTTTGCATGTGTTATCCAGCTTTGTGATTGAGCTAATTTTGGATGAGTAAGAGCAATCGAACAGAGAAATTACTAAGCGAGAATCAAGAGCGATAACTGCTAAACTTGGAGATCGAGTAAGCCTAACAGTTGAAGCCATAAACATTCCAAAGACTCCTAAAATGTAACGACCCGAATTTTTCCAATAATTAAAATTTTGAATTAAATAAGATTTTTGTAATTTAATATTGAAAGAAATTAAAATTTGTGGTTTATTAATAAGAAATGACTAGAATGTAATGTTAAAAATGTTAATTCAAGACAATTGATAACTACTTTAATGTATGTCCAATTAATTGAAATGATTGTAAAGTTAAAATTTGTTATATGTTGTAAATAAAGAAATAGGGTTTAATAATGTAAATTTAATATAATAAATGACTAACTGAATGAATCTCAAATAATTGTAATAAATTGTAAAGTTACATTGGTTAGAAATTGTAAATAAGAAGATAAATTAATGTGAAGTTATTTGTTTTGTTAGTTAACAATAAACTTGGAAATTTGTTTGAATTGGTAAATTGTAACAATGGTTAATTAATCCATTGAAATTAATTAGTTATAAATGGTAAATAAGGGAACACATTAAATGTTATAACTAATTGGTTAAATAATATGTAATTCATTGTAATTGGGAAAAATTAGGGTAGTGTAAGTAGTTATAACATTTATTTGAAGATAATAAATTTATAAGTGTGATTAAAGTAGGAAAAGGTGACAATTGTTATATCTTACATATTTAATCAATCTGTTGAATTTAATTTGGAATAAATTGTGACTAAATGCAAATAACTATTACGTCAATATAAATTAAGATAAAATTGGAGAATATTAATGTAATAGGATATAAACCAATGCTAACTATGCCCATAGGGTAATGATTGATTGTAATAATAGATGCTAATATAAGAATGGAATGTTTAAAAAATAAATGTTGGAATATGAAATAAACAGTAAATAGTTGTGGTATTATGAGAATTCGTTTGAAATCTAATATTGAATATAAACTGCAATAATAGTTGTTGGAATCCTTTAATTGAAAAGAAAAACCAAGTGCATTGTAATTAGTAAGTTCAACATAAGAACTTACATTTTATATTAAATTAAGTTAAAGATTTTAATGAAATTTAAGCTTTGACTTGAAAAGAATAAATTGTATGTTTTCTTCTAACCGCAATAACAAAAATTCAATTTGAACAAAGGATGGAGTGAATGTTTTAATGAAAGAATAATATAATTTGTTATTTGAAATGCATCTTGGAGAAGCTGATTTTCGATAAGATAAAAACATTTACTTTGTAAATAGTGTATAAATTTTGCTGTATATGAAACTTTATAAAACATGTTTGAATTGGTATAAATGAATAAAAATGTTTATAATTAGAATTTGTTGAAATTAGTAATGAAATAAATTGAAATTAGACTAATTGAAATGTTTCAATTAAAAGGAAACATAAATGAAATTATAATGAATGAGTTAATATAAAAACTTGCATTTTGTGTCAATATGGAATAAACATTTTAATTAAGATAATTGCATGTTTTGAGATGTATAAAAATAAAAAGTTCATTTTGAATAAGTATGATTTTGGAAAAAAATGAATTTTACGATAACACACACACACATTAATATCTAAATTTCTAAATATAATAGAGGGTTTATGGTTGTCTAAATATTGTGGAATCAATTAGAGTTATCTTTAATTAACAATTGTACATTGATTGCACATGTTCACATATATTTATTTTTTCATTTCATATATGGTTAAAATTTGTAAATTTTTTCCGTTAATGTGACCATTACGGTAATTGAAAAAAGTAAAGTAAATCATTTTATAATGCACAGATGATATATATTCATTGATTAATAAAATTGTTTTGAGTAATATAAATAAATAAATAGATTAATTGATTGGTTGATTGTTAATTGCTTGATTGCACTAATAGAGGTGCACATATATTCACGTAAAATGAATGTTATAATAAATATGTGTATATTTGGGTTTATTGTAGTGAAGTAATAGGAGTAAGTTTTGGAATTTGGATCCCAAAGGTTTGTTTATAGTATATAAGTGCTCCCTTCATTTACTTTGCATTTATTATCACATCCATAGTCTATTTTTTTCATTTTCAAGTTCTCCGTGTAGGTTTCATTTGAGCATCCATTTAATTATTAGACTACTCATTCATTTTTTATTAATTAATAATTGCCTCATTTTTTTCATTTGTTTCTCATTTGTTCGTTTACTCCTTTCAATTGCTTTACCTAAAGTTTTTTTTTCCATTTTTAATGTGAACATCCAAATTAATTTCCATGCTATCTAATTAGCATTTACTATTCTCCTATTCTGAAATTTATTTCATTCATGCATTATTAGTTCTTGTAGTTTCCTTTCATTAGCAACACTTTTTCCTGAAGCTTCATATTAAAGAACAGAAGATTTATTTTTATTTTTATTCATGTATATATTCCTTTATTTTACCTCTTTCAATACTACCATTTTAAGGCTGCTCATATTTTTACTTTATTTCAATTACTAGTTTGTTTACGTATACTTCATTAGCTTTTCATTTTTTTTTCATCTTCATCCCTGTAGCCTCATTTCATTTTTCAAATCTCACCATCTGTAGCTTCATTCCTCCAAGCAAACTTCCATTTCATTTTTTTCTTTCTCTCTTCATTTTCCACCTTCATTTTTTTTCTTTCCTCAAGTCTCCTTCTTCTCTTTTTTCTTTTCTTTGAAAGCTTCCCTTTTCTTATTCTTGTACTTCAAATCTTCTTCTTCTTTTTCAAAGTTTCGTTTTCTTTTTCAATTCTTCGTCTTCTTTAAATTTTCTTCTTCTTTTCCAAACATTTTTCTTTTTCCAAATTCTTTTCTTCAAATCCAGATCTATACAAACTTCTCTGTCTTTTCCAAAACTTTCTATAATAAATAGAAGATTAAGATAGCAAGAAAACAAATCAAAAGGAGGAAGTAGCAGCGGATCCAAATCCGACTAGAAAAGGAAAATCCATAAAGTGAGTGTTTTAACCCACTCACAACTACTAAATTATCTTATGTTAGTTAAATTAAATTTTTGATGTGATTAGAAATTGATTGTTTGATGTTTGGTATATTTAAATTGTCATTCCATTTAAATATGACTTTTATTGTATTTAATCATCGTTTGATTTAATATTGAATTTAATCGTCAATTTAGTACCTGTTAATGATAATCAGTTATCTATTGATGTTTATTGGTTGACTTGGATGATGATTGAGATGGATGTTTGATTGTTGATATTGGATGACTGGATGTTATATTTTATGTTGTTATAACACTACAAGTTCTCTATGGGTTGAAATGATACATACCCGAACGTTCATATGGAATAAGGAAAAATTATTATGGGTTGAAATGATAAACCTAAGCGATTTTTATTGAAATAAATTTGGGGTTGCGGGTTGAAATGATGTACACCCGTAATTTTAAATATTTGCGGATTGAAATGATAAATATATATATCACTTGACCATAGGGTAGAAAATTATATATGGATACCGGAATGGTTAAATTAAATGATTTTAAATCTTTCAATTTTGAATTTAGCTAAATGATATTTTGAAAAAGAATTTGATTTATATAAACTGAATTGTTTAAAAGGTTAAATTTGAAAATTTGAAATTGTATTAAGTAAATTGCTTAGAGGGTTTAAACTAAAATTATAAAGTTGAATTTGAAGTATAAACGGAACTTATTAAATTGAGTCATTAAAATGTTTGAAATTTGTAACTTTGAAGTCCATTGAAATTGGAATAGCTTAAATTGATATTTTGAGATCTAAAATTAGGTTTTGATTAGAAATCTGGATATGGTCCAGATTTGTTGAAATAGAAGAAATAGTTAAATTTGATATTAATTTCAAATTTAGTATTTTAATATAAACTGTAAAATGGTTATTTTAGATTATAATTAGTAAGATTTTCAAACTATTATAAAACATTTAATCACTTTAACTATTTTAATTTATTTTAATCAATTTTAAATCTATTTAATCCAATTTAATATATTTTATCCTATTTTAAACTAATTAACCCATTTTATCTTATTTAAATTTATTCAATCTATTTTAAATCTAATTAATCTATATTAAAATTATTTAATCTATTTTAAGTCTAATTAATCTATATTAAATCTAATTAATCTATTTTGAATCTATACAAACTATTTTAATCCAATTTTTAAATTGTTTTAAAGTATTTCAAAACATTTAAATTATATTTTCAAACTATACCAAACTATTTAAACTATTTATAACTATCTAAACTATTCTCTACTCGGACTTAGTAAAGTGGAAGCGGTTATATTTAATCGTTGATTTAATGGCAAATATGATTAAATGATATAATAACCTAAGTGGGATTTTAATAACATATTTTGAGTAAATATGATGATTTTGAAATTTTGGGTTTAATCTATTTTGAAAATATGATTTCGAAAGTGAATATGATTTCGAAAGTGATATGGTTTGAATTGAATATGATATTTTGATATCAATATGAAATAGGTTTGAAAATGTAAAAGAACCATCTGGTGTGTAATAAGTGTTTGGTATTTAAAGACACTGGGATCAGATATTGCCATACTCTCTGCCAATACTGAATACCACTTTAACAAATGTGTTCATGGTGGAGATTCTGGAAATAAAGTAGGATGGTTTGATGAACGATTCTGTATGAGGTATTTACATGACCCTGACTCCCGTGAATCAGCTTAGATGTGACTAAAACAAAAGCCACGCCGGGCTAAGTGAGGTCATTCCTCCAATCGGACACATTTCCTCGATACCATATTTTGACTTTGTGATGATCTGATGGAAACTCCTTGATTTTGATTTGGTAGTGTGTTCCAAGGTGGGCGATACTAGCTGCTATGCGGTACCCCAGTCCGGATCCGTAATTGGTATACCTACCCTAGCATTGCCTCGAGTACCGTGTTCATATGCCCTATCGTGCCTTCTACGAGTTTGGTTGTACCATACCTATGGAGTGCCCTCTGATAGCCCTCCAGTTTACGGAGGAATTATAGTACTGTATAGACTATGGGAATATATAAAATGTGTTAAGGAGGATATGGGTAACGCCTTAACACTATTTTAATACTTCACTTTATTGTAAAAACTAATATAATAGTGTATTGTACTACATAGTAGATGGTTTAATGGATCCTTAAGAGATGAATCCCGAACATCTCTTAAGTTATTGCACTCATGTTAGACATTAGATAGGAGATGTCAAACTCCTTAAACATCTCCGACACCGTTACACTAATATCTATTTAATGTTGATTTAGCTTACATAAGATTTTTTTAGTTCTGACTCGAGTATTTTGTCTTTTTAATTCGCTCGGTTCAGTCTGAGCTCTCAGTTTATCGAAGATTGCTTTCTGAAGGATGAAGACGAAGTACTATTATTATTTATTATATTTATTCCACTACATCATGTTGTTCTACTGCATTTATTTATTCTTGTTGTATGTAACTCTAATATGTATTGTAAAAGTATAATCAAATGTTATTTGTAAACAGCTTCATTAACTATTTATTTGATTATTATATTTTGTCATTGTGCTGCGAGATTTTATGTCTGCATTTGTTTTCTTTCTTTCTTTATTTTTTTTCATATTTACCTCATACCCCTTTGAATAGCTCGAGTTGGCATGTGTGTCGATTTAAATTATCCAGAAAGGCAGGTCATTACATAAAATAGCCAACACTCCAGCATGCCAAGGCCCAAAACACAAGATCCACCCAGAGGGATGGATACATATCGATCCATGAGTGGAATAGGTACTGATCCCTAACTCCTTCATAGATTCATCAATACTTCACATCTTGTGAAGTTAAAGTTTCCTTGAACTAAAACATGATGTATGGAGCGGTTCGCTAGTAAGAAACAAGCCAAACACTTGGTAAGCAAGTTGAGTGTTATCAATCAACATTCAAACCTTGGAATTCGATTACATCCAAGCTCATACAGATGCAACTAGACACCAAGAACAAGGGTACTAGCCAAACAAGCCACTACAACAACTCAAAGAAGGTTTCACAATTAATCTCATGGATCAGTACTGATCCTTACTTATAGATCGGTATTGATCCCCAAAACTTGGTAATATGGCCACGATCTTCACCAAGCAACTTCTTCCCAACACATGGGAAACATGGGTATTAATGTGTTGGAGATGATTTCGGCAATCTACGGCTAAAATTAAGAAGGAGGGGCATTGTTTCGAGGATCTTTTGGCTATCTAACAAAATTTATGTACTTCCTCTATAATTTCAGGGATCATCTCAGATCCATAAGATTTTAAAAAAAAACTCGAAAGAAATTGAATTTCGGAGTTTAAGTGGACGTAAGTCGGAGTATTCGCCGAACATCTTTAAATTGTGTGTTCTGCTTGTCTATTTCTTGCCTTTTTCTTGAGATTTTCATACTATTTAACTCATTGGGTGTTCGTGCCACATTTTGGTATAAGCAGCAAGTAAATCCAAGTTAATTTAAGTACACCGAATGATGAATTTGTTATGTAAATTTTAACAATTGAAATTCATGATGTTACTCTTATCGACATTGCTTACTTTACTCCAACTGCATTGGTCTTCTTCTTGAAGACACGTTTGATAATGAATCATACCCATTCGGGTACGACTATGGAAATCATATTTTTATAATGTACTTGGAGTTCATTCTAGATTGGCATGTCATGCTATTTGGCAGAGTCAATTATGGCTTATTGACAACTGAGCAAATTCTTTTATCGGTATCGATAAGAAATTCATAATTTCCCATTAACGTGCAAGAGTTCCTAGTAGACATTTGTGACAACCCGCCCTCCATAATACCCCAAATCAACATCAAATGGCAATGTCTAACTCACGAATACCTTAAATGATAGTTTTTCGGGGTAAAATAAAACACCAAACTGAGGCTTAATGATAGAGTCTCACAGCGAAAAGATTATATATTATATATTGAATATTCATGAACATAACTGGATAAACAGTATATAAGAGACTACTGATGGAAGTATTTGATAAATAAATATCATTGCAGAAATTTAGAATACCATATCCTATATAACAAGTCCCATACATAAATAGCATATTTATCATGTAGTACCCCAGTATCAAGTATATACCCAAAGTATCGACTTCGCTCTAAAGTGTTCCAACTATCTTGAAAGCATAACCCCAAATGCACATGAATCCCAAACTACTTAATCGAGTAACTGAGAGTTGTCATGATATAAACAGACAAAGACGAAACGTGGATCAGACATAAAGCCTTCTATGAGGGAAATTATCTCAAAATATCGTATATCAAAACCATATACAAGTAAACAGGAAACCTTTGAAGCACTATTGGTCTGCTTCAAAAATGTGGCTTAGGGATAATTTGAATTGTCCATAAAAAAGTAAAGTAAACCCAACTAAGAGGTTGGGAATCATAGTACAACCATTCTTTTCCTATAATCAACGAGTCGGCATAACTAATATAATATGAATTAAATGTAACAACATACTATGATAGGGGTAACCCAATGTACCAATGCAGGAGTAATATAAACATAATAGTATAAGTCTAACAAAAAATGTTCAATAATAGTAATCAACACAACCAATATAACACACATAATCATAATGATAAGAGATGCACAGAGAATGAGTTGATAGCCATCATTGTTGATGGATGCAGTCCGCTATGAACACCAATCAATTCAATGGTCTATATAGAAGCATCTGAAATGCAAAAAAATATAGCGATGTAATGGTGCTACTAATGTGGCATCTCCATACCCACAACCGAAATGCCTATACATGTCTCGAATTTCCATTGGCTACCAAAGAAACCTATCGAGGGCCACAACTATATAGTGAAATACCCTGAAAACCAACACTTCAATTGGCCTGTAAGTCTTATGCAGGACCCTCCTATACAACACAACAATATGTGACCTACTCTAGATTGGCGTCCCAATCTCTCTCTGTCCCTGCTCTAGAATCTTTTCTGTAGTAATGTGTCTCAATGGTACAATGGATTCCTTTTTCAAAAAGGATATCGTCCGATTGTATATGGATAAACAATCTGGATTCAAGCAACCCTACATACACCCTTCCCACACATATACACAACACCGAAGTATTATCGTCCTCATACGGACCGTGATTCGTTCTTGAAGTGCCTCGCACTACCCCATTGCCCCAAGTCAGGCATACCAAACAAATATATATATATATATATATATATATATATATATATATATATATCGCCCAAACTGTGCATCTATATGTGTGTGTGTGTGTGTATCACTCGAACTACATATTCATATATCTTCACAATATATTTCTTCATAATATATTTCATCCACTATTCGGTAATCCCAAATCGAGAATACCGAAACTATACATACACTTAAATTGCATATTGGTAAATTGTGTCAAATTACCATTACGTACCATAGAGACCTATTGAGAGCGACAGCTATATTGTCGACTTCCTAAAAACCAACACTTCAAAATAAGTTGGCCTATAGGTCATGTCCCAGCACCCATCCGTACAATACAACAATATATGCTCTACTCTACATTAGCATCCTAATTTCTTTCCATCCCTACTCCAGATCTGCATCTACCGGTCATCTATCTTAATGGTATAATTGATTCCTTGCACCAATCGATAGCCTTAAGTCGAACATACCAAAACTATATATAGACTCTTTAAACCGCATATTAATATAAATATATAATATTCCGTGAATCTCCGAGTTGCCCCAAGTCAGACATACCAGAACTATATTTATACATATATAAATCATATAAACTGTGTGCAGATACACACACACACACACAACCAGTCCAACTATATAAAACTAATAAAACACATATTATGCATATTTACATACACAAAAGAAATACACAACTAAAGCAATAAATCTATTATCTCAATTATCAATAACAATTCATACATACAACCACATAAACAATTCAAAAAAATGCATCTTTCTTAAGTAACCAATCTAATAATTATATCTTCTTCGTATTATTTTATAGAAGTCTCAAACTTATATAAAATAATGCACATTCCTATCAATCATACTGTAGCTAATTTCCACTTAGTTCTTCAATTTAAATTAAATTTAGTTATCGTAAAGGCCTCAAAATATCATATAGCTTACGTATTAATATCTATACATACATATATGTATGTATGTATATACGTATATCTCAAACTATTCCTTAGGGTCTAAAGTTAATAAATCACGTTTTTATAATGTTTGGGATTTTATAACCTTAATCAAGCCCGGTTAAATAATACAATACTTCTTTAAAATTTCTAACTTCTCAAATCACTTTTATAAAAATTCATTTTAGTTAATTATTGATTTATACTATAATAAGCCAATACCAAGGCCAGATAAACTTCAAAGCCATTTTTAAAGTTTAACATGCCTAAATATTTATTTTAGCCCTACAACTTATTTTAATGGTCATGCTTCCAGTTTTAAATTAGTAATAAAATATATAATAATATTTGTATCACTAATATAACTACAAATTAAAGTTCTAATTAATCTTTATAAATTAATATCAACACCATCTAATTTTATTCAATACGAATTGCACATATATTCATATACACCGGATCTCAATCATTATCATGTATATCAGTAATAAAATAGATAATAATATTTATCTCACTGATCTAACTTCAAATTAGAGTTTAATTAGTCAATAAGCATGTTATAAATTAATATCAACTCTATCTAACTCTATTCAATACAAATATAATACATTATATATATATATATATATATATATATATATGGGGAATCTTAATTAATTATCTCGAATATCTACTCAAACTAATCCAATCAAATGGGAAATAATTACTTATATATATAATTTCATCTCTTCTACTTAATAATTTTCAATAGAGGGAATTGGGGAGAAGGACCAACTTTGGGAAAAAATTAGACTGAAATACACCAAGTTTCCTTTTTAGGATGAAAGAAAAACTTTGAAACAAAATTAGGCTGAAGTACAATACGAGTTATAACTAGCATTATATTCAGTTTTTACACTATATAAAATGCTAGTAATAACTAACATTATATTCAGTTTTACATTGTAAAAAATGCTAGTTATAGTTAGCACTGTCCTTTAGCCTAATTATTTTCAAAGTTGTCCTTCAACCTAAAAATGAAACTTATTGTCCTTCAGCCTAATATTTTTTCAAAGTTTATCCTTATGCCTATTTTCCCTTTTCAATATATATATATATAATTATAGGAATTTATATTGAAAAATAAATTCAAAGTTATATTTCCACTCACGTGGGCTGTAATTTCTCAAATGTCTGAATCCTGTCCAACCCTATTCCACATCGTAGATAATCTCATTACGAGTCCAATAGCGTAAACGCGTCTTGATTGGACCTCGTATGCAAGAGATAAGAATCAAATACGAAATAAGATTATTTACAATAATTAAATAAAATAAGTACCAAATTAATCCAAACTCTTTCTTCCCCAAATCAACATTAATTTACATGAAGCATGAACGCACCCAATCGTGCATCCTCTCTCCTCCACCTCCGGCACAATTCTCCATAAATCCCTACATCGTCATTTCCAACGCACTTCTCTTCGTGTATTGAACATGGCGGCACCTAAAATGTCATGTTTGCACCTCTACTCCGAAAGTTGACATTCTACCATCACTCACGACTTCACTTAAGTCGCGATCCTCTTTAGATGATCGGACTCCAAATCTTTGGTGCAGAAAAGTGCATGGCACCATGAGCAACACAACCATACTCTCTGTTTCGCTTAACTCCCTCTCTATCGACGATAAATGAAAACCCTAGCCAATGTTCAAATGAGGCTAATCCCCCTAATCATTGCTGCACCCTACAAAGAAATTGTAGATGCGAAGCCCTCCTTGCTATGAGTTCAAAGGATTTGGTATTATCGATATTCTCGGCTTGTAGCTCTTAATTTAATTCAAAACGGGAGGTGGCTAAGCTTGAGTAAGAGTGAAGAGAGAAGAAAGTGAGGAATGGAATATAATATCTATGTGGATGCATATATTATATATTATATATTGTATTTAATTCCTCAAATAAATCACAATGCATTTCGAGCTCGCACGATCGCACAACACATTGAATTGTCGTGAAACATGTTAGCGCACACCGCCTCAATTTTCTGGTCTCAATGGAATAAATTTCATCTCTATATGAGATAGTGCTCCAAGATGATAATTTCATGCAATTCAAGGTTGTTTTGGCCATCGGATTACTCGATTCCAAAAAAGGTCAATCACACTTCTCATTATGAAGTCCTCATCCTAGAATCACAGGCCATCAGTCTAGATCCCACTGCACTCAACTGCATAGGAATTTTTACAAACTAAGTATAACAATATGTAAATCATAAAAATACCATGATTATAAATATAGTGGTATTTATACTCATATTCATTTGCCACATCAATCCTTACTCAACGAAAGTGGTCATGAGTCCTCATTCGACGGTATGTCAAAATTAGATTCTGGACCTTCAATTCATTAATGATTCAATATGTAAATTAATCATTTAAATACCATATCGTTAAAAATGTGGGTTGTTACGTTCTCTGCTCCTTAATAGAATTTCATCTCCGAAATTTCTATAAGTATGATAATGCAACCCAGTTGATAGAAATTCCAAGCATGGAATACAACTCCTAATCCTTAGGATTTTAAAGCCCTATTCATTTTGGGAAAATTCGGTAACACCTCCTTTGCACGCTATCTCCAAAGCATTTTGAAAATAATACATATATACACACACACACAGACGCACACGTGCAGAAACATATCTGATATCTGGAGCATCCTATATCTGTGTCATCTCATTTTTGAGGACATACAAGCATATATATATATATATATATATATATATATATATACATACCATCTACACTATAGTTCTTAAGTACCTCATTCACAACAAGCGTATGCCATTTAGATAGGGCAATCAACGGATATCCGAAAAATATGAAATCTATCAGCATATGTATCCGAAAAGTGGATAAATATCCGATATCCGAAAAATAGATGCAGATGCAAAGACATCAGTCAGATTTTTTCAAGATTAAAGTTAAATTATGTGTATTTTAGTACAACGAAATATATTTATTTACTATTTTATTAAGTTAATAATTTATACTATATGCTCTTAATGTATTTTAGCTGCTAAAAACTATTTATTACCATCATATTTGTTTATTTTTAACACTTCTATACTCAATGGATGTAACGCCCCGAAATTTGGCATTAGTTATTTGATTATTAGTTGGTTAGTTAATTAGGCTCCAATAATGGAATTTGTGTAAATGATGGAATTTGACAACAAAACTTACACCGTTGCAATTGAAGCGGAATTTTGAACAGCTTCCATGTTTGGAGTTTTGTGATCGGAGTCCAAATGAAGAAGTCACGGATGAAAAATGAATCCGAAATGAAAATAGTTCAAATATGAAATTAAAATTCATATATCAATTATCTAGGACTCACAAGTCGACCTGCATATTGGAGCGATTGACCAAGGGCCTGGAAAAGGGGCTGCAACTGCTTCGTGTGTGGCGGCTAAGGTTAGCCCAAGCTTGACGGCCCGGATTTAATATATTTCGATCTGACAATTACGACAAATTCTTACATCTATAAATTCAAGCATGACTCTCCCTCCTCTTCTAATATTTTTCTAGAGTCAATAACGATGTTGTACCATTTTTTATTCTCCACTTTCTTTCTGAATTATGAAAATAAGATATTTGTATCCATATTCATACGAATTGGAAAGGAATAGCAATCTAATAAAAAGGAGAAGAGAAAAAAAATCAACTATATGTGTATTTCAGGTAATATATACATATATATACACACATATATCTATTTTCTCCTTAGATCTGTAATTCTAATGTATGTATATACCATTTTTATACATATTTCTTAGATTAAAAAGGATTCGGAGATGAAATTAAGGTTCTACTTCAAATCTGGAGATTTGGATCGCTTTTAAAAGATGAGTGGGAAATTTTATAGATTATTATAATATGAAAAATATCCCATTGGCATTTATTTGATTATTATGCATAACTAGATAATTGTATATGAGTTGTAGGCAACCAATTGAATATAATCTAAATATAATAAATATTACCTATACATTCTTGTTTGTGACTTGATTTAGACTTGTTTACAACCTGATCTGGAAACTAGTCCCAAAAGTATGAATTTAGAATATTGATTTGAATAAAATTTATTCCAAATTTGACAATAGGTTGTATAATAATATTATGAATTTGGATTTTTACCCTAATCGTGTTGGAATGTAAACTTTTATGTATTTGGAATTGTTGGAATTTAGATCCATTTGGTATTTGTAAATTAGTTCGATTTCTTGCCCTTTAAGAAAAATACAACTTTCGATCTAATAAGTAATAAATGCAAATAAAAGGGAAATAGACATGTAAAATATGAATTCATTATAGCTTTTACTGTCTATTTTAGTAACAAAAAAGAAACGATCATTCCTGATAATTTCAAACAATGTAATCTTTTTATATTTTAAAGTTAAATCTTTTGTTTTGGACTAGTTTATTGAAAGTATAGCGGATAATCTTTTTACGTATGATTCCAATAATTGAACATGAAAAAGAATATTTTAGTGAAGATATATAACTAGAATATATTTGATGGAAGTATATATTTGTAAGTAATTTACTGCACTTATAATATTAAATAAAACGTAGCTAATAACAACACTTATACCTAATATTCGCGTTTAGAATAACTAATTAATGAGAAAGGAATTTAAAAGATTTTAACTCCAATAAATGGTAATAAATATGGGAGTTGCAATAATTTGATAGGGTAAATGGATTAATGGGACCGATAACTATGGAATAGTTAAAAAGATTACTAATTTGAAATTAGTAATCATACATAAATGTCTTAGGAAATGGTGATTAAGTTTTTATGGATAATTTGACATTTATGAGCATAAAAAAGTGATTTATGGGTAGATAAGCATTTAAGGTAAATCTTATTCCCTTAAATAAAAAAGAATTAATATGCTAAGTCCAATATTTATCTAAGATAATATAAGTAAAGACTTAGGATGGATAATTGGAATTAGTAAGTTAGTGTGGCGAGGTCTGTAGAGTCACTCGATGGAAGACTTCCCTTCACTTAGAAGCTGCTAGCAATCTACTGCTCTTACTGCTGATGTGAGATATCACTAATCCTAGGACCTGTGATGATATGAGAGATTGGGCCTGCTTTCTTATATTAAAAGTATTAAATGGTACAAATTTGGAATTAAGAGCGGTGAGGGATATCTCCATAGGGGTTCGCTTCTGGTTTGATTTATTAAGTGGCCATAGGGCTCACCTTTTTCCTAAAAGGAAGTATTAAGTAACCTAATGAGATTCCAAATAAATAAGGATCTCTTTAAAAGGGTTTACTTCAGTGTTGAGGTAGTAAGTGGTTATTTTAGGGCTCGCTTCCCTACCAAGAAGTAACCTAATGAGATTTCATATTTGTAATTAAGAGTGATAGTGGATATCTTTGGAAGGGTTTGCTTCGAGTTTGAGGTAATAAATGACTGATCTAAGGGTTCACCTCTCTTATGAAACAAAGTATTAAGTAGTCTAGTGAGATTCCAGTGGATGTCAGCTAGATAGTACCAGTAAGGAGTCTGCCTTGGAGTTAGGTGTTAAATGACAAAGGCGTACCTTTAAATAGGTGTTAAATGGTCAGGGGTCTACCTTTATTAATGAGTTATTAAGTGGCTTGGGTATAGTCTCTCACATTACTAAGACCGTAATAACAATAGTACTAGTGAGGAGTCCCCCTGGGGATAGGTATTAAGTGATGTAGGACCTGCCTAGAATATAGATTTTAAATGGTTAGTGTCTTCCTAGTCCTTTAAAGGTATTAAGTGGCTTGGGTATTGTAACTTATATGTCCATCATTTTATTGACGTTAGACGTGGTAATAGTTGGACATTAAATGTTGGAAGCCTTAAATAGTGGTAAGACATTGTTGTAGCTAGGACTCACCAACCATTGATAGCATTGTTAGAAAACCACCTTGGGAATAGTTCTTAAATGGCAGAGTCTGCTTATTTATCTTCTAAAAGTATTTTGTGGTAATTATAGAATCCCGCTTCATATTTAGAAGTATTAAGCGGTAAATAGATTTGGAACTATTGGGTGGTTGATAAGGCTTCATCAGTATTTCATACCCTGGGAAGAAGTAGGTAAGTAATCGTGTATGCAATCAACGTTAGGTCAGAATTGCTAACCTTAATAGACATAACTATTAAATGAAAACAATCGGTATAAATTTATGTTGTGGACAGTTTATAGATTCTCGAGTCACCAGAACGTTGTTCTAACCACCTCCTCATTGCAAACCATGGGACAGATTTAGAGGAGCGGGTCACGGGAGCTGGATGCGTTTAGATGTTGGAGAAGTCTCATTTCCTCTCATGCTCGCTGCTGATGTGACAACCTGCTATCCAATGAATACTATTACTCATAAGGTAGCAAGCATAATCAGTATTCTTATCCTATTATTATTTCCGCTGTGAGTTTAGATTCTATCAATTTTTGATAGTGCTCATACTTATTTGCAGGTAACAAATCCAACGATCTGTGCTTTATGGATGTGGGTTTCGATTTTCGTCAAAACTAAGGCCCATTAAGGTACAGGTTGTTATATTTGGTATCAAAGCCTAGGTTAGTAGATCAGAGGAATTAGGATAACTTGAGAGAACGTATTCGTACTTTCCTATCTAATAATATTATATTTTTACTTAAGATCCTAAGAATTCCAACTATAGAAGTAGTTGTCATTCCACTTCCAGTGAATGGGGAAAGCTACTATGGGATTAAAAATATCATAGGAGTTAAAAATTTTAACGCCAACTCTAAAGTACCCATGGAGTGCTTACAACGCGTAAGGCACTGTTGATAATAGCATGAGTTTGACATATGGTAGAATCCTGGAGACTAGAAGTGTTCGACTTGATGGTTGAGATTCCAAATACCTTGTGATTTTGGATTTGATGATGAGTTCCATTCAAGGACACACATTTATTCCAAATGGGCGAAAAATTAGAGCCTGTATGTCGCAATTGTCTGGAAGTAAGTTTTTTCTAGGTGCATTCGCTAATCTTTTCTTAGATGGAAAACCAGATTTTTATTTGAATAATTAATGTCAATTCCGTAGTCTAAAACCTATGAGAGAATTTTTTGAAGTATATTTTGGAAATGCCTTAGATATTGTGTGACGCCTCACCTCTATACCCACGCTAGCCAAGAACACTACGAAGTAATGCTGTCAACTAGCATGGAGAATAAGGCTGTTGAGGAGCGACCATCCGTGTAATTTCTTTGCGCGAGCGTCGATATGTCAGATAGTATAACATGCAATTCTTTTTATGTGGAAATCCGACATGCCGACACAAACTCAAAGATATCACACGGTGGCTATAATATCTTCGGAAACAAATATAGAAATAAACATAACATAAATCAGTCACAAACAATTCATATCACAAAGGCGGAAATAGATAAGAATATTACACTAGGAAGTGTACATCAGAGTAGTGGTCTAAAAAGATCCACAATATCACAAAAGAATAGTTACATGAACTACACAAAAGAATAAGTATACATTATGGAGTCTGTATCTCGAATGTATACACCAAAATAAACTACTAATCTAAGTAGTAAGCCAAAAGTCAGAGAAATCATTCCCAAGAGAGAAGTCAAGCATAAGCACCTGTAACATCTCGGTCTGACCCGAGTATTATTTAATAAGAAAATAATAAGCGGATCAGTCTAACTATAAATATCAGATGAAACGATATAGAATAAGAGATATGACTAAACACATAATAATCACAATGCCAAGCCGTGATATATGTATATATACAAAGTTGATAATCATCAAGAGATTAATCAATGCCACCAAATCTACACAAGAATCAAAGAAACGTCATAATCCTTATTTCGTTCACCAAACCATAAATATTGACGATAATATCAATGTCAATCACAAAAGTCAATGACACACAAATTCACCAATGCACAAATATTGACAATAATATCAATGCCAATCACACAAGTCAATGACACGCAAATTCACCAATGCACAAATATTGACAATAATATCAATGTCAATCACACAAGTCAATGACACGCAAATTCACCAATGCACAAATATTGACAATAATATCAATGTCAATCACAAAAGTCAATGACACACAAATTCCAGAAATCAATACGCGAAATCCAGAAATCACAAAAGTCAATGACACACAAATTCACCAATGCACAAATATTGATAAAACTTATCAATGGAAATCACGAAAATTGGTGAAACACAAATTCTAGAAATCATCTCAAGAAATCCAGAAATCACAAAGGGGGGAAGGCCTATCACAAACGGGAGCATAAAGCCCACCAACACGTGTATCACAAACGGAACGCTAATTCCATGGTTGCTAACCATCACAAATTGAGCCGAAGCTCCACAAACGGCCCGAAGACCATGGGTTGCTACCCCACCAAATTGAGTCGAAACTCCACAAAACGGGGTTTAGTCTCCCTCGCAGACAAAGAGAAATCGCACATTGCTAGTCTAAATCACTAAGATGATCGTCATGATCAACGAGAAGTGTCGATTACAGTAAGCTAGTAAATATATGAGCTTAGCATCATGCCCCATAACCACTAGCTTAACTTAAATATTTACGAACAAATTGTAGATCTCCACTAGAAAATTGTCACAAGAGTTTCAATCGAACAAGTCCAAGAATTAACCAACAAAGTGAACGCAAGCGTTTCATACCACTTGTTTTACTAAGTCGTTTAATTAGATTTCTCATATGAGTGAGGTAAAGGTTTGTATATACTAATAGATTGGAAAACGGTTTTATAAACGAATTTGGTATTAAAATAGTATTGATATCGTTTGAGGAAAGAGTTTTGATATTTACTACTAGTATAGAAAACCTTTATATTTTTGAAGTGACAAAACAAAAAGAAGATTGTAGGAACAATCAATCACTAAAATTCACATATGGAGATGTGAATAAAAATCCAACGAAACCGATAAATAATCCATCAAAATGGATATTCAAAAATCCTTAAAAAGGAGTCATCAAAGTCATATTAATTGATAATAATAAATAGGAAACAACACGAGTCGATTTAAGTTGGAAATTCAAGCAACAAGGCGAAGTAGGCAAAAAATCATCAGGTCGGTTGGCCAACTACAGAGCTCGGTCGACCGAACCTTGTTTAGAAAAACCTCTCGGGCATCAGGTCGGTCGACTGAACCAGGGGGGTCGGTCGGCCGAACCAGAAACAGAGAAGCACTTATACTAGCAGGTCGGTCGACCGGACCAGGGGGGTCGGTCGGCCGAACCTGATGCTTTGCAAACTGATGCCCATAAATTGATATGCAACCTCCACCAATTCGCAACCGAACGAGCACGGACGCTAGGGAATTATGCCTAACGGCTACCCGGCCCTATTGGCTCCTCGATGCATCACCAAACACATGTTCAAACAACTTAGTTATGATTTTTATACGATTGAACCCAAAACACCAAAAATTGGAATATTCACCAAATCAATCCAAACCAAAAGCAAATGCACACGAATAAGTGTTAGGAATTCATACCTAACATTCGAAGATAAATATAAGCATAGATGTGAGATAAAAATCTTACCTTTTCACAAAATCAAACAAGAAGAAGCTTGAAAGCAAATGGAGAATCAACCTCTCTTCAACACAACCCAAATGAGCTTGAATCTATGCTCAAAACAAGATCATTCCCAAAATTAGGTTTAGGAATTTCTGAAATTGGTAAGAGAATAAGTTGGAGAAGAAGAAGAGAATGCTTACCAATGGGTTCTCTTGAATTTGGAGCTAGGAATTGGATTTGCAAGAGGAACTAGGGTTTTGGAGTTTTAATTTCCAATCTCACCCACCATTAATGCCTTAGAACTGAAAAGAGAAGAGAATGAGGGTGAGTGGGGAAGAGTGGCTCAGATTTGAGCATAAGTTAACATAGGGCTGAGCCCAAAACCAAACCCAAAGTGAAAAGTAGCAAAAATCAACTTTCTCCAAACATATCGAAGCTTATACTAAAAAAGGTCGCAAACGGCATTTTAAACTCAATGGGAGTGGTCCCGAGTCCTAATTCGACCGTATGCAAAAAGTAGCTTTTCGGACTAAAATCCGACTAACGATAAAATATTTAAATAAAATATTTAAATATAAAATCGATAAATATGCGGGTTGTTACAGACTCCCCTCCTTAAAGAAATTGCGTCCTCGCAATATTCTAAAGGAAGAGAACATAAAGTAACAACCCTAAAAGCATATTCAACACAAAAGAAATTTGAAATAAGAAGTTCACCTCAAAGAGCACGAGAAAGTAAGTCCGGATGTGCTCGCTCGATGTACTCTCTAGATTCCCAAGAACAATCCTTAGGATTTGAAGACCATTGAACTTTAACAAGCGGGACATCTTTATTTCGAAGTCGTTTGACTTCCGAAGCAATAATACGAACAGGATGCTGCTCATAAGTTAAATTCGGTGAAACTTCAATCTCTTTCACAACACTGGACTCAAGAACAGAATCGGAATCTCGAAGACATTTCCGTAGTTGAGAAACGTGAAACACGTCATGGATAGCAGAAAATTGAGCCGGTAATAAAAGGCGATAAGCCATGGAACCAATACGTTCGGTGATAGGAAATGGCCCGATATATCGAGGCGCTAGTTTTCTCGATCGACTGAATCGCACAACACCCTTCATAGGCGAAACACGAACAAACACGAGATCTCCCTCAGAAAATTCTAATTTCCTTCTTCAGTTATCGGCATAGGATTTTTGTCTACTCTGGGCTTCTTTCATTCTATGTCGAATAAGATTAGTTTTCTCTGTGGAATCCCGAATAAAATCTGGACCTAAAACCAGCATCTCACCGTCCTCAAGCCAACAAGAAGGAGATCGGCATGGCCTTCCATAGAGTGCCTCGAAAGGTGCCATACCAATACTAGATTGGAAGCTATTATTATAGGAAAATTCAACAAGTGAAATGTGATCTTCCCAACTTCCACCAAAATCAAGAACACAAGCACGAAGAAGATCTTCAAGAGTTTGATTCACACGCTCGGTTTGTCCATCGGACTGAGGATGATAAGCGGTGCTAAAATTAAGCTTCGTTCCCAAAGCTTTTTGAAGACTCTTCCAAAATCCACTGGTAAACAATGGATCACGATCACTAACTATAGAAGTAGGAACACCATGTAATTTAACAATCTCTTTAACAAAGAGTTTGGCCAAAAGAGGAACGGTTCGGTTAGACCGAACGGGAATAAAATGGGCAGATTTAGTAAGCCTATCAACAATCACCCATAAGCTATCATGACCCGAACGAGAACGGGGAAGGCCATCTATAAAATCCATGGAAATTTGGTCCCACTTCCAAATTGGAATTTCTAAATGTTGCAATAACCCACCGGGCCTTTGATGCTCAGCCTTGATGAGTTGGCAAGTCATGCAACGCTTAACGAAGTTAGTGATGTCAAGTTTCATTCCCCCCCAATAATAAATTCGCTTCATATCCGCGTACATTTTACTACTACCGGGATGAATGGTAAATTTAGAATGATGAGAATCTTCTAAAATATCTTTACGAAGATCACCAATATTTGACACGACAAGTCTACCAAATTTCCGAATGCCGCCACGAGAATCGTTATCAAAGTCTTTCAAACCTTCAATATCAATTTTATCCTTAATATTTTGGCCAAGAAGAGCCAATTCGGGATCTAGCCTTTGAGCTTCAAGAATGCGGTCTAAGAGAGAAGGACGAGCCTCAAGGCTACATAAACAAATGATGAGCATAAATCGGATACGCGGTCTCGAATCTCACAAGTGGATAAGATCTCGAGATCGTTCCATTCGGATATCATCATAGAAACAACAACTTGTTGTTTACGGCTAAGAGCATCGGCAACACGATTACCCTTTTCGGGTGTATAAAGAATATCAAGGTCACAAGGAGCAAGGAACTCGAGCCAACATTGTTGACGCAAATTAAGTTCCTTTTGAGAAAATAAATATTTAAAAGACTTATGATCCGTGTAAAGAACAAATTTCTCTCCTAAAAGATAATGACGCCAAATCCGAAGAGCGAAAACAATAGCCGCGAGTTCTAAATCATGAGTGGCATATCTAGTCTCAGCAGGCTTCAATTGCCTAGAAGCATAAGCAACAACACGTTCTTTTTGCATAAGAACGGCACCCAAACCAACGCGACTAGCATCGGTATAAACAACGAAATCTTGATTCCCCTCGGGAATAACGAGAATACGAGCATCAGAAAGAAGTTCCTTTAGTTTCTGAAAAGAAGCTTCACATTTGTCCGACCAAATGTATTTAACACCTTTCTTAGTCAAGCTAGTGAGAGGCACAACAATCTTAGAAAAGTCTTTGATAAAACGGCGGTAATAGCCCGCCAATCCGAGAAAACTACGAATCTCTGCCACACTCTCCGGTCTCTTCCAATCTTGAATCGCTTCAATCTTTGAAGGATCCACGGAAATTCCAGATTCGGAAATAATGTGACCGAGAAACTTCACACGAGATTGCCAAAAGTGGCATTTAGAAAATTTTGCCTTTAATTGATTACTCCTAAGAGTTTCCAACACAATCCGAAGATGTTTTTCATGCTCCTCCTCGGTTTTAGAATACACAAGAATATCATCGATAAAGATAATAACAAACCGGTCGAGGAAGTCTTTGAAAACTCTATTCATAAGGTCAACAAAATACGCCGAAGCATTCGTCAAACCAAATGGCATGACAAGCCATTCATAAGATCCATAACGAGTACGGAACGAGGTCAATGGAATACTATCCTCTTCAATACGAAGCTGATGAAATCCAGTAGCTAAGTCTAATTGTGAAAAGACTCTAGCACCACTAAGTTGATCGAATAGATCATCAATCCGAGGTAGAGGATATTTATTTTTGATAGTAAGATCATTAAGCTTGCGGTAGTCAACGCAAAGCCTAAGTGTACCATCGGATTTCTTCACAAAAATAGCTGAAGCTCCCCAAGGCGAAGAACTAGAGCGAATAAATTGCTTCGTCTCCAATTCGGATAATTGCTTACGCATCTCCTCGTTTTCTTTATTGGACATACGATAAGGAGGACGAGTAATAGGTTGAGCTCCAGGAATAAGATTAATTCTGAACTCAATTGCTCGCTTAGGTGGTAATCCTAAAACGGGTTCGAATATGTCGGAAAATTCACGAACGACGTGAATAAGAGAAATAATATCACCCTCATTATCATCATCGTCATCACGAGGATTTAAAGAATATAAAGATGCAACTAAGGCAGAATCCGAATCTTTAAGAATAACAGAAACCTGATTAACAGATTGAGGATGTCGAAGATGAATAGTCCGCTCAGGACATAGGATATGAGCTTCATAACGGTTAAGCCAATCCATTCCCAAAATCATTCCAAAGCCTAAATAACGCATGACATGCAAATCGGCTAGGAAAGGAAAATCACACAAAATAATCTCGACATCTTTACACAATAAACTTGTTGTTGCGGATCCACCAACCGGATTCGCAATTCTCAAAGAAGTCATTAAACACAATACATCCAAAGAAAAAGTATCAACAAGTTCTTTTGATATAAAAGAATGGGACGCACCCGTGTCAAAAAGAACTCAAATAGGATGATCAAGAAATAAAATAATTCCATCCAGAATAGAATGAGAAATACCTTGGCCACGAGATGTGTTGCCAGGGGCTTGAGCAACATTAAGCTTTCCCTCCTTCTTGCCCTGAAGCTTGGGGCATGAAGATATAACATGACCGGGAACTTTGCAGTAGCGACAAGAGAGAGACTTTGGGCACTTGTTCGCATAATGGTCCTTCGAACCACAATTATAGCATTCCCCACGACCAAAGGAAGAAGTCTTTGCCACGGAGGTTGCTTGCTTCCCTTTCTTATTGGGATAAGGACCTTTAAGTTTGTTTGGCCTCTTTTTGTTGTTGAAGTTTGGTTTAGCTCCCACCACTTCAACATCACCCTCCTTATCCGCCTCTTCAAGACGAAGAGCGATATCAACGAGTTGGTCGAAAGAAACTTCTAATTTTAGAAGTAATGGCTGCTTGAGATTTTAGTTTAAGCCATAGACGAATCTCTGATTCTTCTTCAGAGGGGTGTTGATGTATTCAACCCCATATTTGGAAAGTGATTCAAAAGAAGCAACGTAGTCCGTCACGGAAGAATCGCCTTGAACAAGGTCAATGAAACGACGAGCCATTGTCACTTTCTCAGCTTTTGGCACGAATTTTAATTCGAAGCGTTCCCGGAATTGCTCCCAAGTGAGATCCGCTTCATTAATCTCAGAAATAAGAAGCTCGTACCAGTCCAATGCTCTTTCTCGGAGCATACTAGAGGCCACCTGAACTCGGTGAAGGTCAATAAGATTCATGCGAGAAAAGATTCGATCGCGTGACCTTAGCCAAGCTTGCACTTCAATAATAGTTTCAGAACCTTTGAATGGCTCCCCATCCAAATTAGTGTAATCGCTGCACAAGCGTGCAAATCCCGACTTTGGGTGAGTAGGTTCCTGGTTAGCTCCAGCTGCTTGAGCATTCGTTACTAAATCAAGAAGCTGTTGAGCAGTCATAAAAACTCCATCCTGGGGTGGAGTGCTAGATGGCACGGCTCTGGGGCGGCCTGGTCTAGACATTTCTCTTCCTTTAGAAAGAAAGAAGAAGAAGAAAAAGGTTATTCACCAAATTTAATATCAAGCAATCTTGATAGACAAAACAAGGTATCATAAAAGAAAATAGGATAGGACGGTACGTAGACCCGAATAAAATCCTAAAGCACGACTCCTAAGATAGACTTAGGACGATGATCCTTGTTATAATATTCCATATTGTTCCGAAGTTTGGCTCTGATACCAAGCTGTGACGCCCCACCTCTATACCCACGCTAGCCAAGAACACTACGAAGTAATGCTGTCAACTAGCACGGAGAATAAGGCTGTTGAGGAGCGACCATCCGTGTAATTTCTTTGCGCGAGCATCGATATGTCAGATAGTATAACATGCAATTCTTTTTAAGTGGAAATCCGACATGCCGACACAAACTCAAAGATATCACACGGTGGCTATAATATCTTAGGAAACAAATATAGAAATAAACATAACATAAATCAGTCACAGACAATTCATATCACAAAGGCGGAAATAGATATGAATATTACACTAGGAAGTGTACATCAGAGTAGTGGTCTAAAAAGATCCTCAATATCACAAAAGAATAGTTACATGAACTACACAAAAGAATAAGTATACATTATGGAGTCTGTATCTCGAATGTATACACCAAAATAAACTACTAATCTAAGTAGTAAGCCAAAATTCAGAGAAATCAATCCCAAGAGAGAAGTCAAGCAGAAGCATCTGTAACATCTCGGTCTGACCCGAGTATTATTTAATAAGAAAATAATAAACGGAACAGTCTAACTATAAATATCAGATGAAACGATATAGAATAAGAGATATGACTAAACACATAATAATCACAATGCCAGGCTGTGATATATGTATATATACAAAGTTGATAATCATCAAGAGATTAATCAATGCCACCAAATCTACACAAGAATCAAAGAAACGTCATATTCCTTATTTCGTTCACCAAACCATAAATATTGACGATAATATCAATGTCAATCACAAAAGTCAATGACACACAAATTCACCAATGCACAAATATTGACAATAATATCAATGCCAATCACACAAGTCAATGACACGCAAATTCACCAATGCACAAATATTGACAATAATATCAATGTCAATCACACAAGTCAATGACACGCAAATTCACCAATGCACAAATATTGACAATAATATCAATGTCAATCACAAAAGTCAATGACACACAAATTCCAGAATTCAATACGCGAAATCCAGAAATCACAAAAGTCAATGACACATAAATTCACCAATGCACAAATATTGATAAAACTTATCAATGGAAATCATGAAAATTGGTGAAACACAAATTCTAGAAATCATCTCAAGAAATCCAGAAATCACAAAGGGGGGAAGGCCTATCACAAACGGGAGCATAAAGCCCACCAACACGTGTATCACAAACGGAACGCTAATTCCATGGTTGCTAACCATCACAAATTGAGCCGAAGCTCCACAAACGGCCCAAAGACCATGGGTTGCTACCCCATCAAATTGAGTCGAAACTCCACAAAACTGGGTTTAGTCTCCCTCGCAGACAAAGAGACATCGCACATTGCTAGTCTAAATCACAAAGATGATCATCATGATCAACGAGAAGTGTCGATTACAGTAAGCTAGTAAATATATGAGCTTAGCATCATGTCCCATAACCACTAGCTTAACTTAAATATTTACGAACAAATTGTAGATCTCCACTAGAAAATTGTCACAAGAGTTTCAATCGAACAAGTCCAAGAATTAACCAACAAAGTGAACGCAAGCGTTTCATGCCACTTGTTTTACTAAGTCGTTTAATTAGATTTCTCATGCGAGTGAGGTAAAGGTTTGTATATACTAATAGATTGGAAAACGGTTTTATAAACGAATTTGGTATTAAAATAGTATTGAAATCGTTTGAGGAAAGAGTTTTGATATTTACTACTAGTATAGAAAACCTTTATATTTTTGAAGTGACAAAACACAAAGAAGATTGTAGGAACAATCAATCACTAAAATTCACATATGGAGATGTGAATAAAAATCCAACGAAACCGATAAAGAATCCATCAAAATGGATATTCAAAAATCCTTAAAAAGGAGTCATCAAAGTCATATTAATTGATAACAATAAATAGGAAACAACACGAGTCGATTTAAGTTGGAAATTCAAGCAACAAGGCGAAGTAGGCAAAAAATCATCAGGTCGGTCGGCCGGCTACAGAGCTCGGTCGACCGAACCTTGTTTAGAAAAACCTCTCGGGCATCAGGTCGGCCGACCGAACCAGGGGGTCGGTCGGCCGAACTAGAAATAGAGAAGCACTTATACTAGCAGGTCGGTCGACCGGACCAGGGGGGTCGGTCGGCCAAACCTGATGCTCTGCAAACTGATGCCCATAAATTGATATGCAACCTCCACCAATTCGCAACCGAACGAGCACGGACGCTAGGGAATTATGCCTAACGTCTACCCGGCCCTATTGGCTCCTCGATGCATCACCAAACACATGTTCAAACATCTTAGTTATGATTTTTAAAGGATTGAACCCAAAACACCAAAAATTGGAATATTCACCAAATCAATCCAAACCCAAAGCAAATGCACACGAATAAGCGTTAGGAATTCATACGTAACATTCGAAGATAAATATAAGCATAGATGTGAGATAAAAATCTCACCTTTTCACAAAATCAAACAAGAAGAAGCTTGAAAGCAAATGGAGAATCAACCTCTCTTCAACACAACCCAAATGAGCTTGAATCTATGCTCAAAACAAGATCATTCCCAAAATTAGGTTTAGGAATTTCTGAAATTGGTAAGAGAATAAGTTGGAGAAGAAGAAGAGAATGCTTACCAATGGGTTCTCTTGAATTTGGAGCTAGGAATTGGATTTGCAAGAGGAGCTAGGGTTTTGGAGTTTTAATTTCCAATCTCACCCACCATTAATGCCTTAGAACTGAAAAGAGAAGAGAATGAGGGTGAGTGGGGAAGAGTGGCTCAGATTTGAGCATAATTAACATAGGGGTGAGCCCAAAACCAAACCCAAAGTGAAAAGTAGCAAAAATCAACTTTCTCCGAACATATCGAAGCTTATACTCAAAAAGGTCGCAAACGACATTTTAAACTCAATGGAAGTGGTCCCGAATCCTAATTCGACCGTATGCAAAAAGTAGCTTTTCGGACTAAAATCCGACTAACGATAAAATATTTAAATAAAATATTTAAATATAAAATCGATAAATATGCGGGTTGTTACATTTTGGAAAAATCCTTAAATATTTTTATATATTAGAAAAGGCTTGATTTTGATTTTTGGCAAATATAAGTATGATTTTTAAGGGAAGTTTTGGTATGAAATAGCTTCTATTATTTAGAAACAAGTATAAAGGAGCATATATTTTGCTCATTGATTTTTCTGTTTATAAAATCGAGGTTTTTATATTTCTCTCTTTAATGTCCAAAAAAACAGGAATGGCATTAAATTTTATTCGGTTATGTAGTTTTAAGTGTTGTACCATAAGCTATTAGAAGAAATATTTCCATGCGAAATAGGCAGGAAATAGCAACTGGAATATTTTTGGGGTTTTTTGAATTGTTGTTGGTTGCAGTACTTTTGTTGGGACTACTCTAAATTATTAGAGCATGGTTTAGGACAAGGCAGTGGGCTTTGATACCGCCATGATGAGGATAGGAATTTTTTAGATCGTGTCGTATGAAAGGAGATGGTGCGAAATGATTATTATTATTATGTAATCCAACTCTAATTGGGTCTATGTTCAATTAATGCCCAAAGCCTGTCTAGCGGTTGACCATCTATTGATAAACCAAGAGTTCTACCAGCTAATGACTTTTGGCACAACTTGATCCTAGAAAGGGACTATAAAAGTCGCATTCAAATTTCTCCAATTGCATTCTTTGGTTCCGCCTTCCTCAATAAGTCAAATACAATCTCCGTCCTCCTCCTCCAATTAAGTAGCAACATATCTCTTCCATTCCTACCCTAGGCAATGCGGTTTTTTCCTAGGAACAACAGCCTTGCCTTCCCCTCATGCTTCTTTTTCACGTTAGATCTCACCCCACTGCCACTCAAGATCTAAACCCTATTTCCTCTATCTGAGCATCCGCTCTGCTAATTTTCCTCGCACCATTATGGTCTCAACCCACAAGAGGTCACATGGCTGGATTGAAATGAGCAGAAAGTTTCGCCGCTTTTTGGCTGGAGGAGCAATACATCACGGTAGGATTTGCACCAATCCTTTGCTTCGAGACTTTTAAGTGGGAATGTTACCCATGCTGAATTTTCCTTTTCAATGGAGGCAACAGTTCGATTCATTCGAAGGTGAAGGGTGTCTTGATTGAGCTGACTAATGATGATCTCGTTGAGATTTTGGAGGCCTCCGTAAAGGACGCGGACTTGGATGATTTTGAAGTGACCGACTCAAAGATTTTGCAGTAAATATTTTCCTAAGATGTTGATGTTTGGAAGATAGATAATCTACGCCCGACTGGCTGTTTTATTATGTGCATCATTCGACACTATGTCATCCCCAAGA
The DNA here is from genome assembly GCA_030765085.1 of Allium cepa. NCBI lineage: Eukaryota > Viridiplantae > Streptophyta > Magnoliopsida > Asparagales > Amaryllidaceae > Allium > Allium cepa. The sequence continues at coordinate 252,451,042 of CM060943.1, forward strand.
TGGGAAGTGATGACTGGATTTATCTCATGGTGCGGAAGACCACTTATGCTAGTATTTGTGGCATCACCATCAATTGGACCCACACCCTTATGATGTAATTTGTTGATCAAGGGTTAGCGCTTCATGGAGTCAATTTCCATAATTTCACTTTGTCTTTAGATAATATAAATGAACCCCCACAGAGAGGCAGTTTAGTTGATGGTTCCTTATGCCATCATTAGATCCTTCCTTAGGAAGATGTTAATTTCGAAGCTGCCAGCAGCACCAGTAGCGCCAACGACATGAGATTTGTTGTATAGCTGTCATGCTATGACTATTCAAGGGTCGCAACATTGGATTAAGCTCCAATCGTAGAGTACGGTATCTTGTAGTCTGTAGGCATTATTTTAGGATTTATGATGCCGTTGTCTTTTCCTTTCCAGCATTGTTCTTTTCTATTAGGTAGTTTGGGTTGTAAGTGTTAGTTGTCTCTTATAAAAGGCACGCACGATATTACGAGTTTCTATTTATTTACCATGTTATTATTTTTAGACAAGCGAACTGCTCCTATATATGCATAGTAAAGAAGTGGTATAAATAAGGGAATATCATAAAGGCACTTGGCCAACAGTAAATGCAATATAAGATTGGAAGTTTAAAAAAGTTAGAAAATTTTACCAAAGGATGCGATAAAGTTGTTTCGGTATCACAAGTCACTACACATGTCCTTAAAAGGTAAACATTTCGAATAATAGAGGTGTTGATATTTTTAATAAAATGTCAAGTTTTATGGGTAATGGTTAGTTGTAGATTTGGAATTTGGTTTATGCGTTTGGCACATAACCGACTTTCGATTATGTTGAATTGTGGCTTGATTTATCAACATTTTTTAGAAGGTAGGTATTTTGAAATGTTTTCCCTTGATTTGAAAAGTTTTTCTTTTGAAAAAAATTGGGTTTTAGTTATTTTTGGGCTCTTAAAGAATTTTTAGAATTTTTGTCCAAAAATTTGATTTCAAGGTAAAATGTACGTGTAAATATGGGATTTTATTTTGACGTACAAATTTGAAAAGTGAGAAAGATATTTGTGAAATCTTTAATTTTGAAGGCCACGCGTTAGGCATAGGGAAGACAAATAGACTTAGAGTTTGCGAATTTAGCGGTGCATCAAGATCGAAGGTGCGGTAAATGCAAGCAATAACAAGGGAAAAGCTGTTTTAGCCTTGGAATTTGTATTTCCACACCTTGTCGACGATGTGCGCGAGTCTATTTTTAGAATTAATTCCATGTTAAAGCTTGAAATAAGCCTTTTATGCATTCTTTGCATGAAAAATTTGGAGTAAGTCCAGGATAGCGAGGAAATTTCCACTGTCTAATGGGAATAGGAAAATTATACAGTAGTAAGAATGATAAATTCTCCACCTAGATTCTTTTTTCTGGCATAGGAGTAAAGTTTAGAAAGAAAGTTTTTGATGCTTTAGATTATTGGATGGTAGGAATTGGATGCAAAATTGGTTGCTTCATACTTCTATTCATAAGAGTATAGGGGTTTTGGTTGAAAATATTTTCCAAAAAGCTATATACATGTAAAAGTGCCAGTATATATATATATAGCTTGTTTGCATCGTATTTTTTCAAATGTTTTTTTACAAAGAAATGAATTCATATAGGACGATCCAATTTAGAATCATTCTGCATACATACTTTTTGTGTGGTGATACAATAATACACTATGCACTTGTGCACGTTTGCTTACAAAATTGATTGTACACTAATTGGTTGTGTAGTTTAGGATGATTAGGAGCCAAAACCATGACTTTTTCATTGGTGAAATTTCGAGGATGAAATTATTTTTAAGAGTGGAAGAATGTAATGCCCCGTAATTTAGTGATAGTTATTTAATTAGATAGTTAATTAATTAGGCTCAAAAAATGAAATTTTTGCAAATAATGGAATTTGACAACAAAACATACATCACTGTGTTCGTGGCGAAATTCTATGCAAATTTCATATTTGGAATTTTGCGATCGGAATCCAAACAAAAAAGATACAGATGAAAAACGAATTCGAAACGAAAATAATTCGAATAAGAAATTACTGTTTATATATCAAATATCCAGGGCCTATAGGTTGTTCCATATATTGGAACGGTCGACCAAGGGTGGTCAATCGCTTCGTATGCGGTGGCTAAGGTTAGCCTAGGCATAGCGACCCAGATTTAATATATTTCGATCTAACGATTAAGGTTGATTCTTAAGCCTATAAATTCTGGCCTAACCCTCTTTCTCTTCTAATATTTTTCTGAAGGCAGTAGCGAAGCTCTGTCATTTCTTATTCTCCACTTTCTTTCTAAATAATGAAAATAAGATATCTATATCTATATTTATAAAAATTGGAGAAGAATAGAAATCCTATAAAAAGGAGAAGAGAAGAGAATCAACTATATGCATATTTGAGGTAATATATATATATATATGTGTGTGTGTGTGTGTGTTTGTGTGTGTGTGTCTACTTTCTCTCCCAATCCTGAATCTCTTATCAGATATGTAATTCTAATGTATGTATATACCCTTTTTATACATATTTCTTTCATTAAAAAGGATAGAGATGAATATAAGGTTCTACTTTAGATCTGGATTTAGATCACTTTTAAAGTGTGAGTGAGAAATTTTATAGATTGTTATAGTGTGAAAATCATCCGGTGGTTTTTATTTGAGTATTATGCCTAACTTGATAATATGGGTTGTATGCAACAAATTGAATATATTATAAATATAATATATATCGCCTGGTACGTATTCTTGTTTATAAATCGATTTAGAATTGTTTACAACCTGATCTGGAAATCAGTCCCAAAAGTATTTAGAATATTGATTTGAATGAAATTTATTCCAAATTTGACAATAGGTTGTATAATAATATTACGAATTTGGATTCTTACCCTAATCTTTTTGGAATGTAAATTTTTATGTGTTTAGAATTGTTGGAATTTAGATCCATTTAGTATTTGTAAATTAGTTTGATTTCTTGCCCTTTTAGAAAAATAAAGAGTTTGATCTAACAAGGAATGGATGCAAATAAAGAGAGAGAAAGAGATATGTAAAGTATGAATTTATTGTAGTTTACACTGTCTATTTCGGTAATAAAAGAGAAATGATTACTCCTTGTAATTTCAAGTGATGTAATCTTTTATATTTTAAAGTTAGATCTTCTGTTTTAGGCTAATTTATGGAAATTATAGCGGATAATCTTTTTAGATGTGATTCCAATGGAATAGAATGTTTTAGTAAGGATATATAACTACATGGTAAAAGTAGATATTCATTCGTAATTTACTATGCACATAATAATTAAATAGAACTTAAGAAATAACGATGTTTATATGTAATAGTCGCGTTTAGGATAACTAATCAATTAGAAAGGAATTTAAAAGGTTATAACTCCAAAAAATGGAAAATAAATGGTAATAAATATGGGAGTTGCAATAATTTGATATGATAAATGGATTAATGAGACTAATAAAAAAGAAGTTGAATAACTATGGAATAATTAAAAAGATTACTAGTTTGAAACTAGTAATCATACATAAATGTCTTAGGAAATGTTCCATAGGATTTTATGGACAAATTGACATCTATGAGCATAAAAAGGGGATTTATAGGCAGATAAGCATTTAAGGTAAATCTTATTGCTTAAGTAAAAAGGAAATTAGTAAGCTAAATCCAATATTTACCTAAAATAATATAAGTAAAGACTTATGATGGTTAATTGGACTTAGTAAGTTAGTTATGCACGGTCAGTAGCGCCACTCGATGGAAGACTACCCTTCACTTTGAGGCTACCAGTAGTCGGGTGAACTTATTACAGATGTAAGCCATCACTAATTCTAAGACCCGTGATGATGTGAGAGATTGGGCCTGATTTCTTTATTGAAAGGTATTAAAGGGTCCAAATTTGGAATTAGGAGTTGTGAGGGATATCTCCATAGGGGTTTGCTTCTAGTCTGAGGTATTAAGTGGCTATACGATCCGCCTCTCACCTAAAAGGAAATATTAAGTAATCTAATGAGATTCCAAATAAATAACGATGTCTCTAAAAGGGTTTACTTCAGTGTTGCGGTATTAAGTGGCTATTTTAGGGACCGCCTCCCTACCGAAAGAAGTAATCTAATGAGATTTCATATTTGTAATTAAGAATGATAGTGGCTATCTCAGATAGGGTTTGCTTCGGGTTTAAGGTGTTAAGTGACTTATCTAAGGGTTCGCCTCTATTCTAAATAAGTAATCTAGTAAGATTCTAAGCGATGTCAGCTAGATAGTACTAGTGAGGAGTCCGCCTTGGGGTTAGGTATTAAATGACAAAGCCCTACTATAAATAGTCTGCCTAGTCTTTATTAATGAGTTATTAAGTGGCTTGGGTATAGTCTCTCACATTTCTAAGGCCCTAAAATAATGATAATACCTGTGAGGACTCCTAAGGATAATTATTAAGTGATTTAGGACCTGCCTAGAATATAGGTAAATAGTTAGAAGTCCGCCTAATCCTTTTAAAGGTATTAAGTGGCTTGGGTGTTGTCACTTACATGGCAATGATATTATTAGAGATAGACATGGTAATAGTTGGACATTAAATATCGAAAACCTTAAATAGTGATTATAGGTCTTTATAATTAGGACTCACCAACCATTGACAACATTGTTAAAAAACCACCTTGGGAATGGGTCTTAAATGATGGGGTCTATCTTGATTGATGTCTTAAATGGCATAGTCTGCCAATTACTCTTTTAAAAGTATTTTTTTGGTGATTATAGAATCCCGCTTCATATTCAAAAGTATTAAGTGGCAAATGGGTTTGGAAGTATTGGGTGGTTGATAAGGCTTCGTTAGTATTTTGTACCTTGGGAAGGGGTAGGTAAATAATCATGTGTACAATGCATGGTTATGTTAGAATTGCTAACCTTAATAGACAAAACTATTAAATGAAAACCAAATGGTACAAATTTATGTTATGGATGGTTTATATATTTTCCAATCACCAGACATTATTCTGGACCCCTTATTATTACAATCCACGGGATAGATTTAGAGGAACAGGTCAATGGAGCTGGATGCATTTAGTTGTTGGAGAAGTGTCCTTTTCTCTCATGCTCGGTGCTGATGTGACAACTTGCTATCCAAGGAATATTATTAATTCCAATGTAGTAATCATAATTAATATTCTTATGCTATTATTGTTTCCACTGTGAGTTTAAATTTCTATCAATCTATGATAATATTCATGCTTATTTGCACCTACCAAATCCAACGATCTATGCTTTGATGGACTTGGGTTTTGATTTTTGTTAAAATTTAAGCCCGTTAAAGTGTGGATTCTTACAATGGAATTGAAAAAAATTTATTATTAAACTATTTATGTTAAACAAAAAATTTCTATTTATATTTCTTGATTTATTGGCGTTATCGGATATGATAATTATTTGATATCCGTCGATATCCACATAGGCAGATATCTGATATTCGTCTGTATCCACGGATGCAAATATTCGATATTTGAAAATGACTTAGGATGCAAATGCGGATAAGGCACTATCCGCATCTAATTATATCCATTGGTAGGCCTACATTTAGATACGATCCCCACGAATAAGCATTCAATAGCGCATAACTGCTGCCATGTCTAATCATGTACTCAACAAAGAGGATCAAACACAATTGCAATCATTAAATCATGGATTAAGCATGTTAAATAATATATAGCAACTCTCTCAAATAAAAATATGCTATATCAAACCATGAAACAAGCATCTCAAATAAATATGTTACAACGAACTGTGCAATAAACACATCTAATGCAATAGGCATCTTCAATGTAACAAACATCTCAAATAAACATGCTATAACAAACTATGTAACAGGCATTCCTAATGTAATAGACAAACATTTTACCATCAAAAACAATAAGCACACTTGTAAAATACAAGGAACAACAAAGAAAGCTCTACAATATGCTTTCTTACATCTTATCAGAACAAAATTTTCCTTTAGTAATTAGAAGCATACCAATGCAAAGCCCCATCGAACACGGACAAGCTTAACCCTCATAAGTATGAATCCATATAGCCTTATCTTAAAAATAAGTGGGCTCTCGAGGTCTAAAGCCACATCCAAATCACTTCCACTTTCTTTAGTCGACTCATCATGATGAATTCACTAAAATTACACACTTATAAACAAAAAATTCACAGAATATGTAGGCAATAACGGTTAGTACCTCAGGCATTGGTTTTGATGGTAACAACTATATGTCATTATATAAAATATGGATACTGATGTTTTTATCAAGTTATATTAGTATGTAGTACAGGATATTATGTAGTGATTAATTATGAAGGCTATATAGTATCATGAGAAGGTCAAGAGGCAAATATAGGTATTCAAGAGTTAGAGATTGAAGACTCATGAGTATTGAAGAATTCAAGATATCCCAGATAAGTCATAGAGTCTTTGAATTTTTGTTAAAACCCTAATAGCACTTCTTTTATCTCTCTAGCACCTCTTTAATCTCTCTCCCTCTCTATATTTCTCTTTCAAATGATTTTCAAATATCTTCAAAATGGTTTTAAAAGAATTCTTGTTTTCAAAATAGCCATTCAAATTATTTCTATCTATTAATTTTATTATGTTTTAAGTATTTTTTATACTTCGTATATTATACTTTTTTATAATTTTAGTTTTTAAAGATTTTTTAAATATTTATAAGTTTATTATAATATTTATTAATACTTTGATTTCAAATATATTCACTTTTACTTTTTATTTATTATCTTAAAAAGAAATTCATATTTAGATCCACCATATATTTTAACATTTTTCTATAAAGTTTTCTTATGTTTGATATGATTAAAATATGTATAAACAATGTCTAGATAATTTTACGAAGTATCAAAATATTTCACAAACCTTAAAATTTTCAAAATAATTTTTGTTAAGTTTTTTCAATTTTGTGATGGATATGCCGACATATCCAATTCCCATACGTCGATATAGTGACCGTAATTTTCAAAATTCAAATTTTGAATGGAAACGTCTTTTCGTCATTCTCTTCATGATTAGACACGACTGTTGTTTCCCTATAAATAAGGGTTAAACCAGCGAACTTTTTTAACTGATTTCTCACATTTTCTCACCTCTTTTATTCTCTTGAATTCTAAAAGAAAAACTACTCAAAATATTCTCAAATTCAGTCAGAACCAAATTCAGACTCCACTGATTTGATTCTCTATTGATTACTTTCTAATTTTTCTTATTTCTCTCACTCAGACAAGATCAAAGTGCTATTCAAGAGGTTATATGAACATTTGTAATAAAGATCAATGATCTAAATCTGTAAAACTCTATCAAATCATACAGTTATGCTTATGGGTATAAATGTAGACCGTGTAAATCGATTGGGTGCACTTAGTACCCTGAAAATCTAGTGGGTGTGCTTATGGCCCATGTAAATCAAGTACCTCTACCCAATGGTTGGAAAGTCTGGAAGGTGTGTCTCATCACCTTGAAATTGAGATTGTATTTGCTTTTCTGTTTGAAAAGAAATTTGTACAGGGAATTGTACAGTGCTGGATGTAAGGTAAATCCAAACTAGTATAAAAATCCTAGTGCATTCTTTCGATTTTAGTTTTATTGCGTTTACATTTATCTGTGTTTGAATCTGTGATTGTTAGTTGCATTTTTTAAACTATAGTCTTAAAAGAATTCAAAAAAGATTCACAAAAGTTATAAAACACTATTGACCGCTCTTTAGTTTTTAATTAGCCTTAAGTTCCATCTTTTGTTGAACCAACATTTGGAATCAGAGCCATGTTTTCAAAGTATTCATAATTTTCATTTTTGAAAAGCTTTAATGACAAGAGATATTAATATTATTTTTAACACTATTTCTGAAAATCGGTCTAACAAAATACATGGCATTGTTTAAGGAATTTGCATTCATTCATTATGAAAAGTCGCATCATCTTTTGGAAAGGTATAATTTGCAGGAACAGACATGTTACATGGCTTTTGATGAACAAATACCTAGTGAACAAACTCTACATATTAAGAAGGACAAACGGATACTGGATAATGGCTTATCAAGGCATTTGAATGGTAATCCGAAGATCTTGAAAGATATCATTTACAAAGATGTTAGTTCAGTCAATTTTGGATACAACTCTAAAGGATATGTAATTGGCATTGGCAATGTCAGTAATTCTAGAACTCCTACTATTTCAAATGTTCTTTAATTTATGAATTTAAAACATAATCTATTGAGTATTAGTCAATTGTGTGATAAGGTCTTCAAAATTAAATTTGAAAAAGATAAATGTCATATAGAAGATAAATAAGTCAAACATTATCTTTGAAGAAATTAGGAAAAGAAATATTTACATATTAAGTATGAAGGTATCAAATGATAATTTGTGTCTTTTGGCTGAATCAAGTAACGGTTGGATTTAGCACAAAAGATTTGGTCATTTGAATTTCAAACACCTTTCTCAAATTGTCAAAAATGATTTGGTTAGGGATCTTCCTAAAATAAATTTTGACGTCAATAACCTTTGTGACGCATGTCAATTAGTAAAACTTATAAAATGTTTTTTTAAGACATAGGGTATGATCTCTACCTCTCAACCCCTTGAAATTCTTCATTTAGATCTATATACGCTTACAAATATAAACTATAAATCATAACAGATATGTATTGTACATGATTTTTCTAGGTTTACTTGGACAACTTTCATAAAACTTAAAAGTGATGCTTTTGAAATGTTCAAACTCTTTGTTAGAAGAATTCAAAATCAATTATTTATTAAAATAAAAACCATTCGAAGTTATCGTGGAGGAGAATCTGAAAATGGAAATTTTGAAAATTTTTGTAATAAGAAAGGAATTACTCGTAATTTTTATTTTCTAAGAACATTTGAAAAAAATGGAGTAGTAGAACGTAAAAATAGAATGGTTCAAGAATATGGTAGAACTATGTTAAATGACAGTAATTTACCTCAAAACTTTTGGGCTAAAGCAGTTGCTACATTATGTTAAATTTTAAATAGAGTTTTTATAAGGCCTTTAACTAAGAAAACACCATAAAAATTATTTTATAATAAAAATCCTAAAATATATTACTTTAGAAATTTTGGTTGCAAAATGTTTTTTATTGAATATCAAAGAAAATTCAGATAAATTTGATGCTAATCAGATAGAGGAATTTTTATTGGATATTCGAACAAAAGTAAAGTTTATAGAAGTTTAATACTAGAAACTATTGAAGCAACATTGCATGTTTCCTTTGATGAAAATTTTAAAATTAATAATACAAGTATTGATGAAGAAGAAAATATTTATAATACAAATGAAATTAATAATAATAAAATCATTAATAATGAAAACGATGAAGATACTAAAAATATATATCCAAATAAGAGAAACAAAATATTAAATGACTATTCTATAGAAAACATTCTAGAAAATATAGAACCTGTTGTTAAAATAAGAAAGCAATTAGATAAAATGAGTAATATTGCTTATATTTCAATAATTGAACCTAAAAATCCAAAGGAATCATCAACACATGATTCATGGTTTCTTACAATTCAAGAAGAATTGAATCAGTTCACAAGAAATGATGTTTGAGAATTAGTCCCAAGACTTGAGGATAAATTTATAATAGGAACTAAATGGATATGTAGAAATAAAATGAATGAACAAGGAGAAGTTGTAAGAAATAGAGGTCGTATAGTCGCTCAAGGTTATTGTTAAGAAGAAGGTATTAATTATGATGAAACCTTTGCACCTGTAGCTAGATTAGAAGCAATAAGAATCTTACTCCCATTTGCAAATCATAATAATTTAAATTATTTCAAATGGATGTTAAAAGTGCCTTTTTAAATTATTTTATTAAGAAGATGTTTATGCAAAGCAATCCCTACTTTTTGGGGATGAAAAATTCCCTAATCATGTTTATAAATTAAAGAAAGCTTTATATAGCCTAAAGCGGGCTTCTTAAGCTTGGTATGATAGACTTAAATCATATTTATTACAATCTAATTTTAAAATAGGCAAAGTAGATAGTACTCTTTTTATTAAAATAAATAACAGTGATATTCAATTAATACAAATATATGTAGATAATATTATTTTTGGATCAACTAAAGATAAATTAAACGAAGAATTTTCAGATATAATTACCAAGGAATTAAAATGAGTCATATGGGAGAACTAAATTACTTTGTAGGATTGCAAATAAAATAATTAAGTAATATTATCTTTGTTAGTCAAGAAAAATTTGGTAAAGATTCAGTTAAGAAATTTGGAATGTAAAAAACCAGTGGCAACAAATTAAAAAACTAAATAAGGAAGAAAGTTTAAAGGATGTAGATCAAAAATTATATTGAGGAATGATTGGATCATTACTCTATAAAACTGCTAGTAGACCGAATATAATGCATAGTGCATATCTCTGTGCAAGATCAATCTCAACCTATGGAAACTCATCTAAAATTTGTAAACTGAACATTAAGATACGTAAATAACATCAGATTATGGACTCTTTATCCAAAAGAGGATTCCTTTGAATTAATCTCACATACTGATGCTGATTATGCTGGTTGCATTTCAGACCGAAAAAGTACAAGTGGAACTTGTCACTTTATAGGGAACTCTTTAGTTTTAGGGTTTGGCAAAAAGCAAAATTTTATATTCTATTTACAATTGAAGCAAATATATTTCAGCAACATTAGCATGTTCACATGTTATTTATATGCAGGGAATGTTAAAAGTTTTTGGTTTAAACTATAGAAAATCGCCAATACACTGCGATAACTAGTGCGATTAATTTGTCTAAATATCCAGCTCATCTTGCTAGAACTAAGCATACAGATATACCACATCACTTTCTAAGAGATAATGTAAAAAAAGAAATAATCTCACTCGAATTTATAAACACTAAAAATCAAATAGCCGATATATTAATAAAACCATTAAACCAAACATCATTTACTAAGCTAAGAAGAGAGCTAAGAATTTGTTCTCTATCAGAAATATAAATGTAATAACATATAAATCATAAATTAAAAAGAAAAAATTCACCAAATTTACAATAGATATATCTACAAACATGGATTGGATATGCCAACGTATGCATTTAAATTTATAATTCAAATTTCTTTTCTAAATTCAAAATTTGAACTGGGGTTATATAACCACCAAAGTTCGACTTCTCCTTTATTTTTCTGTCTTTTCACTATCCTATCTTGTGAAATAAAATAATCTCATGGCCTCCCCTAATTTTAAGCAAACAAAGGAGGAAAATTGATCCTTTTTCTTCCCATCTCTTACACAAGGGCCTCTCCAAAACATGATCATGGCCAAAGTGACTAAATTAGGGGAAGAAATGAAGAGTATTCTGCAAATGGTTACAGAAACACACGTTGTTCAAGTTCGTCTCCTTAAAGAACAAGAGAAATAGGGCAAAATTCTTAAAAATCTACATAATTATCTATTAAATAACCCAATAAATTCAATAGTGATTGAAGAGGATATCCTAATCTAACAAATACAGAAGTGGAAGAGGAAGACGAAGAAAAAGAAGAACAAATGGATGAAGACGAGGTCTATTGTTTTGGAGAAGTTTGATTCGATCGAGATGGAAATCTCATCGAATAAAAATGGAATTTCTACCTTTATTTTCCCTTCTGTCCCATCCACTAGTCTCCAATTATCAAGAAGATACCTTAATCCTTGGATTAGCACATTTAGTATGATTTGTTAGGATATGATTGACTTGTTTGATTTGGTTTGTTGTGTAGATTTACTTTATATTTGTGCGTATAAGACTTGTTGATTGGATTTGTTTAATTGAGTGGGTGTGAATTAATTTGACTACTAGAAATTATTTCGTGTCACTTTAGTTCGAATATATGTCTTGGACTATTGTGATCAATACAAATTATTTATGTCATCGCCTATCATTAGTATTACTTGTTATTCTTATCACTTTTAAAGTAATATTATTGCTTATTCTACTTGCTTTTATATCTTAGTATTATAGTACCTTAGTTAGGGAGTGCTTTTAGTTAGATTTTTGTTGATGACATAAGGGGAGAAATATATAAAATTTGGGAATCTGGACATAGAGTAAGGAGGAGTTATAACATATTCTATATGCATAGCTATCTTCATCAAAAAGGGGGAGATTGTTAGTACCTTAGGCATTGGTTTTGATGATAATAATGACATTAAATAAAATATAGATACTAATGCTTTTATCAATTTATATTAGTATATAGTGCAAGATATTAGATGGGTATTAACTAAGAAGATTGTACAGTATCAAGAGAAGGTTCGAGAGGTAGATATAAAGATTCAAGAGTTAGAGATTGAAGATTAATAAGTATTGAAGAACTCAAGATACCCAGATAAGTTATAGAATCTTAGAATTTTTGCTAAAACCCTGATAGCACTTCTTTGATCTCTCTAGCACTTCTTTCATCTCTCTCACCATTTCTCCTTTTCAAATTATTTTCAAATATCTTAAAAATGGTTTTAAATGAATTCTTGTTTTCAAAATAGCCTTCAAATTATTTCTATCTTTTTATTTTAATATATTTTTAGTTTTTACGTATTTTTTACACTTTGAATATTATACTTTGTTATAACTATAGTTTTTTTTAAAGATTTTCTAAATAATTATAAATTTATTACAATATTTATTATTACTTTGATTTCAAATATATTCATGTTTACTTTATATTTATTATTTCCAAGAGAAATTCAAATTTGAATCCTTTATATATTTAAATATATTTCTATAAAGTTTTTTTTAAGTTTTGATATGATTAAAATATGCATAAATTATGTTTAGATGATTTTATAAACTATCAAAATATTTCACCATTCTAAATATTTTCAAAATAATTTTTACATAGTGCTTTTCAATTTGTGAAGGATATGTCGACATATCCAATTCCCTTATATCGACATGGTGACCGTGATATCCCGGGAATTTGGGCAATATAAATTTAATAATCCGTGTTATAAATTTAATTTGATTTGATAATTTTAATAACAAATTTGGAATTTGATTTAATAATCATGTTTTAATAAATATTTAAATTGAAAGATTTTATCTTTTTGAGTAAATAAATTGTTTTCTGTTTATAATATATAATTTTATATATTGTAAGTTGATAAATTTTGATTTTTGAATTTAGTAGATGAATTGATTTTCTAATTCTAGTTTATTTTAGGTAAATTAAAAATTTGATTTAAATTTGAAATTTAACTTTTTAAAGCAATTCAATAAATAATTATATGGTTTATATTAAAGGAAAATCTTATCTGTTTAAATTTATATTTTTAATTAACTAAAATATGAATTTAAATCAGGATTAATATAAAAGCTTAGTTGTATTTTCTTTTTAAAATATTACTTAAAATTTTATATAAGAGTTAAAATACAAATTTCATATGATCTTAATTTATTAAGTAATAGAAGTGATTTATAATCTCTTTTATAAATTATTTAATTTGTTATTTTTAAATAAAAATGATAATACTTAGTTTTTATAAACATAAATAAATTTTGTTAGAGATAAGATTTGTTATTTTAATTTTAATAAGAGTTATATATGCATCTATATGTAACTTGATTTTTAAAATTGGATTTGATAATTAATTTAAAGTTTGAATTTAATGTTTTAAGGGAATAAATACATAGAAATATTTGAATAAGCTTATATTCATAATTTGTTTGTTTCATTTCTTTTTAATAAATTAAAAAGGGAAGAAACTCATTTATTTATACATAAGAAATAATGAATTAAGATATAAAAGTTTTTAAATTCAATTTAAATTAAAAATACTTAGATTTTATGTGTAAGTTTCTTAAGATACAAATTGACATGTGTTAGTCATAGAATAAACTTAAGTGACAAATGTTGAAAATTAAAACAAGTGTCCTATTTAGATTTTTTTTTTCTTTTATTGTGATAAAATTAAAAATCTACTTATATTAATACATTTCTTCTCATCTCATTTTTCTTTTTCAAGCTTAAGAAAATCTTCAGATCTAAAATCTGAAATCAACACTAATACTTAAGTTTAAACTCTTTGATCCTCTTCCACAAAACAGAATTCTATTCAAAACCAAAAGTGCAACTTCAAAATTCAATTCTGCAAATTCATATACCTGAGATTCATTCATCAAAGCTAAATCAATCTGCATGCATTTAAAAATCAATTTGCAACTCTAAAAAAAAAAGACTGCATGCAACTATAAATCTGGAAGTAGAACCAAAGCCTGCATTTTATTCTGGGAAGCATGCAAATGAAACATGGAAACAATCATGCAAATGTAAATCTGGAAAACAAAGTACTACCATCATTTCAAGTTTAAAAACAATCTGAAGTTCAAGTCTTCAATAAGCAAAAGCAAGATGGATGTTTTTAAAGCATCTGCAGTTTTTAAATGAAATCTGAAGCTCATATGCTCTGCCCCTAAAACCAAGTGAGTAACATTTTTATTCAACTAATTTAAGTAAATTTTGTTGCTTGAATTTAGTTACTGATATAGTCATAATTATATGAAAGCATATGATAAAAATTTCTATGTATGATTGTTAAGTATATATGCTGTAGAGTATATGTTACTGCCTGTCTCTAGAATTGCTAGTTTATTCCTGATCAAATTCCATAATTTCATATTCAAACCTTTGTTATGTTTATTATTTATACAAAAGATGATATGAATCAAAAGTTTAAGAATTAATTTTATTAAATTTTAAAAAAATAAATAAATAATGAATGAAACTGTATTGTTTCTGAAAACAAAATGCAACAGAGTAATTCTGTTATTAACAAGAATTTAATCCTTTAAATTCTTTGATTTAAGATTATCAATATGTTACCTGATCAAAAACTCGAATTTTAAAATTTAAATTAGAACTTTTAGTTTGTTTTTGATTAAGAAATTCTGGTTTAACCAGAAATCATAAATTGGGTTGATTCTGACGATTTAAGAATATTGGGTGGCCAGTGATTTTCCTGGTGATAGAATGGTGATAGGTGAATTGAGGAAAAATGGAAATTGAGGAATCAATGCAGTGGGGAAGTAGTGATTAGGGATTAATGTATATAACCCTAGTTTTACTGTGTTCAAGAGAATTGATCACTGTGATCAAATTAAGTAACCCGGTCCTTTCGAATTCGGGGAGAAGATAGATGGGGTATGGAAGAGGTGATGGCCGAAGGCGAAGTCTCTCAGGTGATCGGAGTTTGAATTTGAGGCAAATTTCCAGATTGCGACATTTTTTATAGATTTTCGAGCTTGAATGCTAAATTTCGATTTGGGGTTTCTACAGTTGATTCGAGGGTTGGTATGGCATTTGTAGATGATCGGCGACTTGTTCGTGAAGTCGCGAGAGGCCGGAGGTGATGGCCGTGGGTGTGCAGGTGTACGGTGGTAATGGTGTATCAGTTAGCTGTTTTGGGGAAAGAAGGAGCTCGTGTTGTATCGGGTAGTTTTGTGATGAGCTCGAAGCATTTGGATGATGGTCTCGAAGCTGAGGGGTTTTGGACTCAAAGAATTTTAGATAGGTCTCGGGTGTTTTAATTCTAGTTACAGGGTTGGGTAAACTGTCAGTACAGGTTTTGTATAACCTGATTTTTATTTGGGTTTTAATTGATGTTTAGGTGAATGTGTTACTCAAGTTAGTTTAGTTTAGCTCGGGTTAGTTTGTTGAAGTTTGAAAACTTGACTTGTTTTCAATATTTAAAATTAAATTTAAAACTAAATTTAAAACTAAATTTAAAAGTGGAAGCTAGAATTTAAAGTAAGTTTTAAATCTAACTTAAATAATGAATTCAAATTGAATTGAATCACAGGTTGGTAATGATGAGTATTAAATTCAAATTTGCTTTAAAAATAATTTTTAAAGAGTTTATTGTTTAAAAAGTTTTTAAAAGAATTTGAATTTAAATTTGAAATTGAATTATAAAGTAATGTTTAAACAAAATGTAAAATTTGATTCAAATTTGGATTTGAATCTTTGTTTCAAAATGAATTTAAGTTTATAAATTTAAGTGCTTAAAACAAATTTGAATAATAATGTAAAATCTAAATGGTTTTAATTTAAGAAGAAATTTGTTTTAACTTTTATAAAATTTCCTTTATAATTAAAGTATTATTGTTAATTAAGGGTTTTAGATTGATTTTAAGCTTGTTAGAGTTAATAATGAATTAATGTTTTGTATTTCATTTAATTATTAGAGTAATTAAATGAATAATTAATTTATTTAATAAATTAATGAAATAAATAATTACTTAAAGTAATTAAGGTTTAATCTTAAGGGTTTAGGATTAATTATTCATTGAATAATTAACTTGTAATTAAGAATAATTAATTAAATAAAATTAGTTTTTAATTATTGATTAATAATTAATTTATCAACTAATAATGGATTAATTAAGTTTTAATTAACACTTAATTATTTAATTAATTAGGGATTAATTAATGGATTAGTAAATGATTAATTAATTTGTAATTAATAATGATTAAAATAAGTTAATTATTTTAGAAAATAATTAATGAGTTGTTAATAGTTAATGAAGGACATTAACTAAAGATTATTTAATAGTTAATTAATGTGATTAATTTAAATTATTAATTAGATTAATTAATTTAATGATAATCATTTGTGTAAGTTATTAAGTATAATTACTTATGGAAGTAATTAAGGAATTAATTACTTATTGCAATTAATTGAGTTAATTTGATTAGTTTAAGTTAATTAATTCATTTTAATTAATTTAAAATTAATCATTTGATGATTTGAGAAGGATAATTACTTAATGTAATTTAATGAAGAGGAATTACTTAGAGAAGTAATTAATGGGTAATTACTGTATGTAATTAATTGGAAGTGATTTGATATTGAGCTATTTAAATATAATTACTTTGTGAATTAATCAAGGGATTAATTTGAGATAATTAATTAATGAGTAATTAATTTGCTTGGTAAAGTAATTAAGGATAGTTGATTACTGAATGGGGTTAATCAAGGGTGATTAACAATTATGTTTTAAATTATGATTAATTTCTTAATGTAATTAATTTAAATAAGGCAATTAATTTAAATGTGATTAGAGATCATTAATTAATATAGTTAATGATGTAATTAAGGATTGATTAATTAAGATTAATTAATCAATAATAAGTGATTAAAGGTAATTAATTAATGTACTTAATTAAGGATTAATGTAATTAATTATAGTTAATTAATTTATGAAGTAATTAAAGGTTAATTACTATATTTGGTTAAATATAATTAATTTGAGAAATTAATTAGTGTATAATTAATTGAATGTAATTAAGGGTTAATTAATCAGGGATGATTAATTAAAATGAATCACTGCATAATGATTAATTAATTGATTGATAAATTATCAATAGTGATATGAGCAAGTTGATATTGGTAAAGTAATTAATTTAGTTTACTTTAAATTAATGGAATGATGTAATTAATTTAATTCATTATAAATTAATTATATTTGGTATGGTTAATCATTGTTTATATGGTTGGATAGTGTCGTATGCTTTGGATGATTTGAATCTCAGATATGAGATAGATTATGTTGAATGATTTGGATGCATTGGTTGCATTGTGATGTATATATAGATTATCTTTTTGGATAGTGATAATATGATTTATCTGATATGATGATAATGCTAATTATCTGTGTGAATCTACGATTTATCTATCTGTGTGTATATAGATAATGAAATTGAATTGTTTTAAACCTTTAAAACAACTTGGCCTTAAAAGACACGCTTTGGATTTCGATGAGACCGGGATCGGGTTTCCATATTTGGATATCCGAAAACCACATCGATCCAAATTAACGATGGGTTGTGAATCTTTTGTGAAGAGTGAAGACTCGAGGTGTAAGGGCTATACGTCAGTATAACTCTGTGGGTGATTCCGTAATGAGTTTGACGGAATAGTACTTATAGATTCGAGATGGTGATTTAGAGTGCAAGGGTTATCGTCGTTAACTCTGAGGGTGATTCCAAAATGAGTGTAACGAGATAATGCCTTCGGTTTCTTTCGAACCCGGAACGAACTTGTATGGATTGAATGCTTTCAGAACATCGTCAGGTGGACGATGAGCATTCTAAGATAATGTGTCCTCTAAGGGTAATCGCCTCAAGCATCATCAACCGGGAATGGCTAAAACAGGGGAGGTGCAGCAAGGCTTCGTGGGTAGCTACCACTGGAGAGCAAGATTGATCCCTTTCTAGAAGTCCCTTTTTATTTCGGCTGTGTGGGCAGTTGGATGTACACCAACTGCGGGGTTGTCTTGTTCAGCATTGTCCAGTAAGGGATGGTTCCGGTCTTGTGTTGCAGGGGAGTTAGGGTGGCTCCTCGGTACGTTAATCTAGGCCACGTACTGTGACGAGCGGTACCCCAGTAGCCCTGCCATTGTATGGAATCCAAAATCCAATAAGTGCCGACGGATTTGATTGTATTACCCACTTTTGTGGCTAGTAGCTAGAATTTAATAAATGTAACAATTTCGGCTATTTCATATTTGCTTGAAAACTCTAGACACTATTATAATATCACTGGATTTCCTATCAAATGTTTTGGTTAGCGTAAGGTAAAAACTTTTCCATGTTTATGTGTGGGAAGTCTTACGTGATACGTTTCTTTTCAAAAGGATTTTTAAAATTAAGCAACTTTAACCTGTTACTCACACCAGACCCATGTCTGACCCAGAGTTTATTTTTGTTTTTCATAAACTCTTGGGTACTCAAATTTTTACGAGTAGCCAAGGGATTCAGGTTAGATTTGACGAATATTGGAGGAGTAATGGAGCATGAGGCTTCTGCGTTAGATATATAATATTCCGCTGTGTGATTTGTGATTATCTCTGAGTTGTATTATGTTGTAAATACTAGACAGGTGTCTATAACTGTCTAGTATGTGTTGTATATCTGTGTACTCTGATAGTGGTTGTAAACTATGTAATATTTTATGTTATTAATATAATTTATTCGTTCCGCTGTTGAGATTCGGATGTTGTGTTCTTCTTTCTTCTCTTTCTTTTCTCTTTTCTATTCCTTTCTTTCTTCATGATGATACGACTTTTCTGGAGAGAAAAAGTCGGGTCATCACAGTGACGTAATTTCCAAAATTCAAATTTTGAACGGAAGTGCCTTTTTGTCATATCCCTTCGCTAATGGACATGACTGTTGTTTCTCTATAAATATAGGTTAAACCAAAAAAAAATGTTAACTACTTTATTATGTTTTCTCTTCCTTTTACTCATTTGAATTCTTAAAGAAAAACTACTCAAAATATTCTCAAATTCAATCAGAATCATATTTAAACTCCATTGGTTTGATTCTCTATTGATTACCCTTTGTTTTCTCTTATTTCTCTCACTCAAACTAGATCAAAATGTTGTTCAAGGGGCTATAGGATTATTTGTAATCAAGATCAATGATCGGAGCCTATAGAATTCTATCAAATCATACTGTTATACTTGTATGTGTAATTAAAGCCCGTGTAAATTAATCGAGTGTGCTTAGTAACCCGAAAATCTAATACGTGAGCTCTGGCCCGTGTAAATCGGGTGACTCTACCTGTAGGTCAAAAAGTCTGTAGGGTGTGTCTCATTCACCTCCTCTCTAGTGTTAAATTAGCCTTAAGATTCATCTTCCACTGAATCAACATTTGGAACCAGAGCTAGTTTTCAAAGTAGTCGTAATTTTGATTTTTGAAATGCTTTATTGGCAAGAGATATTGATATTATTTTTAACACTATTTTTGAAAGCAGTCGGACAAAATAAACATGGCACTATTTCACGAGTTTCGATTCATTCATTATGAAAAGTCACATAATCTTTTCAAAAGGTATAATTTGTAGGAATAGACATGTTACATTGCTTTTGATGAACAAGCACATGGTGATCAAACTCTACATATAAAAAAGGACAAACGGATACTGGATAGTGGCTGCTCAAGGAATAAAACTGGTAATCCAGAGATCTTGCAAGACGCCCTTTACAAAGACCATGGATTAGTCAATTTTGTAGGCAACTCTAAAGGATATGCAATTGGCATCGATGATTTCGGTAATTCTAAAATCCCACTAGTTCTAATGTTTTGTTAGTTAGGAATTTAAAACATAATCTGTTGAGTATTAGTCAATTGTGTTATAAGTGCTTTAAAATTAAATTTGAAAAATATAAATGTCATATTGAAGATAATAAGTCAAACATTATCTGTGAAGGTATTAGGAAAAGAAACACTTACATACTAAGTATGAAGGTATCATATGATAATTTGTGTTATTTAGCTGAAGCAAGTGACTCTTGGATTTAGCACAAAAGATTTGGCAATTTGAATTTCAAACACCTCTCTAAAATTATCTAAAATGATCTGGTTATGGGTCTTCCTAAAATAAGTTTTGATGTCAATAATCTTTGTGACATTCACTTTGAAAAACTTAGAAAAAGTTCTTTTACGTCAAAGAATATGATCTCTACCTCTCAACACCTTGAGTTCTTCATTTAGTTCCGTTCAGTCCCTCATAAATACAACCTATAATTCATAACAAATATCTCTTTATAATTGTTGATGATTTTTCTAGGTTGACTTGGATAATTTTCCTAAAACTTAAAGGCGATGCTTTTGAAATGTTTAAAATCTTTTTTAAAATATTTCAAAATCAACTATCTATTAAAATTAAAACTATTCGAAGTAATCATGGAAGAGAATTTGAAAATGAAAGTTTTGAAGATTTTTATAACAAAAAAGGAATTACTCATAATTTTTCTTTTTCATGAACACCTCAACAAAATGGAGTAGTAGAACGTAAAAATAGAACGATAAAATAGAACGATTCAAGAATGTGCTAGATTTATGTTAAACGACAGTAATTTAGCTACAAATTTTTGGCCCGATGCAGTTGCTATAGCATGTTAAATTATAAATAGAGTTTTGATAAGAACTTTCCCCAATTCAGATAGAGGCAATTGATGTCGAGGAGCGGAGCGCTAGAGTCTTTCTCACTGACGAGAACTTGCCCCAATTCAGATTGTTAGCTCTAGGCAGATCCATTTCTTAGATTGAAGCTCCCTCTCCCGCTCGAGTCAGAGCTCCTTCAAGGAATCGGAAATCAAGTCCGTGTAGAGAGAAGGGAAAGCCATGATGGACTCGGAGAAGGAGGAGGAGGAGTTTGAAAGTAGCAGTGATAAAATCACAGCCAGTGATTATATTTATCGGAGTGCGAAGGTGAAGATTCAGAGTCATGTGACGATGCACCCGACATGAGTCCTATTCTTCCTGATTCACCCCTTTCCGATACTGATGATGAAGACAAGGCCCCGTAGTTCAGCAAACATCTAGATACTCCCGGTAAGGCTTAAAGGGTAGACTTGGGAGATATCGACGATGTATTCGTCGACTTTGATGAACTTATGAAAGACGATTTCAAATTTGACGTGACGCCATCCTTTTCTGGCGATATCGCACCATCCATTAGTCTGACTCCGCTTGCGACAACCGAAGTCAACCCTATTCCCCCGCCTAAAGCCGTTCGCCCTGGTTTGTAATGACGTCTTAGGTCCATTTTAGGAATGCACGACACAAAACATTAGGATTGGACTTATATTTATTTTCTTCTCTCGTATGTTTGCATAATTCTTTATGTGTTTCTGAAGTTTTTCATTTATGCTTTATTTCAGGCATGATGAGAGGGAATGGTCTTTACGACGACTTTGAGGATTACATCAATTTGCAACGGTACTCGAAGCATTCTTTCAGTCGCCACCAAGTCCGAGAGTCGGAAGAAGAATATGGGCGGAGGAAAGAACTTGAGGTAGAACCCGTCGTCAGGAGGAAAAAGATAAGTTTTTCTCCCACATAGGCGGTTACCAGAAAAGACAGTCTCATGATTAAAGGGAAGAGTCGTCGAAGAATAAAAGCCTTATCACCGCTTCCATCCCTCCGAGCCCGTTCTGAAGCATACATCGGTAGGACAAGAGGTTGCCATTTCTTCTGCTCCCATTCCGCCTTCAACGCATGTTTCATCTTCTTCTGTTGTTGCTATTGCCCCCGACTGTTCTCATCCCCACTGGAAACCAACTTACATTCTTCCCGTAGGCCAACCTAAGCTTGAGGCGGCTCTTCCGGGCTGATTCTTAAAAGGCATTAAGTTTGATATAGGCATTCATCCCATTTGGAGGGAGTCTTATATGCCCCGCCTTCAAGGCATTCAGGCTGATTTAGAGCAGGGTGACAAGTGGGAGAGGCTTTGCAAACAACTAGCAGACACTAATAAGAATAACAACCTGGAGATCCTCTCCTTCGAAGCTGAAAAGGATGATTTCGAAAAGGCATTAACCAACCAGGATGCTAAAATTAAACAATTAAAGGAGGAAAAAGAGGCATCGCTTTGGGACAGCAAGAGGACTGCCAGCATAATGCAAGAGATGAAAAATGCACGCGATAGAGCTGAAATCGTCTACAGAGACGAAATCAAGAAGACTCGTGAGGAAGAAGCCGAATTGAAGAGAGATGTGGCCGCTTGCAACACTATTATTGAAGCCCAAAAGAAGACAATTGCTGACCATAATCTGATCATAGAGGTGCGTAACAAAACAATTTTCGATCAAGCCAAGAAAATTGAGGAGTTTCAGGGTACAATTGTAAAATTACAAGCTCAGGTCACATAACCTAGTGTCGACAAAACTGCAGTTGAGATGGAGATCGTTACAGAAATATAGATTGACACTACTCGCACCGGCACCTCTCTAGAAAAGAAGCGGAAGTTTCCCACCAAAGGTGGGAAGGAAGTAGTGGCAAAAAGTGCTATTTAGCCCGTTCGAGGAGGGACCATGTTTTTTCAAATTGCTCATGGGAAGCTTGACTTATTGTGTGTCTTTTCTATTCTTATGCCTATGTTTTGAGTCTGTATTTTGGATCTTGGTTGTGGAGTCTGTAATTTTTTTTTTGTTGGCCGCTAATGTGTGGGTACGGTCCCCACATTTTGATTCCATGTTCATAAGATTGCAAACAATACATTGGCATTTTGACTTTATTTTTGTCTATCTTTCATATATACTCTATGTTCATACGTACGTTTCATTTCATAATTTGCTAACAGAATTAAGAGGATTTTTGTTTAGCGGTTCATAAAACTTTCGAAGCAGCTTAATTTCATTTAGAAGTTCATAAAGCTTCAACGATGTTGTCTTTTGAAAATTTTCCTTAGGAAGTTAAACTTTCTTTTAGGTTCTTGTCAACTTTTGAGATAGAACTTATGACTTTATTATCATTTGGAGTTATTGGACTCGTGGACTCTTTGCGTTCAAGTAATTTTGTCTTCATATATGTATATGCCCCATAATTCACAGGGCTATTCATTCCAAACAAACTTCTAGTATTCGACGTCTCTGAGCAACGCAAGAAGTTTTAACTCGAATGCGCGGCTTCTAGGGTTGCTTGGCACTGCCTATCTCCGGGCAGCACGAGGAGTTGCAATTTGGAGTCCCTCGCATCGCCTATTTCCAAGCGATGCGAGAAACCTAATGCTGGGGTTACTCGATGTTGCCTATCTTCGAGCAATGCAAGAAACTTGCATTTGGAGTTCCTTGGCATCACCTATTTCCAGGGGATGCAAGAAACTTGAATCCGGGGTTCCTTTCCCTTGCATATCTCTGGGCAATGCGAGAAACTTGCGTCTTGAGTTCCTCTGCTTCGCCTATCTTCGGGTGATGTGAGAAACTTGAATCTCGGGATACTTGGTGTTGCCTATCTCTGGGTAATGCGAGAAACTTGCATCTTGAGTTCTTAGGTTTCGCCTATCTCCAAGCGATGCAAGAAACTTGAATCTGGGGTTCCTCGGCGTTGCCTATCTCTGGGAAACATGAGAAACTTGCGTCTTGATTTCCTCGGCTTCGCATCTCTAGGAAATGCAAGAAACCTGAATCTGGGGTTCCTCGGCGTTGCCTATCTCCGGGCAATGCGAGAAACTTGCATCTTGAGTTCCTCGAGTTCGTCTATCTCTGAGCGATGCGAAAAACTTGAATCTAGGGTTCCTCTATGTTGCTTTCTCCCGGTAATGCGAGAAACTTGATTTTGAAGTTTTCGGCGTTGCCTATCTCCAGGCAACGTGAGAAACTTGAGCTCATAGCCCTCCTGATCCAGCCAGGGCGGCATCATTTTTCAGAGTGCTCCAACGGTTTGAGTCAGCTTACTTTCGTTGGCTCGTTGGGTAATTATTATGCACACAATTTGAATGATTCAAATGGAAAGTTTACTAAGAAAAGCATGATAGATTCTTTGCCTATTTACAATGCCATCGATATTTTCATAATGGCTTATTTACTGAAAATATAAAAATACAGAAAGTTACTTTTAAATGAAATATCGACGAAGTGATTCGCTATTCCAAGCTCTGGGAATGGCGATCCGTCGACAATCATCAACGTGAATGTCCCATCACCAACAAATGGTCCTTCCTAATTTTTTTCAAAGACTCTTGGGACCTTGTAAAGTCGCTTGAGCACAAGGTGACCGAATTTGAAGGTTTGATTGTGAACTTTGTAGTTAAAGTATCGTGTGACCCTTTTTTTGGGCGGCGGTTCTCAACTATGCTTCCTCTCTCTTTTCATTGACCATGTCTAGTTTTCAAGTAGGAATTGCTTGTTTTGTTTTTGGTTGAAATTCAGCATTCGGTGAGAGGGGACTTCTAGTTTGGCAGGAATCATCGCCTTCGAGCCGTACGCCAATGCGAATAGGGTGTGGACGGTTGCAGCTTTGTGTGTCGTCTGTAAGCCCATAGTGCAAGTGGAATCTCATAAAACCAGTTTCCTTTTGATTTTGTCAATCACTTTTTGATGGTGGATTTGATGATCTTATTTATTGCCTCCACTTTCCTGTTTGCCGGTGGATGAGCCACTATGGAAAAGCTCTTTTCAATCCAGAAGCGCTTGCAGAAGTCTTTGAAATCGACACTTTTGAATTGCGTTCCGTTGTCAGTGATGAATTTTTGTAGCATGCTCAACCTACAAATGATGTCTTTAGTAACAAAGTTAATATTTTTTTTGCGCTTATGATGGCCAGCAGTTCCGCTTCAGCCCATTTTGTGAATAATCTATGGCCACTGTAGCATATTTGGCTCCTCGTTTTGCCATCGAAAGGATACCAATCAAATCGATCCCCCATATCGCAAATTGCCACGGGCTGACCATTTGTGTCAGTTCTGTTAATGGAGTTCTCTTAATCCTACTAAATCTCTAACAGCGATCGCATCTCTTGGCATTATCTACGGCGCGCGGTTTACTGTTGGCCAGAATTACCCATACCGAAGAACTTTCTTTGCCAGCGTTTGCTCCCCGGTGAGGTCTCTGCACTCGCCTTCGTGCACTTCTTCCAGGATTCGGTGCGCTTCATCATCGATCACACACGTGAGAAGAGGGGTCAAGAATCCTCATCGATAGAATATACCATCTTATATCATGAACCGGCGCCTTCGTGAGTAAATTCTTTCACTGGTTTCGGTGTGCTAGAAGAGTTCCTGCTAGAGATAATCTTTTATTGGTGTCGTCCAAGTTTCTGGTTCCACAGTGTCTCGAGAATCCATTCTACATCCATTTCGTTAATGCTCGGATTGGTTAGAGTTTCGACTGGGACAACCCCTAGTGACCGGGCTTCTCCAAAGCTTGCCAAAATAGCCAAAAAGTCTGCCTTGGTGTTTTTCTCCCGTAGTATGTGGGTTATGGTGTAGTTTCAATATACTTTAGTAGCTCTTGCACTTTGGAGAGGTACGAGGCCAGATTCTCGCTACGCGCCTAGTACTCTTATTTGTCTTGACACATAACCAGTTGGGAGTCACTATATATATGAACTGACTTTATTTTGAGTTCCTTCACAACTTTCAGTCCTACGATCAGTGCTTCGTATTACGCCTTGTTATTCATAGCTGGGAATTCCAGACGTAGAGCATAGCTAATGGCTCGC
Organism: Allium cepa; assembly: GCA_030765085.1. NCBI lineage: Eukaryota > Viridiplantae > Streptophyta > Magnoliopsida > Asparagales > Amaryllidaceae > Allium > Allium cepa. The sequence continues at coordinate 252,477,093 of CM060943.1, forward strand.
CCCTCAAGGGTTTCAAGCACTGCCCTTTCTCTCGAACAGGAGTTGTTCAATGCTCCACGGACGTAAAGCTTCCATTGTGTGTCTACTTGCAACTGAACTTCCTCTTATTCATCTCTTATCTTGAATTCAGCAATGAAATCGACCAGCGCTTTCCATTGATCGCCTTCCTTGGGTGGTAAGTGAAATCATATTGACTCAATTTTATGTTCCACTTAAGTAATCATATGAATGTCTCTGGTCGGTTTAAAACTTGTTTTAGTTGCTGGTCGGTCAATACTTTAATTGGATGAGCCTGGAAGTACGGCTGTAATTTTTGCTATGCGATCAAAAGGAAATATGCTAGCTTCTCTAGTTTTGGGAAATTCTTCTCAGCTCCGGTGAATCGCTTGTTAATGTAGTACATAGGTCATTAGATCCTTGCTTCTTTCCATACGAGAGCTGCGCTCAGTGCGTGCTGGGAAATTGCTAAGTAAATGAATAATTCTTCTCCATCGATTGGTTCGATAAGACCGGAGGAGTTTCCATGTGTTGCAGCAGTTCCTCGAAGACCGTTTGACAAGCTTTGCTCCATTCAAAGTTTTTCTTTCCCTTCTTTAACGCATTAATGTGCACGTAAATGTGCATATTTTTACCATCATATTTAATCTAATTAAATTAAATAAATAATCATATTGGATATTTTAACATGTTTGAAAAAAATTCAAATTACTTTCAAATCGTCATACATTCATCCTCTTATAGGGGTAAAAGGGTCATTTTTATGCATATATTAATTTGAGAAAATTTAATTAGACATTTCTATATTATTTTTGTAGGAATTTGAACTCAAATACAAGTGGTTTCATGAAGATATATGCATGCATAAAGAAGATACAAAGGAAAGAAGATGGAAATAATTCAAAGTCATGGATTATGGGGGACCGCATCTACCCACCTACCTTCATGTACAAATTAGAAGCTAATGCACATGCTAATGGCCATTAAATCTTCATGCATATGTAAATGAAGGATTATCTTTTGTTAATGATTAGTTGGCCACCATACTTCCTAAGAAGGTAGTTTGGGTAGTTCCCACAAAAGTGAATTAGGGTTTCTAACTTGTATAAATACCCCTTATGCTTCATGTAACCTTCTCTCTTCTCTTCGGCTCTCTTCTTTTTAGTTTAGTTTAGGATAAAAATAAAAAGAAAGCTTTCTTATCTTTTCTTCTCATGGCTACTTAGCCATTTTCTTCTTATGTAACTTTTTTATGCAACTTTAATACATGTTCTTTTCTTATTTATTTACTTTCATGTTAGTAGTGTAGTTCTCTTTTATTTTATGCAAGTAGAAAGCTCTTCTTTTATTTAGCTTTCTATTTCCTCTTCTTTTGTTTCATGTTGCAATCTACATTTGTTGATTTGATGACAAATATGAGAGGGTAAACCCCTTCAATTTTGGTGTAATGAAGCTCTCTAATTATATAGCTTCAACATTTTGATAATTATTGCTCTCCTTTTATGCTTAATGACAACGTTTGAAGTTGTTTAACTTGTTTTTTGTTTGCTTTGAATTTGATAGCCTATATTGTTGACGCCAAATAAGATATGGTTAAACAATCACCAAACACAAATTGCCTCATCATCTACATATGATTATGGTAATGAAGTGAATGTTGAAATCAAAATTTGTTGGTCCATATTTCTAAGTAATAGTTAATAAGCCATGCTTAAAATAGATTTTATGTTCAACTTATTATCATTTTTCATGGGAATTAATAAGTGGTTTAAGAGGTGTGGTGTAGTTGGATGGCATATGTTGAGCTAATTAATAGCACAAATAGGCATACTTATGATAAATACATCAATTAAACTCACTAATGAACAAAAAAAAGAGATCATAATTTCATATTTTGTTGAACTATGTGTTCTAGAGAGTGGATTTATCTATAAATTATCATTTTATTCTCATAGTTTTCATTCACTTTCGTAGTGTTAGTTTTTAAAATTTTCAGTAGTTAACAACATTCTCATATCTTTGGTTAATTTGATTGAACAGAAAATTAAAATCTAACAATTCCCTACGGATGGACCCGTACTCACCACGTACTAACATTTGTACGTCGTGTGCTTGCGGTTATCTTAATTTGAAATTTATGGGCGATTTTCTAAACCGATAGAAAATTCGTCATTGAACACGCATCGAAGAATGGTATGCACTTATCTGTAGCTTTTGAGATAAACGGCTTAGTGCTGTAACTTTTTCATTCAAACTTTGAAGTTCTATCTTATTCTTAGGGGCTTGGACTTCATGCAACACTGTTATTTGTTCCGGGTTTGATTCGATGCCTCGGGCACTCAATATGTACCCCAAAAACTTCCCAGAAGTCACCCCGTAATGACATTTAAGTGGGTTGAGCTTCAATCCGTACTTACGGAGTATCTCGAGCATTTCAACAAGATTTTCCAGATGGTTAGCGGCTACTTGGGATTTGACTAACATGTCATCCACATAAACTTCCATAGTTTTTCGAATCTGCACCTTGAACATAGTATTTACTAGTCTTTGATACGTGGCCCCCACGTTCTTCAGACCAAACGGCATTACTCCATAGCAGTATAATCCTGAGTCAATGATGACGTTGGCATTTTCTTGATCCGTTTCATGTATTAGAATATTGTTATAGCCTGAATATGCATCCATAAATTACAACACTTCATGTCTCGCTATTCCATCCACTAATTGATCAAATCGGGGGAGCGGGAAGCTATTTTTTGGACAAACTTTGTTGAGGTCAGAAAAATCAATACAGCATTTTCCATTAGACTTCTGGACTAGTACCGGATTTGATACCCATTCGGGGTAGGTTGCATCCCGGATGAGGCCATTGGCCATTAGTTTATCCACATCTTCTCTCGATGCCTTATACCATTCAGGTCCCGAGCTGCGCCTTTTTTGCTTGACTAAAGTGAATTTAGGGTCAACGATAAGGGCGTGATAGGCAATTTTGGGCGACACTCTACACGTATCGGTATATGTCCAGGCAAATATGTCCAAGTTGGAGCGGACGAATTTGGTCAACTCTGACCGCATCTTATTTCCAAGCTATGACCCGATTCTCAAGACCCACGTAGGGTCATCCATACTAACTGGGACAGACACCGTCAGTTCAGCTAGTGCCGCCCGATCTTCCCTTGAGCTCTTCTTCCTACGGTCCAAAGCCTTGTCAAATTGGCTAGGGTCATTGAGCCAAGGGCGGTTCTGTAGTTGCTATACAGAGGGCTCGCGGTTGTGGAGAGCTTTCCCCATATCCTTTTTTCCTTTCTTTTAGATTCACGCAGTTCCACGATATAACACTACCGAGCAACGCCTTGGTCTCCTTTCACAATCCTGACTCCATGCTCAGTAGGGAATTTCATCATTAGGCACCATTGAGCTAGTGTTAACTTGAAGTCGGCTAACGCAGGCCTTCCTAGAAATGCATTATATGCTAACATCTCATCTACAATCAAAAAAGTCTGAATGAGGGAGACTCGTCGTTCTCCCTCTTCAAGTTCTACATGTAGGTCAATGGTTCCCACCGGCTGCTAAGGTTCTCCGTTAAATCCCTGAATCTTCGTTTTGCTTGCAGATACGCTTTTCATACCTATCTTCATTTGAAATAACACTCGTCAGACAATCACGGGCTCGATTCCTACTGTTACCACTATTGGATCAAGAGTTGGAGCCCCAATTCCTTCAGTATCACGGTCGTGGAATAATATATCGTTGCTCAGCACCTTCTATTGCTTGACCCAAGTTTCACTATCTATTGTCAAACATGATCCCTTCGGGACATGTTTTAGTGAGCTTGCATATCTCTCCATCTCCACCCAACTCCTTCGTGCAGGATGCGGTCCCTCAGATATTGTTCCAATAATGAGCCTCTGGTCAGTTCGTTTCGACCCTTGGTCACTAGTTCCAGCCTGATTTCCTTGCTCCCTAGGTGGTTGAGGAACTATAGCCTGGCTAGGTTTTCGTGTCCTTTTTACATATTGCTAAAGCTTATTGTCCGGGATTAATCCTTCAATAAGGTCCTTAAGACGGTGGCACTCGTTAGTGTTATGTCCATGCGTCTCATGGAAGCGGAAGAATTTCCCTGAGTGTTTCTGCTATTCTGTACCTCCTTTTTGACTGGTTTCCTATACTCTTTAATTTTTTTATGTTGTGAGATAAATATTTTATAGAGTATCATTCAAGGGAGTAGCCTCTGGTCCAAACTCTCTAAATCGTTTGTTGCGACCACCGCCATTTTTCTTGTCGTAACTCTGATTCTTCTCTTTTAGTTTCCATTCTTCCCTACGGCCCCATAGTTATTTTTGGAGTTGCGTGCGTTTTGATTAGAAGTCATGCCATTCTGTTCGGTGTTCGTCCATTGTATTCCAGTAGCCTTTCTTTACAGCACCTGTACCTCTTTCAATCTCAAGTACTAGCTTACTTTGCAGTTGAAACCTTCCTTTTGGTGGGCTGCTTCATCTTGACCCATTTACTGAACTCCGTCTTCGGATGAATAACATGGACTTGGGCCATAAAAACCATGTCTTCGTTAGGATTACTCACCTCTGTTACTGCTGTGTTGAATCTGCTTATAAACAATCTCAATGAGTCATTGCACCCTTGAACCAGTCCAGATAGAGACATGACGTCCTTTGGTTGTGCAGTATGAAGTCTGAACTGGTCAAGGAATTTTGTTGCAAGTTGATCAAAAGTAGAGAAGGATCTTGGAGGAAGTCTGGTGAACCACATGGATGCAATGCCTTCTAGAAAAATGGGAAAACAACGGCAGCGCATGGCTTTCGAGGCATTAGCTCCGTCCATATACCAACTATATTTGTACGAAAGGGGCTTTGGGTCCTTAGTTCTGTCATAAGAGGGAATGGTTGGCATGGTGAATTTGTCTGGGTATCATTCATTCAAGATCTCATTGGTAAAAGGGGATCCACTTGGGGCAGATCCCCATTCAACATCCAATTAACTCTTACTCTCATCTATCAGCCTTGACCATGTCTACTATATACGCCTCTAATGTCCGGTGGTCTTGGGGGAAGTAGTCAGCCACTACGCCAAGTGTTTGGTTCAGAAAATGGTCTTGGCGCATGGGTTGATGCCTAGGTTCTCCTATCTTAGAGAGAGCCATTCCCATGGGACCCCGTTGGCTTGCATTTGGCCTAACTTGGGTGGTTTAGACGTTTCTAACATTATCAAATGCATTGGCCTCCTCCTCTACTTGATCACCCCCCCCCCCTCCGCCATTCAAATCGGAAAGGTTCATAGCCACATCCTCTAGTGGGGTTTTAGCCCCTTGATTTAAATTCCAATTTGGCCGTCTTACTTCAAGTGGGATATTCTCATTCTCCTCCAGGTTACACTCCATTATTACCCTTCTCAATGGCTGCTTTCCATTTCTCCTTTGCAAGCCGAAAATAAAGGATTTTTCTCGCTCCATGGCAGTAGCTGGTTCAGGGATGGTACTTTACGCATGATTTGATTGAAGAGTTATCAGGGCGTTGAGCTTCTCCATTAGAGCCTTTTGACTATCTTCCATTCTTTGGTTGATTTCTTCAGCCATCTTGTTCAAATCATCCCTGGTAGAAATCTCATGCTGCATAGAGGACCCTGGCGCTTGATTTCCTAAATTAGCAGCACTTATTTCAGTCTGGTGGATGTTAACACCTTTCGCGGCTATTGCTGCCCTTATGGACCTTCTAGAGGTAGTTCTTTTCCTTCCGGGAGCCATTGACATATAAAGTAGCAAGGTCTTTAAGCAAAGATTGGAGATCTAACTTTTGGATCTACTCAATCCAAAGTAGATAGCTAGATTTGGATTCTAGGTTAAAAGTGGAGATCTAACTTCAGGATCTATGCAATCCAAAGTAGATAGCTAGATTTAGATTCCGGGTTGTAGCTTCTTTGTGAAAGCACCAAAATGTTGACCCCAAAATATGGACCAACACCTTGGTTTGGATTTCAAAGCACTAGCACTGTCTTCACAGAGCAATATAACAGATCATAGATATAGAAGAGAAGTAGTAAAAGAAAATAAACAGAATATTTTTATAGTGGTTTGGCTATTAACGAAGCCTACGTCCACTTTATAGTTTTATTATAAGATGACAGTTATTACAAAGGCTGTTTGATTACAAAGATTTGGCTAATTTCTAGCTGGATTGGATCTCTAGAGGTAGAGTCCACTGGAGAATCACAGTGTTCCTTCTAAGATCATTGTGAGGAAGGCTAAAAGTGAAGAATAATCCCAATAGAGCTTCAGCAATCAGCTTCTCTAAGATCCTCTTTATGTTGCCGGAGGTATGCTATTTATAGAGGTTGGAGGGGTCCTGGGCCAGGCCCATCATAATCAGCTCTCAGATGAAACACAGGCGACCTAGGGGATCCGATGGATAAAAATTGATAAACTCCATAGGTCGCTAGGGACCCATGGTGTTGGATCATAGGCGACTCATGAACCGACCCATGGGCCATGGGTTCCTAACGACCTATGGTCTATAGGTCGTTAGTGACCCATCGACTTAGTCTATTTCGCCCACCTAATTCTTCTTCCTTTAATCATATTTCATAACTTATTTGCCAGTAGTTTTAAAGAAATGCATTTGGTTGTTGACGATCCGGCCACATAACACTATCCTAGATTTCGAAATTGGAGATGTCTTCTCCGGCATTCATCATTGTCATTACATGGTGGTGGCAAGTCGCTGGCTGCTTATATTCAAACACTTGTTGGTCCGCACGGATGCTGGTCTCTTCGCTTCATTGACTCCTGTTGTCACCTTAACCGTGTAGCTTGGTCCTTGTCGAACTCTAGTCATAACATCTCCAGTTAGTTCTTGAATCATCTTGTCACTTTAGGTTGCATAGCTTTCTATTGGTATCTGCTGGGTTGAAAACCTGGATAACAAAGTCCATTGTTTTGGAAAAGTTTTTTTCGATCGAGATGGAAATCTTGTTGAGCAAAAAGGGAAGTTCTATCCCTACCGTTCCATCCACAAGTCTCCAATTATCAAGTGAAAACCTTATTCCTAAGATTAGCACGTTTAGTATGATTTGTTAGGATTTGATTGATTTGTTTGATTTGGTTTGTTGTGTAGATTTACTTGAGATTGTGTATAAGACTTGTTGACTGGATTGAATTGGTTTGTTTGATTGAATGAGTGTGAATTAATTCGACCACTTGAAATTATTTCATGTCACTTTAGTTTAAATATATGTCTTGGATTGTTGTGATTAATTAAAATATTTATCTCATTGCATATTATTACTTACTTTTTATTGACTTTTAAATTACTATTATTGCTATTCTACTTGCTTTTATCTTGCAATATTATAGTACGTAGTTAGGAAAAGCTTTTAGTTAGATTTTTGTTGATGATAAAGGGGAGAAAAAATTAAAATTTTGGAATCTAGGCATAGAATAAGGGGAAGTATTATAACTCTTGGGGAGTGTTAACATATTTTATATACATAGTTGTCATCATCAAAAAGGAAGACATTGTTAGTACCTGCGGCATTGGTTTTGATGATAATAACCATATGACATTATATAAAATATAGATACTATTTTTTATCAAGTTATATTAGTATATAGTACAGGATACTAGATGGGTTTTAATTAAGAAGACTGTACAGTTTCAAGAGACTGTTCAAGTTGCGGATATAGAAATGCAAGAGTTAGAGATTGAATACTTGTGAGTATTTAAAAACACAAGATATCCCACATAAATTATAGAGTCTTAGATTTTTTTTAAGATCCTAATAACACTTCTTTGATCTCTTTAGCACTTCTCTAATCTCTCTCTCTCTATTTCTCATTCTCAAATGATTTTCAAATATCTTTAAAATTGTTTTAAAAGAATTCTTATTTCGAAATAATTTTTCAAAATAGCCTTCAAATTATTTCTATCTTTTGATTTATTATCTTTTAACTTTTTTTCGTATTTTTTGTAATTTGAATATTATACTTCGATATAATTTTAGCCTTTAAGAATATTCTATTCGTAAGTTTATTCTAGTATTTGTTATTACTTTGATTTCAAATAGCCTTCAAAGATATTTTTTACATTTGAGTCTTTAAAACTCTATCAAATCATACTGTAATACTCATGGGTGTGATTTTAGCCTGTGTAAATCAATTGGTGTGCTTAGTAGCCCAGAAATCTGGTGGGTGTGCTTCTGACCCGTGTAAATCAAGTGACTCTACCCAAAGGTCGAAAAGTCTAGAGGGTGTGCCTCTTTGCCTTGAAATCGAGATTGTATTTCCTTTACTGTTCGAAAAGAAATATGTACAGGTAATTGTACAGGACTGGACGTAGGGTAATTTTGAACCAGTATAAAAATCCTGGTGTGTTCTTTCTTTATATTTATCCGTGTTTGAATTAGTGATTGTTAATTGCATTTTTTAAACTATAATCTTAAAGGAATTCAAAAGATCCACAAAAATTATAAAACACTATTCACCCCCCTGCTTGTGTTAAATTAGCCTTAAGATCCATCTTCTGTTAAATCAATAATAACAATCAACAATGAGCAATGAACAAGCAACAATAGCAATAACAACCACCGATGAGCAATTAATGAGTAATAATAAGTAATAACAAACACCGATGAGAAATTAACAAGAAACAAAAATCAATCAACAATCAACCAACAAAAATAAAAAAAATCTTTTAATAATCAATCAACAAAAGTAAATAATTATCAAAAATCAAGCAATAGCAACTAATCCATAAGCAACAAAAATCAATCAACAATTAGTCAACAATCAATCAATAACTATAAATAATTAATCAAAACCAGAAAACAACAAGCAATCAATAACGGTTACCTTACAAACTTCCAATCATTTAAAAGGAGTCTATAACAACACGCAAGGTAACCCTTAATAGTCATAGCATGCATACTAAGCTTTAAACTGCCATGAGTTTGTTCAACATCAAATATGAACTTATTGCTCAAGTCGTGCAACTCCCTTCCATGAATGCAATACACAAAAGACTATCACACTGCCCACTCTAAAGAAGAAAACTTGTACGATATGCTAGACCATTGATCCATAAATCTCTCGAATATACCCATCAATCAAAGTCTCACCTTTTATTTCCTTCCGAACAGAACTCATTCTCCAAAGGTGAAAAATTCACTAACCAAATCATTTTTAAATGACAATCTACAAATGTTTAGGCTCTCTCAGGTTAAGATTTACATCAACCACACAATGTTAATTAGGATAATATACTAAGTGTACCATGATGCTCGCCTGGGCAAGTATCATACTGCCACTTAAAAGAATATCCAAATCTTCACAAAACTAGTCGACAAGTCCTTCCCCAAACTATCAAAGGCTATCTTAACTATACTATAATGTGGATAATTTTACAATGAATAAAGATCATCCAAATAAATACAATAACCGATCTGATCCTTTGTTTGCTTGGAGCGTTTCTTGGTAAAGCAACTGTCGACCACTTGACTCTCTCATGCGAACTTTGATGTAGTTCCTTGGTTCAACAATCGAAATTTCCTCACACGACTAGAGTTGCACTTTAGAATCTCTAAATCATTTCAAGAATTAGACTCCAGAACTCTCCTTTAAGATAAAAGTAAAAACCCCTTACCTAACTAGTGCGTATCACCTAGAAACCCCATGCCCAAGGTAAGGATTAGGAACTGATACGTGAATGGACCGATCATCGTATAAAATCTCTTCGATTTGGTATTATCCCCACCACCAAATGTTTATTAACACAATAACAAATAACTTCTAAATCACATGAATCCAAGCTAACCGCATACAAGTCATTCGCTTGGTCCTTGCTACTGGGCATCCACCAAATCCTACTTAAACGCAAATCAAAGTCACACTTCATCGACAGACCCCACTCAACTCAAAAACTCATGCACTGAGTCTAAATGTCAGCACTCTTCGTCGTTATATCTCCTCCGACAACTATCGTAGCTACTGGAATGTCCGAAGGAGGCAAAACATCCTTTGTGACATCTAAATAGCCTCTAAACCAAATAGGCATCTTAAACTGCCTGATTCTCAATTGCTTTTGAACCCCGTTAACTCATACAGATTACCTTAAGCGAAAATACATTAGCCACCAACGAGTGAACAAATCGAAGTTCAGGAGACAAGTGGTGTATGCAATTTTATATAGTAGAAAATACAAGTATGCTCTCTCAAGGTATCTCAAACTACCAGGTTTCTTAACTCATACTGGTTTACTCGGTCCTGAGTGTTAAGCTTAAGGTCTGATACCAACTATGATGGCCTACCCTTCGTAATACCCTGAATCACCATCAAATGAGAAATTAATACTCTCAAATACAACAAATGACAACTTGTCGAGGTAAAAAAACGAGGACCAAGGTGCAACAATAGAATCTCACACCAAAGTGATAATATTTAATATATAGAATGTACATGAACATAACATGATAAACAATATATAAGTAACTGTATTAGTGGAAGTACCTGATAAATAAATATCAATATAGAAATTCAGAATACAATATCTGATACAACAAGTCTTATATATAAATATCATATATGTTAGGTACTACCACAATATCTAGTATACACCCAAAGTATCGACTTCACCGATAAAGTGCTCTAGTTGCCAAAAAAGCATAAACCGAAAGAAATTGGCTCCTAAACTACTCAATCAAGTACTTAAGAGTTGTCATGACATAAATAGACAGACAAAACTCGGTTCAGACATAAAGCCCATTATGAACGGAACTATCTCAAAATAATATATATTAAAACCATATACAAATAAGGAAACTACTAAATTACGGTCGTTCCTCTCAACAGATGTGGTTCAGGGATAATTTGGACCAGCCATAAACAAGTAAAGAAAACCCAACTCAGAGTTAATGAAATCATACCATAACCGTTCTTATGTAATCAACTAGTCGACACAACTAATCTTATATGACTAAAATGTAACAACATATCATGAAAGGGGTAACCTAATGTACCAATGTAGGAGTAATATAAACACCATAGTATAAGTCTAACACACAATGTTCAATAATAATAATCAACCAGCCAATATAACATGCATAATCATATTGACAAAAGGCACACAGAGAATAAGATGATACCCATCATTGCTCATGGCTGGAGTCTGTTATGGACATTAATCGATTCAATGATCCCTCTCGAAGCATCTAAAATGTAAAACAAATACAATGGTATAACATGCTACTAACATAGCATCTCCATACCCAAAACTGAAATACAGATATCTATAACTGATACCCACCCAGAATTATCATTAGCTACCAAAGAGATTTATTGAGAGTGACAAATATATTATGGATTCCCTTAAAAACCAACACCTCAAAAGAAGTTGGCTTGTAGGTCATATCGCAACACCCGTCCATATAATGCAACCGTATATGACCAACTCTAGATTGGTGTTTAATTCTCTCTCTGATCCTGCTTCGGAACCGCGTCTATAGGTCATGCTTTTCAACGGTACAATGGATTCCTTTTTCAAATTTGATATCATCTGATTGTCTATGGATTAATAACCTGGATCTAAACAACCCTACGTATACCATTCCCACACATATATAGAACACTTAAGTATGGTCGGAAGGGAATGCGGATTATGGATCTTAAGGCTGGATTAACACTAGAGGGGGGGGGTGAATAGTGTTTAATGGATTTTATGGAATTTTTGAAATCTTTTCAAACTAAACACATATAGATGCAATTTCACAAATACAGAGACAATTATAGAATCAGACACAAATGCAAATAGTAAATAACAAAAGTAAAGGAAAGAACACACTGAAATTTTATACTGGTTTGGAGTTACCTTACATCCAGTCCTATACAATTTCTTATGCAGATTTCTTTTCAAATATAATATCGATATAACAACCTTAATTTCAAGGCCACGAGATACACCCTTATGTCTTCGAGTTCAAGGGCAAAATCTCTTAATTTAACCAGGCAACAAAATCACCTAATTGATTTATGGGCTACAATCATACCTAATTTATTTAGGGCCATAATCACACCATTTCCAATCACACATTGATAGAGAGAGACCCGATACACTTCTTTGATTACAAATGATCCTATAACTCTGAATAGCACTGAGATCTTTGAGAGAGAGTGGCAGAGGATCAAACTAGAGATGATCGAGTTTGATTCACTTAGAATTTCAGCAGTGTTTTGTTAAAGCGGTTGAAATATAAGAGAATATTTGAGTGGAGAAGAAGGAGTAAAGAAATGAAGAAAAATACTAAGTTTAAATTCGTTGAAAACAACTAGTAATTATAGGAGAACAATGGTCATGTCCATTCGCAAAAGGTTATGACGAATAGACACTTCTTGTGAAAATTTGAATTTTAAGTTCTACAGCTACCATGTCGACATGGGGGATGAGGGATGTCGACATGCCTATGTTTTTTTTTGAAAATAGATTTTGCGTTAAAATGATTTCTATTCTAAAATTTGTAAACTATTTTAAATATAGTTTACACTTATAAAAGAGTTTTAGAAAGTAATATGTAGTCAATAACATAAAAGTAATATTAAAAACTAAGTTTAGATTTCTTTAAAATATATTAAAGCTAAAAAATTAAAATCAAGATATAGTTTAAAAAACAAGAGATGATTTTGAAATTAATATTATTAAAAATACTTTTTGAATTAAGGCTAAAATATTTAAATTGATAGAGATGACTTTAAAAAGATAGTTTTGAAAAAAATAAATCATTTTGAAAATTTTGTGGATTCCATTCCATTAGAGAAGGTCGTGGGTTCCATCCCACAAAAGAGGTCATGAGTTCCATCATACTATTAAAGCGGGTTGGTGGATTCCATTCCTCAATTAAAAGCCAAATAAAGATTTTTGTGCTATTATGAAGTTTTAATATAAATCTAGACTGTATTACTTATCTTGATGTCTTGAACTCTTGAACTTTTGATACCCATGGGTCTTCAATCTTGATTTCTTTAATCATGAATTCATCGATCTTGAATCTTTATACTCACTCTTGAATCTTTATACTGTACAGTCTTCAATATCAGTACCTACATATATATATCCGACATATACATGTAAATCTAGATAAGAATATGAGTATTTTTATTTTATAACAAGTCCTAAGGTTGTTGTCATCAAAACCATCATCTTAGGAACTAACATTGTCATCCCCATATGGATCGTGATTTGTTCTTGAAGTGCCTCGCACTACCCGATTGCTCCAAGTTGGACATACTAAACCAATATCTATAAATTTCCAAAACCATGCATCTAAAATTATATATACACATACATACATACATACATATATATATATGTCACTTGAACCACATATTTATATCTTTACTACTAATAATGAAAACTCTATGAACTGATTTGCACGATGTCTTTTTGAAATGCCCAAAATACCCTTTTATTTCTTTTCTTTTGCACGCTGCTCGTATAGGATCATCTTCTTTTGCATCTGCTTCTCATCACATTCTACTCTTATCATTTCGTCCTCCCCTGAACTAAAAAACCTAAAAAGTCTCGCATCGTCCTCCCCTAGAATAAATAAACCTAAAAAGCCATATCCTAAACTCGCTGTAAACAAACGTTGCTCTACATCCACATCCAACTCGACTCACTGTAACCTAAAAAGTCATATGTTGCATTAATTATGATTTTGCATTGACTGTTGCTACTACTTCAAAATGCATATTTTTAATTGATGTCTCATTTATATTTATACAATTAGTTTCATCTTAACATAATTTGTATTTTAATCAATTAATTATACATCTAATGTCATAGTATTATTTTTTAATTTATCTTTAAAAATGCATAAAAGGCATCACCGGTATTAACAAGTATTAAGGCATGTACACATACTATATTATGTAAGTACATTTTTTCTTCAATGTTCAAGACTTCGGTCAATGAATAAGAATAATAGACTTATGTGTTTCTATTTAGATGCATAAGGTTGGACCGTACACGTTCTGCTGTTATCTAGATGTAAATGTAATTTTCATTTTTTTCTTGGGATTTACTGTTATGTTAGGAAAATTACTATAAGAAATTTAACTATAGAGCATGAATTTTAACAGTATATGTATAATAACTGTAGAAACCCACGGCTAAGATCACTAAAGTCGGAATATATTTACTTTTTAGTCCATGATACTTTGGATAAAATGCAGTTGATAAAATAACTATATATAGTTATATATCCACAACAATACGAACTGTGTAAATTATTTTGTCATTGTATTTCTGTCTTCTATAGATGTATGTTGAGGAGAAGAAAATAATTTCTATGTAAGGTTTTATCTTAGCATTCTATGTGAGGTAATCACTAACAATTTTGTTTGCTAATTAATAGGCTTATTTATTTTGGAAACAATTTCTTAATATTTGTATTTTCCTAAACATGTCTCTAAGTTAATAAGTCATTAATTTTTTTGCATTAAATGTGTTATGATTTATGTGGTCATGGTCAATTGCACTTTACATTAAGTTATATCATATTAATGTAACAAGTTATTTAATGGTATATTTTTATTTTATGTTTTTTTAACAAGAACGAAGAAAAATAATTAGTAACAGAATAAGCAGGCTTGATGATTGACATAGAAAAGGTACAATGCGTTAAATGGTTTGTATTTACATTGTGTTTGATGCTTTGGTTCAAGACCAATGTTAAATTTATCGAATTGGCACAAGGCATTGTTGGAAAAGTGATAGTATACGAATTATTTCTTAAAAGTTCTGTAAAAATATATGATTTTGACAAATATGTTTATTTCTCTTTAATTCTTCAGTACAATTTAAAATATTTAATCTATGCAATGCTAGACCATGGTAGTGTAAGTGTTAACTCTATTAACTTTTTGTCAAAAAGATCAAGCTGGAGAACGAATAAACTCCAAATGTTAGTTCATTGTTCTATTTTGTTTTTCATGTTACATTATCAAGTTGTTTTAAATTTATTATGCTAAATATGCGGTTATTATTTATAGTTTGTGAAATGATCTATTCATCGTATTCATAATGATGTGTTGATCAATTTTTCCATGTATGACCTTCTAAAACCGGCTGTATTGTTGGTAATTGTTCTCTTGGCAGCAAATCCGTGAATATTGCCCGATAAATATTGTATACAACTATTCTGATTAGAAAGAACCAATTTATATTTATGGTGTAAAGGGCTTATATTCTCCCTTACTATATTCTTTACTACTTCAGCTTGATGAATCACTGTCTTGGTACTCAGGTGAAAGATCTTGGGTGCTGAGCTCAGTGGGCCTCGCCTTTAGGCATGGCTCACATCGGCCAACTTTATGGTTCTTATGAATAATTTTGTCGTTCTATCATCTCTTACAGTATGCGACAGTATACTATGTGATTTGAGGTTCTACATTAGGCCATGGATGAAAATATCTATAGTATAAATGCTCTCTTTTTGTAAATCTTCAAACCCTGTCTGTACGTGCGTATGTCGTAAATTTAAGGAAATGCAAAGCATATATAGCAAAAATAATTTGTAGCTTCCAACCAAAGCTGTGCAATTTAAGTTGAACAAAAGTTATTTGAAAAGATTGCATATTTTTCTGTGTACTCATTCTATTGTTATTTTGATCTGAATTTCATGAGCATGAACTCTATTTAAGTCTATTAGTAAACAATTAACATAAATTTGAGATCTGTATCATTCATTTTGTCGTGTACGAGCTAGTTTTTAGCTTTCCTATCTTTGCATTAATGTGTTATAACTTATGCTTCCATAATCGGATGATGTCAAGAAAATTACCAATGCGTGCATATATACTAATGTTATTACACAGCTAATTATTTCTACGATCGAACAACATAACTTAAATCTTAAAACTCAATCTTTTACTTAGAATACTGACGTTATTTCATTTGTTTATATTACCTTTAAGATCATTGTGATATATAATGAAAACATTAATTTGAGATTCATCATTCTTCTTCATAGTATATGATAATGCTATACAACCATGTTGCTGAATTTACGTATGCACATTGTGATTAAATGCATGCCCACCAGGATGTGTCTAGTTTCTTCATAATATAATAAAGGTGCAGTGAGCTTCTTGATGCCATTCTCTCTTTATGACGTTGATTGATTTTCATCCTTTATGGTCTTTTACAGGGCAAAGAGTTGCATATTCTCTGTATTTTTCATCAACGACATTGCTAAGGAGTTTCTCTATATATGCTTCTGAATATTGTAGGTAAGATTAAGTTTTGAATGCAATTTATGTGCAAACCAATTTTTAATAATCATTTATTATCCAAATACGAATAAATATATATTTTAGTGTTAGTGTTATATATATATGTATGTATGTTTTTTATTTACATGTGAAATTATATTTGGTTAAATTCAGATATGAATGTAATGTTTATTTGAAATTAACCATCAAGTATTATTTTAACAAATACAACAAGAACATATTAAAGTCTTTATTCCCAAAAGTCTTTAATTTATTGTAGAAAAAACAATATGAATATACCCCTTTGATGCAAAGTTATGCGTAGACGAAAAAGAAGTGCTCTCGAAATTAAAGCTTTTAGTCCCAAAAGGCTTCAATTTGTTTTAGACAGAAGGGAGGAGTTGTATGCATTTTAACAGAAGCATTTGGACATTAGCAAATAAGGCACCCTAATATCTTCCATTCACCAAAAACAACTATACTTATTTTTAACGTGCATCTTCTTTTACACTCAATTATATAATACATGAGTTGGGATTAAAAATTCTGGGATACTGCCTATACTTAGTTATAACTGCATTCGTAAAACCTTATTTTTCTTATTATTGCATTGTTAAAAACTTATTCTTCTGATTATTGCATTATTATATTATAAGTTCTCATGCATTTTTCCTTTTTTTTGGCTTACTTTCAATTTGTTTGTTATGTAGTTTATATTATCAGAAGAATTTTTTTCATCTTCATCATTCAACTTTGATTGTTACTCAAGAGGTACGCCTTGGAAATTTAAATTGGGTAAAAATTGAATACCGAAAGCAACTTAGTTTGTTGATATCTCATATTCTTTTTAGCTTATCCAAATATTATATAAAATGATGTTTGTGGAAGATATGTATTTTTATATTCTATTCATAATAACATGCCCCACCTACTAACTGCATAATATAAGGTAAATATTTTTCTGTTAAATAATTATTTTGTTAACTACAATTACTTCCCATTTTGTGAAAAATTCTTTTACATATTTTCTACTACATCTACATGTTGTAAAATATGCTCCAACTATTATTATCAAACATATTATTACTTATATTAGGTATTTTAGTTTTACTAATCAATATATGCAACTTAGCACTTAAGGCATAAATGGTGATGTTCAATTCTAATACAAATTGAGTATTTTTTCTAGAATTATAGGTCAAACAAATTCAACTTTAAACTTTGTGAATTTCATCATCAACTCATGGAAGGCAATCAATTTTCAAAGTTAAAACCACGTAGAAGTCCTAGAATCAACGAGAGAACTCAACATCAAACAATGGAAGCTAACCAAGTCCCCAACTTTCAAAGGGTGGAAATTATTAATCGAGTTCAACGTCACCAAATTGAATCCAACTGCATACCACCCTTATTGCCCTGTAGAAGTCCTACAATTATTGAAAGAAACCAACGTTAAGAAATGCAATGTACTCAAGCACCCCCAGTACTGCATAGAAGCCCAAGAATCATTGAGAGGGCTCATCAAGAAGCATTATCGGATGATCAAATCAAGGCCGAAAGAAAAACACAACGTCGTTCTGAATTAAGTTTTAAACAAAGGGAAAAAAAATTAGAACACCATCGTATTCGCTATAAAGAAGGAAAAAAGTTAATGAATGAAGAAGACAAAGTGGTAAAACATGAACAATACCGTACTATTTATCGTAGTAGAAATTCTAGAAGGGTCAAAAAGAATATCAATGATGATGCATCGTAAACAAGTAGTCCTAATAGTTCTTTTTTGATACCTTGCTCTCGCAATATACAAGGTATTACTTCAGAGAACTATTCCTTATAATTCAGTACATTACATTGTGAGAACAATAAAGTTATATATTTAACAAAGTTTATTTTGCCTATGTACGAATGCATATAATGATACACAAACAAGTAGTACAAGTAGCTTCATTATCATCATATAATAATATATTTATTAATATAATCAAATTATAATTTATGAACCCAAGTTATATTAAATTTATCACCCACATAGTTTATCGAGTCACTTCATGTTAAAAAACTTAAAAAATTTATTTATCAATTTTTTTAAGCAGATCAAGATCTTAGTGGACCAATGAATAGTGAAGAACAAGAAGACATTACTACGTTACCTTTTAAACATAAAGAAGACTGGAATAGAACCATAAAAACAAACAAAATTAGTCAACCATGTCAAAGTTCTACCGTAAGACCCAATTGTGCAAGAAGCTTTACATATCATTCCAGTTTTCAAATGTTCTATTTACCATAATCAAGGATATGTACATATTTCCAAGCAAAACTCTTTTATCAAGAATCAAATAGTTTTTGCTGCTTAAATGGAAAAATAATTTTACAGTTAATTTCACCACCGAATGCGATATTTGAATTGTACACTGACCAATCAGATGAAGGGAAACACTTCAGAAAAAACATACAAGCTTATAACCATATGTTTGCATTTACATCAATAGGAGTACATGTTGATGAGAACTTAGCTAATGGAAGAGATGGAGTATATACATTCTGTGCTCAAGGTGGTGTATATCATAAAATAGGTAGCTTGGTACCTACATCCAGTGATCGTCCAAGATTTCTACAACTTTACCTATATGATACAAAGCACAAAATCGAAATCGATTGTTTGAAAATAATACTTTGATACAAGAAATTGTGGAGAAGTTGCAAAAGGCTCTTAATACATATAATAGATTTGTAGCTGTATTTCGACAACTTGGACAAAAGTCAAATATCCAACATTGCAAATTATTTCTAAACGAACCATCTTCAAACCCAAAACAAAACACTTTTCAAACTGCTTCACAAAGTGCTGGAATTTGGGTAGAGGGAGCCGAAAACGCGGAAATACATGAAAGAGATATTGTAGTGAGACAAAATCTGGACAACTCATAACTGTTCCCGAAACAACTGGTTATTATGACCCATTACAATATCCAAATTTACTACCATATGGAAGTTATGGATGGGATATAAATAGTCAAGATGAAAATGGTTACAAATTTTCATGTCGCGAGTATTACACTAATATTCTACAGGTATATACAACTATATTTTATATAAACATTTTACTTGGTAAATTTATATTGTTAAATTTTTTATAGATTCAAGAAAATGATAATCACTTTTCCTTCGAGTGGTTGATTGTTTCAAGAATACGTTGTTGATAATTATGTCAAGATAGATAACAACAGGCTAAGATGGTATAGGAGTAATCAAAACACCATTAGAGCTGAATTGTATCAAGGATTACAAGATGCTCTGGATGCAGGAGAAAATGATGCAAGTGTGTATTTTTTCAATAAACAATTTTACCTTTTATAATTAGTACATATATTCACATAAACACAATTGAACTTCATATTACTAAGTTGTCGATAAATTCTCTTATGTAGGAAATATTGGTACACGAACAATACTACCTTCTTCATATATTTGATGTCCACGTGATATGTGTCAACGATATCATGATGCAATGGCTTTAGTACATAAATTTGGTAAGCCTGATTTATTCATTATGATGACATGCAATCCATCTTGGGATGAAATCATTAGTGAATTATTACCCGGTCAAGAACCACAAGATAGACCAGATTTAATGACAAGGGTTTTTCGTGCAAAATACGATGTGACGACCCGTAAATCCGTACTCCTTGAATATACACTAATCTCCATAGATTAACTCAAGATGAACAGAAATACGAATTATCAATGTTTTAAGAAAAAGAAAGAGCTAGAAGAAGAGATAAGAAGATAGAAAATATAGAGGAAAGAAAATAGAAAATAGAAAATAGAACACAACACAACAATAACAGAATCTCACAATTCGCAGCGGAACAACATATAATAATAAATGAATAATCTTTAAACAAAGAACTATATTAGTTATTACATTACATCACATTACATTTCATTACATCAGAGTGTATAACAACAACAAACAGCGGAAAAAGAAATACTATATACTATTAATACGCCATGCCATCCAGCTTGCCTCCAGCAACTCCAGAATATCCAGAATATCCTGATAAACCTAACTCTTGACTGCCCGTGTGGAAATTGGTGGGCACCCAGAGTTTAGGAAGGAAAACAATAAACTCCGAGTCAGTCATGTGACTGGTGTGAGAACTAAAACAGTTTATTTTTCTTTAAAATTAAAATAGAGGAATATTTTTAAAGTCAATTCGCAATGCTTTTAAAAATGAGACTACCATAAGGCCTCCCGCACACACACACACAATGCAAACGCGGAATCGGAGGAGATTTCTCCTTATGACAGTCAAAGGTGCTTGATACGCATTTAAAAGAACATTTGATATTATTATTAGTGCATAGTGTAGGAAAAATTCATTTCGAAAGTAGAATATAAATCTTAGCCAACATACGACCATTATCGTATGCCTACTATAGCTACCATCCAAACAGTGGGGCGCCACCATAAGTGAATGATAGGTTCTACAACTAATACCGTACAAGTCTCGTATTGTTTCTTTGGATTTCCAACGAATGATCTGGCCAAGGAACTTCCCATTGCCACATGAGAATGCCTCTGGATGGACATCCCCGAGAACCAAACCGGATCTCTACCAACACAAGGCCGGGTTACCCCTAACTGAGTAACAACTGACCGAATATGCCATCCCCCGGTCCTTTGGGACCTTTTCAACCGAGCGCTCGTAATCAATTCACACAATCATAACAAAGTGTTTTCAACATGAGTAAGTATCTGGGCTCCATACCATGATACCACCCTTTTCCAGAAGGAAATGCAAATATCCTAAAGGGCGCTACCCCTCATAACCTTGCTGCATCTTTCCTGTTTTGACCATTCACGGGGTGTGAGGCTCGACGAAGTCACGTCCACAAAAACATACTTTATACAAAAGCCATGCTTTGGGTCAACAAATGATCATAGAAATGATCACCAAGATAGACGATCAAATAAATGATCCTATCACAAATAATCAACACAATGATCATTTACAGCAACACTCAGCATGTCACATTACCAAATTGGGAATATATCGCTGATAACCTTCAACTACATAACCTCTGAGCTCGTACGTCTCAGAGAAGGGTGTTAAGCTAAAAGAATAAATTCTCCGCCACCAACAGAAATATATTTGAAAGAAATCGGCTTTATATCTCAATCTGTAATGTCAGACATACAATCCATGCAAGTCTGTTCCGGGCTCGAACAAAACCGAAGGCACTTTCAAAGAAGTCCTTGCAATCCGGATAATCTCTAATCACGTCCGGACTTCCCATCACATAGGGAGTCTCTATACCGTAGCTACTCGGTGAAAGACAATCGACGAGTTGTCCTTTCGCTTTCAAAAAGATCCGGTCTTCAACACCGGTCTTCAAATGCAATTCATAACGACGTATCACTATTCAGAATGGGTTATACGACCCCATGGTCCTTTCCCGGTTAACCCGAATAGTGAGCGCTTATTCAAAAATAAGTGTGGCATTCAAATTCAAACAAATCACATCAAATACCCATTTAAAGGGAAATATTGATAGTCGGTTATTGAACTATCAATGGATATGCACACATCGCCAGTTTCCAACTAATTTTCCAAATTATTTATTTTTCAAAATATCTTTACAAGATATATTATTTTCAATACTTCAAAAATAAATCAACATTTATTTTTAAACAAATTCCACTTTCTTTTATAAATTCCATAGTGAATTTATATTCCAAAATATCCATGCATATACGATTTCAATTATTCATTTCAATTTATCTTCAAAAAGATAAATTCTCTAAACGTTTCATCTCACATTGGAAAAACATTTCCATACTTATTTATTCATAAGTAATTCACAAATTTTATTTATTTTCAACACTTGGAAAATATTCAATATACTTAAATCGAGATTAAGTATATATTTCATTCTTTAAGGAAATCATTCTCTTAAACATATTTATTTGGGCCAAAACGAATGTTGCGTAAAACATCGTTACGACAACCCAAAATCACTAGTATAGGGATTCGAAATTAAAATAGATATATAAATCCCAATACTATACAAAACATTTCCTTTCGGAAATCATTTACTATAACAACAGTGTTATAGTCCACTATTTCCTTTTATTTCTCGAAAACGTCTATTTCAACAATAAATGTTGAAATCTATGGTTTCGAATCTTAACACATTTAAAACATTGTTAGATCGTTTTAATTCTGTTTAAAATATCACATCCTAAACATTTTCTTTAACATATTATTCACTATTCAAAAACGTGAATATACTACGTTAACAAATTTCATCCTTTTATACATTTCATTTTAAAGGATTATTCACAGTCAAAAATGTGAATATAACTTCATTAATAGGTTTCAACAATTTACTTATCAAAATAAGTCGTTTACGAATTTATAAAACAACGTTTATAAATTCCATTTCTATTTATTTTATAACTACTTCTTTTATAAATTCCTTTATTAACCTATTCGATTTTATATCTCAATTATGAACTAAAAGTTCACATTATAAGTTAAACACTTATAATTTATTTGTTTATAAGAATCGTTCTTTTAAACATCCCAATTCATAAATCTTATAACTTATAAGATTCATTTAATCAAAAATCCATTCCTCAATTAACTTTCCAAATTTTATAAACCTACTGCTTATAATATTCCATTTATAACTTCACCGTTTATAATTCTATAAATTTCATTCATTTATAAAATTCATTCACAATTCATTCTAACACTTATAAAAACTCGTTTTATAATTCAAAATATTCTAATTTATAAATATCCATTTTATAAATCTTATATACAAATCAGTTTGTATTATTATACTAAAACATCTTTAATCTCCTTTATAATTTCATCCTTTTGATTTATAAAATAATTTAATTTTATAAATCCTACATTTAAACTTTTCACAATAGATTCAAAAATCTCGATTAAACTATTTTATAGAATCATTAGCATCATATTCTCAAAAATCAGTTTTTTTACTATGTTTCTCAAAAATCATAATTTTTATAACATTATAATTATAACATTTATTTATTTAAAATGGATCAATTCAAAAATATTTTATAAACGTATACTTTAAAAAATCATTTTGAAACCCTTTTAAAATTCCAAAATTTGGTCCAATGATGCTACATACTAAATAGCCAATCACGACAACAACGATATCATATATCGATATGATAATCAACAAATATCAAAATATCTGAAATCAAATAATAACTGTTGAGGAATCCAGTTGGATCCCTCCAACCCGTTTTCCTGCATCCACAAATATTAGCACAATACCAATTCCGCTCCAGTACGGAATTATCGCGGTATATGGGATTTAAAATATTATCCGCTTAACAGACGGCGCAATAAGGTCTCATCCGCTATACAAATGCGAGAAATCAATAACTCCAATATATACATATGCCAATATATATATATTGCTATTATATATAATACCAATTTCACTGTTTATGAAATAATTCGCGGTATATGTTTTTAATAAATAACATCCGCTTACTAATGGCGCATAATGTCTATTTTAACAATCAATAGATAACAATCATCATTCAAACATGCATTCAAATATTTTAAATCTAACTATTTAAAATAAAATCGAAACTGATTCGATTGAGTGAGAAATTCTCACCTTGATTTCAATTTCGTTTTAGCAATTTATTTCGAATAAAATTAAACGGACGTTTAATTTTATCCGAAATTCTCACTAACTCCAAACGACTCCAATCCAATTCCATCGCGTAGTGCTCGTCCATACGATTCCAACGCAACTGGTTTCGCGCGTTTTTGACCTCGTATGAAAAAGATATGAATTTTTGAAGTTTATACGAATTTAAACTTAATAATTTACAACAATTTAATTTCTTTTAAACCTACTGCCAAATCACCACCGTCCATCTCAGATCCAACGCCCCCCCTCTTCTTCCTCCTTCCACGCTTCTACAGGTCAACACGCACAAATAACCCACCAACCACGAAACTAGGGTTCCATCCTACGACCAATACACTCGACGATAATTCGATCAAGGACCATCATTGCGTGCGCCTCCATCCCCTCAATGTTCGGCCACCACCCTCATGAAGCTCGGTCACCTCATTCTCACGTAACACGAGGCCGAACGGCCCACGAACGCGGCCACTTTCCCCCCTCCACGCGACGCCAAACTCCATCATCACCGTATGGATCTAACGAGCTCGAGACGCTCCACAACTTTCATGTTAAACACTTCTTCTAATTGTTTGTAGATTGGGAGAGATTGAGGAATGAATTTGGGAAGTTTCTGGCCTTTGAATCTGAAAGTGGCGGCTAGGTTTAGGAATTAGGGTTAGGTTATAATTTTTTTTTTATTTGTGATGGTGGCTATTTATAGAGAAAAAAACGACACTATTCACTCCGGAAATTCCGAACTCCGATTCACGCGCCGCAACCAGCGTTTCTAGGGTTTACCCGCGTTCCGGACACAATGGAACAGGTTTCGGAAGCTAATTCGGTCATCTGTGCGAGATATGGCAACAAACGATCGATTTAAAATTAAACCGATTAAACGATTTTCTAGGCGTTTTAATTTGTACCGGACAAACGGTAAATCCAATTGACACGAAATTTTAAACCTTAAAATAATATCACATTACGGATCCGATGAAACTGGTTTCGTCGAAATCCGAGACTTTTTGAAAAATGGCTATTTTAACTCGCCAAATTAATATTAAAAATAATTCGATGCGTTTCGAGCTGCCACGATCAAACGATAGCTCCGATTGACACGAAAATTGAAATCCGGTAATAACTAACTATTACGGATCCAATGGAACTAGTTTCATTCAATTCTGAGACTGTTCAAAAATTGACTATTTTCACTAGTCGATTAAATATTAAAATATTCAATTTTCACAAATTAACTTTTAATTCGATTTTAAAAGTTCTAAAATATCATTCTAACTTCAATATGATAAAATAAAATTTTAAAAATCATTTTCAATCATATTTAACTCAATTTTCAATTATTTCTATAATTTAACATATTAAATTATTGATTTAATTATCCAATTAAATCCAATTATTCGAAATAAAATTTATTTGACTTATAAATTCACTTATTAATATTTAAAATTAATTAAATATTCAAATTTTAATTATCAAAAATCCTGGGTCGTTACAATCTTCCCCCCTTAAAAGAATTTCGTCCTCGAAATTAACAAGTAAGAAAAGTTACATAATTTATTAACTTTCCAAAATCCATAGTCAAACTTCTTATAATAACTTTACTAAGTTTTCAAATCATACTTAGTTATCCTTTCAAAAACAACTACTATTGTTTAACTTTCAATTCCAAATCCAAAGTTATAATTTTCCAAAATTTTTCAATTTTCTCAAATTTTTTCTAACGCCTTAAATTTTCGGAAAAATTCGCCATAGTCTCCTTTGCGCGGCTCGATCGGAAAAAAAATGACAGTATATATATCACAAATATACATCTCATCAAGTAATGAGGCATCCCGTAGGGAAAAAACTATAAAAGTACGGTATGAAATCCGAGATATGTACCTTATATTTTATTAGCGAGCATATACGGCTAATATAGCGCGAAAGCGAGCTCCAAATGCGAAGCAAACGCGATCCGCACCTACTAAACACTGAACAAACAACATGAGAACATGTATATAGACAATAGTATCGATATACAACATATAACAACATAATAACTATATATGCCAACATAGCAAATGTAGTAAAAGCAATATATTCAACCATCAACCAACTAGCATTCAACAAGCATCCATAACCAATATATAGTCATTCATATTCTCATTAATATTTAATGAAATAGGGTTTCAATTTAATCACATTTGATTCATTAATAGTGGATGTTCTCACTAACATTCATTTTCAATTAGTTTATATTCACTAATTCATATTCAAGTTGGTTCATTTCCAAATCAAATTCAATTCTACTTAAGATTCACTTAACTTCCAATTGAATTTCAATTACTTTAGCTTTCAATTTCATTAATACTTAATGAATTATATACAATCAATCAACTAACAATCATATAACAACCAAAGTATATTTATTACAACCGAATTCCTTTGCTTCTATTCATTCAATTTGGCTTAACACCATCACTTTCAATTGGTTTAATTAAATTGATTTGCATTCAATTTTTCAACTTCCAATAACATAAGATTTTAATGAATTAACACTTATATTCATTATTTCATATCAATTATTCACATTTAATTGATTAACATTTAATCCATTAATTCAATTCAATTACAAAAGTTGAATTTCATTTATATAACTCAAGTTCACATTTATTACTTCACTTTCTTATTTTACTTTGATACTAATATCAACTTCATTCAACATCTCTTAAGTTATACTTCCATTTTATAACATCACTTGGTTTTACTTAGCTTAAATTCCCACTTATAAATCAATTCAGCTTCCAATTCTAAAGTAAATTTCCATTTAACTTTAAATTCATT
This sequence comes from Allium cepa, assembly GCA_030765085.1. Classification (NCBI taxonomy): domain Eukaryota; kingdom Viridiplantae; phylum Streptophyta; class Magnoliopsida; order Asparagales; family Amaryllidaceae; genus Allium; species Allium cepa. The sequence goes on from CM060943.1 coordinate 252,503,890, forward strand.
TTTATTTTCAACTCATATTCATAAATATATTCATATAGTTTCACTTCTTATATATATAAGTTTATTTCATAATTGTAAATCACTTTAATTTATAATTCAATTCTTATAATTCTTTTTGCTTAGATTATTCAAACAACTAAACAATCAACTTACATACACTTTAATAATTCTGAAAAATTATTCCTTTATATATAAAATATAATCAAGGTAAAATTATTTCATTTACCCAATTTAAAACAATATTATGTCGGTTTATCTTGTTTAAGAGTTTAGAAACCCCTTTCTACGATAGTTAGCTAGACTACATCGACCGAAATCTATAAACAATCAACCGATAAGTCAACACAATAAAAAACAATTTATATTCACTAACAAATACGCTCTCATAGCTATTATTACACTCAAACTCATTCTAGAGTACTACTGACTCTATCTCTAATGAGTAGCCCAACAGAACCATGGTTGTCGCTTAACCATAAGCTCTGATACCACCTGTGACGACCCGTAAATCCGTACTCCTTGAATATACACTAATCTCCATAGATTAACTCAAGATGAACAGAAATACGAATTATCAATGTTTTAAGAAAAAGAAAGAGCTAGAAGAAGAGATAAGAAGATAGAAAATATAGAGGAAAGAAAATAGAAAATAGAACACAACACAACAATAACAGAATCTCACAATTCGCAGCGGAACAACATATAATAATAAATGAATAATCTTTAAACAAAGAACTATATCAGTTATTACATTACATCACATTACATTTCATTACATCAGAGTGTATAACAACAACAAACAGCGGAAAAAGAAATACTATATACTATTAATACGCCATGCCATCCAGCTTGACTCCAGCAACTTCAGAATATCCAGAATATCCTGATAAACCTAACTCTTGACTGCCCGTGTGGAAATTGGTGGGCACCCAGAGTTTAGGAAGGAAAACAATAAACTCCGAGTCAGTCATGTGACTGGTGTGAGAACTAAAACAGTTTATTTTTCTTTAAAATTAAAATAGAGGAATATTTTTAAAGTCAATTCGCAATGCTTTTAAAAATGAGACTACCATAAGGCCTCCCGCACACACACACAATGCAAACGCAGAACCGGAGGAGATTTCTCCTTATGATAGTCAAAGATGCTTGATACGCATTTAAAAGAACATTTGATATTATTATTAGTGCATAGTGTAGGAAAAATTCATTTCGAAAGTAGAATATAAATCTTAGCCAACATACGACCATTATCGTATGCCTACTATAGCTACCATCCAAACAGTGGGGCGCCACCATAAGTGAATGATAGGTTCTACAACTAATACCGTACAAGTCTCGTATTGTTTCTTTGGATTTCCAACGAATGATCAGGCCAAGGAACTTCCCAGTGCCACATGAGAATGCCTCTGGATGGACATCCCCGAGAGCCAAACCAGATCTCTACCAACACAAGGCCGGGTTACCCCTAACTGAGTAACAACTGACCGAATATGCCATCCCCCGGTCCTTTGGGACCTTTTCAACCGAGCGCTCGTAATCAATTCACACAATCATAACAAAGTGTTTTCAACATGAGTAAGTATCTGGGCTCCATACCATGATACCACCCTTTTCCAGAAGGAAATGCACATATCCTAAAGGGCGCTACCCCTCATAACCTTGCTGCATCTTTCCTGTTTTGACCATTCACGGGGTGTGAGGCTCGACGAAGTCACGTCCACAAAAACATACTTTATACAAAAGCCATGCTTTGGGTCAACAAATGATCATATAAATGATCACCAAGATAGACGATCAAATAAATGATCCTATCACAAATAATCAACACAATGATCATTTACAGCAACACTCAGCATGTCACATTACCAAATTGGGAATATATCGCTGATAACCTTCAACTACATAACCTCTGAGCTCGTACGTCTCAGAGAAGGGTGTTAAGCTTAAAGAATAAATTCTCCGCCACCAACAGAAATATATTTGAAAGAAATCGGCTTTATATCTCAATTTGTAATGTCAGACATACAATCCATACAAGTCTGTTCCGGGCTCGAACAAAACCGAAGGCACTTTCAAAGAAGTCCTTGCAATCCGGATAATCTCTAATTACGTCCGGACTTCCCATCACATAGGGAGTCTCTATACCGTTGCTACTCGGTGCAAAGACAATCGACGAGTTGTCCTTTCGCTTTCAAAAAGATCCGGTCTTCAACACCGGTCTTCAAATGCAATTCATAACGACGTATCACTATTCGGAATGGGTTATACGACCCCATGGTCCTTTCCCGGTTAACCCGAATAGTGAGCGCTTATTCAAAAATAAGTGTGGCATTCAAATTCAAACAAATCACATCAAATACCCATTCAAAGGGAAATATTGATAGTCGGTTATTGAACTATCAATGGATATGCACACATCACCAGTTTCCAAATAATTTTCCAAATTATTTATTTTTCAAAATATCTTTACAAGATATATTATTTTCAATACTTCAAAAATAAATCAACATTTATTTTTAAACAAATTCCACTTTCTTTTATAAATTCCATAGTGAATTTATATTCCAAAATATCCATGCATATACGATTTCAATTATTCATTTCAATTTATCTTCAAAAAGATAAATTCTCTAAACGTTTCATCTCACATTGGAAAAACATTTCCATACTTATTTATTCATAAGTAATTCACAAATTTTTTTTATTTTCAACACTTGGAAAATATTCAATATACTTAAATCGAGATTAAGTATATATTTCATTCTTTAAGGAAATCATTCTCTTAAACATATTTATTTGGGCCAAAACGAATGTTGCGTAAAACATCTATACGACAACCCAAAATCACTAGTATAGGGATTCGAAATTAAAATAGATATATAAATCCCAATACTATACAAAACATTTCCTTTCGGAAATCATTTACTATAACAACAGTGTTATAGTCCACTATTTCCTTTTATTTCTCGAAAACGTCTATTTCAACAATAAATGTTGAAATTTATGGTTTCGAATCTTAACACATTTAAAACATCGTTAGATCGTTTTAATTCTGTTTAAAATATCACATCCTAAACATTTTCTTTAACATATTATTCACTATTCAAAAACGTGAATATACTACGTTAACAAATTTCATCCTTTTATACATTTCATTTTAAAGGATTATTCACAGTCAAAAATGTGAATATAACTTCATTAATAGGTTTCAACAATTTACTTATTAAAATAAGTCGTTTACGAATTTATAAAACAACGTTTATAAATTCCATTTCTATTTATTTTATAACTACTTCCTTTATAAATTCCTTTATTAACCTATTCGATTTTATATCTCAATTATGAACTAAAAGTTCACATTATAAGTTAAACACTTATAATTTATTTGTTTACAAGAATCGTTCTTTTAAACATCCCAATTCATAAATCTTATAACTTATAAGATTCATTTAATCAAAAATCCATTCTTCAATTAACTTTTCAAATTTTATAAACCTACTGCTTATAAAATTCCATTTATAACTTCACCGTTTATAATTCTATAAATTTCATTCATTTATAAAATTCATTCACAATTCATTCTAACACTTATAAAAACTCGTTTTATAATTCAAAATATTCTAATTTATAAATATCCATTTTATAAATCTTATATACAAATCAGTTTATATTATTATACTAAAACATCTTTAATCTCCTTTATAATTTCATCCTTTTGATTTATAAAATAATTTAATTTTATAAATCCTACATTTAAACTTTTCACAATAGATTCAAAAATCTCGATTAAACTATTTTATAAAATCATTAGCATCATATTCTCAAAAATCAGTTTTTTTACTATATTTCTCAAAAATCATAATTTTTATAACATTACAATTATAACGTTTATTTATTTAAAATGGATCAATTCAAAAATATTTTATAAACGTATACTTTAAAAAATCACTTTGAAACCCTTTTAAAATTCCAAAATTTGGTCCAATGATGCTACATACCAAATAGCCAATCACGACAACAACGATATCATATATCGATATGATAATCAACAAATATCAAAATATCTGAAATCAAATAATAACTGTTGAGGAATCCAGTTGGATCCCTCCAACCTGTTTTCCTGCACCCACAAACATTAGCACAATACCAATTCCGCTCCAGTACGGAATTATCGCGGTATATGGGATTTAAAATATTATCCGCTTAATAGACGGCGCAATAGGGTCTCATCCGCTATACAAATGCGGGAAATCAATAACTCCAATATATACATATGCCAATATATATATATTGCTATTATATATAATACCAATTTCACTGTTTATGAAATATTCGCGGTATATGTTTTTAATAAATAACATCCGCTTACTAACGGCGCATAATGTCTATTTTAACAATCAATAGATAACAATCATCATTCAAACATGCATTCAAATATTTTAAATCTAACTATTTAAAATAAAATCGAAACTGATTCGATTGAGTGAGAAATTCTCACCTTGATTTCAATTTCGTTTTAGCGATTTATTTTGAATAAAATTAAACGGACGTTTAATTTTACCCGAAATTCTCACTAACTCCAAATGACTCCAATCCAATTCCATCGCGTATTGCTCGTCCATACGATTCCAACGCAACTGGTTTTGCGCGTTTTCGACCTCGTATGAAAAAGATATGAATTCTTGAAGTTTATACGAATTTAAACTTAATAATTTACAACAATTTAATTTCTTTTAAACCTACTGCCAAATCACCACCGTCCATCTCAGATCCAACGCCCCCCCCCCCCTTCTTCCTCCTTCCACGCTTCTACAGGTCAACACGCACAAATAACCCACCAACCACGAAACTAGGGTTCCATCCTACGACCAATACACTCGACGATAATTCGATCAAGGACCATCATTGCGTGCGCCTCCATCCCCTCAATGTTCGGCCACCACCCTCATGAAGCTCGGTCACCTCATTCTCACGCAACACGAGGCCGAATGGCTCACGAACGCGGCCACTTTCCCCCCTCCACGCGACGCCAAACTCCATCATCACCGTATGGATCTAACGAGCTCGAGACGCTCCACAACTTTCATGTTAAACACTTCTTCTAATTGTTTGTAGATTGGGAGAGATTGAGGAATGAATTTGGGAAGTTTCTGGCCTTTGAATCTGAAAGTGGCGCCTAGGTTTAGGAATTAGGGTTAGGTTATAATTTTTTTTTATTTGTGATGGTGGCTATTTATAGAGAAAAAAACGACACTATTCACTCCAGAAATTCCGAACTCCGATTCACGCGCCATAACCAGCGTTTATAGGGTTTACCCCGCGTTCCGGACACAATGGAATAGGTTTCGGAAGCTAATTCGGTCATCTGTGCGAGATATGGCAACAAACGATCGATTTAAAATTAAACTGATTAAACGATTTTCTAGGCATTTTAATTTGTACCGGACAAACGGTAAATCCAATTGACACGAAATTTTAAACCTTACAATAATATCACATTACGGATCCGATGAAACTGGTTTCATCGGAATCCGAGACTTTTTGAAAAATGGCTATTTTAACTCGCCAAATTAATATTAAAAATAATTCGATGCGTTTCGAGCTGCCACGATCAAACGATAGCTCCAATTGACACGAAAATTGAAATCCGGTAATAACTAACTATTACGGATCCAATGGAACTGGTTTCGTTCAATTCTAAGACTGTTCAAAAATTGACTATTTTCACTAGTCGATTAAATATTAAAATATTCAATTTTCACAAATTAACTTTTAATTCGATTTTAAAAGTTCTAAAATATCATTCTAACTTCAATATGATAAAATAAAATTTTACAAATCATTTTCAATCATATTTAACTCAATTTTCAATTATTTCTATAATTTAACATATTTAATTATTGATTTAATTATCCAATTAAATCCAATTATTCGAAATAAAATTTATTCGACTTATAAATTCACTTATTAATATTTAAAATTAATTAAATATTCAAATTTTAATTATCAAAAATCCTGGGTCGTTACATACGAGGAATTGAAAAAAGATATTTTCATGGAAGGAGCACTTGGAAAAGTAGCTGCTCATGCCCATGTAATTGAATTTCAAAAAAGAGATTTATCACATGTTCATATGCTAATAATTGTCGAAGAAGAAGACAAATTGACTAATCTAGATGAATATGATGAAATTATTAGAGCAGAAATACCAAATATCAATGAAGAACCAAAATTATATACAATGGTAATGAAGTGGATGATTCATGGACCATAAGGCAATCAAAATCGTAATTCTCCTTGCATGAAAAATGGCAGTTGCAAAACACAGTATACAAAACAATTTGCAGCTACAAGTGTACAAGGCACAGATTCATATCCAACTTAAAAAGGTGTGACACATGCATATCCATTCCTATCAATAGAAGCGGAAAGTTGATGGTAGATTATAGAAGGGTTGTACCCTACAATCCTTGGTTACTACGTAAATATAATTGTCATATCAACGTAGAGATATGTCGTAGTATAAAAGGTGTTAAATATCTTTACAAAGGTCCAGATCGTGTTCAAATGCAAATTCGACCCGGACCATACTATGATGAGATACAACATTTCATTGATGCAAGGTGGATTTCTGCTCCAGAAGCATTATGGAGGATCTTTAGATTTTCTTTTAGTAAGATATATCCATTAGTTGAACGCCTTCAAATACATCTTCCAAGTAAATACAATGTTATGTTTTACAACCTTTAAACGATCAATGAAGTTTTAGCCGATGAAAGCAATCGATATACAGTGCTTTTTAAGTTCTTCTATACAAATTCAATCGATGAACAAGCAAGACGACTTCTCCTGAATGCTACCGTTAGCTTAAAGGAACCAAAAAATGGAAAAGAAGATAATCAAATATTAGAGTGATTGATAGAATATATACAGTCCAACCTACAGAAGGAGAACATTTTTTCATGAGAATACTTTTAAATCATGTCAAAGTACCTACTTCCTTTGATGATTTGTTTACAGTTGACGGAATTAGGAATAAAACATTTAATGAAGTTGCTGAAAAACGAGGATTTTTGAAAAATAATGATAGTATAAGAGCATGTTTAGCCGAAGCTTCTATCACAATGATGCTAATTTCTTTGAGAGCATTATTTGTAAATATTTTGGTTTTTTTTGCAATTCATCTGGTGTACAAAGCTTATGGGATAAGTTTTTCAATCATATGGTGAAAGATTATCAAAATTCAAGTAATACTAATCAAATTATTCTAACGAATCGTCTTTTGAAAGATTTAAATATGTTACTTCTCCAACACAACAAAAGCCAACTAGTTATTGTAATGACCCGGAAATTTCGATCCCGAAATTTCCATATAGTTAGGAATAGAAGAAAAGAGAAAGAAGATTAAACAGAAAACAAGACACAGAAACCTCACATTCGCAGCGGATCAAATATAATATAAAATTATAACAGTTTACAAAAGAATACTGTATCTGTCAATTTACATTTTAATACATCAGAGTTGCCACATTTATATACAATCACATGACATATACAAATAACATGTCCCATCTAAAAGGAAATACATCACAGCGGAAACTCTCGAAACGTTCCTGCCATCCAGCTCGACTCCTGAGCTCCAGAATGTCCTTACCTGAAAATCTTTAATACTCGGTCTGACCCGAGCATTACATCAAAGTAACACCCGGGTCAGGCTGGAAACCAGCGTGAGTAAACCCATCTAACATTGCATACAAGCATACAACTTATATAAACCCGGGTAACTTACATCAATTTACAAATTCACAATTTTTTTTAGGCATCACTTATTCCACACATCCATCTTCTAAGTACCAAGATTTAGATTTAAATAGTCCAATTCCTTTACATAACTTCATTCAAGCCTATAGATTTCACATATCAACCTATAAAAATTCGAAGTGGTTTCGGATATTTTCAATACCCGACCCCGGTCTCTTCGAGTCTCATGTCATCCTAACCCAAGTTATTCAAATGAAATACACAACATTTCATATCAGAGATATCATCTCATTCAAAGCATTCAATGCTATTCAATCATCCATAAGCAAAACTTGGTCGCTACAAAAGTTAATTTAATTATTCTCCAATTAAACAGTCATCAACATTAATCACTTAGATTACCGATTAAATCATGTTTTTCTTAACCTTAATTAATTTACAAATAAATTAATTTATCACTTCATTAACCATTCATCATAATTAAAACATCCTTTAACTATTTGTCTAAATTATTTATCCATAATTACTTCCGGTAAGTAATTACCCCATTGGTAAATTTCCTAAATTAATTTAACCCTTTCAAATTAACCTAAATAATTTTATTGTTTAAATAAATCCTCAATTAACTAATTAATTGCCTTAGCTAATTTTTGATTAATTAACCTTTAAAAATTAATTAATTAATTACAAAAATCAACCCTTAATTACTTTAATTAATCTTTTAATTATCAAACAGTTAATTGCTCTTAAATTACTTTATTAATTGATTAACCTTAATCACCTAAAACTTAATCAATTAGAGATCAGTCATTTAACTTAATAAACTCCTTAATTATCATTAAAACCTTATTAATTAAGTAAACTTTAAGAATTAAATTCCTAAGTTAAATGATTAATTCAACTTAATTAATCATCCATTTAAATAAATACTTTATTTAAAAAAAATGATTAGGAATATTTTTAAAACTAAATTATGTTTAACCATAAAACAATCTGTTTTGAATTTATCCTTACCTGATACAAATCCCAAGATTTCCCAAACCCAAAACTGAGTTACATGTAAGATGAAAACAACACAAAACCACTTCTACTATATGCATTTCTGCAATATAAATATGCGTATTATTAAGTAACAAATGGGGACTTTAAGAATCAAATTAGAGGAATCAACTTTACTACATGCACTACATTATGAAACCAGCTAGCTCATAAAGGAAAATCCATTTCAACATTAAAATAGTGGAGCAATGCTATAAAGACCGGGTGAAAGCAGGAGTAAATGATATGGTACAGATGGAAATATCATAGGAAAATAGGGAGGGCTCCATAATTTGTTTCTATACCCACAACTTCTCACCATCTTTGCTGCCGATTGATGTAGCATTTTTGAAAATGGTGTATAATTAAGGTGAAGTATACATAAACACTAACCTTGATAACAAAAATATTACATATTGAAATAAGCTGTCGTAGAAACAAACAAAAAGATAAGAGAATCCTTGAACTGGCATTCATCATTAGTAAGGTGTGTAGATCAACTCCATATCAAACATATTAAGCCCATCTTGAAACATGACAAGCCCTATAATTTGTACTTGACTATTAGCTAGAAGGATACTGATTATAAGGCTAAAAACAAAAATAGCTAGGAACTTACAGCAAAGCATCATCCATGTTATATTCAATACTCACAATCCTATTTAATACTTGACTACTTAAAAGAAATTTTTCTTGTGTGACACAAAGGTAATTTATATATGGTTATTGTAATACTGACATGACTCAGATCTACAGGTACAGCTAAACAATAGGAACATGGACAAGGTAGTAAACAGTCCGCTTGAACAAGATTAGGCATTAAGGCTAAGTACAAACGAACAAGCACAGTCCAATACGAATGTAAAACAGTACATGCAAAATACAACTCAATATATACACACCCATGTTGAATACAAAATAATCGAAAATGGAATGTCGAGATTTCACAAAGGCAATCTGAATGGTGCGCAGCAAGTGGTACAAATCAACTAAGAAATTCAAGACAGTAAGGTTCTCTCTCTCTCTTTTTTTTTAGTGCATCAATATATATGGAAATCCCATCAGTTGTGAAACCCCAGTCAGTACACATTACAGGTTTGTGTGGCAACATTTTAAATCAAAGGCAGAGTTATGTTGCAATGTGAAGCCGAAGACTATATGGAAGGAAGTACTACCACAATTCAAGCCAGACAGGTTTTGATTTGATGGGTCAAAACTTATGTCGATAATATCACAAAAATATAATCATATATGGCAAATTCAAAACATGCATATCAAAAAAAAAATTCGAAGTATATGTAAGGCAAAGTTTAACTAAAAAAAACTTTGCATTACACAGTGGTTCCCAAAAATAAAAGTCGACAAGACCTGAAACCTTATGCTTGCTTCTACTAATACACATTTCAACCTAGCAACCATCCAAATTTATCAACAATAGTGCTGTTAAATGAGTGAAGATGCAAAAGAATTTCATTTTATATCCGTGAGGGTGTTACTCACATAAAAATCGAAATCGCCCAAAACCTTTGAAACCCCAGAGCACTAAGTAATTCAGAACTAACCATCGTTCTGAATTATATAAATTGTAAATCGTGCAAAAACAACCCCAAGAATCAAACTGGAAACCTACCAGATGAAGATTTAGCAGAAGAAGAAATCCATGGTGTGATAATCAGGGAAAAAATAGAATTTACTTACTGATATACTTAGAACAGAGAGTGACTCCTATTGTCGATCTAGAATAAATCTCGATCTGATCTGCACTTGTTATTAGTTGAATTTCACCCTTGCTTGATTGTCGTAGCCACTCGATTGAAGTTGTTGAGTTCACCATTATTTTCCTTTTCTTTAGAACGATAAAAGAGGATTTTAGATGAAGATAAAAGAACAAGGAACGAAAGAGAGAGGGGTGGAAATGAATATGTACTGACATGTTTGTTTGTTTGTTTTTTTTTTAAAAAAAACTTTTATATTTATATTACAATTTTGAGTAAATAAATTTGCCATTTGTAACTTGCATGCTATACTAAGCTTACACTTGTCTTTATACAAGCATTTATTATTTTAAATATTTTTTTAACATCTTTACTTTTTAATTTCTATTTGGCAAATACATTTTCTTAATTTGTTCTTATAAAATCCTTATAAAGAAAATATTATATAACTAATTATCTACCATAAAAAAAATCAAATATACATTATTATTTAATCCATTTTACTTTAAAATATTTATCTATTTTTGTACCAAGATATTTTGCATATGTAAAATTATTATAATTATTGTTAGCATAGTTTTCTTAGTTTTGTTTTCTATTTGTAATTTAACTTACAAACATTAAATTTATAACAATATTTATATTTATATTTTATATTTTATATTTAATTGGATTTAATATTTATTAAAATAAAATTGCTAAAATACCGGGTCATCACAGTTATGATCTTCCAAATATCTCAAGAACATATGATTGCGATACATATGATGATAGTTTAGAGCTAATTGAAGAAGAACTAGCAATTCCTATTTTCGAAGATGATATACGAGCCGTTAAAAAGTTGAATAACGACCAACTGAGAGCCTACAATACAATTATGAATGCAATTGTGAAAAAAGAGAAATGTTTGTTCTTTATAGATGGTCCCGGAGGGACGGGAAAAACATTTTTATACTGTTCTATTTTGGCCACTGTTAGAAAAGACAATGGTATTGCAATTGCAACAGCTACATCTGGTATCGCTGCAACTATACTACCTGGTGGAAGAAGTGCACATTCAAGGTTTAAACTTCCATTACAACCAAAAGCAACATCAACATGCTCAATAAGCAAGCAATCAAAATTAGCAAAACTTCTAAAGCAATCAACTATTCTCATGTGGGATGAAGCTACAACGGTACATCGTTATGCTTTTGAGGCATTTGATAGAACTATGCGAGATATAATGGATATAGATGAACCATTTGATGGTAAAATCCTTATTATGGGAGGAAATTTTCGACAAGTATTGCCGGTTGTGCCTAGAGCTACAAGAAATGAAGCAATTAATGCATGCATTAATAAATCATTTTTATGGGAAAATTTTCAAGTTTTACATTTAAAGAGAAACATGCGAACGGCAAATGATATCGCATATTCAAAATTTCTACTTAGAATTAGAGATGGTACCGAACCTTCAACCAATGAAGAAATGATTCGAGTACCCAACAAATATGGTCATAAAGTCAAAAAATGACGTTAATCCACTGTCAAAGTTGATAGATACAATTTTTCCAGACTTATTAAAAATGCTTTCCACAAAGAGTACATAGTTAATAGAGCATTAATTGCACCATTAAATGAACATGTCGACAAGCTCAACGACAATGTACTTAATTTATTTCCTAGAAATGAAGTAATTTAATATTCGTATGATGCGGTAGAAGATGCTGCTCTCAATGTATACGAACAAGAAATTTTAAACTCAATCGCTCCTGGTGGATTTCCTCCATATTGTTTGAAATTGAAGCTTGGAGCGCCAATAATGTTGTTAAGAAATTTGAACCCGAAAACTGGATTCTGCAACGAAATGCGGCTTATATGTAAACAAATCAACAAGAATTGCATTGATGCTGAAATCATCACTGGAATTATGTTGGTGCTAGAGTTTTCATTCCAAGAATCCCACTAAAGCCACCTGAAAATTTGAATTTACCATTTGTGTTAATATGGAAAAAATTTCCAATTCATTTGTGTTTTGCCTTCACTATAAATAAGGCACAAGGGAGAACGATAAAAATACTGGAATTTTTCTACCCGAGCATGTGTTTGGTCATGGACAACTATATGTGGCATTTTCACGAGGAGCTCCAAGTGCTAATACCAAGGTGCGGGTAGAAAAAGGAGACGTTGTTGGACAAATCGGAACTTTCACTAAAAATGTTGTTTACAAAGATGCTTTACTAACTTGATAGGAATAAAGGTACTTAATTTCATCTTCATCTTCATATGTCATCATCTTTTCAAGATACATCCTCGCATTATTTACCTCTTCTTTTATGCTATCTACATGTGAATGTATAGTATATGCAATGGAGAAGTTTCATTTGAACATTTCCTCGGCTTATAAGATTTTTTCTAGAATTTCCTATAGGGTATTGTGGCTTTTTTGATGAAGTTCATATTCATCATAAGCAAAAACTATAAATGCTACATATATCACATATAACCAGCGTAAAATACCAAATTTTCTCCCAAATCAAAGAGAGTATTTGTAGTGACTAAAGGCAATGTGTCTATTATTCCAGTTAAATTTTATTTAAATTTTATTCCTTTCATATTCATAAATTTATGAAAAGATCTTCTATTTGGACTCCTGCTTTTTAAATTTTCAGGTTGTAGCATTGTTCCATGGTAGGACAACAAAATCTCATTCCCCTATTCCTGAGCATTTATCCTCTGACATAAAGGACTTTCTGCTAAAATATTTGGAGTAGCATGCATACTATTCAAATTCCCTTATATTCATGGAATCATATTTTCAACTACTGAAGCCTCTAACTTATGAAATATTAGTATAACCGAATTTCGTGTGCATTGGCGTAACATTGCTCTCTTCGTTTTTGTTGCAATGAAGCATATTATAACAATGACAGTTGATTCATATTTTATTTTATTTGTTTACTTTTTTATTTAATACAGGGAACCAAATTTATTTACGTCCCAAAAGCATCGTAATTATGTGAACCTTCTGGAATTTGGTTATGTCACTGAATATTATTGTTATGTATTATTTGAAGGTGCCGGTTCGAGCGTTGATCAATAGAGCTATAGAATGACTGGAGTAAAGGAGTAGGGTTTGCCAGCATAAATGAACAATATTGTGGATTGATTACTATCACATCATCATATATGATTAATGTATTTGGTGGCATCCACAATTTTGGATTTCGATATCTGCAATTGGAGGAGCCTCTTTCTGGACTAAATGGTTGATTAAAATTCATCTACATAAACAAAAGAAGAAGAAGCTTAATATGTCAGCTACAATACCAACATTCTAGAGATGTTAACAAATGTGTAACAGAGATGTTAAGTCTTAAGATGAGTTTATATTCTATGTATTAACCTAGAGTCACATTGGATAACATTATGTTAACGTTAATCGCAATCTTAAGATTACCATTCGAAGGTTATCTTGTGGAGTATATAACCTTTATACCTAAGTTTCCAGCATATACACATATACTAGAATTAAGGACCATATAAAGTATCCAGATAGCACCATAAAGCATTAGCATTTCGAATGCAAGGATCAAGATACAAGACACTCCAAATAGTACAACGCTCTAAATGCTCCCTAATTTCCACCAAAAATTCCAATTTAAATATTAGTGTCTTCTCTTTCTTTCCACTACCACTATTTTTAATCGGAATTAATGGTGTAAATTAGAGGGCATTTGGGGTGCCATTGAAAAGCATGGACCTTATTGTGAATACACCTAACTGCAAAAGGAAATTCGAAATTTGTACACTGCCACAAAGTAGTTTTATACTTTAGTAAGTACTGAGAGTTTATGAGGAATGGATAAGAAAAACTCTCTATATATTAATATGGTGGTTTAATACTTTTTTAAAAAGAGATGATGCATGTTTTCTAAATTCCAATTTAATGGAAATGCTAATTTTAATGTTTATTACATTTATCTAGATATTCATGTAATAATTGATTACTTTCTTTACCTATTTGATTAATTCTTAAAGTAACAAAGTCACATTCACATTTTGATAAACAATTGATTTGTACATGTAAACGCATAAAAATGCTACATTACATACACGTTAAAGGCATTTTATGAAATAAAAAAACCTTACAAACAGCGTCTTTTAATACCAATTTCTCATGCGCACGTGCATTGCATGTGCCAAATACTCGTATTTACATTATAAATGTTGTCCACTATTCGCTAACCCCAAGTGAGGTATACCGAGATTATAAATACGCTTAAATTATGTATCGATAAATGGCATCGAATTTCCATTAGCTACCAAAGAGATCCATCGAGAACCACAACGGTATTGTGGACACCCAAGAAAATAAACACCTCAAAATAAATTTCCTCTAAGTCCTATGATAATACCCGTCCATATACTGCAATAGTACATGACCTACTATATATTGGCATCCCAATCTCCCTCCGCCGCTGCTCCGGAACTATGTCTGCAGGTCGTGCGTCTTAATGGTATAATGGTTTCCTTGTGCCAATTGGTAATCTCAAGTTGGGCATACCGAAACTATATATAAATGATTTAAACTGCATATAAATAAATATATATAATGTTTTGTGCATCTCCTAATAGCCCCATAGGACATACCAGAAATATATATATATGTGTATATATATATGTATATAAACATATATGAATCAAATAAACTGTATGAAGATATATATATATATATATAACCAGTCCAACTATATGGACCTAATAAACATATATCATGCACATTTACATACACAAAGGAAATACGCAACCAAAGTGACAAATCTATCATCTCAATATCGATAATGTTTCACACATACAACCATATAAACAATTCAACAAAATGCATCTTACTTAAGTACCAATCTAATAGTTATAACTTATTTATATTACTTCATATAAACCTTAAAATTATATAAAATAATGCATTTGCCTATCAATCACACGATAGCTTGTTTCACTTAATTCTTCTTTTTAAATCATGTTTAGCTATAAATAAGGCCACAAAATATCATATCGCTCATGTATATAATTTATATATATATATGTATAAACATATATCTCAAACCATTCCTTAGGTTGTACAATTAATAAATCGGGTTATTACAATATTTGGGATTTATAACATTAATCAAGCTCTATTAAATAATACAGTATGTCTTTGAAATTTCTAACTTCTCAAACTACCTTTACAGAAATTCAATAATTAGTTAATTATTGATTTACACTACAAATCAAGGTTGGATACACTTCAAAGCCATTTTTAATACAAGTTTAACCTGCCTTAATCATTATTTTAACCTTACAACTTATTTTAATGGTCATACTTCTGATTTTCGATTAGTAATGAAATATATAACAATATGTCTCTCAGTAAGATAACTAAAAATTAGAGTTCTAATTAACTTATAACCATGTTATAAATTAATATCAACTCCATCTATTCTATTCAATACAAATAGAACACAATATTTGTATATATGGGATCTCAATCAATTATCTTATATATAAGTAATAAGATATATAATAATTGTTAAACCAAAAATTAGTTTAACCCTCAACTGCTGCATAAGATAGTATAATTCAGTATGGTCCCAATAATGCCTATGGGCTTTAATAAAGCCATAGGGCTATTCAAAGTTCATGTTATACGTTCAAGGGTAGAATAGGCAAGTCACACATTTGTGCAATATTCCATAATTTGTTTAATGGACCAAATAGGCAATTTACATATAGTACAATTCTTTGTTCATACGCCAATGGGCATAATAATCATTATGCGAAGTAATCATTAATTTAGTCAAGGGCTTTAATGGACTTGTTAAAATATTCAATGCACAAGTCCAAATCCAAAGAAAAATTATATACACGTTCGTCCTAATAATAGTCAAAGATACATATTTTGAAGGCATTATGCTATGCTATGTTTATTGTCCAAGTCCTTATGTGCAAAAAGTTACAATTGTATCAAAAAATCCTCAAATCAATTTAGGGTTTACAACTTTTTTAAATGGTGAAGTTTGGAAAGAAATGATTCGCCCCTCCTATTTGACCATGGTGTCTGTATTTATGGGGGTGGCAGTAGGTAGTATGGCTGCCATGTGTCCTTCGATATAGCATGTGAATTGCTGATATTTGATATCCATTTGTAATGCTAATATTGGACATTCTTTGTTGTACTAATGACATTCGACATCCTTCGTCATATTGATAGCATCTGACATCCCACTTTATATTGATGACATTCAGAATCCTATGTATTGACAACATTCGATGTCATTCTTTATATTGATGACATTCAGAATCCTTCGTTGTATTGATGATATGCAGCATCCCTCTTTATATTGATGACATTCAGAATCCTTCTTTGTAATGATAATGTGTGGCACCTTCATAACTATAGACATTCGATACTCTTTATGTCCTTTGAAGTTCTACATCCTTGTTGCCTGTAAAGCTCGAGACCACTTGACGTGTGTGGATGCTTTACAAAAGTCATATTTGTAAAGGCTTAAAATCTATTACTTATTTCATAGAGTCCGGATATTCCCTCTTCGTGACTATATATTTGATATCTCTTAATGATGCAGCACCCTTCTTTACTCTTCATTCTATTAGCACATTATGTTGTAGTGGTTCAGTATTACCCTCTGATTATCTTTAGGTTCAATATCCTTTGAACAACGGTATCTTGGTACATGTTGAAATTCGACACCACTTTGGGTTTGTTATACGCTCGATATCTTTAAAAATTGTCTGGGACATGATATCTCTTCCTCTTTACACACTCGACAAATTCTATATTTATTGAGACTTGATACCACTTCTTCCTTCATTCAAGCTTAATAACACCAGTAGCTCTATGTCCTTAGAGATTTGATGCTTTTATGTGATATCTATTCAATTGTTAAGGTTCGATAACCTTCATACTATGCTCACATTTGATACCTTCTGGGTTTTCCAACTACTTGGAATTCGATACCTTTAGAGACTCGCCATCCATTCTTAAACATTTGAAACCTTTGATTATATAGGTTCGACGTTTCCCTGAGGTTGCTTAAAATTCGATACCGGTTACTAAATGCTTGATTGCTTGTCCTTCTTCACACTTGACATCTTGAATTTTGATGTGTTCTTTCTTAGTGTTCAATACCTTTATTTGTAGTAACAACGTCGAAGATTGATATTTCCCTTGCTTTATGAGTTCAGCATCCCCTATGGCATGATGACTCCATATTAGATGCTTGCTTTGCTATTGACTTGGAAGTTGAATATATGATCATAAATTTATCAACTTGTTTTGCATTTATAATCTCAATACACTTTGTCTAGATGCTTGATGTATGTATTTGTAGTAACCCTATTTTCCATTATTTCCATAATAGTCAGAAAATATGTGGATAACATTTGCCCCCCTCTTGGTATAAAAGAAACTTTTTACACTTTAGTGTAAAACTAAGTATGTTTTTACTTTTACTGCTCTCTATTACTGTAAGATTTTTCCATTCAATCTCATTTTTCTGAAAAACATAAAGCAAATGATGATGACTTTCATTATTAACTTTAAGTTGAATTCCAAACAAACCCCTTTGGATCTGATAAAGACATGGATCGACTTGTCGTCTTCTTCATATGAAGAAGCTTTTGCATTTCAATGCAAAGTCAAGTTTAATTAAGAAAACCGAAAATCTTCTCGATAGGGAGACCGCAAATTAAATACTTAGAAGGCCAAAAATCCATCTGGCAGTGATAAAATAACTTCGTTTGAATAGAAGACCAGAAATTCATCTAGTAATATCATCGTAATTTTATATGAATAGAAGACCAGAAATCCATCTAATAATAATACCATAATTTATCTAAATAGAAGACCAGAAATACATTTGGTAACAATAGCATAATTTTATATGAATAGAAGACCAAAAATGCCTCTGGTAATAATACCATAATTTTATTTGAACAAAAAGATGGAAATCCATCTGGTAATGATACATGTTTGCGCCAAAATTGGTCACAAACACCCAAATGCCAAAGAAAGCACATTTTTACAATCACAGATCACAGATATATAGAGAAAATAAATGTGAAGAACACTCAAATTTTAAAAGGAAATACATAGAAACACACGGATTAGAGTGGTTCGGCGTATGTCCTAGTCCATTATGAAATGGCTGACTTTTGTTGATCTTTGCTTGTTGGTTACAATGAGTTACAATAGTAGAATTGAAGTACAAAGGTAGTTTTGGCAAAGTCTGGATGTAGAAGAGACAAAAGATCCCCTTTTTGAAGCTCTTGGACCGCTGTTTCTATGTGTAGGCTGCAAATATCCCGTCCAAATCTCGAAAGACTCCTTTTCTCACGTGGGTGGGCCCACATGATCGACCCTGAGTGATTTCGACTTGATCTATGATCGATATGAATGGAATTCGTATCGATCAAGTTCTTACCCAATCGAGTCGACATCGAGCATGGACATTCTTGGGGTTGTACGCAAACTCCTGTGAAAATTTGGTGGCATTTGAGCTTGTAGATTTTGAGATATGATCGATGCAAGTTTAGATTTTCAATGGGTTGCTGTATCGGTTCATTCTTATTGATCCCAATCGCATCTCTCCTAGGCACGTGCTTGCTAGGTGACATGGCACTAAATTTCTAGATCGATCCACTTTTCGTGCTAAGTAACCAAGTCTTCCCCATAATTGTGCCTCGTTCTTATCGACCTGATGCGCTTCATGCTTCGCATCGATCTAGGAATGCTTGCTTTGTATCAATGATCTCTACTCCAATTCGTATCGATATAGACTTGAACACTTCGTATCGATACCATCTCTCATGGGGTGGCATGCTTCGTGTCAATCCTTGACCGATCGATATGAATTATATAGATGAATATCGATACGAGCTGTGAGTTAACAGAAGTGATACAAATAGTCACTAGGCGACAGATACGAACCGGAGTAGATGTGATGGATACGAAGTGGTGCCATGAATTGGACCAATACGATGGGGGCGTGCTCGATGGATACGAAATGAGCCAACTTAGATCGATACGAGTACAATGGATATGAAGAAGGTCACCTCAGATCGATACGAACATGATGGATACGAGTGAAGTTGATCCCTTTGATTTGCATCGATCATATCTTGAGCATACTAACAACGATTGACTCAAAATTTGAAATGTGGTCTTTTTTAGCCTTGTTCATCATTCCTAGTCGATCCCGTCTTGATTGGAGCTCAGTCAAATTTTGATGGTATCGATCATGGCCTTGTTTCCAATCGATCTCCAATCCTGATTCATCCTTTCTAGCCAATTTGTTAATATCTCGGCCTTGACCAAAAGGTGGGTTAACAATACCATAACTTTATTTGAATAGAAGATAACAATATCATAATTTTAGCTAAATAGTAGGCGAGAAATGCATCTGGTAGTTTTACATCTCAACTAAATAGGAGACATGAAATTTGAGCAATAACGAAGATTCCCTTTATGCGTTAGAAATTTTTTTGACCAAGAGTTTCCTAGCTTCTTAAATGTCCATATTTGACGCTGAGATCCTTAATTCTAAGTAATAGATACTTCTTTACACTTCCTTTGAAGGTTGTCTAATTCTTAGCTTAGTTTAAATTGGCAGTGCTTCATTGCCCTTCCTTTGCCTCTTATCACTCTTTGGGTGATGATATAGGCTTTGATTCCTTTCGCCCCTTATCATTATTTGGGTGATGATTTAGGCTTTAGTTCCTTTGGCCCTTATCACTCTTTGGGTAATGGTATAGACTTTGATTCTTTTGCCTCTTATCACTCTTTGGGTGATGATCTAGGAATTGATTCCTTTCGCCTCTTGTCACTCTTTGGGTGATGATTTAGGCTGGTCGATGCGTTTCTTTAGCCATCTTAGGAAGAATAAAAGTTTGATCCATCCTCCCTCTAGGAGGCACTTCGATCAGGCCTTGCAGGTGGAACCGAAGGCTAGTTGGTGCTTTGGCCAGGTCATCTTAGGTGGGACCAAAGGCTTACTCGGTCCTTCCTCTAGGAGGCGCTTCAGCCATGCACCGTAGGCGGGACCGAAGACCTGAAGTGCTTTGGCCAAGTCATCTTAGGCGGACCAAAGGCTTACATTGATCTTCCTTTGGGAGGTGCTTTGACCAGGCCCTTGTGTTGGGACCAAAGTCTTTTCTTTCACCCCTTATTACCTTATAGGTGATGATTTAGGACTTTCCCTATGGTCCCTTTCTTTCATTCGATTATCGACTCTATAGATATACTTGTCTTAATTTTTTTATTCATCCATTGTAGTAAAGTATGGTCCCAGACTTATATAAATTAATGCAATTTCTATCAGTCATACGATAGCTTATTTTCACTTAATTCTTCTTTTTAGATCATGTTTAGCTTTAAATAAGGCCTTAAAATATCATATAGCTCACGCATACAATTTACATATATATATATATATAAACATATATCTCAATCCATTCCTTAAGGTCTATAGTTAATCGATCGGGTTATTACAACATTTGGGATTTTATAACATTAATCAAGCTCTATTAAATAATGCAATACATCTTCCTTAATCATTATTTTAGTCTTATAACTTCTTTAAAGGTCATACTTCTAAATTCCGATTAGTAATAAAATATATAATAATATTTCTATCACTAACATAGCTAAAAATTAGAGTTCTAATTAATTTATAACCGTGTTATAAATTAATATCAACTCCATCTATTATACTCAACATAAATTGAACACAATATTTGTATATATAGGATCTCAATCAATTATCCTATATATCAGTAATAAGATATATAACAATTGTTAAACCAAAAATTGGTTTAACCCCAAAATGCTGCATAAGATAATATAATTCGAAATGGTCCTAATAATGCCTATGTGCTTTAATATAGCCATGTGGCTATTCAAAAGTTCATGTCATATGTTCAAGGGGAGAATAGGCAAGTCACACAATTGTACAATATTCCATAATTTGTTTAATTGACCAAATAGGTAATTTACATATAGTACAATTGTAACAACCCTGGTTTTGGTGATTACCTGTGATATTAAATTATAACTGTTATTAAAATTTAATATTGGTAAAATAAAATAAATTGGAGATGTAAATAGGTTAAAATTTGTTTATTTTAAATAAACAATGGGTTTTAAATGTAAATTGCTGAAAATAAAGTTTTAAAAAGATTTTATCACCCGCTCACTTGGTCCGGCTATGAGACGATAATTCTAGAGGTTTTGATTGGATTGAGACCAGACTCAAGCCAATAAGGGGTTGGAAATATATGGAATGGATTCAATCAGAGTGGTTCGACCTATTACATGGGTTGGCCTGCATGCATGGTTCAGTCGAGGAAGGAGAGACGTGTGTCACTCGGTCTTATGAGATGTCGTATGTCGCTCGGCTAAAGAAAGATGTTGATAGGAACTCAACATATATCGCTATGCTTAGAGGAGAAGTTCGCCGCTCGGTCGAGGGAGGATAGACAAGATCGTTCGGTCAATTATCATTCGTTGTAGATTTGGTTTGTCCTTAAAAGCACATAGTCATTCATCGTTCGGCGGAGAGAAATATTGTTTCATTTGGACTGGATAGTTCAATATATGTCGTTCATTCCAGATGCTTCGGCACGCACCGCTCGGTCAAAGGAGGGGAAAATGTGTTATTCGACCAAGGTGGTCGGAGCGCATGGCCCGGTCAGTATGGTTCGACGCGTGTAGTCGATGTATTTGGTTCAGTGTACTATAAAGGGGTTAACCCATACATGGGATGAACAACGAAGTGAGAAGGCTGGCGCTTCTTTACTTCAAGAACCACCGAGAGTTACTCCGAGTCCTTTAAGAGTTTGTTTCGAGTCGATTTCTCAATGACCACCGACCGACCATATTAGTTCGGCATTTGTCGTTCGGCTGGGAGTCGCTCGTTCTGCCTGGTTCGGCCGACTAGAGATTGCCATATATGGGCCGAGATACCTTGGTCTTTGGCCCACATAGGATATCTAGCTTATCTTCTTCTATAAATAGGGAGGCAAGGGTACAGCTAAAGGGATCTTTTTTCGAGAAATCCGGGGACACTTTGCCATTTTCTGCACTAGCTTTCTTTCAGTTCAAACTTGTATTCGAGCTATTTGTTTACTGTTTGTATCTATATTCAAGTCTTAGAGGAAAGCAATAATAATTGTTCTAACAGTGGACGTAGGCAATTACACAGAACCACTATAATTCTGGTGTTCTAGTTTCTACATTTAGTTTTGCATATATTCCTCTGTTTCAATTTATTTTCTTCATTAATCTCTCTACATAATTCTACTCAATGGTGTTAGTGACCAATTTTGGTGCTTTCAATATGAGTTGCATTCTCAGGATGTTAGGATCTGCTTTTTCGCTATTGGATTGAAGAAATCCCCAAAAAAAGATCCGAGTTCATTCACAAGAAGTTCATAGATTCTATTTGGAGTTTCGATCATTAACTCTACAATAAGGAGACCACGTACCAGATCAGCGTCCCACAATGCAGGTGTTAATAAGACCGCTAGCGTCCAACAAGTAGGACCCATCAATCAACAAGCTAATCTAAGTGTAGGGACTGCCACTGTCCTAAACCAAATGGAAGTTGTCACTAGAACAGAGTTCAATGAATTGATGAGAGAACTCGTGGAAAGTAGAAGACAGCTTAGCGAGAAGATTCAAGCTAACGCAAACCGCATGACCCAGCTTACTCAACAACAGAATCAAAATGTTGGAGGATGTACCGCTTTCTACTTCTTGTCTGATGGCTCTGCTTCGTCTGATGAACATCCCAGGCATAGACGCCGTAGAATTGAAAACATGTAAACAGGTGCAGCTGATCGATCCAACAGGGATGATCCAAGTTCTCTACCTAAAGCCATGGCCCCTCACTTACACTAGGGGATTCGCACTCAAGTTAGAACAGGAAACTCAGGATTTGGAGTGCGAGTGGAAGCTGGACGACCGGCTCACCTAGGTCATAACGAAGTAGGTCAACAGGACACACATTTGGTAGATCACCAACTGAGGAGGCACCAACCAGAACGGTCCCGTAGGACGGATTCCAACTTGCCACCTTCCATACAAACCCATACCTATTAGCTATAGTCAGACAATTGATGAGGGAAAATCAAGGCTTATCCAATGATGACTGGGGCATATCTAGGAGCAATACTCCATTGAAGGATACTGTCCTACAGGCTGAATACCCCAGAAAGTTTAGTATGCCGACTATTCTAGCCTATGAAGGGAAGGCTGATCCCCGACAACATGTAATGAGATATGAGTGGATGATGGATTCAGCTAGGGCAAACGATGCAACTAAGTGTAGATGTTTCTCAATGACCTTATTTGGAATCGTTACCGTGTGATTCACCCAACTTCCTCCATGGACTATCTCCGGGTTTGAGGAGTTAGCGATAAAATTTATGGAGTAGTTTAGGATTCGTATCACTCGTCCAAAGGATGTGATGTCTTTATCCAGTGTGATCCAGGCTCCGGCGGAGTCTAAAGGAGTATTTGCAGAGATTTCACATTGGTGCTACCGAAGTTAGCAACCCAAATGACCATGCTACTTTTATAGCCATGATGCGAGGAGTAGATCCAGATTCGGAGTTTGATGATTAGTTAGCAGAAAAACCTCCAACTTCCCTGGAACGTTTTTGTGCAAAGGTGAACCAATCATGAGAAGTAAGGAAACTAAGTGGACAAGGCGAGGAAGTGCATCCGAGCCTGGCAAAGAAACGGTGCAGAGCAACATTGTTGTAAAACAATCTAGTGCTAACTCTAGAAAGGTCCATGTCAATGTTCAAAATAAGCCAGAGCAGTCTAAAGGATCCGGAGGAGGATATCGTGGAAAGAAAAGGGAAGCCGAAAAGTTGAAACCAAGGATCCCAACTTGTAACGAATACACTCCTTTGAACGCATCTTTGAAGAAAATTCATCTATCGACTTGTAATACATTACAATATCGAAAGCCGCGCCCAAAAGAGTCCACTGAGGAACAAAAACGGACTGGAAATTGTTTTCGCTTCCACAAAATTTATGGGCATAATACCGAGGATTGTAGGCACCTCCATGATGCTATAGAAAAGTTGATTCGACAGAAAAAGTTATAGGAGTTTATAAAGAATCCGTAGGAAGGTAGACATGGGACATCCGACCTAAATCGCGAGCCGGTTCCACGTCGACTTAAGGAACTCGTTCGGACTGGTGGTAGATTAGTCATACGATAGTAGGTGGGCCTCACCCGGCATATAAGAATTGGCAAGAAATGGAGCGTTATGCTAGTTCCCTAAAGCATGCAGATTTTGAATGTTGTTCAAATATGAAAGATGGAACCTCAGCTAAACAGCAGCGAATGATGATAAATGATATATTGTTCAGGAGCAGAGATGCCGATTAGGTGGAGGCACCTACCATTGACTCGATGGTCATCTCGGCCGCGATTGGGCCAGCGTTTGTGAGAAAAATACTGATTGACTGTGGAAGTTTTGTTAACATCATCTTAAAAAAAGCATATGACCAGATGAAGATGGAGACAAAGGATCTAAAACCATCTAAAGCCCGTATTCATGGCTTTAATGGTGTGGCTACTGATGCAATGGGTTTTGTTTAATTGCCAGGTGAACTTGGGGGGCGCAAATCCTACCGTTCATTGTTTTGGATGCCGATTCCCCGTATAATGTGTTTCTGGGCCGACTGGCCCTGGCCGAATTTAGGGCAACTTCGGCCCCATGGTGTTTAACCTTGAAATTTTCGACGGATAAAGGATTTGGTGTAGTGCATGGCAATCAGGCAACTGGTCGTGCATGTTATGTGGCTGAGCTAAGAGAGGCCCAGTGAAGAGAGAAGGGAAAGGTTGTGGACAACTCCGTCCGCATCCGAGTCACTAAAAATCGATAAGTAATGCTCGAGCCTTGGCTCGGGCAACATGATCGGATCTATAGAGACATAGATCCAAGGGACGACGATGAGGAACCTAAAGAGGCAAAAGCGACACCGGCTAAACTGACGATCGACATTCCAGTCAGCCGCGATGACCCATCGTGGGTACTTAAGACTGGATTACAACTCAACCCCTTGACGATCGAGGATATTACTGATTTCCTCTAAGCGAATCTGGATGTTTTCGCTTGGACACATTCCAATATGTGTAGGATTTCTCACGCCATCACAAGTCATATGTTGAAAATTGACCCAAAATATGTACCAGTGAAACATAAAACGAGAGGAATAGACCCGGAGAGGTCTGCTGCTCTCAAAGAGGATGTGGACAAACTCAAAGCCAATGGATTCATCCGCGATGCCTTCTAACCTGAATGGGTTTCTAACACCGTACTAGCGAGAAAAGAAAATAGGAAATGGAGGACTTATGTTGATTATTCAGACGTGAACAAAGCATGCCCTAAGGATAGTTTCCCTTTACCTAGAGTTGACCAACTGGTCGACTCAACAGCCAGACACGAGTTATTATCATTTATGGATGCGTATTCGGGATACAACAAATCCTAATGCACACTCCACATCAGGAACACACTTTCTTTGTTATGGATGTCAGACTGTATTGTCATGTGGTAATGCCTTTTGGTTGAAGAACGCTGGAGCGACTTATCAGCGCTTAGTAAATTGGATGTTTAAAGACCAGATTGGTAGAACAATGGAAGTTTATGTGGATGACATAATCGTGAAATCATGGCAGTCAAACGACCACATTGGAGACTTAGCGGAGATGTTTGATATACTTAGATACTACGGAATAAAGATCAATCTGCTATATTGTTCCTTTGATGTTTCATCGGGAAAGTTTTTAGGCTTTATTGTCAACGCACGGGGAATTGAAGCTAATCTAGAAAAGATTCAGGCTATCCGAGACATACAAGCGCCTAGAACTATAAAGCAAGTACAAAGCCTGAATGGAAAGGTCGCCGCGTTGAGTCGATTCATATCCAGAGCGACCGACAAATGCATTCCCTTCTTTGATATGATAAAGAAAGGGAAGATAAATTTTGAATGGACGCCCGACTATGAAGATGTGTTCCAAGCTTTGGTAAGACATTTGGAATGTCCCTTGGTTCTGTCAAAGCCTGTAGACCATGAAGTGTTATATGTATATTTGGCCGCATCTTAGCATGCCATCAGTAAGAACTTGGTTCGCGAGAAGGATCAAATTCAAAAGCCAGTGTACTATGTTAGTAAACGTCTAACAGGGGCAGAGAAGAATTATCCTAAAATTGAGAATCTAGCCTACTATTTGGTGATTGAATCATGCAAGCTTCGTCCATATTTTCAGGCACACCCAATCAGTACTTATACCGATCAACCTCTGCGACAGGTGCTCCAACGACCCAAAACCTCCAAAAGGTTGTTAAAGTGGAACACTGAGTTGAGTCAATTCGATATCACTCACCTGCCACGGAGGGCTATCCAAGGGCAGGCGCTGGTGGACTTCATTGCATAATTCACCGTATCAAATGAGCCAAACAGTGAGCACGTTATTCCCCACATTCGATGGAAACTATACACCGATGGGGCATCCAACGACCGTTGTTCTAGGGCTTGTCTTATTCTTGTAACTCTCGAAAACCGATCGATTTGTTATGCTTTGAAGCTCAATTTCCGAGCTATGAATAACGAAGCCGAGTATGAAGCATTGATTGCTGGCTTATCACTTACCAGGGAACTTGGAGTAAATTCGGTTAAAATCTTTTGTGACTCACAATTGGTGGTGCACCAAGTGTGGGGAGACTATCAAGCAAAAGGGGTAGAGATTTGCCCCATACCTTGCATGGGTTCAAGAGTTATTGGCAAACCTTGAATATTATGATATTTTGCACATCCCATGTGAGCAAAATGAAAAAGTTGATTCATTGGCCAAATTCACAAGTACTGGTGACGCACAACAAATGGGCTTGGTTCCCGTCGAAATTTTACAATCTCCAAGTATAAACAAGATGGAAGTAGATTTTGTGCTAGAAACAGAAATTGAAAGGGAGTCATGGATAACCCCATTCAAACAATATTTATTACATGAGACTTTGTCCGATAGAAAGAACGAAAGATGACAAGTGGTTCGCAAAGCTTCATGATATATAATGAGAACAAAATAATGTATCGGATGGGATTCTCGGTTCCCTTACTTCGGTGCATCGCCCATGATGAGAGAAAACGGGTCTTGAAAGAAGTTCATGATGGAGAATATAGTGATCATACTGGGGACAGACACTAGCAAAAAAGATCCTTTGCTATGGATACTATTTGCCAACTGTAAATCGGTACGCTGCAGACTATGTAAGAAGATGTGACAAATGTCAAAAGTATGCAAAAATACCGAGAGCTCCGCCAATGGAACTCACACAAATGGTTAATACCTAGCCATTCGCAATATAGGGGTTCTATATAATCGGCTCCTTGCTAATTTCCTGAGGTATGCAAAATATGCAATTGTTACAGTCGATTACTTTACCAAGTGGGCAGAAGTAGAGCCATTTGCTACGATCGCCACCAAAAAGGTAATTAATTTGGTTGTACGAAACATCATATGTCGTTTTGGCCTCCCACGAACTGTCATCATGAACAACGAAACTCAATTTGAGAGTAGGGAATTTAAAGAATTCTACCAAAAATATGGCATTAAGAAAAGGTTTGTGGAAGTTTCTCATCCTAAAGCCAATGGACAAGTTGAAGAGGTAAACAAAATAATTAAGTCCATATTGAAAAAAAGTCTAGAGAAGGCCAGAGGCAAGTGGGTAGATGAGCTTCTGACAGCGCTATGGGCCTATAGAACCACTCACAAGTCCGTGACTGGTCATACTCCATTTACTTTGGCATACGACACTGAAGCTATTATACCCATGGAACTTGAAGTTCCCACTCACCGGGTAACTCATTATGATACTAGGACGAATCAGGATCTCTTACTGGAATCTCTAGACTTTGTTGACGAAAAACGTGAAGGAGCCGCTTTAAGGGCGGCTGCATATAGGCACCGGGTCATTCGTTATTATAATTAAAAAGTTCGACCAAGAACTTTTGATGTGGGTGATCTCGTTTTGAAGCGAATTTTTTCGATCCAGTCACATATGGATTCCACATGGGAAGGTCCGTATGTCATCGAACAGAAGCTTGGAGGCGGAACTTTCAAGCTAGTGACTGTAGATGGCATGACACTTCCCCACGCATGGAATAGCGAGCATTTGCATCGTTATTACACTTAGTCTATTTCTTTTGCATTTTAGTTGCAGTTATTTCCAGTATATGTTTATTTAGTTGTTCTTAGTTTTAATCATGTAATAAGGCAAATCAGTTTGTTCCTATTTGTTATGATCAATAAAGGATTGAAGCCATCTTTTCGATGAACTATTGACGTTCCTATGTTATAATTCCATGGAAAAAATTAAATTACATTATTGTGTCTTGCGTATGAACGCGCACACAAAATTAAAAGCCAGTCAATAAACGACTTTAAAATCTCTAAGTCCAAGAGTGTGGACTAGAGTACTCTGAGTCCCCAGAGTGCGGACTAGAGTATAAACGACTTAAAAATATCTATGTCCCCAGAGTGCGGACTAGAGTATAAACGACTTAAAAATCTCAAATTCCCCAGAGTGCGGACTAGAGTACTCTGAGTCCCCAGAGCGCGGACAGAGTATAAACGACTTAAAAATCTTTAAGTCCCCATGGTGTGGACTAGAGTACTTTGAGTTCCCATAGTGCGGACTAGAATATAAACGACTTAAAAATATCTTAGATCCTAGAGTGCAGACTACAGTACTCTAGTCCCCAGAGCATGGACTGGAGTATAAATGACAAAAAATCTCTAAGTCCCCAGAGTGTGGACTAGAGTACTCTGAGTCCCCAGAGCATGGACTAGAGTATAAACGACTTAAAAATCTCTAAGACCCCAGAGTGTGGACTAGAGTACTCTAAGTCCTTAGAGCGTGGACTAGAGTATAAACGACTTAAAAATCTTTAAGTCCCCAGAGTGCGGACTAGAGTACTCAGAGTCCTCAGAGCACAGACTAGATTATAAACGAGTTAAAAGTCTCTAAGTCCCCAGAGTGAAGACTAGAGTACTCTGAGCCCCAGAGCGCGGGCTAGAGTATAAACGACTTAAAAATCTCTAAGTCCCTAAAGTGTGGACTAGAGTACTCTAAATCCCCATAGCGCGGACTAGAGTATAGACGACTCAAAAAATCTCTAAGTCCTCGCAGCCCGGACTAGAGTGCTCCGAGTTCCCGCAGTGCGGGCTAGAGTACAAATAATTTTAAAAAACATCTAGTTCTCTGGAGCGTGGACTTAAAGTATTCTAAGTCCCCAAAGCGTGGACTAGAGGATTTGCGATTCCAAAAAAAATTTGAGTCATATGGAAGTGAACTTGAGCTTGTGTAACTCGCGAGATTTCGAATTTCGGCTACAAGTTATGCAGTAAGCTGAACAACGAGTCGAAAGAAAAGAAACAAAAATTTATTCAATAATCCAAAATAAAGTTCCACTGCAATTTCTCCTAAACTCGGAGCCAATGGTCTATTTACAATGACTATAAGAATAAATAGAAAAAACTACACAATTCAAACTTATTTGGGTTGTATAAGGTACCACCAGAAGTCTACTTTTTTGATTTCTTTTCCTTCCTCGGCTTCTCTGAAGGCTCCTAACCCAAGAGTTTCCTCTTGGATGCCTTGCTTCCTAGTGAGATGGTGCCCGGGGAAGGAGGAGGAACTTCCAATAGCCTGGTCTCGCCGTGGAGAATGACCTTCAAGGGCCTGTTCAGGGGATCATCCAGTTCCACCACTTGGGGCTCAGCCTTAATTTCAGCTTTCTTCTTCCCCTCTTCCATGATTTTTTCCTCCATGCTCAGTTTTGAAGTTTGTTCGGAGGAGGCCATTATTTCGACTTCATCATGTTTTTCTGTAGGTGAGGGGTTCTCGAGTTTGTCCTCATCGAGCACCACGATCATTTGAGCATCGGGTCCGGGGGCATTCCCAGTGTGAGATGCCTCTACCAATTTCTCTTCCTTCTCTGTGGCGGCATCACTCCTTAGAGTTGGTTCGGGGTCAAAATGGCCTACACGAGTTATAAAAGACAAATGGTAGAATACATTTATTGCCCGCTAAGAAGTGATGGTTATTTGAACTTTAAAAAGGAGGGTTAAGTACCAGTCACTGGCTGACTCTCGGCTGTTTTAGGAGTCTTGCTCTCTGGGATAGAAATGTGGATATCAAGCCCGGGTTTCTCTGGATCATAGCCAACAAGCCGTTCAAAAGGATTGAGTGGAGGGCGACCGGTCAACTGAGTAGAAGGAAGAAGTTGAGATTCAGTTTCGGATGGACCAGCAGCGTCGTCCTTCCCTTTTGATGAGGAGGAATTTCTTCCAAAGAGGACTTTGGATGCAGATAAGTCGGAAGGCTTGTTTCCTCTAAGCACTTCCTTCACAAGAGAATCCTCATCAACCTCCTCGGTGCCCAGCTCTACTAGTTTGATTTTTATCAAGATGTCTCATGCCTCGGCTAATGATTCGAGGTAACCCTCGCCTAGAAAAGATAGATCTCCGTGCATGAGAACCCGAGAATTGTATTCAGTAATAAGCGGATCAAATAGGCATTTGATTTCTTCTCTCCTAACTTCAGCAGCCGCCTCGAGGCGAGAATCGATTTTCGAGAGCGCCATTCTTTTACCCTCCTTACGGGTTGCGTCCTTCAGCGCTTCAGCTTTGGAGAGATCCTCATCAAGCTTTGTTTTAAGAAGTCGTGTAGCTACAATCTCATCACAATATCGTTGTGACTCCTCTTGAGCAGCGTTTTTTCTTATTTTTCTTTAAGGAGTAGCCCCTTTAATTCTTTATCTCGCTGAGCGAGGACATCCTTTTCTTTTTGGATGGAGTCCTTTTCTAAGGCTAAAGCACCACAGTGTTGAACTGCCTCATTAATTTCCTTTCTGTGTGTGGCCTCCTTGCTATTGACTACCTCAGCAGTATCTTTAGCGTTCTTTTGGGCGGCTTCAAGCTGAGATTTAACCTCTTCATCCTAGGATTTGATGATATCTTTATCGTGGATGGCCTCAAGTTTCAGGCGATCGATTTCATTTTGACGTTCCATAGAAACCTCTGAAACTTTTTCTGCCAAATGAACGAATGCATCGTGTTCGACGTAGACATCATTATTACAAGCAATGTCATTTTTCTAACATGCCCTGGAATAGCATGGATCGGAGGAAGAAATTTTAGTCCGTCAAAGCATATTTTTGGAAATGGGGCTTTAAGCTCAACTAGCTTTTCTGCTATTGATGGATCGTGTGCATAGGCTGAGGAAGTATGTCTAGCTGAAACCACAGACTTCTTACGAGGCTTGCGAGATTGCCTAGTGATTGATGAACCATAGTGTTGGTCGCGACGAGCTTCAGATTGAGACCCCCTTTAAGCAAATTTCTCCCTGCTTTGCTCTGGTTGAGGAGGAGGATGTTTGTGGTATGAAGAGTGGCTGTAAGTTTTCCTTCGAGACGACGATGAATCTCGAGGACGATAGTCTCTTTCGTTGTTGTCATCTCTATATCTGCGCCTACCGAACACCAAGTCTCGACTGCAGTGATGGAAGATAGAGGACCCGCAAAGATGGTCGAAGCCGTGTGTGTGTCCCATATCACCTGCACAGAAACCGAGAAAAGACAAGTTAGTGGGAGTTACATGATGGTCAAAACTTAAGTGTGGGGTGATGTGTGAGTGTGAGTGTGTGTCCTAGTATTTCCCTCCGACGGACTAGTTTCTTTATCTTTACTTATCGGAGTTTTTTCTCCTCGATGATGGGTTTGAACACCTAAGTCACCTCTCGCAGGCGAATCAAGTCTTAGGGCTTCTGTATTGTTAAAGCCGTAATCAAGCAAGTCTATAGGGATGGTAAGATCTGATAAGCCTTCTAGCGAGCCCTCTAAGTGTTGTAGAGACGGCTCTTTCTCAACCGGAGTAATTGTCACTTTCGAGGTTCCGCCCACTATTTTCTTTCCTAGTTTGTAGGCTAGTTTCTTTTTCCCCTTTGAAGGAGGAGGTGGCTCATCAATGCCAGGTGCATCAACCACCGGTTCTGAGACAGGGGTTATATTCTCACCAGGCACTCCTGGCACCCAGGCTTTTCTAATCTCACCCACTTCAGATGTGTCTAGGGCCCCACCTGTAGGGGGCATTGAAGGCCCAGCCTCTTCTTTACCCTTCTTCGCCACGGATCTGATTGTAGTGGCGTCGGATGGGAGACTAGTTCAACGACCGTCCACCAACAACCCAAAGTTTAAAAGTGACTCATTGGAAATAACAAATTTGATCTCCCGGTCTTCCAAGGGAGTAGCACAAATGGCCTTGATGGTCTCAGAATAACTAGCACCTTCGGGACGTGGGCTAATGCTTGTAAAAGACCGAAGGAAGTTTAGAAAGAATACACTTCATGCCTTAGAAAAATAGTGAATCAAAAAATGGAACTTACTCCCTCCTAGCCATCTTCTCATAAAGCCAGGGGGCAGCGTACGTAAAATCATTCCTGCTTATATTGGGTGAATTTACACCACACCTCCGTCAGGATCTGACACTTGTAGTATGGCTCAAGGAATATGAAAGATGGATTATCAGACCGTCTTTTATAACGATAGATATAGCGGATATCACCGGAAGTAGGGAGCCCAAATAGGATGCTCATAAAAGGAATATAAGTGCCATAGATGAACGCGTGACTATTGGGATGTAGCAATGTTGGGGCGATCCCGATATGCTGTAGCACTTCACGGAGAAAGATGTTGAAATGTGGCACGCTACCAACCCAGCACATGAATTTATTGCATGTTGTATATCCAACTGGGGCAGGTGAGGCTGATCTTGCCCCAATGGAACTAAAACGTCATCGAAAGGGAATCTGTGAATTATACACAACCGACGAAGATGAGCTTCTTCGATTTTTAAAGCTAGTGAATCGACAGGATCATCCAGGATGACTGCTCCGTCTATAACATCAATGTTTAGGCCAATAACTACAGCGGATGGATTCGGAATACCCTGTGTGGAGGTTGTTGGCGGATCCAAAGTACCTACTACCTCTTGTTGAGATCATGGATCAGGCTTATCGAAAACTGTTGCAGAGCCCAATTTTCTAGACATCTTTGAAGAGCAATGGATGTGGATAAAATCTTGTTTAAGTATACTTGAAAGACAATCGATATCAGACATAACGATGATAATAAATCCCCTCATGTTGTGTGTGAACTAGTGGATGACTTAAACGTGAATGCTGGAAAAGTTAAAAGTTTCAAGCACGAGTATGACGTGATAGAGTTTTAAGTGATTG
The DNA here is from genome assembly GCA_030765085.1 of Allium cepa. Lineage (NCBI taxonomy): Eukaryota > Viridiplantae > Streptophyta > Magnoliopsida > Asparagales > Amaryllidaceae > Allium > Allium cepa. The sequence continues at coordinate 252,537,765 of CM060943.1, forward strand.
TCCCCGGAGACTGTCATCGCTGACCGTCTCTGGTAGTTAATCATATGATTGGTATTAGAAGTTCTGAAATCAAGCGTCGGCATCATAGACTATGAAGGCTATTGGTTTCATATGATGAGTTAAATTTGCATTTAAAGCTATTCAAGCTATAGGGAGTTGGTTAAGATTAAGTCTTTTTTCTTATGTGTTTTATTACATGTTGTTGTCCGATATGCAGTGGATGATTGCGGAAGTAGGATATCTTAGTGTATTATGTTCAAGTTAGAACAATTATGGTTGCCAATTCCAAACCGCTCTCTCACTGCCTCTCTCTCTCTAGTCACCGAACGACAACACTCAGACTTCCACCAAACCTCTCCAGTTCATCATCCAACTGTCTCAAACTATAACGAACTACTTACCTAGGCTCCCCTCGAGTCATGACCAATGCCCATTATCCACTAACACGAGCCTAGACACTGAGCTACATTACACCATTCTGTATCAAACAACTCCCCACCAAATTATTGGCCGAACCACATATTTCCTATTTCCTACTCTAATTGTCGAGTGCCTCGCTTAACCTATGCCCACTACTCTTACAAACACCTACCTTCTCATGACACCACGAGGGATTATTATTCTCTCTCTCTCTCTCTCTGAATAATGATCTCCTAATCAAAGCAAAGAGACCAATTGCTTACTCCTACACTTATCCGACCTCGCTTCTTAAAGCCGTCCATGGCTGTTTCCTCCATGTCAAAGTCTACTCAAACCAAAAGCGCTTCATCATCAACGCCCAATCGTCTATTAACTGTGTTTCTCTCCTCTCGTGCTTACCACGCTAAGCCCAATTTCTATGTGGTTTAGCCCTCTAGTTCGAGTTCTAGAGAATAGGATTTGGGAATTTACAGTATTGTATGGAACCAAACTTATATGATAATTTAAGCACGATACAAGTGCTTCTTGAAACTTAGAGTCGAGGAAGGCTAGGGAATGTGTTGGGGAAGATGATTGAGAGTAGGGTATAGCAGTTCGAAAGCGAAACAGAGTCCTGGCCTTTTTTTAAGTAAAACTGATAAAGTGAAAATAATGAAGTAAAGATGGGGAGAGAAAGTAAGGCTTGAACTTATATATAGGGGGAGGGATGTGAACTGACGTTCTCCAAAGACCCAGTCACCATATCGATAAGGCAGCATGCCGATCCATATAAACCGAACGGTAATGACTTAGAGAAAAAACAAGTATTACTAAGAGAAGCTTGGATCTGAAAGATCTCCCATGGTTTCGCTTTTGAAAGGCAACATGGAACTTTGCCAAGAGCCAATGAGAAGTGGCAGTCAATTACTGGTCGGGATGGGCTAGCTTCTGAAAGTGAGGAATATTCGTTTTGTCAAAGCGCGTCATGTTGATTCACAAGATGCACTTTGGGGGTAAATGTTAACCAATCACTTGTTCTGGCTACGAAATGATAATTCTAGAGGTTTTGATTGGATCAAGACTAGACTCAAGCCAGTAACGGGTTGAAAATATATGAAATGGATTCAATCTGAGTGGTTTGGCCTATATACATGGGTCGGCCTGCATGCATGGTTCAGTCGAGGAAGGAGAGACGTGTGTCATTCGGTCTTGTGAGATGTCGTATGTCGCTCGGCCAATGAAAGACATTGATAGGAACTCAACATATATCGCTATGCTTAGAGGAGAAGTTCGTCGCTCGGTTGAGAGAGGATAGACAAGATCGTTTGGTCAATTATCGTTCGGCGTAGATTTGGTCTGGCCTTAAAAGCACATAGTCATTCATCACTCAACTGAGGGAAATATTGTTTCGTTCGGACTGGATAGCACGGTATATGTCGTTCGGTCCAGATGCTTCGGCACGCACTGCTCGGTCAAAGGAGGGAATAATGTGTTATTCAACCAAGGTGGTCGGAGCGCACGGCTCAGTCAGTATGGTTTGGCACGTGTAGTCGATGTATCTGGTTTAGTGTACTATGAGAGAATTAACCTATACATGGGATGAACAACGAAGTGAGAAGGGGGGTGTTGCTTTACTTCGAGATCCACCGAGAGTTACTCCGAGTCATTTAAGAGTTTGTTTCGAGGCGATTGCTCAATGACCACCGACTGGCCATATTTTTTTGGCATTCGTCGTTTGGCCAAGAATCACTGGGTGTGCCTAGTCCGATCGACTAGAGATTGCCATATATGAGCCGAGATACCTTGGTCCTAGGCCCGCACAGGATATCTAGTCTATCTACGTCTATAAATAGGGAGGCAGGGGTATAGTTAAAGGGATCCTTTTTTCAAGAACTCCAGGGACACTCTGCCATTTTCTACACTAGCGTTCTTTTAGTTCAAACTTGTATTCGAGCAATTTGTTTACTGATTGTATCTGTATTCAAGTCTTAGAGGAAAGCAATAAAAGATTTTTCTAACAGTGGACATAGGCAGTTATGCCGAACCACTATAATTATGGCGTTATTGTTTCTGCAGTTAGTTTTGCATATATTCCTCTGTTTCAATTTATTTTCTTCATTAATCTCTCTATATAATTTAATGCAAGGGTGTTAGTGACCAGTTTTGGTGCTAACAGCTTATTGTATTAGTTTGTGATAAAATGAGCATTATATGATTTTAATTTGGTAAAATGCAATAATTTTGCAAATTAATGCCAAATGTGATTTTTATTAATTTTAAATGAAGAATTTGGATTTATTACGATACATTTTATTTTATAAATAAAAAGGTTGGAATTTTGTTCTAAAATAATTTTTGGAGTGAAAGTGTTATTTTTAGGAGTAGTTGAATTTAATTGGACAAGAAAATAATTTTTGGTAAACGTTGATGTTAAAAATAGTGTTTTATGTAAAATAGAAATTGGTTTTAAAAAGTTAAAATATTTTTATATATTGTAAAACATTTTTTTGTGAACATATAAATTTGTTGTAAAATTTATTAGGTTTAATTATGTGTATTATGTGAGTATGTGGTGAATAAATGTGGAAATGTATTAACATATGGCTAATGGATATTGGTTCCAAGCCCAAATTCATTACTAGAAGGATCAGAAGAAATTGTACGTTCTCCTTTTTCCTTCTCATTTGCTTTTTCCTCTCAAGAACAAAACAGAGAAAAGAAAAAATGGACACCTCTTAACTCTTCAATTCTTGCTTCAAAATTTAGTGAACTCAAAGGCGAAATTAGCAAACCAACATAAATAATAGGTAATCAGAAACCAAAATCACAATTCATTTCATCAATTTCCTATTTTGAGAAAGATGTGTCTTAACTTTCCTTTTCTATGTCTGCATGTTATTTTTCTTGTTTCTACCAGTCATTGCTTTGGAAAGACACCATTTTGCATCATCAATTCGCTTAAAATCATGCTAAGGTGAGTTAAATCTCACAAATTATAACTTTAATGAGTTGTGTGTTGAAACTGGTTTAATTTGTGCTTACTGTAACAAGAGTTTGCTGTTTGAAAAGTTATAGTGCAAATATGTCCCATATAGCTTCTTCTTGTGCTCATATATCCTTGTTCTTGTCTTAAATCCATGACAGATTGTTTTCGGATTGTTATTCATGTGTTGTAGATTGAGTATGTCAATTTTCATAGTATAAATCCTGTAACTGCCTAAAAGCTGTGCTCAAAAATCGAATCAGAGAAGGAAATGTTGCTTCAGAATTCACGACCAAGTGGTCGACTAAACAACTATAGGGGTCGACAATAGGGTCGACCCAAACACTACATAGGTCGAGCCTAAGGTCCACCTATGCAGTATAAAGGTCGACCTAGCATTCGATTTTTCTACAAATTATTTTCTTCTGTTCGGTTGTTTCCATCTCTATTTCCAACGACTATTGTGATCTATTTTTTGATATTTTGGAGTGTTTCTGAAGGGTACAAAACTAATAAATAGGCAGCCAATATCTTGTTTGATTCGTACTCCGGATTGACGAGTTTTTGAGATGTTTTCTTATGCTAATTTTTAGTGTTTTTCGATGATTTCTGTGTTTTCGAGCACAGGTTTTCTAAAACAAATTTCAAAATGATTTTTTATAATAAAATAGATTTTGAAATAAATATTTTACAATATTTATAATTATTTATAAATTATTTTAAAGCAATTAAAAATACATTTATTCTCTATAATAAAGAGAAATTTTAAAGGAGTATTTTCCAAACGATTTCAAAAAAAGTTTTAAAAACTAGTTTTTTGAAAACGAAATATTTTCTATGTAAAATACACTATTTTGCACACTTCAAGCATAAGAGAAAGTGAATTAAACGATCTATTAAAACATGTGGTATAGGACATATGTTTTACTTTTTTGGTTAATTGTGGACTTGTTCGTTTGAAGCTATAGACCTTCGGGTTATTATTTGTGACTGCCATTCTTTGGCGTGTTTTGATTTATTGCAGCCATTCTTTTTCGTATTTTAAGATTTATAGTATCCTTTTTAGAGGCTATTTGTGATCGCCATCTTTTGGCATTTATTTGAGATTTGTGATCTCCTACTTTGGAGTTGTAGTAGATGAAAGCCATTATATTGGCTATTGTATATGCCGATGGTATGAGGCAATTATTGTGATTTAAATGATGTTGTTTTCTAGTGTGGCATTAAGTTATAGTTATTAAACTGTTAAGTGAGACCGTGTGATATAGGATGTATTGTTAACAATTTCGAGTTCCTATCCAAGAGTTTGTGATACATTCAGGAGTTATTGCCAATATTAGACGTTCGGGTCATCACGAGGTATTTGTGACTTTGGTCGCCACGAGGTATTTGTGACTTTGGTCACTATGAGGTATTTTTGACTATGGTCACCACGAGACATCTGTGACTTCGGTCACCATGAAATGGGTACCTATACATATATTAGTATTGGACACAAGGTTTGCACTTGCAGCATAGCTTTGGCTTGCAATCGGGGATTTGAATCCAATCCGGGCAATTTTCTGAGTTTTGAGTTTTATTTATGATTTCACCATTTTTTGGATGGCTATTGTATATATATTTATAGCTTAGATCTATATGAGAATTCATACATAAATGGTGATTTCATTTTTGAGTTTTGAACTCTTAACTGAGTTCCACGAGTTATGAGATTTCTAAGATTTTTGTGGTTTCCTTCTGAGATTTTATATGATTGTTCATTTGAATTCATATCATGAGTAACTTTTAAGAAGGAAACATTTATATTAAGTTGGTGTTATTCATGAGTTAACCTTGAGATATTTCAGTATTTTCCATTACCTGGATTCTGAGTAAAACTGTATTCATATCATTCCTTTCTATTAAAAAAATGTTTCCCTTATGAGAAAATATATCCTTTTTATCATTTGCTAATCTTCTTGTTCAAGTTAGACTTACCCGTATATTTATTTCTTAGGTCTTACCAAGTTGCAGGTTAGGTTATTAGGCTTTTGCTTAGCTGTTCTCTTGGACCCTTCTATCGACATTTTTGGATTATGCATAGTTTTTGTGTAGTTCATCTTGTAGTTTGATAACTTGACTTGGTTATGTATATTCTTTTGTGGGGACTTGATGTATGCATATATTGTGGTTGTATCACCACGTACAACATAATGTATTGTATTTGATGTATATGTATATATAACTGTGTTTGATGTTCTATGGTCTGTGTTCATTATTTATATTGTGTTTTGTTCTGAATAGATCCTGCAGCCACCATTGCTTTGTATCAAGCATATATTGAGTATATCAATCCACTATAACAGATAGAAGAGAAGAAAAAAATTAAAGCACCCAACCGACGTATTCAATACATGATTAAGACAAAGCTATGGATGGTCGCTCCTAAACAACTTTATTCTCTGCACTAGCAGATAGTATTACCTAGCAATACTCTTTGTTAGTGTGGGTCTCAGAGTAGGGCGTCACAACAATCCTTTGTTCATATGCCAATGGGCATAATAATCATTATGTGAAGTAATCTTTAATGTAGTCAAGGGCTTAAATGGCATTGAGAAAATAGTTAGTGCGCAAGTCTAAGTGCAAAGATAAGTTATATGCACATTCGTTATAATAATAGTCAAAGATACATATTTCGAAGGCATTATGCTATGCTAAGTTTATAGTCCAAGTCCTTATGCGCAAAAAGTTACAATTGTATCAAGAAACATCAAGTCAATTTAGGGTTTACACCTTTTTTAATAAGAGAAGTAGGGAAAGGAATGATTCGCCCCTCCTATTTAACCATAGGATTCGTATTTATAGAGGTGGCAGCAGGCAGTATGGCTGCCATGTGTCCTTCGATATGTTGTGTGAATTGCTGATATTATTTGTATTGCTAATATTGGACATTCTTTGATGTACCGATGACATTCGGCATTCTTCTGCATATTGACGACATCCGACGTCCCTCTTTATTTCGATGACATTCAGAATCCTTCTTTGTATTGAAATATTCGATGTCAATCTTCATATTGATGACATTCAGAATCCTTCTTTGTATTGATAATGTGCGACACCTTCATAACTATAGACATTCGATATTATTTATGTCCTTTGAAGTTCTACATCCTTTGCTGCTTGTAAAGCTCGAGACCACTTGCCGCTTCTCACGATATCTATTCCTCTTTACACACTTGACAACTTCTATAGTTATTGAGGCTTGATACCACTTCTTCCTTCATTCAATCCCGATAACACTAGTAGCTCGACATTCGTAGATATTCGATATCTTAATGTGATATCATTTCAATTATTAAGGTTTGATAACCTTTTTGTTATGCTCATGTTCGATACGTTCTGGGTTTGCCAACTTCTTTGAATTCGATACCTTCAGAGACTCACCATCCCTTCTTAAACGTTCGAAAACTTTGATTATAAAGGTTCGACATTTTTTTGAGGATGCTTGAAATCTGATACTGGTTACTAAATGCTTGATTGCTTTTTCTTCTGCACACTCGATATCTTGAATTTCATTGTGCTCTTTTTAGTGTTCAACACCTTTATTTGTTGTAACAATGTCGAAGATCGATATTTTCCTTGCTGTATGAGCTTTGCATCCCCTATGGCTTAATGACTCTATGTTAGATGCTTTCTTTGTTGTTGACTTGAAAGCTCAATATGTGATCATAAATTTATTAACTCGTTATGCATTTATAATCTCGATACACTTCGTCTAGATGCTTGTTGTATGTATTTGTAGTAACAATATTTTCCATTATTTCTATAATAGTCAAAAAAAATATGGATAATGTTTGCCCCCTCTTTGTATAAAGAAGATTTTTACACTTTAATTTAAAACTAAGTATATTCTTACTTTTCCTGCTCACTATTTCTATAAGATTTTTCTCTTCAACCTTGTTTTATTGAAAAACACAAAGCAAATGATGATGACCCTCATTATTAACTTTAAACTGAATTCTAGATAAACCCCTTTGGATTTGATAAAGACATGGATTGACTTGCCGTCTTCTTCGTATCAGAAGCTTTTGTATTTCAATGCAAAGTCAAGTTTAATTAAGAAGACCGGAGATCTGCACGATAGGAAGATCGTAAATTCAATTAGCCAAAAGACCAAAAATCCTTCTGGCAGTAATACGATAACTTCGTTTGAATAGAAGAGAAAAAATTCATCTAGTACTATCATCGAAATTTTACATGAATAGAAGACCAGAAATCCATCTGATAATAATACCGTAATTTTATCTAAATAGAAGACTAGAAATCCATCTAATAATAATATCATAATTTTATCCGAATAGAAGACAAAAAATGCATCTTGTAATAATACAAAAATTTTAAATGAACAAAAAAATAGAAATCCATTTGATAATTATACCATAACTTTATCTGAATAGAAGACCAATAATCCATATGGTAATAATATCATAATTTTATGTAAATGGAAGAGGAGAAAACCATCTAGTAATTTACATGTCAACTAAATAGGAGACTTGAAATTTGAGCAATAACGGTGATTCCCATTATGCACTACAAATTTTTTGACTAAGAGATTCCTAACTTCTCAAATGTCCATATTTGCACTGAGATCCTTAATTCTAAGTAATAAATACTTCTTTACCCTTCCTTTGAAGGTTGTCTAATTCTTAGCTTAGTGTCAAATTGGTCGTGCTTCATTACCCTTCCTTTGCCTCTTGTCACTCTTTGGGTGATGATTTAGCCTTTGATTCCTTTCGCCCTTTATCACTCTTTGGGTGATGTTTTAGGCATCGGTTCCTTTCACCTCTTATCACTCTTTGGGTGATGATTTAGACTTTGATTCTTTCTCCTCTTATCACTCTTTGGGTGATAATTTGGACTTTGATTCCTTTCGCCCCTTGTCATTCTTTTGGTGATGATTTAGGCTAGTAGGTGAGTTTCTTTAGCCATCTTAGGTAGAATCAAAGTTTGACCCACCCTCCCTCTAAGAGGAATTTCGACCAGGTGCTGTAGGCGGGACCGAAGGCCTATAGTGCTTTGCCCATGCCATCTTAGGCAGGACCAAAGTCTTACTATGATCTTCATCTAGGAGATGCTTTGACCAGGCTCTTGTGGCGGGGCCAAAGGATTTTCTTTCACCACTTGTTACTTTATAGGTAGTGATTTAGGATTTTGCTTATGGTCCCGTTCTTTCATTCGATTATCGACTCCATAGATATACTTGTCTTAATCTCTTTATTTATCCATTATAGGAATGTATGGTCTCAAATGTTTGGCATTCCATATTCTTGCTATTACATTTCCATTAGGTCGGTAGTCCCGTGTGGTTACTTTGTGGATAATGAGGGGTCCTTCTCAGTTTGGTCCAAGCTGCCCATCCATTGGACTTTTGGTATTTTCCAAACCTTTTGGAGTACCAAATCTTCTTTTTGGAATGGTCTTTCCTTAGTTTTGTAATTATAGTATTTTAATATCCTTCATTGATATATAGCTGCCAATATGGCCGCATCATTCGTGAATTCATTAATCAGGCCTAAGGATTTCTTTCATATATCTTGATTAAAGTTAAAATCATACGTGATTCTCCAGCGAGATGATATCTCAACTTCAATTAGAAGCATTGCTTCACATCCATATGTCAAAGAGATGGAGTATGGCCCTGTTGCAGTTTTTGCAAAAGTTTGATATGCCCAAAGAACAAGTGGTAATTCTTCCATCCACTTTCATTTTTCTTTGTCTAATTGCTTCTTAAGGATAGTCCTAGTAGTTTCATTGGCAGCTTCAACAGCTCCATTAGCCCAAGGATGAGCTACAAAGAAAATTTAATTATTCTGTTCTTGTTGTAGAATCTGCTAAACTCCTCGCTTCAAACTGATTTCCATTGTCAAATATTATCTTATGTGGTATCCCAAACCAGGTGATTGTGTTTTTAATAACAATTCATAGAACTTTTCCAGATGTTGTATTTGGTAATGTTCTGCTTCCATCCATTAGGTAAAGTAATATGTGGCTACCACCGCATACTTAGCTCTGTCCTTGGACAAAGGCAATGATCGAATTAAGTCAATTCCTCAGACGTCGAATGGCCATGGACTTAAGATTGAGGTTAATTCAATTGGTGGCATATGCAGAAGTACTAAAAAAATTTGACATTTCTCGCATCACTTTACATAATTCATCACATTGCCGGTCATATAGGACCAATAAACCTTGTCTTATGACCTTTTTGGCCAATTTTATGTCATTTAAATGGTCTCCACCCAATCCTTTGTGGGCTTCTCTCAACAATTTTGTGCCATTTTCTAAGCTAACACAGCTTAAGTATGGGAGTGAGTATCTCATTTTGTAAATTGTCACATCCATCATAATAAAGGTTAGAGCATAGTGTCTTATTTTTCTGGCTTCTCTCTCATCCTCCGGTAATTTCCCTTTTACCATGTGCTTAACAATAGGCATCATCCATTTGTTCTCATATTGGTTGCTTATTTTTGTACGAATAATTCTTTGCTGAATGGCATCATTTTCACCACCAATATTTTTCCTTCTTCCGCATGCGTATGAGCTTAGGATCTAGTCAATACAATTGCCTTATTTTTCAGCTCGGGGTTTTTCCCTCAATACTAATGCTTTTTTGAAAGCCTACCGGCACTATTTGAGTTTCTAGTGCTTCTCGTGAACTTGTCGGTTTGGCCAAAGAATAGGCTTGGAAAATTTTCCTCTATGTACTTGGTGTATTGAAAAATGTTTAAAAGTAAGTTAACATCTTTGGTATCTTTTTGACAAAGATCAATTTGGTATCTTTTGTTTGATATGTTAGATTCATTTGGTTAAACATCAATTAAGAATCGTTGGAATTTTTTATTTTTGGAATCTTCAACTGAAGTGCTAAGGCAAGTCCTGCCATATTCAGCTACATTATTGGTAGCGGGAAAACCTAACTTCATTGGATAATGCAATCGGTCTCCATCAGGGGTATTGATTATGTATCTAGTGCCAGCCCCTTTTCATTTGAGGCCCTATCAATAAATAATAGTCATTTAGGTTTTTGATCCTTCTCCTTTTCTGATTGCTCTTGAATGAACCATGTACATTTGTTAACAAAATCAGCCAAAGCCTGCCCCTTAATTACCTCTCGAGGATGGAACTTAATATCATGTTGGCTAAGCTATATTCCTCATTTTACTAGTCTTCTCGATGTCTAGAGTTTATTAGAAACTTGTTTAAGTAGAATTTTTTTAAGAATTTGATTGGGTGGCTTGGAAGTAGGACCTTAACTTTCACGCAGTGAGAATTAAATAGCATGCCAACTTCTCTATAACTGGATATCTAACCTCTGTGCCTTTAAGCCTGTTACTAGTATATTATACTAGAAGTTGATTTTTATTCTCTTCTCTAAAAAAATATAAACTTACTCCATGTATGAAAACCACCATTAGAGATATAAATTCTCCCCTTCTATTGGGTGAGATAGGATCAAAGGTTTCTCAAGATGATCCTTCAACTCTTTGAAGGCCCTTTGGCAATCCACTCTCGATTCAAAGTTCTTCTTTTTTTCCAATCATATCTAAGAAAGGGATGCACTTGTCGATGGCTTTAGAGATAAATCTGTTCAGAGCTGTCACTCTTCCATTTAGGCTCAGTGCATCTTTTCTTATTTTTGGCTCTACCATGTTGTTAACTGCTTAGATTTGGTCAGGATTAGCCTTAATCCCTCGAGCATTGATAATGTATCCTAGAAATTAACCAAATTGTATTCCAAAAGAATATTTCTATGGACTAAGCTTCATTTGGCACTTTCTTAATACCCCAACATTTCTTCGAGATCGTTTAAATGGATATTTTCCTCCAGGGCTTGATCAGCATATCGTCCACATGTACTTTCATATTTCATTCGATTTTTTTTCTAGGCATTCTATTTACTAACATTTGGTAGGTAGCCCCTGCATTCTTTAGTCCAAAAGGCATGACCTTGTAGCAGTAAGTTCCTAGTCTGTTATGAACACATGTATTTTCATCATCCGACTTGAACATAGAAATTTGGTTATAACCTAAGTATGCGTCTACAAAGGGTAAAAGCTTATATCCACTTGTGGTATCAACTAATTGATCCATTCTGGCTAAGGGGTAATAGTCTTTGGGATGCTTTATTATGGTCTGTATAGTCAACAAAAGTCCTCCATTTTCTATCTGGTTTCTAAACAAACAAAGGATTAGCTAACCACTTGGGATAGAGTGCCTCTTTACTGAATCCGCTCTCAAGTAGTCTTTTGAAATCTTCTTTCAACGCGTAAGTTCGGATTTTATCGAAATGCTTTTTCTTTGGTCAAATGGGAGCAATATTTGGATCTATGTTTAGGCATGGCTCATGACTGCTGGGTCTATTCCGACCATGTTTGAGTAGGTCTAAGCAAACACATTGTAACGACCTGGAATTTCACCGCTTTGATTAGTGAATATTTAATTAATTTTAAATATTCAATATGAAGGTTTTATAATGAAATAAACTCATTTTAATTAATTAAAAATGATGGTAAAAAAATTTTAAATTTTTTTTACCAAATTAAATAGTTCGTAGAGAAACAAAAAATGTGACCAAAGAACGTTTTCCGAAATTTCGACCTTTCGACACTGTTAAGTTGTAGGGAATTTGTTCGTCTTTGTGCACTATATGTACATATATATAAGTGTAATTTAACTAGATAATGATACACTTAGAAAGAAATTAGCTTATATTAGTAAGTGATGTGACAAGACATTGTTTTAAATATAATAAACATTTTATATAAATATATAAATAAAGTATTGTCACATCTTAGACTTATAATCATTAACCATAATTATCTCTTGTCACATCTTAAATAATAATAATTAAACTTATATATATATAAGAAAGTGATGTGAATATACATAATATATATATAAGAAAGTGATGCGACTAAACATAATAATTATATATATAAAAGAAAGTGAGGTGACTAAACATAATTATATATAAAAGGGTGACGTGATTAATAGAATTATGCATGTATTATAAAAAATTTGCGATGTGACTTGACAAAGTGATTAGGCGTGAAATCTTGCCTATAAATAGCCCATATGTTTATCCTTTTTTCCTCTTTTTTCCACAAAACTTTTCTTCCTCATTTCTACATTAAATGGAGTTTTCTTTTTTTTAAACCGTGTGAAATTTATTGGCTACAACATTTCAGTTAACTATTTTTTAAAATTCCTATCATAGCTATGTCAAAATACCCAATCTTTGAAAAGCAATTTTTCACCTAGAATTTCAAGTTCGAAATTACCCTTCTTCTTTTAATCATAACTTCTTCAAAACAAATCAAAAATGAGTGATGCTTTAATTGAAATGATGGGGAGAAGAAATTCTAATAACTTTCTCTTTGAGTCCATTTTGAAATTCCGTAAGTAGGTAGCCCAAAAATCAGTTGCAAAAAGACTTATTTTCGGGTTTATTATTGAGAATTTGATGTTTATCCAAAGTTGCTCCATCTTACCCAAAAAAGTCTCACTTCCTCTTCCTCTTAAGGCCGAGCCTACCTAGTGCATTCAGGGTTCAAGACTCCACCTTGTTACTTAGGAATGGAAGTATCGTGTCATATTCTAGTTTAGCGAGAGTTTGGATAGCTTTTGGTAGTAAATTCCTAATCTTTTGGAAAGAACTTTCCTTCATATGTTGTGTTAATCCTTAGCTTTATGTATGTTATATATATTTTGGATCTTGGCATGTTTGAAATGTGATGATAAGTGTTAATGTATGGGTTAGAGTTAGCACTAGAATGGATGTGTTATTGCAAAATTAGTAATTGTATATATATTGGTATATGTATACAATTTGTTGTATGAATGTGATGTGCGAATGAAAAGGGTTGAAAATGAACTTGACTATAGTCATGATGGGTTGAAAATAAAGTTAAAACTTTGTATGTAGTCGCCATGGATTTGAGGTCGGATTTGAAATCAAACTCGTTTCAAGAGTTTAAAGTTTAGATTTTGGTTAAAGTTTGTGTAATTGGTTTTAAGGTGTGAAAATTTATTAAGTATGTTTCAATCACTAAATAGTATGGTTTTAGTAAAGTGGCTTCACTTAAAGGTAGGTTAGAGCAAATTGTACTCATAACAACAGTCGCTATGGATGTAGTTCGAAAAACGTTTGAATTTCTATTTCAAATTTGTTTTACTTTGAAATTAGTTTATAAAGTTTTTCAAAATTAATTAGTAATGTTAAAAAATAATTAAGTTGTAATAAAATAAATAAATTAATTAAAAGGTAAGTAGCATTAAATTTGTTATTAAAAAGGTGATTGAAGGTTAATCATCACTTAAGCTAAGTTAATAACTGTTAATTAATTAATAAAGTTTTAATTAATGTTTTATATGGTTAAGAAGTAATTAAGTGATTAATAATTATTTAATTAAGATTAATGGTTAATTAATTACTAATTAATTAGTGATTATTTAATTAGTATTTAATTAATTAGGGTTTAACTCTTAAATAATTTGGTTTAACCTTAACCAAGTTGCATTAGTAAGTTAATTAGTACTTATCAAGTTCATTAAGCCTAATTATAGTTTAATTATGATTTAATCTTGATTTGAATTGGATTAATTAAGGTTTAGCTAGGATTTAAGCTTATTATATATACTTTTAACTTTACGAAGGTGATTTTGAACTAAACAGAATGTGTTTTATAATCAATTTTCTTTTTCAAAGTAAATCGATTTCGTATCAAATATTCTCTTATCCGGACCCTTAAGTAACCCATATGATTAGGATAATTAAATAACATCCATTAGTAGAACAAAACACCATTCTACTATAGTGTAAGTGACTTGATTGTGTGCACGTGTGTTAAGAAGATTGAATCTGCGTCCTACTATAAATTAAGTGAATTGTTTGGACATCTATTTAGCATGATAAATCACCATCCTATTGTTACTTAATTTGGACTTGTATATGCCAATAGTTATATTGACTTGTTATTCCCTGATTGGATATGAATTGCATTTACATATATGGTAGTTTATGTAAATAATTAATATGTAATTTGGGAATTGAACTAGAATTAAATGGTAACTTAAATTAGTATCATTGGGACTTCTAAGCCTTATTTGGAATTTATAAAGTATGGTTTGAATTTACTTTAATTCTTTAATAAATTTGAGGCTAAGGTTTTATAAATGGTTTATCGAGTAATATAATTCTTATAAAGATATTTATAAAGGATAACTTGTTTATAGAAAAAGGATTTCCAAACAAAAAAGGTTATTAAGGCGTTTTACAAATGATGTTTTGTAAATTATATTTACAAAAGATATTTTATAAAGGAGTACATAAAGGTTTATATAAAGTTTTTTAAAAATAGGAAAAAGGTTTATAAATCATTACAGAGATTTGAAAAGAGGATTATAAATTAACTTAAGGGTTTATAAAAGTGTGTAATAACTTTATTTTGAAAGTTATAAGTTTACTGAAATATGAGATGAGCTTTTGAAAAAGGAATTTTTGATAAAGGATAAGCGGAATGTTTTATTTGGGAGAAATGTTTGGATATTTAATATGGGATTTGGAAAGAAGAAAACTTAGGAAAGTTTGTAAATATACTAATACTGATAAGTTAAGTATATGATTTTGTTTCAAGGCTTTAAAGGTAAAATGTTTTGGTTATATACTTATATCGGTTAGATAAGTATATAAATGTTTCCAAGTATAAAGGAAATATAAGGAGTTTGGGAATAGTGTTTTGAAAAGATCGTGTGATTAGATTTTATGAAGTGGTGTTATAAATAAAAGAGACTTAATAAAGGCTTAGTGGATCCCATATGGAAATTAAATCATGATTGGATGTTTTTAATTTTATAGTTAAATTACCGACTATCAAAACTGAATCCGAAACGTAACTTTGGAAATATCTAAGAGAAAATGAGAATTATATGGTAGAATTACTGTTCGACGATGGAAGTTCTATCGGTTTAGAAAACCGTCGAACGAATTTTGAAATAAAAATAACCGCAAGCGCACGGTGTACAAATGTAGCACGTGGCGAATATGGGTCGATTCACAGGGAATTGTTGATTTTAAAATTCTATTCAATCAAATTAAACCAAAGTCGAGAGTGATTAGCAAAAAAAATGATACAAACAAGCAAAAGAAAATTGATAAAAATATGAGGGTGTTAAGACAATTTAGAGGCAATTTCCACTCTCTAGATCACATAAATCAACAATTTGAAGTTATGATCTCTCTTTTCTAGTCATTAGTGAATTAGTTGATGTGCTTATCATAAGTATGGTATATTTGTGCTATTAATTAGCTCAATATAAACCATCAAACTATAACACAACCACTAATACACTTTTAAATTTCATAAAATATGACAACAAAGTTGAAAGCAAAATCTAATTCCAATGTGTGATGAGTCAAGTGAGAATCCATCTTTTACCCAAATCGATGATTTTCAAATAACAACTTTTGAAATTGAAACCGAAAATCTTAATGAAGTTGTTGAAAACATGGTAATTGAATTGGATTTCAATTCTTTTAAGGATGTGGAACCAAATTTGAAATTCGATCTTCCTTTTCTTGATTTCGAAAATTTGAATACAACTACTTTGAATTTTGAAATTGAGACATGTAATAAAATTGTTGATAATACAACAAAGGAAGACGAATTTAATGAACATGAATTCTTTGGACTTTTCGAAAACGAGTTGTTAAATTATGAAGGGGAAGATTTACATCACCATTTTGATTTTGAAATCAATAATTTTGAAGAATTTTTCAATGACAAACTTGAATTTCAATTTGGTGAAAATAAACTTGAATTTCAATCACTTGTTTTATCTGCCCCAAAAATCATCGAAAACAAAACAACTCATTCAATTTTCAATAAGACGACATTCGTTTTTCCAAATCAACATTCAACTTCAAAATCTTTTATGGTTTGGTTTTTCGAGCTTAAGCTGTGTCTCGTATACTCGACGAGACAAATGAATCGGTTTTTGGAAGACCGTTTCATTTACTTTTTGACAATATACTTTCTGATCTCGTGTAAATACCGTTCGTTTTCATGTAAATAATAATAAACATCCCTTTCACTTGGGTTGACTGTGGGGACACAGTCAAAATCAAGTGTGGGGGGGGCTCATCTTCATTTTTTTCTTCATGGTTTATTTTTGCTTTAAAATAAAAAAAAAATCCCAAAAACAAATTTTCTTTTGATTTATTTTTAAAAGAAACACTATAAGATAAATATATGGTTTTGGCTTATTAAATTGAAATTTTTGAAAGTTTATTTATCTTAACAAAAATAAAAATTAAGTTTGATTATAAATAATAATGGTTTAACTAGTATATAGGAAAATTCATACGTGTTAATTATGAAGTACATCCTAATTGAAAATCTTTGTTTTAAAAAGTGGTTGATTTAAAGTAAAGGATATAACATTTTTTTGTCTTCCAAGTTAAATGGTGCTAAGATGATTTTGCAAAACTCTCTCTCTCTTAAAAAAATATATATATAAAAATAAAAAAATGATAACCTCCAAATATTCACTCTCATTTAAAAGTCCTCACGGTTATGCATGGGTGAATTACTTGGAATTTTTGATTTTTTGCTTTCATACTCATTTAAAAGTCCTCACAGTTATGCAAGTATGAAACACATGTAAAAAAAACAGACTTAATAAAAACCACCTACGGTCGATAGGTGTATGCACGAAAGTGTGTGCACTCGCCATGCTCTGTACTCCCCTCACATAAGCCCGAAAGGCAGTGCATGGGTGGTATATCTGGCCTCAGTTTACCTGAGCTAGGTGTGTAATTTTTCTTGCAAATAATGAGAGAGCAAGCAATTGAAATCCTAGCACTATTTTTTTACTTATTTGATTTGATTTGTTATTGAAAAGAAATGAATATACCACTTTGGTAAACTCTGATAATCAACTATGGATCCATTTCATAGTTACACTATGTTATTAACCAAAACAACGAGTTAAACTATAGTCTATTTGTTATGATAACTTGATTTTTGTTGGAAATTTTGATGAGTAAGTAACATAAATTTTCAAGATAATAGCCAAAACCTATATTTAACTTATTCGTGCCAATTTAAAAATAAATCCTTCATTTGTAAATATTTTCAAAATTTTGCATTCATCTCTTTGTAAATAAATCTTGCATTTTGTAAATATTTTCATCCTGCACTTGGATTTTGTGGGTAGTATCCGCTGAAAACCCTCACGAGACAACACTCGTCCTACTGGGGACACCCAGAGGTTTAACGGCTTGTTGCATACGCTCAATGCAATCGTGCTTCCAACGAAAACGGATTTATCTTAGTTTCCCTTTATTCGAGGACGAATAAAAAGATAAGTGTGGGGGTATTTGATGTGCACGTAAATGTGCATATTTTTACCACCATATTTATTCTTTTTAAATTAAATAAATGATCATATTGGGTACTTTAACTTGTTTAAACCAAAATTCATATTATTTGAAATTGTCGCATGTTCATCTTCATCCAGGGGCAAAATGGTCATTTTTATGCCTATATTAATTTGAGAAAATTTAATTGGAAATTTTTATATTATTTTGTAGGAAAATACACTCAATTACAAGTGGGTTCATGAAGGAATATGCATGCACAAAATGAATACAAAGGAATGAAGATGGAAATAATTCAAAGTGAAGAACATGGAGGACCCCACCTACCCACTACCTAATGTACAAATTAAAGGCTAATGCACATGCTAAAAGACATTTAAAGCTTCATGTACATTTAAGTGGAGGATTATTAAAGCTAATGATAACTTGGCCACCACACTTCCTCCAAGGGCATTTTGGGTACTCCCCAAAAATATGCATTAGGGTTTCTAATTTGTATAAATACCCCTTATGTTTCATGTAGCCATCTTCCTCTTAGTGAGTGAGTTTTAGTTTAGAAAATAAATGAAATCTCTCTTTTTCCATGGCTACTTAGCCATTTCTTCTCTTATGTAATTCTTTTCTTTTATGCAGTGTTAATTATTGTTTCTTTTTAATTACATGTTCATTTCCTTTTATGCAAGTAGTGTAGATTTTTCTTTATGCAATTAGAATAGTTTTCCATTTTACTTTGCTCTCTTTTCCTTTTCTTTTTCTCTCATGTTGCAAGCTACACTTGTATGGATGAATGTTGGCACTGTATTACTACCTGGAGGGCAGTGTAGCATTTCAAGATGGACTTTTATTTAGAAAAGTAAAACGTAGCCTCAAGCCTCGTCACTTGGGAATGACTAAAATAAGAGATATGCAGTAGGGCTATGTAGGTCGCACCAATTAGGGTATATCATCTCCCTTCTAGATATATACACGATCATCAATGAATTCAGGTATGTGGGAGCGCTCTGTTAAAGGTTGCAAAGCAACTGGGGTGATGATATATTTGGTCAGCAAGGGGTAGGTTGGTCCTGTGTTAGCAGGGGTCATTAGGTACGACCTCGACACATCTTTCTCGAGGTGTGCTATAGCAGGCGGTATCCCAGTAGCCCATTCATTAGTTAGAATCCATTCCCCAATACGTGCCATACGTTTTTTACTATAGGGCCTAGTATTTTGGAATGTGAGATGCAAGCGTTTCAACTATTTCATCTATTTACTTTAAGCCTAGACACTACGATAATATGACTGGATTTCAATGTAAAATGTTTTGGTTATAGTAATGTAAAAATCCATCTATCTTTTTTAGCATTGTGGTCCTACCAGATACCCTTTGCTTGAAAGGTTTTCAAATGTAGAAATCGGTTTAGTTGTTAATTGTTATCGAGTTTTACTCACATTGGTTTACTAGACTGATCTGAGCATTATTCCATGTATTGCTTGGGTTAGACCAAGCATGTTTTCCATTTTAGCTTTAGATGCTTTGGAGCTATGGAGTTGAGTTGGAGGCCCAGAACATACTCTCGTATTTTGGATATTTTACTTTGTGTATGTGTTATGTGTAGTTTGTTTGTTATTGTAAGAACAAGTGTTATAACTGTCCGACTCTGATACGTATATGTATAAGAAAAGAGGGTCTTAAATTTTGTAAAGACTTGATTATATTATATGTTATTCCATTGCGTTATGAGACTGTTTTTGTTCCTAGTTCTTCTATCCTCTATCTCCTTTCTTTCCCCTGATAATGTGTCTTTTTGACACTTAGTTGTTCGGCATGTTAATATCGTGGATATATTTATGTCGACTTTTAAGGTTAGGAAAGATGGGTCATTGCAATGTGGTATCAGAGCTGAAGCTTAAGCGAGAACCTTGGCCTTGGTGGAGTTTTACTCATCAAATATTTAGTAAGTGACACCCTTGGATGAGTTTGAGTGTGTATGTGTGTGTGAGAGAGAGAGCACATATTTGTTATAAATATAAAAATGTTTTAGATTATGTTGTTTGATCTATTGAGTGGCTTAAGAATTCTGGTCGATGCGTTTGGCCAATGTTATCGATAAGGATTTCCTAAACACTTAAACAAGCTTAATCGACACGGTATTATTTTGAAATTGGGTAAAAGAAATAAATTTAACTAGAATATATTTTATACATAAAAAAAGAATGATTTTCAAAAATAGTGTAGTATAGTTGGCTAAGATATTAGGAGATAATAATAGGTTATTATTATCATTTAAGGCTTGTTTAGTCATGTACGTCCAATTGAGCATTAACTATGGTTAGTGTGTATAGAAAGTTTCCTTTTTAGATATAGGTTGGGTAGATAAGGATTGGAAAAAATATGGCAATGAACACCTTGTGACTTAAGTTTCACAATTTATCTATAGGGCATTCGATGTTAATGTTGAGGTAGAATTGATTTAAAAGTTAGAATATTTTGAGACAAATATTTAAAATGGTTTAATAAAAGTGATTTATAAAATGGTTTTAAAAAAATGTATCATTTAAGTTGGAAGAATTTAGGTTGAAAACTTGAGAACCTAAATCCTGATGCTTTTGTAAAAATGATTTTCAAGATTTTGGGAAAATAATAATAATATATAAAACTAGTTTGGTTTAAGTATAAATTTTTGGTGATAAAAGTGTAAGTAAGAAGTGTTATTTTTGGGTTAGGACGTGGAACAAGTCTTGATTGTTTTTTGATGATCGGAATAATCTTCTATGTAACGATGAGATGTTTTCCTAGGTGAACGTTGTAGTGCACTTAGTAAATAATTCTTTTTATCATTGCACAACCCGAACGAACCCAAAGTAATTTGGAAATAGATGTTTTGTTGGAAAAGGTGAAGTATTGTTCCAAAAATGAGTTTGTGAAACAAAAGGAATATTTTTTACTTAACTAGTTCGAGTGGCTCGAAAATAACTTAAAATTGGGGAAGGAATGTGTTTAGATGGTAAACACTTCTCTTGAGTATTAACGTTTTTGGTAAGGGAATGTAGAATACTGTTTAGTAGTACACAGTTCCTTAGTATAATTTTAGAGTTACTCTGGCTATAGATATATATTTCTATGATTGGAATATAGAGTTTTATTTGAAAAAGTTTTGAATAAAAGCCGAGTATTTGGATCTTGAATTTTCTTTGAATGATAAATTTGAAATGGAGTAATGGAATCAGATAAGGATATATGATCTTAGGATGTAGTGGAATAGCAATCAAGTCGAACTGGTGTAATTTATGAAACGTTTTCATGAATGATTTAGTGGAAATAGGATAGGAATTAGGGAGAACAAATTAGTAAGTGTGTGGGGTGGATGTAGATCATTTCTCTTTTTCATATAGTTTTGATCCAAGATTCGATTACATGACTTTGAGGTGTTTGCACCATTTCGAATAAGAATCTATTGCTCGACCTTTGACAACGAGCACTTGATGATGAGGGTTCTTGGTGTAGGACCAAAGTATTTTATCATAGTTACAACTATGTAAGGAGAATAGAGGATCCAAATCAAAAAGCTCGATCGTAGTCCGCACTAGAGAATCAAGTGAGCGATACTAATTCGAAAGGAAAGATATGTATTAGAGCTGCGATCGAATCAGATTTTGTGCAAGAATGATCTACGTACATCATACGAGCTGATTTATAGTGCTAAGTGTTTTTGATGCAGTTCAGGCCAGAGAAGGGATAAGTCGTACACGACTTAAGGAAGAGTTAAGTCGTCCACGACTTAAAATGGAAGCTATAGGTCGTCCACGACCTAAGGAGTCATGTGAGGGGGAGCTGCGAGTTAATGAAGCGGTCTTAAGTCGTCTGCGACTTAACAAAGCTCGGGGGACAGAGCTACGACTTAACAAGAATGATGAAAAGGAGTTACGACTTAACAGGAGCTTAAGTCGTTCGGGTTTGACGAGTCGCACACGATCCAACGACACAGCTATAGGTCGTCCATGACTTATCAAGAAGCAGAGAGAAGTTCCAGTAGTTGAAGGCCTTAAGTTGGTAACGGGTTATGACTTAACAAATCACAACCTAAAACATCAGGACGCTATGAAGACGAAGCGCATGAAGGCCTTAAGTCTTTGAAGGTTAAGCCGCTGCCGGGTTATCTTCAGTAGGTCGTTCATGACCTATGTTGAGTCGTTGTGTTGTAAATAATAGGTCGTAAGTCGTTGTATCTTTAGTCATTAAATGTTGAGTTGTAAGTCATTTGAATCTTGAGTCGTGACGTTATATTGTAATTTTTTTGTATTTTCCTTGAGTCGTTGCATTTTGAGTCGTGAGTCGTTAGGACGTATACGACCTAAGTGTTGTAAATAGGTGTTGTGTATAGCTGTTTGAGTCGCTGTTGTTAAGTCGCGCAAGACTTAAGTTAGGTCGTGAGTCGGAGGTGTCAAGTCGAAAACGACTTAAGGGTCAGGTTGTGAAATGCTATAAATAGAGAGTGTGTTGTACATTTTGGGTTGTTGATTTTTGAATAAAATTCTTGTTGATTGCTGTGTGCTTTCATTTTAAATTGGTAGTTGAGTGTAATCTCCTATCTCCACTTTCGATTATTCGAGTGCCCTCGAATCAACGATTGTTGAAGCCGATTCGCGGAATCAAGTGCGCATGATCAACGCTTGAAGAATTGAAGATCTTCTTTCACGGTATCGTGCGCGATCAACGTGACGAGGATAGCTAGAATTTGGTATCTTTGTGATCAACGAATTTGGGCATTTCAGTATCTTCAATCCACCGTTTGCTACTTTCATCGATCTATATCGTTTTGTTAATATCCACTGCGTCAATTTTTTGGTATCAGAGCTAGACTTAGCCAATCATAGCTAAGCCGAGTCTTAGAGCCAAGGAGTTTGAAGTTGGTGTTCATCGTGTTCATCTTGAAGTTGCAACAAGTTATAAGCTTTCGATCCAATTCATTTTGGATCAAAATCCGAAAAGTTGTTTGAATTTGGCCGTGAGATTTTTGCGCGCCAAAGTTTGAAGAGTTTGAAGTGCTTGAGTTGAGCCGAGCCTTGTTAGAAGCCGAGCCGACCTAACCTTAGGTCGTTGCTATTGCCGAGTTAAGTGTTTAAGCCGTAACCTGTTGTTCAAGTTTGAATTTGATTTGTTGAAGTGTTTGTGTTGATTCAATCATGCCACCAAGGAGAGCTAATCGTCATCAGAATGTTGAAGCGTTGTATAGAAGAGAAGAAGCCGAGCAAATGGAACAACGCATTAATGAGAAATTTGATGAAGGCATTGGAAAGTTAGAGAAGTTGATGAATGATTTGAATCAAAATCAAAGGAGGAGATCACCAATCTCGAACCATGGAGGAAACAGAGTTTCGCCATCGGTTACGGAAGCAACGAGGGTACAACCGCAATCTTTTAGAGAAAGAAGAGAAACATCAATTTCGTCAAGAAGAGATCACCATGACTATGGACATGAAGAGAGGAGAACTCCACGTGAGTTTGAAAATGAATCACATCCCGATATGGATAGACAGGGTAGGACCATGCATGATTACAGAGATGAAGAAAGACGAGATCGATACAGACATACGTTTGATTTTGATGTAGATGAAGATCGTCGATGGGAATCAGTTATGAAGATGGAAATTCCAGAGTTCAAGGGTGGAATGGTAGCTGAAGAATTTCTTGATTGGTTGTCTAATGTTGAAGAGATTTTTGACTTTAAAGAGGTTCCTGAGCATAGAAGAGTGAAGTTAGTTGCTACTAGGTTGAGGGGGAGAGCTTTGGCATGGTGGCAGCAAACTAAACTTACAAGGGAGAGAATGGGAAAGTCAAAGATTGAATCATGGGAGAAGATGAAGAAGTTGATGAAGGCTACATTCTTGCCTTACAATTATCTATCACTCATGTATTTGAGGTTGCAGAATTTGAGGCAAGGGACGAAGACTGTTAATGATTATGCTGATGAATTTTATCAACTTATTGCTCGAAATGACATTATGGAGACAGAGGAATAGTTGACTGCTAGATTTGTTGGAGGGTTGAGGATACAGATTCAAGATATGGTGAATATGTTTGATCCTAGATCTGTAGCAGAAGCACATCAGAAAGCGTTGGCTTGGGAGAAGCAGGGAAGGCGTGGAGGTGGTGTGTTTACTAATTCCAACAATCAAGTGAAGGGTGTTAGTGGAAGCTCTAATGTTCCTAAATCTATCAGTAAACCAGTTGTGAATGAAGTTGCGAAGACGAAGATCAACAACAGTTTCAAGTGTTACAATTGCCAGGAAGTGGGTCACAAGAGTAATGAATGTCCGAAGCCGAAGAAACGAACTATGATTGCTGAAGTTGAAGGTGAGGATGTTGATGAAGGTTATTCTAGTCCAGTTGAGGAGGATGAACAGAATGTTGCGTCAGGAGATGAAGGATGTAATCTAATGATGAGGAGGTCTTGTTTAATACCGAAGCAAGAAGAAGAAGCTAGTTGGTTGAGGAGTAACATCTTTCAGTCAACATGCACTATTCTGGGAAAGGTTTGTAAGTTTGTGATTGATGCGGGAAGTTGTGACAATATTCTTTCTACTGAAGCCGTGAGAAAGTTGAAGCTGAAAACGGAGAAGCATCCAAATCCTTACAAGTTAGCGTGGTTGAGAAAAGGAGGAGAAGTGAAGGTGGACAGGTGAGTTCGAGTTCCATTTTCTATTGGGAAGAAATATAAAGACGAGATATTGTGTGATGTCGTGGAGATGGATGTTTGTCACTTACTTTTGGGAAGACCATGGCAGTATGATCGAGCAGTGCAACATGACGGTCGGACCAATAGCTACAGCTTTATGTTTGAAGGAGTTAAGATCATTTTGGTTCCAAAGAAGAGACAACAAGAAGAGAGCAAGTCAGAGGAAATTGAGGAGCTGAAGTCTTTGTTGACTTTGAAGGAATTCATCGAAGAAGTAGAGGAGAGTCCAGAGGTGTTTCTGTTGGTTGGACACGAAGCTACTGAATCCGTTGAAGTTCCAAAAGAAGTAAAACCGATATTGGAAGAATTCAGAGATGTGTTTCCTGAAGAGTTGCCAACGGAGTTACCACCGTTGAGAGATATTCAACATCAGATTGATCTTGTATCAGGGTCAGTTTTACCTCATAGACCACATTACAGGATGAGTCCTAAGGAGCATGAAGAACTGAGAAGGCAGGTGGAGGAGCTGTTGGAACAAGGGCGTGTTCAGGAGAGCTTGAGTCCTTGTGCAGTGCCAGCCTTATTGGTGCCAAAGAAGTATGGTTCGTGGAGAATGTGTACGGATAGTCGGGCTTTGAACAAGATCACTGTGAGATACAGAATTCCTATGCCGAGGTTTGATGATTTGATAGATCAGTTGAGTGGAGCTGTTGTGTTTTCAAAGATTGACTTGAAGAGTGGATACCATCAAATTCGTATTGGACCAGGCGATGAATGGAAGACTGCTTTCAAAACCAGGGAAGGTTTATACGAATGGTTGGTTATGCCGTTTGGTTTATCGAATGCACCGAGTACTTTTATAAGAGTGATGAACCAGATTTTCAGACCATACATTGGAAAGTTCATGGTTGTTTACTTTGATGGTATTTTGATCTATAGTGGAAGTATGGAAAAGCATGTCCAGCATTTGCGTGAAGTACTGTTGATTCTACGACAGGAGAAATTTTATGCTGCAACAAAAAAGTGCGTGTTTATGACGGACAGTGTTTTGTTTCTGGGATATGTTCTATCAAAGGAAGGAATTCGAGTGGATGAAAGTAAAGTAGAAGCTGTCAGGAGTTGGCCACAGCCAAGGACAATTACTGAAGTGAGGAGTTTTAATGGATTGTTATCTTTCTATCGAAGATTCATTCCACATTTTAGTAGTGTGATGGCACCTATAACCGATTGCATGAAAGGGAAGAAGTTTGAGAGGTCAGAGGAAGCAGGGGTTGCTTTTGAGAAGATCAAAACACTATTGACGACAGCACCAATTCTAGTTTTACCGGATTTTCAGTTGTTGTTTGAATTACATACTGATGCATCGAAGGTTGGGTTTGGTGGAGTTTTGAGTCAGAAAGGAAGACTAGTTGCTTATTTCAGCGAGAAGTTATCTGGAGCTAAGTTGAGATATAGCACTTATGATGTTGAGTTTTACGCAATTGTTCAAGCAATAAAGCACTGGAGACATTATCTGTTTCAGAAGGAGTTTGTTCTCTATACGGATCATGAAGCTTTGAAGCATTTGCAAGGGCAGGATAAAATTTCATCTAGGCACGCTTCATGGGTCGCGTATTTACAACAGTTTACTTTTGTTGTTAAACACAAATCAGGGGTGACGAATCATGTGGCTGATGCATTGAGCAGGAGGAATCATTTGTTGACGACAATGAAAGTTGAAGTGACAGGGTTTGAACTATTGCCAGAGTTGCTTGAAGAAGATCCTTACTTTATGAAATTTGTTGAGAAAGTCAAGGATGGGAGTACTAATGAATTCATGTTGGTAGATGGGTTCTTGTTCAAAGGGAATCAATTGTGCGTACCAGAAGGTAGTTTGAGAATGAAGATTATAAAGGAGCTACATGAAGAAGGACATGTGGGTAGAGATCGAACATTGCAGTTGATTTCTCAGTCTTATTATTGGCCGTCAATGAGAAGGGAAGTTGAAAGTTTTGTGCGTAGATGTCATGTTTGTCAGGTTTCGAAAGGGACAACTACAAATGCGGGATTGTATATACCGTTACCTGTTCCTACAAAACCATAGGTAGACATTAGCATGGATTTCGTGCTGGGTTTGCCGAGAACTCAAAGGGGGAATGACTCTATATATGTTGTGGTGGATCGTTTCTCGAAGATGGTACATTTTATTGCTTGTAAGAAGACGGCGGATGCTGTTCATGTTGCTCAGTTATTTTTCAAGGAGATCTATCGACTTCATGGATTGCCAAAATCTATTGTATCAGATAGGGATACTTGTTTTCTGAGTCACTTTTGGTTAAGTTTGTGGAAGATGGTGGGAACGAAGTTGAACTTTAGCAGCGCTTATCATCCGCAAACAGATGGACAGACAGAAGTTGTTAACAGATCATTGGGGAATTTGTTGCGATGTCTTGTGAAGGATAATTTGAAAAGTTGGGACATGAAGTTATGCCAAGCAGAGTTTTCACATAATCATGCGGTTAATAGAAGCACAGATTACAGTCCTTTTCAGATTGTATATTCAAGTTTGCCAAGGGGACCGTTGGATTTGGCGGTAGTACCACAACCGAAGGGGACGATTAAACGGGCTGTTGATTTTGTTGATGGGTTGACCGAATGTCATAAGATCGTTCAGGAACGATTGGAGAAGGAAAATGAGAAGTATAAAAGATCCGCAGATCTGAAGCGAAGAAGTGTTGAGTTTAATGAAGGAGATATGGTGTATGTTGTGTTAACGAAGGATCGTTTTCCAGTAGGCGCTTATAACAAGTTGAAAGCCAGAAAAATTGGTCCTGTAGAAGTTGTGAAACGGATTAATGAAAATGCTTATAAGTTGAAGCTGCCGGAGGATGTGTACGTTTCTGACGTGTTTAATGTTAAGCATCTTGTACCATATTATGGGAATAAACAATCCGATGTGGAAGAATTTACAAATTCGAGGACGAATTTTTCTCAACCTGGGGAGGATGATGTAGTTCAGGCTAGAGAAGGGATAAGTCATGCACGACTTAAGGAAGAGTTAAGTCGTCCACGACTTAAAATGGAAGCTATAGGTCGTCCACGACCTAAGGAGTCATGTGAGGGGGAGCTGCGAGTTAATGAAGCGGTCTTAAGTCGTCTGCGACTTAACAAAGCTTGGGGGACAGAGCTACGACTTAACAAGAATGATGAAAAGGAGTTACGACTTAACAGGAGCTTAAGTCGTTCGGGTTTGACGAGTCGCACACGATCCAACGACACAGCTATAAGTCGTCCACGACTTATCAAGAAGCAGAGAGAAGTTCCAGTAGTTGAAGGCCTTAAGTCGGTAACGGGTTACGACTTAACAAATCACGACCTAAAGCATCAGGACACTATGAAGATGAAGTGCATGAAGGCCTTAAGTCTATGAAGGTTAAGCCGCTGCCGGGTTATCTTCAGTAGGTCGTTCACGACCTATGTTGAGTCGTTGTGTTGTAAATAATAGGTCGTAAGTCGTTGTTTCTTGAGTCATTGAATGTTGAGTTGTAAGTCGTTTGAATCTTGAGTCGTGACGTTATGTTGTAATTTGTTTGTATTTTCCTTGAGTCGTTGCATTTTGAGTCGTGAGTCGTTAGGACGTATACGACCTAAGTGTTGTAAATAGGTGTTGTGTATAGCTGTTTGAGTCGCTGTTGTTCAGTCGCGCACGACTTAAGTTAGGTCGTGAGTCGGAGGTGTCAAGTCGGAAACGACTTAAGGGTCAGGTTGTGAAATGCTATAAATAGGGAGTGTGTTGTACATTTTGGTTTGTTGATTTTTGAATAAAATTCTTGTTGATTGTTGTGTGCTTTCATCTTAAATTGGTAGTTGAGTGTAATCTCCTATCTCCAATTTCGGTTATTCGAGTGCGCTCAAATCAACGATTGTTGAAGCCGATTCGCGGAATCAGGTGCGCTTGATCAACGTTGGAAGAATTGAATATCTTCTTTCACAGTATCCTGCGCGATCAAAGTGACGAGGATAGCTAGAATTCGGTATCTTTGTGATCAACGAATTTGGGCATTTCAGTATATTCAATCCACTGTTTGCTACTTTCATCGATCTATATCGTTTTGTTAATATCCACTGCGTCAGTTTTCTAGGATAGGTCGATGTGTAATTTTGGGGATGAAACTCTTTTAAGGGGGAAAGAATGTAACGACCCAGAATTTCACTTCTTTGATTAGTGAATATTTAATTAATTTTAAATATTCAATATAAAGGTTTTATAATGAAATAAACTCGATTTAAATAATTAACAATGGTGGTAAAATCATTTTCAAAATTCATTTACCAAATTAAATAGTTCGTAAAAAACAAGAAATGTGACCGTAGAACGTTTTCCGAAATTACGACCTTTCGATACCGGAAAGTTGTCGAAAATGTTGTTCAACTCTGTGCACTATATATACATATATATAATATTTTATTAATCAGCAAATAATACACTTAGAAATAAATTAT
Source organism: Allium cepa (assembly GCA_030765085.1). Taxonomy (NCBI): domain Eukaryota; kingdom Viridiplantae; phylum Streptophyta; class Magnoliopsida; order Asparagales; family Amaryllidaceae; genus Allium; species Allium cepa. Next base: position 252,566,707 of record CM060943.1, read on the forward strand.
CTTATATTATTTTGGATTAATAAGTGATGTGACAAGACATAGCTATAAAAATAATAAACATTTTATATAAAAATATATTAAGTATTGTCACATCTTAGATTTGTAACCATTAACCATAATTATATCTTGTCACATCTTAGTTAATTAAAAATTAAACTTATATATATAAGAAAGTGATGTGACTAAACATAATAATTATATATATATATATAAAAGAAGGTGATTTGACTAAACATAATTATCTATGTGTATATATATGTACAAAAGAAAGTGACGTGACTAAACATAATTATATATATATATAAGAGTGACATGACTAAACGTAATTATGTATATATTATAAAAGATTTTCGATGTGACTTGACAAAGTGATTAGGTGTGAAATCTTGCCCATAAATAGCCCACATGTTTCTCCATTTTTCCTCCTCTTTCAACCAACCTTTTCTTCCTCATTTCTACCTCAAATGGATTTTTATTTTTTTTCAACCGTGTGAAATTTTAATGGGTACAACATTTTAGTTGACCATTTTTTCAAATTTTTATCATTGTGATGTCAAAATACCCAACCTTTGAAAAACGATTTTTCACCTATAATTTCAAGTCCGAAAATTACCCTTCCTCTTTTGATCATAGCTTCTTCAAACCAAATCGACAATGAGTGATTCTTTATTTGAAATGATGGAGAAAAGTGTTAGGAACTGAGATGTTGGTTTCGATGACAACAACCCTTTTAACTTATCTTATCATAAAATATATACTAACAATGTTGGCTTGATAGATATGTACATGTAGGATACACACACACACACATATATATGCAGGTATTGATTAATGCAGACTGATCAGTTTAAATACTCAAGACTCAAGATTGAAGACTCTAGAGTATCAAGATCAAGATTTCAAGATATGTGTCTAGTTTTTGTTAAAACTTCATAATAGCATGGAAATCTTCATTTCGAATTTCATTTGGGATGGAATCCATTTCTACCTTCTTAGTGGCTTACAAACCCACGACAAGTAGCTTACAAACCTACGACAAGTTGCTTACAAACCCACGAACATCCTGGTTTTGTACAAGTTCTCGAGTCCTGTTGTGATGAGATATTCTGCAGGAAGAAGCTTGCAAAACTACTTCAAAATGGTTTTTCAAAATGATTTTCAAAACTACTTTTAAAAATATTTTAGCCTTAAATCATCCTTTTCAAATGATTTTCAAAAAGATATTTTAGTCTTAAAACATTATTTTTTTTTTTAAAAACAACTCTTGTTTTGAACTTCATTTTCAAAAAAAAATTTACATTGTTATTTAACTAGGGATGTCGACATCATGGGATACCCCATGTCGACATGGTGGCCGTTGAATTCAAAAGTTTCAATTTTCAAAAGAAGTGTCTATTCGTTTAAATCTGTTCACTAATGGTTATGACCATTGGTGCTTTATAAATAGCGTTCACAAACGAATTTTTTAACAAACTATTTTCTTCGCTCCTTCTTCTCCACAAATCCATATTCTAAAATTTTCGTATTTTTAAGATCATGTCGAAACTCTGCCAAATTCTCAAGTGGATCAAATTAGAATCTCATTCTTGTTTGATTCTCTGCCCTCTCTCGAAGATCAAAGTGCTATTCAGAGTTATAGGATCAATTTGTAATCAAAAGTTTGTCAAGTCTCTCTATAAGGTGTGGTTGTGCCTGAAAATCAATTGGGTGATCCTATGTCCCGTACATCAAGAGAGTTTGCCCCGGAGTCGTAAGACAAGAGGGTACCTCAAGCCCTTTAGAAATTGAGGATTGTAATCTCGACATTGGTATAATAAAAATCTATATGAGGTGGTTTTCCTTGGTACAGGACTGGATGTAGCATAACTCCGAACCAGTATAAAATTCGGTGTGTTCTTTTCCTTTACTTCTCTATATTTACTTTCTGCATTTGTATTTGATTCTATGATTGTTCTGTAATTAAGTTCTCCATTTGTTTATATCATAATTTTTAAATTAGTTCATATAAGTCTTAGAATCCATTAAACACTATTCACCCCCATCTAGTATGAAATTAGCTTTAAGATCCTTAACCCGTTGTCTCCTTCAATTGGTATCAGAGCAAGGTTTTCATAGTTTTCAGAATCTGAAACTTGAAAAAAAAATTAATTGCTACCAACATCGGCAATGTCAATTTTAGCACTAGTTTTGTTATAACACTCGTTCATTTGTAGAAGGCCAATCTATTGTCAGACCACCATTTTTCAACAGTAGTAATTATGTATATTGGGCTTGTAGAATGAAATTTATTTACAATCAGTAGGATTAGACACTTGGAATATCACAAAAACTGAGTATGTTGAACCAACTACCATTTTGCCCAGTGGACTACTGAGCAAAAGGCCATTGCAAAAATAACTCAAAGGCCATGAATATATTATTTTGTTCACTATATAGGAATGAGTTTAATAAAGTATCTGTTTGTAAGTTTGCATTTGAAATCTGAAAGACATTGCAAGTTACTCATAAGGAACAAGCAAAGTTAAACATACTAAAATTTCCATATTAACTAATCAGTTTCAGTTGTTTAAAATGCATGCGAATGAGTCCATTTCCGACATGTATTGCCGATTTCAAGATATTGTTCATTCAGTAATTGCACTGGGAAAAAGCTTTTCGGAGGAAGATCACGTCGGAAAAATTCTAAATCCACTCACTCTAGAATGGGATCAAAAGACACTTGCAATCGAAGAAGCAAACGATATAAATCTAATGAAAATAAAAGAATTGATTGGGAATCTGTTGTCTTATGAAGTTCAACTGCAAGGAAGAAGAGAAACAAGATCATAGAAAATAAATCATTGGCATCTAATGCAACAACTGAAGATTTGGAATCAGACAGTGATGACGAGATTTCTTTCATGACTAGAAACTTCCGGAAATTCCTAATAAATAAAAAAATGAATAATTGCAAAAGAAATGATCAAAGGAACTCCAAAAATAATACGAAGAATGTCAATAATGATAGATGCTACAATTGCAATAAAGTCAGACATCATAGGAAAGATTGTCCATATCCAGATAACAGTTGTTCTCTCCAAACAATGATTCGTCAAGGAAAAGAAAGAAAGCATACACATCAACTCTTGATGACTCAGACTCATCATCCAGTGACGATGAAAAGAAGACGGATAATTCAAATCTGTGTTTCACTGCTATTCATGATTAGATGATGATGGGAGTATGGATCTAAAAATAGGTATGCATTTACATTATTTTTAATTTTTCTTGTTTGAATGGATGCTTGTTTGTTTGCTTGATTCATTTAAATTCCTTGAATTTTAAATTCAAATTTATCCCTTGAGATTTGAATTTTAAATTCAAAAATAATATTATTTTTATAATATTTTAAATATTAAATTATTAATATTTAAGTATTATTATATTTAATGATATCATAGGAATTATATAATTAGAATATAGGATATAATATATACATTTATTAGAAACTAGGAGTAGAAATTTGTCCTTTGATTCAATAGGCACATGTCGACATACCCGGATACCCCATGTCGACATGCCCCTCAGAATTTGATTTCAAAATTTGAATTCAATATTTTGAATTTCCCTCCACCTTTTCACCAACTTCAATGCTCTGGCAAGATGCCTCTTGACCAGAGAACATGTCTATAGAATCTCTATTTAATTCACTCTCTTTTTCATCACTTTTCACTTTCATTTCAAATTTCAAATTTATCTTTATTATCTTCTACTCCACTCAAACATCTTCATTGGTCTATTCAAGCACTCCTAACACCATTCGGCTTCCAAAATCTGTCAAAAACTTTCTTTTTAATGACCCAAAAGCTATCAAAGCTTACATCAACTATGTAAACTTTGGTAAAATTCATACGGGGTAATTTTCTATTTTTGAAGATTTTCCTTCTTATGAAATTGACATTCTTTTTCAACAATGTTCTATTTTTAGTTTAGTAGATAACAAACAAAATGATTTTGTATGTTATCCAAATCTTGTTAAGACGTTTTATGCAAATTTGAATCGTGGTTTTTATTATGGACAAGATGGACAAATTTGGAGTAGTGTTAAAGGAACATAAATTGTTTTGGATTATGAAATTTTGGAAAATATTTTGGGATGCAAGTATACCGGAATGAATCTCTCGGAATTTCAAATAAATGAAATTGATCGAGAAAATTTTCATCACATCTTTGAAGGGGATGATAATTTTGAATTCAAAAATCATTATTTCGCCCAAAAGCAAGAATTGTTAACCGTCTTATTCAGCACACTCTTATACCATGATTGGAAAACTACAACAACTCGACTTTAAAAGTTTGCAAAGCTCTTTATGCAATTTTTGGAAATTGATATTAATTAGGCTCAAGTTATTTTGGATGAGCTAAGCCCCAAGAATTTTACTATGGCTGAAAACACATTATATCATGGAATTAATCTCACCTAAATTTTTAATTGCTTTGGAGTTGATTTCAAAAGGGAAGAAGTTATAATTAGAAAAGTGTTCTACCATGGAAACATTTCCCTTATGCAAATTCCACTAGTGTTTCAACCATATGAAACACTTATGGAAAAAGAGGTAAGGCTTGCTCACGAAGAGATGGAAGAAATGGAGGAAGAAGAAGAAGAGGAAGATCAAGAAACTTCCTTAGAAAGCATTGAATATCCTAATAATCCCGCTAATCCATCCAATAAGACCATTCTCAATAATCAAAGAATTATAGTGAAAAATCAAAAGACACTTAAAAGATCAATGAGTGCGAAAATCGATAAGATTTCCACTAAAATCGACAAGTTCTTTGGGAAAATTAGTAGAAAGTTTGGACTATCATCTTCATCTAATTAGTTTTAGTTCATGTTATCTTAGTTCTATCTTTGTATTTTTTTATTTTAGTTAATATTATATTATCTTATGTAATGTTTACTGGAATCATTAATAATCTTTCATTTCCTGTTTTTCAACTTCACTTGTCTCTCTAATTGCTTGTTTTTATATTATACAATTTTAGCTAAATAGATTTGGTCATAATGTTCAAAACAAAGCAAATTGTCACTTTAGGCAGAGGCATGTCGACATACCCCATCCCCCCATGTCGACATACAACGGGCAAAAAGTAGTTGCACTTTCAAAATTTTAATTTCATGTAACTAACTTGTGTCTATTCATTCTAATCGACTTTCTACCCCTATTTATACCTATTTCTTCCAGAACAAATTATCAAACTTCATTTCTAATCACTCCCTTTCATAGTTCTTCCTATTTCTTGAATTATGGCTTCTCCAATTAAGAATCTAAGTGATAATCTGGAAGAAACTCTCACTTCTTTCGAGAAAATTCTTACATTCATACTTCGTAATCAGCGCCACTTAGAATTTAGTCAAATACAGATGATCAAGGAGCAAGAGAGACATTTTGACATCCTTCGTTGGATGATCCCAGCCTTTAACAATGACGATCTTGAAGGAAATCCACCAGTCACTCTTGACAAAGATAAACAAGAATGGGATGCCAGCAATGCAGACCCTATCTTTGGAGAAGATGGATGGGTAGAAGTACCAAGGAATGTCTAGTCATTCTGTATGTTATTTGTTTGATTTGATTGGTGTGTTTTAAACTTGATTGACTTGACTTATTTAAAAACATTTGGTATGGTTTGTATACATGATTGGATTGAATAATCATTGTAAATATGATTGGATGATGATTGATTTACTTCTGAATTACACTTATGACTACACTTAGCACTTATTACACTTATGTATGGATTACTCTATTATGGTTGATTATCTTATATCAAGTTCAGGGAATTTATTACTAAGGAGTTTTTGTTGATGACAAAAGGGAGAGAAGTTATAAAATAGTAGTTGGCTTGGAGTACAAGAGAGTTATGATTAGAGTAAGGGGGGGTCATGGAGTAAGGAGGAGTTATGATAGGAGTTATGGTAAATATATTTTATAAATACAAGTTGTCAGCATCAAAACGGGGAAGATTATTAGGAACTAAGATGTTGGTTTTGATGACAACAACCTTTTTAACATATCTTATTGTAAAATATACACTAACACTGTTGGCTAGGTAGATATGTATATGTGGGATATATATATATATATATATATATATATATATATATATATATGTATGTATGTATGTATGTATGTATGTATGTATGTATGTATGTATGTATGTATGTATGTATGTATGTATGTATGTATGTATGTATGTATGTATGTATGTATGTATGTATGTATGTATGTATGTATGTATGTATGTATGCAGGTATTGATTGCTGAAGAATGATCAGTATAAAGACTCAAGATTGATGACTCTAGAGTATCAAGATCAAAATTTCAAGATATGTGTCTAGTTTTTGTTAAAACTTCATAATAGCATGGAAATCTTCATTCCAAATTTCATTTGGGATGGAACCCATTTCTACCTTCTTAGTGGCTATAACATTCCCAGTTTTTAGGCCAAATTAAATCTAGTAATTAATATTAATTTTTGAATTAATTTGTGAATTAAATTAAATTTTCCAAAACAATAAGATGTGTTTGTTTATATAAATATGGATATAAATAGAATTTGGTTTTTGAAATTCAAGAATAAACATTTTAGAAATAAAATTGGATTTATTAACTTTATATTTCCAAGGAACTAACACATATATGTATATATGTGATTATTTATAATTAAATTTCAATTCATTTTCTTATTAAAAATAATTAAAATGTATGAATGCAAATGTAAAGATAAGAATAAAAGTACTTATTTTTAACAAGTGTAGAAAAACAAACATATTGAAGAATAAATTGGATTGAAAATTCTATAATTTAATATTAATAGGATTTTGTTTCCTAATTATAATATACATATGTAATATATATTTTGAAAGTTATATTTTGAATTGGATATAAATAATTTTCAAAAGTTGTTTAAAGTTAAACTTATATTCTTAAGACTTATATATATAATCTATACATATTTGTGTTTATTTATTAAGGTGTAATTTAATTTTAAATCAATTTCTTTAAATATTATAAATATTAAATAAAAGGAAAAGTATAAGTAAGGAAACATAAACTTATGTAAATCTATATAAAAGTTTAAACATATGTAAATATAGAATAGATAATCTACATAAAGAAATAAATGTTTAACAAAGGGTTTAAAACAAAGTTTTATAAAATTATTTAAAGAAGGGATTTAAACATAAAAATACAAATTTATGACATTAGTGAGATAAATAAAACATGCTTTAAAAGTGTTAATTTAATTATACCATGCAATGAATAAGTGTCAAACTTTTAATTTTCTTTTATTTTTAAAGATAATAAAATTCAAGGCTATATGTATTTCCTCTCTTACTTTCCTATCTACTTTTATTCTTCATTTTCAAAAAAAATAAAAAGTCTGGTAATTCAAACCAGAGAAAAAAATATAAAATCAAAACATATTCAACCACCTTAATTCTTCAACCTGAATCAAAGATCAGATCATCTCAAAAACAGCAAGATTAAACAAAGTAGATAAATATTACCTAATCAAAATCAAAATAGTGCAAATAAAAAAAATCAAAAACTAGAAATAAAAAAACTGAATCAACATCAAGCTTCAGCCTAATTCAACTGAGCATGATTCAACGATTTCAAAATGATTCCAAACTAAAGCTAACAATGCCAATATCAACTTCAACAAATCAAGGATATAGATCAAAATATGGAGTACTGATGTTATGCCATGATCCTTAAAGAAAATTTGTTTATATTAACCTAATTCTATTTTCAAAAATATTTATAAGTAAAATCAGTAAGATATTTTATTAGAAAAATAAATTTACAGTGAAACCTTTTAAATTTGAAAAATCAATATTCTTAGATTCATGTTTGGATTGGATAATTGGATTCACACTAGAATATGATGAATTTTAATGTAGAAATCAAGATTTATAAGTTTGGGGACATCGAAAATTATCGAGTTGAAAAAAAAGATTACAAGTTTATTTTCGTCGTGCTTTGGTCAGATGGTGGTTCGAGCATCGATGGTCAAGGGAAAAATAGTAGATGATTTTCTGGTTCTTCGTGGTGGCGCGGCGAAGCTCTATTGGGGTTTAAGATTCAGTTTTGATCGACGATATTGTTCGAAATCGTGCGACATCGATAGTTGTTCGTAGCCGATCGCACCCAGAGGAAAAGAAGTATAGGACCCTGGCGAAGCCCTGGGAGCAATTGCTTGATTTCTGATGGCAGGAGGTGGCATGACGTGGTGATTTTGGTAGCTGAGTTTGGTTCCAGTTGGGTGTTATCATGCTCGATTTCGAACTACGGTGATATCGTAGGTTCTGGGTGGTCGGTTGGTTTGAGATGGTCATTATCAACTTGTAGATGGCGGCGAGGTCGATCAGAGGTGGTCAGATTGGTGTGCATCGTGCACGTGTACATGAATATGTCTGGAGGTTGTTTGTGGTATTTGGGGAAGATGGGTTTATCTCGGGTAAGGCCCAAAGTTTTTGTGTGTTTGACACGAGGAAGGAAGAAAGGGGTGAGTTACTCGAGTATGTTATCGGGTTTAATCCAGGGTTGTCTCGGGTCTGAAGCACTTAAACAAATCAGTTTTGAAATTCGAATAAAATAAGTTCTAAAATTTTATTCTTATATAAATTTCTTTTATATAATAAAAGTTTATTTAAATTTTGGATCAATGAAAGTTGTATAGTATATTTAGCTTAAAATTAATTAAGCTTTGTTTTTAAGATTATTTTGAAATTAAATTTAATAGTTTAAATTAAGAAACTGATTTAAGAGATAATGGTTTATCTTAAAGGATGTTGTTGATTTGTAATTAACTTGAACATATTAAGTTAATTTATATGTTGATGATAATCTATTTTCAAGATTATTTAAAATAAGGTTTGAAAGATAAAATGGTACATTTTGAAATAATGATTTTGATTATCAATTAACTTAAAAAGGGTTTAAGTTAAATTGTATGATTTTGTTAATTTGTTTCAAAGGTTATTTAAAATAAGATTTAAATAACGATTATGAAATTAATTAAGATAAATAGGTTATCTTAAGATTAAAGGTTCATTAATTTGAATTTTAATGATAATTACTTAATTAAAGGTTAATTAAGTATTAATCAAGGATTAATTATATTGTTAAGAGTTAATTAATTAATGATATTAATTAAGATTAATTTATTAATTAAGGATAACTAATTAAGATGGATAATTAAGGATTAATTAATAAATAATTAAGGATAATTAAGTAACTAAAGGATAGTTAATGAAAGTAATTAAAGATAATTGCTTAATTAATAACGATTAATTAATAATTAAAGTGATTAATCAAATGATTAAAGGATAATTACTCCATGTAATTAATTTGTGATTTATTCATATAAGTGATTAGGGATCATCACTTATTGTAATTAATTAAGGATGATTAATTAAATGGTAATTAATTAAGGGTTAGTTGATTAATGTAATTAATTAAGGAAAATTAATTAAAGGATAATTAAATAATTAAAGGTTAATTATTTATTGATTAAAGGTTAATTAATTAATGATTAAAGGACAATTAATTAGAATGGTTTGTAATTAATTAAGGTTAATTAACCATGATTTGTAATTTATTCATAAGTAATTAATTTGGTTTAAATTAATCAAATAATTAATTGATCTTACTTATGGATATTTGGATTGTATGGAATGCTTTGAATTGTCTGATATCCCTGATGTGTGATGCTTTGTGATATGAATTATTTTGATTTGAGCAGTGATGAATGTAATTTATTTATTTGTGATGAATTTATATTATTTATCTATGAATCTACGAATGAAGATAAGCGTTATAGGATAATACCGCTTATCGATATTGCTATGCTTGGATTTGTGATGATGATATTGTATTGTTGTGTGTAAAACCCCTGGATTACACCACACACACAAATATGGATTACATGAGGAAATTGGTTAGGTAACAGATATTTGAATTTAATATTATGAAATAGTTTTAAAGATTGAATTTTCAATCCAAATGATTTTGGAAATGGAATTGGGTTGAATGTGAAAGGCTTTTGAAAAGAAAATTTAAAATTGAAATTAGTAGAATAGAATATATCTTGTTTAAGTTTTGAAAATTATTTTTGGAAACTATGGTTTGAAAGGGTATACATGATATACGATAATATATACGGAATTTTAAACCATCTTTAAAGTATTTTAAAAGTATTAATTTGGGAATTTAAATTTAACCCAAGTTTATACTTTAAAGGATATAACTTGTGCATATTTAATCGGATTTTTCCGAAATGAAAACCCTTGTTTTTCAAATAATAATAGTTTTCATATAAAGAAAGGATTTCCAATTTGTGTTGAAAGGATTCCAAGTTTGAAATGAAAATAGTTTTGAAAGCTATGAATCAATCTTTGTTGAGGATTGGTGAACTTTGTTTTAAAACTAAAGAGGATCTTAAAGGTGTATCTTTTGCATAAAAGATTTGGAATTGAAAAAGTTTTGAAAGTTATGAATGAATCTGTGTGAAAGATGGTGAACTTCGTTTCAAATTTAAAGTGATCTTAAAAGGCGAATTTTTTATTTAAAAGATTAAAATGGTAATTTATTTAAACCGTTTGAAAGAAAGGTTTTGGGTAATAAGTTGTGACTTAACTAAGATCCCACTATGTCTATATGTTTTTTAAAATTAAACGCTCATTATTCGTTTAGCCGGGAGAGGACTTTATGTCATATAACCCATTCCGAATAATGATACAACGAAATGGATAGCATTTGAAGACCGATGGTGAAGACCGGATATTTTCGGGAACGAAATGATTACCTGACAAATGTCTCTGCATTGAGTCGCGCTAGTATAGAGATCTCCATATGTGATGGGGAGTCCGATCGGGATTGTGAATACCCGGATTGCAAGGGCCTCTTTGAAGTGCCTTCGATTCTGCTCGAACCCAAAACAGACTTGTATGGATGTATGTCTAACGTTACACTTTGAGATGTAAAGCTGGTTTCTATCAAATCATTTTGTTTGGTGACGGATAATTTATTCTCTTAGCTTAACACCCTTCTCTTAGACGTACGAGCTCAGAGATTATGTAGTTGATGGTTACGAGTGATACATTCCCAATTTGGTAATGTGGCATGCTAAGTGCTGCTGATCATTTGTTGATTAAAGCATGGTTTTTGTGTAATACGTAGCTTTGTGAATGAGACCTCATCAGGACCTCACACCCCGGAAATGGTCGAAACATAAATGATGCGGCAAGATTATGCGGGTCGCGCCATTTAGGGTATGTCCATTTCCTTCTGGATAAAAGTGGTATCATGGTATGGAGCCCAGATACTTAACTTATGTGGTTGCTGCAAATTTACTACTTTTTGTTTGTTGGTGTTGAGAGCTCTCGGATAAAGGTCGGTTACGATCGGGAAATGGCATACTCATGTAGTAGTTACCTAGTTATAGAGGTAACCCGGCTTTGTGTTGGCAGAGAGCTGGTTAAGTTCTCGAGGTGTCCCTCCAGAGGTGTACCCATGTGGCATAGGAAGTTCCTTAGCCTGACCATTTGTGGGAAATCCAAAGAAACAATACGAGCCCTGTACGGTTTTAGTTGTATAACCTGCCATTTACTTATGGTGGTGACCTGCCGTTTAAGTGGTAGCTATAGTAGGCATACTACAAAATGTGTATGCTGGCTAAGATTAATATTATACAGTCGAAATGTTTTCTGCATTATGCACTAATAATAATATCAAAAGATTTTCGCGTATCAAGCATGTTTGACTATCATAAGGAGAAATCTTCTCCAATTGTGCGTTTGCATTGTGTGTGCGGCGGGAGGCCTTATGGTAGTTTCATTTTCCAAAAAGCATTACGAGTTTTTTTTTAACTCTTTTTGTTCAAAACAACTGTTTTTGTTTGCTCGCACCAGTCGCATGACTAACCTGGAATTTATTGTTCCCTTTTTAAACTCTGGGTGCCCCCAACTTTTCACACGGGCAACCTAGGATCATATTTTCAGATAATCAGCTTATAGATATAGATTCGGTAGCCTTCAGCCTTCTGTTTTGAAATCTTTGAAGTCTTCGATCTTTGAAGCCATTTGGATTTTGGCGATCACATTCCGGACTGACCTTGCTTAATACAACATGATGGTGGTTCGAGCTTGAAGTTTAGAGTTTTGGCAATTGGAGATGCAGTTATTGTGTTGTTTTAGTGGACCATTTGGTGTTATCTTTCCACTGCTGTTATTCCGCTGTTGTATCTTATCTCTGATATTGATATATTGATTATTCATTTGTATCAGATTATTGTATCTGTTGAATATGCGCTTATATGATTTTTGTTTGATGATAATAAACATATATACATACGTTTAAATGTATTTGTTAATGTACTATTTTATATTTCACAGATTAGATAAATATTTGTTGAATAAAATTAAATAACACAAAATTTGAATTTAAACGAATATTTTATTCAAACAAATATTTATTACAATTTTGAATAGTACAATTTCATGCTCTCACTATAACTATACAACTTTGATTACAATTACATCACATTTCATATTTACAGTTCACCTCACTACATATCACTCACACTCGTATTTATCTTCAACTGCATTCCAGTTTGAATCCAGCATCTGAGCAATCTGCAAAAATATAAACTAACGCAGTAAAATTGAACAAGAAATATTTTTGCAATATAAAATAAAACATGAATTTTTGAAAATATGATTTGCCTCAGTTATTTGGGTTGTTCGTCATAATTTGAATTCATCATACACGAACAACTTGTGACATACACAGTGTATTACTGTATATGCCACAAGGCCGTGCACGCCGATATATACACTTGATTGTTTTACAAGGACAGGTGCGCACAGGTCAAACCCAAATGAAAAACCGGGTTCAACTCACGTGCAATATCATTGAAATTCTCGACACAAGCACAAGGTCAAATCCGAGTTTTAAAACTGGATTCAACTCAGGTGCAACTCAAATGCACACATGAATGCTATGATCAAAGTATGCATGTATATATATATCTACCAGGCAGCAACATGCTTCAAGACTGCAACAAACATCAGCAGTGTTTCAGTAATACACATAGCAAGCGACATGAAGACCAGCAAATAAATGAAACAGCATATATACATATGTGCAGCCTGAATACGAATACATCAAGTCATGGTCCAAACCAGTAAACCATGCTTCACGATGAACTTGTGGTCATAAACACAGTGACATGCACAGATGCATTCAAGAACAGCAGCCCCAAAACCAAGACAGTAGTGTGCAACTCGAGTTTCAAAAGAATCAAAGTAATGCAATATGCTGCACTCACAAGCAATGCTAAAGACCACAGCTACTACACAACTCAGACAACATTGAGTACAATATGCACAGAAGCATAATCCAATTAAAATACCAACTGCAAATATCCAAAGCCACAGGAGAACAAGACACAGTACACAAATGCAAGTGCACAACTAAACTCGAGTGGAACAGAGAAGCTATGGTACTAAGATAAAAATGCAAGTGATAGTGAATATGTACAAGTGCAGTGACCAGAAACTCAAGCTTCAAAAAGCTACATCAACAATGCAAACACAAATGGAATGCAACAGTGAGGTTCAACATTATCAGAAAACATATGGAAGGGTCAGATGTACACATGAACAAGTATGAACCCAAATCAAGCACCAAGTATACATGGAGCTGTGGTCAAGTGAAGTCCAGGCCAAACCAACCAGAAGTTCAAAGCAGTAGGGTACATAAAGCAAACAACAACACGAAGGCAACATGATCAAAAGTTCAGTGCCACAACAATCATGACAACAGCAACACATTATCATGAAGACCAAAATTCACAGTGAAGCCAAATATACACAAGTGCAGATGAACAGATTCAAGCCAAAGTCAAAAATAAATTATCAGTGTTAAACGTCAAAGATCATGGCCGAAGTAATGCAGAGCCATGAGTCACGAAATCAAAACAGTGCCGAGATTGCCTTGGCAATGAAGGAATATAACCAAGTCAAAGCCGGTGGTCATCACAAAATCCAACTCGAAGTCAACCAGAGAAAATCACGAAATTGATTTTAAAACCGTGTCAACCAAGGAACCAAGTTTATACGATTATGAAAAAGTCAGAATCAATCTCAATCATTCAAGCATCATCAAGTGGTCGAAGTGATTCAGTAGAAAAATTCAAATATATTCGTACGAACGCAAATCTAGGGTTACAAACCCTATATAAATCAAATTCACATCATCGGCAAGGAGCATGGAGTTCAATCAAGTATTACAGAATAGAATAAACTAAAAATCACATACCGAATCGAATCGAACTCCATCAACTCGAAGCAGCCACAGTGAGCTTCAAGGAACCAAATCGATCAAGGCAACATGCAAATCATCGTTGATTCGATTGAATTAAACAGGCGCTTCGAGATACAAAACCCTAAATCTGGAAAAGGGACGAACGCCGTTATTCTCAAGAAAAAGGAACCAGGCCGACAAAATAAAAGGAGAAAAGGGGACGCATTTTTAATCATCTAATTATTGGGCCGTTTCCACCAATAATTAATTTAGGCTTACTTTTTATAAATTAGGGTTTTGTATTTTAATTTGTTTTTAATTTGTATTTTCTTTTTTAACCGTTTATATTTTCTAGTCGTGTGACTAGGGTTCAAGCTGCGGTGTGTAGCTTGAGAATTCGCAACTCGGTAGTTGAGTTGTGGCAGGGTTTTGAGCGTAGAGTTAGATTAGTCAATAGCGGTGTATAGCGAGTTTACGTGTGTAAGCGAGGGACTATCTAATTTCTAGTAGAAACCTTGGGGGCAGCACGTAGGCAGGGTTTTGCCGAAACTGGTTAAATTCTGTGTTGTTCTGTTTTATTCTGTTATTTATATTCTGCGATATCTGTGCTGCTATTCTGTGATCTGAATTGAAATTAATTTATAAGCTTCCGCGATTAATTTTAATAATTAACACCATCACCCTATTCACCCCCCCTCTAGGGTGAAATCGATCCTACAAGTGGTATCAGAGCTAGGAACAAAAGCCATTTTCGTTTTAAAATTTTGATTTTACAAAAACCAATTTTTAATTTAAAAATTCGTGTTTCAAAAAATGAATTTTTGTTTTAAAAATTAGTGTTTCAAAAATCGGTCTTTGTTTTAAAAATTTGAATTTTTTAAAATGGCTTCTTTTAATGCTTTTGCAGAAGGACAATCCATAGTTAGACCACCAATGTTCAATGGTGAATATGCTTATTGGAAAAATAGAATGCAAATTTTGCTGAAAACCATTGACGCTTGGAATATTGTTGAGACAGGTTATAGAATACCAACTATAACTGTAGATAATCAGGAAACAGAGAAACCAAAGGAACAATGGACAGAATTAGAAAATAAATTACAGAATACTAATGCCAAAGCTATGAATTCTATTATCTGTTCATTGGATCAATTTGAATTTAATCGTGTCTCACATTGTCTAACTGCGCAGGAAATATGGCACATACTAGAAGTGACTCACGAAGGAACATCTCAAGTCAAAGAATCTCGCCTTGCAATGCTAAGCAGCGAATACGAGAACTTCAAAATGGCGAAGGAAGAAAATGTCAAAGAGATGTACGGACGACTCTCCAATATCGTATACAAATCAAAAGCTCTCGGAAAAACATACACCGAATTAGAAATAGTCCGGAAAATCCTCAGAGTCCTTCCACGAAGCTTTGAAGCAAAAGTAACTGCCATACAAGAATCGAAAGATTTAAAACAACTTAAAGTTGAAGAACTCATCGGAAATCTCACCACTTATGAGCTAGAAATGAAATTCAAAGAAGAGCGTGAAGGAGGTGACACTCAAAAGAAATCAATAGCTCTCAAAGGAACAACCAAAAGTGATGATGATAACGATGAAGATGATGGAGCAGCAGAATTGGAGCTGTTGATAAGGAAATTCAAAAAATGGAATCAAAAACATGGTAACTCAGCTCGAATTCAAAAAGAAAAAAGCAGAATAGCCAAAGCACTAGACTACTCGGAAGAACAAAAGTTTATTTGTTATAATTGCAACAAACCCGGCCATATCAAGCCCGATTGTCCACAAATTAAATCCAGCCATGGAAAGAAACAGAAAAAGAAAAGTTTTGCAGCCACTCGGGATGAAATAGACGAGAATGATCAAAGCACTGGCAGTGAAAGCGAAAAGGCAGAATTGTGTCTTCGAGGTGATACAACTGACAGTGACGATGACGAGCCAAGTGAGGTATCAAAACTTACCCATTCTGAGTTGCTTATATATTTTCATGAAGTAAACGGTTGTTTTGAACGACTTAGGGAAAAATACGCCAAACTTGAATCTCAAAAAGATACTTTGATAGAATGTAATAAACAACTTGATCAATTAGTTAAAACCTATCAAAGTAGGATCCCTAAGTGTGATAAGTGTCCAACATTCGAAGAAGAAATTAAAAAGTCAGAAATCAATATAAAATCACTTGAAAATGAAATTATGATTTTAAAAGAGAATGAAAATACTAGGAGAGAGAATTCTATTAAAAAGTGCACACAATTGTTAAACGAAAATGAATCTCTCAAAACACAAGTCCAACAATTGTCAACGACTTTGGATAAATTTTCAAAAAGTGAAAAATCGTTGAATATGCTATTAGGAAAGCAAACTGTTAACTTAGTTAGACAAGGACTTGGATATAATAGTTCGAAAATTGTTGAAAGCAATATTAGTCAAGTTAATTCCATGTGCACGATTTGTAGAAAATATGGACACGGTCACAATAATTGTTGGTATAGACCCAAATATGTGAAAACTATACCGATCTGGGTTCCTAAAGGCACAAATATAAAATCTCTCAAAGTTAAACAAATTTGGGTGCCGAAGGGAACAATTATAAATAGTTTTGGGTCTTCACAAAATTATTTTTCTAAATATTCTGCCACTAACAACCATGGACCTATAAAAACAAATAGGTCACATAAAATTTTCATCGTGTAGGTGTGGTGGCGGGCTAAGGAAAAACAATAGTGTTATCTGGATTTTTGGCTGTTCCAGAAACACAATGGACGATGAATCAAAGTTCCTTAGCCTAGTATAAAGGTGACAGAATCACAATGGACAACGACGAAAAAATATCGCAAAGGTAAAAACAGGTAAAAGCATATTTATTTGAACGATATACTAAAATGTGATAATCTGCACCATATTCTGAATTAAAAATCAGCCAATATTGAGATGATGAAAAGATTTTGTTTCTGACTTATTCAAAGTTGTTGGCCAATTATATTCTTATGCCAAAAACACTATAAAATTCTCTAGAATTACTTGATATATAAGCTTGGGATAAAAATAGTGTTTTGATTGGATGATAATACTTTTTTTGTTATAATATTTTTGGCTAAATTCATATTCACGGTTTCTTCTATTTACATGGCTTCAACTTAAAATCCTAATGAATTCTATTTAAAAAATTGTAAAAAGGATTTTAAGAAATTTTTGACTTGTTTTTATTTATGACATTGATTTGTGCTTAAATGATGACCAATCAGATTTTCAACATTGAACTAATCCATATAAATTTGTTCGGTCAAATGATGGTATTTGATTACTCATGCTACACGTAGATATATTGGTTTTGACATTTTGGTCACTGCTTGTAAATTTGCACGATTTCAAATTCATGTGAAAAAAAAAGGATTTTAAAAATTGTTGAAACTTTAAGAAATTCTTTTGAAACATTTGTTTTGAAATAATGATGTTTGGTTGACTATTAAATACTCATGAATATAACTGTTTAGTCTATGGCTTCTAAGATTGACACTTTGATATATGTTTGATTGTTAACACTGGCTTCATTTTCAAATTCAAGAGAATTTCATTCTGAGATAATTTGTTGAAATTTCACAATCTGGTCTTTGACATTTAACAAAAGAATTTTTGAGTGAAATTTAAATTCAGATGCAGATTACACTGGAAATATGTTAATAGAAAAATTACTGGTGGAATGTGATTAATTTTTTTTTTGAAACATTCATTTGCTGCATCGTTTTTCAAAGAAAATGTCTGCATATTTTTCACTTGAAATAATTTTCAAAGAGCAGAAAATTTCCTAATAAAACCCCCTCGAGAAAATCATGTTTGACCATATTTACAGATTAGTCATTTTTGAAAAATTAATTTTATAATCTTGGATTTGATTTTAAATGACTATTTTGACTAATCTAACTCCCTAATGATTATCGAAAAAATCAATAGTGATTGAAAAAGTGATGAGTGTTGATATTTGTCATACATCACTCAAGACAATATATTTAGAAAAATTTCTTTAGAATTTCATAACAAAAGTTATAAAAACTTTTTGTTGGGTAAAAATTCCATGATCATTTCTATTTCTATCATCTTTCTATCGACCATCACTCATCAAAATCATATATAGTATGTAAATTTGTGGTAGTTTACAAAGGAAATTATTCGTTCTTCAATTTGTTTTATCTTCAGATTCATAAAGAAAATTATCTGTGCTTCAATTTATTATATTCTTCAATAAAAATAAATATCCAAAGTATTCACTCTCATTTAAAAGTCCTCACGGTTATGCATGGGTGAATTACTTGGATTTTTAATTATGTGCTTCCATGCTCATTTAAAAGTCCTCACGGTTATGCATGTATGGAACGCATATCAAAATTAATTGGTTAAATAGACAAGTTGATTCTAATCCCATTTAAAAGTCCTCACGGTCATGCGTGGTTAGAAGATACTTGATTTCATTTTTTAAAATTAAATTAGAATACTACTAATCTCATTTAAAAGTCCTAACGGTTATGCATGATTAGTAGATATTCAAATTTCCCGAAATAAATATACCACAAATAGACAGAACTGTATGATTTTTATGAATTTATCCCCATCATTTCTGAAAGTGGAATATTCGTCTCACATGGGTAATTATGATTTTTGTTTGAAGTTTATTGAAATTTGATATTTATATTCAATTGAGTTAAATGTTTGATTCATATCTGTCACTTCATCCCTATTTTTATAACACTGTTATTCTTTTGCTGATAACAAAAGGGGGAGAGAAAAGTTAAGATTTTGTTAAATAAAATCAAGCAAGGGTCAAATAATTTTCCATTTGCATCTAGGCTTATTTGCATATTATTTAATTGTATGCATATTTGTAGGGGGAGCCTTGTGTAGAGAGGAAGCATTTAAATAGGGGGAGCAATTAGAGCATATGAATGATCAAATACATTTAACATATTCAAAATCTTAAATATATGTTTGTTATCATCAAAAGGGGGAGATTGTTGAATATGCGCTTATATGATTTTTGTTTGATGATAATAAACATATATACATACGTTTAAATGTATTTGTTAATGTACTATTTTATATTTCACAGATTAGATAAATATTTGTTGAATAAAATTAAATAACACAAAATTTGAATTTAAACGAATATTTTATTCAAACAAATATTTATTACAATTTTGAATAGTACAATTTCAAGCTCTCACTATAACTATACAACTTTGATTACAATTACATCACATTTCATATTTACAGTTCACCTCACTACATATCACTCACACTCATATTTATCTTCAACTGCATTCCAGTTTGAATCCAGCATCTGAGCAATCTGCAAAAATATAAACTAATGCAGTAAAATTGAACAAGAAATATTTTTGCAATATAAAATAAAACGTGAATTTTTGAAAATATGATTTGCCTCAGTTATTTGGGTTGTTCGTCATAATTTGAATTCATCATACACGAAAAACTTGTGACATACACAGTGTATTACTGTATATGCCACAAGGCCGTGCACGCCGATATATACACTTGACTGTTTACAAGGACAGGTGCGCACAGGTCAAACCCAAATGAAAAACCGGGTTCAACTCACGTGCAATATCATTGAAATTCTCGACACAAGCACAAGGTCAAATCCGAGTTTTAAAACTGGATTCAACTCAGGTGCAACTCAAATGCACACATGAATGCTATGATCAAAGTATGCATGTATATATATATCTACCAGGCAGCAACATGCTTCAAGACTGCAGCAAACATCAGCAGTGTTTCAGTAATACACATAGCAAGCGACATGAAGACCAGCAAATAAATGAAACAGCATATATACATATGTGCAGCCTGAATACGAATACATCAAGTCATGGTCCAAACCAGTAAACCATGCTTCACGATGAACTTGTGGTCATAAACACAGTGACATGCACAGATGCATTCAAGAACAGCAGCCCCAAAACCAAGACAGTAGTGTGCAACTCGAGTTTCAAAAGAATCAAAGTAATGCAATATGCTGCACTCACAAGCAATGCTAAAGACCACAGCTACTACACAACTCAGACAACATTGAGTACAATATGCACAGAAGCATAATCCAATTAAAATACCAACTGCAAATATCCAAAGCCACAGGAGAACAAGACACAGTACACAAATGCAAGTGCACAACTAAACTCGAGTGGAACAGAGAAGCTATGGTACTAAGATAAAAATGCAAGTGATAGTGAATATGTACAAGTGCAGTGACCAGAAACTCAAGCTTCAAAAAGCTACAGCAACAATGCAAACACAAATGGAATGCAACAGTGAGGTTCAACATTATCAGAAAACATATGGAAGGGTCAGATGTACACATGAACAAGTATGAACCCAAATCAAGCACCAAGTATACATGGAGCTGTGGTCAAGTGAAGTCCAGGCCAAACCAACCAGAAGTTCAAAGCAGTAGGGTACATAAAGCAAACAACAACACGAAGGCAACATGATCAAAAGTTCAGTGCCACAACAATCATGACAACAGCAACACATTATCATGAAGACCAAAATTCACAGTGAAGCCAAATATACACAAGTGCAGATGAACAGATTCAAGCCAAAGTCAAAAATAAATTATCAGTGTTAAACGTCAAAGATCATGGCCGAAGTAATGCAGAGCCATGAGTCACGAAATCAAAACAGTGCCGAGATTGCCTTGGCAATGAAGGAATATAACCAAGTCAAAGCCGGTGGTCATCACAAAATCCAACTCGAAGTCAACCAGAGAAAATCACGAAATTGATTTTAAAACCATGTCAACCAAGGAACCAAGTTTATACGATTATGAAAAAGTCAGAATCAATCTCAATCATTCAAGCATCATCAAGTGGTCGAAGTGATTCAGTAGAAAAATTCAAATATATTCGTACGAACGCAAATCTAGGGTTACAAACCCTATATAAATCAAATTCACATCATCGGCAAGGAGCATGGAGTTCAATCAAGTATTACAGAATAGAATAAACTAAAAATCACATACCGAATCGAATCGAACTCCATCAACTCGAAGCAGCCACAGTGAGCTTCAAGGAACCAAATCGATCAAGGCAACACGCAAATCATCGTTGGTTCGATTGAATTAAACAGGCGCTTCGAGATACAAAACCCTAAATCTGGAAAAGGGACGAACGCCGTTATTCTCAAGAAAAAGGAACCAGGCCGACAAAATAAAAGGAGAAAAGGGGACGCATTTTTAATCATCTAATTATTGGGCCGTTTCCACCAATAATTAATTTAGGCTTACTTTTTATAAATTAGGGTTTTGTATTTTAATTTGTTTTTAATTTGTATTTTCTTTTTTAACCGTTTATATTTTCTAGTCGTGTGACTAGGGTTCAAGCTGCGGTGTGTAGCTTGAGAATTCGCAACTCGGTAGTTGAGTTGTGGCAGGGTTTTGAGCGTAGAGTTAGATTAGTCAATAGCGGTGTATAGCGAGTTTACGTGTGTAAGCGAGGGACTATCTAATTTCTAGTAGAAACCTTGGGGGCAGCACGTAGGCAGGGTTTTGCCGAAGCTGGGTAAATTCTGTGTTGTTCTGTTTTATTCTGTTATTTATATTCTGCGATATCTGTGCTGCTATTCTGTGATCTGAATTGAAATTAATTTATAAGCTTCCGCGATTAATTTTAATAATTAACACCATCACCCTATTCACCCCCCCCCCTCTAGGGTGAAATCGATCCTACAGTATCCATTGTGTATCAATAAAGTTATTCATTTTTTTCTTCTACTGTGTTGTTATACTTAATGTGTTATAAGCTACAGCGAACCAGATTCGACAATTGAATATGCGGCATTCGAATATGGGTGATGTATTTGGATGCCGATTTTCGAAGGTCGAGTCAAGGTCATTACATTTGGTATCAAAGATGAAGGTTGAGTAAGAACTTTAGCCCAGAAGCATAACACATTAGGTGACTCATTAGAGATAGGGATATAAATGCCTTAGAATGAGTATATCCCCAAGATATCTGTCCGAATGCCTCAGTAAATTCTCTTACTATCCACTGATAGTGAGTATGAGTGCAAGAAGAGGACAAGGTAGGAGACAGGGAAGTACCACTACAATTGGTCAATACCCTACAACAACAAGGAACGGTCTTTCTCTATCAACCACTTTTTTTCATCATCTGATTTCAATTCTTGGATGGCTTCCTGGCAACTACAAGAAGAAGCTTTGATGTGATGGTGGCCCTGCAAATCATTGTAGATAAGTTCCTATTTCGTATTCTCTTCAGCGGTTCCCTATCAGCTTTTCATTTTTAACTTTAGTGAATTTAAAATTTTATTTGAAATAAATTGATTAATAATATATGAAGTTAAATTGGATTGTATCCATTTGTTTGTTCTTTGGGGTCCCAAATACATTGCACGAGTGGTTAGTTATCCTTCGAACTAACAAATGCCCCTGCTTATTTCGTAAATCTGGTGACATGAGTATATTATAAAGAGTTGAATAAGATGGTTCTCGTATCTATTGATGATATTCTTATTTGGTAAGCCAAATGTAGGATAAATATTTCAGCTTAATCTGGAGAGCTGTTTCTCTGTGTGTTCATCTATTCTTTGGTTGTCTTCCTGTCTAGCAAATTTCGAGGACGAAATTTTCTTAACGGGGGAATCTGTTACATCCCCGGTTTTTAGGCCAAATTAAATCTAGTAATTAATATTAATTTTTGAATTAATTTGTGAATTAAATTGAATTTTCCAAAATAATAAGATGCGTTTGTTTATATAAATATGGATATTAATAGAATTTTGGTTCTTGAAATTGAAGAATAAATATTTTAGAAATAAAATTGGATTTATTAACTTTATATTTCCAAGGAACTAAAATATATATGTGATTATTTATAATTAGATTTCAAATCATTTTCTTATTATGTTGAATAAATATAAATAATAAGAATGCATGAATGCAAATGTAAAGACAAGAATAAAAGTACTTATATTTTAACAAGTGTAGGAAAATAAATATTTTGAAGAATAATTTGGATTTAAAAATTCTATAAATTAAAATTAATAGGAATTTGTTTCCTAATTATA
Source organism: Allium cepa (assembly GCA_030765085.1). Taxonomy (NCBI): domain Eukaryota; kingdom Viridiplantae; phylum Streptophyta; class Magnoliopsida; order Asparagales; family Amaryllidaceae; genus Allium; species Allium cepa. The sequence goes on from CM060943.1 coordinate 252,590,166, forward strand.
ATATACATATGTAATATATATTTTGAAAGTTATATTTTGAATTGGATATAAATAATTTTCAAAAGTTGTTTAAAGTCAAACTTATATTCTAAAGACTTATATATATAATCTATACATATTTGTGTTTATTTATTAAGGTGTAATTTAATTTTAAATCAATTTCTTTAAAGATTGTAAATATATAAATAAAAGGAAAAGCATAAGTAAGAAAACATAAACTTATGTAAATATATAATAAAAGTTTAGACATATGTAAATATAGAATAGATAGTCTACATAAATAAATAAAAGTTTAACAAAGGGGTTAAAACAAAATTTATAAAATTATTTAAAGAAGGGATTTAAACATAAAATTACAAATTTATGACATTTATGAGATAAATAAAACATGCTTTAAAAAGTGTTAATTTAATTATGCCATGCAATGAACAAGTGTCAAACTTTTAATTTTCTTTATTTTTAAAGATATTAAAATTCAAGGCTATATGTATTTCCTCTCTTACTTTCCTATCTACTTTTATTCTTCATTTAAAAAAAATCGAAAGTCTGGTAATTCAAACCAGAGAAAAAAATATAAAAACCAAAACAAATTGAACCACCTAAATTCTTCAACCCGAATCAAAGATCATATCATCTCAAAGATAACAAGATTAAACAAAGCAGACAAATATTACCAGATCAAAATCAAAACGGCACAAATAAAAAAAATCAGAACCTGGAAATCAAAAAACTTAATCAACATCAAGCTTCAGCCTGATTCAACTGAGCATGTTCCAACAGTTTCAAACTGATTCCAAACTAAAGCTAACAATGCCAAGATTAACTTCAACAAATCAAGGATACAGATAAAATCTGGCTCCAGATTTTCAACCTGGTCCCTATTTTATTTCCAGGCGAGTAAACTTTTATACCTTGATCCGTTTCATCTCCGATTCATGTGATTGAAATCATGATATAAAATATGTTGTGTGAATGTAAATTATCATTGCATGTTTGTATATATGCAAATGTCTTAGTGTCTGGATACATAAAGATAGGGCTCTGTTCTAAGTGCAGGCTTCCAAATCAAGATCAAAATTTAATATCTCTTCGTATAATTGATGTTATGCCATGGTCCTTAAAGAAAATTTGTTTATATTAATCTAATGCTATTTTCAAAAATGTTTATATGTAAAATCAGTAAGATATTTTACTGGAAAAATAAATTTACAGTGAAACTTTCTAAATCTGAAAAAACAATATTCTTAGATTCATATTTTGATTTGATAATTGGGTATACACTAGAATATGATGAATTTTTAGGTAGAAATCAGGATTTATAAGTTTGGAGACGTCAAGAAGTCTCGAGTTGAACGAAATAGACATTTTTGTCAAAATCCGTCGAGTGACAAGTTTATATTCGTCGTGCTTTGGTCAGAAGGTAGTTCGAGCATCGACGGTCAAGGGAAAATAGTAGACGATTTTTTGGTTCTTCGTGGTGGCGCGGCGGAGCTCTACTAGGGTTTAAGATTCAGGTTTGATCGACGATATTGTTCGAATTCATGCGGCATCGATAGTTGTTCGTAGCTGATCGCACCCAAGGGAAAAGAGGTATAGGACTCTGGCTAAACTTTTGGGAGCAATTGCATGATTTCTGAAGGCCGAAGGTGGCGTGACGTGGTGATTTTTGTAATTGAGTTTGGTTACAATTGGGTGCTGTCATGCTCGATTTCGAAACATGACGATATCGTGGGTTCTGGGTGGTCGGTTGGTTTGAGATGGTCATTGTCGACTTGTAGATGGCGGCATGGTCGATCGAAGGTGGTCAGATTGAAGGGCAACGTGCATGTGTACACGATTATGTCTAGATGTTTTTTGTGGTATTTGGGGAAGAATGGTTTATCTCGGGTAAGGCTCGAAGTTTTTGTGTGTTTGACTCGAGGAAGGAAGAAAGGGGTGAGTTACTCGAGTATGTTATCGGGTTTAACCAGGGGTTGTCTCAGGTCTGAAGCACTTAAACAAATCAGTTTTGAAATTTGAATAAAATAAGTTTTAAAATTTTATTCTTAAATAAATTTCTTTTATATAATAAAAGTTTATTTAAATTTTGGGTCGATGAAAGTTGTATAGTATATTTAACTTAAAATTAATTAGGTTTTGTTTTTCTTAACTTTATTTTGAAAATAAAATTTAAGAGTTTAAATTGAGAAACTGATTTATGAGATAATGGTTTATCTTAAAAGATGTTGTTGATTTGTAATTAACTTGAAGATATTAAGTTAATTTATATGTTGATGATAATATATTTTCAAGATTATTCAAAATAAGATTTTAAAGATAAAATGGTTCATTTTGAAATAATGATTTTGATTATCAATTAACTTAAAAAGGGTTTAAGTTAAATTGTAAGATTTTGTTAATTTGTTTCAAAGGTTATTTAAAATAAGATTTAAATTATGATTATGAAATTAATTTAGGTAAATAGGTTATCCTAAGATTAAAGGATCACTAATTTGAATTTTAATGATAATTACTTAATTAAAGGTTACATAAGTATTAATCAAGGATTAATTAAATTGTTAAGAGTTAGTTAATTAATGAGATTAATTAAGATTAATTTATTAATTAAGGATAATTAATTACGATGGATAATTAAGGATTAATTAATAAATAATTAAGGATAATTAAGTAACTAATGGATAGTTAATGAAAGTAACTAAAGATAATTGCTTAATTAAAAGTAATTAATTAATAATTAAAGTGATTAATCAAATGATTAAAGGATAATTACTCCATGTAATTAATTTTTGATTTATTAATATAAGTGATTAGGGATCATCACTTATTATAATTAATTAAGGATAATTAATTAAATGGTAATTAATTAAGGGTTAGTTGATTAATGTAATTAATTAATGAAAATTAATTAAAGGATAATTAAATAATTAAAGGTTAATTATTTAATGATTAAAGGTTAAATATTTAATGATTAAAGGACAATTAATTAAAACGGTTTGTAATCAATTAAGGTTAATTAACCAAGATTTGTAATTTATTCATAAGTAATTAATCTGGTTTAAATTAATCAGATAATTAACTGATCTTACTTATGGGTGTTTGGATTGTATGGAATGCTTTGAATTGTTTGATATCCCTGATGTGTGATGCTTGGTGATATGAATTATTTTGATTTGAGCTCTGATGAATGTAATTTATTTATCTGTGATGAATTTATATTATTTATCTGTGAATTTGTGAATGAAGATAAGCGTTTTAGGATTATACCGTTTATCGACATTGTTGTGCTTTGATTTGTGATGATTGATGATATTGTATTGTTGTGTGTAAAACCCCTGGACTACACCACACACACACACAAATTTGGATTGCACGAGGAAATTGGTTAAGTCATAGGTATTTGAATTTAATATTATGAAATGGTTTTAAAGATTGAATTTTGAATCCAAATGAATTTTGAAATGGAATTGGGTTGAATATGAAAGGCTTTCGAAAAGGATATTTGAAATTGAAATTAGTAGAATAGAATATGTCTTGCTAAATTTTGAAAATTATTTTTGGAAACTATGGTTTGAAAGGGTATACAAGATACATAATAATATATATGTAATTTTAAACCATCTTTAAATTATTTTTGGAAACTATGGTTTGAAGGGGAATTTAAATTGAACCCAAGTTTATACTTGAAAGGATATAACTTATGCATATTTGATCGGATTTTTTTGAAATAAAAACCCTTGTTTTTCAAATAATATTAGCTTTCATATAAAGAAAGGATTTCCAATTTGTGTTGAATGGATTTCAGGTTTGAAATGAAAATAGTTTTGAAAGCAATGAATGAATCTTTATTAAAGATTGGTGAACTTTGTTTTCAAGTTGAAGAGGATTTTAAAGGTGTATCTTTTGTATAAAAGATTTGGAATTGAAATAGTTTTGAAAGCTATGAATGAATCTTTGTGAAAGATGGTGAACTTGTTTTCAAATTTAAAGTGATCTTAAAAGGTGAATCTTTTATTTAAATGATTAAAATGGTAATTTTTTAAAACCATTTGAAAGAAAGGTTTTGGGTAATAAGTTGTGACTTAACTAAGATCCCACAATATCCATATGTTTTTTTAAAATTAAGCACTCATTATTCGGTTTAGCCGGCAGAGGACTTTATGTCATATGACCCATTCTGAATAATGATACAATGAAATGGATAACATTTGAAGACCGGTGGTGAAGACCGAGTATTTTTGATAACGAAAGGATTACCTATTGAATGTCTCTACACTGAGTCACGCCGGTATAGAGATCTTCATTTGTGATTGGGAGTTCGATCGGGATTGTGAATACCTAGATTGCAAGGGCTTCTTCGAAGTGCCTTCGGTTCTATTCGAACCCGGAACAGACTTGTATGGATGTATGTCTGACGTTACACATTGAGATGTAAAGCTGGTTTCTATCAAATACATTTCTATTTGGTGGTGGAGAATTTATTCTCTTAGCTTAACACCCTTCTCTGAGACGTACGAGCTCAGAGGTTATGTAGTTGATGGTTATGAGTGATACATTCCCAATTTGGTAATGTGGCATGCTAAGTGTTGTTGATCATTTATTAATCAAAGCATGGATTTTGTGTAAAGCGTAGCTTTGTGGACGAGACCTCATCAGGACCTCACACCCCGGAAATGGTCGAAACAGGAAAGATGCGACAAGGTTATGCGGGTCGCGCCCTTTACGGTATGTCTATAACCTTCTGGATAAAAGTGGTATACGATGGAGCTTAGATACTTAACTTATGTGGTTGCTGAAAATTTATTACTTTGTGGTTGTTGGTGTTGAAAGCTCTCGGATAAAGCTCGGTTACGACCGGGGGATGGCATACTTATGTAGTAGTTAGCTAGTTACAGAGGTAACCTGGCCTTGTGTTGGCAGAAAGCTGGTTAAGTTCTCGGGGCATCCCTCCAGAGGCGTACCCATGTGGCATGGAAGTTCCTTAGCCTTACCATTTGTTGGAAATCCAAAGAACAATATGAGCCATGTACGGTTTTTGTTGTATAATCGACCATTTACTTATAGTGGTGACCTGTCGTTTAAGTGGCAGCTATAGTAGGCATACTACAAAATGTGTATGCTGGCTAAGATTAATATTATACTTTCGAAATGTTTTCTGCACTATGCACTGATAATAATATCAAAAGATTTTCGCGTATCAAGCATGTTTGACTATCATAAGTAGAAATCTTCTCCAATTGTGAATTTGCATTGTGTGTGCGGCGGGAGGCCTTATGGTAGTTTCATTTTTCAAAAAGCATTACAGATTTATTTTTTAATAATTTTTGTTTTTTTTTGTTCAAAACAACTGTTTTTGTTCAAAACAACTATTTTTGTTTGCTCACACTAGTCCCATGACTGACCTGGAGTTTATCGTTCCCTTTCTAAATTTTGGGTGCCCATAATTTTCCACACAGACAGCCTAGGGTCAGATTTTCAGATAATTAGCTAGTAGATATAGATTCGGTAGCCTTTAGCCATCTGTTTGGAAATCTTTGAAGTCTTTGGTCTTTGAATCCATTTCGATTTGTACAATTTCTCGAGTCCTAATGTGATAAGATATTCTGCAGGAAGAAGCTTGCAAAACTACTTCAAAATGGCTTTTCAAAATGATTTTCAAAATTTCTTTTCAAAATATTTTAGTCTTAAAGTTATCTTTTCCAAATGATTTTAAAAAAGATGTTTTAGCCTTAAAATATTATTTTTTTAGTTTTAAAATAAACTCTTGTTTTGAACTTCATTTTCAAAACAAATTTTACCTTGTGTTTTAACAAGGAATGTCGACATCATGGGATACCCCATGTCGACATGGTGGCCATTGAATTCAACAGCTTCAATTTTCAAAAGAAGTGTCTGTTCGTTTAAATCTCTTCACGAATGGTTATGACCATTGATGCTTTATAAATAGCCTTCACAAACGAATTTTTTTACTAACTATTTTCTTACTTTCTTCACTCCTTCTCCACAAATCCATATTCTAAAATTTTCATATTTTTAAGATCGTGCGGAAATTATGCCAAATTCTCAAGTGGATAAAATTAGAATCTCATTCTTGTTTGATTCTCTGCCCTCTCTCAAAGATCAAAGTGCTATTCAGAGTTATAGGATCAATTTTTAATCAAAAGTTTATCGAGTCTCTCTATAAGTCGTGATTGTTTCTAGAAATTAATTGGGTGATCTTGTATCCCATAAATCAAGAGAGTTTGCCCCGGACTCATGACACAGGAGGGTACCTCAAGGCCTTTAGAAATTAGGGATTGTAATCTCGAAATTGGTATAATAAAAATCTTTATGAGGTGATTTGCCTTGGTAAAAGACTGGATGTAGGGTAAATCCGAACCAGTATAAAATCCAGTGTGTTCTTTCCCTTTACTGCTTTTTATTTACATGCATCTGTGTTTGATTCTGTGATTATTCTGTAATTAAGTTCTGCATTTGTTTAAATCATAATTTTTAAACTAGTCCATATAAGTCTTAGAATCCGTTAAACACTATTCACCTCCCCTCTAGTGTTAAATTAGCCTTAAGATCCTTAACCCGCTGGCTCTTTCAAAATGAAATTCCAATAACTTTCTTTTAGAGTCTGTTTTAATATTCCGTGAGTAAGTAGCCATAAAATCAGTTGCAAAATGACCTATTTTTGGGTTTACTATTGAGAATTCAATGTTTATCGAAAGTCGCTCCACCTTACCAAAACAAGTCTCGCTTCCTCTTCCTTTCAAGTCCGAGCCTACCTAGTGCACTCAGGGTTCAAGACTCCATCTTGTTGCTTAGGAATGAAAATGATATGTCATACTCTAATTTAGCGAGAGTTTGGATAGCTTTTGGTAAGTGAGTTCCTAATCTTTTGGAAAAAAATTCCTGCATATGTTGTGTTGATCCTTAGCTATATGTATGTTATATATATGTTGCATCTTGGCATGTTTGAAATGTGATGATAAGTGTTAATGTATGGGTTAGTGTTAGCACTAGAATGGATGTGTTATTGCAAAGTTAGTAATTGTATGTATATTGGCAAATGTACAAAATTTGTTGTATGAATGTGATGCGTGATAAAAAGGGTTGATGATGAACTTGACTATAGTCGTGATGGGTTGAAAACAAAGTTAAAACTTTATACGTAGTCGCAATGGATTTGAGCTAGGATTTGAAATCAAACTTGTTTCAAGAGTTTAAAGTTTAGATTTTTGTAAAAGTTTGTGTAATTGGTTTTAAAGTGTGAAAATTTACTAAGGTGGTTCAATCATGAAATAATATGGTTTTAGTAAAGTGGCTTCGCTTAAAGGTGGGTTAGAGAAAACCGCACTCATAGCAGTAGTCGCTATGGATGCAGTTCGGGAAAGGTTTGAATTTCTATTTCAAATTTGTTTTATTTTGACATTAGTTTACAAAGTATTCCAAACTTGATTAGAAATGTTAAAAAGTAATAATTTGTAATATAATTAATTAATTAATTAAAAGGTAATTAGCATTATGTTGGTAATTGAGAAGCTGATTAACGGTTAATCAATACTTAAGTTAAGTTAATGAATGTTAATTAATTAATGAAGTTTTAATTAATGTTTTATATGGTTAATAAGTAATTAAGTGATTAATAATAATTTAATCAAGATTAATGGTTAATTAATTACTAATTAATTAATGGATTATTTAATTGATATTTCATTAATTAGGGTTTAACTCTTAAACATTTTGGTTTAACTTTAACCAAGTTGCATTAGGAAGTTAATTAGTATTTAATCAAGTTCACTAAGCCTAACTAGAATTTAATTATGATTTAATCTTGATTTAAATTATATTAGTTAAGGTTTAGTTAGGTTTTAAACTAATTGAATATACTTTTAACTTTTCAAAGGTAATTTTGTACTAAACAGAATGTGTTTTATAATCAATATTCTTTTTCAAAGTAAATTGATTCCATATCAAAGGATCACTTGTTTGAACCCTTAAGTAACCCATATGATTAGGTGAATTAAATAACATCTGTTAGGAGAACAAAACACCATTCTACTATAGTGTAAGTGATTTAATTGTGTGAACATGTGTTAAGTAGAATAAATCTCCATTCTACTATAGTTTGATTAAATTGTTTGGACATCTATTTAACAGGATAAATAACTATCCTATTGTTATGTTATATGGAATTGTATATGCCAATTAGTTATATCGACGTATTGTTCCCTGATTAGATATGAACTGTATTTACATATATGGTAGCTTATTAAAATAATTATTATGTGATTCGAAAATTGAACTGAAATTAAATGGTAACTTAAACTGGTATCAATGGGACTGCTAAGCCTCATTTGGAATTTATAAAGTATGGTTTGAATTTACTTTAATACTTTAATAAATTTGAGGCTAAGGTTTTATAAATGCTTTTTCAAGTTATATAATTCTTATAGAAGTCTATAAAGTATAACTTGTTTGTAGAAACGGGTTTTTCTAACGAAAAGGTTATCAAGTGTTTTAAAAATTATGTTTTGTAAATGATATTTATGAAGGATATTTTATAAAGGATTATAGTAAGGTTTATATAAAGAGTTTTAAAAATAGGAAAATGATTTATAAATCATTTCAGTGATTTATAAAGAAGTTTATAAATTAACTTAATGGTCTATAAAAGTGGATTATGACTTTATTTTGAAAGGTATAAGTTAATTGAAATATGAGATGAGCTTTTAATAAGTGAATTTTTGATAAAGGATAAGCGAAATGTTTTATTTGGAAGAACTGTTTGGTTATTTAATATGGGATTTGGAAAGAAGAAAAGTTTGAAAAGTTTGTAAATATACTAATATTGATAGGAAAAGTATATGATTTTGTTTCAAGGCATGAAAAGGAAAATGTTTTGGTTATTTACTTATACCTTTGAGATAAGTATATAAATGTTTCCAAATATAAAGAAAATATAAGGGGTTTGGGAATAGTACTTTGGAAAGATCTCGTGATCAGATTTTATAAAGTGGTTTTATTAATTAATTAGAATTAATAAAGGCTTAGTGGATTCCATATCAAAATTAAACCATGATTGGATGCTTTTTTATTTGATAGTTAAATAACCGACTACCAAAATTGGACCCAAAACGTAACTTTGGAAATATTTAGGAGAAGCATGAGAATTATATGGTACAGTTACCATCGAAGGTGTTATACTATATGTATAAACTCATTCGTTCTTCTAGGATGAACGATAAGGAAATCCAACCACAAACGTTAGGAGATGAACTCTTTAACGACCCGTAAATTTCGACAATTAAATTGGTTAATTTAATAAGATTTTGTAATTTAATATTGAAGAGAATAAAAATTTGTGAATTTTTAGTGGAAATGATCACTAGAATTGTAACATTCCTGAATTTTAGCTAAAAGTAATTTGATAATTGATTTAATATTTAAGATTAAATTTTGAAGAAAAATTGAAAATCAAATTTAATTTTGGATTTAATTGTGAATTCATTTAGAATTTAATTGCATTTGAAATATAAAAATAAAATTGAATTCATCAAATTTAATAAGATATATGTTCATTTAGTTATACAAATGAATTATAATTAGGAAATTAAATTTTGAAATTTAATAAATATATTGACAATGAATAATGTTGATGTGAAAATACTAAAATGAATATATTTAAAAAAAATTGGATTATTTTGGAATAAATATGAAGATTCTAGAATAAATTAAAAATATGTGTTATAAAATAGTATTTTGGATAGGGATTCAATTATAAACATTTTGGAAATAAATATAGTTGTATATAAATATATAAAAGTAATAAGTACAAGATTGATATTTTTTACATGTACAAAACATAAATAGACATAGTTAATATATGTAAGAAAATAAAAGTTTGTAAATATAAAACTAACTGAGGATCTAAAAATAAATTAGATTGAATATATTTAAATATCAATATATAAATAAAAACATGTTAGATAGGAAATATAATATAAAGTTATGTTTAAATACTATTTAAAGTGTTTAAAAGATAAACATAAGTATTTAATTTAAACAAAAGTTAAAACATAGAAAACATGTTTACTAATTAAAATAAAGTAAGGGCTGAAACATCAAAATGCAAATTGGGACAAGTGTAGATCATGCATAAAGAAGATAAAAAAGTGTCAAAATGGTTTTATAAAAAAATAAGAAAATTACATCAGGCCATTCAACTTCTAAGATCTGAGAAATCAAGTTTAAACCAACCACAAACCTAGAAAACAATGTAAATCAACTCAAACAATATCAAGTCTGAAACAATCTTCAAATCAGATCAAAGCAAGAAAGAAAAAAATTACAAAACAGAAAAAAAAGGAGATAGATCAATTCTGGAAACCTGAGGCTAGCAATTCATTGTCTTCAACTTGGATCAAAGCATTCAGGTTTAAATTTCAAAACAACAATAAAAATTCAATTCAAGCAACTTCAACCTGAAGATCATCTAAAACAACTCAAGACTGGAAAAAAATCCTAAGACCAAAAACTTTCAAACCTAAAAAAGAAATTTCCAGTTCAAATCCTGGAATCAGTATAAATCAGAGTGAAAAATCAAGAAGCATTTCAAAGCAAACAGCAAAGCAAATCAAGTCACAAGATTAAAGTAGAGCAAGCAGTTTCCAGCTTTTTCAAACAAAATCATTTCCAGGCATAAGCTTTCTCCTCTGTTCTACAAAAACAAGGTGAGAAAACACCCATTTTTATAATTTAAATCTCTTTGCATGTGAGAAATTCTTCAACCTGTACAAGTAAATCTGGTTGTATGTGTGTTGAATCTAAAATGATGTGGTGAATAATGGTTGAATAGGTGCAGATATGTTGTGTATACCTATAATGTTGAATGTGAACAGATACATTCATATATGTTCTTAGTTACAGAGTTCAGAAAAAAGAAAGAAAGAAAAAATTTAAAAGCTCAACTTCTCAGCCTATAACTATCTATGTACTTTGATGTTTGAATGAAACTAGTTTGGATTGATAAGATCAAATTTTTAAAACATTTTTAGGTAGTAAAAAAAGGGTTTACTAGGAAATTATAAAACACAGAAAATTCAAATTTTGTGCAAAATTAAATTGATAAAAACTCGAGTTTTGAATTCTTGATCCGGTTGTTTCCGTAAAACATGATTTTTAAATGTGAATTCATGATTTTTAAGCTAGGAAATTTCGAGCTTATGGAGGTTGAACAAAATTGCTTTGATCGTCAATTCCAAATGATCAAGGCGAAATTAAGAGTCGAGTTTGAATGTAAAGGAAGAGGAAGTGTGGTAGATTGTAGGAAAAATTTCCGATGAATTTATAAATGGCGATGGTGACGGTGCGGCAGTGATTTACGGTTTAACGTGAAGTTTTTGGTCGGCATGGCTCTCGTGCTCGTGTGGAGTCAGTGGTTGATTGAGTTCGATGATACTCAGGGAGGTGTTAGCTTGGGGGTTTTCGAAGACGTGGTCGGAGGTGGCGGTGCTCTGGTGGTCGGAATTGCGCATGCGAGGTGATTGTAGGGATTGGGTTTCGATTCTAGGAAGTCAAGAATAGCTCGATTTCGATTAAGGGGTGATTTTGGTTTTTGGGTTGCTCAGACTAGCTTGGGTGGTCGTGGGTGATGTGCCGGTGGCATCAACGTTGATCGGCGAGGGGCATCATGCTTGTGCACGTATACGTGCAAGTTTACGTATCTGGGTGATTGAAGATTTTGGGTAGAAAGGTGGAACTCGGGGTGGTCTCGAGTTTGTAATCGCATAACTCAAAGTCGTACTCGAAGTATTCGTGAGCGTTTAGCAGATGTAAAGTTTAAAATATAACAGAGAAAAAAAAGAGTAGGAGTGGGAAATTTTCACGGGGAGGATTCGAATGAAACTCGAAGTTAGGTACGGGGAAAACGTGAATTAGCTCAAGTTTCTGATGTAATGACAAAAACAGTGCTCAGATTTTAAGGGAAACAAGTTATTATAAAATAATTTTTGTCAATACCATTTTCCTCTAAATATTTGATGCTATCCCAGTTTTAAATTGTTAAAAGGATTCTTAAATAAAATTGTTTAAAATTAACTGATTTTTAAAATGATGTAATTTATACATAAACTTTTATTTTAAATAAACTTAATAATATTAAAAGGTAATAAATTAATATAAAGAATGTTATAATGGTTAAAAAAAATTAAGTTTAAGTTAAATTATTTGTTAAAGGAAATAAATCACTTGAAGTTAATTACTTAAATGAAGTTATTAAGGTAAATTTGTTAATAATTTAATTCTGATCCAAGAATAATTAAGTATGATTAAGGATTGATTACTTGATGATTTATAATTAGAGGATGATTTGTTTTATAATTAATTAAGTGGTGATTAATTCAAAGTTAATTAATTTATGAATTAATTAAGGGGGTTTAATTAAGAATTAGGGATTAACGGTGTAATGATTAAAGATTAATTAATTTATAAATTAAGACAATTAATTAAAGGTTAATTAATTAATGAAAGTGATTAAGGAGTGATTATTAATTAAGAATTAATTAATTTTTTTGTAATTAATTAAGGATAATTAATCAGAGGATTAATTATAAATTAAAGTTTAATTAATAAATGATTAAGGAGTAATTAATCAAATTGATTTGTAATTAATTAACCAGGATTAAAAATTTATTCATCAGTAATTAATAAATGTTTGAATGGTTGATATTTCTCATATGTGATGCTTTGTGATATTTTGTGATGTGAGTTGATGTGTATTGATCTGTGATATCTGTGATATGTTCTGCGTAAATACCCCCTGGCCCGTAGGATGACATTTGGGATTCGATGCGACAAGGAGTCGGATTCCAGTTGGTTATCCGAAACCCACATCGAATTGTAATGGTGAATCTTTGTGATTGATAAATTTACTTTATCTGCGAATCTGTGTATATAGATAAGCGTTATTGGAATATACTGCTTATCGATATCGCTGTGATTGTAATCTGTGATGATTGATGTTGTTGCACCATTGTGTAAAACCCTTGGACTACACCTTACACACACAAATATGGATTGCACGAGGAAATCAGTTAAGTCACAGATTTTAATGATTTTAAAGATCGAATTTTTGAATCCAAAATAGTTTTGGAATTGGAATTTAAAGCTTTTGAAAATGAGTTTCAAAAATAAAAGTTATTTAGAATAACTTCATAAAGTTTTGAAATTTAAATAATTTGATTTAAATTTGAATTCAATATTTGAAATTGAATTCTATGATTAGGAAATTATGATTTAAGAAGATTATATAAGTTATAAAGTTGTTTATATGAGTTTTTAACCATTTAAAAAGTATTATTTTGGAAATTTAAAATTAAACCCAAGTTTTTACCTAAATGGCTTTGACTTATGTAAATGTAATCAGCTTTAACTTAGGTGAAAGATTATTAAACCCTATTTTTGAAATCGAAGAGAGTTTTAAATAGTATATCTTTCATATAAAAGATTCAAATTGGAAATGGTTTGAAAGTTATGAATTAAATCTTTAATTTAAATGATTGGATGAGTTAATCCAATTTGAAATTGTTTTGAAAGCTATAATTGAACCTTTGTGGAAAATTGGTGAACTTTTTGAAATGAATCTTTTTATTTAAAAAGATTTGAAATGGTAATTTGTTATAAACCATTTAAACAAAGGTTTTGGATAATAAGTTGTGACTTAACTGAAATCCTATATCCATATGTTTTGAATATTGCGCTCATTATTCGGTTTAGCCGGGAGAGGACCTTGTGTCATATAACCCATTCCAAATAATGACACGACGTTATGGATAGCATTTGAAGACCGGTGGTGAAGACCAGGTATTTTCGAGAACGAGAGGATAACCCGTCGATTGTCTCTGCACTGAGTCGCGCCGGTGTAGAGATTCCCTAAGTGATGGGAAGTCCAATCGGGATAGTGAATACTCGAATTTGCAAGGGCTTCTTCGGAAGTGCTTTCGGTTCTGTTCGAACTCGGAACAGACTTGTATGGATATGTGTCTGACATTACACTTTAAGATGTTAAACCAGTTTCTATCAAATACATTTCTGTTTGGTAGCAGATATTTATTCTCTTAGCTTAACACCCTTCTCTGAGACGTACGACCTCATAGGTTATGTAGTTGATGGTTACTAATAATACATTCCCAATTTGGTAATGTGGCATACAAAGTGCTGCTGATCATTTGTTGATCAAAGCATGGCTTTGTGAAAAAACGTAGCTTTATGGATGAGACCTCATCGAGCATCACAAACCGGTAATGGTCGAAACAGGAAAGATGAGGCAAGGTTTCAGCGGTAGCTCCCCTAGGGTACGACCATTCCTTCTGGGAAAGGGTGGTATCATGGTATGGAGCCTAAATACTTACTCATTTGGGCACTGTAGTATATTTATTACTGTGTGATGTTGTTGGTGTAGAGGATCCTCGGTTAAAGGTCCTAAAGGACCGGGGGTGGCATATCTTAGGTTTTACTCCCCGGGAAGGGGGTAGCGGGCCTTGTGTTAGCAAAGAGCCGGGTAGGTTCTCGGGGCGTCCCTCCAGAGGCGTTCCCATGTGGCAATAGGAAGTTCCTTAGCCTGACCATTTGTTGGAAATCCAATCGTCCAATACGAGCCTTGTATGATTTTAGTTGTAGAACCTGCCATTCAAAATGGAAGCTATAGTAGGCATAGTATAATGGTACCTATGCTAGCTAAGATTAATATTATACTTTCGAAAGGTTTTCCGCTATGCACTAGTAATAATATCAAAAAGGATTTTTGCGTAGTAAGCATGTTTGACTATAATAAGGAGAAATCTCCCCCATGTGTGTGACTGCATTGTGTGTGTGTCGGGAGGCCTTATGGTAGTTTCATTTTTCAAAAAGCATTGGGGATTTGAACTTTAAAAGATTTGTTGTTTGTTTTAAAAGATAAAACTGTTTTCTTTGCTCACACCAGTCCCATGACTGACCTAGAATTTATTGTTCCCTTCCTAAACTCTGGGTGCCCAATATTTTCCACACGGGCAGTCTAGAGTTGGGTTTTTCCGATAATCCCATAGTAGGTGCAGATTCAATAGCTTTCGGAATTCTTTGGAGCCTTCGGATTCACGGACGATTGACCTTGCTTATCTTTATGCAACGTGATGAGGGTTCGAGCTAGCTTTGGATTGAAGATGGAGTTCTTGAAGTTTGGCATTGAAGACAATATCTACCTGCTGCTATTTCTTGTATCTCTATTAGTATTGATATCAATTGTATCATTCTGTTGTATCATCATTGTATCAGTTATTGTATCAAATGCTGTATATCAAATGTATTATTTCATTCCTTCCATTGTGTTGCACTTAATGTGTTATAAGCTCCGGCGAACCAGATTCGACATTTGGATCTGCGGCATTAGAATATGAGTGTCCTAT
The DNA here is from genome assembly GCA_030765085.1 of Allium cepa. NCBI lineage: Eukaryota > Viridiplantae > Streptophyta > Magnoliopsida > Asparagales > Amaryllidaceae > Allium > Allium cepa. The sequence goes on from CM060943.1 coordinate 252,605,594, forward strand.
TCGGTGCCGATTTTCGAAGGTCGAGTCAGGGTCGTTACAGTGGTATTAGAGCTGAAGGTTAAAATTTTAGCTCAAGAGTATAATGTGACACCCCACCTCTATACCAACGCTAGCCTAGGAAACTACGGAGTAATGCCATCAACTAGCATGGAGAATAAGGATGTTGAGGGGCGATCTTCCATGTAATTGCTTTGTGCGAGCACCGGTATGTCAGATAGTACAACATGAATTTCATTTCAAGAGGAAATCCGACATGCCGATACAAACACAAAGCTACTACACAGTGGCTATATAATCTTCGGAAACAAATATAGAAATAAGCATAACACAAATCAGTCACATAAGTTCATATCTCAAAGGCGGAAACGTATATGAATATAACACTAAGAAGTGTTTATCAGAGTAGTGATCAAACAAGATCCACAATATAACAAAAGAATAGATACAAGTGCTAGACAAAAGAATATGTATACATCAAGGAGTCTCCATTTCAAATGTATACCAACAAAAACTACAAATCTAATGTAGTTAGCCAAAAGTCAGATAATACTCCTAGATGAGGAGTCAAGCAGAAGCACCTGTAACATCTCGGTCTGACACGAGTATTATTTAATAAGAAAATAATAAACGGATCAGTCTAGCTATAAATATCAGGTAAATATGAGATAGAATATGAGATATAACAAAAACGTATGATAATAATAATGTCATACCATGAAAAGTATACATTAGAAAATCAACCAAAATCATACAATATCTCAAGTGTCTCATAACATCAAAAAGAATGTCATATTCTTTATTTTATTCACCAAACCACAAATATTGACATCATATCGCTGCCAATCATAAAAGCTGGTGAAACACAAATTCTAGGAATCATCAAATTAGAAATCCAGAAATCGCAAAAGGGGGAGGCCTGTCACAAAACGGGAGCATGAAAACTCACCAACACGTGTATCACAAACGGGACGCTATTCTATGGTCGCTAACCATAGAGCCGGTGCAACAAAGTAGTACAATATCAGAACGTCCGAGGAACCAGAAACTCGAATAATTCGGAACAACGACGTAGTACAACGGTACGCCCGTTGATCCTGGTAAGCTGGTGCAACAACATAGTACAAAGGTACAATGGACCGAACTCCATAAAAGAACATGGGTTGCTAGCCCACAAAAATTGAGTCGAAACTCCAAATAATACATAGGTCGTTAGCCTATAAAAGAAATGAGACGAAACTCAATAAAACGAGGTACCATCCCCTTCGTGGACAAAGAAACATAGCCTAGCGCTAGTCTAAATCGCATAAATGATCATCAATGATCATCAAGAAGTGTCAATTACACTAAGCTAGTAAATATTTTAATTTAGCTTCATGTCCTATAACCACTAGCTTAACTTAGATATTTACGAACAAATTGTAGATCTCCACTAAAAAAATTTCACAAGAGATTCAATCGAACAAGTGCAAGAATTAACCGACGAAGTAGACGCAAGCATTTCATACCACTTGTTTTACTAAGTCGTTTAATTAGATTTCTCATACGAGTGAGTTAAAGGTTTGTATATACTAGTAGATTTGAAAATGGTTTAAGAAACGAGCTTTGTATTAAAATAGTGTTGAAATCGTTTTGATGAAAGAGTTTTGATATTTACTACTAGTATTGAAACCTTTATGTTTTGAAAGTGACAAATCACAGAAACGATTGTAGAAATAATCAATCACCAAAATTCGCATTTGAAGTCATGAATTGAATCCGTATAAATCGATATCAAATCCATCAAATGGATACTCTAAATATCCCCATAAAAAGAAAAGTTATCAAAGTCAATAATAAATGGTAACGATAAGTCGGATAATCACGAATCAATTTAAAACGGGAAACCCAAACACATAGGGCAAATTAGGCAAAGACAACAGATTCAGACGTCTGAAATAAATGGTTCAGATGTCTGAATCTGGAAAATGAAAATTTTCCAGAGCCCTATTCAGACGTCTGGGTCACTGAATTTAGACGTTTGAAAATGGCTAATTTTAGCCTATTTCCCCTCTGGTTCAATTCGAACCAATTCAGAAGTCTGGAATTATTTATTCAGACGTCTGAATCTGGGAATAGAAATTTTTTCAATATAATATTCAGACGTCTGAAATAAGGATTTAGACGTCTGAATCCTAATGCTCAGGCATTTCCTGAACCTAGGCCAAAGATGGCCAAAATAATTACCGGAAGCGATCGGACGAGCGACGACGGCTAAGGATTTACGCCAAGCGATAACCCAGCCTTAATGGCTCTTCGATACGCCTCGAGTATCAATGTCCAAATATCCATATAAGGATTTTCATAAATTTTGCTTTCAAAACACTAAAAATTGGAATATTCTCCAAAGCAATACAAATCAAAAGCAAATGCATATAAATAAGTGTTAGGAATTTATACCTAACAACAAGGATAGACATAGACATAGATGTGAGATAAAAATAAGAAGCTATAGAGCAATGGCAAGAACAATCACTCTTCAATTCCAATTCAACAAGCTTGAATCTAAGCTTAAAAGAGAAACATTTCTTAAGTTAAGTTTAGGAATTTCTGAAATTGAAAGGAGAATGAGTTGGAAAAGAAGAAGTGAAGGCTTACCAAGGCTTCTTCTATGAATTTGGAGCTAGAACTTGAATTTGCAAAGATGATTAGGGCTTGGAGTTTTAATTTCCCATTCCTCTCTCCATTGTTGATAAAGCTTGAGTATTAGGAAAATAAGAATGAAGTGAAGAGGAGAGGTGAACTGAGCTAGAGTAATAAGTGGGGTTAATGGGCTGAAACCCAAACCAAAGCCCTAAGTGAAAAGTAGCAAAATTATACTATCTCCAAACATATCGAAGTTTATACTCAAAAAGGTCACAAACGTCATTTTGAACTCGTAGGGGGTGGTCTCGAATCCTAATTCGACCGTTTGCAAAAAGTATCTTTTCGGACTAAAATCCAAATAACGATGCTATATTTAAATAAAATATTTAAATACACAATCGTAAAATATGCGGGTCGTTACAGACTCCCCTCCTTAAAGAAATTGCATCCACGCAATGTTCAAGAAGAAGCAAAATAAAAAGTAACAATCATAAAAGCATATCAACACAAAAGAAATTTGAAATAAAAAGTTCACCTCAAAGAGCACGGGAAAGTTAGCCCGGATGTGTTCGCTCGATGAATTCTCTAGATTTCCAAGAACAATCCTTAGGATTTGAGGACCATTGAACTTTCATGAGAGGAACATCTTTATTTCGAAGGCGTTTTACCTCTGAAGCAATGATTCGAATAGGATGTTGCTCAGAAGTCAAATTAGGTGAAACTTCAATTTCTTCAACAATACCGGACTCAAGAATAGAATCGGAATCTCGAAGGCATTTCCGTAATTGAGAAACGTGAAACACGTCATGAATAGCAGAAAACTGAGCCGGTAATAAAAGGCGATAAGCCATGGAACCAATACGTTTAGTGATGGAAATGGACCAATTTATCGAGGTGCTAATTTTCCCGATAGACTGAAATGCATAGCACCCTTCATAGATGAAACACGAATAAACACAAAATCTCTCACATAAAATTCTAATTTCCTTCTTCGGTTATCGGCATAGGATTTTTGCCTACTTTGAGCATCTTTCATCCTATGGTAGATAAGATCAATCTTTTATGTGGAATCTCGAATAAAATCTGGACCTAAAACCAGCTTCTCACCGGCCTCAAGCCAACAAGAAGGAGATCGGCATGGCCTTCCATAGAGTGCCACGAAAGGTGCCATACCAATACTAGATTGGAAGCTATTATTATAGGAAAACTCAACAAGAGAAATATGATCTTCCCAACTTCCACCAAAATCAAGAACACATGCACGAAGAAGATCTTTAAGAGTTTGATTCACACGCTCGGTTTGTCCATCGGACTGGGGGTGATAAGCGGTGCTAAAATTAAGCTTTGTTCCTAAAGATTTTTGAAGACTCTTCAAAAATCCACTAGTAAACAATGGATCACGATCGCTGACAATAGAAGTAGGAACTCCATGCAATTTAATAATCTCTTTAATAAAAAGTTTGGCCAAAAGAGGTACGGTCCGATTGGACCGAACTGGAATAAAATGGGAGGATTTTGTAAGTCTATCAACCATCACCCAAAAGCTATCACGACCCGAACGAGAATGGAGAAGGCCGTCAATAAAATCCATGGAAATTTGATCCCACTTCCATATTGGAATTTCTAAAGGTTGCAATAACCCACCGGACCTTTGATGCTCGGCCTTAACAAGTTGGCAAGTCATGCAATGCTTAATAAAGTTAGCAATGTCAGATTTCATTCCATACCAATAATAAAGTCGCCTCATATCCGCGTATATTTTGCCGCTACTGGGATGAATGGTGAATTTAGAAGGATGAGAATCTTCTAAAATATCTTTACGAAGATCACTAATATTTGGCACGATAAGTCTACCAAATTTTCGAATACCGCCACGAGCATCAATATCAAAGTCTTTGAAACCTTCGATATTAATTTTATCCCTACAACTTTGGCTAAGAAGAGCCAATTCGGGATCTAGCTTTTGGGCTTCAAGAATGCGGCCTAAAAGCGAAGGACGAGCCTCAAGGCTACATAAAACAAGAGATGAACATAAATCCGATTCACGATCTCGAATCTCACAAGTGGATAAAGTCTCGAGATCATTCCACCCGGATATCATCATAGAAACAACCGCTTGTTGCTTACGGCTAAGTGCATCGGCAACACGATTTCCCTTTCTGGGAGTATAAAGAATATCGAGATCATAAGATGCAAGGAATTCGAGCCAACGTTGTTGACACAAATTAAGTTTCTTTTGAGAAAAATAAATACTTCAAAGATTTATGATCGGTGTAAAGAATAAATTTTTCTCCCAAAAGATAATAACGCCAAATTTTAAGGACGAAAATAATAGCCGCGAGCACTAAATCATGAGTGGCATATCTAGTCTCGGCGGGCTTCAATTGCCTAGAAGCATAAGCAATAACACGTTCTCTTTACATAAGAACGCCTCCCAAACCAACATGACTAGCATTGGTATAAACAATAAAATCTTGGTTTCCCTCGGGAATCACAAGAATAGGAGCATCGGAAAGGAGTTCTTTTAATTTCTGAAAAGAAGCTTCACATTTGTCCGACAAAATGTATTTAACTCCTTTCTTTGTCAAACAAGTAAGAGGCACGGAAACTTTAGAAAAGTCTTTTATGAAACGGCGGTAATAACCTCCCAATCCAAGAAAGCTACGAATCTCCGTCACACTCTCCGGTCTCTTCCAATTTTGTATCGCTTCAATCATTGAAGGATCCATGGAAATTCTGGAATCAGATATAATATGACCGAGAAACTTCACCCGAGATTGCCAAAAGTGGCATTTACAAAATTTTGCTTTTAATTGATTACTCCTAAGAGTTTCCAACACAATCCGAAGATGCTTTTCATGCTCCTCCTCGGTTATAGAATACAAAAGAATATCATCTATAAAGATGAGAACAAATCGATCAAGAAAGTCGTTGAAAACTCGATTCATAAGGTTAACGAAATAAGCCGGAGCATTCGTTAAACAAAATGGCATAGCAAGCCATTCATAAGATCCATAACGAGTACGGAACGATGTCAAAGGAATGCTATCCTCTGCAATACGAAGCTGGTGAAAACCGGTTGCCAAGTCCAATTGTGAAAAGACTCTAGCACCACTAAGTTGATCGAATAGATCATCAATCCGAGGTAAAGGATATCTATTCTTGATAGTAAGATCATTAAGCTTGCGGTTGTCAATGCAAATCCTAAGTGTACCATTGGATTTCTTTACAAAAATAGCAGAAGCTCCCCAAGGAGAGGAACTAGAACGAATAAACTGCTTCGTCTCCGATTCGGATAATTGTTTGCGCATCTCCTCATTTTCTTTATTGGACATACGATAAGGAGGACGAGTGATAGGTAGAGCTCCAGGAATTAGATTAATTCTGAACTCAATTGCTCGCTTAGGTGGTAATCCTAAAACGGGCTCAAATATGTCGGAAAATTCACGAACAACGTGAATAAGAGAAATGCCATCTTCCTCGTCATCATTATCGTCATCATGAGGATTTAAAGAATATAAAGATGCTGTGGATTTGGAATCCGAATCTTTAAGAACAATAGAAATTTGCTTAACAGATTGAGGATGTCAAAGATGAATAGTCCGCTCAGGACATAGGATATGGGCTGCATAACGGTTAAGCCAATCCATTCCCAAAATCATTCCGAAGCCCAAGTAACGCATGACATGCAAATCGGCTCGGAAAGAAAAATCACACAAAATAATCTCGACATTTTTACAAAGCAAGCTAATTGTTTCGGATCCACCAATAGGATTCACAATTCTCAAAGTAGTCATTAAAGCCATAATACTCAAAGAAAAGTATCAACAAGCTCTTTTGATATAAAAGAATGGGACGCACCCGTATCAAAAAGAACTCATATAGGTTGATCACGAAACATAATAATGCCATCAAGGATAGAATGAGAAATACCTTGACCACGAGAAGTGTTACTAGGGGCTTGCACAACATTTAGCTTTCCCTCTTCCTGCCTTGTAGTTTGGGACATGAAGATAGAAGATGACCCGAACCTTTGCAATAACGGCAAAAGGGAGGTTTTGGACATCTATTAGCATAATGGTCCTTGGAACCACAATTGTAGCATTGCCCACTACTAGGGGTAGGAGTCCTTGCTGCCAAAGCTACTTGCTTCCCTTTCTTGTTGGAATTTGGGCCTTTGAATTTAATAGGCCTTTTCTTGTTGTTGTTGAAGTTTGGTTTGGCACCCACAAATTCAACATCACTTTCCTTATCTGCCTCTTCAAGTCGAAGAGCGATATCAATAAGTTGGTCAAAAGAAACTTCCAATTTCAGAAGTAATGGCTTCTTGAGATTTTTATTCAATCCATAGACAAATCTCTGATTCTTTTTCAATGGGGTATTAAAGTACTCAACCGCGTATTTAGAAAGAGATTCGAAAGATGCGACATATTTCGTCACAGAAAATTCACCTTGAACAAGGCCAATAAAATGACAGGCCAAAGTCACCTTTTCGGCTTCCGGCACAAACTTTCATTCGAATCTTCTCCGGAATTGCTCCCAAGTAACATCCGCTTCAATAATTTCAGAAATAAAAAGCTTATACAAATCTAATGCTCTTTCATGGAGCATGTTAGAAGCCACTTGGACTCGATGAAGATCAATAAGATTCATGCGAGAAAAGAAGCGATCGCATGATCTAAGCCAAGCTTAGACTTCGATAACGCCCTCGGAACCCCTGAACGGCTTTCCACCCAAATTTGTGTAATCACTACACAGGCGTGCAAATCCGGATTTTGGATGAGTAGGCTCTGTAATGGGTCTGACAGCTTGAGCGTTCCTTATAAGATCAAGAAGCTGTTGTGTAGACATAAATACTCCATCCTGGAGAGTAGCACTAGATTGACCGGCGCTGGGATGGCCTGGTCTAACCATTTCTCTTCTTTAAGAAAGAAAGAAAGAAGAAGAAAAAATAATTCTCAGAATGAATATCAAACAATAATGATTGATAAAACAAGGCATCACAAAGAAAATGGGATAGAACGGGTCCAATGACTCGAATAAAATCCTAAGGCACGACTCCTAAGATGGACTTAGGACGATGATCCCTGTATAATTTTTCATATTGTTCCGTAGTTTGGCTCTGATACCAAGCTGTGACATCCCACCTCTATACCCACGCTAGCCTAGGACACTACGGAGTAATGCCGTCAACTAGTATGGAGAATAAGGCTGTTGAGGAGCGACCTTCCATGTAATTGCTTTGTGCGAGCACCATTATGTCAGATAGTACAACATGCATTTCATTTCAAGAGGAAATCCGACATGCCGATACAAACACAAAACTACTACACAGTGGCTATATGATCTTCGGTAACAAATATAGAAATAAGCATAACACAAATCAGTCACAGAAGTTCATATCTCAAAGGCGGAAACGTATATGAATATAACACTAAGAAGTGTTTATCAGAGTAGTGATCAAACAAGATCCACAATATAACAAAAGAATAGATACAAGTGCTAGACAAAAGAATATGTATATATCAAGGAGTCTCCATTTCAAATGTATACCAACAAAACTACAAATCTAATGTAGTTAGCCAAAAGTCAAATAATACTCCTAGATGAGGAGTCAAGCAGAAGCATCTGTAACATCTCGGTCTGACACGAGTATTATTTAATAAGAAAATAATAAACGGATCAGTCTAGCTATAAATATCAGGTAAATGTGAGATAGAACATGAGATATAACAAAAACGTATGATAATAATAATGTCATACCATGAAAAGCATACATTAGAAAATCAACCAAAATCATACAATATCTCAAGTGTCTCATTACATCAAAAAGAATGTCATATTCTTTATTTTATTCACCAAACCACAAATATTGACATCATATCGCTGCCAATCATAAAAGCTGGTGAAAAACAAATTATAGAAATCATCAAATTAGAAATCCAGAAATCGCAAAAGGGGGAGGCCTATCACAAAACGGGAGCATGAAAACTCACCAACACGTGTATCACAAACGGGACGCTATCCAATGGTCGCTAACCATAGAGCCGGTGCAACGAAGTAGCACAATATCAGTATGTCCGAGGAACCAGAAACTCGAATAATTTGGAACAACGACGTAGTACACCGGTACGCTCGATGATCCTGATAAGCTGGTGCAACAACGTAGTACAAAGGTACATCCGATGGACCCAACTCCATAAAAGAATATGGGTCGCTAGCCCACAAAAATTGAGTCGAAACTCCAAATAATACATAGGTCGTTAGCCTATAAAAGAAATGAGACGAAACTCAATAAAACGAGGTACCGTCCCCTTCGTGGACAAAGAAACATAGCCTATCGCTAGTCTAAATCGCATAAATGATCAATAATGATCATCAAGAAGTGTCAATTACACTAATAAATATTTGAATTTAGCTTCAAGTCCCATAACCACTAGCTTAACTTAAATATTTAAGAACAAATTGTAGATCTCCACTAAAAAATTGTCACAAGAGATTCAATCGAACAAGTCCAAGAATTAACCGACGAAGTAAATGCAAGCGTTTCATACCACTTGTTTTACTAAGTCGTTAATTAGATTTCTCATACGAGTGAGGTAAAGGTTTGTATATACTAGTAAATTTGAAAACGATTTAAGAAACGAGCTTTGTAATAAAATAATGTTGAAATCGTTTTGATGAAAGAGTTTTGATATTTACTACTAGTATTGAAACTTTTATGTTTTTAAAGCGACAAATCACAGAAATGATTGTAGAAACAATCAATCACCGAAATTCGCATTCGAAGACATGAATCGAATCCGTATAAATCGATATCGAATCCATTAAATGGATACCCTAAGTATCCCTATAAAAAGGAAAAGTTATCAAAGTCAATAGTAAATGATAACGATAAGTTGGATAATCTGGAATCAATTTAAAACAGGAAACCCAAACTCATAGGGCAAATTAGGCAAAGACAATAGATTAAGACGTCTGAAATAAATGGTTCAGACGTCTGAATCTTGAAAATGAATATTTTCCAGAGCCCTATTCAGACGTCTGGGTCACTGAATTAAGGAGTCTGAAAATGGCTAATTTTAGCCTATTTCCCCTCTGGTTCAATTCGAACCAATTTAGATGTCTGGAAATATTTATTCAGACGTCTGAATCTGGGAGTAGAAATTTTTCCAATATAATATTCAAACGTCTGAAATAAGGATTTAGACGTCTGATTCCTGATGCTCAGGAATTTCTTGAACCTAGGCCAAAGATGGCCAAAATAATTACCGAAAGCAATCGGACGAGCGAGACGGCTAAGGATTTACGCCAAACGACAACCCAGCCTTAATGGCTTTTTGATACACCTCGTGTATCAATGTCCAAAAATCCATATATGGATTTTCATAAATTTTTCTTTCAAAACACCAAAAATTGGAATATTCTCCAAAGAAATACAAATCAAAAGCAAATGCATATAAATAAGTGTTAGGAATTCATACCTAACAATAAGGATAGATATAGACATAGATGTGAGATAAAAATCTCACCTTTTTACACAAAACAAATGAAGAAGAAGCTATAGAGCAATGGCAAGAACAATCACTCTTAAATTCCAACCCAACAAGCTTGAATCTAAGCTTAAAAGAGAAACATTTCCTAAGTTGGGTTTAGGAATTTTTGAAATTGAAAGGAGAATGAGTTGGAGAAGAAGAAGAGAAGGCTTACCAAGGCTTCTTCTATGAATTTGGAGCTGGAACTTGAATTTGCAAAGATGATTAGGGCATGGAGTTTTAATTTCCCATTCCTCTCTCCATTGTTGCTAAAGCTTGAGTATTAGGAAAATAAGAATGAAGTGAAGAGGAGAGGTGGACTGAGCTAGAGTAATAAGTGGGGTTAATGGGCCGAAACCCAACCCAAAGCCCTAAGTGAAAAGTAGCAAAATTCTACTATCTCCAAACATATCGAAGTTTATACTCAAAAAGGTCGCAAATGTCATTTTGAACTCGATGGGGGTGGTTTCGAATCCTAATTTGACCGTTTGCAAAAAGTCGTTTTTCAGACTAAAATCCAAATAACGATGCTATATTTAAATAAAATATTTAAATACACAATCGTAAAATATGCGGGTTGTTACATATAACACATTAAGTAACTCATTAGAGATAGGGTGAAGTATACCCTAGAATGAGTAATCCCTAAGATATCTGTTCGAATGCCTCGGTAAATTCTCTTACTATCCACTGACAGTGAGTATGAGTGCAAAAAGAGAACGAGATAGGGGACAGAGAAATACCAGTACAAATGGTCAATACCCTGCGACAGTGGAAATATCTTTCTCTACCAATCTCCTTTGATTCGATTTCAAATTCTCTTGATTGCTTCGTGGCAGCTCGAGGAAGAAGCTTCGGTGTGATGGTGGCCTTACGAAACGTTGTAGGAAATCCTTACTTCATATCTTCATCGGCTTCTTATCAGTTTTTCCATCTAAACTTTAATGAATTTGAAATTTGGAATTGAAATTTTAAATAAATTGGAATTTTTAAATTGAAATAAAATGGTTAACGAATATGAAGCTAAATATGAATTGTATCGATAAAACGATTTCGATTAAACCAAAATCTGAAATTCTGTTGTAATTTCTTATAAATATCAAAGTCCAAAGTGGGAAAAATTACATGTATACTTTGAGATATTTCAACTTGAATTGAATCCATTTGTTTGTTCTTTTGGGTCTAGATATATTCTATGAACGGTTAGTTATCCTTTCGAACTAACCAATGCCCATGTATATTTCGTAGATCTGGTGACCCGAGAATCTTGTATAATATCAAACGAGTTTGTTCTCGTATCTATTATTGATATTCTGATTTGGTAAGCCAAATACAGAATAGATAATCGGCTTGATTTGTGAGTCGATTCTCTATCTTTGTGTATCTATCCATTCTTTGTTGTATCCCTGGCAAATTTCGGGGATGAAATTTTCTTAAGAGGGGGAAACTGTAACATTCCTGAATTTTAGCTACAAATAATTTGATAATTGATTTAATATTTAAGATTAAATTTTAAAAAAAATTGGAAATCAAATTTAATTTTGGATTTAATTCTGAATTCATTTAGAATTTATTTGCATTTCAAATATAAAAATAAAATTGAATTCATCAAATTTAATCAGATATGTGTTCATTTAGTTATACAAATGAATTATAATTGGGAAATTAAATTTTGAAATTTAATAAATATATTGACAATGGATATTGTTGATGTGAAAAATACTAAAATGAATATATTTAAAACAAATTGGATTATTTGGATTAAATATGAAGATTCCAGAATAAATTAAAAATATGTGTTATAAAATAGTATTTTGGATTGGGATTCAATTATAAACATTTTGGAAATAAATATAGTTATATATAAACATATAAAAGTAATAAGTACAAGATTTGAAATTTTTACATATACAAAACATAAATAGACATAGCTAATATATATAAGAAAATAAAAATTTATAAATATAAAACTAACTAAGGATCTAAAAATAAATAAGATTGAATATATTTAAATATCAATATGTAAATAAAAACAAGTTAGATAGGAAATATAATATAAGGTTGTGTTTAAATACTATTTACAGTGTTTAAAAGATAAACATAAGTATTTAATTTAAACAAAAGTTAAAACATATAAAACATGTTTACTAATTAAAATAAAGTAAGGGCTGAAACATAAAATTGCAAATTGGGAGAAGTGTAGATCATGCATAAAGAAGATAAACAAGTGTCAAAATGGTTTTATAAAAAAATAAAAAAAAATTACATCAGGCCATTCAACTTCCAAGATTTGAGAAATCAAGTTTAAAGCAACCATAAACCTGGAAAACAATGAAAATCAATTCAAACAATAACAAGTCTGAAACAATCTTCAAATCAGATCAAAGCAAGATGGAAAAAAATTCAAAACAGAAAAAAAAAGGAGCTAGATCAATTCTGGAAACCTGAGTCTAGCAATTCAATGTCTTCAACCTGGATAGCATTCAGGTTTAAATTTCAAAACAACAATCAAAATTCAATTCAAGCAACTTCAATCTGAAGATCATCTAAAACAACTCAAGACTGGAAAAAATCCTGAGACCAAAAGCTTTCAAACCTTGAAAAGAAATTGCCAGTTCAAATCCTGGAATCAGTATAAATCAAAGTGAAAAATCAAGAAGCATTTCAAAGAAAATAGCAAAGCAAATCAAGTCACAAGATTAAAGTAGAGCAAGCAGTTTCCAGCTTTTTCAAACAAAATCATTTCCAGGCATAAGCTTTCTCCTCTGTTCTTCAAAAACAAGGTGAGCAAACACCCATTTTTAAAATTTAAATCTATTTGCATGTGAGCAATTCTCTAACCTGTACAAGTAAATCTGGTTGTATGTGTGCTGAATCTGAAATGATGTGGTGAATAATGGTTGAATAGGTGCAGATATGTTGTGTATACCTATAATGTTGAATGTGAATAGATACATTCATATCTGTTCTTAGTTACAGAGTTCAGAAAAAAGAAAGAAAGAAAAAATTTAAAAGCTCAACAGCTCATCCCATAAATATCATATACTTTGATATTTGAATGAAACTAGTTTGTATTGATAAGATCAAATTTTTAAAACATTTTTAGGTAGTAAAAAAAAGGGGTTTAGTGGAAAATTATAAGACGGAAAATTCAATTTTTGTGCAAAATTAAATTGATAAAAAATCGAGTTTTGAATTCATGATCTGGTTCGTTTCCATAAAACATGATTTTTAAATGTGAATTCATGATTTTTAAGCTAGGAAATTTCGAGCTTATGGAGGTTGAAAAAAATTGCTTTGATCGTCAATTCCAAATGATCAAAGTGAAATTAAGAATCGAGTTTGAATGTAAAGGAAGAGGAAGTGTGGTAGATTGTAGGAAAAATATCCGATGAATTTATAAATGGCGATGGCGACGGTGCTGCTGTGATTTAGGGTTTAACGTGAAGCTTTTGGTCGGCATGGTTCTCGTGCTCGTGTGGAGCCAGTGGTTGGTCGAGTTCGATGATACTCAGGGAGGTGTTGGCTTGGGGTTTGTCGAAGACGTGGCCAGAGGTGGCGACGCTTTGGTGGTCGGAGTTGCGCATGCGAGGTGATTGTAGGGATTGGGTTTCGATTCCAGGAAGTCGAGAATAGCTCGATTTCGATTAAGGGGTGATTTGGGTTTTTGGGTTGCTAAGACTAGCTTGGGTGGTCGTAGGTGATGTGCCTGTGGCATCAACGTTGATCGACGAGGGGCGCCGTGCTTGTGTACGTATACGTGCAAGTTTACGTATCTGGGCGATTGAAGATTTTGGGGAAGAAAGGTGGAACTCGGGGTGGTCTCGAGTTTGTAATCGCGTAACCCGAAGTCGTACTCGAAGTATTCGCGAGCGTTTAGCAGATGTAAAGTTTAAAATATAACAGAGAAAAAAAAAGAGTACGAGTGGGAAATTTTCACGGGGAGGATTCGAATAAAACTCGAAGTTGGGTACGGGGAAAACGAGAATTGGCTCAGGTTTCTGATGTAATGACAAAAACAGCGCTCAGATTTTAAGGGAAACAAGTTATTATAAACAAATTTTTGTCAATACCATTTTCCTCTAAATATTTGATGCTATCCCAATTTTAAATTGTTAAAAGGTTTCTTAAATAAAATTGTTTAAAATTAACCGAGTTTTAAAATGATGTAATTTATACATAAACTTTTATTTTAAATAAACTTAATAATATTAAAAGGTAATAAATTAATATAAAGAATGTTATAATGGTTAATTAATTTTTTTAAGTTTAAGTTAAATTATTTGTTAAAGGAAATAAATTACTTGAAGTTAATTACTTAAATAAAGTTATTAAGGTAAATTTGTTAATAATTTAACTCTGATCCAAGAATAATTAAGTATGATTAAGGATTGATTGCTTGATGATTTGTAATTAGAGGATGGTTTGTTTTATAATTAATTAAGTGGTGATTAATTTCAAGTTAATTAATTTATGAATTAATTAAAGGGGTTTTAATTAAGAATTAGGGATTAACTATGTAATGATTAAAGATGAATTTATTTATTAATTAAGATAATTAATTAAAGGTTAATTAATTAATGAAAATGATTAAGGAGTGATTATTAATTAAGAATTAATTAAAAAAATTGTAATTAATTAAGGATAATTAATCAAAGAATTAATTATAAATTAAAGTTTAATTCATAAATGATTAAGGAGTAATTAATCAAATTGATTTGTAATTAATTAACCAGGATTAATAATTTATTCATCAGTAATTAATCCGATTTAATTTAAATCAGATAATTTAAATTTATTTTTACTTATGGATATTTAGATGGTTGATATTTCTCATATGTGATGCTTTGTGATATTTTGTGATGTGAGTTGTTGTGTATTGATCTGTGATATCTGTGATATGTTCTGTGTAAATACCCCTTGGCCCGTAGGACGACATTTGGGATTCAGTGCGATAGGGAGTCGGATTCCAGTTGGTTATCTGAAACCCACATCGAATCGTAATGGTGAATCTTTATGATTGATAAATTTACTTTATATGCGAATCTGTGTATAGAGATAAGCGTTATTGGAATATACCGCTTATCGATATCGCTGTGATTGTAATCTGTGATGATTGATGTTGTTGCACCATTGTGTAAAACCCTTGGACTACACCTTACACACACAAATATGGATTGCACGAGGAAATCGGTTAAGTCACAGATTTTAATGATTTAAAGATCGAATTTTTGAATCCTAAATGGTTTTGGAATTGGAATTTAAAGCTTTTGAAAATGAGTTTTAAAAATAAAAGTTATTTTGAAAACTTAGTAAAGTTTTGAAATTTAAATAATTTGATTTAAATTTGAATTCAATATTTGAAATTGAATTCTATGATTTGGAAATTATGGTTTAAGAAGATTATATAAGTTATAAAGGTGTTTATATGAGTTTTTAACCATTTAAAAAGTATTATTTTGGTAATTTAAAATTAAACCCAAGTTTTTACTTAAATGGCTTTAACTTATGTAAATGTAATCAACTTTAACTTAGGTGAAAGATTATTAAACCCTGTTTTTGAAATCGAAGAGAGTTTTAAATAGTATATCTTTCATATAAAAATTCAAATTGGAAATGGTTTTAAAGTTATGAATTAAATCTTTAATTTAAATGATTGGATGAGTTAATCCAATTTGAAATTTTTTTGAAAGCTATAATTGAACCTTTGTGGAAAATTGGTGAACTTTGTGAAATGAATCTTTTTATTTAAAAAGATTTGAAATGGTAATTTGTTTTAAACCATTTAAAGAAAGGTTTTGGATAATAAGTTGTGACTTAACTGAAATCCTATATCCATATGTTTTAAATATTGCGCTCATTATTCGGTTTAGTCGGGAGAGGACCTTGTGTCATATAACCCATTCCGAATAATGATACGACATTATGGATAGCATTTGAAGACCGGTGGTGAAGACCGGGTAATTTCGAGAATGAAAGGATAACCCGTCGATTGTCTCTACACTGCGTCGTGCCGGTATAGAGATTCCCTAACTGATGGAAAGTCCGATCGAGATTGTGAATACTCGGATTTGCAAGGGATTCTTCGGAAGTGCCCTCGATTCTGTTCGAACCCGGAACAGACTTGTATGGATGTGTGTCTGACATTACACTTTGAGATGTTAAACCAGTTTCTGTCAAATATATTGGTGGCGGAGATTTATTCTCTTAGCTTAACACCCTTCTCTGAGACGTACGAGCTCAGAGGTTATGTAGTTGATGGTTATTAGTGATACATTCCCAATTTGGTAATGTGGCATACGAAGTGCTGCTGATCATTTGTTGATCAAAGCATGGCTTTGTGAAAAAGCGTAGCTTTGTGGACGAGACCTCATGGAGCCTCACAAACCGATAATGGCCGAAACAGGAAAGATGCGGCAAGGTTTCAGGGGTAGCTCCCCTAGGGTATGACCATTCCTTTTGGAAAAGGGTGGTATCATGGTATGGAGCCCAGATACTTACTCATGTGAGCACTGTAGTATATTTATTACCGTGTGATGTTGTTGGTGTAGAGGATCCTCGGTTAAAGGTCCCAAAGGATCGGGGGTGGCATATCTTAGGTTTTACTCCCTGGGAAGGGGGTAGCCGGCCTTGTGTTAGCAGAGAGCCGGGTAGGTTCTCGGGGCGTCCCTCCATAGGCGTTCCCATGTAGCAATAGGAAGTTCCTTTGCCTGACCATTTGTTGGAAATCCAATCATCCAATACGAGCCTTGTACGGTTTTAGTTGTAGAACCTTCCATTTAAAATGGCAGCTATAGTAGGCATAGTATAATGGTACCTATGCTGGCTAAGACTAATATTACACTTTCGAAAGGTTTTCCACTATGCACTAGTAATAATATCAAAAAGGATTTTTGCGTAGTAAGCATGTTTGACTATCATAATGAGAAATCTCCCCCATGTGTGCGATTGCATTGTGTGTGTGCCGGGAGGCCTTATGGTAGTTTCATTTTTCAAAAAGCATTATGGATTTGAACTTTAAAAGCTTTGTTGTTTGTTTTAAAAGATGAAACTGTTTTGTTTGCTCACACCAGTCCCATGACTGACCTGGAGTTTATTGTTCCCTTCCTAAACTCTGGGTGCCCACTATTTTCCACACGGGCAGTCTAGAGTTGGGTTTTTCAGATAATCTCATAGTAGGTGTAGATTCGATAGCTTTCGGAATTCTTTGTTGTCTTCGGATTCACAGACGACCGACCTTGCTTTTCTTTGTGCAACATGATGACGGTTCGAGCTAGCTTTGGATTGAAGATGGAGTTTTGGAGTTTGGCATTGAAGACATTATCTTCCCGCTGTTATTTCTTGTATCTCTGATAGTATCGATATCTATTGTATCATTCTGTTGTATCATCATTGTATCAGTTATTGTATCAAATGTTGTATATCAAATGTATTATTTCATTTCTTCCGATGTGTTGTACTTGATGTGTTATAAGCTCCGGCGAACCAGATTCAACATTTGGATCTACAGCATTAGAATAGAGTGTCGTATTCGGTGCCGTTTTTCGAAGGTCGAGTGAGGGTCGTTACAAGAATGAATTGCAACAATACTAATGTAAGTTAACTATTAACAATTCATATGAAATCCCAATTAATTGTAATGACGTAAAGGTTATAACTTGGTTATAAATTGAATGTATGTAAATAAATGTAAGTGTGTATAAACTTTTGAATTAGTACATAATTAGTGGTAATATAACAAAATTTGTGTTAGAGAGGTAAGTTGTAACATTTGCTTACGATAATAAACTTAAAGGTGTTATAAATGTGATTAAAGGTAAATGGTGACTAACATAATTGTAAGTTACACATTATTTAATATATTAAAAATTAATTGGGAATCGATCGCACACTTAATTGTTGCGGTTATTGTAGACTAGGGTTATAAGTGAAATATAAGAAAAACCAATGTAAGTATTGAATTAATTAATGAAATAATACGGTGTTAATGGTAAGTAATAATCTTGTAAATGTAAGAAAAAGTAAATAGGTGACAACTAATATATGTTATTTATTTATTTAGTGTGTTAAATAAGATTGGTAATCAAATTGCAATTAAAGGTAATAATGTTAATGCAAGTGGACAAATAACTAATTTAGTGCAATTCCAATTAATTGAAACCAATTGCAATAAAAGAAATCAAATAATACGTTAGTGTGAATTCAGGTAATATATGGTAATAATGTATTATTAATTGTTTATGAATGAAGCAATAATTAAAATAATACGTAATAAACTATAATTTGATAAAATCAATGTTAGATAAGTAATTGTAATATTTGTTTGTTGATAATAAAGTATGAATGTGATTGTTGATGTTGATTGAATGAAATTGACAATTATTAATGTGATTTCAATCAATTGTAATGGCAAGGAAAATTAGGAATGTAATTGTAGAGCTTAAATTGGAAAAAATTGTAAAGTTTAATAAGGAATAAAACAAATGACCATATGAATGTTAATTCCAATTGATTGGATTAATAAATGTAAATATATATATATATATATATACATATATATGTTTCTTTACTAAATAAAAAAATCATATGTTTATTTATTTGAAATGTTAGTGGCTGAAAAAAAATTATTATAGAAATAAGAACTAACAACTTTTGGTTTGTATACAATAATTCCGTAAATACTTTAAATTACTATAAAAAGGAATTGAATTGTCTTATTTATTTTTACCTTAGAAATCAATGACAATTAATGTGATTGTAATCATTTAATTAAAAAGTAGGAAGACGTTAATTGTGAACATATATTGAAATAAATTTAGATTGGGTGATTTATTTCCAATTAAATCAGTTCACATTTCAAAATTTAATGATAGTTTATTGCATATATGTTTATACCTAAATTTAAACTTATGTTTTAGATCCAATTAGATCAATAAAAATAAAGGATTATTTAGGTTTTAAATCTCATACGTTACTAAATTAAATGTTAATAGGAGATGATAAAAGGGGTAAAATAGATTTATACTTGATTATTTCCTTTTCAATTAGATTTTAGTTACAACATAACTTACCTCGCCATCTTCATTTTTCTAATTTACTCTTACATTCATTGCCTCCTTATATGGATTATTTTCATACCTTTTATTTATGAATGTAAACTATAAGTGGCGATAAAGATGTACATATATATATTATACACCTGTTTATATTAACTTGCTTATGCTATCATATTTTTGAATGTATGTTAATGCATTCCTAGTAAAACATTCAATCAAAATGTTATCATATTTGTTTAACTCCCAATCTAATCACAAAAAGAGAGAAATGAAAAGTTCTTAATGCTATATATTCTTTTAAATTATGACACAAATTTGTGTAGAGAATTTATTTTCCTTTACTGTGTGTTAATTAAATCTTTAAAGGATGTTAATTTTGGTATGTTTAGGGTTAACAAAGTTAATTAAGTGAACGATTGTTTTGAAATTTGAATTCTAAAAGTTTGTTTACAGTATAGAGTTGGTCCATTCATTCCCTTTCTAATTAATAATTACCTTTTTTTAATACCTGCTACTTTTAAAAAGGATGTTCATATTTACAATATTTCAATACCAATTTTTTTCATATTTACTTTATTTTTTTCATTCATTTCCAACTTCATTTTTCGAAACGCCATTTCATTTATTTCCAATTGATAGCGGCCTCTCTTTTCAAATCGCTTTGGCCCAAAACCTAACTCTAACCTTATAAATAAGATATCATGCAAATGAAACCCCAGCCTCCTTTCTAATCTTCTTCTTTTCTTTCTTTTTCTTTCTTTTTCTTTTTTTCTCTTTCTTCAAATCTCCTTATTATCTCTCATTTTACTTTTTCCTTCCTGTTCAAGTATTCTCCTTCTTCAAATTTTCTTCTATTTCAAACTTTCTTCTTTCTTTTCAAATCTAGATCTTCTCTTCCATTTTCAGTTCTTATTTTAATACTTTTCTTTTTCAATTCTTTTTTTCAAATCTTCTTTTTTCAAACCTTTTAAAAATACATTCATATATATATATATATATATATATATATATATATATAATAAGGAGGAAAATTAAAGTAAATAAAATTAAAAGATTTTTTTTGGAAAAAACCTAGTAATCAAGAAGGAGACTAAAGAAACATAGAGCGGACTATTAATTAGAAGTCTATTATTTTCAGTTTCGTATAAAGGTGAGTGTTTTAACCCACTCACAACTTCTGAAATTTTTATGTTTGTTTAATTAATTTATGATGTGATTAGAAATTTATTTATGACTGTTTGGCATATTTTTAATCATTATCTCGGTTAAATTGAATTTATAGAATAAAATTGTTATTAAATTTATTATTGCATATAAGCTGCCAATTAAATTTTTATTTAATTTATTATTGTATATAAACTGCTAGTGAATACCTGTCATTTATTATCTGTTCTATATTGATGTTATTATTTGCATTGGATGATGATTGTGAAGAATGGTTGATGATTGATATTGGGTGAATGGATGTTGTATTTCATATTGTTATAAACCGCAAGTTGTTATGCATTTTTATTTCATTCGGGATTGCGGTTCGAAATGAGATATAATCGTATTTTTTTAAAACTACGGATTGAAATGATAAATATCCGTATCACTTGACCATAGGGTAGAAAATTTAATACAGACACCGTGGTCTATATATAAAAATAATTTCAAGTGATTTCTATGGTTTTGTAAAGAAATATATGGTTTTATGAGATATTGATTTGGATACTTTATAAATGTTATCTTATATATAGTTAAATTCTTGGTTTTAAGCTATTTATAAAATTGGTTTAAAGTATAAAATAAGAATAATAATAAAGTTGATTTTATTAAGATATAATATGGTTAATTATTTATTTAAATTATATTTCTGGAGTTTATAATGACTTAAATGAGAATAAGGCGTGCTGATAAATATGAAATTGATTTGAAATTTAATAAAATTAAGATTTTAAAGGTATGATTTGTATAACTGGATTTTGGTTTAAGATGAATTAAACAAATATTTCAAGTATAAATAAATTGAAGGAAATATTTGGTTATTTGAAATCTGAGTTTTATTTAAATGAAAATGGATTTATTATGCAAGTATTTCAAAACTAAAAATAGAACATTGAATCGTCGAATCGTAATTACCAACCTTAGTTTTGAAATTGTTTAATACTCAAAGTTTGAAATGTATTGAAATTGAAATGGTTTATTGAAACTGAAAGTGAGTCGAAGTTATGAATTGAGATTTAATTTAAAGTTAATAAAATTATGAAGTCGAGGAAATTATTTTACTTTATAAAGTAATTTTAAATTCACACTATTTTATTATATATACTGTTTAAATATCCAAACCATTTAAGTTTTGGAAGTTATGGTTTAGAAGATATGAAATTTGAAGTATTATGTTTTGAAAGGTTATATTTCAAATGTTTGGTTTCGAAGTGTATAAATTCGAAAGTGCTATGATTTTGGAAAAAGGATATATTTGAAATAAAAATGATATTATATTGATTTGGGATTTCTTTAAAATGATATCATATTGATTTAGTTTTTGAAAGGGAAATGATATCGTAATTATATGGTTTCGAAATGGATATTATATTAAGGTTTTGAAGTATAATTATGTTGAAAGGACTGCGGTGTTATAGTAATGTTTGGTTGTTAAAGAGACCAGGATCGGAAGATGTCATACTCTCTGCCAACTTCGAAAACCACTTTAACAACCGTGTATGCGGTGGAGATTCCAGAATGAAGTAGGATGGTGGCGACATTCTATTAAGGTATATACGTGGACCCGACTCCCGTGTGTTGGCATAAGGTGGCTAAAACAGGAGCGATTCTTGGGCCAAGAAGGTAGCCCCTCTTATCGGACACATCCCTTCGATATTATACTCTGACTTTTGGATTGATTCAGTTGCCACTTTTGATTTTTGATTTGGGGGTGTGGCTCGAGGTGGGCGGTAGCTGCGGCTATGCGTTACCACCAGCCCGGATGCGTAATTGGTATATCTACCCTGGCATTGCCTAGTTGTGCCGTGTCACCTACCCTAGCGCGCCTTATACGATTTTGTTTTTTACCATACCTATGGAGTGCCCTCTAACGATGCCCAGTACGGGGGAGATTACGGTACTCTATAGACTATGGGAATATAAAAGTGTGTTAAGGTGGAAAATGTAAATCCTCAACGCTATTTTCAGTATATTATACTTTATTTTAGACATTATTATAATAGCGTATAATACTACATAGTAAATAGTTTAACGGATCCCTTGGAGATGTGATTCTCGAGCACCTCTTAAGTTACTGCACTCACATTAGACACTGGATAAGAGATGTCAAGCCCCGTAAACATCTCCGATGCCGATACACTCATATATGATTCCGTTGATTTAACTTACATAAGATCTTTTAGTTTCGACTTGAGTGTTTTGTCTTTTCAATTCGCTCGGGTCAGTCTGGGCATTTCAGGATTCGAAGACTTTATTTCTGGAGGACGAAGACGAAGATTGTATTACTACTATTTATTATAGTATTCCACTACATTCATACTGTTCCGCTACATTACTTATTATTCTCTGGTATGTGTAACTCTGATATGTATGGTATAAGTATAATCGAATATTTTGTAAAACAGCTTCATGAACTGTATATTTGATTATTATATTTTACCGTTCCGCTGCAAGATTCTGTTTTGTTTTATTTATTTCTCTGTTTTTTCTTATTTACCCCATAACAATCCACCCTTCTGTAAGATTTAAGTCTGACGTGTGTGGTTTATCGTCGATTTAAAGTGTACAAAAAGGAGGGACGTTATATCTGGTATTAGAGCTTTGGTTTAGCGATAAACTTTAGCTTTGTGGGGTCTGACTCTTTGCTAATGGGGTATTAATACCCTATGATGAGTCGTTGAGTGTGTATATATATGAGAGAGTGTATTTGTTAGTGTTATAAAAGGTTTTAATATTGTGTTAATTTGTTCCGTTTTGTATTTATAAATTCTGGTTGGTGCATAGGACGTTATGACATCAATAGGGATTTCTAAATACTTAATAGGACAGACCGACACAATATTTGTTTTAAAATATACGTAAATGAAATAATTTTTCCTATTGTATATTTTTATATATAAATTAATATATTTTACAAATGGTATATTTGGCTGTAATATATTTTTTTGTTAGGTAGTGAAATTTTTAGATATTAGT
Source organism: Allium cepa (assembly GCA_030765085.1). Lineage (NCBI taxonomy): Eukaryota > Viridiplantae > Streptophyta > Magnoliopsida > Asparagales > Amaryllidaceae > Allium > Allium cepa. The sequence continues at coordinate 252,628,989 of CM060943.1, forward strand.
TGAAAATAAGATTTGAAATAAAATAAACGAAAGATTGGAAACTTAGAACTTGAGTTTCGGGATTTTGGAAAATTTCTTTTGAATGATTTGGAATATAGTAATATTGAAAGAATTATTTTTAAAGAATTATTTGGAAAGAAATAAGTTCTGTACTCCACTTTGTGTCGCTGGGAAATAATTTCGGTGATGAGTGCATGCATCATCGACATTCATTTTCGAGTTTCGAAGTGGGAAGGCCACTGTAGTAGTTTTACTGCAGATTTGTTTTGATAAACAAATGTAAATTTTGAATTGTTTTAAATATAATTTGATATATAAATTGTAAGTATATATTTATCTGTTATTTTAAAATGATTTGAAATTTAACCCGGTATTTAGTTCTTAAGTTTCTGTTAATTGATAGTTTCAATTAGTGTAGTGAAATGGAATTTAACTAATAATTGAACCCTAAATGAAATAAGAAATTAAATGTTGAGTTCTAAATGAAACTATAAGAAAGTTGAATTTGTAACTTATAAACCAAAGGTTATAATTATTGAATATTAGATTAAATTAAAAGAAATAAGGTAAAACTTGTGTAAGTTTCATTTGCATTCTTTAACATATATATAACTTACCAACTATAAAAAGGTTAAAATGTTAAAAGAAATGTAATGGGAAATTTTACAAGTAAAACTTTAAGTAATGAAAGTATTCAATGAATTTGTTTTTATAAACAAGAATTTAAGGTTATAAAGAAATGATAATAAACTGGAGTAAATGTTGAGTTATTTATAATAAAAATAAATAGAAAGATGAATACTGTAAATAAATGAAATTAAGTTTAAAAAAACGAATGAATAGAAAATTAAAATTTTCAAGAAATAAATGTAAATTAAAAGATAAATCATTATATGAATAAAAATGGAATCAAACAACAAATAGTACGAAATGAAATTAATAAGAATGAACTTAATTTATTGTTTGGATTTGTTGTTTGTTTTAGTTTATGGTTGTTTGGGTAAGGATACTTTAAATTTGTTTGGATGTATGAATAATCTATTTAGTTTCATCTAATACTATTGAGTAAATAGCGCACTTAATAGTTTACTCTCCATTCTATACGATTTAAAGTTTTAAATCCGAACAACTATTTGTTTGTTTTCCATCGATGGTTGATTTTATTGGCTTCATATGGTGGTTGTATGTTGTGATTGTAAGTGATTATTGTTTATATTGATTTGGTTGCTAGTGGATGAAACAAAATTAATATTTCATTCTATATAATTATTAACTCTTTTAGATTATATAAGTGAAATGCAGGTTATGGAAGCAATTGCTACCGCTTTTGGTTTCATAATTAAGCGTTTGTTTGCCCGACAAATAGGAACATTCTAGGATTACGGTTTTATAGCATTATTATATTGTTTTCCCGTATGGGGATACACTATTTTGGAAATTATATGTATATATTGTTATATTTGATATTATATTTTCTCCCGAGCCTCTCCGTACAAAGGAGACTTTGCCAAAATTTTCCGTAAATTTTGGACTTGGAAAAAAAACTTTTGAAAAAAAATGTTTTCCAAACTTTATTAATTTGAGTATAAAAGATTTAATGGTTATAAACTGGTATATTTTATTTAAATTAATTAATTTTGTAAATTTATTTGTTTATAAATTTAATATTTTAAGTAAGGTATATTGATTTCGTGATTCTTCTTTTCCCCTTCTTTTTCCCTCTCGAGGACGAAAAGTTTTGAGTGGGGGAGAGTGTAATGACCCCTAAATTTTGATAATTAAATTGGTTAATTTAATTAGATATTGTAATTCAATATTGAAGAGAATAAAAATTTGTGAATTATTAGTGGAAATGATGACTAGAATGAATTGCAACAATATTAATGTAAGTTAACTATTAACAATTCATATGAAATCCCAATTAATTGATGATGTAAAGGTTATAACTTGGTTATAAATTGAATGTAAGTAAATAAATGTAAGTGTGTATAAACTTTTGAACTAATACATAATTAGTAGTAATATAACAAAATTTGTGTTATAGAGGTAAGTTGTAACATTTGTTTACGATAATAAACTTAAAGGTGTTATAAATGTGATTAAAGGTAAATGGTGACTAACATTATTATAAGTTACGCATTATTTAATATATTAAAAATTAATTGGGAATCGATCGCAATCAATTCACTTAATTACTGCGGTTATTGTAGATTAGATTTATAAGTGAAATATAAGAAATACAAATGTAAGTATTGAATTTATTAATGAAATAATACGGTGTTAATAGTAAGTAATAAACTTGTAAATGTAAGTAAAAGTAAATAGGTGACAACTAATATATGTTATTTATTTTTTTAGTGTGTTAAATAAGATTGGTAATCAAATTGCAATTAAAGGTAATAATGTTAATGCAAGTGGATAAATAACTAATTCAGTGAAATTCCAATTAATTGAAACCAATTGCAATAAATGAAATCAAATATTACATTAGTGTGAATTCTGGTAATATTTGGTAATAATGTATTGTTAATGGTTTATGAATGAAGCAATAATTAAAATAATACATAATAAACTATAATTTGATAAAATCAATGTTAGATAAGTAACTATAATATTTGTTGGTTGATAATAAAGTATGAATGTGATTGTTGATGTTGATTGAATGAAATTGACAATTGTTAATGTGATTCAATCAATTGTAATGGTAAAGAAAATTAGGAATGTAATTGTAGAGCTTAAATTGGAAATAATTGTAAATTTTAATAAGGAATAAAACGAATGACCATGTGAATGTAAATTCTAATTGATTGGATTAATAAATGTAAATATATATATATATATATATATGTTTCTTTACTAAATAAAAAAAATCGTATGTTTATTTATTTGAAATGATGGTAGCTGAAAAAAAATTATTATAGAAATAAGAATTAATAACTTTTGGTTTGTATACAATAATTCCGTAAATACGTTAAATTATTATAAAAAGGAATTGAATTGTCTCATTTATTTTTACCTTAGAAATCAATGACAGTTAATGTGATTGTAATCTTTTAATTAAAAAGTAGGAAGACGTTAATTGTAAACATATATTGAAATAAATTTAGATTGGGTGATTTATTTCCAATTAAATCAGTTCACATTTAAAAATTTAATGATAGTTTATTGCGTATATGTTTATACCTAAATTTAAACTTATGTTTTAGATCCAATTAGATCATTGAAAAGAAAGGATTATTTAGGTTTGAAATCTCATACGTTATTAAATTAAATGTTAATAGGAGAAGATAAAAGGGTAAAATAGATTTACACTTGACTATTTCCTTTTCAATTAGATTTTAATTGCAACATAACTTACCTTTCCATCTTCACTTTTCTAATTTACTCTTACACTCATTGCCTCCTTATGTGGATTATTTTCATACCTTTTATTTATGAATGTAAACTATAAGTGGCGATAAAGATGTACATATATATATATATATATATATTATACACCTGTTTATATTACCATGCTTATGTTATCATATTTTTGAATGTATGTTAATGCATTCCTAGTAAACATTCAATCGAAATGTTAACATATTTTTTTAATTCCCAATCTAATCACAAAGAGGGAGAAATGAAAAGTTCTTAATGTTGTATATTCTTTTAATTTATGACATAAATTTGTGTAGAGAATTTATTTTCCTTTATTGTGTGTTAATTAAATCTTTAAAGGATGTTAATTTTGGTATGTTTAGGGTTAACAAAATTAATTAAGTGAACGATTGTTTTGAAATTTGAATTCTAAAAGTTTGTTTATAGTATAGAGTTGGTCCATTCATTCCCTTTCTAATTAATAATTACCTCTTTTTAATACCTACTACTTTTAAAAAGGCTGTTCATATTTACAATATTTCAATACCAAGTTTGTTCATATTTACCTTATTTTTTTCATTCATTTCTAACTTCATTTTCCAAAATGTCATTTCATTTATTTTTAATTGATAGCGGCCTCTCTTTTCTAATCTCTTTGGCCCAAAACCTAACTCAAACCTTATAAATAATATATGACGCAAATGAAAACCCAGCCTCCATTCTAATCTTCTTCTTTTCTTTCTTTTTCTTTTTTTTTCCATTTCTTCAAATCTCCTTATTATCTCTCATTTTAATCTTTCCTTCCTATTCAAATATTCTTCTTCTTCTTCAAATTTTCTTCTATTTCAAACTTTCTTCTTTCTTTTGAAATCTAGATCTTCTCTTCCATTTTCAGTTCTTGTTTTAATCCTTTTCTTTTTCTATTCTTTTTTTCAAATCTTCTTTTTTCAAACCTTTTAAAAATACATACATACATATATATATGTTAATATAATAAGGAGGAAAATTAAAGTAAATCAAAATAAAGGAATTTTTTTGGAACAAAGCTAGTAATCGAGAAGGAGACTAAAAAAACATAGAGGGGAGATATTAATTAGAAGTCTATTATTTCCAGATTCGTATAAAGGTGAGTGTTTCAACCCACTCACAACTTCTGAAATTTTTTATGTTTATTAATTGATTTACGATGTGATTAGAAATTTATTTATGACTATTTCGCATGTTTTTAATCATCATCTCGGTTAAATTGAATTTACTGAATTAAATTGTTATTAAACTTATTATTGCATATAAATTGCAAGTTAAATTGTTATTTAATTTATTATTGTATATAAACTGTCAGTGAATACCTATCATTTATTATCTATTCTATATTGATGTTATTGTTTGAATTGGATGATGATTGTGATGAATGGTTGATGATTGATATTGGGTGAATTGATGTTGTATTTCATATTGTCATAAAATGCAAGTTGTTATGCATTTTTATTTCATTTGGGATTGCGGTTTGAAATAAGATATAATCGTATTTTTTTTAAACTACGGATTGAAATGATAAATATCTGTATCACTTGACCATAGGGTAGAAAATTTTATACAGACACCGTGGTTTATATTAAAAATAATTTGAAATGATTTCTATGGTTTTGTAAAGAAATATATGGTTTTTTGAGATATTGATTTGGATATTTTATAAATGCTATCTTATATGTAGTTAAATTCTTGGTTTTAAGCTATGTATAAAATTGGTTTAAAGTATAAAATAAGAATAATGATAAAGTTGAATTTATTAAGATAAAATATGGTTAAGTATTTATTTAAATTATATTTCTGGAGTTTATAATGACTTAAATGAGAATAAGGTGTGAAGATAAATATGAAATTGATTTGAAATTTAATAAAATTGAGACTTTAAAGGTATGATTTGTATAACTGGAATTTGGTTTAAGTTGAATTAAACAAATATTTCAAGTATAAATAAATTGAAGGAAATATTTGGTTATTTGAAATCTGAGTTTTATTTAAATGAAAATGGATTTATTATGCAAGTATTTCAAAACTAAAAATAGAACATTGAATCGTTGAATCGTAATTACCAACCTTAGTTTAGAAATTGTTTAATACTCAAAGTTTGAAATGTATTGAAATTGAAATGGTTTATTAAAACTGAAAGTGAGTCGAAAGTTATGAATTGAGATTTAATTTAAAGTGAATAAAATTGTGAAGTCAAGGAAATTATTTTACTTTATAAAGTAATTTTAAATTCAAACTATTTTATTATATATACTATTTTAATATCCAAACCATTTATGTTTTAGAAGTTATGGTTTAGAAGCTATGAAATTTGAAGTATTATGTTTTGAAAGGTTATATTTCAAATGTTTGGTTTCGAAGTGTATAAATTCGAAAGTGCTATGATTTTGGAAAAAAAGAAATATTTGAAATAAAAAATATATTATATTGATTTGGGATTTCTTTAAAATGATGTCATATTGATTTAGTTTTGAAACTGAAATGATATCGTAATTATATGATTTCGAAATGGATATTATATTCTGTTTTTGAAATATAATTATTTTGAAAGGACTGTAGTGTTATAATAACGTTTGGTTGTTAAAGAAACCAAGATCAGAAGTTGTCATACTCTCTGCCAACTCCAAAAACCACTTTAACAACCGTGTACGCGGTGGAGATTCCAAAATGAAGTAGAATGGTGGCAACGTTCTTTTAAGGTATATACATGGACCCGACTACCGTGAGTTGGCATAAGGTGGCTAAAACAGTAGCGATTCTCGGGCCAAGGAGGTAGCCCCTCTTATTGGACACATCCCTTCGATATTATACCCTGACTTTTGGATTGATTCGGTGGCCACTTTTGATTTTAGATTTGGGTGTGTGGCTCGAGGTGGGCGGTAGCTGCGACTATGTGTTACCACCCGCCCGGATGCGTAATTTGTATATCTACCCTGGCATTTCCTAGTTGTGTCGTGTCACCTAGCCTAGCGTGCCTTATACGATTTTGTTTTGTACCATACCTATGGAGTGCCCTCTGACGATGCCCAGTATGGGGGAGATTACGGTACTGTATAGACTATGGGAATATAAAAGTGTGTTAAGGTGGAAAATGTAAAGCCTTAACGCTTTTTCAGTATATTATACTTTACTTTAGACATTATTATAATAGCATATATTACTACATAGTAAATAGTTTAACAGATCCTTAGGAGATGTGAATCCCAAGCAACTCTTAAGTTACTGCACTCACGTTAGACACTGGATAGGAGATGCCAAACCCCATAATCATCTCCGATGCATTACACTCATGTATATTTCCGTTGATCTAACTTACATAAGATCTTTTAGTTCTGGCTCGAGTGTTTTGTCTTTTCAATTCGCTTGGATCAGTTTGAGTATTTCAGGATTCAAAGACTTTATTTTTGGAGGACGAAGATGAAGATTGTATTACTACTATTTATTATAGTATTCCACTACATTCATATTGTTCCGCTGCTTTATTTGTTATTCTCTGGTATGTGTAACTCTGATATGTATGATATAAGTATAATCGAATATTTTGTAAAACAGCTTCATGAACTGTATATTTGATTATTATATTTTATCATTCCGTTGCAAGATTCTATTTTGTTTTATTTCTTTCTCTGCTTTTTCTTATTTACCCCATAACAATCCGCCCTTCTGTAAGGTTTAAGTCTGACGTGTGTTGTTTATCGTCGATTTAATGTGTACAAAAAGGCGGGACGTTACAAACTCCGCTCTTGTCATTTGTCTGTTAATTTCCAAAAGAACTGGGATGGAGTATCGAAAAATATCGAAAGTTGTTACGAAGAGACTGGATCGGATATGTTATATAGAAACCACTTTGATACAACCCAAGCATTTTGAAATGAAGACATCTTGAAGCATGGGATCGAAGACGGAGCCATTGAAATACAAGGGTTACTTGCTACTAATCCCGAAGGTGATTCCAAAATAGATGCAGTTGAAGTAATTCCTTCGGGTTGTCCTTATCCTGGATAACTTGTATGGATGAATGTTGGTATTGCATTACTTCCTGAAGGGCAGTGATAGCGTTCCAATAGGGACTGCTATTTAGAAAGGTGAAACGTAGCCTCAAGCCCCATCAACGGGGAATGACTAAAACATAGAATATGCAGTAGGACTATGTGGGTCACACCCATTAGGGTATATCATTACCCTTCAAGATATATACACAGTGATCAATGAATTCGGGTATGTGGGAGCGCTTGGTTAAAGGTTGCAAAGCAACCGGGATGATGATATATTTGGTATTATCCACCAATGGGTAGGTCAGTTCTATGTTGGTAAGGGTCGTTAGGTACGACCTCGGTACATTTTGCTAGAGGTGTACTATGGCGGACAGTACCGTAGTAGCCAAGTCATTAGTTGCAATACATTCTCCAATGCGTGCCTTACGTTTTCGATTGTAAAGCCTAGTATGTTGGAAAATGAGATGCAAGCATTTTAGCTATTTGAGAAGTTCCCCTCTGAGCTTGTTGCCTAACGCTTTTGATATCTTTACTTTTTTTGTCGGGTCAAGTGAATCTAAGGCTACCTCCTCTCAATCTTAGGCAGACTTCATTCTTTCTTGCTCATTTCTATAATCTAATTTGTTTAAGATCTCTTCACCTTTTATTTCACTGTCCACCTGGCATGCCTCCTTTTTTTTCTTTTCCCCTTTGAAAAGTTAAATCTTTTTAGCACATTCTTAGGTTTCTTAGTTATTCTCAACTTTTTATTTGCTTTAGATAGTCGGTGTGATAACCTGAAATTTTGGCAATATCAATTTAATAATCTAAATATTTAATTTGGCAAATTTATCTTTTCAAAGCTAATAAAAATGTTTTCTAACTATAATGTATATATGTATACATACATTGTGAATAGGAAGCATGGATTTGAATTTAGTATAATAAATTTAAAAAGCTATTTAAAGCTAATTCTATGTTTTCAAAAACACTTAGATAAATATTTATTTAAAAGTACTTTAGCTTAAGTTTAAAATAAGATTTAAGAAAAAGGTTTATCTTGCTTTCTTTTTAATTTTACATGAAATAAGTATGGTTTGAAAATTTTATATAAATTTAAAATATAAACATAAATTCAATAAAGACATAGCATATGAAATTATAAACATAATTCATAAAACATATATATTAATAATAAAAGCATAAGAAAGTATTTAAATATAGTTTTTGACATTTGTAAGATAATTAAAACATGCATTAACATTTGTAACATATATGCTTAGAAATTAACAAGTGGCAAGTGTATTTTCTTTAAAATTTAATTATATAAATAACTAAGAATTAGAAAAACCTGGCTATTTTATTTTCAGGTTCATTTCTAAATCATCTTTCTCTCATCTTCTTAAAACAAAACCAAAGAAAAATAAAATAAAACTTTTACAAGTTTTCAACCTGATTCAAGTAACAGATCAAGCAATTTCAGTTTCAACTTAGCATTAAGAAGATTCAATTCAACTATCAACTATCATTTTTCAAGCTTCCAAAGCTCTGTCCACTGTTTCATATTCCAGTGAGTAAACACTTTTTAAAAAAAGCTTATATTTGGTTGTATGATGTGATGCATGTGATGAATCTTTGTAGTAATGTAGTAGATAATGTTTGCATAGGTGTATGAACATGAATGCATGTATGTATATATGCTACGTTTGTGTAATGTCTGTGTGTATTAATATATATATATATATATATATATCTTTGTTTTATGTCAGGCTCAAAATTCACTAAAATAAAATCAATTTCTCTTTCTCTAATCTTTTTCAGGCTTTGATCATTAAAGAGAAACTATTTGAAACAAAGTAATATCATTTTTTTAAAAATGGTTTCAAGTGTATTTATTGTGTAATTATTTTAAAAATGGAAAATTACAATAATAATTATTTAAAGTCAGAAAATAAATGATCTTAATTTCAAGTTTCGATTTCATAACCAAATTCATATCTAGAAATAATGAATTTTGATACAGAAATCATGATTTTTAAGTTTATATAAGTTGAGATATCTCGAGATGATCAGTTTAGGGGTTTTCATCGATTTCTGGCGAACTGGAGGTTGAGGTGCGTTGCGTCTGAAGATGGAGGTGGCTTGTGTCTCGATGGTCAAAGGAAAATTGGAAAGAGGATTTTTAGGTGGCTGAGGCGGCTCGTCGGAGTCTATTTAGGGTTTAACAGCTGGTTTTTGGTCGAGAGTGTTGTCAAGGTTCGTGCGTCGATGAGGGTGGATCGGAATCAATCGCATGTAAGGGGATTGACACATGGGGTGGTGATGCTACTCTGGACGAGGTGGCTTGGGCTCCAGTGGACGTGATCGTCGGGGCGAGCTATTTAAGTTGATCGAGCTTTGGGTTCCAATGGTGTCGTATAGCTCATTTTCAGTTTCCTTGGGATTTCGCCAATCTAGGTACTCGGGTTAATTGACGAGGTCATCGATGACTTGATGGAGGCGGCGTGGGTGGCCGGAGGTGGTCGGGACGGCATGCACCATGCACTGTATCTGATGTTTGCTTTGTAGGTTGGGGCATTAGGGAAGATGAGAGTTTACTCGGGTCAGGCTCGAGGAAGAATGCGGGTTGTCTCGAAGGAAGTTTGTACGTGAGTAGCTCGGGGTTGGGCTTGGGAATTTAGGGCTTGGCTCGAGTATTTGCAAGTGTGGGCTCGGGATGTTTCATTTTAGCTTCAAGGTTTTAAAATTTAATAGAAAACATGAACCTGGTTTTGAAAGAAAATGTTTTAATAAGAAAATGGAAGTTTTTAATGCAAATGAATGGTAAAAGAAAGTGTTCAAGTTTAAAAAGAAAAGCAAGTTTTTAAATCAAGATTTTAAAATATATTGAAATGAATAAGTTTTTCAAAAGAAATGATAACCAAGTTTTCAAAGTAAAATTATTAAAACGAGTTTTTAAACAAGTTTCAAAGCTTAAATTTTAAAGTTAATTTTTTTTAAATTATGTTGGTTATATAAATTATAAATTAGGTCAAATATGTAATTAATTCCTAAATGTTTTTCAAATGAAATTTAATCATGTAATTAAAATGTGATTAAGGTAAAAATTAACTAAAGAATAGTTAATTAATGGAAGAACTTAAATGATAAGTAAGTGATTCATTAAGATAAATTGTTTATCATAAATTTATTAGGCTTTTAATTAATTAAAGGTTAATTATGTAATTGATAATGGTTAATTAATTAATGTTAGTAATTATACGACAATTAATGTTAATAATTAAGGATAATTACTGAATGTAATTAATTAGAGGATAGTTAATTACTTACTATGATTAATTAAAGGTTAAGTAATGAATGTGATTAATTAAAAGATAATTAATTATGTAAGGGATTATAGGTCACTTAATGTAATTAATTAAGGATCAATGTAATTAATTATAGTATAATTAATTAGTGTGAGTAATTAAAGGTTTACTTAATTAAAGTGAATAGTTAAAGGATGATTAATTAATTTCATTAATTAATTAAAATAATAATAAAAGATTTATAATTAATTAATATGAAGCAAGCAGGATTTAAAAGCAATTAAAGAAATTTATTTAATTTATTCGGAGATTAAATTAAATTTATTAGGAATTTTTCAAAACTAATTAATCTTGCTTATGGATGATTAAATTATATTAAATAACTTGGATTATTTGATATCTCTGATATGTCATTTGTGATGCTATGTGATATAAGATGTTTTGGATGAACTATGATAATATAAGTTATCTATCTATGATAGAATCGCTATGTGTATATGTTATTCTAATAAATTGAATTGCTTAAATTTAAAACAATTTGGACTTTAAGAAACTCTTGGATTTTGATGAGACCGGGATCGGATTTCAAATTGGATATCTGAAAACCACATCGGTCCAAATTAAACGATAGGTCGTGAATCTCAAGTGAAGATCGAGATGAAGATTCAGAATGTAAGGGCTATTTATCGTTTACTCTGAGGGTGATTCAAAAACGAGTATAACGGAGACAGTGCCTTCGGTCGATATGGAGATTAAGAGTGCAAGGGCTATTTGTCGTTAACTCTGAGGGTGATTCCAAAATGAGTGTAACGGAGATAGCGCCTTCGGTTTCATTCGAACCCGGAACGGACTTGTATGGATGAATGCATTCAGAACATCTCATTGAAGGACGATGAGCATTCCAAGATTTGTGTTCTAAAAAGGTAATCATAGCCTCAAGCCTCTTCAACCGAGAATGGCTAAAACAGGGGAGATGCAGAAAGGCTAAGTAGGTAGCACCCAAGTAGGTTGAGATTTTCCCCTGTCTAGAGGTCCATTTTATTCAGCTTAGTGGGCGGTTGGTCGCGCCAACTGTGGGGTTGTCTTATTCGGGATTATCCTGTAAGGGGTTGTTCCGGCCTTGTGTTGCAGGGGATCAAGGTGGATCCTCGGTACTTTGATCTAGACCAGGTACTGTGACTGGAGGTACCCCAGTAGCCCTGCTATTGTATGGAATCCAATATTCAATTAGTGATCTCGGACTTGATTGTATACTTATGTATGTTGGAATTTAATAATGTAACAATTTCGGCTATGTGAATATTTATTTGAAAACCTTAGACACTATTATAATATCACTGGATTTCCTATCAATGTTTTAGTTATCGTAAGGTAAAAACCCAACATGTTTATTTGTGGCATGGTCTTAGATGATACCTTTGTTTCAAATGATTTTCAAAGTTTAACAAGTTTAACCCGTTTACTCACACCAGACCCATGTGTGACCTAGAGTTTATTTTCTATTTTTCTTAAACTTTTGGGTACTCAAATTTTTATGAGTAGCCAAGGGATTCAGGTTAGCTTTGACGAATTATGGAAGAGACTTGGAGCAGGAGGCTTCAACGTATATAGATATTGTGGTTCCGCTGTGCTAGTGTTTTGTCTGATGTTTTGAGTTGTATGATAGACAGGCCTTCACAACTATCTAATGTGTTGTATAAGCTATGTAACTCTTATGTATATGACTATTATGTAATAACTATGTGATGTAATATATTTTATTCGTTCTGCTGTGAGATTCTGATATTGTTTATTTCTTTCTTTTCTTTCTATTCTCTTTTCTACCTATTTCTTTCTTAATGATGATGCGTCTTTCTATGGAATGAAAGGCGGGTCGTCACAGATGATATTAGAGCCAGGTTGAGAGAATACTTATGCTTTGGAGTGATATCTATCTTGAGAGAGCGTACTTGTATTTATATATATATATGTATATACATGCCTACCTGCTTTGTTGGGTTACCTGTCCGGGTGGCCAACATGAGTTCTAGAGGTAGTAGGGGTAGAGGTGTGAGTAGCACGACTACCACAAATTAAAGAGGTCCAAATGATGAGGATGGAAGAGTACCTTCCGAGGCTGTAGATCTAATACCGCCTCAAGTGAGCTTTGCGACATTGTGTAAGGATTTCACCAATCTCGGCGGAAAGCTTTTTAAAGGGTACAGAGTCCATCATTGAAGTGCAAGCTTGGTTGCGCTCGTGCCAGCGGATTTTTAAGAGTTTGGATCTTTCGAATGTGCAAAAACGAGTGATGGCATCTTTGCAACTTTAGGAAGGAGCAGCTACATGGTGGGATGCAGTTTCAATGAGTATTCCCAAAGATGTTTTCTTTTGGAGCAAGTTTAAGGAAGTATTTGAGGAAAATTTTGTGCCTAACGCAAGGAAGACTCGGCTGTATAAGAATTTTCTGGATCTCAAAGCAAGGGAGTTTTTCTGTATCGGAGTATGAGACTAAGATCTACGAGTTGCCTCTCTACGGACCTAGTCTTATTGACTCCCCTTAAGAAGAACAAGATGTGTGTGCTTGGTTTGAGGCCCGAGATGCATGAAAAGATGCTTGCCCATCTCAAAGGCTCGTTTTTGGAATTGGTAGATATGGCTTTGAGGTACGAAGAGCTTATGGATAAGAACCCTTGATATCGGTGGCAGCACCGAGTGGAAATTCTTCCAATCAAAGTAAAGGAATTCAATCCGAGTTGGGAAAAGCAAGGTAAAGGGAAATCGAAGGCATCAATGCAACTCGGAAGTGTTATGTGCGCCGACAGGAAGGTCATTTGGCTAAGCGGTGTCCTATAGGTGGAATTCATAAGTAGCAGAGTGAACCCATTTTTTCGATGGCTCAGAAGTCTTTGTGTTTCAACTTTCAACAGCCCAAGCATATGGTGAAAGCTTGCCCGCTTCTTCAGGAAGCTCAGTGGAACAAGATGTTTGTTGTTGAGGGTGGACCGCCAGTTTCTTCTGAAAGGCAAAGGCATTCTTCAAGGATTTTACCTTATTTTGGGATGGATTGGTTAGACTAGCATAAAGCCGTTCTGATTTGTAAAAAGAGAATAGAGTCTTTGAAAACTGAACTGGGTAGGATTTCAAGAGTGACTTGCGATAGTTTAGGAGCTTATCTGAGTAATCTTTTGCACGAGATTGAGGCATCTCAAGAGGAGGTAGGAACTATTGAAGTTGTCAGAGATTTTTTGGATGTCTTCGAAGAAGTCAATGGGTTGTTCGCATCGAGAGATTGAGTTCCGTATCGACTTGGTTTCAAGAGCGATTCTGGTGATTCAACCTAGTAGAAGGATAGCTCCTAGAGAGAGAAAGGAATTGGTGAAGCAGACTCAGGATTTCTTGGAGAATGGATTGATCAGACCTAGTTTTTATACTTGGTGTTTCTGTGTTTTCTCAGTTGGATCTAGTTTCGGGTTTTCACCAGCTAAGGGTAGCTTAAGATAGTACCCTTGACCGCATTTCGAGGACCCCACTGTTTCTTTGAGTGGTTGGTTATTCTTTTGGGTTAACCAACGCTCCATCTTATTTTGTGGACCTGGTGAATCATGTCTTCGGGATATGTTGTACAAGTTAGTGCTCGTATTCATCGATGACATTCTCATTTACTCCAAATCAGAGTTGCACAGCAGAAGTGAGGTAGCAACTGTTCAAGAGTAGAAACAACGCAGACTCCTACGGAAGTTCGCATTTTTCTGGATTAGCGGGTTACTACAGGAAGTTCATCCGGGATTATTCTAAGATTTCTTCTCACTAGACCAAACCAACTAGGAAGGGAGCAAAGTTCAAATGGACCCCTAAGTGTGAAGAAGCTTTTCAGGATCTGAAGGAGAGTTGACGAGTGCACCTATTTTGGCTGCTCCAGAGGAGAGAAGTAAGTTCGAAGTCTACTGATGTTTATGGAGTAGAGCTTGTGTTCTGGATTTTGGTGGATCTTGGGAGGACCATCTTCACTTGGTGGAATTCTCGTACAACAACAGCTATCAGAGTATCGCAGTGGAAGGCCATGTAGATTACCATCTTGTGGGTAGGATCCGAAGATTGTCTTATTCTTGGAACAGACTTGTTTCGAGAGGCATCTGCATAGGTTGAGATGATCAGAAAAAGAATAAAGGCAGCTTAGAATCGTCAAAAGAGTTATGCGGATAGGAGACGAAGGAATTTAGAATTCGAAGTTAGAGATTTGGTTTTTTTAAGATTTCCCCGATCAAAGGGGAAATCAGATTTGGTAAGACTGGGAATCTAGCTCCGAGGTATAGTGGACTTTTCCGTGTTCTCGAAAGAATTGGTACTTTGGCCTATAGGATTGAATTGCCGGTCGGGATGGCTGGGATTCACAATGTATTTCACGTATTTCTTTTAAGGGAGTACGTGTATGATCCATCACTGGTTGTAGGACCAACAGATCAGGAGGATTTGGAAGTTGAGACGGACTTGACTGTGGTCAGACATCTTATTCAGATTGTAAATCGAGATGAGAAGGAGCTCAGGGGCATAGTGGTGAAGCTAGTTAAGATTCAGTGGAGCGAGGATCCCAGAGGTTATACCTGGGGAACTCTAGATAGTATTAGGAAGTCCTATCCTGAAATGTGTCTGAATAGTTAGATTGTTTGTTTGAATGAATTGGATGTTATGGTTGTTAGTATATGGCTGATATGTGTGCTTTGCTGTTTGGATATAAAAAAAATTGCCGGATTATTAAATTATCTTTGATTTTAAACTTCGGGACGAAATTCTTTTAAGGGGGGAGGAATGTGATAACCAGGAATTTTGGCAATATTGATTTAATCTAAATATTTAATTTGAAAAATTTATCTTTTCAAAGCTAATAATTTTTTTCTAACTATAATGTATATATGTATATATACATTGTGAATAGGAAGCTTGGATTTGAATTCAATATAATAATTTAAAAATCTATTTAAAGCTAATTCTACGTTTTGAAAAACAATTAGATAAGTATTTATTTAAAAGTACTTTAGCTTAAGTTTAAAATAAGATTTAAGAAAAAGGTTTATTTTGCTTTCATTTTAATTTTACGTGAAATAAGTATGGTTTGAAAATTTTATATAAATTTAAAATATAAACATAAATTCAATAAAGACATAACATATAAAATTATAAACATATATTAATAATAAAAGCATAAGAAAGTATTAAATATAGTTTTGACATTTGTAAGATAATTAAAACATGCATTCTCATTTGTAACTTATATATGCTTTGCAATTAACAAGTGGCAAGTGTGTTTTTTTCAAAATTTAATTATATAAGTAATTAAGAATTAGAGAAACCTGACTATTTTATTTTCAGGTTCATTTCTAAATCATCTTTCTCTCATCTTCTTAAAACAAAGCCAAAAGAAAAATAAAATCAAACTTCTACAAGTTTTCAACCTGATTCAAGTAACAGATCAAGCAATTTCAATTTCAACTCAACACTAAGAAGATTCAAATCAATTATCAACTATCAGTTTTCAAGCTTCCAAAGCTCTATTCTCTGTTTCATATTCCAATGAGTAAACAATTTTAAAAAAAAGCTTATATCTAGTTGTATAATGTGACACATGTGATGAATCTTTGTACTAATGTAGTATATAATGTTTGCATAGGTGTATGAATGTGAATGCATGTATGTATATATGCATTGTCTGTGTAGTGCCTCTGTGTGTGTGTGTGTGTGTGTGTGTGTGTGTGTGTCTTTGTTTTATGTCAGGCTCAAAATCCACTAAAATAAAATCAATCTTTCTTTCTCTAATCTTTTTTTGGCTTTGATCATTAAAGAGAAATTGTTTGAAACAAAGTAATATCATTTTTAAAAAAATTGGTTTCAAGTGTATTTATTCTGTAATCATTTTAAAAATGAAAAACTATTATTCATTTAAAGTCATAAAATAAATGATCTTAATTTCAAGTTTCGATTTCATAACCAAATTAATATTCGGAAATAATGAGTTTTGATAAAGAAATCATGATTTTTAAGTTTATATAAGTTGAGATATCTCGAGATGATCAGTTTTGGGGTTTTCATCGATTTCTGGCGAACTAGAGGGGGAGGCGCGTAGCGACTGAAGTTTGAGGTGGCTTGTGTGCCGATGGTCAAAGGAAAATTGGCCAGAGGAGTTTTAGGTGGTCAAGGCGGCTCGTCGGAGTCGATTTAGGGTTTAACAGCTGGTTTTTGGTCGAGAGTGTTGTCAAGGTTCGTGCGTCGACAAGGGTGGATCAGAATCGATCGCATGTGGGAGGATTGATGCGTGGGGTGGTGACGTTGCTTTGGACGAGGCGGCTTGGGTTTCGGTGGACGGGATCGTCGGGGCGAACTCTTTAAGATGATCGAGCTTTGGGTTCCAGTGGTATCATATAGCTCGTTTTCGATTTCTAGGCGATTTCATCATTCTGGGTGCTCGGTTTAATCGGCGAGGTCGTCGAAGACTTGATGGAGGCGGTGTGGGTGGCCGGATGTGGTTGGGACGGCGTGCACCGTGCACTCATGCACGAACATATCTGTTTGCTTTGTAGGTTGGGGCATTGGGGAAGATAAGCGTTTTCTCAGGTCAGGCTCGAGGAAGACTGCGGGTGGTCTCGAAGGAAGCTTGTACGTGAGTAGCTCGGGGTTGGGCTCAGGAATTTAGGGGTTTGGCTCGAGTATTTGCGAGTGTAGGCTCGGGATGTTTCATTTTAGTTTCCAGGTTTTAAAATTTAACAGAAAACATGAACCAGGTTTTAAAAGAAAATGTTTTGATAAGGAAATGGAAGTTTTTAATGCATATGAATGGTAAAAGAAAGTGTTCAAGTTTAAAAAGAAAAGCAAGTTTTTAAATCAAGTTTTTAAAATATATTGAAATGAGTAAGTTTTTCAAAAGAAATGATAACCAAGTTTTCAAATTAAATTTATTAAAACGTGTTTGTAAACAAGTTTCAAAGTTTAAATTTTAAAGTTAATTTTTTTTTAAAATTGCGTTGGTTTATATAAATTATAAATTAGGTAAAATATGTAATTAATTCCTAAACGTTTTTCGAATGAAATTTAATGATGTAATTAAAATGTGATTAAGGTAAAAAGTAACTAAAGAATAGTTAATTAATGGAAGTAATCAAATGATAAGTAAGTGATTAATTAAGATAAATGGTTTATCTTTTATTTATTAGGGTCTTATTAATTGAAGGTTAATTACTTAATGTAATTAATAAAGGTTAATTAATTAATGTTAGTAAAATAGGATAATTAATGTTAATAATTAAGGATAATTACCGACTGTAAATAATTAGAGGATAGTTAATTACTTAATGTGATAAATTAATGGTTAAGTAATGAATGTGATTAATTAAAAGATAATTAATTAATGTAAGGTATTATAGATCAATTAATTAATGTAATTAATTAAGGATCAATGTAACTAATTATAGTATAATTAATTAATGTGAGTAATTAAAGGTTAACTTAATTAAATTGAATAGTTAAAGGATGGTTAATTAATTTCGTTAATTAATTAAAATAATAATAAAAGGTTTATAATTAATTAATGTGAATCAAGCAGGATTTAAAAGTAATTAAAGTAATTAATTTAATTTATTAGGAGATTAAATTAAATTAATTAGGAATTGTTCAAAACAAATTAATCTTGCATATGGATGATTAAATTATATTGAATAACTTGGATTATTTGATATCTCTGATATGTGATATGAGATGTTTTGGATGAACTGTGATAATATAAGTTATCTATTTGTGATAGAATTTCTATGTGTATATGTTATTCTAATAAATTGAATTGTTTAAACTTAAAAAACTTGGACTTTAAGAAACGCTTGGATTTGGATGAGACCGGGATTGGATTCTGAATTGAATATCCGGAAACCACATCAATCCATATTAAACGATAGGTCGTGAAATCTCAAGTGAAGATCGAGATGAAGATTCAGAATGTAAGGGCTATTTATCGTTTACTCTAAGGATGATTCCAAAACGAGTATAACGAAGATAGTGCCTTCAGTCGAGATGGAGATTTAGAGTGCAAGGGATATTTGTCGTTAACTCTGAGGATGATTCCAAAATGAGTGTAATGGAGATAGTGCCTTTGGTTTTGGTCAAACCCAGAACGGACTTGTATGGATGAATGCTTTCAGACCATCGTCATTGGAGGACGATGAGCATTCAAAGATTTGGGTTCTAAAAAGGTAATATTAGCCTCAAGCCTCATCAACCGGGAATGGCTAAAACAGGGTAGGTGTAGCAAGGCTAAGTAGGTAGCACCCAAGTAGGATGAGATTTTCCCCTATCTAGAGGTCCCTTTTATTCGGCTTAGTGGGCGGTTGGTCGCGCCAATTGTGGGGCTGTCTTATTCGAGATTATCCAGTAAGGGGTAGTTCCGGCCATGTGTTGCAGGGGATCATGGTGGATGCTCGGTACTCTGGTCTAGACCAGGTACAGTGATAGGCGGTACCCCAGTAGCCCTGCCATTGTATGGAATCCAATCTCCAATAAGTGATCTCGGACTTGATTGTATACTTATGTATGCTGGAATTTAATAATATAATAATTTCGACTATGTGAATATTTATTTGAAAACCCTGTACACTATTATAATATCACTGGATTTCCTATCAATGTTTTGGTTATCGTAAGGTAAAAACCCAACATGTTTATTTGTGGCGTGGTCTTACGAGATACCTTTGTTTAAAATGATTTTCAAAGTTAAACAACTTTAACCCGTTTACTCACACCAGTCCCATGTCTGACCTAGAGTTTATTTTCTATTTTTCTTAAACTCTTGGGTACTCAAACTTTTATGAGTAGTCAAGGGATTCAGGTTAGCTTCGACGAATTATGGAGGAGACTTGGAGCAGGAGGCTTCAGCCTATATAGATACTGTGGTTCCGCTGTGCTAGTGTTTTGTCTGATGTTTTGAGTTGTATGATAGACAGGTCTTCACAACTGTCTAATGTGTTGTATAAGCTGTGTAACTCTGATGTATATGACTATTATGTAATAACTATGTGATGTAATATATTTTATTCGTACCGCTGTGAGATTCTAATATTGTTTAGTTCTTTCTTTTCTTTCTATTCTCTTTTCTACCTATTTCTTTCTTAATGACGATTCGTCTTTATGTGGAACGAAAGGTGGGTCGTCACAGTCGGCTTGAAGGACTACCATCCAAAAGCTTCATGATTCCATTTTGCTGAATTCACTTCTCTCCGAATCATAACAAGAACACCACCTTTTTTGAATTGATCAAGTGTAGCGAAAAATAGTTCCAAGGAGCCAAATTACTCCACCCTTATTGTTCACCAACCATTATTAGTCAAGAATTTCACTATTAGGTATTTTGGTGAAACAAATGCATCCTCTTCGATTAGAGCCGGTCTTCCAAAGAAAAGCATTGTAAGTAAGGATGGTCCATTATCACGAACAAAATTTTGAAATTTCTGGAATGCATAGGAAATCCCATCTGCACCAGGAGCTTAATTTGTCCAATAGGAGTAGACCACTTATTATTGAACCAAAAAATGACCCCAAAGCTTGACTCCAACTTCTCCTCTAGAATACCCATTTGATCGAAAGCTTTTGAAGGTGACGCTTATTGCACCTCCCCGTATCCACTAAGGTCTTTGTTGCCACGAGGAGCCCATTTTATGAATTTATCATCAACGAGTCATTATGCGGGCGACGGATTCCCCTTAGATCTTGTAGCATTATTGTTAAAGCTGGGCATTTGAAGTTGATATTTACGATGTTTAAATGGTGGCCTCCTAAATAGAAAAGACTCAAACTCTTACTTCCCTTATATATATGCTCTTGGACCCTTTGCTGCTTCCATCAAGATGGGGACCTCCATCGAGGACATCTATGTAGTTGATCAAAGGAATGAAGTCTTGTTGAGAATCATTCTCTATGAAATTTGCAATATTGCTCGGGGGCTGTAACAACCCGCGTATTTATCGATTTTATATTTAAATATTTTATTTAAATATTTTATCGTTAGTCGGATTTTAGTCCGAAAAGCTACTTTTTGCAAACAGTCGAATTAGGACTCGGGACCACTCCCATTGAGTTTAAAATGCCGTTTGTGACCTTTTTGAGTATAAGCTTCGATATGTTTGGAGAAAGTTGATTTTTGCTACTTTTTCTCGCTTAGGGCTTTGGTTTGGGTTGAGCCAATTAACCACTTACTAACTCAGTCCCAATCCCCCTCACCTCTTCATTCCTTCATAATTTCCTAATACATTCAAGCTTCTTCAAAAATGGGGGAAGAGAAAAAGAATTAGGAAATCCTAAGCCCTAGCTTCCTTTGCAAATCCATCTCCTAGCTCCAAAGTTCAAGAGAATCCATTGGTCTACTTCCTCTTCTTCTTCTCCAACTCATTCTCTCTTTGATTTCAGAAATTTCCTAAACCTAATTTAGGGAATGTTTCTCTTTTAAGCTTAGATTCAAGCTTGTTGAGTTGGAATTGAAGAGTGCTTGTTCTTGCCATTGCTTCATAGCATCTTCTTCATTCGTTTGGGTTTAAAGGTGATATTTTTAATCTCACATCTATGCTTATAATTCTCTTCTATTGTTAGGTATGGATTCCTAACACTTATTCATGTGCATTTGATTTTGATTTGGATTGCTTTTGTGAATATTCCAATTTTTAGTGTTTTGAGTTCAATTCGTTAAAAATCCTAACTTTGATGTTTGAACATGTTTTTGGTGATGCATCGAGAAGCATATAGGGCCGGGTAGTCGATTGGCATAAACCCTTAGCGCCGTTGCTCGTGCGATTGCAATTTGATCGAGAGTTGCACCTCCTTTGAAATAGGGTAGGAAGTGCAAGTATACAGGTTCGGCCGACCGAGTCCCCTGGGTATGATTTCTGGAATTTATATCATTGACTTGTTATGAATACAGGTTTAGGGTATGATGCCCTCTTTGGATCTTTGAGTAGATTCTTGTGATATTGATTAACCTTTTGTTGATTTTCAATTACTTATTTATCACAGCTTGGCATTGTGATTATTATATGTTTGTGTCATACCTCTTATTATATATCACTTCATCTGATATTTATAGCTAGACTGATCCGTTTATTATTTTCTTCTTAAATAATACTCGGGTCAGACCGAGATTTTACAGGTGCTTCTGCTTGACTCCTTATCCGTCTACATCTGATCTTTTGGCTAACTACTTAGATTAGTAGTTTTTGTTGTATAAATTTGAGATACAAACTCTATGATGTATACTTACTCTTTTGTCTAGCACTTGTATCTATTCTTTTTGATATTGTGGATCTTGTTTGACCACTACTCTGATGTACACTTTCATGTGTAATATTCATATCTATTTCCGCCTTTGTGATATGAATTATCTGTGACTGATTTATGTTATGTTTATTTCTATATTTGTTTCTGAAGATATTATAGCCACTGTGTAGTAGCTTTGAGTTTGTGTCGGTATGTCGGATTTCCCTCTTGATAAGAAATGCATGTTATACTATCTGACATATCGATGCTCGCGCAAAGCAATTATACAGATGGTCGCTCCTCAACAGCCTTATTCTCCGTGCTAGTCGACAGCATTACTCCGTAGTGTTCTTGGCTAGCGTGGGTATAGAGGTGGGGGGTCACAGCTTGGTATCAGAGCCAAACTTCGGAACAATGTAGAATAATTTAACAAGGATCATCGTCCTAAGTCCATCTTAGGAGTCGTGCTTTAGGATTTAATTCGAGTCTTCGTACCGATTCATCCTATTTTCTTTATGATTCCTTGTTTTATCTATCAAGATTTCTTGATATTTATTTTGAGAATAACTTTTCTCCTTCTTTCTTTTCTAAAGGAAGGGAAATGATTAGTTCTAGCAGTCCTAGCGCTAGTCAATCCAGTAGACCTTCTCTAGATGGCGCATTCATGACTGCCCAACAACTTTTGGATCTTGTAAAGAATCAAGAGTTTATCTGTGCTTTGAGTAAGAACCCCGAAATGGTTCTACCTTTGAAACTTGAAGTTTCTTTCAATCAGCTTGTGGATGTTACTCTTCTTCATGGAGAGGTTGGTAAAGGAAGTGTTTGTGATATTGGGACTTCCAAGAAGAGGCATATTAAGTTCAAGAGCCTTAATCCCAATAAGAGAGTGAAGCAAACTACTTTTGTAGCAAAGACTCCAATCCCTAATCGTGGAGGATGCTACAATTGTAATTCTATGGAACACTATGCGAATATGTGTCCAAAACCCCATTCTTGTCGCTATTGCAAGAAACCGGGTCATCTTTTATCTGCGTGTCCCAAACTTTTGAACAAGGACATGAGAAAGCTAAATATTGTGTAAGCCCTTAGCAACTCTTCTCTTGGTCAAGGTATTTTTCACTCAATCCTTGATGGCATTGTTTTATTTCTTGATCTTCTTATTCGGGTTCTTTTTGATATGGGTTCCATCTCACTATTTTATATCAAAAGAACTTGTCGATTCTTTTTCTTTGAATATTTTGGGCTTGATGACTTCTTTGAGGATTGTGAATCCGGATGGTAGATCCGCAACACTCAATTTGCTTTTTATTGATGTCGAAATTATTTTATGAGACTTTTCTTTCCGAGCCGATATTTTTACTTAGGCTTCGGAATTGATTTTTTGAAAGGATCGGCTTAATCATTGTGAAGCCCATATCCTATTTTTCGAGTGGACTATTCATCTTCGACATTTTCAATCTGTTAAGCAGATTTCTATTTTTCCTTTATGATTTTGATTCCAACTTGATTGCATCATTTTATTCCTTAAGCCCACTTATAAGGAAAGTGTTATTTCTCTCATTCATGTAGTTTGAGAAATTTTCCGGTATTTTTGAGTTTTCCTTAGGATTATCACCTAAGAAATCTTTTGTGTGGTGTTAAGGTCTTTTCAGTTTGACTTTACCACCGGTTTTCGTTTGCTACGAGTTGCGGAAATTAGCATTCCACTTACCGCATTCCGCACTCGTTATGATTCTTATGAATGACTTATTATGTCATTCAATTTGTCCAGCTTATTTCATCCATTTTATAAATCGAATATTCTATGAATATTTCGATGAGACCATTCTTGTATTTATTGATTTTGGATGAAAATAGTAATTTAAAATTTTGCAAATCTTTTTCATAAGATTTATTTATAAGTAAAAATGGATTTTGTTCTTGAAACGAACAAAGAATATTCTTAAAACTTTTTAAGATATTTATTTATCCTATAAAAGATGATTTTGTGATTGTATTGCCCGTTGAGTGCTTTAAGAATTTTGGTCGATGCGCTTGATCAACGTTATCGATAGGAATTTCCTAAACGCTTTGATGTGACAATCAAACACAATAAAATTCACTTCAAATAAGTAAAATTTTCTAAAAAGATGATTACATAAGTTAATTGTAATTTTGAGAGTTTTAGTTTTTGGGAAAGAAGATTATTTAAAAGAAATTCTTTCCTTTCGAAACTCTTATTCTTGTGATTCCTGAAGGGGAACCAAGACATTGCTATTTGTACCAATACTAGTCATATTGGTTTGGGTGTCGTTCTCTTGCAAAAGAGAACGTGCTATCCCTTGTGCTTCTAAATCATTATAGCTTATCAAGACTGGATATGCCACTTATGATCTGGTGCTCTCGGCTATTGTTTTTACTTTTGGAATTTGGCATCATCATATTTGGATGAGAAATTTGTTCTCTACCTCGATCATAAATCTTTGGAATAATTATTTTCTCATATGGAACTCCATGTTGACTCGAGTTCCTGACATCTTATGATCTTGATATTCTTTTTATTCCCGAAAGGGAAATCGTGTTGCCAATGCGCTTTCTCGTAAGCAGCAAGTGGTTGATTCTTTGATGTTGTCTGAATGGAATTATCTTTTCATCAAGTTCGTCGGACGTTTTGGTACACTTCGTTTTATTGAGTTTTATCTCATTCCTTTTATGGACTAGTGTCCGATGTTCTTTTATGGTGTTCGGTTCATCGGATGTACTGTTATTATACTACATCGATGTTCCGTCTTATTCGATTCATTGGATGTACCGTTTGTACTACATCAATGTCTTTGCTATTCGATTCATTGGATGTACCGTTTGTACTACATCAATGTCTTTTCTTTTGGATTCATTGGATGTACCGTTTGTACTACATCAATGTCTTTGCTTTTGATTCATTGGATGTACCGTTTGTACTACATCAATGTCTTTGCTTTTGATTCATTGGATGTACCGTTTGTACTACATCAGTGTTTTTGATTCATTGGATGTACCGTTTGTACTACATCAATGACTTTGTTGTTTGATTCATTGGATGTACCGTTTGTACTACATCAATGTCTTTGCTTTTGATTCATTGGATGTACCGTTTGTACTACATCAGTGTCTTTGATTCATTGGATGTACCGTTTGTACAACATCAATGACTTTGCTGTTTGATTCATTGGATGTACCGTTTGTACTACATCAATGTCTTCGCTTTTTGATTCATTGGATGTACCGTTTGCACTACATCAATGACTTGGCTTTTTGGTTCATTGGACGTACCATCTTTGTACTACGTCGGTGTTCCAAATTATTCGAGTTTCTAGTTTCTCGGGCGTACCGTATTTGTACTACGCCGTTGCACCGGCTCAACTTTCTGCTATTCTTGACGTTTTCCACGTCTTTTAACTCCGGAAATGCCTTAGGGATTCCGAATTTTTATTCTTGAGCCCGGTGATATTGTAGAAATTGAAGTTTCACCAGATTTGATTTATGAGCAACATTCCATTCGCATCATTGCTTCGGAGGTTGAGCGCCTTCGGAATAAAGATGTTCTTCTTGAGATATTTCAATGGTTCTCAAATCCTAAGGATTGCTCTTGGGAATCCGGAGAATTCATCGAGCGATCCCAATCAGGCTTACTCTTTCATGCTCTTTATGGTGAACTTCTTATTTTAATTTTCTTTTGTGTTGATATGCTTCTATGGTTGTTACTTCTTCTTTTCTTCTTAAGTATTGCGAGGACGCAATTTCTTTAAGGAGGGGAGTCTGTAACAACCCGCGTATTTATCGATTTTATATTTAAATATTTTATTTAAATATTTTATCGTTAGTTGGATTTTAGTCCGAAAAACTACTTTTTGCAAACAGCCGAATTAGGACTCGGGACCACTCCCATTGAGTTTAGAATATCGTTTGCGACCTTTTTGAGTATAAGCTTCGATATGTTTGGAGAAAGTTGATTTCTGCTACTTTTTCCCGCTTAGGGCTTTGGTTTGGGATGAGCCAATTAACCACTTACTAACTCAGTCCCAATCCCCCTCTCCTCTTCATTCCTTCATAATTTCCTAATACATTCAAGCTTCTTCAAAAATAGGGGAAGAGAAAAAGAATTAGGAAATCCTAAGCCCTAGCTTCCTTTGCAAATCCATCTCCTAGCTCCAAAGTTCAAGAGAACCCATTGGTAAGCTTCCTCTTCTTCTTCTCCAACTCATTCTCTCTTTGATTTCAGAAATTTCCTAAACCTAATTTAGGGAATGTTTCTCTTTTAAGCTTAGATTCAAGCTTGTTGAGTTGGAATTGAAGAGTGCTTGTTCTTGCCATTGCTTCATAGCATCTTCTTCATTCGTTTGGGTTCAAAGGTGAGATTTTTAATCTCACATCTATGCTTATAATTCTCTTCTATTGTTAGGTATGAATTCCTAACACTTATTCATGTGCATTTGATTTTGATTTGGATTGCTTTTGTGAATATTCCAATTTTTAGTGTTTTGAGTTCAATTCGTTAAAAATCCTAACTTTGATGTTTGAACATGTTTTTGGTGATGCATCGAGAAGCATATAGGGCCGGGTAGTCGATTGGAATAAACCCTTAGCGCCGTTGCTCGTGCGATTGCAATTTGATCGAGAGTTGCACCTCCTTTGAAATAGGGTAGGAAGTGCAAGTATACAGGTTCGGCCGACCGAGGCCCCTGGGCCGGTCGACCGACCTGTAGTCCAGGCACTTCCTGCCTCTATTTGGAAGTGCTGGTTACATGCTTCGGCCGACCGAGCCCCTTGGGCCGGTCGACCGACCTGGTGCCCCGATCACTTCCAACCTCTGGTTCGGTCGACCAACTCAGGGAGTCCGGTCGACCGACCTGCTACTATTTGCCAGATTAGCCTATATTGCTAATTCGTTTGAATATCCAACTTTAATCGATTCATGTTGTCTCCCTTTTGTTGTTGTCATTTATTATCGACTTTGATGACCTTTTCTTTGGGAATTTTAGATATATCCACTTTGATGGATTTTATATCGATTTCTTTGGATTTTATTCACGTCTTCGAATGTGAATTTTTATGCCCGATTGTTTCTACAATCACTTCTATGATTTGTCACTTTAAAATATAAAGGTTTTCTATACTAGTAGTAAATATCAAAACTCTTTCTTTAGATGATTTCAACACTATTTTATTACAAAGCTCGTTTTCTCAAACCGATTTCCAATCTATTAGTATATGCAAACCTTTACCTCGCTCGTATGAGAAATCTAATTAAACGACTTAGTAAAACAAGTGGTATGAAACGCTTGCGTTTACTTCGTTGGTTAATTTTTGGACTCGTTCGATTGAACCACTTGTGACATTTTTCTAGTGGAGATTTACAGTTTGTTCGTAAATGTTTAAGTTAAGCAAGTGGTTATGGGACATGAAGCTAAACTTTTGTATTTACTAGCTTAGTGTAATTGACACTTCTCGTTGATCATGACGATCATCTTTGTGGTTTAGACTAGCAATGTGTGATGTCTCTTTGTTTGCGAGGTTAGGCTAACCACCACTTGTGAGATTCCATTCGCACATACCTTTTCGGTTAGCCTAGACACCACTTGTGTGATTCCGTTCACACATACCTTTTTGCTTTTTGGTTAGGCTAGACACCACTTGTGCGATTCCATTCGCACATACCTTTTCGGTTAGCCTAGACACCACTTGTGTGATTCCGTTCACACATACCTTTTTGCTTTTTGGTTAGGCTAGACACCACTTGTGCGATTCCATTCACACATACCTTTTCGGTTAGCCTAGACACCACTTGTGTGATTCCGTTCACACATACCTTTTTGCTTTTTGGTTAGGCTAGACACCACTTGTGCGATTCCATTCGCACATACCTTTTCGGTTAGCCTAGACACCACTTGTGTGATTCCACTCACACATACCTTTTTGTGATTTCTGGATTTCGTGTGTTGATTTCTGGAATTTATATCATTGACTTGTTATGAGTACAGGTTTAGGGTATGATGCCCTCTTTGGATCTTTGAGAAGATTCTTGTGATATTGATTAACCTTTTGTTGATTTTCAATTACTTATTTATCACAGCTTGGCATTGTGATTATTATATGTTTGTGTCATACCTCTTATTATATATCACTTCATCTGATATTTATAGCTAGACTGATCCGTTTATTATTTTCTTCTTAAATAATACTCGGGTCAGACCGAGATTTTGCAGATGCTTCTGCTTGACTCCTTATCCGTCTACATCTGATCTTTTGGCTAATTACTTAGATTAGTAGTTTTTGTTGTATACATTTGAGATACAAACTCTATGATGTATACTTACTCTTTTGTCTAGCACTTGTATCTATTCTTTTTGATATTGTGGATCTTGTTTGACCACTACTCTGATGTACACTTTCATGTGTAATATTCATATCTATTTCCGCCTTTGTGATATGAATTATCTGTGACTGATTTATGTTATGTTTATTTCTATATTTGTTTCTGAAGATATTATAGCCACTGTGTAGTAGCTTTGAGTTTATGTCGGATTTCCCTCTTGATAAGAAATGCATGTTATACTATCTGACATATCGATGCTCGCGCAAAGCAATTATACAGATGGTCGCTCCTCAACAGCCTTATTCTCCGTGCTAGTCGACAGCATTACTCCGTAGTGTTCTTGGCTAGCGTGGGTATAGAGGTGGGGCGTCACAGGGGCCTCTGATTATTCCCTTCAGGATTAGAGGATTTTTTATTCTCCTTGACAAACTCTTTAAAAGATCCAGATCTAATCATATTCTATATTATTTTGGCTGGAACATGGCATTCGTTGGTTTTATGTCCATTCACCTTAGGGTAAGCGCAATAATCTGCCCCTTCTTTGGTTTTGGATTGTTTCTTGCCTTGTAGGAAGTAGGAAAATTCCCTCCATCTTTAGCTATGGCAAAAATATAGGACATGAGTTTATTCAAAGCCACATAGTTAGATTTAGGGATCTCCCCCCAACTCCCTCTTCTATTTTCATCCTATCTTGGTTTTTTATTGAGGTGATCATAGAAATTTTCCCTCTTCCTTCTTTGGCTGGGATTTCTTATTAGCATAGTACATTTCATTAATACAGATAGACTTGTAGGCCTAGAAATGAAATCTTGAAGATCCCTATACCCTAGACATAGAGTTCCCACCAATAGGGGGTCTGTTCAATTAACCCTAAGCATACGGCCATTAGTTTTTTCTATCAAACATGTTTTCCACTTTTAGTGTCTTACTGTTAAATCCCTATGGATATTCATTGAGCAACTCTCCAGATCTCTGTTTGACATTTGCTAGTACACCAGGGTCAACTGTAGGATCTTCGCATATACAGAATTATGTTGAAAACTCATAATAAAATTGCTTTCAAGAGTAAATAATTTTCTCCCTATAGTGAATACGCCATTTGGTGACTGCCTTTTGTTGCGACTTTTCTATTGATTAGAAAAGCACAAATTTTAATAAATTCTACAAGCGCACAGGCGTGTAGTATGCAGGTCGAACACAGGGAATTGTATTTTAAAACAATTAAAATCCATAGTTAAATCTTAGGTGTGTTAAACGAATTCGAAGGTGAATTTTGAACAGAAAATAAAAACAATAATATACTCCGAATCATTTTCGAAACTAATCGAAATTGCAACCAAAATATAGAATTGTAAAAAAATCAGAGCAGAAATTGAAATTGCGGAAAAGAAGATAACGGAGCAAACAACTGAAATAATTATTAACTAATTGAAAAGAGTGCGGAAAATAACTAAGAACAAGAATAAATAAATTGCTAAATCTAATCAACAATCCTACGTATTCTGTTCGAAAATAAAAACAGTGCTGAATTTAAATCTAAACTTGAAGAAAAGTGATGAGGTAAGAGATGATTTTCCATTTGCATTCCTCTCTCTATTCAAAGACTTCAGCCTCCACAAATAACCCTATTATTTAGGTCCATGTGCTTGATATTAGGAGAAAATAAGGCCACCTCACTTTGAATTGGTCTTTGCATTGTTATTTGATTAACAAGTGGCCTTGCTTTGAGAGATTTTCAGGTCAAACTTTGAATGTGTATTTTCAATATTTGCAATTGATTTCTTGCATGAATAGTACACATGTTGGTGACGTGAGATGCATTTCTTCATGAACGATATGTACTTTCTCTTCGACGATATTCAAAATGTTGCACTTTGGAATCTATAATCTGCAAAACCACAAAAAAATACCCGTATAATACCACTTTATTAAAATAAAAATATATGAAACAAACGGTTTAAAATGCAGAAAAATATGTTCATCAAATACCCCCACACTTGAACTTTATTCGTCCTCGAATAAAGAAGAAAATAAAAACTAACTAAATCCTTTTTCATAGGAAACACGATTGCATTGAGCGTATGCAACAAGCCGTTAAACCTCTAGGTGTCCCTAGTAGGACGAGTGGTGTCTCGTGAGGGTTTTCAGCGGATACTACCTACAAAATCCAAATGCATTATGTGATGATTCTACTGTACTACATGAATGCAAAATTTTAAACAAATGGAGACTCGATTTACTTCAGAATAATTGCAACAAAGTAATGTATGTCAGTTTTGGTCAACTTGTAGAAATTTTTGGTTCCTCACTAAACACAATTTCAATATAACTCAAGTTTTCATACATTAGATTCTAGTTTGGCAGTTGTTTCGGTTGATAACATAGTGTAGCCATGAAATAAATTCTTCACTGTTAATCACAGTTTTTTTTTCAAAATGGCATTTTCCATTTCCATTTGTATGACAAGCCAAATCAACAAAGTCAAGAAGTGTTTCGGTTTCAAAGCTTAGTCTTTTTTTTTTACACCTAACTTTTGGACCAAGGTATACCACCCATGCACTGCCTCGCGGGCTTACGTGAGAGTTGGGACAGAGCTTGGCGGATTGTGCAAACCGACGCTGACTATGTCAGAAAAGGTCGGTAATCCTTAGGTGATTATTTATTTAATTATTTATACACCTAACTCAGAATGCTGAGGCCAGATATACCATCCATGCACTGCCTTGCGGGCTTACGTGAGAAGTGTATAGAGCGTGGCGAGTGCACACACTTTCACAAGTGTGCACACCTATCGACTGTAGGTGTTTCTTATTAGTTTTTTCTTTCTTTCTTTCTTTCTTTTTTTTTGAGAAGAGCTAAAGAGTGTTATGCAAATCAACTTAGCACCACTTAACTTTAATGATTTGAGATGTCAACGCATGTACTTTAAATCAGCCATTTTTTTTAAACAAAGACTACAGTTTAGAAAAGATTTCATAACTATCACCTATGAATCCCCCTATATACTAACCTCACTATTATCGCTTGTAATTCAACTTTTCATTATATTTTACATTTGAAATTAGTGATTCACAAAAATCTTCATCAATTGACTTCAACTGCTTACTTACTTTGTCTTGACTAATTAAAAATAAATCAAAGTCCTAAAAATATTGGGAAATGAAAAAAAATTGAAAGGAAATTTGAAAACAAATAATGAGATGATTTTTTTTTAATAAAAAATGATGCTACACTATGAAATATGAACAAACAGAATGAGATATGCGTCCCCCCCACACTGGAATGAGACAGTGTCCCAACTATCAAATAGAATGCAAATGCAAAATAGAAGAAAAAAAAACTAAAAAAAATACAACCTGATATGTGCAAGATAGTGAGCGGCTCATGCCGAATAGCTAGGTTCGTGAAGATCCACGAACTCATCATCCTCGTGCTGTTCAAACTCTAGAAATGGCTTCAAGTGTTGTCCATTGACCTTTGAAATGGAACCATCCCTAGGATTTTCAATTTCAACTACGCCATAAGGGTATACTGTTTTCACAATATATGGACCTGTCCAACGGGATCTTAATTTTCCCGGAAATAAATGAAGTCTGGAATTATATAAGAGAACTTTCTGACCTACTTCGAATGTCTTACGAAGTATGGATTTATCATGATAGAATTTGGTTTTCTCTTTATAAATCTTTGCATTTTCGTACGCTTCATTTCTTAGTTCTTCTAATTCTGACAATTGTAATTTACGATGCGATCCAGCTTTTTCTATGTCAAAATTAAGGTATTTGATTGCCCAAAGTGCGCGGTGCTCGAGCTCAACGGGTAAATGACATGCTTTTCCAAAGACTAATCGGTATGGTGACATTCCTAGATTGGTTTTATAAGCTGTGCGAAATGCCTAAAGGGCGTCTATCAATTTAGACGACCAATCTTTTCTGTTGGAGTTAACCGTCTTTTCAAGAATTTGTTTAATTTGTCTATTGGAAATCTCGACTTAACCGTTGGTCTGTGGATGATATGGAGTAGATAGTTTATGAGTGATAGAATATTTCTTAAGAAGAGATTCAAAAGCACGATTACAAAAATGAGAACTGTTATCACTTATAATGGCTCGAGGTGTGCCAAAACGGGAAAATATGTTTTCTTCCAAAAATTTGACAACAACTTTATTGTCATTCGTTTTGGTAGGAATGGCCTCAACCCATTTGGACACGTAATCTACTGCAAGTAGGATGTAGAGATTTCCAAAAGAATTAGGAAAAGGACCCATGAAATCGATCCCCCAAACATCAAAAATTTCGATGACAAGGATCGGATTTAGGGGCATCATGTCACGTTTGGAAATACGACCTGTTTGTTGACATCTAGCGCATTTGGAGCAAAATTCGTGGGCATCACGAAAAAGAGAAGGCCAATAAAAACCGCACTGTAACACCTTGGCAGCAGTTTTCTTTGCTCCTAAATGTCCTCCACATGCTTGATTATGTGAAAAAGAGAGGATGTTATGCAATTCATGTTCTGGAACACATCTGCGAATGATTTGATCGGTGCAATATTTGAAAAGATAAGGATCGTCCCAGTAAAAGTTTCGAACGTTGGAGAGAAATTTTTGTTTATCTTGTTTTGACCAATGGGAAGGTGTTTCATTTGTGACAAGATAATTTACGATGTCCGGGTACCATGGTGCACTAGAGAGTGAAAGAATTTGTTCATCGGGGAAATGATCGTTGATTTGAGAGTTATCATAGTTTTCATGCACTATACGAGAAAGATGGTCAGCTACGACATTTTCAGAACCCTTTTTATCTCGTATTTCTAGGTCAAACTCTTGAAGAAGGAGAATCCAACGGATTAAGCGGGGTTTGGTATCCTTTTTCGTGAGTAAATACCGCAAGGCGGCATGATCGGTGTAAACTATGACCTTAGAACCTATGAGATATGATCTAAACTTATCGAGGGCAAAGATAACTGCTAAAAACTCTTTTTCTGTGGTTGAGTAATTCAATTGAACTTCATTAAGAGTTTTGCTAGCATAATAGATGACTCGAGGAAGTTTATCGATTCGTTGACCTAAGATGGCTCCAATGGCATAATCAGAAGCGTCGCACATTAATTCGAAAGGCAAAGTCCAATTTGGAGGTTGGATGATAGGTGCAGTGGTCAAGATCGATTTGAGGGTTTCAAAAGACGTTTTACATTCATTGGAAAATTCAAATTTGACGTCTTTAGCCAGAAGATTTGAAAGAGGTTTTGAAATTTTTGAAAAATCTTTAATGAACCTCCTATAAAATCCTGCGTGGCCGAGAAACGAGCGAATGTCCTTTACGGACCTTGGAGGAGGAAGGCCCACAATAAGATCAACTTTAGATTTGTCAACTTCTAGGCCATTTTTAGAGACAACATGACCTAAGACTATTCCTCGCTTAACCATAAAATGACATTTTTCCCAATTAAGAACAAGAGATTTCTCCTTACATCGCTTTAAGACACGTTCTAAACGAAGGAGGCATTGATCAAAAGATGACTCATAGATTGAAAAATCGTCCATGAATATTTCTAAGAAATCTTCCACCATATCAGAAAATATACTCATCATACATCGTTGAAAGGTAGCGGGAGCATTACAAAGACCGAAGGGCATGCGACGATAAGCGAAAGTTCCGAAGGGACATGTGAATGTCGTTTTGTGTTGGTCCTCTAACGCAATGGGAATTTGATTATAGCCAGAGTAACCATCAAGAAAACAATAATATTCATGACCGGCTAAGCGTTCGAGCATTTGATCAATGAAAGGAAGGGGAAAATGATCTTTTCTTGTTGCTGCATTGAGTTTTCGATAGTCGATGCAAACGCGCCATTTTGTTTTGACTTTTATCGGAACAACTTCGTTATTCTCATTTTTGGTCACAGTGATTCCAGATTTCTTGGGCACAACTTGTAATGGACTTACCCAAGTACTGTCAGAGATATGGAAGATAATGTTATTGTCTAAACATTTGATAATTTCTTCCTTTACCACTTCTCTCATATTAGGGTTTAATCGCCTTTGAGCTTCGCGAGTGGGTTTAGCCTCGTCGACTAAATGTATTCGATGTTCAATAATTGATGGACTAATTCCCTTAATGTCAGCGATTACCCATCCTATTGCCTCTTTATTTTCCCTTAAAATTTTCAAAAGTTGTTCTTCTTGGTCCTTAATGAGATCGGATGCCAAGATTACAGGGAAATTTTCCGAAGAATCTAAGTATGCGTACTTAAGATCGTTTGTAAGAGGTTTGAGGTCTAATTTAGGGCGTACTTCTTTTGAGGCTTCAATAGACATCAACTGATTG
The DNA here is from genome assembly GCA_030765085.1 of Allium cepa. NCBI lineage: Eukaryota > Viridiplantae > Streptophyta > Magnoliopsida > Asparagales > Amaryllidaceae > Allium > Allium cepa. The sequence continues at coordinate 252,663,586 of CM060943.1, forward strand.
AATTCTAGTGAATTATGAAAAGAGCATAGCATATCATTTAATTCATAAATGTATTCATCTTCGTGGAAGTTGGAATTAAAATGATCTAGGCGCATGCTAAGAGACTCCGTAGTATCACTAAAATCATTTTCAACAATTGTTTGGATCACGTCAACTTCTTCTATTTCAAAATCTCTTGGTTGTCTGTTAAGATTGAAGATATTTAGTTCAATGGTTAGGTGCCCAAAGGAAAGTCGGAGTTGACCATTCCTACAGTTTATGATAGCATTTGATGTTGCTAAAAACGGACGACCTAATATCAAAGGAATCTGACTATTGGGATTTGAGACAGGTGCAGTCTCTAGGACTATGAAATCGACTGGGAAATAGAATTGCTCGATTTGTATCAAAACATCTTCAACCGTGCCCAATGGTTTTTTGACAGATCGATCAGCTAGTTGAATTATGATGTTTGTAGGTTTTAATTCCCCTAGTCCAAGTTGACAGTACACAGTATAGGGCAAAAGATTCACACTCGCTCCAAGATCGAGTAAGGCATGACTAATGTGAGTGTTACCGATTTTACAACCGATCATAGGACAACCGGGGTCCTTATACTTGATTGGGGAGGGATTTGAAAGAACAGAGCTAGTGTTTGCAGTTAGAAATGCAGTCTTAGGAACGTTAGTGGCACGTTTTTGAGTACATAGCTCTTTCAGACATTTGGCATATTGAGGAATTTGCTCGATGGTATCAAGAAGTGGAATATTGACTCGAACTTGTTTGAAGATTTCAAGAATTTGGTCAAAATTAGCGGGCTTCTTCTTTTTGTTGAGTCTATGGGGAAATGGAGCAATGGGTTTATAGACTCGTTCGGAAGTTTTTTCATTCAAAGAAGAAGGTGTTATATTAGAGGGTGAAGATAAGGGAGCTCGAATGTTGGGGTTGCCAACATCAGAAGGTGAAGAGTGGTCGGGATTGCCAACCTTAAATGAATAATTAGAATCGTTTTGATTGACAACCGTGGTTGTCGACTGAGTTTCAGAATTTGGAACATGGGAAGATTTAAGAAGGATGTCGGGGGTGCCGACATGGTTGTCCACCTTCTTTCCAGACCTTAATGTGGTGACAGCATTAACCGGATTTACATCTTCGTTCTCACAAAGATTTACTCCTCGAGAGTTATACTTTGGATTCACTTCGGTTTGACTAGGCAATTTACCTTTCTGATTGATTTTCATGAGATCCTTCATCATTATCAACATTTGTTCATTTTGTTTGGTGATTTGCTCAATTCTTGCATCTTGGTTGGTGATTTGTTCATTTTGTTTAGAGAGTTGTTTTTCCAATCGAGCAATTTCTTGTGAAGGCTGAGAAGGTTGGGTTGATGGATTGAAATTAGGATGCCTGTATGGTTGATTTGAAGGTTTTGTTTGAGGAGCGGGTTGAGAATTTTGAGAATTAGAGGTTGGGGCTCGATAATTCGGATTTGGTATCATTGGATACATATGTGATGGATTAGCCACGTTGTTAGGATTTGACCATGAAAAATTGGGATGATGCTTCCAGTTTGGATTGTATGTGGATGAATAAGGACTATTTTGAGCTATAGCATTGATTTGGTCTTGTGTGTAGTAATGGGGTAGTCCTTCTCCTTCTTGAGGAATTTGGGCATCTATAGGAAGATGTGATGGGTCAATGACATGTACTCCTCTATTTGGAGCACGAATTGGAACACGGATTGTTTCCCATTGCATATCCTTTTTCGAATACTCTTCTAAAAATTCCCAAGCTTCCTCGTCTGTTTTTGCCATGAATTCCCCTCCGCACATTGATTCGAGTTGGGATCTTGTTTGGTAGTTAAGCCCTTCATAAACGATTTGGCACAAAACGTGTTTAGGGATTGCAAGATGTGGGCAACTATATAACAATTGATTGAACCTTTCAAAATATTTTGAAAAAGTTTCTCCTTCATTCTGAGAGAATTGGTTGATTTCAGTTTGAATTTTAAGAGTTTTGTGGAAAGGAAAAAACTTTTTCAAAAATATAGTAACGAAATTGTCCCAACCCTTAATTGAATTTTTAGGAAGAGAATTAAGCCATCTCTTCGCACTTTCTAGAAGTGCGAATGGAATAAGTCTTAGCTTGATGGATTCATTAGAAAGTTGTTGCATTTTAGTTGTAGAAGCATATAACTCAAATTCACTAAGAAATTCATATGCATTTTCAGACCCAGTGAATTTTGGTACCCCTTGGATAAAAGAATGTTTTAGCTCAAAATTATTTCCTTCGGCAGGTGGAAATGAAATAACCGAAGGTTGAACAGTCCGTGTTGGATAACATCGGTCTCTAAGGGATAATGGTCGGTTCTCATGAAATTCATTATTTCTAACATGTGATTTAGGTGATAATTTCGGTGAATTGTGGTGTGAACTGTGTTGTGAACCGTGATTGCTCATATTTGTTTGATTTGAAATTTCTGTTGATTTGTTTAATGAAATATTTTGGCTTTCTAAACGGTTAAAATTATTTCTTGCCCAAACGCGCATAAACAAATCAATGTGTAACAGCCAAAAGTAAATTAAATCAGTTTTCAGTTGGGCACCTGTAGAGTTGAAAATTACTTACAGAGGTGTATGATAGTCCGTCCAATGCAGCTGAGTAGCGCTAGCGAATGGTTGAGATTTACCGAGTTGGAGCTGTCTGTGTTGAAATAAATGTTTGCTATCTGAGTTGAAGTTTTCTCCGTGCAGGTGAATGCTCGTGAAAGGCACAAAACTAAGCTGCTGACAGAAAATATATGAAAACAGTCACATGCAGAAAATTTAAAACATGCCCAATAAAATAAAGTTAAGTAGAATGAATGTGTTGAATGCAAAATGAAACTGCTATGACCCTGCTATGTTACGTGAGTAAACGAATGTATGCAAGCTCCTGTGTAGGAGATAGTTACGTGAATATGAAAACTAAACTAACTAATGCATGCAAGAATGTGAAAGTGGAACTGCAAGTAACCAAACTAACGTACGTGAAAACAATGCAGTGAAAAAAAATGTTTTTTTTTAATTAATTTATGCAAACTAACATGAAAATGTGAAAGTGGAAGTGCAACTAAAAATGTGTACTGGCACACGTGAATAACTGTGAAGACGTGGGGATTATGCAAACGTGAAAGCAAGATGTTGTGAATGAATGATTTTTTTTTAAAATATGCAGAAACGTAAAAGCAAGATTATGTGAGGTATGCGTGAAAGAAACCGAAAAACGAAAAAAACGAATTTTTTTTTTAAGTAAAACGCTACTTTGGCGAAAGGAACCGAAAAAACGAAAAAAAAAACGATTTTTTTTTTTGAAAACTAATGCAAAAAAATAATATAAAATAAATTAACACGAATAGACTTAAAAACGAAAAATCGAAAATCTCAAAATAGCAACTCCCCGGCAACGGCGCCAAAAACTTGTTGCGGCTTTTCTATTGATTAGAAAAGCATAAATTTTAATAAATTCTGCAAGCGCACAGGCGTGTAGTATGCAGGTCGAACACAGGGAATTGTATTTTAAAACAATTAAATCCATAGTTAAATCTTAGGCGTGTTAAACGAATTCGACGGTGAATTTTGAACAGAAAATAAAAACAATAATATACTCTGAATCATTTTCGAAACTAATCGAAATTGCAACCAAAATATAGAATTGTAAAAAAATCAGAACAGAAATTGAAATTGCGGAAAAGAAGATAACGGAGCAAACAACTGAAATAATTATTAACTAACTGAAAAGAGTGCAGAAAATAACTAAGAACAAGAATAAATAAATTGTTAAATCTAATCAACAATCCTACGTATTCTGTTCGAAAATAAAAACAGTGCTGAATTTAAATCTAAACTTGAAGAAAAGTGATGAGGTAAGAGATGATTTTCCATTCTCATTCCTCTCTCTATTTAAAGACTTCAGCCTCCACAAATAACCCTATTATTTAGGTCCATGTGCTTGATATTAGGAGAAAAATAAGGCCACCTCACTTTGAATTGGTCTTTGCTTTGTTATTTGATTAACAAGTGGCCTTGCTTTGAGAGATTTTCAGGTCAAACTTTGAATGTGTATTTTCAATATTTGCAAATGATTTCTTGCATGAATAGTACACATGTTGGTGACGTGAGATGCATTTCTTCATGAACGATATGTACTTTCTCTTCGACGGTACTCAAAATGTTGCACTTTGGAATCTATAATCTGCAAAACCACAAAAAAATACCCGTATAATACCACTTTATTAAAATAAAAATATATGAAACAAACGGTTTAAAATGCAGAAAAATGTGTTCATCACCTTTTGAAAACTTGTAGGAAAGAATCTATAACACACTGCACCAGAAGCATTATGCAAATCCATTTGGCTCTCAAAGCAAAAAGATGGTCATCAGGGCCTGTGGTTCCATTATATTTCAATGATGGGATTTTGGTATGCAATGGAAATCTAACAAATATTATTTCCTCCATGAATGGAGCTTCATGAAGATTATTATTTACCCTAAGTTCAAGGGTTCTTTTTCCTTTAAGATTAGCATGCCTTTCACTATTTTATTGGCCATGTCCTTTGGTCAGGCTTCGTCATCATGATAATCCTTTATGTAGGGATTGTATTCTTTGCCTAAAATTGAGCTGGCTGACTGCTTAGAAGATCTTCTTGTTCTCCTTTCTTGGCTTTCTTTCTGATGATTCATCTTAATTTTGTTGTCTTGCGAGTTCGGGGAATACATTATTGGCCTTTCATTATAAATTTATTTCTTTCTTTGCAGACCTATTATGCTTTTACCCTTATTCTTGCTTTTGAGTAGCGAAGTGTCTAGATTCCTCCTTGGAGATTCCACTTCATTCCTCTTTCGGTAAGCTTTGCCATTTTGAAAGACTTTTGAGAAAGAAATTTTTAAGGAGCTCTAGCATTAGTGCAAGTCATTGTATTAGACCTTGAATCTTAGCTTCACTATTTGGTGGCTTCACTGGTATCGAAAGGTTGCATAGGTTCTACATTTTTTGTATTGTAATTTGGAGTGATATTTTCTTCCATGTTTGTTAGCTGCATAACCTCTTCGTTCGAAACATTAACCTTCTTTCCTTTTACCATTTTCTTATAACAAAACTTTACACAGTTAGTTTTCAAGTAAGGAAATTAACCCGGAGGTTCGAGCCCTTCTTCTAGCACCAAAATGTTAAACCAATAATTGGTTTAACACCTAAGATGCTGCATAATATAATATTATTTGAAATGGTCCCAAGAATACCCATGGGCTTTAATATAGCCATGGGGCTATTCAAAAGTTCATGTCATATTTTGAAGGGTAAAATAGGAAAGTCAAACAATTGTGCAATAATCCATAATTTATTTAATGGACCAAATAGAAAATCTACATATAGTATAATCCTTTGTTCATACATCAATTGGCATAATAGCCATTATGCAAAGTAATCTTTAATTTAGGCAAGGGCTTAAATGGCCTTGTTAGAATAGTTAATGCGCAAGTCCAAAACAAAGTTCAAGTCTGAATATAAGTTATATGCACATCCATTCTAATAATAGTCAAAGATACATATTTCAAAAGCATTATGCTATGCTACGTTTATGTCCAAATCCTTATGTGCAAAAAGTTAAAATGTAATCAAGAAATCCCCAAATCAATTTAGGGTTTACAACTTTTATAGTAGGAGAAGTAGCACAAGAAATGATTCCTCTCCTATTTAACCAGTGGGTTAGTATTTATAAGGATGGAAACAAGCAGTATGGCTGCCACATGTCCTTTGATATGTCGTGTTAACTGCTGATATTCGATATCCCTTTATATTGCTAACAATTGACATTCTTTGTTGTACTAATGGCGTTAGGCATCCTTCTTCATATTGATAACATTCAACATCGATCTTTATATTGATGACATTCGGAAGCCTTCTTTGTATTGATGAAATTCGACATCCCTCTTTACATTAATGACTTTCAGAATTCTTTTCGGTATTGATGATATGCGACATTCCTCATTATATTGATGACAATTGGAATCCTACTTTATATTGATGATGTGCGGCATCCTTCATAGCTATAGACATTCAATATTTTTTATGTCTTTTGAAGTTCGACATCCTTTGCTACTTGTAAAGCTCAAGACTGTTTGCTACTTGTAGACGCTTTACAAAAGCCATAGTTGTAAAGGCTCAATATCTATTGCTAGTTTCATAGAGTCTCGTTATACCCTCTTCGTGACTTGGTATTTGATACCTTCTAATGATGCAACACCCCTCTTTACTCTTCATTATATTAGTACTTTATGTTGTAGCTTAATATCTTGGTACCCGTTGATATTCGACGCCACTTTGGGATTATTTATGCTTGATATCTTTAGAAATTGTTTGGAACATGATATCTCTTTCTCCTTACATGCTTGAAATCTTCTATGATTATTGAAGCTCAATATACATGCTCTTCATTCATTCAAGCTCGATAACACTAGTAGCTCGACATCCTTAGAGACTTGATACCTTAACATGATATCTTTTTGATTGTAATGTTCAATAAACTTCTTGCTATACTCATGTTCGATATCTTTTGGGTTTGCCAACTGGTTGGAATTTGATACCTTCAAAGACTCACTATTCCTTCTTAAACATTCGAAATCTTTGATTATAGAGGTTCGACATTTCACCGAGGTTGCTTGAAATTTGATAAACCACCTTGAATGCTTGATTTCTTTTCCTTCTTTACACTCGGGATCTTGAATTTCGAAGGGTTCTTCCTTGGTTTTTTCCATCTTTATTTGTATTAACAATGTCAAAGCTCGATATTTCCCTTACTTTATGTGTTCGACATCCACAATGGATTGTGTTGGAACTGAGCCAGGCCATAGCAGAAGAAATGGGTGAATTTCAAAATTTTCACCATCTTAGATCATTGATGGGCCTATGAAGTCTAAATGCATTTAGATCTTATCTAAATTTTCTTTTAAATAAAATCAATATTTTATTTAATTGGATAAAATAATTTTAGAAGGGTTTGACATTATATAAATTTATATAAATGAGTGTAGCAAATACACCCTTGTGTGTAGTAGTTACTTATTAAAATAAATATGTGAAACTAACTTTTAGTTTCCTTCTCTAATAGTTATGCAATTAATTAAGAAAGTAAACAACATTAATTGCAGTGAGAGAGACATCATGCTCTCTATCTCTGATTAGATTGATAATATGTTAAATAAACATGTTAACATTTCAATTGAATGTTTATTAAGAAAGCAATAATTCAATTCAATTTAATTAATTGCAAATGACTATGAGCACATCACATGCACCTATGTGTATAGTGTAAGTGCAACATATAATAGTGTACAAAGTTAACCTAAACATTGCTTAAGTGCTTGGATTTAAACCACAATGGACACACTTCTCATCTATATATGCCTTTGTCGTCCTAAACATGAACATCCTAAATATGAATGGTTTTATTTATTTATTAATATATAAATACATACATATATATGTACAGTATAAAAATAGGGGCATTTCACTAGAAGGACAAACTTTGTAGTCCAATTAGTTTTTAGGACACACATTCATAGAAATTAATTAAGGCCAAAATCAGCAAAATAATTACTTTTAAGGACAAAGTCGGTAGTCTAATTAGTTTCAAGGACATAAATCCATAGGTTTATAGGCCTTAAAAATTAGTTATTTTGCATTTTGTCCTTAAAAGTAATTATTTCAGTTGTGTGTCCTAGAAACTAATTGCACTTGCTAAAGAGGCCCTTGTGGCAAATTTCCGCATAAATACACACACACACACACACACATATACAATTAATGTTTAACATAATGGTTCAAATAAAATAGATTTCATTTCAATTACAATCATTAAATAAAAGAATAACATGACTAATGAAAATGGTTTGAAATGGTTGTGAAAAGAATCCTTCCTTTTTAAGCAAAGATATAATATTTAATTAAATGGAATTGCAAATCATGGAATGTATCTTTAATTTAGTATTTGCCTTTTTCTTTTAAAAGGAAGAGTTTATATTAAAATGGTTTGAAACATGACAATTGAAATATTATATTAATGGATAACAAAGATTAATTGATGCGATATTACCAGGTTTTAATTACATAGCAACCCATATCTAAATATTCAAATGTAAACCTTTTGATAGGAAAAACAGAATTATGAAAAAAACTTCGAAGTTCAAATTTGTCCATTTTTTTTAGACAACAAAATCAAATGACATAGGCATAGATTTGAGATAAGAAGATCTAGATCAAGATTAAACAAACTTTATAAACAATCACATAGAGTATAGAAAAATAAATTAAGAAGGTCTAGATCTATGTTAAATTAATTAATCAAACAATCATACATGAGATAGAAAATGAGATGTTATAATTCATAACAAAATAGCAGTGAATAAAAGAAAAAATTCTATATTTTAACATGATATAACAATTGATTCAAGTAAGGGAATGGAGATATTCAAATCAAGATTCAAATTCACAAGTATGAATAGAAAGCAAAGGTATAAATTAAGGAGATAGGTACAAATCATAAGATATTTAAATATAGAATTATACACACATATAATTAGATTAGGATGAACCATGTAGAAACACCTTGAATGGTAGAACAACACCTAGATCTAATTGATCACTCTCTAGATCCGATAGACCTGGCCCTTCATCATACCTTGATTTGTGGCTTCTCCTTGGATTTCAAGCAAATCACCATCCCACTTTGCAAGAGAAGAATGAACCACCTTTTAATTTAGTTTGATGTTGATTTAAATTTGTTTTAATGGGTATTTTAGATGAAGTTTCATCCATGAATAAATGATAGAGAAGAGGAAGAAAAGAGATAAAAAATGAAAGTCACATTCTATTCTCTTTACTTTCAAAAATTAGGAGGTTTGTTTTTAAAAGGAGCCTTTTCCTATTCTCCTATTAAAACTTCCTCCTTTATTTCCTCTTTTTAAATTTCAATTAATCCCACTAACTGTTTTCCTCCTCTTACCATTATATGGCTGATCCAAGCACATTCCAAATATGCAACTTTTCCAAATAAAAGAAAACCACTTTTATGTAATTATTTTATTATTTAAAACATGTTTAAAAGCATAACGATATCGCATATCGATATATGCAAATATAACTTTATACATGCATTAAAATAATTACCAACAACATTTGAAACATCAATTATATTAACAATAATTAATATTTCATAAATAGTAATTAATTTAATTAGTTTGCAACTTTTTACAAACTAATTAAATTGTGTGGTTTTTGGAGAAATCACAAATGCAGTTGTGCAACTCAGAGGTGTGAATTTAGTCAGCGATTAGTATTGAACAATTTAAATATTAATGTTCACACGTCACTTAGCAGGTGGTATGATAGTTTGACTAAATTCCTCGCTCTCGGGTCTTTTCAGTAAAATCAAATTTTACTTATTATAAGCGTTACCTGATAGCGACAATTATTTACACCAATTCTCTTAATCAGAACTATATTACATTAAGACTTTTGAAATTTGGTAATGGTTAAAGTTCCAATATCATCCACATTAAAAGTCCTCGGTTCAATAACAAAAATTATTATTAACCGAAATGCTCTGGCTAGAGACTTTGACTTTGAGTTGACTTCAGTTGACCGTGATACAAACCTCATATAATTGAGGAGACAAATCCTCTCCTGAATAATGTTTCACTTCCAATGCTTCCGCTCGACCCAACTATAGCCGTTTGATGGACGTCGTATAATGATTTAACTATAATCAAATCGGAGCTTTCACATTGAAGATCAATAGTACTCTCATGCCGAGAGAACTGTGCAAATTCGTCGCATCGATACTCTCTGCTTAACATTAGTTTTATTAACCAACTGAAAACTATCGAGTGAGTTATTCCATAATTATCTAATAACTATTAGTACGTAACCTCTTGGTGCCCCTAGCAGTCATGAGTAATACACAACCAACATTTGGAGAGCGCTACGTACTCTAGCCTCAAAGGATACATCGATATCTAGTTTCGATGCATCTTGACCAAGAATATTTAAAATGGTACACTTGTTTCATTATGATAAATTACTCACAGTTACAACACTTTGTATCTACTATTACAAAACATACCATTTATGGATTTTGCTATTAAATATACTTTTAATTAAATTGATTAATTAACACGACCATGTTATATCAAGTATATTATAGAAAGAAAATACCTTTAGCTTGAACAAGATTGTTCAACGAGTTAGATATATGTAATAAATTACATAATTGCCCCTAGGATATACTGCTAACTCTATCAATCTCCCACTTGCACTTGGGGTCAACTATGGAATCTTATTCCAACTTCTCAAATCAGTTTTCTTAAGACCAATTTGGTCGGTACCTTTGTTAACAAGTGCGCTATTATGTTTTAATTATCTGCAATGTCAATCAACTCTCTCCAATGGTGATAAACTGCTTTATCATGTGGAACAATTCGGAGTATGTCTCTCGACCATCTAGTGAGATATAAGTTCTATTGCAAACTATATGGTGACATTGTTATCATATAACAATGTTATGAGATTCTCCACATTTGAAATCGGCTCCATTATAAATTTTTTCACACATATTTTTATTACATTTTCGTTATTGTGGCTCTATTCTAGACGATGTACTTAGTCGTTTTCATTGAATTAGTCATTGTCTTTCATTTGGAATATTTCCAGCTTAAAGATTCTTAACTTGAATTTATTATTGACATATTACACTCTATATGACTTATGAAGCTCGAACGCTCCATCATAAGGAGTTTTTGTTTCTGTAAACTATTCTCTAGTATTTCATAAATACACACGAGAACACTTCAAATGACCTTTGATGATATCAATTAGGATTTGATATTTGCTTCATGCATCAAATACATAACAAAGCATGACATAATAGACAACATAACATGTATAATAGTTCCTTTTGCCAATGCAAAAGAATCAATCTTACATATTTCGTATTAAAATTTTAATATGGTGTCCTTGCATATCATTTAGGGCATTTCGGAAATCTTTTATACTTATTATATAGGACATCATTTACTAATCCAATGATGAGTACTAAAATAACTAAGGTTGATTTTAACATAACTACATCGTTAAAATCAACAACGTGTTGTTTACTTACAGTTTAGAAATATCAATATACCTTTTAACATTCTTTCTTATGAACACACGCTTCCTCTACACTTTGATTAAAAATAAAACTATTTGATATTTCTATCAAAATACTTATTCAATCTTGTTGATTATAAAATGATACTTTCTTATCATTTTATTGGATCATATCCAAAGACTCGCAAACTCAATATCGCCCCTACTGACTTTGAGACTTTTTGGTAAATATGTGTAAACAACTTACTCTAAATCGTTATTTAGAATTTTCTGTTTCAATATATATGTACCAAAACACGAGGACTTATCAAGCGAGAATTTTGTTAGCAAATCCGAGTTAACTTGAACATGTCGGATATCGAATCTATTACGCTAATTTCAACAAATAGAGTTTGCGATATTATTCTTATCGACATTTCTCATATAATTCCAACTAAATTAGTCTTACTCATAAAGGCACAGTCGTGGTCGATGGATCTTATCCCTCCAGTTACGACCACCAAAATCTATATTTTGATAGTGTACTTGGAATTCTTTTGGATTTGCGCATCATACCATATAGAGTCAACACTCTCAATGGTTTAACTAAACAATCTAGGATTATATATTTTCGACATTAAGAAGAAACTCATAGTTTCTCTTCGATGTGCGAGAATACTTATTAGACATTTTAATGCTATGTGTTCATTTAGGTTAGTTAATTTCATTTCATTTTATATAATTGGTTCAATCTATGGAACATATCTAATTCCATTTCAGTACCAATAATTTCTCAAAGAAATTTCTTCACAATGAAGTTGGTATATCTTGAAACAACAATTGTTTCTCGGTGCAACAGAATAGGTATTCATAAATGTTTTATGAGTTTGTTTATTTATAAAACTAATTTGGTTTTAGTTTATAAAAATTATGTTCTAAACATAAATATATCATCCAATGACAGTCTTTTCAAAATCCTTTTGAGGAGTTTCATACAAGATCTCTCATGAACAATTATTATGTGCAATCTTTCGACTCGCACAACCTACCAACTCCTTGGCTTAGGTTATGTTGGAGTTTCTTAAAACCCTTATCTTGTAATAAACAGGTATTCAGATGAAATAATATTAACCTTGTGTACTACCCTTAAGTACATTACCTTATAGAAAAAAACTAACTCAACCTCACTCATAATTAATCGTACATTGTCCAACAAAATTCGATTATTCTATATCGATGCATCATTATGTATCACATGGAGGTGTAATTTTGAGATTGAATCTTTATTCATTTTAGGTACACTCGAAACATTTTCCAATATACAAATTTATTCGATTAAATCAAATCATGTATATTACATGTTATTTTATTTGCTTCTGTTTTATATCCTATAAGTTTACCATAGACATGTTACATGTGTATCAAACACACATGTCCATGTCGACGGTAACTCATAGGTGAATATGACAAAGTATGTGGAACCATTTTGGCATTTATAGAATTACGATTGCAAACATCTATATGTATCAATCTGAATAGTTCATCAACTCTTATGATACTCCCACTAAATGGGTGCATAGCCCTTTATTGTTTGAGACATAATTAACAAGTATCATATGATTCAAAATCATACAATAAAATTATTTCTCAAAAATATGGCTTAGTCTATAATTCCTAAACAATTGTAAATAATATTAGATACTTGTATTTTCCAATGCATCACTTTTTAAAAAATTACCACATCATAGTTTTATTTCACAAGGAATATTTATAATATTCATGTTGAAATAAAGCTATGTCTATTTTTTTAAACCCATTTCATAGATAATGTATGGTAAGTTTTACGAAACAATTTTAGTAAGATGATGCAATTAATAAATGCTATATGGCATGCTTCCACTATTTTCACCATTACTATAATAGTGTGCTAAATTCGGAGGTCCATCATTCACTTAATACAATTTATTTATTTCATACACTGCAACTATTTATAGTGCAGAGTTCATTGATCAAATATCATGAGCTGAAAGAATTAAATCTCATAAAAAAAATATTCTATATGAAAATACATTTTGGAATAGAAATCGTATTTCTTTTTCCAATATTAAGTATCAATTATTATTACAATTCCCATTTCCAATGTTTCTTTATGAAGAAGAAGTGACTATTCATTCTCTTTATCCTAACTATACATTAAATCACATCTATTCTTATACATTAATTTTTTTTTCAAATGGTTAAACTATTAGAAAGAAAACCATACCATAATGTCATAACAAACTCTTTACAAAAGTGCATTCGATTATCCTTAACATTTAAGGACATCAAGTCTGTTGCATTTTATGTAAACCGATCAAAATGACATTTCAGCGATCGAGTTCTTATATCTATCTTGTAGATTTTAGTCTGGTTCTACATTAACACAATATGATCCCGTTTGTAATCAATCAGGTTGAATACTTGATTTTGCACTAAGGTTTATTTGATTTTTCAGATGAACTAATTTCATCGAACTATAGTACATTACAAACTTTGACCATTCAGCATATAACATTTATATGCAATTTTATATGGATCAAATATCCGTAGTCTTGTATTGTTTTTAGAGTTCAAAACTCATAGAATGCAATACATGATCTTGACCAAATAAAGGCATAAGTGACCAAACCACTAATATAATCAGTAGTTGTAAAATTAGGCACTTGCATGGGTGTTGAAATGTTAACATGCAATAGAAATTTAATAGTGGGTGTTATATTTCCATCTGTAAACTTTCAATTCAGTTCGTTTGTGACGACCTAGAATTTTTGTATATTTGAAATTGAAATATTTGACCGATTTTAAATATTTGAAAGTTAGTTTAACTTGAATTTCAAATATCACTGTTTATTTGGCAATTAAATTTTTTGAATTTAATAATTTGAAATTGTGTAAAATTATGGAATTTGGATGTTCCAGACTTGTTAAAAATATTTCAAAGGCTTAGAAAATTCATATTGATAATACAGAAGGTAATAGAACTTTTAAAGTTTGATATGGAAGTGTTTTATTAAGTTTTCAAATTATATCGTTTAATTGATATTTAAAAATAACCTTCCGAGGCACAGTCTCGGATTTCGATGAAACCTGTGTCATTAGATCCGTAATAGTGGTTTATTATCGGATTTCAATTTTCATAGCATTCAGAGTTGTCGTGTGATCATACGATAGATAAACGCGCTAAAATCTATATCGAAATTTAATATTATAACTAGGTCCAAAAAGCTATCTTCTCCATACGATTGATTTAGGCCTCGAAATCTTTTCCAATGCGTTCGAAATAGGGGTATAACATTATAAATGCCTAGCGGCACGTCTCGATAGGTAGCCAAGATTGTGAGTTGCGTTATTGTGACGATTTAAATTTGAATTTAAATTTAGATAAATAATATTTGTAACATCCCAAAATTTGAATTTTAATTTCGATAACTTGTTTAGATTTTTGAAATTCAAGTCAAAAAGTTTCAAAAGGAATAAAATATTATTAGTATTAATACTACAAAGTTATATGGATATGAATAAATATTTGGTAGTTTAAGCTTTATATAAATAATAATAATAATAATAAAGAAAAAAATATATATCAAACAAGAATTTGTATTAAACCATAAAATAAAATATATGTGATAAATTAAATGTTGATAGTTAAACTTCAAATAGAAATATAAAAAATTCAAGATTTAAGATTGTAATAAAAATCACATGGTTATAAGATAACATATGAAACACATACAAGCTTGCATGTAAATTTGTAAACCAGGAAACAAGGAAACAAAAAAATGTATGAAGAATAGAAAAGAAGAAGAAATCTACAAAACAAAACAAAATAGTACTTACAAAAAATCAAGTGAGATTATCTATTAACTAAGATGGAAACATGAACATTAAATGCCATCTTCTCTGCATATATAAGATCATTTCAGCCGAAATCAAGTTTGGCTTAGTCAACAAGAAAAGAAATATTTGATCAAAAGGAAAAAAACAGAACTTGCTTGTACCAGTTATAACCTACCTCTACAAAGCCTTCTTTATATATATACACACCAATATTCATTTCAATTCGTTCAAAAGCAAAAACCTAGCAAAGCCGGAAAGAAAAATATAAAAATATCACTATTTGTTTACAAACTCAAACTAAGTTTATACAATAAAACACAAAGAGGATACAGAGAGATCAATACTGCAGTTTCAAAAACAAATCTCTATTCATCAATATTTCTATGTGAGTAAACATACACTTTAAAGCTTTAAGTTAATTAAAAACATTACAAAATTCAGTGATAATATAGTTTGTATATGTTTGGTTTTGAATATAGTTTCTGTGTTTGTTCTATAACATTCTATTATTCTCTGTTGAAGTTACAGAGTCAAAATATTAAATCCAGATTCAAAATATTATCATCAACCTTTGTTAGGCTTAAAATTATCAATAAAACAAGTTTGTTTAAACTTAGATTTTGGCATAAAAATTTGTTTCCTGCATGATAATGAAGAGCAGATTTTGTAAACCCAGTTTTACAGGAAATACACAAATATATGATAAATTCAGATAATTTAAAACATTGATTCGTTTGTATAACTTGAATAAGCAGCCAAAGATATGATTTTTAAAATCAATATGATGATTTTTAATAACGTATTCCAAGAGCAGTTCACGGTTGAACAAAAATTGTTCTTATTCCATTTTCTAGTGATCGATCAAATAATTGTTGACGAAAATTGATGTGAAGCTAGTTTATTGATTAAAGATCTCAGGAAAATTGTCGAAAAAAATATCTATTGCGTAAATTGATGAATCGAGCTTGATTTAGGGTTACAGTTCGAGTTTTGAACGTGTTCAGTGGAACGAGGACCACGTCCTCTTGGTTTGATCGAGCTTCTTGAGATTCAAGGGAATGGAAGAGAGGGGTGTGGACGTGATATAGCCGGAGTCGTGGATTTTCTGGCGAACGACGCGAGGAGGACGAGGCAATTTGGTTTGGGTATGCTCGAGTTACAGTTGAAACGAAGAGGTGGATTTTTATTCCGAGCTTTCTGTGTCGAATCGAGCTTCGATTTCGAGTAGGAGGATGAATTGCGACTTGCCGAAGGTCGCGATGCCCACCAGAGCGGCGGCGCGGCAACGTGCACGTGCACGGCCTTGCGTGATGTGTCAGGAGATTTTTCGATGGAACAACTCGAGTTGATACTCGGGTAAACAGTTGATTTCCTTCGAGTTGGATTGGGTGCGTAAGTATGTGTCCTGTATAGAGTTTAAAACTTAAATTTAGCTGAAGCTAAAAAAGAAGAAGAAGAAGAAGAGTGCATGGAGAACCAGAGGATTGTCTCGGGAAAATTGGTGAGGAACTCGAGTAACACTCGAGTAAACACCTGGGTATGCTCGGGTTTGCTTTATGATGGGTTAAGCCCAATAAAATTTCAAATTTATAATGTTAAGTAAATTTTTTGTATTTTCAAGGTAACTAATGTTGATTTGTGTTGAGTTAAGAACTTACTACAAGTTTTAAATTATTTAACAATGTTTTAAAATCTAACTAATGATTTAACCAAATAATTAATTTAAGATAAGGATTAAAGTTAAGTAACATTAAAACTTTTTATAACTGTAATAAATTGATTTCAAAGTTCAAGGGAGATTTTTAAATGTTAATTTAGATAAATGACCAACTGTTTTGGAAGGCGATCAAGAATAATTAAATTAATAATTGCAATTAACTAAGTAATTAAGGATTTATAATTTGTAATTAAAATTGATTAATAAACAATTAAGTGTCTAAATTATTTATAATTAAGAATTGTTAATTAGATAAATTTAAGTTGATTAATTTATAATTAGTAGTTAATTATGTTAATTGATTGAGGAATAATTTATTAACAAAGTTAATTAAGATTTAACTAATTTGTTTATCGTTAAGAATAATCGATCATTGATTTAAATAATTATGTGGTTAATTCACTTAAACCACATTGGAAAATAATTAACTATGGTTCTGCACTGGATTGCTATTTCTATTGTGATCATAATACTATGTGATGTAGATTGCTCTGTACTACACTGTGATTTGTGATTTGTTCTGTATTGATTTGAAAACCCCTTTGCCCGTAAAATGGCATTTAAACTTCGATGTGATAGGGAATCGGATTTCAATTAGTTATCCGACACCCACATCGAACCCTGAATGTGAATCTTTGTGATTGATATATCCACGTGTTTTAAAATTAAGCGTTCACTATTCGGTTTAGCCGGGAGAGGACCTTCGTGTCATATAACCCATTCCTAATAGTGATACGTCGAAATGGATAGCATTTGAAGACCGGTGGTGAAGACCGGATGTCTTCGAAAACGATAGGATAACCTATCGATTGTCTCTGCACCGAGTAGCTACGGTATAGAGATTCCCTAAGCGATGGGAAGTCCGATCGGGATTGTGGATACCTGGATTCGCATGGGCTTTTTCCATTATTGGACGAAGTGCCTTCGGTTCTGTTCGAACCCGGAACAGAGTTGTATGGTTGTGTGTCTGACACTACACTTTGAGGTATAAAGCAGATTTCTTTCAAATACATACCTGTTGGTGGCGGAGAATTTATTCTCTTAGCTTAACACCCTTCTCTGAGACGTACGAGCTCAAAGGTTATGTAGTTGAAGGTTATCAGCGATATACTCCTAATTTGGTAGTGTGGCATGCTAAGTGCTGCTGTGTGTTTATGATCATTTATTTATCATTTGTGATCAAAGCATGGCTTTGGTGTAAAGCGTAGCTTTGTGGAATCCATAGATTTACTTTGGTGTAAAGCCCAGATATTTACCTATGTGGTTGCTCCAATCTCATTTACTGTGTGGTTGTTGCTTTGTGATAGAGGGCCCTCGGATAAAGGTCCCAAAGGACCGGGAGGTGGCATATTTGTGTAGTAGTTAACTAGTTACAGAGGAAACCCGACCTTGTGTTGGCAGAGGGCTGGTTAAGTTCACGGGACGTCCCGCCAGAGGCGTGCCCATGTGGCAGTAGGAAGTTCCTTAGCCTGACCATTTGTTGGAAATCCAAAGAAACAATACGAGCCATGTACGGTTTTAGTTGTATAACCTACCTTGCAGCGTGGCGGTAACCTGCCACAAAACATGGTAGCTATAGTAGGCATATAATAATGGTTGTATGTTGGCTAAGATTAATATTATACTTTTGAAGTGTTTTCACAATATGCACTAGTAATAATATCAAAGAATTTTTCTCGTATCAAGCATATTTGACTATCATCGTAATATCCCGAAATTTTGGACAATTTGAATTTAATAATCTGTGTTTAAATTTATATTGAATTGATAATTTTTGTTAATAAATTTGATTTGATTTAATAATCTTCTTTATTTGAATATTTAATTTGTGAATTTATTTTTAACAAGCTAATAAATCTATTTTCTATTTAATAATGAATATGTATTTATATATATTTTAAATAGTAAGTTGTTTTAAATAAATTGGTATAGCATAATTTTAATGTTTTGAAAATAGGAATTGTGATTTATTTCTGATTTAAGCTTTTCAAAAATATTTAATAAAATACTATAT
Source organism: Allium cepa (assembly GCA_030765085.1). Taxonomy (NCBI): domain Eukaryota; kingdom Viridiplantae; phylum Streptophyta; class Magnoliopsida; order Asparagales; family Amaryllidaceae; genus Allium; species Allium cepa. The sequence goes on from CM060943.1 coordinate 252,682,335, forward strand.
GATTTTAAATATATGAGATAAATGTTTTAATTTGTTTAAAATTCATTTTAATTCAAGTTGAATATTAAAATAAGTTACAAAAATGTTTGTGTTGTTCTTTTTAAAATATTGATTGATAATTTTGATTTGTTAATTTAATTTGTAAATTTAAAATACAATTTGAAATATGAAACATGTATTCATTAAGTTACAAACTCTTTTATAAATTTATTTTAATTGTTTAAAGGTATAAGAACTAGTTAACTAAGTTTAAACATTTATTAACACTTAATTAAATAACAAATTACTTAAAGATACATGTGTATGTAATTTAGGAGATAAGTTAAACATTTGTTAAGTATTTAAGATAGGTAGTTAACATGTGTCCATTTCTTTTACATGTGTCATTGTTTAATTTTGTTTTCCTTTAATTTTAATTTAAATCAATTATTGTTATATAAAACTTGCATTTTCTTTCCTTTCTTTTTTATTCATTTTTCATTCTAAAAGAAATCTGAAATTTTTTTCAAATGCATTTCTCAAATCTGTAAACATGCATTGCATTCAATTCCACTTTTTCAAACATTCAAAAGCCTGAAAATTTCAATCTGAAACATGCAAAGAAGACCCTGTAACTCCTCAAACTCAAAATACAAACCTGCTTTTTCTTCTTCAATCTGTATCCTGTCCATCATACAAAATCCTGCATTCTTCAAATCTATGACATGTTCATCCTCAAATACACTCTAATTTCTTCAAATCTGTAACATTTCCTGCATGCAAGCACCTGCATTTTTTAAAATCTGGGAGCATCAAAATGGAAGCTTATGCATTAGTCTGGAAAATAAAACAAGATTAAAAGCAAGCAAAGGCCTGCATACATAAATTTTTCAAAGTTGGTAGCATTTGAAATCAAGGAAATCTGCATTCATCTATTTCTTACAAATCTGGGCTCTGCTTAATAATCGGGTTTAGTAACTCATCTTTTAAATTTGTTTAATAGGTTAAGTTGTGTATGCTTTATCAATTACAAATGAACTTATATGAAATTGTTGAAATGTTATACCTATAAGTATTTGGTCTGTGTTCAAGTTGATGACTGTGCATGTGTGTTTCTGCAAATTTTCAAATTCATGTTGATCCATGAGCTCTTCCTTTAGCTTGTTGTTATTATGATTTAAACAATTGGACAAAGTTTGTTTATTTTGGAATAGAATAAGTTTTAAAATTTCATATAAATTAAACAGAATTGTCTGTAACCTGGAAATCAGGTTACACAGAGCAACAATTAATTTAGAGTAAAATTCAAATGTTATAATTCAATGTTTCAGGTTTACTAATAGAAACAATAAGTGAATTCAAGAATTTTAAAACAAAAATTTCAATTCATAGTGCTGTGTATATAGTGCAGTTTCAAACATACTGTATTTTTCATATTGGTCAAGTTCAGTTGGTACATGCTTTTAATTTGGGTGAAATTGTTTCTGGAGATTGTGTAGCTATCAATGATTATAGGAAAAATACTAAATTGGATTACAATTAAATTTTGAAATTGTAATTAGGGATTTTTAGTGGTGAACCCTAGTTTTGTTGGGTCTCTGATTTTGTCTAAATGTGATCGCCTGAGTTGTCGAGTTCAACCGCGATTTGCATGATGATAGATGGTGATTTGGTTAAGGATTCGCCGGAGTTTGGAGTGTGATGGTGGTCGGAGTTGGGTGATATCGCCGTTGACAGGTTTTGGGGGAAGGTGGTTCGGCTGTTCCAGGTTTCAGTTTTAAAACTTGAAATTAAATTCAAGTTGAATTATGGGCATTTGAGGATGGGAGTGTGATGAGAGGTCACTGGTGGATGGGAGATGGCCAGAGATGGCCGGAGATTATGTGCAGGTGCACAGTGGCAATGGGGATATGTTGAAGTGGGTTTCAGGGTTTTGTCCAGGGATGGTCTCGGGTATTTTGCAGAATGACCCGAAGTAGGGAAGGATTTGTCTCGAAGTAAGATAGGTAGTAACTCGGGTTTGTTTTAGTGCTTCAGGTTTTAGTATTGGGACAGAGTCTTATGTCCAGGTTTTTAAAGATCAGAAACCTGTTTTACAGGTTTTAAAAAAATTAAGAGAAGTGGAAATGCAAACTTAAAATTGAAAACTAGCTTGTAACCTAAATTTAGATAAAAATTCAATTAATTTGAATATTAGTCTTTCTAATTGATGAGTTTTTAAAATTTAGTTTGGGTTTTAAACAAAACAGAAACTGTTTTCTGTTTCTAGATTTAAAAGTAAATTTAAAATTTGTAAGATGAAGTTCAATCTAGAATTTTTAAACCTGGAACTTAATTATGAATTCAGTAATTTAAATTTTGGTTTTTGAAACATGTTTGAATTCAAAATTTAAGATGTTATACCAAAACAGGAAACTGTTTTCTGTTTGAATTTTAAAGGTAAATTTTTAAATTGCAAATGAAATTTTAAAATTTAAATCTGGAAACTGAAATTTTGAATAGTTGAACCTGAGTTGAATTTAAATCTGGAATTTAAATTTAGATTTTAAACTTTTTAAAGTATAAAGAAACATTGGTTTGTATTTAAAACTATGAGTTTTAAATTATGAAATAAGAATTTAAAATAAGTTTAAATTCAGTTTTGAAAATCTGGAATTTGACTTTAATGTCAGTTTTTAAAATTTAATAAGTTTTTAAATCTAAATTTGTTTTAACTATTTTAAAAAATTTAAATAATTTGAATTTGAAAATGAGGATGAAAGTTTTAAATTTTTGAGTCTGAATCTAGAATGAAAATATGAATTGTGTTTTCAGTTTGAAATTTAAAAAGAAATTTTTAAATTTAATTTTGTTTAAAACAAATTGTTTAAATTACTTTGTATAAAGAAGAATGTTTCTTAATTTTAAACTTAAGGAAATTGGTTTCATTTAAATTATTAAATTAATTTAAATGGAATATTAATTATTTAATTAATTAATAATGTGGATGTTTAATTAAGTAATTAATAATTTTTAAGTTAATTAATTAGATTTGAGATTAATTAATTAAGATTAATTAATCTATAATTAAGGATGGTTAATTAAGTTTTAATTAATGATTAATATTTATTTAATCAAGTGATTAAAGATAATTAAGATTTTATTTAATACTTAATTAATTAATAATTAGAGATTAGTTAAATTGTAATTAAATATTATTTAATTGATAATTAATAATGATTAATTTAAGTTAATTCTTAATTATGTAATTAAGAAATGTTAATGAAGGTCATTAACTTAAGATTTATTTAACAATTAATTAATGTGATTAATTTTGATAATTAATTAGATTAATTAATTAACGATAATCAATTGTTTAATTACTTAATGAAAATAATTAATAAATTAATTACTTGGTGTAATTAATTTGATTGATGTAATTAGTTTAGATTAATTAAGTTAAATTAATTTAAACATTTGTGGATTGTTTGATAATTAGCTTATGTAATTTATGAATTTGTAATTACTTAAGGAAGTAATTAATTAATAATTACAGGATGTAATTAAAGATATTTATTATAGAAGTAATTTGGATTTAAATTATTTGAAATTTATCAAGTGATTAATGAAGATAATTAATTAAGAGTAATTAATTATGGGATGAGTAATTAAAGTAGTAAATTACTGAATGGTTATTAATCATGGGTGATTAATATATAGGGTTTAAATTGAAGATTAATTACTTTTGTAATTAATTTATATTTAGAGATTGATTAAATGTAGTTAGGAATCATTAATTAATTAATTAATGATGTAATTTGGAATTGATTAATTAAGGTATAATTAATAATTTATGTAATTAATTTTTGTTAATCAACTAATTAAGCAATTACAAGTTAATTATTTGCAAATGGTTTAATATAATTAACTTGTGCAAGTAATATTAAATGCTAATTACTTATTGTAATTAGAGATAGTTAATCAATAAGGATTAAGTGAAATGAATATTGAGATAATGATAACTTAATTGATTTGTAATCAATTAATGATTAAGTTAAGCAGGATTTTAATGATGAAGTAATTAATTTAATTTATTTTAAATTAATGAGTTTAGGTAATTAATTTAATTCATTTTAAATTAATTATAAATGGTGTGATCATTAGATCATTGCTTATGTTTGATGATTGGTATTGATTGCCATGTATGGGTTGTAATCTCAGTTATGAGATGAGTAATATTATGATATGGATGCATTGGTTGCTTTTGGATGATAATATAGATTATCTGATTATGATATGAATTGTTTGTTGATAATGATAAGGTTGATTATCTATTGTGATGAATTATCTATCTGTGTATATTTAGATAATGAATTGAATTGTTTTAAACACTAAAACAATTTGGACTTTAAAAGACACGCTTTGGATTTCGATGAGACCGGGACCGGGTTTCCATATTTGGGATCCGAAAACCACATCGATTCCAATTAAACATTAGGTCGTTAATCCAAGTGGAGCGAGTGAAGACTCGAGGTGTAAGGGCTATACGTCAGTATAACTCTGTGGGTGATTCCGTAATGAGTTTGACAGAATATTACTTATAGATTCGAGATGGAGATTCAGAGTGCAAGGGTTATTGTCGTTAACTCTGAGGGTGATTCCAATATGAGTGTAACGAGATAATGTCTTCGGTTTCGTTCGAACCCGGAACGAACTTGTATGGATTGAATGCTTTCAGAACATCGTTAGGTAGACGATGAGCATTCTAAGTGATATGTCCTATAAAGGTAATCGTAGCCAGGCTAAAACAGGGGAGGTGCAGCAAAGCTTCGTGGGTAACACCCACTTGAGAGCAAGATTTATCCCTGTCTAGAGGTCCCTTTATTTTCGGCTTAGTAGTGCGGTTGCTGATCACAACTATGGGATTGTCTTGTTTGGAACTGTTCAGTAAGGAACGGGTCCGGCTTTGTGTTGCAGGGGAGTTAGGGTGGCTCCTCGGTACGGTGGTCTAGGCCATGTACTGTGACGGGCGGTACCCCAGTAGCCCAGCCATTGTATGGAATCCAAAATCCAGTAAGTGCCAACGGTTTTGATTGTATTACCTACTTTTGTGGCTAGTAGCTGGAATTTAATCATGTAACAATTTCGGCTATTTCATATTTACTTGAAAACCCTAGACACTATTATAATATCATCGGGTTTCCTATCAAATGTTTTGGTTAGCGTAAGGTAAAAACTTTTCCATGTTTATGTGTGGGAAGTCTTACGTGATACCTTTTCTTTTCAAAGGTTTTTCAAAGTTAAGCAACTTTAACCTGTTACTCACATCAGACCCATGTCTGGCCCAGAGTTATTTCTGTTTTTCTATAACTCTTGGGTACTCAAATTTTTACGAGTAGCCAAGGGAATTCAGGTTAGGATTCAGGTTAGCTTTGACGAATTGTGGAGGAGAAATGGAGCATGAGGCTTCTGCGTATAGTTATATAGTTTTCCGCTGTGTTGGTATCTCTGAATATCTTCTGTGTGTAGTGAGTTGTAATAACTAGACAGGTGTTTATAACTGTCTAGTATGTGTTGTATTGACTGTGTAACTCTGATATTTGATGTATACTATGTAATACTTATGTTATTAATATAATTTGTTCGTTCCGCTGTTGAGATTCTTGTGTTGTTTCTTCTTTCTCTTCTTTCTTTTCTCTTTTCTATCCCTTTCTTTCTTAAGGATGATACGACTTTTTGTGGAGAAAAAGTCGGGTTGTCTCAGCTGGTATCAGAGCAATAGGTTGAGTGAATACCTAGGCTCTGTAGTGGTGTCTATCTTGAGAGAGCTTATTTGTATTTTTAATATATATATATATATATATATATTTGGTTCTACCTATTTGTTGGTTTACCTGTTCGGGTTTTTCCAATATAAGTTATAAAGGTAGATGAGGTAGAAGTGTGTGTAACACGACTACCATTGGTTGGGGTTTGATGGATGAGGTTGGACGTGTATTTGTCGAGACTGTAGACCGAATACCGTCTCGAGTGAGTTCTGTAGTGAAGAAATACTTCATCGATCTCTGAAGGTAACCTGTAAGGGTTCGGAGTTCATCTTTGAAGTGCAGAATTGAGTTTGTATCTGTCAGTTGGGCAGAAGTTAGTGAGTGATGATATCTTGATATCTCAGGAAGTTGTAGATGCGTGATGAGATGCAGTGATTATGGATATTTCCGAAGATGTTTCTTTGGAACAAGAGTAAGAAGTGAGTTTGCTCGGTGATGTGGCTGAGTTTAGCAGAGTATTCTAAATTGGTAGGGAGTTTTCTGGCTGAGTAGTTTTTCTGAAGTGGAGTTCAGAAGCAGTAGAGTGAACTCGTTTCTCTGATAAGTTGGCTAGGCCAGCATAAGCTGTTTTGTTGGAGATTGTCCGGATTTCTTCTAGGAAGTCAAAAGTTTGACTGCATCTGAAGATCGAGTTTTCTTTCCAGGATTGGTACTGGTTGTTCAGTTAGTAGATGGATGGTTCCTTGAGATAGAAGTTGGTGAAACAGCTCAGGTTTCGGAGGAACATCTGAGTTTTCTTTATGGATATATGGAACCATATTTCTGTGCTGGGTTGTCTAGTCTGTGCTTGTGCTCTTCGTCCGCATTTTCTTCTGTTTCGGATCAGAGTTGTGCAGCGGAAGTAGTTTGGAGTGTTTCTGGTTTTTTTTTCCGGATAAGAAGAAGTTTGTTCTGTCTTCTGTTGTTGAGAAGCAGGGTGTGTGTTCTTGGTTTTTGAGTGATCTTGAGGAGATCATTGGATTGTTTTGATTCAGTCTGTTCTAAGAGGCATCAGCAAGAGTTGAGCTGATCTGGATGGATGTTGGTAGCCCAGGATCGTCCGAAGAGTTTTTATGGATAAGAGACGGAGAAATTTGGATTCTGAAGTCGGAGATTTGATTTGGGATTAGTTTTTTTCTCTGATCCAAGGAGCTATAAGTTCGGGAAGCTAGCTCCATAGTGTTTTGGTTTCTTCTGTGTTTTGGGTTAGATCAGTGTTTGGTTTTCTAGAGTTGAACTGCCAGTTTGGATAACTGGGATTCAGGGTGTTTTCACGTATCTCTGAGGGAGTACGTGTTTGATATTTCTGGTTGTAGAACCAGCAGTTTAGGATGGGTTGGTTGTTGAGTCAGACTCGTTTGTAGTCTGATATTCTGTATAGAATTGTTGTTAGGAGCTCTATAGCTTAGTAGTATTGATTGAATGGATTCTATAGAGCGAGTATCCAGATATATATATATATATATATATATATATATATATATATATATAACTCGTGAAAGTTTTATCCAAAATTCTTTTGGATAATTAGATTTGTTCTGTTTGTGTGAATTAGTTGCTTTGGTTGTTGGCATATGATTAACATATGTTGTATTTTGAAATAAAATCTGTAAATAGATTATTAAATTACCTTTGTTTTAAATTTCGGGGACGAAATTCTTTTAAGGGGGAAGGATTGTAATATCCGGGAATTTTGGACAATTTAAATTTAATAATCTGTGTTTAAATTTATATTGAATTGATACTTTTTGTTAATAAATTTGATTTGACTTAATAAACTTCTTTATTTGAATTTTTAATTTGTGAATTTATTTTTAACAAGCTAATAAATCTATTTTCTATTTAATAATGAATATGTATTTATATATATTTTAAATAGATAAGTTGTTTTAAATAAATTAGTATAGCATAATTTTAATGTTTTGAAAATAGGAATTGTGATTTATTTCTGATTTAAGCTTTTCAAAAATATTTAATAAAATACTATATGATTTAAAATATATGAGATAAATGTTTTAATTTGTTTAAAATTCATTTTAATTCAAGTTGAATATTAAAATAAGTTACAAAAATGTTTGTGTTATTCTTTTTAAAATATTGATTGATAATTTTGATTTGTTAATTTAATTTGTAAATTTAAAATACAATTTGAAATATGAAACATGTATTCATTAAGTTACAAACTCTTTTATAAATTTATTTTAATTGTTTAAAGGTATAAGAACTAGTTAACTAAGTTTAAACATTTATTAACACTTAATTAAATAACAAATTACTTAAAGATACATGTGTATGTAATTTAGGAGATAAGTTAAACATGTGTTAAGTATTTAAGATAGGTAGTTAACATGTGTCCATTTCTTTTACATGTGTCATTGTTTAATTTTGTTTTCCTTTAATTTTAATTTAAATCAATTATTGTTATATAAAACTTGCATTTTCTTTCCTTTCTTTTTTATTCATTTTTCATTCTAAAAGAAATCTAAAATTTTGTTCAAATGCATTTCTCAAATCTGTAAACATGCATTGCATTCAATTCCTCTTTTTCAAACATTCAAAAGCCTGAAAATTTCAATCTGAAACATGCAAACAAGACCCTGTAACTCCTCAAACTCAAAATACAAACTTGCATTTTTGTTCTTCAATCTATATCCTGTCCATCATACAAAAGCCTGCATTCTTCAAATCTATGACATGTTCATCCTTAAATACACACTAATTTCTTCAAACCTGTAACATTTCCTGCATGCAAGCACCTGCATTTTTTAAAATCTGGGAGCATCAAAATGGAAGCTTATGCATTAGTCTGGAAAATAAAACAAGATTAAAAGCATAAAAAGCAAGCAAAGGCCTGCATACATAAATTTTTCAAAGTTGATAGCATTTGAAATCAAGGAAATCTGCATTCATCTATTTCTTACAAATCTGGGCTCTGCTTAATAATCAGGTAAGTTACTCATCTTTTAAATTTGTTCAATAGTTTAAGTTGTGTATGCTTTATCAATTACAAATGAACTTGTATGAAATTGTTGAAATGTTATACCTATAAATATTTGGTCTGTGTTCAAGTTGATGACTGTGCATGTGTGTTTCTGCAAATTTTCAAACTCATGTTGATCCCTGAGCTCTTCCTTTAGCTTGTTGCTATTATGATTTAAGCAATTGAACAAAGTTTGTTTATTGTAGAATAGAATAAGTTTTAAAATTTCATATAAATTAAACAGAATTTTCTGTAACCTGGAAATCAGGTTACACAGAGCAACAATTAATTTAGAGTAAAATTCAAATGTTATAATTTAATGTTTCAGGTTTACTAATAGAAACAATAAGTGAATTCAAGAATATTAAAACAAAAATTTCAATTTATAGTGCTGTGTATATAGTGCAGTTTCAAACATACTGTATTTTTCATATTGGTCAAGTTCAGTTGATACATGCTTTTAATTTGGGTGAAATTGTTTCTGGAGATTGTGTAGCTATCAATGATTATAGGAAAAATACTAAATTGGATTACAATTAAATTTTGAAATTGTAATTTGGGATTTTTAGTGGTGAACCCTAGTTTTGTTGGGTCTCTGATTTTGTCTAAATGTGATCGCCTGAGTTGATCGAGTTCAACCGCGATTTGCATGATGATAAATGGTGATTTGGTTAAGGATTCGCCGGAGTTTGGAGTGTGATGGTGGCAGAGTTGGGTGATATCGCCGTTGACAGGTTTTAGGGGGAAGGTGGTTCGGCTGTTCCAAGTTTCAGTTTTAAAACTTGAAATTAAATTCAAGTTGAATTATGGGCATTTGAGGATGGGAGTGTGATGAGAGGTCACGGGCGGATGGGAGATGGCTAGAGATGATGGCCAGAGATGGCCGGAGATTATATGCAGGTGCACAGTGGTAATGGGGATATGTTGAAGTGGGTTTCAGGGTTTTGTCCTGGGATGGTCTCGGGTATTTTGCAGAATGACCCGAAGTAGGGGAGGATTTGTCTCGAAGTAAGATAGGTAGTAACTCGGGTTTGTTTTAGTGCTTCAGTTTTAATATTGGGACAGAGTCTTATGTCTAGGTTTTTAAAGATCAGAAACCTGTTTTACAGGTTTTAAAAAAATTAAGAGAAGTGGAAATGCAAATTTAAAATTGAAAACTAGCTTGTAACCTAAATTTAGATAAAAATTCAAATAATTTGAATATTAGTCTTTGTAATTGTTGAGTTTTTAAAATTTAGTTTGGGTTTTAAACAAAACAGAAACTGTTTTCTGTTTCCAGATTTAAAATTTGTAAGATGAAGTTCAATCTAGAATTTTTAAACCTGGAACTTAATTATGAATTCAGTAATTTAAATTTTGGTTTTTGAAACATGTTTGAATTCAAAATTTAAGATGTTATACCAAAACAGGAAACTGTTTTCTGTTTGAATTTTAAAGGTAAATTTTTAAATTGCAAATGAAATTTTAAAATTTAAATCTGGAAACTGAAATTTTGAATAGATGAACCTGAGTTGAATTTAAATCTGGAATTTAAATTTAGATTTTAAACTTTTTAAAGTATAAAGAAACATTGGTTTGTATTTAAAACTATGAGTTTTAAATTATGAAATAAGAATTTAAAATAAGTTTAAATTCAGTTTTGAAAATCTGGAATTTGACTTTAATGTCAGTTTTTAAAATTTAATAAGTTTTTAAATTTAAATTTATCTTAACTATTTTAAAAAATTTAAATAATTTGAATTTGATAATGAGGATAGAAGTTTTAAATTTTTGAGTTTGAATCTAGAATGAAAATATGAATTGTGCTTTCAGTTTGAAATTTAAAAAGAAATTTTTAAATTTAATTTTGTTTAAAACAAATTGTTTAAATTACTTTGTATAAAGAAGAATGTTTCTTAATTTTAAACTTAAGGAAATTGGTTTCATTTAAATTATTAAATTAATTTAAATGGAATATTAATTATTTAATTAATTAATAATGTGGATGTTTAATTAAGTAATTAATAATTTTTAAGTTAATTAATTAGATTTGAGATTAATTAATTAAGATTAATTAATCTATAATTAAGGATGGTTAATTAAGTTTTAATTAATGATTAGGATTTATTTAATCAAGTGATTAAAGGTAATTAAGATTTTATTTAATACTTAATTAATTAATAATTAGAGATTAATTAAATTGTAATTAAATATTATTTAATTGATAATTAATAATGATTAATTTAAGTTAATTCTTAATTATGTAATTAAGGAATGTTAATGAAGGTCATTAACTTAAGATTTATTTAACAATTAATTAATGTGATTAATATTGATAATTAATTAGATTAATTAATTAACAATAATCAATTGTTTAATTACTTAATGAAAATAATTAATAAATTAACTACTTGGTGTAATTAATTTGATTGATGTAATTAGTTTAGATTAATTAAGTTAAATTAATTTAAACGTTTGTGGATTGTTTGATAATTACCTTATGTAATTTATGAATTTGTAATTACTTAAGGAAGTAATTAATTAATAATTACAGGATGTAATTAAAGATATTTATTATAGAAGTAATTTGGATTTAAATTATTTGAAATTTATCAAGTGATTAATGAAGATAATTAATTAAGAGTAATTAATTATGGGATGAGTAATTAAAGTAGTAAATTACTGAATGGTTATTAATCATGGGTGATTAATATATAGGGTTTAAATTGAAGATTAATTACTTTTGTAATTAACTTATATTTAGAGATTGATTAAATTAGTTAGGAACCATTAATTAATTAATTAATGATGTAATTTGGAATTGATTAATTAAGGTATAATTAATAATTTATGTAATTAATTTTAGTTAATCAACTAATTAAGCAATTACAAGTTAATTATTTGCAAATGGTTTAATATAATTAACTTGTGTAAGTAATATTAAATGCTAATTACTTATTGTAATTAGAGATAGTTAATCAATAAGGATTAAGTGAATATTGAGATAATGATAACTTAATTGATTTGTAATCTATTAATGATTAAGTTAAGCAGGATTTTGATGATGAAGTGATTAATTTAAATTATTTTAAATTAATTAGAGTTTAGGTAATTAATTTAATTCATTTTAAATTAATTATAAATGGTGTGATCATTAGATCATTGCTTATGTTTGATGATTGGTATTGATTGCCATGTATGGGTTGTAATCTCAGTTATGAGATGAGTAATATTATGATATGGATGCATTGGTTGCTTTTGGATGATAATATAGATTATCGGATTATGATATGAATTGTTTGTTGAAAATGATAAGGTTGATTATCTATTGTGATGAATTACCTATCTGTGTATATTTAGATAATGAATTGAATTGTTCTAAACACTAAAACAACTTGGACTTTAAAAGACACGCTTTGGATTTCGATGAGACCGCGATCGGGTTTCCATATTTGGGATCCGAAAACCACATCGATTCCAATTAAACGTTAGGTCGTTAATCCAAGTAGAGCGAGTGAAGACTCGAGGTGTAAGGGCTATACATCAGTATAACTCTGTGGGTGATTCCGTAATGAGTTTGACGGAATAGTACATATAGATTCGAGATGGAGATTCAGAGTGCAAGGGTTATTGTCGTTAACTCTGAGGGTGATTCCAATATGAGTGTAATGAGATAATGCCTTCGGTTTCGTTCGAATCCGGAACGAACTTGTATGGATTGAATGCTTTCAGAACATCGTCACGTGGGCGATGAGCATTCTAACTGATATATCCTATAAAGGTAATCGTAGCCTCAAGCCTCATCAACCGGGAATGGCTAAAACAGGGCAGATGCAGCAAAGCTTCGTAGGTAGCACCCACTTGAGAGAAAGATTTATCCTTGTCTAGAGGCCCCTTGATTTTCGGCTTAGTGGTGCGGTTGCTGATCACAACTACAGGATTGTCTTGTTTGGAACTGTTCAGTAAGGAACGGTCCAGCTTTGTGTTGCAAGGGAGTTAGGGTGGCTCCTCGGTACGGTGATCTAGGCCACGTACTGTGACGGGCGGTACCTCAGTAGCCCAGCCATTGTATGGAATCCAAAATCCAATAAGTACCAACAGTTTTGATTGTATTACCCACTTTTGTGGCTAGTAGATGGAATTTAATCATGAAACAATTTCGGCTATTTCATATTTACTTGAAAACCCTAGACACTATTATAATATCATCGGATTTTCTATCAAATGTTTTGGTTAGCGTAAGGTAAAAACTTTTCCATGTTTATGCGTGGGAAGTCTTACGTGATACCTTTTCTTTTCAAAGGTTTTTCAAAGTTAAGCAACTTTAACCTGTTACTCACACCAGACCCATGTCTGACCCGGAGTTATTTCTGTTTTTCTATAACTCTTGGGTACTCAAATTTTTATGAGTAGCCAAGGGAATTCAGGTTAGGAATCAGGTTAGCTTTGACGAATTGTGGAGGAGCAATGGAGCAGGAGGCTTCTGCGTATAGTTATATAGTTTTCCGCTGTGTTGGTATCTCTGAGTATCTTCTGTGTGTAGTGAGTTGTAATAACTAGACAGGTGTTTATAACTGTCTAGTATGTGTTGTATTGACTGTGTAACTCTGATATTTGATGTATACTATGTAATACTTATGTTATTAATATAATTTATTCGTTCCGCTGTTGAGATTCGTGTGTTGTTTCTTCTTTCTCTTCTTTCTTTTCTCTTTTCTATCCCTTTCTTTCTTAAGGATGATACGACTTTTTATGGAGAAAAAGTCGGGTCGTCTCAATCATAGGAAGAAATCTCCTCCAATTCTGTGATTGCATTGTGTGTGTAGTGGGAGGTCTTATGGTAGTTTCATTTTCCGAAAGCATAATGATTTTTCTTTTATAAATCTTGTTCTATTTAAAAGCAACTATTTTTGTTTACTTATACCAGCCCCATGACTGACCCGGAGTTTATTGTTTCTTTTCTAAACTCTGGGTGCCCATAATTTCCACACGGGAAGCCATGTAGCAGGTTTCCGTGTTATGGTGTTAGCAGTATTTTGGAAGTTCTTACCTTGGAGATATTTTAGAAGCTTTTGGGATCTTTGGTGCTTAGTTTTTGGAAGTTCGCTATCACTTCAGTCCTTTGAAGACTTTTGGATTTATGATCACTTGTTGTACTATTATGATGTTTATTTGGAGTTGTGATATATGTATAAAAATACTCTGATGTAGTAATGGATATTATGATGATGTTGTATCTATGATGTGATGCATGATATTCATTCTGTTTCTGCTGTTTTATATTCATCTGATGTTGTTATAAGCCACATCCGATTGGAGTTCGATGTTTGAATCTTTGGCAGTCGAATACAAGTGAGGTATTTAGTGTCAATTTTCGAACATTGGATTTCAGATCGTGACAAGTGGTATCAGAGCTGAAGGTTGAGTAAGAACTTTAGCTGCGGAGTATAACACATTTGATGGCTCATTAGAGATAGGGTGAAGTATACCCTAGAATGAGTATAATTGAGACAGAAACCCTAAATTTTCTTAGTCTATTTCCTTTAACTGCTGATATTCCTTAAGATATCTCGTCCGAATATCTAAATCAATTTTATTACTAATTACAGATAATAAGAATGAGCGGATGAAGAGGAAGATCTAGGGGTCAAGGAAATGCCACAGCACCTAGTCAAGTTCCCCCAACAGCAGCAGCAGCAATACCTATTCAGCAGCAGCCGAATCTGGATGATTTATATAAGAATTTCTCAAGGCTTGGTGGTAAGCCGTTCACTGGCAAGGAGTCGATTGTTGAGGCTCAAGCTTGGATCAGATCATGTGAAAAAATCTTTAGAGGGCTAAAGCTGCATGACGATCAGAAGCGACTCATAGCTTCTTAGCAACTTCAAGGGGAAGCCTTAGCCTGGTGGGAGACAGTCACTGTAGATAAGCCAGAAGACGAGTTTACTTGGAAGAAATTCAAAGAAGTATTTGAGAAGCGTTATTTGCCATCAGTTGGAATTTCTCGAATGTACCAGGAATTCATGGACTTAAAGCAGGGGAGTTTATCATTCGAGGAGTATCTAAACAAATTCAATGAATTGTCTCGTTTTGGTCCAAAATTGGTGAACATGCCTTTAAAGAAAAATGAAAGATTTATTCGTGGGATGAATAAGAAATTCCACGAAAGAATGAATGGCCATGTTAAAGAATCCTTTTCAGATTTAGTTGATATGGGATACAGATATGCCACACTTGATATACAAGAAGCCCCGGTGGAGAAAGGAAATTCGGGCAATCAAAATTGGAAGAAGAGGAAATTTGGAGGCAAGAAACCATGGCAGGGTAAGGAGAAAAAGAAGAGCATTCAAGGAAGCATAGCAGAGAATATCACTTGCTATAATTGCTTGGAAAAGGGCCATTATTCGAGCAGATGTACGAAGTCTAAGAGACAAGTCAATCAATCCGTTCAAGCGAAGCCCAAGAAATGTTATTATTGTCAGAAACTTGGACACGAAATTAAAGACTGCCCAGTTACGAAGCAAGCTCAGACGGCAAAGGTGTACGCAGTCAAAGACCAACCTTCATCTTCTAAAGCAGAAAAAAAGAAAGGAGTTCTAAAAGGTAATCTCATTATTTACAATAGCATTGTTAGAATTCTATTTGACACGGGCTCTACACGTAGTTTTATCTCTCAGCAAGCTATAAATGAAATTAATCTCGAACCTGATTTTGTTAATGAGCCTATGTGCGTAATGAATCCAGTTGGAGGTCCCACGAACCTTTGTCCTCGATGTAGAGATATTCCTCTCTCATATTCTTGTTATCAATTCCCTATCAGTCTCTTTATTCTTGATTTTAACGAGTTTGACGTCTTACTCGGAATGGATTGGCTAGCGAAATACGAAGCCAAATTGGATTGTAACAATCGATTGATTTCAATCAAAACCAAATTTGGAGACTTTATCGAGATTTCTTGTGAGGTCCCTAGTCCAAAAAGAGAAGGGTTGACGTATAACTTGGGTTATCCCGAACCCAGTTTGGGGTCTATACCAATTGTTAGAAATTTTCCAGACGTGTTCAGAGAAGTGAAATCTTTACCTCCACGTCGAGAAATAGAATTCAGAATTGACCTAGTACCCAATGTTGGTCCTGTCGTTCACGCAAGTCGCAGGATGGCACCCTGGGAAAAGGTTGAATTAGTTCAGCAAACTAATGATCTACTAGCAAAAGGGTTAATTCAACCCAGTGTTTCTGAATGGGGTTCAGCAGTCGTATTTGTTACCAAATCGGACGGATCTTTGAGATTATGTGTAGATTACTGCGATCTCAATAAGCTGACTCTCAAGAATAAATTTCCACTTCCCAGAATTGATGATCTATTTGACCAATTGCACGGCGCTCGTTTCTTTTTAAAGATGGATCTAGCTCAAGGGTTCCATCAATTACGAATCGCCGAAGACTGTGTCCATTTGACCACTTTCAGGGGTCTTAATATGTTCTACAAATGGTTAGTCATGCCTTTCGGGCTAATTAATGCTCCAGCATACTTCATAGATCTTATGACTCATGTATTTCGGGATGTATTGAATAAATTTGTGCTTGTGTTTATTGATGATATCTTGATCTATTCCAAGACCGAAGAAGAGCATGCCAAGCACCTTAGAATCATTTTGGAGATTTTGAGGAGGAATATTCTAATTTTCCAAATTTTTCAAATGCCACTTTTGGGTCAAAGAAGTTAAATTTATTGGCCATATTGTTAATGAAGAAGAAATTTCTATTGATCCTAGCAAAATTTTCGCTATTCTTGATTGGAGGAAACCCACTACCCCAAAAGAAGTTTGAAGCTTTTTGGGTTTAGCAGGTTATTATCGAAAGTTTATTCAGGACTTTTCTAAGATTGCTAGTCCGTTGACTAAGCTAACAATGAAGGATGTAAAATTCAACTGGACTCTGAAATGTGACGAAGCTTTTCAGGAGTTGAAGAAGATATTAACCACCGCTCTTGTTCTCGCTATTAACAACGGGAATCAGGGATTATCTGTTTATACCGACGCTTGTAGTGATGGTCTTGGTGTGATATTAATGCAGAATAGGAAGGTAATTTCCTACACGGGTAGACAATTACGTCCTCGTGAAAGAAACTACCTGACCCATGATTTGGAACTTTTAGCTGTTATCTTCGCTTTGAAAATATGGCGACATTATCTTCTAGGTAAGAATCTTTTCAGCTTTCTTAATAATTTATGAATTTAACTTAACTTAAACAATATACCTAATGAACTCTCTTTCTCTAGGTGAGAAATTCGAATTATTCATCGACCACAAATCTTTGAAATATCTCTTTACCCAGAAAGATCTGAATCTGCGACAACAACGTTGGTTGGAATTTCTAGCATCTTATGACCTAGATATCCAATATACGCCCGGGAAAGCCAATGTAGTTGCCGACGCTTTAAGTAGGAGGCATGCTGTTCTTGCATATCTTGTTGTCACTCCTACTCTCCTTGAGAAGATCGCCAGCAAGCAAACTAAAGACAAGTTTCTTCGGGAAATTCATAGAAGAATATGTCGAGGTGAAGATTCTAGTAGTGAAATTGATGGTAATGGAGTTATAAGGATGAAAGGCAGGATTTGTATCCCGGACATTCTTGATCTGAAGCGTGAAGTTTTAGGTGAATGTCACAAATCTAAATTCAGCATCCATCCAGGAATCAATAAGATGTATAGAGATATCAAAAGAACTTTCTGGTGGAAGACGATGAAAAGGGACATATCTATATATGTGAGTCGCTGTGCTACTTGCCAACAAATCAAAAGCGATCAAAAGAAAATGGCGGGTTTACTTCAGCCTTTAGAAGTACCCAAGTGGAAATGGGACCAAGTATCGATGGATTTCATTGACGGTTTGCCTCGTACTCGGTAAGGCTATGAAGCAATTTGGGTTAATGTAGACCGTTTGACTAAGACAGCCCACTTTTTGCCAGTGAAATCTACCCGCACGGCTGCAAGTTTAGCCGAATTGTATGTGAAAGAAATTGTTCATCTCCACGGTATTCCTAGCAGTATAGTGAGTGATCATGACCCGATCTTCACTAGTAGATTTTGGGAGGCATTTCAAGATGCATTGATAAAAAAACTAAATTTCAACACTGCTTATCACCCACAATCTGATGCGCAGACTGAGAGGATTAACCGAATATTAGAAGACCTATTGCGTGCTTGCATACTTGATTTTGGTGGCTCTTGGGAGAACCATTTACGTCTGGTTGAGTTCTCATATAACAACAGCTATCAGGCCAGTATAGAGATGGCTCCTTTTGAAGCTTTGTATGGTCGTCCGTGTCGATCACCCGCATGTTTGATTGAGACAGGTGATAGACTCGTCCTTGGACCGGATATGATCAAAGAAGCCACCGAAAAAGTTGATTTTATACGGAAGAAATTGAGGACAGCTCAGAGTCGTCAAAAGAGTTATTATGATCGCAGAAGAAGGATTTTTAATTCCTGATTGGAGACTTTGTTTTTCTTAAAGTATCTCCAATGCGAGGAGTGTTAAGGTTTAGGAAGACTGATAAGCTAGCACCACGATATATTGGTCCTTTTCCTATTCTGGAGAGGATCGGTTCTTTAGCCTATCGAGTGCAATTGCCTAGCTGGTTGTCTGGCGTGCATGATGTGTTCCACATTTCTAATCTTCGGAAGTATGTGCACGATCCAGATAGTATTATTGAAGAAGCTGCTCAGCAAGATCTCGAAATTACTCCCAATTTAACAATTAAAAAGAGAACCGATAAAGATTGTTGATCGTGATGATAAGCGATTGAGAAACAAAGTTGTGAAATTGGTTAAAGTTCAGTGGAGTGGCGATCCGAAGGATTGCACTTGGGAAACTGAAGATAATATGCAGAAATCATATCCCAATTGCAGAGTGGATATCTCGGCTTAAGCTGGTAAGCCATTTCCTTATTTTCTTTTCTGAATTCGTATATTCTTTGTTGCTTTTCTCTCTTTTTCAAATTTCGAGGACGAAATTTTCTTAAGGGGGAATATTTGTAACATCCCAAAATTTTGAATTTTAAGTTCGGTAACTTGTTTAGATTTTTGAAATTCAATTCGAAAGGTTTCAAAAGGAATAAAATATTATTAATATTAATACTACAAAGTTATATGGATATGAATAAATATTTGGTAGTTTAAGCTTTATATAAATAATTACAATAATAAAGAAAAAAAATATCAAACAAAAATTTGTATTAAACCATAAAATAAAATATATGTGATAAATTAAATGTTGATAGTTAAACTTCAAATAGAAATATAAAATATTCAAGATTTAAGATTGTAATAAAAATCACATGGTTATAAGATAACATATGAAACACATACAAGCTTGCATGTAAATTTGTGAACCAGGAAACAAGGAAACAAAAAAATGTATGAAAAAAAGAAAAGAAGAAAAAATCTACAAAACAAAAAAAATAGTACTTACAAAAAATTCAAGTGAGATTATATGTTAACTAAGATGGAAACATGAACATTAAATGCCATCTTCTCATCATATATAAGATCATTTCAGCCGAAATCAAGTTTGGCTTAGTCAACAAGAAAAGAAATATCTAATCAACAGGAAAAAAAACAGATCTTGCTTGTACCAGTTATAACCTACCTGTGCAAAGCCTTCTTTATATATATATATACACACCCATATTCATTTCAATTCGTTCAAAAGAAAAAACCTAGCAAATCCAGAAAGAAAAATATACAAACAACACTATTTGTTTACAAATTCAAACTCAGTTTATACAACAAAACATAAAGAGATACAGAGAGATCAATACTGCAGTTTCAAAAACAAATCTCTGTTCATCAATATTTCTATGTGAGTAAACATACACTTTAAAGCTTTAAGTTAATTAAAAACATTACAAAATTCAGTGATAATATAGTTTGTATATGTTTGGTTTTGAATATAGTTTCTGTGTTTGTTCTGTAACATTCTGTTATTCTCTGTTGAAGTTACAGAGTCAAAATTTTAAATCCAGATTCAAAATATTATCATCAACCTTTGTTAGGCTCAAAATTATCAATAAAAAAAGTTTGTTTAAACTTAGATTTTGGCATAAAAATTTGTTTCCTGCATGATAATGAAGAGCAAATTTTGTAAACCCAGTTTTATAGGAAATAGACAAATATATGATGAATTCAGATAATTTAAAACATTGATTCGTTTGTATAACTTGAATAAGCAGCGAAAGATATGATTTTTAAAATCAATATGATGATTTTTAATTGCGTATTCCAAGAGCAGTTCACGGTTGAACAAAAATTGTTCTTTTTCCATTTTCTAGTGATTGATCAAATAATTGTTGATGAAAATTGATTTAAAGCTAGTTTATTGATTAAAGATCTCAGGAAAATTGTCGAAAAAAATTTCTATTGTGTAAATTGATGAATCGAGTTCGATTTAGGGTTACAGTTCGAGTTTTGAACGTGTTTAGTGGAAAGAGGGTTGTGTCCTCTTGGTTTGATCGAGCTTCTTGAGATTCAAGGGAATGGAAGAGAGGAGTGTGGACATGATATAGCCAGAGTCGTGGATTTTCTGGCGAACGGTACGAGGAGGACGAGGCAATTTTGTTTGGGTATGCTCGAGTTACAGTTGCAACGAAGAGGAGGATTTTGATTCTGATGTTTCTATGTCAAATCGAGCTTCGATTTCGAGTAGGAGGATGAATTGCGACTTGCCGAAGGTCGTGATGCCCACCGGAGCGGCGGTGTGGCGACGTGCACGTGCACGGCCTTGCACGATGTGTTAGGAGATTTTTTGGTGGAACAAGTTGAGTTGATACTCGGGTAAATAGTTGATTTGCTTCGAGTTGGATTGGGTGCGTAAGTATGTGTCCTGTATAGAGTTTAAAACTTAAACTTAGCCGAAGCTAAAAAAATATAAGAAGAAGACTGCGTGGAGAACCAGAGGATTGTCTCAGGGAAACTAGTGAGGAACTTGAGTAACACTCGAGTAAACACTTGCGTATGCTCGGGTTTGCTTTATGATGGGTTAAGCCCAATAAAATTTCAAATTTATAATGTTAAGTAAATTTTTTGTATTTTCAAGGTAACTAATGTTGATTTGTGTTGAGCTAAGAACTTACTACAAGTTTTAAATTATTTAACAATGTTTTAAAATCTAATTAATGATTTAACCAAATAATTAATTTAAGATAAGGATTAAAGTTAATTAATATTAAAACTTTTTATAACTGTAATAAATTGATTTCAAAGTTCAAGGGAGATTTTTAAATGTTAATTTAGATAAATGACCAACTGTTTTGGAAAGCGATCAAGAATAATTAAATTAATAATTGCAGTTAACTAAGTAATTAAGGATTTATAATTTGTAATTAAAATTGATTAATAAACAATTAAGTGTCTAAATTATTTATAATTAAGAATTGTTAAGTAGATAAATTTAAGTTGATTAATTTATAATTAGTAGTTAATTAAGTTAATTGATTGAGGAATAATTTATTAACAAAGTTAATTGAGAGTTAATTAATTTGTTTATCGTTAAGAATAATCGATCATTAATTAAAATAATTATGTGGTTAATTCACTTAAACCACATTAGAAAATAATTAACTATGGTTCTGCACTGGATTGTTATTTGTGTTGTGATCGTAATACTGTGTGATGTAGATTGCTCTGTACTGCACCGTGATTTGTGATATGTTCTATATTGATGTGAAAACACCTTTGCCCGTAAAACGGCATTTAAACTTCGATGCGACAGGGATTCGGATTTCAGTTAGTTATCCGACACCCACATCGAACCCTGAATGTGAATCTTTGTGATTGATATATCCACATGTTTTAAAATTAAGCGTTCACTATTCGGTTTAGCCGAGAGAGGACCTTCGCGTCGTATAACCCATTCCGAATAGTGATACGTCGAAATGGATAGCATTTGCAGACCAGTGGTGAAGACCGTGTGTCTTCGAAAATGATAGGATAACCTATCGATTGTCTCTGCACCGAGTAGCTACGGTATAGAGATTCCCTAGGTGATGGGAAGTCCGATCAGGATTGTGGATATCCGGATTCGCACGGGCTTTTTCCTTTATTGGATGAAGTGCCTTCGGTTTTGTTCGAACCCGGAGCATACTTGTATGGTTGTGTGTCTGACACTACACCTTGAGGTATAAAGCAGATTTCTTTCAAATACGTATCTGTTGGTGGCAGAGAATTTATTCTCTTAGCTTAACACCATTCTCTGAGACGTACGAGCTCAGAGGTTATGTAGTTGAAGGTTATCAACGATATACTCCCAATTTGGTAGTGTGGCATGCTAAGTGTTGTTGTGTGTTGATGATCATTTTTTGATCATTTGTGATCAAAGCATGGCTTTGGTGTAAAGCGTAGCTTTGTGGACGAGACCTCATCGGACCTCACAACCCGGAAATGGTCGAAACAGGAAAGATGCGACAAGGTTATGAGGGTCGCGCCCTTTGGGGTATGTCATTTCCTTCTGGAAAAAGGTGATGTCATGGTATGGGGCCCAGATATTTACCTATGTGGTTGCTCCAATCTTATTTACTATGTGGTTATTGCTTTGTGATAGAGGGCCCTCGGGTAAAGGTTCTAAAGGACCGGGAGGTGGCATATTCGTATAGTAGTTTCCTAGTTACAGAGGTAGCCCGGCCTTGTGTTGGCAGAGAGCTGGTTAAGTTCTCGAGACGTCCCGCCAGAGGCGTACCCATGTGGCAGTAGGAAGTTCCTTAGCCTGACCAATTTTTGGAAATCCAAAGAAACAATACGAGCCCTGTGTAGTTTTAGTTGTATAACCTGCCATGCAGCATGGCGATAACCTGCCACAAAACATGGTAGCTAAAGTAGGCATACAATAAGGTTGTATGCTGGTTAAGATTAATATTATACTTTCGAAGTGTTTTCAAACCATGAACTAGTAATAATATCAAAGAATTTTTCTCGTATCAAGCATATTTGACTATCATAAGAAGAATTCTCCTCCGATTCTACGATTGCATTGTGTGTTTGGCGGGAGGTCTTATGGTAGTTTCATTTTCCAAAAGCATAACGATTTTTCTTTTATAAATCTTGTTCTATTTAAAAGCAACAGTTTTTGTTTACTCATACTATTCTCATGAATGACCCGGAGTTTGTTGTTTCTTTTCTAAACTCTGGGTGCCTATAATTTCCACATGGGCAGCCTAGTAGCAGGTTTCCGGGTTCTGGTGTTAGCAGTATTTTGTGAGCTCTTATCTTGAAGATATTTTAGAAGCTTTTGGGATCCTAGGTGCTCAGTTTTTGGAAGTTCGCTATCACTTCATTCCTTTGAAGACTTTTGGATTTATGATCACTTGTTGTACTATTATGATGTTTATTTGGAGTTGTGATATATGTATAAAAATACTCTGATGTAGTAATGGATATTATGATGATGTTGTATCTGTGATGTGATGCATGATATTCATTCTCTTTCCGTTGTTTTCTATTCATATGATGTTGTTATAAGCTCCATCCGACTGGAGTTCGATGTTTGAATCTTTGGCAGTCGAATATAAGTGAGGTATTTAGTGTCAATTTTCGAACATTGGATTTCGGATCGTGACAACATTGCTGCAAGTCCTTACATACACGTATAGAAATTTTGAACACGTGTTTCCCTACCCTTCCAGATTGCATACAAGTGTCTCCTCTTCTTTTTATTAACGACAACAAATATTGACTGGGTATTGAAAACAAATCAAAAAAAAAGAGAATCTAATTCCTTTCTCAACGAAAAAAAAGTCTTCAAACAAATCACAGAATGATTCAAAGGTCTAAATCGATTCATTCGATTTCGTGAACTGAGATCGCGAGCGACGCTCGAATGAGGTGATCTCGATTGAGATCGGCTAGGGCTTGCTCTCGCGCACGTTGATGGTGCACTGATTTGGGATTCAGTAGGTCGTTGCGTCACGTAAGATTCTCGCGACTCGATTGAGTGGAGGAGTTCAGGCTCTGTGGTAGGGTGGTGAGGCTTGGCGATGGGATTCATCATGGTCTGTGGTAGAGTGGAGGAGTTCAGGCTCTATGGTAGGGTTTTGGATTTGCCTTGTTTCAACCATCGATGTGGACTTTGGGCCTAGAGTTGACTTCGGGGTGGGCGAGGATTTCAGAGTGGGTCGCCGACGATGTGGGATGAGCATGCAAGCTTGACATTATCGATGTGGGGCATGAGGATTTGGCCTTGGTGGTGATGTTGGGAAGCTACGGCATTGTTGGTCGACTGTATTTGGGTGCTGTGGTGTTCGAGCAGTGAGGTATTTGCAGTTATTTTATTCTTCATTTTATTTTATTTTCAAATTAAATAAATATATATATACATGCATGTGCTAATTTAAAACAGAAAAAAAAATATAGTTTTAAGCAGGAAGTTTTTATAAGTCAGAGAAACTTACATGCAGTAAGGTTTTGAAAGAAATATGTAGCAGTTTTGGATTTTCATTTAGCTATATATATGTGTGTGTATATACAGAGAAATTTTTTATATAGATAGATTTTGAAATTATATATATATATATATGTGTGTGGATTTTAAATACTAAAAGTTATGTAAAAATTAGATTTATATTGTACGTAGTTTCCAAAGGAAAATAAAATAAATATACATATAAATATATTTTTAAATTTACTAGTTATTTTAAAAATAATGTATTTGGGTGATTAACCTGATTAATTAACTTATTAAATTTATTTTAGTTACAAAAAGATTTTTAAGAGGGAAGAATTATTTAGTTAAAATCAAATAGTTAGTTAATTTAATTTGTTAAAATGAAATTGATTGTTCAATTATTTCGAATATTAATAAATTGTATAAATGTTATACAAGGTATGAAAGTTTGGAGAGACAAACCAGTTTGGATTGGGTTGCAAACTAAAATAATGGTGAGTTTATCTCACTCGTCTGAATTATTATTTAAATTTAAATAGTTAAATTTAAATTTTTGGTTGAATGATTGAATTGATTGGATGTGGTATATAGTAGTATATGTATATTGGAGTGATTGATTTCCCGTATTATATCGTGGATGAGCCCCTATACATTCCACATAATAGTGGACGACCCCATACACCACGATATAACACCTTGAAGTGGGATTGGTATTTTGATATCATGCTAACATCTGTGGATGCAGGGAAACAGGTTGGAGGGATTCAATTGGATTCCTTAAAATTATTTAGATTGTTTTAATATTCTGTGATATGGTTTATTTGATAATCTGTGATAAATTATATTGGTAATTGAAAATATTGGATGTTATGGTTTGATTGAATATATTTAGGTATACTGAGTTATAAAAAATATATAAATTGGATTTTAAAAGGGAAATAAAAAGGAGATTTTTGAATAAATAGGAATAAATTAATTTTTAGACTTAAGTGTCATTATTTAAAGGAATAACGAATTAATTTTTAAATTCAAGTTTAAATTTGTTTGCAAAAGATAAGAAGAAATTTGGAAAAAGTATGAAATAGGTATTTTCAGTTTAAATAAGATTTTAAATCATAATAAGGAAGTTAAATATGACAGTAATGGGTTTGAAATTAATTGAGTAAGTAAAAGAATCTATTTTTAAATGGAATAGATTTGGAAATCAATTTAAAAATAGATTAAATGTTGAAACTATGTTTTAAAAGGAGGTTGAGACTATGGAATTTATAAACTGGGTTTATAAAGTGAAATAAGATATTAATGGATATTTGGAAGTTTAAATTCACGGTGGGAATTTATAAAGGGATGGGTAATTTGTTTTAAAAATAATAGTGGTTTATATATTTTTTAAAGGTGTGAAAGAAAAGTGTATTTCTCTGATAAGCTAAGTACGTTTTCAAGCAGATTTTTAAGTATAAGTTAAAAAATTTAGAGTTTTTTTAAAAGAATGTTTTGAAAAATTATTATTTAAGTTGTTTAAAATTTTAAGGTAAATATTTATTAAATTAGTTATAGTAGTAATTATCTCAAAAAGGTTAATTGGTATTTTGATTAAAAGGATAATTATTCATAATTATATTGTATAAAGTAGTTTTATTTTAAAGTTGTTTGGCTAAAGTTTTTATTTGAAATTTGTATAGAATTTCATAACTTTTATTTTAAATTTGTTTTGCCTTAAGTTTTACATGAGGAATTATTTTAAAATTTTATAACTAGTATGATTAAATAAAGTGTTTTAAAGTAGTTTTATTTTAAATGTTTAAAGTATATATTTTGGATAAAGTGATTTAAATTAATTTTACAAAAATCTAAAATATTAAGGCTTGGCGATTTTGAGTGGAAATAGAACATTTGGGGTGGGAACTTTCTTCCGAGAGAGAAAAGTGATTTGAAAAACTATTTTTTTCAAAGGTTTGAAGAATGGAAATATATTTTGCAAAGATATTTTGAGATTAATAAATAATTTGGAAAATTATTTAATCTGCTGATTGTTATGGATGTTATTTGAGAGTTAAATAATTGACTATCAATATTTGCCACTGTTCAGATCGTTTCAAAGAGACCGGGATCCGAATTTATTTCCCGAAAGCCACTTCGATCCAGTTTGAACGTTTCCATTAGGAAGACAAGAGCTTAGAGTCGAAGATTGTAACGATCCCGTTTTTGAGTCAAATTTAATTTGATAATTAATATAAAATTTTGGATTAATATGTGAATTTATTCGAATTTTTTTAAATTAAATAAGATATGTGCCTATTTATTTATATAAATAGATTGTAATTTGATAGAATTTGAAATTTTTCGAAATAAATAGTATATGTAGTTTATTTATATATGTATACAAATTGATTTTAATTGAATTTTGAATTTGAAACATAAAAATAAATATTTTAGAAAATAAATTGAATTTAAATACTCTATATTTTAAGATTAATAAAAATTTGTTTTCTAATTATAATATATATATGTAATATATATTTTGAAAGTTATGATTTAAATTTAGTATGATAAATTTTAAAAAATATATATATTTTTTAAAGTTAAAATCTATATTTTAAGAAACTTATATATATAATATGTGTGTTTATTTATTTATGTATAATTTGTTTAAAACATTCATTTTCTTAGGAATGTATAAAAGAAAATGCATTAATTAAGTATTAGAAATTTTATTACTAAAAAAATGATAAAACATATTTGAACATTAAAAGGCAAGTGTAAGCATCTTAACATAAAATGGAACAAGTGTAAAAATATTAAAATATCATTCAACAAATGTAAGTAATTTACAACATACAATTACAAGTGTCACCTTTATTTTATTTTAAAAGAAAACTATTAATAAAAAGAATTACAAGATTATATATATCTACACTTTTACTCTTTCATACATTTCAGTTTTTCAAATTAGGGAACTAAAAACACAAAGTAAATCAAACTAAAATACAAACCAGAAAAACAAAAACATCTCAAACAAAATCAAACAAGCTAACAATTCAAAGCTCAACTCAATATACAAAGCAAGATTCAAGTTGCTATTTCAGATCGAATCAATATACATCAACAAAGATTCAACTAAAACAATCAAGCTCATATCAACATCAGAACAGTTTCCATGTTTAAAAATTTAAACCCGTTCTCTGTTCCAAAAATCAAAACATGTTCAAGTCTTCAACCAAACTGAAAATCCAAGATCAGGTCAAAAGTACATCAAGTAGAAGATCAAACAAGCTTCTTTTCAATTGAGCTAAAGATCAGAAAACAAGCAAGTTCAACTCAACTTCAACAATCAGGTTAGCCTCCTCTATGTTCTCTGTTTTGCAAACAGGTGAGCAAACTCATTGAATTTGCCTATATGTCTTGATGTGTTTGGCTAATGCTTGAACATGTTATGAAAATGTTGTTTGAGTTATTAAATATGCTTGCATGTTGTGTGTGTGTGTGTGTGTATGTATATGGGTGTGCGTGATTGAAAATCAGGCAAAGCTGCCTCTGCTTTGCCTAGAGGTTATCAAAAACCTGTTCAAAAATTAAAAACTCTTCCTCCAAATCATTTTTGGCCTTGAGATCTGAACAAAATATGTTTATATCATCAAGATATAGGTTTTAAAAATTTTCTTAAGTATAATTTGTTAGAGTTTTTCTAGAAAATCAAAATTTACAGCGAAACTCAAATGCATGTCAAAAATCCAAATGTCTTAATTTCTTGAATCGATTATATAATATGATTTGCTTTCAGAAATAATAATTTCTAAAAACAAAATCACAATTTTTAGTTTAGTAAATCACGATTGAGTTGAACATTAAATGGATTTTTGGCAATTCACGACGATCAGAGAGGAGATGGGTGTCGGGCTTGCTTCTAAAGTTGCCTGGGTGGTTGTCGAGCTAGGGAAAAATAAAAGGAGATTTTTTCGATCATTGTGGCGACGGTGCGGTGAATTTTTAGGGTTTAAACCCATGTTTTAGTCGTGGTCGGATATTGTGTTACTGCCTTTTCGTCAGGGAGCCAGAGTTGATCAAACCAGTGGCAATCAAAACAAGGGAAGTAGGCGAAGCTTTGGCCGGGGTTGCGTGGCCTCTGGTGGTCGAGATCGTCAGAGTTAGGGTTTTTGTTGAGGAGGTTTTGGGTTCCAGGATGTGTTTGGTAGCTCGTTGTCGAGTTCGACGTTGTTGAATCAATCCGGGTGGTCAGGTGAGTGAGGGTGGTCGTCAACGGTGTGTTGGTGGTCGCGGCTCTAGTCGGAGGTGACCAGATGAACGGTGCACGTGCACCTGAGCATATTTGTGCCTGGTTGATCGAGTTGATTGGGGAAGAGGGTGAAAGCCCGAAGAAGGACTTGAGGAAAATGAGAATGGTCTCGAGATTGTTATCGGGTGATCGTGAGTATGTTAACAAGTTTCAAATTTTAAATTAAAAACAAGTTGTAAAAAGGGAAATGACTCGGGGATAAGCTCGGGGGGGTATGGTATTTGGCTTGGGTTAATACCCGGAGTCATCTCGGGTTTATGATTTCACAGTTTTTAAATTTTTTAAATTAAACAAGTTTTAAAAGTTAATCAAGTTTTAAAAAAATTTGTTAAACTAATTATTTTATACAATATGTGTTTATTTGTAGATTAATTAAAGTTTTTGAATTTAAATTATTTTAATTAATCAAGTTAAAATTATTTTAAATATACATATATGCTTTCATAAATTAATTCTTAAGCCGATTTTTAAATAAGAAATTAAATAGCTTAATTGAGAAATGAATTAAAAAGATAAAGATGCTTTTAGTTAACTTAAAAATCTAAGTAAATTTATGGATTAATAATAATTTTGTTTCAAAGACTAAAGGTTTAAGGATTAAATGTTTTTAAATTTAATTGATGGATAATTACTTTGTGTAATTAAATTAAAGCTAATTACTTTATGTAATTGATTTAAAGGCTAATTACTTTGTGTAGTTAAATTAAAACTATTTACTTTGTGTAATTAATTTAAGGCTAATTAATTATTATGATTAAATTAAAGAATAATTAATATAATTAATTAAAGGATTTATTAATTAAGTTAATTAATTACTTAAAGATAATTAATTAATGAAGGTAATTAAGAATAATTGATTAATAATTAAAGGTTGATTAATCAAGTGATTAAGCAATAATTAAGTAAAAGATAATTAATTTATGTAATTAATTAATTAAGATAATTAATTTGGGGATAATTAATTAATTTAAAGGTTAATTAATTAATGAAAGTGATTGAGAGATGATTTACTAATTAAGGGTCAATAAACTAATGTAATTAATTGAGGATAATTAATTAAAGAATAATTAAATGATTAAAGGTTAATTAATTAATAATCGAAGGATGATTGATTTGTTAATTGAGATTGATTAACTAATAATTAAAGGTTGGTTAATTTATTACTAAAGGTTAATTAATAAATGATTAAAGGACAATTAATTAAAATGGTTGGTAATTAATTGATGTTAATTAACCATGATTAGTAATTTATTCATAAGTAATTAATCTGGTTTAGAATTAATCAGGTGATTTGTTGAAATTACTTATGGATGTTTGGATTGTATGGAATGCTTCGAATTGTTTGATATCCCTGATGTGTGATGTTCTGTGATATGATTGAGCTGTGAACTGTGATTTATTTATCTGTGTAGAACTTGCATATTTATTTGTGAATCTGTGAATGAAGATAAGCATTACAAGATTATACCGCTTATCGATATTGTTGTGCTTGAATTGATGGTGGTTGTGATATGTTATTGTTATGTGTAAAACCCTTGGACTACACCACACACATAAATATGGATTTCACGAAGAAATTGGTTAAGTCATAGATATTTTTGAATTTAATATTATTTTATTCAAATGGTGAAAAGTTTAAAAGTTGAATTTTTAGTCCAAATGGTTTTGGAAATGGAATTGAGTTGAATATGAAAAGCTTTTAAGAAGGAAGTTTTGAAATTTGAAATTTAGTTTGAATATAATATATCTTGTTTAAATTTTGAAATTATTTTGGAAATTATTGTTTGAAAGGGTTATACAAGTTATACAATACACACACACACACATGTGGATTTTAAACCATTTTGAAGTATACTAAATAAATTATTTAGGGAATTTAAATTTAATTCAAATAGAACTCGCCGAGTATACAACAGTTCGCTGATTTTACAATGTATAATTTGAAAGGTTATAACTTGAGAAAATTTAATCGCATTTTCCTAAAATAAAATGCATTTGTTTTCATATAATATGGCTTTCACATAAAGAAATAATTTCCAGTTTTGTTGAAAGGATTTCGAGTTATGGGTGAATCAAATTGGAAATAGTTTTGAAAGCTATGAATGAATCTTTGTTAAAAAGTGGGTGAACCTATTTTCAAATTGAAGTGAATTTTAAAGGTAAATCTTTTGTTTAAAAGGTTTAAAGGTGAATCTTTTATTTAAAAGATTAAAAGGTGAATCTTTTATT
The DNA here is from genome assembly GCA_030765085.1 of Allium cepa. NCBI lineage: Eukaryota > Viridiplantae > Streptophyta > Magnoliopsida > Asparagales > Amaryllidaceae > Allium > Allium cepa. The sequence goes on from CM060943.1 coordinate 252,713,018, forward strand.
TAAAAGATTAAAAGGTGATCTTTTGTTTAAATGATTAAAAGTGGAAATTTGTTTAAACCATTCAAAAGGAGAGGTTTTGGGCTAAAAGTTATGACTTAACTAAGATCCTAACATGTCCATTTGATTTTAAAATAAGCGCTCATTATTCGGTTTAGCCGGGAGAGGACTTTATGTCATAAAATTCATTCCCAATAGTGATATGAAGAAATGGATAGCATTTGAAGAAGGTGGTGAAGACCGGGTATTTTCGAGAACGGTAGGATTACCTATCGAATGACTCTGCACCGAGTTTTCTATAAGTTCAGTATGATAGGGGTTCTCGCTTCGGGTTTGGTGGCGAGCAGGAGACTCTTACCCCTACATGTCCCCGGGGAGGGGTTGGCTAACTAGGTTGGTTGAGAGTCGAAAGGCTGGCTGTAAAAGAAAGTTTGGGGTACCAATATATGCCACGACGGGTCGTTACGTGGCCGCTGTCGTAGACCGTCACATTTGGTATCAGAGCTTAAGGTTGAGTAATAACTTTAGCTTAAGAGTATAACACATTAGGTGACTCATTAGAGATAGGGTTACAAATACCCTAGAATGAGTATCCCTAGGATATTTCGTCCGTATGCCTCAGTAAATTCTCTTACTATCCACTGATAGTGAGTATGAGTGCAGGAAGAGGATGAGGTAGGGGACAGGGAAGTACCACTACAAATGGTCAATACCCTATAATAACAAGGAACAATTTTTTCCTTAATCTTCCTTTGATCATCATCCAATTTCAATTCTTTGATGGCTTACTAGCAGCTACAAGAAGAAGCTTTGATGTGGTGGTGCCCCTATGAATCTTTATTTACATTATAGAAAGTTCTTGATTCGTATTCTCTTCATCAGTTTCCTATCAGCTTTTCGTTTTTTAACTTTAATGAATTTGAAATTTTATTTGAAAATAAACTAGTTAACAAAATATGGATCTAAATCAGATTGTATCAATAGGAAAATTTCGGTCAAAATTAAACTTGAGAATTTTGTAAGTCCGAAGATGGACAAGCTAGTGTATGTTTTGGAGTATTCCGACCTGAGTTGAGAATCTATTTGTCTATTCTTTGGGTCCGAATTTATTCTGCTAATGGTTAGTTATTCCTTCGGACTAACCAATGCCCATGCATATTTCGTAGACCGGATGACCAGAGTATTTCATAAAGTTTTGAATAAATTCGATCTCGTATTTATTAACGATATTCTGATTCGGTAAGCCAAATATAGAATAAATATTTCAATTTGATCTGATAAATCAATTCTCTATCTTTTCATCCGTTCTTTGTTTGTCTCCCTGTCCAGCAAATTTCGAGGCTGAAATTTTCTTAAGAGGGGAATCTGTAACGATCCCGGTTTTGAGTCAAATTTAATTTGATAATTAATATAAAATTTTGGATTAAATTGTGAATTTATTTGAAAACTTTTAAATTAAATAAGATATGTACCTGTTATTTATATACATAGATTATAATTTGAATTTTGAATTTGAAATTTTCCAAAACAAATAATATATGTTGTTTATTTATATATATGTATAAAATTGATTTTAAATTGAATTTTGAATTTGAAACTTAAAAATAAATTTTTTAGAAAATAAATTGAATTTAAATACTCTATATTTTAAGATTAATAAAAAAATTCTAATTATAATATATATATGTAATATATATTTTGGAAGTTATGATTTAAATTTAATATGATAAATTTTAAAATATATATATATATATATATATATTTTAAAGTTAAAATCTATATTTTAAGAAACTTATATATATAATATGTGTGTTTATTTATTTATGTATAATTTGTTCAAAAAATTAATTTTCTTAGGAATATATAAAAGAAAATGCATTAATTAAATATTAGAAATTGTATTAATAAAAAAATCATAATACATATTTGAACATTAAAAGACAAGTGTAGGCATCTTAACATAAAATTGAACAAGTGTTAAAATATTAAAATATCATTCAACAAATGTAAGTAATTTACAACATAAAAGTACAAGTGTCACCTTTATTTTATTTTAAAAGAAAATTATTAATAAAAAGAATTACAAGATTATATATATCTACACTTTTACTCTTTCATACATTTCAGTTTTTCAAACCAGGGAACTAAAAACACAAAGTAAATCAAACTAAAATACAAACCAGAAAAACAGAAAGCATCTCAAACAAAATCAAACAAGCTAACAATTCAAAGCTCAACTCAATATACAAAGCAAGATTCAAGTTGCTATTTCAGATTGAATCAATATACATCAAAAAAAAATTCAACTAAAACAATCAAGTTCAGATCAACATCAGAACAGTTTCCAGGTTTAAAGATTTAAACCTGTTCTCTTTTCAAAAAATCAAAACATGTTCAAGTCTTCAACCAAACTGAAAATCCAAGAGCAGGTCAAAAGTACATCAAGTAGCAGATCAAACAAGCTTCTTTTCAACTGAGCTAAAGATAAGAAAACAAGCAAGTTCAACTCAACTTCAACAATCAGGTTCCAGATCAAAAATCAAAAGCATGCTCTATGTTCTCTGTTTTGCAAGCAGGTGAGCAAACTCATTGAATTTGCCTGTATGTCTTGATGTGTGTGGTTGATGCTTGAACATGTTATGAAAATGTTGTTTGACTTGTTAAATATACTTGCATGTTGTGTGTGTGTGTGTGTATGTATATGGGTGTGCATGACTGGAAATCAGTCAAAGTTGTCTTTGCTTTGCCTACAGGCTTTCAAAAACCTGTTCAAAAGTTGAAAACTCATCCTCCAATTCATTTTAGGCCTTGAGATCTGAAAAAAAAATGTATATATCATCAAAATCTATGTTTTAAAAAATTTCTTCAAACAAATTTGTTAGAGTTTTTCTAGAAAATCAAAATTTACAGTGAAACTCAAATGCATGTCAAAAATCCAAGTATATTAATTTCTTGAATCGATTATATAATATGATTTACTTTCGGAAATAATAATTTTTAAAAACAAAATCATAATTTTTAGTTTAGTAAATCACGATAATTTGTGAGTTGAACGTGAAATGGATTTTTGGCAACTTACGACGATCAGAAAGGAGACGGGTCTCAGGGTTGCTTCTGGAGTTGCCTGGGTGGTTGTCAAGATAGGGAAAAATAATCGAAGATTTTTCGATCATTATGGCGACGGCGCGATGAAATTTTATGGTTTAAACCCATGTTTTAGTCGTGGTCGGATATTATGTTGCTGCCATTTCGTCAGGGAGCCAGAGTTGATTGCACCAGTGGCAATCGAAACAAGGGAAGTAGGCGGAGCTCTGGCCGGGGTTGCATGGCCTCTAGTGGTCGAGATCGTCGGAGCTAGGCATTTTCGTTGAGGAGGTTTCGGGTTACAGGATGTGTTGGGTAGCTCGATGTCGAGTTCATGGTTGTTGAAACGATCTGGGTGGTTGGGTGAGTGAGGGTGGTCGTCAACGATGTGTTGGTGGTCGCGGCTCTATTCGAAGGTGACCAGATGATCGGTGCATGTGCACCTGTGCACATTTGTGCCTGGTTGATCGAGTTGATTGGGAAAGAGTGTGAAAGCTCGAAGAAGGACTCAGGGAAAACGAGAATGGTCTAGGGATTGTTATCAGGTGATCGTGAGCATGTTAACAAGTATAAAAATTTAAATTAAAAACAAGTTAAAAAAAAGGAAAATGAGTCGGGGATAAGCTTGGGGGTTTGGTATTTGGCTCCGGTTGATATCCGGAGTCATCTCGGGTTTATGATTTCACATTTTTTATATTTTCAAGATTAAACAAATTTTAGAAGTTAATCAAGTTTTAACAAATTTTGTTAAACTAATTATTTTATACAATATGTGTTTATTTGTAGATTAATTAATGGTTTTTAATTTAAATTGTCTTAATTAATCAAGTTTGAAATATTTTTAAATATATGTGTGTGCTTTCATAAATTAATTCTTAAGCCGGTTTTTAAATAAGAAATTAAATAGCTTAATTAAGAAATGAATTAAAAAGATAAAGATGTTTTTAGTTAACTGTGAAGACCCGCAAATCCGTACTCCTTGAATATACACTAATCTCCCTTGATTAATTCAAGATGAACAGAAATACGAATGCTCAATGTTTAAGAAAAAGAAAAAGGCAGAAGAAGAGAGAAAAAGATAGAAAATAGAGAGAAAAGAAAATAGAACGGAATAGAAAAACAACAGAACAATAACAGAATCTCACAATTCGCAGCGGAACAACATCAAATAAATAAATGAATAATATTTAAACAAAGAACTATATCAGTTATTACATTACATTACATTTCATTACATCAGAGTGTACAACAACAAACAACAATCAAACAGCGGAAAAGAAATACTATATGAACTAATAATACGCCATGCCATCCAGCTTGCCTCCAGCAACTCCAGAATATCCTGATAAACCTGAACTCTTGACTGCCCGTGTGGAAATTGGTGGGCACCCAGAGTTTAGGAAGGGAAACAATAAACTCCGAGTCAGTCATGTGACTGGTGTGGGAACTCAAAACAGTTTATTTATCTTTAAAATCAAAATAGAGGAATATTTTTAAAGTCAATTCGCAATGCTTTTAAAAATGAGACTACCATAAGGCCTCACGCACACACACACAATGCAAACGCAAAATCGGAGGAGATTTCTCCTTATGATAGTCAAAGATGCTTGATACGCATTTAAAAGAACATTTAATATTATTACTAGTGCATAGTGTAGGAAAAAATTCATTTCGAAAATAGAATATAAATCTTAGCCAACATAGACATTTCGAACTATGCCTACTATAGCTACCATCTAAACAGTGGTGACCACCATAAGTAAATGGCAGGTTCTACAACTAATACCGTACAAGGTTTCGTATTGGGAATTGGATTTCCAACGAATGATCAGGCCAAGGAACTTCCCATTGCCACATGAGAATGCCTCTGGAAGGACATCCCCGAGAAACAAACTGGATCTCTACCAACACAAGGCCGGGTTACCCCTAACTGAGTAACAACTGACCGAGTATGCCATCCCCCGGTCCTTTGGGACCTTTAACCGAGCGCTCGTAATCAATTCACACAATCATAAAGTGTTTTCAACATGAGTAAGTATCTGGGCTCCATACCATGATACCACCCTTTTCCAGAAGGAAATGCACATACCCTAAAGGGAGCTACCCCTCATAACCTTGCCGCATCTTTCCTGTTTTGACCATTCCGGGGTGTGAGGCTCGACGAAGTCTCGTCCACAAAAAAGTACTTTATACTAAAGCCATGCTTTGGGTCAACAAATGATCATAGAAATGATCACCGGGATAGACGATCAAATAAATGATCCTATCACAAATAATCAACACAATGATCATTTCACAGCAACACTCAGCATGTCACATTACCAAATTGGGAATATATCGCTGATAACATTCAACTACATAACCTCTGAGCTCGTACGTCTCAGAGAAGGGTGTTAAGCTAAAAGAATAAATTCTCTGCCACCAACAGAAATATATTTGAAAGAAATCTGCTTTATATCTCATCTGTAACGTCAGACATACAATCCATACAAGTCTTTTCCGGGCTCGAACAGAACCGAAGGCACTTACAAAGAAGTCCTTGCAATCCGGATATCCACAATCCTGATCGGATTTCCCATCACATATGGAGAACTCTATACCGTAGCTACTCGGTGCAGAGTCAATCGACAGGTCATCCTATCGCTCTCGCAAATGCCGGGTCTTCAACACCGGTCTTCAATGCTATCCATTACGTCGTATCACTATTCGGAATGGGTAATCCGAATAACGAGCGCAATAATTTAAAAATAAGTGTAGCATTCAAATTCAGCAAATCACAACAAATACCTTTCAAAGGTAAATATTGATAGTCGGTTATTGAACTATCAATGGATTTGCACACATCACCAGATTCCAAATAATTTTCCAAATTATTTATTTCCCAAAAATATCTTTACTATATGTATAATTTTCACACTTCACAAATAAATCAATATTTATTTTTAAATGAATTCCACTTTCTTTTATAAATTCCTTAGTGAATTTATATTTCACAATATCTACTGATATCCGATTTCAGTTATTCATTTCAATTTATCTTCAAAAAGATAAATTCTCTAATATTCACTTTATATTGGAAAACATTTCCATACTTACTTATTAAGTAATTCTCAATCCATTTATTTTCAACACTTGGAAAATATTCAATATACTTCAATCGAAATTAAGTATATATTTCATTCTTTAAGGAAATCATTCTCCTAAACATATTTATATGGGCCAAAACGAATGTTGCGTAAAACATCGTTACGACAACCCAAAATCACTAGTATAGGGATTCGAAATTAAAATAGATATATAAATCCCAATACTATACAAAACATTTCCTTTCGAAAATCATTTACTATAACAACAGTGTTATAGTCCACCATTTCCTTCTATTTCTCGAAAACGTCTATTTCAACAATAAATGTTGAAATCTATGGTTTCGAATCTCAACACATTTTTAAACATCGTTGACTTGTTTTAAATTCTATTTAAAATATCACATTCTAAACATTTTCTTTAACATGTTATTCACTATTCAAAAACGTGAATATACTTCGTTAACAATTTCATCATTTCTATATATTTCATTTTAAAGGATTATCCACTATTCAAAAACGTGAATATAACTCCATAAATAAGTTATAACAATTTTCTTATCAAAATAAGTCGTTTGCGGATTTATAAAACAACGTTTATAAATTCCTTTTCTATTTATTTTATAACAACTTCCTTTTATAAATTCCTTTATTAACCTATTCAATTTATAACTCAATTATAAAACAAAAGTTCATGTTATAAGTTAAATACTTAGAATTTATTTGTTTGCACAATCGTTCCTTTAAACTTCATAATTATAAATCTTATAACTTATAAGATTCAATTATTTATCCAAATCTATTCTTTCAATAACTTTATAAATTTTATAAACCTACTGCTTATAAAATTCCATTTATAACTTCACCGTTTATAATTCTATAAATTTCATTCATTTATGAAATCCATTCATAATTCATTCTAACACTTATAAAAACTCGTTTTATAATTCAAATATTTTCATTTATAAATTATCAATTTTATAAATCTTTTATATAAATTAATTTATATTATTATTTTAAAACATCTTTAATCCCCTTTATAATTTCACCATTTTGATTTATAAAACAATCAAATTTATAAATCCTATATTTAAACTTTTATAATAAATTCAAAAATCCCGATTAAACTATTTTAAAAAAAATCATTAGCCTCATATTTTCAAAAATCAACCTTTTACTATATTTCTCAAAAATTCATAATCTTTATAACATTAAAAATTATAACGTTATTTATTTAAAATGAATCAATTCCAAAAATATTTTATAAACGTATACTTTCAAAAATCACTTTGAAATCGTTTTAAAATTCCAAAATTTGGTCCAATGATGCTACATACCAAATAGCCAATCACGACAACAACAATATCATATATCGATATGATAATCCATCAAATATCAAAATATCTGAATTCAAATAAATACTGTTGAGGAATCCAGTTGGATCCCTCCAACCTGTTTTCCTGCATCCACAAACATTAGCACAATACCAATTCCGCTCCAGTACGGAATTATCGCGGTATATGGGATTTAAAATATTATCCGCTTAATAACGGCGCAATAGTGTCTCATCCGCTAAAAAAATGCGGGAAATCAATCACTCCAATATATACATATGCCAATATATATATATATATATTGCTATTATATATAATACCAATTTCATTGTTTATGAAATATTCGCGGTATATGTTTTTAATAAATAACATCCGCTTACTAACGGCGCATAATGTCTATTTTAACCATCAATAGATAACAATCATCATTCAAACATGCATTCAAATATTTTAAATCTAACTATTTAAAATAAAAATCGAAACTATTCGATTGAGTGAGAAGTTCTCACCATGATTTCAATTTCGCTTTAGCGATTTATTTCGAATAAAATTAAACGGACGTTTAATTTTACCCAAAATTCTCACTAACTCCAAACGACTCCAATCTATCTCCATCGCGTAGTGCTCGTCCATACGATTCCAACGCAACTGGTTTTGCACGTTTTCAACCTCGTATGAAAAAGATATGCATTTTACAAGTCTTATACGAATTTTATATAAATAATTACAACATAATTTTTAAATTTTTAAACCTAAGAGAATCTAGGCCCTTGAATCTAAACCCCTTGCATCAGAACTGTGCGCCCTTCATCTTCTCACGCGCATGAAAGAAGCTCCCTGGAACATGAACGCAACCAAGAACCCATTCATCAAAACTAGGGTTCCACTTTGCAACCACCTCGCTCGACGAAACTTCATCGAACCACCTCCATTCGAACGCCCTTCGCAAGAGCCACGTTCGGCCTCCATCTTGGTGAACTCGGCTGCCATATGAGCCTTGAAATGCGCGTGCAACTTCAGGTCTTTGAGCTCCAATTGCCATCAATCCGTAGCGTATTTTCCGATCATAGCCGTTGGATTTATAGAACGTGTCGTGCTCTACAAGATTGTAGTTGGGGGTTTCTGACGATTGTTGATGGATTGAGAGATCGGAGGGGAAGAAGATGAACAAATTTCGGCCTTTCATTTGTTGGTGGCGGCTGCAGTTTATTAGGGTTTAGTTTTATTTATTTTTTTATTTGTGAATGGAGATGGTCTATTTATAGGAAATTTCGAACACTATTCACCCGAGAATTCCGAACTCCGATTCACGTGCCGTAACCAGCGTTTCTAGGGTTTACCCCGCGTTCTGGACATAATGGAACAGGTTTCGGAAGCTAATTCGGTCATCTGTGCGAGTTATGGCAATAAATGTTCAATTTAAAATTAAACCGATTAAACGATTTTCTAGGCGTTTTAGCTTGCACCGGACAAACGGTAAATCCAATTGACACGAAATTTTAAACCTTACAATAATATCACATTACGGATCCGATGAAATTGGTTTCGTCGAAATCCGAGACTTTTTGAAAAATGACTATTTTAACTCGCCAAATTAATATAAAAACAATTTCGATGCGTTTCGAGCTGCCACGATCAAACGATAACTCCGATTGCTACGAAAGTTGAAATCCGGTAATAACTAACTATTACGGATCCAGTGGAACTGGTCTCGTCCAATTCTGAGACTATTCAAAAATTGGCTAATTTCACTAGTCGATTTAATATTAAAATATTCAATTTTCACAAATTAACTCTTAATTCGATTTTAAAAGTTCTAAAATATCATTCTAACTTCAATATGATAAAATAATTAACTCTTAATTCGATTTTAAAAGTTCTAAAATATCATTCTAACTTCAATATTATAAAATAAAATTTTACAAATCATTTTCAATCATATTTAACCCAATTTTCAATTATTTCCATAATTTAACATATTAAATTATCGATTTAATTATTCAACTAAATCCAATTATTCGAAATAAAATTTATTCGACTTATAAATTTCACTTATTAATATTTAAAATTAATTAAATATTCAAATTTTAATTACTAAAAATCCTGGGTCTTTACAATCTTCCCCCCTTAAAAGAATTTCGTTCTCGAAATTACCAAGTAAGAAAAGTTATAGAATCTATTAATTTTCCCAAAATCCATAGTCAAACTTCTTGCAATCTTTACTAAGTTTTCAAATCATACTTAGTTATCTTTTCAAAAACAAACTACTATTGTTTAACTTTCAATTCCAAATTAAAGTTAAAGTTTTCAAAATTTTCCAATTTTCTCAAATTTTTTCTAACGCCTTAAATTTTCGGAAAAATTTGCCATAGTCTCCTTTGCGCGGCTCGATCCGAAAAAAAAATGACAGTATATATATCACAAATATACATCTCATCAAGTAATGAGGCATCCCGCAGGGAAAAAAGTATAAAAGTACGGTATGTAATCCGAGATATGTACCTTATATTTTATTAGCAAGCATATACGACTAATATAGCGCGAAAGCGAGCTCCAAATGCGAAGCAAACGCGATCCGCACCTACTAAACACTCAACAAACAACATGAGAACATGCACATATGAAAATAGTATCGATATACAACATATAGCAACATAATAACTATATATGCCAACATAGCAAATGCAACAAAAACAAAAAATGCAAACATCAACCAACTATCATCCAACAAATTCAATTTTCACAAATCCATTTAATTACAAAAGTTGAATTTCATTTATATAACTCAAGTTCACATTCATCACTTAACTTTATTAATTTACTTTGATACCGAAATCAACTTAATTCAACATTTCTTAAGTTATACTTCATTTTACAACATCATTTGGTTTTACTTCTCATATATATAAGTTTATTTCACAATTGTAAATCACTTTAATTATAATTCAATTCTTATAATTCATTTGCTTATACAATTATTCTTTTATTTAGATTATTCAAACAACTAAACTATCAACAATCTACTTATATACACTTTAATAATTCTGAAAAATTATTTCTTTATATATAAAAATATAATCAAGGTAAAATTATTTCATTTACCCAATTTAAAACAATACTGTGTCGAATTGTTGTATTCAAATGTTTATAAACCCCTTCGGCATAGTTGTCGAGACCGTGCTGACGAAGGTTCATATGCCACTCCATAAACCAATCATCACAATATAAAACAATTTTATATATTCACTAACAAATACGCTCTCATAGCTATTATTACACTCAAACTCATTCTAGAGTACTACTGACTCTATCTCTAATGAGTAATACCCAACAGAACCATGGTTGTCGCTTAACCATATGCTCTGATATCACCTGTGAAGACCCGCAAATCCGTACTCCTTGAATATACACTAATCTCCCTTGATTAATTCAAGATGAACAAGAATACGAATGCTCAATGTTTAAGAAAAAGAAAAAGACATAAGAAGAGAGAAAAAGATAGAAAATAGAGAGAAAAGAAAATAGAACGGAATAGAAAAACAACAGAACAATAACAGAATCTCACAATTCGCAGCGGAACAACATAAAATAAATAAATGAATAATCTTTAAACAAAGAACTATATCAGTTATTACATTACATTACATTTCATTACATCAGAGTGTACAACAACAAACAACAATCAAACAGCGGAAAAGAAATACTATATGAACTAATAATACGCCATGCCATCCAGCTTGCCTCCAGCAACTCCAGAATATCCTGATAACCCTGAACTCTTGACTGCCCGTGTGGAAATTGGTGGGCACCCAGAGTTTAGGAAGGGAAACAATAAACTCCGAGTCAGTCATGTGACTGGTGTAGGAACTCAAAACAGTTTATTTATCTTTAAAATCAAAATAGAGGAATATTTTTAAAGTCAATTCGCAATGCTTTTAAAAATGAGACTACCATAAGGCCTCCCGCACAAACACACACAATGCAAATGCAGAATCGGAGGAGATTTCTCCTTATGATAGTCAAAGATGCTTGATACGCATTTAAAAGAACATTTAATATTATTACTAGTGCATAGTGTAGGAAAAAATTCATTTCGAAAATAGAATATAAATCTTAGCCAACATAGACATTTCGAACTATGCCTACTATAGCTACCATCTAAACAGTGGTGACCACCATAAGTAAATGGCAGGTTCTACAACTAATACCGTACAAGGTTTCGTATTGGGAATTGGATTTCCAACGAATGATCAGGCCAAGGAACTTCCCATTGCCACATGAGAATGCCTCTGGAAGGACATCCTCGAGAACCAAACCGGATCTCTACCAACACAAGGCCGAGTTACCCCTAACTGAGTAACAACTGACCGAGTATGCCATCCCCCGGTCCTTTGGGACCTTTAACCGAGCGCTCGTAATCAATTCACACAATCATAAAGTGTTTTCAACATGAATAAGTATCTGGGCTCCATACCATGATACCACCCTTTTCCAGAAGGAAATGCACATACCCTAAAGGGAGCTACCCCTCATAACCTTGCCGCATCTTTCCTGTTTTGGCCATTCCGGGGTGTGAGGCTCGACGAAGTCTCGTCCATAAAAAAATACTTTATACAAAAGCCATGCTTTGGGTCAACAAATGATCATAGAAATGATCACCGGGATAGAGGATCAAATAAATGATCCTATCACAAATAATCAACACAATGATCATTTCACAGCAACACTCAGCATGTCACATTACCAAATTGGGAATATATCGCTGATAACATTCAACTACATAACCTCTGAGCTCGTACGTCTCAGGGAAGGGTGTTAAGCTAAAAGAATAAATTCTCCGCCACCAACAGAAATATATTTGAAAGAAATCTGCTTTATATCTCAATCTGTAACGTCAGACATACAATCCATACAAGTCTGTTCCAGGCTCGAACAGAACCGAAGGCACTTACAAAGAAGTCCTTGCAATCCGGATATCCACAATCCTGATCGGATTTCCCATCACATATGGAGAACTCTATACCGTAGCTACTCGGTGCAGAGTCAATCGACAGGTCATCCTATCGCTCTCGCAAATACCGGGTCTTCAACACCGGTCTTCAATGCTATCCATTACGTCGTATCACTATTCGGAATGGGTAATCCGAATAACGAGCGCAATAATTTAAAAATAAGTGTAGCATTCAAATTCAGCAAATCACAACAAATACCTTTCAAAGGTAAATATTGATAGTCGATTATTGAACTATCAATGGATATGCACACATCACCAGATTCCAAATAATTTTCCAAATTATTTATTTCCCAAAAATATCTTTACTAGATATATAATTTTCACACTTCAAAAATAAATCAATATTTATTTTTAAACGAATTCCACTTCCTTTTATAAATTCCTTAGTGAATTTATATTTCACAATATCTACTGATATCCGATTTCAGTTATTCATTTCAATTTATCTTCAAAAAGATAAATTCTCTAATATTCACTTTATATTGGAAAACATTTCCATACTTACTTATTAAGTAATTCTCAATCCATTTATTTTCAACACTTGGAAAATATTCAATATACTTCAATCGAAATTAAGTATATATTTCATTCTTTAAGGAAATCATTCTCCTAAACATATTTATTTGGGCCAAAACGAATGTTGCGTAAAACATCGTTATGACAACCCAAAATCACTAGTATAGGGATTCGAAATTAAAATAGATATATAAATCCCAATACTATACAAAACATTTCCTTTCGGAAATCATTTACTATAACAACAGTGTTATAGTCCACCATTTCCTTCTATTTCTCGAAAACGTCTATTTCAACAATAAATGTTGAAATCTATGGTTTCGAATCTCAACACATTTTTAAACATCGTTGACTTGTTTTAAATTCTATTTAAAATATCACATTCTAAACATTTTCTTTAACATGTTATTCACTATTCAAAAACGTGAATATACTTCGTTAACAATTTCATCATTTCTATACATTTCATTTTAAAGAATTATTCACTATTCAAAAACGTGAATATAACTCCATAAATAAGTTATAACAATTTTCTTATCAAAATAAGTCGTTTGCGGATTTATAAAACAACGTTTATAAATTCCTTTTCTATTTATTTTATAACAACTTCCTTTTATAAATTCCTTTATTAACCTATTCAATTTATAACTCAATTATAAAACAAAAGTTCATGTTATAAGTTAAATACTTAGAATTTATTTGTTTGCACAATCGTTCCTTTAAACTTCATAATTATAAATCTTATAACTTATAAGATTCAATTATTTATCCAAATCTATTCTTTCAATAACTTTATAAATTTTATAAACCTACTACTTATAAAATTCCATTTATAACTTCACCGTTTATAATTCTATAAATTTCATTCATTTATGAAATCCATTCATAATTCATTCTAACACTTATAAAAACTCGTTTTATAATTCAAATATTTTCATTTATAAATTATCAATTTTATAAATCTTTTATATAAATCAATTTATATTATTATTTTAAAACATCTTTAATCCCCTTTATAATTTCACCATTTTGATTTATAAAACAATCAAATTTATAAATCCTATATTTAAACTTTTATAATAAATTCAAAAATCTCGATTAAACTATTTTAAAAAAAATCATTAGCCTCATATTTTCAAAAATCAACCTTTTACTATATTTCTCAAAAATTCATAATCTTTATAACATTAAAAATTATAACGTTATTTATTTAAAATGAATCAATTCCAAAAATATTTTATAAACGTATACTTTCAAAAATCACTTTGAAATCGTTTTAAAATTCCAAAATTTGGTCCAATGATGCTACATACCAAATAGCCAATCACGACAACAACGATATCATATATCGATATGATAATCCATCAAATATCAAAATATCTGAATTCAAATAAATACTGTTGAGGAATCCAGTTGGATCCCTCCAATCTGTTTTCATGCATCCACAAACATTAGCACAATACCAATTCCTCTCCAGTACGGAATTATCGCGGTATATGGGATTTAAAATATTATCCGCTTAATAACGGCGCAATAGGGTCTCATCCGCTAAAAAAATGCGAGAAATCAATCACTCCAATATATACATATGCCAATATATATATATATATTGCTATTATATATAATACCAATTTCACTGTTTATGAAATATTCGCGGTATATGTTTTTAATAAATAACATTCGCTTACTAACGGTGCATAATGTCTATTTTAACAATCAATAGATAACAATCATCATTCAAACATGCATTCAAATATTTTAAATCAAACTGTTTAAAATAAAAATCGAAACTATTCGATTGAGTGAGAAGTTCTCACCTTCATTTCAATTTCGCTTTAGCGATTTATTTCGAATAAAATTTTACCCAAAATTCTCACTAACTCCAAACGACTCCAATCCAACTCCATCGCGTAGTGCTCGTCCATACGATTCCAACACAACTGGTTTCGCGCGTTTTCAACCTCGTATGAAAAAGATATGCATTTTACAAGTTTTATACGAATTTTATATAAATAATTACAACATAATTTTTAAATTTTTAAACCTAAGAGAATCTGGGCCCTTGGATCTAAACCCCTTGCATCAGAACCGTGCGCCCTTCATCTTCTCACGCGCACGAAAGAAGCTCCCTGGAACATGAACGCAACCAAGAACCCATTCATCAAAACTAGGGTTCCACTTTGCAACCACCTCGCTCGACGAAACTTCATCAAACCACCTCCATTCGAACGCCCTTCGCAAGAGCCACGTTCGGCCTCCATCTTGGTGAACTCGGCTGCCATATGAGCCTCGAAATGCGCGCGCAACTTCAGTTCTTTGAGCTCCAATTACCATCAATCCGTAGCGTATTTTTCGATCATAGCCGTTGGATTTATAGAACGTGTTGTGCTCTACAAGATTGTAGTTGGGGGTTTCTGACGATTGTTGATGGATTGAGAGATCGGAGGGGAAGAAGATGAAAAAATTTTGGCCTTTCATTTGTTGGTGGCGGCTGCAGTTTATTAGGGTTTAGTTTTATTTTTATTTTTTATTTGTGAATGGAGATGGTCTATTTATAGGAAATTTCGAACACTATTCACCCGAGAATTCCGAACTCCGATTCACACGCCGTAACCAGCGTTTCTAGGGTTTACCCCGCATTCCGGATACAATGGAATAGGTTTCGGAAGCTAATTCGGTCATCTCTGCGAGTTATGGCAATAAACGTTCAATTTAAAATTAAACCGATTAAACGATTTTCTAGGCGTTTTAGCTTGCATCGGACAAACGGTAAATCCAATTGACACGAAATTTTAAACCTTACAATAATATCACATTACGGATCCGATGAAACTTGTTTTGTCGAAATCTGAGACTTTTTGAAAAATGACTATTTTAACTCGCCAAATTAATATAAAAACAATTTCGATGCGTTTCGAGCTGCCACGATCAAACGATAACTCCGATTGCTACGAAAATTGAAATCCGGTAATAACTAACTATTACGGATCCAATGGAACCGGTCTCGTCCAATTCTGAGACTATTCAAAAATTGGCTAATTTCACTAGTCGATTTAATATTAAAATATTCAATTTTCACAAATTAACTCTTAATTCGATTTTAAAAGTTCTAAAATATCATTCTAACTTCAATATGATAAAATAATTAACTCTTAATTCGATTTTAAAAGTTCTAAAATATCATTCTAACTTCAATATGATAAAATAAAATTTTACAAATCATTTTCAATCATATTTAACCCAATTTTCAATTATTTCCATAATTTAACATATTAAATTATCGATTTAATTATTCAACTAAATCCAATTATTCGAAATAAAATTTATTCGACTTATAAATTTCACTTATTAATATTTAAAATTAATTAAATATTCAAATTTTAATTACTAAAAATCCTGGGTCGTTACATTAACTTAAAAATCTAAGTAAATTTATGGATTAATAATAATTTTGTTTCAAAGACTAAAGGTTTAAGAATCAAATGTTTTTAAAGTTAATTGGTTGATAATTACTTTGTGTAATTAAATTGAAACTAATTACTTTATGTAATTGCTTTAAAAGCTAATTACTTTATATAGTTAAATTAAAGCTATTTACTTTGTGTAGTTAATTTAAGGCTGATTAATTACTGTGATTAAATTAAAGAATAATTAATGTAATTAATTAAAGGATTTATAAATTAAGTTAATTAATTGCTTAAAGATAATTACTTAATGAAGGTAATTAAGAATAATTGATTAATAATTAAAGGTTGATTAATCAAGTGATTAAGCAATAATAAATTAAAGGATAATTAATTTAAGTGATTAATTAATTAAGGTTATTAATTTGGGAATAATTAATTAATTTAAAGGTTAATTAATTGATGAAAGTGATTAAGGGATGATTTATTAATTAAGGGTTAATTAATTAATGTAATTAATTGAGGATAATTAATTAAAGAATAATTAAATGATTAAAGGTTAATTATTTAATAATCAAAGGTTGGTTGATTTATTAATTGAGATTGATTAACTAATAATTAAAGGTTGATTAATTTATTATTAAAGGTTAATTAATAAAGATTAAAGGACAATTAATTAAATGGTTTGTAATTAATTGATGTTAATTAACCATGATTAGTAATTTATTCATAAGTAATTAATCTGGTTTAAAATTAATCAGGTGATTTGTTGATCTTACTTATGGATGTTTGGATTGTATGGAATGCTTCGAATTGTTTGATATCCTTGATGTGTGATGTTCTGTGATATGATTGAGCTGTGAACTGTGATTTATTTATCTGTGTAGAACTTACATATTTATTTGTGAATCTGTTAATGAAGATAAGCATTATAGGATTATACCGCTTATCGATATTGTTGTGCTTGAATTGATGGTGGTTGTGATATGTTATTGTTATGTGTAAAACTCTTCGACTACACTACACACATAAATATGGATTTCATCAGGAAATTGGTTAAATCATGGATATTTTTGAATTTAATATTATTTTATTCAAATGGTGAAAAGTTTAAAAGTTGAATTTTCAGTCCAAATGGTTTTGGAAATGGAATTGAGTTGGATATGAAAAGCTTTTAAAAAGGAAGTTTTGAAATTTGAAATTTAGTTTGAATATAATATATCATGTTTAAGTTTTGAAATTATTTTGGAAATTATTGTTTGAAAGGGTTATACAAGTTATACAATATATATATATACACACATGTGGATTTTAAACCATTTTGAAGTATACTAGATAAATTATTTAGGGAATTTAAATTTAATTCAAATAGAACTCGCCGAGTATACAGCAGATCGCTGATTTTCCAATGTATAATTTGAAAGGTTATAACTTGAGAAAATTTAATCGGATTTTCATAAAATAAAATGCATTTGTTTTCATATGATATGGCTTTCACATAAAGAAATAATTTCCAGTTTTGTTGAAAGGATTTCGAGTTATGGGTGAATCAAATTGGAAATAGTTTTGAAAGCTATGAATGAATCTTTGTTAAAAAGTGGGTGAACCTTGTTTCAAATTGAAGTGAATTTTAAAGGTGAATATTTTGTTTAAAAGATTAAAAGGTGAATCTTTTGTTTAAAAACATTAAAAGGTGAATCTTTTATTTAAGATTAGAAGGTGGATCTTTTGTTTAAAAGATTAAAAGTGGAAATTTGTTTAAACCATTCAAAAGGAAAGGTTTTGGGCTAAAAGTTGTGACTTAACTAAGATCTTAGCATATCCATATGATTTTAAAATAAGCACTCATTATTCGGTTTAGCCGGGAGAGGACTTTATGTCATAAAAGTCATTCCCAATAGTGATACGAAGAAATGGATAGCATTTGAAGACGGTGGTGAAGACCGGGTATTTTCAAGAACGATAGGATTACCCATCGAATGACTCTGCACTGAGTTGCTCCGGTATAGAGATCTCCATATGTGATGGGAAGTCCGATCGGGATTATGAATACCTAGATTTGCAAGGACTTCTTTTGAAGTGCCTTCAGTTCGGTTCAAACCCGGAATTGACTTGTATGGTTGTATGTCTGACATTACACTTTGGGATGTAAAGCTGATCTCTATAAAAGGTTGATTGATTTATTAATTGAGATTGATTAACTAATAATTAAGGTTGCTTAATTTATTATTAAAGGTTAGTTAATAAATGATTAAAGGACAATTAATTAAAATGGTTTGTAATTAA
Organism: Allium cepa; assembly: GCA_030765085.1. Taxonomy (NCBI): domain Eukaryota; kingdom Viridiplantae; phylum Streptophyta; class Magnoliopsida; order Asparagales; family Amaryllidaceae; genus Allium; species Allium cepa. The sequence continues at coordinate 252,731,736 of CM060943.1, forward strand.
TTGATGTTAATTAACCATGATTAGTAATTTATTCATAAGTAATTAATCTGGTTTAAAATTAATCAGGTGATTTGTTGATCTTACTTATGATGTTTGGATTGTATGGAATGCGTTGCATTGTTTGATATCCCTGATGTGTGATGTTCTGTAATATGATTGAGTTGTGAACTATGATTTATTTATTTGTGTAGAATTTACATATTTATCTGTGAATCTTTGAATGAAGATAAGCGTTATAGGATTATACCGCTTATCGATCTTGTTGTGCTTGAATTGATGATGGTTGTGATATGTTATTGTTATGTCTAAAACCCTTGGACTACACGACACACACACAAATATGGATTTCACGAGGAAATTGCTTAAGTCACAAATATTGTGAATTTAATATTGTTTTATTCAAATGGTGAAAAATTTAAAAGTTGAATTTTGAATCCAAATGGTTTTGGAAATGGAATTGAGTTGAATATGAAAAGCTTTTGAAAAGGAAGTTTTGAAATTTGATATTTAGTTTGAATATAATATATCCTGTATAAGTTTTGAAACTATTTTGAAAATTATGGTTTGAAAGGGTTATACAAGTTATAATATATATGGATTTTAAACCATTCTAAAGCATACTAAATAAATTATTTTGGGAATTTAAATTTAATTCAAATAGAACTTGCCGAGTATACAACAGTTCATTGATTTTCCAATGTATACTTTGAAAGGTTATAACTCGAGCAAATTTAATTGGATTTTCCCAAAATAAAAAGCATTTATTTTCAAATGATAATGGCTTTCACATAAAGAAATAATTTCCAGTTTTGTTGAAAGGATTTCAAGTTATGGGTGAATCAAATTGGAGATAGTTTTGAAAGCTATGAATGAATCTTTATTAAAAAGAGGGTGAACCTTGTTTCAAATTGAAGTGAATTTTAAAGGTGAATCTTCTTTTTAAAAGATTAAAAGGTGAATCTTTTGTTTAAAAGATTAAAAGGTGAATTTTTTGTTTAAAAGATTAAAAGGCGGATCTTTTGTTAAAGATTAAAAGTGGAAAAAATTTTAAACCGTTCAAAAGGAAAGGTTTTGGGCTAAAAGTTGTGACTTAACTAAGATCCCAATATATCCATATGCTTTTAAATAAGCGCTCATTATTCGGTTTAGCCGGGAGAGGAGTTTTGTCATAAAACCCATTCCAAATAGTGATACGACGAAATTGATAGCATTTGAAGGTGGTGAAAATCGGGTATTTTTTAGAACGATAGGATTACCTATCGAATGACTCTGCATTGAGTTGCTCCGGTATAGAGATCTCCATATGTGATGGGAAGTCCGATCGGGATTATGAATATTTGGATTTGCAAGGACTTCTTTTGAAGTGCCTTCAGTTCCGTTCAAACCCGGAATGGACTTGTATGGTTGTATGTCTGACATTACACTTTGGGATGTAAAGCTGATCTCTATCAAATACATTTCTGTTGGTGGAGAAGAATTTATTCTCTTAGCTTAACACCCTTCTCTGAGACGTACGAGCTCGGAGGTCATGTAGTTGATGGTTATCAGTGATATACTCCCAATTTTGTAGTGTGGCATGCTGAGTGCTGCTGTTTATTTGTTGATCAAAGCATGGCTTTTGTGACAAGCGTAGCTTTGTGGACGAGACTTCGTCAAACCTCACATCCCAGAAATTGCCGAAACAGGAAGAATGCAGCAAGGTTATGAGGGTTGCGTCCTTTAGTGTATGTGTATTTCCTTCTGGATAAAAAGTGGTATTATGGTATGGAGCCTAGATACTTAACTTATGTTGTTGTTGGAATTTGTTGGTGTTGAGCGCTCAGAAAAGGTCAGTCTAGACCAAGGGATGGCATACTCATGACAGTTAGTTACCTAGTTATAGAGGTAACCCGGCCTTGTGTTGGCAGAGAGCTGGTTAAGTTCTCGGGACGTCCCTCCAAAGGCATACCCATTTGGTGAGGAAGTTCCTTAGCCTGACCATTTGTTGGAAATCCAATCATCCAATACGCGCCCTTTATTGTTTTAGTTGTAGAACCTGCCATCTAACATGGTAGTTATAGTAGGCATACTATAATGGTACGTATGTTGGCTAAGATTAATATTATACTTGCAAATGTTTTCAGCACTATGCACTAATAATAATATCAAAAGGATTTTGCGTATCAAGCATGTTTGACTATCATAAGGAGAAATCTCCTCCAATTTTGCGCTTGCATTGTTTGTGTGCGGGGAGGCCTTATGGTAGTTTCAATTTCCAAAAAGCGTAGCGAATTTCTTCTATTTCTTTTATTCAAGATAAACTGTTTTTGTTTGCGCATACCAGTCTGCTGACTGACTTGGAGTTTATTGTTCCCTTTCTAAACTCTAAGTGCCCACAATTTTTCACACGGGTAGCCTAGAGTCGGGTTTTTAGATAATCAAATAGTAGATGTAGCTTTTGACAATCTTTGGAGTCTTTGGTTTAGCGATCGCATTGTGTTTCAAGTTCAACTTGATGGTGGTTCGAGCTTCTGTTTGGAGCTTTGGAGTATTGGCATTGATGATGTTGTGTTCCGCTGCTATTGCCGTCTTATTCTTTCCGTGGTTGTATCTATCTTTGATATATTGATCATTTCATTTGTATCATTGTTGTATCAATAAAATTATTCTTCTGTTCCACTGTGTTGTTGTCGCCTAATGTTGTTGAAAGCTACGGCGAACTAGACTCAACGATTGAATCTGCGGCATTCGAATACGGGTGATGTATTTCGGTGTCGATTTTTGAAGGCCGAGTCAGGGTCGTTTCAAAGATGGAGCAGTGAAGTGCAAGGGCTAATCGCTACTAATCCTGAGGGTGATTCCAAAATGGATGTAGTAGGAGTAGTGCCTTCGGTTCTATTTGAACCCAGAACGGACTTGTATGGATGAATGCTTTCAGAACATCGTTAAGAGGACGGTGAGCATTCTAAGTGAATGTGTGCTAAAAAGATAATGCTTAACTTCGAGCCTCATCAATAGGGAATGGCTAAAACAGGGGAGGTGCACACAAGGCTAAGTGGCTAGCAACCAATTAAGGTAAGGTCACCACGGTCTAGATGTCCCTTTATTTCGGCTGTGTGGACGGTTGCTGATCCCAACCGTAGGGTGAACTTATTCGGACTATCCAGTATGGAGTAGCTCCAGTCTTTTGATGCAGGGGATCAAGGTGGATCCTCGGTACAGTGATCTAGACCACGTACTGTGACGGGCGGTACCCCAGTAGCCTTGCCATTGCATGGAATCCAATCCCCAATAAGCGCCTATACGGTTTTGATTGTGCCCAACTATGCTGAAACGTGAAATGCAAGCATTTCAGCTAGATTCTATTTTACTTTCTATACACACTATTATAATATCAGACGGATTTGATAAAAATGTTTTGGTTATCATAAGGTAAAAACCCATCATATTTATTTGTGGCGTGGTCTTACGAAATACCTTTGATTTCAAATAATTTGAAAACTTAATAATCCAATTGAGTGTGTTTTCTCGCGCTGGGTTTCCAGACTGACTCGGGTGTTATTTGACTATAATGCTCGGGTCAGACCGAGTATTATAGAGTACAGATTCTGGATGGAGTGCTATGGAGTTCACGAGACAAGCTGGATGGTGAGACGTATCACACGTATTTGATGAACATTCCGATGTGTTGATTAACTACATCGTCAGTTTGTGAGGACAGGTTATGATAGCTGTCGGGTTTCCATACTGACTCGGGTGTTATTTGACTATAATGCTCGGGTCAGACCGAGTATTATAGAGTACAGATTCTGGATGGAGTGCTATGGAGTTCAGGAGACAAGCTGGATGGTGAGACGTATCACACGTATTTGATGAACATTCCGATATGTTGATTAACTACATCGTCATTTTGTGAGGACAGGTTATGATAGCTGTCCAATTGTGTGTTATAAATTTTGTTGTATTCTGATGATGTAATGTATAAACAGATACCTTTTTGTTTTTAAAGATTAGTCATTTATCTATTATATATTCTTTCGCTGCGATTGTGAGATTCTGATATTGTTTCTTCTTCTTCTTCTACCTCTTTCTCCTTTAACCCTAACGGACCGCTTTTCCGGCATTCAATTGTTTGGCATTTATTATAGTGGACATATTAATATCAATTTTTTGGGCGTCGAAAAATCGGGTTGTTACATCGTTTATATATGTTAATTGGTAAACATTTTATCAGTCGTATTAAATGCAAAAATTTATCATGTAGATAATTATAACATTATTTAGCATATGTTCTTACAATATTAGAAAGGCTACATGTGACCATTTCATTTTTCTAATAAGGCGCTCACTAGTCTTTTATGTTTCTCCAAACCCTAAGTTGAAACATAAAAGTCTTACGACATCACTAGTGGGCATTAGGACTCGTCTGTTTTGGTATTCTGACCTTGAGTTTGCTCAAAAAATCATAGCCCTGCAAACGATGGATAACTCCTTATCGGTTGTATCACATACAATTCCAAACATATTTTTCCTTGTCCTAATCTCATTTCGACCTTGAGTTTGCTCAACAAATCGAAAGAGATTATTCACTCGTGCTTGCCACATCGCGATGGCCTAAGTATATTATATGTATCTTGAGTTTGCTCAACAAATACATATAGTTATCTTACCTCGTCTATTCAATATATTAATAATACTACACATAAAATCCCTAGCTTGAGTTTGTTCAGAAACAAAGGAGTATGTAAGTAATTTATTAATATATGTATATATATGGTAGAGGATAACATTATATTAAAGATTCATAATCTTTAGGTGGATTATATTGAGTGATATCGACTTATGGAATAATGTATTTCTTATGAAATACCCTCGTGATTCAAATGTCAAACACATCAGAAATCATGGTCTACGTACATTTACGTATGTATTTATTCGTTAAGTTTATTTGGGTTTCTTTAATATTCAACGTTTACTTTATACACTCATATTATATAAGTTTCACTATTATATAACTTTTATATTTTAATTAACTTATACAATAATATTATGTATAACATTTTATTGATTAACTCTTATTTAAATAATTTTATATAATTAAATCTTTAATTAATTTTAAATTAGTATTTAAATACAGCTTTTATATTGGACATATCAATTATAACCTTTATAGTGTATACTATAACCTTTATACTATAACACTATATCTTATATATGAGTATTTTTATTTAATTAATTAACCTTAAATTAATTTTTTAATTAAACAATTTTAATTAATTAAACAATTTTAATTAATTATATCGATTTCAAATTTTATCTTACATACATGTATACTTATGTTATCTTAACACTTTAAAATAACATAACATATATCAACATATATAATACATGCATATAAGTATTAATTAATTAACTCATTTAATTAATTTATTGTATTAATCTTATTAATAAATTTTGAAATTAATATTTAAACAACTTCAAACATTTTGAAATTTTCATTATCTTTTCAAACAATTTGAAAATTTATGTTATATTATAACCTTTTATAATAAACATGTTTTTGTTTTAATTTAACTTTTGAATTTAAAATCTTTCCTCAATATTCAAGAATATTTTGAAAATTAGTCCAAAGCCCAATTAAAATTGGGCCTTTTCTATCATGGGCAACCTTTGGGCTCACTTTACCTTTCAAGCTAGGTAGATAACCAAGTAGGACAGGATACTTGATTGCCCAATTCCAATCCATGACATCACCTTTCTAGACACCGTACCAAGTGCACAAACTTAATTAGTTAACCCTAAGATGACTAATTTAGACCGCATAGGCTATTGGGTTCAGATACCATTATTGGAATTGGGCCAGCCCGTAGAGAAGGAAATGGGTGAATTTCAAAATTTTCACCATCTTGTATCATTAATGGGCCTATGAAGTCTAAAAGTATTTAGATATTATCTAAATTTTCTTATAAATAAAATCAATATTTTATTTAACTTGGTAAAAGAATTTTTCAAAAGGGTTTGAATATTATATAAATTTATATAAATGAGTGTATGAAATACACCCATGTGTGTAGTAGTTACTTATTAAATAAATATGAGAAAGTAACTTTAGTTTCCTTCTTCAATAGTTATGCAATTAATTAAGAAAGTAAATAACATTAATTGGAGAGAAAGAAACATTGTATTTCTCTATCTCTAATTAAATTTATAACATGTTGAATAAATATGTTAACATTTCAATTTAATGTTTTATTCGAAAAGAATTAATTTAATTTAATTTAATTAATTGCAAATGACTACGAGCACATCACATGCGCCTGTGTGTATGGTGTAAGTGCAACATATAATAGTGTACAAAGTTAACGTAAACATTGCTTAAGTGCTGGGATTTACACCACAATGGACACATTTCCCATCTATATATGCATTTGTCCTCCTAAACAAGAACTCCTCAACATGAATGGTTTTATTTATTTATTAATATATAAATACATACATACATATATATAAGCACTGTAAATATATATATATATATACACATATACAATTAATGTTTAACATAGTGGTTCAAATAAAATAGATTTCATTTCGATTACAAGCAGTAAATCAAAGAATATTAAGACAAATGAAAATGGTTTGAAACAGTTGTGAAAAAAATCCTTCCTTTATAAACAAAGATATAATATTTAATTAGATAGAATTGCAAATCACAAAATATATCATTAATTTAATGTTTTCTTTTTCTTTTAAAGGGAAGAGTTTATATTAGAATGATTTGAAACATGACTATTAAAATATCATATTAATTGGTTAATAAAGATTAATTAATGCGATTATTACCAAGTTTTAGTTACATAGCAACCTATATCTTAATATTCAAGTGTAAATCTATTGATATGAAAAACTAAATTATGAAAAGAAATTCAAAGTCCAATTATGTTCACTCTTTTTTAAACAAAAAAATCAAACGACAAAGGCATATACAGATTTGAGATAAGAAGATCTAGATCTAGATTAAACAAACTTTATAAACAATCACATAAAGTACAGAAAACAAAATTAAGAAGTTATAGATCTATATTGAATTAATTAAACAAAATCATACATCAGAAAGAAAATGAGATGTTATAATTCATAATAAGCAGTGAATAAAAGAAAACATTCTATATTTTAACACGATGGATCAATCAATTCAAGCAAGAGAATAGAGATATTCAAATAATGATTCAAATTCACAGTTATGAACAAAATGGGAAGATAGAGATTAAGGGGATATGAACAAATTATAAGATATGTAAATATAGAATTATACACACAAATAATTACCTTAGGATGAACCATGTAGAAACACCTTGAATGAAAGAACAATACCTAGATCTGATTGATCACTCTCTAGATCCGATAGACCTTGCCTTTCATCACACCTTTATTTGTGGCTTCTCCTCCGATTTCAAGAAAATCACCATCTCACTTTGCAAGAGAAGAATGAACCATCTTTTGATATAGTTTGATGTTGATTTGAATTATTTTTGATGGTTTTTTTGGATGAAGTTTCAACCACGAATGAACGATAGAGAAGAGGAAGTAAAGTGAACAAAAATGAAAGTCACATTCTATTCTATATACTTTTGAAAATAAGGAGGTTTTGTTTTTAAAAGGAGCCTTTTCCTATTCTACTATTAAAACTTCCTCCTTTATTTCCTTTTTTTAAATTTCAATTAATCTCATTAATTGGTTTCCTCCTCTTACCAATATATGGCCGATCCAAATACATTCCAAATATGCAACTTTTCCAAATAAAAGAAAACCACTTTTATATAATTATTTTATTATTTAAAACATGTTTAATAGTATACCAATATTTCATATCGATATATGAAAATATAACTTTATATATGCATTAAAATAATTACCAACAACATTCAAAACATCAAATAAATTAATAGTAATTAATACTTCATAAATAGTAATTAATTTAATCAGTTTGCAACTTTTTGCAAACTAATTAAATTTTGTGGTTTTGGAGAAATCACAAATGCGGTTGTGCGACTCAGAGGTGTGAATTCAATAAGCGATTAAGATTGAACAATTCAAATATTAATGTTCACACGTCACTTAGCAGGTGATATGATAGTTGGACTGAATTCATCGCTTATGGGTCTTTTCAGTAAAATCAAATTTTATTTATTATAAGCGGTACCTGATAGTGACAATCACATTCAACTTTATACTCCAAACATGAAGTCCTTTGTTCAACAATAAAAATTATTATTAACCGAAATGCTTTAGACAGTGACTTTGACTTTGAGTTAACTTCAGTTGACCGTGATGCTAACCTCATATAACAGAGGAGAGAATCCTCTCTTGAATTGTGTTTCACTTCCAATGCTTCCAACCGATCCAACTATAGCCATTCGATGGACGCCGTGCCATGACTTAACTATAATCAAAGCGGAGCTTCCACGTTGAAGATCAATAGTATTCTCAAGTCGAGAGAACTGTGTAAATTAGTAGCATCGATATTCTTTTCTTAACCTAAGTTTTATTAACCAATAGAAAACTATTGAGTGATCATTCCATAGTTATCCAATAACTATCAGTACGTAACTCCTTGGTGCCTCCAGCAGTCATGAGTAATACATTGCCCAATATTTGGAGAGCGCTTATTCTAGTCTCAATGGATACATCGATATCTAGTTTTGATGCATCTTGACTAGGAACATTTAAAATGGTACATTTGTTTCATTACGATAAATTACTCATGGTTACAACACTTTCTAACTGCTATCACAAAACATACCATTTATGGATTTTCTATTAAATATACTTTTAATTAAATTTATTACTTAATATAACCACTTTGTATCAAGTATATGATAGAAAAAATATCTTTATTTCGAACAAGATTGGTCAACGAGTTAGAATATGTAATAAATTACATATTTGCCACGAAGGCATACCGCTAACTCTATTAGCTTGATGACTACATGTTAGATGCTTTCTTTGTTATTGAATTATAAATTCAATAGATGATTATATATTTATTAATTCATTATACATTTATAATCTCGATACATTTTCTCTAGATGCTTGATATACGTAATTATAGTAACACTGTCTTCTATTGTTTCAATAATAGTCAGAAAATATGTAATAATAATAATAATATTTCCATCACTAATCAAACTACAAATTAGAGTTAATTAATTTATAACCATATCTACGAGTAGAACATACAACATATATACATACAAATAAACGAGATCATAATGAATTATCTCGAATATCTACTCAAACCAATCCAATCAATTAGGAAAATAATTACTTGTATGTATTATTTTCCCTCTATTAGGTAATAATTTTCAATACATATACATATAGTTACGAGGATTTATATATACTGAAATATAAATTCAAAGTTATAATTCTGCTCACCTAAGCTATAATTTATCAAATGTTCGAATCCAGTCCAACCATACACCACTTCGTAGATAATCTCACAGTGAGTGAAATGACGAAGACCGCATCTCAATTGGATCTCATATGCAATAGATATGAATTAAATACAAAATGAGATTAATTAAAATAATTACCCAATTAACCAAAACCCTTTCTTCCCCACATCAACATTATTTTACATGAAACATGCACACACCCAATCGTGCATCTCCTTCCACTCGATTCTTCCTGAGTCCCTACACTGTCACTTCTATTGCACTTATCTTTTCGTGCTTAACCCAATGCCGCCTAAAATGCCACATCTGTCCTCCTATTCCAAAATTTTACGTCCCCTTTAGATGATCGAACTCTAAATATTTGGTGAAGGAAGGTGCACACCAGCATGAGAAACACAACCACGCTCTCTATTTTGCCTAATTCCTTCTCTATCGACGAAAGACAACAACCCTTGCCGACTTTCAAACAAGGTCGATCCTGTAACACCTATGATTTTAACTAACATTATTTAGGATATTTAATCAGATAAATTAAAGAATTTTTTTAAAGAAATAAAATAGTTTTCATATTAATTATGAGTTTTCCATGTCGTTATTAGTTAATCCTGAAGCCCATCCATGTTGCAGTTAGTTGTCATCAACGAAAGAAGCATATTATATCAATCATGTTGGTATGCAACGATTATATTCAGGTTAAGTATTGTTATTGGCTATCGGCATTAAATCAACTTCGGCATGAACAATCTTGTAACACATCAGTGCCGACCTTCATGCCTTCGACATTGATGATTCCGTTAGTTTTAATATCAACCTCTTAAGACAGAAATGTCGCACTCATCAATACCAATATTATTATTCATAGTGGTAATGATGTCCCATGAATTATTTTTAAAGAGACACTGATGTCGTAGGTTTTTATATCAGCAATGGCAATGCCACATGTCTTAATTTTGACATTAATTTCTTTAGGCAATGATGCTGCTTTTATTAATTTGAAATAAAATATTAAGGTAATGATGCCATTTACACGCACACTCTCTCTCTCTCTCTCTCTCTCTCTCTCTCTCTCTCTCTCTCGACATCGACTTAAATGGCAATAATGCCGCCTGTTTTCTATATCAACATTCTTTATAGTAGTGGCATAGAAGCCATGGTTTTATATAAACGATATAAATGACTTTATGATATTGATGGCGAAGGTTATCAATGTCGGCATTCCCATATTTTCTAGTTTAAAGGCTTTATACTATGCAAACCTTATAACTTATATTTTATACTATGCAACATAGATGATATTGGCCTTATGGCCTTGTGTTTTATTAAATTGGAATTATTTATTAATATCGGCATAGAACGGATGCAATAATCTATATAGGCAATATTAATGCCATAATTTTTTTAATACAATTAGTTTTATTATATGGATTTATAACCTAAGGTGTTGAGGCACGATAACCTCCAATTGATTTCGAAAGGAATCAAAGTTATTTTATTGAAGCATATATTTTAGCATAATATTTTGACAAAGTAAAAGGCTATCATTTCCTTAAATATGATTTCAAGGGTTTTATGTCTTCGGGGAAATAATATGGTTATTTAGCCTAGAATTTTATTAAAGAGATTATTGTTCTTATGACCTTTAGATAAACTGTGATGGGATAAATTAACTCAAGGATTAGAGAATAAAAACCCTAATGATGGGATTGGTGTTGGGTAGCGCCCTGTACTTCAACTATTAGCCCCTAGTTGATATTGGTCCTCAATTCTAGTATGAAGGGCTTTGTTAAGGGTAAAATTAAAAGTAGGTATACATGTAGAGAGGAATATGTAACTTAGATAGGTTATTGGTTGTCCTACAAAACTATTAGGTTTATAGTGAGCCTGGCAAAACTATGAGATAGAGGGATAGTCGGGATAACACTAAGACAATTGTGTTTAGACGGACAACCTAGTTTCCACTAACACCAAGTTGGAGAATTTTGGCATATCTGGTAGTCTCGATTTAGCCATATAACTTTGTAATAACCCTAAGAAAACTATAAAGTAGAGATAGACGGTCAATTAGTTGACACAAATTGGTCAGGCTTACCCATTTAGCTTGCATGCATATGATTGTTTATATTTATTTAACTATTGTGAATGTTGGAGCATGACTATGATTGGCATATTTTCAAAAGATACAAGTGAGGGGAAAACCCATTCTACTCAGTGGCATAGTCTCACTAGATATCTATTATTGGGATGACATATTATTAATCACACCAGACTTTTTGTCTGGCCTGAAGTTTTGGTTTTTCCCTTTAACTCTCAGATATTCATTTGAGTAGTTCGAGAGTAAGATTTTCAAGTTTTAGGTTTGGCGAACAAAGCTTTTGAAAACGTGCAGGAGGCAGAGCTAGCTATTTAGAAGTCTACTTATGTATGTTGTATTGCTATCATTTTGTTTAAATGTATATAATGGCAGAAATTGTATATGTCTAGTAGTAAACTCTAATCAACCAAGGGTCATCTTCATATGACATTCTTTGAGTATCTTGTAATAATTATACTTTATCTGAACCTGGGCAATGTTTCTGGATTATGTAATGAATATGAAAATTAATTAACAAAATCCATGTTTTGAAAAAAATTATATTCCTATGCTTCTGATGTTAATGATACTATCAACTGAACTTATTTTGTCATCGAAAATAATACTATCAATGACTGCAGCATCAGTTGCGCTTATATTCGGGCCTTAGAATGGAGGATGCTATAACTTGGTATCAGAGCAAAGGTTTATGTAAAACGAAAAGAATTTTGAATTTTAAAAAAAAGCATTAAAAACACGATCCAAAAAAATCTAGAAATGAGATTGGGGTACGGGCACTATAGTCACATACTTGTATTTGCTATATATAATTATATATCTTATCGCTACTTCCCTCTCTTATAGATCATTCTTCTATTTCTTATTAAGATTCGAATACAGATTTAAAGAAAGTCAGATAGGAATGCAAGAAACGGAAGAGTGAATCTTGGTGGAGAAAGCACCACAATCAATGGGAATGTCAGACCCAATACTAGGAGGAATCGGGGTCGAAAAACAGCTATTAATGTGGTTGCTTGAACCCCATTGGTAAATATGGGAGTTATGTATCAGCTCTTTGTCAATGATGCAAGCAGATGTTGCAGCTGCATTAGTTGGTAGTAATAAGGAGCAAATCCTGAAGTTTCGATTATCAACAACTATGTTGTTTTGAGTCGAGATTATACAGGGCTTGGGGGAAAGCCATTGATTGGAATAGAGGATGCTATCGAAGTTGAGAATTGGCTGCAGCATTATGAGAGGATTTTCATTGATTAAGGTCTGAATAACGAGCAGAAGAGGAAATTAGCTTCCAAGCGATTGCAAGGAGCTGCATTGTACTGGTGGAACAATGTAACTATAGGAGTACTGAAAGAGAAATTGGCTTGGGTAAAGTTCAAAAGGAGATTTGAGGAAAGATTCATGTATGATATTGACAAGTCAACTTTTTTTAGAATTTTTGCTAAGTTGAAACAAGATGACATGTCTGTGCTTGAGTTTGCGACTAGCTTTGAGGAGCTATCCAGATATGCATATGTAACCTTAATTAAAAGAAATGAGAAGTTTATTATAGGAATGAAACCAGAGCTTGCCAGAGCAACACTAGCACATATTAGTGACCCTCTTGTGGTATAGTTGTGGAGATGACATTGAGGAATGAAGAGATGCTTGCGCTGTTTAGTAATAGTAAGCTGGTAAAGGCTCAGGGTGGTCAAAGTCAAAAAAGAATGTTCTTCAGAAAAAGGGAGCTCGAAAGGGTGAAGCTGCCAAGAAAGGAAACACTAATGTCATTTGCTTTAAATTTAATAAGAATGGGAACTTTGCCAATGAATGTCGTTCCAGTGAGATAAAGAAGGTCATTGGAAAGAAGAACATCAAGTGTTTCAACTACGACTACATAGGGCACTACAAGAACCAGTGCAGGGAACCAGTTAAGGTTGATAAAGAAAAAGTATTTTCTTTGGAACCATCTGCCTCGAGACCATCAACAAAGGAGAAGGGAAAGGCTGTGATGGGTTCATGGCATACCTGTTAGAGTATTGTTCGATACTGGTGCATCATATTCTTTTATCTCTCATTATTTGGTAGATAATCTTAGTTTAGAACCATCATACCTTGTTACTTCCTTAAGGGTTGCAAATCCATAAAAGGTTATGCAACTCTTGGGATGAGATGTGAACATTTAGAGTTTGAGTTGTTAAGTCACATATTTTCCTGAAGTTTGCATGTGTTTGATTTTATGGGCTTTGGAATTATTTTGGGTATGGATTGTCTAAGAAAATATGATGCTAGGACATTTTTCCAAGATAAAAAAATATCACTAAGACATCCAAATAGTAACGATCGAATTATATACTCAGTAGAGGACTTGAATTTTGATGTTTGTACTTTATTGGATACAATGGAAGAGGAAGACTAGTTGAATCGAGTTTTTGCCGTTAGGGAGTTTGCAGATGTCTTTGAGCCAGTGATACGAATACCGTCGAAACAAGCTATTGAGTTTTCATAAACCTCATTCCTAGAGCTTGTTAGTCCTTGAGATGATGGTTTTGATGACAACAACCTTAGAATAAGATTATAAAATATAAATACTAACATTATAGTTTAGATATATATATGTATATGCAGGATTTAACCATGTAGGTACCAAGAATGAAGACTGTACAATATAGAGATTCAAGATATCAAGATTGAAGACTCATGAGTATCAAGATTATCAAGATTTCAAGATTTCAATAATAAGTAATTTAACTAGGAATTTTGTTAAAACTCCTATAAAAGAACTGGCAGCTTAAAATCCAATTTATTCGAGGAATGGAATCCACTTCGAGCCTGTTAAAGGGATGGAACCCTAAGTAGGATGGAACCTACGAAAATCTAGTGGAACATTATTTTGTATCCACTAACTTTTATTCAAATGTTTTTACAAAATTATATCTTGTATTCAAAATGATTTCAAAACCTTCCTTTTAAAAGAATCAAAAACATATATCCTGGTTTAAAATACTTCTAGCCTCAAAATATTCTTTATTTTCAAAATCAAAAACTATCTTTTAATAATAATTAACTTTTAATATTTACTTAGATTTAAATACAAGATTATAGTAAAATTATATATATATACATACACCAAAATATTATTCTCTATATTTACTTATGTATATTAACTATAATTAAGTATATTTATAAAGTTTAAAATAGTTTTAATACAAGGTGAAAGTTATTTTCAAGGAAAAACAAATTACCAAAATTTCCTTAGGCATGTCGACATCCTCAAGTACCCCATGTCGACATGGTAGCAGTTTATTTCAAAATTTTGAATTTCAAAGGAAGTGTCTATTCGTCATATCCTTTCACGAATAGACATGGCTGTTGTTCTACTATAAATAGGGGCAGTTTTAAACGAATTTTCATTCATATTTTCTATGATTTCACTCCTCTTCTTCTTCCACTTTTCTTTATACACATTCTTACCATTACTCTGTCGAAATCAACATTGAATCTAACTAGATAATTTCTGGTTTGATTCTCTATCACTATCTCAACAAGGTCTCTGTGCTATTCAGAATTATAGACTTCTTTGTAATCAATTTAGCAAGAAAAGGTGTGATTGTAGCCTTGAAAATCAATCAAGTGAGAAAAGGTGTGATTGTAGCCTTGGAAATCAATCAAGTGAGAAAAGGTGTGATTGTAGCCTTGGAAATCAATTGGGTGAACTTGTTGCCCCTGAAATCAAGTATCTCTACCCAGAGGATTGTGAATCTCGAGTGGTGTACCTCGTAGCTTTGAAATCGAGGGTGTAATTGTATAATTTCTTTCGAAAGGAAATACGTACTTGTGTGCGAGACTGGATGTAGGGTAACTCTGAACCAGTATAAAATCCGATGTGTTCTTTCCTTTATTGTTTTTACTTTATTTCTACATCTGTGTTTGATTCTGTGATCGTATCTGTGTCTGAATATTGCATACATTTGTGTTCAAATTAACATAAACTCAAAAAGATTTAGCAATTCCTTAAAACACTATTCACCCCCCATCTAGTGTTTATTCTAGCCTTAAGATTCGTAATCCGCGTTTCTCACATTTGGTATCAGAGCTAGGTTTTCAAAGTTTCATAATATGATTTTTGAAAAGTTTTAAAAATGGCTATGTTTGAAAAACTTGTTAATACTAGTTTATAAATATTTAGATCATCATTGTCTCTTGAGTCTGCATATAATCAATATTCAAATTCAAATTGTCTACCAAAATTGTATGATGTGCAGGAAACATGCTCTATGGGTGTTGAGGAATCAATCCACAGTGGACAAATTGTGCAGATCAAAAAGAATAAACGGATACTCGATAGTGGATGCTCTAGACACATGAATGGGAATCCAGATATGCTGAATGATATAATATACAAAGACGGAGGACTGGTTAACTTTGGAGACAATTAAAAATGATATGTGATTGGCATCAGCAAAATCGGTAACTCTGAAACTCCTATTATTACTAATGTTTTGCTAGTTAACAATCTGAAACATAATCTACTAAGTATTAGTCATCTTTGCGATAAAGGATATAAAATTAAATTTGAAAAAGATACGTGTCACATTGAAGATAATAATTCAACCATAATATTTGAGGGAATTAGGAAAAAGAATATTTATATTCTTAGTATGAAAGTCTCAAATGATAACTTATGTCTTTTGGAAAATACAAGTGACCCTTGGATTTGGCATAAGAGATTTGGATATTTGAATTTCAAACTCTTATCTAGACTGCCAAAACATGATCTAGTAAAAGGTCCCTAAAATGAATTTTAAAGTAGATAGTCTATGTGATGCATGTCAATTAGGATAACTTAGAAAAAGTTCCTTTAAATTAAAAGATATGATTTCAACTTCAAAACCTCTTGAATTACTTCACCTTGATTTATTTGGCCCATCTCAAATTTTGTCAATAAATCATAGTAAATATGTTTTTATAATTGTAGATGATTATTCTAGATTTACATGGATAATATTTTTGAAACATAGAAGTGATACTTTTGAATGTTTTAAGAACTTTACAAAAAGGATTCAAAATCAACTTTCCCTAAAAATTATAACCATTCGTAGTGATCACGGTGGTGAACTTGAAAATGAAAAGTTTGAGGAATTCTGCAATAAAAAGGGAATAACTCATAATTTTTCATTTTCAAGAACTTCACAACAAAACAGAGTCGTAGAACGTAAAAATAGGACCATTCAAGAGTGTGCGAGAACTATGCTTTCAGATAGTAAATTACCAAGGTATTTTTGGGCAGAAGTAGTTGATGCCGCCTGTTATATCTTAAATAGAATTTTAATTAGGCCTTTAACTGATAAGACATCTTATGAACTTCTTTGCCGAAAGAAACTTAAGGTATCTTATTTTATAATTTTTGGAAGCAAATGTTTTATTTTAAATACAAAAGATAACTTAGATAAATTTGATCCTAATCCGACAAAATTATCTTTATCGGATATTCTAATAGAAGTAAAACATATAGAGCGTTTAATTTAAGAACTAACACCATCGAAGAAACAATGCTTGTTTCATTCGATGAAAATCTCAAAAAAATTGAAAATATAAAGGATGAACAGGATTTAATCCCTCAAAATCAAGAGTCAACTAAAACTAATAATGAAATTAATCATCCTAATAAAAGAATTAAACTTTTAAAAGATCATCCTATAGAAAATATACTAGGAGATATGCAATCTGTTATTAAAACTAGAAATCAATTAAGGAAAATGAGCAATGTAGCCTTTAAATCAACTAGTGAACCCAAAAATCCAAAAGAAGCATCAACTGATGATTCATGGATGTTGGCTATGCAAAAAGAACTAAATTAATTCACTAGAAATGATGTTTGGAAATTGTTCCTAGACCTGAAAATAAAACTATAATTGGAACTAAATGGGTTTATAAAAATAAAATGAATGAACAAGGCGAGGTTGTTAGAAATAAAGCATGGTTAGTCGCTCAAGGTTATTGTCAAGAAGGAATAGATTTTGATGAAACATTTGCTCCCGTAGCAAGATTACAAGCCATTAGGATTCTACTTGCTTTCGCAAATCATAATAATTTTAAATTATATCAAATGGATGTTAAAAGTGCCTTTTTAAATGGATTTGTAAAAGAGGAAGTATATGTTGAACAACCACCACTTCCTGAAAATGAAAAATTACCAAAACATATTTACAAACTTAAGAAAGCTCTATATGGTCTAAAATAAGCTCCTAGAGCCTGGTATGATAGACTAAGATCTTACTTATTACAATCAAACTTTAAAATTGGTAAAGTAGATAATACTCTTTTTATTAAAAGAAATAAAAACAATATTCAACTTGTACAAGTTTATGTAGATGATATCATTTTCGGATCAACTAATTTTGAAATGAATAAAGAATTTTTTTGAAATAATGACAAAAGAGTTTGAGATAAGTCATATGGGTGAATTAAACTTCTTTCTAGGATTACAAATAAGACAATTAGATAATGGTATCTTTATTAGTCAAGAAAAATATGCTAAAGACCTAGTTAGTAAATTTGGATTGACTACTGCAAGTGGAAAACCCACTCCCATGGAAACCAATGAGTACCTAAGTAAAGAAGATCTCTTGAAAGATATAAATCAAAAATTATATAAAGGAATGATTGGATCACTACTCTATATCACTGCTATTAGACCTGATATCATGCATAGTGTTTGTCTCTGTGCAAGATATCAATCCCAACCTAAAGAGACCCACTTAAAAGCCGTAAAATGTATCATAAGATATGTTAAACACACCTTTGATTATGGCTTATGTTACCCTAAAAATGATTCTTTTGACTTAATATCTTACTGTGATGCTGATTATGCTGGTTGTAAATCAGATCGAAAAAGTACAACTTGTCACTTTTTGGGGCATTCTCTGATTTCCTGGTTTAGTAAAAAGCAAAATACAGTTTCTTTGTCAACAACTAAAGCAGAGTATATTTCTGCTGCTTTGGCATGTTCTCAAGTAATATATATATATATATATATATATATATATATATATATATATATATATGCAACAAATTTTAAAAGATTTTGGTTTAAATATCTCAAAACCACCAATTTATTGTGATAATACTAGTGCAATAAATTTATCCAAAAATACTACTCATCATGCTCGAACTAAACATATTGATATTAGACATCATTTTCTCAGAGATAATATAAGTAAGGAAGTAATTACTCTCGATTATATCAATTCTGAGAATCAAATTGCTGATATCTTATCGAAACCCTTAAATGAATCTATATTTACTAAATTAAGAAGAGAATTAGGTATTTGTTCAATAACTGAAATATAAAACATAAATAACAAAGTATAATTAAAAATTAAATTGAAATAAATCAAATAGTAAAAATGTCAAGCACCATGTCGACATCCTCCCTCTACCCATGACGACATATAACGATTTTTTATTTTTGAAATATTTCCTACCAAAATTCAAATAAATGGTTATATATTTTTCCTATTTCGAAATTTTGATCATTCTCTCTGTTCTCTCTCTGTTCTAACTTCTAAAATCAATTAAACAATGGCCTCCTCTTCCAAATCAAACAAAAATTCAACCTTTTTGTTCCCTTCTCCTACTTTTGGACCATTTCAATGAACTACGCTCGTACGAGTGATGAAAATGAAGGATTCATTGAAGGATGCACTGCTAATGACTGAAATTCAAGTGGTGCAACTTAGAATGGCCTAAGAACAAGAACGGCAAGGCAAAATCCTTAGAAATTTGCAAAAATTTCTAATGGACAATCACGTTAATCCGATCTTGATTGATGAAGATTCTTTCGAAGATCAAGTGCAAGAGGACAGCGAGGAAGAAGAAGAAGAAGCCTTCATGGAAATAGAGTACGCTGAAGATGACGACAAATTCGTTTGCGTTGGAGAAGTGTGCTTTCACAAGGATGGAAATCTAGTCTAACATCGTGGAATTTCTATTTCCACTACCCAAATTATTTGGTTCATAGATCTCCCATTTTCAAAGACACATATTAGTTTCTTTTCTCTCTTTCCTATTGTTGTATGTTTTTACTAACGTTCTCTATGAACATGTAAATAAAAAAATATATAATTAATAAATTATTTGTGTTCTTATATTTGATTTCTCACTATTCTAAGTATTATCATCGATTCTTAGTTAGGATAGTTAGTAATGTAGGACTAAGTTTTAGTTTTAGAATTAAGTCATGATTATTTATGATAACACCATCATTATAATCACATGTCATAGAGTATTAGATTAAGGGGGAGTTCAATAGTTTCGAGTTAGTTTTTGTTGATGACAAAGGGGGAGAAGTATAAAATAGGATAGTTAGGCATAGTTTTAGGAGGAATTATTAGCATAGAAGTAATATTTTATAAACAAAGGTTGTCATCATCAAAAAGTGGGAGATTGTTAGTCCTTGAGATGGTGGTTTTGATGACAACAACCTTAGAATAATATTATAAAATATAAATACTAACATTATAGTTTAGATATATATGTATATGCAGGATTTAACGATGCAGGTACCAAGAATGAAGACTGTACAGTATAGAGATTCAAGATATCAAGATTGAAGACTTATGGATATCAAGATTATCAAGAGTTCAAGAGTTCAAGATTTCAACAATAAGTAATTCAATTAGGAATTATGTTAAAACTCCTAGAAAAGCACTGGCGTCTTAAAATCCAATTTATTCGTGAAATGGAATCCACTTCGAGCCTGTTAAAGGGGATGGAACCCTATGTAGGATGGAACCTATGAAAAATCTAATGGATCATTGTTTCCTATCCACTAACTTTTACTCAAATGTTTTTACAAAATTATATCTTGTTTTCAAAATGATTTCAAAACCTTCTTTTTAAAAGAATCAAAAACATCTATCCTAGTTTTAAATACTTTTAGCCTCAAAATAATCTCTATTTTCAAAATCAAAATATCCTTATTTTTAAACTATCTTTTAATAATAATTAACTTCTAATATTTACTTAGATTTAAATATAAAATTATAGTAAAATTATATGTGTATATATATACACACGCCAAAATATTATTCTCTATATTTACTTATGTATTTTAACTATAATTAAGTATATTTATAAAGTTTAAAATAGTTTAATACAAGAAGAAAGTTATTTTCATGGAAAAACAAATTATCAAAATTTCCTTAGGCATGTCGACATCCTCAAGTACCCCATGTTGACATGGTAGCAGTTTATTTCAAAATTTTGAATTTCAAAGGAAGTGTCTATTCGTAATATCCTTTCACGAATGGATATGGCTGTTGTTCTACTATAAATACGGGCAGTTTTAAATGAATTTTCATTCATATTTTCTCTGATTTCACTCCTCTTCTTCTTCCACATTTCTTTATACACATTCTTACCATTACTCTGCCGAAATCAACATTGAATCTAACTAGATAATTTCTGGTTTGATTCTCTGTCACTATCTCAACAAGGTCTCGGTGCTATTCAGAGTTATAAACTTCTTTGTAATCAATTTAGCGAGAAAAGGAGTGATTGTAGCCTTGGAAATCAATCAAGTGAGAAAAGGTGTGATTGTAGCCTTGGAAATCTATCAAGTGAGAAAAGGTGTGATTGTAGCCTTGGAAATCAATTGGATGAACTTGTTGCCCCTGAAATCAAGTATCTCTACTCAGAGGATTATGAATCTGGAGTGGTGTACCTCGTGGCCTTGAAATTGAGGGTGTAATTGTACAATGTCTTTTGAAAGGAAATCCATATTTGTGTGTGGGACTGGATGTAGGGCAACTCCGAGCCAGTATAAAATCATGTGTGTTCTTTCCTTTATTGTTTTTACTTTATTTCTGCATCTGTGTTTGATTATGTGATCATATCTATGTCTGAATATTGCATACATTTGTGTTCAAATTAACATAAACTCAAAAAGATTTATTAATTCCTTAAAACACTATTCACCCCCCTCTAGTGTTCATTCTAGCCTTAAGATCCGTAATCCACACTTCTCACAGAGCTGAACCTGTAAGTAGACCATCTAGCAGAATGACACCTATTGAGATGAAGGCGTTAAAGGTGCAACTGGTGGAATTAGAGAGAAAAAAATTTCATTAGACCAAGCACTTCGCATTGGGAACCGGTCATGGTGTTTATGAAGAAACTGGACGTGTCATTGAAATTATGTATCGATTATCTTATGTTAAATGAAAAGACGATAAAGAAGCGATGTCCTTTACCAAGAATAGATCCTTTATTTGATCAGTTGAGTGGAACAAAAGTATTTTCTAAACTGGATCTGGGGATCGGGTTCCAAAATTAAGAGTGAGGAAGACAATATTCCTTTGACGGTGTTTCGAACAAGGTATCCTCATACAAGTGGTTAGTAATGCCATTCGGGTTGAGTAACGCGCCCGCTTTCTTTGTAGATTTGACAAACGGAATCTTCTAAAAGCATTTAGATAGATTCATGTTAGTATTTATAAATGATATTCTGATATATTCTAGGAATGAGCAAGATCATGAGACTCACCTTAGAATAGTGCTTGAGATATTAAGGCAACATCAACAAAAGGCAAAGTTTTCAAAATTTCATTTTTGGAAGAATGAAGTGAAGTTCTCTAGTCATTTAGTCTCAGAAAAAGGGTTATCAGTTGATCCAGCTAAGATAGAAGCTGTTAATAATTGGAAGAGACCCGTGACAACGATTGAGATAAGAGTTTTCTTGGATTAGCTGGCTATTACCGAAGATTCATCAATGATTTCTCTCGTATAGCAACACCAATGATTAAACTAACAAGGAAGAACATGAAGTTTGTTTGAACCAAACAATATGAGGAGGCATTCCTAAAGATGAAACATTTACTGACCAATGCACCTGTGTTAGTTATTCCGGAGAGGAATCAAGAACTAGTGGCGTACACTGATGCATGTGGAACACGATTAGGAGGTGTTTTGATGCAAAAGGATAAAGTGATTGCCTACGCTTCTTGACAGCTTATACCGCATGAAGTATGATATCTGACTCATGATTTGTACTAGTAATCTATGTTTTGACAGTGTGTAGACACTGCCATTTAGGAGAAAGATTTGAGTTGCTTATGGATTATAAGCCTCTGAGATATTTATTCTAAGAAGGAGTTGAATATGAGACAACAGAGGTGGTTAGAGTTCATAACAATTAATGATTTTGGAATTAAGTATACACCAGGAAAGAAACAAAGTAGCTGACACACTCAACAGAAAACACCTGAAGGCAATATTAGCAACGTTAGCGGAGTGGAAAGATTTAGAAGCATTAACTACTTGTAGTGTAACACCCTAGATTTTTGGTAACATTATTTATAATACTTAATTAGCTAAATTAAATTAAATAATGTGTCGATTAGGAGATTGAGATTTGATTTAATCAAGGGTAGTCGTGCCATTTAACAATGAATTAAAAGAAGAGTTTAAATTGAAATAAAGGAGGGGTAAAATAGAAAAACGATGTTCCTATACCTTCCAAACCTTGGTCGTGTATTAGAATAAACATTCACTTCATTTTGAAAATTTTAAAACAAGAGGACGACCACCATTAACAAGGAAAAGAGGAAGAAAAGCTAGGAAGAAGCTAATTCAAATCAAATCTTTTCACATCTCAATCTCTTTAATCTCTAAGGCTAAGGTGAGTAATGTTTACATCTCATTTTTTATAGTATTATCAGTTTTTAGATGATTTCCGAATAAATTGCATTGATTTGCCAGGCTTTTGAATGATGGAATGATTATATATACCTGTTGATGATTTATGTATATTCATATTGATTTTATGATATGTTTTAAGGTGAAAACCCTATAAAATGACATGCAATTGCCTTGAGAATTTTTACAAAGATCATGAATAACATTTTAGAGAAATGTTTCAATTTTTGGAATTTTTTGAAATTATGTGGAGTTGGTATGAATTTTCTAGTAAAGAAAATGCTAATTTGGGTTAATAATTATTTTTGGTTAAATAATAAAAGATTGGGGTTTGAAATTTTTATAGATTGGAAAATATATTAAAATAAATTTTCTGGAATTTTTATAGATTTTTCTCAAGTGGTTTAAAGATTATATAAAATTATTTAAGGTATGGGACTTAAATGTTTTATATAATTAGAAGATGAGAAGGGGCATTTTGTAAAATGATTTCAATTACAAAATCTGGAAAGTCGGCAGTACTTTTGAAAAAGTGCAGTACATTTTATTGGTAAAGTAAGAGGCAACCAATCACAATTAGACACGCACGGCAGGTTAGTTGAAAGAACTGTTTGCTACATGTTTTTCACTATTTCGACACCGTCGGCACCAGGTTTTGCCTCCTCATCTTCGCTTCCGACACAGTCGAAACCAATGCACATGGTATCAGTTTATTGGTATGTAGTGCATTGGATGTAGGCAGAAGGTAGGAAGTCAAAACAAGGGGTTCCCAAAGGGCTAAGGCGGTCCTTTGCTTTAAATTAAAGAAATACGCTTGCTTGCTTTCGACTAAATGGATTTCGACAAAGTAGCTTTTGACGAGTCAATTGATCTAAAGGAAATGGCATCGAATGGGTTATGCCTCCATTTTTAAATAATTTCTTTCGACTAAGTCGAAGCCTTTTGGTGCCACCTTTTAACCTTTCAACCCAGATGGTTTCGAAAGGGTTGTTTTGTTTCCTAAAATCTTGGCCACCTCTTCAATGCTTCCGAAGGGATGGTTTCGACGCCAACACTTCTTTACTTAGGAAATGGTTTCGAAATAGATGATTTCGACTTAAATGCTTTCGACTTAAATGTTTTCGACTTAATACGTGTTTAAAGTATATTTGTCATGTTTATATATATTGTGTGTAAAAGTCTTATATATATAAGTAGTTTTCATATGTTGTACTATATTATATAATGTATATATTATAAAATGTATAAAGGCTTAGTTTTTCCTTCTTTTGCCGTTTATTGTATATATCTAGTGTATATTTTATACAGGGGTCTTAATTGATTTTTAAAAGCGTTACATAAATATATAATACGTCAAGACTATGGTAATATTTCTGAAGCAGATTGAAAATTTATAATGTGTATTATATACACGATGACTTTATTATATATATATATATATATTTGTTTTATCTAATATATATAGTATATATTTGTATAAGGATAGTCTGTTGTGAACCTGTAAGTTGGATGCATATGTGTAGTTTTATCTTACATGTATTCGTTTGCATGTATTGTCTTCTTAAAGTTAGAAAGGACATATATATTTAACTTAATATATATATATATAGGTGTTATTTTATATTTAAAGTTAAATCATTGATTCGAAAATAAATATGTATGTTTTAATTTAATATGCGTTTAAAATTTAGAATATGGTTTTATAAATATAGTTATATATATATATACACACACAAGTTTGTTTATACTAATTATCTTCATTGATTTAGATTCTGATTCATTTTATCGATTCTATCTACCATCTTTGATCGTCAATTTCGTGCCCATTCCACTTTGCTTTGGATTAGTAGCTAATATCTGTGTCAGATTTCTCGAGCCTAGAAAGATGAGCAATCACTCACGATTAACGTTCTTATATTTATTAAATTCGATTTCAATTGAAACAAAAATTGAAATATGATGTTGTTAGTTATTTACAATGCTATATATATATGCCATTATCTATATCTGTTCACCTGTGACATCTGACATCATTATCTGTTATTTATATTGATGATATATGCCTATTATATTATTATCATATCTGTTATCACTCTGCAAGTTTCCTGTTTGTATAGAATTCACTATGGGTTGAAATGATAGACCCAAGCGATTTTCATTGAATTGAATTTAGGATTGCGGATTGAAATGGTATATACCCGTATTTATATTTAAATTACGGATTGAAATGATAAATATCTGTATCATTTGACCATAGGATAGGAAATTATATACAGACACCATCGGTCTATATATAACTATTTTTGAAAATATTTTTCTATGGTTTGGGAAAGAAATATATGGTTTTACATGAATATTTATTTTTGATATTATATAAATATTATTTTATATATAGTTAAATTCTTAAATTTAAGCTACGTATAATTTTGTTTAATAATAAAGTTTGATTTTATTAAAATATAATATGGTTAAGTATTTATTTAAATTATATTTTTAATATAGAGTTTATAATGATTTTAATAAATTAAGGTTGAGAAGATGGATTTGAAATTGATTTGAAATTGTATTTAATTAAGAATTGTATTATAATCGATTTGGAACTTATTGAATTTAAGATTTTAAATGATATGATTTTATAACTTGATGTTGGTTTAAAGTGATTAGTAAATATTTCAAGTTTGAGTTTTATTTAAATAATATTAAATTTATTAAGTAAATATTTCAAAACTAAATAATAATTAATTGAATTAAGATATGTATAAAATTATCACATTTTGCTTTGAAATTATAATATTTAAAGCTTTGAAATATATATTTTGAAATGGTTTATTTATGGTTCAAATCTATATTTGAAATCGATATAATTTTCAATGGTTTATTTAGAAGCTAAATTGGAATTAATGATTTGAGATCCGACTAAATTCAAATTTTTGAAAATTCGAGTTGATTTGGAATTAATTTGTGAAATTTGAGGAAACAATTTTATTATATATACTATTTTAATATTTAAATCGGTTAAGTAGGAAGTATTATGATTTCAAAGTACTATGTTTTGAAAGTGTTTTAATTTCAAGTGTTTAGTTTCGAAAAGGGTTATAACTTTGAAAAATGCTATTATCTTCGAAAAGGATATATTTGAAATGGAAATGATGTCATATTTGGTTTTGAAATAGAAACGATATTGTATTTGGTTTTGAAATAGAAAGGATATCATATTTATATGGTTTTGAAAGGGCGATGATATTTTGGTTTTGAAGTATAAACTATTTTGAAATGACCGTGGTGTTATAATAACCTTTGGTTGTTAAAGGGACCGAAATTGAAAATTGTCATACTCTCTGCCAACTCCGAAAACCACTTTAACAACCGTGTACGCGGTGGAGATTCCAGAATGAAGTAGGATGGTGGCGACGTTCTATTAAGGTATATAAGTGGACCAGACTCCGGTGAGTTGGCATAAGGTGGCTAAAAAGGAGCAATTGATGGGCTAATGAGGTAGCTCTCTGATCGACACACTTCTTTGATACCATTCTATTACTTTGTGATTGATTGGGTGTACCTTTTGATTTTAGGAGTGTGGCTCGAGGTGGGCAATAGTGGCTGCTATGCGTTACCACCGGTCCGGAAGTGTAATTGGTATATCTACCCTGGTATTGCCTAGTCGTGCCGTGTCACCTACCCTAGCATGCCTTGTACGAGTTTGATTTGTGTCGTACCTATGGAGTACCCTCTGGTAGACTCCCGATCTGGAGGTATTATGGTACTATATAGACTATTGGCACTATATATGTGTTAAGTTGGAAAATGTAATGCCTTAATGGTATTTTTAAGTAAGTTTATTTTACTATAGACATTATTATAATAGCGTATATTACTACGTAGTAGATAGTTTAAGAATCCTTAGAGGATGGCTATCATACATATCCTTTGAGTTACTTGTATTTCAGTTGTTATTTTACTTGAGTTGGATTTATTGGTATAAAATGTTAATCCTAACTCAAGTGTTTTCTGTTTTGCTTTACGCTCGGGTCAGACAGAGTGGTTCAGCTTTTGAGACTCACCTTTGGAGTTGCAGCTTCGCTTGGAGATCCAGCTATCTATCCAGCTTTTAGATATTCAGTTGATTCTAGTGATGTATTCTAATCTTGTATTTGACTATTGTATTAGAAACTTCTATTGTATCTTGTTTAACTCTGATATATGTATATAGTAGCTTCATGAACTACTATTTCTTTGTTTCCGCTGCATTATTGTTATATTACTCTGTGTCTGTGATTCTGTGATTATTTATTTACTGTATATGCTGAGTTTTGTCAAATATAAGTTAACAATATGGTATTTTGAGCAATTCAAATCCGGCATGTGTTGATGCGAATGGGTGAAATTATCAGGTAGTTACAGGTACATAGTGAATTGGACGTAGGCTAAAGGTAGGGAGTCGAAACCAGGGGTTCGAAGGGGTTGAGGTAGTCCTTTTTTTTAAATTAAACAAATACGTCTGCTTGCTTTCAACTAAATGGCTTTCGACAAAGTAGCTTTTGACAAATCAAGTGATTTAAAGGAAATGGTTTCAATTGAGTTGCGCCTCTGGTTTTAAATAATTTCTTTTAACTGAGTCGGAGCCTTTTGCTGCCGCCTTTTTACCTTACGACCCTGATGGTTTCGAAAGGGTTATTTTGTTTCCTAAAAACTTTGCCACCTCTCCAATGCTTTCGAAGGGATGGTTTCAACACCATCACTTCTTTACTTAGGAAATGATTTTGAACCAGATGCTTTCCACCTAAATTTTTTGAAGACTTTTTTCTATAAGTAAAGTAAAACCCAAATTGATTTCGAAAGAGATGGTTTCAAATGGTTACAAAAAAGATGCTTTCGACCTTTATGATTTTTTGATCCTTTTTCTCTACTTGAAGGCAGAATCCAAATGGTTTCGACCGAGATGTTTTCCAAAGGTTTCGAATGGGTAAATTTTTGAATGGTTTCGAAAGGTTTCCACATGTTTTAAATTGAACCCAAAGTGCTTTCAAAAGGATTGAGATTTGACTGTTTCGAAGGTTTTGATGAATGGTTTCGAAAAAGGTAGTTCCCTAGGTTTCGACATGGTCGAAAGGGAGGTTTTTCCAATGTTTTCGAAAGGAAATATTTAAATGGTTTTGAAAGGGTCTTTCAATGGTTTCAAAGAGGTTATCTTCAATGGTTTCAAAAGGTTGTTTAACGGTTTTAAACAAAGATTTCAAATGTGATAAATAGGCAATGTAGCCTAAGTATTTTCAAATTAAAAATGGTTTTGACTTGTTTTGGAAGGATAGTTAATCCTTATTAAATCTCATCAACATTATTTCGAGTAATGTGTACATAACATGGAAAAAATGGCTTCGAGTAAAGCTAAAGATATATTTTCCTTTTATATATATCGTTTGAAGGACTAAATCATTTTGAAAAGGTTTTCAAGGGAAATTTAAAGAGTAGTTAACCATAAGAAAATAATTCGGATATTTGGTCCATTTTGCAGGCAGTCGGCCTAGATTTCGGATAGTTAGTGCAACGAACGGCTTTTTTGGGCAATTTAAATTAACGATAAACCATATACGTCAGACTCAAACCATTCAAAAGGGCAGATTGTTATGTGATAAATAAGAAGAAGCAGAGAAAGAAAAAACAAATACAGAATCTCACAGTAGAATGACAAAACATAATAACCAAACAAACAGTTCGTGAAGCTGTTTCAAATAACAATGACTAACCTTTATAATACATATCAGAATTACATAAAACAAAAATAAAAAATGTAGCAGAAAAACATGATGTAGTTGAATAAATATAGTAAATAATAATAGTACAATATCTTCGTCTTCGTCCACCAGAAAGCAGTCTTCGATAACTGAAAAGCTCAGACTGACCTGAGCGAATTGAAAAGACAAAACAACTCGAGTCAAAACTAAAAAAATCTTATGTAAGTTAAATCAACAGTAAATAAATATGAGTGTAACGGCGTCGAAGATGTTTACAGGATTTGACAATCTCATATCCAGTGTCTAACGTGGGTGCAATAACTTAAGAGATGTTCGGGATTACCATCTCCTAAGATCTGTTAAACTTTCTACTATGTAGTACCATACGCATTTATAATAGGGTCTACAGTAAAGTAAAGTATTAAAATAGCGTTAAGGCGTTACTTATATCCCCCTTAACACATTTTTATATATTCCCATAGTTTATACAGTACCATAATTCCTCCATAAAATGGAGGGCTATCGAAGGGCACTCCATAGGTATGGTACAAACCAAACTTGTAAAAGGTGTGCTAGGGCATATGAACATGGCACTCGAGGCAATGCCAGGGAAGATATACCAATTGCGGATCCGAACTGGTAGTAATGCATAGCAGCTACTACCGCCCACCTCGGAACACACTCACATAATCAAAATCAAGGGTGGCCACCAAATCATCACAAAGTCTTAATATGGTAACGAAAAAGCATGTCCGATAAGAGGATTGGCCACACTTGGCTCGGCGTGGCTCCTATTTTAATCACATCTAAGCTGACTCATGGGAGTCAATGTTACATAAATACCTCATACAGAATCATTCGCCATACCATCCTACTTCATTTCTAGAATCTCCACCATGTATAC
Organism: Allium cepa; assembly: GCA_030765085.1. NCBI lineage: Eukaryota > Viridiplantae > Streptophyta > Magnoliopsida > Asparagales > Amaryllidaceae > Allium > Allium cepa. Next base: position 252,761,574 of record CM060943.1, read on the forward strand.
AGTTGTTAAAGTGGTTTTCGGTATTGGCAGAGAGTATTGTCATATCCGATCATGGTATCTTTAACAACCAAACATTTATTTCACACCGGATGACTCTTTTACATTTCAAAAGCAAATTCAAAATTGATATCCAAATATCATATTCTCAAAACCATATCACTTTCGAAATCATATTCACTTTCAAAACTATATTCATTTTCAAAATCATATTCAATTTTGAAATTATCGATATGATAGGTTAATTAAATCCTCATTCTAAAATCATCTTATTTACTAAAATATGTCATTTCACAAAAAGGTATCAATTTCAAATCCAAACTTAGGTTGTATCATCGTCAAGGATTTAAATATAAATACTTCAGCTTTGCATAGTTTGAAAATTTAGAAAATAGTTTAGATAGTCATGAATAGTTTTAATAGTTTTAAAAATAGTTTAGAATAGTTAAAATACTCTAAAATAGTTTAAATGATTTAAAATAGTTTAACATAGATTAAAATAGTTTAAATAGTTTAAATAAATTTAAATTAAATTAGATTTAAAATGATTTATACAGATTTAAAATCGATTAAATAGATTAAATAAATTGAAATAGATTAAATAGATTTAAATTATATTAAATAGATTTGAAATAGATTAAATAAATTTAATTAGTTTAAAACAGGAAAAATAGATTAGATTAGATTAAATAGGTTATAATAGATTAAAATGAATTAAAACAGTTTAAATTGATTAAAATAGTTAATCTAATTAAAATAGTTTAAAATAGATTTCAAAGCTATATCCAAACATTTCAAATAACTCAATTCCGATAAATTCATTTATATTTGACACTTTAACTTTAAAATTTCAATTTAAATCCTTTGAACAATTCATAAAAATCAATTCCAATTTCAGCACTAACATTAGGATTGTCGAAAATAATTCTGTTTTATAATGTCAGTAACTGAATTCAAAATTTAAAGATTTGAAATCATTTAATTTAACCAATCCGGTGTCTGAATATAATTTTCTATCCTATAGTCAAGTGATACAGATATTTATCATTTCAATCCGCAAAAGTTTCAATGTTATATATCATTTCAAACTGCAGTCCCGCATTAAATAAAAATCCATAAAGTCGCTCGAGTCTGTCATTTCAACCCATAACGATTTTCCCTAATCTATAAATCGTTCGGGTATGTATCATTTCAATCCATAGGAAACTTGTAGTGTTATAACAATATAAAAATACAACATCCAGTCATCCAATATCAACAATCAAACATCCATCACAATTATCGTCCAAATAAACCAATAAACATCAATAGATAAATGATTATCGTTAACAGGTATGAAATTGACAAATCAATTCAATATTAAATTAAACGATGATTAAATGCAATAAAAGTCAAATTTGACTAGAATGAAAATTTAAACATACCAAACATCAACCAGTTAATTTTTAATCACATCATAAATTAAATTTAGCCGACATAAGATAATCTAATAATTGCGAGTGGGTCAAATACTCACGTCTGATTTCAAATGGATTTGAAATCCAAAATAGGGCTAAAAAATCAACAGTCTTAGAATTTGTTCATACCAGCGTCAAAATGTCTGGAATTTAAATATGATCCTAACTGAGCAAACCATGTGTGAATCTGAGTTCGTATATAAAAGTTACTATCATTAGAAGTTAAACGATATATCAAAAAATTATTAAATTGATAATCAAAGTTGACTCGTCACCTTCCACACGTCAGTACACAGTTGCATGCCCCCTTCCACATGATCACATATGCCTCCAAGGATTAACAACTGCCACCTACAAATCAAAACGCCGACCACCCCATGGTTTTACTACTTCATCTGACATCGCCAAAGGCCTCCTCATTCCTGGCCGCACCTACCATGGCCGTTTGGCCACCTCCGCCCTTCCCAACGCAACCGCCGCCACTAGCTTCAACTCCAAATCACGGTGACTCTCGACCACACGAGCATGAATGAAGGGCACGAATAGGAGCTGATCTTCCTCCTCTTCCTGATGGCGCCTTTCGATCATCGATCGGACGACGATCCACCGTTGGATCGAAAAACCTAGGAATGGACGGCCGAGGTTCATTTTTGATTTCTAGACAAATGGTGAACCCAATTGATAAATGAATTGCAGATCTAGGTTACGCTTGTCAAGAGCTTCGAAACAACATATAATATGATAGGGTTTGGAGAGTTTGAATTTGTTTGAAATTGATTTTTGAAATTGGATTGAGGGTTTTGAAGTTGAATTGGCTTCTGCCATTGAAGGAGGTAGTCAGACAAAATTGTACGTATAGAATAAAAAAATGACTTCTGGGGTTTGGGAAACAAGACTATTTATATTAACAAAGCCTGATAAGAAAAAATAACATATCGAATCGGTTCGAATTGACAATAACGACTCGAAAAGCCCGTTTCGCTTCCGAAATGAAAGTGGGTCATCCCATATATCAAAATACATGATTTTCGATATTTTTAAGCTCAATGGAAAAGGTTTCATGTCCTAATTCTGTCATATTAAGAAGTTAGCTTAAAAATCAGCTTCTTTCAAATTGATTTCAATTTAATCGATTTCTTCGCGTTTCAATCCCGTACGATCAAACAACAAGTTCGATCGCTACAAAACTTGAAACCTCATCGTTATGGATCCAACGAAAATAGTTTCGTCGAAATCTGAGACAGTGACCAAAATGTCTATTTTCACATTAATTAAATAAATTATTATTAAATTGATTAAATCACTTTTTTTAAATTCCACTTTTAATAACTAGTAAATTTTATCATTTTTGATTACTTAGACATTTACAATAATTTAAAACAAATTTACATGTCCATTCATTGTTAAATATTACACCAGTTACAATGTTCAATTTCAACTAAAATTAAGTCTAATTATTTATAATTTAATTCCAATAAATTGATTTAATTTGATTTTAATCCTTTATTCAATCAATTGTTACTTTATAGACATAATTAACATTTGTTTATATCTTATTACATTAATATTCTATAATTATCATCTTTTATCATATTAGTTGTAATATTTCAATTACATTGAATTTTTGTCAATTTTATTATGATTTAAAGTCTCAATAATTTAATTTATTTTTTCTCGCTCTTTTATTAAATCAAAATTTTCCTTATGAATATAATTGGCATTTCTATACATTTTATTACATTTGCTGTAAAGGCCCGCAAATCCGTACCCCTTTGAGTCGACAATATTCCACATCAGCTCAACTAAAGGTGGACAGAGATATGAATCTTTATGGGTAAGAAGAAGGAGATAAAAGAAAAATAGAAACAGCAATACAGAATCTCATAATCGCAGCGGAACAAAATATAATATATAATAATAGAGTTTATACAAACAAATTTGTAACAGTTTATACACTTACAATCATCACAGTACAACCATCAATACATCAAACCGGACAGTTATATAACTTATCCTTACACAGTGGAATAAAAGTCAAGCATGGAAAATACGTCTGAAACTCCTCCAGCAAGTCTCCTAATCTCCATAGCATTTATCCTGAATCTGTAATACTCGGTCTGACCCGAGTATTATAATAAAATAACACCCGAGCCAGTCTAGAAAACCAGCGTGAGAAAACACACTCAATTTGAATTATTAGAGTTATCAAAATCCTTTAGAAAAAAATTATCTTGTAAGACCGTGTCACAAATAAACACGATGGGTTTTCCCCTTACGATAACCAAAACATTTGTATAGAAAATCCAGTGATATTATAATAGTGTCTAAATACAAATACTTATTCAAATAGCTAAAATTGTTGCACTAAATTAAATTCTAGCATACTAGGCTCTACAAACAAAACCATAAATTCGTACTAGAGAATGGATTTCCAACTGAATGACTAGACACTGGGGTACCACCTATCACAGTACACGTCTAGAACAGCATACCGAGGACCACTCTAGGATCGCCTGCTACACAAGACCACCCTACCACTAACCTGGATAGACCGAATATGATTACCCCGCGGTTGGCATCAGCATCCGCCACATAGCCGAATAAAAGGGTCTCTAGATAGGGGTAACCTTACCCTGCTTTAGTGCGACCCACTTAGTCTTGCTGCATCTTCCCTGATTTTCAGTCATTCCTGGTTGATGAGGCTCGAGGCTAAGCGTTACCTTTTCAAGAACAATTTTACTTAGAATGCTCATCGTCCTTCAATGATGATGTTCTGGAAGCATTCGTCCATACATGTTGTCCTGGGTCTGGAAAAACCGAATCACCATCTTCATCATCTTTACGGTATTCATTCGTTACGTTCAAACCAGTTCGAAGTGGTTTTTAGATAATTAAATCTGATCCCCGTCTATTAGAAATGACTAACCAAATTGGCCAATATTGATAGTCGGTTATTTAACTATCAAAGAAACATAGATAAGCAATCATCTGGCCTTAATACAATTTTTTCCAAAAATATTTGCCTTCAAAATATCTTCAAAAGATATATCTATCCCTTCCAACATTTCAAAACAATCTTTCAAATACTTAAATCCGTAACACCTCAACATTTAGGAATATTTCCAAATTTCTATTTTATATACTTAGGAAAAAAATTACTAGTCTAATTTTCCAAAAATCCTTTCAATATTAATGTTTCAGAAAATTATTCTGTAACTTTTTCAAAAATCTCTGGAATCACAAAAAGATTTCCTCTCCTCAAATCATATCCTTTTATAAGACCTTTTTAAAATCTCGAGGGAGTTTATAAAATAATTTTTTTCAAATTTCTTTAAACTCTCTCTATATATATAATAATTTTTAAAAAGATTAATAATTTATTTTTAAAATATGTTCAAGTAGTTATTGAAATATCAAAATACTTCTGTAACATTAATAACTCATCTTAGTTAAATAAATAATTTGCAAAGCTGGTTTTAAAAGTTAGAATTTACTAAAATAAATACTTCATACTACCTACCAGTATTTAATTCTCAACTGGTTTAAAATTCCATAACAAAATTTTGCCTTTTAAACAATCTCACCTCTTATAATTTAAAATATATTTTTAAAATCTCAAAAACTAAATTTTAATTTATAACTTTCTCTCGATTTCACAACATCCCGATTCATTATCGATTCCCTAACCATTCTCATTTCAAAAATAGTATTTTCCATTTTTTTTCTCAACCTTGTTTTCCATATTCTAATATAAACTCACCCTATGAAATTATATTTCAAATTATCATCTGCCATCGAATTCCTTTATTTTAAACATTGCCTATAGATTTTATAACCCCTTTTGGCTTTTATCTGTTTATAAATAAATCTTATTTATTTAACTCTGTTATATACATTCTTTTCTTATAAATTCCATGTACACTTCAAATCTATTTTCAATATTGTTTTTAACTCCTTTTTATATTTCCATAATATCACTTATAGAATTCTCTTATATAACTCATTTTAAAAATCCCATTTAATAATCCACAATAGTTAGGTATAACGAAAAATCATTTTATATTTCTAATTCAATTCATTAAAATAACTCCAACTCCAATATATAATTTTATATCAAATTCCTTTAATTCCATAAATTTCAAAAATATAATTATAGTATTTAAATTATCAAAAATTCTGGCCAGTGCTACAATAGCATCCAATAAACTTCAATCACTAAAATAAGCTATAATGGATTATTCTGTACAATTCATACATCATTATACATGAAAAATAAACAATAAATTTAAGGGATCCAACTTGTTTCCCTGTATCCACAGATGTTAATACAACACAAAATAAATACCAATCCCACTTCGATAGGGATATCGCGGTATATAGGGTCATTCGCTATTATGCGGAGGCATAAGGTCTTATCCGCTATAATATGCGGGAATATCACTCCAAATACTTATATATATATATATATATATATATTACAATATATATATGTTATAACATCCAATAGACAATTATAATTTAACAATTTAATCCAGCATCTAATAATGTAAATTTATACATTTGAATTTAACTACAGTGATCCAAATGAGTGAGGAATTCTCACCTTTAATATTGGAATCTGTTTTATGGTTCCAATTCCAAATTTAATCCATTGCGTAGCATTTGCCCACGATCCAACGTAAATCATGCTTGAAATTTTAACCTTCGCCCGAGAAAAAAGTATTTGGAATCATATAAGTTAACCATTTTTTTCTTTTATACTTATACTTACCCAATATATATATATTTGAATTAAAATTAATCACTGACCTCACTATGGAGATTCCATGATCCCAGTAGGTCAGCAAGTCGCACACTGCAAACTGAATCAACAAAAAAACCCACCATTTCAAATGCTGTCATGCTCCGCTTGGTAGCAAGCTCATGCGACTGCCACCAAAACTCCTCTCTTTGCTCCGGCATCCAATTCACACCTTTGTCGAATTTTCTGAACACTTGAACTGGAACGCGACTACTTTCCCAGGTCGCGATAAGGCATAAGTCGCTCTTCGATCGCGGCTACTGCGATCTACGAAGATCCGTAGCAATGCGCCTACCGTCGTGAGGACCACGCCCTTTCCCGGCAGTTCGCTCGAATCCTAACTTGCAGCTAACTGCACGAACCCTTCCTACCCTGCGTGCGCGAGAACGAACGGATGCACCTCCACTTGTTGTCGAGTCGAGCCTTCCATCGCTATCTACTTTGATGATTGGGTAAATTTGAAAAGGTGGTTATTATATGAAAACATTTTGAGGAGGAAGACGAGATTAGTTCGAGTTATTTTTTATTACATTTCAATCCAGATAAGGAAATACGTTTGAACGAGTTATAATGTTTTCTCCTCTTTTTTTATTATCACCGTTATTTTCAAAAAAAATTGAGGGAGAACGAGGTCGGGATTTTTTAAAAGAACGAAGAGAAGTCAGGTGTTATAGAAGGAAAAGGACGTGCGATGTCAAATTGAAAGGAACTCAACTGTTCATCTGATTTAACCATTATATATATATATTCTTTTAAATACTGAATTTATCTCGTTTTGGGTAACTAAAATTTTACAATCCCTATCGAGGTGTGTCACTAGGCTTTCATAATGTTATACCCCTATTTCGTATGCAATGGAAAAGGTTTCGAGTCCCAATTCAATCGTATGGACAAGATAGCTTTTTGGACCCAATTATTTTATTAAATTTCGATATAAATTTAACCTCGCTTATATCCCGTACGACCAAACGACAACTCCAAATGCTACGAAATTTGAAATTCGATATTAATACAATATTACAGATCCAATGGAACTAGTTTCGTTAAATTCTAAGACTGTGCCCTGGATCGCTATTTTTAAATGTTAATTTGAACAAACAATTTTTAAAATTGAACATCACCTTTAAATTCAATTTTAAAACTTTTATTACCTTCATTATTATTAATATTAATTTCGCAAGCCTTTAAATATATTTTTATCGAGCTTAAAACTCAAGATACAATAATTTAACTAATATTCAATTATAAAATTCAATAATTAAATTATCCAATAAATCGCTATATTTGAAATTCAAGTACAATATTAACTTTCAAGCATTTTAAAATCAGTATATAATTCAAATTAAATATTTAAAACCATTTAAATATCCCAAATCAAAAGTCAAAAAATCCGGGTTGTTACATTCCTTCCCCTTTAATAGAATTTCGTCCCCGAAATTTGCTAAGGCAGGAGAATGCTCCAAATCTGTTAACTTATCAAAACCCACTTAGTGAGAACTTGATATTCTCTTTTCTAATCCTTTAACTTTAACCAAAACAATTGGTTTTCATCTTCTAGTTCAAATCCTTCATTTTCATTACAATTTGAAATTCAACTTTTCACTAACAAATATTTTCCAAAAAAATTCAAATTTTTTCTGCCAGTCTAAATTTTCGAAACATTTTGGCAGAGTCTTCTTTGTACGGAGAGCCTTTTGCAATTTGACCAGATTGATAAATATATATACATCGACCCACACGGTTGGAAAATTATATATATATATATATATATATATATATATATATATATATTGCAGTATTTAATCCGAAAACATACCTTATTTTAGCATTTTTAAGAAAGCGGCTTATTTATTTTTGCAACACGCGCAGTCAAAGTCAAGCACAAAAGCTTCTGGTACCTGTACTTACTCAATTTAAACACGTAACTACCAAATATATGAAATTCACCAATATTTCATTTATTTAAACAACTACAACACATGAATTTCAATAACCAATCACGCTAAACATGTATTATCAGCAATCATAAGGTTTTGACATTTAATTTATTACTTTCAATCAATCCATACGTCGTTTCATTCAATCTGAAATGATTTACAACCCAATTTGCTTATATTCAATTCACATTTGTACTAAACAAATTAATATTCATTCCAAATTGATTAAAAATCAATTTATTCACTTCTATTAATTCATAAAATTTTGTTTACTTTCATTTATGACAAACACCAAATTTTCTACGAAAATTCGGTGATATTCATTTAATAGAATAACCATTACAGTTTATCGCTATTTTAAACTGATTCCAACTCAATTTATATTTAATTCCATTTCATTTTCACATTAACACATAAAAATCTATTTTTATTTAAAATCAAAACCATTCCATGCTATTTTTATTTAATGGCCATTTCATAAATTTACTCAAAGTCAAGCTTCTATTAAATATTAATCTTTTGTTATTTACTTCAATCATTTCCGAATTCATTTAAATGATGTTAAGGCCATATTTAATTTATTTATACCCTAATTGGATTTATTTGCAACTTAAACTACTTCTATTTCCATTCAATTCTATTTCATTCGGCAATAGTTCCAATTATATTTTTAATTTACTCACTATATAAGTCGAATTTTATTTAGTTCTCAAGTTTCATTTAAAAATCCACTTTTAACTAACAATCCAATTTCATTTAATCAAGTTAAATTCCATTAAGATATTCAATTAACTAATTTATTTAGCCAATCAGCTCACTTCCAATTTTTAAATCAATATTTGATTTTTATTTCAAAATTCGCTTCAATTATTTTACTTGAATTCAATTTTATTTTATACCTCGATCTTGGATTTTTATTTCCTTCACCAACATATCAAACAATTTTATTATGGGTTTTCTATTTCAACTTTTTCTAACTTCCTTCAAGCCACACAACTTATTTTTACCTTTTCCATCACTTCGATGCTCGAGTACATCCACACTCTGTTTTCAACTCAAGATTTATACATTAATTTATAGCCCAAGCATATTTTTATTCAATTTTTATTTATCTTAACTTACTCTAAATTCAACTTCATACCATTTTATTTCATTTATTTAACCTTCGTAAGTTAAATATTTATTTTGTTAGGAAATCAAAGTACGGTTTCGATGACAACAACTATACAATGGAAATCGTATAGGCATATATATATCCATTTACAGGTACTTGCTAGAGTAACATGACTAGAAAGACAAGAACAAGGCTCAAAGAATATTACAAGAGACTACAAGTCGATAGGATCAAAGAAGCAACAAGAAAGATGCACAAAGAAGACATGCATAGTTTTCAGACATCTGGGTGCACAAGCCAAACGTCTGAAAAAACCTTCTAGAACAACAAAACAGACAGGATCAGACGTTTGGTAGATGCACTCAAACGTTTGAAAGACTACTATATATGAAAAATATATAGTGTCAGACGTCTGATACAAATACCAGACGTATGATTTTGAAATCGGAATTTATATTTAAAATTCAACTGTCACATTTGAAAAGACATCTTCGCTTCTCTTCGCTGCAACTCTTCACCATCAACAGAAGCAACTGTAGAGCACTTGTTAATGGATGCAACTACTCAAGGAACCTCTCTACAACTATACATAACATCAAGAATCAAAGAGAACACTTACCTTACTCACTTGCGCTCTTTACTTACATACTCTGTTCTTTTCTTGATCTTTAGCAATCTATACTTGTATTTCACTCTTCCATATATTCAGTTCTTCACAAACAATACTCTCAAGATATATAGTGGAAGATTTTGTACTTATTAGTCAATATCCATGTTATAGAACACATATTTGACAAGAACAATTTATTGTAATCAAGCCTATTCCTTCGAGTAAAGTGAGGGTGTTTGATAGTTGAATTCCAAAGGGGAGCTTCGCGACTGGATGTAGGACAGGAGGTTCGAAGCAGTATAAAATATTGGTGTGCTTTTTCTATAGTTACTTAGATTATTACTGATTTAGTAGCATCATATATTTTGTTACATATACTTGCATATAACTACATGATCCGCCTTGTAGACTTTCACATTTCACATGATTCATTTGAATTTAATCAAGTAGAAATTAAATTCCATTTAATATCATCTATAACTCGATTAAATTTTTATTTTCAATCCAAGTCAAATTCAACTCTATTTATTAAACTTAGATCAAGCTAAGTTTTTATTTATTTTAACTTACTCAAGTTAAAATCTATTCCACAATTCAATTTCCATATTTTTCTTTCCAAATTTAGAATTATTTCCAATTTATAATTTTACAACTTATTTCCTGATGAATTCTAAATTATTTAAATAAGGATTTTTAGAATTCAATACCCGGTATTTATTTCAAATCACATTGAAATCAAATATGTACATATTCTCTTTTTGGCTTAACAAACCACTTCCTTCGAATTTTAAAATCAACCTGATTTTACCCAAAATAATTCCCTTTCGAAATTTTCAAAATAACCCTTGTTTTTACTAAAAAAAGCCACATTAATTTACTATGGCAGCTATCCATCACTTAGAAACTCGAAAATGAATACTATTGATGCTGCAATCATCACCAGGATTATTCCCCAGTGACCGTTGTGAGTTCAGTGCTATTATCACTTTTCAAAATATATTTAAAACCATTTTTCAATTCAAAAATATCTCCAAAATAATATTAGCATTATTTATTTCAAACTACTTTAGAAAATATTTCCAAAAATTTCCAGGATTTAAATTTTCAAATTCTGGCTTGAATTCATTTTTATAATTCATTCTTATACCATTTTAAATTTTGGTTTTTAATAAATCATTTATAATTTTATAATCTTGTTTTGATTATAATATTATCATCCAAACAATCCAAATATACCATAAAAATTTTAGAAAATTATTCCTTTTATATGAAAATATAATTTGGGAAAAATTATTTTATTTATCCGCTTCAAAAACAATACTCTGTCGGTTTATCGTTTTCAAGTGTTTAGAAACCCCTATAGATTTTGTGGCATTCCACTATTCGAACAGAATTTATATACCACTTAATAGATAAATCAACACAATATAAAGTCATTCTATAATCACTAACAAATACACGCTCATATCTATTAATACACTCAAACTCATTCTAGAGTACTGCTGACTCTATGTCTAATGAGTAAATCCCCACCAGAGCCAAGGTTTCCGCTTAACCTTAGCTCTGATACCAAGTGTAAAGGCTCGCAAATCCATACCCCTTTGAGTCGACAATATTCCACATCATCTTAACTCAACGTGGTCGGAGATACGAATCTATAGGGGTAAGAAGAAGGAGATTGAAGAAAAATAGAGACAACAATGCAGAATCTCACAATCGCAGCAAAACAAAATATAATATATAATAACAGAGTTTATACAAAGAAATCCGCAACAATTTATACACTTACAATTATCAGAGTACAACCATCAATACATCAAACTGGACGGTTATATAACTTGTCCTTACATAGCGGAATATAAGTCAAGTATGAAAAATACGTCTGAAACTCCTCTAACTAGTCTCCTGAGCTCCATACCATTTAACCTGAATCTGTAATACTCGCTTTGACCCAAGCATTATAATAAAATAACACCCGAGTCGGTCTGGGAAACCAGCGTGAGAAAACACACTCAATTTGAACTATTAGAGTTATCAAAATCCTTTGGAAACAAAGGTATCTTGTAAGACCGCGTCACACATAAACACGATAGATTTTTCCCTTACGATAACCAAAACATTTTTATAGAAAATCCAGTGATATTATAATAGTGCCTAAATACAAATACTTATTCAAATAGCTGAAATTTTTACATTAATTAAATTGTAGCATATTAGGCTCTACAAACAAAACCGTAAGCTCGTATTGGAGAATGGATTTCTATCTGAATGACTAGGCACTGGGTACTACCTTTCACAGTACACGTCTAGAACAGCATACCGAGGACCACTCTGGAATCACCTGCTATACGAGACATGCCTATGCCTAACCTGGATAGACCAAATAAGATTACACAATGGTTGGTATCAGCAACTGCCACACAGCAGAATAAAAGGGTCTCTGGATAAGGGTAACCTTACCCTACTTCGGTGCGACCCGCTTAGCCTTGCTACATCTCCCCTGATTTTTCGTCATTCCTGGTTGATGAGGCTCGAGGCTAAGCTTTACCGTTTCAAGAACAATTTTACTTAGAATGCTCATCGTCCTCCAATGACGATGCTCTGGAAGCATTCATTCATACAAGTTGTCCTGGGTCAGGACAAACCGAATCACTGTCTTCATCATCTTCACGATATTCATTCGTTACGTTCAAACTTATCGAAGTGGTTTTCGGATAATTAAATCCGATCCCGGTCTCTATGAAACGATTAACGAAAATGGCCAATATTGATATTTAGTTATTTAACTATCATATAAACATCCATAAGCAATCATTTGGCGTTAATATAATTTTCCCAAAAATATTAGCCTCCAAAATATCTTTAAAAGATATATCTATCACTTCGAACATTTGAAAACAATCTTTCAAATGCTTAAAGCCGTTAACCTCAACACTTAGGAATATTTCCAATTTTCTATTTTCTATTCTTAGGAAAATATTACCAGTCGTATTTTCCAAAAATCTTTTCAATATTAACGTTTCATAAAGTTATTCCGTATCTTTTTCCCAAAATCTCCAGAATCACAAATAGATTTCCTCTCCTCAAATCATATCCTTTAATAGTCCCTTTTTCAAATCTTGAGAGAGTTTATAAAATATATTTTTTCAAATTTCCTTAAACTCTCTCTATATATATATAATAAGTATATAAAAGATTAATATTTTAATTTTAAAATATGTTCAAGTATTTATTAAAATATCAAAAACACTTTTATAACATTAATAACTCATCTTTAGTTAAATAAATAATTTTCAAAGCTGGTTTTAAAAGTTAGAATTTACTTAAATAAATACTTCATATTAAAAAATCTACTTACCATTATTTAAATCTCAACTTGTTTAAAATTCTATAATAAAATTTCCCCTTTTAAACGATCTCACCTCTTGTAATTAAAGATATATTTTTTAAATCTCAAAAAACCAAATTTTAATTTATAACTTTCTCTAGATTTCACAACATCCCGATTCATTATCGATTCCCTAACCATTCTCATTTCAAAAATAGAATTTTCCATTTTTTTCCCTCGACCCTTTTTTCCTTATTCTAATATAAACTCACCATATGAACTTATATTTCCAATTATCATTTGCTATCGAATTCTTTTATTATAAACATTGCTTATAGATTTTATAACCCTTTTTGGCTTTTATCTGTTTATAAACAAATCTTATTTATTTAACTCCATTATATACATTCTTTTCTTATAAATTCCATGTACCCTTCAAATCTATTTTCAATATTGTTTTTAACTCCTTTTTATATTTCCAGAATATCATTTATAAATTCTCTTATATAATTCATTTTTAAAATCCCATTTAATAATCCACAATAGTTAGGTATAACCAAAAAACAATATATTTTTCTAAATTCAATTCTTTAAAATAACTCCAGTTCCAATATACAATTTTATATCAAATTCCTTTAATTCCATAAATTTAAAAAAAAAATTGTAGTATTTAAATAATCAAAAATTTAGGCCAGTGCTACAATGGCATCCAATAAATTTCAATCACTATAATAATCTAAAATGGATTATTCTACACAATTTATACATCATTATATATGAAAAATAAACAATAAATTTGAGGAATCCATTTGGATCCCTCCAACCTATTTCCCTACATCCAGAGATGTTAATACAACATAAAATAATACCAATCCCACTTCGAGGGGATATCGCGGTATATAGGGTCATCCTCTATTATGCGGGGAGCATAGGGTCTCATCCGCTATTATGTGAGGGAATATCACTCCAAATACAAATACAAATATATATATATATATATATATATGTATGTATGTATGTATGTATGTATGTATGTATCACTATATATATATATATATCATAACATCCAATACACAATTATAATTTAATAATTTAATCCAGCATCCAATAATTTAAATTTAATCATTTAAATTTAAATACAGTGAACCAAATGAGTGAGGAATTCTCACCTTTAATTTTCTAATATGTTTTATGGTTCCAATTCCAAATTTAATCTATTTCGTAGCATTTGCCATTACGATTAAACATCACTCGCGTTTGAAATTTTGACCCTTGCATGAAAAAAAGTATTTCGAATTAAATAATTTAACCATTTTTCCTTTTATACTTATACTTACCCAATATATATATATATATATATATATATATATATATATTTGAACTAAAATTAATCACTAACCTCACTATAGGGATTCCATGATCCCAGTATGTCAGCAAATCGCACATTGCAAACTGAATTAACAATAGAGCCCACCATTTCAAATGCTTTCATGCTCCGCTTGGTAACAAGCTCAAGCCGCCGCCACCAAAACTCCTTTCTTTGCTCCAGCATCAAATTCACACCCTTATCGAATTTACTGAACACTTGAACTGGAACGCGATTACTTTTCCAGATTGCGACAAGGCATAAGTCGCTCTTCCATCGAGGCCACCGCGATCCATAAAGATCCTAGACAACGCGCCTGCCATCGCAAGGAAACCCACTTCCTTCGCCGGTAGTTCACTCGAACCCTAAATGGCAGCTAACTGCACGAATCCTTCCCACCCTGAGTGTGCGAGAATGAACGGTCATGCCTTCACCTGCTGTCGATTCGAAACTCCCATCGCTCTCTACTTTGATGATTGGGTCAATTTGTAAAGGTGGTTATTCGATGGAATCATTTTAAGGAGGAAGACTAGATTAGTTCGAATTATTTTTTGATTACATTTCAATCCAGATAAGGAATACATTCTAATGAGTTATAATGTTTTCTCCTCTCTTTTTTTATTATCACCGTAATTTTTGATTTTTTTTTAAGGGAGAACGAGGTCGGGCTTTTTTAAAAGAAGGAAGAGAAATCGCGTGTTATAGAAGGAAAAGCACGTGCGATATCAAATTGAAAGGAACTCAACAGTTCATCTGATTTAACCATTATACACACATACACACACACACACACACACACACACACACACACACACACATATATATATATATATATATATATATATATATTCTTTTAAATATTAAATTTATCCCTTTTTGGGTAACTAAAATTTTACAATCCCTATCGTGGCATGCCGCTAGGCGTTCATAATGTTATACCCCTATTCCGAACGCAATAGAAAAGGTATCGAGTACCAATTCGATCGTATGGAGAAGATAGCTTTCTGGACCCAATTATTTTATTAAATTTCGATATAAATTTTAACGCATTTATATCCCGTACGACCAAACGACAACTCTAAATGCTACGAAATTTGAAATCTGATGATAATATAATATTACGGACCCGATGGAACCGGTTTTGTCGAACTCCGAGACTGCATCCTGGATCACTATTTTTAAATGTTAATTTGAACAAACTACTTTTAAAATTGAACAGATCACCTTTAAATTCAATTTTAAAACTTTTATTGCCTTTTTATTATTAATATACATTTCATAAGCCTTTAAATATTTTTTATCATGCTTAAAACTCAAGATACAATAATTTAACTAATTTTCAATTATAAAATTCAATAATTCAATTATCCAATAAATCGCTATATTTGAAGTTCAAGAAAAATATTAACTTTCAAGCATTTTAAAATCAGTCTACAATTCAAATTCAATATTTAAAACCATTTAAATATCCCAAATCAAACGTTGAAAAATCCGAGTCGTTACATTCGTCTTTTGTAGTTATAGTCTTAACTTATATTAAAGTGATATTTAATTATATTGAATTCGCAGTTGATTTCAAATAAATTGGTAACAAATAATAATTGTCACCTTTTCTACATTTAATCACATTTACAAGTTTATTACTTACAAAAAATGTTATAACAACTAACACTATACCAATTCTATCCAACTACAACTTACTACACATTATTCCTGTGACGACCCAGAATTTTAAGCTTTTGAAATTAAAATATTTAATTTATTTTAAATATTTGAGGGTTATTCTAAACTTGAATTTCAAATATAACTATGAATTTTGGCAATTAAATTATTGAATTTAATTTACTGAAATTGTGTAAAAATTTGAATCTTCAATTTTAAGCTTATTAAAAATATTTTGAAGGCTTAGAAAATTTATATTGATAATAATGAAGATAACGGAAGCTTCAGAATTGGATTTGAAAATGTTTTGTTCAGTTTTGAATTTTTATCGTTTAAATCAATATTTAAAAATAGCCTTCCGGGGCACAGTCTCGAATTTCGACGAAACCAGTTCATTTGGATCCGTAATATTATATTATTATCGGATTTCAATTTTCGTAGCATTCTAGGTTGTTGTGTGGCCATACGATAAGCAAATGCGCTGAAATTTAAATAAAAATTCAATGTTTTAACTGGTCCGAAAAGCTATCTTCTCCATACGATTGAATTTATACTCGGAACCTTTTCCATTACGTTCGGAATAGGCGTATAACATTATAAACACCTGGCGGCACGCCTTGATTAGAGATTGAGATTGTGAGTTGCGAAACTGATACGATTTGAATTTAAATTTGAATTTGAATTTGAGAATAATATATACAGTATTTAACATAATATTGTTTTCATAAGGCAAGTGACACGTTTCCTTGTTCTCCAACACTTGGCAAGTATCTTTACACGCGTACGTTTCTTATTTCGAAAAAAACAATAAAGATAAAAATCTCGTCCAAAGAATACAAGTAAAGATAAAAACAATCAGAAAGAAAAAAATTCAAAGACAAAGATAATGGCTGGAAATCAATTCTCGTCTTCCTCCTTTTATCTTCCAGTTCGAAATCAATGGCCAAATTCCCTTCCCCTTCTCCTCTTCGGGGGAGGGGGGGGATAAATAAAAATAAAAATAAAAAGAAAAAGAAAAATAGGGTGTGATGCCCCGGAACTTTAGCAATACTTATTTAATAAATTTCCATTTATAATTTATTTGAAAATATGTAATATTGATTTAATAATCTAATTTAACCAAATGTTATATTTTCAAAACTAATAATTAATATAATTTAACAAATGTTATCTTTTCAAAACCTTAATAATAATTTAATTTGGAATGTTTATTCTTTTAAAAAGATAATAATATATGTATAATTGATAATAATTAATCTTTCTAAGTTAATAAAAATATTCTATTTGTAATGTATATATGTATACATTGTAAAAAGGAATTGGTTTCAATTTAAATTTGATAAAAATATTTTCAAATTATAATATATATGTTTATATATTGTGATTTGATGTTCTGTTATAAAATTCAAATAATTTCTGAAGTTAATATTTAAAATGTTCTATTTATAATATGTGTGTGTGTATATATATATATTTGTATATATATTGTAAATAGAAAAATATTGGATTAAACTTAAGTAGAAAATGTGTTTTCAAATTTATAATATACATATGTATATATGGTGATTTGGAAGATTTTTGATTTGATTTAATAAAATGCTTTTCAAAAGACTATTTAAAATTTATCTTATATTTTCAAAACACTTAAAGAAAAGTTTTTTTATTAAAAGTATAATAGCTTAAAAATAGTATATTATTATAAAAGCTTAATTTGTTTTCTTTTAAATTGGTTTTTAAAAATAAATTTAGTTTTTATATATAATATCAATGTAAGATATAATAACTTAAGTTTAAACTTTTAAATAAAATTTAAATAAATGTTTACTTTCTTTCTTTTAAACTTATCTTTAGGAAATGGATTTTTAAGTATAAACAAATAAAACATAAAGATATAAATACATTTCATAGTTTATATTAGACATAAATATTAGGTTAATATTGTAATTAAGGTTTAAATCATTAGTAATAGTAAGAAATAATTTAATAATCAAATCTAAAAAAAACACTTGGCAACATAGGAATTTATGAGAACACACTTGTAAGCTTTTGGACAATTCATGATAACAAGTGGCAAGTCTTTGTTTAAAACAAAATTTTGTTTTTAATTAAGGTTTAAAAGAAAAGGTCAGTATATTTTCTTCAGCTAAAAACTTATTTAATTTTCTTCAACTAAAAAGAAAGAAACCAAATGCAAAATTTCACCTGGAAACATGCAATTCAATATGAAGATTCAACAAGCAAGATTTAAGCAAATTCATAGTTCCAGGAAAAACTAAGTAATACAGAGCTATTCTCTACTTCAAATTCTTGGTGAGTAAACATTTTAAAATAAAATCTTTTGATAGTTGTTGATCTGTGTGATGATGTTATAATCATGTTGTTGCTCAGATTTATCATCTTTAATCTGATTTGTGTTGTACTAACTTGAATACATACCTGTATATGTATATTTTGTGTTCTCTGTAAATAATCTGTTGCAAGATCAAATACAATGATTCAAATCTCCCTGTATAATCACAATTAGACATTGATTGCTGAAGTAAAGATGTTAATAACAGTTTAATCTTGTTTTTAAAATTAATTTCAAGTGAATATATTTGGATAATACTCTGTGAAATATAAAAATACAGTGGACATCCGAAAATGAATAAATTTCAAGCATGATGAATTTCGAATTCACTTAAATAATCTGAATCGTATTATCAAACTATGAATTTTAATATAAAAATTGTGATTTTTAATTTTGTAATTAATGTGAATTCGAAAAGGGTTCGAATTTGGGTTTTGGGTCGTTTACTGATGATCAGCGACGAAGGGGATGGCGAGGTTCGGCATGAAGGTGGTCGTGGTGTCTGGGAATACAGAAAAAATGGTGAAAGGTTTATCTGATGGCTGTGGCGATCGGAGTATGGCGGAGTAGGGTTTGGGGTCTTGGAGTTGTCTGTGTTGAATTTGTGGTGATTGCGGCTTCAATGGTGATTTAGGGTGGATCGCTTGTGAGGGAAGAGCTTATGTGGTTTGAGACGCGTTTGTGGACGAGGTGGTAGGCCCTCCGATGATAGGGTTCATCGTCGGTGGTCGGTTTCGTCATTCGAATTGCTGTAAGCTCTGGGTTGAATGGCTCGTTTCTTTTCTATGGTGATTTCGGCAATCCAAGTAGAACGAGATGGTCGGTGGGGTCAGGAGCAACTTATGGAGTGTCGCGACGATGGTCGCCGTCGACCTAATCCAGCGTGCACGTGCACGAGTTCAAATCGGTGCATTTGCTTTTGTTTTGGGAAGAAGTGTTTGGCCATGGGTTTTTTCGTTGTATTCTCGAAGTTGGTATCGTGTATGTATCGGAGGTGACTCAGGGTTTCCCACGTGCTATCTCGAGTAGCTTGTTACTGATTTTTAGTTTGTCCAGTTTATAGCAAAGTGAATTTAAAGCAAAATTTTATTTGACTTTGTTCCAGGATTTGAATCCTGTTAAATCCTGTTGGTTGCCAAACTGTAAAATGTATTTCAGAAATTTAAAGCAAACTAAGTTTTAAAAAAAGTTTAAAACAGTTTAAAAATATTTGAAATGTTTAAATTTAAAACTTTGCGTTTAAACAAGTTAAGTTAATTTTTGTTTTAAAAATAATTTGTTTTCAATGTTGTAGTACTATCCATATTTTGTACTATATAAAATGAAGTTTCAAAATTTGAAAGCAAATTGAATTTTGAACAAAGTGTTTAATTAGTTTCATAAAGAATGAAGGTTTGACTTAAAAAGAATATTAGTTTTAAAATTTGGATTTTTAAATTTTAAAATTTGGATTTTTAAATTTTTAAATTTTGTTTAAAAATAGTTTGTTTTCAATTTTGCTTTGTTAAATGATATAATAATGTTTTCAAATAAAATTGTTATTGGAGTGATTTAAATGTGATTAAAGTAAGGTATTTAACTTAGATAAATTAAAAGATAATGATAAATTAAAAGATGATGATTTTGTGTAAACCAAATACAAGCTTTTGAATTTGAAATTTTAATTTTAAGATGATTTATAAGAGTTAATGAAATGTATGGTCTATCTTAATCAAATCATATTTATAAAGGTAATTAAAGTATAATTACTTAATTAACTTAAATGATTAACGTGGGTAATTAAATTAAGGTAAATTAGTTTGTGTAATTAATTAAGTGTAATTAATTACTTTATTAAGGATTGTTTAATTTTGTTAATTAATTAAGAAATAAGTAATTAAGAAGTTAATTACTTAATAATTAAGAAGAATTATTAAGGATAATTACTTAATGAAGTAACTAAAGAAATTAATTACTCAGTGTAATTAATTAAGTTATTGTGGTTAATTTTAGTTAATTAATTAAAAAGAATCACTTAATGATGGGATTAAGTATAATTACTTAATGTAATTAAAGAGGTGTAATTACTTAGTGAAGTAATTAATGAATAATTACTGAATGTAATTAATTAAGGAAATTCCTTGATGAATAGTAATTAAAATTACTTAGGAAAGTATTAAGTGATAATTACTCAGTGTAATTTAAGGATTAATTAATGTAATTAATCAAGGAGTTGGTTTAATTGGTGAAGTAATTAAAGGAAGTTAATTACTAATTGTGATTAATCGGGTTTGATTAATAATTGTAATTAAGTTTATAATTATTTATTAAATGTAATTTTTAGAAAAATTGATTAATAAAGTAATTAGAGGGTCATTAATTAATGTAATTAGTGAATAATTAATTAATTAATGTGATTAATTATAAGATAATTAATCAATGAAGTGAGAAAAGAAGTAATAATTAATTAATGTAATTTAAGGATTAACGTAATTAATTATAGTTAATTAATTAATTAGAAATTAATTAAGATAAATAAATGATTAAAGATAAATTAATCTGTGTAATTAATTTAAAGACTAATTACATAGTGTAATTAAAAAATAATTAATCTAGGTGATTAACTAAGAATATAATTAAAGGATAATTAATCTATAATTGAAGATTTATTTAATTGAATTATGAAGGTAACTAAAGAGTGATTGGTTCATTAATTGTAATTAATTAATGATTGTTTAAGCAGGATTAGTTGTTAATTCTCAAGTAATTAATTTAATTTAAGTTGATTAAATTAATTGTAAAGGGGTTAATGATGCCTGTTTGTGGATGACTGTTTGTGGAATATCTGTGTTGGTTGATATCTATGGGATGATATGTGGTGATATTCTGTGACATGATATTTGATATATCAGTGATAAATGTGTGATATTTATCTATGAATGATGATGTGTGAATTCAATATTTTAAATTGAATTAAATTGTTAAACTTAAATCACTTGGACATTAAGATGGCATTTGGATTCGATGAGACCAGGATCAGGTTTCCAAAATTTGGAATTCCGAAAACCACATCGATCCAAATTAAACGTTAGGTCATGAATTTCAAGTGAAGAGTGAAGACTCGAGGTGTAAGAACTATTGTCGTTAATACTCTGAGGGTGATTCCGATACGAGTTTAACGGGGTAGTACTTTCAGGTTCGAGATGAAGATTCAGAGTGCAAGGGCTATTGTCGTCAACTCTGAGGGTGATTCCAAAACGAGTGTAACGAGATAGTGCCTTCGGTTTCGTTCGAACCCAGAACGAACTTGTATGGATTGAATGCTTTCAGAACATCGTCAGGTGGACGATGAGCATTCTAAGATAGATGTGTTCTATAAAGGTAATCGTAGCCTAATGCCTCATCAACCGGGAATGGCTAAAACAGGGGAGGTGCAGCAAGGTTAAGTGGGTCATGCCTAAGTAGGACGAGATTTACCCCTGTCTAGAGGTCCCTTTTTATTTCGGCTGTGTGGGTGGTTGATCATGACAACTGCCGGAGTTGTCTTGTTCGGAACTGTCTAGTAAGGGATGGTTTCGGCCTTGTGTTGCAGGGGAGTAAGGGTGACTCCTCGGTACGGTGATCTAGACCACGTACTGTGACGGACGGTACCCCAGTAGCCCTACCATTGTATGGAATCCAAACTCCAATAAGTGCATGTACGGTTTTGATTGTGCCCAACTATGTTGGAACGTGAGATGTAAGTATTCCAACTATTTCTGTATTTTATTTTGAAAACCCTAGACGCTATTATAATATCATTGGATTTCCTATCAAATATTTTGGTTAGCATAAGGTAAAAACTTACACATGTTTATATGTGGGGAGTCTTACGTGATACCTTTCTTTTCAAAGGATTTTCTAAAGTTAAGCAATTTTTAACCGTTTACTCACACCAGACCCATGTTTGACCCAAGTGTTTATTTTATGTTTTATTAAACTCTTGGGTACTCATATTATGTATGAGTAGTCGAGGGATTCAGGTTTGCTTTGACGAGTTCTGGAGGAGATATGGAGCAGGTGGCTTCAGCATGTAGATACATATATATAGTGTTCAGTTGTGTTAGAGTTGTATCTGTATCTATGTATCGTACTTGAGTTGTAATATCTAGACAGGTGTTATAACTGTCTAGTTTGAGTTGTTGGAGCTATATAACTCTGATTTATATGATACTATGTAATATTTTATTTGATCAGTATAATTTATTTGTTCCGCTGTGAGATTCTGATGTTGTTTGGTTCTTTCTTTTCTATCTTTTCTCTTTTCTATCCCTTTCTTTCTTCTTAATGATGCGTCTTTCTGTGATATGAAAGGCGGGTCGTTACATAGGGGGCGGATCTCGATCCAAATTCAAAACATGAGGGGTTGCGAACATCAATTTAGAAGCGATTCGTTCTTCTCGAGTTCGAGCGCAAATTGAAGGCTCAACGACCTCAGCCAGGAAGTGGCGCACGAAGCTCGTGCGTGCGATGGGGTCTCGGCTTGGCATCGTTGATTCTTGGGGAGGTTGTGGGCGGCATTCGTGATGAATTTTTTGAGACGCACGAGGTTATTAGCTTGGATGGCCAAGCATGGCGGTGATGTCGTCAGCAGAGGGTGTGTCGTTCGAATCCTTGGGCTAGGATTTTGATGATAAGGGCAGTAAGGTGAATTCCTATCTCAGATTTAAATTCTGTGTATATATAAAAATTTAATGTACGGTAAATAATTAGCTGTGCATATGTATATATAAATAGTGAGATATATATGTGGACCGAGATTCCATTTTCATTTAAAATTTAATAAATATATATGTATATAGAAAAACAGAAATGATATATATAAATATATATATTTAAGAATTAGAAAATAGAAATTTTAAAATGATAATACAGATTATTTTTATTAATATATATGTTTATATATATATATATATGTGTGTGTGTGTTTTTGGAATCTATATAAACTATTTTTATAAGTGTATATATATATATATATATTTAAAGGGAAAATTATCGATTAAATTAAATAGATAGTTTTAAACAATAAATTTTAGTGGTTAAATTATTAGTCAACCTATTTAATTTTTTTAGTTATTAAAGGATTTTATTTAAAAGGAAAATTTGTTTAAAACTAAATTACTAGTTTAAAGTTAAAATTATTAGTTGAATTAAAATTATAAAATGGCAAAGTGCATTGTTCGATTTATTTCTAATATTAATAAAATCATATAATTGTTTGATACAAGGTCTAAAATCGAGAAACAAGTCAAATTTGAAATGGATTGCAAAATAAAGGAGCAAATTTGAGACCTTCTCACTCAATTGGATTTTCCAATTTAATTTTAAATAGTTAAATTTAAAATTGTTGATTGTGTGCTTGGATAATAAATTATTATCAGTTGTATTGGATTAGACCTTATGCGCCGCATAATAGCGAATGATATTACATTAATCCCATATACCGCGATATTCCACCTCGAAGTGAAATTGGTATTATATATGTATTTGGAGTGATTGATTTCACGCATTATATGGCGGATGAGACCCTATGCGCCGCATAATAGCGGATGATATTATATAAATCCCATATATCGTGTTATTCCACCTCGAAGTGGAATTGGTATTTAATTGTTGTGCTAACATTTATGGATGCAGGGAAACAGGTTGGAGGGATCCAACTGGATCCCTCAAACATTTGAATTTGTTTCATATGTTGTGTGTTGATTTATTTATAATCTATGTATGATTATATTTGTGATTGAAATCGTTGAAGGCTATAGTTTAGCCGAATATATTATTGGTATTATAGGATACCAGAAATAAATAAAATTTGATTTTTGAAATTTATGTAGAAAGTTTATAGTAAAATTAATTTTTAAGAATTGGTGAATTTAAAAGAAGGAATTTAAATTGGTAAAGATTGATTTTGAAATCTTATCGAATTAATTCCAAAATATGGGAAAAGATTTTAATAAAGGGATTTTGAGTAATATTGTTTAAAATTTGGAAATTTTAATTAAAACTTGGGTTTCAAATAGTTTGGGAAAAAAAGGGTTTATTTTAAAAGGGAAATCAATTTGGAGAATTGATTTGGTATTTAAAAATAAATCTTTGGGAAATCGATCTGGAAAATAATTTTGGTGTTTGGAAATAAATTTAGAAATCAATTTGGAAAATTGATTTGGTGTTTGAAATAAATTTGAAATCAATTTAGAATTTGATTTGGTGTTGAAAAGTGAATATTTGTAAATCAATTTGAAAATCGTATATCAGTGTATATTTGGAAATTTAAATTCCTAAAGGAAAGGAAAATTTGTTTTAGAAATAAATATTGTTTTATTTTTAAAAGTGGAAAGGAATTTACGGATTTGGAATATAAATTAAAATAAATCGAGAAGGATTTATTAATTGATTTGAATGAACCATTTTAGAATAGAAGGTGTATTTTCCATGGAAAGCCGAGTATGTTTTCAAAGTAGCTTTTAAAGTATAAATTAAAAGTTCCAGTATTGGTTTAAAAGAATGTTTTGGAGAAATTATTTTCTTAAGTTATTTTTAAAATCTTTAGAGTAAAATTTATTTAATTAATTATAGAAGCGATTATTTAAAGTTTAATGTAACGACCCCAGATTTTAATTTAATTTAAATTGATAATTTATTGAATTTTTGAATTAAAATTGTAAAATTAATGGTTTGAGTTTATAAAATAATATAAGACAATAAATATTAAAGTAAGATAACAATAAATATTTGAGCTAGAAAAATAATATGAGATAAATTTTAATAAAAATAGGAAGTAGAACATTTTCTAAATTCTAACAACATAATAAAATAGAAATTTATTTATATTATAAAATAAGAAGATTTAAAGAAAATAAAATACATTTAAATATGAAAAGAATGTAGGCGAAAATAAAACAAACAAATAAAATACAAAGGACTAAAACAAAAATATGTTTTCATGAACACTTAAACAAACATATATGCAAAAGCTTGTGAAAGAAAATAAAGTAAAGAAAATAGATTTGTACAAGCTCATAAATGCAGCCCCAAACCATATCAACTCAGCCACCATAATAAAGAAAAGAAAGATATACATACTCAAGAGTACAATATGAAAAGAAGATGTACAAGTAAATGAAGCTAAACATGTAGGCAATGCAAATAAAGTATACAAGACAATATGAATATATATGAAATGGTACAAACCAAATAGTGCAGCCCCCAACAACACTAAACAAAGAAAAAAATACAACATATTAGTAAAACATCACTGCATAATACAAATATGCATCAGCCACCCTAGAAAAGAAAGAACAAAGCTAGCTAAATAAACAAAGGCATAAATAAGAAACAAAACAAAATAAAATTAACAGCATATGTGCTGTAAGTGAAACAAGAAAAAAAAAGTAAATAAAAAAAAATATAAAGTAAGATTGCTGTAAGAATGCAAGGGAGCAAATAAACATTTCAAACATACTTACATTTAATGCATTTACTGTCTTGCATGTACACGATCCTATCAGCATACACACTAACATTTATTAGCAAGCATGGTTTAGTTCTTTTATATATTTTAACCTGTACTTGTTTTTGCTTTAGTAGACTCAGCCTATCCTTTCACCTGCACACCATCTTTCCTATGTACACTTGAGTAGTTGTTTCATTTTCGTTTAAATCTTAGTAAAGAACTGAAAGAAAAAAAAATGAATGAAGTAAACAAAACATAACAATACAAATCAACTCAACAAAGCAGATTCAAGAAAAAGAAGAGACTGTAGTTCATCAAAACCCAAAAGCAACTCTCTGCTTCAAAATTTTAAAAAGGTGAGTAACTTCAATTAAAAATGCTTAAGTATATTTATATATTATTGATTGATTTATGCCTGAACTAAATATGGAAATGTGTTCATATATTGTTGAATGATTGTGTGAAATGATGCCTGTATGTTGGTAGCTTGAAATACACCTCTGTATTTAAATTTTCAAGTTCATGTTTGCTTCAAAAATCCTTTTCTCTTAATCTAGGCATAATTTGGATATAGGATTTAAATAAAACTTGGTTGTTTTATTACAAGCTTCAGTTTAAAATTTTATTTAAGATAAAACAATTTGGTATTTTCTCTGGAAAGCGAGATACCTGAACCCAACTTCAAATAAGTAAAATTTCGAACTTCTTAATTCTTGAATTCAGGGTTACAAACAAAACTCTTGTACTAAAATATGATTTTTAAAGTAAAAATTTTGATTTTTAGACAAAGGGTTTGAGTGCAGTTCGTCTTTGAGGGGAAATGGGGTTTTGGGCGATTTCCAGTGATGTGTTGAACTGGGGGAATCGGGGTTTCTCATGGTGATAGAGGAAGCTAAGGTGGTGGTAGGAAAAATGACCGGAGGTGATGGAAGCTACGGCGGCGGAGCTTTGAAAATTTTAAACCTAGTTTTTACGCGTGCTAGTATCTGGGTTCGTTCGTTGTCATTGATTGACCGAGTGCCACGCACTTTTGGGTAATGGAAGAGGGGGAGTTGAAGAAGCTGTAGCCGTAATTGTTGACCTCCTAGTGGTCGGAGCGGTGAAAATGACAGCGTGACAGGTGTGAGGAGCACCAGTTCTTTTGGTTCCAGGTTTTAACTTTTTGCTCGATTCGCATTCGAGGCTGATGGTGATGGTTCGAACGATCGAAGTGGGTTCAGGAAGTGATTGCCGACCTGTTCGACGTCGTGACAACGTCTGGAGATGATCGGAGATGCCGTGCACGTGAACGTGCACGAGTTCTGGAGTTTGAGGAGTTAGTAGCCTGGGTTGGAGAAGAGGACACTCGAGTAATATTTGGGTTGACTCGAGTCTTAACTCGAGGGCATTCAGTTGTGCGCCGGGTTAGATCATCACTTAAACAAAATTTTGAAAAAAAAAATACTCACGGGTTGGTTTGGGGGAAAACTCGAAGCACTCAGGCATTTTTCTCGGGTGTGACTCGAAGTGGGTCTCAGGTTTGATATAAAAACAGATTTTGACTTTAAAACCAGATTTAAATTTTAAATATTTTTAACCCATGTTTTAGGATAATTGTTTTGGCTTAAAATTGGATTAATAAGTGTTAATAAATTATAAATAAAAGGTTAATTAATTAATTAATTAAGATAATTAATTAAGAAGCAATTAATGAATAAAAAGTGATAAAAAGATAATTTTTAAGTTTATTTAAACTTAAAATTCATATGTTGGAAATTATGGTTTATCTTAAATTAATTAAGGATAATTTATTAACGATTAAAGATTGATAAATCAAATGATTAAAGAATAATTAATTAAAGGAAAAATTAATGTATGTGATAAATTAATTAAGGTAATTAATTTGAGGATAATTAATTAATTGAAGGTTAATTAATTGATGAAAGTTATTAAGGGATGATTTATTAATTAAGGGTTAATTAGTTAACATAATTAATTAGGAATAATTAATTATTGATTAAAAGACAATAAATTAAAATAGTTTACAATTAATTTATTATTAATTAACTAAGATTTGTAGTTTATTCATAAGTAATTAACCTAGTATAAATTAATTATAATTAGATATTAATTTATCTTACTTACGAATATTTGGATTCTATTGGATGATTTGATTGTTTGATATCCCTGATATATGATGCTTTGTGATACATCCTGATATATTTTGTGATCTGTAATTTACTTATCTGTGATATATATCTGTGATCTGTGAATGAACGATAAGCGTGATAGTTAATACCGCTTATCAACTATATTTCTATATTCTGATCTGTGATGATTGAATGATGTTGCACTACTGTGTGAAACCCCTGGACCACACTTATACACACACCAATATGGATTTCACGAGAAAATCGATTAAGTCACAGATTTTTGAAATAGTTTTAAATTTGAATATTTGAATTCAAATGTTTTGGAATTGGATTGGGTTTAAAGTGAAAAGCTTTTGAAATAGAATTTCATAGATGAAATTTATTTTGAATAACTCGATAAAATATGAAGTTGAATAATTTGATTTGAACTTAAATTCAAGATTTGAAATTGAATTCTATGATTTAAAAACTAAGGATTAAAAATGTTATACCAGTTATATATGGGTTAAACTATTTTAAAAGTATTGATTTGGGGATGTGAATAGAATTCAAGGGCTTTAACTCGTGTAAATATAATTGAATTTTTCTGAAACGAAAACTGTTTGTTTTTCAAATAATAAAAGCTTTCACATAAGTAATGAACTTCCAATTTGTGTTAAAAAGATTTCTGGTTTAAAATGGGAATGATTTCCATATTTTAGAAATGGTTAGAAAGCTATGAGTTAAATCTTTGATTTAAAGATTTAAGTGAATTAATCCAATTGAAATAGAAATTGTTTTGAAATCTATGAATGGATCTTTATGAAACGGGGGTGAACTTTATGAAATGAATCTTTTTGTTTAAAAGATTAGAAATGGTAATTTGTTTAAACCATTTGAAGAAAAGTTTTGGGTAATAAGTTGTGACTTAATTGAAATCCCAATATCCATATGTTTTTGAAATACTGCGCTCACTGTTCGGTTTAGCCGGGAGAGGACCTTTGTGTCATATATCCCATTCCGAATATGTGATATGTCGTTATGGATAGCATTTGAAGACCGGTGTTGAAGACCGGATATTTTTGAAAGCAAAAGGACAACTCGTCGAATGTCTTTGCATCGACTGGTCCCCGGTATAGAGACTCCATATGTGATGGGAAGTCCGAACGTGATTAGTGAATATCCGGATTGCAAGGACTTCTTTGTAAGTGCCTTCGGTTCTGTTCGAGCCCGGAACAGACTTGTATGGATTGTATGTCTGACATTACAAGTTGAGATATAAAGCCGACTTCTTTCAAATATATTTCTGTTGGTGGCGGAGAATTTATTCTCTTAGCTTAACACCCTTCTCTGAGACGTACGAGCTCAGAGGTTATATAGTTGAAGTTATCAGCGATATATTCCCAATTTTTGTAATGTGACATGCTGAGTGTTGCTGTGAAATGATCATTGTGTTGATTATTTGTGATAGGATCATTTATTTGATCGTCTATCTTGGTGATCATTTCTATGATCATTTGTTGACCAAAAGCACGGCTTTTGTATAAAGTGTGTTTTTGTGGACGAGACTTCGTCGAGCCTCACAAACCGGCAATGGTCGAAACAGGAATTGTGCGGCAAGGTTTTCAGGGATCGCCTCCCTAGGGTATGACCATTCCTTCTGGAAAAGGGTAGTATCATGGTATGGAGCCCAGATACTTACTCATGTTGAAACACTTATTATTATGGTGTGATGTTGGTTAGAGAGCTCTCGTTTAAAGGTCCCAAAGGACCGGGGGTGGCATATCTGAGGGTTTGTAATATTCCTTGGGAAAACGGATTCCCGGCTTTGTTTGGCAGAGAACAATTGGTTCTCGGGGCGTCCTTCCAGAGGCGTTTCCATGTGGCAATGGGAAGTTCCTTGGCCTGACCATTTGTTGGAAAATCCATTCTTCAAATACGAGCCCTGTACGGTATTAGTTGTATTACCTGCCATTTACTTATGGTGGTAACCCACTGTTTGGATGGTAGCTATAGTAGACATAGTTAGAAATGTCTATGTTGGCTAAGATTTATATCTTTACTTTCGAAATGATTTTTACTACACTATGCACTAGTAATAATATCAAATGTTCTTTTTAATGCGTATCAAGCATCTTTGACTATCATAAGGAGAAATCTCCTCCGATTCTGCGTTTGCATTGTGTGTGTGTGCGGGAGGCCTTATGGTTGTCTCATTTCTAAAAAGCATTGCGAATATATTTTAAAATATTTCTTTGTTTGTTTTTAAAGATAAACTGTTTTTGTTGCTCACACCAGTCCCATGACTGATCCGGAGTTTATTGTTTCTTTCCTAAACTCTGGGTGCTCAAAATTTTCTACACGAACAGTCTAGAGTTGGGTTTTTCAGATAGTCAGGTTTAGTAGGTTATCTGGAGCTAGTTCAGTCTTTGGATGTGGACGAGACTTGCTTATCTTTGTGCATCGTTATTGGGAGTTCGTTCTACTGCTGGAGTTCTTCTTTGAAGACTATCTTAGAGTTATATTGTTCCGCTGCTAGATGTTATCTATTTTCCTTTTCCGATGCTAGTTTCTTGTATCTCTGATGTATATTGATATTCATTGTACCACTCTGTTGTACCAGATGTTGTATCAGTATTGTATATCAATGTATTATTCTATTTATTCTGCTATGTTGTTTACTTAATGTTGTTATAAGCTCCGGCGACTCGGACGGTCGAATCTACGGCATTCGAATACGATTTGAAGTATGGGTGTCGATTTTTGAACGGGCAAAATCCGCTTCGTTACATTTGGTATCAGAGCTAAGGGTTGAACTTTAGCTCAGGAGTATAACACATTAAGTAACTCATTAGAGATAGGGTGAAGTATCCCTAGAATGAGTAATCCTTAAAATATCTGTTTGAACGCCTCAGTAAATTCTCTTTCTATCCGTTGATAGTGAGTATGAGTGCAAGAAGAGAACGAGATAGGGGACAGAAAAGTACGACTATAAATGGTCAATGCTCTGCAACAGTGGAAACAATCTTTCTCTATCAATTTTCTTTGATTCGTTTCTAAATTCTTTTGATTTCTTTGTGACAGCTCCAGAAAGAAGTTTCGATGCGGTGATGGCCCTACGAATCGTTGTAGAAAATCTTTACTTTGTATTTTCATTGGTTTCTTATCAGTTTTTGATTTAAACCTTAATGAATATGAATTGGAAATTTGAAATTGGGAATTTTGAATAAATTAGAAATTTTTAAATTGAGTTAAATTGATTAAGAGAACATGAAGGATAAATTTGAATCATATCGATACCACGATTTTGTTTAAAACCGAATTTTGAAACTCTGTTGTAATTTCTTGGGTTGGTCGAAGTCCGAAGAGGGACAAATTGGTATATATTTTGAGATATTCCGACTTGAATTTGGAATCCATATCTTGTATTTGAGGAATTATAGGAGATCGAATCTATCTATCTCTGTGTTATTTTCGTGCCTGCGAATTTCGAGGACGAAATTCTTTTAAGGGGGGAAGTCTGTAACGACCCCAGATTTTAATTTAATTTAAATTGATAATTTATTGAATTTTTGAATTAAAATTGTAAAATTAATGGTTTGAGTTTATAAAATAATATAAGACAATAAATATTAAAGTAAGATAACAATAAATATTTAAACTAGAACTAGAAAAATAATATGAGATAAATTTTAATAAAAATAGGAAGTAGAACATTTGCTAAATTCTAACAACATAATAAAATAGAAATTTATTTATATTATAAAACAAGAAGATTTAAAGAAAATAAAATACATTTAAATATGAAAAGAATGTTAACGAAAATAAAACAAACAAATAAAATACAAAGGACTAAAACAAAAATATGTTTTCATGAACACTTAAACAAACATATATGCAAAAGCTTGTGAAAGAAAATAAAGTAAGGAAAATAGATTTGTACAAGCTCATAAATGCAGCCCTAAACCATATGAACTCAGCCACCATAATAAAGAAAAGAAAGATATACATACTCAAGAGTACAATATGAAAAGAAGATGTACAAGCAAATGAAGCTAAACATGTAGGCAATGCAAATAAAGTATACAAGACAATATGAATATATATGAAATGGTACAAACCAAATAGTGCATCCCCCAACAACACTAAACAAAGAAAAAAATACAACATATTAGTAAAACATCACTGCATAATACAAATATGCATCAGCCACCCTAGAAAAGAAAGAATAAAGCTAGCTAAATAAACAAAGGCATAAATAAGAAACAAAACAAAATAAAATTAACAGCATATGTGCTGTAAGTGAAACAAGAAAAAAAAAAGTAAATAAAAAAAAAGTAAGATTGCTGTAAGAATGCAAGGGAGAAAATAAACATTTCAAACATACTTACATTTAATGCATTTACTGTCTTGCATGTACACGATCCTATCAGCATACACACTAACATTTATTAGCAAGCATGGTTTAGTTCTTTTATATATTTTAACCTGTACTTGTTTTTGCTTTAGTAGACTCAGCCTATCCTTTCACCTGCACACCATCTTTCCTATGTACACTTGAGTAGTTGTTTCATTTTCGTTTAAATCTTAGTAAAGAACTGAAAACAAAAAAATGAATGAAGTAAACAAAACTAAAACAAAACATAACAATACAAATCAACTCAACAAAGCAGATTCAAGAAAAAGAAGAGATTGTAGTTCATCAAAACCCAAAAGCAACTCTCTGCTTCAAAATTTTAAAAAGGTGAGTAACTTCAATTAAAAATGCTTAAGTATATTTATATATTATTGATTGATTTATGCCTGAACTAAATATGGAAATGTGTTCATATATTGTTGAATGATTGTGTGAAATGATGCTTGTATGTTGATAGCTTGAAATACACCTCTGTATTTAAATTTTCAAGTTCATGTTTGCTTCAAAAATCCTTTTCTCTTAATCTAAGCATAATTTGGATATAGGATTTAAATAAAACTTGGTTGTTTTATTACAAGCTTCAGTTTAAAATTTTATTTAAGATAAAACAATTTGGTATTTTCTCTGGAAAGCGAGATATCTGAACCCAACTTCAAACAAGTAAAATTTCGAACTTCTTAATTCTTGAATTCAGGGTTACAAACAAAACTCTTGTACTAAAATATGATTTTTAAAGTAAAAATTTTGATTTTTAGACAAAGGGTTTGAGTGCAGTTCGTCTTTGAAGGGAAATGGGGTTTTGGGCGATTTCCGGTGATGTGTTGAACTGGGGGAATCGTGGTTTCTCATGGTGATAGAGGAAGCTACGGTGGTGGTAGGAAAAATGACCGGAGGTGATGGAAGCCACGGCGGCGACGGCGGCGGAGCTTTGAAAATTTTAAACCTACTTTTTACGCGTGCTAGTATCTGGGTTCGTTCGTTGTCATTGATTGACCGAGTGCCACGCGCTTTTGGGTGATGGAAGAGGGGGAGTTGAAGAAGCTGTAGCCGGAATTGTTGACCTCCTAGTGGTCGGAGCGGTGAAAATACAGTGTGACAGGTTTGAGGAGCACCAGTTCTTTTGGTTCCAGGTTTTAACTTTTTGCTCGATTCGCATTCAAGGCTGATGGTGATGGTTCGAACGATCGAAGTGGGTTCAGGAAGTGATTGCCGACCTGTTCGACGTCGTGACAACGTTTGGAGATGATCGGAGATGCCGTGCACGTGAACGTGCATGAGTTCTGGAGTTTGAGGAGTTAGTAGCCTGGGTTGGAGAAGAGGACACTCGAGTAATATTTGGGTTGACTCGAGTCTTAACTCGAGGGCATTCAGTTGTGCGCCGGGTTAGATCATCACTTAAACAAAATTTTGAAAAAAAAAATACTCACGGGTTGGTTTGGGGGAAAACTCGAAGTACTCAGGCATTTTTCTCGGGTGTGACTCGAAGTGGGTCTCAGGTTTGATATAAAAACAGATTTTGACTTTAAAACCAGATTTAAATTTTAAATATTTTTAACCCATGTTTTAGGATAATGTTTTGGCTTAAAATTAGATTAATAAGTGTTAATAAATTATAAATAAAAGGTTAATTAATTAATTAATTAAGATAATTAATTAAGAAGCAATTAATGAATAAAAAGTGATAAAAAGATAATTTTTAAGTTTATTTAAACTTAAAATTCATATGTTGGAAATTATGGTTTATCTTAAATTAATTAAGGATAATTTATTAACGATTAAAGATTGATAAATCAAATGATTAAAGAATAATTAATTAAAGGAAAAATTAATGTATGTGATAAATTAATTAAGGTAATTAATTTGAGGATAATTAATTAATTGAAGGTTAATTAATTGATGAAAGTTATTAAGGGATGATTTATTAATTAAGATTTAATTAATTAACATAATTAATTAGGAATAATTAATTATTGATTAAAAGACAATAAATTAAAATAGTTTACAATTAATTTATTATTAATTAACTAAGATTTGTAGTTTATTCATAAGTAATTAACCTAGTATAAATTAATTATAATTAGATATTAATTTATCTTACTTATGAATATTTGGATTCTATTGGATGATTTGATTGTTTGATATCCCTGATATATGATGCTTTGTGATACATCCTAATATATTTTGTGATCTGTAATTTAATTATCTGTGATATATATCTGTGATCTGTGAATGAACGATAAGCGTGATAGTTAATACCGCTTATCAACTATATTTCTGTATTCTGATCTGTGATGATTGAATGATGTTGCACTATTGTGTGAAACCCCTGGACCACACTTATACACACACCAATATGGATTTCACGAGAAAATCGATTAAGTCACAGATTTTTGAAATAGTTTTAAATTTGAATATTTGAATTCAAATGTTTTGGAATTGGATTGGGTTTAAAGTGAAAAGCTTTTGAAATAGAATTTCATAGATGAAATTTATTTTGAATAACTCGATAAAATATGAAGTTGAATAATTTGATTTGAACTTAAATTCAAGATTTGAAATTGAATTCTATGATTTAAAAACTAAGGATTAAAAATGTTATACCAGTTATATATGGGTTAAACTATTTTAAAAGTATTGATTTGGGGATGTGAATAGAATTCAAGGGCTTTAACTCGTGTAAATATAATTGAATTTTTCTGAAACGAAAACTGTTTGTTTTTCAAATAATAAAAGCTTTCACATAAGTAATGAACTTCCAATTTGTGTTAAAAAGATTTCTGGTTTAAAATGGGAATGATTTCCATATTTTAGAAATGGTTAGAAAGCTATGAGTTAAATCTTTGATTTAAAGATTTAAGTGAATTGATCCAATTGAAATAGAAATTGTTTTGAAATCTATGAATGGATCTTTATGAAACGGGGGTGAACTTTATGAAATGAATCTTTTTGTTTAAAAGATTAGAAATGGTAATTTGTTTAAACCATTTGAAGAAAAGTTTTGGGTAATAAGTTGTGACTTAATTGAAATCCCAATATCCATATGTTTTTGAAATACTGCGCTCACTGTTCGGTTTAGCCGGGAGAGGACCTTTGTGTCATATATCCCATTCCGAATATGTGATATGTCGTTATGGATAGCATTTGAAGACCGGTGTTGAAGACCGGATATTTTTGAAAGCAAAAGGACAACTCGTCGAATGTCTTTGCATCGACTGGTCCCCGGTATAGAGACTCCATATGTGATGGGAAGTCCGAACGTGATTAGTGAATATCCGGATTGCAAGGACTTCTTTGTAAGTGCCTTCGGTTCTGTTCGAGCCCGGAACAGACTTGTATGGATTGTATGTCTGACATTACAAGTTGAGATATAAAGCCGATTTCTTTCAAATATATTTCTGTTGGTGGCGGAGAATTTATTCTCTTAGCTTAACACCCTTCTCTGAGACGTACGAGCTCAGAGGTTATATAGTTGAAGTTATCAGCGATATATTCCCAATTTTTGTAATGTGACATGCTGAGTGTTGCTGTGAAATGATCATTGTGTTGATTATTTGTGATAGGATCATTTATTTGATCGTCTATCTTGGTGATCATTTCTATGATCATTTGTTGACCCAAAGCACGGCTTTTGTATAAAGTGTGTTTTTGTGGACGAGACTTCGTCGAGCCTCACAAACCGGCAATGGTCGAAACAGGAATTGTGCGGCAAGGTTTTCAGGGATCGCTTCCCTAGGGTATGACCATTCCTTCTGGAAAAGGGTAGTATCATGGTATGGAGCCCAGATACTTACTCATGTTGAAACACTTATTATTATGGTGTGATGTTGGTTAGAGAGCTCTCGTTTAAAGGTCCCAAAGGACCGGGGGTGGCATATCTGAGGGTTTGTAATATTCCTTGGGAAAACGGATTCCCGGCTTTGTTTGGCAGATAACAGTTGGTTCTCGGGGCGTCCTTCCAGAGGCGTTTCCATGTGGCAATGGGAAGTTCCTTGGCCTGACCATTTGTTGGAAAATCCATTCTTCAAATACGAGCCCTGTACGGTATTAGTTGTATTACCTGCCATTTACTTATGGTGGTAACCCACTGTTTGGATGGTAGCTATAGTAGTCATAGTTAGAAATGTCTATGTTGGCTAAGATTTATATCTTTACTTTCGAAATGATTTTTACTACACTATGCACTAGTAATAATATCAAATGTTCTTTTTAATGCGTATCAAGCATCTTTGACTATCATAAGGAGAAATCTCCTCCGATTCTGCGTTTGCATTGTGTGTGTGTGCGGGAGGCCTTATGGTTGTCTCATTTCTAAAAAGCATTGCGAATATATTTTAAAATATTTCTTTGTTTGTTTTTAAAGATAAACTGTTTTTGTTGCTCACACCAGTCCCATGACTGATCCGGAGTTTATTGTTTCTTTCCTGAACTCTGGGTGCTCAAAATTTTCTACACGAGCATTCTAGAGTTGGGTTTTTCAAATAGTCAGGTTTAGTAGGTTATCTGGAGCTAGTTCAGTCTTTGGATGTGTACGAGACTTGCTTATCTTTGTGCATCGTTATTGGGAGTTCGTGCTACTGCTGGAGTTCTTCTTTGAAGACTATCTTAGAGTTATATTGTTCCGCTGCTAGATGTTATCTATTTTACTTTTCCGATGCTAGTTTCTTGAATCTCTGATGTATATTGATATTCATTGTACCACTCTGTTGTACCAGATGTTGTATTAGTATTGTATATCAATGTATTATTCTATTTATTCCGCTATGTTGTTTACTTAATGTTGTTATAAGCTCCGGCGACTCGGATTTGAACGGTCGAATCTACGGCATTCGAATACGATTTGAAGTATGGGTGTCGATTTTTGAACGGGCAAAATCCGCTTCGTTACATTTGGTATCAGAGCTAAGGGTTGAACTTTAGCTCAGGAGTATAACACATTAAGTAACTCATTAGAGATAGGGTGAAGTATCCCTAGAATGAGTAATCCTTAAGATATCTGTTTGAACGCCTCAGTAAATTCTCTTTCTATCCGTTGATAGTGAGTATGAGTGCAAGAAGAGAACGAGATAGGGGATAGAAAAGTACGACTATAAATGGTCAATGCTCTGCAACAGTGGAAACAATCTTTCTCTATCAATTTTCTTTGATTCGTTTCTAAATTATTTTGATTTCTTTG
Source organism: Allium cepa (assembly GCA_030765085.1). NCBI lineage: Eukaryota > Viridiplantae > Streptophyta > Magnoliopsida > Asparagales > Amaryllidaceae > Allium > Allium cepa. The sequence continues at coordinate 252,799,368 of CM060943.1, forward strand.
TGACAGCTCTAGAAAGAAGTTTCGATGCGGTGATGGCCCTACGAATCGTTGTAGAAAATCTTTACTTTGTATTTTCATCGGTTTCTTATCAGTTTTTGATTTAAACCTTAATGAATATGAATTGGAAATTTGAAATTGGGAATTTTGAATAAATTGGAAATTTTTAAATTGATTTAAATTGATTAAGAGAATATGAAGGATAAATTTGAATCATATCGATACCACGATTTTGTTTAAAACCGAATTTTGAAATTCTGTTGTAATTTCTTGGGTTGGTCGAAGTCCGAAGAGGGACAAATTGGTATATATTTTGAGATATTCCGACTTGAATTTGGAATCCATATCTTGTATTTGAGGAATTATAGGAGATCGAATCTATCTATCTCTGTGTTATTTTCGTGCCTGCGAATTTCGAGGACGAAATTCTTTTAAGGGGGGAAGTCTGTAACGACCCCAGATTTTAATTTAATTTTAATTGATAATTTATTGAATTTTTGAATTAAAATTGTAAAATTAATGGTTTGAGTTTATAAAATAATATAAGACAATAAATATTAAAGTAAGATAACAATAAATATTTAAACTAGAACTAGAAAAATAATATGAGATAAATTTTAATAAAAATAGGAAGTAGAACATTTGCTAAATTCTAACAACATAATAAAATAGAAATTTATTTATATTATAAAACAAGAAGATTTAAAGAAATAAAAAACATTTAAATATGAAAAGAATGTAGAAGAAAATAAAACAAACAAATAAAATACAAAGGACTAAAACAAAAATATGTTTTCATGAACACTTAAACAAACATATATGCAAAAGCTTGTGAAAGAAAATAAAGTAAAGAAAATAGATTTGTACAAGCTCATAAATGCAGCCCCAAACCATATCAACTCAGCCACCATAATAAAGAAAAGAAAGATATACATACTCAAGAGTACAATATGAAAAGAAGACGTACAAGCAAATGAAGCTAAACATGTAGGCAATGCAAATAAAGTATACAAGACAATATGAATATATATGAAATGGTACAAACCAAATAGTGCAGCCCCCAACAACACTAAACAAAGAAAAAAATACAACATATTAGTAAAACATCACTGCATAATACAAATATGCATCAGCCACCCTAGAAAAAAAAGAACAAAGCTAGCTAAATAAACAAAGGCATAAATAAGAAACAAAACAAAATAAATTAACAGCATATGTGCTGTAAGTGAAACAAGAAAAAAAAAGTAAATAAAAAAAAAAGTAAGATTGCTGTAAGAATGCAAGGGAGCAAATAAACATTTCAAACATACTTACATTTAATGCATTTACTGTCTTGCATGTACACGATCCTATCAGCATACACACTAACATTTATTAGCAAGCATGGTTTAGTTCTTTTATATATTTTAACCTGTACTTGTTTTTGCTTTAGTAGACTCAGCCTATCCTTTCACCTGCACACCATCTTTCCTATGTACACTTGAGTAGTTGTTTCATTTTCGTTTAAATCTTAGTAAAGAACTGAAAGAAAAAAAAATGAATGAAGTAAACAAAACTAAAAAAAACATAACAATACAAATCAACTCAACAAAGCAGATTCAAGAAAAAGAAGAGACTGTAGTTCATCAAAACCCAAAAGCAACTCTTTGCTTCAAAATTTTAAAAAGGTGAGTAACTTCAATTAAAAATGCTTAAGTATATTTATATATTATTGATTGATTTATGCCTGAACTAAATATGGAAATGTGTTCATATATTGTTGAATGATTGTGTGAAATGATGCATGTATGTTGATAGCTTGAAATACACCTCTGTATTTAAATTTTCATGTTCATGTTTGCTTCAAAAATCCATTTCTCTTAATCTAAGCATAATTTGGATATAGGATTTAAATAAAACTTGGTTGTTTTATTACAAGCTTCAGTTTAAAATTTTATTTAAGATAAAACAATTTGGTATTTTCTCTGGAAAGCGAGATATCCGAACCCAACTTCAAATAAGTAAAATTTCGAACTTCTTAATTCTTGAATTCAGGGTTACAAACAAAACTCTTATACTAAAATATGATTTTTAAAGTAAAAATTTTGATTTTTAGACAAAGGGTTTGAGTGTAGTTCGTCTTTGAAGGGAAATGGGGTTTTGGGCGATTTCCGGTGATGTGTTGAACTGGGGGAATTGAGGTTTCTCGTGGTGATAGAGGAAGCTACGGTGGTGGTAGGAAAAATGACCGGAGGTGATGGAAGCCACGGCGGCGACGGCGGCGGAGCTTTGAAAATTTTAAACCTAGTTTTTACGCGTGCTAGTATCTGGGTTCGTTCGTTGTCATTGATTGACCGAGTGCCACGCGCTTTTGGGTAATGGAAGAGGGGGAGTTGAAGAAGCTGTAGCTGGAATTGTTGGCCTCCTAGTGGTCGGAGCGGTGAAAATGACAGCGTGACAGGTTTGAGGAGCACCAGTTCTTTTGGTTCCAGGTTTTAACTTTTTGCTCGATTCGCATTCGAGGCTGATGGTGATGGTTCGAACGATCGAAGTGGGTTCAGGAAGTGATTGCTGACCTGTTCGACGTCGTGACAACGTCTGGAGATGATCGGAGATGCCGCGCACGTGAACGTGCACGAGTTCTGGAGTTTGAGGAGTTAGTAGCCTGGGTTGGAGAAAAGGACACTCGAGTAATATTTGGGTTGACTCGAGTCTTAACTCGAGGGCATTCAGTTGTGCGCCGGGTTAGATCATCACTTAAACAAAATTTTGAAAAAAAAAATACTCACGGGTTGGTTTGGGGGAAAACTCGAAGCACTCAGGCATTTTTCTCTGGTGTGGCTCGAAGTGGGTCTCAGGTTTGATATAAAAACAGATTTTGACTTTAAAACCAGATTTAAATTTTAAATATTTTTAACCCACGTTTTAGGATAATTGTTTTGGCTTAAAATTGGATTAATAAGTGTTAATAAATTATAAATAAAAGGTTAATTAATTAATTAATTAAGATAATTAATTAAGAAGCAATTAATGAATAAAAAGTGATAAAAAGATAATTTTTAAGTTTATTTAAACTTAAAATTCATATGTTGGAAATTATGGTTTATCTTAAATTAATTAAGGATAATTTATTAACGATTAAAGATTGATAAATCAAATGATTAAAGAATAATTAATTAAAGGAAAAATTAATGTATGTGATAAATTAATTAAGGTAATTAATTTGAGGATAATTAATTAATTGAAGGTTAATTAATTGATGAAAGTTATTAAGGGATGATTTATTAATTAAGGGTTAATTAATTAACATAATTAATTAGGAATAATTAATTATTGATTAAAAGACAATAAATTAAAATAGTTCACAATTAATTTATTATTAATTAACTAAGATTTGTAGTTTATTCATAAGTAATTAACCTAGTATAAATTAATTATAATTAGATATTAATTTATCTTACTTATGAATATTTGGATTCTATTGGATGATTTGATTGTTTGATATCCCTGATATATGATGCTTTGTGATACATCCTGATATATTTTGTGATCTGTAATTTACTTATCTGTGATATATATCTGTGATCTGTGAATGAACGATAAGCGTGATAGTTAATACCACTTATCAACTATATTTCTGTATTCTGATCTGTGATGATTGAATGATGTTGCACTACTGTGTGAAACCCCTGGACCACACTTATACACACACCAATATGGATTTCACGAGAATATCGATTAAGTCACAGATTTTTGAAATAGTTTTAAATTTGAATATTTGAATTCAAATGTTTTGGAATTGGATTGGGTTTAAAGTGAAAAGCTTTTGAAATAGAATTTCATAGATGAAATTTATTTTGAATAACTCGATAAAATATGAAGTTGAATAATTTGATTCGAACTTAAATTCAAGATTTGAAATTGAATTCTATGATTTAAAAACTAAGGATTAAAAATGTTATACCAGTTATATATGGGTTAAACTATTTTAAAAGTATTGATTTGGGGATGTGAATAGAATTCAAGGGCTTTAACTCGTGTAAATATAATTGAATTTTTATGAAACGAAAACTGTTTGTTTTTCAAATAATAAAAGCTTTCACATAAGTAATGAACTTCCAATTTGTGTTAAAAGGATTTCTGGTTTAAAATGGGAATGATTTCCATATTTTAGAAATGGTTAGAAAGCTATGAGTTAAATCTTTGATTTAAAGATTTAAGTGAATTAATCCAATTGAAATAGAAATTGTTTTGAAATCTATGAATGGATCTTTATGAAACGGGGGTGAACTTTATGAAATGAATCTTTTTTTTTAAAAGATTAGAAATGGTAATTTGTTTAAACCATTTGAAGAAAAGTTTTGGGTAATAAGTTGTGACTTAATTGAAATCCCCATATCCATATGTTTTTGAAATACTGCGCTCACTGTTCGGTTTAGCCGGAAGAGGACCTTTGTGTCATATATCCCATTCCGAATATGTGATATGTCGTTATGGATAGCATTTGAAGACCGGTGTTGAAGACCGGATATTTTTGAAAGCAAAAGGACAACTCGTCGAATGTCTTTGCATCGACTGGTCCCCGGTATAGAGACTCCATATGTGATGGGAAGTCCGAACGTGATTAGTGAATATCCGGATTGCAAGGACTTCTTTGTAAGTGCCTTCGGTTCTGTTCGAGCCCGGAACAGACTTGTATGGATTATATGTCTGACATTACAAGTTGAGATATAAAGCCGATTTCTTTCAAATATATTTCTATTGGTGGCGGAGAATTTATTCTCTTAGCTTAACACCCTTCTCTGAGACGTACGAGCTCAGAGGTTATATAGTTGAAGTTATCAGCGATATATTCCTAATTTTGGTAATGTGACATGTTGAGTGTTGCTGTGAAATGATCATTGTGTTGATTATTTGTGATAGGATCATTTATTTGATCGTCTATCTTGGTGATCATTTCTATGATCATTTGTTGACCCAAAGCACGGCTTTTGTATAAAGTGTGTTTTTGTGGACGAGACTTCGTCGAGCCTCACAAACCGGCAATGGTCGAAACAGGAATTGTGCGGCAAGGTTTTCAAGGATCGCTTCCTTAGGGTATGACCATTCCTTCTGGAAAAGGGTAGTATCATGGTATGGAGCCCAGATACTTACTCATGTTGAAACACTTATTATTATGGTGTGATGTTGGTTAGAGAGCTCTCGTTTAAAGGTCCCAAAGGACCGGGGGTGGCATATCTGAGGGTTTGTAATATTCCTTGGGAAAAGGGATTCCCGGCTTTGTTTGGCAGAGAACAGTTGGTTCTCGGGGCGTCCTTCCAGAGGCGTTTCCATGTGGCAATGGGAAGTTCCTTGGCCTGACCATTTGTTGGAAAATCCATTCTTCAAATACGAGCCCTGTACGGTATTAGTTGTATTACCTGCCATTTACTTATGGTGGTAACCCACTGTTTGGATGGTAGCTATAGTAGACATAGTTCGAAATGTCTATGTTGGCTAAGATTTATATCTTTACTTTCGAAATGATTTTTACTACACTATGCACTAGTAATAATATCAAATGTTCTTTTTAATGCGTATCAAGCATCTTTGACTATCATAAGGAGAAATCTCCTCCGATTCTGCGTTTGCATTGCGTGTGTGTGCGGGAGGCCTTATGGTAGTCTCATTTCTAAAAAGCATTGCGAATCTATTTTAAAATATTTCTTTGTTTGTTTTTAAAGATAAACTGTTTTTGTTGCTCACACCAGTCCCATGACTGATCCGGAGTTTATTGTTTCTTTCCTAAACTCTGGGTGCTCAAAATTTTCTACACGAGCAGTCTAGAGTTGGGTTTTTCAGATAGTCAGGTTTAGTAGGTTATCTGGAGCTAGTTCAGTCTTTGGATGTGGACGAGACTTGCTTATCTTTGTGCATCGTTATTGGGAGTTCGTGCTACTGCTGGAGTTCTTCTTTGAAGACTATCTTAGAGTTATATTGTTCCGCTGCTAGATGTTATCTATTTTCCTTTTCCGATGCTAGTTTCTTGTATCTCTGATGTATATTGATATTCATTGTACCACTCTGTTGTACTAGATGTTGTATCAGTATTGTATATCAATGTATTATTCTATTTATTCCACTATGTTGTTTACTTAATGTTGTTATAAGCTCCGACGACTCGGATTTGAACGGTCGAATCTACGGCATTCGAATACGATTTGAAGTATGGGTGTCGATTTTTGAACGGGCAAAATCCGTTTCGTTACAGTTAAAATTGATATTCGATTTAGAAAATGGTTATTTAAATAGTTATACTCTATCTAATAATTTTATTTTAAAATTATTTTGGGCTTAAGATTTATATGAGATATGAGTATACAATTTCATAACTAATGTTTTAAAATAAAGTGTTTGAAAATAGTTTTATTTTAAATATTTTCAAGTACATATGTTTGGATAAATAATTTAAATTATTTTAAAGTATTTGCACTCGGTAAATTTTCAGTGGAAATATACAAATATTTGGAAATATATTCCACGTAAGGAAAGTGATTTGAAATTTGTTTTCAAAGTGTTGAAGTGTTGAAGATATATCTTGCGAAGATATTTTGAAAATAAATAATTGGGGGAAAATTATTTAAAATCTTGGTGATTGTTGTGAATATTGTTTGATAGTTAAATAACCGACTATCAATATTGGAATTTAAATGGCATTTGAATTTTGATGCGACAGGGAGTCGGATTCTAGATGGTTATCCGAAACCCACATCGAATCTTGATGATGAATCTTTATGATTGAAATATCCACGTGTTTTTAAATTAAGCGCTCACTATTCGGTTTAGCCGGGAGAGGACTTTGTGTCATATAACCAACTCCGAATAGTAGTACGACGAAATGGATAACATTTAAAGACGATGGTGAAGACCGGGTGTTTTTGAGAGCGATAGGATAACCTGTTGAATGACTCTACACTGAGTTGCTTCGGTATAGAGATCTCCATATGTGATGGGGAGTCCAATCGGGATTGTGGATGCCCGGATTGTAAGGGTTTCTTTGGAAGTGCCTTTGGTTCCGTTCGAACCCGAAATGGACTTGTATGGTTGTATGTCTTACATTACACTTTGAGATATAAAGCTGATTTCTATCAAATACATTTCTGTTGGTGGCAGAGAATTTATTCTCTTAGCTTAACACCCTTCTCTGAGATGTATGAGCTCAGAGGTTATGTAGTTGATGGTTATTAGTGATATACTCCCAATTTGGTAGTGTGGCATGCTGAGTGCTGCTGATCATTTGTTGATCGAAGCATGGCTTTTGTGAAAAGCGTAGCTTTTGTGGAAGAGACTTCGTCGAACCTCACAACCCTATAATGGTCGAAACAGGAATGTTGCAGCAAGGTTATTACGGGTTGCCCCCCCCCAAGGGTATGTTCATTTTCTTCTGGATAAGAGGTGGTATCATGGTATGGAGCCTAGATATTTAACTGTGTGGTTGTTGCTATTTGTTAGTGAATCCCGGGATAAAGGTCGGTAACGACCAGGGATGGCATACTTGTAGGTGTTACTTCCGGACAGGGGTAACCCGGCCTTGTGTTAGTAGAGAGTTAATTAAGTTCTTGGGGGCGTCCCTCCAGAGGCCTCCCATTTGGTAAGGAAGTTCCTTAGCCTGACCATTTGTTGGAAATCCAGAAACAATATGCGCCCTGTACGGTTTTAGTTGTATAATCTGCCATGGAATGTGGCGGTTACCTACTATTGAACATGGTAGCTATAGTAGGCATAAGTGCGAAATGTCTATGCTGGCTAAGATTAATATTATACTTTCGAAATGTTTTCCACACTATGCACTAATAATAATATCAAAAAGGATTTTGTGTATCAAGCATGTTTGACTATCATAAGGAGAAATCTCCTCCAATTCTGCGCTTGCATTGCGTATGTCACAGGAGGCCTTATGGTAGTTTCATTTTCCAAAATCATAGCAGATTTCTTTTCTTTTCTTTGTGAAAATAATCGTTTTTAAGATCTCACACCAGTCCCATGACTGATCTGGAGTTTATTGTTTCCTTTCTAAACTCTGGGTGCCCATAATTTTCCACACAGGCGGCCTAGAGTCAGGTTATCATTATTTTGGAGCGAAGTCAGAAAAGATATGCTGTGGAGATCTGGAGGCAAGCTGGTTGGTGAGACGTATCATTATACTATGTACTATCCAATGCATCGAGATTGCTGCCAGTTCAGTTTTAATATGGATTAGTTGTTGTAAATGCCTAGTGTTGTATTGTGTTGTTGTAGACTCTGATGATGTATGTATAAAGTGATATAGTTCTTTGTTTTAAAGATTATTCATTTGTCTATTATATATTGTTCCGCTGTGAAATGTGAGATTCTGTTATTGTTTATGTTTCTTCTTCTTCTTTAGCCCTAAGGTTTGGTTTTTCGGCATTCGATTGTTTGGCATTTGATACAGTTGACGTATTGATGTCGATTTTCGAAAGTCCAAAAATTGGGTCGTTAAATATGGTATTAGAGCAATTGGTTAAGCGACAACCTTGGCTCTGGTGGGGATAACTCATTAGAGATAGAGTTAGTAGTACTCTAGAATGAGTTTGAGTGTAATAATAGATATGAGCGCGTATTTGTTAATAAATATAAAATTGTTTTATATTGTGTTGATTGGTTTGTTGAGTGGTATATGGATTCTGGTCAATACGCATAGTTAACGTTATTGATAGAGATCTTTAAACACTTGAATAGAACAATTCGACACAATATTGTTTAAAATCGGGTAAATAAGATAATTTTACCTAAACTATTTTTGTATAAAAAAAGAAATTATTTTCCATAAATTATTAAGGTAGTATATAGTTGCTTGGTTGTTAGGAAGTGATAATATTAAATTATTATCATAATAAAAAAATTGAATAAGAAATTGAAATCATAATCAAAAGCTAGGAAATAAATCCACATACAAATGGGATTTGTAAATATAAATTGTAAATGTGATTTATAATTTGAAATAGAATTTCAGAGAAATATTTGGAAAGAATTGAAAGGATTTGAAAATTTTGAAATTTGAAAAAGACTAAATTCCCTTGGAGTTTGCAAATGGTTTTCAAAGGTTTTGAAGAAAAAAAATTGAAATGATAAAAGCACTAAACTCTTTTCGGCCGTTGAAAAATAATTTCGGTGATGGCTGCAACATCATCGGTGTTTATTTTTGAGTTTCCAGATGAGGAAGTGCTGCAAAATTATTTTAAATGGAAGTTGTTTGCAAACTGGGTTTGGTTTCTGGAAATTCAAAGATAATCTGAATTGATTTCGAAAATGATTTTGAAATATTGAAAAGACTCTAGAATATGATAAAAATAGTTATGGAATAAAAATTTATTAAGATGTAAAATAAAATAGTGAATAAATAAATGAATCTACAATTGCAAGTAAATGAAAGTGAAATTGAATGTTGAAATTCATTTCGAATTTGTAAGTAAATGAAATTCAAGCTGAATATTGGAAATTGAACTTGATCTATGATAAACAAAGTGAAGTAGAAAATTTGTCAAGTTGGATCAAATGAAGCAAAGTACTGAAATAAAAATTAGTAAGTGAAACTAATTGAAGGAATGACAAAATAAATATAGTTTGAAATAAATTGAATCAATATTTATAAGTGACAGGTAAATCGAATTAATACATAACTGAAGATCCAGTACATTATAAGTGTATAGAATATTTATATCGAACTTAAGAAAAATGGTGAAACTCTTATTCGCATAGCGATTTGATCCATAATTCGAACACTGAATTTTAAGATAGTTATATCGATTCGAGTTAGAATTTTTCGCTCGATTTTCGACGACGAACCTAGATATGGATTTTTGGTTTATTCTGGAAATTCTGTATCATAGTTTACGGCTATGCAAGGAGAATGACGGTTTCTGATCAAGAAACCAGATCTGAGTCCGCACTAGGAAGTCAGGTGGATGATACTAGTTCGGAAGTAAAATTGTGTGATCGAGTGAGCAATCGAATTTGGTATTACGTACGGATGATATAAATACATCGTACGGATTTGAATAAATTAAATATTTTAATTTCAAACGTTTAAAATTCTGGGTCGTCACAATTCCATAAATTATTCAACATTTAAATATCAATTACTCTTTAATCCAATTATCAATTAATACACATTTTTCGAATAAATTTACAATCTATAACCAATTATAACTTTTTAATTATTTCAATTAATTGGAATTACATTAAAGTAGTTATAAATTACCTTAAATTAATACTACTACATTTCATATATTCTTATTACTAAATTTTTATTTCTTCCAACATTAAATCACAAAACCTTATTAAATCAACTGATTATTTTTATTTATCAAAAATTATGGGTCGTTATAGTTAATCTAGTTTGTGGGAAGTTAGCCCAGTTGTATGGACAAATAGTCCATTTGTAGCATAACAGACCTTGCTATTATATTGTGGGCAGATAGTTACATATTATCTATTTTACGGACATATAGTCCATAATTAGCATAAAGGATATTGCTATTTTTATATAATCGGTTTGATTAACCGGTTTGTTTACAAGAAAGGATTGCAAAATATATGTTTTGAAAAGGATATTAGTGAGGGAAAACCCGTTTCGCTAAGCGGTGTGGTCTCACTTAATATCAGTAAACTGAGATGTAACAGAATTATTCATATCAGGCTTTATGTCTGACTCAAAGTTTTGGTTTCCCCTTAAACTCTCGGGTGCTCAAAATTGATTTGAGTAGGCTGAGGGTTAAGGTTTTCAGGTTTTAGTCTTTTGGCGAATAAAGCTTCCGAAGACGAGCAGGTGGCGATGGATAACTAATCAGGATTTGCAGTTTCATTTTTTTTTGATTCCGCTGTGTATATTAAGTCAGATATGACTATATCACTTTGATCAACCAAGGAGGCATTATCACATGTCGCTCTTGGCATATTTTTGTAATTATTATAATTAATCTTTACTTGGGAAAAGATTTGGGATTATGTAATTTGGATATGAATTTGTTTTGAAATGTAATCAGCAAAATGTTGAATTTTGAAAATATATGATTTTGTTCATATTCAAGTGCTTCTGATATTATGGTTACCATTATCATTACCGTCTTTTCTCACCAGAAGTTAATACTATGGATGACTATAGCATCTGTAGCGCTTAGCTTTTGGTCTCCAGATACGGGATGTTACATGTAGTGTGCAGTTAAGATCGACTGCTAGTTCTACTCAGAATACTGTCATGTTATCTTTATTGGAAGTTCGATCAGTAATGATCGAGAAGATTACTTCTAAGCAAAGAGATGACATGTGGCTAGCTGAACGGATTAGAAGATTGGAAGGTGGAACCAAGATTGACGATTTAAAAAACTTTAGTCTTGACTAGAATGGGTGGTTAAGGAAGAAGGGATGGTTATGTGTTCCAAATGTTGGAGACCTAAGGAATGACGTAATTAAGGAATGTCATTGATCGAGGTTTACTATTAATCTTGGAGGAAATAAGATGTATCAGGATATGAAAAGGAGTTCTTTTGGGAAGGTATGTAAAGGAATGTAGGTTTATAGGTATATTAATGCTTAAACGCCAACAAGTAAAAGCCGAGCATCAGAAGCTAAGTGGATTGCTTCTGCCTTTGAATATAGCCTTTTGGAAATTGGATTCGATATCTATGGATTTCATTGATGGGTTGAAAAGATTGATAGGGAAAATGAAAGTATTTGGGTTATAGTGGATAGACTGATCAAGAGTGCACACTTCATTCTCTTTAAGTGGATAAGGACGACACCTATTTTAGTCGTGTTGTTTTTGAAGAATATTGTCAGACTGATGAGATACCTAGTGGTATTGTCGGTGACAGAGATACCTTATTCACTAATAAATTCCGAAAGAGTCTACAAGAGATGTTAGGTACTAACTAAAAATGATTACCGCTTATCATCCACTGATGAATGGGAAAATGAAAATAGTTAACAAAGTCTTAGAGGATTTGTTACGGACTTGTGTATTAGACTTTGGAGGATTATGGGAAGACCATTTACACTTGGTCCAATTTTCCTATAACAATAGTTACTAGACTAGTATAGAGATGACATCTTTTGAAGCTTTGCATGGAAGGCCATGTAAATCTTCTATATGTTGTTTAGAGACCAAAGATAGATTAGCTCTTGATCCAGAAATGATGAGAGAAGCCACAAAAAAGATTGAGTTGATCCAATTAAGTATGAAGGAAGCTCGGCTTAGGTAAAAAAGTTATACAGGTAAGTGATATAAGTGCACTAAGTTCTCAGTTGGAGATCATTTTTTGCAAAGATATCATTGACGAATGGTGTAATCTGATTCGGGAAGTTAGGGAAATTGACACTTAAATTTGTTGGACCATTTCGTATCATAGAAAGGGTCAGGAAACTCGCTTATAGGATAGAGTTACCGAGCAGTTTGGCAGGAGTTCACAATGTTTTTTATGTTTCTCATCTTAGGAAGTATGTTTGAGATCCAAGACTACTATCGCTCTGATAGCATTGGAATATTTAGTGGTAGAACTGGACATGACTTCGGTTAGGCATCCGGTTCGTATTATAGATATGAATGAGAAGAAGTATAGGAACAAGATAGTCACATTAGTGAAGGTCTAGTGGAGTGACAACGAGAAAGACTGTACATGGAAGAAAGAGGATAGATTAAAGACACTTATCCTGATTTGTTTTGATGGATTTTTTTATATCTATGATTATGTTTGATGTTATGTACCTTATCTTAATTTCGAGGACGAAATTCTTTAAGGAAGGGAGTCTATAACACGCTTAATTTTGATTAACATTATTTAAGATATTTAATCGAATAAATTAAATAAAACAATGTATGGTGGTAAGGAGAATAAGATTTGATAATTAAAATGGGTAGTGCCTTAATTAATAAATCAATATGGTTGATTATAATTTAAATAAGGAGGAGGAATCATGTGAAGGGCAAAATAGGAAAAGGCTTTATTTACTTAACCTAAAACCTTACATTCTCACTTCCTTATTCACAATCACTTCATTCAATGTAAAGAAAACCAAGGCCGGCCATTATCAGGAGATTTAAAGGGAGAAAAAGCCAGGAAACCAAAGGGAAAGCCTAGGGAAATCAAACCAACATTCAAATCTCATATCTCTTTAACAAATCAAGATGAATAGTAGTTATCCATTTCACCAGTGCATGATTATTTTGGATTTATGCCTAAACCTAAATTATACGTTATTATTATACCATGTTATGATTGATTGGTTGATTATATGCCTTAAATGATGAATTATTAGATTTATTATGGAATTGTTTAATTAGTTTTAAGTGTGAAAACCTAATTTATGACATCCAATTGACTTGAAATTTGGATATGATGTTTCTAACATTATTTTAAGTAGGTTTTTAATTTCATAATGTTCCCAGCAAGTATGAATATATTACGAATTTCCTAAGTGAGGAAAATGATTTATTTCAGGTTTTAATTATTAAAAATAATTAAATAATGTTTTTGGTCCTAAAATTTTTATATGTTAAATAATATATCAAATCTGATTTATTATGATTTTTGAGGTTTTTTCCAAGTATTTATGATTTTATATGAATTTATTAGGGTAGAAAAGCTTATTAATTATATTAAAATAATGATATAAATTAAATTGTTTGCAAATTATTATGGGAATGATAACATTAATCTATAGTTGTTTTCTGAAAAGAATTTGATAAAGAAGCATATAATCCATTAGCAGTTTGACAAAGGATTGGAGTTGGCGGAAAAAAATTGTTTTTAAATAAATAAAATAGTTTTTATATTAATTACGAGTTTGCCATTTCGTTATTAATCAATGTCCATGTCGCAGTTTGTCGTCATCAACAGGAAGGATGCGTATTATATCAACCACGTTGGCATGCAATGATTCCATTCAGTTTTAAGTATGGTTATTGGCTTTCGACATTAAATCAACTTTGGCATGAACAATCTCGTAACACATCAATGCTGACCTCCATGCCTTCGACATTGGTGATTCCACTAGTTTTAATATTAGCTCCTTGCGACAGCAATGTCGTACTCATCTGTACAGACATTAATATTTATAGCAGTAATGATGTCACATGATGTATTTTTGGTATAAAGAGGCATTCATGTCGCATGTTTTTATATCGGCTATAGTAATGCCGCGTGCCTTAATTTCGACATTAATTTCTTTAGACAGTAATGCCGCTGGTATTATTTCAAGATAAAGTATTAAGGCAATGATGTAGATGATATATACACACACATACAAATACAATACATATATATATATACACACACATACATACATATACATATATTGTATATACATATACACACACACTTTTGGCATCGACATAAATGGCAATGATACCGCCTGTTTTCAATATCAACATTCTTTATAGTGGTGGCATAGAAGCCATGGTTGTATATAAACAATATAAATGACTTTATGATATTGATGCCGAAGGTTATCAATGTATACATTCCCACATTTCCCAGTATAAAGGCTTTATACTATGCAAACCTTATAACTTTTATTTTATACTATGCGACATAGATGATATCGGCCTTATGGCCTTGTGTTTTATAAAATTAGAACTATTTATTAATAGCGCATGGAAGGGACGTGATACTCTATGTAGGAAATATTAATGTCATACTTTATTAATACAATTAGTTTTATTATATGGCTTTATAACTTAAGATTTTGAGGCGCAATAACCTTCCATTGATTTCGAAAGTAATCAAAGTTATTTTATTGAAGCATATATTTTAGCATAATATTTTGACTAAGTAAAGGGCTATAATTTCTTTTTTTTAAAATATGATTTCAAAGGTTAAATCATTTATAAAAAATTATGTTTTCAAGGAAATAAAAAAGGCATTTAGTCTAGAATTTTACTAAAGAGATTGTTGTTCTTTTCACCTTTAGGCAAATTGTGATAGAATAAGTTGACTCAAGGATTAGAGAATAGAAAACCAAATATCAGAACTGGTATAGGGTAATGCCATATACTTCAACTGTTAGCCCCTAGTTCATAGTAGTCTATAATTCCAGTGCGTAGGGCTTTGTTAAGGGTAAAACTAAAGGTAGGTTTACGTACAGAAAGGAATATATAACTTAGATAGGTTATTAGTTGTCATGCAAAAGCATTAGGTTCATAGTGAGTCTAGCAAAACTATGAGATAGAAAGATAGTCAGGATAACATTAGGACGATTGCATTGGAACGGACGGCCTAGCTTCCTCCTAATGGAAAGTTGGAGAATTTCGGTATATTTGGTAGGCCTGAGATAACCATATAGGTTTTTAGTAAACTTGGGAAAACTATGAAGTAGAAACAGACAGTCAATTAATTGAGATGGATTGGTCAGGTTTACCCATTTAGCATGCATGCATATGATTGTTTATGTTTATTTAACTATTATGAATGCAGAAGCATGACTATGATTAACATATTTTGATACATGCTAGTGAGGAGAAAACTCGTTCCGCTCAGCGGCGTGGTCTCACTGGACATCTATTATCGAGATGGCATATTATTATTCACACCATACTTTTTATCTGGCCTGAAGTTTTTGCTTTTCTCCTCTAACTCTCAGGTTTTCATTTGAGTAGTTCGAGAGTAAGGTTTTTAGGTTTTAGGTTTGATGAATAAAGCTTCCGAAGACGTACAGGAGGCAGAGCTAACTATTTAGGAGTCTATTTATGTCCGTTGCATTGTTATCATTTTGTTTAAATGTATGTAAGGGTAGAAATTGTATCTATCTAGTAGTAAACTCTAATTAACCAAGTAGGCTCCTTCATATGTCGCATTTGAAGTATCTTGTGATAATTATATTTTATCTGAACCCGGGCAACATTTTGGAATTATGTAATGAATATGGAAATTAATTAATGAAATATGTGTTTTGAAAAAATTTCTTATTCTCATGCTTCTGATGTCGATGATACTATCAACTAAACTCATTTTGTCACCCGAGAATAATACTATTGATGACTGCAGCATCAGTAATGCTTATTTTCGACGGAATAGAAGACTTATCCCACAATCATCACTGCACCTTACGAAGATACTACAAATGCAAAGCCCTCCTTGCTATGAGTCCAACGGATCCGGTCTCGTCGCCTGTAGCTCTTGATCTAATTCGAAAAGGAAGGCAGCCAAGCTTGAGAAAGAGGAGGAGAGGGAAGAAAGCGATGAGAAGGAAGAAAATAATATTTGAGTGGATGCTTATATAATATATTATATTTAATTCCTTAAATAAATCGCTATAGTTTCGAGCATGTACGATCACAAAACACATCGGATTGTCACGAACTCGTTGGTACACATCGTCTCAATTTTCCGTTTCTGATGGTATAAATTTGTCGCTATCCAAGATAGCGCTCCAAAATGAA
Organism: Allium cepa; assembly: GCA_030765085.1. Classification (NCBI taxonomy): domain Eukaryota; kingdom Viridiplantae; phylum Streptophyta; class Magnoliopsida; order Asparagales; family Amaryllidaceae; genus Allium; species Allium cepa. Next base: position 252,815,779 of record CM060943.1, read on the forward strand.
ATTTTCATGCGTTTCGAGATTATTTTATCCATCGGATCGCCTGATTCTAAAAATTTCTCAACAGTAATACTACAACAAAGTATCAATTTCGCAACTGGCAATATCATGTGCAATGGATCTTTAACAATGGTTATGGAACTGTCGTAGTATACGATGTTGCAATAGAGTGGGTGCATTTTACAACTGGCAATGCATGTTGCAATAGGATCTTTTACAATAATTTTTGCCAGTTGCAACATAAACTTTTATAATTTTGCAGGTTGCAATAGGGACTTTAATTTACAATTTTTTTTTCTTCAGTTGTTAAAAAATTCAAATTAAAAAAAATATAAACACGACTGCAGTTGCAATACCCCTTATAATTTCTGATATTTTATTGTCTTTTCTTCATCTAATGCTCATACAATACAATAAAAACAATGTTTATCGTCACTCGTAAATGTCGGTATTTCATTGGAATATCGAACCGTCGATGAAATTACGGACGAAAATAAAACATCGGTAAATAGAGCATCATTAAATTTACCAACATTATCTCCCAACGTTTCAGCTAAGAAAACGTCAAACTTTAACAACGATTTTGAAAAAACTTTTTTTTTTCAGAGCCAGAAAAACTTCTGTATATTCATCCTAATTTAGCGACAGATTACCGAGAATTGACAACGAATTCACCTACGCTTTTTAACTACTTTTTCTGTAGCATCATCAAATACATCGGCAGATTTGATGTATTTCTATCGTATTATTTATTTCCGATTTCAACCTATTTATGCAACTATACAATGCATGCATTTTTTAATAAGAATTATATACTGCACGCGTATATTTCACAAAATGTGTACTTAATACTACCATATCATAAACTATGAATATACACAAATCATAAACTATAAATATACACATCTAAAGTAAGAAAAATTTCAGATCACACTTAACGTAATAGCAATAAGCCAAAACATGATCAAATATATCATATACAACATCAATTTCAACAGCATATAGTCCAAATTCAACATGAATATTGCAAAATAGTCTCGATTGTGGCAATAACGTTCAAAATTGAAAGCAATAATTATAAAGTCAACTACTAACTCAATGAAGCTTGCATTTGATATCAAACTTGAATCTGCACTTGCATCTGCTCGTGTAGTTATTAGTCGCCTGTCGGAGTTTTAGTATATTAGTCAAAATATCTCACTTTCTTTTTCCCTATAGTCAAAATGACGAAAGAAAAAAAGAGGATATTTGTGCTTATGTTTATCATGCCTATATGAAGATTTTCCAAAAGGAAAAGAGTTGGAACCAATCAAATCATAACCACTTCAATAATCCTATAGATAATGCATAAAATTTGTTGTAAATGAGAAGCTACCATGTCAGTTATTATCTACAGATGAATCCATCTGTTCGGAAAATAACAGTCAAAAGCTTAAAGATGCTAGTCAGTAGATGTAATGTATATGTTGATGTACAAATAGTATTGTCCATCTGAAAAGTGGTCTGAAGAGCAACAGATGTCCCCCAGTTTTTACTTAAGAGGATGAAATTTTACAGAAACATATATAAGAAAAAATGAAACATTTTTACTTTGAGATACAAATTGAAGTGGCAATACAGTTCAGTTGTAATGTGCCAAGAAAACATTGTATTAGGTGCAAGGATTAAAATTCCGGTTTTCGTTTCCGTTTCGGTCATTGTAAATTTTTAAAATTTCGGTTCCGTTTCGGATATTCCGGAAATTCCGTTACAATTCCGGTTCCGGATCTTATTATTCAAAACATTTTTTATATGAGCATCTTAAGAAATAAAAATTTGTGCCGTTGTTATTACTTTTAACAAAATATACTGTAAGTGAGCTTTCAGTAGATTATCGTCATAATTTAACATGGTCCAATCACATAACAAATTCTCAAATCTAGTTCATTTGAATGTCTTTAAATAAAAAAGCCCAACCAACCGTTTATTCAAACCATCCTGGCATAAAACATCAAAAAGCTTCTATTCCCAACCCTAAAATCAGCTTCATCAACATCAAAAAGCTTTCCATATTTCTTCCTTCCTGCAACTCGCGCACGCTAATTCTCTTGCCCTAAAACAAGGCTTTGCTCGATTTCTCTTCTACCAAGCTCAATCGTGCAAATCAGCTCTAAAATTGGTCGATTGATTCTTGTTGCTTGCAGTTCAGTCGTCTTTCTCCTTGTAATACTCCAAGTAGCTGCTATCTATGTCACACCTATACAACTAAAATTGGGCGATTGATTCTTGTTGCTTGCAGTTCAGTCGTCTTTCTCCTTGTAATACTCCAAGTAGCTGCTATCTATGTCGCACCTATACAACAGGTAACTACAAATGGTTTAATTAACTATTTATTAAGCATCAGTAAACGGAACGAAATTTTACACGAATTCCAGTCCGGTCGGTGCCGGAACCGGAACGGGATGGCCGGATTTCCGACGTGCCGGCCGGAACTTCAAACCTTGATTAGGTGTCCATTAACTTGCTTATAACTGATTCATGCTAAATGCTAAACTAATTCAAAAATTCCTTCATTCTAGGATACTAATTATGTATCAACAATTATGCTTCTATGACATGTTTATTCAAATGCAACAATTTTCGCAACTAACAATAAAACTGATCTACATAATTTGTTGCAAAAAGACTCTCACTCCTAAAGATATTTATAGAACTTGTACTATGTCAGGATAAATTATTGTGTCCATTTACTTGTCTCTGTTACTCTCTGTAACAATCTATGATAATCAACTTTGTCGTATTACCATTTTATTCTCCTTCTTTCACTTCTGTCGCAGTGTCATTTGCTCTATTTATTCCTATAAATTAAGAAATAAATTGTTGCAGTTTAATATTGTGTGTGTGGCTCACCATATATCAAAAGCTTAAACTTAAACCCTAGCCCAACAACTTCTTCTGATTTACTCCATGAACGCAGTGTAAGGTTGCCTATTTGCAATTCGATTAGGTGGAGAACAGTACAATTTCATAAATCATGTTGGTAATGAAATGCACCTAATTGTTAAATTTTACATGTATATACTTCTTAAAAGTTACATGGTATTGAAATGGTAGGATTTAAAATGTAGTATGCGAAAACAACTCTAATTTAATCCAAATATTTCATAACAGTTCCTTGTGGAGAAAATATATATATATATATATATATATATATATATATATATATATATATATATATATATTTCATAACAGTCAATGCCTATATATGTATTACTATGTCACATGTGTATATAATTATATAAGAAAGAAATGAAAGATAACCACATACAGCAAACAATAAACATATAAAATAAAAATGAGTACAGAAAATATGAAGAATGAAGTGATTAATAAATCTTCTATTTGCAAAAGCACGATGTTACACATTTTGATCTCATTTTTGCTATGATTAATAACGTGATTAATGGGTCCTCTTGGTCCGATGTCATTTCTACAATTCCAAATTCCCCTTTCATCCTCACATAATAATCCCCTTAATATTTTCACACATATAGAAAAAAACTTCTATAATAAATAAGTAAATATACTAAAATTCCGAAGATCTCTGGTCTACCCAAACATATATCGCATTTCCATCAACATCCTCTTCCTCAACCCTGTGAACTCGTAGATAGAACTCCGTGGGTTCTCTTCCTAATTCTGTACGCTGAAACCAAGTAAAATTTTGTAATGAGGAATATGGTTTTATTTCTGCAAATCAATGATGGAGAATAAGATGCAAAATAAAGTTTTGTTTTGCAATTTTGTTCCAACTCCATATAAGTGAGTTACTTGGGCTAGTCGCTGCCAAATTAATAACGACAGTTGATGTGTTCATTGCATAAAATTTAACATTCATTTCAATCCAACCTAAGTACACACCAGCAATAACGCTAATCATGTTTGGATAGAAACATCGACTCAAATAAATTGAAATAAGCCATACCTTATGCAAGTTATCAAGAAAACAACTGCTAAACTCAACTATGGCCACAATTTTACAACACCAAAAAACAAGTTCCAATGTCCAAGCCATTTCCCAATTAAAAAAGACGATATGCTATTAAACTCTTTAATCTATCAAGTCAGTCATGCCAACATTTAACTACCATAAAGTAACTCATCCACTAGGGATGCTTTTTTTATACGAACGTTCAAATATCATAGTTCTCAGACTAGACCAAAGCCACTAATATACGCTACTAACTCCCACAACCTGTCCATGCTTCTTTACAAGACATCTCAACTTAAATTGTTCATACTTGAATACTAAATTTGCAGGCATACACAAAGATGATACATCCTTAATATTGATTATCATAGGATATATTTAGTTACCTTAAACTATGAAAATAATATGTCCATTGTTTCTCGTCTTAGGCCAGACTCTTTCATGTGCCATTTGTAGCAACATCTAATAGTGCTTGAGGCCAAATATGAGCGACCAAACTCCCATTTACATCATAAACCATAGCATGTCTATATATATATATATATATATATATATATATATATATATATATATATATATATATATATATATATATGAATAATAGGGGAATCAATATTTCAAGTACATTGTTTATAAACAATATTGGGTTCTAAACATTTTTCCTTCTCGAGTGACTAACATTACTTGAGGCCACTAACTTGTTGAAATTTAAACTTGGTTTGTTAATTTCTAGAAGATCTTGTTATTAAAGTTTTTAGAGTCTTCTTATATTTAATAGGATTTGGTGAGAGCTTTAGAATTTTATATTAGTTGCTACAATAAGAATTATATGATATTTATGTTCCTAGAGTTGCCTAAAGAGTCATTTCTAGAGTTGTCAAATGAGACATGTTTCTAGAGTATTCTATATTTAGAATGTTCTATTGAGTTATATAAATAGAGGAGCTCTCCCCTCATTTTGTATCAATCAACCAAGAATTAAATCATCAATAAAGAAAAATTTTCTACAATAAAATAAAATAAAAACTCCTCTTTCTTATATTGTCTCCCTCTTTCTCCAAAAATATTCAACAAAGTGGCATTGTAGCGAGGACTTAAAATGGCGAATAATAGCGTTCCCCTACAAGTTCCAATGCTCACCAAGAACAATTATGATAATTGAAGTTTAAGAATGATGACTCTCCGTGGAGCACATGACGTGTGAGAGATAGTTGAAACGGACTATACTAAACATGGGAATAAAGATTGTTTATCTCGAATTCAAAGAGACGGTTTGAGAAAATCAAGGACAAGGGACAAAAAGGCTCTTTATCTAATTTATCAAGCATTGAATGATGATACCTTTGAAAAAAATTATGGATCAAAGTCGGCCAAAGAAGCATGCGAGAAGCTTCGAACGTCTTACAAGGGAGCTGATCAAGTCAAAAAGGTACGTCTTCAAACTTTAAGAGGAGAGTTTGAAACTTTGCATATGAAAGAAGGTGAACTTGTTTCTGATTACTTCTCAAGGGTTCTAGTGGTTAGTAATGATCTTAAAAGAAATGGTGAGAAGTTAGATGATGTAAGAATTATGGAGAAGATTCTTAGATCTTTAGATCCAAAGTTCGAACATATTGTTGCCATCATTGAAGAAACAAAAAACTTGAAGACCATGTCAACAGGAAAACTTCTAGGCTCATTGCAAGCTTATGAAGGAAAGAAAAGGAAGAAGGAAGAGACTATAGAGCAAGTCCTTAAGACACAGATTGATTCAAAAAAGGAAGAAAGTAATCGAAGCCAACAAAGATGGGGTGGTGGTAAAGAAAGAGGAAGAGGTCGTGCATATGAATATGGACGAGGTTGGAGGCCCAACTATGTAAACAATAACGGAGACAACAATAAAAGAGGAGAAAGCTCAACAAGAGGTTGTGGGAGAGGAAATTCAAGGTATGAGAAGTCACGTATTAAATTCTATAATTGTGGAAAATTTGGACATTATGCTTCTGAATATAGAGCTTCAAAGTATAATAAAGTTGAAGAGAAGACAAATTACGTTGAAGAAAAAAGCCAAGAGGATGGTACATTATTACTGGCTTACAAAGAAAATGAAAAAAGAGAGGAAAACCAATGGTACCTAGATAGTGGTGCAAGCAACCATATTTGTGAAAGAAAAAATATGTTTGTGTAGCTTGATGAATCAGTGAAGGGCAATGTGGCATTTGGAGATGAATCAAAGATAGCAGTGAAAGGTAAAGGAAAGGTTCTTATCCGATTGAAGAATGGAGAGCATCAATTCATTTCCAACGTTTACTATGTGCCAAACATTAGGAGCAACATTTTGAGTTTAGGACAACTCTTAGAGAAAGGTTATGATATTCGATTAAAAGATAATAATCTTTCTATAACAGATGGTGCAAGTAACTTCATTACAAAGATACTAATGTCAAGAAATAGAATGTTTATGCTCAACATTCAAAGTGATATCGCATAATGCCTTAAGGTGTGCTATAAAGATACTGTTTGGCTTTGACATCTTCATTTTGGACATCTTAACTTCAGAGGACTAGAGTTGATATCCAAGAAGGAAATGGTAAGAGGATTACCATGCATAAGCCATCCAAATCAAGTGTGCGAAGGATGTTTACTTGGAAAGAAATTTAAAATGGGCTTTCCAAATGAGTCATACTCAAGTGCTAAATGGCCGTTGAAACTCATACATATGGATGTATGTGGTCCGATCAAGCCAAGTTCACTAGGTAAGAGTAATTATTTTGTTCTTTTCATCGATGATTTTTCAAGGAAAACATGGGTGTATTTTTTAAAAGAGAAATCAAAGGTTTTTGAGAACTTCAAGAAGTTCAAGGTTCATGTTGAAAAGGAAAGTAGCCTTAGGATTAAAGCCATGAGATCAGATCGTGGAGGAGAGTTCATATCAAAAGAATTCCAAAAGAATAGTAAAAATAATGGAATCAAACGGCAACTGACAGTGCCTAAATTCCCTAGGCAAAATGGAGTAGCGGAAAGAAAGAATGAGACAATTCTTGAAATGGAAAGGAGCATGCTCAAAAGTAAGAGGTTGCCAAAGGAATTTCGGGCAGAAGCTATGGCATGTGCGGTTTATCTATCATACCAATCTCCAATAAGAAGTATGTGGGGAAAGACACCACAAGAAGTATGGAGTGGAAGGAAGCCTGGAATTTTCCATCTAAGAGACTTTGAAAGCATAGCTCGTGTACATGTACCAGACGAGAAGCGAAGCAAATTGGATGACGAGAGTGAGAAGTATATTTTCATCGGTTATGACACCAATTCTAAAGAATATAAGCTCTACAATCCTGATAAGAGGAAGATAATTGTGACGACCCCCATGAATCCTACACTAAACAAGGAAATAATGCGCTGAAAAGTGTACCAGGCCGCCATGGACGATCATCAAGGTAAGGTAAAAACAATAAACTCTATCGTATTACTCACAGCGCATGGACAAAATACAATAGAAAATATACATAGTGAAGCTCCATATAACAGAATCTCATCATATAAACTCTAATAGTTTGATACAACAATCAGCAAAGTCAATACATCAAGCCTCACTACATATCACTCAGAGAATATACAACCAGCGGAACACCCAGTACATATAGTAAGAAAACAATATGTAAAAGCCTCCAGCTCGTCTTCGTCATCAACAGCGTTGGCCACTAGAAACAGCACCTGTCACCTGCTACCTAGTCCGTCCATCCCAACATGGATGAACAGCCCAAGGTAATAAGAGTTAAAACATAAAAGCTTGAGTCAGACAAAAGTCTTAGTGAGCAGTAAATCAACTATCAAACATACCAAAAGAGCATAAAGGGTAAAAGGAATAGGAACCCAACCATTCCACTCCACCTCTTTCTACATTGATAGCCCTCCCCCCCCCCCCCGACACACTAAGCAGAAGCAAACATAGCAATTCAGACATTCAAAGCAAAGTAATTATCACTCGAGTCAAGGTCGGCGTTTTCCAAGTACAAACCCCCAAGGCCTAAACCAAGATCAGATAAGCACCCTGAAAACATCGCTCTTGACCCAAGCGACGATACAACCAAACATCCAAACATCCATGACTCGGGCTATCACTGTTATCATTGCCTTGATTTGACCGTTAGTTGAATGACCGCCTGCCAAGGGCTAATGGTAACCCCGGTTCTAGACATAGCTCCGCACGTCGTCGTGACCCGTGCCTAGGACTATCGCATCTGCCCAGAGTACTAGCACGTCATCGTGACCCGTGCTTGGAACGTCATCGTGACCCGTCCCAACGTACTCTTGCTTTGAGCATGCTAGAACCTTCAACAACAATGAAATCTCAGCCTTCTAGTCATCCTCCTCGACGACTATTCCCATACTAGCTCGAGCGCCTCTCAAGCTAACCATTATCCACAAACCCGGACCACATCACCGAGTTATCAACATACGTGGGATGATCCCGTCTGGATTAAACCAACGCTTTCTCACATCATGCTTTGCTTCATCGCATCATAGCAAAGTCTCATCTCAACATCATGGTTTGCCTCATCGCATCATGGAAAAGTCCCATCTCAACATCATCGTCAAATCTATCCATATGAGCTTCAACATCCGCTTCATATGCCACAAGCAGCTTTCCTTATTCAAGAGTCTTTCCACTTAGCTTTTGAATCATCTTCAACCAACTTGTCCAAATCAAGTTATCAATCAACTAATCAATCAAATCAAACATTAATTCAAGTAATCAATCATTCAAACAAGATCTAAATAAACAATTACACAATAATGGCAATTTCGTAAATAAAGAGTCCAAATCTAACATGCATTCTGACAAACATGAATTATGAACAATATCTCTACAACTTGATGAATGAACTTGCATAAGTGAACATGTAGTAAAATAGATGTCAAATCATCATGAGCAATAGATCTACAGGCAGACTTAAGAAAAATGCACTAAATCACTCTCTTTAGCACATAAACAAACCACCAATCCAATATACTCCTTTGGGTCCGTGTGAGAGATAACCACCACTCACCGAATCACCTAAACACCTCAAAAACAACCAACTCCAGATCTGGACAGCAAAGAATCAAGCTTGATCCTCCAAAGCTCCTCTTCAAACGATGAAATCTCTCTTCGATGGATGGAGATCTTCAATTTTGGCTCTTGGATCTTCGATTTAATCTTCAATTTAGATGGAAGGAATCACTAGATTAGAGTGGAGAAAAGAAGTGAAGAAGTGTAGTAGTCGAGCTCTCAAAATGGCAGCACTTCGTCGCTTCAAAATCCGGTGCCAAAAAGTGAACCGAACCCCTCTATTTATAGGCTGGAAATCCTTAGGTCGCCGCCCCCATGAGTCGTCCACGACCTAAAATGTCACGACCTACGACCTATCGTTTCCCACGACCTACGACCTAAAAGCACCCACGACCTAACGACTCAACACTTACCCGGCTTACGACTTAACAAATGCCGCGACCTAACAGATACACGCGACCTAACACTCAACGCAACTGCGCGACTTACGACCTAACTGAGATGCCGACCTAACCACTACCGTGACCTAACTACACAAGGAAAACCACAATAGGTCGCATATGACCCAGCGACTCACGACCTAACCCTAAGTCGCTTGCAACCTTAGGTCGTCTCACGACCTAACTATAAACCGGCACTCACCACTAGGTCGCTAACTCGCTTCAACCGACCTATCCCTAAGCCGCTAGCCACTAACTCGCTTCACCCTCTTAGGTCGCTTACTCCACTAAGTCGCTAACCTCTATAGGTCGGTCATTCCTATAGGTCGGTCAATACCCTAGGTCGCTCCAAATCCTATAGGTCGCTAACTTCCCCTAACTCGCTCACACGACCTATCTCTGGATGACTTAAACAATACTAACGACCCAATAACAACAATACTACGATCTTTCGATCCATAAAAATACGGGTCGTTACATTCTCTCCCCCTTAGGAATTTCGCCCCCGAAATTCCAAACATACAAGAGCAATCAAAACTATTCTGCATGCCTACCATCCATAGCAATCAACAAACCATGCATCCAATTACTAACCTAGCATGCAGAATTCTAAGATTAGAACAAGTTATAAATTCATGAGATGTCACGACACCTTAGGGCCATACCTCGAAGAGTTCAGGATGAGCTGCCTTCATCCTCTCTTCCTCCTCCCATGTACAGTCGTTAACATCATCACTCCATTGTACCTTGAGTGTGACGACCCGGAATTTTCGAGCATTTAAATTGGGATATTTGATTGACTTTAAATATTCAATAGAGTAATTTTAACTTGATTTACGAATATCAAAATTTATTTGATAATTGAATTATTAAATTAAATAATTTGAAGTTGGGTAAATTGTTGAATTTAGAATTTTAAGCCTATTAAACTAATTAGAAGACTTATAAAATTTATATTGCAGATATTGAAGATAATAAAAGTGTTACAATTGGATTTGAAAGTGTTTTGATCGGTTTTGACATTTAATATCGTTTAAATTGAATTTAAAAATAGCCTTCCGAGGCACAGTCTCGGAATTCGATGAAACCAGCTCCATTAGGTCCGTAATATGGAATTATTATCGTGTTTCAAATTTCGTATTGAGCGAAGTTAGTGTGCGAGTGTACGATATATAAACGCGGAGAATTTAATTGATTATAAGCTAATGAAATTTAATTTAATTAATTAAGCTTCTTGTGTACGCCTGGTCAAAATCATTTTAAGCTTTCTTTGCACGCTTCCTTCCTATTCAATCTCTTCCTGCCTGCTTTTACTTCAACACAGCCGAATAAATGAACAATTCTTTTTCCCCAATTCAAATTCAGTTTCCCAATTCAAAATCGTTCAATCAACAATCAAATGCTCGAACTAAATATAATAATAATTTAATAATATAATAAAAGAAGAAGCTTCAAGGAGAAGCTGTTAACCACGTTATAAAAAAAAATATAATAAAATAAATGACATTGGCTTCGTTGAGAAGGAATGAACAAAAAGAGGAATAAGGGGGGGGGGGCTTGCTCCTCATCCTACTGCACAACAAAAATTCTCGGCTTTATAAAAAAAAAAAAAAAAAACTTCAGCACCGAGTCTCCCTTATCCAATTTATCACCTAATCGATTCAAATTAGGTTCGTGACCGCTCGCGCGAGGAGGATTCGCGAGTATGTGGAGAAACGCGGTTTCAGGCAAGGCGATCGAAGGGCCAGGGCTTGTGAAGCTTATTGGTTTTGTTCGATTCGTCTTCGCGGCCACTCGAGGCGATGGAATAGAAGCGTACGAGCTTGTACGCTCGCTCGCGAGATCCGGAGTTGTACGTTCACGTGGATGTGGGATGAGATAGGCCACGGTGGTGTCTAGATGATGGCTGGTGGCATGCGTCAGTGAGGGAAAGGAGCAGCTCATGGCAATGGTGGTTTGGGGGAAAACGAAGGTGCGATCTTGAGCCTGCAGTGAGGTATATTTGATTTAAGTTTAATTTATCTCTATAACTTTGTATGATATAAAAAAAAAATCAGTAAGGGAAGGTTTTACAAATCAGATTTTTCTATATGTATTAAAGAAGGAAATTCGTACACTCACCGAAAATTAATTTGTTTTTGCTGTTTAGAGAAGAAATGTAAATATGAATAAATATATATAAATACACTTACATGTTTTAATAAACTTAGATAAATAGAAAGTTAATTTTTATTCACTGAAAATAGGATTGAAACAGTAAATATACATAAACACCTATTTTCATTTCTAGTAAGTTTAAGAAATTTAGCGCAAATTTAAATTGTTAACCAATTGAATTATTAAGTGGTGCATAATGGTTCAATTTTTATTTCAATTATTAATAAAACCATCTAATATTTATTCAAGGTTAAAATCTGAAAGGAAGCAAGTTGAGATTGGATTTTGATTGCAAAATCAAAGGTGAGTTAATCTCACTCAGTTTAAATTTAAATTTAAATGATTAAATTTAAGTGTTTGAATGGTTGGAAATGGTTGTTGTATTATATAGTAGTATATACTACACCTTGAAATGATTAATTTCCCTCATTTTATAGTGGAAATATTTATATTGTGCTAACGGCTGTGGATGCAGGAAAAACAGGTTGGAGGGATCCAACTGGACCCCTCACATATATTTAAATTATTCAATATTCTCTGTTGTAATTATTTGATATCCTATGATGAGTTATATTGGAATATTGACTGTTGTGGTTTGATTGGATATTCGGTTATATTGAATTACCAAAATATATGAATTGGATTGTTGAAAAGAAATTAAACGGAAGTAAATTTGTAAGCAAAATAATTATAGAAAGTTTGAATAAATTTAAGAATGAATTGGAGAAGAAATAATGTGACATTAAATTTCTAATAAATAAATTATGAAGTATAGAAAGGAAACTTGAATAAACATGAAGTTATTGAATTTCAATCTTCAACGATATTAATTAAAGAATAAAACGTTTTTTTTTAAAAATGTAAGATTTAAATGTTTAAAAAAAATATAATAATAAAGAAGAAGTTGGGAAAAGCTGGAATTTGTATATTTCAGTTAAAAAGATTTAAAATCAAATGGAAAAGAATAACAATAATAATTAAGTGCATAATTAAATGAAATTTGATATTAATTGAGTAATTTAATAAACTTATTTCAAATGGAATAAATGGAAAATCAATTTGGAAAATTGATTTAAATGTTTGAAGCTGGAATTCTTCCTAGATCACTAAGTACGCTTTCAAGTAAATTTTAAATATAAGTTAATAGTTTTAAAATTGTTTTAAAAAGGTATGTTTTGAAAAATTTATTATTTCTAATATTTAAATTTTAAGGTAAGCATTTCCTCAAATCTATTATAGTAGTGTTTTTTTTTTTTTAAAAGTGACTTAGTATTTTGTTTTCAAAAGTGAAAATCTAGTTTTATATTTTATTAGGTAACTTATTTTCAAATATTCATATAAGATGTATTTTTAACAAATTAATAAAGTAGTTTAATTTAAATGTTTTAAAAGTATATATTTCTAAGTAAAGTGTTTTAAATTATTTTTAAATCTAGTTTTGTACTTGGTGATTTCAGAGGAGATAGAAAATATTTGGGGAAAGTTTATTCTGGAAGGAAGAATGGTTTTGAAACTGGTTTCAAGGGATGAAAATTAGAATTATATCTTATAAAGATATTTTGAAGGTTATAAATAATTTGGAAAATTATTTATTGGTTGATGGTTGTTTGTGAATATAAATTGATAGTTAAATAACCGACTATCAATATTGGACAATGCGTTGATCGTTTCGAAGAGACCGGGATCGAGATTTATTTCTCGAAAACCACTTCGATCCGGTTTGTACGTTTCGTGTAAACGATTTTGGATTCGAAGATGGAGCAGTGAAGTGCAAGGGCTAGTCGCTACTAAAATTGAGGATATTTCCAAAATGGATGTAGTAGGAATAGTGCCTTCGGTTCCGTTCGAACCCGGGACGGACTTGTATGGACGAATGCTTGCGAAACATCGTCAGGTGGGCGATGGGCATTCTAAGTGAAACGTTCTAAAAGGTAACGCTTAGCCTCAAGCCTCATCAAATGGGAATGACTGAAAATCAGGGGATATGCAGCAAGGTTAGGTGGGTCATGCCCAAGCAGGACAAGATAATTCCCCTGTCTAGATGTCCCTTATTTATTTCGGCTTAGTGGGTGGTTGGTCGCGCCAACCACGGGGTTTATCTTGTTCGGGACTGTTCAGTAAGGAATGGTTCCGGCCTTGTGTTGCAGGGGACGAAGGGAGTAATCCTCGGTACGGTGATCTAGGCCCCGTACTGTGACAGGTGGTACCCCAGTGCCTAGTCATTGTTGGAAATCCATTCTCCCTACGAGCCTTGTACGAGTTTTGTTTGTATTACCCACTTTTGTGGCTAGTAGCTGGAATTTAATGAATGTAACAATTTCGGCTATTTTATAAGTATTTGTAAATAGACACTATTATAATATCAGATGATTTCTATAAAAAATTGTTTTAGCTATCGTAAGGTAAAAACCCGACATGTTTATTTGTGGCGTGGTCTTACGAGATGCTTTTGTTTTCAAAGGATTTTTGAAACTTTAATAATCAATTGGGTGTGATTTTCTCACTCTGGTATTCCAGACTGACTCGGGTATTATTTAACTGTAATGCTCGAGTCAGACCGAGTATTATAGGATACAGGACATGATGCTGGGGAACTCAGGAGACGAGCTGGATGACGTTACGTATTCTCGTACTCGTATATATATATTTCTGTTGTGTTGAGTTGTTATGTACCCATTGTATGTTATTGATGTGAGCTGTAATTGATGTACTCTGATGATGTAATATATGTAAACAGATATATTTGATTTGAGTAAAGATTATTTATTCTCTATTATATTTTATTCCGCTGCGATGGTTAGATTCTGATGTTGATTTTGTTTTCTCTTCTTCTACCTCTTCTTCTTAAACCCAAATGGTTTGTATTTCTGTACAACTTGAGTTGATTGTTGTAGAATAGTGTTGACTCAAGGGGTACGGATTTGCGGGCTGTTACACTTGGTATCAGAGCATAGGTTGGTGATAACCTTGGCTCTGGTGGGAATTACTCATAAATTAGAGTCCGTAGTACTCTATAATGAGTTTGAGCGTATAAATAGATATGAGCGCGTATTTGTTAGTGAATATAAAATGGTTTTATATTGTGTTGATTGGTTTATGGAGTGGTATATGAACCTTCGTCGGCACAGCCTCGAAAACTGTATCGAAGGGGTTTCTAAACACTTAAATAGAACAATCGACACGGTATTGTTTTAAATATGGGTAAATGAAATAATTTTACCCAAAAATATATTTTTGATATGAAGAAAGTTTGGTAAACTATATAGCTATTATATGGTTGCTTGGATGTTAGAAATGATAATATTAAAGTATTATCATTGTTAAATGAAAATTTAACTAGAAATTGAAAATAAACAAAGTTTACGGAAATAAATTCATGATAAAATGAAATTTGTAAATATGAATTATAAATGTAAAATTATAAATTGAAATATAATCAAACGAGAATTTGTATGAACATAAACCATGCAAATGAATTATACTTAAATTTGATTTAAGCAGGATTTGGAAGTGTTTTGAAGATAAATGATAGCATTGTTTTGAAGATATTTCTGAATGGAAATCTGTTTTAAATTGATTTTGAAAGTGATATAGCATTGAACTCACTTCAGTCACTGGAAAATAACTTCGATGATGACTGCAGCATCATCGATGTTCATTTTCGAGTTTCTAAGTGATGAATTGCTACCAAATTGATTTATTCAGAAAAGTTAGTTGGTTTTGGAATTTTCAAAGGGAATTTGTTGTGGGTAAAACCAGGATTGGTGTAACTTTTGAGAAATGTGATTTGTGACGTTGGAGATTTCAAAATGATTTGAAACCAAAGCCGGGTGTTTAAAAATCCGGATAAGATAAGTTGTCAGCTTATAAATTGCGATGATTTTAAATCAGGAATGGAATATAAACTTTGAAGGTTGGAATTTAAATTTAAAGATAAAAATTGAAAATGAAAATTTACTTGGAGTTGGAAATAAAAATTTGATTGGATTGAAATTCATTGAATAGGCTGGAAATAATATTCAGTTGTATTCGAATTAAGTTAAAATCGAATTGAGTCAAGTAAATTCTGAGTTTAAAGTTGAATTGAATTGAAATTGATTCTTAATTTGATAAGAAATAAATTGGATAAGAATTTAATTGAAATAAATAAACCAGAATAATTTATAAAAGAATTAAAATGCATGAATAAAATATATGCTTGGGTTATAAATAAGCATAAGGCTTGAGTTAAAAAAAAAAAAATTCAAGTGTTGGATTATAAATAATGGGAGAACTAATTAGATAATAAATTAGTTAATAAAATTGAATTGTGAGTTAATAAATTAGAGGGTAATTTAAAAGTGGATAATAGAATCAGAACTTGAGTTATTAATTAAAAATTAGACTTGAAGTGTTAACAAAGTAAATATAATTTGAGATGTATAAAATAAAAATGTAAATGGATTAAAATAGTAATGGTTTGAATATGCAAATGAAATCCAATAAGTGGAAATAAATTGGATATGGCCTTGGAATTAATTGAGTTAAGTTGAGTATAAAAGAGAACTTTGTTTGCAAAATGAGAATGAGCTTAAGTATAAAATTTGAATAAATTGAAGGAAATTGACTTAAGCTAAATAAATGAAGGAGAGTTGAATTGAATTCAACTTAAACAAAGTTTAATAACATTGGATTGGTTTTAAATCAAGTGAAGATAAATTTTTAATCGAAATAAAATTCGATGAGTTATAAGTAATATTAATGGAATGGAATTCGAGAATAAATAATTGTAAATCATTTAAAATTATTAAGGAATTGAAATAATTTGAGACAATAGGGAAAATAGAATGTTTCAAGTTTATTAGAATGGTTTAAGTGAATGTGGATAAACTAATTATATTGAATAAATAAATGATGGAATAAGTAAGTATCAAATGAAATGTAGTTTAAATAAGTTGAGAAATGGTTATTAAATGAAATAGATTGGATTATTTTTGAGCTAAATAAAGTAGTTCGGAATAAACAAATATGGAATGAAATGTAAATAAATGAATTGTAAATAAAATTTAAATGGAATGTGTCGAGCTAAATAAATGATTGTGAATGGACTAAAATAAAGGGGAAGCTTAATTGGTAAATAAGATGAACCTAAATTGTTAATGGTTTTGAATGGAACTTGTTTGAATAATGGAACTAGTTGGGTTAATAAAATTGAAATGCGATGGAACTGAGAATATATGGATTGTGAATAAATTTTCTAATGGAATAGAAATAAGAATAAATTGAGTTAAAATCCATCTAAATTGGTGATAAACAATAAATACTTATTTATTCACATAAATTTTGTCAAATTGCATAAAATAAATTGTCATTGGATGTAAATGGAAGTAATTAAAATTCTATGAGTTGATAGGAGTAAAATAAATTGATTTTGAAAGCAACTGAATTAAATATGAGTTCAATTTGCATAAGAATAAATTACATGTAAGCGATTGAGTTTTAAACCATTCAAATTGAATGAAAGTGGTTTGTGAATTAATTAAAACAGTTGAATTTGCTTGGAAACTATATAAATAGCTTACGGAAAATGTTTGGTATGAGTTTCTTTCAGAATTCATATGTTTTAACTATTGTAAATAAGTGAAATGTAGTTAAACTGCATATATTTGGCACTTACATGTTTAAATTGAGTAAGTACAGGTACCTGGAAGCCGTGAGGCCGGATTTGGTAGTGCTACTTGCTAAAAATAATAAGCTGCTGCTTAAAATGCTAAATAAGGTACGCCTACGCAATAAAAATAGGAAATATGAACTGTTTTTGGTTTTTCCGACCGTGTGGGTCGATGTATATATATTTATCTCTTTTGTCAAATTGCAAAAGCTCCTCCGTACAAAGGGGACTCTGCCAAAAAATTTCAGAAATTTTGGGAGTTAGAAATTTTTTGAAAATTTTGGAAAATTTTGTTAACGACAAAACTATTTAGAATGGGAAACTAAAATAAGTTAGTAAATGAAACTAATTAGTAAATGAAACTAATTAAAGTAATGACTTAAATTAGGAATAAATGAAGGATAAAAATTAAAAATTCAAAGTTGAAAATAAATGAAATACATATGTAATATGGAAATCGATTTAAATGGAAATTGGATATAAACTAAAAGTGGTAAAGAGAAATAAAGATAAGAAACATATAAAATGTTTGTACTAACTTAAGGAAGGAATGGTAAATTCTAGATTGGAAATTGATATTACAAATATAATCTAAGATAATATTGAAATAAATAGATATTGACATTTTGTAAGAAAATCGATAAATTGTTTTGGAATATTGTGATTGGATATTAGTACCAAGCAGGTTATGCAGGTATTGTAAAAGGGGAAAAGAGAATTGGTTTTTGATTCAGAAGATAAATTTGAATTGCCCGACAAAAGGTATGTATTTAAATTTGGTATGAAAATTGATTAGGATTTGGATTTGGATTGAGCCACTTGGCCTTTTGTTTTCTTTTTGGATTTGGGAGGCCGTAGAGCCCTTTTGTAGTTGTACCGGGTCAGCCGCGCAAAGGAGACGCTGGCGAAATTTTTCGGAAAATTAAAGAGTTTGAAAAATTTTGAGGAAATTTCGATAATTCAAAATTGGTTTTAAGATTAAAACTGGAAGGGTTGAGCAAATAGATTGTTGCAAACTAGGGAAAAGTTTGGAAAGTTAATAAGACAAATAATGGGTCTTTTGTAAAAAGATAATTGGTAAGGATGTTGAATTGTTTGGTTTTGAGGAAAAGTAAACGGGTATTGGACCATTCTTCCTAACTAGTAATTTCGGGGACGAAATTCTTTTAAGGGGGGAGGAATGTGACGACCCGGAATTTTCGAGCATTTAAATTGGGATATTTAATTGACTTTAAATATTCAATAGAGTAATTTTAACTTGATTTACGAATATCAAAATTTATTTGATAATTGAATTATTAAATTAAATAATTTGAAGTTGGGTAAATTGTTGAATTTAGAATTTTAAGCCTATTAAACTAATTAGAAGACTTATAAAATTTATATTGCAGATATTGAAGATAATAAAAGTGTTACAATTGGATTTGAAAGTGTTTTGATCGGTTTTGACATTTAATATCGTTTAAATTGAATTTAAAAATAGCCTTCCGAGGCACAGTCTCGGAATTCGATGAAACCAGCTCCATTAGGTCCGTAATATGGAATTATTATCGTGTTTCAAATTTCGTATTGAGCGAAGTTAGTGTGCGAGTGTACGATATATAAACGCGGAGAATTTAATTGATTATAAGCTAATGAAATTTAATTTAATTAATTAAGCTTCTTGTGTACGCCTGGTCAAAATCATTTTAAGCTTTCTTTGCACGCTTCCTTCCTATTCAATCTCTTCCTGCCTGCTTTTACTTCAACACAGCCGAATAAATGAACAATTCTTTTTCCCCAATTCAAATTCAGTTTCCCAATTCAAAATCGTTCAATCAACAATCAAATGCTCGAACTAAATATAATAATAATTTTAATAATATAATAAAAGAAGAAGCTTCAAGGAGAAGCTGTTAACCACGTTATAAAAAAAATATAATAAAATAAATGACATTGGCTTCGTTGAGAAGGAATGAACAAAAAGAGGAATAAGGGGGGGGGCTTGCTCCTCATCCTACTGCACAACAAAAATTCTCGGCTTTATAAAAAAAAAAAAAAAACTTCAACACCGAGTCTCCCTTATCCAATTTATCACCTAATCGATTCAAATTAGGTTCGTGACCGCTCGCGCGAGGAGGATTCGCGAGTATGTGGAGAAACGCGGTTTCAGGCAAGGCGATCGAAGGGCTAGGGCTTGTGAAGCTTATTGGTTTTGTTCGATTCGTCTTCGCGGCCACTCGAGGCGATGGAATAGAAGCGTGCGAGCTTGTACGCTCGCTCGCGAGATCCGGAGTTGTACGTTCACGTGGATGTGGGATGAGATAGGCGACGGTGGTGTCTAGATGATGGCTGGTGGCATGCGTCAGTGAGGGGAAGGAGCAGCTCATGGCAATGGTGGTTTGGGGGAAAACGAAGGTGCGATCTTGAGCCTGCAGTGAGGTATATTTGATTTAAGTTTAATTTATCTCTATAACTTTGTATGATATAAAAAAAAATCAGTAAGGGAAGGTTTTACAAATCAGATTTTTCTATATGTATTAAAGAAGGAAATTCGTACACTCACCGAAAATTAATTTGTTTTTGCTGTTTAGAGAAGAAATGTAAATATGAATAAATATATATAAATACACTTACATGTTTTAATAGACTTAGATAAATAGAAAGTTAATTTTTATTCACTGAAAATAGGATTGAAACAGTAAATATACATAAACACCTATTTTCATTTCTAGTAAGTTTAAGAAATTTAGCGCAAATTTAAATTGTTAACCAATTGAATTATTAAGTGGTGCATAATGGTTCAATTTTTATTTCAATTATTAATAAAACCATCTAATATTTATTCAAGGTTAAAATCTGAAAGGAAGCAAGTTGAGATTGGATTTTGATTGCAAAATCAAAGGTGAGTTAATCTCACTCAGTTTAAATTTAAATTTAAATGATTAAATTTAAGTGTTTGAATGGTTGGAAATGGTTGTTGTATTATATAGTAGTATATACTACACCTTGAAATGAATAATTTCCCTCATTTTATAGTGGAAATATTTATATTGTGCTAACGGCTGTGGATGCAGGGAAAACAGGTTGGAGGGATCCAACTGGACCCCTCACATATATTTAAATTATTCAATATTCTCTGTTGTAATTATTTGATATCCTATGATGAGTTATATTGGAATATTGACTGTTGTGGTTTGATTGGATATTCGGTTATATTGAATTACCAAAATATATGAATTGGATTGTTGAAAAGAAATTAAACGGAAGTAAATTTGTAAGCAAAATAATTATAGAAAGTTTGAATAAATTTAAGAATTAATTGGAGAAGAAATAATGTGACATTAAATTTCTAATAAATAAATTATGAAGTATAGAAAGGAAACTTGAATAAACATGAAGTTATTGAATTTCAATCTTCAACGATATTAATTAAAGAATAAAACGTTTTTTTAAAAAAAATGTAAGATTTAAATGTTTAAAAAAAATATAATAATAAAGAAGAAGTTGGGAAAAGCTGGAATTTGTATATTTCAGTTAAAAAGATTTAAAATCAAATGGAAAAGAATAACAATAATAATTAAGTGCATAATTAAATGAAATTTGATATTAATTGAGTAATTTAATAAACTTATTTCAAATGGAATAAATGGAAAATCAATTTGGAAAATTGATTTAAATGTTTGAAGCTGGAATTCTTCCTAGATCACTAAGTACGCTTTCAAGTAAATTTTAAATATAAGTTAATAGTTTTAAAATTGTTTTAAAAAGGTATGTTTTGAAAAATTTATTATTTCTAATATTTAAATTTTAAGGTAAGCATTTCCTCAAATCTATTATAGTAGTATTTTTTTTTTTTTAAAGTGACTTAGTATTTTTTTTTCAAAAGTGAAAATCTAGTTTTATATTTTATTAGGTAACTTATTTTCAAATATTCATATAAGATGTATTTTTAACAAATTAATAAAGTAGTTTAATTTAAATGTTTTAAAAGTATATATTTCTAAGTAAAGTGTTTTAAATTATTTTTAAATCTAGTTTTGTACTTGGTGATTTCAGAGGAGATAGAAAATATTTGGGGAAAGTTTATTCTGGAAGGAAGAATGGTTTTGAAACTGGTTTCAAGGGATGAAAATTAGAATTATATCTTATAAAGATATTTTGAAGGTTATAAATAATTTGGAAAATTATTTATTGGTTGATGGTTGTTTGTGAATATAAATTGATAGTTAAATAACCGACTATCAATATTGGACAATGCGTTGATCGTTTCGAAGAGACCGGGATCGAGATTTATTTCTCGAAAACCACTTCGATCCGGTTTGTACGTTTCGTGTAAACGATTTTGGATTCGAAGATGGAGCAGTGAAGTGCAAGGGCTAGTCGCTACTAATCCTGAGGATATTTCCAAAATGGATGTAGTAGGAATAGTGCCTTCGGTTCCGTTCGAACCCGGGACGGACTTGTATGGACGAATGCTTGCGAAACATCGTCGGGTGGGCGATGGGCATTCTAAGTGAAACGTTCTAAAAGGTAACGCTTAGCCTCAAGCCTCATCAAATGGGAATGAATGAAAGTCAGGGGATATGCAGCAAGGTTAGGTGGGTCATGCCCAAGCAGGACAAGATAATTCCCCTGTCTAGATGTCCCTTATTTATTTCGGCTTAGTGGGTGGTTGGTCGCGCCAACCACGGGGTTTATCTTGTTCGGGACTTTTCAGTAAGGAATGGTTCCGGCCTTGTGTTGCAGGGGATGAAGGGAGTAATCCTCGGTACGGTGATCTAGGCCCCGTACTGTGACAGGTGGTACCCCAGTGCCTAGTCATTGTTGGAAATCCATTCTCCCTACGAGCCTTGTACGAGTTTTGTTTGTATTACCCACTTTTGTGGCTAGTAGCTGGAATTTAATGAATGTAACAATTTCGGCTATTTTATAAGTATTTGTAAATAGACACTATTATAATATCAGATGATTTCTATAAAAAATTGTTTTAGCTATCGTAAGGTAAAAACCCGACATGTTTATTTGTGGCGTGGTCTTACGAGATGCTTTTGTTTTCAAAGGATTTTTGAAACTTTAATAATCAATTGGGTGTGATTTTCTCACTCTGGTATTCCAGACTGACTCGGATATTATTTAACTGTAATGCTCGGGTCAGACCGAGTATTATAGGATACAGGACATGATGCTGGGGAGCTCAGGAGACGAGCTGGATGACGTTACGTATTCTCGTACTCGTATATATATATTTCCGTTGTGTTGAGTTGTTATGTACCCATTGTATGTTATTGATGTGAGCTGTGATTGATGTACTCTGATGATGTAATATATGTAAACAGATATATTTGATTTGAGTAAAGATTATTTATTCTCTATTATATTTTATTCCGCTGCGATGGTTAGATTCTGATGTTGATTTTGTTTTCTCTTCTTCTACCTCTTCTTCTTAAACCCAAATGGTTCGTATTTCTGTACAACTTAAGTTGATTGTTGTAGAATAGTGTTGACTCAAGGGGTACAGATTTGCGGGCTGTTACATTGAGCAACTTGACTACCTTCCTCCTAAGCTGTTTCGTGTCAGTTTCCACAACACGAAGCGGCTTACGAGGTCTTCTAACAACTGGATCAACCTCTAAATCTTCACAGCTATCAGCAGAAACCACTGTACTTGAGTCGTGCACATACTTCCGTAGATACGATATATGAAAAACATTGTGCACACCCAACATCTTTTCCGGTAACTCCAATTTATAAGCGAGCTTTCCAATTCGCTCGATAATCGGGAATGGTCCAACAAATCTCGGAGTCAACTTTCCTTTCTTCCCGAATCTAATAACATTCTTCAGAGGAGAAATCTTCACAAAAACCATATCTCCTACGTCGAATTCCAAATCCTTACGACGCTTATCAGCATAACTTTTCTGTCGGTCTTGAGATGCCTTCATTCGTCGCCGAATGATCTCTATACAGTCCGAAGTCTGTCGAATCATTTTTGGTCCAAGTATCAACTTTTCTCCAGTTTCCAACCAACATGTCGGAGAGTTACACGGACTTCCATACAATGCCACATATGGTGCCATACCAATACTTGTCTGATAACTGTTATTATACGCAAATTCCACCAAATGAAGATGATCTTCCCATGATCCTCCGAAATCCAAAACACATGCTCTGAGTAGATCTTCCAAAACTCGGTTAACTCTCTCGGTCTGACCATCCGTTCGGGGATGATAAGCTGTACTCAAACACAACTCGGTTCCCAAAACTTCTTGGAAGCTCTTCCAAAATCCACTAGTGAACAACGGGTCTCGATCACTCACTATACTCTTCGGAATACCATGGAATCGAACTATCCACTTAACATACAACTCAGCCAATTTTGATGCAGTCCTAGTTGATCGAACAGGAATGAATCTTGCACTCTTAGTCAAACGATCTACAATGACCCAAATCCCTTCATTTCCTGCTCTGGTTCTAGGTAGACCATCGATAAAATCCATTGATATTTGCTCCCACTTCCATGTAGGAACTTCTAACGGTTGAAGCAATCCACTTGGCTTCTTCTGTTCAGCTTTTACCAACTGGCAGTTCATACATTTGGAAATAAAATTTCCAACATCCTTCTTCATGCCTTCCCAGTAATAGGTTCTCTTCATGTCCCGATACATCTTATTTCCACCTGGATGAATTGTCAATTTCGAGTGATGACTTTCCTTCAGAACTTCATCTCTCAATTCATCTATATCGGGAACAACCAGTCGTCCTTGTTTCCGAAGCCAACCCTCTCGATCGAACTCGAATCCTTTATCCTTTTCTAGATCCAATCCAGATTCCAAATCACGGATAATCTTGACAAACTTATCGTCTCGCTTTTGGCCCTCGCTAATTCTTTCCACTAGAGTAGGTCTTATCAATAAGTTTGCCAACATCTCAGGTTCCAATTCACATCTAGGCCTGAAGTCAAATCCAGCCAAATACTCAAGACTCCTCCATTCCGAAAACATGGCTCCCAATTCTACATGTCTTCGACTTAACGCATCAGCCACTGCGTTACCCTTTCCCGGAGTATAGGCTATACCAAAATCATATGATGCTAAAAACTCTAGCCATCGTTGCTGCCGCAGATTCAAATCGTTTTGGGAGAACAGATACTTCAACGACTTATGGTCTGTAAACAACTCGAATCGATCTCCCAATAGGTAATGTCTCCACATCTTCAAAGCAAAAACAATCGCCGCTAACACCAAATCATGAGTCGGATAATTCCTTTCATGCGGCTTCAGTTGTCGACTTGCATACGCAACAACTTTATCCTTCTGCATTAGCACTGCCCCAAGTCCAGTGCCACATGCATCGGTGTAAACCACCATCTCATCATTTCCACTTGGAATAGTCAAAACAGGAGCACTTGTCAGTCGCTCTTTCAGGATTCCGAAAGCTTGCTCACACTTATCATCCCATCTGAACACTTGGTTCTCTTTCGTCAATCCTGTTAACGGTGCAGCTATCTTAGAAAAGTCTTTGATAAACCGACGATAATATCCGGCTAATCCAAGAAAACTTCTCACATCAGATGCATTCTTAGGTCTAACCCAATCCTGGATCGCTGCCACCTTAGTGGGATCAACCGCTATTCCATTTCCAGAGATAACATGACCTAAGAACCTCACTTCACTCTTCCAGAAGTGACACTTCGAAAACTTAGCCCTCAACTGATGTTTCCGCAAGATTTCCAAAACAATCCGCAAGTGTGTCTTGTGTTCCTCTTTAGTTCTAGAATAAATCAAAATATCATCCACGAACACAAGTACAAACTTGTTCAACTGATCTCTGAACACCCTATTCATAAGATCCACAAAATATGCTGGTGCATTGGTCAATCCAAACGGCATTACCAGCCACTCATAAAAACCGGATGGTGTCCTAAATGCAGTCTTCGGAAAACTATCATTTGCCACTCTTAACTGGTGAAATCCCATTGCCAAATCCATCTGAGAAAACACCTTAGCTTCGTGAAGCTGATCAAACAAGTCATCTATTCTCGGCAATGGATACTTGTTCTTCTTAGTCACTTTATTCAGCTCACGATAATCCACACACAACCTCAACGATCCATCCGCTTTGGTTGCAAACACAACTGGTGCACCCCATTCGGACACACTACGCCGAATGAATCCTTTCTGCAAAAGGTCATCAACTTGCACCTTCAACTCTTGTTGTTCCCTAGGCGCCATTCGCCTAAGAGGCATCACAACAGGTCTGGCTCCCTCAACTAGATCGATACGAAACTCGATCTCCCTATGCGGAGGTAACCCTTTGACCTCGTCAAAGACATCCTCAAATCCATTCACAATAGGCACCGATGACAGTCCATCCCGTGGAACAACCAGCGAATACATGAAGCTCATGAAGACGCCTTCCTCATGCTTACATCGTATCACAATCTTTCGCCTCTCCACATTCTCGACTGTCACCTCCAGCCTCTCACAATCAATCCTTGTCGCATACTTCCTAAGCCAGTCCATACCCAAAATAATTCTGAACCCCGCAAAGTTCAGAACAAAACAATCACAAATAAAAGAGCAATCATGACTCGATACAACTAGACCATGGCATACCATACACAAACAAGATGAACCCCCAACTGGATTAGTCACAACCAATGGTCTATCAACAATATCCGGTTCCAAACCCAACCGTCCTACAAGTTCATTACAAACAAAGGAATGCGACGCTCCAGTATCAAACAACACTCTAACTGGAACACCACAAATGGAAAGAGTACCTTAAACCACCACGCTCTTCCCTTTCTCATCTGCAGTAGGAGCTTTCGAAGACGATGGCATAGCCCCCAAAGCATAAGCTTGCACAATCTGCTTATCCTTCCTCGGTTCCGGACAATTCCTCTTAATATGCCCCAGCTTGTCACAGTTGTGGCACTTCACCGGCACCTTCGGATTCTTGCAATCCCTGAAGAGATGACCCTTCTGCCGACAATTGTAGCAGATCACTTCGCCCTTCGGCTTCTTCTGGCCATCCTTACCCTTCTGCTACTGCTGCTTTCTCTTCTTGTTTCCACCTTGCTCCTTGGCCACAGCAACAACAGATCCTTCCTTGGGAAACAGATTCTCATGCCTGAGAGCTTTCTCCACAAGCTTCTCAAATGGATCGTCCAAATGGTCCACCAACCGTCTTCCAAGATAAGTGTCCAAGCCTGTCACAAACTTCTTATTCTTCTGATAGGGAGAATCGATATACGATCGAGCATACTTGGACAAAGCTTCAAACTCAGAAACATACTCAAGAACTGGTCTCCCACCTTGCTTGAGCTCCACAAACTTCTTAAACAGAACAGATTTCTGAGCTGTAGAAATGAACTTAGCTTCAAATCTAGCTTGAAAATGCTTCCAAGTAATCTCTTCCTCTGGAGTATCAATGGTGATAGAATTCCACCAATCCGAAGCTCTCCCTTGAAGCTGTCTTGATGCAAGCTTCCTCTTAGTTGCATCCTCAATTCCTAAATCACCAAAAATCCTTCTACAAGCATCTATCCATCTTTGGACTTCAATGGTTGATTCTGTTCCCAAGAAAACCTTTCCTCCAAGAGAAGTATAGTCTTTGCACAACTTAGCAAAATCCACTGGTCTTGGAGCTTGAACTTGAACTCCAACATCTACTGATGACCCCGAGGCTGGTATCCTTCTCATGGTCGAAGTCATCATGGCCTCAAACATAGCAGCATAATCAGCATCAGCAGCCTCTTCAGCAGCACGGCTTCCCCTAGCAGCTTGTCTCTCTCTTCGACTCATCCTTTATATCTATAAAAAGAATGATTAGAACACCTTGAGAAACAACTACCTAAGGAGTTCAAATCCTTCTAAGCTACTATATTATATATAGTAATCATCCATCAAAATACAATTACGTCTCTCATACGTAGTTACGTCAGCGAGCGTTGGCTAAAATCGATTAACCAAAGCTCTGATACCAAATGTGACGACCCCCATGACTCCTACACTAAACAAGGAAATAATGCGCTGAAAAGTGTACCAGGCCGCCATGGACGATCATCAAGGTAAGGTAAAACCAATAAACTCTATCGTATTACTCACAGCGCATGGACAAAATACAATACAAAATATACATAGTGAAGCTCCATATAACAGAATCTCATCATATAAACTCTAATAGTTTGATACAACAATCAGCAAAGTCAATACATCAAGCCTCACTACATATCACTCAGAGAATATACAAACAGCGGAACACCCAGTACATATAGTAAGAAAACAATATGTAAAAGCCTCCAGCTCGTCTTCGTCATCAACAACGTTGGCCACTAGGAACAGCACCTGTCACCTGCTACCTAGTCTGTCCATCCCAACATGGATGAACAGCCCAAGGTAATAAGAGTTAAAACATAAAAGCTTGAGTCAGACAAAAGTCTTAGTGAGCAGTAAATCAACTATCAAACATACCAAAAGAGCATAAAGGGTAAAAGGAATAGGAACCCAACCATTCCACTCCACCTCTTTCTACAGTGATAGCCCTCCTCCCCCCACCCCCCCGACACACTAAGCAGAAGCAAACATAGCAATTCAGACATTCAAAGCAAAGTAATTATCACTCGAGTCAAGGTCGGCGTTTTCCAAGTACAAACCCCCAAGGCCTAAACCAAGATCAGATAAGCACCCTGAAAACATCGCTCTTGACCCAAGCGACGATACAACCAAACATCCAAACATCCATGACTCGGGCTATCACTGTTATCATTGCCTTGATTTGACCGTTAGTTGAATGACCGCCTGCCAAGGGCTAATGGTAACCCCGGTTCTAGACATAGCTCCGCACGTCGTCGTGACCCGTGCCTAGGACTATCGCATCTGCCCAGAGTACTAGCACGTCATCGTGACCCGTGCTTGGAACGTCATCGTGACCCGTCCCAACGTACTCTTGCTTTGAGCATGCTAGAACCTTCAACAACGATGAAATCTCAGCCTTCTAGTCATCCTCCTCGACGACTATTCCCATACTAGCTCGAGCGCCTCTTAAGCTAACCATTATCCACAAACCCGGACCACATCACCGAGTTATCAACATACTTGGGATGATCCCGTCTGAATTAAACCAAGGCTTTCTCACATCATGCTTTGCTTCATCGCATCATAGAAAAGTCCCATCTCAACATCATGGTTTGCCTCATCGCATCATGGAGAAGTCCCATCTCAACATCATCATCAAATCTATCCATATGAGCTTCAACATCCGCTTCATATGCCACAAGCAGCTTTCGTTATTCAAGAGCCTTTCCACTTAGCTTTTGAATCATCTTCAACCAACTTGTCCAAATCAAGTTATCAATCAACTAATCAATCAAATCAAACATTAATCCAAGTAATCAATCATTCAAACAAGATCTAAATAAACAATTACACAATAATGGCAATTTCGTAAATAAAGAGTCCAAATCTAACATGCATTCTAACAAACATGAATTATGAACAATATCTCTACAACTTGATGAATGAACTTGCATAAGTGAACATGTAGTAAAATAGATGTCAAATCATCATGAGCAATAGATCGACATGCAGACTTAAGAAAAATGCACGAAATCACTCTCTTTAGCACATAAACAAACCACCGATCCAATATACTCCTTTGGGTCCGTGTGAGAGATAACCACCACTCACCGAATCACTAAACACCTCAAAAACAACCAACTCCAGATCTGGACAGCAAAGAATCAAGCTTGATCCTCCAAAGCTCCGCTTCAAATGATGAAATCTCTCTTCGATGGATGGAGATCTTCAACTTTGGCTCTTGGATCTTCGATTTGATCTTCAATTTAGATGGAAGGAATCACTAGATTAGAGTGGAGAAAAGAAGTGAAGAAGTGTAGTAGTCGAGCTCTCAAAATGGCAGCACTTCGTCGCTTCAAAATCCGGTGCCAAAAAGTGAACCAAACCCCTCTATTTATATGCTGGAAATCCTTAGGTCGCCACCCCCATGAGTCGTCCATGACCTAAAATGTCACGACCTACGACCTATCGTTTCCCACGACCTACGACCTAAAAGCACCCACGACCTAACGACTCAACACTTACCCGGCTTACGACTTAACAAATGTCGCGACCTAACAGATACACGCGACCTAACACTCAACGCAACTGCGCGACTTACGACCTAACTGAGATGCCGACCTAACCACTGCAGTGACCTAACTACACAAGGCAAACCACAATAGGTCGCATACGACCCAGTGACTTACGACCTAACCCTAAGTCGCTTGCAACCTTAGGTCGTCTCACGACCTAACTATAAACCGGCACTCACCACTAGGTCGCTAACTCGCTTCAACCGACCTATCCCTAAGCCGCTAGCCACTAACTTGCTTCACCCTCTTAGGTCGCTTACTCCACTAAGTCGCTAACATCTATAGGTCGGTCATTCCTATAGGTCGGTCAATACCCTAGGTCGCTCCAAATCCTATAGGTCGCTAACTTCCCCTAACTCGCTCACACGACCTATCTCTGGATGACTTAAACAATACTAACGACCCAATAACAACAATACTACGATCTTTCAATCCATAAAAATACGGGTCGTTACAATAATAATTAGTCGAGATGTTGTGTTTGATAAAGAAGGAGAATGGGATTGGAGATCACATAATGAAAATTACAAATTCTTTCCATACTTTGAAGAAGATGAAATACCACAACCAAGGATCGAGCAATTAAGGGTGGAGCCTACTTCCCTACCAGTTTCTTCTACCACAAGTTGTCAAGAAGATGAGAGCTCAAGTGAAAGGACTCCATGCTGTAAAAGCCTTCACGAAATTTATGAGGTAATAGAAAATCAAGACAGTCTTACTGTCTTTTGTTTATTTGCAGATTGTGAGCCTATGAATTTCCAAGAAGCTTTGCAAAAGAAGAACTGAAAAAAATGCTATGGACGAAGAAATCAAGGCCATCATGAATGACACATGGGAGTTAGCTTCACTTCCAAAAGGACACAAGGAGATTGGTGTGAAGTGGGTGTACAAAGCAAAGAAAAATGTCAAAGGAGAAATTAAAAGATACAAAGCGAGATTGGTGGCAAAAGGCTACAGTCAAAAAGCCGGCATTGATTATGATGAGGTATTCGCTTCAGTCGCTCGATTAGAAACTGTTAGACTGATAATCTTTTTAGCAGCTCAAAATAGTTAGAAGATATATCAAACGGATGTGAAATCTGCTTTCTTAAATGGAGTTCTTTAAGAAGTAGTTTATATCGATCAACCACAAGGTTATGAAGTCAAAAGAGAAGAAGACAAGGTTTTGAAGCTAAAGAAGGCACTTTATAGGTTGAAACAAGCTCCAAGAGCTTGGAATGCTCGAATTGATAAGTACCTCCAAGAGAGAAACTTCATCAAATGTTCATATGAGCATGCACTCTATATTAAAATACATAATGGTGATACATTGATTATATGCTTGTATGTAGATGACTTGATCTTCACAGGTAGCAATACAAGCATGTTTCAAGAGTATAAGAAAGAGATGACGAAAGTGTTTGAGATATCTGATATTGGGCTCATGTCTTATTACCTCGGCATTGAAGTAAAACAAGAAGATAAAGGCATTCTAATCACTCAAGAAGGCTATGCTAAAGAAGTATTGAGGAAGTTCAAGATGGATGACTCTAGTCCAATTTGCACACCAATGGAGTGTGGAACCAGGTTGTCAAGGCATGAGGGAGGAGAAAAAACGGACTCAACCTATACAAAAGCTTGGTTGGAAGCTTGCGATATTTAACGTGTACAAGACCTGACATTCTATATGCGGTAGAAGTTGTGAGTCGATACATGGAGAACCCAACAATAACACATTTGAAGGCAGCAAATATGATTCTTCGCTATGTTAAAGGCACAACAATCTTTGGATTGTATTACTCTATTTCTGATAATTACGAGCTTGTTGGATATAGTGATAGTGAATGGAGTGGAGATATGGATGACCGAAAAAGCACAAGTGGCTTCGTGTTCTACATGGGAGATACAGCTTTAACATAGATGTCGAAAAAACAATCGATTGTCACTCTTTCCACATGCGAAGCAGAGTATGTAGCTGCTACTTCATGTGTTTGCCATGCAATTTGGTTATGGAATCTATTAAAGGAGTTGAAACTGCCACAAGAGAAGCCAACCAAGATTTTCGTGGACAAAAAATCAGCAATTGCTTTGGCTAAGAATCAAGTTTTCCATGATTGAAGCAAGCATATTGATACATGCTATCACTATATTAGAGAGTGTGTCTCCAAAAAGGATGTGCAACTAGAATATGTGAAGACACGTGATCAAGTAGCTGTTATCTTCACCAAGCCTCTCAAGCATGAAGATTTTGTCCGGTTGAGAAATTTGCTTGGAGTCACAAATCAAGTTTAAAATGGTTTGTTGAAATATTAAACTTGATTTGTTAATTTATAGAAGTTTTTTATTATTAAAATTTCTAGAGTCTTCTGGTATTTGATAAAATTTGGTGAGTGCTCTAGAATTTTATATTAGTTGCTAGAAATAAGAATTATATAATAGTTATGTTTCTAGAGTTTCCTAAAGAGTCATTTCTAGAGTTGTTAAATGAGTCATGTTTCTAGGGTATTCTATATCTAGAATGTTCTATTGAGTCATATAAATAGAGGAGCTCTCCCCTCATTTTATATCAATCAAGCAAGAAATCAATCATCAATAAAGAAAAATTTTCTGCAATAAAATAAAAAAACTCTTCTTTCTTATATTCTCTCCCTCTTTCTCCAAAAAATTCAACATAACTAACATTGTTTTGTCAGTTTATTTGTTGGCTCTACGTCGGGATTCTCCACTTTTTTTTTCATTGGCGATCTACGTCGCTATTTATAATGCTTCTAGTAGTGATAGTACAACATATGACATATCAATAGGCATAGAACACCATGGAAGCAAATCAGACTGTTAAATTTCAAGAGATACCTTCAGGCGGTTGACATATATCATTATTAAGAATAAGAATATTTAAACTTCGACATACTTGAGAGTTTGGATGTGGTAATGAAACTCCAATAATTATCAAGCAAAATTTCAAATGATTGCTTAATTTCAACCAAATTTAGACTTCACAAACTGATTGCTCTGACTGTGGCCATCTACTTCACTAACCGATTGCCTCAGTTTCAGCTAAATTTGGGACAACGCCAAATTTTATAAGAGGTGATAGATAATACACTGTTGAATGGCGCATGTGACGCATTTGCTGATAAAGTTAGTGATAACCCCTAGAGACAATTATGTAATTTGTTACATATATTTAACTTAATGACCTTTATATTATATATTTGGTATACTGTGTTATATTATTAATTAATTTAATTAAAATTATATTTAACGGAAAAACCATAAATGGTGTGTTTTGTGATAATAGTTACATAGTGGTGTAATCGTGAATAATTTATCACAATAAAAATAAATATATCATTTTAAATATTCCTAGTCAAAATGCATCTAAAGATTGGATATCGACGTATTCGTTGAGACTAAAGTACGTAGTGTCTTCAAACATCGGACAGTGCATTACTCATGACTGTTGCGGGCATCAAGAGGTTACGTGCCGGTAGTTATTTGATAACTATGGAATGACTCACTCGATAGTTTTCTATTGGTTAATATAACTAAGGTCAAACAGAAAATATCAATGTGATTAATTTACACGGTTCCTTTTACTTGAGAATACAGTCGATCTTTAATATAAAAGCTCCATTTTGATAATAGTCAAATCACGGCACGGCGTCCACCGAGTGACTATAATTGGATCGGAAGAAAGTATTGAAAGTGAAACACTATTAAAGAGAGGATTCATCTCCTCAGTTGTACGGGATTAGTGTTACGGTCAACTAAAGTCAACTCAAAGCCAAAGTCTTTGGTCAGAGTATTTCGGTTAATAATAATTGTTATTATTGAACCAAGAACTTTGTCTTTGAATAATAGAGTTGGAATTTTGACCATTACCAAATTCCATAAGTACAAAGTGATGTAGTTTTGATGAAGAGAATTGGTATAAATAAGAGAATTGGTGTAAATTAGATTTTATTTAAACCAAATAAGCAATAAATTTAGTCAAAATATCACACTACCTGCTAAGTTATGTTGAACGTTAACATTCGATAGTTCGATGTTAATTCGCTGGTCAAATTTACACCTGACGAGTCACGTAACCGAATTATGAATTCTCTTTTGACCAAACAATATAGTTAGTTAATAATTGTTATAAATTAATTAGATTAATTAATATTTATGAAATATTAATTATAAAATTTTGAATATGATTTGAGGAATAAATATTGTTGAATATATATTTATAATAGTTATAAATATATTGATCGATATTTGATATAGATAAGTAATTAAATTAGAGTTAATTAAATGATATTTCTCTAGGTTTAAATGGAATATTGGCCCATGATGATGGATTGGTATTTTCAGCTATAATGAGGGCTATAGGGGCGGATCAAATAGGTTGGAAATGTAAGAATTGGATGACTTAGATTTAGTGAGAACTGGTATGAGATATGATCCATTATTTTCTCTCTTTCATCCACTATTTAAACACCTCTAACCCTAATTAAAAAAGATCTTTTGGCTGCCATTATTTCCATCCATTGCTAGCCAACTTCATCCCGTGGGAGCTCAAGCAAATCGATTCAAAAGAAAAGTGCTAATTGATGGTCAAAGGTCTATCGGTTCAAGGATTAACCGTTTGCCAAATCGAAAAGCTTTCAAAGGAGATAGAGTTCATCATTACAAGGTGTGCTTCAAGGCATTGGTTTTATGTATGTTTTTACGGTATTATATAGTTTAAAATTTCTAGATAATATTTCATATCACATACATTGTTATTAAATTAGGTGACGATCCATATATGTACTGATGTTGTCACATACTAGATTGGTTATATGTATGTAATCATTTAAAAATAATAATTTTTCACATATAGATCAAATATGCGCAACCCAATATTTTAATTATTATTATTAATAATTAATATATACGCATTAATATATCATTTTAGTATACTTATATGGTTTGTATTTAATTATAACATCATTTCATTATACTAATTGAACATATAATTTTATACATGTATATTTTAGTCATTATACTTTTTGGTAGCTGTACAATATTTTTGATAATTATTAATTATTATCTAATATTATTTAAATCAATATACTACCTAAATAATTCGTATAAAATAAAATATATTTCCAAAATTAACTTTTAAATTTTATAAAATTATTTTATCATGAAATAAGCCATCAACCAGAAAATGAGAATTTAAAATATCATTTTTTTTCTATTTTAAAAATTTATTACAATATAAGAACGAAAAATAATTAAGTAATAAAAAATACATTTTGACCGAGAAAAATTATGGATTTTTTTCTCAAACCTCAAAATATCATACTAGATTTTCAAGAAATTTAGAATGTAAATAAGATGCTTGAAAAATAGTTTTATCGATATTTTATTGATTTTCGACTAGTAAATCAATTTATATGTATATTTATATAATAAAATTTTATTATGGTGTGCATACGATCTAGAAATTTTTAATAAAAATTAATTTTTTAAATTAACGTATATATACATACACACATACATTTAAATATTGTAAATATGCTTATGAATATATATATATATTAGCTCAAAATTATATATATATATATATATATTATGTATTTTATATATTAT
This sequence comes from Allium cepa, assembly GCA_030765085.1. Lineage (NCBI taxonomy): Eukaryota > Viridiplantae > Streptophyta > Magnoliopsida > Asparagales > Amaryllidaceae > Allium > Allium cepa. The sequence continues at coordinate 252,850,765 of CM060943.1, forward strand.
TTTTCTAAATAGTAAAATTATTCATATATATAAATTATTAATATTTTACATATATTATATATATATATGTTTAAATATTTTTCATTCTCATTAAAAAATTAAATAAATTAACATATATATATATATAATATATATATATAAATAATATGTTAAAGACATAAATATATTTGGATAATTTACAATACATATCGGATGAGTTAATGCTTCAATTGCAATATAAATCCTAACATCTATGCATGTGCATATTACACCCTACATGGATTATCATGTTATATATGCGCACGGACATGTTTATGATACGTATGTGTACACTTGTATGTATAAAGTAAAAATCAAATAAAATCGTATATAATTTATAGATTTAAATAAAATAAGAGATTTTATTTAAATAAAATTTAGAAATGTTTTAAATAAATTAGACTACATAGGCACAATATATATCCAATAATGGAACTTTTTTTAAATTCAAGCATAACTTCCACTGCGGGCTGGCCCAGTTCCAACGTTTAACACATTGGAAATTTTGCACCACTCATAATCAAAGGTAGAGCATTATTATTGAGATTTAATAAACTATAAGAATTCACATAAATCAAATAAGTGATATTATGAACATGTAAATTACCAATAGGATGCACAGTGAGGAAAGGACGATTAGAAACGACGGGGTGGAAAATAAAGAAGACCACCTCAGAAATAGATTCATCGGCAACCGCCTCCCATCAAAGCTCTAGATCGTCTTCGGCTATGATGTTGCGGCCGTGCTTCAATAACCAAAAGTCAAAATTGGAGGAGCTGGACATCCCAAGCACCCGTACTTGCATGATGCTAACTCCCATCAGACTCAATATGTTGTCAAGGCAGTTATTCTATCGATGGGACTAAATGAAGGAGTGAAGGGGTCATCGCCAATGAAATCTGGCTTAGTAAATTTGGGTTGGGGTTGGGGTTTGGGTTTGGGTTTGGATTTGAAGACGAAGGAGGGCTGGATGAAGCGGAAGGAGAGGAGAGGATGGAGTGAGCTGAGGACGGGGAAATGTGATTTTGATTTAGGGTTTGTTGATTTAGGATTTAATGCGGAACATCGAATCTTTTACCATTTTCTGAAATGGGAGAGTGAAATATGAAAGGCAGAATGATGAAAAATTTATGGAAAAATTTAAATTTATTTAAAAAAAATTTAAAATACTTTTAACTATCACTAATCAATCAAACGCTTATATTAGTTGCTAAATATAAATTATTATTTAGTATTATTTATAAATTATTAATTATAAATCATTATACAATAAAAAATTAGTTTAAAATTATTAATTAGTATTTAAGAATTATTATTTATGAATTATAAATTGTAATAAACTATTAAATACTAGTATATATTATTATTTGTACATTATTATTAAACCAATACGACTAGCATCGGTATAAACAATCAAGTCTTGGTTCCCTTCGGGAACCACAAGAATAGGAGCATCGGAAAGGAGTTCTTTTAATTTCTGATAAGAAACTTCACATTTCTCTGACCAAATGTACTTAACTCCCTTCTTTGTCAAATTAGTAAGAGGTACGGAAATTTTAGAAAAGTCTTTTATTAAACAAAGGTAATAACCCGCCAATCCAAGAAAACTACGGATCTCCGTCATACTCTCCGGTCTCTTTCAATTTTGAATTGCTTCAATCTTTGAAGGATCCATGGAAATTCCTTATCAAAAATAATATGACCTAAGAATTTCACAAGGGATTGCCAAATGTGGCACTTAGAAAATTTTTCTTTCAATTGATTTCTCCTAAGGGTTTCCAATACAATCTGAAGATGTTTTTCATGATTTTCCTTGGTTTCAGAATAAATAAGAATATCATATATAAAGATGATAACAAATCAATCGAGGAAGTCTTTGAAAACTCGGTTCATAAGGTCGACGAAATAAGATGGAGCATTCGTTAAGCCAAATGGCATAACAATCCATTCATAAGATCCATAATAAGCATGGAATGATATCAAAGGAATGCTATCCTCTGCAATACGAAGCTGATGAAAACCAGTTGCTAAGTCTAACTGTGAAAAGACTCTAGCACCTCTAAGTTAATCGAGTAGATCATCAATCCAAGGTAAGGGATATTTATTCTTGACGGTAACATCATTAAGCTTGAGGTAGTCAAGGCAAAGCATAAGTGTACTATCGGATTTCTTTACAAAGATAGCTGAAGCTCCCCAAGGAGTGGAACTAGAATGAATAAATTGCTTCGCTTCCAATTCGGATAATTGTTTACGCATCTCTCATGTTCCTTTTCGGACATACGATAAGGAGGACAAGTGATGGTAGAGCTCCAGGTATTAGATTAATTCTGAACTCAATTACTCGCTTAGGTGGTCATCCTAAAACGGGCTCAAATATATCAGGAAATTCACGAACAATGTGAATGAGGGAAATGACATATTCCTCATCATTATTATCGTCATCATGCAGATTTAGAGAATATAAGGATGCTACCGAATTGGAATCTAATTCTTTAAGAACAATAGAAATCTATTTAACAGATTGAGAATGTCGAATATAGATAGTCCTCTTGGGATAAAGCATGTGGGCTTCATAATGATTAAGCTAATCCATTCCCAAAATCATTCTGAAACCTAGGTAGCGCATAACATGCAAATCGGCTTGGAAAGCATAATCACATAAAATAATCTCGATATCTTTACAAAATAAACTAAGTGTTGCGGATCCACCAACCGGATTTGCAATTTTCAATGAAATCATCAAGCACATAACATTTAAAGACAAAGTATCAACAAGTTCTTTAGATATAAAAGAGTGAGATGCACCCATATCAAAAAGAACTCGAATAGGATGATCACGAAACATAATAGTGTCGTCAAGGATAGAATGAGAAATACCTTAACCAAGAGAAGTGTTACTAGGGCCTTGTATAACATTTTGCTTTCCCGCTTTCTTGGTTTGAAGTTTGAAACATGAAGATATAAGATGACCCGAACTTTTGCAATAGCGACAATAAAGAGGTTTCGGGCACCTATTTGCATAATGGTCCTTAGAACCACAATTGTTGCATACTCCACGATCAGGGATAGGAGTCTTTGCTACCAAAGTTTCTTTCTTCCCTTTCTTGTTGGGAATAGATTTGAACTTAATATGCATCTTCTTGTTGTTGTTGAAATTTTATTTGGCAACCAAAACTTCAACATCACTCTCTTTATCGGCCTCTTCAAGTTGAAGAGCGATGTCTACAAGCTGATCAAAAGAAAATTCTAGTTTTAGAAGTAAAGCCTTTTCGAGGTTCTTATTCAACCCCTAGAAAAACCTCTGATTTTTCTTCAATAGGATATTATTATACTCGACCCCATATTTAGAGAGGAACTCAAAAGATGCGACATAGTCTGTCACAGAAGATTCACCTTAAATAAGGTCAATCAAGCGTCGGGCTAAATATACTTTTTTAGCTTCGGCACAACTTCAACTCGAACCTTTCCTGGAATTGCTCCCAAATAAGATCTGCTTCGATAACTGTCGAAATCAAAAGCTCATACCAATCTAATGCTCTCTCCTGGAGCATGCTAAAAGCCACTTGGACTCGACGTAGATCCACAAGATTCATGCGAGAAAAGATGCGATCGCATGTTCTAAGCCAAGCTTGGACTTCTATAACGCATTCGGAACCATTGAATAACCTTCCAGACAAATTGGCATAATCACTGCATAAGCGTGCAAATCCGGATTTAGGACGAGTAGGCATAGAAATGGGTCCGGCAGTTTGGGAATTCTTTACAAGATCCAAAAGCTGTTGGGCAGACATGAATACACCATCGTGAGGAGTAGCACTAGATTGACCAGCGTTGGGACGGACAGGTATAACCATTTCTCTTCTTTAAGAAAGAAAGAAAGAAGAGGAAAAAGGTTACTCTCAAAATGAATATCAAACAAACTTGATTTGTAAAATAATGCATCATACAAGAAAATAGGATAGAACAAGTCCAAAGACTCAATTTAAATCCTAAGGCACGATTCCTAAGAGAGACCTAAGACAATGATCCTTGTCATGATATCATATACTGTTCCGAAGTTTGGCACTAATACCAAGTAGTGACGCCCCACCTCTGTACTCATATTAACCAAGGACACTACTAGGTAATGCCATCAATTAATACGAAGAATAAAGCTGTTGAGGAGCGACATATATGTAATTAATTTGTGCGAGTACTGATATGTCAGATAGTATATCATACATTTCATTTAAGAGGAAATCCGAAATATCAATTACAAACTCAAAGCAACTACATAGTGGCTAAGTGGCCTTCGGAAACAAATATAAAATAAGCACAACACAAAATCAGTCACAGATATTCAAATCACTAAGGCGGAAACATATATGAATATAACACATAGAAGTGTACATCAAAATAGTGGTCATACAAGATTCACTTCATCCCAGAAGTATAGGTATAAGTGCTAGACAAAAGAATATGTATACATCAAGGAGTCTCTATCTCGAATGTATAAAAACAAAAAATACTAAGCTAAAGTAGTTAGCCAAAAGTCATATGACGGTCCCTGATAAGAAGTCAAATAGAAGCACCTGAAACACCTCGGTTTGACTCGAGTATTATTTAAGAAGAAAAATAATGAACGGATAAGTCTAGCTATTAATATCATATAAGATGAAATAGGATAAGAGATACGACAAATATATAATAACAATAAAAATCATACAATATCTCAAATTTTCTCATACACCAAAAAGAATGTCATATTCTTTATTTTTATTCACCAAACCACAAATATTGATAGAGCTTATCAATGCATATCATCAAAATTGGTAAAACACAAATTCTAGAAATCAATAATTAGAAATCCAGAAAACACAAAGGGGGAGGATTATCACAAATGGGAGCAGAAAACTCACCAACACGTGTATCACAAAAGGGACGCTATCCCATGAGTCGCTAACCCATAGAGCCGGTGCAACGACGTAGTACAATGGTATGCTCGAGGAACCTGAAACTCAAATAATCCGAAACAACGACGTAGTACAACTGTACGCCTGATGAACCGAACTCCATAAAAAGACCATGGGTTGCTAGCCCATAAAAGCGAGATGAAACTCCAAAGAACGGGGTACAATCCCCCACGCGGATAAAGAGTTATCGTATGTTGCTAGTCTAAACCATAAAATGATCATCATTGATCAACAAAAAGTTTAAATCACACTAAGCTACTGAATAAATGAGTTTAGCTTTATGTCCCATAACCACTAGCTTAACTTAAATATTTACGAACAAATTGTATATTTCCACTCGCAAATTGTCACGAGATTTCAATCGAACAAATCTAATAATTAACCGACGAAGTAAAAGCAAGTATTTCATACTACTTGTTTTGCTAAGTCATTTAATTGGATTTCTCATACGAATAAGGTAAAGGTTTGTATATACTAATATATTGAAAAACGGTTTTAAAAACGGGCTTTGTATTAAAAGAAATGTTGAAATTATTTTTGTGAAAGAGTTTGAGTATTTAATTCTAGTATAGAAACCTATGTATTTTAAAGTGAAAAATCACAAAAATGATTGTAAAAACAATCTATCACCAAAATTCACATTCGATGATGTGAATTAAAACCATGAAAATCGATATCGAATCCATCAAATGGATATTCTCAAAAATCCAAAAAAGAAGTCATCAAAGTCATTAATTAATGACAACAAATAACCGGATAAACAAAAATAGATTCAAACGGAAACCCATAAAAAAATAGGCAAGTTGGCTGAAACGCCTGACGTCTGGTAGTTATCCCAGATGTTTGAGCTGAAGGTCTCAAAATTTTCTTCCTGATCGCCCAAATGTCTAGTCAATAACCTCAGACATCTGAGCTGTAAGTCTAGAATTTTTATTCTGATGACTTAGATGTCTAAGTTCTTTCCCAAACTTCTGAGCTAAAGTTCAAGGAATAATTTTCCTAGGCCATTGATGGATAAATTATCTCGGAGCGATCAAACGAGCGACGGTGGCTAGGGATTTATGCCAAGCGATAATCCACCCTATAGGCTCTTCAATACAATCCAAACAACATGTCCAAACATCCACAGTAGGATTTTCATAGATTTCGACTTCAAAATAACCAAAAATGGAAAATTCACCAAACCAATTCAGCTCAAAAGCAATTGGACATAAAATAGATGTTACGAATTCATACCTAACAACAATGTAAGCTATAGACATAGAGTTGAGTTAAATAACTCACCTTTAACTCAAAAACAAGGAATGAGAAACTCTAAAACAAAGCAAGACCAATTCCTCTTTATACACCTCTAGAATCTTCAATTTATTATCAAATGCAAAGATTTCCTAAGTTAGGTTATAGGAATTTCTGAAAATTAAAGGGAGATTGAGATGAAGAAGATGAAGAGGATGCTTACATAATCTTCTCTTTGATTTTGGAACTTGAATTTGAATTTTCTAAGAATCTAAGGCTTAGGAATTTTGATTACCCCTCTTTTCCCCCTTTTTTTCTCTTTAGCTTGAGTGTTAGGAAACGAGGAGTAGAATGAATAAGGAGTAGAGGAATTAAGATATTTGGTAGAGGAGTTGGGTTATCTTGTTAGGCTAGTGGGCTAGAACACAATCCAAAACCCAAATGAAAATACCAAAATTCTAGTCAACTCCAAACATATCAATGTCTATACTCAAGCAAGTTGTAAATGTCGTTTCGAACTCAATGGAAGTGGCATCAAGTCCGGATTTGACTATTTACAAAAAGTCACATTTCAGACTTTAAATGCGACTGACGACGCTATAATTAAATAAAACATTTAAATATATAATCGTAAAATATGCGTGTTGTTACAATATGATTAATTATTATATGATTATTGAATTGTTTTTCAAAGATATGGCTTAGTTCATAATTTCAAAATAAATGTAAAAAAATTAGATGTTCATATATTTTCTATAGCAAATGCATCATTTTTTATATAAAAACAAATTCCATTATTGTAGATTAATCTTATAACGAATATTCATTTTAATACTATACCTATTTTCTATCAATACTGGAAAAAAAGTTACTATTTTATAAATAATATTTGGTATATTTATAATGATAAACTTTCGTAACTTAATGTGATCACTAAGATGAGTCATATAGTATACTCCCATTATTTCTGCCATTACTATAACAGTATATAACATATGAAGCTCCATTCAACTATATATTAAGGCATTTTATTTTATCCACCGTAATTCGGTTACAATCAAGAGTTTAGATCAAATATTTTGAACTCAAAGAAATAATTCTCATATAAAACGATTTTCTAAGTGAAAATACATTTAGAATAGAAATCCCAACAATATTTGAAAAACAAATCCTCCCCTGCGTTCTTAAGATTCTTTGATTATCCACATTAAATCCTATCCATCTTCCTAGTAAAATGTTTTCCCCACTTCCTTGGCAATACTTGCAATAAACGGATCCGTAAGCTAGTTCTCCTTTATACGATCAATCAAGGTTTGATGTACCACTCAATAAGCTACTACATGTGCTTTCCCGGGTGTGTATAAGATACCAAGGTCATTTGATGCAAGAAATTCTAACCAACATTGTTGTTTCATATTTAAGTCCTTCTGAGTGAAAATATACTTCAAAGATTTATGATCCATAAAGAGTTCGAACTTTTCACCTATTTATAGAAGGAATTATATGTAGCAAGGTCAAACAAAGTATATCAAAATAAACTATGAGAAATTCTTACCCGGTAAATAATGCCTCCACAATTTTAACACGAACACAACGGCTAATAATTCTAAGTTGTGTGTTGCATAAATCCTTTCATTCTTCAGTTATCTTCTTGCATAAGCGATAACTTTTCCATGTTGCATCAACACTGCACCTACTCCTTGTCGACAAGCATCAGTATATACAGTTAAATCATCGATTTCATCAGCAATAACTAGGACTGGAACGGTAGTTAACCTTTTCTTGAGTTTTTGGAATGCTTCTTAAATTTTGTTGTCCATTCAAATTTAACATCCTTTATAGTCAACTTTGTTAAATGGGTGTAAATTTTGGAGAATTTTTGAATGAAACTCCGGTAATATCCTGCCGATCCTAAGAAGCTGCGGATATCCTTCGGAGTTTGTGATTGCTTCCAATCTCGTAAAGCTGAAATCTTTCCTGTATCTACTAAGATACCTTCTTCTGACACAATATAGCCAATGAATCTTACTTCTTTCCCACAAAAGTGACATTTCAATAATTTAGCTTTAAGTCCATTTCTTTTCAATTTCTAACACAATCTCCAGATGCCTTTCGTGTTCCACCTTAGTTTTGGAATAAAAAAGAATATAATCAATAAAAACAAACACAAATTTGTTTAGCACATCTATGAATACTCTATTCATAAGATCTACAAAACAAGCGGGTGCAATGGTCAACCCAAAAGGCAAAACTAACCATTCGTAAAAGCATATCCTAACCCTTGAATGCAGTTAATGGAATGCCAACCTTAGTTATTCTTAGTTGATAGAATCCTATGGCTAAATCCATTTATGAGAATACCCGGACACCATGAAGTTGATTAAAAAAGTCATTTATGTAGGGTGGAGGATACTTATTTTTAATCGTTTTCTTGTTTAAGTCTCTATAGTCTACACAAAGCCTTAGGGAGCCATTGAGCGACTTGGTCTAATTAGTCCTTTCTTTAAAAACTCATCTATTTGGTTTGCCAACTCAAAGTTTTCCTTCGGGGCCATCCTTCGAATAAGGTGAATAAAGGGTCTTACACCAGGAACTAAGTCAATTCAAAACACGAATTCTCGATACGGGGGCAAACTTTTAACTTTCTCAAAAGCATCTTGAAATTCCATAATAATTGGTATTGTCTCCAAACCTTTTTTAGATGAGTCAATTGCATACAACAAACTATCCCTTACTAGACTGGTTTCCTTATAAAATATTTCTATAAATTTTTCGAAGTTGGTCCACAAAGATACCGTCCACTTAATGCAATCAAGGACAGCTTTATTCTTGAATAACCAATCCATATCGAGTAAAACCTCAAACCCAATAAAGTCAAGAACAAATAGGTCACATGAAAAATTATGGAAAAGTTGGGTGACTCAGACGTCTTCACAAATCATATAATGATTAGTTGTATCGCCTATGGGATTAGATATACATTAAGGATATTTACTATTTTTTTGATTGGTTTTAATCTATCAACCAACCCTTTAGCAATATTACTATGGGAAGCTCCGGTGTCAAATAATACTTTAATTAAATTCTCTTTAACATAGATGTTACCTTTCCCTTGTCCTTTAAATCTTTAAAGGTTGAAGGCTCGTCTTTAATAGCATAAACCTTAATCTGCTCTCCTTTCTTCATTAATAGGCATTTGTTTCCCCAGTGCTCGGGTTGATGGCAGCTGTGGCATAGACTATTTTGAACCATAGGAGAGACGGCTCCTGGCTACTGCCTTTGAACCTTGTGGCTCCTACAGTACTTTGAATAATGGCCTTCCTTTCTACAATTAAAACATTTATCTTTAAAATGCTTTTCCTAAGATCCTCCTCTAGGATTACCTTACCATGGCTTCTTTTGATTGATACTAAACTTCCTCTTGTTGTTGTTATTGTTTTAAGTTGCGACCAGATTCTTCTTGTCCAAAGCTTCATAATGGAAACCTATATCTATTAAATCCATAAAGATTCCTTTTGCATGGGCGGTCATCATATCCTGATACTGCTCCTTCATTCTAGAAATGAACATCTCATTTTTCCTTAGAGATATGTCTATCGGTCTAGTCCCAAAGCGCGATAATTCATTGAGTTTGTGCAACTATTCTTCCATAAACATCTCTTTTTGTTTCAGGTCCATGAAACTTCTATAGAAGTAGGATTTCTCAACAGCAGACATATATTGTTCTTCAAAAATTCTTTAAACCTTGCCCAAGAGAAATTATCTTCAGATTCATTAAGAGTAATGCACTCCCACCAAGCCAGAGCCCCATCCTTTAATTCCCAGGAGGCCAAGAACTTCTTTCGATTATCATCGATGTCTAATCCTTTGAATATTTTTGTTTCTCACAAGATCGGAGCTAAGTTTGAACTACAATAATAGATTTGTTCCTTTGAATGGCTTTCCTCCCAATTTGGTAAAATCTTTGCAAAGAGCGACAAAGTTAACTTGAGGTTGCACATGAATCACCACTTCTTCAATTACTGTAGCATTTGATCGACCATTGGTGGCCATGGTGTTGCTACATTCTCTGCCTCATCCTCTTCTGTTACTCATCTCTTATTATCTGCATAGAGTAAGGAAATATCTTTAGAATTATAGACGAAATTATCTTAGGGAATGGACATAAAACTCGAGTATACTTATTCGGATAAAAATTTCAAATATGCGCTCTCTTTGACAACCCATTCCAAGGCATTACTAACCCTATCGCTATTGACTTGACCCCATTAAGACTTAGGTGTTTGCTCAACCTAAGCTCTATTACCAACTGTGATGACCCACCTCCTAGTCCTTCAAAATTCGACACTAATATATCTGCAGTATTCATGTGTCGCAAATCCAAGTGTTGGAGAGGTAGATTATCATCGAGTAAAAGAAAATAAAAGTAGAAGACAAACAAAATAGAATCTCACTTCGTATTTAACGACTTGTAATTATACACACACACGCACATATATACATACATACATACATATATAGTACATACAGTCACCCCAAAATGAGATATCAGAGTCACAATAAAGTACTAACTCAGCTAGGACAGTTATTACTGCCTATCTGTACAGGTGCTGGATGATACTTATATATAATACAGCGAATATAGAAAGAGGTGGCTATCTATATAGGACCCTTCAGCTTCATGCTCCATGCTCCTTCCAAAATGCTCTAAGTTACTTAACTGCTAGGATGCTCGAAAAAATAGAGCACCCAGAGTTTAAGGAAAAAAGAAAATAAACTCCAAGACAGTTAAGGGACTGGTGTGAGAAACTCAAAGTATAGATATTTGAAAACCAAGGTTATCTCATAAGACCACGTTGCACATAAAAACAGAATTGGTTTTTACCCAACGATAACTAAAACATTTGCCATGCAAAATCAGAGATATTATTTTTTTATGACATTCTTTGAAAATTCTTTCAAATAATATATTAATCATAGCTGAAATTGTAACATTTGTTAAATTCAAAAAAATAATAAGTTTACAACTAAAACCGTAAAGGCTCGTAATGCAATTCCATACAATGACAAGGTAAAGGACTACCTTCCAATAGTACATCTCTAGAAAAATGCACTTGAGGCTTCAACTTCTATCAATGTAGAACCAGCGTACCTTTACCATAGATAGCACTGAATATGAAATCTCTCAGTCATTAACGACCTTTACTGGGATCCCAAAGCATACACAACATACTAAAAATATAGAGGGTAATCTAGAAAGGCAATGAATGGGAGTGACCCACTTATCCCTGCCGCATCTACCGTGTTTTTGTCATTCCTAGGTGATAAGGCTCGAGGTAACGATTACCTTTCTCATAGCACACATTTCACTTGAATGCCACATTGTCAATTCCATCATACACTATTGATTTCATATATATACAACCTCTGAGCTCATACGTCTCAGAGAAGGTTGTTAAGTATAGGAGAGTAACCACCCACAGCACCAAACAGATGTACGTTTGCAAAAATCAATGTACGTGCATTTTAGAAATGCAATGTTAAACATTCGTCCATAAAAGTTGTCCAGGATTAGGACAAACTGAAGGAACTCTCCTACTACATGCTATCGGGAATCACCCCTAAGATTAGTAGCGAGCTTCCCTTCCATCGAAGATCAAATAAAGATACTACTGCCACATATATATGATATGAGAAATTTCCTCCGAAGTCAGTGATAAGTAGCTCTACATTCCATCTTCTAATTTACTATCATTCTATGTCTTCACCTTCAAAATGCGTAAATTGGTTTGAAGGGGTTTTCAAATAGGAATCACCCAAATCTGATGTCGGTTCCTTCAAACGAATCATCTATAAAATATGTTAAGTTTGAGGGTGAGTATCATTTCATTATTAATATATTTTATCAAATAAAATATCTCTTTTACAGATATAAATCTTTAAATCACATTCTTTTCTAGCATATATGGAATCATTGAACCTCCTTTTAACTTTGTAAATACCAAATCAAAATCATCTCTCGTAAAACATATTGTGAAACCTTATTGACTAAAAAGGGTCGACGAAATTATACTTATTCTACTCGTCATCAAATTCCATATTCAAACTTTACTATCCATCTAATAATGGTGAAGTCGCCATTTAAATTCACACGGATAGTACAGATTCCCTCCTCGAAATTTGATACCAAGTATAAGAAGATTATTCTATACAGTCCAATTTGTATTAAATTTGGGAAAAATTAAATCTTTTATACTTGTCCCATTTCCGACATTTTGACCTTATCAATCCCTCGCTTAGGAAAGCGGCTAGGTGAGCTAAGGCACTGGTTCCCCCTAAACATCTCCTTAGTTTAAGCACCTCATATCCATATCCGACGAATAAGAAAATCTAGTCTACTCATCGGCTTTTAAAGTCAAGATTAAACCACTTAATTATAACAGCTTTTCTTTAAATCATTTATTTAAACTCTTTAAAATAAATTATAAAGCCTCCACATTATCTTTAAAATACTTAGTTATTTATTCAAAAACATTTATAAAAGATTTGGTAAAGAAAATTTAAGTTTAAAGCTATATTTCAAAAATTATTACAAACCGCTGTAAAAAGTGTTGTGAATAATGCTGCGAGTAGTGCTTTTAAGGCTTATTTGATCAAAACAACTTTCCTATCATCTAGAAATCCATTTTTATAACTCAAATCTGTTTAAAAATTTATAGAATTAATTCTACTTTTTTTAAAAATTAAAAAATATCCATTTTAAAGAATTTATCGCTTTGGTTTCCGAACTTGCCAAAGCGCGACTATTTTGAAAACTTGATTTGCTCATATTTACAAATCTACTAAATGAAATCTTGATCGTTTTATTTTGTTTGAAAACTATGATTATAAGAGTTTGTAAAATTCTTATTTCAAAGAATTCCAACTCTGATTCCATTGTATTAATGAATTTAAACTTTTATGGCGTCAAATCGCGAACTATCGTTCCGCGACGCGTCTATTTTTGACTCGACTTTCATAGCTTGTCCACACTTCACCAAATAGGGTTTTCATGTTTATAAAACATTTGTAAACCATGTTAAAGAGGTTTAATAATCTCATATTCACCATTTCATTTATTAAAGGGAAAAGATTTCCTTTGTGATATTCGACGTATATCGAACGTGAGTTGTTTACACATCCAAACAAACATATTATCATACCAAACATGATTCACAATCATCACACCAAGCATAGCCAAACATATTTATCATCCAAAATATCATCATATAAATAGAGTTTCTCGCCTTGAATTTGTTTCTAACTTTGTTAAAATTCGCTATAGCTTCGCTACAATTGCACTGTAGCCTATGGAATCGAGTCTTGGACCATTGGGAAGACTCGACCAATGCTTGCTAATGGAGGTAGGCTCGGCCTTAGGTGGTGGATGATGTGGCCGTGGGTCTAGAGGTGGAGAAGGAGTCGATTTGCATTTGTTTGGAGGCGTTTGTATAATATATACACTACATAATTTTAATTTCTTTTTGCAACAAATTTTGTCATTATTTTCTTTAGGTAAGAGGCCATTAAAGTAAAGAGAAGAAATGAAGAAAGCTTAGGAATTTATGAGTAAATGAAACGAAGATGGATGGTATTTATAGGCACAGAAGTTACGAAAAATATCGTGATATTTATATGTACGTACATCACCATTTCCTCACCAACACTGTGTCGTTCTACCTCATCATCCGCTGCCAAAGTACCTGCCCCCCATGTGTGTAGCCACATGCTTGTACTTTGAATGTAAGAGTTGACTTTGGGTTTAAAGAAATATCATGATATTTATATAATATTATGATATTTTTCTTTTATCTTCTATTATTTATTTGTGTGTGTGTGTGTTCATGTGCATGTGAAATGTGTTCATGTATATGTACGTGTATGTGTGCATATGTATATCTCAAATGATTCATAATGTTGCACAACTTTTCTACGTTGAATCGTTATGGATTTCGATTTCGATTTCCGATCATATTTTCACTTCTTATTTAATATATATGTTTATATACATATATATATATGTGTGTGTGTGTGTGTGTGTATGTATGTATACAAAGTTTGATAATAATATGTCTATCATTATATGATAAATAAAAGGGCTTATTTAATAATTAAAATAATTTTTAAATCATTTGAACCCAATTTAGATTCAAAAATCATTTATTCCAAAATAGTGATATCATTGATGATGTCATAAAGGGATTTGAATTTCAAAAATAAAATGAATAATTTTAGTACATATTCTCACTTATATAGGTAAATGAGTGTATGTGTCCAGCTTCGTGCATGATGTTAGATTAGCTAAGAGCTGTTTATTAATAAAATGGTTTTCGATCATTTTATCGATATTTTCCAAGGATACACCTTTGCAGTATTTGTTCAAAATAAGATTTCCAACATTATTTATTGTTCAAAACATTATTATTTATGTTAAAAAATCTTATATTTGAATGTTTTAAAATTGTTTCAAAGTAATGAATTTATGGGTCGTTACACACAACTCTTATAATTGGAACATTTCCAACTGAAGATTCTTAACTTGATTTTATTATTGCCATATTATACTCAATATCACTCATGATGTTTGAATCCAAACAGTCCTTCATAAGAAGTTCGTTGTTTCTATAAACAATTCTTTGGTATTTCATAAATACATGAGAACGCCTCAAACAACCAGTTAGTGATATCTATTTAGATTTGATATTTTCCATGTATTATACACATAAACAAATCATGATATTGTAGACAACATAACATGTATGATAATTCTTATTTCCAATGCATAAGAAATCTATTTTACATGTTCTGTATTAAACATTTTAATAGGGTGTCTTTGCATATCGTTTGAGGCATTCCTAATATCTTTTTAACTTACTATAAAAGACATCGTTCACAAATCAAACGTCGAGCATTAAAAATAGCTGAAGTCAACTTTTAACATAACGACATCGTTAGTAATCAGTAGCCTCTTTTTGCTTATGGTTTAGAAACATATATGTACCTTTTAGCGTTCTTACTTATGAACACATGCTTCCTCTGCATTTTAATTTATGATCAAACTATTTGATATTTCTATCAAAACATTTGTTCGATTATGATGCTTGTCGAATGATACTTTCATATTTGTTCTTGCACCATATCAAAAAACACACAAACTCAATATTGTTTCCACAGAGTTTGACACACTTTGGTTATTTTGTGTAAATAGTTTACTCTAAATCATTATTTAGAATTTTCTATTTCAACATATACGTACGAAGACATAAAGTCATAATATGCGATAATTTTGTAAGTAAAATTCAAACCTACTTGAGCACATCGAATAGTGAATCGGTTACGTTAATTTCAAAAAATGAAATTCACGGTATTATTCTTATCAATGTGACTGCATTTGTCTTTTTATTTATGATGCATTTGCGGCCAATGGGTCATATCCCTTCGGATACAACTATCAGAATCCTAATTTATAATGTACTTGGAAGCTATTTTGGATTTACGCATCATACAATATCATAGAGTCAATACTCTCAATAGTTTAATTAAACATTCGATGATTATTTATTCTTGACATTGACAAGAAACTCAAAGTTTCTCTTCAATGTGCAAGAATAGCCATTAAATGTTCTAATGTTTTTGTGCTCATTTAGGTTTGGTCAATTTCACTTTATCCTTTGTAATCAAGTTTATCATTGGATCGTATCCAAATTTATTTTATACCAATAATTTCTTAAAGAAATTCCTTCACTACAAAATTTGTATTTTTTAAAACAATAGTTGTTTCTCAGTGCAATGGAATAGGCATTTATAAGCATTCTATGAATTGTCTTATATAAAACTGATTTTTCATTAGTTCATAATTTATTTCACAACATAAATTAGTCATCTATTGACTATCGTTCCCAAAATTCTCTTGGGACGATTCATACAAGATCCCTTGTGTACAATTATTACGCGCAGTCTTTCGACTCGCATAACCTGCCAACTCCTTGGCGTAGGATACATAAGGATTGCTTATAAAATCTTATCTTGTACGGTCTTGTAAACTATTCTTTGGTTGGTACTAATTCTAACCTTGTGTACTACTCTTAAGTACACGCCTCATAGAAAGAGTTTAGCTCAATTTCACTCATCATTAATCTGCTTTATCCAAAAAAGTTTGATTACTCCTTATCAAAATTTTATTATGTATTGTAGGGAGGAGTGACTTTTAAGACCTTATCTTTTTTTATATTTGGTACATACGTAACTCTTTCCAATATACTCACCTATTCGATCAAATTAAATAATTTCTATCGTATGTTATTTTATTTACTTCTGTTTTATATTTTACAAGCTTATCATAGACTTATACATATGTATCAAATATAAATGTGTAAGTCTATGACAAGTCACCAGGAATATAAGAAAGTATATGGAATCATTTTGGTATTAATAGACTTATAATTGCATATATCTATATGTATCAATACAAAGAATTCATCAACTCTTATGACGCTCCCACTAAATGGGTGCATGGCCTTTAATTGTTTGAGATAATTAGTTAGTATCGTATGATTCATAATCATATGATAAAAATTATTTCTCAAAACTACAGCTTAATCTATAATTCCGAAATAATTGTAAATAGTTTTAGATACTTTAGTTCTTTTCGATGCTCCAATTTTATTTTGAAAAAAATACCTCATTATAACTTTATTTCATAACAAATATTCATAATATTCATACCGAAATATAATTATGCCTATTTTTCAATCGATGGTGAAAAATAGTCATTATTTCATAAATAATGTTTGGTGTGTTTTACGAAAACAATTTTTGAAACTTGATGCAATCAGTAAGTGTTACATGGCACGCTTCCCCTATTTCCACTATTATTATAATAGCGTCTGGAATTCAAAGGTCCATCATTCACTCAATATAGATTATCTATTTCATATACTGCAACTAGTTTACAGTAGAGTGTTCTTTGATCAAATATCTTGAACTAAAAGAAATAAATCTCATAGAAAATAATCTTCTGTATGAAAATGCATTTCGGAATAGAAATCATATTTCTCATTCAAATGTTCAGTATCAGTTATTGTTGTTACAATTCTTATTTTTGATGTTTATTTATGAAGCAGAATTGACTATTCACTCTATTCATCTAATTGTACCTTAAATCACATCTACTCTTGCACACTTTTTTTGTTTCTAAATGGTCGAACCATTAAAAAGAATACCCTTACTACCACATCAAAACAAACTCTTTACAAAAACACACTCGGCCATCCTGAATATTTAACAACATCAAATATGTTGCACTTTGCATAAACTAATCAAATTAACATTTCAACAATCAAGTTCTTAGGTCTATTTTGTAGTTAGTCTAGTGTTACATTTAACACAATACGATCATTATTGCAATTAATCAAATTGAATACTCAATCTTATAGTATGGTTTATTTGCTTATTTTGGATGAACTAATTTCATTCAAATATTATACACTACAAACTATGATCGTTCATCATATAACATTTATATGCGATTTTATATGGATTAAATATCCATGGTCTTGTATTGTTTTTTAGTTTGTGACTCATAGAATGTAATAGATAGCCTTGACCAAATAAACACATAAGCGATCAAATTACGAACGTATTTAGTAGTTGTAAAATCAAGTGCTTGCATGGGTGTTGAAACATTAACATGCAACAAGTGCTTGTCATAAGTATGTTATATATCTATTTTTCAATCTTCAATTCGGTTCAACTGTACATCTTATTTAATAACATTTTATCAATCATGTTAAATGCACAAGTTTATCAATGTAGATTATTATAAAATTATATATTTGTAATTTATCAATCATGTTAAATGCACAAGTTTATCAATGTTAAATCGTATAGCTATAATTTATCAATCAAGTCAATCATGTTAAATGCACAAGTTTATCAATATAGATTTATCAATGTTAAATGCACAAGTTTATCAATGTAGATTATTATAAAATTATATAGGAATCCTAAGATTTGCTGTAATTGCAAATTATTTGGGCATGAACAAATAGCTGTGTTGGAATTAGAAAGTTTAAGCAATTAGGTATGAAAACTAAAAGTGATAATGAAGAAACAAATCGTTGTGAATATGTTGATCAGAAAAATTTACAGGATAAGGAAATGAAGACTCACAATATAGGAAAATACAATACAAAGACCTTGAAAGTCTGACGAAAGAAGGAAAAAGAAAAAGAAGCAATTAACGGTGGTAGCAATGGAAATGAGGAATCTAATATTGTACTACTAGAAGATGGGAAGAATAATATGGATCAAAACAAAAAAGTTCTTGAAGGAACATAATCTGTTTTAGACAATAAAATAGCAGGTTTGAGTAATAAGGAAGGAAATTTAGAAGAAAAGGACTTGACTGGAAATATTATTACTACAAATGCATTTATGGAATTATCATATTTAAGTGAAGAATCATTTAATAATGAAATAATAAAAGGTAAAGAGACTCCTACATATAAGACGAAATTCTCATGAAGTTATCATATCAAGTAAAGGATTTGGTACTAATGCAGATATTATGATCAGTAATAGCTCAATTACAAAGGAATCAATTGTATCAAATGATATCTTACAGCATGATGAGAATTTAAAGGAAAAATCAAATGAAAATGAGCAAAACTATGCATGCAAGAAACAAAATGTAGTAACACAGAATGGCACAACTTTGGACAGAATGAAAGAAATGGATACTACATCTTTCATGAGTAGGAAAGAATCACATAAACAGTTGGAGCAGCAAAAAAAAAACAACCTCAACCTTGTATATGGAAGTGATATGATTTAGATCAAATCAAATCTGGCATCAGAAACTATTGTTGATAACTCTGAGCAAATTACTTCTCCATATATAAATATAGCTCTGCCTGCACATCTAATTTTACCTCCACCACCTTATAATTCAAAGGAAGCATCAGTAGTACAGACTTTATCTGCTAGTAAAAAAGGAAAAAGAGGAAAAAAGAAAGTTTCTTTCAGCAATTCAATAGATGATCTCAATAATGGAAATAGTTTTAATATTAATGAAATTCAACCCAAAAATAATAAAGAGTCTCCACTGTCAATCAAAGGAACATCAAATCAAACAAGTGGAAATAGACATACTAGAAAGCATCCCACTCCCTTATTATCACCTAATATGTTATGATAATGAATAACAATATTGCATACTGGAATATTAGAGGACATTTATCCTCAAAGCAAACCGAAGTAGGGAAATTGATTAAAGATGAAAAATTCAACTTATTTCTTTAAGTGAAACAAAATTAAATAAGTCACTGAGTGAAAAAGCTTACAAGTATATTGCTCCAAATTGGCCATATGAGGATAATCTGCAAAGTGCTCCTTATGGAAGAATATTAGTGCTCTAGAACTCAGCAATTTTCAAACTCGCAAAATTAATGGAAAATGATCAAATTATTCATTTTAATGCCATAGCCTTACCTTTAAATATATGTTTTTTGATTTATTTTGTTTATGCTCAAAATAGTTTAGACAGAAGACTCTCTTTCCTTTCCAATCTCCCTTCTTTTTTTAACCTTATCTACCTTGGATTATACTAGGTGATTTTAATTGCATGTTCTCTTCTGATCAAAAAGCTAGAGGTATTCCTTTTTCTATAAAAGAAATAACTCCTCTGAAATAAACTCTTATCCATACATCTCTCTGTCATATTAATCATATTGGTGCTGAATTTACTTGGAATAATAAAAGTAAAAATAGCCCAAGAACTTTTTGTAAGCTTGATCATGCTTTTCAAAATATTCATTCTATAAATCTTTGGCCAAATCTTCTATGTTCTTTGGCCAAATCTTCTATGTAAATTTCTAAATCCTTCCATCTCAGATCATTCTCCAATTATCTTAACATGGGGAGAGAATACTATAAGGAGAAATCCCTCGGTTAAATTTTTTAATCTTGGACTAACCACAAAAAATTCCATAGCACAGTTTTGCAGGTATGACAGGAAAGTATATATGGAAATCCAATGTATATTCTAAAAGCAAAGTTACAAAGGTTGAAAAAAAAAACTTAGAATCTGGGCAAAAGGAAATTTTGGAGATGGATCAAAAATTTCTGATGGAATAAGAAGACGGCTTTATAATATACAACAGCAACTCCAACATGATCTAATGAATACAATATTAGCTTGCCAAGAATTAGAATTATCAAATGCATTGCAAGAGGCTTTGGAATTTGAAGCTACTATGAGGAAAGAAGTTCTACATGAAAGTAATGATAAGCAAGGAGATAGGAATACAAGATACTATTATAATTCAATTAAAGTTAAACAGGCCAGAGAGAGGATGATATAAATGGAATAATGCAGGATACTGATGAATCTATTACCAAGGCATTCATTAATTACTTCTCTTCTATATTAGCAAATCCTGATCCGATGATACAAAATCTTCTCCCTCTCTATAAGATTCAAACTTCTTTTATGGAAAATGAACAAGCTAGGAAGCTGATTGAGGAGGTATCACTTGAAGTGATTGAAAGGGCAGTCTTTTCTCTAAAGCTTGATAATAGTGGTGGACCTGATGGTTTTAATGCATTCTTCTATCAAAATTTGTGGAAAGTAATAAAAATGGATGTAATCAAAGCAGTACAATATTTCTTCACTCGTAATAAATTCCCTAGTGGTGTCAATGCTACAAACATAACTCTAGTGCCAAAAAGTGCTAACCCGGTCAATGTTGCAGAGTACAGACCAATCTCATGTTGCAATGTTTTATACAAAATATTATCCAATGTAATTGCTAGTAGATTACAAAATGTTCTGCCCACAATCATATCTAGCAATCAAGTTGCATTTATGCCATAAAGAAATACTAGTGATAATATTTTGTTAACTTAAGAGCTTATAAGAGGATATGGAATTGGAAAAATTTCTCCTAGATGTATGTTGAAATTAGATATTCAAAAAGCTTTTGATACTATTTCTTGGAGCTCAATTATTGCATTTCTCTCCAGAATGAACTTCCCAAAACCAATGTTGGCCTGGATATATACCTGTATATCAACCACTCACTTCTCTTATCAAGGAATGGATGTTCAAATGGATTTTTCAAAGGAACACAAGGGGTTCGTCAAGGAGATCCAATTTCTGCTTATTTATTTATCATAGTGATGGAATTTCTTAATTCATTGATAATTGAACAAGTACACTCCAAGAAACTGGAGCTTCATCCAAAATGCAAGGATCCACTAATTACTCATCTACTATTTGCTGATGATCTAGTTATCTTTACCAAGCCTACAGTTAAAAATATTACCTCAATACTTGAGGTACCGAAGCAATTCCATGCTATAACTGGTTTGAAGATTAATTTTAAAAAATCTCACATTTTAATTGCAGGACTAAGTGATAGTTTGAAAGCATAAATTATAGCTCAATCGGGACTAAATGAGATGAATCATAATGCCAATTACCTTGGATTGCCACTTATTACTGCACGAATTACAAAATCTGATTGTCTTCCTCTATATGAAAGATCACTGAAAGACTATCCATCTGGCCAAACATAATAGATTGGTTATTATTCAAAGTATTGCAAATGCAATGACATATTACTAGATGAGACCATATATTCTTCCAAACAAATTGATATCAATGATTAAAAGTGCTCTGAATTGATTTCTATGGCATGGTAATCCTTTTTCCAAAAAGCGCATTCCAATATCTTTTGAGAAGATTCAGCTGCCTAAGAATAAAGGGGGTCTTGTTATAATAAATTTAAAACTATGGAATATTGCAGCTATTTTAGTTTATTCTGACAAAATTCTATCAAATAAAGAAGACCTTGGGACACAGTGGGTAATGAAAAACCTTATAAAAGATAAAGACTTTTGGACAATGAACATTTCTAATGTAGTTAGCCAAAGTGGGCGCAATATATTAAATATCAGAACTACGTTCCTGCCAATGATACAGTGTAATCCATTAGAAACTAATGATCTATTATTTTGGTCAACACCTTGGGCAAGAACTGGTTTGATTATTCAAGAATTTTCCATACTCATTAAAAATGCAGATTGGAATTCTTTAAAGGCAAAAGTATCTTCCTATATTGCTAAAGGATCAATAATCCTACCTTATTGTAGTTCTAATCATGTTAGAAAGTTATGGCAATCCTTATCTTCTCTAACTCTACCATCTACAAAGATTAAAGTGCTCTGGACAAGTAAAGGAAAGAAGCATACAATCTCTCCGGTTTACAAAGCCCTTTTAAACAATAAAAATGTTGAAAACTTTCCATGGGCATCAAGAATATGGATGGAAAATTCTCCTACAAAAGAAAATCTACTGCTGTGGAAAATAATGGCAAATGCAATAAATACAAAGCAAAAATTAGCTTGCTTGGGAGTAATAAATAATGAAGACTGTGTACTATGTAATAATCACCCTGAAACAAATACGCATTTATTCTTTGAGTGCAATTATACATATGAAATCTGGTGCAAGCTTCTAGCTAATGGAAATTTTCACAAACCAGGAAAAAAAATTAAGGAATTGAATGGTTTAATATATACAAGGCAACAAGGTGGAAGACACCGAATACAATAATTCTTTTGATTATATAGATGACTTATACTTATGAGATATTGAATCTATTAAATAATAGTAATAGAAGAATTTGAAGCCTTCTCATTAATTTGAGGAGTTATCTATGTTCTCCTTAATTCTCTCCTAGTAGATATTTTATTTTCAAAATACTATAATCTACCACTTTACAATCATTATACTAAACTTTTTATATTATTTTACATTTAAATACCTACTATTAAAAGAATCTACAGTTATTCACAAATATTTCACTGTTCTTTCCCAAAATCTTACATTATAGTCCACACATTTAAATTAATTACGTAATCTAAAATTTAAACTAATCGAAAAACTTCATTAACTAATATATATTAATAAATCCTAAAAGATAAAATTTTCAATATGTATATTATATGTGTATAAAAAATTGGTAAAAAGAAAATTCATTTAGGTTCAAATATATATAAATTACATAATATAAATTATATACATTAATGACAATAACAAATTTATTTTATAATTTATTTACTAAATGAATTTATCATAGATAGTGCCATAAAATTCTATTAACTTCAAATACCAAAAAAATTAATTTTTTACAATTACTTTGAAATCTTTCTCAATTATTTTTAATATTTTACATTCAAGTCTATATATTTAACTAATTGTGTAATCTAAAATTTAAACTATTGAAATACATATGATTAACTAATATTTTACTAATCCATCTGATAAATCCTAAAATAAGAGGATTTCAATATTTACAATATTCATGTATATGAGAAACATAATAAAAGTATTTCTTCTTTATTTGGTACGAAGATATATAAATCACATAACATAAAATGTATACATAAATAATAATAATAATAATAACTCTTTTATTCTAATCCATTTATCTCAACAAATTATCATATGTTACATAACATAATTTCATGTTTAACAACCTTTAAAAGATAAATTTATATTTTACAACATTATGATGTAAACGCACAGATTTAACCGATAAAAATTAAATTATACAAACATTCTCACTTTCAATATGTTATCAAACCATACCCAACTCATAACTCAACTAAATGCTACATAACATTACTTTGCAACCATCAAAGTTATAAGCATGACCATTCTACAAGAACTTGAAATCTATGGTTAAGTGCAATGATAAAATTGTTTAAAAATGAAAACTTAAAAATGAAGAAAAGTGCACGTCTGATTCAAAAAAAAAGTTCACATGCAGATAAGCTAAACATAAAATCTGTGCTCTTCTCAATTACAAATTTGTAAAAAGCTCTTCTCAATTTTAACTTTTTTTACATTTAACTCTTTATATTTAATTAGTTATGTCAATTAATTCAAATAATTCAAATAAATTCAATTATTTATGTTCATTGATCCATTTATAAATCCTTCAGATATATGATAATTCAATATATATACAACAATCATATTCACAAAATAGTGGAGAAATTCACTTATATATATAAGTATATCACATAACATAAATTATTTACATATATAGTATTAACAATTTTGATTTATAACTTTTTTGAGTTGCGACATTAATCTTTACAGAGATATGCAGTTAGCGAGTATTGAACATTCAACCTTATATCTGAGCATCGCAAATCATTTTAGTTTATAATTAATACATCATAATAAATTTATCATATATATTGCATAATTAAAATATATGTTGG
This sequence comes from Allium cepa, assembly GCA_030765085.1. NCBI lineage: Eukaryota > Viridiplantae > Streptophyta > Magnoliopsida > Asparagales > Amaryllidaceae > Allium > Allium cepa. The sequence goes on from CM060943.1 coordinate 252,875,308, forward strand.
CAATAATTAAAATATAAATAATATTTTTAACAACTTTATAGTGTGCAACGCACGGGTTACACACTAGTGAAAGAAATAACAGAATATTTGAATTGAAGAAGGAAACCGCAGCCGCAATATATAGCAGAATAAACAAGAAGATTTTAAAAAGATTAAGAAGGCTGAAATGATTTATGAGATGAATTTAGATTTGAAGAATTTTGTCCAAAAGTAGATATACTGTTATATTGTAAAACAGAGCGTTTGTAATCAGGATGAGGTGTTTAATGTATAGTAGCTGGTTTGTAACTGTCTAATTGTGGAATGAAAATGGACAGGGCTCCCTTAGCCCATTGCTTTTCAAAAAAAAATTATATAGCATATGTTCTTATAATGTTAGAAAGGTTAAATATTATCATTTCATTTTTCTAGCATGGCTCGCACTAGTCTTTGATGTTTCACCAAACCCTAAGTCGAAACATAGAAGCATTTTGGCTTCACTAATGGGTGTTAGGACTCATCCGTCTTAGAATTCTAACCTCAAGTTTTCTCAAGAAGTCATAGCTCAATAGACGATGGATAACTCCTTATCAGTTCTATCGTACACAACTCCTAACCCTTGGTACCTTTTCCTAATTTCACTTTCGACCTTGAATTTGCTCAACAAATCAAAATAAAATTATTTACCATATTGCAATAGCTTAAGTATAATATATATATCTTGAGTTTGCTCAACAAATACATATAGTTATCTTAACTCGTCAATTCAATATATAAATAATACTACACATAACATCCCTAGCTTGAGTTTGCTCAACAACTAAGGAGTATGCAAATAATTTATTAATATATATGGTAGAGGACAACATATATTGAAAACACATAATATTTAATATATTATATCGAGTGATATCAACTTACGGAATAAAGTATTTTTTATGAATTACTCTCGCGATTCAAGTGTCGGAAACATCGAAAATCATGGTATGCGTACATTTACGTATGTATTTATTCCTTAAGTCTATTTAGGGTTTCTGTAACAACCCTAGTTCAGCTTGTTATTTTATTTAATTTATTTAATTTATTTTTAGTTTTAAATAATATATTTTATAAAATTGGGTTTAACAATATAGTTAAATATTTAAAATTTGAGATATATTTTGAAATTTTTTTTATGTCAATAAACTTAAATAATAACTGTAAAATTTTAAGCTAGGTTTGAACCGTTAAATTTCGCGTTTGAAAGACGCGTGATTTAAAGGGTAAAAGTGACGTTATAAAACGTGTGTTTTCAAAACGTTATTTTTGTGAAAATTTTTGATATTTTAGACTGCGTCTGTTTAACGTAGTGTAAAAATAATATTTTCAAATTTTTTTGAAGAAAATTTTTGGTCAGTGGTTTTAAGACGGACGTTGGTTCGTTTTAAGGGACCGTTGTTTTATATATTTTTGCATACGTTCTGTTTTACCTAACTACATAAAAACGTTAACACTTGCATTTAAAAATATCAATCTAAATCAGAGGAAGATTTAACTAAATTAAATCACAACATTTTATATATTCAAAACGTTCAAGCTTTATTTTCTTCTCTCGGCCGTTTCAATTTCACTTGCACACTTCCTCATATTCAAACTGTAGCATGCACATTCAACAAATATCTCGCAAGTTCTCCTATAATCAGTCCTTTGATCAAGCAACCATTATTTCTTTCAAATTTAAGCATTCAACAGCCTTCAATATTCGAAACTGCTAAGACTTAATATGCTCTGCCTTGTCATCAGCTATCCATCTCACCATCAATGGCTATGACCACGTATCAGATATTTACTTTGAAACTGCTAGCTCAATTTGCTCGAAATTTTTCCAGAGTTATTACATAAGTAACTGCCTTGTTTCCTCTAGATTCTTCCTAAGTCTCGGCCTATATATCTTTCACCTTTTTCTACATATTTCTCTCTACATTTGTTTCCCTCTGCAAATTCCAGTCCGTTCTTTTGCTCAAAATAAAAATCAGGTAATCACCTTTCTTTTCTTTTCTTATCTCTTTATCTCTTGACTTGCTCGGCCATGCCATGGTTGGTAGGGGATCAGTGTGTGTGTTGTCTGTAGCTTTACAGTGGACATATAGGATAGGCAATCTATAAGTTGATAGCCAGATCTGTTGTTAGCATAATATCAGTGTATGAGGCATATAGATCTGGGTTGGGTGTGCATATGGGATGGAGTAGGCTATAACTTGGTTATAGGAGCTGTCTGCAAATCCATACTAGGCTTGTTTTATAAATCATAGTGGTAGTCGGTGTTTTAGTGCATCAGGTAGGCATATGTTTAGTTCGCATCTATGTACAAACCATATTAGTAGTCAGACTTGCATATGAATATGATGTCAGTGCATGTGTAGGCATGTTTAGTCCAGACTCATCACCATTTAAGTCTGCACACATACTAGATGTAGCACTGATAGCATGAGAGATAGGAGCATGTGACTGAAGGCTAATTGACATATAGGGATGTTGGTGAATATCTGAAAGATGAAGCAAGTAAAGAGGCAGATCTGGGTTGAACTGACTGATCTGGAAGTGAGATATTCATGGTGTAGAACCTGGCAAATCTGGAATGAAAAGAGACATGACATGTCTGGTGAAGAGGCAGGCAAAACTGAAGATATTTAAGTGAATTGATGTAGGTTGAAGACCTCTGTGTTGCTCAGTCAAGAGGATTGGTTAGCAGTAGAAAGTTTTGGGATTTTGAAGTATAGATGTGCAACTGCTGTGCACATCTGAAGTGTGCACGTGCACAAAGCATGCGCACAAGGATTGGTGAAGTCTGACATGTAACTTGGTGTATAGGTGGTGGCTGAGATGGGTGAAGTCAGTGGCGAGAGGAAGTAGGGGCAGTGGAGACCAGAGAATGGTAGAATGCCTGGAAATATATGTGTTTCTACACTTCCAGATTTTGACTCGAAGCAAGGCTAAATTTACCCGAAGTAAAACTAGTTGGGACTCGAAGCAAAACCTGTTGTGACTCGAAGCAAATGAAGGGAAACTCGGGTCAGTGAAAAATTTTTGAGGCTGTGTAAAGTATGACCTGAAATGATTTTTGGAGAGATGGATATTGGAAACCACTGTGAAAAAAAAAAAAAAAAAAAAAAAAAAAAAAAAAAAAAAGAGAAGAAAAAAAAATAGGCAGTACATAGGTATGGGTTAGGCAAGTTAGGGGAAGCATTTGTTCTCGCATTCATACATTTTGCAATCGAGTTTAGAAAAATATTGGTCGAGCAAGTCAAACTTATTTTCCTATCTTTAATTTTTCGTTGACTACAAAAATCTAAGTCGCGTTCCTATATTTTGAAATTTGTTCTAGATCTAACTCTAGGCGACGCCCGGAAAATTTGACTGTTTTTCTCCGTCAGTCTATACCAGTGAATTTTCAATTTTAATTTAAAAATTTGCTGCAACATCCAGGTGAGTATTTCTCACCAGACATACGTATTTATATTTCGTAAATTATTACAAGTGTATGTGTAAATTTGTATTTCACTAATTGTCTGTCTGTAGTGTAATATAGAATGATAAACCCCATTAAATTTACACCCCATCAGTTATTTATATGTTATTTGATATTTGCTGTTATATTATGTTATTATTTACTGCTTAAATCACACTGCAAGTTCCCTGTTATATATATATTGTTATGGCTGAAATGATAGGCCAGATTGATTGTTATTCACTCTTTATAGAACTGCTGTAAATTATCTTGGGATTGCGGGTTCGAAATGATAGAACCCGGAAATTTTAAGTATCGGATTGAAATGATATAAATCCGTTCCACTTGACCTAGGCTAGAAAATCTTATACAGGCCCGTGGTTTATATATATTATTTTCTGGAAATATTTTAAATTATTTTAAGAAATTGAGGATATTCTAGTAAAAATTTTATAATGTTTTAAATGTTAAAAATAAATAAATATAGAATAAAATTTTAGTATAACTTGTTCCAAAATTTTTGGAGTTTTGAAAGAATAAGATTTAAATTTAGAAAATTATATATATATAACAAGTTATATTTAGAAATAGATTTTTAATCTAAAAATCTACAACAGCATTTAAATGCTATCTTTTGAAATTAGACTAGGTTAAACTCTTAACTTTAGACAGCATTTTGATGCTGTAGAAGATGAATTTGATTTATTTGGAATTCTATAGAAATTTTGAGAATAAGCTAAACTTTGGAATTTAATAAATAAAAGAATCTAAAATTTGAGTTTGGATAGATTTTTGAGGAAAATTTGATTTCTATGTTAAAGGAAATAAAATTCCAAATTGGTTTGAATAAGTTGAAATGATATCTTTTCAAGGAAAATGTTTGGATCAAGGATTTGAAAATTTAAGGTACTTGAAATATATATATATATATTGATTTAAAAAAAAAAAAAAAAAAACCATTTTTTTTAAACTAAAACCACGGGTTATAATAACGTTTGGTTGGCAAAGAGACCGGGATCGGATATGGGCATACTCTCTGTCGATACCGAAAACCACTTTGACAACCGTGTACGCGGTGGAGATTCCAGAATGAAGTAGGATGGTGGTGACGGTTTCTTGAAAGGTATATACGTGGACCCGACTCCCGTGAGTTGGCTTAAGGTGGCTAAAACAGGAGCGATCGACGGATTAATGAGGTAGCTCCTCTGATCGAACACACTTCTTCGGTTGCCATTCTATTACTCTTGTGATTGTTTGGTGCGCGCACCTTTGATTTAGGAGTGTTGTTCGAGGTGGGCGGTTGCTGCGGCTTCGCGTTACCACCGGTCCGGAAGCGTAATTGGTATATCTACCCTGGCATTGCCTAGTTGTGCCGTGTCACCTACCATATCGAGCCTTGTACGAGTTTGGTTTTCTCCCGTAGCCCGTGTGGTATCCTCTAGTTGCTTCCCGATCAGGAGGAGCTACGATATTGGATGGACTACTGGGACTATTACGTGTTAAGGGCTATATGGGTAACCCCTTAACGCTATTTAAAAGTAAGTTTATTTTAATATAGACACTATGGTAATAGCGCAATATACTATATAGTAAATAGTTTAACGGATCCTTAGAGGATGGGCGATCCCAAGCATCCTTTGAGTTACTTGCTCTTTACATTACAGTACACTTGATTTAGCTTACCTCATATAAGTATGTATGTCCTGACTCGAGTGTTTTGTTTTATTGTACGCTCGGGTCAGCCTGAGTTGCAGATTCAGCTTTTCTTTCTGGAGCTAGGACTAGATCACTCTTGCTAGTTGGAAGCTTCTTCGTCTTTATCTATTTTGTAATTCAAGACATTTTGGAAGACTATGTTTTATTATGGCTTAAAAATTTGTATTAAAGTTTTGAACAATGTATTTCTGTTTCTAAAAGTTTCCAGTGGCGTCATGAACCACTGTAGTATTTTATATTCCGCTGTGAGATTCTGATATCTGTGTCTGTGATTCTGTGTATTTGGTTTCATTTGTTCCTTAGCTATATTTACAATCTATTATTTTGAACTATTCCAGCTCGACAATTATCATATTTGTCGAATTCGAATGGCACAAAATAGTGGGTCGTTACAGTTGGTATCAGAGCCAGGTTTAAACCATAGCCTAAGGAACAAAAACTCATTAGAGATAGAGTAGCAATACTCTAGAATGAGTGAAGTCAAATTCCGGAATCTTTTCTTGTGAGAGAACGTATTTTAAAAATATAAAATGATTTCAAAAAGATTTTAAAGGAAGTATTTTAGTATAAAATTTCCTATTTTAAAATAAGTTTCCAACACTTCTTCTTTCTCTCCATCGTTATATTCGAGCTCTTGTTAGTTTCTTAATTTTATCTTATCCTAGAACATCTTGATATTTTCTTCTATCCTTAGTATCCGATCCCGAATCTTTCAGGATGAATAGAAGAAATAATCGTGGTCGAGGGCAAGCTGTTCCTCCTCCTGCTGCCCCAGTCCGATTCACTAAATTGTGCAAGGACTATGTTGAGCTAGGTGGCACAAAATTTATGGGAACAGAAACCATCATAGAAGCTCAACAATGGCTCGGGGACTTAGAAAGGATTTTCTCCTGCCTCGAGATTACTAATGCCCAGCAGAGGCAACTCGCAGCTTGGCAAATGAAGGGCGCTGCTTTGAATTGGTGGCTATCTATTACAGCTCAAACAAATGAGGCTGACATCACTTGGGAGCAATTTAGGGAGGCCTTTTTGGCCAAGTGGATGCCCGAAGCAGGCAAGTCTCAACTCTATAGGGAATTCATGGATCTTAAGCAGGGTAATATGACCTTCACGGAGTATGAGAGGAAATTCAACGAACTCTCTCAATATGGTCTAAATCTGATTGACACTCCGCTCAAGCTGAACGAGAAGTTTATAGCTGGCGCTCGACCCGAGTTCTACGATCGACTCATTACTCATGTGCATGGGTCGTTCACGGCATTGATGGATATGGCTCTCAGGTATGAGAACCCTACCTCTAAGGCCACTCCTGCTGCTTCTTCTGCATCAGCCCAGTCCTCTGGAAATTCAAGGAAGAGGAAGTCAAATTTCTACCGCAATAAGAAGAACAGGACTCAAGGGTTGGGATCATTATCATCTTCTGCTTCTTCGAGGCCACCTGTAGATCTGTCTACCATTACTTGCTACCGATGCGACAAAAAGGGACACTACGCTAGTAGTTGTCCTACTTTGGGTGCTGCCATTCCACCACCAGCTCAGTTTGCTAGGAGAGATCTTTGTCATATCTGCCTCCAGCCAGGACATTTCAAGAAGGATTGTCCCACTCAGAAGAGGGGCACAACATCCGGAGTCTTTGCAGTAACTTCTGCACTTCCTACAGCTCCGCAACCTGCACCAGCTCCAGCTCCGGATGACTCACAAGGTACCCTTCAAAGTTCTTTTACCTTGCATTTTCATCCTGTAAGAGTTCTCTTCGATACCGGAGCTTCCCACAGCTTCATTTCGTCAGATCTCTGTGATAGATTTGAACATCTTCTTACTCCCGAGTATTCTTCTGTACCTTTATGTGTTTCAAACCCCATTGGCGGTCCTGCGAACCTTAACAAAGTTTGTAGGGATGTGAAACTCTTTCTTGGAAATTATCGTTTCACTGGAGACTTCTATGTTCTGGGCTTTGACGCTTTCGATCTTCTACTCGGAGGCGACTGGCTAGATAAACATGATGCCAAAATTTCCTGTAGTTCCCGAACTGTTTCGCTTGTTGGTGATAAGGGTGATTCTTTGGTGATCCAGTGTAAATTGCCTCAGGAGTTTGCTGGTAGTTTCATCTATTCTCTCGACACTTTCCCGGATGATATCCATTTGACCCCTGTAGTCAAACTATTTCCCGATGTGTTCGGTGAAGTCACTTCTTTACCTCCAAAACGGGAAATTGATTTCCGTATCGACCTTATTCCGGGAGCACGACCTGTAGTCCTTCCACCTAGAAGAATGGCACCACGGGAAAAGAGCGAATTAAGGAATCAGATTCAAGACCTATCCTCCAAAGGTCTGATCAGACCAAGCTTCTCTGAATGGGGAGCAGCTGTTGTCTTTGTCACAAAATCCGATGGTTCTCTCAGGATGTGTGTTGATTATAGAGAACTCAACAAGCTTACCATGAAGAACAGATATCCTATGCCCCGCATAAATGATATGTTCGATCAACTCTATGGAGCAGCTGTTTTCTCTCAGCTTGATTTAGCCACAGGTTTCCATCAGCTAAGAATTGCTGAGGAAAGCATTCCCAAAACTGCTTTCAGAACGGAGAATGGTTTCTTTGAATGGCTAGTTATGCCTTTTGGTTTGACAAATGCCCCTGCTTTCTTCGTCGACTTGATGAACCGAGTTTTTCGAGATGTGCTCAATAAATTTGTCCTTGTTTTTATTGATGACATCCTGGTTTTCTCCAAGTCTGAGGAAGAACATAAAGTCCATCTGAAGTATGTTTTAGAGACTCTCCGGAATCACCAATTGAAGGCTAAGTTCTCTAAATGCCATTTCTGGGAAGAAGAAGTCCGATTCCTTGGACATATTGTCTCTAGAGAAGGAGTTTCTGTTGATCCAGTCAAGATTGCTACAATCCAAGATTGGGAAGAACCTAAGACTCCCACCGATATCCGTAGTTTTCTAGGCCTTGCCGGCTACTACCGAAGATTCATTGAGAACTTTGCTCGGATTTCGGCACCTCTGACGGCTCTTACTCGGAAGAATGTCAAGTTTGTATGGAGCGATAAGTGTAAAGCTGCTTTCAAAGAGTTAAAGGATAAGCTCACCTCCGCCCCAGTACTTACTGTACCAAATGGAAGTGAAAGATTAACGGTATTCACCGATGCTTGTCGAGAAGGTTTGGGGGCAGTGCTAATGCAAGATGGGAGAGTAATTGCTTATGCTAGTCGTCAGCTGAAGACACATGAAGCTAACTATGCTGCCCACGATTTAGAGTTGTTGGCTGTTGTTTTTGCCTTGAAGCTTTGGAGACACCATCTCTTAGGAGCTAAGTTTGATCTGTTCACCGATCACAAATCTCTGAAATATATCTTTACTCAGAAAGATTTAAATCAGAGACAAGTGCGATGGCTCGAGTTCCTTGCTGCATATGATCTCGACATCAACTATACTCCCGGGAAAGCCAATGTAGTGGCAGATGCGCTGAGTAGAAAGAAATCTTTGTTATGTCAGATTTTTGTATCTTCCCCTCTTTTGGATCGTATCGTGGCTAAACAAGATGAAGACGAGATGCTTAGGCGTATAAAGGGAAGTGTTCGTAGCAGAATTGGTGGTAATAGCTCTGATGGAAAGGGAGCTCAGATCGATGATAAAGGAGTTTTAAGGATAAATGGAAGGATTTGTGTGCCGAATGTTGATGGGTTGAGACAGGAATTACTCCGGGAACATCATCAGTCCCGACTCTCCATTCATCCTGGCGTAGCTAAGATGTACCAGGATTTGAAGAAACTATACTGGTGGAAGGGTATGAAGCGAGATGTCTCCATCTTTGTCAGTAGATGTGCGACTTGCCAGCAAGTTAAGGCAGACCATCAGAAAACACCCGGTTTATTGCAGCCTTTGGAAATTCCAAACTGGAAGTGGGAACAAGTTTCTATGGACTTTATTGATGGATTGCCGAGATCTCGAAGGGGAAATGAAAGCATCTGGGTTATTGTGGATAGACTGACTAAGTCTGCTCATTTCATTCCCGTCAGATCTACCCGCACAGCTTCGAGTTTATCTGAGATTTATATGAGGGAGATCGTTCGCCTCCATAGCGTTCCTCTAAGCATTGTCTGCGATCGTGACCCCATTTTCACTAGTCAGTTTTGGAAAGCATTCCAAGAGTCCTTGGGTACTCGTTTGAACCTGAGCACTGCTTACCACCCACAAACTGACGGTCAGACAGAGAGGGTGAATCAAATTCTTGAAGATCTTCTTCGTGCTTGCATCTTAGACTATGGAGGATCTTGGGAAGATCATCTCCATCTTGTGGAATTCACCTATAACAACAGTTATCAGGCTAGTCTTAAGATGTCCCCTTTTGCTGCTCTATACGGGAAACCGTGTAGATCTCCTTCGTGTTGGATTGAGTCTGGTAATCGTCTAGTTCTCGGTCCTGAGATGATTCTAGAAGCTTCAGAGAAGGTAGAGGAGATTAAGAGGAGATTAAAGGTTGCTCAAGATAGACAAAAGAAGTACGCTGATCGGCGTAGAAGGAAGTTAGAATTTGATGTTGGTGATTTGGTGTTTCTAAAGATCTCTCCTTTAAAGAATGTAGTCCGGTTTGGTCGAAGAGGAAAGCTAGCCCCTAGATTCATCGGTCCATTCCGTATTCTGGAGAGGATTGGATCTCTGGCTTATCGACTAGATCTACCAGAGAAGTTTGCCGGAATCCACAATGTCTTCCATATATCTCACCTTCGCCGCTATCTTCACGACCCATCTTTAGTCATCCAGCCTACTGCTCTCGATGGTCTGGACATCGAGCCTGATCTGACTATGGAAAGGAAGCCGCTTCGTATCGTCGATCAAAGTACGAAACAGCTCAGAAGAAAATCAGTCCCGTTGGTCAAAGTGCAATGGAGCACTGATGGGCGAGATTGCACATGGGAAACGGAGGAAAGCATCCGTGCTTCAAACCCAGAACTATTCGTTTAAGGTACTTATCTATCTAGCTTATTCTTCCTTTGTTTCTTTTTCTCTCGTTCCTTTTCGAGGACGAAAGGTTCTTAAGTGGGGGAGAGTGTAACAACCCTAGTTCAGCTTGTTATTTTATTTAATTTATTTAATTTATTTTTAGTTTTAAATAATATATTTTATAAAATTGGGTTTAACAATATAGTTAAATATTTAAAATTTGAGATATATTTTGAAATTTTTTTTATGTCAATAAACTTAAATAATAACTGTAAAATTTTAAGCTAGGTTTGAACCGTTAAATTTCGCGTTTGAAAGACGCGTGATTTAAAGGGTAAAAGTGACGTTATAAAACGTGTGTTTTCAAAACGTTATTTTTGTGAAAATTTTTGATATTTTAGACTGCGTCTGTTTAACGTAGTGTAAAAATAATATTTTCAAATTTTTTTGAAGAAAATTTTTGGTCAGTGGTTTTAAGACGGACGTTGGTTCGTTTTAAGGGACCGTTGTTTTATATATTTTTGCATACGTTCTGTTTTACCTAACTACATAAAAACGTTAACACTTGCATTTAAAAATATCAATCTAAATCAGAGGAAGATTTAACTAAATTAAATCACAACATTTTATATATTCAAAACGTTCAAGCTTTATTTTCTTCTCTCGGCCGTTTCAATTTCACTTGCACACTTCCTCATATTCAAACTGTAGCATGCACATTCAACAAATATCTCGCAAGTTCTCCTATAATCAGTCCTTTGATCAAGCAACCATTATTTCTTTCAAATTTAAGCATTCAACAGCCTTCAATATTCGAAACTGCTAAGACTTAATATGCTCTGCCTTGTCATCAGCTATCCATCTCACCATCAATGGCTATGACCACGTATCAGATATTTACTTTGAAACTGCTAGCTCAATTTGCTCGAAATTTTTCCAGAGTTATTACATAAGTAACTGCCTTGTTTCCTCTAGATTCTTCCTAAGTCTCGGCCTATATATCTTTCACCTTTTTCTACATATTTCTCTCTACATTTGTTTCCCTCTGCAAATTCCAGTCTGTTCTTTTGCTCAAAATAAAAATCAGGTAATCACCTTTCTTTTCTTTTCTTATCTCTTTATCTCTTGACTTGCTCGGCCATGCCATGGTTGGTAGGGGATCAGTGTGTGTGTTGTCTGTAGCTTTACAGTGGACATATAGGATAGGCAATCTATAAGTTGATAGCCAGATCTGTTGTTAGCATAATATCAGTGTATGAGGCATATAGATCTGGGTTGGGTGTGCATATGGGATGGAGTAGGCTATAACTTGGTTATAGGAGCTGTCTGCAAATCCATACTAGGCTTGTTTTATAAATCATAGTGGTAGTCGGTGTTTTAGTGCATCAGGTAGGCATATGTTTAGTTCGCATCTATGTACAAACCATATTAGTAGTCAGACTTGCATATGAATATGATGTCAGTGCATGTGTAGGCATGTTTAGTCCAGACTCATCACCATTTAAGTCTGCACACATACTAGATGTAGCACTGATAGCATGAGAGATAGGAGCATGTGACTGAAGGCTAATTGACATATAGGGATGTTGGTGAATATCTGAAAGATGAAGCAAGTAAAGAGGCAGATCTGGGTTGAACTGACTGATCTGGAAGTGAGATATTCATGGTGTAGAACCTGGCAAATCTGGAATGAAAAGAGACATGACATGTCTGGTGAAGAGGCAGGCAAAACTGAAGATATTTAAGTGAATTGATGTAGGTTGAAGACCTCTGTGTTGCTCAGTCAAGAGGATTGGTTAGCAGTAGAAAGTTTTGGGATTTTGAAGTATAGATGTGCAACTGCTGTGCACATCTGAAGTGTGCACGTGCACAAAGCATGCGCACAAGGATTGGTGAAGTCTGACATGTAACTTGGTGTATAGGTGGTGGCTGAGATGGGTGAAGTCAGTGGCGAGAGGAAGTAGGGGCAGTGGAGACCAGAGAATGGTAGAATGCCTGGAAATATATGTGTTTCTACACTTCCAGATTTTGACTCGAAGCAAGGCTAAATTTACCCGAAGTAAAACTAGTTGGGACTCGAAGCAAAACCTGTTGTGACTCGAAGCAAATGAAGGGAAACTCGGGTCAGTGAAAAATTTTTGAGGCTGTGTAAAGTATGACCTGAAATGATTTTTGGAGAGATGGATATTGGAAACCACTGTGAAAAAAAAAAAAAAAAAAAAAAAAAAAAAAAAAAGAAGAGAAGAAAAAAAAATAGGCAGTACATAGGTATGGGTTAGGCAAGTTAGGGGAAGCATTTGTTCTCGCATTCATACATTTTGCAATCGAGTTTAGAAAAATATTGGTCGAGCAAGTCAAACTTATTTTCCTATCTTTAATTTTTCGTTGACTACAAAAATCTAAGTCGCGTTCCTATATTTTGAAATTTGTTCTAGATCTAACTCTAGGCGACGCCCGGAAAATTTGACTGTTTTTCTCCGTCAGTCTATACCAGTGAATTTTCAATTTTAATTTAAAAATTTGCTGCAACATCCAGGTGAGTATTTCTCACCAGACATACGTATTTATATTTCGTAAATTATTACAAGTGTATGTGTAAATTTGTATTTCACTAATTGTCTGTCTGTAGTGTAATATAGAATGATAAACCCCATTAAATTTACACCCCATCAGTTATTTATATGTTATTTGATATTTGCTGTTATATTATGTTATTATTTACTGCTTAAATCACACTGCAAGTTCCCTGTTATATATATATTGTTATGGCTGAAATGATAGGCCAGATTGATTGTTATTCACTCTTTATAGAACTGCTGTAAATTATCTTGGGATTGCGGGTTCGAAATGATAGAACCCGGAAATTTTAAGTATCGGATTGAAATGATATAAATCCGTTCCACTTGACCTAGGCTAGAAAATCTTATACAGGCCCGTGGTTTATATATATTATTTTCTGGAAATATTTTAAATTATTTTAAGAAATTGAGGATATTCTAGTAAAAATTTTATAATGTTTTAAATGTTAAAAATAAATAAATATAGAATAAAATTTTAGTATAACTTGTTCCAAAATTTTTGGAGTTTTGAAAGAATAAGATTTAAATTTAGAAAATTATATATATATAACAAGTTATATTTAGAAATAGATTTTTAATCTAAAAATCTACAACAGCATTTAAATGCTATCTTTTGAAATTAGACTAGGTTAAACTCTTAACTTTAGACAGCATTTTGATGCTGTAGAAGATGAATTTGATTTATTTGGAATTCTATAGAAATTTTGAGAATAAGCTAAACTTTGGAATTTAATAAATAAAAGAATCTAAAATTTGAGTTTGGATAGATTTTTGAGGAAAATTTGATTTCTATGTTAAAGGAAATAAAATTCCAAATTGGTTTGAATAAGTTGAAATGATATCTTTTCAAGGAAAATGTTTGGATCAAGGATTTGAAAATTTAAGGTACTTGAAATATATATATATATATTGATTTAAAAAAAAAAAAAAAAAAAAAACCATTTTTTTTAAACTAAAACCACGGGTTATAATAACGTTTGGTTGGCAAAGAGACCGGGATCGGATATGGGCATACTCTCTGTCGATACCGAAAACCACTTTGACAACCGTGTACGCGGTGGAGATTCCAGAATGAAGTAGGATGGTGGTGACGGTTTCTTGAAAGGTATATACGTGGACCCGACTCCCGTGAGTTGGCTTAAGGTGGCTAAAACAGGAGCGATCGACGGATTAATGAGGTAGCTCCTCTGATCGAACACACTTCTTCGGTTGCCATTCTATTACTCTTGTGATTGTTTGGTGCGCGCACCTTTGATTTAGGAGTGTTGTTCGAGGTGGGCGGTTGCTGCGGCTTCGCGTTACCACCGGTCCGGAAGCGTAATTGGTATATCTACCCTGGCATTGCCTAGTTGTGCCGTGTCACCTACCATATCGAGCCTTGTACGAGTTTGGTTTTCTCCCGTAGCCCGTGTGGTATCCTCTAGTTGCTTCCCGATCAGGAGGAGCTACGATATTGGATGGACTACTGGGACTATTACGTGTTAAGGGCTATATGGGTAACCCCTTAACGCTATTTAAAAGTAAGTTTATTTTAATATAGACACTATGGTAATAGCGCAATATACTATATAGTAAATAGTTTAACGGATCCTTAGAGGATGGGCGATCCCAAGCATCCTTTGAGTTACTTGCTCTTTACATTACAGTACACTTGATTTAGCTTACCTCATATAAGTATGTATGTCCTGACTCGAGTGTTTTGTTTTATTGTACGCTCGGGTCAGCCTGAGTTGCAGATTCAGCTTTTCTTTCTGGAGCTAGGACTAGATCACTCTTGCTAGTTGGAAGCTTCTTCGTCTTTATCTATTTTGTAATTCAAGACATTTTGGAAGACTATGTTTTATTATGGCTTAAAAATTTGTATTAAAGTTTTGAACAATGTATTTCTGTTTCTAAAAGTTTCCAGTGGCGTCATGAACCACTGTAGTATTTTATATTCCGCTGTGAGATTCTGATATCTGTGTCTGTGATTCTGTGTATTTGGTTTCATTTGTTCCTTAGCTATATTTACAATCTATTATTTTGAACTATTCCAGCTCGACAATTATCATATTTGTCGAATTCGAATGGCACAAAATAGTGGGTCGTTACAGTTTCTTAATGTTCCACCTTTGATTGATAGATTCATATTATATAAGTTTTATTATTATGAAACTTTTATATTTCGTATTACTTATATAATAGTCTTATGTGTACTATTGAACTAGTTAAATCTTATTTGATTAATTTTAATCAATTAACATTTCAATTAATTTTATATTATCAAAATATGACATTTATAATAAATATTTATTACATACTATAACCTTTATGGTGTAACACACATATCAGGTACATGCGTATTTTATTTAAACCTTTTAATTACTTTATTTAATAAAACAATTTTAGTTAAAATATATTACTTTTAAAAAACTATTTTATATGCATACATGTATACCTATGATACCTTAAACATTTTCAAATATCATAACACATATCAAAATATATAATACATGTACATATTTTCATTAATTAACTTACTTAATTAATTTATGTATTTTATTAATCATATTAATAAATTTAAATTTTTGAAATTAATTTATGTTATTTTTCAAACATTTGAAAATTAATTATTTTGTTATAATTTTTATAATATGCATATATTTTATTTTAAATTTACCTATTAAATTTAAAATCTTATGTATATAATTTTCAAACAATTTTTTGAAAATTATCCCAAGGCCCAAGTCAAGTTGGACCTTTTCTATTAAAGGCAACCTTTGGGCTCACATATCTATTCGGGCAAGGCTGGTAGCTAGGTAGGGTAAAATACTTCATTGTCCAAACTCAATCCATCGACCCTACTTTTCTAGACACCAAACTACGTGGACTATGAGCTTAATTAGTTGGCTCTAACATGACTAATTCAGACTGCCTAGGCTATTGGGCTTCGATGTTATTGTTGGAACTGGGCCAACCCACAACGGAAGTAATGGATGAATTTCAATTTTTTTTATCGTTTTGGATCTTTATCGGGTCTATGAAGCCTGATTTATTTAGAACATTTCTAAATTTCTTTTAAATAAAATCATTGTTTTATATAAATTTATAATATAGTTTTATATTATGTTATTGATATTATATCATATATGTGTGTGTATGATATATATATATATATATATATATATATATATATATATATATCTGTGTGTGCATGTGTAACATGACAATCCATGCAAGGTATAACATGCACGTATATAAGTGTTGGATTTACACTACAACGGACATATTAGCTCATCTAATACATAAATATATTATTCTGATGTATGTTTAGATAATTTAATTTATGCAAAAAAAGTATCACAATATATATAAATGGATACACACACTATATTCCATTTTAATAATTATATATAAATAAGTAAATAAATATATAAATGGAATTTAACATTATATATATATATATATATATATATATATATATATATATTTAAAACATTTATAAAATTATATTAAAAAAATTAAAGCTAAAAGCAGTACATACATATTAATTATATATATATATATATATATATTAAATACATACATTCACATTTATATACATAATATCATAACAAATATATTCATATCAATATCTTTAAAATATACAAATATATATATATATATATATATATATTCATATATTAATATATATATATATATATGTATGTATATGTATGTATGTTTGTATGTATCTATATACCTATTATTGCACACGGTGGGATATTTCTAAAGTTATTTTAATTAATATCCATACAAATACTATTTTAAAAGTAAATAAAATTAATAACAAATATTATTTTCAAACATAATTTTGAATTTTAAAAGTTAGAAAAATTTCGAGTGATATTTAGTTATGTGAACATTCAATATATAATTTTATAAATTAAAACGGTTTTTAAATATGCTTATTATTTCCAGCCAATTATTAAAATTTAAATTAAATAATCTTTTATTATTTCTATTGAAAATATATTAAGCGCAAATCTAATTTTATAAAATATAAATATATTTTATAATATACATATATTTTGTTATAATTAATTTATTTGAATAATATTCAAATAATAACATATATGTACAAAAAAATTTGAAATTATTTTAGATGTGAAACTATTTATATAAAATTTTAAAACTATATTGAATAGAATAAGATATAGAATTTAAATTACAAAGCTGGTGCATAATTAAATGCTGCATATTAAATTAATTTAAAATTAAAAAGTTGTTTATTTGTTTAAGCCATGTACATCATAAGTGTATATATAATAGAAAAAATATATTTACATAAATATACAAGAGTATATAATATACAACCAATCTAATTGTGATAATATATTTATATAATAGAATTGTCACCTAACGAATAATATAAATACATGATATAAATATTACACAATACATTAATAATCATAAATGCATTAAAAATTTATTTTATATCCAGTGCTTTTAGTTACACATTAAAACGATGACATATACTTCTTGAAACAGTTTCCAATCCAGTAGAGTGCTGGTCCCTGAACTGATGACCATAGGCCATCGAATAAAATGTGATTCACTTTGATTTGACTTTGGAAATGGAGAGATGGGGAGATGGATATTTCGGCTACAAGTTAATATGGATCGAGGCTCCCAACAAATATGAAATAAGAGTGGGTTGAAATGCTTATATAGAGTAGGAATGAAGAGAGAAGTTAGGATCAAGATCCATGTTCTCTCTTACTTTTTCTTTCCTCTTATCCATTCAACCTAACCCATCTAACCATCATATGGCGACCCCTATGCTCCGTTATAGCCAAACCAACCAGCCCCATGTAGGCTTTAAATCCATATAAAGCCCGAACAAAATGTTTTGCATTTAAATAAGATTTAAACGCGTTCCAATATCATATATCGATCAATATATTTAATGATTATAAATATATTGAATGATATTTGTTCATCAAATCAAAATAAAATTTTATAACCAGTATTTCGTACATATTAATTAATCTAATTAATTTATAATACTTATAAATTAATTAAATCATTTGGACAAAGGAGTATTCATCATTTCGTTTTAGGTGTAAATTTAATCAACAATTAATATCAAACTATTTGAATATTAACATTGCATGTCACTTAGTAGGTAGTATGACATATTGGTCAAATTTATCGCTTAGTTGGCCATTACCCAATTATGACAATTATTTACACCGATTCTCTTCATCGAAACCATATCACTTTGGACTTATGGAATTTGGTGATGGTCAAAATTCCAATACCATCCATATTCAACTCTATGGTCCAAATACAAAGTCACTGGTTCAATAATAATAATTATTATTAACCAAAATGTTCTAATCAGAGACTTTACTTTGAGTTGACTTTCGTTGACCGTGATACTAGTCTCATATAACCGAGGAGATGAATCCTCTCTTGAATAATGATTCACTTCCAATGCTTCAACTCAACCCGACTATAGTCATTCAATGAACGTCATGCCATGATTTAACAATAATCAAAGTGGAGCTTCCTTATTGAAGATAAATAATATTCTCAAGTCAAGAGAACCATTAATTTTTTCATATCGATATTATTGTTTGACCTTAGTTATATTAACCAACGTAAAACTTTCGCGTGAGTCATTCCATAGTTATCTAATAACTTTCAACACGTAACACCTTGATGCCTCCAGCAGCCATGAGTAATACACTGTCCAAAATTTGGAGATACTTACATACTCTAGTCTCGATGGATGTATCAATATTCAATCTCGATACATCTTGAGTAGGAATATTTATAATATATTATTAATTATGATAAATTACTCATGATTATAATACTTTGTAACTACTATCAGAAAACATACCATTAGATATACTTCTAATTAAATTAATTAACTAATATAACACAGCATATCAAGTACTTAATAGAAAGAAAACACCTTTTATTCCAAACAAGATTAGTTATCAAGTTAGATATGTGTAACAAAGTATATAAGTGCCTCTAGGGCATCCCCTAACTCAATCAAGTCGGTCATAGTTTGGCTTAATTTTATCACTTACACATCTTTATTACTAAAATCTAGTTTTATAGTTTAAGATATACCTTTTTGTAACGATTGTCTATACCAATTCTCTTCGTCAACACTATATCACATTAGGACTTACATAATTGGTTTTGGTCACAAGTCTCATATCATTCATATTCAACTCGGTTAGTTCATATCCTTAGTTCAATAATAACATTTTTTTACTAATCACGCTACTATGGTTAAAGATTTTTACTTTGAGATGACTATAGTTGACAATGATACTAACCTCATACAATTGAGAAGAAGAATTCTCTATTGAATAGTGTTCACTTCCAGTACTTTAACTTAAACCCAATTATAGTCGATTGATTGTTGTCATGTCATGATTTAACAATAAGTAAAGTATAGCACCCACACTGAAGCTCAAGATTATTCCCAATTCGAGGGAAATGTATAGTATAGTCATTTCGAGATTTTTCTGTTTAACCTAGTTGTTATTAACCAACCGGAAACTCTCGAGTGGGTTATTCCATAGTTACATAATTGGTATTGGTATGTAACCCCTTGATACCTTCAATAGCCATGAGAAATACACTGGCTAACATTTAAAGAGCATTACATACTTCAATCTTAATGGATATATTGATATTCTTTCTCGAGATATCTTGAAAATGAATATTTAAAACAATATGTTATTTTATATTAAGATAATTTTTTCATAATAATAACTCCTTGTAATAATTATCACATACCATATCATTTAAGTATTTTATATTTAACATACTTAAATTAATTACTTAATTAATATATCATATTATAACAAGTATATAATAGAAAATAAACATCTTTATTATGAACAAGATTTGGTTATAAAGTTAGATATATGTAAAAAATTACATTATTTCCCTTAAATCACATCCCTAACTCCCTCACTATATGGTACAATTCCTACTTATATTTGTATATTTTAGCTGCACCATTCTTATCATATAATACAATTATATATGAGTGTGTAAACACTATCGGCTCATTTTGATTTGGATTCAATGTTACATTCTAAACAACTAAGTTAATTGATTTGGTTTGATTTAATTAGATAAATTAAAATCAAAATATGTATATGTTTATAATTATGTTTTCCGGCCATGAATATCGTTTTAATAGCATGCAATAGATTTCTAAACATAGTATAAAATTTTCGTAATCTAATTATTTGGTTTTGAATTTTGATCATTTAGATACATAAAATTCATTGATTTCTTATTCATGTTAACATATGTATTTTGACTTCAAATTTTTGATTGTTTTAAATTAAAAAATAATATTTTGCAAAAGGTTTAATCATATGACTAATATGTGTATATGTATGTATGTGTGCGCATATGGAGAAATCATGGCAGAAACGGTTAATGATCCTCCTCTATTGGAAACACCAACTTGTGACGCTCCTTCCATGACCCACAGCCCACGCCACACATGGGACTAAAGAAACCTCGTCAACTACTAGAAGAACGGACAGAAATGCAATTATAGGAGAATCAAAGCCGCAACCATTACAGTTCTGAACCAGCCAAAGAAGGAATTGTCAAATTTGCACTATTACCGGACGATTTACTATACAGATCACAAATTAAATGGCAGAATACACTAATTTGTTATGTTTTTGGTTACAAACCAACATTTTTCCAATTCAAGAATTACATAGATCATGTTTGGCAACTGAAAAATGATTGAAAATTAGAGATACATCAATCGAGGCATCTTATAGAACATCTTGCCTCAAATGCAGAAGTTACAAGGATTCTAAGTAATGGGCCTTATACACTCAACTCGAGATTCATCGTCATCAGGCGGCGATCTCTAGGCATGGATTTCATCAGAGAACGAGTAAAGGAAATGCCAATATGAATTAAGTTAAAGAACATATGGTTAAAACATTGGGATCCAGAGGCTTTAAATCGAATCAGCAGTGTTATTGGGCAGCCAATCAGGGCAAATAGGGTTGCCACAGTGATGGAAAGAAAGAGTTATGCATGAATACTTGTTCGAATCAATATTGACACAAACTAACCTGAACAAGTAATTGTCAATACTAGCAATGGTAAGACATGTAGTGTGCAAGTGGAATATGACTAAGTCTTATATATTTCGTCATCAAACAGAGAAATGTCACAATAGTTCCGAAACTACGGGTACAGGACAACCATAAATGACCAAAACTTTATCAACCAAAGACAAGCAACATGACTAGTTCTTCAATAGCAACTACGGCCAGCAATACTGTAACTTCTCAAGCAACTACATCATGAAATTGAAAGCACAGAATCAAATCAAACAAAAGAGCCAACTGTTGAGACTTACACACCAGGAAAAGGAAAGCAGAAAGTGGATACACATGCATTAACCGGAAACCCATTAGATATTCTCAATTTAGTACAAGATGAAAATGCAGAAACTGCAGATGTTAAAAAGGAGGAATTTGGCCCAGCACAAGAGGAGTTTGTGTAAGAAACATATTTTACTGAAAATATTGCTCAACACATTCAAGAACAAGGTGACGAACAGAGCACAAACATCAATTTTTTAACGTACGTCTCCAACAACCTACAGTACAAGCAACATATTAAAATAGCATCTAATAATGCAAAGACTGAAGGAAAGCCCCCTAAAATATTAACCATGGCTAGAGGGATAGGTTAATAACATTTATTGCATGGAAAGTAAGGGGGTTAAATACCGATCTTAAATTAGATCAAGTATTATCCTTCCTCAAAGCCAATAAATCAAGCATTATTGGTTTAGTAGAAAACAAATTATCGACTCACAAAATGTCTAAAGTACTACCGAAAATGGAAATCTTTGGGACCT
The DNA here is from genome assembly GCA_030765085.1 of Allium cepa. NCBI lineage: Eukaryota > Viridiplantae > Streptophyta > Magnoliopsida > Asparagales > Amaryllidaceae > Allium > Allium cepa. Next base: position 252,896,921 of record CM060943.1, read on the forward strand.
GGAACATAAAAATGTTTATGTGTGAGGATCCATTCTTCGACCCTCAAAAATCATCACTAATACATCCTCGTATTCACGTGCCGCAAATCCAAGTGCCGGAGAAGCGGATTCTCAAGGGTAAGAAAGAAAATAAAGATAAAACAGAATTTCACATATATAATTTCAACATAAACCTTACAACAGAAATTTAAATACATTTATCAGAGTTAAATATGGAGAGTTATAAATTTCTGTCCTTACAAATGTTGAATACTACAGCAGAAGAATGTTGGTGAAAATATATAAAAATCTTTTGAAAAATCTTCTGACTCCATGCCTCGAGCTCCATTCAGATTTCTTCTAAACTAAACCTGACTACTAAGCCGTCCGGAAAAATGAGGGCACGCAAAGTTCAAAGGAAAATGAAAATAAACTCCGGGTCAGTCATACGACTGGTGTGAGAACTCAAAAATACACGTTTTGAAAACAAAATGGTATTTCATTAGACCACGACGCACATAAACATAGAACAGGTTTTTACCTTATGATAACCAAATCTTTATTACATACACATAAGGGATATTATTTTTAAAGACATTTCTTTGAAAACATTTGCAAATAAACTTATTAATCTTAGCCGAAATTGTTATATTGATTAAATTCTAGCATATTAGCCACAAAGTGGGTTCTATAAAAAAAATAAGAATGGATTTCCATACAAATGACAAGGTGAAGGAACTACCTTTCGAAAGTACATCTCTAGAGGAATGTACCAAAGTTATAGAACATCTACGCCTCTACCAACACAAGACCGGCCTACCTCTCCCTAGATAGTATCGAATATGTCATCACCTAGTTGTTACCGACCTAATCTGTGCGCTCGTTTATCACACACCACATCAATTTAAACTCGAATATCATAGCAATTAGAAACATACCTAGAAGAGGATGATCATAAACTAATGGTTGTGAACTACATAGCATTGCTGCATCAACTCTCGGTCATTTCCTGGTGTGAGGCTTGAGATCACGGTTACCTTTCACATAGCATATCATCTTTCCTCTTTGAATACCACATTGTCATTCTATCATCACACACCTGATTTTTACAAATGTATAACTCTTAAGCTCATACGTCTCAAGAAATGATGTTAAGCTAAGAGAAGTTGCGTTCTCCGCCACCAAACAGATGATACGTTCATAGAGATCAATTTATGTAACTAGAAATGCAACGTCAGACATTCGTCCATACAAGTTGTACAGGAACAGGACAAATCGAAGGCACTCTCCTACCGCATCCTGTCGGAAGTTACCCCTAAGATTAGTAGTGAGAAGTCCTTACAACTCGAAGAGTTACAAAAATGAAGGGACCACTACTACATTAATATTTGGGAGCTAATCAGAAATATCGACAAGCAACCCTTCCACCCCGAAGATCTTCGGTTTTCATCCTTCATTTTCTTTATCAGATATTCATTTTACGAACACATAACATTGTTTTGAAGTGGTTTTCGGATAAGAATCACTCAAATTCGATCCCGATTCCTTCGAACTAATCATCGATAAAAGAAACGTGCAGTGAAATAGGGAATTCTTCTTTTGATTTATTACTTCCCTTTTTATCAAAAATATCTTCAAGAGGTATATATCTTTTAAAACATTTCTTTCTGATATATTTGGAATCATTAAAACTCTCTTATCAAATCCTTTGATTAACTAAAACCTCTTTAAACTTGGAATAATTCAAAATTATTTCATTTTTCACTTAGGAAAATATTTCCAAATCATTTCATTTAAATCTTAACAAAGATTTCTTAATTCAAAACTTATTCTTTCGATTGAGTTAAAACATGTTATCTAGGATGTTAATCCCGAAACTAGTAAATATTAAGTGACAGAATCTATAAAAATCATCTAGTTCTACTCAATATCGATTCCCATGTTCATCAAATACTATGGGCGAAATAACGGCGAAATCACCTTTTAAATTCCACGAATAGTACGAATTCCTTCTTCGGGATTTAACACCAAGTATAAGAAGATCATCTCTATACAATCAAAGTTGTATTTAATTTAAATTTAGAAAATTTTAATCATTTTATACTTAACTCGTTTTTGACAATTCAACCTTATATATCCCTCGCTTAGGGAAGATGCCAGGTGAGCCAAGGCACTGGTTACTTCTGAACATCTCCTTAGTTTAAGTATCTCACATCTGGATCTCACGAATAGAAAAATCCAGTCGACACGTCGGCTTTTAGAGCCAAGATTAAACCACTTTATTTGTAATAGCTTTTCTTTAAATTATTTATTTAAACTCTTTTAAATAAGCTATAAATACCCCCAAATCATTATTGAACCACTTAATTATCCATTTGAAAATATTTATAAAAGATATGGAAAAGAACGGTGGTGTTTAAAACTATATTTCAAAAGTTATGGAAAAGGACTATCAAAAGTGCTTTTTAAGTTATATTTATCAAAACGACTTTTTATCATTTAGAAATTCAATTTTATAACTCAAATCACTTTTAAAACATTTTAAAATATTTTTAGATTTTATTCCATATTTTTAAACATTTTAAAATATCACTTTTAAAGGAATCATATTATGGATCTGAACTGCGAAACCGCGATTTTTCCAAAAACTTACTTTACTCATATTTCAAAAATCTACTTATCGAAATCCAGATTTTTCTTTTTTTGTTTGAAAACTATAGATATAATAGTTTGAAAAAAAAATTATCTCGAAGAATTCCGAGCTATATTTCATTTTTTATACTCGTTTGACTTTTATGGCATGAAATCGCGAACTGCCTTTAGGCGACGCGTCTATTTTTGACTAAATTTTCAATTACCTTTCAAACTTCTCCAAAACACTTTCATATGTTTGTAAAACATTTCAAACTCATTCATAAACCTTTTTAAAGAGGTTTAACGTTTCATATATACCAATTCATTAATTAAAGGAAAGTGATTTCTTTTGTGCTTATCGACGTGTATTTAAACGTGATTTATATATATGTGTGTGTGTGTGTATGTATATATGTATGTATATATATTCAACAACAACATTAAACAACCAAAATTAATGATAAAAGCATATTAAAATTCATTGCAAACTTCATATCATCATCCAAGAATATAATATAAGAGTTTCTCACCTTCATTTTTCCAACGGGCTAGTCAAAAATCGGCTATAGCTTTGCTATCGTCACATAGAAGCTTATGAAATCGAGTCAAAGACCTTAGAAAGGCCATAGCCCAAGTTAAAACAGGTGAAAAGCTCATTCATGGTGATGATGGTTGATGGCCGTGAGTTTAGGAAGTGGAATGAAGGAGATTCGAACTAGTTTTGAAGCGGATCGATAATTTATATGTATTATATTACTTTAAATTTCTTTTGCTAAATATTTTGCCAAAAATTTGTTAAGCATAGAAGCCATGAAAAGAAGCTTGAAGTGGAGAAGAAGATGTTAAGAATATGGTGAAAAAATATGACAAAGTGTAACATCCCTATTTTTTTATAACATTATTAATTATATTCGATTCGATAAATTAAATAGAATAATGTAAATATTAAAGTGATAAGGGAATTGAGATTTGAATAGATATTTAGAAGCGGAGCTTAATTATTTAAATGGACTTATAAATGATTTTGTATGTTAATTAAAGAATATTAACACAAGGGCATATAAGGAATTGTGCACAATAACTCCTTAATACCCTATACCCATGTCCCATTTCATTTCTCACGTACTCTTTTACAAACCTTAAAAACGCAAGAAAAGAAGAGCTCACAGCCGGCCATTACGAAGAGAAGAAAACAAAATTCAAGTGAAGTTTAAGGAATCAAGCTAGAAGAATTAATATCAATCAAATCTCAACGTCCTGATCCGAATCAAGGTGAATAATAATCTATATCATCTCTATTTTTTTATGATCATTCGTTTGAGAATAAATCCATTTTAATGATGATTTGGATGATGATACGCTTGGATTATAACATGTTAATTTAAAAGAAAATTTGTTTAAATATGATTTTATACCGTTTTAAGGGTAAAACCGATTAAAATTAATTTCGTATGCCATGAGAAAATTTTATGTAATGAGAAACACGATTTTAGAGATAGGTTTTAATTTTTATAATTTTCCAAGCCACGAAAAATTTATTATGAGTTTTCAAAAAAAAATGTATAATTGGGTTTGGATATTAATTTCGATAGTTTTCTGAAGAATTTGGATCTGAAATTTTTATATATTAGATAACATATTGAAAGTGAATTTCTATAGTTTTTGAGATTTTTTCCTATGTAATTTACCATGGAAATAAAATTATTTTAGTGGAAGGACTTAATTGATTTATCGGTTTTGTTTAATGGGAGGACTTATTTGTTAAATTAATCCATGTTTAGATCTAAAATTTGGCGGCAGTTATTTTTGTAAAGAATTTGAAAAGTTTTGGCAGCCAATCAAATGTTTACAATTAGGCAGGTTAGTTACAAAGTATTTTCTTTAATTGGCATTAAATAGGTTTTTACCCAGAAAAGTGGGTTCTGCCTCTTTCAAAAGCACCTTTCGACCCATTGCTCCCGCTCCGACTAAGTCGAAACCTACCAAAGCCAAAATCAATACACTAGGTATCACATTGATGGTACGTTGTGGATTGAACAAAGGCGGAAGACATGGTATCAAAAGCATTTCTTTCGATGGGTCAAAACCTTTGCTTCGATTTCCAAAGATAAACGCCTGCCTTGTTTCCAAAAGAATGCTTTCGACCAAGTCAAAACCTTTGCTTTCGGATTTGTTGCCGCCTCTTTGTCTAAGTGGAGCTTTCGAATGAGTTTCTTGTTTATAAATCAAATGTTTTCAAAAAGGTTAACTTCGACCTAGTCGAGACCTTGCTGTCAATCATATGCCTTTCGAAGGTATTGAAGTCATCAATGCTTTCGAGAGATAGCCTTTGTATTAACCCCGTACTAAGCCACCTCTAAAAGCTTTCGAAAGAGTTAAAGGTTTCGAACGCAATGGCTTCAAAATGGGGTTTTGAAGCTAACCTTCAGCTGGTTTTATTTAAATGTTTTGAGCTTTCGAAAGGATGGTCTGAGGCCATCAACACTTTCCAAAAAAAAATTATTTAAGAACAATGGTTTCGAACGGTTTACTTTCGTTTGTATTCTCTTAGACCCAATTAGTTATGTTTTAAATTAAACCCAATGGTTTCGAAATGGGTACTTTCATATGGTTTCCAAGCTACGCTACTATAATTGAATGGCTTCACTTTAATACATTCGAAATGTTTCGAAAGAAAGGTTTTAAAGTGTTCAAAAGGCGTGTGCCTAAAGTTTTGAAAAGAAGATTTTAATGCTTTCGAAAAGATGTTTTTCAATGGTTTCAAAAGTAAACTTTATGGTTTCAAAAGCCTTAGTTTTCAAAACAAATAATCCAATCTTATTTTAATGGCATAATAAAAGAGTTTTGAAATGATTTTAGACATGGAGTTTTTGAAAAAGTTTTCCTTGATTAATATGTTAAAGGGATTAACCAAGTTTACATAAAATAATTTCAAGGATGTTAAACCACAGGTGTTGGTATTATTATGATATTTACTTCTACATATATATATGTATGTATGTTCACATTAAAATAGACCCATGACTATATTTTGGAGAAGGGCGAAATAACCAGTTAAGTTGACTCGGTAGTAAATATAAATTGAATTAACTCCTGAATGTGTAGAGTTGCATCCAGAAGGTCAGATAGACCAGAATGTAGGATGCCTAAATATTGATTAAAGAAGTTGTCAGGTAGACAGGTTTATAGTAAACCCATGAAAACTATGTAGAAGAAAAGTTATTAGCAGGGACTAATAGGTTCATAGTAAACCCATGAAAACGATTATTAGAATGAGTTATTGGCAGAGGCCAATTGGTCAGTAGTGAACCTAAGAAAACTATATCCGAATTAAGTTATTGACTGATGTCAATAGATTCCTAGTAAATCCATGAAAAATAGGATAAGAGATAACTATTTTTCAATAACTATTTTTCATTGTCTCCTTCTATACAAGCATGAAATGAGATATCCTACTCATGATTTGGAGTTAACTGTGGTAATCTTTGCATTGAAGATTTGAAGGCATTAGCTCTTAGGGAAGAGATTTGAGCTATACAAGCATCATAAGTCTGTAAGGTACTTATTCTCTCAGAAGGAGCTGAATATGAAACAGCAAAGGTGGTTGGAGTTTTTGGCTGCTTATGATTTTGGTATAGAGTATACTCCTAGGAAAGAAAATAAAGTGGCAATGCTCTTATTAAGAGACATCAGAACCTGACGTTGGCTACGTTGGCAGAATGGAAGGATTTAGTAGTTTTGACTACTTGTAGTGTGCAATTAAGATCGATTGCTAGTTCTAGTTAAAGTACCGCCATATTGTCATATTTAGAAGTTCGACCAGTATTGATCGAAAGGGTTGCTTCTAATTAGAAGTAGGATCCATTATTAGTCGAGAAGATTAAAAGGCTTGAGGTTAGAAACCAGATCGATAATATGAAGGATTTTAGTATTGACCAGAGGGGATGGTTGAGAAAGAATGGACGGTTGTGTGTTTCAAATGTTGAGGCCTTGAGGAAAGATGTCCTTGAAGAATTTCATCGGTCCAAGTTTACGATTCATCCTAAAGGGACCAAGATGTATCAAGATATGAAGAGAAGCTTTTATTGGGAGGGTATGAAGAGGGTTGTTGGCTTGTGGGATAGGCAGTGTACAAACAGTCAACAAGTGAAGGCTGAACATCAGAAGCCAAGTGGGTCGCTTCAACCTTTAGAGATTCCAGTTTGGAAATGGGATTCGATATACATGGATTTTATTGACGGGTTGCCAGTGTCAAATAGAGGAAATGAAGGTATAGGGGTTATAGTGGACAGGTTGACTAAAAGTGCGCATTTCATTCCAGTTAAGTCAACCAGGACATGTTTTAGCTAAGTTGTTCATGAAGAACATAGTTAGACTACATGGGATTCCTAGTAGTATCGTCACTGACAGGGATGCTTTGTTCACTAGTAAATTCTAGAAAAGTCTACAGGATGTATTAGGTACCAAGGTTAAATGAGTACTGCATATCACCCTCAAACGGGCAGACAGAGAGAGTCAATAAGTTACTCGAGAATTTATTAGAGCTTGTGTGTTGGACTTTGTGGATCTTGGGAAAATCACATACACTTAGTGGAGTTTTCCTATAATAATAGTTATCAGACCAGTATAGGAATGAAGAATTTTGATGCTTTGTATTGAAGGACATGCAAATCACCAACATGTTGGTTAGAGACTGGATTAGTCTTAGGTCCAGATTTGGTTAGAGAGACTTCAGAGAAGATTAAGTTGATCTGAGAAAGGATGAAGGATGCTCAGTCCAGATAGAAAAGTTACGTAGATAAGAGGCATAAAGACCTAGAGTTCTCAGTTGGAGATAAGGTTTTCAATAAGGTATCACCGATGAAGGGTGTGATACGATTTGAAAAGTCAGGGAAACTGTCATCGAGATATGTTGCTCTATTTTAGATTATAGAGAGGATTGGAAAGCATGCATATAGAGTAGAGTAGCCGAGCAGTATGGCAGATGTCCATAATGTGTTTCATGTGTCTCATCTTCGCAAGTTTGTGCATGATACAGAGATTACTATTCCTTCAATAGGGTTGGAATATTTGATAGTAGAGCCTAATTTGACTTTTCTTAGGCAACCAGTCCGGGCTGTAGCAAGAGATGAGAAAAGATTGAAGAACAAGACAGTCAAGCTAGTGAAAGATCAGTGGAGCGACAACGAGGACTATACTTGGGAGACGAAAGACATGATTAGAGATATTTTCCTGATCTGCGTTGAGCGTATGTCTATGTTAGCTTTATATAGATAATTGCTAGTCAGGTAGGATAGTATGGTTGTTAGGATTTGTTACAGATGATTGCTATGTTTCGTATTTAGTCCGTACTGAATTTCTAGGACGAAATTCTTCAAGGATGGAAGCCTATAATACCCCTATTCTTTTATAACATTATTCAGGAGATTCGATTAGATAAATTAAATAGAATAATGCAAATATTAAAGTGATAAGGGGATTGAGATTTGAATAAATACTTAGAAGCCGAGCTTAAATTATTTAAATGGGCTTATAAATGGTTTTGTATGTTAATTAGAGAATATTAACACAGGAGCACATAAGGAATTGCGCACCATAACTCCTTAATACCCTATACCCACATCCCAATTCATTTCTCATGTACACTTAACCAAACTTAAAAACGTAAAAAAGAAGAGCTTAGAGCCGACCATTACTAAGAGAAGAAAAAAATTCAAGTGAAGTTTAAAGAATCAAGCTAGAAGAATTAATCTCAATCAAGCTCTCAATCAAATATCAAAGTCTTTATCCTAATCAAGGTGAATAATAATCTATATCATCTCTATTTTATTTTATGATCATTTGTTTTTGGGTTTAAGATTAAATCCATTTTAACGATGATTTGGATGATGATGTGCTTGGATTATAACATGTTAATTTAAACAAAATTGTTTAAATATGATTTTATACAATTTTAAGTGTAAAACCGATTAAAAATAATTTCGTATGACATGAGGAAATTTTACGTTAAGGAAACATGGTTTTGCAGATGAGTTTTAATTTTTATAATTTTCCAAGCTATGGAAATTTATTATGAATTTTCAAAGAAAAATATGTATAATTGGGTTTTGAAATTAATTTCGGTAATTTTTTGAGAAATTTGAGTCTGGAATTTTATATGTTAGATAACATATTGAAAGTTAATTTCTGTAACTTTAAGGGATTTTTCCTAAGCAATTTACTATGGAAATAAAATTATTTTAGAGGAAGGACTTAATTGATTTATTAGTTTTGTTTAATGGAAGGACTTATTTGTTAAACTAATCCATATCTAGATTTGAAATTCGACCGCCGTTGCTTTTGTAAAGAATTTGAAAAGTTTTAGCAGCCAATCAAATGTTTACAAGTAGGTAGGTTAACTATAAAGCTTTTGCTTTAATTGGCATTAAATCAGTTCTTACCCAAAAAAGTGGGCGCCGCCTCTTTCAGAAGCACCTTTCGACCCATTATTTTCGCTCCGACTAAGTCGAAACCTACCATAGCCGAAACTAATACACAAGGTATCACATTGATGGTACGTAGTGGACTGGAGAAAGATGGAAGACATGGTATCGAAACTATTACTTTCGATGGAGTCAAAACCTTTGTTTCAATTTCCAAAGATAAGCGCCTGCCTTGTTTTCAAAAGAATGCTTTCGACCAAGTCAAAACATTTGCTTTCGGATCTATTGCCACCTCTTTGTCTAAGTGGAGCTTTCGAACGAATTCCTTGTTTATAAATCAAATGTTTTTCAAAAGGGTGGCTTCGACCTAGTCGAGACATTGCTGCCAATTTTATGTCATTCGAATGTATTGAAGTCATCAATGCTTTCGAGATGTAGTCTTTATTTTAAATTTGTACTAAGTCACTTCCAAAAGCTTTCGAAAGGCTTAAAGCTTTCGAAGCAATGGCTTCGGAAGAGGGTTTTTCGAAGCTAACCTTCAGATGGTTTTATTTAATTGTTTTGAGCCTTCGAAAGGTTGGTTTCGAGGCCATCAACTCTTCCTCAAACAATTTTATATAAGATCAATGGTTTCGAAAAGGTTACTTTCATTTATATTCACTTAGACCCAATAAGTTATGTTTTAAATTAAACCCAATGGTTTCGAAGGGGTGTTTTCATACGGTTTCGAAGCTATGCTTCTATAATCGAATGGTTTCACATCAATACATTCGAAATGTTTCAAAATAAAGGTTTTAAAGTGTTTGAAAGACAGTTGTCTAGAGTTTTGAAAAGAAGATTTTAATGGTTTCGAAAGGAAGTTTTCCAATGGTTTCGAAAGGAAAGTTCTAAAGATTTTGAAAGCCTTGTTCTTCAAAAAAAATAGCACAGTCTCATTTTAAAGACCATGGCATAATAAAAGAGTTTTGAAATGATTTTAAGAATGGAGTTTCTGTAGAAGTTTTCCTTCATTAAAGGGTTAAATGGATTAACCAAGTTTTATATAAAATGCTTTCAAGGATATTAAACCATTGATGTTGGTACTATTATGATCTTTACTTCTTCATACATACATACATATGTGTGTGCATATATATATTAACATTATAATGGACCCATAATTGTATTTTAAGGAAGGATGGAATAACCAGCTAGGTTGACCTAGTAGTGAATATAAATTTAATTAACTTCTAAATCGGTAGAGTTGCATCCAAGAGGTCAGATAGACCAGAATGTAGGATGTTTAAATATTGATTAAAGAAGTTGTCAGATAGGCTGGTTCAAAGTAAACCTATGAAAACTATGTATAGGAAAAGTTATTGGCATGGGCCAATAGGTTCATAGTAAACTCATGAAAACTGTGATCAGAAAGAGTTATTGGCAGATGTCAATTGGTTAGTAGTGAACCAATGAAAACTATATCTGAATTAAGTTATTGACATATGTCAATATGTTCCCAGTAAACTCACGAAAACTACGATAAGAGGGAAGTTATTGGAGATACCAATAGGTTCAGGGAGAACCCATGAAACAATGAAATTATCAACAGGGGCCAATATGTTCTTAGTGATCCCATAAAAGCTATGGAACTAGCCTAGGATCCATGAGTATTAAACAGGTTATTAGTCAGCCCATGAAAACTAACTGGTTAATAAACCCTAAAAACTATAATGAGACAGATAGTCGGAATGAATGGAGATGAAAACTCCAGAATTGATTTACTTGTTTTGCATATCATCGTAATATTTTGAATTGTTATGTTTTAACCGTTATGGATGCAGGAGCACATTATATGGTTTTACAAGGTTTTAATGAGATACTAGTGAGGGCAAACCCGTTCTGCTAAGCAGCATGGTCACACTAGATATCTAAATAGTTTGAGATGATAGATTACTATTCATAACAAGCTTTATGTCTGACTCGAAGTTTATGTTTTCCCTTTAAATTCTTGGTGCTTAATTGATTTTGAGTAGTTTGAGAGTTGAGGTTTTCAAGTACCTCTTTAGACGAATAAGCTTCCGAAAACATGTAGGAGGCATGATAGCTATTTGGAGTTCTTACGTATTTTGATTCCGCTGTGTTTTGATGTCGTGAGGGCAAAGATGTTTAATTGCCTAGTTATATACTCTGATCATCCAAGAGGACATTTTTATGTCACTCTTGGCGTATGTTGTAATAATTATATTTTTCTGAACGCGGTTAACGTTGTGAGATTATGTAATGAATTTAAAATGCTTTGAAATGGAATGAGAAAGTTATTTGTTGAAAAACATTTCCATACCCGTGTGTTTTTATCATATCAATGTATCTAATATTACCATATTTGGTGGTCGATGATTAATAACTATGGATAACTCGACATCCGTAGCCGCTAGTTTGGGGCATCCGTAGCCGCTAGTTTGGGCCTCCAAGTGGGGAATGTTACAGAAAGTGGATGGGTATTTATAAAAGAAAATTTGGAACAAACATTTAATGGTGAAATTACCATTTTTCCCTTGACCCACACCCATCATAGTCCCCTCCTGGCGCACGGCTCCCCCCTTTGAAATGTGATGGTGACGTTGAGGTAATGGTGTTGTACGATGAGTTGATGTTTCCTTTTTGGTTGCTTAGACGTTAAGTCTTAGGAAATTATTTAATTATTTTGTAATACGTGTATATTTAAGTGTTCATGTACACATATATACACACACACACACACACACACACATATATATATATATATGTTATTATGTGCATGTGCCATGTATATACATGTATGAGCATAAGAGGATAACAACATTTCAAAGAACCTCGAACAACTTCTATTTGTTAAATCGTTGAAAACCAGGAAACGGATTATCGGTCACATTTTCACTAATTAATTTATGTACATGTATTTGTAAACAAAATTTGCAAATAAATTTCTTACCATTTTTAATATATTAAAATGATCATATTTTATTTATAAAATCATATTTTATTTATAAAATCATATTTTATTTATAAAATCATATACGTTTATATTAATAATTATTTACAGTAATTGTTATTATACCCGATAAAGTGATATTGATTTTTCCTATATTTATTTGTCTTTATAAAGTTATCATAAATGTTTTCTTAACACTATATAAAAATTTAAAATGAATTACTATCATTTAAAAATAATATTTGAATTATAATAATTATTTAAATCATTAAATCCTGATTAAATTTAATAAATCAATTATTATATTTAAGGGCATTACTAAATACATTTAAATTTTAAAAATACAATAAATTATTTTATTTCATATTCTTGTTCAATTATAAAATAAGAGTATGTATCCAGCTCTGTATGCGACGTTTTACGATTATAGAGTTGTTTATCGATAAAACGATTTTTGGTCATTTTATCGATTTAAATTCCGAAGGAAATATTTTTGTAAATATTTATTCAAATAAGATTATTACTATTTATTATCACTTAAAACATTATTATTTGTATTATCGCCTTTTATTTGAAATTTTTTAAAAATAAATAAAATTAATCAAAGGGATAAATTGCGGGTCATTACATTATGATTACAAAGGAATAATTTTTCTATTGTAGGATAAGTTTGTTTGGATTGTTAATACCGTTAAGGCTACCGCACAGCAAATAATTAGTTCAATCACAAATTTGGGAGGTTATTCTATGTTTCTAACAATTGCGTACGCAAGTAACTTGTTTTCAGATAGAGAATTGCTTTAGCAAGAATTATCTGGTCGTTTATGTGATGTAAACAAAGCTTAGCTACTGATGGGGAACTTTAACAATGTTTTAAACTCTAAGGACAAGAAAGGAAGCCTCCCCATGCCTTTTTTCATCTCAAAGGGTCTTCTAATTGCCCACTCACATGCAGCCTTGTTGAAGTTAGCAAATAAGGTTTTCATTTCACATGGAGACGAAGGAGCATTGCTCCTCACATAGACAAATTGTTTATAAACAACGCTTTCTAGATTTAATAGCCACTGTCACTACATCAGTTCTGAGTCATCATAACCCATCATCATCAAACCACATACACAAACTACTCAATAAAGGAACAAACCTTTTAGGTATAATAACAGTTGGCATTTGGCTAATTGATACGAAGGTCAAGTAATACATGTCTTGTCACAACATGCATGGGACACACAAATTCAGCAATTCATGATAAAACTTAGAAGAATAAAGAAAAATATCAAATTGAATAAGTTAAGGTCAAAAGATGCTAATACTTTTCCATCTTTGGAATAAAGGTTCAATGATATATTACTTGCAATAGACAATAATCCACATAATGTATTGTTATATGATGACTTACTATATGCAGGCAATGTTCTTAAAAAGACAATGCATGATAAATATGTGGAAGCGGTTCAAAAATAAAAAAAATTCATGGTTTACAGAAGGAGACTCAACCACAAAAAAAATTTATGCTAAGATGTCTATGAGAAGTTATAAAAATAACGCTAAGTCCGTACTCAACAACAAAGGGTGAACTGGTTTATGACGCAGTGCAAATTCAAACTCAAGATATCAAGTACTGTACACATTTACTCAATGGAGATCAATTAGAGAATTAGTCTGTTGTAGATATTCAATGCAGAAAAGTAGTTAATGAATCAGGAAGCCACTACTTACGACAACCAATCTCTGCAATGAAATACACAAGGCAGTTTTCTCAATTAAAGATAAGAATCACTAGAGCTAGATGATCTATCCTCTAAATTTTAAAAAGTCAAATTGGCCACTACTTAAAGATGAGTTGACTCAAGCAGTAAACTATGTTTATTTTTCTACTGATATACCAGAGGGATTAAACTGTACCTTTTGAATTAGTCTCAAAGAAAAATAATCCGTCTGATATATATTAGATTACAGACCTATTGCCTGATGCAATGTGTTATACAACTATTATGAAAAGTCATATGCAACAAGATCAAAGGTTTTTTCCCTTTTTAATATTTGAAGCTCAATGTGCTTATGTTCCAAGGAGGAAAATTGCAGGCAATATTCTACTAGCTTATGAGACTATAAGAAATTTCAATAAGAAAGGTGTTAAGAAATTCTGCATTAAAGTGGATTTACAAAAGGCCTATGACAGAATAAACCACATGCTACACAAAATGTGTTTCGCTCATCAGCTTATTAGACTTATTCACAGATGCATCAATTCCCCCACCTTTTTAGTACTTGTAAATGGAATTCCACAGGGTCATATATCTTCAACTAAAGGGATTAAACAAGGCAGCCCCCTTTCCCCTTACCTCTTCTTAATTGGTATGGAATATTTATCCCTAAAATTTTAAGATGCATCAAGAAATAAAGATATTACTCCTATAAATGACATCCAACCACAAGTCTCTCATTTAGTATATGCTGATCGTGTTATGCTATTTTCCACAGCAGATATTATAAGTGCTCTACATATTAAATCTATTACTCAAAGCTTACAAAGGATGGACGGTCTATGCATGAATCCAATGAAGAAAAAGATTTATTTCAGTACAAGCTGCACTAACAAAAATGAGATACTGCACACCCTACAACTTCAAGAGTCATGTTTGCCAGCTAGATATTTGGGGGTGCCAACTTCTAGCAACTATTTACACTACTCAGATTGCACTAATCTTTTTCAAAGAGTTGTTGATAGGTTCGAAAATTGGGACAACAATAAGTTATCCATGGCAGGCATGGCGGAGCTAATTCACACAGTTATTACCCCAATGGTTTTGTATTGGTTGCTAGTTTATCATATGCCTACAGCTATTCTTTTAAAACTAGACAGTCTTTGTCCTGATTTTTTCTAGGCTAGAAAATATCACAAAATAGCATGGACTAAACTGTGCAAGCCTAAATCATAAGGTGGCTTTGGTTTGAAAAGCTTTCAAGACATTAGAACTACAGCATGTCTAAAGTTAATTTGGCAACTTCATTTTAAAGACAATATGTGGTCACAATAGATAAATAACAAGTAGCACAAACATGCTACTTTTTGGCAAATACAGTATAACAACATGCCAGGCACCATGAAGAATATGATTAAACAAAGAGTTGATAGCTTGAAATGCATCAAAAGGGTAATAGTCAATGGAAATAACACTCTGCTATGAACTGATCCATGAGTTAATAATAAAACCTTATGGATGTGCTGGGTTGGGACAGATATTTTCTTAATGATTATAGACATGTGCCAGTTTCTTTTATCATGCATGATGGGTAATGGAATGTATCAACCACATCATAAACAAGAGAGATAGCACAAACCATTCAATAGGTGAAGAACGCCACAAAAGGAAACAATGACTACTGGGAATGGTGTGGCTAACAAACTTTTTTTTTTTTAAAATACATGGCAACTGTGTAGAGAAACTTATGAGCAGTATGACTGGTGCCCAATTATATGGAATAAACAACAAAAAGATGTCATGTTGTGCATACAGGGTTACTTTAGGCAGGATTAACACTATAGATAAATTAGAAAACTGTGCAAAAGAATTTGTGATGCACAACGATCAACCAGAATCAATTCATCACATTTTCTTCAATTGCAATTACATCAAATATATTTGGACAATCATGAAGTTAAAATTAAATATGTATGCATGTAATAACTCCCTGAACATTGAAGACGAAGTTCACCTACTCAAAACCTGCTTTTGGGATGGGGACCAGATCAATCAACTTACAGGATGCTGCATCGTCACCACCTACCACATGTGGGATGAATGCAACAAACGCATTTTTCAGCACAAAAGTTTGAATAAGATTGAAAGAGCAAAGTTAATTCAACTACATATAACTTAGCTAATGAAGAAATCGAAGGCAAAAACACGTCAAACCACCAGAAACTTACAAATCTTGGAGAAATAGGGAGTCGAATTAAATGATGCGGGATGAATTTCTGGAAAATGTTGAAGCCAGCTGAATCTTATGCGGCGCCTTCGTTGAATAGGGTTTGGAGAAATAAGGGATTATGTGTTGGGCTTCGAATTTATGCTATGTGCTTATTTTTGTTGCACTCTGTTTTTTATACTTGGTATCGTGGCATGTAATAATGGACTAGATGGTGTCATGCTATATTTCCTTGATACTCAAAGTAGGGTTTTTTTAAGGAAACGAACCACTTAGGTTCTTTGCATCAATTAAAAAAACCAATTTTCACACACACTCACACTCATCCACACATATGTTTGCTGTATAAAAAAGACAATTTACCAACAACAAAAAGACTTCGGCGAGGTGTATGTAAATGACTTGTCGATGTGGCACTGACGTTGTAACGCGTGTCGATAAAAAGTAGACCATAAAATATATTCCGACGCCTTTATGACATCTTGCTTGGGGTTGTTACCGATGCCACAAAGATGCCATCTTCCGATGACTTTCCAACGTCTATTTTTCGACACCGCTGTGACGTCCTACGAATTTTTCAACGTTGTTTCAACAACTTTCCACGGCCCAAATGACACCCAACTAAATACTAAAATCGGATTTTTCGACATCTTTCAGACGCCCTGATGGCGTGTTTGTTGAAACACATTTGTAGCATTTCTGGTGCATTTCTAACCCAATCACACATTCAAATATATACAATATATATTCACCTCAACATAAATATTGATATCATGGATTCATATACCATACTATCACATACCACCAAACTCATATACCAAAACATATTACTCAACATAATAATATCATAAAATATTATCTGACGTTATAATATCCAAACAACACCATCACAATACAAGTCAAATATCCAAGAAATATCATTACAATACAAACAAAATATATGTACTATCATCCCAATATATACAAACTAAACATCAAAACAATAACAACGCATATTCTTTCGACTCCCATAAACCATGTCTGCCATCATCATCTTCACCATCACTAAAAATGTCCTCTTTTGGAAAACATCGCAAAAATGCATCTATAAGCAATTCATGCTTCTTCTCTAGCACTTAGATGTTTGACTTCAATCATTGGTTTTCTTTTTCTACATCATTAACTGCAAAAGCTCTATCTAATAATGATATCCTCATATTATCCAAATTTGTTTGTTGATAATGAGTGATTTAGCTTATAAACAATTTATTGAATTTTTTTATATAATTTATTGAAACAAAATTTATAATTTAACCTAATTTTATACAAATATAATTAATCGAGTAATTTAACTTATACAAACATACTCTTATTCAATTCATTCAAACAAATTTATTATTTAATTCAATTATACATACATTTATTTAATTTTTTAGTGATTTAACTTATATACTTTTTAATTTAATGCGTGATTTAAAAAAAATATAATTTAACTTGATTAAATTCTTGTATAATTTGCTAAAACAAAATTTATAATTTAACATAATTATGCGTGTATATTTATATAATTTATTAAGTGAACTAACTTATACATAATATAGTTAAGGGTATGCCCTAACAGCAATTTTGTAATTTATTATAAATTATTTAATTCTATAACAATTCGTAGTTAAAGTTTTTTTTCTTTCTGTTATATATTTGTTATAATGTGTTATAAATAGTTAAATGTTTAATTAAAATATATTTAACAGAAAATCCATAAATGATATGTTTGTGATAGTAGCTACAAATAGTTATAATCAAGAGTTTTGTATCACAATATAATAAACACATCATTTTAAATATTCTTAGTTAAGACGCATCGAGACTGGATATCGATGCATCTATTATGTCTAGAGTAATTAATGCTATCTAAATATTATGCGATGTATTACTCATGATTGTTGGGGTGATAGTTACTGGATAACTATGGAATCACTCATTCGATGTTTTCTTTTGGTTAATATAACTAAGATCAAACAGAAATATCAAGTGACTAATTTACACAATTCTTCGACTTTAAGATACTGTCAATCTTCAAAATGAAAGCTTAACTTTGATTATAGTCAAACCATGGCATGATGTCCATCGAATGACTATGGTAGGGTTGAGTGGAAGTATTGGAAGTGAAACATTAGTCAAGAGATGGTTCATCTCCTTAGTTATATGGGTTAGTATCACGGCTAACTGAAGTTAACTCAAAATCAAAATCTCTGGTCAGAGTAAGTCAACTAATAATAATTGTTATTATAGAACCAAGGATTTTGTTTGGACTATAGAGTTGAGTATGGGAAATATTAGAATTGTTACCATTATCAAATTCCATAAGTCCAAAGTAAATAGTTTTGATAATAAAAATTGGTGTAAATAATCGTCATTACCGGATAACGGATAACAAAGTAAAATTGGATATTGTCGAAATCAAATAAGCGATAAATTTGCCCAAAATATCACATCACCTGCTAAGCGATGTGTGAACGTTAATATTTGAATAGTTCGATATTAATCGCACCAGATTTACACCTGAAGAGTCACACAACCGAAACGTTGTATACTTGTTTGACCACATGATTTAATTAATTTATAATTATTATAACTTGATTAATATTTATGAAATATTAGTTTTAAAATGTTTATTCGATGTGTTTAATAATGTTAACAAATATGTTTATAATAGTTTTACTATATTAATCGATACGCGATATCAGTACACGTTTATACTGGATTTAAATGCTATAAACCATGTTCGGGCTTGAAGTGGGATTGTAGCCTATATGGGGCGTAGGAATTTCTTCCATGATATGATCATGGAATGGGCGGCCATGACTTGCCAATGGGGTGGGTTTTTGGAACCTCCACCCTTACTTTTATCTCTCTATCCTCTCATTTATAAAGCTACTTTTGGAGAATCATAAACCACATTCAAAGGTTACTTTTCGGAGCCTCCACCCTTACTGTTGCTAGCTGATAATAATCCCCCTTCTCGTCTAATATTTTTAAGCTCAATTCAAATAAAGTCAAAGCCATTCAATAGCCGTTGGTCAACAATTTGAAGCTAGCAACTTCAAGATTGGAATAGGATTTAAAGGAGCTCTTATCTACATTTCAACACTTATTCAACAGGTGCTCGTGAAGGTATGTTTAAGTTTTACGAATATAAATTAATGTTGTACAAATTTCATATCATATGATGTTTAGATCGATAGGTGACGAATCAAGTACATCGATATATCATCACATTTATGGTGGTTGTATAATTATGAGCTTATGTAATTTAAAAAATAATTTATTTACACAAAATAATCATACTCACAACATAAAAAATAATTTTGTAATTTAAAATAAATAATATTATTTCAATCATATAAGTTCCAAAAATATAAATATTCAATATTACATCATACAAATTATGTTTTAAAAACTTTTATAGTTAGTTTTATACTTGAAAGGCACTCGGCATTATATATATATATGTATGTATGTATGTATGTATGTATGTATGTATGTATGTATTATTTAAATATTATTTAAATCAAATTTTTTAGCACAAACACGTAATGAAATAACAAATATGAAAATTTCAAGAAAACGTAAGAAATAGGAAAGAAAAACACGTAATTTTATAGTCGTTCGGCGTATACTCTGTCCTACGTCCACTTAAACTTTGTTATTCGATTTCTATCGAGTTTTTACAAAGTTGTTCTTATAGATCGGTAATGATCCCTGAGATTATAGAAGAAGTATAAAAGTTTGTTAGAAGAGTAAAACGATCCCTGAAACAATGCCTCTCCTCCTTTATTTATAGCCGTGGGCCATCGAAAATTCCTCCACCACATTTGCACCCACATCCCCTACATCCAGAGAAGTTGTGCCGAGAAGATTGTGGCTGACTAAAATTTCAAGGATCGGTACTGATCCATGTGTAGGCATCGGTATCGATCTGTAACGACTTGCCTTTTGACCATCAAAAGTCGACGCTAATACTTCCACGGTATTTAGATTTAAGCATCTAAGTGCCAAAAAGACAGACTGTTGGGGTAAAAGAAAGAAAAGATAGAACAGAATCTCACATTGTGACGAGTAATATATAATATACAGTAGATCTATACAAACGAAAATTGTAATGCATACATTAATCAGGGTAAACTGACCCATAATCAGCTTGGAGAGTTATAACAATTTGTCTTTACAAATGCTGATAAATACAAAACAATAAATGCAATGGAAATCGAAGGTACATGAATACGTCTTGGAGACATTTAACTCATCTCCTGAAGCTCGAAATCATTCATAACTAAAGCTAGAAATATGCTCAGGTTGACTCGAGCATTATAGGAAAATAATGCCCGGATCATCTGGTAAACCACCATGAGAAACACAAATTATCTGGACCATAAATGTTATAAAACCTTTGTTTTTGGAAGGTATATCGTAAAACAATGTCACACATAAATACAGATGGGTTTTTACCGTATAATGACCAAAGCATTCTATAAGAAAATCCAGCAATATTATAATAATGTCTAGGATTTAAAATAAATGCACATGCTAGACTGGAACTATTAAAACTACATTAAAACAGCTAAATTTCTTTACAAATTCAAACTATCCCTCTATGCTTAAAGATAGGATCTAACAAATAAACATCATTTACAAATTCATTGTTTATTAGTTCTAATATAAATAAAATTCAAACAAAAAAATTAAATGTTGCAACATAGAAATAAAAATTTAAATTAACTGCACATGATTCCAACATAAAAACGTGGCTAAAAATTTTTTCAAATCATTTTCTTCTGAATGTGTTAATCATATATAAACTATAGAAGAACAATTCACATGCGAAGCGCATGTAATCATCATGCGCAAAGCGTGTATCGTAATGCTTGTATAACATAGCTAGAATGCTTGCATCTCATGTTCCAATATATTTTGGGAAAACTAACTTCGTAAGGCACGTATTAGAGAATGGTTTCCATGTAATGACAAGGCTATGAGGGTACTGCCTGTTAGAGTACACCTCTAGAAATATATACCGAAGGCCTCGCGTGGACCCCCTACAAATCAAAACTAACCCACCCCTTACAAGATAGTACCGAATATGTCATCACCTTGGTTGGCGGCCAACAGCAGTATCGAGTCACTAGCATACATAATCCATGAATAAATATCGATCAAGATCGGGTAATGGCCATACTCTACTGGTAGTGAACCACATAGCCCTAAAGCATATTCCTTGTTTTAGTCATTACTAGGTGCGATCTTGAGGCTACGTTTTACCTTTTATATAGCAATCCCGCTTGAAATGCTAATACTATCCTCCATGCAATAATGCAATGCCAGCATTTATCCATACAAGTTATTTAGGATATAAACAAACTGAAGGCACTACTTCTATTACATTCTCAGGATTAGTAACAAGTAACCCTTGTACTTCAAAGAACTTCGTCTTCAATCATCTTTAATATGTCTTCAATTCAAATGCTTGAGCCAGTTCGAAGTGGTTTTTGAATAATATATCTGATTTCGGTCTCCTTGAACTGATATACCGAATGAGTATGTATATCTTTAAGATGTCAATTATAGTGAACCACATGTGTAGGCCGACCTAATCATAGTCACCCATCATCACCGGCCCATCTACTCCAACTCTCCTTAGTTGAACCACCTTGACCGAATGACACGTGCCAATCCACTTTAACTTATTTTCCTTGACTGATCCACCAAGGCCGGTCCACATATACAGACCGATCCATACTTAAGCTATACCGATCTCTTATACTTCCAATCCTCTCTTAACTTGAGTCCTATCTAGGTTCAACCATAGGCTCTGCGACTATCGCCGTGTAGCCGCGCCAAAGTGTCGGGTAACATTTGCCTCCTAAAGTGTGTATCGTGAATCAACACGACGCGCTTTGAATTAGCGAGTAATCCCTATTTCCAAATGCTAGTTCGTTCAAAATGATTATTGATTGTCACTTTTTCATTGGCCTTTGACGAATCTCTATGTTGTTTAGACGAACAGTTCAATCTCGAAGAAAATTTTCAAAATCTTATTTTAACTTTTCAAAAGCCGAATGTACATAACCTTTCGAAGGTTAAATCCTGCTGGAATCCATAAACCAATGTTTCTCCACCGACTCGATAGCATTTGTCTCTTCATACAGTTTCATTTCCAGAATGTGTGTATATGTTCACGTACACACGTTCTATATGTGTGTATCAGCTTTCAAAACTGGCTAACATTTGGTAGTTGGTTATTTAACTGTCAGTTAAACAAATAATCAAATCAGAGATTTAATTTCATATGGAAACCAAGTATGGTTAAGCACATAAGCAACCACCAAGCCTCTTTAATTAGTCCTTTCATCAATTAAAATCTCTTTTCGAATATTCATATTAAAATACATTTTACAAAAGATAAATCCACAAACCCTCTCTACTCTATTCAATACTTGAAAATTATTGATACACTTATCAGAACTGTATAAGTATACTCACAAAACATTTTCACTTTCAGTAGTTAGAAAAAACTTTCCATATACTTATGCCAACAGTATAAGTATATTCACAAAATATTACATTTCCAATACTTAGAAATTGTATGCATATAATTATTCAAACGGTATAAGTATATTCACAAATCTTTAAGAAATAATTCATTTCAAAAACCATACTCAATTAGGTTAAAGCAAATGTCATTTAAAACATTGATAACATTAAACCGAAAGCACTTTTCTTTTGGTGTAAGTAAATGGATCGTATATAAATTAAACCGGATATATTTACCACCACCTCCCGATTTCAAACTTGTGCTATCCCTCGATTAACAATGTAATCGAACAAGTTAGCATACTATCCTTGCCTCGACATACATTCTTAACTCTTGGGATAGAGACAAGTTCCATACCTTAGAATTTTGTGTTGAGTATGAAAAGAATACTTTTCATACCACCATAATTTAATATGATTTTTATAGATATTAATTCTCATTTTCTTTTATAAAATTCCTTTTTATAAATCCTTTTTATTTTTACAAACTCCTTTTATAGATCTATAAATATAATTATAAAACTCCTTTTATAAATCTTTTTACAAAACTCCTTTTTTTTGTAAAGCTTCTATTTCAAGATAGGACTAAATACTATCAAGAAAATGATCGCTCCAACTATAAATCCATAAAGTTGGTTTATTGTTCCAATTTATCAAAGTGATAAAAACTTCCTTTTTTATAAAATATTACTTATAAAACTATTCTTTTATTACAATATTTGTAAATCTCTCTTCTATTTATAAAATACCATTTATAGCGCTACCTATTTTGTACAACATTATATAAAACATTTTACGAATATTTATTTAGAATATTTCTATTTCTTTTAAAAATAAAATCACTTTAATTTAGAAGATAAATTACCCTTTATTTTCCTTTGAAATAAATATCCATTATTATATTAACTTTCTATAAAAATAAATATTTCTTGAAATACTTTTAAAATATTTTCAAAAAGGTTGGAGTAAAATAGAGAAGTTCAAAAACCAGTTTTAAATAAATACCATAGAAAATTTCAATAGTCACATTTAAAAATAATTCTTCAAATCAACATGATTTTCAAATCAAAATAGCAAACCATAGTATTTCAGAATACTAAAATGAGGCACATAGCTACCACAACACTTAACCAATGCTATTACTACCTTTATCACTAGAAAGGTTCAACTTTTAATATATATTAATGTCACACCCAATATGGACAAATAACCAATTGTTGATATTTTATAATTCATATAACAGGTGAATAACTGAAATTAAACCAATAATTACGAGGAATCTAGATTACCCTACAAAATTCCCTGTATTTCATTTTATATGTCAATCATTTTTTATAGCGAAAATTCAACCACACCAAACAAAATCGCTAAATAATTCAAGCACAAAAGTGATAATTTTTATTTATTATATACCTTATACTATTCATCTAAAGGTGAGATAACTCACCAAAATTATAGTTGACGCTTAAGCGTTCCGCTTTGATCTAAAATCGAATAGCATTCATTTTTAGCTCAAAAATGCACTTGCTTCAAACTCTACGAAAACAATTCCAGTGCGTTGATATCACTTCTACAAGCGCAACACAAAAGACCGAGCCTCGATTAGACCTTGTATCAAGAAGTTATGCATTTTACAAGATTTTGGATTCTAAAATGTAATGAATTACATTTTAATTCACTAATTACCATAATCCACCTAATTCCCTTCTTTCCTAATCTCTAATCTACTCCTCATATATATGAAATGCACAAGTGCACAACCATGCATCACTCTCCCTTAGATCGATCAATGCTCCATGAAATCAACAACCGTCGAATGCATTGCACTCCACTTCGCAACCTCTTCACATCGCACCCACTCAATATGAAGCTCGATTATCCACCCTCCATCATAACTTATAGGTTCAAATTTCTGCCTAAAAATGTCGCATCTTGCCTCCCTTGATCCCACTCCAATATATATCCACCATCATTTCTCCTCGACATGAGAAAAACAACGCGCACTTCGCCGAAATCTCTTCACCCGTTACTCCTCCAATCCCTAACCCTAGTTCCACTTTCAACATGTGGACCACCCTCAAGTCATACCGCACATAACCAAACCAACATAGATTTGAAGCTTTCGATAACACAATTCAACAAATCAAGTTTTAGAATTTATCGTTGAATAATTTATTTGATTTTTAATTTTAAATGGAACAACCATTTTTTTCTTTTCATTGCAAGATGAAAATAAAAGAGAGAGGGAAAAAGAAAAGTAAAAGACAAGAGTGAGAAAAGTCAAGTGAAGTGTTTAGTTAAAAAATGGATTTTCGTTATGTCGACACATATAATTTCTTTTGTGTACGAATCACGAACGATAAAAAAATACGATTGCACATAAAACTATGACACGGTCTCAAAACTACAATAAAATACACTGTTTATCATATTCTATGAAATTTAAAAAATACCAACGTTTGCGGAAAAATATGTCAAACAATAATTTAAATATTTTTCAAATTAAAAAATATAGAAAAATCCTATAAATAAAAATAAAAATACATCACTAAAACTTGAGTCATTTTGTTAACGTTAATTTTTCTTATTATTTATTAAATTTGAATCAAAATTTCAATATTTAAATGAATTAAATATTCTCATTTGAAACGTTAAAAATTTCGAGTCGTTAAATTCTTCCTCCTTAAAAGAATTTCTTCCTCGAAATTCCCAAAGGGAGAAAATTATCTTTATGCACTTTGACTTAAACTCTTATGTTAGGAAAAATTTCGGCAGTGCTTCCTTTATACGACTAGTTTGGAAAAATTACAACTCGTCACAACTGGCCTAAATCGACAAAGTAAGCAAAAGCCTAAAAGTGGCCTCCCATATTTGGGGCATAAAATTATCAACAATGGTATATACTTAGGATATATCTTAAAGAAGGTTTATGACACATAGCAAACACACTATTAAGCAATAAACACATACCAATTTATCAATCAATCAAACCCCACTCATGAAAAAAAAAACCAACTAACAAACCATTGCTTCCATGAACCTATATCTTACTTACATAATCCAAAAGAGACTTAAACATGACAAATGAAACAAGATAATATATTAAATCCCATACAATATACATATCTACTCCATTTGCAATATCAAATTCGATTACTTGCTCGAATGCACGAACTTCTTTTCCAAACTAGTATCGCTCATCCAACTTCCTAGTGCGGATTCCAATCAGGTTCCTTGATTAGAAACGGCCGTTCTCCTTGCGTAGCCATATACTATGAAAAAACTTCAGAATCTTATCAAAAATCCATATCAAGTGTTCGCCATCAAGAATAGAGTAAAACAATCCTTATTCAGGTTGATGTAAATCATCTCAAAATTATGTGCTCGAATCCGGATCAAGAACATTTATACAAATAATATGATCTACGTACAACTTACATACTTATTCCATTGGTTTCTTACCTATACAAATTACCTTTCATTTTAAATCACATTCATTTTTACTTATAGTATATTTTCTATTTGCGTCAAAATTGGTCACAAACCCCAAATGTCGTGAAAGCACCAATGTATGAACACAAATCAGCAATATATAATCACATATCACGGATCTAGGTAATGTAGGGAATAAAAAATGAAGAATAACAAACTTAAAACGGAAATAAATAGACATAGACATGAGGTTTATAGTGGTTCGGCTATCTCCGGCCTACGTCCACTTCAAATGATAACCTTTTATTGACTTTCTTCGCCGGTTATAGTGGATTACAACAATAATTTTCGAGTACAACAGTGAAGCTTGAATAGAATGGTGATTCCGGTAGAATCTGGATGTCGTAGAATCAAAAGTTCCTTTTTGTAGGCTCTGGGATGCTATTTATAGGCGTAGGCTACAATATCTCGTTCAGATCTCGGGAGACCTCTTTTGGCAGGTGTGCAGGCCCACGCGATCGACCCCATGCGATTTCGACTCGATCCGTGATCGGTACAAACGAGATTCGTATCAATCCAAATCTTGCCCAGTTGAGCCAAGATCGATCACAAACATTCTTGAGGTTGTACGCAAGCTCCTGTGAATATTTGGTGGCATTTGGACTTGTGGATTACGAGATATGATCGATATGAATTGTAGTTTTTGTGAAGGCTGAAGCGTTCGCCTCCATCTCTTCATATTAACTGCATCGATGACGTGGCTCGGAAGTCTAAGGTCAGATCCACTTTTGATGCCGAGTTGGCCGCTTCTTCATCCAAACACGTCTCCTTCATATCGATCGGATGCTATGCTCTTCGTATCCATCCATCAACGTCTCTTCATATCGATCGACCATTCCTCTGTTCATATCGATTCCTCTACACTTGTCCTCTTTGTGTTGCCTTATTCGTATCCACATAATCGATGTGTGCTGCCTTTCCAACCCCGGTCGATATGAAATCATCAATGCCATTTCAACCCCAATCGATGCGAAGTCATCGATGCTATTTCAACCCTGTGTCCATCCCTTGCGCCTATCCATTCAATCCGAGTCATATTCACCGAGTCGAACCACAACCGACACGAAGTCATCGATGCCATTTCAACTCCTCCTTGATCGATACGAGCGACGTGTTCGTATCCTTGCCTATCGATACGAACGACTAGTTCGTATCCATGCCAATCGATACGAACGACTTGTTCGTGTCCATGCCGATCGATACGAACTCATCTCGATTCGAATGAAAACATCCTTGAGCACGTATCCATCAATTACCTTGAGCAAATGAACTCTGTTTTGTTAGTCCTTGAGATGATGGTTTTGATGACAACAACCTTAGAATAGGATTATAAAATATAAATACTAACATTATAGTTTAGAAATATATGTATATGCAGGATCTAACCATGCAGGTACCAAGAATGAAGACCGTACAGTATAGAGATTCAAGATATCAAGATTGAAGACTCATGAGTATCAAGAATATCAAGATTATAAAGAGTTCAAGATTTCAAGAATAAGTAATTTAATTAGGAATTTTGTTAAAACTCCTAGAAAAGCACTGGCGTCTTAAAGAATGGAATCCACTTTGAGCTCGTTAAAGGGATGGAACCCTAAGTAGGATGGAACCTATGAAAAATCTAGTGGAACATCGTTTTGTATCCGCTAACTTTTATTCAAAACGATTTTACAAAATTATATCTTGTTTTCAAAATGTTTTCAAAACCTTCCTTTTAAAAGAATCAAAAACGACTATCCTGATTTTAAATACTTTTAGCCTCAAAATAATCTTTAATTTCAAAATCAAATTATCCTTAGTTTTAAATTATCTTTAATAATAATATATTTTACTTTTAATATATATATATATACTTAGATTTAAATATAAAATTATAGTAAAACTTTATATATTCCAAAATATTATTCTCTATATTTATTAATGTATTTTTTTTTTGAAAATGGGTAAACCGCCTCATTAAAAACCTTACTAGTTATCAACGTGATATCTGGTAAGGAAAAAAGAGTGCGATGCTTTATTAATATCTGAATATAATATTTTACAGATTAGCAACTGAGTCACAACAATTACAAGTATCAAACCCAAACATGAAATGATTAAGAAAATAATACAATGACTGAACTGCATTTCGCAACTCCAAGATTAGCCAAACCGAAATTAACCGTTATCCACTAAATCAATACCCCATCTCTCTAAAATTTCCTCATTTTCTTTAGATCTTTTAGTCTTCTTCTTGCATTTCAACATCTGATATTTAATATCAATCTCCACGTAGTTCCATCGTTGAATCTTATCAGTCTCTCTACCTTCATGAATTCTGGCGTTTCTTTCTCTCCAAATGTGGAAAATAATCGTGACAAAACTACAAAAGGCGAGTTCTTTGATTTGGTTATCTGTTTTGAACAAGTCATACAAATCAATCGCTTCCTCTTCTACCAGCATCGAACTATTCGATTCATCCCAAGCTTCAATTTACTGCGAGTCCAGAGATATGCCGAGTATGGACATTGGAAAAACAGGTGGTTTCTATTTTCTGGTTCGCAATTGCATAGCATACATATAGGATCTACTGAGTAACCCCATTCTATCTGCTTGTCCTTGGTAGGAATTCTGTTAAGAATAAATTTATATGTGCATAAACTCATTTTAGGGCTGTTACAATGGTTCCATATAATTTTAGACCAATTTATAGGTTGATAATGTATTCTGGAACTGTCCCAAGATGAGTAGAAATTGAAACCATTTGGTTTGTTGTTCCAACTCCAGTAATCAGATTCTTGTATATTAGACAATTTTACTTCCCTGATTTGGTTAACTTGTCTGGTAATGTGTAAGATTTGTGGTCTTAAGGTGTTGTTCTGTATTATGCTGCTGACCTTCATATTATCCCCACCATTTAAACCAAGTACATCCCACCCAAGGATATTGACTAATATTTCATTGTTGATCCATGGGTCGTGCCATAACAGTGTGTCTTGACCATCTACTATGCTCCTTTGAATATGTTGTAGCCCCATCTGCCTATGTTTAAGAATAGATTTCTAGGTGCATGAACTATTGTTGTCAATTTCCATAGTCCAGAAGTGTTTTTCTTTGCAATATCTATTTCTCATCCATTTAGCCCATAAGTTGTTGTTAACATAATGCCATAGTATTTTAAGAGCAGTAGTGGTTCTGATATCCTTAAAATTTCTCAAGTCCACCCCTCCTTCTCTTTTCGGTCTGCAGAGGATGTCCCATGCAATTTTATGTGTTTTGCCACTCCATATAAAATTTGCACATATCTTATTAATTTTATTTATAGTGGCAATAGGCAGTTGGTAAGTCATCATCCAATATAGCACCATAGGTGTGATAACAGAGTGAATAAGTTCAATCTTACCTGCCACAGATAAAAGTTTGCAGTCCCATCCATTCATTCTGGTTTGTATCCTGTCTAAAAGATTTCCACAATCATTGTAGTGAACCTTATTATATGTTAAGGGAACTCCCAAATATTTGATAGGCAGGATTCCATCTTTCATGTCCAGAATGTTGAGTAGAAAATTTCTATTGGTCTCCCCTCTGCTAAAATAAGCTTTTGATTTCAAATTGTTTATATTAAGTCCTGTCAAATCTTTAAGCATCCGCATAATGTCTTTGATGACTTTAGCATGTATAAGTTTAGCTTTAGAAAATATCATTAGGTCATCAGCATATAAGAGGTGAGTGACACAAGGGTCTTGATTAAAGATTGGTTGAAAATTGCCTGCCTTGTGTTCTTTATACATCATCAAAGAAAAAAATTCCATAGCTATGCAGAAAAGATAAGGGGATAGGGGATCCCCTTGTCTCAACCCTCTGTTGCTGTGAATAAATCCTTTTGGCCTTCCATTAATTATAATAGAGTAGGTAGCAGTTGAGATACATTTTCTTATCAGTTTAATCAAGTTGTGAGGAAAACCCATCATGTTCAGCATGTGATAAATAAATTCCCTGTTAATCATGTCATAAGCCTTTTGAAGGTCAATCTTGATACACATTCTATCACTTCCTCTTCTATTGAATTGTCTTATTTGTTCATGTGCGAGCAGGACATTTTCAGCAATGTATCTTCCTGGAATGAAGGCAGATTGATTCTCTGATATAAGAAGAGGTAAGAAAGGCTTTATTCTATTACAGATAATTTTGGAAATGATTTTGTATAAGACATTGCAACATGCAATAGGTCTATAATCAGACATACTGGTTGGCTGTTTGATTTTAGGAACTAGAGTAATAAAATGGTTTAGCCCTTTTTCAATTCTACCAGTATAAAAAAATTCTTGTATTAAATCCAGCATGTCATATTTCAACTCATTCCAGTGGATTTTATAAAATTTTGATGTGAAACCATCAGGACCAGGGCTCTTATCATCAGCAATTGAGAAAACAGCGTTTTGGACTTCCTCGATTGTGATATTAGAGGTAAGTTTATTTCTGCCCCTATCATTTATTTTACTCATGCATTGAATATCCGCGAAATTACTAGGAAGTGATTGTGTAGAGTGAAAAATGGAAGTATAAAAACTTATTGCCTCAGATTCAATTTTTTCAACATCTTGTAGGATTTCCCCATTACTCATAATTATCTGGTTCCAGTTGTTGATATATTTTCTTTGTGACATCTTAGCATGAAAGAATTTTGTGCACGAGTCTGCTTCTGTCAACCAATCAATTTTTGCTTTCTGTTTTAATTTTAAAAATTCTGCCTCACTTTGGAATTTCCAGTTATTATAAGCATTTCTGAGTTTATCGAATAAAAATGTGTCTGTAGGGTTTGCATCGCAATCTTTGAGGCATTTCTGATATTCTTCTTCATGAAATTTTAGAAGGTTACCCTTTATGCAATTCTTGAGATTCCAATCTTTCAGCTTGGATTTACATTCTTTGATGAATTCTACGAATTTGTGCATTTTTGAAGCGAGGGAATTATTTGACTGGTAGATATCTAAAGCATTTTGAAAGCAGTTCATATATCCTTCTCTCAAATGCCATGAGTTCACGTATCTAAATGGAGTGTTTTTGTGATTTATGACCTCTTTATTGAAGCTTATAAAAGTTGGGATGTGGTCACCGATAGCATTTGAGATCCCAAATGATGTGATCCCTGGGTTAGACCCCATTAATAAGTGATTGCATAACACTTTATCAATTTTTGAGGCTACCCCTTTCTTCCTCCAAGTGTATTTAAAACCTATGATAGGTAGTTCCAGCAGTCCCACTCTAATAATGCAATTGTTAAAACCAGCCATCTGATTGTAAGGAACAGTTGAACCACCCTTTTTGTCAGATGGAGATAAAATATTGTTGAAATCCCCTAGGATGATCCACGGGGAATTCACAGCTCCTGATTCATCAATTAAGTCTTGCCATAGTTTGTTTCTGTCTTTAATAAAATTGCTAGCATAAACAAATGATATTCTACATATAAAGCCACCCGTATTTTCTGCTAGAAGAGAGATATGTTGACATGATTTTTTCTCAATTTGAAACTTCCAAATGTTTGAATCCCAGACAATTAAAATACGACCTTTGCTTCCACAGTCATTGTTATCTATCATTTTCCAGTTTCTTTGCAAATTATGCCCCAGTTTCTCAATATGTGAACTACTTAATTTATTTTCTAGTAAGCCAGCCATGATGGCTTATATTTTGTTAGGAATTTAAACACTTCAAATTGTTTATTTTTAGCATTTAAACCCCTAACATTCCAAGAAACAATGTTCATTATTTAGACTTACTTTGGCTCCTTGTGTTTGCTTTGGGAGGAGCAATGGTTGTTTTTGCTTTTCTACTTTTAACCTTTTGCATTTCAGCAATTTCAATTTCTTCATAAAAAATTTTGTTTTTGTCCACACAGTTCGAGACATCTTCCAGTTTTTCTGGTTGGCAGACCTCGTTTTCTTCTCTTGCAAGATTTCTTATGAGTTCCTCTCCTTCAGATTCGCTCAAGTCTTCTACCAGACCTTCTGTGGTTCGATCATCTATTTGCACCTTTTCTGCAGGTGTAATGTCTGTTCTATCATGGATCATGGCGTTGGAATCCTTTAACACTGGTGAATCTGTACTCTTCTCTCTCGAGTTTAAAGAAATTTCCTTCACTAAATTCTTTTCAATTGTTATTTCAACTGCAGGCATCTCACAGAGGGAAGAGGCAGGCAATTCCTTGTTACAATTATTTTCTATATTTTCAACATGCTCTATAAAGTTCTGATTTTGTAATGTGGGGTTTGCTAACCCATCAATTGTAATTTCCTCGTCTACATTTATTATTTCATCATTAGACTCATGATTAGTACTTCTTACTATTTGTACTGCATTTACATTTCCTAATGTCTGTTCTGAGTTGTTGCATAGTTCAGTCTGTCCAGATAAAGAAATGTTAGTGACATTATCTTTATCTTTTGATATCCACCGTTCTTTATTTTTAATCTTGCACTGTTGGTTGGTATGACCGAACACTTTACATTCTTTGCAACTGTGGGGTTTGTATAGATATTCTACTTTAATTTTAAGTTCCTCCCCAGTATACAAAACTGTTGTTACTTCATTGGGAAACTCGTCGCTTGCTTGCATTTCAACCAATATTTTTGCAAAAGCAATTCTAGATTCATCTGCAGTAATTTTGTCCATTTTAATTGGTTTTCCCAGCACACTTGCAATGGCACTCAATGCTTCTTTGTCCCGGAGTTCAAGTTCGAGATTAGAAAGTTTTATCCATATAGGTAAAGTTGTTAAAAGTTCTTTTCTAAATCTAGTTCCCTTCACCCATTTTTTCAGAATAATAACTTTATTATCAAACAAGTAGGGTCCTCCTTTCAGCACATTGTCGCAATCCAGTTTGTTATCAAATCGTATTATGAAAAATCCGTTCTCTCTTGGTACACCCTCCAGATTCAGGTACACCTTTGGCTCTTTTACATTTCAAATCGATTCATAATTGATATCAAAATATCATATTCACTTCAGAAAAATCAAATACATTTCAAATATCATCGTATCTATTCAAATGTAAGATTTCGTTTCAAAATCAATTTTCGCATCAATATCTCATTTCGATTTCAAAATCATTTCGAATTTTAATTTAGGTTGCAACTTCATTTAAACCAATTCGTATTTACATTTAAGATTTAAACATAAACATTTCACCTTATTGACCTATTTAAAATTTTAGGAAATAGTTTTAAGTAGTTTAAAAATAGTTTAAATAATTAAAATAGTTAAAAATACTTAAAATCTTTAAAATGGATTTAAAGTAGATAAATTAGTTTAAAATAATTTAAATTGGGTTAAGTAGATTAAAAATAGATTAAAATAGTTTAAGTATTCAAAATGGTTTATATAACAGAGTAAATTGGAAAACAAAATAAAACAGCTTCAAAACCAATCCATTTCAATTATAACTTCCCAATTCAAATCAATTTCAATTTCCATTTTACCGATTCAATTTCGATTTTGATTCAAATCAATGTCAACTTTGACTTCAAATTAATTTGATTTTACATTCACCTTCAACTTATTCAATTTCAATGTATATCGATTTTTAGCTTGATTTTTCAAAATATCAATTTTTAACACTTAACAAAATTATCCTTCAATATTCAAATTTAAATCCCAATTACAAATATGATTCAATTTCAAGCTCAATTTCAAAAATCATTTTATATCGCTTTTACTTAGTAATATTCAAAGCTCGAATTAAGGTTCAATCTTTTAAAACGAATAAATTTTCGAAATTCAATCATATCCCGATTTTAATCTCAAAGTCTCAACTTAAATTATTTAACAGTTTCCTTTAACCAAAATTTATTTCAACATTCCAAACTCAATTTTCGATAAATTTGATTTCTATAAATTGATTTCTATTTATAACTTTTAAATCAAAGCATTTAAATAAATTTCAAATCGACGATCTTAAAAATTATTAATTTAGCCAATTCGGTGTCCGTATATAATTTTCTATCCTATGGCCAAGTGATTAGTTATTTCAATTAAATGTCAGGGATGAATATATATCACTTAAATCAAATCACAGTGTCATATGTATGCATAACAGGGTATATATAAGCAAATAAACATCCAAACATTTAAATATCAACCAATAACATCCATCGAAATACATCATCCAATAAACAATACAATTCATGGCAATTTCATAGTTATCAATGTCAGGTAATTTAATCGAAATTAAATTTTAATTTCAATTTAACTGTCAATTTAAATTTTCAACGGTTGATTCAAATAACAATCTATATGACAATTAAATTTTATCAAACAACGATAAATAAAATTCATATCACTTCATAATATTAAACTTAACTAGCATAAAGATATTTAGTACATTGTGAGCGTTATAAAACACTCACCTTGATTTCAATGAAGTTCCAACGTTTTATTTCGAATAAAATTAAACGAGCGTTTAATTTTACCCGAAATTTTCTATAGCTCCAAATGACTTCAATCCAATTGCATCGCGTAGTATTCGACAAAATGATTGCAACGCAATTCATTTCGTGCAATTCCGACCTCGTATGACAAAGTTATGATAGTTTAAAGTTTATTCGAATTATAAAATAATTAAATTTACAATTTTCCAACCCTAATACCATCAGGGCCGCACATTTCGAAATTTTCAGATCAGGGCTGTTGATTTCCATCTTCCTCCATCACGCAAATGTCCAGGCCGCGTTCGAGAAAACGAACCCAAGTGCCGCCATTCTTCCTTCAATTAACACGACCCCCACGACGCAGTTGAAGATGATCAGAGACCATCGTTCTGCAGCCCATCACCACGCCTACCTACGCCTGCAACAGCTCCAAGCTCGGCTCAGCGTCTCGCCTCGAAAAACGTGCCGACCGTGGCACCTTCCAGCTCCATTTCCCGTCGATCCACCTCTTTGTTTTCGATCGTGACCGTTGAAGTGATAGTACTCGTTGCCCTCTACGTAATTGCAGTTGAAAACTTTTTGAAATTGCGAACGGATTCAAAGAATTTAAGGGGAGAAGACGATAAATTTTCGGCCTTTGAATCTGTAGGAGGCGGCCGGCCATTTTTTTAGGGTTAGGGTTTTATATAAAAAAAAAGAACTAATGAAGCGCCTTTATAGAAAAACGACGAACTCTATTCATTCCGGATTTTTCGAACTCAGATTTATGCGCGCTGACCGGCGTTTCTAGGGTTTACCCCGCGTTCCGAACACAATGGAATAGGTTTCAGAAGCTAATTCGATCGTCTGCGCGAGTTACGGAAATAAACGATCAAATTTAAATTAAACCGATTAAACGAATTTCTATGCGTTTTGGCTTGCCCCGGACAAACGGTAAATCCGATTGACACGAAATTTGAAATCTTACAATAATATCACGTTACGGATCCGATGAAACTAGTTTCGTCGAAATCCAAGACTGTTTGAAAAATGACTATTTTAACTCGCCAAATTAGTATTAAAACCATTTCGATGCGTTTCGAGCTCCCACGGTCAAACGACAACTCCGATTGCTATGAAAATTGAAATCCGATAATAACAAATTATTACGGATCCAATGGAACTAGTTTCGTCCAATTCTGAGACTGTTCGAAAATTGGCTATTTTTCAGTCGATAATTAAATATTAAAATATTCAATTTTCACAAATTTACTTTTAATTCAATTTTAAAAGTTCTACAACATCATTCTTACTTTAATATGATAAAATAAAATTGTACAAATCATTTTTAATCATATTAAACCTATTATTCAATTATCCAATAATTTCCAATTTTAAAATCTTATTAACTCTATTATAATCCCAATATAACTTATATTCACTTTGGAAACCAATCTGAATCATATTAAACCAAATTTCAATTTATCCACTCTATTTTCATATATTAAATTTCAATATCAAATTGATCATATTAAATTCAGAGTTTAATTATTCAAACATCTGTAATATTAAATTTAAACAATTTGATTATTCTTAAATCACTATCTTTTGAGATATTCAAAACGAACTTAAAAATTTAACCTTTGAAATGAATTAAAATTATAGAACAACTATTTCCATTATACGGTTATTTAATTCCCATTATTAAATTATTCAATAATTTCCAAATATTTAATTTAAATAATTTCGATTATCCAATAATTCATTATCTTTTTAAATATTAAAATTGAACTTATAAGAATCAACTTTTAAAACCAATTCACAATTTATAACACTATTTTTATTTTACAGTTATTCAATTATTCAATATTTGATTTTAAATAGATTTTACTTATCAATCAATTACTCTATTATACCCAATGAATTTCAACATTTATTATCCTATTCAACTATTGATTTCAAAGGCATTCACTAAGTAGCATTCATTTTTCATTACTTGGATAATTATTGTTGCAATTCATTCCAGTTATTATTATTCCAAACGAATTACAAAATTGTTTCTAACATTAAATCACGAAATCTCTTAAATTAGCTATTTTAATTATCGAAAATTTACGGGTCGTTACAAAAATAGAATCTAGCTGAAATGCTTGCATCTCACGTTTCAGCAATAGTTGGGCACAATCAAAGCCGTATGGACGCGTAGGGAAAATGGATTTTCAAATAATGACTAGGTACTGAGGCACCACCTGTCACGGTACCTGGTGTAGATCAGCGTACCGAGGATCACTCCCGACCCCCTGCAACACAAGACCCAGATTACCCCTTACTGGATAGTCCCGAGTAAGATCAACCCACGGTTGGGATGAGCAACCGCACCACTAAGCCGAAATAAAAGGGACATCTAGACAGGGATGACCTCACCGGAAATGGGTATTACCCACCAAACCTTGCTGCATAACCCCTGATTTTCAGTCATTCCCGGTTGATGAGGCTTGAGGCTAAACGTTACCTCTTAGATCGGTTTCACTTAGAATGCCCATTGTCCACCTGACGATGTTCCGTAAGCATTCATCCATATAAGTCCGTCCCGGGTTCGAACGGAACCGAAGGCACTACTCCTACTACATCCATTTTGGAATTATCCTTAGGATTAGTAGCGACTAGCCCATGCACTTCATTGCTCCATCTTCGAATCCAAACTCGTTTTTACACGAAAACGTACAAACCAGATCGTAGTGGTTTTCGAGAAATAAATCCCGATCCCGGTCTCTTTAAAACGATCGACGCATTGGCTAATATTGATAGTCGGTTATTTAACTATCAATTAACATTCACAAACATCCATCACAAATAAATAATTTCCCAAATTTATTTATTTATCTCAGTCTATCTTCGCATAATATATTTCCACTTTTCAAACCTTTTTGAAAACAGTTTCAAACTATCTTCCCTTTTACAGAATAAATTTCCCAAATAGTTTCTATTTCCACTGGAATCACCAAGCACAAAAACTTCGATTTTAGAACAATTTAAAAACACTTTACTATAAAAAATATACTTTAAAATATTTAAATTAAAAACTACTTTAATACTTTATTAAAATATATATACTTTAAGAATATTTAAATTGAAGCTACTTTATAGAATATAAAACTAAATTTCTCTTTTTTAAAAAAAATACCAAGTCGCCTTAAATAATTACTACTATAAATAGATTTGAAAAAGACTTACTTTAAAATTTAAACATTTAGAAATAATCAATTTCTAAAACATGGTTCTTTTTTAAAACAACATAACTTATATTTAAAAATTTACGTTGAAAATGTACTTGGCTATCCAGGGAAATATACTTCTCTTCACATCCTTTAAAAATAAATCTCTATTTATTTTTAAACAAATTTTCCATTTCCTTTAATAAATTCCCATCTTGAATTTATTCTTCCCAAATATCCATTGATATATTTTACTTTCTTTTATAAACCCAGTTTATAAATTCCCAAAGTCTCATTTCTCTTTTAATAATCTCCGTTTTACACAATTAAATCAATCACCAAATTGATTTCCAATTTACTTCGTTTGGAAATAAATTCCTTCTTTATCTATTTCAATAAATTTAAACTTGGATTTTAAAATAAATTCTTTATTCCTTTAAATAACGTCACTTAAGGTTTAAAATTCATTATTTCTCTGTTTATTCAAAATCCCCTTTCCATACTCGAAATTTATTTATTAGAAATTTAAAATCACTTTTATTCTTTTTCAATTCATTCTTAAATTCATTAAAATTTTCTATAATTATTTCGCTTACAAATTCACTTCTTTTATTTTCTTTCCAAAATCCAATTTATATATTTTTGGTAACTCATTATACCCAAATATATTCAATCAAACCATAGCATTCAATATTCAAATATAATTTATCATAGAATATCAAATAATCGCAACAGAGAATATTAAATAATTTAAATAAATGATGAGGAATCCAGTTGGATCCCTCCAACCTGTTTTCCTTGCATCTATAAATATTAGCACAACATAAAATACCAATTCCACTTCGAGGTGGAATATCGCGGTATATGGGATTAAATATAATATCATCCGCTATTATGCGGTGCATAGGGTCTCATCCGCTATATAATGCGGGAAATCAACCATTCCGAGATATACTATATACTACAACATATAATATAACACAACAAATCCAATCAATCAATCAATCAATTATTTAAATTTAACCATTTAAATTAAAATTAAAATTCAGCTGAGTGAGATTAACTCACCTTTGCATTTCTTTGCAGTCCACTTCAATTTCGTCTTGGTTTCCTGACTTTTGACCTTGTATAAACAATTATATGGTTTTATTAATATTCGAACTAATCGAACAATTATTTACCGTTTTAAATAAATTTAGTTAACCGATAATTTAAATTAAACTAATTGTAATTGTCTTTTTCATTTTGAGACTACCTATATATTTTTATAAAAACAAAATTATAGATTTCAAAGATCTAGCTTTTACATAAATCCCATCCTATATATATAGACACACACACACACACACACACTCTTTTAAAATAATATATAGATTCCAAAAATCCAATTTTATATTATTATTTTTCAAAACAGTATAAATCTTTACTATATAATATTTTGGTTTAACATGATTATATTAACAGTATATAACCTCATTTTAATAGTAATAACTTCAATTTATTTGTTCTTTTCCCTAGAAAATTCATGTTTTAGACTATATCTATTTCTCTGACTAAAAAGAATTTCCTGCTTTAAACCTTATATATTTTCCAATTTGTAAATAAATAAATAAAAACTAATAACTTAGAATTACCTTTTAGATTACCCTTATCAGCCTCGACCATGCCCAGGCAATGTTCCACACTTCCTGCGCATTCTCTTTCCCTTCCACTGTCGCTCCTCGCGAACGACGCGATTATAACGAGGCCAAACCCTCCACATCCTCACTAACTCGATCAATGACAAGAAGCGCGACTCGAAACCCATCAATCGCACGCCTTCCCCTCCTCCAGTTAACCATCCCCGAGACGAGCCCAAACCTCACTGCCCCCATCACGACGTCGACCTCCGATTGCCAACGACAACCCTCCAGAAATCGCGAGCCTCGAATCGCACGGCCTCGAAAACAATCATTTCTCGTATCGCGACTTCCAGTCTCGACGCTGTCCCCTACGCCAGCGCGCGCGAGCTTCAGAAGCTCAATCTCTGCAGGCAAGTCGTGGAGATGAACACGTTCCTAGATCTGGTTATTCGAATTTGAGGAGGAGGATTTGGTGTCGGCCATTAATTTATTTTCTTTTCTGAATGATTTCAATTTCGATTTAAAATGAAATGAAGAGGAGAGGATTGTATGAGATATTAAAACGAAATCGAGGGGAGACAAGAGGAGACATTAACGTGCTTGAATAAACAAACTACAATGCTTTTGAGGTGAAAGAAAAACGATGATGTGAAATTATTTCAACTGGTTGACCAGAATATAAATATATATTGCTTTAAATTCAAATTTGAATACAAATTGTCTCGACTTACGTAGCCTAAAATCACGAACTCCTATCGAGGCGTGCCGCTAGGCGTTTATAACGTTATACCACTATTCCGAACGCAATAGAGAAGGTTTGGAGTCCAAATTCGATCGTATGGAGAAGATAACTTTTTGAACCCAGTTATTATGTTAAATTTTCGATATAAATTTCAGCGCGTTTATATATCGTACGCTCACACGACAACTCAGATCACTACGAAATTTGAATTCTGATAATAATAAAATATTATGGATCCAATGGAACTGGTTTCATCGAAATCTGAGACTGTGCCACGGTAGGCTATTTTTAAATTCAATTTAAACGATAAATTTTTTAAGCCGAACGAATCACTCCCAATTTCAATTTGAAAGCTCTTATTGTCCTC
Source organism: Allium cepa (assembly GCA_030765085.1). NCBI lineage: Eukaryota > Viridiplantae > Streptophyta > Magnoliopsida > Asparagales > Amaryllidaceae > Allium > Allium cepa. The sequence goes on from CM060943.1 coordinate 252,937,234, forward strand.
AGAATCATCAATATAAAATTTACAAGCCTCCAAATTATTTTTAACAAGGTTAAAACTGAAGATTCAACGTTTTATCCAACTTCAACTTATTTAATTTAATAATTAAATTACGGAATAAATGGTGATATTTAAATTCAAGTTAAAAAAAATTAACTTTTAAATATTAAAATCAATTAAATGTTCTGATTTTAAATGCTCGAAAATTCCGGGTCGTCACATTCCTCCCCCTTTAAAAGAATTTCGTCCCAGAAATTACTAGTTAGGAAGAATGGTCCAATGTCCGTTTACCTTTTTCCCAAAACCAAACAGTTTCTAACAACTTCTCAAAACAATCTTTTTATTAAGAACACCTTACCACTGTTCCTAACTTTCCAAACTTCTCCCATTAGGTTCCCACCAACATCATATACCCAACCATTCAATTTAAATTTTAAACCAAATTTTAAATTTTCAAAATTTCTCAAAAAAATTCTAACTCCCTAAATTTCCGAAAAATTTCGCCAGCGTCTCCTTTGCGTGGCTAACTTGGTACAACTACAAAATGCCTCTACGGGCCACTGGATTTCAAAAAAAACAAAAGCCAAGTGGCTAGATCAAAAACCCTATCAAATTTCATACAGAAATTTAAGCACATACCTTTTTGTCGAGCAATTCAAATTTATCTTCTGAAATCAAAACCAAATTTTATTTTCCTTTATAATACCTGCATATCCTACTTAGTAATAATATCCAATCACAACATTCAAAACATTTTATTGACTTCCTTACAAAATGTCAATATCTATTCATTCAAGCCGTATGTTGTACATATATGTTTATTAAATCTTCACTTAAATGCTTATTCAATATATTTTTCCGACACCCATATTACTTAAGAATTCCACAATTTCTTCTTAAGTTCAATATATGTATTTTATATGCTTCTTATATTTATTTTCACTTCACCACTTTAGTTAATATCTACTTCTATTCAAATTGGTTCTCTCATTTTCATATGAATTCAGTTTATCTTCAACTCTGAATATCGAATTTTATCTTCCATTTATACCGACTCATATTATTATTTTAAATTAGTTTCATTCCTTAATCTATTTCAATTTCCAATTTGAAATCGTTTTGTCATTAACTAAAACTTTCCTAAAAATTTCAAAAATTTCTAACTCCCAAATTTTTTAGAAAATTTTGGCAAAGTCTCCTTTGTACGGAGGAGCTTTTGCAATTTGACAAAAGATATAAATATATATACATTGACCCACCCGGTCGAAAAAACAAAAGCAATTCATATTTCCTATTTTTATTGCGTAGGCGTACCTTTATTTAGCATTTTTAAGAAAGCGACTTATTATTTAGCAATTAGCGCGCCCAAAATCCAACCAAACGACTTCCCGGTACCTGTACTCAATTCAAACATATAAGTACTAAATATATGCAATTTATTGACATTTCACTTACTTTCAATAGCTAACACATAAATTTCACATATAATGCAAGTTATATAATTTCCATAAGCACGTATAAGGTTTCGACGCTTATTACAATTGCTTACAAACCAATTCTCAAACCATTCCATTCAGTTTAAGTGATTTACAACTTACTCGCCTTCATTCAACTCATTTTAAGAAAAACAAACTCATAGAATTTTATCTAATCCCATTTACATCGAACGACCCATTTTCTTATGCAATTCGACAGTATTAATATGAATAAATAATTACATAAGCTTTATAACCAATTTAAATTGATTCCAACTCAATGTATATAAATTTCATTCCAAACTAACTTATTTATAAACCGTAGTTGCATTCTATCCCATTTCACATAGATTTTGTTCAAAGCCATTTTGTTATGCTCGACATCATCCCATGCTTCTATTAACTTTAAACTTAAGTTAATTTACTTCAATTCACTCCCATTTCATAACTTAAGTTCATTCTCATTTTTAATTTATTCATACTCGAATTGGATTTATTTTCATCTCAAATCATTTTTATTTTAATCCAATTCCATACAACTTCAATTCATATTTAGTTCACTTACAATTCTAAGTTGAATTTCTATTTATAACTCAAGCTTCATTTCCAAACTCTATTATCTATTCACAATTCAGTTCTAAGTTAATAATTTCGAGTTCCATTTCCATATTTCATTAACTAATTTATCCCAAATTTAGTTTATTTCTCACTTTTAATTCAATATTTGATTTTTATCTTCAAAAATCACTTTATTACTTAACTTGAATTCAATTCTATTTTATAAATCAAGATTGGATTTTCATTTTGTCCACCAAAATGTCAAACAATTCTATTTTGGCCTTTATTTCTCTCTTTTTCTCTCTTATAAGTCATACACTTATATTCCCATACTTCCTTTCATTTTAGCTCAAATATATTCACTTTCCAATCTTTATAAGACACGCTTATATTCTTTTCATAAACTCTAACTTTTATAAGTCGTCGAAATTTATTTATTCCAGTTCAAATTTTTATTTAACTCGTTTCCAGTTAATCTAACTTCTTATCATTCTTTTAATTTCATTTGAATAAGAATTCAATTCTATTTAATATTCTCTATAACTCACTGAATTTCAATTCAATTCAATTTTGAAAGCATAAATATCTAAATCAAACTATTCCTTTGCATTTCAAAATCAACCAAATTTCACAAACAAACATTAATCCCAAAACATGCAGGTAGCAATCTCCCTCTTGGAAACTCAAAAATGAACACCGATGATGTCGCGATCATCATCGGAATTATTTTCTAGCGACCAAAAGAGTTCAATGTTTTTATCTCTTAATAAAATCCCTTCAAATATTTTTAAATTCCAAATCTCTCTAGATTTTCAAATCCGATTCAAAAATATTTCTCAAATATATATTATTTTTCCCAACCCTTTGAGAATCATTTTCAAATTCAAAGGAATTCTACTTTTCAAATTTTCAAATTCCAAATCCTTTAAATTTTTATTCAACCATTACTTTGGAATTTTATCTTATTTTGATTATTAGTCACAGTAATTCACATTTATAGTTCACATTAACAAATCTCATTTGTATATGAATTTATTCCTTAGTTTTTAATTATGGTTTCAATGTCTTATTCAATTATAAATCACATTTACAAATCCCATGTATTTATTAATTTATTCCTTCATCTTTGATTATTATTTCAATTTCTTTTTCAATTCTCATACGATAATGATAATAATTTAATATTATCACTTTCTAACAACTAAGCATCCATATATAACTATAACAATTATGAAAAACCATTTCTTTTATATACAAAAATAATTTTGGGTAAAATTATTTCATTTACCCTATTTAAAACAATACTGTGTCGGTTTATCTTGTTTAAGAGTTTAGAAATCCCTATCGACGACATGACGTCCCACACATCGACCAGAATTCATAAACACTAAACCGATAAATCAACACAATATAAAAACAATTTTATATTCACTAACAAATTCACGCTCATATCTATTAATACACTCAAACCCATTCTAGAGTACTACGGACTCTATTCTATGAGTAATTCCCACCAGAGCCAAGGTTATCACCAACCTAAGCTCTGGTACCAAGTGTAATGGTCTAGGCTTTTCAACCATCGACAGCGGCCACAACTGGTAGGTTTTGCAACCATCCCAGCCCCACCGTGGCTTACATTGGTACCTCGGGTTTGCTTTTACAGCCAACCTCTCGACTCGCAACCAACCCCAAAAAGGCCTTATACTTACCCCGGGGACATGTAGGGGTAAGAGTCTCCCATTCGCCACCTTACGTAAAGCGAGAACCCCCTATCACGCTGTAATGTAGCAAACCCGATCCCGGTCTCTTCGAAACGATCAGCGCATTGGCCAATATTGATAGTTGGTTATTTAATTATCAATTAACATTCATAAACATCCATCACAAATAAATAATTTCCCAAATTTATTTATTTATCTCAGTCTATCTTTGCAGAATATATTTCCACTTTTCAAACCTTTTTGAAAACAGTTTCAAACTATCTTCCCTTTTATGGAATAAATTTCCCAAATATTTTCTATTTCCACTGGAATCACCAAGCACAAAAACTTCGATTTTAGAACAATTTAAAAACACTTTATTATAAAATGTACTTTAAAATATTTAAATTAAAAACTACTTTAATACTTTATTAAATATATATACTTTAAGAATATTTAAATTAAAGCTACTTTATAGAATATAAAACTAAATTTCTCTTTTTAAAAAAAAATACCAAGTCGCCTTAAATAATTACTACTATAAATAGATTTGAAAAAGACTTACTTTGAAATTTAAACATTTAGAAATAATCAATTTCTAAAACATGGTTTTTTTGAAAACAACATAACTTATATTTAAAAATTTACGTTGAAAACGTACTTGGCTATCCAGGGAAATATACTTCTCTTCACATCCTTTAAATATAAATCTCTGTTTATTTTTAAACAAATTTTCTCATTTCCTTTAATAAATTCCCATCTTGAATTTATTCTTCCCAAATATCCATTGATATATTTTACTTTTCTTTTATAAACCCAGTTTATAAATTCTCAAAGTCTCATTTCTCTTTTAATAATCTCGGTTTTACACAATTAAATCAATCACCAAATTGATTTCCAATTTACTTCGTTTGGAAATAAATTCCTTCTTTATCTATTTCAATTAATTCAAACTTGGATTTTAAAATAAATTCTTTATTCCTTTAAATAATGTCACTTAAGGTTTAAAATTCATTATTTCTCTGTTTATTCAAAATCCCCTTTCCATACTCGAAATTTATTTATTAGAATTTTAAAATCACTTTTATTCCTTTTCAATTCATTCTTAAATTCATTAAAATTTTCTATAATTATTTCACTTACAAATTCACTTCTTTTATTTTCTTTCCAAAATTCAATTTATATATTTTTGGTAACTCATTATACCCAAATATATCCAATCAAACCATAGCATTCAATATTCCAATATAATTCATCATAGAATATCAAATAATCGCAACAGAGAATATTAAATAATTTAATAAATGTTGAGGAATCCAGTTGGATCCCTCCAACCTGTTTTCCCTGCATCCACATATATTAGCACAACATAAAATACTAATTCCACTTCGAGGTGGAATATCGCGGTATATGAGATTAAATATAATATCATCCGTATTATGCGGCGCGTAGGGTCTCATCCGCTATATAATGCGGGAAATCAAACATTCCAAGATATACTATATACTACTATATATAATATAACACACCAAATCCAATCAATCAATTAATTATCTAAATTTAACCATTTAAATTAAAATTTAGCTGAGTGAGATTAACTCACCTTTGCATTTGTTTGCAGTCCACTTGAATTTCGTCTTGGTTTCCCGACTTTTGACCTTGTATAAACAATTATATGGTTTTATTAATATTCGAACTAATCGAACAATTATTTACCGTTTTAAATAAATTTAATTAACCGATAATTTAAATTAAACTAATTTTCTTTTTCATTTTGAGACTACCTATATATTTTATAAAAACAAAATTATAGATTTCAAAGATCTAGCTTTTACATAAATCCCCTTATTTTCCAAGATCCTATATATATATATATGCACATACTTATAAAATAATATATAGATTCCAAAAATCCAATTTTTATATATTTTCTTTTTTTTCAAAACAGTATAAATCTTTACTATATAATGTTTTGGTTTAACATGATTATATTAACAGTATATAACTTCATTTTAACGGAATATAACTTCAATTTATTTGTTCTTTTCCAACCAGAAAATTCCTATTTTAACTGTATCTATTTCTCTGACTAAAAAGAATTTCCTGCTTTAAACCTTACATATTTTCCAATTTGTAAATAAATAAATAAAACTAATAACTTAAACTTACCTTCCAGATTACCCTTATCAGCCTCAACCATGCCCAGGCAATGTTCCACGCTTCCTGCGAATTCTCTTCCCCTTCCACTGTCGCTCCTCGCGAACGACGCGATTATAACGAGGCCGCACTCCACATCCTCACTGACTCGATCAATAACAAGAAGCGCGACTCGAAACCCATCAATCGCACGCCTTCCCCTCCTCCAGTTAACCATCCCCGAGATGAGACCAAACCTCACTGCCCCCGTTACGACGTCAACCTCCGATTGCCAACGACGACCCCTCTAGAAATCGCGAGCCTCGAATCGCACGGCCTCGAAAACAATCATTTCTCGTATCGCGACTTCAAGTCTCGATGCTGTCACCTACGCGAGTGCGTGCGAGCTTCAGAAGCTCGATCTCTGCAGGCAAGTCGTGGAGATGAACACGTTCCTAGATCTGGTTATTCGAATTTGAGGAGGAGGATTTGGTGTCGGCCACTAATTTATTTTCTTTTCTGAATGATTTCAATTACGATTTAAAGTGAAATGAAGAGGAGAGGATTGCGTGAGATATTAAAACGAAATCGAGGGGAGGCAAGAGGAGACATTAACGTGCTTGAATAAACAAACTACAGTGCTTTTGAGGTGAAAGAAAAACGATGATGTGAAATTATTTCAACTGGTTGACCAGAATATAAATATATATTACTTTAAATTCAAATTTGAATACAAATTGTTTCGACTAACGTAGCCTAAATCACGAACTCCTATCGAGGCGTGCCGCTAGGCGTTTATAATGTTATACCCCTATTCCGAATGCAATATAGAAGGTTCTGAGTCCAAATTCGATTGTGTGGAGAAGATAGCTTTTTGAACCCTGTTATTATGTTAAATTTTCGATATAAATTTCAGTGCGTTTATATATCGTACGCTCACATAACAACTGCGATCACTACGAAATTTGAAATCCGATATAATAAAATATTACGGATCCGATGGAACTAGTTTTGTCGAAATCCGAGACTGTGCCTCGGTAGGCTATTTTTAAACTCAATTTAAATGTTAAATTTTTGAAGCCGAACGAATCACTTCCAATTTCAATTTAAAAGCTCTTATTGTCCTTAGAACTATCAATATAAAATTTACAAGCCTCTAAATTATTTTTAACAAGCTTAAAACTGAAGATTCAATGTTTTATCCAACTTCAACTTATTTAATTTAATAATAAATTACCGAAGAAATGGTGATATGTAAATTCAAGTTAAAAAATTAACTTTTAAATATTTAAAATCAATTAAATATTCTGATTTTAAATGCTCGAAAATTACGGGTCGTCACAATTATTAACCTCCCTCTAGTGTTTATCCTAGTCTTAAGATCCGTTATCCGCATTTCTCACATTTGGTATCAGAGCAAGGTTTTCAAAATTTTCATAATATGAATTTTGAATTTTTTTCAAAATGGCTACCAATACAGGTACTGGTAACCCTACCAATACTAGTCTTATTATTCCGTCACTAGTTCATTTGTAGAAGGTCAGTCTACTGTCAGACCACCACTTTTTAACGGCAGTAATAATGCATATTGGGCATGTAGGATGAAAATTTATTTACAATCTATAGGATTAGACACTTGTAATATCACACAGACTGAATATTCTGAACCCATAACTGATTTTGCACGGTGGACTGCTGAGCAAAAGACTGTTGCATAAAATAATTCTAAAGCAATGAATATTCTGTTTTGTTCACTTGATAGGAACGAATTTAATAGAGTGTCAGTTTGTAAGTCTGCATATGAAATCTGGAAAGCTTTGCAAGTTACTCACGAAGGAACAAGCAAAGTTAAACAGACCAAAATTTTCATGCTCACAAATCAGTTTCAATTATTTAAAATGAACTCTATTGAGTCTATTTCAGATATGTATAGTAGATTTCAGGATATTGTGCGTTCTCTAATATTCTTGGGAAAGGAATTTTTGAAAGAAGATCAAGCCAGAAAAATCTTAAATGCTCTTACTCCAGAATGGGATCAAAGGACACTTGCGATCGAAGAGGCAAATCACATCAGTACCTTAAAGATAGAAGAATTAATTGGAAATCTAGTGTCGTTTGAAGTCCAAATGATTGGAAGAAGAGAAAGCAAAGCATCTAAAATGAAATCAATGGCATTCAATGCATTGACCTATGGATCAGACTCAAACATCGATAATGATGAAGAGATAGCCTTTATGACCAAGAATTTTTGGAAATTCTTGAAATACAGAAAGATGAACAATCTCAAGAGAAACAACTATAAGAACTCTGGAAATCAGAATGTAGTGCCAAACAATATCAAATGTTTCAACTTTGATGAACCAGGCCATATCAAAAGAGACTGTCCGTATCCAGATAGGCAAAATCCTCCATAAGCAGTGATTCCGTAAAGAAACGAAACCGTGCATCTACTGCTACTCTAGATGATTCAAACTCGTCTTCAAGCGATGATGATTAGAAGACAGATAATTCAAATATGTGTTTCACAGCAGTTTACGACTCCGAGAATTCAGAGAAACGGACTTAAAAAAAGGTACACATTTACAATACAATTGGTTGAAATTGCATGCTTAGATTTGGACGCTTGATTGCTTGATTGATTTTGAATTGGTATGTTGTTTGAATTTTAAATTTTTTATTTTTTACTACTATTTTATTTTTATGTTTATTTTTATTTTTAATAGTATTATAATATTTTATAGAATATACTATAATTTCAGAATTATTCCAGATATATATATACATTAAAAATAATAAGTATACATATACACATATATATTAGAATACTTAGGAAAAATAAATCACAAAAATTCAAAGACACATGTCGACATGGTCCCCACCATGATGTCGACATGGGTACAGAATTTGAAATTCAAATTTTTAATTCAAATGGTTGAATTTCCCTCCACCTTTTAACTTCGTTCAATTCTCTGAAAATGCATCTTTTGACCAGGGAACATGTCCTTTGAGAATCTATTTATTCACCATCTTTTATCACATCTTTTCACTCTCATTTTCAAATTCAAACTCTCTCTTCAAAATTTCAAGCTCTCTACTCTCTACTCTAATGGCTTCTTCAAGCAACCCCTCCACCATGAGAATTTTCAGAAAGATAAAAGAGCAACTCTTCAATGATCCGGATGCCATAAAAGCATACATCAATTATGCTAACTAGGAAAAGTCCATCCCGGAAAGTTTGCTATATTTCAAGATTTCTCTTCTTATGAAATTGATTCTCTTTTTGTAAACAATCAAATTCTTAGTCTTATTGATGCTTCTCAAAATGATTTCGTTTGTTATCCAAATCTTGTTAAAATTTTCTATGCAAATTTAAGCCGTGGATTTTATATTGGAAATGATGATGAAATTTGGAGTAGTGTCAAAGGCACTAGAATCGTTTTAAATTGTGATCTTTAGGGTACCATTCTCAATTGCAAAAGCACGGGAATAGATCTTTCTAGTTTTAAAATCGATGAAAATGATCGTGAGACATTTCATTACATTTTCAAAGGAAATGATAATTTTGAATTCAAAAATCGAAACTTTCGACCAAAAGCTAGAATTGTTAATCTTCTTTCACAACATACTTTGACCCCAAGATCGGGAAATTTTAAAAATCCTACCTCAAAAGTTTGCACAACGCCTTTTGCTATTTTTGAAAATTATGATATTAATTGGGCGCAAGTTATTTTGGATGAATTTCATCCCAAAAATCTTGAAATGGGTGAAAACACTTTGTATCATGGAATCTATCTCACTCGGATTTTTATCTTTTTTGGAGTGGATTTCAAAGGAGAATAATTTGTTTCAAGAAAGGTTTTTAATCACTCAAACATTTCTCTTATGAAAATTCCATTTGTTTTTCAACCTTATGAGACTCTTGCCGAAAAGGAAGAGCGTTTGGCTCATGAGGAGATGGAAGAGGAGGAAGAGGAAGAAGAAGAAAGGGATAAAATGGAAATTGAAGAAGAAGAAGGTGAAACCTCTTTGGAAAGCATTGACTATCCTCCTAATCCAACCAACAAAACCTTCTCAAAAACCAAAAGACCATTGTTGAGAATCAACGGATTCTTAAACGATCCATTAGTAAGAAGTTGGATAAAATTTCATCCAAGATGAACAAGTTTATTTCCAAAGTCAGCAAGAAGCTTGGATTATCTTCATCTTCATCATCCTCTAACTAGTTCTATCTTTTCATTTCATGTTGTATTAGTTTAGTTTGTTTTAATTTAAAAGTTCATGTACTTCTTTGCGTTTAATCATTGTATTGTGTTATCATGAAATGAAATTGATTTCCGTTTTGTTTTCTAGCTTATCTTATCTCCAAAATAAATGTTCGTATATTATATATTTATACACAATTATTCACAAAATCAAAATAAGCCATCAAAATTTACTACACCATGTCGACATCCCCTTTATGACCATGTCGACATGTACTGGTCAGAAATGACATTTCATTTTGAATTTGAAATTTGAATAACTATCTTATGTCTATTCATTTCAAACGAATCTCGACACCTATAAATACCTATTTCTTCCAGAGTTCATCACTTAATATTATTTCTTATTCACTTTGTCTCTCATTCTTCTCACAAACTCGAATATGGCCAATCCAATCCATAATTTAACCGAGAATCTTGAAGAAACGCTTAATTCTTTCAAGAATTTTCTTTCGTTCATTCTTCGTAACCAATGACACTTAGAGTTGAGTCAAATGCAGATGATCAAGGAGCAAGAAATGCATTTCGATGCAATATGGTGGATGATTTCCCCCCTACTCAAGGATGATAACGAAGCACATCCTCCTGTCTCTCTCTCACCAATGACAATGAAAATTAGGATGCCATTAAAGCAGACCATATATTTGGAGAAGAAGGTTGGTTGGACGTTCCTCGTAATGTTTGATTTTATTTGATTGCTTTGTTTGAATTGTTTGCTTTGATTGATTTGATTTCATTTGTTTTAATTTGGTTTGATATAGATTGATATTTGGTGTGGATTGATGTTTGTTGTACAAAACATGTATAAATACGCATTGATGTGTATATGATCTTTGATTAGTTATCATGTCTATCAGTATAATTGTCTCTTAATCTATCTGTTATATACTCCATTATATAGTTTATTAATGCATGTACTTTAGTACAAGAATGAGGGGGAGTTATATAGTTTGGAGATTATATAGTTTGGAGTTAGTTTTTGTTGATGATAAAACCAGAGAAGTATAAAATAGGACAGTTAGGCATAGATTAAGGGGGAGCTATTAGTTTTAGGGGGAGTTATTAGGATAGAAGTAATATTTTATAAACAAAGGTTGTCATCATCAAAAAGGGGGAGATTGTTAGTCCTTGAGATGATGGTTTTGATGACAACAACCTTATAATAGGATTATAAAATATAAATACTAACATTATAGTTTAGAAATATATGTATATGCAGGATTTAACCATGAAGGTACCAAGAATGAAGACCATAAAGTATAGAGATTCAAGGTATCAAGATTGAAGACTCATGAGTATCAAGACTATCAAGAGTTCAAGATTTCAAGAATAAGTAATTTAATTAGGAATTTTGTTAAAACTCCTAGAAAAGCACTGGCATCTTAAAATCCAATTTATACGTGGAATGGAATCCACTTCGAGCCCGTTAAAGGGATGGAACCCTAAGTAGGATGGAACCTATGAAAAATCTAGTGGAACATTGTTTTGTATCCCATACCTTTTATTCAAAATGATTTTACAAAATTATATCTTGTTTTCAAAATGTTATCAAAACCTTCCTTTTAAAAGAATCAAAAACATATATCCGGATTTTAAATACTTTTAGCCTCGAAATAATCTTTAATTTAAAAATCAAATTATCCTTAGTTTTAAATTATCTTTAATAATGATATATTTAACTTTTAATATATATATATATATATATATATATATATACTTAGATTTAAATACAAAATTTCCTTTGGCACGTCGACATACCCAAGATACCCATGTCGACATAGTGGCAGTTGGTTTCAAAAAATTTGAATTTCAAAAGAAGTGTCTATTCATCATATCCATTCACGAATGGACATGGCTGTTGTTCTTCTATAAATAGGGGCTATTTTGAACGAATTTCTGTTCTTATTTTTCTGTTTTTCACTCCTCTTCTTCTTCCATATTTCTTTATACATATTCTTACCATTACTCTGCCGAAATTAACATTGAATCTAACTAGATCAATTCTAGTTTGATTCTCTATCACTATCTCAACAAGATCTCAGTGCTACTCAGAGTTATAGACTTCTTTGTAATCAATTTAGCAAGAAAAAGTTTGTAGCCTTGGAAATCTATCAAGCGAGAAAAGGTGTGATTGTGGCCTTGGAAATCAATCAAGTTAGAAAAGGTGTGATTGTAGCCTAGGAAATCAATTAGGTGAACTTGTTGCCCCTGAAATCAAGTATCTCTACCCAGAGGATTGTGAATCTGGAGGGTGTACCTCGTAGCCTTGAAATCGAGGGTGTAATTGTAAAGATTGCTTTTGGAAGGAAATCCGTACTTGTGTGCGGGACTGGATGTAGGGTAACTCCAAACCAGTATAAAATCCGTGTGTTCTTTCCTTTATTGCTTTTACTTTATTTCTGCATCTGTGTTTGTTTCTATGATCATATCTGTGCCTAAATATTGCATACGTTTGTGTTCAAATTAACATAAACTCAAAAAGATTTAGTAATTCCTTATAAGCGCTATTCACCCCTCCTAGTGTTTATCCTAGCCTTAAGATCCGTAATCTGCATTTCTCACATGTTTGACTTGAAGTTTGAAACATAACCTTTCCTAGCCTTGATCATCATTCCCAATCGATCCCGCCCTGATTGGAGGTCGGCAAAATTTTGCCGACATCGTTCAATACCTTGTTTCAAATCGATCTCCAAGCTCGATATCCATCCTTTCCAGCCAACTTGTTGATATCTCGGCCTTAACCAAAAAGCAGGATAAGGTGTGTTTTGAAAAGCCCCGATGACAATATCCCAAGTCCATATTCTATTCATAGCCATACCATCTGATTCATAATCCAATCCATTACCAAGTCATTCTATCCGCGTTCCACATTCTTGACTGCTCCGAGTCGATGTCCAATGCTAAATCCAGTAACCAAATGCCACCAAATATTCACAGGAGCTTGCGTATAACCTCAAGAATGTTTACGATCGATCTCGGCTCAATTGGGCAAGATTTGGATCGATACGAATCTCGTTCGTATCGACCACAAATCGAGTTGAAATCGCATGAGATCGATTGCATGGGCCTACACATGTGCCAGAAGAGGTCTCGCGAGATCTGAACGAGATATTTGCAGCCTATGCCTATAAGTAGCATCCCAGAGCCTATAGAATAGGGATTTTTGATTCTGTGACGTCCAGATTCTACCGAAATCACAATTGTATTCAAGCTTCACTATTGTACTCGAAAATTATTGCTGTAATCCTTTGTAACCAGCGAAGAAAGTCAATAAAAGATTATCATTTGAAGTGGACTTAGGCCGGAGATAGCCGAACCACTATAAAACGTGTGTCTCTGTCTACTTCTTTCTGTTTTAAGTTTGTTATTCTTCATTTTTTATTCCCTACATTACCTAGATCTGTGATTTGTGATTACATATGATGATTTGTGTTCAAACATTGGTGCTTTCACGCCATTTGGGGTTTGTGACCAATTTTGGCACAAACATTTTCCTTAATACTAAAATCACTAATGCACAATCTTGCAACACATTACTTATGTCTTTGTAAACATTCCATGAAGACAAATCTTTATTTTAAAACCATTCAATACTTAAGTTCATATTTTTATATAATACTCTTCTACATCCTAATAATATATACATAATATTGGATTTTTTTTTACTTAACCAGGATGTTTAACAACTTCAAAACTTATTTTCTTATATTTTCACAAAAACACTTAACATTAATTTTTATACTAACTTGGAAGTTTTCAACTGTCCAAAATCATTGAAAATCCCATTTCTTTTTATTTTACCAAATGAAACCACTAAAAAACATACGGTAATGAGATACACAACTAAATACCCTAATCATAGGATACATGAGTCCATATAATAATTTAACTGAAAACTTCAGAGCTAAACAGCCGAGTTTTATTTCAAATCTATCTGAAATAATAATATATACTCATTACTTTAGTATATCAAATCATACTTTTGAAATTTAAAACAAAATTTGTTTTATCAAAAGAATTCTATAAAAAATACTTTGGTAGCATTCCCAGTTTAGGAACTCGAAAATGAATGTCGATAATGCTGTAGTCATCAGCAGAATTATTTTCCAAAGGAATAGGTGAGTTCAATGCTTTATATCTCTATTAAAATACTTTTGGGAACATTTCTACGTATAAATACTTTTAAATAATATAGTTATTATTTTCCTTAAAATGTTGAAAAATAATTTTCAAAACATTGGGATTTAAATTCTCAAATTCTCAGTTTTACGTCATATTTATTTATAAACTATACTTATATAAAACTACTTCCTTTAACAAACAATAATCAATATTCCTAAATTGGACGAGCATGACTAATCAAATAATAAATGATAATAATTGAATATTATCATTTTCTAACAACCAAACACCTCATGAATAACTATATCAGTTCTTTGAATTATATATATATAAAGTATAAAATCTAGGTAAATTATTTCATTTAACAAATTCAAAACAATACTACGTCAGTTTACCTAGTTCAAGTGTTCGGAAACCCGTATCGATACAGTTGTCTCTTCTGTATTGACCATAATTCATACACCGCCCAACAAATAAATCAACACAATATAAATATTTTTATGGCACCAACAAATATGCACTCTCATACACATACACACTCAAACTCATTCTAGGTTGTCACTTACCCTATCTCTAATGAGCTTACCCTACCATAGCCTTGGTGTTCGCTTAACTTAAGCTTTGATACCACATGTGACAACCAAATTCCACCATAATTGGTGGTGACTGCACATGGTAACCTCGAATCTAATTTTACAGAACAACATCTCCGCCCCTGAATCAACCTGTCAAGGGACATGTGGGAGTAAGTGTCCAAGCTTCATCATAGTTCACAAAGAGAGAATCCCTTATCATGTGTGAACCTATCCCCAACCAGATCCGGTCCTGGTCTCTTTGAACCAACAAATGATAGTTTTGAAAACTGGCCAACTTTTGATAGTCGGTTGTTTAACTATCCAATAAACAAACAATCAAATCAGAGATTTAATTTCACATGGAAACCAAGCATGGTTAAGCGCATAAGCAATGGCTAAGCCTATTTAATTAATCCTTTCATTAATCAAAATCTTGTTTCAAATATTCATATTAAAATGCCTTTTACAAAATATATATTAAAAAATCCTCTCTATTTTTTTCAATAATTGAAAAATATTGATATACTTATCCCAACTACATAAGTATACTCACCAAAAATATTTCATTTTCAATACCCAGATATAAACTTTTTCATATACTTATATCAACAATATAAGTATACTCACAATGCACTACATTATTGATACTTAGAAAATGTACGCATATATTTATCTCAACGGTACAAGTATATTGCTTGCGCCAAAAATGGTCATAAAAACCCTATTATATGTGAAAGCACCAATAGCCAATATTTAGATCTAAACAGAGAAATATAGATTCATATATCACAAAATATATTGTAGAAAAGTAAATGAACACGCAATTTTTATAGTGGTTCGACAAAGTTCGGCCTACGTCTACTCCAATAATTTTTATTTATACTGTAAGATTATAAGTACAGTTGGTTTTTGTCTTAGAAAATAATGGAGGAAGAGATAAGAAGTGATGAAGGAGTGCTAGCCGAAAAGTTCTTTGCAACGAGCCAAGTCCGCTGTATTTATAGATGAAGACATGCATTGATCAGGTTGAAATTTTATCAGAAGAACCTCTAGATCCATACAACCCGATCCACCAATTTTTAGATCGATCCCACACTATATGAACTGATCGGTGTCGCTCGCTCATATTAGCTCCGATGGGAGTGCAATTGTTCTTGTGGGTCCCACATGCCTGTAGTCCATGCTCCCAAAGTTTCACGCCATTCCGAGTTACCGTTTGTGAGATGTCAATCAATCTTAATTGTTTTGAGTAGAAAATGGATCATGGGAGATCATTCCATACTTATTCCTTTTGGGATGCAATCATTCTAGTGAGTTCCCCACGGTGTTAGCTGCTTGCTCTCCGAATTTCGTGACATTCCAACTTAACATTTGTGAGATATCGCATTTTCGTGAAGTTGCGTTGAATTGTAAATAGTCATGGGCGATCATTCCATATATGCTCCTTTTGAGGTGCGATCGATCATTTGAATTCTCTATAATGTTAGCTACTTGCTCTCCAAATTTTGTGCCATTCCAACTTACCTTTGTGAGATATTGCATATTCTGTGGAGTTGGGTTGAGTTGTGTATGCTAAAAATCGATCTGATTCCTATTGCCCATAACTCGAGCATACGAATTCTAATTGACTTGAAATTGAAATGTAGCTGCATGGGGCCCTACTTGTTACTTCTTACTGTTGCACCTTGAAAATTAGAGATCTGAACCAATCTATTGCCTAGGTGAAGTGCTAATTCCATACTTAGCCATTTTTTGAGTGTCATCCATCCGAATCCATTCAACTATCATCCCTAGTTTCAACTGTAATCGATTTTCAATCCATCCATTTTAGCCGAATCCATGGTATCTCAGCCTGATCAAAAGGCGGGATAACATTCTCCTCCCAGAACATGCCTTGTGGTAGGAAGGTGTGTTTTGAATTGCTATAAATCCAAAATCCAAAATTCATAACCCAATGATATCAAATATTCCAATCTAGAATCCAATCTGTCGTTAATCAATTCCTTGATCTCTCTAAATTGTTAGGTGTGGTCGTTAGGCATTGTTAATCAGATCTATTACCGTTTGAGGCTAGCATTTATACGAGGTTGATGTTGTCATTCAAGGCGAATGGTGGTCGTTCATGACCAATAGTTGTTTGTGGTAGATTATCTCGTTCATGACCGATTGTCGGTCAAAGTGGAAGATGATCGTATATGATTGAGTGCCATTCAAGGCGGATGACGATCGTATGTGATCAAGTGCCATTCAAGGTGATATACAATTGTTCCATATCGAAATCCGTTCGAGGTGAAATATGATCGTTCAAGATCGAGTGCCGTTTAGAGCGAAATATGATCGTTCGTGATCGAGTGCAGTTCAGGGCGAAATTTGATCGCTCGAGATAGAGTGCTATTTAGGGCGAAATATGATCGTTTGAGATCGTGTGCCATTCGTGTTGAAATGTGATCACTTGAGATCGATTGCAGTTCAAGGCGAAGTAATTCTTTTTCACATTCAAGTGAGTTCTGGAATCATTTGTTATGGCAGTTTATTACCATCTCAGAGCATGCCTATGGACCGACCTCGATCACGTACATGTGTAAATGACTTAGCCATTTAAATGTGGAGTTTCTTTTACTTTATGCCATCCTGATCAATAGATGAAGACATGTTCCCTTAAGTCGGGCTCGCTCCAACTTGTGATGGATGATCGCCGCTCCTATTCTATCACCGCTTTCAATTTCCATACCAAGCCATCTAAATCCATGCCCTCAATTCAATGGGAGTAGTGTCGATCCATGTGAATAGATGCATGCCGATCAATCATTCCTACTCGGGGCTTGCCCCTAGTTTGTTCCAATCTATATCAAGCCAGCTAGTTTCTTCCCTATGTCTTGGATGCCAATTTCCAGCCATTCCAACATCCATAAGTGGTCACCGATCATCATTTCTATCTTGCCCCCTCCCCGATTTTGCAAGGGAATCCATGATTATCCTCATTCATACGTGCATCCATATTCTGATTGACACTAAACTACTTAGAATTGTCCAAAACATCACCTGGAATCGATTAAGCATAACTCGGGGGCATGCCCTCGAGTCTAGATCGATGGCCCCGATCGTTCTGGATCGGTCAGTACCGATCATTATGTGTCGGTCGGGGACTACCTCCAGCTGTACTACTCCATCCTGCTGTTTGTTAGCTTCGTTTCCCTGGTGCTAATTTTGATTATCCTCTGCTCTTGTAACTCCTACTCCGTGATCCATATTTCCAGCAAATTTCCTGCTACTACATTTCTTTGGTTTTGTGCTCCAGCTTGTCTCATTTGCCCCTAGGATTTTCTGGATCATCTTCTCTTGTCTCTTTAGCATCCTTCCCTGCATAGCACCCATCATCGTTTCCATCTCATCTCTGGTAATGTAGATCGAGGTTTGGTTAGATTCTAAGGAAGCTTTTTGACTCTCTTCATGATGGCCCCTATCCACTATCTATCTCCTTATTAATGGTTTCACCGTTGCTCTAATTCCAAGTTCTCTAGTTGATTCCAAATATAAACTCTAAATTTGTAGCATCCCCTTTCTTGAGGCCAAAGATAAGCGTTATAGATGCTGCAGTCATCTATAGTATTAATTTCTAGTGATAAAATATGGTAATGTTAATGGTATCCATAATATCAGAAGTATATGAATATGAAAAAAAAACCATAGATTTTAACAAATCAACTTTTTTGATTACATTTCAGAAAACATGTTTCATACCCAATTAACCCAATCATTTTTCTAGGTTCAGATCAAATATAATTATTACATAAATAAACCAAGAAAGACATATGAGGATGCCCTATTGGATGATCGGAGTATTAAATAGTCATATCCAACTTAATACAACACATCGGAAAAAAAACAAAATAAGCCCTTAATATAGCTAGCATCAGCCTCCTGCTCGTCTTCGGAAGCTTTATTTGTCCACCTACTTAAACCTGTAAACCTCAACTCTCAATCTACTCAAATCAAATTTGAGCACCGGAGAGTTTAAGGGGAAATATAAACTTCGAGTCGGAAATAAAGCCTGGTGTGAATAATACTATACATCTCGCTTTTCTGATATTAAGTGAGACCACGCGCTTAGCGGAATGGGTTTCCCTGACCAATATCCTTTTAAAAAACATATCTTTTTGCAAATCAAAATCTGCATCTAAGCTAGTTAAGCAATAATATCAATATCATATACGCATACAAGTCCGGTAATAAATAGATTATCTGTCCAAACACTATAGTTTTGTTTGGCTAACTACTTACATTTGGCTGACTCGGGTCTACCAGACAAAATAAACATATAATCTAACTTCTGTTAGATACTCTTCTGGATGGTTTGTCCCTAACTTACTTCTCCTAGCGTCAACTAATCTTAATGGTTTTGTGGCCTTACCAATAATATATCCCCACTCTGCATATTATTTTCTGTGTGTAACATCATTTTAATCTTACACGTGATAAAGCCCTACATACCGGAATTTTCGACTTAGATTAGCTAAGGCTACTAGCTAAAGTATATGGCGCCACCTCATACCAGCCCATTCTGGTATATTAATATCCAATTCATATTACTTAGGGTCATCTACCTATAAAAAATTTCTTGCAAACATTTCTTTCAAATTGATTTAACCCTTTAATTCATACGTAAACAAGAAAAATGTACTTTATGCTTTGCTCAAATTACTTTGCCATGTTATATATACTTTACACAAATTATTGTTGATAACATTCGAAACCTTTGAAAGTGTCCCTTTCAAAATTATTGAAAATCCACCTTTCGAGACCATTGCAAGTACCTTTCGATACAAGTTAACTACATTGCTTTATAATCTTAGGCTGAAAAGCCAAAACATACATTTCAAAACCATTTGCATTAAACCTTATAAAAACATTAAAAAACATCCCTTTCGACAACTTTATAAAGCCTTAGACATCTTTTTTTCAAAACACTTTATACATGACTTTTGAAACATTGGAAACCTTCCATTTAAAACCTTTCGAAAACCACCCCTATGGAACCTTTAACATAAATCTTTCGAAAGCATTTGGGTTCAAGCAAAACATGTGGAACAACCTTTCAAAACCATTTAAAACCATTCCTTTCGAAACCTTTGTGTTTAACTTTCAATAGAACAAATGGCCTTAAAACAACTAAGTCAAAAGCACTCTTTTGAAAGCAGTTTCTTATAAGAAGTGGATGGTCTTGAAACCAATCTCTTCAAAAGCATTGGAGAAGCGACCTAAGTTTTAAATCAAAGAAACCCTTTCGAAGGCATTGCTTCCAAAGGTAGGATGCGAAAGCTAGGGGTTTCGACCCCTTTGAAAGCTTCTTTATAAACAAAGGTGCAACCTCTTTCGAAGCCACTCTTTAAAACCATTTGACCAAGTCAAAATCTATCTAAATCGAAAGCATTCTTTTTGAAAGCAAAGATGGCACAGTTCCATTTAAAATCAAAGCAAGGTTTCGAACCCTTCAGAATGCCTTATTTCGATTGTATACCTGTCATCTATGTCCATTTTGCTACGCACCAAGTCATTGATACCATGCGCATTGGTTTCGATGGAGATGGAGGTGAAAGTACCTAGTCGAACGATTGGTGCCGAAAGGGGTGAAAAGAAAAAACAAGGTAAAACTGATTTTTAACTTTAAAAAGTAATTCCTTTTCAACTAACCTGCTTTGTTTGTCAACATATGATTGGTTGTTAATTTCTTTTCTAAATTATTTTCTAAAAGTGCTATCGAAATTTCAGAGATAAATAATTTAAAATATTTATAAAATGCCCCTTTTCCTTCCATAAATATATAAAACATTTAAGTCTCATACCTTAAAATAAACTTATTAAAACACTTAGAAAAATTCTACAAAAATTCCCATAAATCACTTTAAATATGTTTTCTAACTTATATTAATTTCTGACCGAAAAATAATATAAACTAGCCAAAATAAATTTTAAACCCAATTAACCATTTTCTTCACTAGAAAATCAATAATAAAACCATATTAATTCAGAAAATTATGAAATTTAAAACCCGTCTCTAAAATATTATTTCTAAATTAAAAACCCATCTCTAAAAATTATTTAAGCCCTTATCTAAAAATCGCAAGGCATTTTAATGTCATATAATATGGTTTTTACATTAAAACTTATCATAAAATCCATATGAAATAGCATAAATCATCAGCAAGCATATATATCCCTTTTCATAATCAAAACATGGCAAACATTTGCAAAATAATTCGGATCTCATTCTAAAACCAAATATAAGAAAACATGATATGTAACCTACTATTCACCTTTAGCTTTGTGATTAAGGAGTTGAGATTTGATCTTTAATGGATTTGATTGATCTTCCTCTTGATCTTTAGCTTTTCTTCTTCTTGTTTTCCCTTAATGATGGTTGGCCACTCTAGTATTTGATTTTGTTTATGAACATATAGGATGAATGTGCATAAGGGTTTAAGGTATTAGAATAGGTCTTATTCCGATCTTGCCCTTATAAACTTCCCTAACTTATTTTATTTCATTTTTCCTTAGTTCATTTGTTTAAGCTGGCACGGCTACCTCTATTAACACAAACCTCAATCCCATAACCATTTCATTATTTCATTTAATTTAACTAATTAAATTTCTTAAATAATATTAATCATAATTAGGGTCGTTACAAAATTTGTGGGGGCTAACTATCTCAGTGAAAGCACCAAAACGTATGCACCAAAATGTTCAACTCGTATAAGCAGCTATAAACTCTAACCCTCTCTGCTATCTCATATTCAACTCGTTATGAGAGAATAAATATTTTAGCGACTTATGATCCGTATATAGTTCAAAACTCTCTCCCAAAAGGAAATGTCTCTACACCTTCAATGCAAAAATTACCACAGCTAATTCTGAATCATGCGTTGGGTACCTAATTCCATGTGGTCTAAGCTGTCGAGATGCATAGGCAATCACTTTACCTCTTTGCATTAACACGGCTACTAATCCTGTTCCACACACATCTATACACACTACTAAATCCTAATTCCCTTCTGGAACAACTAGCAAAGGTGAATTTTTCAATAAATGTTTCAGCTTCTAGAGTTCCTCCTTACACTTATCGGTGCAAACGAACTTCACCTCCTTTTGCATTAGCTTGGCCCTCGGTGCTGCTATCCATGAAAAATCCTTTATGAATCTCCCATAATACCCCGCTAATCCAAGAAAACTGTTTATCTCAGCCACTGACTACGGTCTCTTCCAATTATTCACCCCCTTAGTCTTTGCTGGATCTACAGACAACCCTTTCTTTGAGACTACATGACTAATAAACTTCACTTCTTTCTTTCAGAAATTATACTTCGAAAATTTCGCCTTCAGCATCCTGTAGCACTTATCAATGAGGTCCTATCAATTATTATTACGCAGAAGAAATCAATTACAGAAAATAATACAATTAGATCCGCTCTTCATAGACAAACTTGGGATTTGCGATCCCAGGTAAGATCGGTTCAGGATCATGATTTCCCGCAGCTAAATCTAAATAAGTTAAGATCTTGGCATCCCAAAGGAAAAGGCCTTTATGTCCAAACCAATAAGGTGCATAGCAATCACGATTTTTATTAAGGGAATGATGTTGTCTCGGCGTCTCAAGCACCACTCTAAGTTGAACCTCACGCTCTCTTTCATCCTTAAAGTATATCAAAATATCATCTATGAAAACCAACATGTAGCTATCCAAATGCTCTCAGAAAACTTGGTTCATCAAATCTACAAAGAATGCCAGCGCATTACTTAGTCCGAAGGCATCACTAACCATTCGAATGATCCATATCTGGTTCCAAACAATGTCATATGAATGCTATCCTCTGCTACTCTAAGCTGATGGAACCCTATCGCTAAATCCAACTGGGAAAATACTTTGGCTCCACTCAACTGATCGAACAAATCAACAATCCTAGGCAACGGATATCGATTCTTTATAGTCTTCTCATTCAACTTATGATAGTCGATACATAACCTTAATGATCCATTTGGTTTTTTAACAAGTACTGCGGCTGCTTCCCAAGGCGAACTGCTTGGCATGATAAAATTCTTTCTTTCCGCATCCACCAGCTGCACCTTTAACTCCCTCATCTCGGTATGTATCATCCTGCTTGGCGATCTACTAACCAATTCTACTCCTGGTACTAAATCTATCTGAAACTCGACAGCTCATTTCGGTAGAAATCCTACTATTGGTTCAAAAAAAATCTACGAATTCTCTAACAAAGAAAACTCGACTCAACTCGTCTTCTACCCCCACAACATCCAACAAAGCATTAACCTCAAAACTAGGGTTTTCTATAGAGTATACTATCTTTTCACTACAATCAGGATGTCTAAGTGATATTTTTCTATCATGACAAAATGTCTTAGCATTATATTTACTTAACCAATCCATACCCAAAATAATTTTAAACCCTACGAAGTCAAACACATGTAAACTGCAAACAAAGGCATGACCTAACAATTCAAACTCTAGGTGGTCACATCTCATCCCAAGAGTCGCATAACCTCCTATCGGATTTGCAACCCTTAAGGAAGTAACTAGGTATAAGGGTCCTAGGTTAATCTTATCTACCAAACAATGAGATATAAAAGAATATGATGCACCGGTATCAAATAGAATCTTAACTGATACACCAGAAATCAAAAGCGTACCTCCCAACACAACTTTTCCTTTCTCTTGTGCTGTCGGTGTCGACGTAGTTGGTTCCAATGCGAACACTTTGCCTTTCCATCCTTAGAAGGCTCCTTGCACTGGTTCTTATAGTGTCAATCCGATCACAGTTGAAGCACTTTATTCCTTTCATCTTAGCAGCTTTCTTTCCCTTGCTTGTCCAACACTCATGGGCATAGTGTCCTTTCTTGTCACACTTGTAACACATCATTTCTGCCTTTCCCTTCTTAGTAGCTCCACTTCCCTCCTTCAGAATCATTTAAAACCATTTGGCTTCAAGTAAAACATGTGGAAAAACCTTTCAAAGCCATTTAAAACCATTTCTTTCGAAATATTTGGGTTTAACTTTCAATAGAATAAAGGACATTAAAACAACTAAGTCGAAAGCACTCTTTCGAAAGCAATTTCCTAAGTAAAAGAAGTGGATGGTGTTGAAACCAATCCCTTTGAAAGCATTGGAGAAGCGACTTAGGTTTTAAAAAAGAAACCCTTTTAAAGGCAGTGCTTCGAAAGATAGGATTTTGACGTCTTCGAAAGCTTGTTTATAAAACAAAGGCGTAACCTCTTTCGAAATCATTCTTTAAAACCATTTGACCAAGCTGAAAGCTATCTAAGTAGAAAGCATTCTTTTCAAAAGTAAAGCTCTTATTTTGACTATATACCATTCACCTATGTCTAATTCACTATGTACCAAGTTATGGATACCATGTGCATTTGTTTCGATGGAGATGGAGGCGGAAGTACCTAGCAAAAAGGTTGGCGTCGAAAGTGGCAAAACAAGAAAAACGTGGTAAAACTAATTTTTAACTTTAAAAAGCAATTCCTTTTCATCTAACCTGCTTTGTTTGTCAACATATGAATGGTTGCTAATTTATTTTCTAAATGTACTGCTGAAATTTCAAAGATAAACAATTTAAATTATATATAAAATGCCCATTTTCCTTTTGTAAATATATAAAACATTTAAGTCTCATATCTTAAATAATTTTATGTACTTATCAAAACATTTAAGAATATTCTACAAAAATTCCCATAAATTACTTTTAATATATGTTCTAACATATATTATTTTCTGACCCAAAAGCAATATAAATTAGTCGAAATAAATTTTAAACTCAATTAATATTATTTCTGTCCTTGTATTATTTCTACATTTGCAAAATAATTCTACGCAATGTAAATCACTTAGGAATATTATACAAAAATTAAACTCAATCTCTAAAATATTAATTCTATCCTTATATCATAATCGTAAGACATTTGGATGTCATCTAATAGGGTTCTCATATTAAAACTTATCATAAAATCCATATGAAATAGCATAAATCATCAATACGTATATATATATATATATATATATATATCCATTTTATCAATCAAAACATGGCAAACATTTGCAAAATAGTTCGGATCTCACTCTAAAACCGAAAATATGAAAACATGAGGTATAACCTATTATTCACCTTTAGCTTTGTGATTAAGGATTTGAGATTTGATCTTTAATGGATTTGTTTAATCTTCCTCTTGATCTTTAGCTTTTCTTCCTCTTTTTTTCCCTTAATAGTGGCCGTCCTCTCTAGTGTTTGATTTTGTTTATGAAAGTACAGAATGAATGTGCGTAAGAGTTTAGGGTATTAGAATAGGTCTTATTCCAATCTTTCCCTTATCAAATACCTTAACTTATTTTATTTCGTTTTCCCTTAGTTCATTTGCTTAAGTTGGCACGACTACCTCCATTAACACAAAGGTCCATCCCTTAACCATTTCATTATTTCATTTAATTTAACTAATTAAATGTCCTAAAAAATGTTAATCAAAATTAAGATCATTACAAAATTCATGGGGGATAACTATCTCAATAAAAGTACCAAAACGTTTGCGCCAAAATGGTCACATATACCCTGTTGTATGTGAAAGCACCAATATCAATATTTGAGTCCAAACAGAGAAATATAGATTCATAGATCATAGAATATATTGTGGAAAAGTAAATGTATATGCAAGTTTTATTGTGGTTCAACAAACTCCGGCCTATGTCCACTCCAATAATCATTTATTTATATTGTAGGATCACAAGTATAGTTGTTTTTCGTCTTAGAAACATAATGGAAGAAGAGATAAGAAGCGATGAAGGAGAGCCAGCTGAAAAGTCCTTTGCAATGAGCCAAGTCTGTTGTATTTATAGGTGCAGACGTGCATGAATTGGGTTGAATTTTAGCCAGAAGAACCTCCATATCTGTACGACCTAATCCACCAATTTTCAAGTTGATCACACACCATATGAACGATCGGTGTTTATAATTCATATTAGCTCCAAAGAGTGAAAGATTGTTTCTGTGGGGTCCCAAATGCCCCTAGTCCATGCTCCCAAAGTTCCGCGCCATTTCGACTTACCGTTTGTGAGATATCGATCTTCGTTGTATTAAGTAGAAATTGGATCATGGGCGAATGTTCCATACTTTCCTCATTTGGGGTACGATCATTCTAGTGAGTTCCCCATGATGTTAGCTACTTTCTATCCAAATTCTGTGCCATTTTGACTTATAGTTTGTGAGTTATCGCATCTTCCATGAAATTGCGTTGAGTTGTCATCAATCATGGGTGATCGTTCCATACTTGCTCCATTTGAGGTGCGATCATTCTAGTGAGTTCCCCATGATGTTTGTTATCCATAATATTTTCTCAAAAACAAAGTATGAAAGAAGGAGTTTAGAGGACATTTTGATAGAATAAACAGAAAGCCTTTGACGATGTCGAAGGCCATCATCAGATGTTGAAAAATAGAGAGCTTTCAACTAGGTCAGAAGCTACCTTTCGAAGGCAATGGATAGTAGACACTTCACCTTTTTGTGCCAAACCATTCGAAATGCTATGGTTTCGCCTTCATCATTCCTACCAGATGAGTATTCAACTAATTCAACCCATTCGACAGCATGTATAGCCTTTCGAAACGGTTAGGGCAAATGTTACTCCAAAAAGTCTACCTTTCGACTGGGTCAAAAGGTCCTTCAATAAAGACTAAGAAAGATAGGTTCAGACCAAACCTTTCGAAGGAGTTGAAGGAATGTTTTTGGAAAAGTCAAGAAGGATTCCGCAACTAAGGTTTTGCATGAGATGATTCCGCCCACAAGAGGCTTCCGCATATGATAAAGCTTTCACCTTTGGTTTTGCATGAGAAATTTCCATAGAAGATAACTCAACTACAGACGGAAGACGTTTCGTATGTATCGCATTCCTGGAAGAGCCTTACACATGTAATGGTTCCGCATTGAAGGCCTTCCGCAAGAGACATCAACATCATGTACAAATATTACCTTCTACAAGTCTAATTTTCCACCTCATTCAAAAGAACCTTTAAGTGAGATCAAAAGGACACTTCCATAATAGAAGACCAGATCATTTATGCAGGCTAATGCCGAAAAAGCGCTTTAGAAGTACCGCTTACCTTCAGAAGACCTTTCGATGGAGTCGAAAGGTTCCCTTCCACATCGAATCAGGTGCTCTTCCATCATTTGATCAAAGCTGTGGATGTTGCATTCTCACCACCGATGGAGACAAGGGCACCCAAATATGTTCAGAAGAGCTATAAGCCAACCTCTCAACAAAGCCGAAAGGCTTCCCTTTCGTATAAGGCTGGAAAGATTCGAGCGTAACCACCTTCTAACATGGTCGCCATGACCCCTATGAAAGGTGCCAACCCGCACCTATAAATAAGACCCGAGGAGTCCATTTTTGTGATCCGAATTTTAGTCTTCGAAATCATTACTATTTTGAAAGTTTCTAACCCGAGTTACTAAATAAATATAGGGGCTTTTTCCAACAAGTATTACTATGTATACTTCAATTCATAATAAAGAATTTCACATTTGAGATCAATGTTTTCATGTCTTGTGTACTTTTTCCTGATATAATCAAATATTGATCCTCTTTTTACATTTCATTGGTTCGAAAGGTTCAAGAGCATCTTTCTACTAGATTTTGTCCCCTTCCGAAATCCCTTCATATAGGGAATCCTTTTAAGATACAATCTACATAAATACCTTTTAACAAGGAGTTCATTTAAGATACAAACTACGGAATCGAAACCATCATCCAGTCTCAATGGGTATTATTTGGGATAAACTCCTGACTCCTAAACCTTTAGACAGGGTCAAAACTGCATGGAAAATATTAAGGTCACACTACTGGATTTAATTCTACATTTCTTCAGCCTTTCGACAAAGCCAATTCATTCTTGATCTATTGAATTAAACCTATTGTAGGTTTGAAACCTTCATTCTACTGACCTTTCAACAGGATCAAAACCTATTTTTCTGGTTAATAATTCCTACAAGGAATCAGACTCCTCTACATTCCGGCAGGGTTGGAACCCCTCCTTTATAAGTTTTTACGACATGAATAATTCATTTTCCCTTCCTCAGATCCTATCGACGGTGTCGAAACCTAACATTTCCACATTCTGACCTTTCGAGTAGGTCATATTCTATGAAATCAAGATTCTTATTCCCATTTATGACGGCTCTACTACCCTCCTTAAAGGCTCTACATACAACCATTTCACCTTAAATCCGCCTACTTGGACTCTTTTTGGTGTTGACCATAAATTTGGTTAACATTTTAGCGCTAAAGGGAGTGGCTGAACCTCCGATCTTGTTAAATTTTCATCACAGATTAATATAATTCTTCATTCAAAAGAAGAAGATGGAAAGAACAACGAATAACAACAATGAAAAACCTGCAGTACGATCAACTTAGGAAAATGGTATAATCCCGAATTTCAACTTAGGAAATACAAAGATTGGACAGCCTTCAACTCTGATAAACAACGAGATTAAAGTTTAGAATTTACAACAAAAATGATAGCAATATGAGAATTTCTTAGAAGGGTTCCATCTCAAGTCATTAAGGGTTGTGGAAGAAGGAGTTGAAACGCCATCTTCAAATGAAGATAAACATGAGAATCAAGAAAGTCAGGCTAAGAGAACCATTGAGTAATCAAAAAGTTTAGCAATAGAAGACGGTGGAGGTCACCATAAAAACATTCACAACCAAATCACAGAGGATACAATAAAAAATATACTTAATAAATTAGAGAAAAATGTTACCCTACAGAAGGTTTGTTTGACAGAAGAAAAGATGCCGGTTAGCGTTCTCCCTCACATGCAAATTCCTCCACCAAAGTATGATGGAACTAGTGATCCAGATGATCACTTTGCAATTTTTGAAAATTGAATGAACGTATATAATGCTCTAAGTCTAGTTTGATTATAACTTTTCCCGATAACTTTTCAAGGGGTAGCTCTCAAATAGCATAGGAGTTATCAAGAGAAGACCATCTGTTCTTGGGAACAATTTTCTCATGAATTCGGTGATGCAACTTTATGTGTTCAAGGACCCAACTACGAGCTTAAGCCTATTAGCTACAATCAAACAAAAACCGGTAAAATCATTTGTCAGATATTTAAAGAGATTCAATAAAGAAGCATTAAAAGCAGAAAATGCGACCGATAGAGACAAGGTGGTAGCAATTCAGTCAGGGTTAATCGAACATACCCCTTTTTGGGAAGACCTTTATATTAACGGATGCAAAGATCTATGATACTTCTATTCCCATGCAGACAAATTTATCCGATTAGATGAAATGAGCCATGACAAGAAAAGACCGTGACAAGGCATCGAAGAAGAAATATATGACTCTGATCGCTTTGTGCATAAATCAAAAGGTGGTGAAAGGGTTTGGAATGGACTTCTAGAAGCCAACCATGTAGCCTTAAATCAAGCCCTTTCTCACAAACTTGTTGCAACAAAAGATAACAAAATTATTTCAATTACACATAAAATACGCAAGCAACCAGATTCTAGAAAAGGAGAAAGTTACTACGAGTATCACAAAACAAATGGACATGAAACCAATGAACGCCATATCCTAGTAGGGAAAATTCAAGGCATGATCAAGCCAGGTTTCTTACAAGAGTTCGTCAAAGAAACCAGAAGGACATCTTATTCAAACTGAGAGAAAAGCGACTAAGCAACTTCCAAATGCAGTTGCCTATCAAATCATGAGGACTTGTGGCATTAGCTCAACTACGAACTTTTTCTCTCTCTTTTCATATCTTTTTAACTCAATTTGTATTTTCATTCATACATAGATTTGTGTTGTGCACTGACCATGTACTGATTAAAAATCGAGTGCTATTACAGGTAAAAACAAAACCAATCCATGACGTTCAATGTACTCTCGGAGCATAGAAAATTTCTAGATAATTGAGAATGATGGCTCATATGCTTGATATAAAATGACTACCAGTGTCGGAACCAATGCAGTACAAAATTTTTTCCTCATGAGACCTCGGATTATCAACAGTCCATCCCCAATTTTAAAGAAAGAGCTTACAAATAAACCATCCTGTTGCATAAAAATGCTTACCAACATATGAAAATCTATCTAAAGGAGAAAGCAATATACTATGATTCTATCTTTGATAATTACTTTGCTAAGAATTTTTTTTTCAAACATGTCTTCAAAGACAAACTGTTTTCAATTACCTCGCAACTGAAAAAATATCGATCCATTCCAAGAACTAATTTACACAATCTTTCAAAGGTGTTATATGGTCCAACTAAGAAATCTTGATGCTTAAAAGTTTTCTGAAAACTATAAGCAACAGACCCTATTCATACTATTTCAAGAAAAGTTTTAAAACTATCAAAAGTTTATTCACAAAGACTTAGATTAGCGAGTCTAGTTCTCGACTAAGAGACTACTGGTTCATGAACCATAACCTTCTAGTCTCCTATTTAGATTAGTGTCTCTACTATGAAAATGACTTAAAAACCCTTACAAAGGGTGGCATATAGAAAAGATAGTCATACATCCATGCTCTTTTTCAGCAAATATTCCATTAATATATTAGAAAGGTCCATGTAAAGAAATTCTATCTTTCCAAAAAATTTCAATTGGCCAAAAATGATTTTCATATACAAAGTTTTAGCCAACGGCCAAAGACACCTCCTGGAGGGAGGGTAAAGCCACTAAAAAAAGACTTTATCAAAGGCACCTCTAGGAGGAAAGGTTAAATCCCCTTAAGACCTTACTAAAGGTGCTCTTAGAAGGGGGATAAAACCTCTAAAAAAGACCTTACCAAAGGCACCTCAGGGAGGAAAGGTTAAATCCTCTTAAGACCTTACCAAAGGTACCTCATAAAGGGAGGGTTAAAACCTCTAAACAAACCTCTAACGTCCAAATCACCTCTTAGGGGAAGGGTCAGGATAAGAACCCATCGGCAACCTTCTTGAGGAAGGACAAAACCCCTAACGTTCATATCACCTCTTACGGGAAGGGTTAAGATAAGCACCCAACAGCAACATTCTGGAGGAAGGTCATTTCAGCATACACTACATCTCTTGGAGCCAAGGGAAGTCCGGAAGAGGCACCAAACAGATAAATAAAGACAGATATCTACAATTCAAGACAAGGGTCATAACCCAAGAGAATAAAGGGTTAAGGAAAGAAATCAATCTACAGTCTAAGACGAAAATGAAACCCAAGTAAGTGTTATAGAGAAAAGCAAAGGGATGCCAAAATCAAAAATAGACAATGAATTAAAAACCATGATCAGAAAGAGCAAAATACGAGCTAGCAAATTCCAATACATTTGATGCCTGAAAAGTGGTGCCCACAACAAAGAGTTAAGAAACTTGCATCCTAAAAGGGGACATGAGACAAGAAAATGGATAGAGAGATCTGCAATTCAAAATAGAAAACCAAGATCAACATGGAAATTAAAGGAACTGGAGACAATGAGTTTTATTACAAAGACGAAAGTGGTTTCATTCGAGGAATGGATTGACTAAACCATTCTGAATCCTTAGAAATAAGGCGACCCCCTTAAGATAGAAGAATATATATAAAAATAATACTACTAACTCATAGGCAATTTAGGAACCTGGCATCTGTTAAGTTTACCATCACTTTATAGGTTCTTTTTTGTGTTGGATGAGGTTTTCAGTACATTATTTGTCAGATGAGATCCTGACGAGATTTTAGTTGAGTTTCTGATTGCATGAGCTTTCAATTTCTTTGATATTTCTCATGAAGATTTCATACTGGGTTTTATGAAATTCTTGTTGAATTTTATGATAATTTATGGGTTTCACGATTCTAAGTTTACTCATCGGATTTTTGTAGAGGTTCTTAATGAATTTCTAGTTTCATGGATTTGACATTTTCTTTTTGATTTCTAAGATAATTTATGAATTTCAAGATTTTGAGTTTTCTCAATGGATTTTTGTAGAGGTTTCCTATTGAGTTTCTGATTTCATGGATTTGTTATTTCCTATCTGATTTTTATAGTGATTTATGGATTTCAAGTTCTCAGTTTCGTCATTGGACTTTTGTGAAGATTTCTTGTGGATTTCTGGTTTTATGGTCTCTAATTTTTCTTATTGATTTTTATAGTGATTAGTGAATTCTGCCTTTTTGGCTTCCTGATTCAATTCTTGCGATGATCTCTGAATTTTAAGTTCAATGAATTCCAAAGTTTCTCATTGAATTTTATGATGGTTTATGGATTTCATATTTTTAATTTCCTTGTCAGATTTTTGATGACTTCATATTGAATTTATGACTTTATGAATTTTGAAGTTTCTCATTGAATTTTATGATGGTTTATGGATTTCATATTTAGGATTTCCTTGTTGGATTTTTGATGACTTCATATTGAATTTCTGACTTTGTGAATTTTGAAGTTTCTTATGGAATTTTTATGATGGTTTATGGATTTCATATCTAGGATTTCCTTGTTGGATTTTTTATGATTTTATATTGAATTTCTAATTTTGTGAAATCTGAAGTTTCTCATGGAATTTTTATGATGGTTTATGGATTTTATATTTTGTGTTGGTTTTTTGATGATTTCATATTGAATTTTTGCTTTCATAGGTTCTAGGTTCCCTTGTTGGATCTTTGATGATTTTCCACCAGATTTTTGGGTTTTGTGATTTTTAAATATTTCTATTGAATTTTTACTATTAATTTACGAACTTTATATTAACTTCTTGAAGTTAAATTCCACATAAAACTTTCTTGATACTGGTTGAGCTCTCATCAAAGCACAAGGAACTAGATAAGACTGCCAAGAGTAGAAATTAATCCTCGATGGTTGAAGAAGAAAATATTAAAGAATAGTGGATTTAGTGTATGCAATGATCTTTTTGGGGAGGGCTTATTTACTTAAATTGATAATAGCAAACCATGGGATATCGTTTGATGTATCTATATTGGTCATGTAGTTAATTAACTGCTCTACCTAATAAAATAACCAGACAATATCAATAATTATAAGGATAATCATCATGGTTTACCTTCAAGGATAAAATCCTTATAGAAGTTATTATTTGTCTTGCAGGAAGTAAAGGGGTTGATTCTTTGGAATTTTTGTCCTAAAGAACAAAAGCTTCTATCATACACGGAGGGGGCTAAATGTTATACATAAAATGTTCTCAGAAATAAAGTATGAAAGAAGGAGTTAAGAGGAAGATTTGACAGAATAAAAAAAGCCTTTGATGAGGTCAAAGGAGATCATCAGAAGTTGATAAGCAAAGTGCTTTCGACAAGGTCGGAAGCTAGATTTCGAAGAAATTGGATAGTAGACACTTTACCTTTTTGCGCCAAACCATTCGAAATGCTATGGTTTTGCCGTCGTCATTCCTATCAGATGAGTATTCAACCCTTTCAAAAGCATGTATAGCCATTCAAAATGGTTAAGGCAAATGTTACTCCAAAAAATCCACCTTTCGACTTGGTCGAAAGGTCCTTCAACAAACACTAAGAAAGAGAGATTCAGACCAACCTTTCGAAGGAGTCGAAGGGATGCTTCTGGAAAAGTCAAGAAGGATTCCGCAACTAAGGTACTGCATGAGATGGTTCCACCCAATAGAGGCTTCCGCATATGATAAAGACTTTCACATTTGGTTTCGCATGAGAGGGTTCCATAGAAGATAACTCACTGCCGACGGAAGACGTTCTACAAGTATCCCATTCGTGGAAGTGCCTTCCGCAAGTGATGGTTTCGCATTGAGGCCTTCCGCAAGGGACATCAACGTCATGTACAAATATTACCTTCCATAAACCCAACTTGCCACCTCATGTAAAAGAACCATTCAAAGGGATCAAAAAGATGCTTCTGCAATAGAAGATCAGATCATTGGATGTAGGGCAACGCCGGACAAGCAATTTAGACACACCTCTTACCTTCAGAAGACCTTTCGATGGAGTCGAAAGGTTCCCTTCTGCATCAAATCAGTTGCTTTCCATCATTATATCAAAGCTATGGATGCAACATTCTCCCTTTCCGATGGAGACAAGGGCATCTAGATATGTTTAGAAGAGTAATAAGCCAACATTCTGACAAAGCCGAAAGGCCTCCCTTTCATACAAGGCTGGAAGGATGCGAGCGAAACCTACCTATGGTCGCCATGACCCCTGTGGAGGTTCCAACCCACACCTGTAAATAAGACCCGAGAGGTCAAGTTTTGTGATCTGAATTTTAGCCTTTGAAATCACTACTGTTTTAAAAGTTTGTAACCCTCGTTTCTAAATAAATATAGGATTTTTTTTCAACAAGTATTACCATGTATAATTTAGTTCATAATAAATAATTTCATGTTTGAGATCAATGCTTTCATGTCCCTTATGTACTTTTTGTTAATATAATCAAATATCGATCCTCTTTTACATTTCATTGGTTTGAAAAGTTAAAGAGCATCTTTCTACTGGATTAGTCCCCCTTCGAAGTCCCTTCAGATAGGGAATCCTTTTAAGATATAATTTACAGAAATACCTTTCGACAAGAGTTCATTTAAGATCCAAAGTATGGAATCGAAACCATCATCTAGTCTCAAGGGGTATTATTTGGGATAAACCCCTTACTCGTAAACCTTTCGATGAGGTCGAAACCCCATGGAAAATCTTAAGGTCACAGTGCTAGATTTAAACCTACCTTTCTTCAGCCTTTTGACAAAGTCGAATCATTCTTAATCTACAGAATTAAACCTATCGTCGGGTTCAAAACCTTCGTTCTACCGACCTTTCGACAAAATCGATACCTATATTTCAGGTTAAGAATTCCTATAAGGAATCGGGCCACTCTACCATCTTGCAGCGTCGAAACCCTTTCTTTATAAGTTTTTACGATAGGAATAATTCATTTGCCTTTCCTTAGATCCTATCGATGAGGTCGAAACCTAACATTCTACATTCTGACCGTTCAAGTAGGTCATATTCTATGGAATCAAGATTCTTATTCCCATTTCCAAGGGCTCTACTACCCATCTTAAAGGCACTACATACAACCATTTCACCTTAAGTTTATCTACTTGGAATCTTTGGGATGTTGACCATAAATTTGGTTAATAATGTTAGTTACTTGCTCTCCAAATTTCGTGCCATTCTAACTTACCGTTTGTGAGATATCACATTTTCCCTAGAGTTTGGTTGAGCTGTTTATGCTGAAAATCGATCTTATCCATCTTTTTTACCTATAACTGGAGCATACAAACTCCAACGACTTGAATTTGAAATGTAGCCTCATGGGGTCCTCCTTGTCACTTCGTACTGATTTCACCTTGATTGGGACAAAAATTGGGGATCTGATCCAATCCGTTGCCTAAGTGAAGTGCCAATTCCATACTTAGCCCTTTTTTAAGTGTTGTCCATCCGAAACCATTCAACTATCATCCATTATTTCAATTGTAATCAATTTCCAATTCATCCATTTTAGCCAAATCTGTTGTATACCGGCCTGACCAAAAGGTGGGATAACACATATTCACAAATCTTTAAAAAGATTTTATTTCCAAAACCATACTTGATTGGCTTAAAAACTAATGCCACTTAAAACATTGATAACAATAAACCCAAAATACTTTCCTTTTGGTGTAAGTAAATGGAGTGTATAGAATTAAACCAAACACACTTACGACCACTTTCCAATTTCGAACTTGTGTTATCCCTCGATTAACAATGTAGTCGGACAAATTAGCGTACCATCCTTGACTCGACATACATTCTTACTTCTCAATATAGAGACAAGTTTCCATACTTCAGAATTTAATGTTAAGTATGAAAAGAATACTTTCAATATCACCATAATTTAAAATGATTGTTTAAAGAAATCAAATAAACGATCATTACATATGTTACTATAAATCGACAAATGTGATTTAAAATTCCAATTTATTGAAGAGATATTAGTTTTTTGTTTTTATAATATATTATTTATAAAACTATTTTTTATTATAAAAACACCATTTATAATTCTCTCTTTCATTCATAAAATACCATTTATAAAGCTACCCATATTTTACAGCCTTTTATATAACGAATATTTATTCCGAAATATTTCTATCTTCTTTTGAAAACAAAAATACTTAAATTTTACAAATAAATTCTTGTTTATTTTCCTTTAAAATAAATATACAGTATCATAATAACTTTTCTATAAAAATAAATACTACTCGAAATACTTTTGAAACATTTTCAAAAAGATTGGAGTAAAATAAAGAAGTTTAAAACCGTTTTAAATAAAATGCACATAAATTTGAAAAAGTCACATTTAAAATCATTCTTCGAATCAAAACATTTTTAAATCAAAACGACAAACCATAGTATTTCAAAATACTAAAATGAGGCCAACAGCTAGCATAACACCTAACCAATGCTATAACTACATTTACCACTAAATGGATCAACTTTCAACATATATTAATGCCACATCCAATATGGACAAACTATCAGGTTTTGACATTCTACAATTTATACAATAGATATATAACTGAAATAAAATGAATAAAATCTGGATTCCCTACAAAATTCCCTATATTTCAATATATATGTCATTCGCTTTTCAAAGCAGAATATTTAACCAAACCATACTAATAAATCATTCAAGTACAGAAACAACTTTTGTCTACTATATATCATATATTATTCCTCCAAAGGTGAGATAACTCATAAAAATTCTAGTTGATGCTTAAGCATTCTAGTTTGATCTAAATTCGAATGGCGTTCGATTTTAATATAAAATTTCACTTGCTCCAAACTCAAACGGAAGTGCATCGTCGCATATAACTCCTCTAATCCCTAACCCTAGTTTCACTTTCAACACGTTGACCACCTTCAAGTCATGCCGCACACAACCAAACTTTCGACGGTACAAGTTCAACGAATCAAGTTTTATAATTTATAGTTGAGTAATTTATTTTATTTTGAATTTTAATGGGAACGACCTTATTTTCTTTTTACTGTTAGATGAAAACGAAAAAGAGAGTAAAAAATAAAAGCAAAAGATGAGAGTGAGAAAAGTCAAGTGAGGCGTTTAGTTAAAAATTGGATTTTCGGTATGTCGCTAACAGAATTTTGTTCGCGTACGACCCATGAAAAAAAAACGAACGCGCACAAAACTACGACGCGATCTCAAAATAAAAAATAAAATACATCGGTTATCATATTCTATGAAATTTCAAAAATGCCAACATTTGCCAAAAGATACGTCAAATGATAATTTAAATATTTTTCATATTAAAAATTATGGAAAAATCCTATAAATAAAAGTAAAAAAACATCACTAAAAATCAAGTCATTTGTTAAAATTTAATTTTTCTTGTTATTTGTTAAATTCACATCAAAATTGAATATTTAAATAAATTAAATATTCTCATTCAAAATGTTAATAATTCTGGGTCATTACATGATCCATAAGCCAACTTCATACATTATGATTTTATTCTTATGGAAGTTTGGTTGATTTGCAACTTTGACTTTGTTGCTTGATTGCGTACATATGGGTTTGACTCTGAACAATTTTCCCTGGTTCGGATGATGGACAAAATTGCTTAACATATCTAGTGGTTGTTTAGATTGTATATAGCTAGCGAACCTTCTTGGATGGCATGAACTAGCTTGTAGGCATTCTAACTTGAGGTGGTGTGAGTTGTTAGTGAATTCAAGGAAATGTTAGAGATTGGTACCAACCCATGACTTTGCATGGATCTTGGGTTTTGGCCTTGTATTTTAATTGAGTTGATACTTTTATGTTTCTTGGCAAGTTTCATGACTTCACTTCGTGATTTGGTTCAATATCCGAGTTAAGAAATTATCGCTTCGGACTTGTGCTTATTCCATTTTCTACTTGACCAATTTGATTCGTTCGAACATGGCATAGTCAAAAGGTTGGATAACGTTTTCTCTCCAAAATCCATCTTGTTTTAATAAGATATGCTTTGAGTCGAGAACAAAATATATATCAATGAATCACAACTTGCTAAATTCACGGCTATTAACTGATAAAAGCATGGCGAATCACCTAGTTCCCTTGGATTCATCTGTAAATCAAAGGTCATTCTGGACTATTATGGCTAAGAACTTGAGTCCTAGCGTAAGGGTTAATCATAAACAATCATTTCATGTTCTCCTTGAATTATTATATCTTACATTACATTCTAAATCAGAATTGATCTGTGTTCATTTGGGATGTAACAACCTCGTATCAAAATCAACGACTTAATTCGATAATCGCTATCAAATTGTTTCAAGGTCAAGTGGTTTTCAAAACCAAAGTCTAGTTTTTGATTTCTCCGAACCATGCACTCGATAACCAATTCAATTCCTAAACAATTTGATCGTTAGCTTCATCCTTGATCTCTCTGGATTGTTAATCGAATCTTTAATCTTTCCAAGCCACTGGTTGTCGATCTCTCTGATTCGTTAGTTAAAGCTACTATCACTCCAGATCGTTAGTTAAATCGGCGATCTCTCTAGATCATTGGTTAAATTTGCTATCTCTCTAGATCATTTGACAATCTAGAGTCTGATCTCTCCGGATCGTTTAACATCCAATTTAACGTTCAATTCTCTGGATCCTTATTGAGTCCAATCCGCTTGCTCTCCAACAAGGAGGACTCAACAACCAAGCAAGGCCAATCCGCTTATTGTTCGATGAGTGGAATTGCTCTCATTTAAACCCAATCCATTCACTCGTTGGCAATAGGACCTGCACCTTATACTCATTGCCATGTTTTGTCTGATAGGACACCATGATCAATCGGTTCATAAATCAATATTGAAGGAAACCAATCTATGTTGGTGTTTTGAAATCAATAACGATTATCACGTTCGAATGATTTTCAAAATCAAGAATTCCTATAACTTAAGTACAGACATCAAACACACACCATAGCATCCATCTTAACAAGCAATGTAGCCTAGCATCTAACTTAGAGCGTACCTAGGGCCTGATCGAGATCTCGTACATGCGTAAGTGGCTTGACTGTAACACTTTATTACCCAGCACTTTGGCCCGGATACATGGCGATAGTCATGGGTCCTATGGTTGAACCTGGACGAGTCTCAAGCTAGGAAAGGAGTGGAAGTATGACGGACCGATGAAACTTAAGTCTGGATCGTCCTATATACCTGGGTCGATATGTTTGGTGCTGGCTCGACCGAAATGGTTCGGTGTTGTAGTGTAGTCAAGATCGCCTGGCCAAGGTGGATCGGTATTGGAGTGTAGACATGGTGGTTCAGCTAAAATAGGCAAGATAAAGTGGTTCATCCAACATGGGCGGAACAAAATTTTTCAATCGATATGGTTTCGGATTTAGTGGGTCGGTGTGGATGGAATCGACCTTGGTCATTCGACCAATGATGGTCCGGGCTTAGAAGTACTGAGACATGTATCACTCGGCCATGGAAGCAAAGGTAAGATATTTCAGTCTAGATGATTCGGCATATGTCATTGGGCCAAGATGGGTTAGTATCCATCGTTCGGTCGTGATAGGGAAGCTAATGCAGTTCAAAAAGAAGTGGTCGAGAATGTGTGGGTCGGTGTAGTTGGATCGGCGAACCTTGAGGAGGTTGATGAATTCTTCAACCTACAAAAGAGTGACGTGACTAACGTTTCTTTGCTTTGAGTCATCTGTCATTCGCTTCAAGTCCCCCGAGAAATTGCTTCAAGTCATTTGTCAAGACGCCCTAGTTCGGCATCTGTTGATCGGCTAAAAGTCGTTCGGTATGCCTTGTCTAGCCGACTTAAGATTACCATATATGGGCCGAGCTACCTTGTCTTGGGCCTACACAGGGAGTCCAGCCCATCTTCAACTATAAATAAAGAGGAATGGGTACAGCTGAAGGGACCTTTTTTTGAAGAACTCCAGGAAGACACTGCCATTTTCTACACTCGCTTTCTTTTGGCTCAAACTTGCATTCAAGTTGTTTGTTTACGGATTGTATCAGTATTCAAATATTTGAAAAAAGGCAATAAAGATTACATTAAAAGTGGACGTAAGAAGTTACGTTGAACCACTATAATTCTGGTGTTCTCGTTTCTGCTGTTAGTTTTGCATATACTCCGCTATTTTAATTTACTATCTTCATTAATCTCTTTACACAAATATGTTCCTAGGTGTTAGTGGCCAATTCTGGTGCTAACATTTTGATGCTTTCACTGAGAACGTGTATTCTTAGGCTGCTAGGATCTGCTTTGTCGCTATTGGATTGAAGAAATCCCCCGAAGGAGATCCAAGTTCATACTCATGAGTTCATAGATTTTATTCAGAGTTTAGATGGATAACTCTAATATGGGAAGACCACGTACCAGATCAGCCTCCCACAATGTGGATGTCAATGAGACCGCCAACATCCAGCAGGTGGGATCAACCAACAACCTAATCCTAGTGCAGGGACTGCCACCATCCTAAATCAACCGGAAGTTGTCACCAGGGAAAAATTTAATGAGCTGATGAGAAAACT
Organism: Allium cepa; assembly: GCA_030765085.1. Lineage (NCBI taxonomy): Eukaryota > Viridiplantae > Streptophyta > Magnoliopsida > Asparagales > Amaryllidaceae > Allium > Allium cepa. Next base: position 252,977,585 of record CM060943.1, read on the forward strand.
CATAGAAAGAAAGAGATAGCTTAACGAGTGAATTCAAGCTAACACCAATCTCATGACCCAGATTACTCAGCAACGGCAGCAGAATGTCGGAGGAAGCCTCGCTTCCTATTCGTCACCCGACAGCTCCACTTATCAGATGAACATCACAGGTATAGACACCCTAGGATTAAAACGACACAAAGAGGTGCAGCAGAACAATCCAACAGAAATGGTTCGGTTTCCCTACCTGGAACTGTGGCCCCTCATCTGCACTTGAGAAATCGCACTCAAGCTAGAGTGGGAAACTTGACATCTGGAACACAGGTGGAGACTAGCCTACCACCACATCTGGGCCGTGCTAAGTGTGTCCCCAGAATGTGCATTTGAAAGATCACTTACCAAAGACACACAAGCCGGAACGGTCACGCAGGACGGAGTCGAACTTGCCACCTCCCATCCAAACCTTGGATTTATCAAATATGGTCAGGCAGCTGATGATGGAAAATCAAGGCTTATCCAATGATGATTGGGGAATATCTAGGAGTCATACTCCATTCACGGACGTTATCCTATAGGCTAAGTATCCCCAGAAGTTCAGTAGCTAACTATTCTAGCGTATGAAGTGAAGGCTGATCGTCGACGACATGTGATGAGATAAGAGTGGATGATGGACTTGGCTAGGGAAAATGATGCGACTAAATGTAGATGTTTTCCGATAACCTTATCCAAGATCGCTACCATGTGGTTCACCAAACTTCCTCCATGATCGATCTCCAGGTTTGATGAGTCAGCGATGAAATTTATGGAGCAGTTCAGAATCCATATCACTCACCCAAAGGATGTGATGTCTTTATCTAGTGTAATCCAGGCTTAGGGGACTCGTTAAAGGAGTATTTGCAAAGATTTCACGTTGCTGCTACCGAAGTTAGCAACCCGAATGACCATGCTATTCTTATGGCCGTGATGCAAGGGGTAGATCCAGACTCAGAGTTTGGCGATTAGCCAGCAGGAAAACCCTCGACTATCCTGGAATGTTTTTATTCATAGGTGAACCAATTCATGAGGAGGGAAGAGGCCAGGTGGACAAAGCGTAGTAGTGTGCTAGGGCCTCGCAATGAGACAGTACAAAGCAACATTGTGGTAGAGAAATCTAGCAACAACTCTGGTAAGGCCCAGGTCAACATCCAAAATAAGCCAGAGGAGCCTAAAGGATCTAGAGGAGGAAATTTCGGAAGGAAAAGGGAAGTAGGAAAGTGGAAACTAAAGATCCCAACCTATAACGAATATACTCCTCCGAACACATCCCTGGAGAATATTTATTTATCTAATTGTAATACATTCCATTACCGAAAGCCACGCCCAAAAGAATCCACTGAGGAACAAAATCAGACCGGGAAGTATCGTTGCTTCCATGGGACTTACGGGCATAATATCGAAGAACGTAAACACCTCCATGATGCTATAGAAAAGCTATTTCGATAGAGAAAGTTACAGCAATTTGCTAAGAATTCATAGGAAGGTGGACAGGGGAAATCCGACCCAATCGCGGGCAAGCTTTGCATCAACTGAGGAACCCGCTCGGACTAGAGGTAGAATGGTCATAAACATGATAGTCGGTGGGCCTCACCCGGCAGACAAGAGTTGGCAGAAATGGAATGCTATGCTAGTTCCCTAAAGCAGCGGATTTCGAATGCTGCTCGAACCCAAAAGATGGGAACTCAGCGAAAAAGCAGCAAATGATGACAGATGATATTACATTCAGGAGTAGGGACGCTGACCAGGCGGAAGCACCTATCATTGACTCGATGGACATCTCTGCCACAATTGGTCCGGCACTTGTGAGAAAGATATTGATTGATTGTGGAAGTTCTGTGAATACTATCTTTAAAAAGGCGTATGACTAAATGAAGATGGAGGCGAAGGATCTGAAACCATCTAAAGCCCGCATTCATGGCTTTAATGGTGTGGCCACTGATGCGATAGGTTTTGTAGAATTGCCAGTTGAGTCAGGAGAAGGTAAACGTAAGAGGGCGTGGATCCCTCCGTTCATTGTTTTGGATGATGATTCCTCTTATAATGTGTTATTGGGCCGACCGCCCTGACAGAGTTTAGGGAAGCTTTGGTCCTGTGGTTTTTAACCTTGAAATTTCTGACGGATAAAGGAGTTGGTGTAGTGTATAGCGATCAAGCGACTGGCCGTGCATGTTATGTGGCTGAGATGAGAGAGGCCTAGCTAAGAGAGAAGGGAACAATTTGTGGACAACTTTGTCTGTATCCCTGTTGCTCAAAATTTACAAGTAGCGCCCGAGCCTTGGCTCGGGAAGCAAGATCGGATCTATAGAGACAAAGATCCAAGAGATGATGATGAAGAACAAAAAGAGTCTAAAGCAGCACCGGCTAAACTAACTGTTGACATTCCAGTCAGCCATGATGACCTACCACGGGTGTTTAAGATTGGATCACAACTCACCCCCTCGATGATTGAGGTTCCTACTGATTTTCTCCGAACGAACCTGGATGTTTTCGCTTGGACTCACTCTAATATGTGTAGGATTTTTCCCGCCATTACAAGTCATATGTTGAACAGTGACTCGTAGTATGTGCTAGTGAAACAAAAAAGGAGAGTTATGGACCCAGAGAGGTCTGCTGCTCTCAGAGAGGATGTGGACAAACTCAAAGCCAATGGGTTCTTCCGCGATGCACTCTACCCCAAATGGGTATCTAATCCTATACTAATGAGAAAAGCGAATGGAAAATAGAGGACCTACATTGATTATTCAGACCTGAACAAGGCGTGCCATAAGGATAGTTTCCCTTTATCCAGAATTGATCAGCTGGTCGACTCAACAGCAGGACACGAATTATTGTCATTCATGGATGAATATTCGGGATATAATCAAATCTTGATGCATATTCTAGATCAAGAACACACTAGTTTTATCACGGATGTTGGACTGTACTATTATGTAGTGATGCCTTTTGGGTTGAAGAAAGCATGAGCGAATTATCAACATTTGATAAATCAGATGTTCAAAGACCAAATTGGTAGGACAATGGAAGTCTATGTGGATGACATGCTCGTGAAGTCGCAACAGTCAAACGACCACATTCGAGACCTAGCAGATATGTTTGATGAACTTAGATACCACGGAATGAAAATCAATCCACTGAAGTGTTCCTTTGGTATTGCATTGGGAAAGTTTTTGGGTTTTATTGTCAATGAGCGGGGAATCGAAGCTAACCCAGAAAAGATTCAGGCTATCCGAGACATACAAGGTCCCAGAACCATAAAGACAGTACAAAGCCTGAATGAAAAAGTCTCCGCGTTGAGTCGATTTATATCCAGAGCAACCGATAAATGCATTCCTTTCTTCGATGTGATGAAGAAATGGAAAATAAATTTTGAATGGACGTCGGACTGTGAGGATGTGTTCCGATCTCTAGTGAGACACTTGGAGTGTCCCTCGGTTCTGTCAAAGCCTGTAGACCATGAGTTATATGTTCGCTTGGCCGTTTCTCAGCATGCCATCAGTACTGTCTTGGTTTGTGAGGAGGACCGAATTCAAAAGCCAGTGTACTATGTTAGTAAACGTTTAACGGGGGAAGAAAGAAATTATCCTAAGATTGAGAAGCTAGCCTACTGCCTGGTGATTGCATCATGCAAGCTTCGTCGGTATTTTCAGGCACACTCGTTCAGTGTTTATACCGATCAATCTCTGCGATAGGTGCTCCAATGACCAGAAACTTCTAGAAGGTTGCTTAAACGGAACATTGAGTTGAGTCAATTTGATATCACTTACCTGCCACGGAGGGCAATCCAAGGGCAAGAGTTAGCAGACTTCGTTGCAAAATTTACCATATCAGACGAGCCAAGGAGTGATACGTCATTCCCCCATTCGATGGAAACTATACACCGATGGGGCATCCAACGACCATTGTTTTGGGGCTGGTGTTGTTTCGAAACTTCTAAAAACGATCAATTTATTATGCTTTGAAACTCGATTTCCCAGCTACGAATAATGAAGCTAAATATGAAGCATTGATTGTCGGCTTGAAACTTACCAAAGAACTTGGTGTAAAATCGGTTGAAATCTTTTGTGACTCACAATTGATGGTGTACCAAATATGGGGAGACTATCAGACAAGGGGGAAAAGGCTTTCCCCTTACCTTGCTTAGGTTTAAGAACTGTTGGTGGACTTGAAATATTACGATATTTCACATATCCCACGTGAATGAAATGGGGCAGCTGACTCATTAGCAAAATTCGTGAGTACTGGTGATGCACGGCAGATGGACTTTGTTCCCGTTGAAATCTTACATGCCCCAAGTATAGATGAAATGGAAGTGGATTTTTTGTTAGGGACAAAAACTGAAAAGGAGTCATGGATGACCCCTTTTAAGGAAAACCTATTTTGTAGAACTTTGCCCGAGAGAAAGAACGAAAGACGACAATTCATTCGCAAACCTCACTGTACATAATGCAGGATGGAGTAATGTATCGAAAAGGATTCTTGGTTCCCTTACTTCGGTGCATCGTCCATAACGAGATAAAGCGGGTCTTGAAAGAAGTTCATGAAGGAGAATGTAGCAACCATATTGGGGGGGCAGACACTAGCAAAAAAGATCCTCCGCTATGGATACTATTGGCCAACCGTGAATTGAGACGCCACGAGCTATGAAGAAGATGTGATAAATGTCAAAAGTATGCGGAAATCCCAATAGCTCCACCGACGGATCTCACACAAATGGTTATTCCCTGGCCATTTGCAATATGAGGGATCGATATAATCTGCTCCTTACCAATCTCCAAAAGTGGTGCAAAATATGCAATTGTTGCGGTCGATTACTTTACCAAGTGGGCGGAAGTAGAGCCCTTAGCTATGGTCACCACCAAAAAGTTCATTAAATTTGTTTTGCGAAACATTATATGCTATTTTCGCCTCCTCGAACTATCATTACGTACAACAGAACTCAATTTGAAAGTAGGGAGCTCAAAGAATTATGCCAAAAATATTGCATTGAGAAAAGGGTTGTGGTAGTCGCTCACCCTAAAGCCAATGGACAAGTTGAAGCTATAAATAAAATAATTAAATCCACATTGGAAAAACATTTGGAGAAGGCTAGAGCAGGTGGGTGGATGAGCTTCCGACAACACTCTGGGCTTACAGAACCACCCATAAGTACACGACTGGCCATACTCCATTCACCTTGATATACGATACTGAAGCTGTATTACCCGTGGAACTTGAAGTTCCCACTCACAAGGTGACTCATTATAATCCCGAGACGAATTATAATCTTTTACTGGAATCGATGGACTTCGTCGATGAGAAATGTGAAGAAGCTGATTTAAGGACAGCTGCGTATCGACACTGAGTCGCTCGATATTATAATGAAAAAGTACGACCGAGAATCTTTGATGTGGGTGATCTTGTTTTGAGGCGAGTTTTTTTAATCCCGCAACATATGAATCCTGTATGGAAAGGTCCGTATGTTATCGAACGGAAGCTTAGGGAAGGGACTTTCAAGCTAGCGACTGTTGATGGCATGAGACTCCCCAAAGTATGGAATAAAGAGCATTTGCGTCGTTATTACACTTAGTCCTTTTCTTTCGCATTTTAGCAGCAGTTGTTTCTAGTGTATATTTTCTTTTGCTCTTTGTGTCCAACATGTAGTAAGACAATTCAACTTGTTCCTATTTTTACATAATCAATAAAGGCTTGAAGCAGTTTTCTATGAACAGTGATGTACCGTGTGTTACAATTTCATGCCAAAGTCAAATTGTATTAATCTGTCCGGCGTATTAATGCGAACTTAAAACTAAAAGTTGATCAATAAATGATTCAAAAATCTCTAAGTCCCCGGAGCACGGACTAGAGAACTCTGAGTCCCCGGAGTGCGGACTAGAGTATAAACGATTCAAAAATCTCTAAATCCTTGGAACGCGGACTAGAGTACTCTGAGTCCCTGGGGTGCGGACTAAAGTATAAATGATTCAAAAATCTCTAAGTCCCTAGAGCGCGGACTAGAGTACTCTGAGTCCCCAAAGTGGGAGTAGTTATAAACGATTCAAAATCTCTAAGTCCCTAAAGCATGGACTGGAGTACTCTGAGTCCCCAGAGTGCGAACCAGAGTATGAACGATTCAAAAATCTCTAAGTCCCCGTAGCGCGGACTAGAGTGCTCTAAGTCCTCGGAGTACGGACTAGTATAAACGATTCAAAATTTTCTAAATCCCTGAAGCGTGGACTAGAGTACTCTGAGTCCTCGGAGTGTAGACTAGAGTTTGAACGATTCAAAAATCTCTAAGCCCTCGAAGTGCGGACTAGAGTACTCAGAGTCCCCAGAGTATGGACTAGAGTATAAACGATTCAAAAATCTCTAAGTCCTCGGAGTGCGGACTAGAGTACTTTGAGTCCCCGGAGTGTGGACTAGAGTATAAACGATTCAAAAATCTCTAAGTCGTTGAACCGCGGACTAGAGACTCTGAGTCCCCGGAGTGCGGACTAGAGTATGAACAATTCAAAAATCTCTAAGTTCCTAGAGCGCATACTAGATTATAAATAATTCAAAAATCTTCAACTCATGTGGAAGTGAATCGGAGCTCATGTAACCCACAAGATTTCGAATTTCAACTATAAGTAAGACAATAAGCTAAAAATGAAAATCATGAAAGACAAAGAAACAAAATTTTATTTACTAATCCAAAATTAAGTTCCATTACAACTTTCTGGAGTTTGAAGCAAAAGTCTATTCACAACGACTATAAAAATAAATAGGAACAAATACATGATTTAGGTTTATTCGGGCTAAACGAGGTATGACCGGATAGCTACCTTTTTGATTTTTTCTCCTTTTTCGGTTTCTCCAAAGGCTCTCACCCAAATGTTTTCTCTTGGATGCCTGGCTTCGTAATGAGGTGGTGTCTGGCGAAGGAAGAGGAACCTCCAGAGGTGTAGTCCCACTGGGGACAATTAACTTCAGGGGCCTATTTAGAGGATCATCAAGTTCCACTACCCAAGGTTAATTCTTAATTTCGGCTTTCCTTTTCTTCTCTTCTGCGATTCTCTCCTCCATGCTAAGTTTTGAAGTAGGTACGGAGGCACCTATGATTTCAACCTCATCATATTCGTCTACAGGCGATGGGTACTGGGGCTTGTCCTCATCGAGCACCCGGATTACTTAAGCATCGGGTCCAGGAGTATCCCTAGTATGAAGTGCCTCTACCCTTTTCTCTTCCCTCTCCGTGGTGACATCGCTCCTTAGAGTTGGTTTGGGATCAGAATGGCCTACATTAAATCATAAAGGACAAATGTTAGAATACATCAATTACCCACCAAAAGTGATGGTTCTTTGAACTTTAGAAGGAAAAATTACATACCGGCTTCCGGCTGACTCTCAGCTATTTTGGGAGTCTCACCCTTTGGAATAGAGGATAGAACGTGAACATCAAGCCCTGGTTTCTCTGGGCCATAGCCAACATAATGTTTGAAAGGATCAAGTGATAAGCAACCAATCGGTTGAGCGGAAGGAGGAACTGGAGGCTCGGTTTCGGATGGGCCGGCAATGTTATCCTTCCCCTTCGATGAGAAGGAATCCCATCCGAAGAGGGCTTTTGCCGCAAATAAGTTGAAAGGCTTGCTCCCTCGAAGCACTTCCTTCACAAGAGCTTCTTCATCAACCTCTTCAGTGCCCAGCTCAACTCTTTTTATTTTTATTAAAGTATCCCATGCTTTAGCCAATGATTCGAGGTAACCCTCGCCTAGAAAAATCGATCCCGATGCATGAAAACTTGAGAATCATACTCGGCAATGGGCGGATCAAATAAGCACTTAATTTCTTCTCTACTGCTTCAGCAGCTGCCTCAAGGCGAGAACCAACTTTAGTGAGCGCCAATCTCTTACCCTCCTCATGAGCTGCCTCCTTTAGAGCTTTGACATTAGAAAGTTCCTCGTCAAGCTTCGTCTTTAGGAGTCGCGTTACGACAATTTCATCGCAATATCATTGTGACTCTTCCTGTGTAGTAGTTTTCTTTTCTTTCTCTTTAAGGAGTAGCTCCTCCAGCTCTTTAACTCAACGAGCGAGAATATCTTTTTCCTTTTGGTAGGAGTCTTTATCCAAGGCTAGAGCACCGCTATGTTGGATTGCCTCATCAAGTTCCTTTTTGTGAGTGGCCTCTAAATGACTAACTGCCTTGACTGTATCCTTGGCATTTTTTTGTGCGACCTCAAGTTGAGACTAGTACGAGGATAGTTCTTCATCCTGGGCTTTATTTATATCTTTATCGTAAATGGCTTTAAGTTTCAGGCAATCGATTTCGTGTTGACGTTCCATAGAAACCTCTAAAACTTTCTCCGCCAAATGAACGAACGCATCACGTTGAACATAGACGTCATTATTGCAGGCGATGGCTCTTTGTTTGACATGCCCTGGAATAGGGTGAATCGTAGGAAGAAATTTCAATCCATTAAAAAATATCTTTGGAAATGTGGCCTTAAGCTCGATTAATTTTTTTTGCTGTCGATGGATCATGTGCGGAGACTAAGGGAGTTTGCTTAGCTGGAGTCACAGACTTTTTATGGGGATCACGAGATTGCTTAGTGCTTGACGAGCTAGATTATTGGTCACGAGGAGCTTCGAATTGGGATCCCCTCTGAGAAGATTTTTCCCTACTGGTGCCCTGATTGAGGGAGAGGGTTGTTTGGATATGAGGAATGACTGTAAGTTTTTCTTCTAGAAGTGGTGATTCTCTGTGACGATAGTCTCTATCGCCACTGTCATCCTTGTCTCGTTGTCTGCCTGATCTTGAATCCCGACTAGAATGATGGAAGATAGAGGACCTGAAAATGCGATCGAAGCCATGTGTACGCCCCATGTCACCTGCACAGAACACCAAGTGAGGACGAGTTAGTGGAAATCATGTATGAATAAAATTCAACTGTAGGGTGAAGTGTAAGTGTTTGCATGTGTCCTAGAACTTCTCCCCGACGGACCAGTGTTTTTTTCTTTACTTATTGGAGTTTTGTCTCCTTGATAATGAGCTTGATCGCCTTCATCGCTTATGTGGACGAATTGAGTCCCATATGCTCTGGGACGTTGAAGCCGTATTTCAGTAAGTCGTCAGGGATGGTTAGGTCTGATAGACCTTTTAATGAACCCTCTAAATTTTAAGGAGACGACTCTTTCTCAACCGAAGTAATTATAACTTTGGAAGTTCCGCCTACTATTTTCTTTTTCAATTTATAGGCTAGGATCATTTCCATCTTCGAAGGGGAGGCTATTTTTCGACGCCATGTGCATCAGTTACTGGTGCAAAATCAGAACCTATGTTCTCATCGGTTGCTTCTGGCACCTCGGTTTCTTTGATTTCACCTTCCTCAGTTGTATCGAGGGCCCCTCCTACAAGTATCCACGAGGAAGCGACCTGCTCTTTGCCTTTTTCTACAACAGATTTGATTGTAGTGGCGCCAATAGGAAGGCCAGTCCGACGGCCCTCCATCAGTAACCCAAACTTCAAAAGCGATTCGTTGGAAATAACAGATTTGATTTCCCGGTCTCTTATGGGAATGGCTCAAATGGCCTCAACAGCCTCAGAATATCTAGCGCCTTCGGGACGTGGCGTATACCTAAAAGTCAAAAGAAGTTCAGAAAGGGCGCACCTCGAATCTTAGGCAAATATTAGTTTAAAATTGAAACTTACTCCCTTCCAGCCATCTTCTCACGAAACTAGGAGGGCAGCGTACGTAAAACCACTCTTGTTTATAATGGGAAAATTTACTCCACGCCCCCGTCAAGATTTGACATTTGGAATGTGGCTTGAGAAATATGAAGGATGGACTATCAAACTATCTTTTGAAGTGGTAAATATAATGGATATCCTCGGGAGTAGTGAGTCTGAATAAGATGCTCATAAAGAGGACACAAGTGCCATGAATAAACGCATGACTATTAGGGTGTAGCTATACCGGAGCAATTCCGATGTACCGCAACAATTCACGAAGAACTGAATTGAAAGGTGGCACGCTTTCGACCGAGCACATAAATTTGTTGCACGCTGTATACCCGGCCGGGGGAAGGTGAAGCCGATCTTGTCCTGATGGAAATAGAACATCATCAAAAGGAATTCCATGAATTGAGCACAATTGACGAAGAGCGACTTCATCGATTTTTGAAGCCTACGAATCAACAGGATTATCCAAAATAAGGGCTCCATCTATAACATCAAGGGTCGGGCCTATAACTACAACAGATGGATCAGGAATACCCTTTGTAGAGGTTGTAGATGGATTCGAAGTCCCTACTACCCCCTGTCGAGGACTTGGCTCAGGGTTATCAGAAAGTGTGGTAGAGCTTGATCTTCTAGACATTTCAATGAGTTTCTAGTACGAATAGATACATGTTTAAGTTATACTTGAAAGATAATCGACATCAAATATAATGACAATAATATATCCCCCCGTGTTGTGTATAAACTAGTGCGACGACTCCAACGTGAGTGTAGAAAAAACTAAAGTTTTAAGCACAAGTGTGGGGTGATAGAACTTTAAGTTTTTATCTTCAGAGACCGTCTTTGCTGACCGTCTCCTGTAGTTTATCATACGATTGGCATTAAAAGTCTTGGAATCGAATAATGGCATCATAGAGCGTGAAAGCTATTATTTTCATTTGATGGGTTAAGTTTGCATTTAAGATTATTCAAGTAGTGGGGTAGTTAGTTCGAATTAAGTCCTTAGGCTAATATGTTTTACTACTTGTCATTGTCCATTATATTATGATTGGCTTTTTTGTGAGTCGAATTAGCTTTTTTGTCATCAGGAAAGATTATTCAAGTAATTAGCTTTTTTTAAATGAAAAGCTAATATGGTGCATCCTCACAAATCCATACCTATGAAGTCAGTTGGAGTCGAGTCGTGTGCACTCTAAAGATCGAAATCAAGAGGATGTTGGAAGGTATTTGGGAAGATAGTGGAAAGGTGAGAGAAAAAGAGTGATGGATGTTTTGAGGAAGGGGGTTTCTTTGTTTGAGTAGTGCCGGAGAAGATAAGTTGGGAAATAAGAGTGTGAAGGAAGAGAAGAAATGAAGGCTTTTATATGTAAAGAGGGGGAGATGAATAGGCCTTACCCTGTGGAACTGGTCAGAGCACCTTAGAGGGTCGGTAAGTGAACATAACCAAATGACACTGAGTAGACCGGACGCGTGGCTCGATGTTCGTGCGCTAAGCCATCCATTTAAAAAAAAGAGAAAGAGAGTATAACTAAATAAAAATACATGAACGTCTGCACATGATGCTAGGAAAGTCCGCCATGATTCAGCCTTCGTAAGATCGTATACATTAAGCCTTTGAAAAGTTAAGAACATGATCTAACGATGGATGATTATCTTTCTAGATGAGCTAGCTTCTGAAAATGAGGACTGGCTGCTAATTCAAAGCACGTCATGTTGATTCACACGACACACTTTAGGAGGCAAGTGTTACATGGCACTTCAGCCCGGCAACATGGCGATAGTCACGGAGCCTATGGTTGAACCTGGACGAGACTCAACCTAAGAAAGGAGTGAAAATATGACAGACCGGTGAAACTTATGTCTGCATCATCCTATACACCTGGGTCGATATGTTTAGTGTTGGCTCATCTAGAGTGGTTCGGTGTTGTAGTATAGTCAAGATGGCCCGGCCAAGGTGGATCCGTATAGGAGTGTACACGTGGTGGTTCGTCTAAGATAGGCAAGACAAAGTGGTTCTGCCAACATGGGTGAGACAAAATGGTTCGATCGATATGGTTTCAGACTTAGTAGGACGGTGCAGATGGAATCGACCTTGGTCGCTCGGCCAATGGTGGTCCGGTGTTAGAAGTACTGAGACCTGTATTGCTCGGCAAAGAAAGGAAAGGCAGGACAGTTCAGTCTAAATGGTACGACGTATGTCGTTCGGGCTAGATGGGTTAGCAGGCATCGTTCGGTCGTGAAAGGGAAGTTAATGTAGTTCGGTAAGGAGTGGTTCGGCATGTGTGGGTCGGCGTAGTTGGATCGGCGAACCTTAAGGAGGTTGATGAATTCTTCAACCTACAACAGAGCGGCATGACTAACGTTTCTTTGCTTTGAGTCATCTGCCATTCGCTTCGAGTCCCCTAAGAAGTTGCTTCGAGTCATTAGTCAAGATGCCCTGGTTCGGCATTTGTTGATCGGCCGAAAGTCGTTCGGTATGCCTGGTCCGGCCGACTCAAGATTACATTGTATAGGCTGAGCTACCTTGGTCTTGGGCCTACACAGGGAGTCTACCCCATCTTCATCTATAAATAAAGAGGCATGTGTATAGCTGAAGGGACCTTTTTTCGAAGAACTCCAGGAAGACTCTGCCATTTTCTACACTCTCTTTCTTTTGGTGAAACTTGCATTCAAATTATTTGTTTACGGATTGTATCTGTATTCAAGTATTTCATAACTCACTACGTATATAATCACACATCTCATCGTACTAATTATCTAGGCCTTATAAGAAATCCTTCTTATTTCACCCCTTTAATTAATTACTTTCCTAAGAGGGATTTAAATGATAATTATTAAACTAATTAACTATGCTATTAATATGTTATAATTGTATGTTATTTACGCTAGTTATATACACACATGCACGCATCTATTAATTTCTATGTCTATGGATATTACACCATAAACTAATATTTTCAATGTCAAATCTTCCAAAATTATACTACTCTCATTTCCACAATAACATATACCATATATTTAATACCACAAAATTAAATCAATAGACTTGTACATAGAATCCAAATCCGACTTATCTTATATTAAAATAATGGAACAAATTAATAATAAAGGAAACTTACAATTTAATTACCTTTATGTTCTATTTAACATCTTTTACATGAAATTAAAAATGGGAATTTCTATTCAATTTGTAGAAATATGCAGCGCAAACTGCAAATAAGAATTCGTACCCTACATACCATTTCTTAATCAAACCCTTTAATCAGATCCAAAGAAAAAGAATAAGAAGTGGAATAGAACCTAAAGAGCAAAAATTGCAAAACCCACACAAACTCCATTATTTTTATACAAAACAATCAACCTAAGAATTGACATTTCAATTTAGAGGAATTTTGGAGATTTTTAATGTGACGTTTTTGTATCCCAAAACTCTCCAAGTCATATATCAAATCCAAACTACACTGTTCAATAACTAAAATAGAAAAACTAAGATTTCCACTCATTATAAGTCCTTAGCTTTGCTCCTCTTTGGATTTGACACGCCCATAATAATCTCCTTTAGATCTCTCTTCTTAGATATACAACAATAGAATTGCATATGAATTAGATTCAGAAATTAAGAGGTTGGAGGAGAAAAGAATTAGAAATAAAATAATAAACATCTAGAATTTGTTATCTGAAACCCTAAAGAACTTTTCTGAATCTTTGAAGAGAGAGACTGACAAAGCTGTGCTTGGTTTCCAAAATAATTTATGAATAAAAGTGAACGGGCTATACTCTTATTTATAGTGGTTAGAATGCACCATATTGGATTTAAGTCGGTTTAAAATAATAAAATCCAGAACGTTCATTGTGCATTAAAAACCCTAGCAGTCGTCTATCTACCGGTCCACTGCCCCTACCCTACTGGTCGGCCGGTTATACTAATTTAGGAATGTTTTGATTGCCGGTGATTTATTTTTATTTAACTACTTAATTATCAATTAATGTTAACATTAATTTTAGAGTTTACTTAATCCCCAAGTCTAATTGTTGTTATATTGTGAATTTCAAATTAAAGAATTAATTAATTAACCGAATTCTAATTCTTCTTAAATTAATTTGAATCCAGATCTTCAAATGTCCACAAATTTCTTATTTGAGCTCCGTATTCAACATATTATATATGAAAATCGATCAGAAAATTGCCATGAAAGATGCCATAACTTTTATGGTTAAATTCTGACTTTTACAAAATTTTCATTTTTACCCAATCTTATTTAAATTAATTTATCCAATTTATTTTATTTATGGTTGATTTTACAGAGTGTTACATTCTTCCATCTTAAAAGGATTTCGTCCCTGAAATCTTTCTAAGGGGCGAACGACGTAACTCACAATAAACATCCTTATTATATGACCAAGTTATCTACACAACCATTTAGCCAACTAAAAGTACAATGTAATTATATATTGCAGATATACTATAAGTAAGCTTAATCCTAGCGTGAGTGTGTGATTGTGACATATAAGTATATATGCAAGCTTCTTAAACATGCATTAATTTTCTACATGAGTGCAAAGTGAACGTGAAAAGTGTAGCAACTATCTCCTACCATCCAATATAGCAACCACGATGCAACCAAAACCTAATTCTGGAGAGGAAAGTTAACCAGAGAAAAACTTAGGACAAGAAGTCTTTATGCGTTCCACTATATTTTCTCCCTATTATACTTGAACCAACCTAATTTCTTTATTATAGAGCTTCCGAGTTATATGCTCCATTATGCACGTGATGGCATCGGATGCATTGACTCCATCTTAATATCCCTCAGTTGATTAGGCTTTACCACAATGATTAAGCTGTTAAAGTATTTCTTCAAATGCAAAACGTGAAAAACGTCATGGACTTGTGCCAGTTTATCTAGTTTCTCCACATGATATGCAAGTTTTTCTATTTTCCTGGAATTGCGAAAGGCCTAATAAATCTTGGTGCCAACTTTTTGGACATTCCAAATCTTACAACCATCACATGCTGCTTAATCAACTTTACCCTTTTGAAGTCACACGAATTAAATCTGGTCCGAGTAGGAATTTATCAATGGTTTCTTATCAATAGTTTGGCAATTTGCATAGCCTCCCATAAAGCACTTTAAGGGGTGCCATACCAATAGTCTATTGGTGGCTATTATTATATGCAAATTCTACTAAGGATAAGCGCTTCTCCTAGTGTCCTTCAAAATTCCGTGATGCAAGCTTTTAACAAATTCTCGAAGACCAACTCACTTTTCTAATCTATTTGTCATTCTGCGGATGATAAGAAGTGTTAAGCTTCAATGAATTTCCTAAAGCTATCTTCAAACTCTTCCAAAAATTGTTATTAAAAATAAGTTCCTATAACTAACGATGCTAACTAGAATTCCATAAAGTTGAATCACCTCCTTGATATAAGTCTTTGCTAGAGACGTTGTGGTCTTATTGCTCCAAACATAAAATTTTGATACCTTCTTCTTCATCCTTGTCCAATAGAAAATTATCTTCACACCATATACATTCCATATCTTTCTTGAATGGTGACATTCTATAAGCTATTTTTTTTCAAAATCCCATGATATCTGGGGTTGAAGCATTCTTTTATTTCTACTTGCTAAACTAATTTTGTAATTAACTTCCAGTCTTATTTATAGTTCATTATTAGTTAGGTGTCCCAATAAAAATTCTTTGTTTATGTTGCTTCTCAATACACATGTATTTACCAAGCATTTCAATCCCATCCAAAAAACCAATACAGTGACAAAACAGGGATATATCTTATATCATATCTTACGCTGATCCTATAATTAAGGGAGATAACTAGCGATTACAATCCAAAAACTCTATTAAATTTTTTTTGATGCAAGCTACCTTTTATCATCAACTGGTGTAAATGGTGTTGAGGTCCTAATACCCCTTACTAAATTAAGATGGGCAACCCTAACATGTCATTCCACTATCGCCCGCTTTCCTAATTTTTCCATCTTGGTTTCTAATAAATGTGATCCATCTATTACTTTAGTTGATATACCCATAACAACTGTTTATTAGTGTCAAAATTGGACCATCTTTATTCAAGCCTCATTTAATATTTTACAAATTTCAAAATTCATTTATCACTTAGATTCAATTCTTCTATAAATGTCATATTAATCTTTTTTCTAATCATTCTCCTTTTTAATTTCGTTTAACTCTCATTAATTACAAATTTATTGCCCATTAAATTTGTAATCAATGTCCATAATTCATAATTTGTTAATTACTAACTAATTTGTATATAATCATAAATTATGTTGTATTTATTTATTTATTGTTGTTAAAGGTGGTTATAGGTGTATGAATATTTTTAAATATTAATTTCAAAACAAGAACTTTTATTTCCACATTTTTAATTTATCAGGTTGTCCTCCTAAAAAGGATTACCGTTATGATTTTCCATAAATTAACCATAAATGAGATATTTGCTTTGTTTGAGATTACAAGGGTTCATTTCTTGCTTTTATTGTAACAAATAATGTAAACTATGGAAGAGAATATCCATCTCTTACGCATCCTTTTCCCATTTTGGTATAACCTCTGTTAATACAAAAAATGCGCTTTTATGCGTATTTTGGAATTGGATAATTTTCGAAAATTATACGAAAACCGCTCAAAAATCAAAATATAGAAACTCACATTCTACGGACAACCTAATTTACAACTCAAATACAGATCTAGAATATCTTAACTACTTTACAACCTTCTACAAATAAAGGTTTTGGGCTAATTTATTATTTCTAGATCTGGTTGTAAATACTATTCCCATTTATTCATATCCTAAAACCTTTAACCTGTCTTATCTAGGTTGTGATCCTGTCTGCTCCATAAAAATTTGGTTTGGCTCTAACTATTCCTTGTAAAAAAAAGATTTTCCAATCATGAAGTGCCAAATCTGAAATTTTTACCTTTGAAAGTATAAACGTAGAAACATTTATCAAAAACTAAAAATTACTTAGTTCCAAAAAACAGTAAAATAATATTCCTTCTCAAATATTTTCTACATTAAAGATTTATTCTTTTAAAAGTTGGACATTTCATTTATAACATTCAGAAATTGATAGGTTTTCAAAAATAAACTACAAAAAATTTCCCTTCTTAATTACTTCCTATAACAAAGCCTTTCTTCTTTTGAAAGGTGAATTTTTAACTCAAAACATTCAAAAATTCGGTTATCAAATCAAATAATCATCCATTTTAATTTTTCAAAAACATCTTGTATAACTTTAAATAATGAAAAGTGGAGTAGACAATGATAACTTCCATCCAACCTACCTTATCGAGCATTCTTAATCTTCTTTTTTCTGTCCTATTTAGTCAAGTGCCATTCTACTTCTAGGCTGCTTCCATATTTTGTGGGCATTCCCTTCTTAGTACACTCCTTACGATATGACCTTTGCTCCGTGGGTAATTTGAGCAAGATTATAAATTTAACTCTATTTATTTTTTTCCAACTCATAGTTTCTTCGCCCTTCCTTTCAAAATACAATCACAACTACCTCATAGTTAGAACTTATATTGTTAGGCATATATTCAAAATAAGTATATATATTACATATAGTAGGGTTTTTGAAAAAGACTTTTCAAAAATAACAAACACGCCACTCATGTGTATACATTTCCCCATTGATCGAGCAACCTAAGCTCCAATATCAAATATAACAATCCACCCCGAAACAGGCCTAAATCCAAACCTAGAAAAGGCCCATAGAAACTTAGACCCATTCCAAAGCTGGCTATTGGTTAGTGAATGTTGAATATGCGATTATATGATTTTTGTTTGATGATAATAAACATATATATATATATATATATATATTCATTTATGTATTTTTTTAACGTGCTATTATATTTTTCACATAATTAAATACATATTTGAGGAATAAAATAAATAACACAGAATTTGAATTCAAATAGATATTTTATTCAAACAAATATTTATTACAATTTTTGATAGTACAAATTCAAGCTCTCACTATATATATAATTTTAATTACAATACAAATTTGATTACATCATAATATCTAATTTACAAATGCACCACACTACAATTCACTCATTCACTTATATTTTATCTTCAACTTGAATCCAGCGTCTCAGCAATCTGCAAAAATAAACACTGACGCGGTAAAATTGAAAAGAAAATATTTTTGCAGCGTAAAAGAAAATGTAATTTTGAAAATATTATTTGCCTCAGTTATTTGGGTTGTTCGTCATCATTTAATTTTGAATTCATCATACACGAACAGCTCGTGACATGCACAGTGTATCGCTGTACATGTCATAAGGCCGCGCACACTGATATATACACTTGATAAAATTACAGAGACAGGTGAGCATAGGTCAAACCCAAATGAAAAGCCGAGTTCAGCTCAAGTGCAATAAAAATAATGTCACAACATCAGCACATGGTCAAACCCAAGCTTTAAAGCTAGATTCAACACAAGTGCAGTCCGAATATACAAGCTTAACAAAATAGTCAGTTCAAGCCAGTCAAAGCGTACACATGAACCAAAATAGTTCGATTCAAGACAGCGAATCAAAATGTACAACTCTTACTGGTCAGAGAAACCATAGTGCAAAGTGGTAAATGCAAATACAGGTACACAAGGGTCTTCCAAATGGAGCAGTATGCAAGTGAGGTTAAAAATCAGTAAACAACATGCACAGGTAAAGATATCAACTACAACCAGAAACAAGAAGTCTATAAGTCCAACTAAAAAGGCCATACAGACTCTGCATCAAAATGAATAGTGAAGACATGAACAAGACTCGAACTCAAAACAGTGTTCAGGTAAACAAAATAGTGAAACAACAATGTCCCAAAGCTAATGCCAAAATGAAACTACAGTTGCAAACGCGCTCTAGACTACAACAAATGCAGTAACAATATACATGTACTCGAAACAACTGAAGTGTAGATGAACATGAAATATGCAACTTAGTGCAGCAGCAAATTTAACTTGACCAACCAAACAAAATGAAATCGCACTAAACCCAGAAATGATAACTGAAAACAAAAGCTAACACATAAATATAGGATCACACATGTTTGCAATGCACAACAAATACCAATAGCACTGCCTCAACAGTCAGAGCATTTCGGATATACATGAACCAGATCACAAAACAATGTACACAGTGGTCGGAACTACAGATATCAACCCATGAATAAGACCCAAGTGGATATACAATGGAGTAACAATATAAATGCATTGAACTGGTCAGAGCAATCCAAAACATCAACAAGCTCCAAATCACCTATTCGATGCAAATCAAAGCTTCACAAGTACTACATATAAGTATTATGCAGACAGTGATCAACAACAGAGCAGTGATGAATATTCAAGCATATCACAGATGCAGACATGCCAGAGTTCTTATGAAGCCGAAATGAAAAAGTTAGAAAAAAAATGAAAGTAAAATTCTCATCTCAAAATAGTTTCACAAAATCAAATAGTATGATAACAGACTACAATGAGCAGCCGTGAGAAAATAACCAAAGTCAGGTAAAGTCAACAACTATGTCAAGCTAAGTGTTGATCAGTCACATTGCAGTTTCCAACATCGAACAGTTTAAGTCAACGCCGAAGTCAACAGAAAATGAACGAAATCGAACTGTCAAAATTTGAAACCTTGGTGGCCAAGATATCAATCACAACAATTCAAAGCCGTGTCAATCAAGTACCAAATTATACGAAATTGACAAAGTCATAAATCATCATTAACGTCCAAGCAAAATCGTACAGCTGAGAAAAAATCAATTGACGAATTCGTATAAAATATACGAACAAAAATCAGGGGGTTTGAACCCTATATAAACCCTAAACATCATCGGCAAAAAGACATTCGAGTTTAAGCAACAAAGAACAAATCTTTCAACTCGAATCAAGTCGAGCATAGGCAAATTGAAAAGTAAAAGCACATACCAGTACTCAACTAAATTAAAGAAGCCGCGAGCAACATACTCAACCAAGGAAAGGATTCGAAGCATCATCGCATTCAATTTGACAAAGTGGCGACTTCATACACGAAGCCCTAATTTCAGAGGAACGAACGAACGAACGAGAGCAGCCATTATCACAAACACAAAGGAACGAGTCGATAAAAGAAAAAGAGGAAGAATATATTTGGGCCAGCCTTTACCATTGTATTGGGTTTATAATAAAAGGCTTATAATTAGGGTTTTGTTTTGTTTTTTTTAAAATTGTGTTTAAATTGTATTTTTCTTTTTAAACCGTTGTAATTTCTAGTCGTGTGACTAGGGGACAAACTACGTGGAGTAGTTTGAGAATTCACAACTCAGTGGCTGAGTTGTGGCCGGGTTTTGAGCGTAGAGTTAAGGCTAGTCGATAGCGGGTGTCGTGAGTTTACATGTGTAAGTGTCTGATTGCTTAATTTCTCGTAGAAACCTTGGGGGAAATACGTAGGCAGGGTTTTGCCGAAGCTGGTAAATTCTGTGTCGTTCTATTTCTGCATTTATTATTTTGCTATTATCTGTGCTGCTATAATTTTGATATATCTGTGTTCAGATTATATGAACTTTCACGATAATTTTAATAATTGATAATATCACCCTATTCACCCCCTCTAGGGTGAAATCGATCCTACAAGTGGTATCAGAGCTAGGTACAAAAGCCATTTTTGTTTTATAAAGGTTGATTTTTCAAAGACCAATTTTTTTTGCCAATTTAAATTTTTTAAAATGGTTACTTTTGCCGAGGGTCGGTCTAATATTATCCCACCTATTTTTGATGGAACAAATTTTTTAAATTGGAAATTAAAAATGGAATTTTATTTTAAATCTATTAATATTAAATGTTGGGATATTATTGAAAATGGGTGTGATATAACAGATGAGAAAATTATCTTGATTAATGCTCTTGCTATGCATATATTATATTCTCATATTAATCAAGATAATTTTAACTATATCTCTCATTGTGAAAATGCACAGGAAATCTGGAATGCATTTGATGCAATATATAGTGCAAAAGTCAACAACAATGAGAAATCATCCTTAATCGACTCAGTTAAAGAAACAAGTTTAATAGGATTGGTAAAAAGCAGTAGTGATGAGGATGACGATGATGAAGCAGCTGAGTTGGCACTACTAATAAAGAGATTCAGAAAGTGGAATCACAAATATGGAAATTCAGCTCCAAATCAACAATTGAAAAGCAGAATAATCAAAGCACTAGACAACTCAGAAGAACACAAGATCATTTGTCACAAGTGCAGCAAACCCGGTAATCTCAAGCCCAATTATCCTTGAAATCAACATGGCCAAGAAAAGAAATTAAAAAGGAGAAATGCTGCAGCCACGTGGAATACAAGTAATGAAGATAATAAAAGTACTAGCAGTGAGAGTGAGAAAGCAGATATGTGCCTTCAAGGTAATATAACTGATAGCGATGATAACGAGCCAAGCGAGGTATCAAAACTCACTCAGAATTACTAATATATTTCCATGAAGTAAATGGCTATTTTGAACGACTTAGGAAAACTTGAATCACAAAAAGATACTTTGGTAGATTTAAATAAAAAACTTGACCAATTAGTTAAAAACTATCAAAGTAGGTTCCCTAAGTCTAATAAGTGTCCAACATTCAAAGAAGAGATTAAAAAATCAGAAATCAAAATTAAATCGCTTGAAAATGAAATTCTGATTTTGAAAGAAAGTGAAAATACAGAAAGAAAAATTCTATTAAAAGATGCACACAATTATTAAATGAAAATGAATATTTGAAAACACAAGTCCAACAACTGTCAACGACTTTAGATAAATTTTCCAAAAAGTGAAAAATCGTTGAATATGCTATTAGGGAAACAAACTGTTAATGCAGTTAGACAAGGACTGGATATAATCAATCTGAAAATGTTAGAAATGAAATTAATCAAGTCAATTCTATGTGCACAATATGTAGAAAATATGCACACAATCAAAATAATTGCTGGTATAGACCCAAACACGTGAAAATAATTCCAATTTGGGTTCCAAAGGCACAAATATAAAATCCCTAAAATTTGGGTGCCGAAAGGAACATATATAAATAGTTTTGGGTTTCCACAAAATTATTTTTCAAAATATTCTGCCACTAACAATCATGGACCTATAAAAACAAATAGGTCACAAAAATCTTTCATCGTGTAGGCGTGATGGCAAGCTAAGGAACAACTACAGTGTTATCTGGATTCCGGCTGTCCCAGAAACATAATGGACGACAAAGCAAAGTTCCTTAGCCTAGTACAAAGGTGACAGAATCAAAATGGACAACAACGAAAAAAAATATCGTAAAGGTAAGAGAGGTAATGGGATATTCATCTTGAACGATATATTAATATGATAACCTGCACCATAATTTGATTTGAATCAGCTAACAAATAAATGATGATTTTGATTCTGACTTGTTCTTGACTTGTTCGTATTATTTTTGATTTGAGCAAAAATGTTAACCAATCATCTTTGAACTATTTATGTGGACTATTAATGATGTTTTAATGATTGATGATTATTGGTAATACACGTGGATATATTGGTTACTTTACTACTGACACTATGGCCACGATATGTAAACTTGCACGGCTTCAATTCAATTTCATTTAAAAGCTGTTAAAAATTATTTCAAGAAATTTGTTGAAACTTCACAATCGGGTCTATAACATTCAATTAATGATAATCTCGAGTGAAAGAAAAATTCAAATGCAGATTACACTGGTAAGCTAGTTGATAGAAAAATTACTAGTGGAACGCGATTTATATTGAGACATTTAGTAACCGCATCGTTTTTCAAAGAAAATATGAACATATTTTTCATTTCAAATATTTTCAAATAGCAAAACTTTTCTTATATAACCTCTAGAAAATCATTTTTGATCATGTTTCAGATTTGTCATTTTGAAAATTTGATTTGATAATTATTTTTGAATTTGAGCTTAAATGACTATATTGACTAATCTGACTCCCTACTAATTATCAAAAAGATAATTAGCGATTAAAAAAGTGATGAGTGTTGATATTTATCATATATTATAACTCGAGACAGGATAATTAGTAAATTTCTTTAGAAATTTAAACAAGAGTTATAAAACTTTTGGTTGTTAAAAATTCCATGACCATTTCTATTTCTATCATATTTCTATCAACCACCACTCATCAAATCCATTATAGTATGTCAATATGTGGTGATTTAAACAGGAATCATTCGTTTTTTCATTTTTTTTTAAAAAATTAATTAAAAAAAACCAAAGTATTCACTCTCATTTAAAAGTCCTCACGGTTATGCATGGGTGAATTACTTGGAATTTTTGATTATGTGCTTCCATGCTCATTTAAAAGTCCTCACGGTTATGCATGTATGGAACGTATATCAAAATTGATTTATTAAATAAACAAGTTGATTCTAATCCTATTTAAAGGTCCTCACGGTTATGCGTGGTTAGAAGATACTTGAATTCATTTTTTTTATAAAATGGAATACTACTAATCTCATTTAAAAGTCCTAACGGTTATGCATGGTTAGTAAATATTCAAATTCCTGATATAAATATACCACAAATAGACACAACTATATGGTTTTATATGATGACATTATTCCAATCATTCTAAAGTGGAATATACTTCAAATAGAGTATTTATGATTTTTGTTTGACTTTTTATTGAAATTTAATATTTATATTCGATTGAATTTTAATATTGTATTAACATCTATCACTTTATCTCTATTTTTCTAACACAATTACTCTTTTGCTGATAATAAAAGAGGGAGAGAAAAGTTAAGATTTTGACAAATAAAGGTCAAATATTTTCTATTTGCATTTAGGCTTATTTGCATATTTTTATTTACATGCATATATGAAGGGGGAGCTTTGTGTAGAGAGGGAGCATTCAAATAGGGGGAGCAAATTGAATGATCAAATACATTTAACAAATTCAAAATCTTAAATATATGTTTGTTATCATCAAAAGGGGGAGACGGTCGAATATGCGATTATATGATTTTTGTTTGATGATAATAAACATATATACTCATTTAAATGTATTTGTTAATGTACTATTTTTTTTCACATAATTAAATATATCTTTGCTGAATAAAATAAATAACACAGAATTTGAATTCAAACGGATATTTTATTCAAACAAATATTTGTTACAATTTTGAATAGTACAAATTCAAGCTCTCACTATATATATATACACACAATTTCAATTACAATACAAATTTGATTACATCACAGTTTCTAATTTACAAATTCACCTCACTACAATTCACTCATTCACTCGTATTTTATCTTCAACTTTAATCCAGCATCTGAGCAATCTACAAAAATAAGTACTGACGCGGTAAAATTGAAAAGAAAATATTTTTGCAGCATAAAATAAAAAGTAATTTTGAAAATATTATTTGCCTCAGTTATTTGGGTTGTTCGTCATCATTTACTTTTGAATTCATCATACACGAATAGTTTGTGACATGCATAGTGTATCACTGTACATATCATAAGGTCGTACACACCGATATATACACTTGATAAAATAACAGGGACAGGTGGGCACAGGTCAAACCCAAATGAAAAAGCCGGGTTCAACACAAGTGCAATAAAAATAATGTCACAACATCAGTACAAGGTCAAACCCGATCTTTAAAGCTGGATTCAACACAGGTGCAGTCCGAACATACAAGCTTAATAAAATAGTCAGGAGCAAGCCAATCAAAGCATACACATGAACCAAAATAGTTCGAATCAAGACAGCGAATCAAAATGTACAACTCTGACTGGTCAGAGAAACCATAGTGCAAAGTGGTAAATGCAAATACAGGTACACAAGGGTCTGCCAAATGGAGCAGTATGCAAGTGAGGTTAAAAATCAGTAAACAACATGCACAGGTAAAGATATCAACTACAACCAGAAACCATAAGTGTATAAGTCCAACTAAAAAGGCCATACAGACTCTGCATCAAAATAAACAGTGAAGACATGAACATGACTCGAACTCAAAACAGTGCATAGGTAAACAAAATAGTGAAACAACAATGTCTCAAAGCAAATGCCAAAATGAAACTGCAGTTGCAAACAAGCTCCAGACTACAACAAATGCAGTAACAATATACATGTACTCGAAACAAGTGAAGTGTAGATCAATAGGAAATATGCAACTCAGTGCAACAGCAAATTTAACTCGACCAACCAAACAAAATGAAACTGCACTAAACCCATAAATGATAACTGGAAACAAAAGCTAACACGTACATATATGATGACACATGTATGCAATGCATAACAAATACCAATGGCACTGCCTCAACAGTCAGAGAATTTCGGATATACATGAACCAGATCACAAAACAATGTACACAATGGTTGGAACTACAGATATCAACCCATGAACAAGACCCAAGTGGATATACAATGGAGCAACAATATGAATGCAATGAACTGGTCAGAGCAATCCAAAATATTAACAAGCTCCAAAACACCTATTCGATGCAAACCAAAGCTTCACAAATATGATCAACAACAGAGCAGTGATGAATATTCAAGCATATCACATATGCAGACATGCCAGAGTTCTTATGAAGCCGAAATGCACAAGTCAAAAAAAATGAAAGTAAAATTCTCATCTCAAAATAGTTTCACAAAATCAAATAATATGATAACAGACTACAATGAGCAGCCATGAGAAAATAACCAAAGTCAGGCAATGTCAACAACCACGTCAAGCTAAGTGCCAATCAGTCACATTGCACTTTCCAACATCGAAAAGTTTAAGTCAAAGCCGAAGTCAATAGAAAAATGAACAAAATCGAACCATCAAAATTTGAAACCGTGGTAGCCAAGATATCATTCACAACAATTCAAAGCCGTGTCAATCAAGTATCAAATTATACGAAATTGACAAAGTCAGAAATCATCATCAACATCCAAGAAAAATTTACAGCAGAGAAAAAATCATTTGACGAATTCATATAAAATATACGAACAAAAATCAAGGGGTTTGAACCTTATATAAACCCTAAACATCATCGGCAAAAAGGCATTCGAGTTTAAGCAACAAAGAACAAATCTTTCAACTCGAATCAAGTCGAGCATAGGCAAATTGAAAAGTAAAAGCATATACCAGTACTCGACTAAATTGAAGAAGCCATGAGAAATATAATCTACCAAGGAAAGGATTTGAAGCTTCATCGCATTCAATTTGACAAAGTGGCGACTTCATACACGAAGCCCTAATTTCAGAGGAACGAACGAATGAACGAGAGCAGCCATTATCACAAACACAAAGGAATGGGGTGATAAAAGAAAAAGATGAAGAATATATTTAGGCTGGCCTTTAACTTTGTATTGGGTTTATAATAAAAGGCTTATAATTAGGGTTTTGTTTGTTTTTTTAAGTTGTGTTTAAATTGTATTTTTCTTTTTAAACCGTTGTAATTTCTAGTCGTGTGACTAGGGGACAAACTACGTGGCGTAGTTTGAGAATTCGCAACTCAGTGGCTGAGTTGTGGCAGGATTTTGAGTGTAAAGTTAAGGCTATTCGATAGCGGGTGTCGCTAGTTTACGTGTGTAAGCGTCCGACTGCTTAATTTCTATTAGAAACCTTGGGGGCAGCACGTAGGCAGGGTTTTGCCGAAGCTGGGTAAATTCTGTGTCGTTCTATTTCTGCATTTACTATTCTGCTATTATCTTGCTGCTATAATTTTGATGTATCTATGTTGAGATTATATAAACTTCCGCGATAATTTTAATAATTGATAGTATCACCCTACTGACCCCCCTCTAGGGTGAAATCGATCCTAAAGTAAAAAGATAAATACTGAGCTATTTAACTATTCGTTCAAAACTCACAGTGGAATGATAAAATATAATAGCATAAACAGTACCTATTATATTTAAAAATTCCAAACATCACAAAACCATAACATTATGTCAATAATAACCGTTACATAATCATTTTTAAAAATACATTGTCATCTTTAAATCGATACATCAGAAAATAGTATACATAGATAAATAGACTACCGCTATAAGTTTCTCGCATCGCCATCTCCCTCTTGTTTGTCATCTCCTTAACTAACCTATGTTGTAATAAGGAGGGGGTCAGGACAACAACGTCTAATGAATAGAAATCTCAAACCCATCTATATCAGTACTTGGGCAATATAACTTAAATAAGGTTATGTCTTCCACATTTAAACAATATTCAAAACCATTTAATACATCATATAAGGAAAAGAGGCGGGACCTCAATCAACCACTTAATACCTTCAATCCTCGAAGCAAGTCCTTCGTATTATGACCTATATCATACGAAGATGTCTCACATTAGTCCTATAGAACTGGTAACCAGATTAGGCAGGGAGATTTGCCCTACAGAACTGGTACTAACCTTGTGTCATCCGTAGTTACTTATTTTAGGCGAGGTCTCAAATTAGCTCTAAGGTCACATTGCCGGTAGCCAGATTAGTTGGACATACATTTGTATGCTTTTGACTAACCTCGCATCCCAATAACATAGTCATATTTCATAATACTTTCTAAGTATATTATCACACATCTCATCGTATTAATTAGTTAGCCTTATAAGAAATCCATCTTATTACACATCTATAGTTAATTGCTTTCCTAAGGGGGATTTAAATCGTAGTTATTAACCTAATTAATTTATATTATTTATGCTAGTTATATATATTAGTAAACATTTACTAATTTATATGCATATGGAGATTACATCCCAAACTAACGTTTTAAATGTCAAATCTTCTAAAATTATTCAAGTCTCATTTGCAGAATAACATATACCATAAATCAATATTCCAAAATCGAATTAAAAGATTTGTACTTAGAATCCAATTTCAACTTATCTCATAATAAAACAGTAGAATAAATCAGCAATGATGAAAACTTAAAATTTAATTAACTTTATGCTCTACTAATTTGTTTTGCATGAAATTAGATAAAAGATTTTTTTTTTCAATTTGTACAAATAAACAGTGCAAACTACGAATAAGAATTCATACCTTACACACCATTTCTTAGCCAAATCCCTTAATCAGATCCAAAGAAAAAGAATAAGTGGTGGAATTTAATGCAAATAACATAAATTGCAAAACCCATAAAAACTTTATTATTTTAATACAAAACAATTTAGATTCCAACATAAGAATTGACATTTCGCTTTGGGGATCTTTTAGTATGATGTTTTCGTATTCCAAAACTCCCTAGGGCATATATCAAAACCAACCGACACTTTTCAGTCACTAAAATAGAAAAACTAAGATTTCCACACGCTGTAGTCATTAGCTTTGCCCCTCTTTGGATTTGACATGCCTATAATAATATCCTTTGTATCTCTCTTCCTTGATATATTCAATAAGAGAATTGCATATGAATCAAAATCTGAAATTAAGAGGTCAGAGGAGAAAAGAATTAGAAATAAAATAATAAACACCTAGAATCTATTACCTGAACCTTATAGTACTTTTACGAATCTTTGAAGAGAGAGACTAACAGAGCTTGCTTGGTTCCCATAATAATTTATGAATAAAAGTGAGGAGGCTGGGGACTTACTTATTATGGTTGGGATATACCAGAACCATTGGATTTAAGTCGGTTTAAAATAATAAAATCCACGATCAT
This sequence comes from Allium cepa, assembly GCA_030765085.1. NCBI lineage: Eukaryota > Viridiplantae > Streptophyta > Magnoliopsida > Asparagales > Amaryllidaceae > Allium > Allium cepa. The sequence continues at coordinate 253,005,979 of CM060943.1, forward strand.
TGTGCATTAAAACCCTATCCATCACCTGTCCATCAGTCGACCATCTTTACCCTAACGGTTGACCACTAGCTGTTGACTAACCCAAGGTAGGCGGTCGACTGGTCATATTATTTTGGGAATGTTTTGATTATTGTTGATTTATTTGTACTTAATTCCTTAATTATCAATTAACGTTAACATTCGTTTTAACGTTTACTTAACCCGCAAGTCTAATTGTTGTTACTTTTGGAATTTCGAATTTATGAATTAATAGTTTAATTGAATTCGAATTCTATTTAAATTAATTTTAATTCGAAACTTCAAATGTCCATATCTTTTACATTTGAGCTCCGTTTGCAGCATATTATATATGGAAATTGATTAAAAAATCACTACAAACGCAATGGTATAACTTTTGTGGTCAAATTATGACTTTTACTAAATTTCCATTTTTACTGTAACGACCCAGAATTTTTGATAATTAAAATTTTGATATTTAATTTATTTTAAATATTTATAAGCGGAATTTATAAGTCGAATAAATTTTATTTCGATTTATTGGATTTAATTGAATAATTAAATCGATAATTTAATACGTTAAATTATGGGAAATAATTGAAAATCGAGTTAAATATGATTGAAAATGATTTGTAAAATTTTATTTTATCATATTGAAGTTAGAATGATATTTTAGAACTTTTAAAATCGAATTAAAAGTTAATTTGTGAAAATTGAATATTTTAATATTTAAATCGACTAGTGAAAATAGCCAATTTTTGAACAGTCTCAGAATTGAACGAAACCAGTTCTATTGGATCCGTAATAGTTAGTTATTACTGGATTTCAAATTTCGTGTCAATCGGAGCTATCGTTTGATCGTGGCAGCTCGAAACGCATCGAATTATTTTTAATTTTAATTTGACGAGTGAAAATAGCCATTTTTCAAAAAGTCTCGGATTTCGACGAAACCAGTTTCATCGGATCCGTAATGTGATATTATTGTAATGTTTCAAATTTCAAGTCGATTGGATTTACCGTTTGTCCGGTACAAATTAAAACGCCTAGAAAATCGCTTAAATCGGTTTAATTCAAATTGAGCGTTTGCAGCCATAACTCGCACAGATGTCCGAATTAGCTTCCAAAACCTGTTCCATTGTGTCCGGAACGTGGGATAAACCCTAGGTACGTCAGTTTCGGCGCGTAAATCGGAGTTCGGAATTTCCGGGATGAATAGTGTTTCGATTTTCTCTATAAATAGCACCACTCTCTTCATAATTTAAAAAAAAAAAAATTTATCTCTCAAACCCTAGCCGCCATATTTATCACCAACGGCCAGCAAGTTGTGTCGTTCTCCCCTTGAAATCTTCCAATCCATCCACTATTTGCAAAAACTTTCTTCAGCAACCTTGTAGAGCTCGTCGAGGGCAACATTATCAACGGTCATGATCGTATATAGTGGAGCGTGGTGGCCAGAAATCAATCGAGAAGAGGCCACGTTCGTTCTTGAACCGCGTGCTACAGGGACAACCGAGTCCTTCATGGTTTGGGCCGAGTGTTGAGGGGGAGATGGCGCTTCGATGGTGAAGAGATGATCGAATATAGATGAGAGATGGTGGTGCGGCGATTAACCCTAATTATTGTTGGTGGGTTCGGCCTCATTGCCTGTGCGTGCGCGTGAAAGTGGTAGGGAAGAAGAGTGTTCGTGCGGCCTGATGTATCTAGATTTGTATCCAAGGGCTAGGATTGAGTAGAGGTTAAAAATTATAAAGTTATGTTGAATTGTTTATATAAAATCGTGTACAAACTTGTAAAATCAATAACTTTTTCATACGAGGTCGAAACTGCGCGAAATCAGTTGCGTTGGAATCGTATGGACGAGCACTACGCGATGAGTTGGTTTGGAGTTGTTTGGAGTTAGTGAGAATTTTGGGTAAAATTAAACGCACGTTTAATTTTATTCGAAATAAATCGCTAAAACGGAAATTAAAACCAAGGTGAGAATTTCTCACTCAATCGAATCAGTTTCGATTTTATTTTAAATAGTTAGATTTAAAATATTTTAATGCATGTTTGAATGATGATTGTTATCTATTGATTGTTAAAATAGACATTATGCGCCGTTATTAAGCGGATGTTATTTAATAAAAACATATACTGCGAATATTTCATAAACAGTGAAATTGGTATTATATATAATATCAATATATATATATTGGCATATGTATATATTGCAGTTGTTGATTTCCCGTATTTTTTTGCGGATGAGACCCTATTACGCCGTTATTAAGCTTATAATATTTAATAAGAACATATACCGCGATAATTTCGTACTGGAGCGAAATTGGTATTGTGCTAATGTTTTTGGATGCAGGAAACAGGTTGGAGGGATCCAACTGGATTCCTCAACAGTTTTTATTTGATTTTCAGATATTTTGATATTTGATGGATTATCATATCGATATATGATATCGTTGTTTGTCGTGATTGACTATTTGGTGTGTAGCATCATTGGACCCAGATTTTGGGATTTTAAAATAATTTTAAAGTGATTTTTGAGAATATACTATATTTTGGAATTAATCCATTATGAATAAATAACGATATAATTTTTAATGTTATAAAAATTATGGTTTTTGTGAAATATAGTTAAAAGCTGATTTTTGAGAAATGTGAATTAATGATTTTTATAAAATAGTTTAAATTGGATTTTTGAACATATTATAAAAGTTTAAATATAGGATTTATAAAATTTGATTATTTTATAAATCAAGAGAATGGTGAAATTATAAAGGAATTTAAAGACGTTTTAGAAGAATAATATAAATTGATTTATATTAAGAGATTTATAAATAGATATTTATAAATTGAAACATTGACATTATAAAACGAGTTTTATAAGTGTTTGAATGAAGAAAAAATGAATTTCATTAATGAATGAAATTTATAGGATTATAAACAGTGAAGTTATAAATGAAATTTTATAAACAGTAGGTTTATAAAATTTATAAAGTTATTGAAAGAATGGAGTTTTGATAAATAAACGAATCTTATAAGTTATAAGATTTATAATTATGAAGTTCAAAGGAACGATTTTAGTAAACGAATAAATTATAAGTATTTAACTTATAATATGAACGTTTAGTTTATAATTTAGTTATAAACTGGAATAGGTTAATAAAAGGATTTATAAAAAAGGAAGTTTTTATAAATAAATAGAAATGGAATTTATAAACATTGTTTTATAAATCCGCAAACAACTTATTTTGATAAGTTAATTGTCATAACTTATTTAATGGAGTTATATTCACATTTTTGAATAGTGAATAATCCTTTGAATTGAAATGAATAAAAGGATGAAATTTGTTAACGAAGTTTATTCACGTTTTTGAATAGTGAATAACACGTTAAAGAAATTGTTTTAGATTTGGTGTTTTAAACAGAATTAAAACGATCTAACGATGTTTTACGCAACATTCGTTTTGGCCCAAATAAATATGTTTAAGTGAATGATTTCCTTAAAGAATGAAATATATACTTAATTCGATTTAAGTATATTGAATATTTTCCAAGGTTGAAATTAAAAAGATTTGTGAATTACTTGTGAATAAATAAGTATGGAAATGTTTTCCAATATGAAGTGAATAATTAGAATTTATCTTTTTGAAGATAAATTGAAATGGATAATTGAAATCGTATATGCATGGATATTTTGAAATATAAATTCATTATGGAATTTATAAATGAAAAGTGGAATTTGTTTAAAAATAAATATTGATTTATTTTTGAAGTGTTGAAATTATATATCTTGTAAAGATATTTTGGAAAATAAATAATTTGGAAAATTATTTGGAATCTGGTGATGTGTGCATATCCATTGATAGTTCAATAGCCGACTATCAATATTTCCCTTTGAATGGGTATTTGATGTGATTTGATTGAATTTGAATGCTACACTTATTTTTGAATAAGCACTCACTATTCGGGTTAACCGGGAAAGGACCATGGGGTCGTATAACCCATTCCGAATATGTGATACGTCGTTGTGAATTGCATTTGAAGATCGGTGTTGAAGACCGGATATTTGCGAGAGCGATAGGATGACCTGTCGATTGACTCTGCACCGAGTAGCTACGGTATTGAGTTCTCCATATGTGATGGTGAATCCGATCAGGATTGTGAATATCCGGATTGCAAGGACTTCTTTGTAAGTGCCTTCGGTTTTGTTCGAGCCCGGAACAGACTTGTATAGATTGTATGTCTGACATTACAAATTGAGATATAAAGCCGATTTCTTTCAAATATATTTCTGTTGGTGGCGGAGAATTTATTCTTTTAGCTTAACACCCTTCTCTGAGACGTACGTGCTCAGAGGTTATATAGTTGAAGTTATCAGCGATATATTCCCAATTTGGTAATGTGACATGCTGAGTGATGCTGAAATGATCATTGTGTTGATTATTTGTGATAGGATCGTTTATTTGATTGTCTATCCTTGTGATCATTGTGTTGATCATTTGTTGACCCAAAGCATGGCTTTTGTATAAAGTATGTTTTTATGGACGTGACTTCGTCGAGCCTCACACCCCGGAATGGTCAAAACAGGAAAGATGCGGCAAGGTTATGAGGGGTAGCTCCCTTTAGGGTATGTGCATTTCCTTCTGGAAAGGGTGGTATCATGGTATGGAGCCCAGATACTTACTCATGTTGAAACACTATATTTTATTACTGTGTGGTGTTGTTGGTGACGAGCGCTCGGTTAAAAGGTCCAATGGGACCGGGGGATGCCATATTCGTGTAGTAGTTACCTAGTGATAAAGGTAACCCGGCCTTGTGTTGGCAGAGAGCTGGTTAAGTTCTCGAGGACGTCCAGCCAGAGGCGTTTCCATGTGGCAATGGGAAGTTCCTTGGCCTGATCATTCGTTGGAAATCCAAAGAAACAATACGTGACTTGTACGGTTTCAATTGTATAACCTGCTATGGAATGTGGCGGTAACCTGCTATTGAACATAGTAGCTATAGTAGGCATAAGTGCGGAATGTCTATGCTGGCTAAGATTTATATCTTTATTTTTGAAATGATTTTCCTATACTATGCACTAGTAATAATATCAAATGTTATTTTAAATGCGTACCAAGCATCTTTGGCTATCATAAGGAGAAATCTCCTCCGATTCTGCGTTTGCATTGTGTGTGTGTGCGGGAGGCCTTATGGTAGTCTCATTTTTAAAAGCATTGCGAATTGACTTTAAAAATATTCCTCTATTTTGTTTTCAAAGATAAATAAACTGTTTTGAGTTCTCACACCAGTCACATGACTGACTCGGAGTTTATTGTTTTCCTTCCTAAACTCTGGGTGCCCACCAATTTCTACACGGGCAGTCAAGAGTTAGGTTTATCAGGATATTCTGGATATTCTGGAGTTGCTGGAGGCAAGCTGAATGGCATGGCGTATTACTAGTATATAGTATTTCTTTTCCGCTGTTTGTTGTTGTACACTCTGATGATATGATGTAATGTAATATATAAAATGTAATAACTGATATAGTTCTTTGTTTAAAGATTATTCATTTATTATTATATGTTGTTCCGCTGCGAATTGTGAGATTCTGTTGTTCTGTTGTTTTCTGTTCCCTCTATTCTCTTTTTCTTCTATTTTAAAAATTTCTATTTTCTCTCCTCCCTATTTTTCTATCTTCTTCTCTCTTCTTCTTTCTTTTTCTTTTCTTAAATTCTTTTTAAAACCCATAACATTCCGGTTTTTGACCTTCGATTTCTCGGCAGTCGATAAAGTGAGTATCGATGTTGAATTTTCGAAAGTCGAAAATTTTCGGGGCGTTACATTTACTCCTATCTAATGTAAATTAATTTATCCAATTTATTTATTTATAGTTGATTTTATATGATGTTACAGATCTACCTCCTAGTATCAAGGTAAATCCTTTCCGAGGTTTCGTACTGTAACAACATGATATTTTCAACCATTCGCATCCGAATATGCCGAAAATTGAATTGCTTAAAATACCAGATTGTAAGTTTATATTGGCAAAACTCAACATATACAGTAAATAAATAATCACATATCACAGACATAGAGTAATAAATGCAGCGGAAACAAAAGATAGTAGTTCATGAAGCTACTAAATATAAAAGAGTTAGATAAGTTACAACAGATCTTGGATACAATAGTCAAATACAAGAATCAAAATACATCACTAGAATCAACTGAACATCTGAAAGCTGGATAGATAGCTGGATCTCCAAGCGAAGCTCCAACTCCAAAGGTGAGTCTCGAATACTGGTACACTCAGTCTGACCCAAGCGTAAAGCAAAACACAAAACAGTCGAGTCAGGATTAACATTTTTGTATCAATAAATCCAACTCAAGTGAGATAACAATTGAAATACAAGTAACTCAAAGGACGTCTGGGGTAACCATCCTCTAAGGATCCGCTAAACATTTATATGTACGCTAAGATAATGCCTATCAGTAATATAAAGTATCAAAATAGTGTTAAGGCGTTACCATTATCCCCCTTAACACATTTTATATAAGCGTCATAGTCTATAAAGCACTGTAAACTCCACCGTAAACTAGTGGGATATTAAAGAGTACTCCATAGGTATAACACAAAACAAATCGTAGTGGTTGTGCATAGGGATACGAGTATGAAAAGGCACATGAGGCTATACCCAAGGTAGCGAAACTACCGTTTGCCTGATCTGGACTGGTGAGAACGCATCGCCGCAATGATCGTAACACCGCAAAACAACACTCCCAATTCAAGAGTGCGCACCAATCAATAATAAGTATTGAGTAGTTTATGAAGAAGTGTGTTTGCTCGAGGTGGCTAACCCCATTTGGCCTGGCATGGCTCCTGTTTTAGTCATTTCCAATTTGACACAAGTGTCAAGACTATCCATTATCTTTCTCTTTCTTCAGTCATCACGTACATCATTCCAACCACTTCATTCAGGATCACACTACGTATATAGTTACTAAGTGGTTTTCGGTTTAGCAAGTGAGTATGTCCATAACCGATTCCGGTCTCTTTAATAACTTCCGTAATTATTACACCGATTGGTCATTTAATAAATTTTAAAAACCAAATCAATTTCAATTTCAATTAAAATTTGTAAACCAACATTTCATTTGTCTTTCTAAAACAATTTCCATAATTAACGTTTCAAAACTTTCGAAATTACCATTTCAAACTCTATAATTTAATTTCAATTTTATTTAAAACAATTCAAATATTGATTTAAATTCATATATAAGTTTCATTCTGTGATCATTTAAAATAATTTAATTTACATTCAAATCAATTTAAATTCATTGATCGATTTCATTCAATATTCGATAAGTTAATTTATCATTCAACACAATTTCTATTTAATTTCCAATTCGTTAAATCAATTACTTAAGTTCAACTCCATTATATCCAAACTTACAAATTGAATTAAATTAAATTCGCCAAATTAAATTCTTTAAATTACAAGTCTCATAATAATTTCCACAATTGCTCACTTAACCGTTTAAATATAAATAATAGTATATATAATAAAATAGTTTATAATTTAAAATAGCTTATATAAAATAGTTATAATTTAAAATAGTTTATGTTAAAAATAATTTAAGCATATATCATCAATATAAATAACAGATAATGGTGTCAGATATCACAGGTGAGCTGATACAGGTAATAGCATATATATAGTGTAAATAACTAACAGCAGCATATTTCAATTGTCGTTTCAATTGAAATCAAATTTAATAATAAAAGAACATTAATCGTGAGTGATTGCTCAGCTTTCGAGGCTGGAGAGATAGGCAACGAAGTTGAGTTATGAAATCCAAGCACGAATCCAAACAACAAAGTTGGCACAAATTTGAGGAACAGAGCTGATAACAGGGAATTTGCCAAAATCAAGTCAGAACTGAATCGATGAAGATAATTGATACAAGTGGACTTATATATATAAATAATATCAAGTCATATTCCAAATTTAAATATATATTAAATCAAATATATATATAGATGTTTTTCAAAAACCATTTTTTAGATAAAATACAAACATATCAATATAATAAAATTAGAAACAAATAAATATATGCATATACATTTCAATAAAACGTGTAAACAGGAAGTATATGTATACTTTTTTACATAACATACGTTTATATACATTTAACTTATAAAACATATAAATATAACTAATCATATAATATAATACTGTTATGAAATAAAGTATGTCACATTACATTCTTCAATAATATAATAATATGATATATAACATACATACCTTATAACCTGTATATCCACCACATAACTGCAGGCAAACCTATAATATCCCAAACATATATAAGTACAAGCTAGTATACATACTTTATAAACAATATACATAAAATAATATATATCCGTTAATATATATTGAAATTATTACAAAACCCATTTTAACATTTGAACACAAATATACGCCTCTCTACACTCGCAGACAGAAGTATAAACTTAGAAAAAATCTATACTATATATATTCGTATACATAATCTTATATATAGACTGACACATCAATATGTACTATAAATTTTAAGTGGAGCTAGTATATACAGATAATATACGTATATATAAAATCAGTGTTTATAGACAAATATTTTATAAACAACTATACTAAAAACTTGCATATATAAAATATTTTATACAAAATATTGTAAGTCCAGCTTCATGTACATTCACATATTTAAAACTGTGAAATATAAACAAAAGAACATAGCAGCTCATATAGTAATATATATATATATATAACTAATATATATAAACTATAGCTTATACCTATGTGTATACATATAACATATACTTTAATGTAACAACAGATTAAATATAAAACCAATATACATATTCAAATAATATGTACTAACCACTATACCAGAAGAACAAGGTCAGAGCATGCAAGAATAGACTTGAACGAGATTGAAGAGGAAAGGCTGATTCTTGTTTTCAGCGATGAGCAGGCTACTACAAGAAAACAGATCGGGTAGGAGGTGAGTTCGAAGGGGTTGAGGTCAGTAGGAAGGTGGCTGCGATTGGTGTTGGAGGTAGAGGTGGCTCGGTGTGGCAGTTCTTATCGTTGGTGCAAGACGGTATGTCGCATATGGAGGAGGGAAGGGGTGGTTCGGTCAGGGTCGAACTCGGGTGATCGGCACTTGCGATGTGGGGTCGAGGCCAGCGGCGAAGGTGGTGGAAGGCGGAGGGGAAAATGTCGTCGGAGGGACATGGAGTTGCCGCTCGGTGATGTGGATGTGGTCTGGGAGGAGGGAATAAGGCAGATCGAAAATGGAGGAGGTGAGCATTATTTTCTTTGTTTCATTTGGCAATGGTTTTGAAGAGGCAGAAAAAAAGTAAAAGTGAAGAAGCAAAATAACTATTATGGATATTATATTTTCTCACAACAAAGAAAATGGTAGAGAAAGTGAATAGACACGCCGGCAAATATATAAATGAAAATAAAAGAAAGGACCCTTCTTTCACGCAGATAATTAATGTATCTGATGGTTGCTTGGTTTCCTCGGTAGGAGTTTGAAAGAGTAAATGAAATAAAAGTTACAAATGGAAAATTGAAAGGCTGGCATATGGAACAGGTTCCCATGCAGAAGAAAATGAAGCATCTTATTTCTTTTTGTATATATATATATACATTTTTTCCTTTTCACAAGCAATGGACATGAACGGGTTAAACAAAAAGATGAATAAGTTATGCTATAGAATATTGTTATATATCGGGAATGAAGGTAACAGACCCAAATGAACAAAAGGAAAAGAAATGGAAAATAAAAGGCTTGAATACGATCCGATACGGCTAACCGTATTGCAGTTTCACCGCATACCAGATACCAAAACATAGAAATAAATATACCGTAAAGATCAGTACGATGAGACAATCAAAACGGTATATATACTAGCGGTACGATTGAATTATAAAAAGTCGAATTTTCTACTAGTGGAAAATGCAGCAAAAACATAAAAAAATAAGATCGACGGTGCTAAAGAAGTTCAAATTTGAAAAAAACAAAAAATGACTCTTGCTCAGAAGATGATTTAGAATTTTACTATGTAAAAATATTCGGATTTCGAAAACATTTTATTTTCACCAATTCCTAACTGATTAAATTGAAATAAAATTATACACGAAAATGAACTTTCATATTTTCGAATGAAAATTTAGCACTTTCTATTTCTAACTAGACGCATTTAAAATATTAAATTTTTATTTCAAAATTTTATCTTGAAAATTTCACTAAAATTCAATAAATCACATTATTAAAACAGTTAATATTTACGAGTTATTACACTCTGCCCCGCTCAAAAACTTTTCGTCCCCGAAAAGGAAGAAGGTAGGAGAATAGAAATAACCAGAAAGAAAACAGATTGAAAACAAAGCAAAACAATTAGTTCAAGCCATATAAATTTCAATTTTATATTCAACAATTGGTTTTTTTTCAAGGTTTCCATTATATTGATTTAATTTCACATTTATCAATGTTAGATACAAAAAGGTTTCTTTCAAAACAAAAATTCAATTTAAATTCAATTAATATCAGGATAATTCATTAAGTTGATTTTATTTCAATCAATTTATTAATTTCCTCAAAACAGAATTTATTTTATTTATCTCATTTATTATTCTATTAACTTATTATTCTAATTATCTCTATTAACATTTTTATAATTAAAATTTAAGTGTATAACATTTATTATACGCACTCAAATTTTATAAAGACATTTTATATTGTATACTGTCCAATTATATAGTTAACTTTTGAGCGATTTAGGTAAGTTATATCGAATGCAATTGAGTATTATACAAGCAGATTTCAAATTCAATTCTCTCAAGTTTAAATATTAATTTAAAATTTTGGTTTAATTTATAATTGAAATCATCTTTTACCCAAATTTTAAGGATTAAATTTCCGATTAACTTCAAACAATTTAGAGATAATTATATACATACAATATGTCCAAGTTAAATCTAAATCAAATACTAATATATACATATTTTAAACCAAGTCATACTTTGGAAATTCAAATCAAATTTATTTCAAAACAAAAGTGTAGCAAGCTACTGATGGTCTCTCCACTTCGAAACTCAAAAATAAATGTTGATGATGCGATCGTCATCACCGAAATTATTTTTCAACGACAAAGAGAAGAGCACTAATTTAAACATCTAAAATTTCTTTCAAATGATTTCAATTCTAAAATACTTTAAATAATATACCTTCTAAAACTTTAAATACAAGGTTTGAAACCCATCAGAAATTAAATTCTCAAATTCTTGATTTAAATTCATTTTTAATTTCCAAATCAAATCATAGCCAAGTTTTATAAATTCATTTATTTATTATTTCAAATAACAAATTAACAATTTAATTTCAGAATTTTTTTAATATAATCATACAAAACTATTTTATTCACCAAATTCGAAAATACTATTGTGTCAGTTTGCTCCGTTCAAGTGTTTTGGAAATCCTATCGATAGCGTTAATCAGACGAATCGATCAGAAACCCAAATCAACATTAACAACGCAAACAACACAATATATATATATATAACATTTCTAATATTAATTCACAAATTCACTTCCTTGTTCGGCGATACATGAATGGATTTTCAAAGCAAGGACAGAGATTCAAATTTGATAAACTCAAATTAAAGAGAATTCTGACTCGAATACAAGTTCGAAAGAAAAGATAAGATGATTCAACTAAAAAATCGGGAGATGGATAAGCTTATTTAATTCACGGGCAACCTTCCGGGTCAACCGTGACTTCAAGAATTAGATCGATGTGGAATTCTGAGGCAAACCCACATCCGATCTCAAGAGATTAGATTTGTGATATCTAGAGATATTAGCATCTAAACTGAGGATATATATAAGTCTCCGATGAATCAATGCTATTGTAAATGAGTTTCATCCCTTTACAATTCATATGAATGCTGGCGAGACCGCTAATCCATTATAATGATCATTCGAAGTGGAGTTATGGGATACCCCAGAATTCAGACGAATACGAATAGTGAGGGACAAGAGTGAATTTCGAAACCGAGGGAATGTTCCAAAATTCAAAGGAATCGAGTCAAAAAGGAAGAGATTCAAACTCGAATGAAAGTGATTCTGTAAATACATTTACCATATATGCTAAGTTTTGCCTAGAGCTACCAAAGCTCTGATACCAAATGTAACAACCTGATATTTTCAACCATTCGCATCCGAATATGCCGGAAATTGAATTGGTCAAAATACCAGATTGTAAGTTTGTATTGGCAAAACTCAGCATATACAGTAAATAAATAATCACAGATCACAGACACAGAGTAAAAATACAGCGGAAACAAAAGATAGTAGTTCATAAAGCTACTACATATATATATAACAAAGTTAGATAAGTTACAACAGATCTTGGAAACAATAGTCAAATACAAGAATTAGAATACATCACTCGAATTAATTGAACATCTGAAAGCTGGATAGATAGCTGGATCTGCAAGCGAAGCTCCAACTCCAAAGGTGAGTCTCGAATACTGGTACACTCAGTCTGACCCGAGCATAAAGCAAAACACAAAACACTCGAGTCAGGATTAACATTCTTATATCAATAAATCCAACTCAAGTGAGATAGCAACTGAAATACAAGTAACTCAAAGGACGTCTGGGATAACCATCCTTTAAGGATCCGTTAAACATTTATATGTACGCTAAGTAGATAATGCCTATCAGTAATATAAAGTATCAAAATAGTGTTAAGGCGTTACCATTATCCCCCTTAACACATTTTATATAAGCGTCATAGTCTATATAGCACTGTAAACTCTACCGTAAACTAGTGGGATATTAAGGAGTACTCCATAGGTATAACACAAAACAAATCGTAGTGGTCGCTCATAGGGATACGAGTATGATGAGGCACATGAGGTTATACCCAAAATAGCGAAACTACCGTTTGCCTGATCCGGACTGGTGAGAACGCATCGCCGCAACGATCGCAACAACATAAAACAACACTCCCAATTCAAGGGTGCGCACCAATCAATAACAAGTAATGAGTAGTTTACAAAGATGTGTGTTCGCTCGAGGTGGCTAACCCCATTTGGCCCAGCACGGCTTGTGTTTTAGTCATTTCCAATTTGACACAAGTGTCAAGGCTATCCATTATCATTCTCTTTCTTTGGTCATCACATACATCACTCCAACCACTTTATTCTGAATCACACTCCGCGTATAGTTATTAAAGTGGTTTTCTGTTAGACCGAGAGTATGTCCATAACCGATTCCGGTCTCTTTAATAACTTCCGTAGTTATTACACCGATTGGTCATTTAATAAATTTTAAAAACCAAATCAATTTCAATTAAAATTTGTAAACCAACATTTGATTTGTCTTTCTAAAACAATTTCCATAATTTATGTTTCAAAACTTTCGAAATGACCATTTCAAACTCTATAATTTAATTTCAATTTTATTTAAAAATTCAAATATTGATTTAAATTCATATATAAGTTTGATTCCGTGATCATTTAAAATAATTTAATTTACATTCAAATCAATTTAAAGTAATTGATTGATTTCATTCAATATTCGATAAGTTAATTTATCATTCAAAACAATTTCTGTTTAATTTCCAATTCGTTAAATACTTTACTTAAGTTCAACTCCATTATATCCAAACTTGCAAATTGAATTAAATTAAATTCGTCAAATCAAATTCTTTAAATTACAAGTCTCATAATAATTTCCATAATTGCTCACTTAACCATTTAAATATAAATAATAATATATATAATAAAATAGTTTGTAATTTAAAATAGCTTATATAAAATAGTTATAATTTAAAATAGTTTATGTTAAAAATAATTTATATTAAAATAGTTTATATGAAATAAATTTATAAAGTAACATATATAAATAGTTTAAACAAAATTTAAAAATACTTTATATAAAAAATAGCTTCCTCAATTTCACAAATCGATTCAAATCAACTCAAATTCCAAAATTTTAAATTAAATCAAATCTCAAATCAACAATTTTAATTTATTTCAGTTACTCAACAAACCATTTGAAATTTATATCGATTTCAAATATAGAATTTAACCATAAAATAAACCATTTCAATTTCAATACTTTCAAAGCTTTAAATATTCAAACATTTCAAAACAAGAATTGATAATTCCATATATATATATATATATATATATATATATATATCATATTCACTATATAGCTTTAAAAATCAAGAATTTTACTATATATAAAATAATCAATTATATAATATTAAAAATCAATATTTATATAAAACCATATATTTCTTTCCAAAACCATAGAAGTCATTTTCAAAGTGTTCATATATATAGACCAACAGTGTCTGCATATAATTTTCTAGCCTATGGTCAAGTGATACAGATATTTATCATTTCAATCCATAATTTAAATATATATACGGGTAAATATATTATTTCAACACGTAATCCCAAATTCATTTCAAATGAAAATCGCTTGGATTAATCATGTCAAACCATAACGGTTTCCTTCTATTCTATGCATCGTTCGGGTGTATATCATTTCAACCCATAGTGATTCTATACTAACAGGGAACTTGCAGAGTGGTAACAGATATGATAATAACATAACATGCATATATCATCAATATAAATAACAGATAATGGTGTCAGATATCACAGGTGAGCTGATACAGGTAATAGCATATATATAACAGTGTAAATAACTAACAACAGCATATTTCAAATGTCGTTTCAATTGAAATCAAATTTAATAAATAAAAGAACATTAATCGTGAGTGATTTCTCACCTTTCAAGGCTTGAGAGATAGGCAACGAAGTTGAGTTATGAAATCCAAGCACGAATCCAAACAACAAAGTTGGCACAAATTTGACGAATAGAGCCGATAATAGGGAATTTGCCGAAATCAAGTCAGAACTGAATCGATGAAGATAATTGATACAAGTGGACTTATATATATATAAATAATATCAAGTCATATTCTAAATTTAAATATATATTAAATCAAATATGTATTTTCTTTTCAAAAACCTTTTTTCAGATAAAACACAAACATATCAATATAATAAAATTAGAAATAAATAAATATATGCATATACATTTCAATAAAACATGTAAACAGGAAGTATATGTATACTTTTTTTTACATGAGATACGTTTATATATATTTAACTTATAAAACATATAAATATAACTAATCCTATAATATAATACTGTTATGAAATAAAGTATGTCACATCACATCCTTCAATAATATAATAATATGATATATAACATACATACCTTATAACCTGTATATTCGACACATAACTGCAGGCAAACCTATAATATCCCAAACAAATATAAGTACAAGCTAATATACATACTTTATAAACAATATACATAAAATAATATATATCCGTTAATATATATTGAAATTATTACAAAACCCATTTTAACATCTGAACACAAATATACGCCTCTCTGCACTCGCAGACAGAAGTATAAACTTAGGAAAAATTTATACTATATATATTCATATACATAATCTTATATATAGACTGACACATCAATATGTACTGTAAAATTTTAAGTGTAGCTAGTATATACAGATAATATATGTATATATAAAGTCAGTGTTTGTAGACAAATATTTTATAAACAACTATACTTAAAACTTGCATATATAAAATATCTTATACAAAATATTGTAAGTCAAGCCTCATGTACATTCACATATTTTAAACTGTGAAATATAAACAAAAGAACACAGCAGCTCATATAGTAATATATATAACTAATATATACAAAATATAGCTTATACCTATGTGTATACATATATCATATTACTTTACTGTAACAACAGATTAAATATAAAACCAATATACATATTCAAATAATATGTACTAACCACTATACCAAAAGAACAAGGTCAGAGCATGCAAGAATAAACTTGGACGAGATTGAAGAGGAAAGGCCAATTCTTGTTTTCGGCGATGAGCAGGCTACTACATGAAAATGGATCGGGTAGGAGTGAGTTTGAAGGGGTTGAGGTCAGTGGGATGGTGGCTGCGGTCGGCGTTGGAGGTAGAGGTGGCTCGGTGTAGCTGTTCTTATCGTTGGTGCAAGACGGTGGGTCGCATATGGAGGAGGGAAGGGGTGGTTCAGTCAGGGTCGAACTTGGGTGATCGCACTTGCGGGGTGGGGTCGAGGCCAGCGGCAAAGGTGGTGGAAGGCGGAGGGGAAAATGTCGTCGGAGGGACATGGAGTTGCCGCTCGGTGGTGTGGATGCCGTCTGGGAGGAGGGAATAAGGCAGATCGAAAATGGAGGAGGTGAGCATTATTTTCTTTGTTTCATTTGGCAATGGTTTTGAAGAGGCAGAAAAAAAAAGTAAAAGTGAAGAAGCAAAATAACAGTTATGGATATTATATTTTCTCACAGCAAAGAAAATGGTAGAGAAAGTGAATAGACGCGCCGGCAAAAATATAAATGAAAGTAACGGAAAGGACCCTTCTTTCACGCAGATAATAAATGTATCTGATGGTTGCTTGGATTCCTCAGTAGGAGTTTGAAAGAGCAAATGAAATAAAAGTTACAAATGGAAAATTGAAAGGCTGGCATATGGAACAGGTTCCCATGCAGAAGAAAATGAAGCATCTTATTTCTTTTTGTATATATACATTTTTTTTCTTTTCACAAGCAATGGACATGAACGGGTTAAACAAAAAGATGAGTAAGTTATGCTACAGAATATTGTTATATATCAGGAATGAAGGTAACAGAGCCAAATGAACAAAAGGAAGAGAAATGGAAAACAAAAGGCTTGAATACGATCCGATACGGCTAGCCGTATCGCAGTTTCACCGCATACCGGATACCAAAACATAGAAATAAATATACCGTGGAGACCAGCATGACGAGATGACCAAAACGGTATACATATATTAGCGGTACGATTGAATTATAAAATTTCAAATTTTCTACTAGCGGAAAATGCAGCAAAAACATAGAAAAATAAGATCGACGGAGCTAAAGAAGTCCAAAATTGAAAAAATGAAAAATAACATCTTGCTTAGTAGGTGATTTAGAATTTTTCTATGTAAAAATATTCAGATTTTGAAAACATTTTATTTTCACCAATTCCAAACTGATTAAATTACACACGAACATAAACTTTCATATTTTCGGATGAAAATTTACTAGTTGCTATGTTTAACTAGACGCATTTCAAATATTAAATTTTTATTTCAACATTTTATTTTTAAAATTTCATGAAAATTCAATAAATCACATTATTAAAACAGTTAGAATTTTACGAGTCATTACACATTCAACTCTGCATAAGAAGAAAATTTAGGCTCTCTTCTCTATCACTTTGATTCTCCCACGCTTTCATCCATCTTTCGCTTTCCATTGTCTTTCCAAATGCAATTCCAGACGTCCTCTGCCAGCCACGACATTAACCTCTATATTTTTAGTTTCAATATCCTTTTGACGCAATATCTCTCCGCTTTATGGTAAAATTCCATGGGATCTACTGGTGGATCTCTTTCCAAAGCAACTTTAAAATCCATTTTATTAGCAACTCCTGAAACTGCCACCATCAGAACCATTGATGGATCCGACCTATAAACTATAGGGGCTGTCGTATTAAACCAAGTCAAATAACTCCTTAGGGTCTCTTTTGTCCTTTGTTTCATGCTCGATAGTGTCATCACATTCTTTTGCAATAAAAGATAGACTTTGAACTGCCTCATAAGTCAATTAACTAACTCGGTCCTGTGCCGATGTAACCATTTTCTATTTGTCTGAACCACATCACTGCTAAGTCTGTCAAATACAAAGGGAAACACTATCCTATTACCTCTTAATACACACCCAACACCTCAACAGGTTGGATGTATCTCATTAAGTGAATCATTGGATCCGCCTTACTGTCGTACATTTCCAATGTCGGCAATTTAAAATCGGATGAATTCCTTACATATCTAATATTAGGAGTGAGTGGATTTCTAGTTACATCTTCCAGACTCTGCTCTGGCAGTTTGCCTCTCTTTGCTTGTCCAGTTATCACAGCAATTCTATCATCATCATCTAACGGGAAGTCTTTGCACATATTTTTGTTTTTCCCTTTGTTCTTATGAGGAAACTCTGGCATGTACTCCTCTAGTCGGACATCTGCATTCTGATTTAATTTATGGTGTTCATCATCGTTTCCCAAATATGTGCCATCTTTATCCGAATTAAGCAAATATCGCTCTAGACTTTTGCTTGTTCCATTTTTTGCTTGAATGGTTTGATTCATCCGAACATGGCTTAGTCAAAAGGTTGGATAACGCAAACTAGTTTCAAAAATCTATAACATCAACAAATATATCATATAAAATATGTTTTAAATTTTATAAAATTAATTATATATGTGACGACCCTGAATTTTGGACAATTGAAATTGAAAAAAATTAATTGATTTTAAATATTTAAATGATGGTTTAGCTTGAATTTCAAATATAACTATGGATTTGGCAATTAAATTTTTGGATTTAATTTATCGAAGTTGGGTAAAAATTTGAATCTTCAATTTTAAGCTTGTTAAAAATAATTTGACGGCTTAGAAAATCTATATTTATGATACTGAAGATAATAAAAGCTTCAGATTTGAAATTGAAACGGTTTTGTTCAGTTTTGAATTCAGATCGTTTAAATCGATATTTAAAAATAGCCTTCCGAGGCACAGTCGCGGATTTCAACGAAACTAGTTCCGTTAGATCCATATTAGTGCATTATTATCGGATTTCAATTTCTATAGCATTCAGAGTTGTCATGTGGCCGTACAACATTGCGTTCGAAATAGGCGTATAACATGATGAACGCCCGGTGACACGCCTCGATTGGAGATGAAGATTCCGAGCTGCGTAATTGTAACAATTTAAATTTAAATTTGAATTTAAAATGATGTATATGTGTATTTAATATAATACTATTTTCAAAAGATAAATTACACGTTTTATTCTTTACAACACTTGGCAGTAATTTTTACACACGTCTCTTTTCTTCTGAAAATCGAAGAGGAGCATAAGAAAATAAAAATAAAAGGTAAATACAATTCTTCATTTAGAAAAACGAAAACCCCTCTTTTCTCGTTCAAATTCAAGGTAATGGCCGAAGCCTCCCAGATTTAAAAAAATAAAAATAAATAAAAGAAGTTCGTTCTTCTCTAAAAAATAAAAATAAAATGGCGATCGTTCAAAACTCAAAACAAAATCAGAATCAAAACCCAGATGTTCGAGCTCGAGGTCGAGGCGACAGTTGGAGATTGAGTAGCTCGATCGATTTCAAGTCGCGATGTTGGCAAGCGCGCGAAGGTCTGAGGCGAAGTCGCGTTCAGATTTTTGTTTCGTGGACATTGGTCGCTGATGATAGTGAGGTCAGGTGAAAGCATTGGTGATGGTGCTCGCGAAAATAGTGGGGGCCACGAAGCAACTCAGGTCTTGCGTGCGCTTGGGTGGAAGGCTCGATGACGTGGCAATGGTGTTGGGTTCGGTTGCGACAGGGCATGATAGGTCGAAGAGGAGGGTTTCGATCTGGATTCGTCGTTATTCGGTAAGGTATAGTCTACTGTCTGTTTAAATTTTTGTGTAATAAACATGTTTTTAATCGAAGAAAATATTGCATGTTGGTTGGTAAAAAATTAATTAACAGTAAGTTGTTAAGACAATTTATTTCTTAAATTTATTTTAAAAGAAATTGGTTTAAAAATAAAAGTATTAGTTTGAAATTTAATTCTTTGACTAAAACTAAAAGTAAATCATTGGTTAAAATTAAATTGTTAATTAATTAAATTTATCAAATGAAAATTTAATTGTTTGATTCGATTCAAATATTAACAAAAATCATATAATTGATTATGCAAGGTCAAAACCCGTGAAATCAAGTCGGAATGGAAAATGGATTGCATGCATAAGTAAAGGTGAGAACTTCTTACTCAATTGGATACTTGATTTAATTTAAATAGTTTATTTAAATTATTGGATGTTGCTTGGACGATGTTGTTATTTGTTGGATTGAAATAGACCCTATGCGCCGCATAATAGCGGTGATATTATATTTAAACCTATATACCACGATATTCACCTCGAAGTGGAACTGGTATTATATATGTATTTAGAGTTATTGATTTCCCGCATTATGTAGCGGACGAGACCCTATGCGCCGCATAATAGCGGATGATATTTTATAAATCCCATATACCGCGATATTCCATCTCGAAGTGGAATTGGTATTTAATTGTTGTTCTAACGTCTGAAGATGCAGGGAAACAGGCTGAAGGGATCCAACTGGATTCCTCAAATATTGAATTTGTTTCATATGTTGTGTGTTGATAATCTCTGTGTAATTATACTGTGATTGCAATCATTGAAGGTTAAAATTTAGCCGAATATATTTTTGGTATTGTAGGATACCAAAAATAGATAAAATTGCATTTTTAAAATTCAAGTTGAAAAATTTATAGTAAAATTTGTTTTTGAGATTTGGACAAATTTAAAAGAAGGAATTTTAAAAGGATAAAGTTTTATTTTTGAATCCTATTGAATAAAAATTCCAAAACATGGAAAAAAAGGCTTAATAAATGGATTTCGGGTCATATTATTCAAAGGCTGAAGAATTTATTTAAAATATGGATTTCAAATAGTTTGAGAGAAATAAAGGAATTTAATTTGAAAGAAATCAAATCTTTGGGAAACCGATTTGAAATTGATACGGTGTTTAAAAATAAATTTTGGGAAATCAATTTTGAAACCGATTTGGTGTTTGAAATTAATGTTTGTAAAAATCAGTTTGAAATTTGATTTGGTGTTGGAAATGAATTTAGAAAATCAATTTGGAAATTGATTTGGTGTTTGGAAATAAATTTGAAAATCAATTTGGGATTTGATTTGGTGTTTGAAATGATTTTGGAAATAAATTAGAAATTTGATTTGATGTTTGAAAGTGAATATTTAGGAATCAATTTGAAAATCGTATATCAGTTGATATTTGGAAATCTAAATTCACGATGGGAATTTGTAACGGAAAGGAAATTTTGTTTAAAAAATAAACATTGGGTTATTTTTAAAAGTTTGGAAAGGAATTTACGGATTTGGAACGTAAATTTAGAATAAATCAATAAGGGTTTATTAATTGGCTTAAATGGACCATTTTGAAATGGAAGGTGTACTTTCCGTGGAAATCCAAGTATATTTTTAAATTAGCTTTTGAAATAAAATTTAAAGCTATAGATTTGGTTTTAAAAGAATATTGTTGAAGAAATTATTTTTGGGAATTGTTTCAAATCTTTAAAGTAAATATTTATTTAATTAAGTATAGAAGGGATATTTTAAAGATTAAATTGATATTTGATTTAGAAAATAGTTGTTTAAATATTTATACTCTATCTACTAATTTTATTTTGAAATTAGTTTAGACTTGAAGTCTTATATTTGTAATAACTAGTATAATATTTTCATAACTAATATTTAAGTGAAAGTAATTTTATTTTAAATATCTCCCAGAATATTTGGATAAGTGATTTAAATTATTTTTAAAGTATTTGAACTTGGAAAATTTTTAGTGGAATTAAACAAATATTTGAAAATTTATTCCACATGAGGAAAGTGATTTGAAATTTGTTTTCAAAGTGATGAAGTGTTAAAAATATATCATACGAAGATATTTTGAAAATAAATAACTGGGGGAAAATTATTTGAAACCCAGTAATTGTTGTGAATGTTGATTGATAGTTAAATAACAGACTATCAATATTGGCATTTAAATGGCATTTGAATTTCGATGCGACCGGGTGTCGAATTCCAACTGGATATTCGAAAACCACATCGAATCTTTGTGATTGTGATAGATCTTTTGTTTAAAAGATCAAAGTGAAAATTGTTGTGATTTTTTTGAAATCAAGCGCTCGTTATTCGGATTAGCCAGTAGAGGACTTTGTGTCATAAAAGCCATTTCGAATAATGATACGACGTAATGAGATTGCATTTGAAGATGGTGTTTAAGACCGGGTATTTTCGAAAGCGAAAGGATTACCTGTCGAATGTCTCTGCACCGAGTTGCTCCAGTATAGAGATTTTATCACCCTTTGTGATGGGAAGTACGGACGTAATTAGGAGTTATCCGGATGTGCAAGGGCTTCTTTGTGAAGTGCCTTCGGCTCTGTTCGAACCAGAAATAGACTGGTATGGATGTATGTCTGATATTACACTTTGAGATATAAAGATGGTTTTTGTCAAATACATTTCTGTTTGGTGGTGGAGATTTATTCTCTTAACTTAACACCCTTCTCTAAGACGTACAAACTCAGAGGTTATGTAGTTGATGGTTACTAGTGAAACATTCCCAATTTGGTAATGTGGCATACGAAGTGCTGCTGATCATTTGTTTATCGAAGCATGGCTTTTGTGAAAAGCGTCGCTTTGTAGAGGAGACTTTGTCGAGCCTCACAACCCGAAAATGGTCAAAACACGCGGCAAGGTTTTTAGAGGTCGCGCCCCTAGGGTATGTCCATTTCCTTTTGGATAAGAGGTGATATCATGGTATAGAGCCTGGATATTTTACCTATGTTGATGCTGCAAATTTATTATACTTTGTAGTTGTTGCTTTGTGGTTGAGGATCCTCGGATAAAGGTTGGGAATAACCGGGGATGGCATAATTATGTGGTAGTTACCTATGTTATAGCTTGGTTAAAGCGTGAGGTAGCGTTGGCCTAGTGTTAGCAGAGATCCAGTTAGATTCTCGGGGGCGTCCTTCCAGAGGCGTTCCCAATTCGGTAAGGAAGTTCCTTAGCCTGATCATTTGTTGGAAATCCAAAGAAACAATACGCACCTTGTACGGTTTTAGTTGTATAACCTGCCATGGAATGTAGCGGTAATCTACTATTGAACATGGTAGCTATAGTAGGCATACGACGAAATGTTGTATGCTGGTTAAGATTAATATTATACTTTCGAAATGTTTTCTGCACTATGCACTAATAATTATATCGAAAGGTTTTCGTGTATCAAGCATTTTTGACTGTCATAAGGAGAAATCTCCTCCAAGTGTGCGTTTGCATTGTGTATGTGGTGGGAGGCCTTATGGCAGTTTCATTTTCCAAAAGCATAGCAGATTTCATTTTTTTTTTGTGAAAATAACTGTTTTTAAGTTCTCACACCATTCCCATGATTGACCTGGAGTTAATTGTTCCCTTTCTAAACTCTGGCTGCCCAATTTTCCACATGGGCAGCCTCGAGTCGGGTCATCAAGTCATTCTGGAATTCAGAAGGTGCTGCGGAGCTCAAGAGACGAGCTGGATGGTGTGACATACTTCTGTATACTATTATCTTTTCCGCTGTGTATTCAATTATAGGGACAAGTTTATATAATTGTCCAATTGTGTGCTCTATAAGTTGTTGTACCCTGATGATGTTGTGATGTAAAACATAAACAGTTCTTTTGTTTTAAAGATATTCATTTATCTGTTATATGTTGTTCCGCTGCGAAATATGAGACTATGTTGTCATTTCTGTTCTTCTTCTATCTTCTTCTTCGTAAACCCTAACGGTTCGATTTTTCGGCATTCGACTGTGCGGCATTGGATACAGTGAACGTATCGATGTCGACTTTTGGAAGTCGAAAAAACGGCCAGTTACATTTGGATCAGAGCATTTGGTTAAGCGACAACCTTGGCTCTATTGGGTGTTACTCATTAGAGATAGAGTCAGTAGTACTCTAGAATGAGTCTGAGTGTAATAGTAGATATGAGCGCGTATTTGTTAGTGAATATAAAATTGTTTTATATTATATTGACTTATCGGTTGATTGTTTATAGATTCTGGTCGGTGCAGTTTGGCCAACTGTATCGATAGGTGTTTCCAAACTCTTAAACAAGATAAACCGACACAGTATTCTTTTAAAATCGGGTAAATGAAATAATTTTACCCAAACTATTTTGTATAGAAAAGAAATGATTTTCCATAAATTATTATAGTAGTATATGGTTGCTTGGATATTAGGATGTGATAATATTAAATTATTATCATTGATTATTGAATAAGAAGTTGAAATCATAACTCAAAACTGAGAAATAAAATCCACATACAAATGGGATTTGAAAATATAAATTGTAAATGTGATTTATAATTTGAAATAGAATTCCACAGGAATATTTGAAAATGTTTTGGAAAGGATTTGAAATTTGGAAAATTTGGAAATTAAATCCCTTTTTGGTTTGAAAACAATTTTCAAAGGTTTTGGAAAAATGTTATTGGAGGGATAAAAGCTCTAAATTCTTTTCGGTCATTGGAAAATAATTCTGATGATGATCGCGATATCATTGGTGTTCGTTTTCGAGTTTACAGGAGAGGAATTGCTACCGAATTATTTTAAAAGAAGTTGTTTGGAAAACTGGTTTGGGTATTGGAATTCAAAAGATAATTTGAATTGATTTTCAAAAAATGATTTTGAAATCTTGGAAAGACTCTAGAATCTAATAAAAATAGTTATGGAATAAAAATTTTTAAGGTGGAAATTAAAGTAGTGAATGAATAAATAAATTTACAATTGCATTTGAATGAAATCAAAACTGAATGTTGAAATTCATTTCAAATTTATAAGTAAATAAGACTGGAATTGGAATTGAATTTTATTTGTGATAAACAAAGTGAAGTATTGAAATAAAATTAGTAAGAGAAACTAGTTGAAGGAATGAAAAAGAAAATATAGTTTGAAATGAGTTGAATTCAATAATTATTAATGAAAGGTAAATTGAATTCATATGGAATTTGAAACCTAGTTCACATATAAGTAGATATTAACCGAAGTGGCAAATTGGAAATAAATTTTGGTAATGAACAAAAGAATAAAACTAGAATTGAAACTAATTTAAAATAGTGATATGAATCAGTTGTGAATGAATGATAGTTGATAAAACTCAATATCCAGAAGGTAAGTTGAATCCAAATAAAATTAAAAGTGTAAATTGAATTCAAAGGAAATTGAAAATGTATGATTAAATGAAAATGGATATATAACTTCAATAGTGAAGTAAAAATGGTATAAGAAGTAAGTATTCGAACTTTTGAAAAGAAAAATGCAAAATGGTTTTGAATGTTGTAATTGGATATTACTGCTAGCAAGATATACAGGTGATTTAAATGCAAAGGGAATTGGATTTGATTTTGAAGATAATTTAAATTGCTCGAAAAATGTATTTAAATTTCAGTATGAAATTTGATGATTTTCTTGTCCATCCACATGGCTTTTTTTTTCTTTTTGAATCCGAGGGCCCGTGGTGCCATTTTATGGTCGTACCAAGCTAGCCGCGGAAAGGAGACGCTGGCGAAATTTTTCGAAAATTTAGGCAGTTAAAAAAAATTTGAGAAAATTTTGAAAGTTTGAAATTTAAATTTAAATTTGAATTGTGAAATAAACAATATTGTTGGAAACTATGGAAGATTTTGGAAAGTTAGTTGAAGTAAATGGGTCCTTAATAAAAAGATTTTTTTGGCAAGCTAATAAAACTATTTGGTTTTGGAAAGATAGCGAACAGGTTAAGGATCGTTCTTCTTAACTTGTAATTTCAGGACTAAATTCTTTTTAGGGGGGAAGTCTATGATGACCTTGAATTTTAGACAGTTGAAATTGAAAAAATAATAATTTATTTTAAATATTTGAACGATGGTTTAGCTTGAATTTCAAATATAACGATGGATTGGGCAATTAAAATTTTGGATTTAATTTATCGAAGTTGGGTAAAAATTTGAATCTTCAATTTTTAACCTGTTAATAATAATTTGACGGCTCAGAAAATCTATATTGATGATACTGAAGATAATAAAAGCTTCATATTTAAAATTGAAACGATTTTGTTCAGTTTTGAATTCAGAACGTTTAAATTGATATTTAAAAATAGCCTTCCGAGACACAGTCTCGGATTTCAACGAAACCAGTTCCTTTAGATCCGTAATAGTGTATATTATCAGATTTCAATTTCCGTTGCATTCGGAGTTGTCGTGTGGCCGTACGGTATGAAAACGTGCTGAGATTTGAATTGAAAATTCAATGTTTTAACTGCCTCAAAAAGCTATCTTCTCCATACGATCGAATTTGAACTCGGAACCTTTTCGTTCGGAATAGGCGTATAACATTATGAATGCCTGGTGGCACGCCTCGATTGGAGATCGAGATTTCAAGTTGCGTAATTGTAACAACTTAAATTTAAATTTGAATTTAAAATGACGTATATGTGTATTTAATATAATACTGTTTTCAAAAGATAAATTACACGTTTTATTCTTTACAACACTTGGCAGAAATTTATTGTACGCGTCTCTTTTCTTTTGAAAATCAAAGCCGAGCATAAGAAAATAAAAATAAAAAGTAAATACTACACTTCGTTCAAAAAAACGAAAACCCCTCTTTTCTCGTTCAAATTCAAGGTAATGGCCAAAGCCTCCCAGATTAAAAAAAATAAAAATAAATAAAAGAAGTTCGTTCTTCTCTAAAAAATAAAAATAAAATGGCGATCGTTCAAAACTCAAAACAAAATCAGAATTGAAACCCAGATGTTCGAGCTCGGGGTTGGGGCAACAGTTAGAGATAGAGTAGCTCGATCGATTTCAAGTTGCAATGTCGGCAAGCGCGCGAAGGTTTGATGCAAAGTCTTCAGATTTTTGTTTCGTGGAGATGGGTCCCTGATGATAGTGAGGTCAGGCAATATCATTGGTGGTGGCGCTCATGAAAACAGTGGGGGCCACGAAGCAACTCAGGTCTTGCGTGCGCTTAGGTGTAAGGCTCGATGACGTGGCAATGGTGTTGGGTACGGTCGCGACAGGGCGTGATAGGTCGAAGAGGAGGGTTTTGATCTGGATTCGTCGTTGTTCGATAAGGTATAGACTTCTGTCTGTTTAAATTTTTGTGTAATAAACATGTTTTTAATCGAAGAAAATATTGCATGTTGGTTAGTAAAAAAAATTAATTAACAGTAAGTTGTTAAGACAATTTATTTCTTAAATTTGTTTTAAAAGAAATTGGTTTAAAAATAAAAGTATTAGTTTAAAATTTAATTCTTTGATTAAAATTAAATCATTAATTAAAAGTAAATCATTGGTTAAAATTAAATTGTTAATTAATTAAATTTATCAAATGAAAATTTAATTGTTTGATTTGATACAAATATTAACAAAAATCATATAATTGATTATGCAAGGTCAAAACCCGTGAAATCAAGTCGGAATGGAAAATGGATTGCATGCATAAGTAAAGGTGAGAACTTCTCACTTAATTGGATACTTGATTTAATTTAAATAGTTTATTTAAATTATTGGATGTTGCTTGGATGAGGGTTGTTATTTGTTGGATTGAAATAGACCCTATGCGCCGCATAATAGCGGTGATATTATATTTAAACCCATATACCGCGATATTCCACCTCGAAGTGGAACTGGTATTATATATGTATTTGGAGTTGTTGATTTTCCGCATTGTATAGCGGATGAGACCCTATGCGCCGCATAATAGCGGATGATATTTTACAAATCCCATATACTGCGATATTCCACCTTGAAGTGGAATTGGTATTTAATTGTGTGCTAACGTCTGTGGATGCATGGAAACAGGTTGGAGGAATCCAACTGGATTCCTCAAATATTGAATTTATTTCATATGTTGTGTGTGATAATCTCTGTGTAATTATATTGTGATTGAAATCATTAAAGGCTAAAATTTAGCCAAATATATTTTTGGTATCGTAGGATACCAGAAATAGATGAAATTGGATTTTTAAAATTCAAGTTGAAAAATTTATAGTAAAATTTATTTTTGAGAATTGGACAAATTTAAAAGAAGGAATTTTAAAAGGATAAAGTTTTATTTTTGAACCCTATTGAATAAAAATTCCAAAACATGGAAAAAAGTCTTAATAAATGGATTTCGGGTAATATTATTCAAAGGTTGAAGAATTTATTCAAAATATGGATTTTAAATATTTTGAAAGAAATAAAGGAATTGAATTTAAAAGAAATTAAATCTTTGGGAAACCGATTTGAAATTGATTCGGTTTTTAAAAATAAATTTTGGGAAATCAATTCTGAAATCGATTTGGTGTTTGAAATAAATGTTTAGAAAATCAGTTTGAAAATTTGATTTGGTGTTGGAAATGAATTTAGAAAATCAATTTGGAAATTGATTTGGTGTTTGGAAATAAATTTGAAAATCAATTTGGGATTTGATTTGGTGTTTGAAATGATTTTGGAAATCAATTAGAAATTTGATTTCGTGTTTGAAAGTGAATATTTGGGAATCGATTTTAAAATCTTATATCAGTTAATATTTGGAAATCTAAATTCATAAAGAAAAGGAAATTTTGTTTTTAAAATAAACATTGGGTTATGATGTTCAAGTAAATGTGTATATTTTTACCACCATATTTATTCTATTTATAAATAAATGATCATATTGGG
Source organism: Allium cepa (assembly GCA_030765085.1). Taxonomy (NCBI): domain Eukaryota; kingdom Viridiplantae; phylum Streptophyta; class Magnoliopsida; order Asparagales; family Amaryllidaceae; genus Allium; species Allium cepa. The sequence goes on from CM060943.1 coordinate 253,034,495, forward strand.
TATTTTAACTTGTTTTAACCAAAATTCATATTAATTCCAAATTTTCACATATTCATCTTCATATAAGGGCAAAATGGTCATTTGTGCGTGCACAAAATGAGAGAATATAATTGGAAATTTCTATAATATTTTGTAGGAATTTAGATTCTCATATTAATGGGTTCATGAAGAAACATGCATGCACAAAATGGATATAAAGGAATGAAGATGGTAATAATTCAAAGTGAAGATCATGGAGGACCACACCTAGCCACCTACCTTAATGTACAAATTAAAGGCTAATGCACATGCTTATGGAGTTAATGGTTTCATGTACACTTAATGGGGGATTAAGACATGTTAATGATTACTTGGCCTCCACACTTCCTAAGGGGCATTTTGAGCATGCCCCAAAAAGTGAATTAGAGTTTTAAAACTTGTATATATACCCGTTATGTTTCATGTAATCTCTCTCTTACTTAGTCTCCTCCCTAGCCTAGTCTCTCTTTATTTAGTTTTAGGCTCAAAATAAAACCAAGATCTCTTCTTTCTTTTCATGGCTACTTAGCCATTTCACTTTTATGTAATTTTTTTATGCAATTTCAATACGTGTTCCTTTTCTTTTCATGCTTATTTACTTTCATGTTGTAGTGTAGATTTATTTTTTATGCAAGTAGAATAGCTTTTTTATCTTGCTTTCTTTTTCTTTTTTCTTTTTTCTCTCATGTTGCAAGCTACATTTGTTCATATGATAACAAATATGAGAGGCTAAACCCCTTCAATTTAGGGGTAATGAAGCTCTGTAATCATGTAGCTTCAACTAAATTTGATGTTTATGCTCTCTTTTTGTGCTTAATGAGAATAATTGAAGTGGTTTAATGATGTTGTTTAGCTTTGAATTTGATAGTCAATGTTGTTCATAACAAATAGGCCATGATTAAACAAACAAAACACAAATTGCCTCTTCATTTACATATGATTATGGCAAAGAAGTGATTGTTGAAATTGAAATTTGATGGCTTATATTTCTAATTAGTAGTTAATAGGCCATGCTTAAATTAGATTTTGCTTTTAACTTTGTTATCATATTTTATGAGATTTAAAAGTGTATTAGTGGTTGTGTTATAGTTTGATGGTTTATATTGAGCTAATTAATTGCACAAATATACCATACTTATGATAAGCACATCAACTAATTCACTAATGTCAAGAAAAGAGAGATTATAACTTCATTTTGTTGATTTATGTGATTTAGAGAGTGGAAATTGCCTTTAAATTGTCTTAACACTCATATTTTTATCAATTTTCTTTTGCTTGTTTTTCTTCTTTTCTAGTTTAACATTCTCTTCAATCTTGCTTTAATTTGATTGAATAGATTTTTAAAATCGTCAATTCCCTGCGGATCGTCCCGTATTCGCCACGTGCTACATTCGTATACCGTGCGCTTGCGGTTATTTTTAAATTTAAATTCGTTTGACGGTTTCTAAACCGATAGAATTTCATCGACGAACAAGTTTTTGGCGCCGTTGCCGGGGAGTTTTTGGTTTTAATTTTCTATTCTTCGAATTATTTTTCATTTGAATTTATTTTGTGTCTGTTTAAAAAATAACAATTGTGTTTGTTTGTGAGATTTTTGTGTGCATTTTGTTGTGCGTTTGTTTTTCTTGTCTTTTCCATTTGCATTTTCAATATTAAAAAAAATAGAGCATACTCAAATCTGAAGAAAAAAAATCTATTTCACTTGCAATTTTTTTTACATTTTACTTTTTTACATTGCTTTTCCTTTAATACAAAAAAGAAAAAAAATTACCCTGCACTGTGCACACTGTGGACTGTGTTATACCCCTCACCCCTCTGTTGCATTCAAATACCAAAGCATTCCCCACTGTCCAAACTGAAAATTGCCTCTGTCAACCACACTTCACAACTGCTCGAGACCTTCCTCGATACCAACTGTCTTCTTGGCACATAACCATCCCACTGTCAAAAACTTCCTTCACAACTTACATTCACTACATCCTTGCTACCACTCTACATCCTCTTAACAGCAATTTCAGATACAATCTCCTTTAAACTACTCATTCAATACCTTTGCTAACCATCACCAAATTACTTTGCATACTGCACATTCTTCCGACAGCAACAACCTAACAACATACCACAGTCAACTCCACCCCGAACCCACATTCACCTTCAATCACTGACAGTTCAACTCCCTCTGCGACTGTGCAACACTACAACCACAATTCCAAAGCTATTTATCACTATGACCATCCACACTCCACATTACAACTTACTACTAAACCGAAAGCCACCATTTGCCTGTACCACTTCACCAAAACCACCTCATACTTGCCTCAACACTGCCGTACTAACCAGCATCTCCTACTCCAACCCACTGCTACTACTGTTACAACAACCAAGGTTCAACAGCAATCAAACCACCATCTTCCCATCACCTTCAACATAGTCAACCACCACTACACTCAGTCCTCGTCAGTGCACCGTATCATCCACCTCCTCCACAATACCAAACTGCTACAACGAAATCCACTTACTAACACTTCAGACTACAAAGCCTACTCACCTGTTGAACACCAGAAGACTCACGACACCAAAAAAGTCGAAGTCGAAACCCAAATTCAAGAACCATCCACGAACTCTCTAATCCAACTCCCACCCAATCGCCGGCAATTCTAATTCTCTGACCTACCTCTCAAATCGAACTGACCACCAGACAACCTTCGCAACCAGTTTGCTGCCCAAAATCACCTGCCTTCACCTCCAATCCATCTGCCTTGCAGTGCCTCGTCGATCAATCGCATCGACAGCAGACCACCGTGACATCGACATCGACATCGTACCATCACGCAACTCCACCAAACTTCAACCGCGACTTCACCGCAAACCCACAACCTCTACAACTACCAATCGCCGACACCCTCAACTCAGTCGAGCTGCTGCCGTGCACTGCAGTCCCCTCCCCTCTGTCATCAACAAACCTCCGATAATCACTACACAATCCTCAATCCCCTTGACCAGACCCAAAATCGAGCCTCCCTATCACGTCGAATCCTCTGCCAACCATCAATCACATGCGCCACAGTAATCAATCGCTATCCTCCAAAACGGAGTTAACCCAACTCGAGCGCGAATTCGAACTAGAAAAACGACCAGTTGATTTTTGTGGTTTTTAAAATTTGTTTGTTTTGGGGATTTTATCATTTTGAACAGAGATGTAGTGAAATTTTGCGATAGTTGTAGCTTACGTTTGTCTCGAAAGGTTTTCGTGGTTCTTAAAATTGTTAGTGGGTCGGACCCATGCGAGAGCAAAGGAAAAAAAAAGGGAAGCAAGTATTGTTGTTTTTGTTTCTAACAAAAAATAGTTTAGTCCAATTGTTTGCTTTCTTTTGTTTCCAATTCAGTTGTTTTATTTTTGTCTCTGAAAAGAAAGAAATAATTCATGTTTTTCAATATTTTGTTTTAAGTATTAAATTTACTTTTTTTATAAAAAAATTGTATATACCTTGTTTTTATTTCAGGTTGTCAAAGCAGATTTCAGAAGGAGAGGAACTGCTGCCAAAAATAATTGCTTCGCTTTGCATGCCAAAAAAATAAATTAAACTGCTTGCTTGCTTGTCTATTGTTTTATTAGTTTTGCATTGTTGGTTGTTTGCATTTGCATACTGAATTTCAAAAAAAAACAAAAAAAACAAATTCATTCGTAGTTGCACTGTTAATACAAGTTTAATTTCTGTTTTGCATTTCATACTAGATTTTATTAATAATAAAGATTAGACATCGATAACTTTTAATTGTATATTGACAATTTGTCTTCTTTGAACAATTTAATTTCTTAGTGTCTAGGCTGCGGCAGAGTAATAACCATTTATAAATATTACGGTGATTCGTAAATATTATAGTGGTTGTTCCTCTGAAGGTACTTAAACCTTCGGCTGCATTGCTACGATAATTCCTGGTGCACCGATAAATCCTGTCCGTTACTTGGCTGAGAACTATCTTGTTTATCTAAGACAATTTGTAATTATACAATTTTGGGTTAACTTAGGATAAATCATTTGTAATTAACCCTTGCATTCATTTAGTTGCATTAATTTATGCATATTTAAAAAACAAAACAAAAATTCAAAATCCAAAACTAAAAAATTGTAAATATTCCTTTTCCTTTGAAATTTTAAAACCTTTTTTTTTTTTGAAATTTCAAAAATTAGAAAAACCAAAATCCAAAAAAAAAACTTTTCAAAAACAAAGAAGAAAAAATTTGAAAATCCAAAAAAAACAAAAATCAATTTCCCTTTTGAAAAATAAATTCCATTTGTAAATATTTTTCTTTTACAAAAAAAATACAAAAAAATTCTTGAAAATCTCTGAGTTTCTTTATCTTACTCACTTGAATTTAGTTGTGAAAATCGGTATAATCCGTATGATTTACTCCAAATTCGTATGGATATTTTAACAACAAATTTTGTTTAGACGATTCGAATTTTGAACCACAAAATTTCCAAAATAATGGTCAACCCTCAACTCTTGAAAATAGCATTTCGTGGTTACTTGAACTCTCTACGCAACAAAATCAAGAGATAAACGAGTTGTGCAATTCATATTTGTGCTATAACTCGAATCAAAGTTTTCAAAATAATCAAAATTTGAATTCACTTCAAAATTCAAACGATTTCGAGTGTAACCCATGCCAATTAAATTTTGAGCTTTAAAATGAATTTCAAAATCAAGATGAAAATGTGAACCAATTTTCAAATAATTTTGGCAATGGGAATAGTTTCATTAACGATACGATTGAAAACTTTGGTTGTCAACAAATTCAGAATGAAAATTTTCAAATTAATAATCATGAATTTGATCTTGTTGACCAAATGGAAAAAGATTACGGGTATTTATTACTTGAAAAATACAAAACTTTTCATGAAAATCATAATCAAATCTCAACCCACGAAGAATCCAATAATAATCTACCGTTTATCAAAATTGACAATTCCTGTTCTCAAGAAGTCCAAATCGAAAACTTTCAAGTTAATAATTACAAATTTGACTTTGTTGAGCAAATGAATAAAGTTTACGATGATCACACGAATTTGTTGATTAAAAAATTGGAAAATTTTCGTGAGAAACAAAATCAAATTTCAATGTGTGACAAGTCAAACGATAATCCATCTTTTACCCAAATTGACCATTTTCAAATAACAACTTTTGAAATTGATAATGACGATCTTAATCAAGTTGTTGAAAATACGGTAATTAAGTTGGATTTCAATTCTTTTGAGGGTGCGAGAATCGATTTAAACTTTGATCTTCCTTTTTCTAAAAATTTGAATACGACGACTTTGAATTTTAAACTTGATTTACACGACGAAGTTGTTGATAATCCAACAGAGGAAGTCGAATTTAACGAACATGAGTTTTGTGGACTTTTTGAAAACGAGTTGTTGAATTCTAAAGGGGAAAATGTCGATCACCATTTTGATTTTGAAATCGATAATTTTGAAAAATTTGTAGATAATGAGCTTAATTTTCAATTTGGTGAAAATAAACTTGAATTTCAATCAATTGTTTTATCACCCGAAAATCATCAAAAATAAAACAACTCATACGGTTCTCAATAAAACGACATTCGTTTTTCCAAATCGACAATCAACTTCGGAATCTTTTACGAATTGGTTTTTCGTGCTTAAGCTGTGTCTCGTATACTTGACAAGATAAATGAGTCGGTCTTTGGAAGACCGTTTCATTTACTCTTTAACTATATATTTTCCGATCTCTTGTAAATAATAACCTTTTCATTTTCATTTAAATAAATGTCATGTTTCTATTTTTATTTTTCTCCTTCCACTTGGGTTGACTGTGGGGACACAGTCAAAATCAAGTGCGGGGGGAGACTCATCTTCATTTTTAATTTTTCATGGTTCATTTTTGTTTTTCTTCCAAAACTCAAAAAAAATTAAAAAAAATAATTTTTTTTAAAACATTTTGATTTATTTTTAAAGAAACACTATAGGATAAATATATGGTTTTGGTTTATTAAATTAAAATTTTTGAATTTTTTTTGTCTTAACAAAAATAAAAATGAAGTTAAATTGCAAATAACAATGGTTTAACTAGTATATAGGTAGATTCACACGTGTTAATTATGAAATACATCCTAATTGAAAATATTTGTTTTAAAAAGTGGTCGATTTAAAGTAAAGATACAACATTTTTTTTGTCTTCTAAGTTAAATGGTGCTAGGATGATTTTGCAACACTCTCTCTCTCTCTCTTATATATATATATTTATATATAACATCCAAGTATTCACTCTCACTTAAAAGTCCTCACGGTTATGCATGTGTGAATTACTTGGAATGTTTGATTATGTGCTTTCATACTCATTTAAAAGTCCTCACGGTTATGCATGTATGGAACACATGTAAAAAAAAAGAACAGTCTTAATAAAACCACTTACGGTCGATAGGTGTATGCAGGAAAGTGTGTGCACTCGCAATGCTCTGTACTCCATCACATAAGCCCGAAAGGCAGTGTAACAACCCGCATATTTATCGAGTTTGTATTTAAATATTTTATTTAAATATTAACTCGTTAATCGGATTTTGGTCCGAAAAGCTACTTTTTGCAAATGGTCAAATTAGGACTCGAGACCACTTCCATTGAGTTCGAAATGTCGTTTACAACTTTTTTAAGTATAAACATCGATAGGTTTGGAGTTAGTGAAATTTCACTAACTTTTCCCGCTTTGGACTTTGGGTTAGTTTAGCCTATTAAGCCCAAGTTCCAACCCTCTTCTCCTCACTCTTCATAAATTTCCTAACAATCAAGCTTTGGCATTAATGGTGGAGGGAATGGGAAATTAAAATTCCAAAACTCAAATTCAATTGCAATCCATCTTTCTACTCCAAATTCAAGAAGAAGACATTGGATTCAAGCTTCTTGTGCTTAGATAGAAGAATGATTGATTCTTGCTTGCTTAAAACTTCATTTTCATTGATATTTGGTGCAAAGGTGAGATTTTTGTCTCACAATTCTAGCCTATAACTATATTGGACTGTTGGGAATGATTCCCTATCATTTTTGCATGCATGTTAGCATTTGGTTTGGATTGGATTGGAGAAAAACTCCAATTTTTAGTGTTTTGTTGAATTTTCTGCACTTGAGTCGTTCTGGCCATTTTTAAGTCGTTCGGTCCATAGGTCGTGAGTCGTTCACGAGTTAACCCTAGGTCGTTCTGGCCATTTTTAGCTCGTTCGGAGTTAAGTCGTTCATCCATAGGTCGTATGACCCTTGAGTCGTTAGGTCGTATGACCCTTGAGTCGTTAGGTCGTATGACCCATGAGTCGTTAGGTCGTATGACCCTTGAGTCGTTAGGTCGTATGACCCATGAGTCGTTAGGTCGTATGACCCATGAGTCGTTAGGTCGTATGACCCATGAGTCGTTAGGTCGTATGACCCATGAGTCGTTAGGTCGTATGACCCTTGAGACGTTAGGTCGTATGACCCTTGAGTCGTTAGGTCGTATGACCCTTGAGTCGTTAGGTCGTATGACCCATGAGTCGTTAGGTCGTATGACCCATGAGTCGTTAGGTCGTATGACCCATGAGTCGTTAGGTCGTATGACCCTTGAGTCGTTAGGTCGTATGACCCTTGAGTCGTTAGGTCGTATGACCCATGAGTCGTTAGGTCGTATGACCCATGAGTCGTTAGGTCGTATGACCCTTGAGTCGTTAGGTCGTATGACCCTTGAGTCGTTAGGTCGTATGACCCTTGAGTCGTTAGGTCGTTAGACCCTTGAGTCGTTAGGTCGTTGGACCTCATTTTGTCTTCACTAGGTCGTACCGTTTTGGTCGGGGCGCTGCCCCGCACCCCGCCGGGGGCGCTGCCCCCTGGACCCCCGCGACCTGACCGGGCAGGTCGAACCCCGTAAGCGGTGGCGTTGCCCCCGCACCCCCACCTTGGGGGGTTGCCACCCCCTGGACCCCCCCTCCGTAGGCGATCTTATCTGAAAAACATTCAACAGAACTTGCTTTGTTGAGATGCTGAGTTGACCATTCTTCGAGACAAACCATCTCTGGTTATCTCGGCCACGTTTGGTCGTTGGGGAACTTCCACTTTGATGCTTTTGAGCTGATTTCCTTGGATTTTATTCACATCTCCGAATGTGATCTTTGTGATGATTGTTTCTACAATCTCTTCTGTGATTTGTCATTTTAAAAATATAAAGGTTTCAATACTAGTAGTAAATATCAAAACTCTTTTAACAAACAATTTCAACTCTATTTTTAATAACAAAGCTCTTTTCTTAAACCGTTTTCCAATCTATTAGTATATACAACCCTTTACCTCACTCGGATGAGAAATCTAATTAAATGACTTAGTAAAACAAGTGGTATGAAACGCTTGCGTTCACTTCGTCGGTTAATTCCTGGACTTGTTCGATTGAACCTCTTGTGACAAATTTATTAGTGAAGATTTACAGTTTGTTCGTAAATATTTAAGTTAAGCAAGTGGTTATGGGACATGAAGCTAAACTTCTATATTTACTAGCTTAGTGTAATTGACACTTCTCGTTGATCATGACGATCATTCTGATGATTTAGACTAGCAATTGTGCGATGTCTCTTGTTGCGAGGTTAGACTAGACACCACTTGTGTGATTCCACTCACACATACCTTTTTGCTTTTTGGTTAGTCTGGACCTTAATCTGTGTGATTCCATTCACACATGTGGGGTAGCTCCCCTTGGTCTTCGGACCGTCATGTGATAGGCCTCTTTCTCTTTTCTATGATTTCTGGACTCCTTGCATTGATTTCTGGAATTTATGTCATTGACTTGTTATGAGTACAAGTTTGGGGTATGATGCCCTTTCCGAATCTTTGAGAAGATTCTTGTGATATTGATTATCTCTTATTGATTGATCTTCTCTTGATCATTATTTACATACTTATAGCGGTATGTCATTATGGATGTTTATGTTTATGTCATATCTTTTATGTTATCTCATGTCATCTGATATTTATAGCTAGACTGATCCGTTTATTATTTTCTTAAATAATACTCGGGTCAGACCGAGATGTTACAGGTGCTTCTGCTTGACTTCTTCCCAGGGATTCATCACTCTGACTTTTGGCTAACTGTTTAGATTAGCAGTTTTTGTTGTATACACTTGAGATATAGACTCATAGTTGTATTCTTTTGTATAGCACGTGTTGCTATTCTTTTGTATTATCGTGGATCTTACTGACCACTACTCTGATGTACACTTTCATGTGTTAGTTATATATTCATATCTTCTTCCGCCTTTGTGATATGGATATCTGTGACTGATTTGTGATATGGATATCTGTGACTGATTTGTGATATGATTATTTCTATGTTTGTTTCCGAAGATTATTTATAGCCACCGTGTGATAAGCAATTACATGGATGGTCGCTCCTCAACAGCCTTATTCTCCGTGCTAGTTGACAGCACTACTTCGGAGTGTTCTTGGCTAGCGTGGGTATAGAGGTGGGGCGTCACAGGCAATGCATGGGAGGTATATCTGGCCTCATTTTACCTGAGCTAGGTGTGTAATTTTTCATACAAATAATGAGAGAGTAAGCAATTGAAATCCTAGCACTATTTTTACTTATTTGATTTGAATTGTTATTGAAAAGAAATGAAAATACCATTTTGATAAACTTTGATAGTCAACTATGGATCCATTCCATAGATACACTTTGTTATCAACTGAAACAACGAGTTAAACTATTGTCTATTTGTTATGATAACTTGATTTTTGTTGGAAAATTTGACGAGTAAATGACATAAATTTTCAAGATAATAACCAAAACCTATATTTAACTTATTAGTGTCGATTTAAAAGTAAATACTTTATTTGTAAATATTTTCAAAAACTCGCATTCATCTCTTTTTAAATAAATCTTGCATTTTTGTAAATATTATCACTTTACATTTTTTATTTTGCATTTGGATTTTGTGGGTAGTATCCGCTGAAAACCCTCACGAGACTACACTCGTCCTATTGGGGACACCCAGAGGTTTAACGGCTTGTTGCATACGCTCAATGCAATCGTGCTTCCTACGAAAACGGATTTATCTTAGTTTTAGTTTATTCGAGGACGAATAAAAAGATAAGTGTAGGGGTATTTGATGTGCACGTAAATGTGCATATTTTTACCACCATATTTATTCTATTTAAATTAAATAAATGATCATATTGGGTATTTTAACTTGTTTTAACCAAAATTCATATTAATTCCTAATTTTCACATATTCATCTTCATATAAGGGCAAAATGGCCATTTGTGCGCGTATATTAATTTGAGAGAATTTAATTGGAAATGTCTATAATATTTTGTAGGAATTTAACTTCTCATATTAGTGGGTTCATGAAGAAACATGCATGCACAAAATGGATATACAGGAATGAAGATGGAAATAATTCAAAGTGAAGATCATGGAGGACCCCACCTACCTTAATGTACAAATTAAAGGCTAATGCACATGCTTATGGAGTTAATGGTTTCATGTACACTTAATGGAGGGTTAAGACATGTTTATGATTACTTTGCCTCCACACTTCCTAAGGGGCATTTTGAGCATGCCCCAAAAAGTGAATTAGGGTTTTAAAACTTGTATATATACCCCTTATGTTTCATGTAATCTCTCTCTTACTTAGTCTCCTCTCTAGCTTAGCCTCTCTTTAGTTAGTTTTAGGCTCAAAATAAAACCAAGCTCTCTTCTTTCTTTTCATTGCTACTTAGCCATTTCTCTTTTATGTAATTCTTTTTATGCAACTTCAATACATGTTCTTTTTCTTTTCATGCTTATTTACTTTCATGTTGTAGTGTAGATTTATTTTTTATGCAAGCAGAGTAGCTTTTTTTTTTATCTTGCTTTCTTTTTCTTTTTTCTTATTTCTCTCATGTTGGAAGCCACATTTGTTCATATGATAACAAATATGAGAGGCTAAACCCCTTCAATTTAGGGGTAATGAAGCTCTCTAATCATGTAGCTTCAACTTAATTTGATGTTTATGCTCTCTTTTTGTGCTTAATGAGAATGATTGAAGTGGTTTAATGATGTTGTTTAGCTTTGAATTTGATAGTCTATGTTATTCATAACAAAAAGGCTATGCTTAAACAAACAAAACACAAATTGCCTCTTCATTTACATATGATTATGGCAAAGAAGTGATTGTTGAAATTAAAATTTGATGGCTTATATTTCTAATTAGTAGTTAATAGGTCATGCTTAAAATAGATTTTGCTTTCAATTTTGTTGTCATATTTTATGAGATTTAAAAGTGTATTAGTGGTTGTGTTATAGTTTGATGGTTTATATTGAGCTAATTAATAGCGCAAATATACCATACTTATGATAAGCACATCAACTAATTCACTAATGACAAGAAAAGAGAGATCATAACTTCATTTTGTTGGTTTATGTGATTTGGACAGTGGAAATTGCCTTTAAATTGTCTTAACACTCATATTTTTATCAATTTTCTTTTGCTTGTTCTTCTTCTTTTCTAGTTTAACATTCTCTTCAATCTTGGTTTAATTTGATTGAATAGATTTTTAAAATCATCAATTCCCTGCGGATCGACCCGTATTCGCCACGTGTTACATTCGTACACCGTGCGCTTGCGATTATTTTTAAATTTAAATTCGTTCAACGGTTTTCTAAACCGGTAGAATTTCATCGATGAACAGGTTATTTATAAAAGTGTGGAAAGGACTTTAAGGATTAGGAACGTAAATTTAGAATAAATCGAGAAGGGTTTATTAATTGGTTTAAATGGGCCATTTTGAAATGGAAGGTGTACTTTCCCTGGAAAGCCAAGTATATTTTCAAAATAGCTTTTGAAATAAAATTTAAAGTTATAGATTTGGTTTTAAAAGAATATTGTTGAAGAAACTATTTTTGGGAATTGTTTTAAATCTTTAAAGTAAATATTTATTTAATTAAGTATAGAAGGGATTATTTTAAAGATAAAATTAATATTTGATTTAGAAAATAGTTGTTTAAATATTTATACTCTATCTACTAATTTTATTTTGAAATTAGTTTAGGCTTGAAGTCATATATTTGTAATAATTAGTATAATATTTTCATAACTAATATTTAAGTAAAAGTAATTTTATTTTAAATATCTCCCAGAATATTTTGGTTAAGTGATTTAAATTATTTTTAAAGTATTTGAACTCGGCAAATTTTCAGTGGAATTAAACAAATATTTGAAAACACATTCCACATGAGGAAAGTGATTTGAAATTTGTTTTCAAAGTGATGAAGTGTTAAAAATATATCTTACGAAAATATTTTGAATATAAATAACTGGGGGAAAATTATTTGAAATCCAGCAATTGTTGTGAATTTTGATTGATAGTTAAATAACCGACTATCAATATTGGCCTTTAAATCGCATTTGAATTTCGATGCGACCGGGGGTCGGATTCCAACTGGATATTCGAAAACCACATCGAACTTTGTTATTATGATGGATCTTTTGTTTAAAAGATCAAAGTGAAAATTGTTGTGATTGGTTTGAAATCTAAATGTAACACTTATTTTTAAAATAAGCGCTCGTTATTCGGATTAGCCGGGAGAGGACTTTGTGTCATAAAACCCATTTCGAATAATGATACGATGAAATGGGATTGCATCAAGATGGTGTTGAAGACCGGGTATTTTCGAATGTAAAAGGATTACCTGTCGATTGTCTCCGCACCGAGTTGCTCCGGTATAGAGATTTGATCACCCTTTGTGATGGGAAGCCCGAACGTGATTAGGAATTATCCGGATGTGCAAGGGCTTCTTTGTGAAGTGCTTTGGTTCTGTTCGAACGCGGAACACACTAGTATTGATGTATGTCTGACATTACACTATGAGATGTAAAGCTGGTTTCTATCAAATACATTTCTGTTTGGTGGCGGAGATTTATTCTCTTAGCTTAACATCCTTCTCTGAGACGTACGAGCTCAGAGGTTTGATAGTTACTAGTGATACATTCCCAATTTAGTAATGTGGCATACGAAGTGCTGCTGATCATTTGTTGATCGATGCATGACTTTTTTGAAAAGCGTAGCTTTGTGGACGAGAATTCATCGAGCCTTACAACCCGTAAATGGTCGAAAGAGGAATGTTGCGGCAAGGCTTTTAGGGGTCGTGCTCCTAGGGTATGTCCATTTCCTTCTGGATAAGAGGTGATACCATGGTATGGAGCCAAGATATTTTACCTATGTTGATGTTGCAAATTTATTATACTTTGTGGTTGTTGCTTTGTGGTTGAGGATCCTCAGATAAAGGTCGGTAACGACCGGAGATGGCATACTTGCATGGTAATTACCTATGTTATAGCTTGGTTAAAGTGTGAGGTAGAGTCGGCCTTGTGTTAGCAGAGATCTGGTTAGGTTCTTGGGGGAGTCCTTCGAGAGGCGTTCCCATTTCGGTAAGGAAGTTCCTTAGCCTGACCATTTGTTGGAAATCCAAAGAAACAATACGTGCCCTGTACGGTTTTAGTTGTATAACCTGCCATGGAATGTGGCGGTAATTTGCTATTGAACATGGTAGCTATAATAGGCATACGACTAAATATTGTATGCTGGCTAAGATTAATATTATACTTTTGAAATATTTTCTGCACTATGCACTAATAATAATATCAAAAGGTTTTTGCGTATCAAGCATTTTTTACTGTCATAAGGAGAAATCTCCTTCAAGTGTGTGTTTGCATTATGTGTGTGGCGGGAGGCCTTATGGCAGTTTCATTTTCCAAAAGCATAGCAGATTTCTTTTTATTTTCTTTGTGAAAATAACTGTTTTTAAGTTCTCACATCAGTCCCATGACTGACCTGGAGTTTATTGTTCCCTTTCTAAACTCTAGGTGCCCATAATTTTCCACATGGACAGCCTAGAGTCAGGTTATCAAGTCATTCTGGAATTCAGAATGTGTTGCGGAGCTCAAGAGATGAGCTGGATGGCGTGACGTACTTCTATATACTATTATCTTTTCCGCTGTGTATTCAATTGTAGGGACAAGTTTATATAATTGTCCAATTGTGTGCTATATAAGTTGTTGTACCCTGATGATGTTGTGATGTAAAACATATACAGTTCTTTTGTTTTAAAGATATTCATTTATCTATTATATGTTGTTCCGCTGCGAAATGTGAGATTATGTTGTTGTTTCTGTTCTTCTTCTATCTTCTTCTTCTTAAACCCTAACGGTTCGCTTTTTCGACATTCGACATTCGACTGTGTGGCATTGGATATAGTGGACGTATCGATGTCGACTTTCGGAAGTCGAAAAATCGGTCTGTTACAATATACCTAATAGGCTTTGAAACAAATTATTTTTTTATAAATTATATAATATATATATATATATATATATGGAAATCAATAATTTAGTATGAAATTGATTTTAAATTATAATATATATATGGACATACATAAATTCATAAATTTTAAAATATTGTTTAGAATTTTTATAAAATATTGATATACAAATTTTATGTTCGAAAACAATTTTGTATTTTTATTTTATTAATTTTGAACGAAGTTTAATCTAATTAAATATTAAAAAATAATGAAGAAAAAAATTCATGAGCATTATTGGATATGTGTGTATATATAATATATGTTTATATATATGATTTATGTATTAACACACACACAAATGTGTATGTATGTATGTATGTATATTAGCAAATCATTTATAATTAGATTTATATTATACATATATTTATAATAAATTAATTAATTAAATTTTGTTTTTTTGCATTCTAAAATAAACAGATAAAAAATAATTAATTTAAAATAATTTACAACTATTTTTATTCATATATAGTTATATATATATATATATATATATTTTAATTTCCTAATTTATACATAAATATATGTACATGTATATATTATTCAAAATCAAATATAGATATACATGTATATGTGTAATACTTTGTATATATGATTTAAAGCACATATGCATACATTCGGATGATATATTTATATACTGGATGGGCTAACATGTCAGTTGCAGCGTAAATCTCAACACTTACATGTGGACATGTTGAACCTTACATGGATTGTTAAGTTACACAAGCATATTTAAATATGTGTGTGTGTGTGTGTCTGTGTCTGTATTTTTATGTGATCCCTGTATATATAATACAATAATTATTGCATAATATAAAACTATATTATAAATTTAAATAAAATAATGATTTTATTTAAAAGAAATTTAAAAATGTTCTAAATGAATTAGACTTCACTAGACCAATAAAGATCCAAAATGATAAAAAAATCAAAATTCGCACATTTATTCCACTACATGTAGGCCCAGTTCCATTAATTGTATCAAAGCCTAATAGCATGTGCGATCTAAATTAGACATGTTAGGGTTAACTAATTAAACTCATAGTCTAGATAATAGTGTGTCTAGAAAGGTCATGTCGAAGAGTTGGGTTTCGATAGTCAAATACTCTGCCCTACTTGGCTATTAGCTTGGTCCAAATAGATATATGAGCCCAAAGGTTGCCCGTAATAAAAAAGACTCATTTCGAATTGGGTCTTAGGCTAAATTTCAAAATTGTTTGGAAATTAAAATATAAGATTTTAAAATTAAGATAAATTTAAAATGATATATATATTATAAAATTTATGATGTAATAAAATTTTTCAAAATGTTTGAAAATAAATAAAAGATTAATTTTGAATAAAATTTATTAATAAGATTAATAAAAGAAATAAATTAGTTGACTAAATAAAACATATATGCATGTACCATGCCAAAAAAACAAATATGCATGTATAATATATATTGACGTATATTATGTTGTGTTGAAATGTTTAAAACAATATAAGTATACATGTATTTATACATAAAATATTTTTTCAAAACTAAAAAATTAATTGAAATAGTATAATTAAAAATAATAATTAAAAGTTAGTTAATACACTAAAATACACACATACAAATATATATATGGTATATGTCTGTCACTATAAAGGTTATAGTATACATAAATATTAAATATAATAGTTTAAAATTGAATAATAAACAATTAATTAAAGATTTGATTAATTAAAAATTAAATAAACAAGACTTAATTACTATAATGTTGTACATAAGATCATTATATAAGCTAATTAAAATATAAATGTTATAAAATAATAAAACTTATATAATATGAATGTATAACTAAAGGCAGAACACTAACAAACGCTTAATAGATTTAAGGAATAAATACATACATAAATGTACGTATACTGTAACAACATGTACCTTAATGGGACTAAATTTCGACAAAACTCGAAACCCAAGTCCATCAAAGCACAGATCATTTGATTTGTTATCTACAAATAAGCATGAGCATTACGAGAGATTGATAGAAATCTAAACAATAACATGTTAAGAATACTGACTATGACTACTACCTTGGAATTAATAGTATTCCTTGGATAGAAGATTGTCACATCAGCATCGAGCATAGGAAAAAAGAAGGTTTCTCCGGTAACTAAACCTGCCCAGCTCCAGTGACATGTTCCTTTAAATCTATCATATGGGTTGTAGTGAGGAGGGGTTAGAATAGTGTTCTGTTAACTGAAAAATATATAAATTATCAATAACATAAATTTATACTAATTAGTTTCCACTTAATTGTTATGTCTACTAAGGTTAGCTATTTTAATCGAACCTTGCATTACACACACGATTACTTGCCTGCCCATTCCCAATGTATGAAATACCGACAAAGCCTTATCAACCACGTAATACTTCCAAGTTCATTAGGCACTTGATACTTCTAAACACGAAGTAGGCTTCTACAATCGCCACATAATACCTTTAAAAGAGAAATGGGAAGACTTTTCCATTTAAGACCTCAATCGAGGCAGACTCCATCATTTTAGACGTATTCCCAAGGTGGATTTCTAGCATCGTCATTATTGTTGTATTGATCTTAACAACAGAACCCCTTGACCACTATATATGGACTTATAATTTATAATAGCCATACCACTAGCATGTCTATCGTTATTAAAGTATTAGCAATGTGAGATACTATACCCAAACCACTTAATACCACATTAATAAGGACTGGGAAGGCCTTTGACCACTTAATGCCTATTTATAGGTAGACCCATGCCATTTAATACCGAACGCTAAGGCAGACTCCTCACTGGTACTATCTAGCTGACATTGCTTGAAAATCTCATTAGGCTACTAGTACTTCTTTTATAGGAGAGAGGCGAACCCTAAATCAGTCACTTAGTACCTCAAACCCAAAGCGAACCCTTCTCGAGATATCCATCATCACTTTTAATTGTAAATATGAAATCTCATTGGGTTACTTCTTTCGATACAGCGGCAGGCCCCAAGATAGCGACTTAATATCTTAACATTGAGGCATCCCTCACCGCTCCTAATTCCAAATTTTGACCATTTAATACTTTCGAATAAAGAAAACAAGTTCAATTTCTTACGTCGTCATGGATCCTTGGACTAGTGATATCTCACATCTGTTGTAAGTGCACCCGACTGCTGGTAGCCTCAAAGTGGAGGTCAATCTTCCATCGAGTGAATCTACTGACCTCGCATCATTAACATACTAATTAAAATTAACCATCTAAGTATTTACTTATACAATTTTAGGTTGACATTACTTAGCTTACTAATTCCCATTTTATTTAGGGCAATAATTTTTACCTTAAATACTTATCTACCCATAAAACCCCTTTTAAGCTCATTAATGTCAATTTGTCCATAAAATCCTAACGGACATGGTATAAGCCATTTATGTATGATTACTTATTTCAAATTAGTCACCTTTTTATATCTATTCTATTTTTATTAGTCCCATTAATCCATTTGCCTCTATTAGTTGTAACCCTTAATTTATTATTATCCATTATTTCTCATTAATTGTCTATTAATTTAGGTTACAATATTTCATTTCCTATTAATTAATTGACAGAAATTTCTAATTTATTTCCCATTAATACGAATTACTATATTTTCTAATTCTAACTATTCGCTTCCCTAAATATAATCATAATTAACGAACGTTACGCATAAATAACGGATGAATAAAGTTGTTCTTCTTTATTAACGCAACAAATATGTACAAACTACATAATAAAACTACCTATACATAACCAAATATGTTCTAATCATAAATATGTTGAATATTCTTTCCATACTTAATTTGCTGGAATTAAATTCCTTAGGAAGGTTTTCGGTTATTATTTCTATAAACTGGTTTAACATAAAAGGGAAAGGTTGACTCCATTTGAAATTAGATAATTTCTTATTCCTTGTTAAATCAAACACTTGTTAAATATGTTTACTTTTTCCACTTTTCATTCAAAAGGGTTAACAGCAAAAGTAAAAATTTTTATAAAAAACAAATGGATATTCTTTCCACAAATTAAACTATGGAAAGTTTTAAACATAGCACAAATTGGACAATAATCCAAAAATCCTATTTTACACCGAAGTACAAATATGGAATAAAAATATGCAACATTCAAATTTGAATCTTTTTGGCACTGGTTTCGAGATCTAGGTGTAAACATATTTCAAACTAGATCTAAAAAAGAATATGTAGGCAATAGTTTCTATACTAATTTAATCCTACAACTCAAAAATAAAGTTGATTTAGGCATAAAATCAAACGCATACCAATATAGTAGATTTAAAATCATAAAATATATATAAAAAAATTTCACTCACCTTTTAAAAGCGATTCAATTATCAATATCTGAAGTAGAACCTTTGATTCACCTACAAATCCTTTTTAATCCAGGAAATATGTATAAAAAGGGTATATACATAAATTAGATATGATAAGAGATTCGTTATTAGGAGCGTAATAGACACAAATATATAAATTATCTCAAATACACGTATGGTTGATTCTCTTCTCTTTTTTATTAGATTTCTATTCATCTCCATTTTGTATGAATATAGATATAAATATATTGTTTTTATAATTTAGAAAGACAGTGGAATCGAAGAAATGACAGAGTTTCATTACTCTATTCAGAAATATGAGAAAAGAAGAAAGGGTTAGGCCTGTATTTATAGGCGCTAGAATCAACCAAAACCGTTAGATCAAAATATAATAGATCCAAGCCATTGGGCCATGGAAAACGTGGGTGCTGCCTTAAGAGCGGTAAATCTCCCTCCACATGGGGCAACCAATTCAAGCCAACCGTCATACTTAGCCGATCGACTTGTTGACCCGATTCAATTAATTAAAAATGTTAATTTCTTAAACGAATTATTTCCGTTCTGAATTCATTTTTCATCCGTAAGTTCTTCGTTTGGAATCCGATCACAAAACTCCAAATATAAAAGTTGCTCAGAATTTTTACATAAATGCAATGGTGCAACCTTCATGGTCAATTTCCATCGTTTGCAAAAATTCAAATTTTGGAGCTAAGCTAACCAACTAATTAAACAAGTAACGCTAAATTACGGGGTGTTACATTATTCCTCCTTAAAAAGGATTTCGTCCTCGAAATTTCACCAATGACTAGTCATAGTTTTAGCTCATAATTATCCTAAACAACATAACCAATGAGTGTACAATAAATTTTGCAACCAAATGTGTATAAGTGCATGGTGTATTACCGTATCACCACATAGAAAATATGTATGCAGAATAATTCTACATCGGATCCTCATATATGAATGCATTTCTTTGAAAACAATTTTTAAAATTTCATGCAAACAACTTATATGTATAGTGGCAGTTATATATGTATGTAGCTCGAAAAGTCTTTTCAACCAAAATCTCCATACTCCTACAAATAGAAGTATGAAGCAACCAATTTTGCATCCAATTTCTACCATTCAAAAATCTAGCGCATCGAAAAATCACTTTCTAAACTTTACTTCTATGTTAAAAAGGAATTTAGATGGAGAATTTAACATTCTTACCACTCTATAATCTTCATATTCCCGTAGCACAGTGGAAATTTCCTTTCTGTCCTAGATTTACTACAAATTTTCCACCCACAAAATGCATAAGAAGGCTTATTTTTAGGCTCTAAAACGGAATTGTATCTAAAAATAGACTCACGCGCATCACCAATAAGGTATGAAAATAGAAATTCCAAGCTAAAATAGCTTTTCACTTGTTATTGCTTTCATTTATCGCATCGTCGATCCTAATGCACCGCTATATTCGTAAATTCAAACTCTATTTGCCTTCCCTACATTTAACACGTGGCCTTCAAAATCAAATCTTTCATAAAAAACTTTCTCAACTTTTAAATTTGTAGTCATTTAAAAAATAAAATCCTAAAATATTTAAACTTACATTTTCCCTTGAAATCAAACTTCTGGACCAAAACTGTAAAAATTATTTAAGAGCCAAAAATAACTAAAATCTAAAAAAAATTCAAAAGAGGAGCTTTTTAAAATATTTCCTTTTCAAAAAATTTGATAAATTAAGCCACGACTTAAGCATCGTGGGAAGTCGGTTATGTGCTAAACTCATAAAGCAAAAAATCCTAGAACTAACCTTTTACCCATAGAACTTGACATTTTATCTGAAAATTTCATCATGCCTGATTACCCACAAAAATAACTTTTAAGGAACATGAGCAATGATCCGTGATACCAAAACAACTTTATCATGTCCTTTGCTAAAATTTTCCAAATATTCTGAACGTCCAGTCTTATATTGCATTTACTGTTACTTAAGTGTCTTTTATTATATTTTCGCATTTATATTGCTTCTTCACTGTGCATATATAAGAGCGGTTTGCATGTTCAGAAACAATAATGTAATAAATAAATAGGAACTCATAATATGGTGCATGCCTTTTACAAGAGACAACTAACAGTTACAACCCAAACAACCTAAAGCAAAAGAACAAATGGTGAAAGGGAAAAGAAAAGAACACTATAAATCCTAAAATAATGCCTACAGGCTAAAGATGCCTTGCTCCGCGGCTGGAGTTCGATCAATTTCCGCGACCCTTGAATGGTCGTAGCTTGGCGGCTATACACCCATTCTTGTGTCATTGCACTGCTGGTATTCCTAATGACTTTGGAATTTCCATCTTCTTGAGGAAGGATCTAATGATGGCAGAAGGAACCTTCTAATAAACTGCCTCTTCATAGAGGTTCACCCGTATTATCTAAACATGTGAGTGGATAGGTGAAAATACGAAAAATGACTCTGTGGAGTGCTGATCCTTGATCAATAAATAGCATCTTAAGGGTGTGGGTCCAATTAACGGTGATGCCGCCAATACTAGCATAGGTGGACTTCCGCACCATGGGATAAATCCGGTCGTAACTTCTCACCTTAGGGATGACGTTATGTTTGAATAATGTGAACAACTTGACAGACAGTCAGACGTATATTATCCATCTTCTAAACACCGACATCCTAGGAAAGATCTACTATAAAATCTTTGAATCGGCCATTTCATAATCATCCAAGTCCACGTCTTTCGCGGAGGCCTTCAAAATCTCAATGAGATCATCATTAGTCGGCTTAATCAAGAAACCTTCACCTCCGAACGAATCAAACTATTTCCTCTATCAAAATTCTGCTAACAGGACATCAAAAGGGCAGATACATCAAGGGAAAAATTCCCGCTCAAAGGTCTCGAAGAAAAGAATCAACGCAAATCCTAGAACGACGAATAGCACTTCCAGCACAAAAGAGGCGAAACCTTCTGCTCATTTTAGTCCATCCAAGTGGCCTCTTGAGGGTTGAGACCATAATGGTGCGAGGATAGACCGGTAGTGTGGAAAGGTGTCTTGGACTAAGAAGTGGTGGGAGGAAGGAAATAGGGTTTAGATCTGTAGTGATGGTGGGGCAAGATTTAGCATGCAAAACTAGCACGAGTGAGAGACGAGGCTGATGCTCCTTGGGAAAAATGGCATCATCTAGAGGACGAAAGAAAGAGAGAGGCTAATACTTGGAGGAAGAGGATGGTGGAGATTTGGTTCGACTTGTTGAGGAAGGAGGAAAGAAAGATGGCAACTGAGGGAATTTGGATGCGACTTTTATAGTCTCGTTCCAGGTTCAAGTTGTGCCAAAACTCGTTAACTAGTAGACCACTATAGGTTTACCTTTATTTGGTCAACTGCTAGATGGGCTTTAGGCATTAATTGAACCTAGACCCAATTAGGGTTGGATTAAATAATAATTATTTCGCACCGTCTCCTTCAATTTGACATGATTCGAAAAATTCATGTCTTCATTACAACAGTGTCAAACGCCGAGTCCAAACCATGCTTTAGCAATTTACAGTGATCCCAACAAAAAAGCTACGGCCAACAATAATTCCAAAACCCACAAATATTTCAGCAGCTATTTCTACCTACTTTGCATGGAAATATTTCTTTCAATAGTTGGTGGTACAAAAACACTTCAAACTCCATACCTTAATAAAAAAATGCCATTCCTATTTTGTCTGTATCTTAAAGAGAGAAGACGTTAAAAATCTCGATTTTATAAACCAAAAAATCACTGAGTTAAATATATGCTCCTTTATACTTGTTTCTAAATAATAGAAACTATTCCATACCAAAACTTTCATTAAAAATCAAACTTATATATATATATTACCGCTTCCAAAAATCAAGCCTTTACTGATATATACATATAAATATTTAAGGAATTCAAAATTTGATATTTTATAAACTAAAAATTTCTTAATGTGACCAACGTAGTAGAATACAAGTTTCTTTGAAAATTAAAATTTCAAAACTTTTCCAAAATAAAATTTTCAAAGCAAGTCCTTGGGAAAAGAAATCCTTTGAAAAACTTTTTCCAAATCTAAGGCATTTTCAAAACATACTTTATAAAGATTCTTCCATTGGTTTTAGACTAAGGAATTGAAATTAATTTTCCAAATAAAAATTCGGTTTGCCATCAAAGAGGTGATCGATGGATAATCTCTTGCCAAAACTGGTTTCTAGATGTTTGCGACATATAGACTCCATTTATTCACCCATCTAGAATAAATGTGTATCTCCAACTGGATATCATCATCAAAATCCAAAATCACAAGGTAGCTAGATCTGAACCATCAAGTAGAACACTTCTAGTCTTCAGAATTTAACCATATGTCGTACTTCTGCTCCTTGTCAACAACGCCTTACGCATCGCCAGCACTCCGTGGGGTACTTTGTCGTCGACGTAAATATCTTAACTCTAAGATATTTCTAACCCAAAGTTGATTTGCGTATTCCTTCGGAGTGGAACTACAACTACTTCTATAGTCATATTTCATGGAATCTAACATAAATGTGTAATAATAGTAGATAGGAAATTATGAATGCATTCTCTCAATTTATCCTAATCCTCTGATCTACTAACCTAGGCTTTGGTACTAAATGTAACCACCCGTACCTTAATGGGCCTAAATTTCGATAAAAATCCAAATCCAAATCCATCAAAGCACTAATCTTTGGACTTGGTACATGCAAATAAGCATGAGAATTATCAAAGATTGGTAGAAATTTAAACTCACAGAGAAATAATAATAAGATAAGAATACTGACTATGACTACTATCTTGAAATTAATGGTATTCCTTAGATAGTGGATTGTCACATCAGCATCGAGCATGAGAGAAAATAAGGCTTCTCCAACAACTAAGCACGTCTAGTACCAGTGACATGTTCCTCTAAATCTATCATGTACGTTGTATTGAGGAGGGGGTCAAAACAACATTCTGGTGACTGGAAAATATATAAATTGTCCATAACATAAATGTACACCTATTGGTTTCTATTTGAGTGTTATGTCTACTGAGATTAGCAATTCTAATCTAACTAGGCATTGCGCACACGATTACTTACCTAACCATTCCCAAGGTATGAAGAACTGATGACGCGTTATCAACTACCCAATACTTCCAAGTCCATTAGCCACTTCATACTTCAAAATATGCAGCAGGTTTCTACTATCGCCATATAATACTTTTAGAAGAGAAACAGGCAGAATTTTCCATTTAAGACCTCAATCAAGGTTGACTCTATCATTTAAGACCTATTCCCAAGGTGGACTTCTAGTGTCGTCATTATTGGTCTATTGGTCCTAACTACAGAGACCTTTAATCACTGTATATAGCCCTATAATTTATAATAGCCATACCAGTAGCGCATCTACCATTATTAAAGTCTTAGCAATGTGAGAGATTGTAACCAAGCCACTTAATACCTCATTAATAAGAACTAGGCAGGTCTCTGACCATTTAACGCGTATTTATTAGTAAGCCTTTGCCATTTAATACCTAACCCCTAGGCAGACTCCTCACTAGTACTATCTGGTTGAGATTGCTTAGAAATCTCATTAGGAAACTTAGTACTTCTTTTATAAGAGAGAGGTGAATGCTAGATCGGTCACTTCTTTCGGTAGGGTGGCAGGCCCTAAGATAGCCGCTAATACCTCAACACTGAAGTAAACAATTTTAAATATATCCTCTCCTTATTCAAATTTGAACCGTTTAATACTCTCCAACTAAGAAAGGAAGTCCAATCTCTCAAGTCGTCATGGGTCCTAGGATTAGTGATATCTCACATAAGTGGTAAGTGCATCCGACTACTGGTAGCCTCTAAGTGAATATCAGTCTTCAGTCGAGTGACTCTACTGACCTTGCATCACTAACCTACTAAGTCCAATTAACCATCTAAGTCTTTATTTACACTATCTTAGGAGGACATTAGACTAACTTGCTAATTCCTTTTTTATTTAAGGCAATAAGATTTACCTTAAATACTTATCTATAACACCCCCCACTTGGAGGCCCAAAATTAATGGTTATGGATACTGTGGTCATCCATAGTTATTAATTCTTGGCGGCTAAATACGGTAATGTTAGATAATTGATATATTAGAAACACATGTATATGGAAAAAATTTAAAATTTTCAATACAACTTTCACATTCCATTCCAAAAATCTATTTCAATATTCATTACATAATCTCAAAACGTTAACCACGTACAGAAAAATATAATTATTACAATATACTTTAAGAGCAACATATGAAGATGCCCCCTGGTGATCGAAGTATGTAATAGGAAATAAACAAATTTTCCTTAAAAAAACAACACAGCGGAATCATATGAGAGAGAACTCAAATAACTATATGCCTCCTGCACGACTTCTAAAGTTTATTCGTCTTACGAGGTACCTGAAAACCTCAAATCTCAAGCTACTCAAAATCAATTGAGTAACCATGAGTTTAAGGGGAAAACATAAACTTCAAGTAAGACATAAAGCCTGGTATGAATAATAATCTACCATCTCAAATTATTTAGATATCTAGTGAGACCATGCCGCTTTGCAAAATGAGTTTCCCCTCACTAGTATCTTTAAAACCTTTATAAACCATTTTCTTTGCTCCTGCATCCAGAATGGTTAAATCAATTCAAAACATTATCATGTGATGATATGCGAAACAATTAATCAATTCTGGATTACCCATCCCCTTCCAGTTTGACTATATGTTCTAGTTATAGTTTCTAGGATTACTATTAACCTAATAGTTTTCATAGGATGACTAATAACCGGTTAAACATTATGTACTCCCTATCCACTTATCTACTTTTTATGGGATCACTATGAACCTATTAGTAACTCCAATATCATTTCTTTTAACCTAGTTTTCATGGGCCGGCTAGGAATCTATTAACTAATTGTCAATATCTTTCTTTTACCCTAGTTTCCATGGGCTATCTAGGAACCAATTGACTATCTATCGATATTTCATTTTCTTATCCGGATATGGTTTTCATGAGCTTATTATAAACCTGTCTAACTAACATCTTCAGTTATACATAGTTTTCATGGGCTAACTATGAACCTATTGGCCCTTACCAATATCATTTTCCTTACACTGTTTTCATGGGCTTACTGTTAACCTATTGACCCCTGCTAATACTTTTAATTTATATTCACTACAGGGTCAACCTAACTGGTTATTCTGTCTTTTCCCAGATTACTGTTTTGGCTTCATTAAAAAGTGAATATATACATATATGGAGAAGTAACAATATAACTTGGTTAATTCTTTTAACCCATTAGGACTTCTTCTTTTATTCATTAATATGTCATGGATTTGCTTTTAAATGAGATTAGGTTATTTGTTATAAAAAACTATACTTTCAAAATCTTCGAAACCTTGCATTCGACCTCATTGAATAACCTCCTTCGAAAGCATATGTCTCCTTTCAAAACATTAGACTACTGTATTTTAAAACATTTTAAAATCCTTCATTTGAAACCTTTCGAATATAACAAAGTGATACTTATTAACTATTAGAATCATAGCTTTGAAACCATTAGAAGCATCTCTTCCTAAAGTATTGAAAGTCACTCGTTCGACATCATTGGGTTTACCTTCAAAAATATCATTTCGGTCAAAGTAAATATAAAACGGAATTATCTCCTTCAAGACCATTCATTACTCCATAAAAATGTAGGGGAATTTATGATGTTATCAGAACCATCCCTTTCGACTGACTCGAAAGCATATACTAAAAATACTGAAGGGTAGCTTCGAAACCCCTTTCGAAGCCATTGCCTTCGAAACCCATAACCCTTTCAAAATCATTTAGGAAGTAGCTAAATATAGCTTTAATACAAACAACACTTTTCGATAGCATTGATGACTTCAATACACTCGAAAGATAAATGAATTGGTGGTAGGGTTTCAACTATATCGGAACCACTTCTTTCGAAATCATTGATTAGTAATAAAAGAAACTACTTCGAACATTCTTCTTTAAAAACAAACATGGCAACCCCTTCGAAAGTTATTTTAAAACTCCTTTCAAAACCATATGCTTCGGCTATGTCAAAAGCTTTAGTAAAACTAAGGCAAGAGCTTAATTTATTAAAATAAACACAGGTATCGACTCCATCGAAAGCCACCGACACCATACCTTCCGCCTTTCTCCAATCCACTATGTACCACATAGATGATACTCTATGTATTGGTTTTAGCTAAATGGGGTTTCGACTTATTCAAAGGAGAAAGCTATAAGTCGAAATGTATCTCTAATATAGGTGAAACCTGATTTTATAGGTTACATTTCAAATATATATTAACTAACTTGCCTATGTATAAGCATATAATTGGATGCCTCAAATTTTTCCATGCTTTACAAAACTAACCGCCCTTCTATTTTTTGGATAAACATCAATATTAGCTTTTTGCAAATAAACCTTTCCTTTTAATTTATACGTAAATCATTTAGATCTTTCTCTTAAAATAATTTATTTCATATTTTAAATTACTTAAAAAAATCCTCAAAAATTATAGAAATTTACTTTGATCATGTTTTCTAACATATCAAAATTCCAAATCCAAATTCTTGATATAAATATGAAATAAATTCTTAAACATAACGTATTATATTTTCACTCAAAAATCCATAATAATATTTCCAAATCTTAGAAAATTATAAAACTTAAAATCCAACTCTCAAACTATGTTTTGCATGACATATAATTTTCCCATGGCATTTACACATCAATATCATGTGGTTTTGATCTAAAATCATATGAACCATCATTGAAATGATCTTGTTTAAATTTAAACAAACCATAATTCAAACATATCATCTTCAAACTTCATATATTTAACAAATAGAGATGAGAATTATTATTCATCTTAATCTTTGATAAGGAAAGTGGATTGAGATGAGTTTGATTCCCCTTTCTTTAATTTATTTTCTTTTCTTTGATTATCCTTTTCTTCTCTTCTTGTTAATGGCCGACTTCTTACTTAACTTACATTTATATTTTGTGAAAATCAATATGAGTATCAATGGCTTAAGAGGTGTATATATATATAAGGGTATAGTTAGGTGTAGCTAAATCTCATTATAAACCTTACATAATTTAATTAATCTATAAACCATTCTTTAGCCCAATTAAATTAATAAGCACGGCCACTTGATCTCAATCCCTTATCACTTAACATTTACATTATTTAATTTATCTAATTAAATATCCTGAATAATGTTATTAAAATTAGAGGTGTTACAAGCTCCCCTCGTTAAATAATTTCATCCTCGAAATTCAGTAAGGACTAAATACAAAACCTAGCAAATATCTATAAAAATCCTAACAACCATACTAGTCTATTTGACTAGTGATCATCTATATATAAATTTGATATAGACATACACTTAAAACAGAACAGGATAAGTACCTCGAATCCTGTCTTCGGTCTCCTAAGTATGTCCTTCTCGTTTTCGCTCCACTGCACTTTCACTAACTTGACTATCTTGGGTCTCAATCTTTTCTCATCTCTCGCCACAACCCGAACTGATTGTCTAACAACCATCAAATTAGGCACTACTACCAAGTCTTCCAATTCTGTTAGAGGAATGGTAGTCTCTGGATATGCACATACTTGCGAAGATGAGACACATGGAATACATTATGGACACCTGCCATATTTCTCAGCAACTCTACTATGTATGCTAGCTTTCCAATCCTCTCCATAATCTGGAATGGACCAACAATCTTAGGTCCAACTTCCTCGACTTTCCAAATCGTATCTCACCCATCATCGGTGATGTCTTAATGAAAACTATGTCTTCGACTAAGGACTCTAGGTCTTTATGCCTTTATCTGCGTAACTCTTTTTTCTAGATTGTGCTTCCTTCATTTGTTCTCGAATCAACTCAATCTTCTCTGATGCCTCTCTAACCAAATTTGGACCTAAGACTAATCTGTCTCCAGTCTCTAACCAACATGCTGGCGATTGGCATGACCTTCCATACAAAGCTTCAAAAGGAACCATTCCTATATTGGTCTGATAACTATTATTATAGGAAAATTCAATCAAACGCAGGTGATCTTTCCAAGATCTACCAAAGTCTAATACACAAGCTCTCAATAAATCTTCCAGTACTTTATTGACTCTCTCATTTCTCACATCCGTCTGTGGGTGATATGTTGTACTCATCTTAGGTTTGGTACCTAATACTCTCTGTAGACTTCCCCAAAACTCATTGGTGAACAATGCATCTTTGTCGCTGACTATGCCACTAGGAATTCCATGAAGTCTAACTATGTTCTTTATGAACAATTTCGCTAAAATAGGTGTCGTCTTGGTGGACTTGACTAGAATGAAAGGGCGCTCTTGGTCAATCTATCCACTATGACCCATATGCTTTCACTTCCCCTGTTCGACCTTGGAAACCCATTTATGAAATCCATGGATACAGAATCCCACTTTCAAACTGGAATCTCTAAGGCTGAAGCAACCCGCTCGGCTTCTGGTTTTCAGCTTTACTTGTTGACAGTTGGCACATTTCCTAACCCACAAGCCAACATCCCTCTTTATGCCTTCCCAATAGAAGCTCCTCTTCATATCTTGATACATCTTGGCTCCCCCAGGATGAATCATAAACTTGGATCGATGGCATTCTCCTAGAACTTCTCTTCTTAAGTGAACACATAAGTGTCCCTTCTTTCTCAACCATCCTCTCTGGTCAACGCCAAAATCTTTTAGGTCATCGATCTTGGATCCCATCTCGAATCTTCTAATCTTCTCGACTAATTCTATATCCTCTTTCTGCTTAAAAACTATCCTCTCGATCAGCACAGGTCGAACCTCTAAATAGGCCAACATAGCACTTCTCTGATTAGAATCAGCAATCGATCTCGACTTTATAATACACGTAGCCAGAACTACAAAATCCTTCCATTCTACCAACATAACTAACATCACATTCTGATGTTTCCTGCTAAAGGCTTCCGCTACCTTATTTCTTTCCCAGGAGTTTATTTTATATCAAAATCGTAAGCAGCCAAAAACTCCAGCCACCTCTACTGTCGCATATTCAACTCTTTCTGAGAGAATAAATACCTTAAGGACTTATGATCAGTGTATAGCTTAAATCTCTCCACCAAGAGATAATATCTCCAAATCATCAACGCGAACATAACCATAGCCAACTTTGAATGATGAGTAGGATATCTTACCTCGTGCGGTCTAAGATATCGAGAAGCTATGCAATGACTTTACCATTCCGCATCAGTACAGCTCCTAATCCCGTCCCACATGCATCCGTGTATACTACCAACCCTTGGTTACCATCTGGAGCCACTAATACAGGGGTGTTGGTCAATAAATGCTTTAACCTAAGGAACCCTTCCTCACATTTGTCGGACCAAACAAACTTTGCATCTTTCCTAGTCAACTTAGTCAAAGGTGCTGCTATCCGAGAGAAATCCCTAATGAATCTCCAATAATAACCAGCAAGTCCGAAAAAACAACCGATCTCGGTTACCGTCTCTGGTCTCTTCCAATTATTGACAGCTTCAACCTTAATTGGATCTACTGCCAAGCCTTCCTTCGAAACTATGTGACCAAAAAATTTGACCTTTTTCTTCCAAAAATGGCATTTGGAAAATTCGCCTTTAGATGCTGCCTCGGTGTCTCAAGCACTACTCTCAGATGATCCTCATGCTCTCTCTCATCTTTCGAGTATATCAAAATATCATCTATGAATACCAACATGAACCTATCCAGGTGCTCTCAAAAAACCCAGTTCATCAAGTCCACAAAGGAAATAGGTACATTCGTCAAGCTGATTGGCATCACTAACCATTCATACGAACCATGCCTAGTTCAAAATGCTGTCAAAGTAATGCTGTCCTCTACCACTCTCAACTGGTGGAAACCGGTCGCCAAATCCAATTGGAAAAACACTCTGGATCCACTCAACTAATCAAACAGGTGGTCAATTCGTAGCAAAGGATATCTATTCTTGATCGTCTTTTCATTCAGCTTACGGTAGTCGATGCGTATCCTTAATGATCCATCTGGCTTCTTCACGAAAACTGTGGCCGGTCCCCAAAGTGAAGCTCTTGGTCTAATAAAATTCCTCCCTTCTAGATCCACTAGCTACACCTTCAATTCTTTCATCTCAGTCGGTGTCATCCTACTAGGTGGACTACTGATAGGTTCAATTTCTGGCTCAAGATCTATACAAAATTTAATAGCTCGTTTCGATGGTAGTCCTATGATTAACTCAAAAACATCTGCAAACTCTCTAGCAACTCGAACATGACTTATCTCTTCCACTACTTCCAAGGCACATAATGAAGCACAAATACTTCGATCGAATTCTCTACTGAGAAGATGATTCGATTATGAAATTTGGATGCCTTAATGATATTTACCCATCCTAGCAAAATATCCTAGCCTCGTATCTACTCAACCAATCCATAACCAAAATAATCCCAAAATCTATGAAATCATAAACATACAAACTTCATGCAAACATATGACTTAACAAATCATGTTCTGACTTGTCACATCTCATCCCTAGAGTTATATATTCTTCTACTGGATTCATAACCCTTAAGGAAGAAACAGGGTAAGTGGGTTCTAAGCATAACCTATTTGCCAAATTCTAGGAAATAAATGAATGTGATGCACCAGTATCAAATAGTATCCTAACTAGAATTTCTGAATCAAAAATGTACCTTCCATCATAGTCTTTCCCTTATCTGCTGCAGTTAGTCTTGAAGAAGATGGTGGCCCAATAGAAAAATCCTTTCCTTTTTCTTCCCTAACTAGCTCCGGACACTGGTTCTTGTAACTTCCAACTTGATCGTAGTTATAACACTTGAAAAGCTTCTTATCCATAGCCTTCTTCTCCCCCTTGCCTAATTGGAACTCATTCACAAAATGACCCTTCTTGTCACATTTGTAACAGACTAAATCATCTTTTGACTACTTGGCTGAATCACCCTTCTGGGCTCCTTTCTTTTTGAAGAACTTCCTCTTCTTACCCTGAGGACCGTGGGATTCAACTGGCTTCTATCTAGTGCAACCAGCAAGCATCTCTCTATGGTGAATTGCCATCTCCACCACTACATTACTAGGATCACAAATATCAGTCAGGGTCGCCCTAGCAAGCTAGGGCCTCAGTCCCCGAATGAACCTTTCTTTCCTTTTGATATCAGTATCCATAGTAGCGTATCCATATCGAGAAAGCTCATTAAATCTATTTGCATACTCGATAACTGACATGTCTCCTTGAACTAAATCCATAAATTTTTTATCCAATTCTTACTTGGCAACATCAGAAATAAACTTCTGTTCAAATCTCCTTCAAAAATCAGCCTAAGTCAACTCTTCCTTCGGAACTCCAGCAGTCACACCATTCCACCAGTGAAGTGTTGAGCTTGCAACTACCTAGAGGCCAATCTTTTCTTTTGCTCATCTTCTAAACCCAAATCGGAGAAATCCTTTCATGGTGTAACAACCAATTCTCCACTTTTATAGCATCTTTTGT
This sequence comes from Allium cepa, assembly GCA_030765085.1. Taxonomy (NCBI): domain Eukaryota; kingdom Viridiplantae; phylum Streptophyta; class Magnoliopsida; order Asparagales; family Amaryllidaceae; genus Allium; species Allium cepa. The sequence continues at coordinate 253,066,814 of CM060943.1, forward strand.
TCCCATAAATGGATTTCCACCTAAAGTGGTGTAATCTCTATTTAACTTGGCATAGGTATTCTTAACGGGAACTATAGGATTTGCTCCTCCAATATGCCCAGCCACTCCAGCAGCTTCTGCTTGCATCAGATTAGCAAGGAACTGATACATCATCCCCGCATCTACTGGCAGATTTCCAAGACCCACATTGGCTTCCTAATTTTGATTAGCATTGGCCTGTCGACCTTGGTTCCTTCGGGTATTAGGTCGAGCAGTTCCATCAGTTGTGGTGCTTCCTCTACCTAGGTTTCCTCTTTTGCTTCCTGCTTCCGTATCTTCTTTCTCGTAAATCTGTATACGATATTTAGTAAGGTATAGAAGAACAGCCTAAAAAAGGGGGAATTGGTACTTATATATATACCTACATATATTAAATACAAGTACATACAATCGTGTTAACCAAAACCCCGATCATATCTCTGATTCATTGGATTATGTTTTGGAAATATTTTTAGGTTTAAACTGCTTAAGTTTTCATAAATCTATGCTCTAATACCAAATTGTAACATCCTCCACTTGGAGGCCCAAAATTAATGGTTACGGATGCTGCAGTCATTCACGGTTATTAATCCTCGATGGACAAATACAGTAATGTTAAATAAATTGATATACCAGAAACAAACTGGTATGGAAAAAGTTTAAATTTTTCAAAACAACTTTCGCATTGAAATACCCATTCCAATGTTCATTACATAATCCCACAACGTTAACCACATTCGAAAAAATATAATTATTACAATATACTCAAAGTGTGACATATAAAGATGCCCCCTTGGTGATCAAAGTATATAATAGGCAATAAACAACTTTGCATTAACAAAACAACACAGTGGAATTATAAGAGAGAACTCAAATAACAACATGCCTCCTGCACAACTTCTGAAGTTTATTCGTCTTAAGAGGTATCTGAAAACCTCAAATCTCAAGCTACTCAAAATCAATTGAGTACCTGAGAGTTTAAAGCGGATACATAAACTTCGAGTAAGACATAAAACCTATTACGAATAATAATCTACCATCTCAAATTGTTTAGATATTTATTGAGACCACGCCACTTTGCGGAACGGGTTTTCCCTTACTGGTATCTTTAAAACCTTTATAAACCATTTTCTTTGCTCCTACATCAATAACGGTTAAATCAATTCAAAAGATTATTATTATGCAAAACAATTAAATCAATTCTGGATTACCCATCCCCTTCCATTTTGACTATCCGCTATAGTTATAGTTTCTAGGATTACTATTAACCAAATATTTTTCATGGGCTAATTAATATCGGGTTACACATTTATGGACTCCCCGTCCACTTATCTAGTTTTCATGGGATCACTATGAACTTATTGGTAACCCCAATATCATTTCTTGTATCTTAGTTTTCATGGGCTGATTAGGAACCTATTGATTAACTGTCAATATCTTTCTTTTAACCTAGTTTTAATGGGCAAACTAGGAACCTATTGACTATCTGTAAATATTTCATTTTTTATCCAGATATAGTTTTCGTGCGCTTACTATAAACTTATCTAACTAACATCTTCAATTATACACAGTTTTCATGGGCTCACTATGAACCTTTGGCCCTTGCCAATAACATTTTTCTTACACAGTTTTCATGGACTTACTATTAACCTATTGGCCCTTGCCATTATCTTCAATTTATATTCACTACTGGGTCAACCCAACTCGTTATTCTGTCTTTTCCCAATGTACCCTTTAGGTTCATTACAAAGTGAATATATACATATATGGAGAAGCAACAATGTAATTTGGTTAATTCTATTAACCCATGAGACTTCTTCATAAATTCCATTTCAAATACTTTGTTCATTAATATGCCATGGTTTTGCTTTTAAATGAGATTGGGTTATTTGTTTTGAAAACTATACTTTCAAAATATACGAAACCTTGCTTTCGACCTCATTAGATAACCTCCTTCGAAAGAATATATCTCCTTTAAAAACATTAGACTATTTTCTTTTAAAACATTTTAAAATCCTTCTTTCGAGACCTTTCGAATATAATAAAGTGTTATTTAGTCATTATTAGAATCACAGCTTCGAAACCATTAGAAGTATCTCTTCCTAAAGTATTGAAAATCCCATTTTCGACATCATTGGGTTTACCTTTAAAAATATCATTTGGGTCAAAGTAAATATAAATGAAAGTATCTCTTTCAAAACCATTCTTTACTATATAATAATGTTGGAGAATTTATGATGGTGTAGGAACCATCCCTTTCGACAGCGTCGGAAGCATATATTAAAAATAGTAAATGATAGCTTCGAAACCCCTTCTGAAACCATTGCCTTCAAAACCCATAACCCTTTTGAAAGCATTTAGGAAGAGGCTAAATATGGGTCTAAAACAAACAACACCTTTCCACAGCATTGATGACTTCAATACACTTGAAAAGTAAAAGAATCGACGATTGGGTTTCGACTTTGTCGGAACCCCTTCTTTAGAAAATATTAAGTTATAATTGAAGAAACTCCTTCGAAATCCTTTCTTCTTTAAAAAAAGGCAACTCTTTCGAAACCTATTATAAAACTCCTTTCAAAACCATATGTTTTGACTATGTCAAAAGCTTTAGTTAAACTAAGGCAAGCACTTAATATTTTAAAATAAACACAAGTATCTAATCCATCGAAAACCAAGATTTCGAAACCATACCTTCCACCTTTCTCCAATCCACTATGTACCACCTAGATGATACTTTGTATATTGGTTTTAGATAAATGAGGTTTCGACTTAGTCGAAGGCGAAAGCTATAGTCGAAAGATATCTCTAATAGAGACGAAATCTGATTTTATGAGTTAAATTTCAAATTTATATTAACCAATTTGCCTATGTGTAATAATTGGTTGCCTCAACTTTTTCCATACTTTACAACATCAATATTAGCTTTTTGGAAATAAACACTTCCTCTTAATTTATAAGTAAATCATTTAAATCATTCTCCTAAAATAATTTATTTCATAATGTAAATTACATATGAAAAATCCCCAAAAATTACAGAAATTCATTTTGATCATGTTATCGAATATATCAAAATTTCAAATCCAAATTCTTCATATAATTTCTGAAATAAATTCTTAAACCCAACATGCTATTTTTCGTTCAAAAATTCGTAATAATCTCTCCAAAGCTTGGAAAATTATCAAACCTAAAACCCAACTATAAGATTATGTTTTGCATGACGTATAATTCTTCTATTGCATTTAAACATCAATATCACATGGTTTTGATCTAAAACCGTATGAACCGTCATTGAAACAATATTGTTCAAATTTAAACAAACCATAATTCAAACATATCATCATCAAACATCATATATTTACAAATATAGATGGGAATTATTATTCACCTTAATCTTTGATAAGGAAAGTGGATTGAGATAAATATGTTTCCCCCTTCTTTAATTATTTTTGTTTTCTTTGATTTTGCTTTTCTTCTCTTCTTGTTAATGGTCAGCTTCTTACTTTACTTACGTTTGTATTTTTGTGAAAATGAATATGAGTATCAATGGCTAAATACCATTGTACCCTTACATAAATTAATTAATCTATAAGCATTCTTTAGGCCAATTAAATTAATAAGCATGGCTACTTAATTTTTTTCAAATCTCACCCCTTATCACTTAACTTTTACATTATTCTATTTAATTTATCTAATTAAATATCTTGAATAATCTTATTAAAATTAAGGGTGTTAAATTATCTATCTATAAATCCCCTTTTAATGCTCATAAATGTCAATTTGCTGATAAAATGCTAACAGACATTTTCTAAAACATTTCCGTGTGATTACTGATTTCAAGTTAGTAACCTTTATATATCTATTTCATTTTTATCAGTCCCATTAGTCAATTTGTCTCTATTAATTGTAACCCTTATTTAATACTATCATTTAATTCTCATTAATTGCTAATTAATTTAGCTTACATTTTTTCATTTTCTATTATTTAATTAACAGGAAATCCTAATTTATTTTTCATTAACATGAATTACTACCTTTTCTAATTGTAACTATTCGCTTCCCTAAATATAATAATAAAAATTAACGAACGTTACGTATAAATAATGTATGAATAAACATTGTTCTTCTTTATTAACGCAATAAATATGTATAAACTATATAATAAAACTAGCTAATTATAACCAAATATATTTTGGTCATAAATATGTAAATTGAATTTGTTTTTCATATCCAATTTTCTAAAATTAAATTCCTTAGAAAAATTTTCAACTATGATTCCATAAATTGATTTAACACAAAAAGAAAATATTGACTCCATTTGAAACTAAAAGGATGGAAATTTCTATTTCTTATTAAGTCAAACATCGCCCTTTTGAATGAAAAGTGGAAAAGGTAAACAAATTTATAAAAATAAAATGTATGTTCTTCCCACAAATTAAACTATGGAAAATCTACAACATAGTCCAAATTGGGCAATAATTCAAAAAATCCTATTTTACATCCAAGTATAAATCTAGAATAAAAATATATAACATTCAAATTCTAAAATCTTTGGCATCGATTTCCATATCTAGGTGTAAATATATTTCAAATTAGATCTAAAACAAGAGTATATAGGCAATTGTTTTCTACAACAATTTAAGCCTACAATTTCACAGATAAAATTAATTTAGGCATAAAAATCAAATATAAGCCAATGGAATGGATTTAAAATCGTGATAATATATAAAATTTTCCACTCACCTTTTAAAAGCGATCCAAATCTAAAGTAGAACCTTTGATTCATCTCCAAATCTTTTTTAATCTAAGAAATATGTATAAAAGGGGTATATACATATATGAGATCTGAGAAGAGATTTGGGATCGGGAGAGAAAATAGATACAAATATATAAATCACATGAAATACGTGTATAGTTGGTTCTCTTCTCTTTTTTATTAGATTTCTATTCTTCTCCAATTTGTGTGAATATAGATATAAATGTCTTATTTTAATAATTTAGAAAGAAAGTGGAGTAGAAGAAATGGTAGAGCATCATTGCTCTATTTAGAAAAATGTGAGAAGAGAAGGAAGGGTTACACATGTATTTATAGGCGTCTGAATCAACCAGAACTGTTATATCAAAATATATTAAATCTGAGTCATTAGACCTGTGGACCCCATTCAGTCAATTAAAAACGTTAATTTCTTAAACGAATTATTTTCATTTCGAATTTGTTTTTCGTTTGCAACTTCTTTGTTTGGACTCCGATCACAAAACTTCAAATATGGAAGTTGCTAAGAATTTTTCCACTATCGTAATGGTGCAAGCATGGTGGTCAAATTCCATCATTTGCACAAACTCCATTTTTAGAGCTAAATTAACTAACTAATTAAAAAACACCAAATTACGAGTGTAACATTCTTCCTCGCATAAAAAGAATTTTGTATCCGAAATTTCACCAATGAATAAGTCATGGTTTTGACTTGTAATTATCCAAAACTACACAACCAATGAGTGTACAATCAATTTTGCAAGCAAATGTGCACAAGTACAGGATGTATTACTCTATCACCAAATAGAAAATAAGTGTGCAGAATAATTCTAAATCGGATCCTCCTAAATGAATGCATTTCTTTGAAAACATTTTAAAAAAAATATGATGCAAACAACCTATATGTATACTGGCAGTTCTATATGTAAGCAGCTTTTGAAAAATATTTCAATCAAAAACCCCTTACTCCTACGAGTAGAAGTATGAAACAATCAATTTTGCATTCAATTCTTTCCATCCAAAAATCCAAGGCATCGTAAAATCGCTTCCTTATCTTTAGTCCTATGTCGAATAAAGGGATTTAAGTAGAAATTTAACATTCTTACCACTCTATAATCTTCTTATTTCTGTAGTACAGTTGAAATTTCCTTGCTTCCACAGATTTACTCCAAATTTTCCACCCATAAATAAGGAGGCTTATTTTAAAGCTCTAAAATGGAATTGAGTCTGAGCATTGTCTCGTGCACGTTGTCGACAAGGTATGGAAATAGAAATTCCTAGGCTAAGATAAAGTTTCCCTTTTTACCGCTTTATCGCATTGTCTATCCTAATGCACTACTAAATTCGCAGATTCTAACTTTATTTATCTTCACTACGCTTAACTTGTGGCCTTCGAAATCAAACATTTCACAAAAAATATTCTCACTTTTCAAATTTATACATTATTTGAAAAATAAAATCCCAAAATATTTAGACTCACATTTTCCCCTGAAATCAAACTTTTGGACAAAAATTGTAAAAATAATTTAAGAGCCAAAAATAAATAAAACTTAAGAATTTTTTTTCAAAAGAGAAGCTTTTCAAAATATTTTCTTTTCAAAATTTTTAATAAATTAAGCTACAATTTCAGTATAGTCGAAAGTCGATTATGCGCTAAACGCTTAAACTAAATTCTAAATTCTACAACTAACCTTTACCCATAAAACTTGACATTTTATCTAAAAATATAGTCATTCCCAATTATATAAAAAAATTGCTTTTATGGAACATGAGCTATGACCCGTGATACCGTAATAGCTTTATCATGTCATTCCCTAAAATTTTCCAACTATTCTAAACTTCCAGTCTTATATTGCATTTACTGTTAGCTAAACGTCATTTATGATATTTTCATATTTATACTGCTTCATCACTATGCATATACAAGAGCGGTTTGCATGTCCAGAAACAATAACAGGTAAATAATTAAGAACTCGTAATATCGTGTGTGTCTTATACAAGAGACAACTATAGATACAACAAAAACAACCTAAAAGAAAAAAATAAATGTTGGAAGGGAAAGACAACAACACTATTAATCCTAAAATAATGCCTACAGATTACGAGATGCCTTGCTTTGCGGCTAGAATTCGATCCATTGTTGCAACCTTGAATGGTCGTAGCATGGCGGCTATACATCCAATCTCGTGCCACTGGCACTACGGGTGTTGCTAACAACCTTGAAATTGCCATCTTCTTAAGAAATGATCTAATCATGACAGAAGGGACCTTCTACTAAACTATCTCTTCACTGAGGTTCACCTGTATTACCTAAAGACGAGAGTGCATAGGTGAAAATATGGAAATTGACTGTATAGAGTGTCAATCCTTGATCAATAATTTGCATCATAAGGGTACGGGTAAAATTGATGGCGATGACGCCGATACTAGCATAGGTGATTTTCTACACCATGGGATAAATCTAGTCGCAACTTCCCATCTTAGGAATGACATCATGCTGAATGATGTGCACAATCTGATGGGCAGTCAGACGTTGATTATTCGTCTTGCAAACATCGACATCCTGGGAGGCCTCCAAAATCTCAGCAAGATCATCATTAGTCAGCTCAATCAAGACACCCTTCACCTTCGAACAAATCAAACAGTTGCCTCCATCGAAATTCTACGCCAACAGGACATTAAAAAGGCAAAGGCAACATGGGTATCATTCCTGCTCAAAGGTCTCGAAGTAGAGAATAGACGCAAATCCTACCCGACAAATAGCTCTTCCAGCCCAAAAGCAGCGAAACCTTCTGCTTATCCTAGTCCAACCAAGTGGCCTCTTGAAGATCGAGACAATAATGGTATGAGAAAAAGCTGGTAGATTGGAAATATATCGTAGACTAAGAAATGGTTGGAGGAAGGAAATTGGGTGTAGATATGGTGTAGTGGTGTGGCGAGATCTAGCATGCAAAACCAACATAAGGAGCAGACGAGGTTGCTGCTCCTTGGGAAAAAGGGTTTTGCCTAAGGGAGAAACGGAAGAGAGAAGGTGATACTTAGAGGAAAAGGAGGATGGAGATTAGGTTCGACTTGTTAAGGAAGGATGAATAAAAGAAGGAAACTGAGGGAATTTGGACACGACTTTTATAGTCCCGTTCCAGATTCAAGATACGCCAAAACTCATTAACTGGTAGACCACTGTAGGTTTACTACTATATGGCTAACCACTAGACCGGCTTTAGGTGATTATTGAACCTAGACCTATTTAGGGCCAGAAAATAATAATAATAATCATTCCGCGCCATCTCCTTCGATTCGACACAATCCGAAAAATTCATGTCCTTATTACAACGGTGTCAAAGCCTACCGCCTAGTACGAATCATGCTCCAGCAATTCATAGCGGTTCCAACAAAACTGCTGCAACCAACAACAATTTCAAAAACCCGAAAATATTCCAACTTCTATTTCCTTTTTACTTTGCACAGAAAAATTTCTTCCGGTAGCTGGTAGTACAACAACACTTCAAACTTCGTGCCCTAATAAAATTGAATGTCACTCCTATTTTGTCTGTACCATAAAGAGAGAAGATGTTAAAAACCTCGATTTTATAAACCGAAAAATCACTGAGCTAAATATATGCCCCTTATACTTGTTTCTAAATAATTGAAACTATATCATATCAAAATTTCCCTCAAAAATCGAACTTATATATATATATATATATATATATATATTTCAGGATGTCCAAAATTCTTTTCTTTTTTAAAAACACAAATTTCCTAAACCGAAAAACTATTCCCTTGCCAAAAATAAAAATCAAGCCATTATTGATATATACATTCAAATATTTAAGGATTTCAAAAATTAATCATTTACAAACTAAAAATTTCTTAACATGACCAACGTAGTAATATACACGTTTCTTTGAAAATTAAAATTTCAAAACCTTCCCAAAACAAAATTTCCAAAATAAATGCTCAAGAAAAGAAATTCTTTGAAAACCTTTTTTCCAAAATTGAATGCATTTCCAAAACATACCTTATAAAAATTCTCTCGTGGAATTTAGATTAAGGAATTGAAATTAATTCTCCAAATAAAATCTAGTTTGCCATCAAAGAGAGATCATGGACAATCTCTTGCCAAAACTAGTTCTCGGACGTTTGCGACATACAGACTCCAATTTCCCGGCCATTTGAAATAAATGTATGTTTTTAATTGGAACTCATCGTCAAAATCCAAAATCACAAGGTAGATGGATCTCAACCATCAAGTCGAACACCTCCAGTCTTCAGAATTCGGCCATATATTATACTCATGCTCTTTATCAACTACGTCTTACGCATCGTCTGCACTCTGTGGGGTACTTTGGAGTCGGCGTGAAAGTCTGAACTCTAAGGTATTTCCAACCCATACTTGCATTTCCCATTCCTTGGATGTGGAACTACAACTACTTCTATAGTCGCAATTCTTAGAATGTAACGTAAAAATATAATAATACTAGATAGGAAAGTACGAACGTGTTATATTAATTTATCCTAATTCCTCTGATCTACTAACCTAGGCTTTGATACCAAATGTAACTGCCGTACCTTAATGGGCCTAAATTTCACCAAAAATCGAAACCCTATGTCCATTAAAGCATGGATCGTTGGATTTGGTAATTGTAAAAAAGCATGAGCATTATCAGATATTGATAGAAATCTAAACTCACAGCGGAAACAGTAATAGGGTAGGAATACTAACCATGAGTACTACCTTGGAATTAATGGTATTCCATGGATAGTAGATTGTCACATCATCATCGAGCATGAGAGAAAAGAAGGCTTCCCAACAATTAAACACGTCCAGCTCTAGTGGCATATTGCACTATATTTATCTTGTGGGTTGTAATGAGGACGGGGTTAGAGCAATGCTCTTATGATTGGAACATCTATAAACTGTCCATAACGTAAATTTATACTAGTTAGTTTCCATTTAACTTTTATGTCTATTAAGATTAGCAATTCTAATCTAACTTTGCACTACACATGGGATTACTTACCTAACCATTCCCAAGGTACGAAATACTAACGAAACCTTATCAACCACCAAATACTTCCAAGTCCATTACCCACTTGATAAATCTAAATATGAAGTAGGCTTCTACTATCGCCACATGATACTTTTAAAAGGGAAATTGGCAGACTTTTCCATTTAAGATCTCAATCAAGGTTGACGCTTTCATTTAAGACCTATTCCCAAGGTGGACTTCTAGTATCGTCACTATTGGTCTATTAGCCCTAACTAAAGAGACCTTTGACCACTATATATGGCCTTATAATTTATAATAGTCGTACCACTAGCGCATCTAACGTTATAAAGTCATAGCAGTGTGAGAGACTTTACTCAAGCCACTTAATACCTCATTAATAAGGACTGGGCAGGCCTCTGAAGACAGACTTCTCATTTGTACTATCTAGCTGACATTGCTTAGAAATCTCATTAGGCTTCTTAGTACTTCTTTTATAGGAGAGAGGCGAACCCCGGATCAGTCACTTACCTCAAACCCAAAACGAACCCTTCCCAAGATACCCATCATCACTCTTAAATATAAATATGGAAGCTCATTAGGTTACTTCATTCGGTAGGGAGGTAGGCCCTAAGATAGCCACTTAATACCTTAACACTGAAGTAAATCTTTTTACAGATATCCCTCACAGCTCCTAATTTCAAATTTGGATCATTTAATACTTTCCAATTAAGAAAGAAAGTCTAATCTCTCATGTCGTCATAAGTCCTAAGATTAGTGATATCTCACATTAGTAGTAAGTGCACTCGGATGTTGGTAGCCTCAAAATGAAGGGTAATCTTCCATCAAGTGACTCTACTGACTTCACATCACTAACCTACTAAGTCCAATTAATGATCCTAAGTCTACTTATACTATCTTAGTTGAAATTGGATTTCGCTTACTAATTCTCTTTTTATTTCAGGCAATAAAATTTACCTTAAATAATTATCTACCCATGAACCCTCTTTAAGGTTCATAAATAACAATTTTTCCATAAAATCTCAACAGACATTTCCTAAGACATTTATGTATGATTACTAATTTTAAATTAGTAACCTTTTTATATCTATTCCATTTTTGTCAATCACATTAATCCATTTGTCTCTATTTATTATAACCCTTAATTTAATACTATCCATTATTTCTCATTAAGTGCCCATTAATTTAGGTTATAATCTTTCATTTTCTGTTAATTAATTAATAGGAATTCCTAATTTATTTCTCATTAATATGAATTACTACCTTTTCTACTTCGAACTGTTCACTTTCCTAAATATAATAATAACTGACGAACATTATGCATAAATAAAACACAAATGAATGTTGTTCTTCTTTATTAATACAACAAATATGTATAAACTACGTAATAAAACTAAATATTCATAACGAAATATATTATAGTCATAAAATGACTATATCTGTGGAGCTATGAATTTTTGAGAAAACTCAAGGTCAGAATTTCAAGAAGGACAAGTCCTAACACCTACCAGTGAAGTTGAAAAACTTATATGTTGCGACTTAGGATTTGGCGAAATATAAAAGACCAGTGGGAGGATATTGGTGAAATGAAACATAAAGGTTTACATGACTATAATATATAAGAATACCTACTATGATATTTTCCTAATAACCTATGATTTAAAATTTGTAGAAAAATGATGGCTCCAAAACTAGTTTCTGAGAGCGACAAAACTATCGGACCAAACTATATCAATTGGCTAAGAGTTTTTAAGATGCAGGCTCCTAACTTAGACAACTTATGAGAAATGGGTTTCAAACCTAGAGATCGCCCAAGTTATATTACTATCTATATTAGACAAGCCATTGTAGAGACAGCATGAAGACATATCTGTCCATGAGATATTTGATAGTTTCAAGGCCCTGTTTGGTGAACAGCCGTGTTCCGCAAGATACGAGCTTACGAAGAAGCTGTTTGTAACGATCCAGAATTTCTGTCAATTAAAATTCATATATTTAATTCATTTTAAATATTAATAAGTGAAATTAAACAGGCGAATAAATTCATTTCGAATAATTGGATTTAATTGAATAATTAAATCGATAATTTAATATAAGAAATTACAGAAATAATTGGAAATTGAGTTTAATGTGATTAAAAATGATTTATAAAGTTATATTAAATCATATTGGAGTTATAGTGATGTTATAGAACTTTTAAAATTGAATTTAAAGTTAATTCGTGAAAATTGAATATTTTAATATTTAATTGACGAGTTAAAATAGCCATTTTTCAAACAGTCTCGGATTTAGACGAAATCAATTTCATCAGAACCGTAACGTAATATTATTGTAAGATTTCAAATTTCGTGTCAATCGGATTTACTGTTTGTCCGGGGCAAGCCAAAACGCATAGAAATTGGTTTAAATCGATTTAATTTAAAACCGATCGTTTATTGCCGTAACTCGTACGGATGATCGAATTGGCTTCCGAAACCTATTGCATTATGTCCGGAACGCGGGGTAAACCCTAGAAACGCCAGCCGGCACGCTTCGTTTGGAGTTCGGAAAATTTCGAGTGAATAGTAATTTGAGAATTTTCTATAAAAGCACCCCTTACTTTCATTTTGCAAAAGAAAATAATTAACCCTAGGGTTTCTACAGCAGCCACCACCATTTAAAATCAATGGTCGGAAATTTCAACTCTTCTTCCCTCGATTTCTTCAAATCCAAGCATCAATTCAAGAAACGTTCAACTGGAAAGTCGTAGAGGGCGGAGAGAGCTTTAGATCCAACGGGTGATTCGAGCTATTGTCGTCAATTGGAGGTGCTAGGAGGCTGCGTTCTATGGCCGTTCACATGCGGTTTTCTCGATATTCGTGCAGCCGAGTTCCACTTGGTCACGGCCGAGAGTAGAGGCAAGCGTGGGTTTCAATTTGGTGGTCTTGGATCAACCTATCGGCGAGCGTGGAGGAGGCGATTCCTAACCCTAGTACGCGAGGTTGGGTTTTATGTTGCGTTCCTTACCTGATGATGTACGTGCGTGAGGAAGAAAGGGGGTGCGGCCTTGATGCATGCAAGTGGAAACGGACGGCTTTGATACAGTTAGGGTTTTAAATTAAAAATAAAGTGTAAATTAATTATATTTTAATTTGTACAATGTTTAAAATAGTGTAACTCTTTCATACGAGGTCGGATTGTGACGAAACGAATTGCGTTGGCTTCGTTTTGTCGAGCACTACGCTATGGAACTGAATTGGAGTCGTTTGGAGCTAGTTTGAATTTTGGGTAAAATTAAACGCGTGTTTAATTTTATTCTAAATAAAACGTTGGAAATTGAAAGCAAGGTGAGAACTTCTCACTCAATCGAATCTGTTTCGATTTAAATTTTAAATAGTTATATTTAAAATTGATGATTGTATGCCTGGATGATAAATTATTATCTGTTAATGATTGAAATAGACACTATACGCCGTATATTAAGCGGATGTTATTTATTAAAAACATATACCGCGATAATTCCATCTTGATTGGAATTGGTATTATATATGTACATGGAGTTGATTTCCTGCATTATATAGCTGATGAGACCCTATTGCGCTGCATAATAGCGGATAATATTTTATAAATCCCATATACCGTGATATTTCGTATTGGAACGGAATTGGTATTGTGCTAACATCTTTGGATGCAGGAAAACAGGTTGGAGGGATCCAACTGGATTCCTCACTAGTATTTATTTGATATAGATATTATGATGTTTGTTGATTATCATATCGATATATGATATTTAGATGTCGTGATTGACTATTTGGTGTGTTGCATCATTGGGCCAATGTAACATCCCAGAATTTTTAACAATATCAATTTAATAATCTGTGGTTAAAATTAAATTGATATTGATAATCTGATAATGATTTTTCAAATAGATTTAATAGTCTTCTTCAATAATTATTTAAATTGGTTATTTTATCTTTTAATTGATAAATGGATTTCTATTTACAATATAAATATATGATTCATATTTTAAATAAATTGTCTTTGTTTTAAATTTAGAATAAATTTAACAAATTTGTTTTATGGCTTAATAAAATGAATATTTTGTAAAATGATTTCTATTTAATAAGGAGATATTTATAAAAACAATATTTATATTGTATTGTCTTTATAAATAAATTTTGAATAAGATTTGTAATGTTTATTTCAAATTGAATTTATATTTATAACTTGATTTAAAAATATTTGGTTTTTGAGTTTAGTTTGAATTTAAATTCTAAAGTGTAAAATCTAAATTTGTTTTAATCTTTAATATGTATAAGTTTCATTTATTAACATAGTTTATTTTTATTTTCATTTGTAAATTTACACACATGTTTAAATATAAATTAACAACTTAATTTAAGCTAATATAACAAACATTGTAATTAGCACTAATCATTTTAAAGAAGATAACAAGTGTTAAATTTATATGTATTCTTTCGACAAGTGTTATAAAATGGACAAGTGTTAAAATTTTGTTTTTTTTACTTTTCTTTTCTTTTAATTAAATCTGAAAATACATGTGTATAGTTACATTTTCAAACATATTGCATTTGTCATTTTTCTTTAATCAAAAGAAATTCTTCAAACTTCTTGAATCAAAATCATGCAAATCTGCATATCTTATTTCTGCATTTTTCTCAAATCCCAAATCTGCATTCCTCAAATTTAAAAAAAAAATCTGCATTCACAATCAAATGAAGATCAAATCTGCATTCACAAATGCATATAAAAATTCAACAACAAATCTGCATATCCCAAACTCATATTCAAATCTGCATTCTCAAAAATCCTTCATCTGCAAATCTCAAATCAAAGAACCTGCATACTCCACCAAAGATCAACTCAGCATCATCTATTTCCTACATGCAAGTGATTAGGCGGTGATCATGGGCATTTCATCAGGAGTTCAACTCAGTTTTGAAAATCAGAGGAAGTACAACTACATTTTTAAAAGTCTGCATATTAATTCAACATGAAGCAAGGATCCAGTCTGCATTCTTTTCTGCAGAGTTTCAAAAAGACAACTGAGCTCTGCATTAACAGGTGAGTAACAAATAAAATCTTAAACTATATTTGGGTTGCTTGATTAAATGTTTGAGATAAAGTTATGTTTGTGTGCTCATGAAATGTCTGTTGCAATTATGATTCTTTATGCATGTTAATTTTGCTGTGAAGTGTTCCCAGATTCACACCCTATTTAAAAAGAATCTTTTACCAATTGATTTAGTTTGAGATTTTATATCTGTGTTTTAGAATAATTAAAGGAGTTTGTTTATCAGAGATTAGAATTCAACTTTATAAAGTAATGTGACTTATTTTCTTAAGTTTATGTTTAAAATTTAGGAGAATTAAAATACAGTGAGTTATCTCTGCAAACATAAGTAACACCCCTGTATGTTGATCTTGATCAAAAACAGATCATATTAATACTTATATCCAGTTTCAGTAACTAAAAGCCTTTACTGGAAATTGTTTTTTTTTAAACATCGAGTATTAGAATTTTAGAGTATAGTTCATTTGCAGTTTGTTCTTGAAAAGGAAAAAAAAATGTGAGCAAATTGTTGCAATTTGTGATTTAAGATAACTCAGGATCTTTCTGAGTTATAAAGGAAGGATCATAGGTCCATATAAAAATCTGAAATGAGAATAAAGATTATTAGATTGGTTGCAGATTTGATCTTTAGAATTGAACCCTAGTTTTAGTAAGGGTTAAAGAGTTGGCCAGTGAGGAGAGATGGATGGATCGAGTGTGCTAGTTTTTGATGAATGGGTAGTTGGTGTGATGAGTAGCTCGAGGGCGGAGGAGTGGATCTGCAAGTGATCGGAGCAAGGTGAAATGACCGCTGACAGGTTTTGACAAAAACCTGTTTTTCTGTTCTACAGGTTTGTATATTGGGGTTTTGGATGTTGCACGGTAGTCAGTAATTGGCTCGAAGTAAGTGGATATATGACTCGAAGCAGGCAATCTTTTAACCCGAAGCAAAAATTCTGTTTTCTCGGGTCAACCTGTAGTTTACAGTTACACAGTAAACTGTGTTTGTTTTTATAATTTGGGTTTAAACTTTTAAAATCTGGGGTTTCAAATTTAGAAATCTGTAGTTATAGGTTTTAAATAAAGTTTAGGTTTAAAATTTAATTCAAGTTTGAATTAATAATTTGAATTTAAATTCCAGGTTAGAGTTGAAACCTGTTTTCTGTTTTCTGCAAATCTGGATTTAATTTTTTTTTTTAAATCTGCAGTTTATGGTTGAGAAAAATTTAAGTTCAAATTTAAATACAAGTTTAATTTCTCATTCGAATTTAAAATTTCAGTTTTTAAACAGAAACTTAAGTTTAAAAATATAACTTTATTTAACTATATCATGTTGATAAGATAGTTTAAACTTTTTAATAATAAGATTATAAAAATATGAATAGGGTTGAAGTTAACTTGAAATCTGGAAATTCAAAAGTAAATTTGAACTTCAGGTTTAAATTTTAAAGAAGGCTTAAATTTGAAATTTCAAATTAAAATGGAAATTTAAATTATTGAAAGTTTTGAAATGACTTTAACTTTAAAAATTTCCATAGCATT
Source organism: Allium cepa (assembly GCA_030765085.1). Taxonomy (NCBI): domain Eukaryota; kingdom Viridiplantae; phylum Streptophyta; class Magnoliopsida; order Asparagales; family Amaryllidaceae; genus Allium; species Allium cepa. Next base: position 253,083,189 of record CM060943.1, read on the forward strand.
TGTTTGATTTGCAATTTAAAAAAAAATTAAATTATTTAAAGCTTTGATAAGTTTTAAACATGAATTTAAATTGAAATCTAAAGATAATTTCTTAAGTACTTTGTTTTAACTTAAATTGTTTTAAACATAATTAAGTTATGTTTTATTTTGGAATTTGATTAAGAATTATGTTTTAGATTTAATTAATAAGGTAATTAAGGTTGATTAATTAATTTAATTAATTAATTAAATTTGGAATTAATAATTGATTAATGATTAATCAATTTTAAATTAAGATCATTAATTATATTATTAATTAATGATAAATGAATATTAGTTATGTAATTAAGTTTTTATTTAAGGTTAATTAATTTAATAATTAACTTTAATTAATGAATGATTAAGATAATTTAAATGGTAATTAATTTAAGTTAATTACCTTATAAAATAATTGAGGATGGTTAATGAAGGACATTAACCATGATTATTTAACAATTAATTAATGTAGTTAATTTTTATAATTAGATTAATTAATTTAATAAAAATCAATTGTAAATGGTTTGAGTATAATTACTTAGTAAAGTAATTAAGAAATTAATTATTTAATGTAATTAATTTAATTTAATGAGATTGTTTATTTTTAATTAATCTAGTTTAATTAATTATAAACACTTGAGTTTTATAAATAATTACTTTATAAAGTTTTGGAAATTACTTAGCTAAGTAATTGTTTAATAATTACAGATTGTAATTAAGGAGATGTTTAAGTATGAGATAATTTGGATTAATTATTTAGTAATTAATCAAGGGATTAATTACTAAATAAAATTAAGGATAATTAATTTGGTTTAATATAGTAATTAAGTCAGTTAATTACTTGGAGTAATTAATTTAAGAAATAATTAAGGATCATTAATTATTTTAATTAATGATGTAATTAAAGTTGATTAATTATGATTAATTAATCAATAATAGGTAATTAAAGGTAATTAATTAATGTAATTAATTAAGGATTAAGATAATTAATTATGATTAATTAATTAATTGAAGTAATTAAAGGTTAATTACTGTTTAGTTGAGGATAATTAATTTGTGAAATTAATTAAGGATAATTACATGAATGTAATTGAGAGTAATTAATCAAGAGTGATTAATTAAGATGATTTATTTTGAATGATTAATTGATTATAGTCAATTAAATGATCAAGTAAGCAAGATTTGTATTGATGAAGAAATTAATTTAATTTATTTTAAATTAATTAAAGATGGATAATTAATTTAATTTATTTTAAATTAATTAGAGCTAAAGATAGTTAATTTAATTCATTTTAAATTAATTATAGGATGATGAGTAAATCATTGCTTATGGATGAATGGTTGAACTTGATTGTCTTGGATGCTTTGTGATATCAGTAATGAGATAAATGATATTGTGTGGTATGGATGTTTGATTGTATTGAGATGATACCGTAGGGTATCTATTGTGATGATATTATATGGAATTTGATATTGATGATGTGAATTACCTGTTATTTGATAATGTTGATTATCAGTTATGATTTATAAGTTATCTATCTGTGTGTATATAGATACTGTAATTAAATTGTTTTAAACCTTTAAAACAACTTGGACCTTAAAAGACACGCTTTGGTTTTCGATGAGACCGAAATCGGGTTTCCATATTTGGATATCCGAAAACCACATCGATTCCAAATAACGTTAGGTCGTGTATTGAAGTGGAGCTTTGTGAAGACTCGAGGTGTAAGGACTATGAGCCAGTATAACTCTGTGGGTGATTCCATAATGAGTTTGACGGAATTAGTTCTTATAGATTCGAGATGGTGGTTTAGAGTGCAAGGGTTATTGTCGTTAACTCTAAGGGTGATTCCAAAATAAGTGTAACGAGATAATGCCTTCGGTTTCGTTCGAACCCAGAACGAACTTGTATGGATTGAATGCTTTCAGCACATCGTCAGGTGGACGATGAGCATTCTAAGTGATATGTCCTATAAAGGTAATCGTAGCCTCAAGCCTCATCAACGGGGAATGGCTAAAACAGGGGAGGTGCAGCAAAGCTTCGTGGGTCGCACCCACTGGAGAGCAAGATTGATCCCTGTCTAGAAGTCCCTTTATATTCGGCTGTGTGGGTGGTTGCTAGCTAAAACCACGGGGTTGTCTTGTTCGGAACTATTCAGTAAGGAATGGGTCCGGCTTTGTGTTGCCGGGGGTCGGGAGTGATCCTCGGTACGTTGATCTAGGTCACGTACTGTGACGGGCGGTATCCCAGTAGCCCTGCCATTGATGGAATCCAAAATCCAATAAGTGCCAACGGTTTTGATTGTATTACCCGCTTTTGTGGCTAGTAACTGGAATTTAATAGATGTAACAATTTCGGCTATTTCTTATTTATTTGAAAACCCTAGACACTATTAATATCATCGGATTTCCTATCAAATGTTTTGGTTAGCGTAAGGTAAAAACTTTTCCATGTTTATGTGTGGGAAGTCTTACGTGATACCTTTATTTTTCAAAGTTTTTTTAAAGTTAAGCAACTTTAACCTGTTACTCACACCAGATCCATGTCTGACCCGGAGTTTATTTTTGTTTTTCATAAACTCTTGGGTACTCAAATTTTTATGAGTAGTCAAGGGAATTCAGGTTAGGATTCAGGATTAGCTTTGACAAATTGTGAAGGAGAAGTGGAGCAGGAGGCTTCCATGTGTAGATATATATAGTTTTCCACTGTGTGTTCTCTGAGTTGTTGTATTGAGTTGTATAACTAGACAGGTGTTTATAACTGTCTAGTATATGTGTTGTATATCTGTGTACTCTGATATTGGTTGTAAACTATGTTATTAATATAAATTATTCGTTCCGCTGTTAGATTCTGATGTGTTGTTTCTTTCTTCTCTTCTTTCTATTCTATTTTTTATCCCTTTCTTTCTTTAAGATGACGCGATTTTCCGGGAGTGGAAAGTCGGGTCGTCACAGCCAATTTGGAATTTTAAAAGGATTTTAAGGTAATGATTCTCAAATTGAAAAAGTGATTTTTGAAAGTATATGTTTTATTAAATTTTTGAATTGATTCATTTTAAATAAATTAACGTTATAAAATTTAATATTATAAAAATTATGATTTATGTGAACTATAACCAAAGTGAGATTTTCGAAATAAATAGTTGATAAATTTATAAGATGGTTTAAATTGGGATTTTTGAATTATTATAAACGATTTATATAAAAGATTTATGAAATTGATATTTATAAATTAAAAATATAAGAATTATAAAACGAGTTTTTATAAGTGTTAAAATGAAGAATAATTGGATTTCTTAAGTGAATGAAATTATCTATTTATAAATTGTGAAGTTATAAAATGAATAGATTTTGTAAAATAAAAGATTTATAGTTAAAATTACTTATAATATGGATTTTGGCGTGTAAATGGGATATGGATAAAATTTGTGAATAAAGTGATTTTTATAACTTGAAGTTCTATAATATATAAATGTGAATTTATAAACATTGATTTATAAATTCAAGATTGATTGAATTTGATAAGTAAATTTTTATAGCTTATTAAAGGAGTATATTCACGATTTTAGGACAGTGGATAATTTTTGAATTAAATATGTAAAAGGGGTTGAATTTGGTTAATGATTTATATTCACGATTTTGAACAATGAATAATATATTATAAAAATTATGATTTTTGTGAACTATAACCAAAGTGAGATTTTCGAAATAAATAGTTGATAAATTTATAAGATGGTTTAAATTGGGATTTTTGAATTATTATAAATGATTTATATAAAAGATTTATGAAATTGATATTTATAAATTAAAAATATAGGAATTATAAAACGAGTTTTTATAAGTGTTAAAATGAAGAATAATTGGATTTCTTAAGTGAATGAAATTATCGATTTATAAATTGTGAAGTTATAAAATGAATAGATTTTGTAAAATAAAAGATTTATAGTTAAAATTACTTATAATATGGATTTTGGCGTGTAAATGGGATATGGATAAAATTTGTGAATAAAGTGATTTTTATAACTTGAAGTTTTATAATATATAAATGTGAATTTATAAACATTGATTTATAAATTAAAGATTGATTGAATTTGATAAGCAAATTTAATAGCTTATTAAAGGAGTATATTCACGATTTTGGGACAGTGGATAATTTTTGAATTAAATATGTAAAAAGGGTTGAATTTGGTTAATGATTTATATTCACGATTTTGAACAATGAATAATATATTAAAGAAATGTTTAGGGAGTGATCCTTTAAATAGAATTTGAAACGATTTGAGGTTGTTTTAAAAGGCATTAAGTGTCAAAACCATAGATTTCAACATTCATTGTTGAAATAGACGTTTTCGAGAAATAGAAGGAAATTGTGGACTATAACACTGTTGTTATAGTAAATGATTTCCGAAAGGAAATGTTTTATATAGTATTGGGATTTATATATCTATCTTAATTTCGAATCCCTATACTAGTGATTTTGGGTCGTCGTAACAATGTTTTACGCAACATTCGTTTTGGCCCGAATAAATTTGTTTGAAAGAACGTTTTCCTTAAAGAATGAAATATATACTTAATTTCGATTTAAGTATATTGAATATTTTCCAAGTATTGAAAATAAATGGATTTGTGAATTACTTATTATTAAATAAGTACGGAAATGTTTTCCAATATGATGTGAATGTTTTGAGATTTTATCTTTTAAAGATAAATTGAAAATGAATAATAGAAATCGATTTGGAAATCGTATATTCATAGATATTTTGGAATTGTAAATTCACTATGGAATTTATAAAAGAAAGGGAATTTGTTTAAAAATAAACATTGATTTATTTTTGAAGTATGGAAATAAATTTACGGATTCGGAACGTAAATTTAAAGTATATCGATAAGGATTTATTTAATTGGTTTAAATGAACCATTTTAAAATAAAAGTATTTCCGTGTAAGGAAAATGTTTGAAATTTGTTTTCAAAAGTGGTAAAAGTGAAAAATGATTGAAAATCTGTTTTCAAATGTTGAAATGTGGAAATTATATATCTTGTAAAGATATTTTTGGAAATTAAATAATTTGGAAAATTATTTGGAATCCGGTGATGTTGTGCATACCTATTGATAGTTAGATAACCGACTATCAATATTTACATTTAAATAGGTATTTGTTGTGATTTGCTTGAATTTGAATGCCACGCTTATTTTCAAAATAAGCGCTCACTATTCGGGTTAGCCGGGAAAGGACCTTGGGGTCGTATAACCCATTCCGAATATGTGATACGCCATTATGGATTGCATTTGATGACCGGTGTTGAAGACCGGATATTTTTGAAAACGGAAGGATTACCGTTGAATGACTCTACATCGGCTGATCTCCGATATAGAGGTTTTGTTACCCTTAGTGACGGGAAGTCCAGACGTGATTAGTGAATATCCAGATTGCAAGGGCTTCTTTGGAAGTGCCTTCGGTTTCGTTCGATCCCGGAACGGACTTGTATGAATTGTGTGTCTGACATTACAATTTGAGATGTAAAGCTGGTTTCTATTAAATATATTTCTGTTGGTGGCGGAGAATTTATTCTCTTAGCTTAACACCCTTCTCTGAGACGTACGAGCTCGGAGGTTATGTAGTTGATGGTTACTAGTGATACATTCCCAAATTGGTAATGTGGCATACGAAGTGCTGTTGAGCATTTGATGATCAAAGCACAACTTTTGTATAAAGCGTGGCTTTGTGGACGAGACTTCGTCGGACCTCACACCCCGGAAATGGTCAAAACAGGAAGGATGCAGCAAGGTTATTAGGGGGTAGCACCCCTTTAGTGTATGTCATTCCTTCTGGATAGAGATGGTATCATGTTATGGAGCCCAGATATTTAACCTATGTTATTGCTGCAAATTTATTACTTTGTGGTTGTTGGAATCGAGGATCCTCGGATATAGATAGGTTACGATCGGGGAATGACATATTCGTGTCAGTAGTTACCCAATTTGAAGGGTAACCCGGCCTTGTGTTGGCAGAGATCCGGTTAGGTTCTCGGGTCGTCTTTCCAGAGGCGTACCCATGTGGCAATGGGAAGTTCTTGGCCTGACCATTTGTTGGAAATCCAAAGAAACAATACGATCTTGTACGGCTTTAGTTGTAGAACCTATCATTCACTTATGGTGGTCACCACTGTTTGGATGGTAGTTATAGTAGGCATAAGTGCGGAATGCCTATGCTGGCTAAGATTTATATCCTTACTTTCGAAATGTTTTCTATACTATGCACTATTAATAATATCAAATGTTTCTTTTTAATGCATATCAAGCATCTTTGACTATCATAAGGAGAAATCTCCTCCGATTCTGCGTTTGCATTGTGTGTGTGTGTGCGGGAGGCCTTATGGTAGTCTCATTTTCTAAAAAAAAGCATTGCGAGTCTATTTTAAAATTATTCTATTCTTTGTTTTAAAGATAAACTGTTTTAGTTCTCACACCAGTCCCATGACTGACCTGGAGTTTATTGTTTTCCTTCCTAAACTCTAGGTGCCCACCAATTTCCACATGGGCAGTCTAGAGTTAGGTTATCAGGATATTCTGGAATTCAAGAGTTGCTGGAGGCAAGCTGGATGGCATGGCCTATTACTAGTATATAGTATTTCTTTTCCGCTGTTTGTTGTTGTAAACTCTGCTGATGTAATGTAATGTAATGTGATGTAATGTAATAACTGATATAGTTCTTTGTTTAAAGATTATTCATTTATCTATTATATGTTGTTCCGCTGCGATTATGAGATTCTGATATTGTTCTGTTGTTTCTTTCTGTTCCGTTCTATCTTTTTGTATCTTCTTCTATCTTTTTCTTCTTCTTTAACCACAATGGTACGGTGTTCCGGCATTCGATTGCTCGGCAGTTGATACAATGGACGTATTAATGTCGGTTTTCGAGTGTCGAAAAGTCGTGACGTTACACTGTTCAATACTAAATTACTAAAGGATAGAAAGTGGATGATTATGTACTAATGATGAAAGACTGTATTGATAACTTTTGCAATTAGACGTACATATAAGTAATGAATTACAAGTTAATTTAATCCTTGGTTCTCTGACACCTCGGTATGAACCATTCACTCTAAATTACAATAGACCAAGTGAATGTAAACCTCATGGAGCTTCTAAATATATTGAGGTTGGTCGATTCTACATCTAAGGATCAAGAGGTTGTGCTTGCTATAAAGGGTGCACATCATTTTCGAAAGGTTCGAAGAAGAGGAAAGGAGATGGTAAGAAGAACAAAAAAAGAAAGAAGACAGATGATAAGGGTGAATGTCACCACTATTACAAGAAAGTTCAGTGGAAAAAAATTTGTCTTGATCACTTAAAGGTATTTAGAGAAAGAAAATGAAATGGATATATAGCTCCATCAGGTACATTTATAATTCAAATTATTTTGTAATCAATAAAATGTCTTCGGGCTTAGATACTGGATCTGAAACTCGTATATGTAATATATTACAGGGATTTAGGAACTAGCATCGCATGGAAAAAGGAGAGATAAGGCTCCAAGTTTTTGATGTATCTATCATAGATGCAACTGCAGTAGGAGATTATCATATATGTTTGTCGAGTGGAGCAGTATTGATATTAAATAATTTCTATTTTGTAATAGATTTTATCTATGAAATTATTTATATTTCTAGATTGTCTAAGACTAGATATATATTTCATTGTGCAAATAAAGTTATGAATATTTGTTTGAATGGAAATAAATTCTACGATGATGTTCTTAAAACTGGCATTTATGGGATCAATATAAATTATGTGTGTTCTCGGAATAATTCTTCTAATAATATAAATGATGGTTATCTTTGGCAATATAGGCTAGGTCATATAGGTTAGAAATGAATACACAAACTAAAATCGAAGGTTTTCTCCCACCACTTGATTCTGAATCTTTTGGCAGCTTTGAGTCATGTCTCAAAGATAAAAGGATCAAATGCCCCTTCAGTTAGAGCAATGAAAATGTTGACAAACTCTTAGGGTTAGTACATAGTGATGTATGAATCCCAATACATGTAATCACCAAAGATAATAGTTCTTACTTTATTACCTTCATTGATGATTTCTCGAGACTAGAATATGTGTATCTTATGAAGAATAAATCTAATGTCTGTGAGAAATTAGTTGAATATAAAAATGCAGTGAAAAAAAACAGGCCGTATAATTAAGATTCTTCGATTGATCGAGGAGGTGAGTGCGTTGGACATGAATTCCAATGGTTCTTAAAAGATAACGGGGTTATCTCTCAAATTACCCCACCATATACTCCACAACACAAATGTGTGTCAGAGAAGAAACCGAACGCCATTAAATATGGTTCGTTCTATGATGAGTAAAACTGAGTTTCCTTTATCTTATTGGGGATATGTGCTAGAAACTACAACGCGTATGTTTATCTTGATCACCACTAAAATTTGTGCCTAAAATACCATATGAGATGCAGTATGGTAAGAAACCCCAACTCAAGTGTTTAAAGGTGTGGGGTTGTCCGACATACATTAAGAACATTGGTCCGAATAAATTAGGAGCAAGATCGAAACTATATGTAAATTTATAAGATATCCCAAAAACTTAATTGGATATATTTTCTAAAATACCGTGGAATAAAGGTTATTGTTTCTTGACACGCTATATTTTTTAGAAAACGAATTTTGTTAAAGGAAATTTACACCGAAGTTTTAGACTTGGATGAGATCCAAGAAATTAACAATAAAATCGAACCAGTGGGAGAACAAAGTTCACACGTATACAAAAACATGCAACCTATTAGAAGGTCTGGTAGGGAACCTCTTACACTATAAAGATACTATGGTTTTCTCATGCATCGTAAGAACGAGGACCGTTTCTTAGATGACGAAACTCCTTTATCTTTCTAACAAGCACTGCAGAGTAAACACTCTGCACTCTGGCTTGGAGCAATGAAATTTGAGATGGATTATATGTACAAAAGCAAAGTATGGTCTTTATTGGACGTTCCTAAAGGGATAAAACCCATCAGCAACAATTAGGTTTTTAAGAAAAAACTAGGTGCAAATAGAGAAGTAGAGACTTATAAGGCAAGTCCAGGTGTGAAAGGTGTTGATTATAACGAGACCTTTTTGCATGTAACCATGCTTAAGTCCAACTTGGATTGTGCAAGTCATTAATGCATTCTACGGCTATGAAATATGGAAGATGGATGTAAAGATGGCATTTCTAAATGGTGACTTAGATACCGTCTATATGTCACATCCCAAAGGTTTTGTGGTCCATAGGAGTGAAGGCAAGGCTTGCAAGTTGTTAAATAGGTTTTGTGGTCAATGTCAGTGAGGGCAAGGCTTGCAAGTTGTTAAAATCTATTTACGGAGTTAAACAAGCTTTTAGAAGTTGAAATAAGAGTTTTGATAAGGTAATCAAATAGTTTGGTTTTTATTGGAACACAGAAGAAGCATGTGCATATAGAAAGGATCAAGGCAACACTATCGTATTCTTAGTGCTATATGTCGACGATCTTCTTTTGATTGGTAATGACATTTCTTTGTTGTAATTAGTGAAAGCTTGGTTTTCTAAGAATTTCTCTATGAAGGATTCACAAGAAGTAGCCTAAATGCCGGGTATAAAGGTATATAGAGATAGATCTAAGAGGCTGTTGGGATTGTCCTAATCTCTGTATATAGATATCATACTTAAGAGGTTCGGCTTGGAGAATTCCAAACATGGAAACATTCCTATGCAGTTTAGAATTGTCCACTCTAAGAAGGACGCTCCTCATACTGATGAGGAGAAAGAGCATATAAAGAGGATCCTCTATGCTTCAATCATATGAGCCATAATATACACTATGATATTTACTAGACCAGATGTGGCATACATATTAGGATGCATAAGTGGGTGTCGATCTAATCCACGAGAAAAATATTGAATAACCGTAAAATGCATATTGATGTAATTAAGAAATACTTGGAACTTATTCCTCATTTACGGAAATGCAAACTACCTTATGAAGGTTATATATATTAGAGCTTTTAGAGTGATATTAATGATAGTAAATCGGTTTCTAATTATGTCTTCACACTTAAATACGGAGGCGTTAGTTGGAAATTTTCAAACAAGAAATTATGGTTGATTCGATGATGGAGGCCGAGTACATGGCCCTCAATGAAGCAGCTAAAAAAGCAATTTGAATGCATAAGTAAGCTTAGAGTGATTGCGGATACTGAGAATCCAATGGTATTATTCCATTATAATAATGGAGTCATACAAATCGAAAATGAACCTAAAGCACACAAGAAGTCATGACATATCCTTTTGAATTTCCACCCTATTAGAGAATTCATTGAGAAGAAAGAGATCGTGATATAAAGGGTGAATACCGTGGACAACATAGCACATCCATTCACTAAAGGGTAGCTCGTTTGTCGTTCGAGAAGCTGATTGAAAAGATGTGATTGAGATTCCATAATTGGCCCCAAGTGCAACTGGGAGATTGATAGAGTTAGGAGTATGCCCTAATGATAATTCTGTAATTTATTATAACTTAAATAACTTTGTAATCAACGCTTGTTGGTAATAAATGTGTTTTTTTTCTGTTATATATTTATTATAATGTGTTATAAATAATCAAATATTTAATCAAAATATATTTAACAGAAAATCCATAAATGGTGTTTTTGTGATAGTAATTACAAATATTTGTAATTATGAGTATTGTATCACAATATAATAAATACATCATTTTAAATATTCACGGTCAAGATGCATTTAGACTGGAAATTGATACATCCATTAAGATTAGAGTATGTAATGCTCTTCAAATGTTGGACGGTGTATTACTCATGACCGTTGAGGATACCAATGGGTTACATACTAATAGCTGGACAGTTAAAGCACTTAACGGTTCCCTAGTGGTGAAGGTGCAAAACTTATAGCAGGGATATAGCAGAAAATTGTGGTGGTGTAAAACACTTCATTAACTATAAAATCAAATATTTAAAGTTAATTTTTTTCCGTTCCCGCATCATTTGTGTAGGAAAAGGAAATATTGTTTATTTTTATACAACAAGACCGAAGAATATGATTTATGAAGTCTAGATTTGGTGACTACAATAGATTTCTTATTTATATTGAGTACTTATGCCTTAAAATTAGCTCTTTATCCTAACTTGTTGATTTGGTTTAAAAGAGAACTAGTTAAATCAACCTTTTTATGTTAATGGTGCTTAAGCGGATGCTAAAAATCATTGATTTAGTAGGAGTAGTTGAAATAACGAGGCTTAAAGAAGATCTGCTATTTAACAAAGCTATATTGAAAAAAGCGTAGCGGTCGAAAAGAGCTATGCGTTGTAGTGGGGATTTCATAGGACTTTTGAGGGGCTTTGACTATACAGACTGATAGTTATTAGATAGGAGAATTTCACTAGAAGGACAAACTTTGTAGTCCAATTAGTTTCTAGGACACACATCCACAGAAATTAATTTCAATGCCAAAGTCATTAGAATAATTACTTTTAAGGACAAAGTCAGCAGTCCAATTACTTTCAAGGACATAATTTCATAGGTTTTTAGGCCTTAGAAACTAATTATTTTGCATTTTGTCCTTAAAAGTAATTAATTCAATTGTGTGTCCTAGAAATTAATTGCACTTGCTAAAGAGGCCCTTATGACTAATTTCCACTATTAGATAACTATAGAATGATTCGCTTGATAGTTTTCTATTGGTTAATATAACTAAGGTCAAATAGAAAATATCGATGTGACTGACTTACATAGTTCTTTGAACTTGAGAATAATGTCAATCTTCAATATGAAAGATCTGCTTTATTCATAGTCAAATCATGGCATGATGTCCATTGAATGTTTATATTTAGGTCGAGTAGAAGATTGGAAGTAAAATACTATTCAAGTGAGGATTCGTCTTCTCAGTTATATGAGGTTAGTCATCTGAAGTCAACTCAAAGTCAAAATCTCTGGCCAGAGTAATTCGATCAATAATAACTATTACTATTGAACCAAGGACTTTATATTTGGACTATAGAGTTGAATATTGACAATACTAAAATTTTGACCACTACCAAATTTCATAAGTCCAAAATGATATAGTTTTGATGAAGATAATGAATGTAATTAATCGTCACTACTGGGTAACGCTTTACAAAGTAAAATTAGATTTTATTGAAACCAAATGCGATAAATTTAGCCAAAATATTAGACAACCTGCTAAGTGGCATGTGAACGTTAATATTTTAATAGTTCGATATTAATCATTGGCTAAATTTTCACCTAAAGATTCACATAGCCGAAATGTTGTATACCTCTTTGACCTCATGATTTTATTAATTTATAATGATTACAAATTAATTAAATTAATTAACATTAACGAAATATTAATTATAAATTTTTTACATTATGTGTTGGACAATGTTAATAAATATGTTTATAATAGTTATAATATATTAACCGATATGCGATATCGGTATGCTTTTAAACTGGACATGTGATAAATCTTGTTCAAACTTGAAGTGGGTTTGAAGGCATGTAGGGCATAGGAATTTTTTCCATGACGTGATCATGGAATGGGTGGCCAAAACATGCCAATGTGGATAGGTTTTTGATATTTTAGAAGGTAGAGAATGAGTAAGAAAAAAAAAGGGATCTTGATCCTACTTTATCTCTCTAGCCTTTATAAGAGCATCATAACCCTTATTATAAATTTACTTTTTGGAGTCTCCACCCTCACTCTTGTTGGTCGAAAATAAACCCCTTTTCCTCTAATATTTTCAAGCTCAAATCAAATTTTCAAAGCTATTCGACAGCCGATAGCCAACAATTCGAAGGTAGCACCTTCAAGATTGGAATAGGATTCAAAGGAGCGTGTATCTACGTTTCAACATGTATTCAATAGGTCTTAGCGAAGGTATGTTTCATATTTACAAATATAAATTAATGATATATTAATTTCATATCATGTGATATTTAGGTCGATAGGTGACGAATCTAGTATATCAATATATCGTCACATTTATTATGGTTGTATATTTATGTGCTTATGTAAAAATATATATACACAAGATAATAAAACTCATAGCATAAAAGATATTTTTTTTAATTTAAAGTTAACATAATATTATTTAAATCATATAAGTTTAACGTATAAATATTAAATATTACATCACATAAATTATGTTTTAAAATTTTATATAAGTAGTTTTATACTTGCTCTCGATATAAAACTATATATATATATATTATTTGAATATTATTTAATATTTAAATAAAATTAGTTTCATAAATACAACATACAAAATATATTTTAAATTTTATAAAATTAATTTTATACCTAATAAACATTCATCAAGAAAATTTATTTTTTTATAATTTAAATATATATATTATGGAAATTAATAATTAAGTATAAAATTGATTTTAAATTATAATATATATATGGATATGCTTGTATTTAAAAACATTGTTCAAAATTTTTATAAAATATTAATATACAAATTTTACGCTTGAAAATATTTTTATGTTAATTTTATGAATTTTGAATGAAATTTTATTTAATTAAATATTAAAAAAAAAAAAATTTTACTATGAGCATTATTGGATGTGTATATAATATATACATTTCATTTATGTATTAACATATATGTATGTATATATATGTATGTATTACCAATTATTTATAACTATATATACATATTATATGTATATTTATAAGTAATAAAAAATTAAATTATTATTTCGCATTTTATAATAAAATAAATACATATTTTTTATATTTTTTTGCAATTATTTACATTAATATATAGTTATACATATATTAAAACTTCCTTATATATACATATATATTATTCAAAATTAAATACAGACACACACACACACACACACACACACACACATATATATATATTTGTGATACTTCGTATGTATGATTTAATGCACATAAGCAAACATTTCGACAACATATCTGCATACTAGAAGGGCTAACATGTCCGTTGTCGGGTGAGTCCCATCACATATATATTGGCATATCAAATCTTACACGGATTGGTATGTTACACATGCACACACACGTATGTATGTATATGATACACGTGTATATATAATACAATATTTATTACATATTCATCAACTGGTTGAACAAAAATGGCGATGTTTCCCCAATCTTGACCTTCCCCTTTGACCTCGTTCTCTCTCCTTCCCTACCTTCCATCGTCTCCTCGTTAGCCGCCTTCTTCCCCCCTCCCCCATGTCGAACTCCACTAATCTCCCTTTCACCTTTCGTTTGGAACCCCTCCCTAACGAGATTAGATCATTACTTCAGTGTGTCTCCATCTCATGTCATCGCCTCTCCACTCCGCCTTCCTTAACTGTCTCTGACTGCAACTTCCTTCCGATGCCGATGAAGCTTCCTCCTACCCACTCCTCTCTGTTCTTGCATGTTGCCTCTGAATTGCATGTTACAATAGTGAATCCTTTCGCTTCGCTTGAAGAAAATTTACTATATATTGACTAAAACTGCACTCCTTTATTGGGTTTGGCTATCTCCGATGGTTTCATAAGTATGGTCTCTCCTATCTTTCCTTTATTTTCTTCTTGTGCCATGAGAAGCCAGTGGCAATCAACCATGGTTCATGATATTTGTGGAATACTGAAGGATAAGGTGGTGTCTTAGGGTATAACTCTTGAGGACGAGCATGTCTTGGCAACAAATAGAGTTAGCACTCAAGGTGTTTGTAGTATTGTTGAAGAGGATGCTGAAATGGCAGTTTTCTCTTCTAGTAACTGAATGTTGCTCCTAGTAATCTTAAAAGTAAGCGGTTTTCTTGTTCAAAGCCTTGCTGAATAATGCGGGTAAATTTGTTCCTCGCAAATTTGAAATTGTGGAGATAGATCGTGTTATGGTTCCTTTGGTCGAAGTGTTGGACGTTGAGCTCGGTTTTGGTCAGATCATTTAGTTGGCTTTTTCCTTGATTAAAATCCCTCATATCAGGATATTTATGACCATGTCGTCAATTTTGGAATTTGAGAGGCCATCTGCAGGTCCACTTTGCTAAATCTATTTTCTTCTTCAAGTTTTCTAGAAAAGATGAAAGGCTGTGTATTCATGAGGCAGACCCTTCTATTATTGGAGTTTAGCCATTCATTATTACTCCATGGAGTCCTTTGGTAGACAGAGCAAAGGAGAAAATTCTTTCAATTCCAGTCTATGCTCACTTTAGTCGCATTCCATTTGTGTTGCAACCTTTGGTAGGGACCAACTGACTAGCCAGTGTAGTTGGGAAACTCAAGTGTTTTAACGCTAATAGTGTAGCTCGAAAAAATTAATTCATGCTATGGATTTAATAGAAATTTCCCTTGTTAAGCCTTTGCCTTCTCAGTTATCTGTTTATTTGGCCGAAGGGCATGTAGCGGTTGTTGACATCCATTATAATTAGAAACCGACATTTGCACGTCATGTCACTCTTTCAGTCAATAGAAGGAAACTTGTAACATTCACCTAATATCTCCCATGTACTACTTTTTAAAAAGATCCCCGTTCCTCATCCGGTTTTGAAGTGGGTTCCTAAGCCTCTGCCAATTGTTATTCCTTCCAAGATTGAGAATGAGTGGACTATTGTTTCTCCCGCTGCTGTTGTTGATGATTTATCTTAGGATTTGGTGGATGTGGCTCTTCCTTCTTCTGATGAATTTTTTAGAATACGTTTGAGTAGCATTGTGTTCATGAACCTTCTACTATGAGGTATGATCCAGAGGGTGGCTGCTTTTTTAAGTATGTGGGTGGAGATGAAGAAGATAGGTGATTATTTTATCATGCCGAGGAAGAAGGATTAATTCTTGCCGTTTGGGCCATATTGGTGATATGAATCACACTATGCTTTCAGATGATACTTGGGTTAGGAAACGTCTTTACTGTTCTGACTCAGTGGACTTCATTTCTAACTTAGCGTTACTTTTTTCTAGTTATTATCACGTCATAGGTCAAGATGAATCAGATGATGGGAGTAATGGGAGTGGATCTTCCCCTTTTGAGGGAGACTAGGATTTTTGTCTTTAGTAGGTTGGCTTTTTTGCCGACCTCTTATGCCTAAATTCGAAGAGCTAGTTTGGCATTTGTGCCAAATACCTATTTCTTATTCTTTTATATACGTGGGCGGCCCACTATAAGCCAGCTAGCTTTGCTAAAATAATAATAATAATTATTATTACATAATATAAAACTATATTATAAATTTAAATAAAATAATGATTTTATTTAAAAGAAATTGAGAAATGTTTTAATTGAATTAGATTTCATAGGCCCAATAATGGTAAAAAAATTGAAATTCACTTATTTCTTCCACTGGCCCAGTTCCATCAATGCAAACATACTCTTATTTAATTTGTTGAGAAAATATTATAATTTAACTCAATTATATACAAATTTATTTAGTTTATTGCGTGATTTAAAAAATATATAATTTAACTCGAATAAATTCTTGTATAATTTATTAAAACAAAATTTATAATCTAACCTAATTATATATATATATATACACACATATATTATTTATTGAATGATATAACTTACACAAACATACTCTTGTTTAATTTATTGAAACAAAATTTATAATTTAACTCGGTTATATACATTTTTTTAATTTATTGAGTGGTTTGACTTATATATTTGTTTTAATTTATTTTGTGATTTAAAAAATCCACATCTCTTGTATAATTTATTGAAATAGAATTTATAACTTAACCTACTTTAATTAATTATGTGACTTAAATTATATATTTTAACGCAAGCTCATGTATAACATGGTATATAAAATAACTCAAACTTAATTATACTAAGCATTCGAACAAAATACATATATACATAGGTATGTATGTATGCACGTACGTACGTACGTATAAATGTATGTATGTATATACATGTGGTTCTTCGAAATTAAAACCTATGTATAAATACATATAGTATACTATATACATATACATATATATACGGTTTTGTGTACGTATATATTATTATGTAGATACATGTATATATACCGCAAACTCAGTGGAAGCATCATCTACCAAACTATTGGTACTAGACCCATCCGATAACTCAATCTTGTTAGTCCTGCAATAGCGTATACAATCTTATATGTCTATTTTAGTTTATTTAAAATGATAAATAAATTTAATAAATAAATGCGTATTGTTCGAAATTATATCTCACTTGCTCCTTAAGCTCCAATTCCTTAGATTCTCAAACACTTACATAGGTTGAACGTCATTACAGCGTGGTAATACTGATAAAATGAGGCATCGGATGACTTGCATGGTAGTGCTATAATAAGTGGTAGTGGTAGTTAGGATGGTATTGGTGGTGGTACTATTACCACAAGTGGCTATAACCACCATCATTGATAGTCAACAATTCCAATATTAACTGCGTTATCCTAACCAACCACCAGCAGTTATAACAACCTCACTACGCAAATCCTGACACCTCTATTAATACTACCATGTTGTCACATCATGCAGTCGAGGCGGTGACTAGAGAAATGCATGGTATCTATTATAACTAGTGATGGGGAATGAGGAAGTGCTGGTGGCAATACCGCTACCAATAATGGCGAAAACTACCGTCACTGATCCTCGATGACTTCAATGTTAACAACATCCCACTAGCACATCCCCAATCCATCATCACCATTTATAACAGCACTGCTACGCATGTCCAATTACCATCGCTATGTCTTTAGACCATCTTTGTTTTTCACAAGCAAATACAATGATAGTTTTTTTAATGATGGACGTCGCTTCCTTTTTTGTAGATTCTGTCAATCTTTCGATCATATCCATATAATCATCAAACGGATATGATCAAAACATTTGTAGAATATGCAAAATAGAAACGACATACATCATCATAAAAAACTATCATTGTATCAAATGATGAAGAACCGTCTAAATATTCAAGTGTAACATCTTCAGTTGCAATGGAATCATTCCTACTTGTAAACAAAATTTACATTACCTTTCACACGATAGTATTATTATTTCAAAGTGCATAATCTAAGTATATATTTAAATATCTAAAACTTCGAGTGTAACACCTTTAAAGCTAAATCATGTATAATCTAAGTAAATATTAATTTATTTTCTCAAATTAAATACATTCATTATGAAAACAAAGTGCATGCATCACTACTACTGGTAAGACACTAAACTCAGAATATACATGTTGATATATATATTAATTAATTTAGAGATAAACATCATAACTGAAAAATTAATCAAATAATAAAACACAACAAATCTCATATTCACGTTAATATACTTATAGGATATAATTAAACATGCATATTTTTAACATGGGCGAGGCACACATCATATATAATTATATTTTTATAAATCAAATAAGTATCCAAAAGCACTCATAGTCATTCAGGCATACATTTCATCTAAATCATACTTGGCAATACTATCATATGCTTAGCATATTTACCACATTAACCATGACCAAGCACTATACAATTCATTTACTGCCAAGTCAAATAATCTTTCAATTATATAGCATCACATGAGTATACTTGCATAGCATGGGTCAAATACGCACATTCAATTACTTGCATTAAAATCAAACAAGCTTTTGATTCGCATATTTACATTTACATACTAAATGAATTAAAATTCGTTTATGAAACACTTCACAAACTTACATTTATATACTATATGAATCAAATTCATTTATAAAACACTTTTTGATCAATTCTTGTTCAATTCAATATCATATTTCAATAATTCCACAAAATCCCTTCATAGAAAAGGTTTCATACTTTATATATATATATATATATATATATATATATATATATATATATATAACAAGTTAGAACCCGTTTCAAAATCATTCAATAATGATTTAAATTATATGAAAAGGGTTTTAATTTCATTTATAAAGCGTAATTCCTTAATATTCTTAAGTTCTGGTTTGAAGGTCTCAACCCAATTCATTTCAATCCTGCCTACAAATTTCCACTTAAAACACTTTTCATTTTCCTTTTCTCATTATTTTAAATATAACTTTGAAATAATATTCATTTCATTTCAAAATAAATTCAAAGTTTAAATTCCCATACTTTAAGAACTTCAAACTATTTGCATATTCATTTCCATATCCATTGCATCAAATTGTTATGAAGTAGTTTCATATGCACATACTATATTATGAAGCCGACTTAATCAAAATAAACATCTTCTCACATTGTGCAATACTTAACATCATTTTCAATCCAATTCAAAATCAAATCAGCAATTTTTTATCACTACCGCTTTATAAATAATCAAATTATCACACACACACACACACACATATATATATATGTATATGTACACACACAGATATATATATATATATATATATATATATATATATATGCAAATTAAAACTATACACCCAAATCAACAAGTTTAGAGCCTTGTAGATGTGGCAATTTGGAGGAGGCATTAGGCTTGGAGGCTTGGGAGGTAGTGTTAAGGTGTTTTGCTTTGAGGTGGCAGCTTGGGAAGTGGTTTGGGTTGTGGTGGGTTTTTCTTATGGAGGTGTAGTGTTGTGCTTGGAGGCACTGGGCTTGGGAAAGGAGATGGTGTTGTGCTTGGGAAGGGATTTCACTTGCAGCGGCATGGAGGAAGGAGGAGGGTTTTCTTTTTTCTTTTGAAAAGTGGATGAAGTAGAGAATGTCAGCTGGATAAGTATGGCCATGAGTAACGCTATTCTAATGCCTCTTCAACGCGTTTGTATAGGCATCGATAGGGCAACAGTAAATTTACATAGGTGGACACGTTTCAAGGCGTTACCGATGCCTTTTTCGGTGTCAAAATGGCATCAGTGTTATCAGGAAGGAAGAAAATGCATTTTCTAGTAGTGGGGGGAGAGTGGTGTGTCTCTGTGTGTTTATATGTATACACTTGTAAATAGATTAGAATAATTTAACAAAACACTGTATGTATTATGAATTAATTGAAAATTATTTCAATCTTATTATTACATGCATGTGTGCGCGTGTATATATATGTGTTCTATAATTTAATACAAAGTGAAATTTTACATTAGTTAGCTTAATACAGATTCGAATTTAAATATATTCTACAAATCAATGTCAAATTTTTAATCTACAAATTTTCTTTTGTAAATTTAGTTCAATCGATCTATGTTAGATATTGCCAACTCAACCTTTATGTTATTAAGATATGTTTTGTAGAAACATTGTATGTATGTATGTATCTTCACTAAAAATGTATTAAAGCTTTGTATATATACATATATACACATGGCAGATATAAGTCTCAATTTATACATATGTAAATATTGACTTTGTCATTGTTTGACATTTCATCATGCCATACCCTATATGTGTTATTAACCATTATGAGTATACATATTAGATTTGTAGTCAATATATAATTCATTATTGGTTGGCCATGCATGGAAGGATATGGTCTAATTGTTGGATCTAAAATTAAAGAAATGTTTTAAAAATAAGAAACGAAAAGGTTTTCTTCTATAAATGAAATAAAACCCCATTTCATTTGATTCGATTTCTTCTTTCATTATGGTTAGCCACATTCTTTTGTACCTCATTTGATTTATATTCACATTAAATATATTTGATTAGCTGGATTAACTACATAAAAAAAACATTTACAATAAAATAACATTGCATTAAAAGTATTAGATTGGATCTAGTTTTTAATATTAGATTTGAAAAGCCCGCCAAGATATAATTAGGGAAAAAGATTGAAATTTACTCATTTTACTTGCTATAAAAAATACTAAATTCTTTCATTTGTCACAACGGATAACTACAGTATACATTTATCCGACTATTCCGCATCATTTGAATGTTGAAGTTTGGTCCGATTCCAAATTAGTATGTAGAAACTACTGCAGTTTGAGTGAAAAAATAGTGACTTCTGCCTAATCAGAGTGTAGATATGGGAGGTACAAATACATGCATGATGGAAAATTATAGTGGGCATTTTATGGATTTCAAACCACATGATGGAGGTAAATAGATTGAATTTTCTTTATTAATAGTAGAGATAGAGATTCAGTTATAGCTTGGTATTTGCTACGGTACAATTATTATTCACCAAGGAGAACTGCAACTTACATTCGAAATATAAAGTATCCGAGTGTACCATAACGTAAATATATAAACGCGAGTTTGTTTGTTAGAGTTTCTGTAACATGTCCGATTTCTCGGTGCCCGAAAGTCGACATCGATACGTCCACTGTATCAAATGCGGCACAGTCGAATGCCCAAAAACGGAACCGTTAGGGTTAAAGAAGAAGAAGATAGAAGAAGAAACAGAAACAATAACAGAATCTCACATATCGCAGCGAAACAAATATAATAGATAGATAAATATCTTTAAATAGAATTACTATATCAGTTATTACATTACATCACATTACATTATTAGAGTTTACAACAACAAATAGCAGAAAGAAATATTACATATATAAGTGATAGGCCTCGCCATCCATCTCTAACTCCTGATTCCCATAGAAACTTCTTGACTTTGCTCCCGAATAATGGTAACCTGACTCTAGGCTGCCCGTGTGGAAAATTATGGCTACCCAGAGTTTAGAAAGGGAACAATAAACTCCAGGTCAGTCATGTGACTGGTGTGAGATCTTAAAAATAGTTTCTTTCACAAAGAAAATAAAAGAAATTCGCTATGCTTTTGGAAAATGAAACTACCATAAGTCCTCCCGCCACACAGACAATGCAAACGCGGAATTGGAGGAGATTTCTCCTTATGATAGTCAAACATGCTTAATACGCAAAACTTTTTTTTATCATTAGTGCATAGTGCAGAAAACATTTCGAAAGTATAATATTAATCTTAGCCAGCATACAACCATTATTGTATGCCAACTATAGCTACCATGTTCAATAGCAGGTTACCGCCACATTCCATGGCAGGTTATACAACTAAAACCGTACAAGGCGCGTATTGTTTCTTTGGATTTTCAACAAATGGTCAGGCTAAGAAACTTCCTACTGCCACATGGGTACGCCTCTAGAGGGACGTCCCGAGAACCTACCCGGATCTCTTCCAACACAAGGCCGGGTTACCATTGTAACTAGGTAACTACTACTCGAGTATGCCATCCCTCGGTCCTTTGGGACCTTTATTCGAGGATCCTCTACACCAACAACCACAAAGAAAAGTATTTGCAGTAACCACAAAGGTTATATATCAGGGCTCCATACCTGACACCATCCTTTTCCAGAAGGAAATGACATACCCTAAAGGGCGCGACCCTCATAACCTTGCCGCATCTTTCCTGTTTTGACCATTTCTGGGGTGTGAGGTCCGACGAAGTCTCGTCCACAAAGTCATGCTTTGATCAACAAATGATCAGCAACACTTCGTATGTCACATTACCAGTTTGGGAATATATCACTAGTAACCATCAACTACATAACCTCCGAGCTCGTATGTCTCAGAGAAGGGTGCTAAGCTAAGAGAATAAATTCTCCGCCACCAACAGAAATGTGTTTGATAGAAACCAGCTTTACATCTCAAAGTGTAATGTCAGACACACATCCATACAAGTCCGTTCCAGGATCGAACGGAGCCGAAGGCACTTTAAAGAAGCCCTTGCAAATCCGGATATTCACAAATCACGTCCGGAATCCCCATCACAAAAGTGATAAAATCTCTATACCGGAGCAACCCGGTGTAGAGATATTCGACAGGTAATCCTTTCGCTTTCGAAAATACCCGGTCTTCAACACCGTCTTCAAATGTAATCCCATTTCGTCGTATCGTTATTCGGAATGGGTTTTATGACACAAGGTCCTCTCCCGGCTAATCCGAATAACGAGCGCTTATTTTTAAAAATGAGTGTAACATTAAGATTTCAACAAATTACAATAATTTCACTTTGATCTTTTAAATAAAAGATCCAGCACAATCACAAAGGTTCGATGTGGGTTTCGAATATCCACTTGGAATCTGACCCCCAGTCGCATCGAAATTCAAATGTCGTTTAAAGGCAAATATTGATAGTCAGTTATTTAACTATTAATCAACATTCACAACAATTGCCAGATTTAAAAAAATCCCAATTATTTATTTTCAAAATACCTTCGCAAGATATATTTCACACTTCAACCATTTAAAAACAAATTTCAAATTACTTTCCACATTTCAATCCTTTGAAAACAAATTTCAAATCATTTTCCTTACGCGGAATGCATTTCCAATATTTATTTATTTCCATTGAAAATCTGCCGAGTTCAAATACTTCAAAATAATTTAATTTACTTACCCAAACATATATACTTAGATAAATTTAAAATAAAAACTATTTTAAAACCGTTTATCTAAAAACAGTAGTTGTGAAGATATTATGTTAAAATTTCATATAAAAATTCAAGTCCAAACTAATTTTAAAATAAAATCAGTAGATAGGATATAACTATTTAAATATCCATTTTCTAAAAACAAATATCAATAAAAACTTTAAATAATCACTTCTATAATAAATTAAAATATATCTTTACTTTAAAGATTTTCAAAATAACTTAAGTAAATATTTTCTCCAAAATAAACTATCCTTAAAACCATCTTCACAACTTCAATTTTATATTTATAAACTATACTGAAAACATAGTCGGCTTCCCAGGGAAAGCACACCTCATATTCTGAAATGGTTCATTCGAATCAATTTATAAATCTTTCTTGATTTATTTTAAATTTACGTTTCGAATCCGTAAATTCCTTTCACACTTAAAAATAAACAATATTTATTTTTAAAACAAATTCCCCTTTCTTCTATAAGATTCCATTATGAATTTAAACTTCTAAATATCCCTTGATATATGATTTTCAAATCGATTTCCAAAATTGATTTCTAAATCTATTTCAACACCAAATTTATTATCTGTTGAAACAAATTCCTTCTTTAAAATTTATACAATTTTCTAAAATTAATTTACTATAAATTTTCTACTAAATTTCAGAAATCAAATTTTATTTATTTCTAGTATCCTACGATACCAAAAATATATTCGGCTAAATTATAGCCTACAATAATTTCAATTACAATATAATCACACAGAGATTATCAACACACCACATATGAAACAAATTCAATATTTGAGGAATCCAGTTGGATCCCTCCAACCTATTTCCCTGCATCCACAGACGTTGGCACAACAATTAAATACCAATTCCACTTCGAGGTGGAATATCGCGGTATATGGGATTTATAAAATATCATCCGCTATTATGCGGCGCATAGGGTCTCATTCGCTATATAATGCGGGAAATCAACAACTCCAAATACATATATAATACCAATTCCACTTCGAGGTGGAATATCACGGTATATGGGTTTAATATAATATCATCCGCTATTATGAGGCGCATTTGGTCTAAACTAGTATACTGATAATGATTAATCACCCAAACACACAATCAACCATTTAAATTTAACTATCACAATTCAACAATCAATCAATAACTAATTTTTTTAATTATTATAACTTGAGTGAGACGATCTCACCTTTGCTCCTTTATTTCGCAATTCATTTCCAATTTGGCTTGTTTCTCGATTTTAGACCTTGTATCAAATAATTATATAATTTTATTAATATTCGAACAAATAGAAAATTTAATTTCCATTTTAAATAAATTTAATTGATAATTAAATTAACTAGTGATTTAGTTCTAAACTTGATGATTTTATTTTAACTAATTCCCTTTTTAAAAAAAATCTTTAATAACTAAAATGGATTAAATATTGTTAATTTTACAAATAAATTTCCATAACCTATTAATTTAAAATAAACTAACAAATTTAATATATATATAATTATATCAATAGTATACTTCTTTATTGTAAATCAAGAATTCATCTATTATTTATATTTATATACCCATTTATTATATTTATTTTTTATATTAAAATCTTCCCAATATATGAACACAGAAAAATTTCCTGTTTGTATATATATTTAAATTAAATTAAATTAAATTAAAACAAAAGAACAGATACCTCACTGGCTCTCGAACCCAGGCCCGTGGCCACCTCGCGTTACTGCCGGAATTGCCACCAAGAACTCCTCAGGAGTCTTCCTCAACGATCGCGTCTGCCTACTACGCCATCAAAATCGAAGTCGCCCCGTTACAGCCGCCATTCCACCTGACATTGATCGAAACTCCACTCGCTACCCAAAATTCGCGACTTCACCGTCGCCGTTCTCGAAACCCTACCCACGAAGACCACCTTTTCGTTCGTCACCGCCGCCAATACATATCGCAGCAGTCGTCGCACATGCCATAACCCCGCGAACACTCCGAGACGCCCCACGGCCCACGAGGTCGAATTCAGATCAATTGCGATTCGCGATTCCAGTTCGAGATTGCCTTGATTTATTTGTGTTCGATTCGGTATCTCGTTTCCAATTTCTGGCTTTCTGAACAAATTTGAGAGGATTTCGATTTTGATTTTAAAAAACAGAGGGCTCGGCTTTGATCTATTGAGAGATGAAGGTGGAGAGATAGTGAATTTCGATTTGGGGATAATGGTTTATGTGGCCATTAATTATTATTTCCTCTGAAGATCTGCTGCGAAAATGAGAGACAGGATTTGATACTAGCGTGCTTTCTTCTGTATTGAATGCCTGCTACTGGGAAGGCAAAACGTAGCAATAGTGAAAGTAGCAGGCTGATGGGAAAACAATTTCGGCTGGAGTTGATTAAGCAATATAAATTTTATATATTGATTTAAATTCAAATCGTCCCAATAATTGCAACTTAAAATTTTGAACTCCTATCGAGGTGTGCCGCCAGGCGTTTATAAGGCTTTATCTGCATTCCGAACACAATGGAACATGTTTCGGAGGCTAATTCGATCATATACGTAAGTTATGAAAGTAAACGATCAATTTTAAATTGAATCGATTAAAATAGTTTCTATGCATTTTGAGCTGCCACGGTTAAACGACAACACCGATTGCTTCGAAAATTGAAATTCGATAATAATACAATATTACGGATCCAATGGAACTGGTTTTGTCGAATTCCAAGATTGTGCCTCGGAAGGCTATTTTTAAAATCGATTTAAATAATATAAATTCAAACAAAACAAAACATTTTCAAATTAAATTTTAAAGCTTCCATTATCTTTAGTATTATCAATATAAATTTTCTAAGCCTTTGAAATATTATTATTCAGTCTAAAACTGAAGATTCAAATTTTTATCCAACTTCAATAAATTAAATTGCCAAATTCATAGTTAATTTTGAAATTCAAGTTAAACTAACCTCCAAATATTTAAAATCAATTAAATATTCCATATCAAATGTTAAAAATTTCCGGGTCGTCACATCCTTCCCCCCTTAAAAGAATTTCGTCCCGAAATTACTAGTTAAGAAGAATGATCCTTAACACATTTACTTTTTTCCCAATCCAAATAGTTTTTATCATCTTACCAAAACAAATATATTTTTTTATTAACAAACCATTATCGCTTCTACTAACTTTCCAAAATTAATCATAGAT
Source organism: Allium cepa (assembly GCA_030765085.1). NCBI lineage: Eukaryota > Viridiplantae > Streptophyta > Magnoliopsida > Asparagales > Amaryllidaceae > Allium > Allium cepa. The sequence goes on from CM060943.1 coordinate 253,109,778, forward strand.
TCGAAACAATATTGTTTTCTTAACAATTCAAATTTAAATTTGAATTCAAATTTTAAACTTCCAAAATTTTCTTAAAATTTTTCTAACTCCCTTTCCGAAAAATTTCGCCAGCGTCTCCTTTGCACGGCTAGCTCGGTACGACTACAAAATGGCACCACAGGCCCTCAGATTCTAAAAAGAAAAAAAAAGCAGTGGCGAGACAAGAAAATCACCAAATTTCATACTGAAATTTAAATACGTACCTTTTGTCAAGCAATTCAAATTTATCTTCAGAAATAACCAATTTTCCTTTCTCTTTATAATACCTGTATATCCTACTTAGCATAATATCCATTCATAGCCTTTAAAATCATTTTATACCTTTTCTTACAGAAGTTTTCATATCTATTTCTATTCAATTAGTTTTCCCATTACTATATGAATTCAATTTATCTTCAACTATGAATATTGAATTTTATCTTTCAATTATAACCGATTCATATTATTATTTTAAACTAGTTTCATTCACTAATTTACTTCAATTTTCAATTTGAAATCGTTTGTCGCTAACAAAAAAATTCCTAATTTTTTTTTCTATCTCCCAAAATTTTCGAAAATTTTCGGCAGAGTCCCATTTGTACGGAGGAGCTTTTGCAATTTGACAAGAGAAATAAATATATATACATCGACCCACCCTGTCGGAAAAACAAAAACAGTTCATATTTCCTATTTTTTATTGCGTAGGCGTACCTTATTTAGCATTTTTAAGCAAGCGGCTTATTTAATTAGCATTTTGCGCAATCAAATCCTGCCCAACAACTTTCCTGAACCTGTACTTACTCAACTAAAACATGTCAGTGTCAAATATATGAAGTTTGACAACATTATACTTATTTGCAATAGTTAAACACATGAATTCTAAAAGCAATACACACTAAACACTTTCCGTAAGCAATTTATATAGTTTTAATACTAATTCAACTATTTTCAATTAATTCATATAACATTTTCATTCAATTTGAAGGGTTTACATTACATTCAATTCATTTTTAATTTTAAACAAACCCATATTATTCCAATTGATTAAAAATTCAATTTTATTCACCTATGTTAATATATTTACTTTTGTTTACAATTATTGAATTTCGATTCATTTAAAATCATATTCAATTTCGTCATTCCTTTATTAGTTTTATTTACTAATTTCATTTCAATATTTCACTTTGTTTAATACAAACCAAATTCAATTCCAATTCCAGTTCTATTTACTTACAAATTCGAAATGAATCTCAACTTTCAATTCACTTTCATATACTTGTAAATGCAAATTTATTCATCATTCACAATTTATTTTCCATCTTAATAATTTTATTCCAATCATTTTAGTCTATTAGACTTCTAAAATTCACCTTTATCCAAATTAACTCAAGTTAATTTCAGTTTAAATTTGAATTTGCTAAGTTTTCAAACTTATTATTCCATAACTACTTTTTTAATAAAATTCCAGAGTCTTTCCACCTTTTCCAAAACCATTATTGAAAACAATTCAAATTATACTTTGAATTTCAAAACCAACCCCAAATTTTTCCAAACAACTTCCATTTAAAACAATTTGGCAGTAATTCCTCTTTTGGAAACCCGAAAATGAACATCGATGATGCTGTAGTCATCACCAATGTTATTTTCCAACGACCGAAAAGATTTTAGTGCTTTTCATTCCTTGAAAACATCTTTCCAAAAGCCTTTGAAAATTATTTTCAAACCAAAAGGAATTTAAACTTTTTTCAAATTCCAAAATATTTCCAAATGTTTCTCTGGAATTCTATTTCAAATTACAAGTCACATTTACAATTTATATTTACAAATCCCAATTGTATATGGATTTTATTTCTTAGCCTTTGGCTATAATTTCAATTCCTTATTCAACAATAATGATAATACTTCAATATTATCGGTTCCTAACAAACAATCAACCATATACTACTCTAATAATTTATGGAAAATTATTCTTTTTATATACAAAATAGTTTTGGGTAAAATTATTTCATTTACCCTACTTTAAAACAATATCGTGTTGAATTTTTCTGTACGAGTGTTTAGAGATCCCTATTAATAACAATAATTGCTCGTATTGACCAGAATCCATATACCACTCAACAAACCAATCAACACAATATAAAACAATTTTATATTCACTAACAAATACGCGCTCATATCTATTATTACACTCACACTCATTCTACAGTACTACTGACTCTATCTCTAACGAGTAACACCCAACAGAGCCAAGGTTATCGCTTAACCAAATGCTCTGGCACCAAATGTAACATGTCTGATTTCTCGACGCCCGAAAGTCGACATCGATACATCCACTGTATCAAATGTCGCACAGTCGAATGCCCAAAAATCGAACCGTTAGGGTAAAAGAAGAAGAAGATAGAAGAAGAAACAGAAACAACAACAGAATCTCACATATCGCAAAGGAACAAATATAATAGATAAATAAATATCTTTAAACAGAATTACTATCTCAATTGTTACATTACATCACATTACATTATCAGAGTTTACAACAACAAACAGCAGAAAGAAATATTACATATATAAGTGATACGCCTCGCCATCCAGCTCCAACTCCTGATTTCCACAGCAACTTCTTGACTTTGCTCTCAAATAATGATAACCTGACTCTAGGTTGCCCGTATGGAAAATTATGGGCACCCAGAGTTTAGAAAGGGAACAATAAACTCTAGGTCATTCATGGGACTGGTTGAGATCTTAAAAATAGTTGCTTTCACAAAGAAAATAAAAGAAATTCGCTACGCTTTTGGAAAATGAAACTACCATAAGGCCTCCCGCCACACACACAATGAAAACGCAGAATTGGACGAGATATGTCCTTATGATAGTCAAACATGCTTAATACGATTTTTTTTTATCATTAGTGCATAGTGCAGAAAACATTTCGAAAGTATAATATTAATCTTAGCCAGCATACAACCATTATTGTATGCCTACTATAGCTACCATGTTCAATAGCAGGTTACCGCCACATTCCATGGCAAGTTATACAACTAAAACCGTACAGGGCGCGCATTGTTTCTTTGGATTTCCAACAAATGGTCAGGCTAAGAAACTTCCTACTGCCACATGGGTACGCCTCTGGAGGGACGTCTCGAGAACCTACTTGGATCTCTACCAACACAAGGCCGGGTTACCTTTGTAACTAGGTAACTACTACTCGAGTATGCCATCCTCCGGTCCCTTGGGACCTTTATCCGAGGATCCTCTACACCAACAACCACAAAGAAAAGTATTTGGAGCAACCACAAAGGTTAAATATCAGGGCTTCATACCATACACCACCCTTTTCCAGAAGGAAATGACATACCCTAAAGGGCGCGACCCTCATAACCTTGCCGCATCTTTTCTGTTTTTACCATTTTCGGGGTGTGAGGTCCGACGAAGTCTCGTCCACAAAGTCATAGATCAACAAATGATCAGCAGCACTTCGTATCTCACATTACCAGTTTGGGAATATATCACTAGTAACCATCAACTACATAACCTCCGAGCTCGTATGTCTCAAAGAAGGGAGTTAAGCTAAGAGAATAAATACTCCGCCACCAACAGAAATGTATCTAATAGAAACCAGCTTTACATCTCAAAGTGTAATGTCAGACACACATCCATACAAGTCCGTTCCGGGATCGAACGAAATCGAAGGCACTTCAAAGAAGCCCTTGCAAATGCGGATATTCACAAATCACGTCCAGAATCCCCATCGCGAAGGTGATCAAATCTCTATACCGGAGCTACCCGGTGCAGAGACATTCGACAGGTAATCCTTTCGCTTTCGAAAATACCCGGTCTTCAACACCGTCTTCAAATGTAATCCCATTTTGTCGTATCGTTATTTGGAATGGGTTTTATGACACAAGGTCCTCTGTCCGCTAATCCGAATAACGAGCGATTAATTTTAAAAAGGAGTGTTACATTCATATTTCAAAAAATTACAACAATTTCACTTTCATCTTTTAAATAAAAGATCCGGCACAATGACAAAGGTTCGATGTGGGTATCGAATATCCACTTGGAATTCGACCCCCAGTCGCATCGAAATTCAAAAGTCGTTTAAAGGCAAATATTGATAGTCGGTTATTTAACAACCAATCAACATTCACATCAATTACCAGATTTAAAAAAAATTCCCAATTATTTATTTTCAAAATACCTTCACAAGATATATTTCACACTTCAACCATTTGAAAACAAATTTCAAATTACTTTCCACATTTCAATCCTTTGAAAACAAATTTCAAATCATTTTCCTTACGTGGAATGCATTTCCAATATTTATTCATTTCCATTGAAAATCTGCCGAGTTCAAATACTTCAAAATAATTTAATTTACTTACCCAAATATATATACTTAAATATATTTAAAATAAAAACTATTTTAAAACCCTTTATCTAAAAACATTAGTTGTGATGATATTATGTTAAAATTTCATATAAAAATTCAAGTCCAAACTAATTTTAAAATAAAATCAGTAGATAGGATATAACTATTTAAATATCCATTTTCTATAAACAAATATAAATTAAAAATTTAAATAATCACTTCTATAATAAATTAAAATATATCTTTCCTTTAAAGATTATCAAAATAACTTAAGTAAATATATTCTCCAAAATAATCTTTCCTTAAAACCATCTTCACAACTTCAATTTATATTTATAAACTATACTGAAAACATAGTCGGCTTCCCAAAGAAAGTACACCTCCCATTCGAAAATGGTTATTTCAAATTAATTTATAAATCTTTCTTGATTTATTTTAAATTTACGTTCTGAATACGTAAATTCCTTTCACACTTAAAAATAAACAATATTTATTTTTGAAACAAATTCCCTTTTCTTCTATAAGATTCCATTATGAATTTAAACTTCTAAATATCCCTTGATATACGATTTTCAAATTGATTTCCAAAATCGATTTCTAAATCTATTTCAACACCTAATCTATTATCTTTTGAAACAAATTCCTTCTTTAAAATTTATTCAATTTTCTAAAATTAATTTACTATAAATTTTCTACTAAATTTCAAAAATCAAATTTTATTTATTTCCGGTATCCTACGATACCAAAAATATATTCGGCTAAATTATAGCCTACAATAATTTCAATTACAATATAATCACACAGAGATTATCAACACACCATATATGAAACAAATTCAATATTTGAGGAATCCAGTTGGATCCCTCCAACCTGTTTCCCTACATCCACAGACGTTAGCACAACAATTAAATACCAATTCCACTTCGAGGTGGAATATCGCGGTATATGGGATTTATAAAATATCATCCGCTATTATGCGGCGCATAGGGTCTCATCCGCTATATCATGCGGGAAATCAATAACTCCAAATACATATATAATACCAATTCCACTTCGAGGTGGAATATCACGATATATGGGTTTAATATAATATCATCCGCTATTTTGCGGCGCATTGGGTCTAAACTAATATACTGATAATGATTAATCATCCAAACACACAATCAACCATTTAAATTTAACTATCACAATTCAACAATCAATCAATAACTGAAAATTTTAATTATTATAACTTGAGTGAGAAGATCTCACCTTTGCACCTTTATTTTGCAATTCATTTTCCAATTTGGCTTGTTTCCCGATTCTAGACCTTGTATCAAACAATTATATAATTTTATTAATATTCGAACAAATAGAAAATTTAATTTCCACTTTAAATAAATTTAATTGATAATTAACTTAACTAGTGATTTAGTTCTAAACTTGATGATTTTATTTTAACTAATTCCCTTTTTTTTTTTAAAAAAATCTTTTAGTAACTAAAATGGATTAAATATTGTTAATTTTGCAAATAAATTTCCATAACTTATTAATTTAAAATAAACTAACAAATTTAAAATATATATATATATATATATTTATATCAATATTATACTTCTTTACTGTAAATCAATAATTCATCTATTATTTATATTTATATACCTATTTATTATATTTATTTTTTATATTAAAACAGAAATCCTTTATGTTACTGTAAATCTTCCCAATATATGAACATTGAAAAATTTCCAGTTTTTATATATAATTAAATTAAATTAAATTAAATTAAAACTAGAAAAACAAATACCTCACTGGCTTTCAAACCCAGGCCTGTGACCACCTCGCGTTACTGCCGGAATTGCCACCACGAACTCCTCACGAGTCTTCCTCAACAATCGCGTCTGCCCACTTCGCCATCAAAATCGCGACTAAGTCGCCTCGTTACAGTCGCCATTCCACCTGACATCGATTGAAACTCCACTCGTTACCTATAATTCGCGACTTCACTGTCGCCGTGCTCGACTGCCCATGAAGACCACCTCTTCGTTCGTTGCCGCTGCCATTACATCTCGCGGCAGTCGTCGCTCATGCCGTAACCGCGAACACTCCGAGACGCCCCACGGCCCACGAGGTCGAATTCAGATCAATTGCGATTCGCGATCCCAGTTTGAGATTGCCTCGATTTATTTATTTTCAATTCGGTATCTCATTTCCAATTTCTAGCTTTCTGAACAAATTTGAGAAGATTTCGATTTTGGTTTTAAAAAAACAGAGGGCTCGGCTTTGATCTACCGAGAGATGAAGGTGGAGAGATAGTGAATTTTGATTTGGGGATAATGATTTATACGGCCATTAATTATTATCTCCTCTGAAGATCTGCTGCGAAAATGAGAGACAGGATTTGATACTAGCGTGCTTTCTTCTGTATTGAATGTCTGCTACTGCGAAGGAAAAAAGTAGCGATAGTGAAAGAAGCAGGTTGATGGGAAAATAATTTCGGCTGCGGTTGATTAAGCAATATAAATTTTATATATTAATTTAAATTCAAATCGTCCCAATAATTGCAACTTAAAATTTCAAACTCCTATCGAGGCGTGCCGCCAGGCGTTTATAAGGTTTTATCTGCATTTCGAATACAATAGAACGTGTTTCGGAGGCTAATTAGATCATATACGTAAGTTACGAAAGTAAACGATCAATTTTAAATTGAATCGATTAAAATAGTTTCTATGCATTTTGAGCTGCCAGAGTTAACCGACAACTCCGATTGCTACGAAAATTAAAATTCGATAATAATACAATATTACGGATCCAATGGAAGTGGTTTCGTCGAATTTTGAGACTGTGCCTCGGAAGGCTATTTTTAAATATCGATTTAAATAATATAAATTCAAACTAAACAAAACATTTCCAAATTAAATTTTGAAGCTTTCATTATCTTCAACATTATCAGTATAAATTTTCTAAGCCTTTGAAATATTTTTATTCAGTTTAAAACTGAAGATTCAAATTTTTATCCAACTTCAATAATTAAATTAAATTGCCAAATTCATAGTTAATTTTGAAATTCAAGTTAAACTAACCTCCAAATATTTAAAATCAATTAAATATTCTATATCAAATGTTAAAAATTTCCGGGTCGTCACGGTTTCACCAGATTCCGAGTCGGTATGAAGAAGTTACTACGGTTTAAACGAAAAAATCACTGACTTTTGCTTAGTTGTATTGGGATATAGCCTGTTATTTTCGAAGTATAATTATTAGTCACTATGGAGAACTACAACGTACATTCCAAATATAAAGTATTCGAGTACTTTGCATTGTCTGTAATGTATATGTGATTTCATTAGTCAAAGCTTTGTCTGATTCTAAGTCAATATGAAGAAGTTACTATGGTTTGAACGAAAAAATAACAACTTTTACGTAGTCGGAGTGTGGATATAGGAGGTACACGTGCACATATAATTGGAAAATATAGAAAGTATTTTTAGGATTTTAGAAAGACATGATGAAAACTAATTGATTGAATTTTCTTTATTAATAGTGGACATAGAGATTCAACATGCTAACTGCTGAGTACACTATTAGTCACTAAGTAGAACTATACTATATGCTTATAATATAAAGTATTCGAGTGTTTTGTATCATCTGTATTATTGATGTGAGTTCACTGGTCAAATTTTCGCCTGATCTCGAATCAATATGAAAAGTTATTATAGTTAAAACGAAAAAAATAGCAACTTCTACATAGTGATATGGGGATGTAACCTATTATTTGCAAAGTATAATTGTTATTCACGATGGAGAACTATAACATATGTTCAAAATATGAAGTATTTGAGTATCCTACATTGTCCATAATTTTGGTGCAATTTCATCTATTTTCGAGTTAGTTTAAAATTTTTACCACGATTTAAACTGAAAAACTAGTGATTTCTTCCTAGTGGGATTTTAGATATAAGAGAAATACATGCATGGGTGATAGAAAAATGTAGATGGCAATTGAAATTTTGGAAAGACACGATGGAAACTAATGAATTGAATTTTCTTTGTTAATAGTAGAGATGGAGATATATCATGTTATTTGCTAATTATAACTGTTATTCACCCAAGAGAACCACAATGTTCATTCAAAATATAAAGTATTCGAGTGTTTCGTATCATATGCAATGCAGATGCAAGTTCACCATTTAATATATTGCCTGATTGTGAGTCCGTATGAGGAAGTTCCTACATTTTGATCAAAAAAATAGGGACTTCTACCTAGTGATATGGGGATATATCCTATGTACAACTAATAGTCGCCACAGAGAACAGTAACATAGGTTCAAAATGTAAAGCATTCGAGTATTCTGCATCATCCATAATGAAGATGTGATTTTATTAGTCAAAGTTTCGTCTGATTCCGAGGTGGTTTAAAGAAGTTACTATAGTTTGAATGAAAAAATAGCGACTTTTGCCTAATCAAAATATAGATATAGCAGGTCCATATGCACGCATAATGGGCATACTTAGAAAGCATTTTGGAGATTTAAAAGATGAAAATTAATGGGTTGAATTTTCTTTATCAATAGTAGTAGGGATGGAGATGTAGTTTGTTATTTGCTAAGTAAAATGGTTGGCCACCAAGGAGAACTAGATCGTACATTTAGAATAACAAGTATCTAAATGTTTTGTATTGTTTGTAATGTAGATGCGAGTTCAATTGTCATAGTTTTGCCCGATTACAAGTTAGTATGAAGAAGTAACTAAAGTTTAAACGAAAAAAATAGTGGTTTCTACCCAGTGACATGGGATTGCAGTTTGTTATTTGCCAAGTATAATTATTAGTCACTATGGAGAACTACAACATATGTTCAAAATAGAAATTATTTGAGTAATATGCATAGTCTAAAATAAAGATGCCAATTCTATAGTCAAAGTTTCAACCGATTCTGACTCGGTATGAAGAAGTTACTACAGTTTAAAATGAAAAATTAATGACTCCTGCCTAGTCGGAGTGTAGATATGGGAGGTACACGCATAAATAGAGGGAATTTTGGGGATTTCAAAAGGAGATCATGAAAACTAATCGGCTAACTTTTCTTTATTGGTAATAGAGAAAAATTAATATCTGTGATTTTGCTGGTAGTAACGATGATTACTTAATAGTAGTAATAATAATAATTAAGTGTGATAATTAATTAATTAACAACTAACCAAAATTAACAAAAATAGCAAAAGTTAGTAAACCAGTAAGTAAATTAATAAACCAAAACAAACCTTACATCCAAACTCAACTTCGAATAGAATTTAATCAAACTCTTATCCGAAAATTTCAATTTTACACCCTTTAAGTTTTGTGAACCCTAATTCAAAAGCGCACCCTTAAAGCGTTTTCAACAAGCGGATGTTCACTTCATTTTGGATCATTCAACAAGTCACGGAGCACTCAAATGTTAGGCCTAATGTTGTTGGTGCTCCCTTAAGCCTAAGTTTGGTCGAAACAATCACTAAAGGGTGTTAGAATTCCGACCAAGAAGGGATCTCTTTCAATGTCTCCAGGGTTATAACATATCCTGACCAAGGATCAATGTTTGACGGGGTCTATGACTAGAGCAAAGACAAGCGGTCGCCAAGATTCCAAGTGACATCTAAATTTCAAAAGAGAATAACTGAAGTATATGTCATACTCTCCATTGGCTTATGTTTTGGATACCATATACCTAGCTACCAAAGATCAGTTGAAGAACAACTCCCCTAACTCGATTGTCCAAGGATATTACAGTGAGCCCAAGTAGAGTGGACCATATTGTGAGTTTCACTAGATGGAAGACCATGATATCTAAAGTTGTAGTTTGTTAGAAAGCCTTATCAAGGAAGAAAAGTTGGTGGAGTATTTCAGGAATTAGTTAAAGTGAAAAAGAAAGCTGAGCCATCAAATAGACTAGAGCAGCTAGTAAAAGCATCAACGACATAAAATCCAATGATGCTCCTTCAGAGATCCAAACAGTTTGAGAGTCCTTATGTGATTGGAATTAGCAGAGCAACACAAAGCCAATATGAGGAAGAATCCCGATCCATTAGTTAACTTCATAAAATAAAGGCGGGGGCGGTTGCATTGTGCTGGTTTAGGGTCAATCTTGTTCCACTTGGATGTTGGATCTTCTATAGGCTATATTGGATGGTTATGACTTGTTTGAAACTATAAAACATCATCTCTTCTATGGTTGTGTGAGAGTCTAAATTTGTTATCTCGACTATTCAATTGTAACCTCTATTAAATCAAATATCAATCTTACGTAAAACCCTCAAAGAAGATAGACTATATCACATTAATAACAAAACAAGTACAACTCACGTTTTCTCTATTACTTTTCTGTTCATTTATTGTGTGCTTGTTCGATTGTGTAGTTGTGGTGTATTAGATTTGTTTGGATATTTCTACTATATGGTCATTTTTTTATCACGTCTATAGTTTATCCTTTAAACTTTTGATTTGAATATAATTAGTTTGGGTAATTCCCAAAAATTAGTTGTTATTTGATTAATTTCTGGCCAACATTGAAATAATAATAAGTGGGAACTTTCAATGAATATGGTGAACTAAATAACATAGTTTAAAATTTAAAATGGGAAATGATTAAAACAGTAAATTTAGTGCAAGTAAAGTAAATAACACAATGTATACCGGTTCAACCTAAAAGAGATCCACTTCTTTTACGGTTGATTTTCTTATTTCCGAGAGCTTTTAGTTACAAGAGGAATTTTAATTGCTAAGGACTAGCAAATATATTTTTGAGAGTTGAAGATAGGCCTTTGTATAAGAAACTCTATTTATAATTGTAGATATCATGTTTTTGAAGGCTGAGTTTAATGTCTTAGGTGTTAAGTTTTCGGAGAACTTTGATTGCGATCAACAATCTAGATCTGGCCAGCTTGGAATCCACATGGGGAAGAGTGACCAGATTCGTGCCAACTGGCAAGACGTATTTCAATATAATTGTGTTAGAAGAACGTTATGACATATGGAGTGGTTGCTGTATAATGGCATTTTTTCTAGTGAGACAACTAAGTATTGAGAGAGTGGTTGTGCTACAGTGATGCTTTGTTAGATGAACAGTGCTGTTATGGTGCATTTGTCCAGAGAAGTGCTATTTGTAGGAAAATAATCAAGACAGAAGAACCGAAGAAATAAAAACTGATCTTGTATTAAAAAAATAACTTAAAATTGGCAACCACACCAAAAAAACACACTACACCTTTAAAATAGGAGATCCTATTCTACTGCCATAATAGAACTAGCTACAAAATAGGACAAACTTAATCAAACTAAAGACTTATTCAAACAAAGCAAATTGTAGGTACTAACTAACAAACTAACTTAGAGTTTGAGTTTATGCAACTCCAACATCCCCCCTTAAACAAAAACTCTCATAGCTGCAAACTCTCATCATCTTTCTTAATTTCTCAAAGGCTTCAACCTTCAATGCTTTTGTAAGAATATCAGCAATCTGATCTTCTGATATGCAAAACACCATTCTGATTTCACCTTGATTTACAAGATCATAAATGTAATGATATTTGATGTGGATGTGTTTTCTTCTTCCATGGAACACTGGATTCTTAGTAAGCGGAATGGCGGATTTGTTATCACAAAAAATCTTAGTCGACAGTGTTTGTTTCAGACCTAACTCTTCACAGATTCGTCGTAACTACATAGTTTGACTTGCATTTGATGTTGCAGCCATGTATTCTACCTCCATAGTTGAAAGTGCCATGACCTGCTGCTTCTTTGAGGACCAAGAAACAGCAATTGAACCAAAGTTAAAAACATAGCCAAAAATACTTTTTCTATCTTCAACATCGCTTGTCCAATCACTATCGACGTACCTAACAAGATCACAATTTTCTGAACATGTGAAGAACAGACCATAACTAAGAGTACCTTTGATGTACCACAGAATCTGCTTAGTAGCACATAGATGATTTTTCTTTGCATCTTCCATGAACCAACTAATAAAACCTACACCGAATGCAATATCAGGTCCAATTGAGGTCAACTAGCGTATGCTACCTACTAGACTTCGATAATTAGTAGCAGAAACGAATTCCCCACTTTCAAGCTTCTCTAACTTCCGCCTTGCTTCAGCTGGTGTTTTGATTGGGCTACGACCTTCCATCTTGAAACGCTTTAAGGTGTTGACTGCGTATTTTCTTTGTGGCACAAAAATTCCATCCTCTGCTTGCATAACTTCCAGACCAAGAAAATATGCCATTAATCTCATGTCAGTCATCTCAAAGTGACTCTTCATGGCCTCTTTAAATTTAGAAAACATGATTGGATCATTGCCAGTGAATATAAGATCATCTGCGTATAAGCACACAAGAAGCACGCCTCCATCTTAATCAATTTTTACATACAAGGTCGGTTCATAAGGATACTTAAAAAAATCATTTTCTATAAAATAAGTGTTTATACGAGTATACCAGGCTCGCGGTGCCTGTTTTACCTCATATAATGCCTTCTTCAACTTCAGGATCTTACCCTCCTCGCCCTTCCTTGCGTAGCCAGCTGGTTGATCAACAAAAACTTCCTCTTCAAGTATGCCATTCAGAAATGCCGACTTGACATCCATTTGATTAATTTTCCATTTCTTTTGCGCAGCTAAAGCAATCACCATCCGAATAGTATCGAATCTAACTACTGGTGTGAATACTTCATAATAATCAACACCAGGCTTTTGTTTATATCCCTTTACGACCAATCAGGCCTTCAACTGGACCACCTGACCATCAGGTTTATACTTGGTCTTATACACCCATTTCAAACCAATGGATTTTTTTCCTATGGGAAGAGAAGTTAGTTCCCATGTTTCATTGTTCTCGATTGAATGAATTTAATCATCCATTGCATGAAGCCATCCATCGTCTTTAACTACTTCTTGAAATATGAGAGGATCACAATCTGCAAGCAATGCAAAATTAGCTAATTCATCACCGGAGACATCGTTGTCATTGGTGACAACATAATCTTGTAAACGTGTTGGCATAACATGAGTACGCATCGAATGTCGAGTTGCTTCATTGAGGTGTGATGTTGGACTGATATGTTGCTGTGGAGGTAATACGGACCCTTTTTCGCCAACATCTGAATCCTCAATCAAGTTAATACTGATCTCTTTAGACTTTTCAACAGCCAGTTCCACTCTTCATCTTCAAAAAATTCAACATCCCTGCTAATAGTAAATGCATTTGTTTTTGAATTAAACAACTTATATCCCTTAGTTCGACCGCTATAACCAACAAAGATACACTTTTCACCTTTATCGTCACACTTCTTTCGTCTTTCAACTGGTACATTGGCATATGCAACACATTCGAAAACTCGGAGTTGTGCAACATTTGGTTTAAACTCACTTTAAGCCTCCTCTGGTGTCATATTAAAAACGCTTTTGGTGGGACACCTATTCAAAGGTACACAGCACAACATACAGCCTCAGCTAAGAAAAACTTAGGTAAATGTTTACCTTTTAACATGCTATGCACCATTTCAACAATGGTATGTTCTTCCTCTCAGAAATACCATTTTGCTGCGGTGAATAAGAGGCAGTAAGTTGATGCTTTACACCATTGTTCCTGCAGAACTCATTGAATGCATTTGATATATACTCACCCCCTATGTCAGTTCGCAAAGTCTTCAAGCTATACCCGCTTTGTTTTCCTACGTAAGCCTTAAAGTCTTTGAACACATTAAATGCTTCAGATTTATGATTCAGAAAATAAACTCATATCTTTCTACTGTAATCATCAATAAATATTATGAAATATTGATTACCCCTTGGGCTCAACTTCCATCGGGCCACATATGTCTGAATGCCCAAGCTCAAGCTATTGTGTTTCTCGTCGTGCTTTTTCCACCGGAAATGAGTTTCGATGTTGCTTGCCAAGAATACATCCTTCACATGCCTGATCTGACTTCCCAATTAATGGCAGCCCGGTAACCATATCCCTCTTGGCCAATAAATGCACTCCATCAAAATTTAGATGCAGCCAATTTGTTTCCTTCATAACAGCACTAAAGGAACAAATAGTTTCAGTTATTGAAGGCAAGGGAAACATGATATTTTTTGAAATTTTAATCACAGCAATACGATCACCATTATTGTTCTTAATTGTGCATACACTATTGTCAACGATGATCTTAAGACCTTTTTCTGATAGCTGTCCCATACTCAACAAATTCCAGTGCAAACTAAGAACATAATACACATCATTGTGTTCTTTAGAATCATCTTTCAATTGAATGAGAATGTTACCTTTGCCCATGATTGGAACCTTCGCATTGTTTTCAAAATTCACATCTCCTCGCATAGTTTCATCCAAATGTGAAAATAATTCCCTCTTCCCACACATATTATTGCTGCATCCGGTGTCCAAATACCACTTGTTGAGATGATCATCTTTTGATATACTACAAGATAATAACAAGGTTTCTTCTGCCTGGGCCTCATTATGCGCATAGTTAGCTTGTTCAAAATTTCTGGAAGAGTGTTTAGCTTTACATTGTGATTTAAAATGTCCATGCTTTTTACAATGCCAACATTGAATCTTAGACTTATTATACCTTTGATTTAATGTCTTCTCATCAGATTGGTTTCCTTTACCTGAAGCTTGATGTTTCCATCCATAATGGTTAGCATTCTTCTTGAAATTTGATGCTTTTGCACTGCTCGAACCAACTTTCTCAATCACATGCGCTTTGCTTTTAAGAGCTTGCTCAGTAGAACCTGTGTTCCTTTGATCCTATCTATGTTCATGAGAACACAATGGACCTTACAACTCTTCTATCATCATGGTTGAAAAGTCCCTTCCTTCTTCAATCGTAGCAATGACATAGTCAAACCAACCTGCTAAGGATCTCAAAATCCTCTCAATAACACGGATTGTCCTCCATTTTTCCGCAATTCACCCTTAATTGATTCACTATGGATTGAACCCGAAAAAATAATTAGAAATTCGTTCAGAAGCATTCATTGATAGAGATTCAATTCACCTCGTAGAGTTTGCAACCTTATGCTCTTCACCTTGATATCATCTTTGTAAGATTTCTGCAACATACCCCACGCCTCCTTAGTTGTTGCCGCACTTGATATTCGTTCAAAAACAACTTCATCTACTACTTGGAAGAGGAAAAACAAAGCCTTCTTGTCCTTTTTCATATTCTCTCTTAAACTGTCCTTCTGAACTTGAGTAAGTGCTGCAGTTGCAGCTTCATCAACAAGCTCAATATACCCATGCTCGACAATCTCGATCAGCTCCTGAAAGCCAAACAAAGCTTTCATTTGGATACACCATTGATCGAAATTCTTTCCATTAAACTTTGGAAGCTGGAGTTGAATTGATCCGTTCATTCTTGCTATGCTTTCAAGCAATCTGGAAACAAGAGGAACTTTGGATAACAGGCTTTGATACCAGAATGTACGAAAATAATTAAGACAGAAGAACTAAAGGAAGAAAAACTGCTCTTGTATTAAAACAAAAATAACTTAAAACTAACAACCACATCAAAAAAAACACGACACCTTTAAAACAGGAGATCCCATTCTACTGCTATAATAGAACTAGCTACAAAATAGGACGGACTTAATCAAACTAAAGACTTATTCAAACAAAGCAAACTGTACGTACTAACTAACAAACTAACTTAAGAGTTTGAGTTTATGCAACTCCAACATGCTATTATGGTGAATTTGTCAGAAGAACGATACGTGGTTGTTATCTCTTTTTGTAGGGATGACTCGAAGATTTTTGTCAAAGATCTGACTAGTCGTAACAAAACGAAGCAGAAATAGAAGATGATTGACGAGGAATGCGTCGAACAAGAAACGACACAAACAGGATGTAAGGGCGGATAAGCGATCTCATGAATCAGAGTTGTCTTGACGCGGCTTAATCGCCAAAGAATCAGGCGAGAGATGTATGGAAGTTGGTTGGGAGATGTTATCAGCAATACCTGAGAATCTTCATTGTAGGTGATGATACACCAGGCTGACATATTATTGGATCGCAGGAGATTTTGATCGGCATATGTCATGTGGGCAGTTATTGGATTTTCCATCTGATGGGCCGTTTATATTTTTGCATATCGCCTTCAAAAAAGCAAGTAAATACCTTGTGTATTTTTCTTCTCTCCCCCCCCCCCCCCCTTTTTTTCAATCAAAGTTTATCACTAAATATAATGATGTAATTATTGGTTTCCCAATAACCAAAAATCGTTCTAATGAATCTAATCCTAAAAAATTCATGATGATCGTTATCAAGTTTTATTTATAAAAAATAGCACCGCTTTTATACTCTTTTTTAATACCTTAATGAATATTTGTGAAGATAGGCTAACTTATTTACCGTTAAACACAAGTAGTGTATCTGACAATGTGAAATTACACGCTGGTACTTTTTTAATGCGTTTAAATACAGTAGCCACTTCAAATTCTGTTACAAAATTCACGCAACAGGAGCCTACATTATGGGTCGGTTAAGAACACTTTCCAAAAAGCAAAACAACGTAGAATACGTCGCACTGACGTATCGGTCATGTTTATTCGGAAAGCGGACAGCTCCAAAATGAAACGGACAGTAAGATGTAAACCCTATACGCGTCTGATGTAAAACTTTCAAAACACATGAAGTTGGGCAATGATGTAGGAGGAGCCTGGAAGGTTGATTGAAACGGAACGGAGAGTGTTGTGACTTGCAAGAGAAGTTGAGTTATAGGCTTTATATGTATTCTGTATTTGGATTTTCATTTAAGTTGGTAAGTATTTGAATTTGCCTTTGCATTATTAATTTTTGAGATATATATTAACTTTATTATTAAATACAAGTATAAATCGTACGTACTTGCATCTAATAGGTAAAAGTATTTACTCTTTATTAAGTAAAAGATCAATGTACGGACTTGTGCTTTCGACCCAAACTTTAATATAAGTTCCAAAAAGGTCAAAATCTATAATCTTTAACCTCTAATTAAATTTGCCGAGGAATGCAGCCTATATTAGAGAAGGACCTCAATTTTATAAATGCATCCAAAAACATCACTATTTCAAAGGAGAACAAAGTAGCTCATTGTTCAATTGTATACGTATAACCAACCCAATATGACTTCGGACTTGTGCTTTATGACATGAAATAGGCAATGCACTGGATTAGTACATAACTCACCGTGCACTCTTTTATCACAAAATATCTTTACGACGTAACTTTTATATTTGTCTGAACTTCGTCTGTATTATGTGCGTGCCGCGTAGACTTATCAATTATTAGAACATAACTGAATTTTCCTTCTTTTAATTATTTAAATTATCAAAGGTTAGTGTCGGGACGGACCCTGTAGAATGCATATAGCAACGCTAAAATGTTGGACCTGGATTAGTCAAATGCGCATTTAATTCATATAGGAGTGGTAGGTCAAATGTATCATATGTCTTGGATGTGTCTTCAGCAGTGTTGGAACTTGTTCGTTTATGGATAATATAAACATCAACAACGATACGTCATGTTGAATGTAACATGTGCTGTTCCTTGTAGAATTAATGCACCAGCTACTGTGACTGTGACTGTGACAGTGCCTTTTACGCAATTGTCCCTCTAATGATAGCTAGATAGGGTAAGTCCTAGTTTCAACTTGGAGCAAACCACCGTCATCTAACGTTTTCCCATTAAATAGTACTTATTTTGTGAGTTTATGTTTTGATGAAATAATTGGCGATTGGTACCAAGTGTTAAGAAGCATCGAAAGCATTTGCAATACAACGGTTATTCCCAATCACCGACATCTCTCGTGATATTTGTTTGTTGCAGTGGAATGATTTGGCTAAGTTGAAAGCATTACGGAGTTATTAATGAGGAAATGTTTGGTGGAAATTAGGTTTTGTTTATTATATACTTTATGCTCTTTTTTGATGCTTGACTACCACCAACATAAAAGACTGGCACAGTTAAATCAAAAGAGAAAAAAAGAAAAACCGCGCTGCCATTGTGCAGCATTTTTGTTTGAACGGATGTCTCTGTAATGTATTAGAGAAGTGGAATATTAATGTGAGACACTAATGTGATCAATGTCCAGGAAAAACTCGCACAAGAATAAATAACTCACCATATATGGATGAAGGAGAGAGATCCTCGGTAATGGATAATTAACTGCAACAAGAGAAGCCATTGAGGATCAAAACTCATAAACAGAAGTTCCACTGCCATCATTCCATAGCTTGAAACTGCATTCTCGTATCAATGAGGGCCAAACATAATAGAAACGAAAGGTGGATCAAAAAGAAAACTAATATTTTAAATCATCAAATGAGCAAAACGGAGAAGTACATCATGTTTATAATGGTTCCATCAACCCAGATGTCTGGTAAACGTACTTTGAAGAAATGAGATTTTATTGCTTTTCGAAGTAAAAGAGTTACAAAATTGATAATGGAGGATAAGCGGAGATAAGAAAATACAAGTTGAATCTTTTTTTACAATGACTAGTGTTTGGGCCAAAATTGGTCACAAACACCCAATTGCCGATGAACGCACTCGTTCACAATCACAAATCACATATAGCAAATATGTAGAGAATATAAATATGAAGAACGCTCAAAATTTAAAAAGTGAGCAGTAAAAAACACAAGATTTATAGTGGTTCGGCGTTGTAGCCTACATCCATTTTGAAGGGTTGTAGTTTTATTGATGATTCTCTACTGATTTACAAGAGTACAATTGATAGTATCCGAATTACAATGGAGTTCAGCAGAGTAAGGCGTAGAAGACACAAAAAGATCATTTTTCTGAAACCCTTCGACTGCTATTTATAGGTGTAGGCTGCAAATATCTCGCGTCGATCTCGGAAGACTCCTTCTCTCACGTGGGTGGGCCCACGTAATCGATCCCCTGACATTTCAACTCGATCCATGATCGATACGTACCAAATTCGTATCAATCAGAAATTGCTCTTTTTGGATTAGGAACGATCATGTACATTCTTGAAGTTGTACGCAAGCTACTGTGAAAATTTGGTGGCATTTGGACTTATAGATTTTGAGTTCTGATCGATGCAAGTTTGGATCTTCAATGTGCAGCCGAGCTTAATATCGATACGTTCGTATCGCTCTCATTCGTATCCATGTGATGCATGTGATGACCAGATGACGTGGCGCTATCTTCTAGGCTTCTTTCATATCCATTGGTGTTACCTCGTTCGTATCCATCTAGTGTGCATCATTTCGTATCGATTATCTAGAGGCATTTTTGTATCCATACCCATAGACCATTTCGTATCAATCGATGATGGCACGTGTATTTCGTATCGGTCATCTAGTTAATCGATACGAAGTGTGCATTAGCGTGATCGATACGAAGTGAATAATCCACTTCGTATCGATGGTAAGAGTTGGGTTTTGTATCGATCGTCTAGATGATCGATACGAAACACATACTTAACATGGATCGATACGAAACATGTATCGATACGAAGCGAATAATCTCTGAGGGATACGAAAGGAACGAGTGCAACTTGATGGGTACGAATTGGATGGATACGAAACTGGTGGGGATTCTGGTTGTTGATCGGTCCATGACTTCGACCTGAAGTAGCTATCACCTTGGTCCGAAGTAGACCTTCCAATGACTCGAAGCAAGTGTTGTGATGACTCGAAGTAACTCGCATATGTGCTAATCCATCAAAGACCCAAAGCAAGCTCTTCTATAACCAGAAGTAATCCTTCTGAAAACCCAAAGTAATCCTAGAGACGACTCGGAGCAAACTCCAAGCGACTTGTAACAACTCAATCTTTGCCGAAACCATATTTTAAACATCTTGCATTATTTGTTCGTCGATCATGCTATATTTTGGCTTCGTTATCATGTTTATCGTCTCTGAAAATCCAACTTCGATCATTATGCAGTCGACTGGGTTAAACCACCTATATGTTGCATTGCCAAAAGGCATGTTAACACTTTGCCCCCTAAAACATACTTGCGATAGGAAGGTGTGTTTTGTAATGCCATAAGCTGGATGTTCGTATCCTGTTAAAGACCTGTAAAGAGATTAACAATCTTACTTGATTGTGAATAACGATCGATCGAGACCATATGACGTTTGGGGTAGATTATGACCGTTTGAGGTCAGGTGCCGTTAGAGGCGAATTGTGACCATTCGAGGTCGGGTGCCTTTCGAGGCGAGTTGTGACCCTTCGAGGTCGGGTGTCGTTCGAGGCGAGTTGTGACCATTCGAGGTCGGGTGCTGTTCGAGGCGAGTTGTGACCTTTCGAGGTCGGCTGCCGTTCGAGGCGAGTTGTGACCGTTCGTGGTCAGGTGCCGTTCATGGCGAATTATGATCGTTTGCGGTCGGGTTCCGTTTGTGGCGAATTGAGTACATCTGGGGGTGGGGATTGGTATTTTTAATGTCAGATTTCACGATTGATTGAGTTTCTGAATCATTTGTTATGGCGGTTCATCGTCATCTCAAAGCATGCCTGAGGACCATTCACGATCCCATGCATGTGTAAGTGACCTGGCCATTGTGGAATTATAAATACCAGATTTATATTCAAAATAAGTCTTATGACAAAAATGTCCAACTAAATCAAGTCCAGATGTGATAAATAGACAACAAAGCAAAATAGAGACGTCAAAGTGCGAACACCTATACTGATACGGTTGATAGTCGTCTCAAAGCATGCCTGAGGTTTTCTATTATAGTATATAGCTATGTAATAAAAACAATGTTTCTAATAAAGAAACCCGATTGGAGTCTGCAATATAGAAGCCAAGTGATCTATACCATTTGGAAGTGTAATTTATGTGATCGAGCAAGTAATCGGATCAAATATTATATACGAATGATCCATGTACATCATAGGGGATTAAGTACATGCATACTATATTTAGTTGGCTTATATAGAGTTTGGGGAATGACTCTTCGATTTGTTATGAGATAGAATAAATAATCGTCTAAGTAATAACCTAAGACTGTTGAGCGTAAGGTATGATTAGTAGATTGTTTATCATCCTTGTGCGATAAGAGGACTTTTGAACTTGAGCAAATTGTGGGCTTAGTGCTAGTAATTTTGAATACTACTAATTATTGGATTATGCTTGTTTCTTTTTGTGTGTCAGTTGTGTTGAAATTTTGAGGACGAAATGTTTTAAATAGGGGAGAATGTAACAACATAGAATTTCAAACACTTCTATTTAAATATCTAAATTATTTAAATATTTGAAACGTGGGTTCAGTGTGATTAAATTGATTTAATAACCTTTTTAACCCCCTTTAATTGATAACCAGTGAAGGTAAACTTATTTTTGAAAAATATTTAAAAAAAAATAAGTATTTCGAGAATATATCGATAACGTGACCGAAAATCGTTTTACCGATAAACGGTTTTTTTCGATAAAAGTTATTCGAGCTTATTGTGTTGTCCTAATATATTAATGTGTAACTAATTAGATAAGAAAAATATTTACATTAATTATGGTTAACTAAAATATCTTCTAGAAGGAATTCGACATATGTGAGTGGAGAGGAGATATTTTCTCTATGCTCATAAGGAGGAAAGTTAGCACATGGAGGCACATGAGGGTTTGATGTTCTTGACTAGAAATAAAGGGGTAGAGGAAGTTAAAGTGACCTCTTGTGTTGCCTATACAAGTGGCCTAAATGGTTCACAAAGTCATTTTCACGTTTTTGCAAATAATACTAAACACTTCATTCTCTTTCTCTTCATAAATTCCTAAATACAAAGCTAATCA
The DNA here is from genome assembly GCA_030765085.1 of Allium cepa. NCBI lineage: Eukaryota > Viridiplantae > Streptophyta > Magnoliopsida > Asparagales > Amaryllidaceae > Allium > Allium cepa. Next base: position 253,131,919 of record CM060943.1, read on the forward strand.
AAATTACAAATCTCTACAAACTCTAGTGTAGGCCTAAAATATTATATCAACACCTTTTAGAAACTCAAACTTGGAAGGAGAGGAGCAACATAAGCCCCTATGGACTATGGCCATGAGCACTCGTAGGCAAATATTGCCTATGAATAAGAGCAAGCAAGGAGGGGAGGTGATTTTGGTGCTTGTTTTGTAGAGGTAGGAAGTTGGCTTGTAGTATTGGCTTTGTACTTTGTGTTAGCTTGGTTTTTGGTGAGAATACTCACCATTTAAAAAGTGTATGAAGTGTGTAATGTTTGTTTATATTATAGTACCTGCTTAACTATATATTATTGTTTTATCTCTTGTGATTGTTGCTTTGGAAAGCAAATGACATATGTAAATGATGTGTTTGGACTGTATGACTTTCTATGACTTGTTTCATAGCCTTTTAATGAAGCACATATGGTTTGGTTGAACTTTGATTTAAAGCAGACTTGAATTGGAAGTGGTTTTACAGTGTTAGACGCTATAGAAGCAGTTCGAAAATGCCTTATGTTCTGCATTTTTTATGAAATCTTGTAGAGAGATCCTTAAGGGTTTCCCGCCATAGATGAAATCTATAGTGTATATTAGCTACTATAAAATTATTGGATGCTTAAAAAAAATTTGCATATCGAAAAATGGCAAACTTTCAAGTAACCAAAACTGCCTTGGTTTGTATACTTTAACATTACTTAAAGATAGTACTTTTTAAATGCTTTTGTTGCTGTTGTGAAGTTTAAATGTTTAAAATGCTTTTAAATTAAGTATTTCTCTTCAATCTTTTCACAAGTCTTTTTAAACTTATATTAGAGTATTTTAAAAGTGACTTAGAATTTTTATATAGTTTTAAAAGTTAACTATGAATTATTGAAGTAAATGGTTTATATTAAATAAAGTAAAATTATACCTTTTGAAGTTTCTAAATAAATTATGAAGTACATATAGTTGATGAGATTTTTCATTTCGAAAACACTGAAGTATTTTTATGAAGTAATCACGACGCTGAATGCTTTCATGATTATGAATCAATAAAATTAAGTGATGTTAATCTTACCTTAAAGAGGAGTGATTATTTTAGTTTAATGCTCACGTAATTATGAAAATAAATGTTCAGAATATTAGTTTGTTAAAGCAAATCTATCTTGGTTGCGTTTTGACAAATCAAAAGATATAACGTATCGAAAATAAAAACGACATAGAGAATTTACGTAGTTTGGATGTTAAGGAATTATACGTCCATGAGTAAACTATCAGTTCTTCTTTTTCGATTTCTTAGTACAAAAAAGGCAGAAAAAGTACAACTTTTAGTGTCTATTTAAAAAGAGTAAAGGAAACTATCCCATTTCTGCTACAGTACCCTATTCATTTATAGTACACAGGATTCATGTCGATTGCCAATGTTGCTTTTTCGCTCTCTTGATTTTTGCTACTATATGCTACATGTCGAAGATCCATCTTGTGTATTTGATGTGCATGGATGGATAATGTGGTCTTTGGCAGGAAAATCTGATTTGAGTGGCTGGATTATGAATTCTGGGTGAAAGCTTGAAATTGAAGCGAGAATGATTGGAATTGAGACAAGAAACTCAGATTTGAATGAGTTGTCTCTTTCTGATTCCGAACGGCACATGTGTGTGAATGGAAATATAATGACATATTGCTCTTCACTTTAGAGAGAGCTATATCCTTATTAGCATTTTTGGATCTTGCTATATTTGTTGAGAATGGCCCCTTTGTACGCAAGGTAGTTGTGTTGTATAACCTTTGCGCTGCGCCGATACTCGTGAAATGTGTTACACTGTCCAATCTACAATATATGTATAGTATTACACTAGGGATAGTTAGAGTTGTGTTGCATAGCTTAATAGAAGAGACAGAGTTTCTATTTTGAATGGTGATTGCCTTTCATGAGCCAGTTTTGAGTGTTCTCAACACTGAGCGTACTGGGCCATCGCCTTTGTCTCTGAACTAGACTTAATATTCTTGGGGATGAAGTTATGACCTCTTAGTGGTGGTGCACTCTTCTTCCATCACCTCATCCTTTGAGTCTCTATGCTTGTCATATAGAAATGGCATCTCGTTCTTTGTAAATCTGATGTTGATATAGGATTGCAACGCTATTTTATCACACCAGTGTCCAATTGCGGTGCATCCTTATTGCCTTTTGATATAAAATTATGGCTCAGACCTGCCGCTTTTAGATGTTAGTTTAAAAATGCGGTAAATCCTCATTTGCATATAGTTTCCTAAGGGAATGTGCCGGTCCTATATTCTTAGTGTGGCTTTTAAGGCTACAACAAGATTTCTACATCTAGTTGTTATTTGGAAGCTATGCCGTAGTTCTACCTATTGAAGTAAGTATGAAGACCATAAGTCAGTCCCTACAACTTTTAACCATTTCAGATTATAGTGCCGGCGTTATATGGAATGAGGGGGTGCAGTCGCTATACCTTGTCGTAGATTTATATTATTTATGGTGCAGTACCTTCTGGACTTCGTTTCTATTTCTCTTCCTTATTTCAAATTTTATCGTGGGAGCGATTCTTCTAGCTTGGTGTCTGCATCAAGCTTCCTTTGACACAATTTGGAAGATATGGGTATAATACATGCCCTTCAAGTCTACAGCAATCATAATGGGTATAGACTTGTCTCTATTTTTATATTTTCCTATGACCCCTTATTTCTACCTTTACTCTCCCTCTTTTCAAGTGATAAAAAGTCTTTTTAGCCATTTTTCATTTAGTTCCCAAGTACGCATGTCATTCCTCTATTGGCCAGTCTTTTGAAAAGCTTTGAATTTAGTCTTTTCATTCCATATACAAGTCTGTCCTAATTCCAATGCTTATCGTTCTTGCTATCAATCACCTAATGTTTAGGGGATTTTTTTTCATTCCGATTGTGACGCTATGATATTTGCCGAGGTAAGTATATTTCTCTCCACTCCTTTTTATTCCTTTACATGTTTTCAAAGTGGAAAAAATAATACCCTAGCTGCTAATCTCATTTCTCTACAGGCACGTTCGTCTTTTGAATCTAAAGTAAGGTTCTTCTTCCTTTTGTAGTTTTCTTTACACTTTAATGGTAGTCGTTAACCAACCTTGTAGTTTTGACATGGCATCATCTTCCTCCTCCCTTTATCCATACTATCTAAGATAACCTAACTTAGAGGTGTAAAGAACATCTTCGCCATTTCGAATTTGAGGGTTATGGCCTAGATTTTCAGAATCTTACGAACGCATCCACGTTCCTCCCGATGGGTCTATTTCTATCACTCTTGAGCGCATACGGTGTGGGCTTTATCTACCCCTAAATCAGATTCGTCATGAATGGCTTATTGCCATCAATCTCTTTCCTATCTAACTTTACTCCCTTTCTTATTCCTTGTAATTGCCACTTTAGTTTTACGTAGAGAATAATTTCCTCTTACTTATGAGGAGCTCCAATTTATATTCGATATTCATAAAGTCCTTCAGGAGGAAATGTTGGGTTATATTATGCCCAAGCAAAAAAAAAAATGTATCCTTACCTTTGTTCCTTGCAAGGCTCACAAGTGGATCGATCAATATATCTTTATTTCAAATTCTGATAACTTTCCTCCTTCCATTCGCACCCAAATCAGTACGTTTTACCTGATCACATTATTGACTCATATGAGTCCTGTAGGAACCACATCTTAGGTTTAGGCGAAGATGAGAGAAAAATGAATTTTGTTTTACTGATTGGACGCTATAAAGCATTACTTTCTGCCCCTAAACCATAATTTCTCTCATTCAATCTTCAAGTTTCCCTCAATTTTGGATGATCCCAGGGGGTATAATTTACTAAAAATGGATTAAAGAATTGTTATTTTATGTTCCTGGCCTTTATAAAACATTTACTGGCCTTGGTATTTTCTTTATGTACATGTGAAATGGTCGATGATCTTGCTGTTGCATTTCTCGACTCTAAGAAATCGGTGGAGGCGGAGGCGAAGAGGAAAAATCAAAGGAGGAAGCTCAATGAGGCTGAGGGCTCTAACCATCCCCTCAAGAGGCCTACCGTACCTCCCCTCACCTCTTCCTCAAAGGCTCTTCCTATCCCACCTCTTCGGTCCCTTTATGTCCACCGTATTTGCTACATGCCCTTACCTGTGGGTGTCATTACTGTTCTTGTCGAGAAGTCAGGATGGCTAACCCTTGAAAACCTATCTAGTATTGCTTCTTCTTTGCAGCCTTATCTTCTTACCCTTTACTTCCTGAGCTCACTTTTGAATGGGAGAGATCTTGGAGTTACATGGGTATTTTTCTTTTCCTTCTTCATATAATGGTGGTTTACTTAATTACTTGTGACGATCCGTAAATCCGTACCCTTTGATCGACAATAATCCACACATGTCTGACCCAAAAAGCACAGACTGACGGAAAGTCAAGAGAAAGAAATGAAGAGAGAAGAAGAGAAGAGAAGAAAGAGAGAAGATAGAACCAAACAGAACAATACAGGATCACACATCGCAGCGGAAAATATATAATATCATATCAGTGATCTTTACAAAATAGAAACTATATATACATACATTCATTAGAGTTCAAAAATCAACAGTAGTTATCAACTTGAACAGTTATAATAACATGTCCTCACAAATGCTGATAATATACAACAACAAACCAAGCACAGCGGATAATCAAAACAAGTACGTGTATACGAAAATGAAGATCTCCAGCTCTCCTGCTGAAGCTAAAAAAGCATCAAATCTTGACCTGTAAATATACTCGGTCTGACCCGAGCATTGAAAGGGAAGAACGCCTGGATCAGTCTGGTAAACCAGCGTGAGAAACACACTCAACTGAATTTATTAAATTACCAAACTTTTCCTTAGCTTTCAAAACATAAGTATCTCATAAGACAAGTCCATACATAAACACGGATATGTTTTTACCTTACGATGACTAAAACATATCATATCAAATCTCATATATTATAGTAGTGTCTACTATATACAAATAATATTAATCGTAGCCGAAAATGTTACAATGATTAAATTTCAGCATATAGCCCAATTGGGTAATACAATCAAAATGGCAAGCACGTAGTGGAGTTTGGATTTTCATACAAATGACCAGGTGAAATGACTACCTTCCGAAGGGGTACACCTCTAGATGGATGTCCCGAGGCACAGAACATCTGCCCTCTACCAACACAAGACCGGTCCACCTCTATAACTAGATGGTACCGAATATGTCATCCTCCGGTCGTTACCGACCTTTACCGAGGGCCCTCTAGCATACAAACCACAATAATCAGATATACGATGTCATAACGTGTAAAGATATATCTAGAAGAGGATGATCATACCCTAATGGGAGCAACCCACTTAGCCTTGTATCATCTAACCATGTTTTGGTCATTTCCAGTTGACGAGGCTAGAGGTAACGATTACCTTTCCCAAATCACAATCACATCAATTTGAATGCCACACGACCATTTCCATTGACTACTAATTGCCTTCCACAAAAATACAACCCTTAAGCTCATAAGTCTCAAAGAGGGTGTTTAGCTAAGAGAAGTTTCCTTCTCCGCCACCACTGATGTACGTTTGTAAAAACCAATGTACGTAATATATAGAAATGCAATGTCAAACAAACATCCATTCAAGTTATCCATAAATAGAACAACCGAAGGTACTTTCCTACCACATCCTGTCGGGAAATCCCTAAGATTACTAGCGAATAGTCCTCGCATTGGATATTTCATAATGAAGAGACCACTGCTACTGGATTTATATTGGGAATTTAACCCCAAACGATCAACAAGCTGTCCCCCACTATGAAAATCCCGAATATCAATATCATCACAAAGCAACCTGCACAATCGTCGCATATACGTTGGTCCGAAGTGGTTTTCAGATAAATCTGATCCCGGTCTCTTCGCACCAACAACGCAAAAGCATTTCTCAACCTCACACAGCAACTAAGTCTCATAGACTTATCACGTCTCCATCTTTTAACTTGCTATCCTTCGGGCTAAGAAGGAAGCTCGATAGATTAAAGTAATACTCCGCACTATACGAATCAACATCCTCAACACAAACGTTAATCAAGCCTACACAGAAGGCAACATACTAAGTATACGACTAAATGGTTCACACATCAGGTCGAGAAACTAAAATTTGACCAAGTTTGACACTCGGTTATTTAACTATCAAAATAAGCAAACAAATATTCAGCACCATACCAATCACTGGGCCCCTTTATTAATCTTTTATTAATTAATTTGCTTGTCAAATATTCACTTCAAATTATCTTTAAAAAAATATATCTTCAAAACCATTTCAACTTCTATATTGCAAAACATTTCCAAATACTTATTTAATAATAAGTAATTCACAAATTAATTTATTTTCAACACTTAGAAAATATTACATATACTTAAATCACGATTAAGTATAGATTTTATTCTTTAAGGAAAATATTCTCTTGAACACATTTATTAGGGTCAAAACGAATGTTGCGTAAAACATCGTTACGACAACCCAAAATCACTAGCATATGGATTCGAAAATAAGATAGATATATAAATCCCATATACTATACAAAACATTTTCTTTCGAAAATCATTTACTATAACAACAATGTTATAGTCCATCGTTTCCTTATACTTTTCGAAAATGTTTATTTCAACAATGAATGTTGAAATCTATGGTTTTGATAGTTAACACATTTTAAAACATCTTTAAACCAATTAACTCCATTTTAAAATATAATTTTCCAAAACATTTCTTTAATATATTATTCACTATCCAAAATCGTGAATATAAATCTCTAACCAAATTCAACACTTCTACATATTTAAGTAAAGGATTATCCACTGTCCAAAATCATGAATATATCTCCTTTAATAAGCTTTCATATTTAACTTAACAAATTCAATTGATTTCAGATTTACAAAACAATGTTTATAAATTTACAATTATATTTTATAAAAACTTCAATATATATAAAATTCCTTTATAAATCACTTACGTTTAATAACTTAATTACATGCCAAGATCCAATTTATAAGCTAATTACTTATAAATCATTTATTTTACAAATTCATTTATTTTATAATTTCACAATTCGTAAATCTTATTCACTTATAAATTCCATTTATAACATCATTTTAACAATTATAAAAACTCCTTTATAATTCAATTATTCTGATTTATAAAAATTCAATTTTATAAATCTTCTTTATAAACCATTTATATTAGTCAAAAATCTAAATTAAACCATTTCACAAAATCATTAACTCTATATTTCACAAAAATCACATTTCAATTATATTTCCCAAAACATCGTAACTTTTATAATATAAAAATTATAACTTTCATTTATTTAAAATAAATCAATTCTTAACGATTCAAAAATTCAATAAAATATTTATTTTCGAAATCATTTTAAAATTCTTTTAAATTCGAAATCGTTACTTTAACATTTTTAAAACTCCAAAATAGGCCCAATGCTGCAACAACACTAAATACATTAACCACGGCATCCAAACATCACATATCAACATGATAATAGAATATATCGCAAATATCTGTAAATAAATCAATACTGTTGAGAAATCCAGCTGGATCCCTCCTACCTATCACCTTCAACAAATATACATATTATAATATGTGTACAATGTCCGCTTCAAGGCAGACGCGCGTACAAAGGGTCATCCGCTCATACACGTGAACGTATAGGGTCATCTGCTCCACTAGGCAGGTATATATCCAAATACCAATCAATATATCATATATCATCCAAAAAATCATCAATCACCATATAATAAATTATTTATCACCTATATAAATATATCAGTGAGTCAGAAAGAGTGAGTTGTACTCACATTGCTTGTAGTCGATGCGTTAGCGATTTACTCCGATTAAAATTGACCAACCATTTTATTTCAACCAAAATTTTCATTAGCCAAAATAAATGCCAATCCAGCTCCATAATGTAGTGCTCGTCAATACGAACCAAAGGCAATTCGTTTCGTGCGAAACGGATCTCGTATGAAAAAGTTACGCAGTTTTAAAGTTTGAATGAATTTATATAAATCAATTTCAATATATTGTTTTTTATTTCAAACCCTATTTTCAATCATGGCCGTCGATCTCCCTTGCTCCAGATCTGGCCGTGCGCTTATGCTTCTTCCCCCATCGTTCCATTTATGTGAAAAACCCATAGAGCCGCAACTTGTCCTTGAATTTTCGTGACTCCATCGTTCATCTATACGTCAATCAACCACCATCATCTCGAAGCCCGCACTTCACTCCACCTTCACCCACACTCTGGCGAAGCTCGACTGTGTATGTGCTCCGAAAGAAACGCACAAATTGATGAGGAACGTAGCCTTTTTCACGTCGATCCATAGCTCGAAACTTAATCTCGACCGTTGGATTTGTAGTTCTCGTCGCCCTCTACGTTTTTGTAGTTAAAAGTTTTGTGCAAAAATCGATGGATTTGGAGATAATAGAGGAGAAAGATTGTGTAATTCTGGCCATAGAAATTATTAGTGGAGGCTAGGGTTTCTAATCCTAGGGTTTGTGCAAACAAGGAAAAGGTGAGGTCCTTATATAGAGAATTCGAGACACTATTCATCCGAAATTTTTCCGAACTCAGAACGAAGTGTGCCGCTTGGCGTTTATAATGTTTTACCCATATTCCGAACGCAATGGAATATATATTGGGAACCAATTCGATCGTATTTGAAAGATAGGTTTTCGAATCAACTAATAAAACTTAAAATTCACTTAAACCAATTTCTACGCGTTTTAACTTGCCTCGGACAAACCGTAAATCCGATTGACACGAAATTTGAAATCTTACAATAATTTAACATTACGGATCCGATGAAACTGGTTTCATCGAAATCCGAGACTGTTTGAAAAATGGTTATCTTTACTCGTTAATTAAATATTAAAATATTCAATTTCTGAAATTTAACTTCTAATTTAATTTTAAAAGTTCTGTAACATCATTCTAATTCAAATATGAATTAATTCAACTTTATAAATCATTTTTATTCACATTTAATTCAAATATCAATTATTTCTACAATTTCAAATATTAAGTTAACAATTTAATTATCCAATTAAATCCAGATATTCGAAATATTATTTATTCAGCTTAAAAAGTTCACTTTTAAATATTTAAAATCAATTAAATATACGAACTTCAAATGACAGAAATTCTGGTTTACGTTCTCCCCTGCTTAAAAGAATTTCGTCCTCGAAATTACCAAGTAAGAAAAAGTCACAAAATCTATTAACTTTTCAAAAACAATTCGTTCAAATTAGATTTACAAAAATCACTTAAATGTTTAACTTTCCCAAAATCATTTAGTTAAATTTCTTACAAACTCTTTTCTAAGTTTTAAATATATATATAGTTATCTTTACAAAACCAACTATATCGTTCAACCTTTAACTCAAAAACCAAAACTTTAGTTTTCACAAATTTTTCCAATTTTCCCAAAAAAAATTCTAACGCCTTAAATTTTCAAAAAAATTCGCCATAGTCTCCTTTGCGCGGTTCAATTTGGAAAAAAATAACAATGTATATATCACAAATATACATCTCATCATCAAGGACGAGGCATCCCAAAGGGAAAAAAGTGTAGAAGTACGATATGTAATCCGAGATATGTATCTTGTATATTATTAGTTAGCATGTACGGCTAATATAGAGCGAAAGCGTGCTCCAAACGCGAAGCAAGTACAATCCGCACCTACTAAACACTCAACAACCAAATAAGCAACAAGTATATATGAAAGTAATATCAATATACGACATATACCAATACAACAACCATGTATGCCAATGTAACAAATGCAAAAAAAGCAATAAATCCAACCATCAAACAACTATCATCCAACTAACATCCATAACCAAATCAGTATACATTCACTTCTTGTTAATATTCATTGAATTGGTTTTCCATTTCATTAGTTCAATTTTATATGGATTTTCTATATAATCAATTAACATCCATCTAACAACCAATGCATATCCAACATAACCAAATTAATTCACTTTACATTCATTCAATTTGGTTTAACGCATTTAATTCCAATTGGTTTAACATTCAATTTACTTTCATTCAATTATTCAATTCACAACTTCTTAACAACAACATTTCTAATGCTGATTCATTATACATTTCATGTTGAATTTCTTTATATAACTCAAGTCCATATTCATCTAATTCACTTTATTAATTTACTTCGATACCAAAATCAACTTTATTCAACATTACTTAAGTTATATTTCATTTCAAATTCATTTACATGTTCTTTCACTATACAACTTAAGTTCACTTCTACTTTAATTCAAAGTCTATTTTATTCAACTCTTACTTAAGTCAAATTCATATCACTGCTCCAAATTCAGATTTTGTTTTGCTTAACAAAATTACTTAACCATTTTAACAAATGGTTTTACTTACCTTATCTCATTTTATAAGTTATACAACTTATTTTTATAAACTTCCAAATTCATACTATATAATCATTTACCATATTAAGTTTAATTTTCCATTCCAGTAACATATCTAATCCAATTCAAATCCAATTTAATTTAACCTTCCTTAGTTAAATTTCAAATCATATAATTCACTTACTAACTCAAATTTCTTTCAACTTTACTAAAGTAAATTCTTACTTCATATTATAAGTCCAAAACTTATTTTACTCATATTTATCAATTTCAACTTGGATTTCAAGTCAAATTTTTTAATAAAAACAAAACTTCAATTTCAATTTACTTTGGTAGCGAATCTATCACACAGAAATTCGAAAATGATACTAATGATGCTGCAGTCATCACTCTTATTATTTTCCAGCAATAGTAGTGAATTCAGTGCTTTGTATACTTTTAAAAATTTCTTTTTATTTATAGATCACATTTACAAATCTTTTACTTATATAATTTCACTTATTTTCAATTTATAATAATATAACATCTTTAACTTTGAAAAACAACTTTCAAAATAAAGGGGATTCAAATTTTCAAATAATTAGTCCAAATCCATTTTTATTTATAACTCATTTTTATAAATATATTCATATAGTTTCACTTCTTATATATAAGATTATTTCACAATTGTAAATCATATTAATTATAATTCCAAACTTATAATTCATTTTCTTATATAATATATTCTTTTACAATTGTTGTTTTTATTTAGATTATTCAAACATCTTTTATCAATTTATATATATTTACATTTTCAAACAACCAAACAATCAGTTTATAAATACTTTAATAGTTCTGAAAAATTAATCTTTTATATATAAAATATAATCGAGGTAAAATTATTTCATTTACCTAGTTTAAAATAATACTATGTCGACTTGTCTCGTTTCAGTGTTTAGAATTCCCTATCGATAACATGGCGTCCCACATACCGACCAGAACTCACAAACAGCTCAACGGATAAGTAAATACAATATAAAACATTTTATATTCACTAACAAATACGCGCTTATATTTATAATACACTCAAGCTCAATCTAGGGTGCTACCGCCCCTATCTATACTAAGCACACATCAAAGCTTAGGAATATACAAAATCTAAGCTCTGATACCAAATATTACGGGACGCAACTAGTGGGTAATACCACCGTAGCTCACACTGATACCTCACGCTTTGCTTTTACGGCTTGCCTCTCGACAACAACCAACCCTTTCACTCTAGGGACATGTAGGGACAAGAGTCATCCGTTCGCTACCTAACAAGAAGCGAGAACCCCCTATCAGGCTGAAAATAATCAAGCAAAACCGATGTACGTAATCTATAGAAATGCAATGTCAAACTAACATCTATACAAGTTGTACAGGAATAGGACAAACTGAAGGTACTTTCCTACCACATCCTGTCGGGAAATTCCTAGGATTAGTAGCGAATAGTCCTCGCATTGGATATTTCATAATGAAGAGACCACTGCTACTGGATGTATATTGGGATTTTAACCCCAAACGATCAACAAGAGGTCCCCCACCATGAAAATCCGGAATATCAATATCATTACAAAGCAACCTGCACAATCGTCGCATATACATTGGTCCGAAGCGGTTTTCAGATAAATCTGATCCTGGTCTCTTTGCACAAACAACGCAAAAGCATTTCTCAACCTCACACAGCAACTAAGTCTCATAGAATTACCACGTCTCCCACTTTTAACTTGCTATCCTTCGGGCCAAGAAGGAAGCTCGATAGATTGGAGTAATACTCCGCACTATACGAATCAACATCCTCAACACAAACGATAATCAAGCCTACATAGAAGGCAATGTACCAAGTGTATGACTAAATATTTTCCATATCAAGTCGAGGAACTAAAATTTGGCCAAATTTGACAGTCGGTTATTTAACTATCAAAACAAATAAACAAATATTCAGCACCATAACAATCACTGGGCCCTTTTATTAATCTTTTATTAATTAAATTGCTTGTTAAATATTCACTTCAAATTATCTTTAAAAAGATATATCTTCAAAACCATTTCAACTTCTATATTGGAAAACATTTCCAAATACTTATTTAATAATAAGTAATTCACAAATTAATTTATTTTCAACATTTAGAAAATATTACATATACTTAAATCACGATTAAGTATAGATTTTATTCTTTAAGGAAAACGTTCTCATAAACACATTTATTTGGGTCAAAACGAATGTTGCGTAAAACATCGTTACGACAAACCAAAATCACTAGTATAGGGATTCGAAAATAAGATAGATATATAAATCCCATATACTATACAAATCATTTCCTTTCGAAAATCATTTACTATAACAACAATGTTTAGTCTATCATTTCCTTATACTTTTCGAAAACGTGTATTTCAACAATGAATGCTGAAATCTATGGTTTCGATACTTAACACATTTTAAAACATCTTTAAACCATTTAACTCCATTTTAAAATATAACTTTCCAAAACATTTCTTTAATATATTATTCACTGTCCAAAATCGTGAATATAAATCTCTAACCAATTCAACACTTCTACATTTTAATTAAAGGATTATCCACTGTCCAAAATCGTGAATATATCTCCTTTAACAAGCTTTCATATTTGACTTATCAAATTCAATTGATTTCGGATTTATAAAACAATGTTTATAAATTCATAATTGTATTTTATAAAAACTTCAATATATATGAAATTCCTTAATAAATCAATTACGTTTAATAACTTAATTACATGTTAAAATCCAATTTATAAGTTAATTACTTATAAATCATTTATTTAACAAATTCATTTATTTTATAACTTCACAATTCGTAAACCTTATTCACTTATAAATTCCATTTATAACATCATTTTAACAATTATAAAAACTCCTTTATAATTCAATTATTCTGATTTATAAAAATTCAATTTTATAAATCTTCTTTATAAACCATTTATATTAGTCAAAAATTTAAATTTAAACCATTTCACATAATCGTTAACTCCATATTTCGCAAAAATCACATTTCAATTATATTTCCCAAAAGATCATAATTTTTATAACATAAAAATTATAAGTTTCATTTATTTAAAATAAATCATTTCTTGACGATTCTAAAATTCAATAAAACATTTATTTTCAAAATCACTTTAAAATCTTTTAAATTCGAAATCGTTACTTTAACATTTTTAAAACTCCAAAATAGGACCAATGCTGCAACAGCACTAAATACATCAACCACGACATCCAAACATCATATATCAATATGATAACAGAATATATCGCAAATATCTGTAAAAAAATCAATATTGTTGAGGAATCCAGTTGGATCCCTCCAATCTATCACCTGCAACAAATATACATATTAGAATATGTGTACAATGTCCGCTTGAAGGCAGACGCGCGTACAAAGGGTCATCCGCTCATACATGGAAACGTATAAGATCATCTGCTCCACTATGCAGGTATATATCCAAATACCAATCAGTATATCATGTATCATCCAAACAATCATCAATAATCATATAATAAATTATTTCTCACTTATATAAACATATCAGTGAGTCAGAAAGAGTGAGTTGTACTCACATTGCTTATAGTCGTCGCGTTAGCGATTTATTCCAATTAAAATTGAATAAGCGTTTAATTTCAACCAAAATTTTCACTAGCTCAAATAAATCCCAATCTAGCTCCATATTTAATGCTCGTCAATATGAACCCAATGCAATTTGTTTCGTGCGAAACAGACCTCGTATGAAAAGGTTACGCAGTTTTAAAGTTTGAATGATTTATATAAATCAATTTCAATGTATTGTTTTTTATTTCAAACCCTATTTTCAATCATGGCTGTCATCTCCCTTGCTGCAGATCTGGCCGTGTGCTTATGCTTCTTCCCCCATCATTCCATTTACATGAAAAACCCATAGATCCGCCACTTGTCCTTGAATTTTCGCGACTCCATCGTTCATCTATACGTCGATCAACCACCATCATCTCGAAGCCCGTACTTCACTCCACCTTCACCCACCCTCTAGTGAAGCTCGGCTATGTATGTGCTTCAAAAGATGTGCACGAATTGATGAGGAACGCAGCCTTTTTCACGTCAATCCATTGCTCGAAACTTAATCTCGACCGTTGGATTTGTAATTCTCGTCACCCACTATGTTTTTGTAGTTGAAAGTTTCGTGCAAAAGTCAATGGATTTGGAGATAATAAAGGAGAAAGATCGTGTAATTCTGGCCATAGAAATTATTAGTGGCGGCTAGGGTTTCTAATCCTAGGGTTTGTGCAAACAAGAAAAAGTGAGGTCCTTATATAGAAAATTCGACGACACTATTCATCCGAAATTTTTCCAAACTCCAAACGAAGCGTGCCACCTGGCATTTATAATGTTTTACCACTATTCCGAATGCAATGGAATATATATCGGGAGCCAATTCGATCGTATTTGAAAGATAGGTTTTTGAATCGACTAATTAAACTTAAAATTCACTTAAACCGATTTTTACGCGATTTAGCTAGCCCCGGACAAACCGTAAATCCTATTGACATGAAATTTGAAATCTTACAATAATTTAACATTACGAATCATGTGAAACTAGTTTCGTTGAAATCCGAGACTGTTTGAAAAATGGTTATTTTTACTCGTTAATTAAATATTAAAATATTCAATTTCTGAAATTTAACTTCTAATTTAATTTTAAAAGTTCTGTAACATCATTCTAATTCAAATATGAATTAATTCAACTTTATAAATCATTTTTATTCACATTTAATTCAAATATCAATTATTTATGCAATTTCAAATATTAAATTAACAATTTAATTATCCAATTAAATCCAGATATTCGAAATATTATTTATTCGGCTTATAAAATTTACTTTTAAATATTTTAAATCGGTTAAATAAACGAACTTCAAATGACAGAAATTCTGGATCGTTACATTACTCCTTATATATATATATATATATATATATATTTAACATCTTGGAGCCTTAGCAATCAAGGTTCGAAAGAAGGGGAAGACGATCAAGTTGTAGATCTTTCCTGTGTTGCCAAGCTCGAGTTAGACCTTGCTAAACTGCTTTTGGGAGAGCTAAAGTTAAAGAATAGTTTAACATCCATCAAGTCGAAGACGAGAGGGTGGAGAAGGCTCCGAAAGAGGCCTTGGCGTTGAAGGGTCATGATTTAGAAGAGAAGGAGAAGGCGTTGGAGGAATCCAAATGCGATTTCTCATGGATTACCTGCCGTGTTCTCTACCAGCTGTACGCCTTAATTCAGCATCAATTCTCCACCACGGCCGACCTTAGTTTCCTAGAGGATCCCGAAAAGATTATCGTGCTCTTGATTACTGTAGGCTAATTGGGTTGAGGAACTAGCTGCGGAGAATGCTATCCCTTCAGTTGCCTATGGTGCTTCTCTACCACCAGATGGTGATGCGGTGTCTAAGGAAGCTAAAGATTACATTGACTTCCCAAGATCAAGTAATTACCTAACTTTTGTAAATGATCCTAAAATCCCTAATATGTATTAAAAAAATTAATTTATTACTTGTTGTGGTTAATTTCCTTAATTGTTGTTATGTTTTGTTACCGCACTATGAATGACCATGTCATTTTCGTTTCCTTTTTTATAGTCATCTATGAAAGTTATATTTACTAAACTTCTAAAGGAAAACATGGACTGACTTCAAACTTAAACTATAGATCATCTTGGTCTTAGCATAGCAGCTATTCGTAGGCGTGGAAGAGAGTTAGATGAGTCATTCATGCAACTTAGAGAGGGAATCCATGGGTTGCTCTCCTAGATTGATCAAATAGTTAAACAAAAGGAAGTACTTAGTGATTTTATATTGCTTCAGTGGTAGTATACTCTAGAGATCAGCTATTTTCTTCTCCATGGTCCTCGCTTGAAGTAGTTTAGACTTAGGCTTTGGAATCTAAATAGAGACTGAGTGTTGCACATTATTTTGATTTTTTGTATGTGGATTTGTTAAACTTACCATATAAAATGTCCTTTGTGAGATATACTATTATTTAATCTTAAATTTGTGTATTTTGATTTAATTTGAATCAAATTTCCATTACTACCAACAAGGTTGGTCCCCGTGGACCTCCGTTCGAGTTTTACCAGATCCTTTGAATCCAATTTTCACTCACCCATCATTTATGGCTCAGGTGACACAAGTGTTTCCAAATTTGTGGTTGTGGCCATGACTCCTACTGCGGCCTTGAAAGATGAGAATATCCATCTAAACCTTGCCAACAAAAGGCTTGAAAAATATTTATAAGATACCCTTTCAGAGCTTAAAGAAGCTAAGGATGCGCTAAAGCATCAATATCAAGATAATGTCGAGTTGCGTACTAAGCTTTAGAATGCTAATTCAATGGTAAATGAATAGAAAAAATCATTGAAAGATCGCGAGGCCATCTATGGGATTTTCAATGAAGCAGAGACAAAAAATCTAAACAAACTATTGAGGATTTGTCTCTTCAAGCTGCCCGTCAAATTGAAGCAAAGGAGTGTATTGAAAGAGGAGAGGGCATAGTGGTTTAGTTTAGATGTGGTCCATGCTCACCCTACGATTATGGACCCCTTATTGGCGAATGAATGGAAGCGGAAAGTGGAAGTAAACTTCCAGGATACTTAAAGAGATGGAAGCTCACTATAAGCAGCAGATGGTGCAATAGAAGCCATAGGTGCTTCCTTACTTACGAAGGAAAGGGTGGAGGGTGGATGCTCTTTAATACTTTGGTGGATTCTCTAGAAACACAAAGAAGACTAGGTAAAACTAACTGATACTTTGGAAAAAAATAAGGGAGGATTCCGTACTCAAGATCTATGAGCTTGAAGATTTATTATGGAATGTTGTGGCTACTCCCAGAGTCGTAATACCTTCGCTAACGTGCCTGTGTAGGATAGGATTGCTGAGCTAACAAAGAAACTTAAAAAGGAAAAAGTCATCTCTACCCTGTGCTTGACCTAAGATTCCTTCGTCAAATATAAGGTTTAAAGATGACTACAGACAATGGGCCACTGGGAAGGTTCCAATTATGATCCAAGAAAGATAGTCCTGCCCCTGGCCAGTATGCCTTAGGTGTTTTTCATAATTAGCACAATGTTTTAGGATCCTATAACTTAGGATATTTTTATAAATTTATGTTGAATAGCTTTTTGTCTACAAATACTTATAAGCATATTGTGTAAATCAAATTCCTTTAGAAAGGAGTGTAAGCTCCTTTCTTGATTGCACTACCTTTTAATTTTTGGTTTTTTGGGCATGCTTGATTTTCAGCTAACTCCTACTGATCGAGGTCCAGAGATAGTTGACTTGGAAGAAAAGCTTAAGTCTTCTCTGACCCGGGTTGCTGAACTGGAAGGGTTATTAAGAGATGTTGAAGGTGTATATAAGGCTTTATACGAAGATAAAATCAAAGTATTGGGAGACAAAGTTGAAGAATTGTCTCTTTAGATTGCTAGGAAAACTAGTGGGGAAGACAATCTTACTGCATACTTGGCTCCCAATGTCATGCCGAGGCCTAGTGATGGTCATTCGCCTCCGTCTGGTGTCGATTCTCATGTTATTTCCCAGTGGGAGAAGTTGGCACAAGATTTAAAGAACTATTACGAGGCCAACTTCCATGAATTAAAGAATTACTACAAAAAGGATTTGGTTTCGACTCCTTAGGCAAGGGGCAGTCCTTGTCAATGCTCTTCGTTAAGCGACCATAGATCTTGTCATTGCAAGAGAATTATAACAGACAACTCCCTTTAGGGAAAGTTAGAGCCACAACGTAGTTGGTTTTACTAAGAACCGAAGTTTCAAATTCAACCTTTTGTATTTATGTGCGATAATAACTTTATCTTTTCTTGTGATGTGTATGTAAACGTGAAGAATCATGCAGGCATGAGTAGATTTCAATAAATCTTAGTAAATCTTAGTTTTTAGCATTTACTTATCAAGCTTTATGTTGTTTCTGGAATTGCACCTTATTTGTAGGTTGTTTTGCATTCCATGCATCATCTTTTCTTTCCATTTTTGATTAGTTCCTTCAACATTTCATGTTTCTTGAACTGAGCCTTTGGTATTCATGCTTTGTTGTATGCTTGGCATGACCAGCCTCACTATTTTGGGGCAGTGTCATGTTTGTGTGCTAGGCATAGTTCGCTCTACTATTTGGGAGAAGATTGTATTTTGACTGTGAAGTCGCTTCATGTATTTACGATTTTTTCAATTCATGCACATAGTTTTTTGTACTGGTTCAGGCCATCTAATATGTTATGTCTAATGTAATTATTTGGCCGATAAATCTGGTTTGTATAGCACAACCTTATGTTATTAGCTACGTTAGGGAGATTAATACATATAGATTTTTATACTGGTTTGAACCATTTGATATCCCTATGTCTAGTTCATTATATTGACTTTTTCATAATAACTACAATGTTTGTTATACAAGCAACCCTTACTATACAAAATAAGGCCTAAGGCGCTCTGAAATCCATGTTCTTGGAGCTAGATTTCCATCAGGTTTTGATAGCCTGTAGTCCCTGTTAGCTAAGACTTCTGCGAAAACCAGGTTGCCTTCCCAATTCGGGCCTAGAGCCCTATCCACTGGGTCTTTTGTGTTAGCCATTTCTCCTCGCAACACGAAGTCACCCTTGTAGAAGTTCCTCTCATTGAGCCTAGTATTATAGTTTCTTGCCATCCTTTGTCGATATGCGACGGATATAACTACTGCCTTATCATTTTTCCTGAATAAGGTCTAAAGTAGCTTCTTCTAATTCTTTATTCCATTGCGCTGTATATGACATTCTTCGAAGTGATGGGATGTTTACTTCGATGGTGAGAATGGCTCCGTAGAAGTAGGTCAAGGAGAAAAGTTTATGGTCGGTTGGGGATCTAAATGAGGTCATATAGGCCCATAATAACAAAGATAACTCCTTCGCCTACTTCCCTTCTGCTTTCTGCGGTCTTTCCTTAAGCAACTTCTTGATAGTTTTATTTATTGCTTCGACTTGCCCATTGACATGTGTATGCAATTAAGGAAAAACCTTTTATTATCTCATTCTTCTCAGAGAACTCTATATACTCCTTACTTTCGAATTGGGTTCCATTATCTGAGATTATTTTGTAGGGAATTCTAAACCTAGTAATTATGTTTCTTACCATGGGCATGACTATTTTCTTTGTGGTGATCATAGCTAGGGGTTCTGCTTCTACCCATTTGGTAACGTAGTTTATTTCCACTACATCATACCTTGCCTCTCCCTTTGACATGGGAAGTGGACCTATCAAATCTATACCCCACACGTCCAATGACCATAGGCTGGTTAATGGTACGAGCTCGTGGAAAGGTTGCCTCAGGATAATTGCGAACTTTTGATATCTATCACATCCTCATACATATTCTTTTGCATCCTAAAGTGTAGTGGGCCAGTAGTAACCATGTCTCGACATCTTTTATGCCAATTTTCCCCCTTCCTCCGAAATGAACCCCGCACTACCCCTCATGTACTTCACTTATGACCCATGTTTCCACTTCTTTGGAAACAGATCTAATATGGGGGGTAGAGTACCCTCTTTTGCATAATATACCGTCAAAGAAGGAGTAATACCATGCTTGATATCTTATCTTTTGAATTTCATTTTGATTTAGGGATAAGATTTCATTTATCGAGAATTACTTGATAGAGGTCATCCATGTATCCTCTTCTATTTTGTTAAGCATAGGCTCAATTGGGGGTCACTTTTGGTTTTCATCCATTCCCTGGTCCTAAGTTTCTTGGATTATTACCCTTGGGCTCTAATTAGGATTAGAATTTAGTTAGCTTCAGCGATATTTGTTTTAGCTTGATGCCTTATCGGAACAACTATCATTTCATTTGCTCCTTTTTTGCTGGCGAGTTTTGCTAATAAGTCCGAAGAAGAGTTGTTCTCATGTAGGAATCATTCTACATTAAACTGTTCGAATTGCTCTAATAATTTCTTGGAAATTTCCACGTATTTAGCTAAAATTGGTTCCTTCGCTTGGTAATTACCCTACACATGGCTCACAATTAATTAGGAATCATTGTGAAATTTAATGTATGTAGGTTACCTTCATTACCCAAGCCAACGTTAGGCCTAAAGGAGAGCCTTATATTTTGACTAGTTATTGGTAGCTTTGAATCCTAGCTACGCTGCTCCATATATTTTTCGCTTACCCGCAGTAATCAGCACATACCATATCACTGCCTCATGTTCATTTAATGCTCCATCCACAAATAGTTGCAAAACTACGGAGTGGGCGCTTCTTCTTCAGGTGGGGGGATCAATAGATACTTTGCATTCAATAATGAAGTATACTAACGCTTAACATTTGATTGCCATTCTTGGAAAATAAGAGATATCATACTGACCGAGCTCCATTGCCAATTTTAGCAAGCAACCAGAAGTTTCTGGTTTTTGTAGTAGTTTCCTTAACACTTTGTCTGTGAGGACTTTGATAGAGTGTGCTTAAAAGCAGGGCCACATTTTCCTTGCTATGAGGAGAAGCATGTAAGCTAGCTTTTCAATGACTAAGTAGTTAAGTTCTACTCTAGATAGACATTTATTTGTGAAGTAGATAGCCCTTCAGGTCCCTTCATCTTCTCAAACCACTACAACACTTATAGCTTTATCAGTTACAACTAAATTCACATATAAGTCCTCACCAGTTACTAGTTCTAATAGGATAGGGGTATGATAATATGAACCTTTAAGTTTTGGGCATTCCTCTATCCATCGAAATTTTGCTCCTTCTTTACTTGGTCAAAGAACGGTATGCACTTTTCAAGTGCTTTAGAGATGAACCTGTTCAGGGCAACCACCTTTTCATTTGTCTCATGATATCTTTTTTTTATAGTTTCAGTCTGTTTAGGGTTTGCTTCCATGCCACGAGTGCTCATTATGTATCCTAGGAATTTTCCTGACTGAACAACAAAAAGTATATTTTAAGGGGTTTAGCTTTATATTATACTACCTCAGAATTGCAAAGGCCTCCTCCAAATCTTGCACATGATATAACGTTGCTTTTGACTTGACTAGCATGTTGTCCACATATACTTTGACATTTTTGCCAATCTGATCTGCGAACATCATATTTACTAGCCTTTGGTATGTATCTCATGCATTCTTCAAATTAAATGGCATCACTTTAGTAGTACAATCCCTTGTCTGTTACGAAACTGGTGTGATCCTGATCTTATTTGAACATGGCTATTTGGTTGTAACTCGAATATGAATCCATGAATGAGAGCAGGTCATGACCAATGGTTGCATCCACCAATTGGTCAATTCTTGGTAATGGAAAGCTATCATTTGGGCAGGCCTTATTGAGGTTAGTATAGTCTATGCTGGTTCTATATTTTCCATTGGTCATCTTCACAAGAACTAGGTTGGCTATTCATTTTGGGTAGTATACTTCTTTGATGAATCGATTTTCTTTCATCTTCTTGACCTCTTCATGTACAACACTATTCATTTTCTGATCTAGGGCTATGTTCTTCTACTTGAGTTGGCGAGCATCAAGATCGATGTTGAGTGCGTGGCAGATGATGGTTGGATCTATTCCTACCATATCTAAGTGCGCCCAGGAAAAAACATCCACTGATCACTTCAGAAAGTCTATTAATTCGATTTTGGCTTCTATACTAAGGTTTTTTCCTATTTTGAGAACCTTCATGGGGTATATCGGATCTATCTATACATCTTCAAGATCGTCTGTTGGCTCTAACTCTTTCCTAATTTCCCTTAATCGTGGGTTTATTTCACTTTCTTCAGGTTAAGAGGTGGTGGTGAGTGCTTGTTTTTAAGCTTCTTTGAAAAAGTACTGCGCATAGAGTGAATTATACTCGTCAGTTCCAATCATGTGCATATACTTTCTTTTTTCTTTCCTTACTGATGCTTTGGTCGCAAATGCCCTATTTCATTAATAATCTCAGTATTTTGTACCAATATAGTTACAATAACTAGTTTGGTTTTCTTATTATTACTTTTATCACAAATATTAGAAGAGACGGCATAATAGTTTTGAACAATTTTATTGTTAAATTTAATGTTTACATTGTATAATTCCCTAGGTGAAATTTCATGAGCAGATCCTTCTAACAAAAAACTACCCCAAGACAATTCGTGCAGGTCTTCCTAAAAAATGCATTATTTGGTGATGGTTTGTCGATGATAGGAAGCTCGTATAGAAATATTTGTGAAGGGGTGCAGTTCGGTAGTGAAAAGTAAACATATTGATCCGATAGGGGTATTTTTGGTGGGCTTCAATACTTCTCCTGGAAGCTTCATCCGATCGTATGCAGATTTAAAAATGACATTGATAGAACTACTAAAATCCATGAAGACTTTTCTCATGATATAGTTTGAGATTTGCATTGTGATAATGAGGGGATCCTGATGTGGTAAGACAACTCCTACGGCATCAGGTGCTGCAATGACTGTATCCTATGCCGACTTTTGTTTAACATGGAAAAGGGTTCTCTGGTTTACTTTGGCTTCTTATATATACCACTCTTGTGCTTTCTTACTTTTTTCTACTAAGTGTGGTCCCCTGTGAATTAAGTCTGTAAGGTTAGAAGGGTTTCCTGCTAGGTTTTCATTTGGGTCTAGAGTGAGCTTTCCAGTCCTTTCCCCATTGTTTTCTTTTTGGAAGTTGGCTAAGTGCCCATTCTAAATCATCCTTTCTTTTTCATTCTTCAGGTCCTTGCAGTTGTCCTTGTGGTGGTCGTTTGCTTTATGGAAGTGGTAGTATGCTCCGCCTCTATTCTGCTCCACTTTTTTTCCCATTGTTCAGGATGTTATAAGCAAGCTTGGTCCTGATTATTTCGTATATCCACCTAGGAGTATGAGTGAAGGGAGTCTTGGCAGTGAAGTTAAGCTCCTTCTATCGCTTTATGGGCAGATGGAACCCTTTTGCCCTTTTTCTTCTCATAGTAAGGGGCAGAAGTTCTTTGAGACTATGCTGCAGCCCCACCCTTTTCCATTTTGATGTAGCAGTTGGCTCTTTCCTATAAGGACCTCATGCTACGACATGATTTTTTTTTTGTTTTTCCCAAATGGCAATGCCTCACCTTATTCCAGCATGTGATGTCATTAATAACACCTCTTCACTTGTTACCACAATTCAGAGTGCTTCTAATTTGAAGGGTTTTGATAAAGTTGTGTAAGCTCTCATTTTCGCCCTGGTTTACGCAGGACATAGTGTTTACATCTAGGGATGCCTCTGTCCCTAAATTAAATTGCCTTAAGAAAACTTCAAACAACTGATACCAAGAATGGACCCCTCTAGTCTGTACCTCTAAAAACAGTTGAAGGCTGCACCAACTAGATAAACTGGGAAGTGCTTGCACCGAGCCATCCTTCCCACTTTCAAAATGTCCATATAATACTCGAAGGTGAAGATGTGGTTATTTAGGTTTTGTAGTCCAATCAAATTTGTCAATTGACGAGATTTAAAGTTGTCAGGAACATTTTCTTTTATGGCGATCTCATTGAATGGAGAAGATACTTCGTCCCTCACTTTTTCTCTGGAGTTCCTATTAGAAAAGCTTTGCTAGCTGGTCTACATGAGCTTTTAAATATTATATCTCATCTTCCCTGGGATCCATCTAGGACAAATCAACCCTGTAAAGCAAGGTAACAATATCATAATCATGAGCAGATTGGGCCTTCTTTTTCAGCAGTAGAGGGTAGATGTTAGCACTTTTGATTTGATTTGGGGATTGATCTGGACCTTGCCTTTGAGTTTGGCATCGGTTTTGGGCCAGCTTCATTTTTCTAATTTCTAAGAGTGTCGTTATCATTCACATAGTACGCGGTCAGTGTAGTCGTTGAATGATGATAATGAGCTTCTCATGGTTGAGGAGAGGTTGGCCTAAAAGCAGTATGTTGAGCCATGGATTTCTCTAACCATTCCATGCGTTGGTTCATTTGATTAGTGAAGGCCTGAAACGCGACCAGAAGAGGGTCTGAGTTAGGCTCTGTAGAAGCTCTCGCCTTGGCTTGGGTTGCAGAGAGATGAATGGACTTTTAAGAATTTTTGAGGCTGGGTGGAGTTGCTCCTGATTAGGAGGAGTATTGGAATTTGAAGGATTCAAGGTATTGTAATGGTATTTGAAGAAAATGTAGGCAAAATTTACCAAAGGTTCGGGCTCTCCTTCTAGTTCCAAAAATATTAATAAGATTTTTCATCGAAAACACTCATGTATTTTACGAAGTAATCATGATGCTGAATGCTTTCATGGTTATGAATAAACAAAATTAAGTGATGTTAATCTTGCCTTAAAGAAGAGTGACTATGTTACTCTAATGCTCATGCAATTACGAGAAGGAATTTTTGGAATATTAGTTTGTTAAAGGGAATCTATCTCGATTTGCGTTTTAACAAATCAAAAGATGTAAACTTAATTTACTGAAAATAAAAAGTAGATATAGAATTTATGTGGTTCGGACATTAATACTCTTACATCCATGGGTAAATTATCAGTTCTTTTTCCTTGATTCTTAGTACAAACAAAAATGGAAAAAAATAACAATTTCTTATTTGTCTATTCAGAAAGACTAAAGGAAAGTTCCTTCTTTTCTGCTATAGTGCCCTATTCAGTTATAGTACATAGAGATTCACATGGATTACCAATGTTTCTTTTACTCTCTCTTGGTTTTTGCAATTGGATTGTGCCACGTGCCATACATCCATCTTGCGCATTTGATGTGAATGGATGGCTGACATGGTCCTTGAAGGAAAATCATGATTTAAGTGGTTGGATTTTGAACTTTGATGGGAAGCTTGAAACTGAATTAGAAATCGTTGTAATTGATGCAAGGAACTCATATTTGTACAAGTTGTGCATTTCTGATTCCGAAAGACAACGGGTTTATGAACTACACATGTATGTGAATGAAACTACAATGAGGTATTGGTCTTCTTTTTAGGGAGAGCTTTATACTTTTTAGCATTTTTGGCTATTGCCATACTTCATTGAGAATAGTGCCTTTGTTATATCCAGGGTACTAATGGCATATAGCCTTTGTGTTGCATCAATTCTCATAAAACTATGTTGCACTGTCCAATCTGCAATATGTGTATAGTACGACGCTGGGATAGTTGGAGTTGAGTTGCATGGCTTAGTAGGGAGATTGAGTTGCTATTTCAAAAGATGATTGCCTTTTATGAACTAGTTCCGAGCTATTCTCGACATTGAGTGTGTTGTGCCATTGCCTTTGTCATTGAACTAGATTTAATGTTCATGGGGATGAAGTTACAAGCTCTCGGTGGTGGCACAGTCTTCTTCCATTACCTCATCCTTTGAGTCTATGTGCTTTCCATATCAAAATGGCTATGCATTCTTTATTAATTTGATGCTGATATAGGATTGGCGATGTTATGTCAGATCAGTGTCCAATCGTAGTTTATCCTTATTGCCTTTTGATTCAAAATTATGGCGTAGACCAGGCACTTTTAGATGTTAGTTTAAGAATGTGATACATCTCTGTTTGGATATAGTTGCCTACGGGGATGTGCCACAGTCCTATATTGTTAATGTGGCTTTTGGGGCCGTGGAAAAGTTTCTAATCTAGTTGTTATTTAGAAGCTCTACTGCAATTCTACCTATTGAACTGTCCAGTATGAAGGCTGCAGGACTGTCCCTATACCTTTTAACCATTTTAGATCATGGTGCTGACGATATGTGGAATGGGTGGGTGTAGTCACTATACCTTGCCGCAACTTCATATTGTTTTTGTCATAGTATCTTTTGGACTTCATTTCAGTTTCTTTTCCTTGTTTCAAATTTTATTGTAGGAGCAGTTCTTTTGGCTTCACGTTTGTATCAAGTTTCCTTTGATACTGTTTGGAAAATATGGGTGTAATAGATATTTTTAAGTAATATTTCAAAAAAATGTTTCAAACTATATTACAAGCATTTTTAATTATTTTTTAATACTTATAGTTTTTAGAAAATTAGTTAATTATTTTCTAAAGAGTTAAAAGCTTATGTAATATAATATCATTTAATTTTTTTTTAGAATTTTATTAAATATCTTATCTTTATAAATAAATCAGTATACATACACACACAGATATATATATATATATTATATATATATGTACGTATGTATATGTGTGTGTGTATCATTCTTAAGGTTTTTAGTGTAAGTCTGGAATAATAAGTTAAGCCTTTTACAAAAGAATAAAGTGTAGTTTTGGATTATAACACGTATGTTATAATGAGTGTTTTTGTAAAATTAATTAAAAGTAATTACCTTGTTTAATAAGTGTAATATACTTAGACCTTTAAATTGAATGTTGTAAAGATAAATACAAGTATAGAATGATTTTTGGTTTATAGTAAACAATGTTTAAGTAACATTTGTTTTTAATCCTTTTTTAAATATACTTAGTAATATAATTACATCTTTAAAAGAATATTTTAAAAATAATTATAAGTGAAATGGATTTGGGTTTCTAGTAACAAATTTTCAAGTAATAATTCTTTAACCCTTGTGAATATATTTATATCTTTATAAATGGATATTTTGAAGGTAACGACAAGTTTGAACAATTTGGGAAAAGGTTATACACAATAAGGATTTAACTTATAAAAGAGAAGGCGTTTATGGTAACAATGTTTAAGTAACACTTTTTAAACCTCTTTGATTATATTTAAAGCAAGAAATCTTATTAATGATTTATGAGTATACATATGCCACTTGAGATAAGTATATGAATACTTTTAAGGAGTATTAAAAAGAGTAGAAATGCATAGTGAAATAGTAGAGTGTGCACGTGTGTGCGTGTCTTTTGTAAAGGTATTTTAAGTATATACACAAGTATTTACAAAGAGGTTTTAATTAATAAAATGATTAATTAAATAAAAACGAATTAGAAGCTGCTTATGTGACTTAATCATGTCCACATGACTTAATCATGCTTTGTGTGATTTAATCAAGCTTTGTGTGTTTACTTGTTTATGGAAGGTATGTAGTCGTGTACTTAGCACTACAAGCTAACAAAGTAGATTTATTCTATCTATGAGAGTTAAGAATGATGATCGAGTAGGGTTTAGAAGCAATAGTCCTCTAACCTACCGACTTCACTTTTGAGTGAGGGTTAAGGTTAGAAAGTTGAAAATGTGACAAGTATGCAAGAACTGGTTTCCATATACGAGCTTCTATTTTGTGCATGATAGTCGATTAGTTGACCATCAAAATTGACTAAATTAACTTTGGCAGTATATGTAAGCATCATTTCGGATCCCCTAAGAAGAAATCATTCGTATGAATAGTCTCTTGCTTTAGGTAAGTATATATATATATATATATATATATATATATATGAGATCCTTTGATAAGGACTCCTTTTTATCATTCGTTTACTTCTTAAAGAACTGAAATTGAGTTAACCGAAAATTCATTGATTTAGTTTTGGAGAGATGGGATCGGATAAGTGTTTTACTTACCGAAAACCACTTCAAAATCGATATACGAGTTCTATGTTTTGGAAGCAGTTGTAAAGTGGAATGTTATAAAGTAAAACCATCTATCCTAAACTTAAGTCCAAGGGAGAGGTCAACATTAACATTATAGACCAATGTTATGGAGTTGAGCTATTATCTTAAGGTTAAGTTCAAGGGAGAGGTCAACATTAGCATTTGTTAATCGACTTATGCTGGGATCCTTGTAGAGATTCATTGACTGTTCGAGATGATAGAATCCAGAGAGATTCAAGATATGTTAAAGTGATAAGGATTTATGCGTTGAGATGTTGAATGCGACTTCACCATCGAAAATGGCTAACGACAGAGTATGATCCACAACTTGGGATTAACTGACTCGGGATGTGGTGTGTAAACTCCATATTTAGAGTATGCTTATCGATGTTGCGTGTAGAGTTGATGATACTTGGTTCCACGTGTTAAGGCATAGGCTAATTGTGTTTACCTTATGGTATATGATGCTTGGAATGTAGTTTTTGATCCTTAAACGTGGAGGTTGCACTCGACTTGGTTGAAGAGATCCATGTAGAAAATCCATTAAGCGAACATACCTTAGCGGTTTTAGATGTACTTCTCATATTGTTGTGTCATGAGATGCAAGCGAAAAAGCTATTTTTTATTTGTATTCTACACCGTAGATATCGTCTATTGTATCACCTTATGTACTTATTAGATTGTTTAGCTCTTTTAAAGGAAAAAACAGTTACAGCGATTTGAATAGTCTCAAAAGGTGCTATTGCATTATGTAGATGTTTCTTGAGTTTCTCAAACCAGACTTATATTTGACTCATGGTTTCATATTTCTCTTATTTGCATGGGAGCTCTATTGAGTTGTCTGGGAAAGGCGGGTTTTTGTTGATATTCTTTGGAGCTGAGGAGACGAGCTAGATGCATTCACCTGCCATAGTATTCTTATTTCCACCACATTACTATGACGTATATACCCAAATTTATGAGGACAAGCTTTTATGACTATCCAAGCTAATGATAGTACATGGAATTATAACTCTATAATGTTATGTATCTTAGAGTGACGGTTTGTATATCTTTTATATTATATGTTATTGTTTCGCTGTGAGATTCTGATGTTATGTTCCCTTCTTCATTGTTCTATTTATTTTTATTTTACCCTACCAATTTGTCTTTACAGAACTTGAGTACTACGTACGTGAATACTGTGGATGTATTAGTATCAACATTTGAAGGTCAAAAAGGGAAATCATTAAACTAGGCATCGGAGCTGAAGGTTAAGTGAGAACCTTAGCTTTAGTGGGGTATAACTCATTATAGTTGATCAACACCCTAGAATCAGTTGAGTGTAATTTATACACACACACACACACATATAAGAGTGTATATGTAATTGTTATATATATATTACTAAGAGGGAATTAGGGAAAAGGTCAAACTTTGAAAAAAAATTAGGCTGAATGACACCAAGTTTCATTTTTAGGCTGAAGGGAAAATGCTAGTTATAACTAGCATTATATTAAACTTTTACACTATACAAAATGCTAGTTATATCTAGCATTATATTCAGTTTTACACTATATAAAATGCTAGTTATAACTAGCATTGTCCTTCAGCCTAAAAAACAAACTTTTTGTCCTTCAGCCTAATTTTTTTCTCTCTAAATTTGTCCTTATGCCTATTTTCCTGTATTACTAATATATATCAATTACATATATGCTCTTATATATATTACACTCAACTGATTATATATATAAGTTTAAGTTGATAGCATCGTCTAATTTATGTAGGGATCAATAACGTTCGTCTATTAGTTTATGGGTATTGACTATTATTTGTTGATTGTTAATTTGTGCTCGACCGGTTTATAAGCAATTTTGCCTTCTCACTGCGTGGGTTGGGTAGACGGTATTTGTGGAAGCATTGAAATGAACACCTTGTGAATTGAGTTTCATGGTTTGACTATAAGACGTCCGATGATAATGCTGGGTTAGAAGTTAAACATTAATAAAATATGTTTATTATAATCCAAATGAAGATAAAATATTTTGTAAATAAACATTTGTGAAAAGATTTTATATAAGAAAGTAGTTTGATATACATATGATTAATAAATAAAAATGATTTAAACTGAGAATTTGAGAACTTAAACCCAAGTATTTTTAAAAATGATTTTTAAGGTTCTAGAAAATAATAGTAGCAATATTTGAAAGTATTTATGAAAACTAATATTTTGTAAAGAGTTTTTAGATTTGTTCGAGTTCGAGGTTAATCTTAGAATCAATGAAGCAATTCAAGAATAATGTACTTTTATGGTATTTAGTTCGAAAAGCTCGAAAGTGACTAAAAATGAGCAAAAGATGTGTTCGGTTAGTTGGCTCTTCTCATGGACATTACCCTTCTTAGTAAGTGAATATAAGGTAGACAAGGTAGGACCCGTTGGCATGGTATCAGTTTTATGTTACTCGATCTATATGCATATTTTCTATGGATTTTAAAGTAAATATTTAGGAAATTAGTTTATGAGTTGAGATCATGATATTTAGTAATGTTTATGAAGTATTTGACAATTTTTTAGAAATGATTTTGGTTTAATCTTGCAAGTATGATTTGATGTACAAAAGGATATATGTATGTATTATTATTCCAACTAATTTGAGAATAAAACCAATAATTTAGTTCAAAATTTTTCTTTAAAATAAATTTTATATAAAACATATAGTAGATTAATAGAGCAATTTTGGGTAATAAAGATTTTGATATGAATTTTCTATAGAAAGATTTGATTGAGGTTTCCCAAGTGGTAGTGGCATAACTCAAATAATTAAGTAACCTTTTCTATTTTCTCTTTGAGGAAAAGAGTGTTTAATAAATAAGTGGTATGTTTATCAAATTATGTAATGATTGTTTAATAAAGTTTATTTGTTAGAGTTAAATGCATTTCCCGACAATTTTCGTTTTTGGACAGCCGGACACTTCCCAACCATTTTAGAACTTAAAGCTAAGTGTTTGTGAAAATATAAAAATGAGCTTTTATAACTCTTGAATTGAGATTGTGGTAAGTTAGAACATGATTCAAATTGATTTGAACATCTATGTTAAGTAATCATTCGATGTATCAGGCTACTTAATAAACATCTTTACCTTAGGGTTGTTTAAGGAAAGTAGGCTCTATGCATAAGTTCGAATAGGAGTGTCTTTCTCTTCCTAGCTACTTGCCTAACTCGACGCTTAGCGAAGTCTAAAACATTGACTAAGTTATAAGACCTAGATTTGTTTTAGACCTTCATCTGAATTTTAAAAAATAAAATAAATTCGATGTTTTTTGTTGTTTTTACCTTATGGTATATTTTATCTTGAGATATACGATGCCCGAAAGGTATATTTTGACCCTGATGCATGGAGGTTGGATTCGACTTGACCGAAGAGACGTTTATGGAAAATCCACTATGCGAATGTACCTTATCAGTTTTAGATGTGCTTCTAATATTTTTGTGTTGTCAGATGCAAGCGGCACAACTATTTTTGATTTATATTATACATCCTACATAATATCTATTATATCATCTTATGTACTTTTGGATGGTTTGACTCCTTTGAGGGGAGAACCGTTTTGGCGATTTGAATAGTCTTAAAAAGTGTTGTTACATTATGTAGATGTTTCTTGAGTTTCTCACATCATACTTATGCTCGACTTGTGGTTTTATATTTTCGTGGGTGCTCTTTCGAGTAGTCTGAAAAGGTGGGTTTTTGTTGATATTCTTTGGAGCTCGAGGAGACGAAATGGAAGCTTTCACCTACCATAGTACTCTTATTTCTGCTGCATTACTATTATATATATATATATATTATCATTTGTGAGGATAGGCTGATATAACTGTCCATGCCAATGATAGTACTTAGAATTGTAACTTTGAAATGCCATGTATCTTAGAATGATAGTGTGTACTAATTTTTGATATTATATGTTTCCATTTCACCATAAGATTCTAACGTTGTGTTCTCTTCATCCTTGTTCTATTTTGTTTTCAAATAATTTTACTCTAGTAATTTTTCTTTCCAGCACTTGAGCGTCATACATGTGAATACCGAGGATGTACTAGTGTCGACATTTGGGGTCGAAAGGGGAACTGTTACTGTAACAACCCGGAATTTTTGACAGAATATTTTAATAAATATTTAATCTAATTTAAATTAAATACAAGGTTTACATTTTATAAACAAATAAAATCTTTGTATATTTATCAGTATATTTGTGTCAGTAAAAGAAAAGTTGATTTGAAAATTTAAAATAGAATGCTTCAAAACCATTAAAACAAAATTTGTCTTATTCAATAAAATCTAAGATTCTATATTTTATTCCTTGATAATATACATATGAATACAATTGTAGTTTTTTTAAAAAAAAAGATAAGTTTAAAAATAAACAAACATAGTAATATTAAACATAAACATGGAAGTATAAAACAATATAAATAATTATAAACATAAACATACAAAACTAGTATAAAACATAATCATAAATTATAGAATGTAACTAAAGAGATAAATGTACAAATATCAATTGTAACTTAGAAGTATAAAAATGCAAGTATATGATATAAATCAATGTTTGATAATTGAACTATAAATAGGATAAATTCAGAAAGCATAAACATGGAAATCATACTTGAACAACATAAATTTTAATAAAAATCATATCAAGTTACTGTGCAAACAAGGGTGTAAAGAAGTCAAAGTATATAAATTTAATATAAGATATCTTTATGCATAGCCTATGTACACATATACATATGTACAACAATCAAGTGTTTTGTCCTGAAAAAAATAATATATAAACTAAAAATGAAATTTAGGTGCTGCTGGAAATTTATATGCATAAGAAAACGCAAGTTTTCACTTCAAATATAACAAAACAAAACCTGATTGT
Source organism: Allium cepa (assembly GCA_030765085.1). Lineage (NCBI taxonomy): Eukaryota > Viridiplantae > Streptophyta > Magnoliopsida > Asparagales > Amaryllidaceae > Allium > Allium cepa. The sequence goes on from CM060943.1 coordinate 253,164,834, forward strand.
ATAAAGCTGAAAAATGCAAAATGTCTCAAACATCTTTGTCCAGTACAAAAAAATATCTTTGTACAACACATAAGTGAGTCTCAGTAAACATTAATTACTTGTTATCTTAAATAAGAGCAAAGGCATTAATTAGCACAACTTGTTGTTCAAATAAGTACTACAGCCGAAATATCTTAATCATTTCATACTGCAGAACATCATACTTCACCAATTAAAAAAAAAAATGACAAACAAATAGAAACTGCCTAGTTACAACCCATATTGTTAAGTAGCTTCAATATATATATATATATATATATATATATATATATATATCCACCTATATTATGTTCGTAGATAAAAACTTGACTAAACCTACAAACAAACCTGAGAATCAAATAAGGAGAGAAGATAAACATTTGTTGCTTGGTAAACTTAAATAAAATTCAAGACAGAAAAACTAAAGAATGATTCAGGAAATTCTTCTGCAGTGTTCTCCATCAATACCTTACCTTCTGTTTTAAAGTTTACTTGGTGAGTAAACTTACTTATTTTCAATCTAAACTTGTATCTTTAGCTTATAAATGGTGTGTGTTTTGATCTTTGCTTCAATAAGTAGCCTTAAGTATTTGTTGTTGCTCTGGAAATTTTATATGGCTGTTCTTCAGTGTTTTTCCCAAGTTTCTGAATATAGTAAAGCAAAGAAATTTGAAAATACTTGTTCATATAATTGTTTGAACTTTGGTGTTGTGCTGATTCAAGTTGTTTATCTTAAACATAGGCCTGCAAAATTGTTTTAGTGTTTAACATCATGTTATAAATATTGTATTTCAAATTACAGGTAAAAAGAAATCAAGGATCAAAATCCGAGTGTTTAAGTTTTTAAATTCAATAGCATATTTAGATTTCATACCCATAATTAAGAATTTTAGCATAAAAATTATGATTTTTAAGCAAGGGTATCAAGAGCAGTTTAAAGTGAAACTAAAATGGGATTTTTGTCAATCCTGGATGTTTGAGTTAATTTTAATTGTTGAAATTGGATATGAAGCAAGCTTGTAAATTGTTTAACACAAGAAAAATGCTGAAAAATTTATTCAATGTAGAAATCTTGAGTTTGAATCAAAATTAGGGTTTTAGTGATTATATTTTCAAAGCTCTGTAAAAATTTGTTTCGGCATCGTTAGGCAACCGAGTGGATCGCGATTTCAGGTGGTGTTAGGGGGGAATGTAGTCGAAGTTTTGGTGGAGTTCCATCACCTCCGGTGATGGATGGTGGCCGCACGAGGGAATTTTCGGTGGGTGTTTGTTGTCGCATGTTCGAGCTTCAGGCAAATTTTTGCCTTCGACCGAATCGTGTTGGTTTGTGTGATGTATTCGTATGAGTGGTCGATTTGTGGTTTGTGGATGCTGTCGTGAGTCGCCGGAGGCGAAGCGAACCACCGTGCACGTGCACGATGGCGTGAGCGTGTCAGTGAGGTCGTGGGTGGCTTTGTATCGAGTGATACTCGAGTGGGAAAGGGAGGTTACTTTGGGTTCCTGGGTGTGAGCGCGTGAATGTTTGTTAACTGCAGTTTTTAATTTAAACTTAAAAAAAAGAAATTGGGAAGAAGAACAAGTTGGAGTGAGAAAGGAGAGACGCGGGAAGAACAAGGAGAGGCTCGGGGTTTCCTCGGGTCAAAATAGTATTTGTTTCGAGTCTGATTGTTTTTGCTTAAAATACTTAATTATTTTGATTTACAAAGAATAAGAATAATTAAGGGAATAATCTAGGTTTGTTCAAGTTAAAATTTGTTGAAGTAAAGTTTGTAAAGGAAGATGATTCATGTCAAAGTATAACGTTACTAAAATTTAACTTATACTCGTAATTAAATTAAAGTAATACCTTTAAATTAAATTTGAAATTTGAAATTAATCATATGTTTAATCAACTTAACTTAAGAACGTTAGTTAATTACTTCAAGTTAATTAATAAATATAGTTACTTAAGTAATTAAAGATAAATGATTCATTAGTTGATAATTAATAATTAATTCATTGTAAATAAATGATTAATTAAATAATTTGTGATAGTTAAATATGTAATTACATTTTAATTATTAATAAGTAAGTTATTAATTAACAATAAAGAATCAATTAATTAACTGAGTAAGTAAGTAATAAGTAATAAAGTTATAAGTTAATTAATCAGTAATTCATAAAGTATAAACTGGTTTATCATGAAGTAAATTAATTAAGTGTTAAGTAAATCAAACCAGTTGACATAAATTGATTCTTCTTGTCTGATTGATTCTGATATCTGTTTTATGATGTTTTGTGATATGTTGTAATATATTTCTATATATACTGTGATAACTGTATATGATTTATCTCTGATATCTGTTATGTGAATTCTAATATTAATTGAACTATTAAGTTAAATAGACAACTTGGCCCTTAAAATGGTGTTTAGATTCCGATGAGACCGGGATCGAAAGAATCAATTTTGATTCTCCGAAAACCACATCGATCCAAATTAAATGATAGGTCATGACTTATCAAATGGTGATCGAGATGGTGTTTCAGAATGCAAGGGTTATCGTCGTTAACTCTGAGGGTGATTCCGAAATGAGCGTAACGAGATAATGCCTTCGGTTTCGTTCGAACCCGGAACGAACTTGTATGGATTGAATGCTTTTAGCACATCGTCAGGCGAACGATGAGCATTCTAAGAATAATGTTCAATAAAGGTAATCGTAGCCTCAAGTCTCATCAACCGGGAATGGCTAAAACAGGGGATATGCAGCAAGGTTAGGTGGGTCATGCCCAAGCAGGACAAGATATTCCCCTGTCTAGATGTCCCTTTTTATTTCGGCTGTGTGAGCAGTTGTTGGCCACAACTGCGGGGTTATCTTGTTCGGGACTGTTCACTAAGGAATGGTTCCGACCTTGTGTTATAGGGGGTCGGGAGTGATCCTCGGTACGGTGATCTAGGCCCCGTACTGTGACGGGCAGCACCCAGTAGCCCTGCCATTGTTGGAAACCCGTTTTCCCTACGAGACCCTACGGTTTTGTTTTGTATTACCCACTTCCATGGCTAGTAGCTGGAATTTAATAGATGTAACAATTTCGGCTATTTTCTATTTACTTGAAAACCCCAGACACTATTATAATATCACTGAATTTCCTATGAAATATTTTGGTTAGCGTAAGGTAAAAACTTACCCGTATTTATTTGTGGGGAGTCTTACGTGATACCTTTATTTCAAATGATTTTCAAAGATACGCAATTTTAAACCTGTTTACTCATACCAGACCCATGTCTGACCCAGAGTTTATATTTTATGTTTTTCATAAATTCTTGGGTACTCAAATTTTTATGAGTAGCCAAGTGATAGGTATTTGGGAATGTTGATTTTCTGGAGAAGCTTTTGGAAAGAAGACCAGACGTATGTATCTATATATGTAGTTCCGCTGTGTAGTTAGTATATGCTGTATTTTGGATGTATGTATGGACATATATGTATATGACAGTCCTGTTATGTGATATTGTATAACTCTGATGTATGTATAACTATGTAATAGTTATGTGATGTATTATATTTTGTTCCATTCCGCTGTGAGATTCTGTTGTTGTTGTTCTTTCTTTCTATTCTACTATTTCTATCCCTTTCTTTCTTAATGATGAAACATCTTTCTGGGTTGAGAAAGGCGGGTCGTCACAGTTGGTATCAGAGCGTTAGGTCGAGTGAGTATCTAGGCTCTTGTATTATATTTATCTCGAGAGTGCGTATTTGTATTTTCATATAATTATATATATCTATCTAAATTTGTTGATTTACCTGTTCAGGTGACCGACATGAGTTCCGGAAGAAGAAGCAGAGTTAGGGCCAGTACTTCAACAGAGAATGGACGGAGTCAAAATGTTAGTGAGGCTGTTAATCCAGTACCGCCTCAAGTTAGTTTTGCAGCTTTATGCAAGGATTTCAAAAATCTTGGAGGCCAACCATTCAAAGGTTCTGAGTCAATAATTGAAGTTCAAGACTGGCTACGCTCTTGCGAACGTATTTTCAAGAGCATGAAATTGTCTGATGAGCGTAAGAGGCATATGGCATCGTGGTAATTGCAAGGTGGTGCAGCAGCATGGTGGGATTCAACTATTGCAAATATTTCTGAGGATGACATTTCATGGGACAGATTTAAGGAGTTGTTTGAAGAGAAGTTTGTGCCAACGGCAGGGAAAACCCAATTGTATCAGGATTTTCTGTATTTGAAGCAGGGTAGCATGTCTATCTCGGAGTATGAAACCAGATTCAACGAACTCTTTTGTTATGGACCAGGACTCATCGATACTCCTCTGAAAAAGAATGAGAAATTTGTGCAAGGGTTGAGGCCTGAATTCCATGGAAAATTGACGGTGCTTTTGAAGGGATCTTTTGTTGATTTGATTGATATGGCATTGAGATATGAAAGTTTGATGAGTAAGAAACCGGTGGCTCCGGTTGCAGCTTCAGGCGGGAATTTCACAAATTCGAATAAGCGAAAGTTTGATCCTAAATGGAGAAAGCTGAATAAGAAGAAAGCTGGAAATAACAACGGACCTCGCAAGTGTTACATTTGTCAACAGGAAGGGCATTTGGCAAATAAATGTCCTAGGAAAGGATTCCAGCAGCAACAACAGCAACCACATCAGAGTGGCCCAGGATCAGCTATGGTTCAGAGATCATTGTGTTTTAATTGTCATCAGCTAGGACACATGACCAAGAATTGTCCACTTCTGCAGAGGGCGTCTAAGAATAAAGTTTTTTCTTTGGAAGCCGGACCATCTTCTTCTTCGGTGGGCAAAGGAGTATAATAAGGTACTTTACTTTTAGATGGAAAATATATTAAGTTTTGTTTGATTCGGGTGCTTCCTTGAGTTTTATTTCTTTGGATTCTATTGAAAAGTTCTCTCTTACCCCTAGTTCTGTAGGCAGTCCTATCTTGGTATCAAATCCTATAGGAGGGGTGACCAAATTAGACACTATCTGTAAGGACTTGACGATCTCTTATCGATCTCACAGTTTTTCTTGTGACTCGTATGTGTTGAATTTTAAGGGATTTGATATTATTTTGGGAATGGATTGGCTGGACAAGTACAAAGCCGTTTTGAATTGTGATGAAAGAACAGTTTCGTTGGAAACTGATCTGGGTAGAATTGCCAGAGTGTCGTGTGATAATTCTGGAATTCACTTGAGCAGTCTTTTGCATGGAATTGAGACTTCTGAAGAGAGAGTTGAAGATATCAATGTGGTTCAAGATTTTGCTGATGTTTTTGAAGAAGTTAAGTGTCTGCCACCACATTGAGAAATAGAATTCCGTATTGATTTGATTCTAGGAGCTGTGCCAGTGATTCAGCCCAGTAGGAGAATGGCTCCTAGGGAGAGAGAAGAGTTGATTAAGAAGACTCAAGATCTTTTGGAAAAAAGGGTTGATTAGACCCAGTTTTTCTTGTTGGGGTTCGGCAGCAGTGTTTGTGACCAAATCGGATGGATCATTGAGGTTCTGTGTGGATTATAGAGAATTGAACAAAGTGACTATCCGTAATAAATATCCTCTTCCTCGCATCGATGATCTTTTTGACCAGTTGCATGGTGCTTCTATCTTTTCTCAATTGGATCTAGCTTCAGGTTTCCACCAGTTGAGGGTAGCTGAAGACAGTATTCCCTTGACTGCATTTAGGGGACCGAAATGTTTCTATGAGTGGTTGGTTATGCCGTTCGGATTAACCAACGCTCCTGCCTATTTCGTTGACCTCATGAACCGAGTCTTTAGGGATGTGTTGAATAAGTTTGTGCTGGTATTTATTGATGATATCTTGGTCTATTCCAAATCCGAAGAAGAGCACTGGGAGCATTTGAGGATTGTATTGGAGACTCTGAGGAAGCATGTGTTGAAGGCGAAGTTCTCGAAGTGCCATTTCTGGAAATCGGAAGTTAAAATTTTTAGGGCACATTGTTTCTGGTGAAGGCATTTCTGTAGACCCAGCAAAAGTTGGAACTATTCTGGAATGGAAACAGCCAGAGACACCGACGGAAGTTCGCAGTTTTCTAGGATTGGCTTGCTACTACAGGAAATTTATCAGGGATTATTCCAAGATTTCTTCACATCTAACTAAGCTGACCAGGAAAGGAGCTAAATTCAAATGGACACCTCAGTGCGAAGAAGCTTTTCAGGAATTAAAGATAAGGTTAACTAGTGCACCAGTACTTGCTATTCCGGATGGGAAAAGCAAATTCGAGGTTTACACTAATGCTTGTATAGTGGGTTTGGGAGCAGTTCTGATGCAGAACGGAAGGGTTATTGCGTATGCTAGTCGGCAATTGAAGCCTCATGAGAAAAACTACGCTACGCATGATCTTGAATTGCTAGCCATTGTTTTTGCTTTGAAAATTTAGAGACATTATCTTTTGGGAGAGAAATTCGAATTGTTCACGGATCACAAACCGCTGAAATATCTATTCTCTCAAAAAGATCTTAATCTGAGACAGCAGCGGTGGGTTGAATTTCTTGCATCCTATGATTTGGATATTTTGTATACTCCGGGGAAAGCGAATGTCGTAGCTGATGCTCTCAGTAAGAACGCGGTTCTATCTCTTCTGGAAGTGGTTCCATCTCTTATTGAAAGGATCTCAAGCAAGCAAGAGTCTGATAAGATGTTGAGGAGGATCATCAAAAGAGTTAGGAAGGGTCAGTGTCCCAGTTTTGAAATTGATGGCCAAGGAACGTTAAGGATCAACGGGAGAATCTGTGTTCCGAATGATAAGGAGTTGAGGCAGGAAGTGTTGTCTGAAAGTCATCGCTCCGAATTGAATATTCATCCTGGAATTTCGAAGATGTACAAGGACATGAGGAGAGTTTTCTGGTGGCCGAATATAAAGAAGGATGTTGCTAGATTTGTGAACAGTTGTGCCATCTGCCAACAAGTTAAAGGTGATCAACAGAAATCTGCCGGATTATTGCAACCTTTGGAAGTTCCGAATTGGAAATGGGAAATGATCTCGATGGATATTATTGATGGTTTGCCTAGAACCAGGAAAGGGAATGATCGTATATGGGTTATTGTGGATCGTTTAACTAAGAGTGCCCATTTTATACCAGTTAAGGCAACCCGTACTGCAGTTTCTTTGGCGGAAATTTTCTTGAAGGAGATAGTTCGATTGCAAGGTGTTCCCGTCAGCATAGTAAGTGATCGTGATCCTATTTTCACTAGCAAATTTTGTGAAGCTCTGCAATCAGCAATGGGATCAGATTTGAGATTGAGTACAGCCTATCATCCTCAAACGGACGGACAGACGGAGAGGCTTAATCGTATTCTTGAGGATATGCTGCGGGCTTGTGTTTTAGATTTTGGAGGATCGTGGGAAGACCATCTTCATTTAGTGGAATTCTCTTATAATAACAGTTATCAAGCGAGTATCAAGATGGCTCCTTATGAAGCTTTATACGGAAGACCATGTAGATCACCATCTTGTTGGATTGAATCGAAGGATCGTCTTGTGCTCGGACCCGATCTTATTCGAGAAGCTTCTGCGAAGGTTGAGCTTATCAAGAAAAGGATGAAAGCTGCTCAAGATCGTCAGAAGAAATATGCTGGTAGAAGACGAAGGCCATTGGAATTTGAGATCGAAGACTTGGTTTTTGTTAAAGTTTCCCCAATCAAAGGTGCTATAAGATTTGGAAAGATGGGAAAACTTGCTCCGAGATACGTTGGACCATTTCGAGTGTTGGAAAGAATTGGAGCTATAGCCTACAGGATTGAATTGCCAGAGCGGATGTCTGGGATTCACAATGTGTTTCATGTATCGCATTTGAGGAAATTTGTTCATGATCCATCACTGGTTGTAGAACCGGTAATTCAAGAAGATTTGGAAGTAGAACCCAATTTAACTGTGGTCAGAAATCAAGTTCAGATTGTGGATCGAGACGAGAAGCAACTCAGGAACAAAGTAGTGAAACTTGTCAAGGTGCAATGGAGTGAAGATCCCAGAGATTGTACCTAGGAAACTCTCGATAGTTTTAAGAATGCTTATCCGGATTTATGTTCGGATAACTAGTGTTGTTTGTTTGAGTAGACTGTTTGTTTGTTTGCTATTGTATGAATGATAGTATGTTTGGATGCTTTGTTTGTTGGTTGCTAATGTACGGATGATATGTATGTTCGTATTTGTTGCTATAAAAGCTTTTGAATTAACTGTTATTTTAAATTTCGGGGACGAAATTCTTTTAAGGGGGAAGGAATGTAACAACCCGGAATTTTTGACAGAATATTTTAATAAATATTTAATCTAATTTAAATTAAATACAAGCTTTACATTTTATAAACAAATAAGATCTTTGTATATTTATCAGTATATTTGTGTCAGTAAAAGAAATTTTGATTTGAAAATTTAAAATAGAATGCTTCAAAACCATTAAAACAAAATCTGTCTTATTCAATAAAATCTACGATTCTATATTTTATTCCTTGATAATATACATATGAATACAATTGTATTTTTTATTTTTAAAAAAGATAAGTTTAAAAATAAATAAACATAGTAATATTAAACATAAACATGGAAGTATAAAAAATATAACTAATTATAAACATAAACATACAAAACTAGTATAAAACATAATCATAAATTATAGAATGTAACTAAAGAGATAAATGTACAAATATAAATTATAACATAGAAGTATAAAAATGCAAGTATATGATATAAATCAATGTTTGATAATTGAACTATAAATAGGATAAATTTAGAAAGCATAAACATGGAAATCATACATGAACAACATAAATTTTAATAAAAATCATATCAAGTTGCTGTGCAAACAAGGGTGTAAAGAAGTCAAAGTATATAAATTTAATATAAGATATCTTTATGCATAGCCTATGTACACATATACATATGTATAGCAATCAAGTGTTTTGTCCTGAAAAAAAATATATAAACTAAAAATGAAATTTAGGTGCTGCTGGAAATTTATATGCATAAGAAAACACAAGTTTTCACTTCAAATATAATAAAACAAAACCTGATTGTATGAAGCTGAACAATGCAAAATGTCTTAAACATCTTTGTCTAGTACAAAAAATATCTTTGTACAACACATAAGTGAGTCTCAGTAAACATTAATTACTTGTTATCTTAAATAAGAGCAAAGGCATTAATTAGCACAACTTGTTGTTCAAATAAGTACTACAGCCGAAATATCTAAATCATTTCATACTGCAGAACATCTTACATAATCAATTAAAAGAAAAAAAGACAAACAAATAGAAACTGCATAGATACAACCCATATTGTTAAGTAGCTTCAATATATATATATATATATCGACCTATATTATGTTCGTAGATAAAAACTTGACTAAACCTACAAACAAACCTGAGAATCAAATAAGGAGAGAAGATAAATTTGTTGCTTGGCAAACTTAAATAAAATTCAAGACAGAAAAACTAAAGAAGGCTTCAGGAAATTCTTCTGCAGTGTTCTTCATCAATACCTTACTTTCTGTTTTAAAGTTTACTTGGTGAGTATACTTACTTATTTTCAATCTAAACTTGTATCTGTAGCTTATAAATGGTGTGTGTTTTGATCTTTTCTTTAATAAATAGCCTTAAGTATTTGCTGTTGCTCTGGAAATTTGATATGGCTGTTCTTCAGTGTTTTTCCCAAGTTTCTGAACATAGTAAAACAAAGAAATTTGAAAATACTTGTTCATATAATTGTTTGAACTTTGGTGTTGTGCTGATTCAAGTTGTTTATCTTAAACATAGGCCTGCAAACTTGTTTTAGAGTTTAACAACATGTTATAAATATTGTATTTCAAATTACAGGTAAAAAGAAATCAAGGATCAAAATTCGAGTGTTTAAGTTTGTAAATTCAATAGCATATTCAGATTTCATACCAATAATTAGGAATTTTAGCATAAAAATTATGATTTTTAAGCAAGGGTATCAAGAGCAGTTTAAAGTGAAACTAAAATGGGATTTTTGTCAATCCTGGATGTTTGAGTTAATTTTAATTGTTGAAATTGGATATGAAGCAAGCTTGTAAATTGTTTAACACAAGAAAAATGCTGAAAAATTTATTCAATGTAGAAATCTTGAGTTTGAATCAAAAGTAGGGTTTTAGTGCTTATATTTTCAATGCTCTTTAAAAATTTGTTTCGACATCGTTAGGCAACTGTAACAGCCCGTAAATCCGTACCCCTTTGAGTCAACGGTATTCTACAACAATCAACTCAAGTTGTACAGAAATATGAACCATTTTGGTTAAAGAAGAAGAAGTAGAAGAAGAAAATAGAAAACAACAACAGAATCTGACCATCGTAGCGGAGTAAAATATAATAGATAATAAATGATCTTTACTCAAATCAAATATCTCTGTTTATATATCACATCACCAGAATACATCAATCACGGCTCAACATCGATATCATACAATGGATACACAACAACTCAAGATACACAACAACTCAACACAGCGGAATATATATATATATATATATATATATATATATACAAATACGGGAGTACGTATCGTCATCCTGCTCGCCTCCTGAGCTCCACAACATCATATCCTGTATTCTATAATACTCGGTCTGACCCGAGCATTATAGTTAAATAATACCCTAGTCAGTCTGGAATACCAGCGTGAGAAAATCACACCCAATTGATTATTGAAGTTTCAAAATCCTTTGAAAACAAAAGCATCTCGTAAGACCACGCCACAAATAAACATGTCGGGTTTTTACCTTACGATAGCTAAAACAATTTTTATAGAAATCCTTTGATATTATAATAGGGTCTATATACAAATACTTATAAAATAGCCGAAATTGTTACATTCATTAAATTCCAGCTACTAGCCACAGAGTGGGTAATACAAACAAAACTCGTACAAGGCTCGTAGGGAGAATGGATTTCCAAATAATGACTAGGCACTGGGGTACCACCTGTCACAGTACGGGGCCTAGATCACCGTACCGAGGAGTACGCCCGCTCCCCTGCAACACAAGGCCGGGACTACCCCTTACTGGATAATCCCGAGTGAGATCACCCCACGATTGGGATCAGCAACCGCCCACTAAGCCGAAATAAAAAGGAACATCTAGACTGGAATGACCTTACCCTGCTTGGGTGCTACCCACCTAGCCTTGCTGCATAACCCCTGATTTTCAGTCATTCCCATTTGATGAGGCTTGAGGCTAAGCGTTACCTTTTAGAACATATTCCTTAGAATGCCCAACGTCCACCTGACGATGTTTCGCAAGCATTCATCCATACAAGTCCGTCTCGTGTTCGAACGGAACCGAAGGCACTATTCCTACTACATCCATTTTGGAAATATCCTCAGGATCAGTAGCGACTAGCCCTTGCACTTCACCGCTCCATCTTCGAATCCAAAATCGTTTTCACGAAACGTACAAACCAGATCGAAGTGGTTTTCGAGAGATAAATCTCGATCCCGGTCTCTTCGAAATGATCAACGCATCTGGCCAATATTTATAGTCGGTGATTTAACTATCAATTTGTATTCACAAACATCCATCAAACAATAAATAATTTCCCAAATTAGTTATTTATTGCAAAAAATATCTTCACAAGATATATTTTCACTTTTCAAATTCCTTTGAAAATAGTTTTCAAACCTATTTGCCTTTCTCAGAATAAATTCCAAGTATTTCTATTTCCACTGGAATCACCAAGCACAATTCTAGATTTTTAAAATAATTTAAAAACACTTTACCATTAAAAATATACTTTAAACGTTCAAGTTAAAATTACTTTAATAATTTGTTAAAAATACATACTATATACATATTTGAAAATAAGGTTACTAAATAAAATATAAAACAAGATTTCACTTTTAAAAATAAAATACTAAGTCACTCTTTAAATAATTATTGCTATAATAGATTAAAAGGGAATACTTACTTAAAAATTTAAATATTTAGAAATAGCAAATTTTTCAAAACATACTTCTTAAAACGACTTCAAACTTTTAATTTATATTTAAAAAAATTCCTTTGAAAACGTACTTGGTTATCCAGAGAGAGCTTCCCAATCTCAACACTTAAATCAATTTCCCAAATTGATTTCCAATTTATTTCATTTGAAATAAATTTCTTTACTTATCAGTTCATTTCGAAATTCATTAATTATGGACTTATTATTATTTTCAGTTTGATTTTTAAATCCTTTAACTGAAATATACAAATTTCAGGTTATTCCCAATTCCTTCTTTATTCTTCTTAAATCATTTAAATCCTAAATTTAAAATAAATGTTTTGTTCTTTTAAACAATAACATTGAAGTTTAAGTTTTATTAACTTTCTGTTTATTTAAATTCCCCCCTCCCCATACTCAAGATTTATTTATTAAAAATTTAAAGTCACTTTATCTCCTTTCCGGTTCATTCATACGTTTATTCAACTTTTCTATAATTATTTTACTTACAATTTCACTTCTTTTATTTTCATTCCCAAACTCACATTATATATTTGGTAATTCATTGTTGCCCGAGTATAACAACCAAACCATAGCGTTTAATATTTCCACATAATTCATTACAGAATATCAAACAATCAGATAAGAGAATAGAATATAAAATAATTTAAATAAAAGTTGAGGGGTCCAATTGGATCCTTCCAACCTGTTTTCTCTGCATCCACAGACGTTAGCATCACATAATATGCCAATTACAAATTATACCATACTATATCACATCAATCAATTCAACCATACGATCAATTATTAAAATTTAATCATTTAAATTTAAATTCTAAACTGAGTGAGATTAACTCACCTTTGCCTCTTAAATTTGTACGTCCACTTCATTCTCGATTTAAGTCCATGATTTTATACCTTGTATAAACATTTATATGGTTTATTAATACATGAATAATTGAACAATAAATTTCCCATTTAGTAAATTTAATTAACAGAATGGTTTGGTTTAAAACTAACTTTCTTAAATAAATTACCATTGGTAACCAAATAATTGATTAACCAGTTAAATAAATTATTTCCTTAATATTGATAAATTAAAATGTACATTTGTTTTCCTTTGAGACTACGTATGTAAATACTTACAGGATAATCTATACAGATTTTTCAAACTTTATCTATACAAAACAAATCTCCCTTTAATAAATTATTTCTAAATGACTAAAATAACTTAAATGAGCTAATTAAATAAATTGACCACCTTAATAGTTATTATATTTCTTTTCAAATCAACAAAACTGCAGTTCGCTCACTGTAAAACTGTTTCTATTGCATACATGTATATTTGTACAAATATAAATATGATTTTAGAACTTTGTGTTTATATATATATAAATAACATCTACTTATTCAATTAAATCAAACAAAAATAAAATACCTCACTGCCATATGACCCCGAACGAACCCAGCCTTCATTCGCGGCATCGACCACGACGTTGCCCTTCTCCGACCCATCGCCTTCCCCCATGCGCTTCGAATTCCGCTTCCACCATCACTGAACTCGAGCACGAGCATTCATCAACCGTACTCGCGAAACCCTACATCCACGCGCGCCTCGATCTCATCGCGATCGTCATCGCGACCTACCGCAACACGGTACCCACATCGATCACCCCGCGATGTCGTTTCTCCCTTTTTGCTTCGAGATACGGGGAACGCGGTTCCATATTAGGAAACGATCGCCCTTTTTTTTTCTCTTTTTTTTAGAACGAAGAACTCGGCCTCGTTTTTGAACTGAAAGGAGGAAAGAGGAATAAATCAAGTCGCGATTGCTTTGGAATGAAGCTGCCATTACTGGGTTCATTTATTTTGATTTTGAAGAGGCAACTTGTTCGGATATCTTCAATTTAAATTGAAGGAAAAACAAGGAGCGACCATTATAGTTTCTTTGTTTAGAAGAACGGGAACACGAAAAGATGGTAGCATGCTTAAAATGAGGAAAGGAAAAATATCTCTGCGCGTCAGAAAGTAGGGTGGCTGATGTACGATATAGGGTGGCTGTAATTTTGATTTTTATATATTAAATATCATTAAAATTTCAAAATATCTCGTTTAGTACAACTCGAAATCTCGAATTCCAAATTAGACCTGCCGACAGGCGTTTATAAGGCTTTATCCGTATTCCGAACACAATAGAACGTGTTTCGGAAGCTAATTTAATCGTATGTGGAAGTTAGCTTTATAAATCTTTTTAAAATATTAAATTGTTCATTTTAATTTCGACGCGATTCTCACCCGTATGTGCAAATGGTAAATTCAAACGCTACGAAAACTGAAATCCGATAATAACTAACTATTACGGACCCAATGGAACTGGTTTCGTCAAAATTCGAGATTGTGTCTAAGAAGGCTATTTTTAAATATCGATTTAGATGATAAAATTTCAAAACTTAATAAAACACTTCCAAATTTAAATTTAACACTTTTATTATCTTCAGTACTATCAATATGAATTTTACAAACCTTCAATTTATTTTTAACAGGCTTAAAATTCTAGATTCAACATTTTAACCAACTTCAAATTATTTAATTCAACAGTTTAATTATCAAATAAATAGTGATATTTGAATTCAAATTAAAATTAGCTTTTAAATATTTAAAATCAATTAAATACTCCAATTTTAAATTCTCAAAAATTCTGGGTCGTCACATTCCTCTCCCCTTAAAAGAATGATTCAATACCCATTTACTTTTCCCAAAACCAATCAGTTCTTCACAATTCTCCATCTTACCAACTATCTTTTTATAAAAGACCCATTATTATTATTCTTATTAACTTTCCAAACCTTTCCCTAGTTTGCAAACAATCCTATTTGCCCAACCATTCAAGTTTTAATCTTAAAACCAATTTTGAATTATCAAAATTTCTCAAAATTTTTCTAACTCCCTAAATTTCCGAAAAATTTCGCCAGCGTCTCCTTTGCGCGGCTAGCTCGGTACTACTACAAAAATGGCTCTGCGGCCTCCCAAATCCAAAAAGAAAACAAAAGGCCAAGTGGCTCAATCCCAAAATCCCAATCGAATTTCATACCAAATTTAAATACATACCTCTTTGTCGAGCATTTCATATTTATCTCCTGAAATCAATCCAATTCTCTTTTTCCTTTATATTACCTGCATATCCTGCTTAGTACTCATATTCAATCACAATATCCAAAAACATTTTATCGATTTTCTTACAAATGTCAATTATTTACTCATTCAAATATCAACTTTGGAATATATTTGTAATATCAATTTTCAATTAAGAAATTCACCATTCCTTACTTAAGTTAGTATAAGCATTTTTATATGTTCCTTATATTTATTTTCAGTTTACCACTTTAGTTTATATCCATTTCTATTTAAGTCGATTCTTTCATTTCCATATGAATCCAATTTATCTTTAACTTTGCATATAAATTTTTTATTTTTCATTTATAACCAATTCATGTCATTATTTAAGTTAGTTTCTAATTATATTTCAATTTCCAGTTTGAAATCGTTTGTCGTTAACAAAATTTCTCCAAAAATTTTCAAAAATTTTCTAACTCCCAAAATTTTCTAAATTTTTTGGCAGAGTCCTCTTTGTACGGAGGAGATTTTGCAATTTGACAAAAGAGATAAATATATATACATCGACCCACACGGTCGGAAAAACCAAAAACAGTTCATATTTTCTATTTTTATTGCGTAGGCGTACCTTATTTAGCATTTTTAAGCATGCAGCTTATTTATTTAGCCGTTAGCGCAACCAAATCTAGCCACACGGCTTCCAGGTACCTGTACTTACTCAATTGAAACATGTAAGTGCCGAATATATGCAGTTTAACTATATTTCACTTAGTTGCAATGGTTAAAACATATGAATTCTAAAGAAATGCACATCCAACATTTTCCGTAAGCAATTTTTTTTACAACTTTCATACTAACTCAACTGTTTCAATTAATTTATAAACTATTTTCATTCAATTTGAATGGTTTTCAATCCATTCGTATACCACTTCATCAATTTGAATGGTCTAAAACCCAATCGCTTACATTTAATTTATTCTTAAGCAAACTGAACTCATATTTAATTCAATTGCTTTCAAAATCAATTCATTTTACCCTTATCAACACATAGAATTTTAGTTACTTCCATTTACATCCAAACGACAATTTATCCCATGCAATTCGACGAGATTTATGTGAATAAATCAGTATTTATGCTTTATAACCAATTTAAATTGATTTCAATTCAATTTATACTTAATTCTATTCCATTTTCAATTTATTCACAATCCATATGTTCTCATTTTCATTGCATTCTAGATTTGAATCCATTCACTTGCATTTCATTTTATTAACCACACTAGTTCATTCAAAACCATTAACAACTTAGATTCATCTTAATTGCCAATTAAATTTCCCTTTTATTTTAATCCATTCACAACCATTTATTTAGCTCGACACATTTCATTTAAATTTCATACACAATCCATTCATTTACATTCCAAACTGTTTTATTTATTTCAAAGACAAACTAAGCTATTTCATTCAATAACCATTTCAATTTTTCTTATAGACTCCAAATTATTTCAATTCCTTGACAATTTAAATGGTTTACAATTATTTATTTAAGAATTTCATTCCATTTAATATTATCTGTAACTCACCAAATTCTATTTCGATTAAAAATTTATTTTCACTTGATTTAAATCCAATCCACAATTATTAAACTTAATTTTAAGTTGAATTCAATTCAACTCTTCCTTTTGTTTAGCTTAAGTCAATTTACTTCATTTTATACTTAAGCTCGTTTTCATTTTTCAAGTAAATTTTTTCCTCTTTTCTTTTCAACTTAATTCTCTCTCTCAATTAAATCTCATTTAAATTTGCAATTTCATTTGATTGGTTATTTTAGAATTTAACTTCCCAGATTCAACTCATTCAATTTATTACCTGGCTATTTTCCAATTTATCTTCACTTATTTGGATTTTATTTGCACTATAAAGAATTACCACTTTAATCCAATTTCATTTTTTATTCTATACCTTTCCAATGATACTTAATTTGTTAACACTTCAAGCTAAATTTTAATTTATAACTCAAGTTTTGAATCCACTAGCCATTTTCAATTCACCATTCACTTTTATGAACTCACAATGCAATTTCATTCTCAATTCATTTTCACTTCATCAACAATTTGAATCAATTTTTATTTATAACTTGAGTTTATTTCCAACTTTATCATAAACTCACAATTCAGTTTCATTAACTAATTTATTATCTAATTTGTTCTTCCCTTATTTATAATCCAACACTTGAATTTTTTATTCCAAATATCACTTCATTTTATTTCCTTAAATTCAATATACTTTATAATTCAAGTTTGGATTTTCTTTTCATTTTCCAATTCATCAAAATATTAAATTTGGGCTTTGTATTCCATTTTAAATTTTATAAGTCACAACATATTGTTTTATACAATTCCATTCATCATAAGCTTGAATATATTCATCTTTTATTTTTAACTCAAGCCTTCTATTTATTTACAGCCCAAGCATATTTTATTTCCATGGATTTTTAATTCTTTTATAAGTTATTCTGATTTATTTATTTCAACCCAATCCTTATCCAACTTATTTTCCATTTATTCGGGTAAGAATCTAATTTCATTCAATAATTCAATTGAATTCTCATTCCAATTCAATTTTATTTTAACTCAGTTTTCATTATCTCAATTCGATTTCAACTTAATTCGAATACAACTGGATATTATTCCAGCATATTTAAATTAATTTTCAATCCAGTTAAATTTTATTTTCCAATCCAAGTAAACCTCATTTTATCCTTTTAAATTTAAATTCCATTATTCAAAGCTTATATTCCTTCCCGATTTAAAAATCATCTCAATTTATAAGCTTACAACCTATCTCACCAGGATTTTCAAATACCCGACTTTTGTTTTAAATTATCTTGAAATCTCCAACATCTCAAATCACATTTCTCAAAAGTTAAACCAATCCTGGTTTTATTTCCAACAAATTTCCCTTGAAATTTTCAAAAACAACTCGTTTTTCCTGAACAAATCAATTTGGCAGCACTCCATCACTTAGAAACTCGAAAATGAACATCGATGATGCTGAAGTCATCACCGAAGTTATTTTCCAGCTACTGAAGTGAATTCAATGCTATATCACTTTCAAAATCCATTTTAAAACAAATTTCCTTTCAGAAATAACCTCCAAAATAATAAGGCTATTATTTATCTTTAAAACACTTCAACAAACACTTCCCAAGTCTCCGGGATTTTAAATTTCCAAAGCCTGTTTAAATAAATTTTAACTATATTCATTTGCACAGCTTATTCTCATACAAATCCTCATCTGATCATATTTCAATTCATAAATTACATTTATAATTCATATTTACAAATTTCATTTTATAATGAATTATACCCTCAAACTTTGGTTATATTTCAATTTCTAGTTAAATTTTTGCTTAACAATGGTAATACTTAAATATTATCATTTCGAACATCCATGCAATCATATGTCAACTAAAATAGTTTACAAAAACTATTCTTTATATCAAAATATATTTTTGGGTAAAATTATTTCATTTACCCATATTTAAAACAATACCGTGCCGATTTCTCTATTCAAATGTATAGAAACCCCTTCGATTCAGTTGCGCAGATTGTATCGATGAAGGTTTATATACCACTCAATAAATCAATCAACACAATATTAAAACAATTTATATTCACTAACAAATATGCGCTCATATTTATTAATACGCTCAAACTCATTCTAGAGTACTATAGACTCTATTTTATGAGTAATTCCCACCAGAGCCAAGGTTATCTCCAACCTAAGCTCTAATACCAACTGTAACAGCCCGCAAATCCGTACCCCTTTGAGTCAACAGTATTCTAAAACAATCAACTCAAGTTGTACATAAATACGAACCATTTTGGTTAAAGAAGAAGAAGTAGAAGAAGAAAATAGAAAACAACAACAGAATCTGACCATCGTAGCGGAGTAAAATATAATAGATAATAAATGATCTTTACTCAAATCAAATATCTCTGTTTATATATTACATCACCAGAATACATCAATCACGGCTCAACATCGATATCGTACAATGGATACACAACAACTCAAGATACACAACAACTCAACACAGCGGAATATATATATATACAAATACGGGAGTATGTATCGCCATCCTACTCGCCTCCTGAGCTCCACAACATCATATCCTGTATTCTATAATACTCGGTCTGACCCGAGCATTATAGTTAAATAATACCCGAGTCAGTCTGGAATACCAGCGTGAGAAAATCACACCCAATTGATTATTGAAGTTTCAAAATCCTTTGAAAACAAAAGCATCTCGTAAGAGCACGCCACAAATAAACATCTCGGGTTTTTACCTTACGATAGCTAAAACAATTTTTGTAGAAATCCTATGATATTATAATAGGGTCTATATACAAATACTTATAAAATAGCCGAAATTGTTACATTCATTAAATTCCAGCTACTAGCCACAGAGTGGGTAATACAAACAAAACTCGTACAAGGCTCGTAGGGAGAATGGATTTCCAACTAATGACTAGGCACTGGGGTACCACCTATCACAGTACGGGGCCTAGATCACTGTACCGAGGAGTACGCCCGCTCCCCTGCAACACAAGGCCGGGACTACCCCTTACTGGATAATCCCGAGTGAGACCACCCCGCGGTTGGGATCAGCAACCGCCCACTAAGCCGAAATAAAAAGGGACATCTAGACTGGAATGACCTCACCCTGCTTGGGTGCTACCCACCTAGCCTTGCTGCATAACCCCTGATTTTCAGTCATTCCCATTTGATGAGGCTTGAGGCTAAGCGTTACCTTTTAGAACATATTCCTTAGAATGCCCAACGTCCACCTGACGATGTTTCGCAAGCATTCATCCATACAAGTCCGTCTCGTGTTCGAACGGAACCGAAGGCACTATTCCTACTACATCCATTTTGGAAATATCCTCAGGATCAGTAGCGACTAGCCCTTGCACTTCACCGCTCCATCTTCGAATCCAAAATCGTTTTCACGAAACGTACAAACCAGATCGAAGTGGTTTTCGAGAGATAAATCTCGATCCCGGTCTCTTCGAAATGATCAACGCATCTGGCCAATATTTATAGTCGGTGATTTAACTATCAATTTGTATTCACAAACATCCATCAAACAATAAATAATTTCCCAAATTAGTTATTTATTGCAAAAAATATCTTCACAAGATATATTTTCACTTTTCAAATTCCTTTGAAAATAGTTTTCAAACCTATTTGCCTTTCTCAGAATAAATTCCAAGTATTTCTATTTCCACTGGAATCACCAAGCACAATTCTAGATTTTTAAAATAATTTAAAAACACTTTACCATTAAAAATATACTTTAAACGTTCAAGTTAAATCCACTTCATTCTCGATTTAAATCCATGATTTTATACCTTGTATAAACATTTATATGGTTTATTAATACATGAATAATTGAACAATAAATTACCCATTTAGTAAATTTAATTAACAGAATGGTTTGGTTTAAAACTAATTTTCTTAAATAAATTACCATTGGTAACCAAATAATTGATTAACCAGTTAAATAAATTATTTCCTTAATATTGATAAATTAAAATGTAC
The DNA here is from genome assembly GCA_030765085.1 of Allium cepa. Taxonomy (NCBI): domain Eukaryota; kingdom Viridiplantae; phylum Streptophyta; class Magnoliopsida; order Asparagales; family Amaryllidaceae; genus Allium; species Allium cepa. Next base: position 253,185,497 of record CM060943.1, read on the forward strand.
ATTTGTTTTCCTTTGAGACTACGTATGTAAATACTTACAGGATAATCTATACGGATTTTTCAAACTTTATCTATACAAAACAAATCTCCCTTTAATAAATTATTTCTAAATGACTAAAATAACTTAAATGAGCTAATTAAATAAATTAACCACCTTAATAGTTATTATATTTCTTTTCAAATCAACAAAACTGTAGTTTGCTCACTGTAAAACTGTTTCTATTGCATATATTTATATTTGTACAAATATAAATATGATTTTAGAACTTTGTGTATATATATAAATAACATCTACTTATTCAATTAAATCAAACAAAAATAAAATACCTCACTGCCATATGACCCCGAACGAACCCAGCCTTCATTCGCGACATCGACCACGACGTTGCCCTTCTCCGACCCATCGCCTTCCCCCATGCGCTTCGAATTCCGCTTCCACCATCACCGAACTCGAGCATGAGCATTCATCAACCGTACTCGCGAAACCCTACATCCACGCGCGCCTCGATCTCATCGCGATCGTCATCGCGACCTACCGCAACACGGTACCCACATCGATCACCGCCGCGATGTCGTTTCTCCCTTTTTGCTTCGAGATACGGGGAACGCGATTCAATATTAGGAAACGATCGCCCCTTTTTTTTCTTCTTTTTTTTAGAACGAAGAACTCGACCTCGTTTTCGAACTGAAAGGAGGAAAGAGGAATAAATCAAGTCGCGATTGCTTTGGAATGAAGCTGCCATTACTGGGTTCATTTATTTTGGTTTTGAAGAGGCGAGTTGTTCGGATATCTTCAATTTAAATTGAAGGAAAAACAAGGAGCGACCATTATAGTTTCTTTGTTTAGAAGAATGAGAACACGAAAAGATGGTAGCGTGCTTAAAACGAGGAAAGGAAAAATATCTGTGCGCGTCAGAAAGTAGGGTGGCTGATGTACGATATAGGGTGGCTGTAATTTTGATTTTTATATATTAAATATCATTAAATTTTCAAAATATCTCGTTTAGTACAACTCGAAATCTCGATTTCCAAATTAGACCTGCCGACAGGCGTTTTTAAGGCTTTACCCGTATTCCGAACACAATAGAACGTGTTTCGGAAGCTAATTTAATCGTATGTGGAAGTTAGCTTTATAAATCGTTTTAAAATATTAAAATGTTCATTTTAATTTCAAGGCGATTCTCACCCGTACGAGCAAACGGTAAATTCAAATGCTACGAAAACTGAAATCCGATAATAACTAACTATTACGGACCCAATGGAACTGGTTTCGTCAAAATTCGAGACTGTGCCTCAGAAGGCTATTTTTAAATATCGATTTAAACGATAAAATTTCAAAACTTAATAAAACACTTCCAAATTTTAATTTAATTTTTTTATTATCTTCAGTACTATCAATATGAATTTTACAAACCTTCAATTTATTTTTAACAGGCTTAAAGTTCTAGATTCAACATTTTACCCAACTTCAAATTATTTAATTCAACAGTTTAATTATCAAATAAATATTGATATTTGAATTCAAATTAAAATTAGCTTTTAAATATTTAAAATCAATTAAATATTCCAATTTTAAATGCTCAAAAATTCCGGGTCGTCACAGCAACCGAGTGGATCGCGATTTCAGGTGGTGTTAGGGGGGAATGTGGTCGAAGTTTTGGTGGAGTTCCATCACCTCCGGTGATGGATGGTGGCCGCACGAGGGAATTTTCGGTGGGTGTTTATTGTCGCATGTTCGAGCTTCAGGCAAATTTTTGCCTTCGACCGAATCGTGTTGGTTTGTGTGATGTAATCGTATGAGTGGTCGATTTGTGGTCTGTGGATGCTGTCGCGAGTCGCCGAAGGCGAAGCGAACCACCGGGCACGTGCACGGTGGCGTAAGCATGTAAGTGAGGTCGTGGGTGGCTTCGTATCGATTGATACTCGAGTGGGAAAGGGAGGTTACTTCGGGTTCCTGGGTGTGAGCGCGTCAATGTTTATTAACTGCAGTTTTTAATTTAAACTTAAAAAAAGAAGAAGAAAGAAATTGGGAAGAAGAACAAGTTGGAGTGAGAAAGGAGAGACGCGGGAAGAACAGGGAGAGGCTCGGGGTTTCCTCGGGTCAAAATAGTATTTGTCTCGAGTCTGATTGTTTTTGCTTAAAATACTTAAGTATTTTGATTTACAAAGAATAAGAATAATTAAGGGAATAATCTTGGTTAGTTCAAGTTAAAATTTGATTAAAATTTGTTGAAGTAAAGTTTGTAAAGGAAGATGATTCATGTAAAAGCATAAGGTTATCAAAATTTAACTTATACTCGTAAGTAAATTAAAGTAATACCTTTAAATTAAATTTGAAATTAGAAATTAATCATATGTTTAATCAACTTAACTTAAGAACGTTAATTAATTACTTCAAGTTTATTAATAAATGTAGTTACTTAAGTAATTAAAGATAAATGATTAATTAGTTGATAATTAATAATTAATTCATTGTAAATAAATGATTAATTAAATAATTTGTGATAGTTAAATATGTAATTACATTTTAATTATTAATAAGTAAGTTATTAATTAACAATAAAGAATCAATTAATTAACTGAGTAAGTAAGTAATAAGTAATAAAGTTATAAGTTAATTAATCAGTAATTCATAAAGTATAAACTGGTTTATCATGAAGTAACTTAATTAAGTGTTAAGTAAATCAAACCAGTTGACATAAATTGATTCTTCTTGTCTGATTGATTCTGATATCTGTTTGATGATGGTTTGTGATATGTTGTAATATATTTCTGTATATACTGTGATAACTGTATATGATTTATCTGTGATATCTGTTATGTGAATTCTAATATTAATTGAACTGTTAAGTTAAATAGACAACTTGGCCCTTAAAACGGCGTTTGGATTCTGATGAGACCGGGATCGGAAGAATTAATTTTGATTCTCCGAAAACCACATCGATCCAAATTAAACGATAGGTCATGACTTATCAAATGGTGATCGAGATGGTGTTTTAGAATGCAAGGGTTATCGTCGTTTACTCTGAGGGTGATTTCAAAATGAGTGTAACGAGATAATGTCTTCGGTTTCGTTCGAACCTGGAACGAACTTGTATGGATTGAATGCTTTCAGCACATCGTCAGGCGGATGATGAGCATTCTAAGAATAATGTTCAATAAAGGTAATCATAGCCTCACGCCTCATCAACCGGGAATGGCTAAAACATGGGAGATGCAGCAAGGTTAGGTGGGTCATGCCCAAGCAGGACAAGATATTCCCCTGTCTAGATGTCCCTTTTTATTTCGGCTGTGTGAGCAGTTGTTGGCCACAACTGCGGGGTATCTTGTTCGGGACTGTTCAGTAAGGAATGGTTCCGGCCTTGTGTTGTAGGGGGGTCAGGAGTGATCCTCGGTACGGTGATCTAGTCCCCGTACTGTGACGGGCGGTACCACAGTAGCCCTGCCATTGTTGGTAACCCGTTTTCCCTACGAGACCCTACAGTTTTGTTTTGTATTACCCACTTCCGTGGCTAGTAGCTGGAATTTAATAGATGTAACAATTTCGGCTATTTTCTATTTACTTGAAAACCCTAGACACTATTATAATATCAATGAATTTCCTATAAAATGTTTAGGTTAGCATAAGGTAAAAACTTACCCGTATTTATTTGTGGGGAGTCTTACGTGATACCTTTATTTCAAATGATTTTCAAAGTTAAGCAATTTTAAACCTGTTTACTCATACCAGACCCATGTCTGACCCAGAGTTTATATTTTATGTTTTTCATAAACTCTTGGGTACTTAAATTTTTATGAGTAGCCAAGTGATAGGTATTTGGGAGTGTTGATTTTCTGAAGAAGCTTTTGGGAAGAAGACCATATGTATGTATCTATATATGTAGTTCCGTTGTGTAGTTAGTATATGCTGTATTTTGGATGTATGTATGGACATATATGTATATGACAGTCCTGTTATGTGATATTGTATAACTCTGATGTATGTATAACTAGGTAATAGTTATGTGATGTATTATATTTTGTTCCATTCCGCTCTGAGATTCTGATGTTGTTGTTCTTTCTTTCTATTCTTTACTATTTCTATCCCTTTCTTTCTTAATGATGAAACGTCTTTTTGGGTTGAGAAAGGCGGGTCGTCACAGTTACAAATGCTCAAACTTTGTGATAAGTAAGGACTTGTTAAACTTATCTACTGCATTATCCTGAATGCAAACCTTCTAAAGGCAAACCAGTTTCTTTTCACTCATCAAAAAATGAAAAAAAACTCTCTTACCTCTAAATGTTTCATCCTTGAGATAAAATCCAAATATTCAGCTATGTAAACCACACTTTGACTATCACTACTAACTGAAACTCCATTATATACAAAGCATAAATCACACATCAACCGCTTTAAGTAGAGAGCTTCCATAGCTGCTTCAATAGCAGCTATCTACTATGCCTTTGTAGTGGAAAGAGTGACTATTGTCTACAACTTTAGTCTCCAACTAATAGTTGTCCCTCCAAAAGTGAACACATAACATGATGTTAACTTCATTCGATCTCTGTCCCCGACATAGTCGAAATCATAAAACCGAACGATGCTGAAATTTCTATCTCTACTACCAAAACAAGCCTATGATCCAATGTTCCTCTAAGATATCTGAAAATGTACTACATTTCTTCCTATTGCAATTTTCCCGATTTTCCATATATCTATGAACCAATCCAACAGTAGTGCAAACCATATCATACATATGCTACCAATTGCACTCGCATAGATCACCTTCTCTATGTATGCCTTATCCTTCTTTGAGATCGGAGAGCATTTACGAGAAAGATGTATGTGCAAAGGCATGTGTGTACCGATTGCCTTTCCTCCCTCCATGCTAAATCGAGTAAGAACCTTCTAAATATTTTCCTTTTGAGTGAGCCTCAAAATGCCAACTTTCTATCCCTTTGGATTTCCATTCCGAAAATTTTCTTTGCTTCACAAAGGTCTTTCAACTCGAATCTCTCTTTTAATTTCAACTTCAATTTATCAGTTTCAACTTTGTCCTTGGAATCAATCAACATATCATCCAAATATAAGAGAAAATATACCCAATTATTTTTCTTGAAATTGCTTAAAATTAATACATGCGTATTTGATATCACGATCAAAACTAAGCGAAAACATAAAAGAATCATACCTCTTAAACTACTATCTAAGCGATCTCTTAAGTCCATAAAATGGCTCTTCAAATTGCAAATCCAATATTCTTTTCCATTGAAAAAAATACTTCTACCTACTTTAATTAAATGGTCCCCTCTCAGTTACAATGCAAAAAAGTGGTCTTCACATCAAATTGATCTAACTCCATGTTGTGAGTGTAAGTATGACAAGCAAAATTCAGATGGAGGTATGTCTAACTAAAGGAGTAAAATCTCATCATAATCCACTACTTTACTCTGTGCAAACCCTTTTGTAACTAATTTGGCCTTATATCTCTCATCGTCCTTAACTGTGAATGATGACTTGCAACATACAGCTTTGCTTCTCTAAGGAGGTTGTACCAAATCCTAACTCGTTTTCTTATTGAAAGGTTCTAACTCCACTTCCATAGCAATAATCCACTTTTAGCTATCACTCAACTTCTCTTCAATGTCAAATGGCTCGTCATAATCCACATGTAAGGCATACTGCCAATCTCCATGCCTATCAGGTGACCTAATAGTCCTTTGACTAGCTTAAGTACATTACCAGCATTCCTATAATGCATTTATGGACTACCCCATGATATTCCATTAACTGCATTTTTCCTATCTCATTTGCATCTATAACTCTATTGCTAGGCTAAAATATGAGAACTTTATCTATCTTCTTAGGCCTATCAGAATTTGAAACTGATGCGGTGTATAAATCCTCCTTTGCCTCGAATATTGCAGACTTAGCAAATGTTAAATATTTGGAATGTAAAATCCTCGTATTCGCATGGTTCCAAATGTGAAACCCTTTGACTCCAACCGTATATCTCATAAACATGCCCGTACGTGCTTTAGCTCCAATTTATTGTCACATGTATAGTGAACATACACAAGGCAACCAAAAATATAAACATAACCAAGATACATCGATTTGTCTCTCCACTTTTCTTAGGTAATAATTCCATTTATTGTTGAGCATAGAATTCATTTTATGATATGTGTTGCAATCAATAAAGCCTTAGCCCAAAAGTCTCTACATAAGCCCACATTCAATTTCAAGCAATGAGCCTTCTCAAATAGAGTCTAATTCATCCTTAAACAACCACATTTAATTATGGATATCCAAATGTATTAAAATCTCTTTATATACCATGATGCCTATATAAATCAAGGAACTATATATAGAAAAATTCAACCCCATTATCAGATCCGAGCACGTTTAGCTTTCAACTAGATTGGTTTTCATTTAGTGCCTTCCAATCTTTAAACATCTCACATGCACCCAAACTTTCTGAGAGAAGTTATCAATAAAGGAAATAAAATATTTTTCTCCCTTAATGGAAGTAGTAGCTACCAGCCCCTAAACATCTATATGCATATAAGCACGTACCCTCTCTGAACTATGAAGCTTAATGCCAAAAGACACCTTGGCTTAATTTCCTAACACACTTCTAGCATAAATCTAACTTATCAAAGCTTTCTCCTTTGATCATCTATGGTTTACGAAGCACTAAACCCTTCTCTGAAATACTATCCAATCTAAGAAGCCAAAGCCATGTGGCATCCAAAGCATGAGAACTGTCAACTTAAACACAAAAATCTCTAAGTATAGTGGTTCTTTTAACCAAATAAAGACTTCGAAACATATCACCCATCATCAGAACTAGCACAACCTACGAAATCTTCAAATTATCTTTTCCAATAGTCATCTTGCGTCATATGGATGCCAACTAGCCGAAATAACTCAACAACTCTCGAAGACCTAGAAAGTAGCAGAGACCTATCAAAGCACAAATCGTTATGTAAAATATATAAGTCCAAACTATACCTACTTCCATAGCTTTGCAACTAGCATCATACCCCATAAGGATTGCACTTCCCTCCATCTTAACAAAAGAGTTGAAATCTCTTATTGGCACCATTTAAAATGAACGTTTGTAACATCCCATATTTTGGAACCACTATATGGAAATTAAATTAATAATAAGAATTTAATAAGTGATAATTAAGATAATTTAACTGAGAAAATAACTTAAGGAAAATTTAACTAATTGGGTGTGGTACACTTAAAATATTAATTGAATGGCCCAAGAGTGGTAAATGCAATTAAATTCGGACATGAATGATAGGAATAATCTAAAAATTGAATTCAAATGAAGAGAAAATTATGTGAAGGGAAATATATCAATGAGATTAGACAAAAGGGATTTTAGCCAAAGCCAAAATCATTAATACACACACACCCCCTTAATCACATCCCTTTATTCCTCTATATTCATTCTTAACCCCCTCCCCGACCTATAAATATCAAGACCAACCACCATTTTCAAGGGAAAAATGGTAACCAAAAAAAGAGGCAAAAATTTTCAATTTTAAAGAAAAATAAAAAGAAAATAATTTCGACTAATATTTTCTAATTTAGGAAAGTAAAACGTTCTTTAAATCTTTCCAAATCTATTTAGATTTGAATTTGATGTTGTTTGGGTACTTTAAATGTTGTTAAACATGTTTTAATGATTTGAAAATTTATTTTATGTTTATAATGATTTGAATGAGTAGAATTTGGTCATGTATTACCGTAAAACAAGATTTAATCTTGTAAATATCACAAAATTTTAGTATTAACTTTTTGATATTAAAATAAATATGCTTTTATTTTTTATTTTTTTGAATAAAGCAATAATTAGTCTTGAATTTATAAGTGGAAAATGGTTAATTCGAACTAAGTTGATATTTAAAAATTTTAAATTAAATATTTTATACCAACATTTTTACTAGAGGTAGAAGAAGACATTTTGGAAGTGTAGTGAATTTTCAGTCAATTTTCCATTAATTTTATAATGTGATGAATCAAACGGGTAAGGAAATTATTACCTTAATTAATGAAAAATAATTAGCAAAAAGATCAATTAGAAGAGGTTGAATTCTTGGATTGGTCAAGGAGTATTGTGTAAACTAAAGCCATCGGTGATTAAATAACATGAGTACAAGTTATTAAAAGTCATTACTTCGTTAAGGAAAATTTTCATTTTCACTTAATTACGAATTTGCTATCATGAGTTACGATGGCCTTATTTAGACATGCAATAACCCCAGGTTCTAATATTTGAAGACTTAAAAAGATAACATGTGATAGCTTATATTAACTCAAAATTATAAATCTAAAAGTCTGAACCTTCAATAGCTATCAGACATTCAATTGCTATTCGATTTTGACATGCGATAGCTTGACCCTTGATAGCACTATGTTATGGCATGTGATAAGTTGGCATGCGATAACTTGACCATCGATAGCAATAATATGTGACATGCAACAGATTTGGCATGCGATAGATTTGGCATGCGATAGGTTAGGCATGCGACAGATTTGACTTGTGATAGGGTTGACATACAATAGCTTTTAAACTTGAACTGCGATAGCTTTGAGATGAGATAGTTTGACATGCGGTAGCCTAAACATATCATAGCTTTGACATATGACAGGTTTGGCATGAAATTGGCCGGGGTACTAAAATTTCTTAATTACAAAAAGAAAATACTTGGTGGCCGGGGTACTAAAATTTCCAAAATTTTGATTGAGAATTTCGTGGGGAAGAAATTAAGATGGAAAAATGATAAGTTCAATGTAGAGACTTATTTAAGATTGAAGAATGAAGTAAGCTTACGAAAGGTAAGAAATTATAGTTGCATCATTTGAATTAAAAATAAAAATGTGTAGGATACACAACTAATAGACAAAAAAATGGAATGAACTAATTGATTGAAAACATGCCAACTTATAGTGTTATTGAATGGCCTAGGGCCTGGACTTAGGGAAGTTTATACTGAATGGTATATGAATGGTGCCGTGACTTCAAAAGTCTACCAGGTCCAATTCATAATGAAATTAGACTCTAGTTTGTGTTTAAAGTCGGCTGCCAAAACATAAAAATAGATATAATGAATGATTTTACAACGTGAGATGCAAGTTTCAGATCTAGGACGGGCTATTGACGCTGAGTAAGAATGCTTGCTAGAATGTATTCAAGGTTCGAACATTCAACCTCTTAGGAGATTTGGGTGGCTCCTTTAGTGGAATGAGTGGATATTTCATCGATAAAATTATTCAGGTAAAAGATAAATTGGTGATAGTGAGACCTAGGGAGGTAATTACTTAAATAAGTTGATGGTAACTTTAAGATCGACACCTAAATAAGAGTCAAGGTGATGTTTGTAAATGTGATTGATGATTGTATGACATGTTTCATAACACCTTGGTGATAAGTATATGACATACTTAAATTGTAATGGCTGAACGTGCACATATATCATTTTTCATAACTGAATGTTAAGTATAGAGAATACTTATAACTGAAATGATGTTATATGAAGCCCATGCTGTGATAATTGTTTGCATGATATGATGTAACTGCAGTGGGAAATCAGTAAAGGGAAAACCCATTCCATGCTTTAGTGGCATGGTCTCTTAGGATCGTGCAATATACACTAAAGAGGGAGGGTGAATAGGGTATTATGCAATTCATAGAAAATACATAATAATATACGAAAACATAAATGCAAAAAAATAAAGAACATGTGGATATAGCAAGCTTCAGCCGCAGTTCCATTAGTGCCTACTGTTTCCTCCAAGATTACTACTAGAATTAAATATTTGAATGCTTATAACAACTATAAACTTGCACCTCTTGCTAACATGAATATAATCCTATTTCTAGTAACCATGCCTTAACTTTATACCCATGCGGAGAATCCTTGAATTACAAGTCGTAGCTCAATCCTAAATAAATATAAAGTTAAAGTTTAAAAGCAAAAAACAAAATAAACAAATAAAAACAAGTACTCCTAATTGTCTATGCGAAAGAATAGACATTATGGGTTGAATTACAAAAGAAATTAACATCCCATTTCTTTTGTTGACTATTCAATTCACACTTTTATTCTACCAAATGAGTTTGCCTCTACTCAGATCCAAAAAGCATTGTGTCCTCCTCCTTTTAAAAATTACCGGTCTTCTTCTCTAAACTAGTGGTGATGAACTATGTTTGTGCATGATTATGGAGATAATATGTTATAGTCGAATGGTTGGTTGTTGATGACAGTGTTAGTCCTCGAGATGATGGTTTTGATGACAATAAACTTAGGACTTGTTATAATATATATATATATATATATATATACTAACATTATAGTTTAGCCATATATCTATATGCAGTATTTAACCATGCAGGTACCAAGAATGAAGACTGTATAGTATAGAGATTTAAGATTGAAGATATCAAGATTGAAGACTCATGAGTATCAAGATATTAAGAGTTTAAGATTTCAAAGTGCATGATAAGTATTGAATCTAGAATTATGTTAAAACTTCTTGAAAGCATGCACTTACGTCTTTATTCGAAATTTATTCGTGGAATAGAATCCACTTCGAGCCTGTTAAAGGGATGGAACCCACGACAATATCTAGTGAAACATATAGTGGTCTAATTTTGTTATCCACTAATTTTATGAAAATGCTTTTCAAAAATATATCTCTTATTTTAAATGTTTTTAAAACCTTCTTTTCAAAAAGACATCTTTCTTGTTTGAAATATTTTATCCTCAAAAATTGTCTTTATCATTTTTAATATTTTGATTTCAAAATTGTCCTTGATTTTAACCTATCTTTTGTTTTAAATATTTAGCTTTTAAATATACTCAGATTTTAAATCACTTTATAAATTAAGGCTATATATATTAAAAATAACTTTTATATGTTTAAACTATATTCAAATATATTTATAAAAGTTTAGAAATTGTTTTGAAAAGCTATATAAACCAATTTTAATAAAAAATATAAAAATCATCATTTTTTCCTAGAGCATGTCGACATAGTCCTACCCCCCATGTTGACATGGTGCCCGTTGAAATTCAAAATTCAAATTTTCAAAAGAAGTGTCTATTCATCGTATCCTTTCACGAATAGATATGGTTGTTGATCTTCTATAAATAGCAGTAGTTCTAAATGAATTTTTAATCCGATTTCACTTGTTTTCTCTCCTCTTCATCTTCCACATTTATTCTAAAGAATCCCAAACTATACTCTGCGCAAATACCAAATGAATCAAACTTGATTATCTCTTGTTTGATTCTCTTCCACTCTTTCTATAAGATCTCAGTGCTATTCACGGTTATAGGATTATTCGTAAATCAAACTATTGAGTAAAAGGTGTGGCTGAGCCTTGAAATCAATTGGGTGTGATAGTTGCCTGGAAATCGATTAGGTGATCTTGTGGCCTGGTAAATCAATAGAGTTTGCCCCGGACTCGAATATAGGAGGGTGTACCTCGTGGCCTTGAAATCGAGGGTGTAATCTAGGAGATTATTTTGAAAAGAAATCTATACATTTGTGCGGGACTGGATGTAGGGTAACTCCGAACCAGTATAAAATCCTGGTGTGTTCTTTCCTTTACTGCTTTTATTTATTATTTGCATCTGTGTCTGATTTTGTGATTATATCTATGTCTGTGTATTGCATTTGTTGGTGATTAAATTACATAAGTTTCAAAAAGATTTATAAAATCCATAAAACACTATTCACCCCCTCTAGTGTTATTCTAGCCTTAAGATTGGTAATCCGCATTCCTAACATTTGGTACCAGAGCATGGTTTTCAAAGTTTTAATAACTGAATTTTGAAAAGTTTTAAAATGGCTACCAACACTGGTTCTGTTAACACTATCACTAGTTCATTTGTAGAGGGTCGGTCTCCTGCCAGACCACTACTTTTTAATGGCAGTAACTATGTATATTGAACATGTAGAATGAAAATATATTTACAGTCACTAGGATTAGACACATGGAATATCACACAAACTGAATATTCTAAACCCGCAACTAATTTTGCACAGTGGACTGCCGAGCAAAAGACTATTGCACAAAATAATTCTAAAGCCTTGAATATTTTATTTTGTTCACTTGATAGGAATGAATTCGATAGTGCATCTGCTTGTAAGTTTGCATATGATATCTGGAAAACTTTGCAAGTTACTCATGAAGGAACAAGCAAAGTTAAGCAGACCAAAATATCCATACTCATGAATCAGTTTCAATTATTCAAAATGAACTCTAATGAGTCCATTTCAGATATGTATAGTAGATTTCAGGATATTGTGTATTCTCTAATATCATTGGGAAGAAGTTTCACCGAAGAAGATCAATTCAGAAAAAATTCTAAATTCTCTTACTCCGGAATGGGGTCATAAAACTCTTGCAATTAAAGAAGAAAATGATATTAGTACTTTAAAGATTGAAGAATTGATTGGAATCTAATGTCAATCGAAGTTCAAATGAAAGGGAGAAGAGGTAGCAAGACATCCAGAAAGAAGTCAATTGCGTTCAATGCATTGACAGATAAATCAGAAACGGGTAGTGATGATGATGAAGAAATAGCTTTCATGACAAGGAATTTTCGAAAGTTTCTAAAATATAGAAAGTTGAAAAACTTCAAAAGGAATGATCATAGGGAATTCTGAAAATCATAATGTAGTACCAAATCGCGTCAAATGTTTCAATTGTGACGAACCAGGCCATCTCAAAAGAGACTGTCAGCATCTTGGTAAGCAATAGTTTCCTGCAAGCAATGATTATATAAAGAAAAGGAAAAGAGCATATACCGCTACTCTAGACGATTCGGACTCAGACTCATCCTCAAGTGGTGATGATCAGAAGACAGAAAATTTAAATATGTGTTTTACGGCTATTCATGATTCCAATGATCTCAGAGATACAAATCTAGAAAAAGGTACACGTTTACAATATTTTGGTTGAGATTATCTACTTAAAATTGATTGATTGTTTGATTGCTCTTGAAATTATGTGTTGTTTGAATTTTAAATTTTTTATAATAATAATTATTATTATATTTTATTTTAAATATTATAACATTTTTTATTAAAAGAGTATTATTATATTTAATAATTACTTCATAAAAATATATAGACATTAAAAATAATACATACATATATATATATATATATATATATATTAAAGTATTTAAGAATAGACAGGTCACGTGAATTCTCTAACCCATGTCGACATGGCCCAAACCTTGATGTCGACATGCCTGTCAGAAAATTGAAATTCAAATTTAAATTCAAATCATTGTACTTCCTTCCACCTTTTCACCAACTCCAATGTTCTGGAATGGTACCTATTGACCAGAGAACATGACTATTGAATATCTATTTATTTTCTCTATCTTATCATATCTTTTCACTTTCAGTTCAAAACTCAAACTCTCTTTTACTCTTTCAAACTCTCTACTCTCTTCAATAATGGCTTCTTCAAGAACTCCGTCAACAATGAGGCTGTGAAAAACCATTAAAGAGTATCTCTATAATGATCCGGAAGCAGTCAAGGCTTATATAAGATATGCTAATTATGGAAAAGTTCATATGGGAAAGTTTGCTCTCTTTAGCGATTTCTCTACATATGAAATCAATACTCTTCTTATATTCTTAGTCTTTTTGACAATTCTAAAAATGATTTTGTTTGTTATCCAAATCTTGTTAAAATATTTTATGCGAATTTGAATCGTGGTTTTCATAAGGGAAATGAAAATAAATTTGAAGTAGTGTTAAAGGCACTAAAATTGTTTTAAATTGTGAAATTTTGGGCAACATTCTCAATTGCAAGAATACGGGAATGGATCTTTCTTTTAATATTGTTGAATATGATAGTGAGATATTTCATCACATTTTGAAGGAAATGACAGCTTTGAATTTAAAATTTGTAACTTTCATTCGAAAGCACGTGTTGTTAATCTTCTTTTGCAACATACTATCACTCCTAGATTGGGAAATTTCAATAACCCGAATTTAAAAGTTTATAAAACTCGTTTTGCTATTTTTGGTCGTTATAACATTAGTTGGGCGCAAGTAATTATGGATGCACTTTGTCCTAAGAATTTGAAAATGGGTGAGAATACTTTGTATCATGGAATCTATTTCACTCGGATTTTTAATTATTTTGGTGTTGATTATAAAAGGGAAGAATTTGTTTCAAGAAAAGTGTTTAATCATGCAAATATTTCTCTTATGAAAATTCCTTTCATATTTCAACAGTATGAATCTCTTGCCAAAAAGGATGAAAGATTGGCACATGAAGGGATGGAAGAAGAAAATAAGGACGAAGAAAATAAGGAAGAAGAAGAAGAAGGGGAGGAAATGGAAATTGAAGAAGAAAATGAAGACATCTCCTTGGAAAGTATTGAATATCCTATCAATAATAACAATCCTTCCAACAAAACTCTCCTCAAAAATCAAAAAATCATAGTGGAAAATCAACGGATTGTCAAAAGATCTGTTAGTAAGATATTGGATAAAATGACCTCTCATATGAACAAGTTCTTTGCTAAAGTTGGTTGAAAACTTGGCTGATCATCGTCCTCCTCATCCTCTAGCACATTCTAAAAACTAGGATGTGATGTACTAGTTTATTTTGTATGAACTTGTATTGATCTTTTATTATGTTATGAAGTATCTCATGTGTTAGCTCATCTATCTATAAAAATTTTATCTATCTTATGTTTTTCTACCTTATCGTGTCTCTGGAATAAATGATAGTATAGTATATAAGTTTATATACATACACACATACTTATGCATAAAATAAAGAAGACACATAGATCAACATACCCATGTCGACACACCCCAACCCTCTATGTCGATATATAACCGTCTGATTTAGTTATTGTTAAAATTTGAATTTAAAATAACTAACTTGTGCCAATTCATTTCAAAAGAATTCCTACCTATTTGAACACCTGTTTCTTCCAGAAATTTGTAACCTCTTTATTTCTACTCATCTCTATTTGCATCTTTTAACTATTTATCAAAAATGGCATCCTCTTCTCAAACTCTAAGTGAAAATCTTGAAGAAACTCTCAAGTCATTCAAGAATATACTTAGTTTTATTCTCCACAATCAAAGACACATAGAACTAAGTCAAATCCAGATGATAAAAGAAAAAGAAAAGCATTTCGATGCCCTCCGTTGGATGATTTGTGCCCTATACAAAGATGATTTCGATGCAAATCCTGATGGAACTATGATTTAAGATAATGAAGATTGGGAAGATATTAAAAAGAACCGTATTTTTGGAGAAGAAGGATGGGTTGAAGTTCCTAAAATTATTTGATCACCTTATGGTTTGAATTGGTTGTAGTTATATTAGTTTAGGCTTAGTTTTTTGTTGATTAAAAAGTGGGAGAAACATAAAAAGGAGTAGTTAGGCTTAGGTTAAGGGGGAGTTATTGTGAGGGTGAAGTATATTTTATAAACATAGATTGTCATCATGAAAAAGGGGGAGATTGTTAGTCCTTGAGATGATGGTTTTGATGACAACAACCTTAGGACTTGTTATAAAATATAAAAACTAATATTATAGTTTAGATATATATGTATATGCAAGATTTAACCATGCAGGTACTAAGAATGAAGACTGCACAGTATAGAGATTCAAGATTGAAGATATCAAGATTGAAGATATCCATATTGAAGACTCATAAGTATCAAGATATCAAGAGTTTAAGATTTCAAAGTACAAGATAAGTATTGAGTCTAGAATTATGTTAAAACTTCTTGAAAGCACTTACATCTTTATTCAAAATTTATTCGTGGAATGGAATCCACTTCGAACCTGTTAAAGGGACGGAACCCTAGTGGGATGGAACCCACGACCGTATCTAGTGGAACATATAGTTGTAACAACCCTGAATTTTGAACAATTTAAAAATGATAATATTTAATTTATTTTAAATATTTAAATGATGATTTGACTTGAATTTCAAATTATCAGAATAAATTGGCGATTAAATTTAAGAATTTAATCTATTTAAAGTTGAATAAAAAAAATTTGAATTTAACTCTAGGGTTGAAATTGAATATTGAATTTGTATTGAAATTCAAACTAACGACTTAGAAGAAAATAAATTTGGATATAAGAATTGTTGCTTATTTAAATTTATAAAGGATGGTTAGTTTTAATAACATTTTTCTTTAGCTTAAATGAAAAGGAATAAAATTTTAATCAATACAAAATAAATAAAAAAATACACGTAGTTAAAAATTCAAACAACATATTTATAAATTTTGTAAAATATAGTGTAACTACATTGGAAAAATTTTAACAACATAATTTTAACAAAACAAAACAAAGCAAAGAAATAACAAAACTAATTGAATTTAAATTGAAAAAAAAGGGAGAAAAAATAAATAAAGATATATAATAAATAAATATCAAATAAGTATACACGGCCTTACTTTGTTCAGCTACAAACACGCCCCAATCTATGCCTTTAATCACGCTTTCCATCACGAAAATTCACGTCTCTTTTCTTTTTTTATACTGAATCCCTCTTCTCTTCAAATCATAAAAAAAATATAAATGAAGAAATTTAACGGCGGCCACGAATTCTCTCTCGTCTTCCACTTCGCCGTTCCTCTTTGCCTTCAACAATTAGGGCTTCAGCTTCATCATTCGTTCGTCTTCAACTCGCTCGCGGCCTCTACAAAGCTAAGGTGAGTACTTTGGTACTCACATCTAATTCAACGTTTTAATGATTGCTTGCTTGTTAAATTTCACGACTTTGGATTGCTCGATTTATTGATCCTCACAATTTTGAAAGCTTGTTGACTTCGGTCCTTTGATTTGTTAAAATTAGTTGCTGTGATGAATTTTTCTGGGTTCATAGTTCGAATTTCTGGAAATTTAAACTTTGTGATTTTGTCCTTGCTTTGACTTCGGTCTTGATAAACTGGCCGCCACGGCTCGTCTCTGTGGACCGTGGCCTTCGTAAATGAACATACTACTGCCATTTGATTTCGTTTTAATTTAACATTGCTTCGATTTGTGTTTTGCTGACCACCACAATGTCGACTTATGACTTATTCAACTAGTAAATGCTTTTACTGTTATGTTATTTACTCCATCCACTTTCTGGAGCATTTCTTCCATGATTTATTGCCTTGATCTTTTGGCCCTTGTGAGCTTCGTCTCTGGCCATCTTCTCTGTTGTACTTGTAGCTGCATTATATGGTACATTGCCGTTGCACTGAAAGTTTGCACATTGTTTGCTTTGACACAAATGCTTCACTTGACCATTTGTATACATATATCTTATGTTTCTCTATTGCACTTTGATCATGGTAGTCTGCACTGCTTCATGTTGTATTAATCCCCTGTTTGCTCTGTACTTTTGGGGCTAATCATCTGTATACATACATTCATGTATGTATATAGTTGTACGACCATTGACTGCACTCTGTAATCTTGAGTTGCATTTCATCCTTCACTTGAGCATTGCATTTGTGTGTTTGTATGATTTGTCTGCATCTTTTTCATACTGCTGTGATGCAGTTTCCTTCACTGTTGTATCTTTGGAGTTTGATACTATTGCATTTGGTATTGCTTCGACCACTGTCTTGCATCCACTCCAAGTTTGTATTGTTTTGGTCTGGCATCTGTATTTAGCCTGGATTCTTTTGGAGTCCAGCTCCATTCTAGTTCATGTTGAGCACTGTTACACTGTCATTCTGGCTTGTCTGCATTGCACTTATATTCTTGTATAGCCTGGTCTTGACCTCATGCTGCTTTGACCTGTTGCACTATAACTACACATGTGAATAAGTACATCACTGTATTTTTGACTTGGTTGAGCTTGTCACTGTGTTGCACTTGCTTGACCTAGTTTGGAAGTTGCACTTGGCATTTATGTGCTTACTGTCCCATACTTATGATCAGTTTTATGGCAGTTCCTTTTTGGTTGCATTTTTTGGATTTTATTGACTTGGGCTCGAATATTTGCTGTGCCCTTATATCCAAGTGGAGGCTGCATTCTTGTTGCAGTTTTCCCCTTGAAATGTTTGTGTTGGTCTGGACTTGAAGTCTTGATAGCATTGTTTGCTTTACAGTTGCCCTTGCATACTTGTGGTGACTGAAATTTTATTTGTATTGCATAGAGTCAAATTCTTATGTGCTTTGATTCTATTTTTGATTTGTTGAAGTTTTGCATCTGAGTTTTCTTTTGATGCAGTCTCGTGATCTTGTGGTGGCTGCATTCTTGTTGCAGTTTGCCCCTGATCGCTGCATTTGCGTTGAGTCATGATAGTTGTGACTTGACCTTTGCGTTTTGTGATTAATGATAACATGTATATGCATACATGTTGCCAGTTGCCTTTGATTGGTACTGATGTTTTGTGGCCTAAATATTGTGTGTTGTGGTGCTACATTTTGGTTCCCTCACTCATTCTGCTGTTTTCTGTAATCTGTACCCCTGCCTTTGCGCATTGGGTCATTCGAGCCTTCGCGCTTCGTGTGCTCGTGGAGGCTGCAGATCTTGGTTGCAGTTTGCCCTTGTGCACTAATATTGACTGCCCTATTTAATTTGGGAACTTTTATGTTGTTTTGAATTCTATGTGCAGTCCTACCTTGTATTTACAGTGTTTGTTGCATCGTGATCTTGTGGTGGCTGCGTTATTGATGCAGTTCGCCCTTGTATTCATTATGACTGCAGTTTCATTTTTATGGAAATTTTGCACTTGTTGAAATGTGCAGTAATAAGTTGTTTGGAAACTTGTTTTATTTCACAAGTTGTTGTGGTGAGGCAGCGCACGCATGCGTGCACTGCAGCCATGCAGTATCGACATTTTGAATCGATATTTGAACCTTCATTGATTTTGGTTCGTTGACTTTTTGAGTATGTCATCACGATAGTGGCAAGGCAGTGCACGCAAGCGTGAACTGCAGCCACACGATATTGATTTTTATTGATATCCTATTTTGTTTTGATTTATGATCTTTTGCATATTTCATTACGGTAGTGGCGAGGCAGTGCACGCAAGCGTGAACTACAGCCACGGAGTTGACATTTTAAATGTGGCGAGGCCGTACGCGAGTGTGTGTACTGCAGCCCTACCAAATTTTAGTATTTAAATTGATGTTTTCTTTTTGATGAAAATTACTTTATGTTGCCAATTCAATGTATTTTGAATCGATTTTGATGATTTTGTTGTTAATTGCCGTTTAGGCAAATTTTGATTGTTTTCTAAATTATCTTCATCAATAATCCCTTCATCTATCTCATTGATAATCTGAATCTACTGAATTGTTGTTTAACACTGTTAAGTGTTATATTTACCGCTATCCGATTTCTTGTTAAAGGATCGGAAAGGTAAATTATATTTGACTGTCATCAAATTGTTGATTATTATTGCCTCTATGCACTAATAACTGAGTTTGAATTAGACTGACCTGTGTATTATTTTCTTTTGAATATAATATTCGGGTCAGACCGAGTATTTTTACAGCTTGAAGATTTTCAGGCCGCGAAGTTAGAGAGAGTTGGGGAAATTGCTTCACTTTAGCTTTTCAAAGAATTTTTGTAATTAAAAGAAATATTCCGCTGTATAAAAATTTAATGCATTGTACAAACTCTGATATATGTATGTAAGAAAAATTCATTTATGAGTAATATTATGATTATTCTGTGATTCTGTGGCTGATTCTGTTTAAACTCTATAAACTGACTAACAATCCATCATTTTGAACGTTTCGAGTTGGTTTAATTACCGACTGGGGGCGGTCAGGGCGGCGGGTCATTACAAAAGTGGTATCAGAGCTTTGGTTTACACAAAGCTCAGTTTATGATGTTTAATATGAATAGTTACTAGAACCACTTTAAAGAAAAATGTTTTCGAATTTAAAAGAAGTATGAAATTGTTTTCTTTGAAAAATAAAAAGTATTTTGAAAATTCAAATCTTTTTCGAAAATTCCCCTCTCTAAATTTAGGATTGCGATAGTTTCAATCATTTGAAAATCCATTATCAAATTGTTGAGATTTATGGAAAAATGAAATATAAGTTAAGTGAATTAATGAATTGGTTTGAATTGGTTTAAATTGGTTAAATCGAATATTGTGAATATCTACAAAATAATAATTGTGAAATAAAAAAAAAACATTTCAATTTAGTTATAGCCAAGAGGATAATTAAACTATAACTTGGGAATTTGATTCTGAATTCTTTTGAAAATTAATTTCAAATGTTTTGAAGAATGATTTAGTGAATAAATGGATTATAAGTATTTAACTTATAATATGGACTTTTGTTATATAATTGAGTTATATAAATTGAATTGAATTGAATTAATAAAGAGATTTATAAATCGAAGTTTATAAATAGAAATGGAATTTGTAAAAGTTGTTTATAAATTCGAAACCAATTGAATTTGATTAATGAAACATAGAAGTTATTAATTAAAGGAGATATATTCGTGATTTTGGACAGCGAATTATCCTTTATGTTAGATATTGTGATAGTAAATGTTGGTTGGGAATTTTATTCACGATTTTGGACAGTGGATAATCTTTTAAATAAAAAGTGTAGAAACACTGAACTGATTTAGATAAGTATATTCACGATTTTGGACAGTGAATATATTATTAACTAAAACAGATATGTTTTAGGGAAGTGATATTATGAAATGTGGTTAATGTGGAAATATAAATTTAATGGAACTAAGTCGATGAATGACTTACTAAAGAACTAGTTGATTATTTTTGGGAATAGAAAAGCAAATGCAAAGTTCAAATGAGATTTAGATTTCAAATTTGAAGTTGTCAACATGATAATCCATTATAGGTTTAATAAATTCAGTGATGAATTTGAATTTAAACGTGTGGAAAATTAAATTAAGTGAAAAACTTAATATTGAAAAGTTAGAAATTGGTTTAAAACTAATATTATGAAAAGTATGAGGAATTCAAACTATGAATTAAGTTGAAGTTGAAATTGAAAAAGTTAATGGTTTTAAAGATGTTTTAAAATGCATTAAGTATCGAATACATAGATTTCAACATTCAATTGTTGAAATAGGCGTTTTCGAGAAATAAGGAAATGGTGGACTATAACACTGTTGTTATAGTAAATGGTTTTCGAAAGGAAATGTTGTTTATAATATTGGGATTTATATATTTATCTTAAATTTCGAATCCCTATACTAGTGATTTTTGAGTTGTTGTAACGATGTTTTACGCAACATTCGTTTTGACTCAAATAAATGTGTTTAAAAGAATGATTTCCTTAAAGAATGGAATATATACTTAATTTTGATTCAAGTATATTGAATATTTTCCGTGTTGAAAATAAATGAACTTGTGAATTACTTATTATTAAATAAGTATGGAAATGTTTTCCAATATGAAATGAAAGTTTTGAAATTTTATCTTTTAAAGATAAATTGAAAAATGAATATTTGAAATTTGTTTCAAATAGTTAAGTTGGAAAATTATATATCTTGTAAAGATATTTTTGGGAAATTTGAACAATTAGTTCAACTTGAATATTTTTCAAAAAAAAAAGATTAAATCTTGAGTTAAATTGAGTTTAACTTTGACATCAAAAACAATATAAGTTGAGCTTTGAATTTGGATAGTCGATTGGGATTGTATGTCTAACATTGTGAATTGATGACATAGCATTTGATCTCTATTAAATATATATCTGTGGTGGCGGAGAATTTATTCTTTTAGCTTAACACCCTTCTCTGAGACATACGAGCTTAGAGGTTATATATCGATAGACATCAATTATGTGCTGAGAATTGACAATGTAACGTGAAATCCAAATCGAATGTGAAGTCGATAATAAATTGGATTATGAATGTGAATTAGGTTTGAGATAACCTTAAATTTTCAAATCGATTTAGAGGAAAATTTTAAACGTGATGGAAAATTTGGAATCCTCTATTTGTTATGAATGTGAATTGAGTTTTCGTAACTTATATATGTGAATATAATAATTCGAAAACTATCAGTTTGGAAAGTCATTATTATGAAAATCCTGTGTAGGTTTACATAGGTATGATATGTACGAAATGTGAAATGAAGTACTATATGTATATGACATATGTTTTCTAAAAACTGAGGATATGGAAATGTACCTTCCATTTATTATTTGTGAAGGTGATTGGAACTCGGTGGAGTGCCCATTGGAAATCGTAGCTACGTAGAATTTCCATTAGTGGAATGTCCATTGGGACTGACTGGGATCCCCCACGATGGATCATCGTGTTTGGGATTAGATGAATTGATGCTGGCGTAATTCGTGGGGCGTGATGCCTACAGTTACAAGCGATTCCACTGGGATAGTGGCGCAACCGCCGTGTAAACTGCGATCTAGAGGCCGAAGCGTAATTTGAGGGCGTGATGCCTACGGCCACGAGCGATTCTACTGGGATAGTAGCGTAACCGCCGTGTGGACCGCGATCTAAGGCGACAACCATGGCGAAATTCAAGAGAGATGAGAAATCTAAGGTTACAAGCGATTCTACTGGGATAGTAGCGTAACCGCCGGGTAAACTGTGATCCATGGGGGAACGTGCTTTCCATATCCATTTTTAAAAGAATTTTTAAAAAGTATTTTCACTGGGAGTTGAAGCAAGTATATTTAGTACTTGGAGATTTTTAGTCTTACGCCTGGCCAGCGTATGCCTAAAGTCTGTAAGAACGACGATGGACTTGTTAAACTTCGAGTTATCAAGTATTTTCAAATTTTGAATAGAAAATCAATAGTCTGAAATTAGAATTACATAATTCTAACTTAATGAATTAATGAAGAAGATCTTTAAAATATCTTGAAAGCACACAGCTTTAGAAAAGATATAATATGCAAATATTTAGCATGAAAGATTTCAAGTTTAAAAATCTGAGTTGTGTAAGTCAAAGATTTGGTAAAAGACTTTTGTGTCTTGATTATTGAAATCGATGAACAAAACTGCTAAGATAAAATAAATGGAATGAATCCTATATTTATTTATGAGTTTGAAATTTAGTAAAATTGAGTAGGGTATAAATATCGGTGAGATTTTAGCAATCGTTTTTTCCTAACTTATAATTTCGGGACGAAATTCTTTTAAGGAGGGAAGATTGTAACAACCCTGAATTTTGAACAATTTAAAAATGATAATATTTAATTTATTTTAAATATTTAAATGATGATTTGACTTGAATTTCAAATTATCAGAATAAATTGGCGATTAAATTTAATAATTTAATCTATTTAAAGTTGAATAAAAAAAATTTGAATTTAACTTTGGAGTTGAAATTGAATATTGAATTTGTATTGAAATTCAAACTAACGACTTAGAAGAAAATAAATTTGGATATAAGAATTGTTGCTTATTTAAATTTATAAAGGATGGTTAGTTTTAATAACATTTTTCTTTAGCTTAAATGAAAAGGAATAAAATTTTAATCAATACAAAATAAATAAAGAAATACACGTAGTTAAAAATTCAAACAACATATTTATAAATTTTGTAAAATATAATGTAACTACGTTGGAAAAATTTTAACAGCATAATTTTAACAAAAAAAACAAAGCAAAGAAATAACAAAACTAATTGAATTTAAATTGAAAAAAAAAGGGAGAAAAAATAAATAAAGATATATAATAAATAAATATCAAATAAGTATACACGGCCTTACTTTGTTCAGCTACAAACACGCCCCAATCTATGCCTTTAATCACGCCTTCCATCACGCAAAATTCACGTCTCTTTTCTTTTTTTATACTGAAACCCTCTTCTCTTCAAATCATAAAAAAAATATAAACGAAGAAATTTAACGGCGGCCATGAATTCTCTCTCGTCTTCCACTTCGCCGTTCCTCTTTGCCTTCAACAATTAGGGCTTCAGCTTCATCATTCGTTCGTCTTCAACTCGCTCGCGGCCTCTACAAAGCTAAGGTGAGTACTTTGGTACTCCCATCTAATTCAACGTTTTAATGATTTCTTGCTTGTTAAATTTCGCGACTTTGGATTGCTCGATTTATTGATCCTCACAATTTTGAAAGCTTGTTGACTTCGGTCCTTTGATTTGTTAAAATTAGTTGCTGTGATGAATTTTTCTGGGTTCATAGTTCGAATTTCTGGAAATTTAAACTTTGTGATTTTGTCCTTGCTTTGACTTCGGTCTTGATAAACAGGCCACCACGGCTCGTCTCTGTGGACCGTGGCCTTCGTAAATGAACATACTACTGCCATTTGATTTCGTTTTAATTTAACATTGCTTCGATTTGTGTTTTGCGGACCACCACAATGTCGACTTATGACTTGTTCAACTAGTAAATGCTTTTACTGTTATGTTATTTACTCCATCCACTTTCTGGAGCATTTCTTCCATGATTTATCGCCTTGCTTCTGGCCCTTGTGAGCTTCGTCTCTGGCCATCTTCTCTGTTGTACTTGTAGCTGCATTATATGGTACATTGCCGTTGCACTGAAAGTTTGCACATTGTTTTCTTTGACACAAATGCTTCACTTGACCATTTGTATACATATATCTTATGTTTCTCTATTGCACTTTGATCATGGTAGTCTGCACTGCTTCATGTTGTATTCATCCCCTGTTTGCTCTGTACTTTCGGGGCTAATCATCTGTATACATACATTCATGTATGTATATAGTTGTATGACCATTGACTGCACTCTGTAATCTTGAGTTGCATTTCATCCTTCACTTGAGCATTGCATTTGTGTGTTTGTATGATTTGTCTGCATCTTTTTCATACTGCTGTGATGCAGTTTCCTTCACTGTTGTATCTTTGGAGTTTGATACTGTTGCATTTGGTATTGCTTCGACCACTGTCTTGCATCCACTCCAAGTTTGTATTGTTTTGGTCTGGCATCTGTATTTAGTCTGGATTCTTTTGGAGTCCAGTTCCATTCTAGTTCATGTTGAGCACTGTTACACTGTCATTCTGGCTTGTCTGCATTGCACTTATATTCTTGTATAGCCTGGTCTTGACCTCATGCTACTTTGACCTGTTGCACTATAACTACACATGTGAATAAGTACATCACTGTATTTTTGACTTGGTTGAGCTTGTCACTGTGTTGCACTTGCTTGACCTAGTTTGGAAGTTGCACTTGGCATTTATGTGCTTACTGTCCCATACTTATGATCAGTTTTATGGCAGTTCCTTTTTGGTTGCATTTTTTGGATTTTATTGACTTAGGCTCGAATATTTGCTGTGCCCTTGTATCCAAGTGGAGGCTGCATTCTTGTTGCAGTTTTCCCCTTGAAATGTTTGTGTTGGTCTGGACTTGAAGTCTTGATAGCATTGTTTGCTTTACAGTTGCCCTTGCATACTTGTGGTGACTGAAATTTTATTTGTATTGCACAGAGTCAAATTCTTATATGCTTTGATGCTATTTTTGATTTGTTGAAGTTTTGCATCTGAGTTTTCTTTTGATGCAGTCTCGTGATCTTGTGGTGGCTGCATTCTTGTTGCAGTTTGCCCCTGATCGCTGCATTTGCGTTGAGTCATGATAGTTGTGACTTGACCTTTGCGTTTTGTGATTAATGATAACATGTATATGCATACATGTTGCCAGTTGCCTTTAATTGGTACTGATGTTTTGTGGCCTAAATATTGTGTATTGTGGTGCTACATTTTGGTGCCCTCGCCTCATTCTGCTGTTTTCTGTAATCTGTACCCCTGCCTTTGCGCATTGGGTCATTCGAGCCTTCGCGCTTCGTGTACTCGTGGCGGCTGCAGATCTTGGTTGCAGTTTGCCCTTGTGCACTAATATTGACTGCCCTATTTAATTTGGGAACTTTTATGTTGTTTTGAGTTTTATGTGCAGTCCTACCTTCTATTTACAGTGTTTGTTGCATCGTGATCTTGTGGTGGCTGCGTTATTGATGCAGTTCGCCCTTGTATTCATTAGTGACTGCAGTTTTATTTTTATGGAAATTTTGCACTTGTTGAAATGTGCAGTAATAAGTTGTTTGGAAACTTGTTTTATTTCACAAGTTGTTGTGGTGAGGCAGCGCACGCGTGCGTGCACTGCAGCCACGCAGTATCGACATTTTGAATCGATATTTGAACCTTCATTGATTTTGGTTCGTTGACTTTTTGAGTACGTCATCACGATAGTGGCAAGGCAGTGCACGCAAGCGTGAACTGCAGCCACACGATATTGATTTTTATTGATATCCTATTTTGTTTTGATTTATGATCTTTTGCATATTTCATTACGGTAGTGGCGAGGTAGTGCACGCAAGCGTGAACTGCAGCCACGGAGTTGACATTTTAAATGTGGCGAGGCCGTACGCGAGTGTGTGTACTGCAGCCCTACCAAATTTTAATGTTTAAATTGATGTTTTCTTTTTGATGAAAATTATTTTATGTTGCCAATTCAATGTATTTTGAATCGATTTTGATGATTTTGTTGTTAATTGCCGTTTAGGCAAATTTTGATTGTTTTCTAAATTATCTTCATCAATAATCCCTTCATCTATCTCATTGATAATCTGAATCTACTGAATTGTTGTTTAACACTGTTAAGTGTTATATTTACCGTTATCCGATTTCTTGTTAAAGGATCGGATAGGTAAATTATATTTGACTGTCATCAAATTGTTGATTATTATTGCCTCTATGCACTAATAACTGAGTTTGAATTAGACTGACCTATGTATTATTTTCTTTTGAATATAATATTCGGGTCAGACCGAGTATTTTTACAGCTTGAAGATTTTCAGGCCGCGAAGTTAGAGAGAGTTGGGGAAATTGCTTCACTTTAGCTTTTCAAAGAATTTTTGTAATTAAAAGAAATATTCCGCTGTATAAAAATTTAATGCATTGTACAAACTCTGAATATGTATGTAAGAAAAATTCATTTATGAATAATATTATGATTATTCTGTGATTCTGTTTAAACTCTATAAACTGACTAACAATCCGTCATTTTGAACGTTTCGAGTTGGTTTAATTACCGACTGGGGGCGGTCAGGGCGGCGGGTCGTTACAAAAGTTGTCCTATTTTGATATCCACTAATTTTATGAATATGCTTTCCAAAAATATATCCCTTGTTTTAAATGTTTTCAAAACCTTATTTTCAAAAAGACATCTCTCTTGTTTGAAATATTTGAGCCTCAAAATTATCTTTATCATTTTTAATATTTTGATTTCAAAATTGTCCTTGATTTTAAACTATCTCTTGTTTTAAATATTTAGCTTTTAAATATACTCAGATTTTAAATCACTTTATAAATCAAGATTATATATATTAAAAATTGCTTTTATATGTTTAAACTATATTCAAATATATTTATAAAAGCTTAGAAATTGTTTTGAAAAACTATAGAGACCAATTTTAATATTAAAAAAATTCATCATTTTTGCCCAGAGCAAGTCGACAAACTCCTACTCCTCATGTTGACATGGTGCCCGTTAGAATTCAAAATTCAAATTTTTAAAAGAAGTGTCTATTTATCGTATCCTTTCACGAATAGATATGGCCGTTGATCTTCTATAAATACCTATAGTTCTAAATGAATTTTTAATCAGATTTCACTTTTTTTCTCTCCTCTTCATCTTCCTAAAGAATCCCAAACTATACTCTGCCAAAATACCGAGTGAATCAAACTTGATTATCTCTTATTTGATTCTCTGCCACTATCTCCATAAGATATCAGTGCTATTCAGAGTTATAGGATTATTTATAACTCAAACTGTTGAGTAAAAGGTGCGGTTGAGCCTTGAAATCAATTGGGTGTGGTAGTTGCCTCGAAAATCGATTAGATGTTCTTGTGGCCTGGTAAATCAAGAGATTTTGCCCCGGACTCGAATATAGAAGGGTGTACCTCATGGCCTTGAAATCAAGTGTGTAATCTGGGCGATTATTTTGAAAAGAAATCCGTACATTTGTGTGGGACTGGATGTAGGGTAACTCCAAATCAGTATAAAATCCTGGTGTGTTCTTTCCTTTACTGCTTTTATTTATTATTTGCATCTGTGTCTGATTCTGTGATTATATTTGTGTTTGTGTATTGCATTTGTTGGTGATTAAATTACACAAGTTACAAAATTTTTTATAAAATCCACAAAACACTATTCACCCCGTCTCTAGTGTTATTCTAGCCTTAAGATCTATAATCCTCATTCCCAACAGACTGATGCATGAAGACGTTGATATGTGCTTGACTGATGCATGAAGATGTTGATATGTGCTTGAAATTTTTTTTGTTTTCTTTTATTACATATGATTGGATATGACTGTACATGACGTAATGAAAAAACTATTTGATGTACATAAATATGAGATTTTGATCCGATTGAGAGAGAGAACTTTGTAACATATAAAGATGTACTAGTTGAAAGAAAATATTCCTTGATGATCTCTTGGGTGAAATTTTCCTTTTTTGAATGATTCTCAAATTTGTATGTGATCTTTGAGAAATATATTTTCCTTTTCATTGTTTTTTGTATCCAATAAATAAAGACCAATTTCCTTTTCGTTTTTTAGCAGATTGAATTCAATGAAAGCAATAAACCTTCCTTCCTTGTTTTTGTTTCTATATTTGATGAAAGATAATTTTGTGATCTATACTTTTACACAGACCTTGCATGTTGAATATTTCCAAAGGAAGAGAAAATGTAGCTTTCCCTTTTATTCAAATATGAGTTATACTAATCGAAATATTCATTGCTTCCAAATCTCCTATTGAATGATTCGTAATAGATATTTCATTTTTTGAATGATATTCTCAAACCAATATACAACCTCATAGAACAATACATTGATTTTCCATAGATGAATCAAGAAATATCTGATTTTAGATCCAATAGAATATTATAATGAATCTTCCTTTTATATTATTTTTGAAGTCATCCCTTGATATTGAATTGCATATATGAAATTTAGACAATTGTGACTCAAAGATTCAAATCAACTTTTTTTTCCCGTAAGTGCACAACACTAAACAAAACGTATTAAATACAATATATGTTTATTAGTATCAAACATAAGTTAATTGAAATATCCTACAATATTTACCATTTGATAATAACAAACATTATTTTTATAGACGAAAAATGTGTTTGGTACGCGATGCATTGATTGAAAAATAATAGATAACAAGTAAGTGGAAAAGAATCTTGCATTAATGGATTTTTAACTGTAAAACACACTTCGAAATAAATCAAATATAGAAATACAAATTTTTTATCATCATACAAGACACATACACCACAATCTCCTCTATTTGATGATAATAAACAATAAGTTTAGATTTGACAAGGGTAACATTTTTTGAGTAAGTACTCGATATCATAAAATCAAAATAATAGCACAATGTTTTAATATATATAGCATGCGTTTCATATTGATATCTCCCCTACATATATGGCATGTATGTTCAAGAATAAAATATTAAACCAATAATAATTCTTTCAGTATTAATAATAAATTCATAATATCACCAAATCTTAACTCCTCTCTCCCCCTTTTGTTTTAATCAATAGTATAAATATAAAGTTAATATAGTGATAAAGTGACCGTGAATGACAAAACTCGATCAAAATATGATAAATAAATATTTAATGAAAAATCAGCCATAAATTATAGTTACCATATTAATCAAGGTCATATCCCATGATTGGAATGAGGGCAACAAAATAAGTATAATTATATGTAGTAAGGTTCAAATTAAAATTAACTCAACCGCTCTAACCATAAAAAGAATAGTCCGAATGAAGTATTTAAGGAATATTTTTCCCTACATTGTTATAAAGGAGATCAAGGTAATTACATGCATCCATTACCTTAAGGATTGTCAAATGAGTAAAAAGCATTGCTTGATGAATGTTTATACACTGATGCTAATATTTTCAATGTTGGACGGATATTCTCAGGTGATATAACTCTATACCCATACCACGTCCATGTTTTATGCATAGCCTTTTAACCATTAAAATTTAAAATCATGATATGTTAAGTTTTTTTCTTTACATATGGAGCATGTACAAGACTCGTCCCTGATAACATTTTTAAGCCAAGCAATCTTCACCATATTTCAGTTTATGTAGATTTAGCGAACACATGCATAAAAAGTTAAAAATATAATTCAATAGAATATAAATTGCAAATGGTAGATTCATAAATAATATGGGATGTGAAACAGGCAAAAGTTAATAAAGCATGCCTGGTTATCAAAAAATACCTTAATGTCATTATTTGATCAAGTATAAAATGTAATATCCTTAATTATTTATATATTCAATATCAATACTTTTGAAAATCACGTTAAAAAGTTCAATCGATCGTGATATAATTTCAAAAGTAAATATTTTATAAATTTCTCAAAAATATTTTAATTTAAATATACTTATCTTGAATATAACTGATGATTCAGTTTTAAGCCATTTGTGTAAAGGGAGAAAACGACCCAAGGGTACACACATTAATATGTCAAAACAAAACCAATGGCTCATTTCAAATGATTTCATCAAAAATCTCAAAATTTTCAATCCAAAATCATTTTTCAAAATCATGTCAAGTGTAGAATATCAATACTCATCTCAAGAAGTTTCATTTCAAATTTTCAAATTTTCCATTTCATGAACATTTTTCCAAAAGTCATTTCAAGCATTAAAAAATCAACTTAAGAAGTTTCATATCAGCATTTTCAAGTCAAAGAATTCTCCAGCTAACACTCTCATATCAAAAGAAGTTTTTCATCAAAAAATCATGTCCAAGATTTAGCCAAAATGTATCATTTAAAAATATACTTTTTATGAATAAACATGGAGGGATAAAATCTAAGGAAAAAAACATAATTTTGGGTTTCTTAATTTTGAAAAATAAAATCTAAGAAGTTAAAAACATATTTTTGGAAATTTCAAAATAAAACAAAAATAAATGCACATGTGCATGAAATAAAATTGGTGAAATATCAGTCAATCCATGAGACGATATGAAAACGTCAGACTTGAGGAACAAAAAAGTTAAAATCATACTTGATATTTTGAATAGAAAAAAATAAGTTACCCTTCACAATACTACTTTATCTAGGTTGCCCATAGTGGCAAGTACTGGTACCTCAAATACAAATTGGTGTATTCACACATTCATTGTGGTGGTGATAACAAATTTCTCCTTTCTTCTAATCGACCATCTTTCCATAAAACCAGTCATTGCGTACTTTCACCATCACGGAAATCATGAAGGATAAGTTGATAAAATAAGCCCGCTACATACTCTACAATGTCATTCGAAGAGGCTCCGCATTTGAATTTCTCAACAAATTCACCTATGACAAATAGAAACACAAAACATTAAATCAAATCAAACAATCACATGAACCAAAAATCACCTATAATTTAACACA
The DNA here is from genome assembly GCA_030765085.1 of Allium cepa. Lineage (NCBI taxonomy): Eukaryota > Viridiplantae > Streptophyta > Magnoliopsida > Asparagales > Amaryllidaceae > Allium > Allium cepa. Next base: position 253,216,876 of record CM060943.1, read on the forward strand.
AAACTTTAAAGTTTAATATATTAAGAGTAGTTAATAAAAAAAATTGGTTTCAACTCTAAACGAAAAAAATAGAAAACGTTATGTCCAAAATACTACAGATTGTTTGAAAAACATGAAACACTTCTCAAGCAATGCGCTAACTTAATTACTATTTTTCAAGGTTTTATGTTATGAATTGGAAAGCTGTCAAAACTTGAAAGTTATATAGTTATCTGCCTGCTTTTAGAAACATAAGCTTTAATATTTGAAGTTAAAATGTTGTAGCAATGATCATTACTACATCTGTATTAAAAAAATTCCGGAATGATTTATAACCATAGTATCAAACTGAATGTGTTTCATCAATCGTTTATGTATTGAGTCATCACAAAAAATCAGGAACGAAAATTGTACAATTTTTGTAAGGTTTCAAGACTTTTGCAATTTTATAAATCAGAATAACAGAGCAAAAGTTTTTCCTAGAATGCTGTAGCTCATTAAAAAGGTTTATAACATTTTTCGAACATTGCACTGAATTATTTTCAATCGTTTGAGTTCATAATTTGGAAAAACTCAAAGCATGAAATTTAGGATATTTCGTCTATTTTCTAGAACATATTGGATTTATTAAATCGGAGCTTCATAGCTTAGTTATGATAATTTGACTACTATAGTGGCAGAAAATCAAAAATCAAAACAAGAAGAGAAAATTAGGAAGTATGATATTGAAATCATACCTTCTCCTACCTTTAAAGTTGCATTTGTATTCACCGATGTTATTCAAAGGGTATGGATCTCCACTTTGTTTCCAAGGCTAAGGAACATTGCAATTATTGCTTATCATATATGTAGAAGAACTTAAAATTTGCATCCATCATAGTTGCTCCTTAAGCCTTTTTGGTTCCTATACATTAGAAGAAGCGAGTAGCCTACAAAAAGATCTAGAACCACGATTGTTTATGTTTAAGATCTTTGGTACCCAAATTTGTTTGTATTGTAAACTATTATGTTAACAATTGTACCCTTAGAAACCCAAATTTGTTTCACTGATTGATTTATATTCCTATTTCGGCAGTTATTATAACTATGTCCAATTTTGCTACACTTCGCACATTTTGGAAACATACTTCACCACGAACAACGTTACTAGTCATTTGCTTATAAACCGACACTTTTTCCAATACAAGTCATTTTCCATTATTCGCAAATAGTTGATTTCATAATAACACGTTAAACAATTTTTCTCCTGTAGATTTTTTGGAAAAAAAGAATGAATTTTTTGAAAAAAAATTAATTTTTTTGAAAAATCAACCCGAGTTCAATAATTTTTTATTTTTAAGTATTATTTTCATCTAGCTTAGGACAACGGAGGATGGCATTCACCCTCTTTTTGAAATCATTTCTCTTCAATACATTAATTTGTTTTCGAGCTCTTTTATTTTGGTCTTAATTTCAAGCATCTCAATTTCAAAAAGTTGGCTTTTTTAAAATTCAAAAATTTCAAAATCCTTTATTTTTTCGAAATCCTTTTCTAGTTCGTGATTTGTTCGAATAATTTTAGTTTGATATTTTTAAAAGTCACATTTTAATTTTTAAGGGTTTTTAAATTTTTTAATTTCGTTTAATTCCTTTCCAAAATTTGCACATCTATCACATTCAAAACTTTTGACCTTTTCCTTTTTAATCTCCTTTTTAATCCATTTAGAAGCATCTCGAGTTTCATAAAATTTTCTTTTACAAAAGTTTCATAATTTTTACATATAGAATTTAGGACATTATATAATTTTCCAACTCTTTATTTAAATTGTTGTTTTTGCAAATAAGCTCGGTTTTGCTTTCCTTTAAACTCAAATTTAATTTTTCATGCGTTTGAAATTTTGTATTGAATGTAACAAAATCTTTCTCATACTATAAACATTTTCTACAATCAGAAATTTTGATTTTCTTAATATTTTCAAGCTATATTTCCAATTTACTATTTTGTTGACGTAGTTTGGGGTTACCACATATCTATTTTTTTAGTTTAAGTATATCAATAGTTTTGGTTAATTCATGACACATAAGTAGTAAGTTTTTATATGAAAATCATTTATCTCATAATCCATTGAGCTACTATTACTGCTGTCTTGACCGTCATCATTTGAATCATCTTTTGGGATCTTGTTAAACATATATCTCCTCTTGTATCAGTTTTAGGAAGTTCTTTACTATTTTTTTTAATTTCTCATCATATTTTGCATTAAGTATGTTCCAAAATTCGTATGCAGTTGAACAACGATAAATGTGATTAAATTCAGATCTATCATATATAAAGACAAGAATATTCTTAGAAGTAGCATTGAGCGAAATATTATTCATATCTATCATATCTCAACCATCTTTCATTAGTTGTAATCTGAGCAAGATTCAGTCTTATTTTATTCCATTAATTTCTAATAGAACAACTTGTATGAGACACCTCAGAGAAGGTTGAGTTAATTCAATAAATAATGAATGATGCTCAATCAAGTCAAAAGGGCTGCGCTGATAGAAGGCAGAAGGATTTAAAATTTGATCTAGGGTATCGTGTTTTTTTAAATATCAACATTGAGAGGTGCTATGAGGCTTGGAAAGGTTAGAAATTTAGCATCAAGATATGTTGGCTCATTCTGATACAAGAAAGAATTGGAAAAATAGATTATAGAGTTAAATTGTCAAATCCTTTTGTTGGGTTCCATAATGTGTTTCATGTATCACGTCAAAGGAAGTGTGTTTGAGAGCCTAGGATTGTTGTGATTCCATGAGCTATGGAAGATTTGGTTGTAAAACCATACATGACTCATGGTAGGAAGCTCATTCAAATTATGGACCGAGATGTGAAGGAGCTTCAGAATAAGACGGTGAAGCTTATGTGTATCCAACGGAGTGAGTACCGAGATGATTGTACTTGAGAAATGAAAGATATAATCAAGTGGACTTATCCCAAGTTGTTTGTTTAGATTAACCTATATCTTTGCTATATTTTGTTGTAAACCATGTACATGTGGTTAGTTTGTGCATTGACTTGATACATTCATAAAGATTGTGTGCATTTCAGAAAATGTGACAAGAAATAAAAAACTACTAATGCTAAATCAAAATTTCGAGCACAAAATTCTTGTAGGGGGAAGCTTATAACACCCCATAAATTAATAAATGATTGATGAAAGAGTTAATTATGAGAATAAATATTTTATCGTTAAAATAAGAGAATTAAATAATGAAATGTGATAAGTAATTGGGTGTATATTCAGTTATCGAGATTATTACTTAATAAGGCATAAATTAAGAAGAATAAAATAAAAAAGGGCTATGGGCGGCTCAACCATTCATTGGAATCACTACAAAAAAATGCAGTTTCAGTTGCATACATTAGCAGCGTTTCCTTAAAAAGTGCAACTAATATAACTTCGGTTAGTAAAAAAGTTCCTCTAACGCAACTAAAACGTTTCCCGCCCAACCCGCCAATAATTTGGGGCAAAAAATGCGTGTTACACAAACATTTCATTACTCCTCTTCATTTCCTCTTCGTACTATTCTATTTACTTAGCAATCCCCACAAATCCTTATACACGATTTCTTTTATTTTAGTCCTGTTCTCCCACAATAAAAAGAAATTCCCAATCTCCACAAATCTCAAAATCGCACTGCATAAAAAGGTTTTAGCCTGAAAACTCACGCCCTGTGCTTCTCCCTGCTGCCATTGGTTCGAGTATAAACTATCAAAGAAGTCGTCGTGCCTGTTGCTCTTCGTCTTGAATCGTTGGATGAGGAGTCTCATGAACCTTGAAGCTATTGCCGACTATAAATTGCTTCACCGGAGATGTGGTCGTGGTTAGACGATTACTCAAGATTCCTTGCCGTTTTGTTTGGTATCGGTGGCGCCATGTTACAGGCATTTGTTCTGAATTTTATTTTTATATTGAATTTAAGATTGGAATGTCTTGATTTTTTATTGATATTATAGATCTAGTTTATTATTTCGTTAATTAGTTCAAATGGAAAATCATGAAATTCCAAATTATTGTATCGGCGCTCTTCATTTGTTTTAGATAGGGATGACAATTGAAGGTTCAAAATTGCAACATGAGATAATTGATTAGAGATAAAAGGTTTAACTACATGAAATTTGATTGATTAGTGATGTTTTTGTGTATAAGTTTAAGATTTGTGAGATTTTAAAAAATTCAAACGACTTGGATATTAATGTTAACAGAGCAATTTGGATATGGCCATATGAGTCGAACATGACTGAAGAATATTCTTATATTTCAACTCTCTTGTGTGGAATTGAGCTCATTCGAACTGGAGTAAGATTCATTTAATCTTACTTCACTTTTATATGCTATCCAACGACAGTGTGCATCATGCATGATACAGTACTAATGAAGCTTTAATTTCAATTACAATGCAAACTGCAAAGTGTTATTTTGTTCTAAACAAGTATAAAACGATGGAATTATAGGTAACATGCTTTGCTGAAGTACGTGGTCAACATGTAGAAGGAATGGCAAGGGAATTGAAATTACTTGGATTACGCGCTTGTTTAGTAGAATCAACCATGGATTCAAGCGAAGGGTTGCCTGCAAATTGGGTGTGGTCTGCTCATGATTGTATCCAGGTTTGCTATTACTGCTGCCTTATCAGTTATCATTCTTTTTTGCATTACACATTTCATGAATGTGCAAGATAAATGAATGAATTTTATGAAATACAGTCTCAGAAGGATCTTTATGAAAAGCATCACAATTCGGTTGATGGGTGCATTAGAATATGGTTTGGATTAAGGCAAATTATGAATGCAACTAACGAACTTTTACTAAAAACAAGAGATATAGCTGAAGAATTGCAAACTAGTATCCATACGCATGTAGCTGAAATCCCTTTTGAGAATGAGCATGTAAGGAACACAAGGGAAATCAAGCATGGTACTATAACGTTCTTGAATAAATTAGGGCTTTTAAGAAGCAATTTATTATCTGCTCACTCAATCTGGTTGAATGAGGCTGAGGTAAAACAAACATCTCTAATACCAATTTTTAACTTTGCAAACATCAACTTTAACACAAAGAACACATTCAGTCCTGACTAATTATATCATTCTACAACAAAATAATATGATACAGATTGGCTTCTTCTCAAATGGAGAGGTAAAAGTTTCACATTGCCCTACAGCTGCAATGCGCATGCTTGGGTTTGCCCCAGTCAAGGAAATGCTTGACGCTGGCATTTGTGTTTCTATTGGTACAGATGGTGCACATTCTAATAAGGATGAGCATGGGTTTGTTCTTATTTCCTTTTTTATTTATAATTATTGGGCATACAAAAAATGAAATAAAAGATTAAAAGTCAGTTCTATGGGATGATCAAATTGGTTCACTTGAAATTGGCAAGAAGGTTTATTTTTTCATTTCTTTCTAGCAAGTATGAATGGGCCAACGCAAGTGCTTTTATTAAAGCATAGATAGTAACTTCTCTCCAAGAGAAAAATACCTTGTTACTTACAACATCCATGAAACTAGTAATCCTCGGGACACCCATGTAAGTCATTTCAATAAAGATGTAGTTAAAATATGTCATTTATTTTTCCAAATACACAACATCAATGGGTGTTTATTGCAGAGGGTCGTGTTGAATATCTTTGTTGTTGCACAAAAATGTAACATATGATCAAGTTCTAACCTCCAAAATGATTTGTTATTTTTCAGCATTGTGTCCTTTTTGACATTGTAACGACCCGCGTAAATTCGATGTTTGAAATGAATTAAATTAATAGGATTTTATTTTAAATTTAGAAAGAAATAAAAATCTTATTAATTTATATGAAAGAAAATATTGATATTTGATGTATCAAAGGTAATTAAAATTTGCAAATTAAATTATATATTGCAATTAATAGTAATAGTGGAAATTGTTGCAAGTATTGAATTTGTCAATGGAATAAAATATTGATTTACGGAAATTGAATATAAATGGAGGTAATAAAGTAATGCAAGAAAATAAATAATGTAATTAGTACAATCCCTTTTATTTGTAAACTATTGTAAGGTGTTAATTAATTAAAATATGAAAATTTGGAAATAGATTCAAAATTCATGTTAGATAAATGAATTGCAATAATTAAAGTTAGTAATTAATAGGTTAAAGGGAATACCAATTTATTCATAAATGAAAATAAGTGGATGTAACAAAATAAATAGGAAACGCTAATTATTCATAAGTGATGGTTGATGATATAAACGTTACTAACTATTAATGTAGTAACGTAAGATGTAAATGTATTTTCAACGCAAATGTAACCTTATTTCTAGGTAGAAATTGCAGGTAGATCTATGAAATGGAGTTTATGAGATAAATAGAATTGAATGTTTCGTTAGTATGAGTTTAAGGGAATATGGGGTAAATTGATTAAATCAATAAAAGACAATAAATGCAATGATGACGGGTTAGTAATAAAAGTGAATAGGGAAATGATTGTATAGTAAAAATGGAATTCCAACTTGTTGGAATGGAGTAAATACCTTAGTAATAAATTTAGGATAGGAAAACGAAATGGAAATATTGAATTAGTTAATTCGTATATATATATATAGAATGGCGATTATTGGATTGTAAATAATAAACTTATTAATGGTGATCAAGAGTTGTGACCACAAGTTATTATGAGTGATACATATATATTTAATTTAATTCAATTGATTTGGAAATCATTGCATTAAATATAAATTAAATGTTACGTTGAATAAGTTAAGGTAATAAATGGATAATAGCGTAAATGTTCTTCATAGATATGATAATTTGAATCTATTGAAATTTATGGAATTTGAATATAACATTTTATGTTAATTGGAGATAAAGATGGAAATAGGTAATAATTGCATTAATTTGTAAGTAGAAATAAATCGTTAATGAGAACAAGTATTTAAGATTTACCACCTATTTAGTATATTAAGTTATAACGGAAAATCAATTGCAATAATTAACAATATATTTATTTCATTAATGATAATGACGTAATATTTGAAATATTAAATAGGATGGAATTCAAATGTATATAACGATAGAAATGTGAAATTTGGGGAATAGATTCAAAGTTATAAATGAGTTGTTAAAATAATACATAATAAGTGCAAATTGAATGAATCAATGGGAGCATAAATTTAAGTTTAGAAAACGATATTTTGGTTTAATTAAGTATTGCAAAATAAATGAAATTAACGTTTAAATATTTCGTTTATAGAGATTAAACTAAAATTCAAGGATATTAAAATAATAGATTTTGAACCCAACATGGAATCCTTCTACTTAAAATTTTTAGATGGAATAAACATTTGATTATTTAATTGAATAGAGAAAAAGATTTATTTAGTATGTAATTTAATGCTTGTTGAAAACTGTAATTTTATAAACATGTTTGCTTGACTATAAATAAGGATTACAATGTTCACGTATTTATTTAATTGATTTCATCAATTAGGGTCTGTTTTGAAGTGGAAGATTAAAATTAATTGGAAATAAATTTATTAAAATCTTTCAATTGAAAAAGGAAAAGAAACAAAGTGCAATTAATAAAATTTATGTAAGAATGTTTTCATTATGAATGTACATTATTTGGAAATATAAGAATTGATTTAATATTGTATAAGTTGATCATTTTAGAATATAAGAATGTTTACATTATGAATTGCAAGTAACAAATAAGCATTTTAAGGAAAATAAAAGAATGTTGAGGAAATAAAGTGAACGTTTCCATTCTAAATATAAGGAAGTGGAGAAATTAACACTGCAATAGATAGACTTATCAGCTTTTAATTTACATCTAAATTTGTTTAGATCAATTTGGAAATTAATAAATTTGTGGATATATTTTGAAACGTAAACGAAACGTCTAGATTTACATTTGTAAATACATTTAAAATAAAATGTAAATGATAAGGAATTTATTTATTTCCTAAATCCATAACGTGTGTAATTAATATTATTTATCTTTTGGGACCACCTCCGTTTGCACGTTAAAATTCGTGCACACCTATTCTTTTGCGATCTATCTATAAATAGGCGGTGAAACCCTAGCCTCCATCTTCATCCCTCTGTATAGTCTCTTCTTCAATTTCTTCTCTTCTTCAATGGAAACAGTCAATTTCTAGATCCGGTTTCAATCCAAATAAAAGTCAAAATTCAAACTCCTCTAAAAATTCCAGAAAAATTATATGTTGGAGTTCTCAGAATACGCAATCTACTGGTGGTGTTCGTTTTCCGTTTTGGGTTCGGTCTGGAAACATATTCGCGTGCTCCTGTAGCCAAAGCGCGTGGAAGACGATAGTGACGTGGCGAGTATTTAATTAAGGTTTGCCTTGTTTATAATTTATTTTGATTTTCAAATCGTTTAAATCGCATAACTTTTTCATACGACCTCGGATTCACGCGAAACTTTTTTTGTTAGGATCGTAATTAAATTCCGGACAGTTTGGAACTAGTTTGGACCAATTCGGAGACCGTCGAATTTTTGGGTTTAAATCGGATTTAAATTCGATTTAAATTCAAAAGGTGAGTGTTTTAACCCACTCACAACTTCTAAAAGTTTTTATGTTTGTTAAATTTATTTTAAATATGAGTAGAAATTTATTTATGACTGTTGGCGTGTTTTATTCAGCATATCTGTTAAATCGCATTTATTTAACTTAACTGTTAATTTAGTTTATTTATTGCATAAAATTTGACAGGTAGAATTTATTTTTGCACATAAACTGCTAGTTAACAGTCATTAAATTTATTATGGAATAGAAACTGTTAGTTAATAATCTGTTATTAATTCCTGTATAATTCATATGCTATGTATCAATGATTGTTTAAAATTGGATGATGATTGCAATTGATGATTGATGATTGATATTTGGATGAATGAATGCTACAATTATATTGTATAAACTGCAAGTCATCATGCATTTTCATTTCATTCAGGGTTGTGGTTTGAAATGATATACAACCGCAAAATTTTATTTTTAAATTGCGGATTGAAATGATAAATATCCGTATCAATTGACCATAGGATAGAAAATTTTATACAGGCACCGTGGTCTATATATAAATTATTTTAAAGTGATTTCTATGGTTTGGATGGGATACGGTTTATAAAAAATTTTAATTTTGATATTTTATAAATGTTATTCTTCTATATATATACATATGAAGTTAAAAATTTTGACTTTAAGCTGTGCATAAATCTATTAAATAAAAATGGGAAAATTGAGAAATGGAATTTGATAATTCATATTATATGTTTAAGTTTGGAAAATTTTAAGGTATGATATTTATAACTGGATTTTTCCAAGATAAATTTAAAATGAATATTCTAGTATAATTTAATTGAAGAAAATATTTAATTGCTAGAAATTGGAGTTTTATTTGTGGATTTTTATGTAAATATTCAAGACTAAATAATAGAACATTTAATTTGGTTGAAGGAATAAATTCCAACTTTAGTTTTGAAATATCAATACTCCAAATGGATATATATATATATATATATATATATATATATATATAGAAATTGAAGTGGTTTTGGAACTTGAAAGTGGTATTTAAATTTTGGTTTAGACTTTAAATAAAGAAATATATTTGTAAAGCCATGGAAATTATTTTCTTTACAAAGTAACCTTAAAGTTAAACCATTTATTTCGTATACCGTTGAATATCCAAACCATTCAAGTTTTAGAAGTTATGGTTTTAAAATATATGAATTTCGAAATATTATGCTTTGAAAGTATAAGTCAAATATTTGGTTTCCAGATATTTTAAATTTTAAAGCAGTATGATTTTGGAAAAGAAACATATTTGGATAAAATGATATCATATTGTTTTGGGTTTTAAGATGATATCGTATTCATAGTTTTGAAATGGAATTTTTATTCTGGTTTTAAAGTATAAACTATTTTAAATGACCACGGTGTTATAATAACGATTGGTTGGCAAAGAGACCGGGATCGGATATGGACATACTCTCTGTCGATACCGAAAACCACTTTGACTAACCGTGTACGCGGTGGAGATTCCAGAATGAAGTAGGTTGGTGGCGGCGTTTCCTGTAAGGTAAATACGTGGACCCGACTCCCGTGAGTTGGCATAAGGTGGCTAAAACAGGAGCGATTCTCGGGCCAATGAGGTCATTCCTCTGATCGGACACTCCTCTTCGATATTATACTTTGACTTTGGATTGATTCAGTGGCCACTTTTATTTTTGATTTTGGGGGAGTTTGTTCGAGGTGGGCGACAGCTGCGCGCTGCGCGTTTCCACCAGCCCGGATAGCAATTGGTATATCTACCCTGGCATTGCCTAGTTGTGCCGTGTCACCTATCATACCGAGCCTTTACTACGAGTTTTGTTTTGTACCATACCTATGGAGTGCCCTCTGACGACGCCCAGTACGGGGGAGATTACGGTACTGTATAGACTATGGGAATATATTCTGTGTTAAGGGCTATATGGGTAACCCCTTAACGCTATTAAAAAGTAAGTTTAGTTTACAAATAGACACTATTATAATAGCTCAATATACTACATAGTAAATAGTTTAACGGATCCTTAGGAGATGTAAATCCCGAGCATCTCTTGAGTTACTGCACTCATATTTATTTCTGTTAATTTAACTCACATAAGATCTTTTAGTTCTGACTCGAGTGTTTTGTCTTTTCAATTCGCTCGGGTCAGTCCGAGCGTTTCAGGATTTGAAGTTTTAGCTCTGGAGGACAAAGACGAAGATTTGTAGTATTACTATTATTATTTATACTAGTGCACTACACACTGTTCCGCTGCATTGTTATTGGTATGTGTAACTCTGATATGTATTATATAAATGTTTGTAAACAGTTTTATAAACTGTATATTTTATTATTATATTTTATCCTTCCGCTGTGAGATTCTATTTTGTTTATTTCTTTCTCGTTTTTCTTATATACCCCATAACAATCCGCCCTTCCCTATGGTTGAACTGGCACGTGTGTCGGTTTAAATCGTGCGAAAAGGTGGGACGTTACAGTTGGTATCAGAGCTTTGGTTTAGCGATAAACCTTGGCTTTGTGGGGTTTGACTCTTTGTTAATAGGGTAGTAATACCCTATGGGAGTCGCTGAGTGTATATATATGAGAGAGCGTACTTGTTAGTGTTATAAAAAGGTTTTAATATTGTGTTAATCTGTTCCGTTTTGTATTTATAAATTCTGGTTGATGCATGGGACGCTGTGACATCAATAGGGGTTTCTAAACACTAAATAGGACAGACCGACATAATATCTGTTTTAATATAGGTGAATGAAATAATTTTTCCTATTATATCTTCTATATATAAAATAAATTTTTCAATCTATATCTATATTTGGCTGCAATAGATTGGTTGTTAGGTGATAAAGTGTATAATTAATAATATAAGTTAGATTGGAAAATAAGATTGATGAAATTTGGAAATTTAGAACTTAAGTTCCGGGGTTTTGAAATTTCTTTCGAATAAATTTTGGAATATAATAATATTATTTATAAGTATTTTCTGATATAAATATTTCAATATAATTCGGAAAAATTGTTTTAAAGAAGATTTCGGAAAAAATAAGTTTTGTACTTTCCTCCCTGTTGCTGGAAAATAATTTCGGTGATGAGTGCACGCATCATCGACTTTCATTTTCGAGTTTCGAAGTGGGAAGGCCATTGTAGAAATTTACTGCAGAATTGTTTAAGAAATTTTTATCGTTTTAATTATAATTGGATATATATATATATATGTTAAGAATAGATATCTATCTATTATTTTAAATGATTTAAAAATTAAACCCGGTATTTGGTTCTTAAGTTCCAGTTAATTAATAGTTCAATTAAGTGTAGAAATTGGAACCTTTAATTAAAGTAAAAATTTAATATGATAGGAAGATAAGTAATGTAAATAAACGATTGTAAACATTATTAATTAATGAACTTCTTTATTTATAAGAATTGATGTATAAAGTTGCAAATTTAGTGTAGTTAAATTGTTACCATTATTAAATATAATAGAAATGTAAGCATTAAATAAATGAATGAAATTAAAAGTAAGTTGAAATTGTAATTTATAAAACGAATATATATAATTATTGAACCATTAATTAATTAAAGGAATTGAGAAGAAACTTGTATAATTTTCACTTACATTCTTAAAGCATGTATATAACTTACCACATAATAAAAGTTGCAATGTTAGTAAGAAAATGTAAGGGGAAATCTTATAAGTGAAGCTTGAGGTAATAAAGGTATTCAATGAATTTGCTGTTACAAAATTAGAATTAAATGTATAAACTTAAGTTAAAATGGAAATTTTAAGTATTATAAATAGATGATTATAAACTTAAGTAAATAAAACGGAATGCAAATATAGTGAATATTGTAATAAATGAAAAATGAAAATTGTAAGTAATGAAGGAATCACTCAATAAATGAAAGAAAAGAAATTAAACAACTAAAGCATGAAATAAATGTATAATAAGTTAATTTGGTTGTTGGTTTGAATTGTTATTGTTTGACTTATGGTTGGTTGGGCAAGAGAATTTGAAGTTGTTGGATGAATAAATAATCTATCGTTGTTCCATCTAAGACTGTTAAGTAAAGGATGCACTTGATAGTTATTTTCATTCCATACAATTTCAAGTTTTGAACCGGAACAACTATTTGTTTGTTGGATTAAATGGTTGCTTTGTCTTGTGTATGTATTGTGTTTGTAAAGTTGATGGTTTTTGTATTGATTGGTTGATTAATGGTTGAAACCGCTTAAATATTTCACTTTATATAAATTGTAACCCTTTGGATTATATAAGAAAATGCAGTATCTTGGAAATATTTTGAAAATGTTTTTCCAAACTTTAATAATTTAAATATAAAGGATTAAATAGTTATAAATAGGATATCTTATTTAAAGTGATTAATTTTGTAAATTTAATTGTTTATAAGTTAAATATTTTGGATAAGATGTATTGTATTTAATTTTTCCCTTCTTTTCCTTTTCGAGGACGAAAAGTTTTGAGTGGGGGAGAGTGTAACGACCCGCGTAAATTCGATGTTTGAAATGAATTAAATTAATAGGATTTCATTTTAAAATTTACAAAGAAATAAAAATCTTATTAATTTATATGAAAGAAAATATTGAAATTTGATGTATCAAAGGTAATTAAAATTTGCAAATTAAATTATATATTGCAATTAATAGTAATAGTGGAAATTGTTGCAAGTATTGAATTTGTCAATGGAATAAAATATTGATTTACGGAAATTGAATATAAACGGAGGTAATAAAGTAATGGAAGAAAATAAATAATGTAATTAGTACAATCCCTTTTATTTGTAAACTATTGTAAGGTGTTAATTAATTGAAATATGAAAATTCGGAAATAGATCCAAAATTTATGTTAGATAAATGAATTGCAATAATTAAAGTTAGTAATTAATAGGTTAAAGGGAATACCAATTTATTCATAAATGAATATAAGTGGATGTAACAAAATAAATAGGAAACGCTAATTATTCATAAGTGATGGTTGATGATATAAACGTTACTAACTATTAATGTAGTAACGTAAGATGTAATTGTATTTTCAACGGAAATGTAACCTTATTTCTAGGTAGAAATTGCAGGTAGATCTATGAAATGGAGTTTATAAGATAAATAGAATTGAATGTTTCGTTAGTATGAGTTTAAGGGAATATGGGGTAAATTGATTAAATCAATAAAAGAAAATAAATGCAATGATGATGGGTTAGTAATAAAAGTGAATAGGGAAATGATTGTATAGTAATGGAATTCCAACTTGTTGGAATGGAGTAAATACACTTAGTAATAAATTTAGGATAGGAAAACAAAATGGAAATATTGAATTAGTTAATTCGTATATATATATATATATATATATATATATATATATATATATATATAGAATGGCGATTATTGGATTGTAAATAATAAACTTATTAATGGTGATCAAGAGTTGTGACCACAAGTTATTATGAGTGATACATATATATTTAATTCAATTCAATTGATTTGGAAATCATTGCATTAAATATAAATTAAATGTTACGTTGAATAAGTTAAGGTAATAAATGGATAATAGCGTAAATGTTCTTCATAGATATGATAATTTGAATCTATTGAAATTTATGGAATTTGAATATAACATTTTACGTTAATTGGAGATAAAGATGAAAATAGGTAATAATTGCATTAATTTGTAAGTAGAAATAAATCGTTAATGAGAACAAGTATTTAAGATTTACCACCTATTTAGTATATTATGTTATAACGGAAAATCAATTGCAATAATTAACAATATATTTATTTCATTAATGATAATGACCTAATATTTGAAATATTAAATAGGATGGAATTCAAATGTATATAACGATAGAAATGTGAAATTTGGGGAATAGATTCAAAGTTATAAATGAGTTGTTAAAATAATACATAATAAATGCAAATTGAATGAATCAATGGGAGCATAGATTTAAGTTTAGAAAACGATATTTTGGTTTAATTAAGTATTGCAAAATAAATGAAATTAACGTTTAAATATTTCGTTTATAGAGATTAAACTAAAATTCAAGGATATTAAAATAATAGATTTTGAACCCAACATGGAATCCTTCTACTTAAAATTTTTAGATGGAATAAACATTTGATTATTTAATTGAATAGAGAAAAAGATTTATTTAGTATGTAATTTAATGCTTGTTGAAAACTGTAATTTTATAAACATGTTTGCTTGACTATAAATAAGGATTACAATGTTCACGTATTTATTTAATTGATTTCATCAATTAGGGTCTGTTTTGAAGTGGAAGATTAAAATTAATTGGAAATAAATTTATTAAAATCTTTCAATTGAAAAAGGAAAAGAAACAAAGTGCAATTAATAAAATTTATGTAAGAATGTTTTCATTATGAATGTATATTATTTGGAAATATAAGAATTGATTTAATATTGTATAAGTTGATCATTTTAGAATATAAGAATGTTTACATTATGAATTGCAAGTATTAAATAAGCATTTTAAGGAAAATAAAAGAATGTTGAGGAAATAAAGTGAACGTTTCCATTCTAAATATAAGAAAGTGGAGAAATTAACACTGCAATGGATAGACTTATCAGCTTTTAATTTACATCTAAATTTGTCTATTATCAATTTGGAAATTAATAAATTTGTGGATATATTTTGAAACGTAAACGAAACATCTAGATTTACGTTTGTAAATACGTTAAAAATAAAATGTAAATGATAAGGAATTTATTTATTTCCTAAATCCATAACGTGTGTAATTAATATTATTTATCTTTTGGGACCACCTCCGTTTGCATGTTAAAATTTGTGCACACCTATTCTTTTGCGATCTATCTATAAATAGGCGGTGAAACCCTAGCCTCCATCTTCATCCCTCTGTATAGTCTCTTCTTCAACTTCTTCTCTTCTTCAATGGAAACAGACAATTTCTAGATCCGGTTTCAATCCAAATAAAAGTCAAAATTCAAACTCCTCTAAAAATTCCAGAAAAATTATATGTTGGAGTTCTCAGAATACGCAATCTACTGGTGGTGTTCGTTTTCCGTTTTGGGTTCGGTCTGGAAACATATTCGCGTGCTCCTGTAGCCAAAGCGCGTGGAAGACGATAGTGACGTGGCGAGTATTTAATTAAGGTTTGCCTTGTTTATAATTTATTTTGATTTTCAAATCGTTTAAATCGCATAACTTTTTCATACGACCTCGGATTCACGCGAAACTTTTTTTGTTAGGATCGTAATTAAATTCCGGACAGTTTGGAACTAGTTTGGACCAATTCGGAGACCGTCGAATTTTTGGGTTTAAATCGGATTTAACTTCGATTTAAATTCAAAATATGAGTGTTTTAACCCACTCACCACTTCTAAAAGTTTTTATGTTTGTTAAATTTATTTTAAATATGAGTAGAAATTTATTTATGACTGTTGGCGTGATTTATTCAGCATATCTGTTAAATCGCATTTATTTAACTTAACTGTTAATTTAGTTTATTTATTGCATAAAATTTGACAGGTAGAATTTATTTTTGCACATAAACTGCTAGTTAACAGTCATTAAATTTATTATGGAATAGAACTGTTAGTTAATAATCTGTTATTAATTCCTGTATAATTCATATGCTATGTATCAATGATTGTTTAAAATTGGATGATGATTGCAATTGATGATTGATGATTGATATTTGGAAGAATGAATGCTACAATTATATTGTATAAACTGCAAGTCATCATGCATTTTCATTTCATTCGAGGTTGTGGTTTGAAATGATATACAACCGCAAAATTTTATTTTTAAATTGCGGATTGAAATGATAAATATCCGTATCACTTGACCATAGGATAGAAAATTTTATACAGGCACCGTGGTCTATATATAAATTATTTTAAAGTGATTTCTATGGTTTGGATGGGATACGGTTTATAAAAAATTTTAATTTTGATATTTTATAAATGTTATTCTTCTATATATATACATATGAAGTTAAAAATTTTGAATTTAAGCTGTGTATAAATCTATTAAATAAAAATGGGAAAATTGAGAAATGGAATTTGATAATTCATATTATATGTTTAAGTTTGAAAAATTTTAAGGTATGATATTTATAACTAGATTTTTCCAAGATAAATTTAAAATGAATATTCTAGTATAATTTAATTGAAGAAAATATTTAATTGCTAGAAATTGGAGTTTTATTTATGGATTTTTATGTAAATATTCAAGACTAAATAATAGAACATTTAATTTGGTTGAAGGAATAAATTCCAACTTTAGTTTTGAAATATTAATACTCTAAATGGATATATATATATATATATATATATATATATATATATATATATATATATATAGAAATTGAAGTGGTTTTGGAACTTGAAAGTGGTATTTAAATTTTGGTTTAGACTTTAAATAAAGAAATATATTTGTAAAGCCATGGAAATTATTTTCTTTACAAAGTAACCTTAAAGTTAAACCATTTATTTCGTATACCGTTGAATATCCAAACCATTCAAGTTTTAGAAGTTATGGTTTTAAAATATATGAATTTCGAAATATTATGCTTTGAAAGTATAAGTCAAATATTTGGTTTCCAGATATTTTAAATTTTAAAGCAGTATGATTTTGGAAAAGAAATATATTTGGATGAAATGATATCATATTGTTTTGGGTTTTAAGATGATATCGTATTCATAGTTTTGAAATGGAATTTTTATTCTGGTTTTAAAGTATAAACTATTTTAAATGACCACGGTGTTATAATAACGATTGGTTGGCAAAGAGACCGGGATCGGATATGGATATACTCTC
Organism: Allium cepa; assembly: GCA_030765085.1. Taxonomy (NCBI): domain Eukaryota; kingdom Viridiplantae; phylum Streptophyta; class Magnoliopsida; order Asparagales; family Amaryllidaceae; genus Allium; species Allium cepa. The sequence goes on from CM060943.1 coordinate 253,234,243, forward strand.
TGTCGATACCGAAAACCACTTTGACTAACCGTGTACGCGGTGGAGATTCCAGAATGAAGTAGGTTGGTGGCGGCGTTTCCTGTAAGGTAAATACGTGGACCCGACTCCCGTGAGTTGGCATAAGGTGGCTAAAACATGAGCGATTCTCGGGCCAATGAGGTCATTCCTCTGATCGGACACTCCTCTTCGATATTATACTTTGAATTTGGATTGATTCAGTGGCCACTTTTATTTTTGATTTTGGGGGAGTTTGTTCGAGGTGGGCGGCAGCTGCGCGCTGCGCGTTTCCACCAGCCCGGATAGCAATTGGTATATCTACCCTGGCATTGCCTAGTTGTGCCGTGTCACCTACCATACCGAGCCTTTACTACGAGTTTTGTTTTGTACCATACCTATGGAGTGCCCTCTGACGACGCCCAGTACGGGGGAGATTACGGTACTGTATAGACTATGGGAATATATTCTGTGTTAAGGGCTATATGGGTAACCCCTTAACGCTATTAAAAAGTAAGTTTATTTTACAAATAGACACTATTATAATAGCGCAATATACTACATAGTAAATAGTTTAATGGATCCTTAGGAGATGTAAATCCCGAGCATCTCTTGGGTTACTGCACTTATATTTATTTCTGTTAATTTAACTCACATAAGATCTTTTAGTTCTGACTCGAGTGTTTTGTCTTTTCAGTACGCTCGGGTCAGTCCGAGCGTTTCAGGATTTGAAGTTTTAGCTCTGGAGGACAAAGACGAAGATTTGTAGTATTACTATTATTATTTATACTAGTGCACTACACACTGTTCCGCTGCATTGTTATTGGTATGTGTAACTCTGATATGTATTATATAAATGTTTGTAAACAGTTTTATAAACTGTATATTTTATTATTTTATTTTATCCTTCCACTGTGAGATTCAATTTTGTTTATTTCTTTCTCGTTTTTCTTATTTACCCCATAACAATCCGCCCTTCCGTATGGTTGAACTGGCACGTGTGTCGGTTTAAATCGTGCGAAAAGGCGGGACGTTACAGACATAGAGTGAACAATAACCCCAATATCATTTGTCACTAATGTCCTGTCCCCTTATGCTCATGCTAATGTGAGAAAACATTTAGTAGCCACGTCTGATAGCAAGGAAAGAAAGGAAGATATTAAGCTATTACGTGCCCAGGTATGTACATACAACTTTCCATTTGTTCGACATGTTATTCTATTGAATGGCATAACTAGCTGCTTGTGTCCTATGAGTTATGCTTTTTAATGGATAATATTTTTATATTAAAGTATGTGAGCAATCATGTAGTCCACGACAACTGGTCTAGTGGTAGAAATCCAGACCATGGACGTAGATATCTTGAGTTTGATACTCCTTAACATTGATTACTCAATCGTTTGATAGTTTTTTATATTTCAAACTGTTCACACTATTTGCAAATATAGGAAAAGATAGATTGCTGATTGCCGAACAGTGGAGCAAAAACTAAACATGCAAGTAGACAAAAGGAGAATGAGAAATATATACATATGATTGCTGAATTGGGTGGCACTTGAATATGAAAGACACGGGACACAGACTGGAAAAATATAAAAGTGGACGCTATCCTAGGACAGTAAGTAGGATTTGGGTCCTCTGTTTCTTGTTTGCTAATATGCTTTCATGACAATATGATTTGCGCTTCAATTTTAAACAGAAATTAATTTAGAATTGCACAACTTTAAGAAAGCAGAACGACTTATGTATATATAACATAACTACTATATTTTATTGGTTAAAGAATACATGCAAGTATCAAGTCCGTTATATAAATGCAGTAATTTAATCCCAACCCGTTTTATATATTAAACAAAAAAATTAATGACCAGTAGCAGTGTACAAGTGCACATAGTAAGAGAAGGAACATAAAAAAGGAGGAAACAATGTCTATCAACTCCTTTGTCTCTCTAGCTAGTTGTTCATTTAACTGTCTATATTCGCGTACTCGCGTAATAGCAATAGTAAATATCATAAATAGTTTTCACCGTATCTATCGCTTCTTCGTTGCTACAATTTATGCTTATGTTATGTTGATTGGACTGCTACGTGTCTTGTTTGTTGTTTGACATAACCAAGTTTATTACGAGAATTAAAGCACTATTACGAGATGCCAATGTCGAAGATTTAGCTGATATATAATATATTACGGGAATTAAAGCCTTATAAAAAGCTTCAATCGGTTGAATTTGCATTTCCGAATACAAAGAAATTTACTGGGTTAACGATATACTGTGCGGTCATGTAAAACGTTATCAACGAAACTTTCAAATGAATAGACTTTGTTTTTTGAAATTATGTAAGCAATTGGAAGGTTGCAGTTTGAAGGAAAAATCCGATATTTGCGTTAGGTAAATGATAAGTCATTATGGAAGAGTCGCTGATCATTTTGAAGGTGTCAAGTCTTTGGTCGAGGTGGTTGGGGTTTATGGCAAATTTTTCAAAGATATCTATAAAGCTTTTCCAGGTAATAAGTGCACATTCATATCCTTAACTTAGCTTGGTTAATGATTTGCTTGCTGGGATTAATTAATAATCATTAACATAGTTGTGCATGTAAATTAAGGAACCTAACATGCATAACTAGTGGAAATAATTTGATCATTCCACTAAGTTAATCAATAATAATAATATAATTAAGTTAACCGAGTTTTAATATAATGATAATAGTAATAATAAGTCACAGTTTTATAAAATTAACCAAGTTTAAGTTAACTAAATTTTATATATAGTAATAACATAACTAGTTTAACAAAGTTTTATAAATAAAGACGATGATAACGAATTAACTAAGTTTATAATAATAATAATAAATTAACTAAGTTAACCAAGTTAATAAAAGTTAACTAAGTTTTGTTAAAATTAAATAAGTTTTATAAAATTAACTAAGCTTAAGATAACTAAAATTTATAAATAATAATAATAATTAATTTAAAAAAGTTTTAAGTAATAATAATGACGATGATGAAGAATTAACTAAGTTTATAAAAATTAAGTAAGTTTATAATATTAATAATAGTAATACAATTAAGTTAACTAAGTTTTAATAATAATAATAATAAATTAACTAAGTTAATTGAGTTCATAGAAATTAACTAAGTTGTTTGCACCAAAATTGGTCACAAACCCCAATGAATGTGAAAGCACCAGTGTTGGAATATAAATCAGCAATATCCAAACACAAATCACAGATCTGAGTAGCAAAATAGTAAATGTAAACAAGAACACACGATTTATAGTGGTTCGGCTATCTCCGGCCTACGTCCACTTCAAAGGTTTTTCCTTTTATTGATGTTCTTCGCTGATTACAATCGATTACAGCGGATTACAATGAATTATAGTTCTGGAATTCGAGTACAACGGTGGTTGTTGAGTGCCAAGTAGAGCCTTGGTGGAGTCTTGGAGCTTCAGAGTCTTGATCTTGCCAAAGAGAATCCGGTCCCTTTTCTGAATGAGCTGGAGGTCTATTTATAGGCGTAGGCTGCTGCTATCTCGCTGAAAACTCGGGAGACCACTTCTGGCACGTGAGGGGGCCCATACGTACGGTCTCGGGAAGTTTGGGCCCACTTTGGCATCGGTTCGAACTCCATTCGAATCGATCAAGAATTCATCCAATCGAGATGAAATTTGGCGTGGACATTCTTCATCACGTACGCAAGCATCTGTGAAAATTTCATGGCATTTGGATCAACAGGTTGGGAGATATAATGGATTCGAATTTGGGTTTATGGGATAGCTGTTTGGTTCGAACCCATGTGTTCGAACCGATAGCTTCGAATCCATCATAGCACGCGACTTCGTGGTGACGTGGAGCGCCTTCTTCGAATCGATCCGGACTTCACTCCGTGTTGACCGCTTCGACTCCATACATCTCGGCGCATTCGAACCGATGGATGACACGTCATCGTGGTTGGTTGACCCAGTGGGTTCGAATGGAGCTACACAGGATGGGTTCGAAGATGGATGGGTTCGAAGCATGGCTCACGGAAGGGTTCGAAGCATGGCTCTGTGATGGGTTCGAAGTAAGGCTTTGTGATGGGTTCGAAGTAGGGCTTTGTGATGGGTTCGAAGTAAGGCTATCTGGGGTTTACTTGATGGAGTCGAGGCGAGGTTCTAGCTGATGGATTCGAACGTCGTCTTTCTTATCGATTCGAACATGGTGGGTTCGAACTAGTTGGTTTCGAAGTGGAGTCGAACCGATGGATGCGAACTCCATCGATTCGAACTTTGGTACACGAATATGGGTTCGAGGCGCGGCCTCACTCCTTGGGTTCGAACTAGATGGGTTCGAACATAGGTAGGGTGATGGTTTCGAACAGAGCAATGTCCATTCTTCTCCACTTGAATTCATCATAACTTGAGCATACGACCTCGGATTGACTTGAAATTTGAGATGCAGACTTCTATGATCTTTCTTGTCGTGTCTTATCAATTGTGGCCCGTTCCGGACTCGGACAAAATTCATCGATATCCATGGTTATCCTGCAATGCATGGTTGATATTCATGAATAGTAATCATTGATTTTTAGTAAATTTTGGATATCTCAACTTTGCCAAAAGTTGGGATAACATTTTGCCCCCCAAAACATGCCTTTTTGTAAAAGGTATGTTTTGAATGGTCTTATATCAAGTGTGATAAATTCATGTTTCACTCATAGCTGTGGCATTATCAATCAAGTTTGTGGCTGTTCGAAGCCAAATCAATGTTCGTTCTTCCCGTAGGAGTTGAGAATGAAGTTTCATGGTCTCTCCGGACCACTACTGGCTGCTCTGAACCCTTACTAAGTCCATTCTAGACTTAATGATTGAATAGAAAGATCCTATTGCTCTCTGGCGTTGCCTTCTATCCCTTGCACTCCGGTCCCGGTTAGGACATATAGCGATATCATGGTCGTTCGGGATCGATCATAGCCTCTCCGGGCTCTTGCTGGATCCCATTCTGTCACTCTCCGGTGAAGGGGAAACAGCGCTCAAGTGAGTCGATCCTGTCGCTCTCCGGCGAAGCAACTCACTTCTTGCACTCCGGACCCCACCTCTCCGGGTACGTTCATAAAGCGATCATGTTTATATTGAAATTTAATGTTCATCCTTTGACTCTCCGGTCAAAAGGTTTATTGCAAGAGATTCTAATTTATTTATTAAAATTCGAGTTCTAGATGTTCTATCTCAAACATCCGAAAAAAGCTAAACATTGCCTCTCCGGGCATATCGGTTTATCTCCATCTCAGAGCATGCCTAGGGATCTCTCCGGTTCCCGTACATGTGTAAGTGGAGTAGCCGTTTATTCTGAAAATAAATCTAAATAAAATTATTCGACCGAAGTCCAAAATCCTGGACTTGGCCCTTGCCATCTTTAATCAGTTGATGACGAGTCGTGATCCCGATCCAGGATCGTTCCTGTTAGGTGGAGGCGGTAGTCGTTCAGGTCTTGCTTCCATTGTCCGTTCTCTGACAAATTGTGGCAGTCTACCACCCCTAGCATGTTCTTCCACCTCATCCTTTAGGTGGCGGCATTCATCTGTAGTGTGCCCATCCAGCTCATGGAATAGGCAGTATTTTCCAGTCCTGCGCTCCCGCTCGGTGGGATCCCTTATAGGTGGCTTTCGATAGGGGAGTTGTCCCCTAGTTTCAGTGTAGATTCTTTCTAGGCCTGCAGTCAGATCGGTGTACTGCCTGAATCTTGGTTCTCGGAATTTCTTCCGTTTATCAGGGCCATCGTGTCTGTCATCCTGTTTCCTCTTTCCCTTGTCCGCTCCGGACTGTTCTCTGGAGGTTCCTACGCTTTGTGTGGTATTTATTTCACGACTCTCGGCTCGTGATTCTTCTAACCGAATGAACTTTTCAGCTTTATGAAAGAACTCTCCAAGATCTTGCGGTGGATCTTTAGTTAGAGAATCCTTAAATTTGGTGCCTTCCGCGACTCCCGCCACCGCCGCCATTAAAATCATTGATGGATCCGGGCGATCCACAGAAGTCACTGTCACATTGAATCTTAACAGAAAATCTTTTATGGACTCTCCGGTCCTTTGCTTGATTGAAGCTAAAGTCATCACACTCTTGGGTCGCGTCACATGGACCCTGAACTGTCTCATGAAGCAGTCAACAAGCTCGCTCCATGTTCCTATCGATCCAGTCTCCAGTTGTCTGAACCATAGTGCAGCTAAATCTGATAAATATAGAGGGAAGCATCGTGCCATCACTTCCTCGGATGCCCCCAGTACTTCCATGTGCCTGATATATCTTGTGATGTGCATGGTTGGGTCTGATCTTCCGTTATAGGGATCTAGCGCTGGTAATTTGAACTTTGGAGGGTTCCTTGCGCTTCGGATGTTCGGAGTGAATGGACTCCGACTAACTTCTTCTAGGCCTCCGCTAGGCAATCCTCCTCTCATGATTCGTCGCATTAGGCCTATCATTCTCTCATCTCCGTCTAGGGGTTGGCCCCTTGTCAGATTCCTGTCCTGCCCCCCGAGCCTTGAAGGGAATTCTGGTACGTATTCTTCGGGTGGCTCGTTAACATATACATTGGCTTCAGCTTGTTGAGCTCCGTCTGTTGGTCTCCCAGTATCGGACCCTGAGGGTCTGCCCCCAAGGCCTTGTTGACCACCTTCAGCTCCTGTATTCTGATCTTGAACCTGACCTTCATTTGCTTCTGCAATCCTGATTCCTTGTCCCGTACTCGTAGCTGTTGTAGTTGGTCCAAGGTTTTGCATGTTTGCTGTCCTCATTTGCTCGAGGAAATTTTGCAGCATCTCCTGTTGACTCTTCAATATGCTTTCGCGCAATGAATTAGCCATAGCCTCCATCTCGTCTCTAGTGATGTAGACGGAAGCTTGTCCTTCTCCTGATCCTGAGGATGCCTCTTGGCTTCCTCCCTGTTGGCTTCTATCAGTTCTTTGTCTCGTTTGTCGAGCCATTGTCTCTGAATTGGAAGTCTTCGAACTATTGAATCTGAACTCTGAATGTAGCGGGTGCTAGTCCTTCTCAGTGAAAGCACCAAAGTGTTTGCACCAAAATTGGTCAAAAACCCCAATGAATGTGAAAGCACCAGTGTTGGAATATAAATCAGCAATATCCAAACACAAATCATAGATCTGAGTAGCAAAATAGTAAATGTAAACAAGAACACACGATTTATAGTGGTTCGGCTATCTCCGGCCTACGTCCACTTCAAAGGTTTTTCCTTTTATTGATGTTCTTCGCTGATTACAATCGATTACAGCGGATTACAATGAATTATAGTTCTGGAATTCGAGTACAACGGTGGTTGTTGAGTGCCAAGTAGAGCCTTGGTGGAGTCTTGGAGCTTCAGAGTCTTGATCTTGCCAAAGAGAATCCGGTCCCTTTTCTGAATGAGCTGGAGGTCTATTTATAGGCGTAGGCTGCTGCTATCTCGCTGAAAACTCGGGAGACCACTTCTGGCACGTGAGGGGGCCCATACGTACGGTCTCGGGAAGTTTGGGCCCACTTTGGCATCGGTTCGAACTCCATTCGAATCGATCAAGAATTCATCCAATCGAGATGAAATTTGGCGTGGACATTCTTCATCACGTACGCAAGCATCTGTGAAAATTTCATGGCATTTGGATCAACAGGTTGGGAGATATAATGGATTCGAATTTGGGTTTATGGGATAGCTGTTTGGTTCGAACCCATGTGTTCGAACCGATAGCTTCGAATCCATCATAGCACGCGACTTCGTGGTGACGTGGAGCGCCTTCTTCGAATCGATCCGGACTTCACTCCGTGTTGACCGCTTCGGCTCCATACATCTCGGCGCATTCGAACCGATGGATGACACGTCATCGTGGTTGGTTGACCCAGTGGGTTCGAATGGAGCTACACAGGATGGGTTCGAAGATGGATGGGTTCGAAGCATGGCTCACGGAAGGGTTCGAAGCATGGCTCTGTGATGGGTTCGAAGTAAGGCTTTGTGATGGGTTCGAAGTAGGGCTTTGTGATGGGTTCGAAGTAAGGCTATCTGGGGTTTACTTGATGGAGTCGAGGCGAGGTTCTAGCTGATGGATTCGAACGTCGTCTTTCTTATCGATTCGAACATGGTGGGTTCGAACTAGTTGGTTTCGAAGTGGAGTCGAACCGATGGATGCGAACTCCATCGATTCGAACTTTGGTACACGAATATGGGTTCGAGGCGCGGCCTCACTCCTTGGGTTCGAACTAGATGGGTTCGAACATAGGTAGGGTGATGGTTTCGAACAGAGCAATGTCCATTCTTCTCCACTTGAATTCATCATAACTTGAGCATACGACCTCGGATTGACTTGAAATTTGAGATGCAGACTTCTATGATCTTTCTTGTCGTGTCTTATCAATTGTGGCCCGTTCCGGACTCGGACAAAATTCATCGATATCCATGGTTATCCTGCAATGCATGGTTGATATTCATGAATAGTAATCATTGATTTTTAGTAAATTTTGGATATCTCAACTTTGCCAAAAGTTGGGATAACATAAGTTTTGTTAAAATTAACAAGTTTTATAAAATTAACTAAGTTTAAGTTAACTAAATTAATGGTCTTGGCGTTTAATTATTAAATGGGATAATCGTAAAAAGATGTTTTTAAATGGTACATGCATACGAGCACACTTGATTAAAGATGTTCTTCTACTTTGCTCGAGTTCTACTCGCTAAATGAGTTAAGTGAAGAAATATCATTCAAAGTTCAAATCAAGAAAAATTATACGGTATCTGTGAATGATGGGTTTCGAGCAAAATATTTTGAACTATAAACATGTACTAGGCATCAATAATGTTTATGGATCAAGTAAATAGCTTAGAAATCTGCGAGCGTATGGCCACCTGCAAGTGCCACTGTACTGCCTTGAGTATTACTAAAATAGTAAAGCCGCTGAGTAAGAGCCTTTATAGAAATACTACTAGAATTGATATGCACGTACTAAGAAATACCACTAGTTAAGTTTAATGTGTATTTAGCAGCAGCAGCAACGCTATATTTATGGATAATAATTGTTCACAAATCTTGTCAATATGGTTTCAAAAATTTTAGAAAATCTGAAGATCCAATGTATGATAAGTCAACTTTTGAATACACTGATTTTGAAAGAAGAACAACTATCATTGTATATTCATTTATGGTTTATTAGCAGCAAGATACATCTAGTGCACTTCAGTACTAGCATTAGGGCTGAAATGTTTAGACAGACTTGGTGTATTAGTCTAACATATTTAGCAGCGCATAGACAACATGGTTGCATAGATGGTGTGTCATACGCTGTTCAGAGTGACCTTATCACTTATTGGACCAGCGTAGGTTTATGTGCATTTATTGTCGGATTATGTTTGTATGACTAACACATGTTATATCGGTCCCCACGTAGTTCCAGTTTCAAGATCTTCTTTCGACCCTTTTACTTTATCATCTCAGTACACACAGATAGCAGCTCGTCAGCGTCCTTTTGTGTTTAGAGTCATTGATCATAATGGTACAATTGTAATCTTACACTTCGTTACCTAGACTAGATTATAAGTTTGTCCCTGGTGTTCTATCTGCTAGTAGCCTAGTTTATGTCCAGAGAATGAGATATATTTTATCATTTGTAAATTTTGTAAATTAGCACGGTAGTTTATGTGCATGAATGTTTATTATATGTTTATAAAGTATTCTCAATATGTGGATTATGGGAGACTTGTCGTATTTGCTTTTGAAACCATGACCCATGAGTATACTTAGAGTTTGCACAACACTTATCAACAATAATTAATGCTATTGCGAGTTCAAGTGATGGGTGGTTACTTGTTGTAGTGTATGCTGAATTGAGTGGAAGTGAGAAGATGTTACTGGAGGTCGCGATTAACTTTGATGGTTGTGACGATGGTTTTGCTGCAAGAAGGTGATGGAAACAGGGTTATTGGATTGCGTTGACTTTCCTTTAAGGTGATGAGGAATTGTAGGGGAATGGTTGAGCATAGAAGTTAGTTGTTGTTGCCTAATACAGTTATGGCAATGTGAATTTAGGGAATATTTTTGTTTTAGAGAACCCAATTGATAGAAAACGACAAGGGTAAAGAAAATTGTACATTTCAATTAGTGGATGGATGCATCATCGATGGATTATGGACGTTCCAGATACTTTTTCATATTTTATAAGATTTAACTTGACCATAGTACTGAATACACAATCTGCCCATAGTACTGAATACACAATCTGCACATAGAATGAAATCCAGTCAGACTTCTAACCCAGTTTTGATCTGAATATCTGTGTAAAGTGAAAATTTTCTATTCGTTGGGGAACTATATAGGATGCATATAAAAATAAAACATTTTTTGTTAATATGTGTTAATATAGAATATCGAGTTATAGATTACATGATTTTCGTACACACACACACACACACACACACACACACATATATATATATATTGTTGATTGTTAAACTCGTTTGCAGGTAATTAGCTATTTCGAAGCGAAGACTGTCGACAACAAAGAACTATTGGTAATCAAGCAACGAACATGAATTTAATTATTATATATGTTGTCGTATTTTGTTAGTACCATTTGTGGAAACTTGTATGTGAATGCTTGTAGTATGTGACTAATTTTGTCGACAAACTACTATCGAATTGATTATGGATATTATATTTGATTGTGAGATTAGCATGTTTTTGCAATTATTTGAATATGATGATCATATGATTGATTGTTTGTATATGCTAATTATGTGATTTAATTGTTTGTTTGAATATATGAAAATTATGCGATTGATCATTCGTTTTAATATGAATAGTATATAAGCGATTGCTGGAAATGGTTTTAATTCGAAAATGAAGACTTATGGTAGCCTTTTTTTAACCCTACAGAAAAAACCTATAGCTGCATTTAAAAGTGACTTTTGGTAGCGTTTTTTAAATCCTACAGAAAATACCTATAGTTGCATTTAAAAGTAACTTTTGGTAGCGTTTACTACAATGCAACAAAAAGTTTTAGACTTTTAGTTGCATGTTGTATAACAGCGTTCTCTAAAATGCTACCATAAGTTATGGTAGTGTTTTTTCAACGCTATCAAAAGTCTTTTCTGGTGTAGTGAATGTAGTTAGTTACTTTCCTCTTATCATTCATTTTATGTTTAAATTAAAATATAGTCTTTAGAGCACTTTAATGGCGTTTGTGGCCTAAGAAGAAAAATAGGAAAGGAAGAGGATCAAATATAAGGGAAGTAGAAACGTCAATTAATTAAGAAATCTGTGTGAGTAATATGTTCTCTAGTTCAGTTTTCTTTCCTAAATTCTTGCATCTGAATTAATAATGATTGTTTTTCATGCTTCTTGTAATTTACTTGATCCAAAAATTTAGTAGCAGGTTAGGAACACATTTTAGAGATGGTTATTAATTTATAGAATTTTCCCATAAGTAAATAAATTGATATGAATTATTTAAGAGTCGTGTATTATATAAGTTGGTTGGAAATTAGGATTTTGGAAATTTTATGAATGAATGTACATGTAATATTTTTGATGATTTTCTGGGAATAAATTACGTAATTTCTAAAAGAAAATGCACTAGACTGGGAGAGGATTTATTAGATGCCGAAGGGTAAATAATTGGGATCGGGAGGTAATTCAATTAAATAGAGTATTTAATAATTGGTCAATAAACCAAATCCACAATTTGTGCTAAGTATTAGGAAAGTATATATTAACAATAAGAAATGACTAAGTCGACCAGATCAGGAGTCGACACATGTCAAGGTAATTTCTGGCGTGCGGAAAATGGTTCCTAACATGTACAGAGAGTAAAATTAACTAAAACCTTAAGTATAAAGACTTAAGAAAGAAAGCTAAGTAATGGAAAGTATAAACCTGGATTTATTTGAATGAAGGTATTAACCAAAGGCCGAAGGGGGACATGAGTTATAGAGGAAATATAGGTAGAGGAGGTGATTTCTTAAACCTAGATCGAAATTCCTTATGATTACCGATCAAAACTAAACCAAGATAGGCTACTCCAGATAAGTCAGAGGATAGTGATTTCCATGGGAAATTTAATTTTTAGCAAAATGCTAAACTGGAACTAATTAACTTCTGGAAGAGAATTTACGCTAATGCTTAAGTAAGCCGAAATTAATACTTAGAATATTGATGATAATAAAGTAAAGTAGCTTAATGAAGAGATAATATATGACTGGTTAGGTTGGTAAGTGATGCTTGGTTGATAATGTAAGGCCTGAGATGGCAATCAAGAAACTAAGGGAGAAGGAATAAGGCATTAATGTCAATTGGGAATGAAAACATAAGTTTAAGGCCTTGGTGGCAACCAAAACCACGAATGTTCGTGTAATAGATGATTAGTATAACTCATAGTATTTTTACATTTTGTTATTTTTATTTGATGATTAGAGCTGACATTGTGTGTTGCTAAGTATTTTATTATTTTTGTGGTTTCCCTATATGATGATTTGTTGAGATGGATGAGTAGGAATATTATTTTCTATTTTTACGATTTGTATTGGTTGCATGGGTTACATTGTTTATATTATTTGCGATGGTTGCAGTGATTGCATTGCTTATGATGATTGCATTGACGTTATGATTGCAATGTACTAACAAGTATTTAGATATCGAAGAAGAGCGGGAAGTAGAACTATGTGAGCTTGATCCCCTAAAAGGGGTACGTATGCAATCTTTTCCTACGCAATAGCTATCGAGCCTATGGTCATAGTGTATAAAGTTAGACGCAGTCCAAACATAGTTGAGACCTTTTTCTTGTTATATATATTTATGTGTGTGTTTGTACTTTTAGGTTTGTAGGAAAAAGCAAAGAAAGGAGCACAAGGTATAGGAGGAGTCGTATCTGCATGAGAATGGTATATCACTTGCATTTTAATAAAGATGTTGTCTAATAGTTAGTGTAATAAAATGTATAAACTATATTGTGTATTTTATTTGAGTAATATTTGATTGTTAAACTGGTGTATATGTATATACACACAATGATGTTTAAATTCCACTACATGGTTTCCCGTTTGTTTAATTTTTTAAAATTTATATAACTTTTATCTACCCACGGTTCACTACCTTTAATATCTAAAATTAGTTGTGAGCATATTATAATGTCGTTTATAATATATTTTTAGATGTTAAAAACAAGTGTATTTTGATGTCGTTTATAATAGATTTTTAAATGTTAAAAATAATGGGTCATCACATGACAGATTCAGCATTCAAGGTGCAATATCTTGGCAATAATAAGGTAACACTTTTATTTATATGAAGATATATACATAATTGCTCGCTATATGATTCATATACAGTTTGATCGAATATATTATCACAAACCCTTATATATGTATGATATCCATATGGAATATGTGTGTGTGGTTACGTGTGTATATGCAAATTTATTGTTATTATATAATATATTTTTCATATATATGCTCTCAGCCATGTATTAAAAATTAAAAAAAATCTTGAAAAATAAAATATTTAAAAAGAATTCTGAAACAAAATTAATTTTATATTAAATGAAACAATCATGTATCACATGTAAATTTGTAGTATAAATTATAAATATATTTTTTCATTTCTGAAAGAAAAAATCACTTTCAATACATATTTTATTCGATATATATATAATCTAATTTTAAAATATAATGCAATAAATCAATCTTTATGTATAAATTAAATGTAAATGTGTGTGTGTATATGTGTATTTTTTAATACGTATAAAATCTTGTACACTATAAAGTACGTTTTATAAAATGATAAGCTTTTTCAATAATACTACAAAAAATCCAAAATGATTTAAATAAAAAAATTGATTTTTTGAATATAAATATGGCTAAATAACATCTAGGTATATATAGATATATGTATAACTATTTATTTAAAAATATTTTATTACACAACATTTGTTCATTGCAAATAAATCTAAAGTATTAGTTTATATATATATATACACATATAATTATATACATATATTCTTTTTGTTTTTAATAATACATTTTTTGCTCATATATATACTTAAATACATTTAATTAAATTCTTCACAAAACCAAATTTTAAATGTTGAAAGTAAAAGATATTTTAATATCTAGAGCTAGATTTGATATTTAAATTTGAATTTTAAATCAGAACTCAAAATTATCTATATCTATATTTATAAACATGATTTTATATTACATATGTATGTACATAAACAAATATATATATATAATTCATTAATATAAATATAATTTTTTATATTACATATATATATCAGACAATACATATGTATATGAAGGGGTTAACATGTCAGTTGCAGTGTAAATCTCAGCACTTAGATACCGGCATGTTAAACCATGCACAATATATATGTTGCATGTGCACGAACACGAACACGTACACGTGTATATAATACGCATGTATGTATTGTGTCATACAAATACAAAATCAACATAAACCTTTAAATAAAAATTAAATAAAATGATAATTTTTTTTAAAAATTGATTTGGATAAGATCTAAATCAGCTTTGGCTTCATAGGCCAAATAAGTCCCAAAATTATAATTTGAAATTCACCCATTTAACCCACTGCATGCTGGCCTAGTACCAACGGACGTCAGGTTTGATGTGGCATTTAAGTACCAAATGCAAAGTAGGTGTAAGGTCCTCGTGGCAACTGAAATACGAAAGCATAGGTGTAAGGTCCGATGCTGCAATTAAAATATGGCAGCATAGGTGTAAGGCCTAAAGTGACAATCGAAAACAAAAGAGAAGTAAGCATGAGGTCGGGTGTGGCAGTCGAAATATAAACAATGGTGTAAGGCATGAGTGACAACTGAATCTAATAATGAATTTAATGGAATTAAGAAAGCAACGTAGGCATAAGGCCTTAGCAGCAGCCGAATGCTTGTAATGAAACCTTCCATCTCTTTTAGAAGACACAAGGTCTCGTCGATAGCCTATGTTAGAGTGTTTTGGGTTTAAGTTAGAAAAAGGAATGATTGCTGAGTGACATACCGAAAGAAATGGCTGCGGATCTCATTATGGATAATTTGTAAGAATATGACCATTGAGAAGGAACTGTTAATCAATATTTTGTTAAAGGTTATTAAATTGAATGTTTGCTATAGTGAACAGAAAATCGGTTATGTACTTTAGCGGGTGGTCTCACTATCTTTAATTTTTAGGATAATATATTACTCATTCCAGACTATATCTCTGACCCATGTTTTATCATTTTTTCCTTATAAACTCGTGGATACTCATTCAGGTAGGAAGTTTTTATGGGTTTATATAGGATGCTTTTGGACAGGCGAAAAAGGGAGCCAAATATGAAGCGGAAGGCTTGGGAGTATTGATTACTATTTTGATTCCATAGTACTAAGTTTTTATGTTATCATCTTCATATGTTCAGCGTAATACTATTATCCATATTGTATTATATTTCTGACCCTTGAGTAGACATGTATTTAGGGATTAAATTACAAATCTTGAATTATAGTGATGTTTTCTTAGTTATAGTAAATACTTGTTGTATCAACTTAAAACTATATAATATAATTGATCTCATCTTTGTCATCGAGAGAAAATTCCAATTTGACTGTAACATATTAGAGTTCCATCTTTAGGTTTGAGGGTAATTACATGATATTTGCATCAACCTTTAATCGAGAATCGCCATGATGTTTATTTATAGTCTCAGGAACAATTTAATATATTTTTCATGTTTCTTTATTATAGATACATGCTTCCTCTTCATGTTGACTCGAATTAAACGTGTTGATTATTTCAGTCAAAGTACATGATACAACTTCTAGATGCTAGATTTGAGATTAAAACTAATCTTAAATACATAAGCACTTTATCTCTCCTACTGATCCCGAAGCATCTTGCATGTGACGTACTAACAGTCTTGTATGAATTTTCATTAGGATAAACTACCATGATGTAAGCTTACCAAATATTATATCCATGATGTGTGATAACATGTGAGCGAAGTCCTAATGGAATTAGCTATGAAGATTAGAAAAATCGATTTTTCAGCTTCAACATTTGAATTGACTAAATCATTTCGTAACTATTCTACGTAGTTATTCTATAACTTTCCAATTGCAACTTGATTGCAACCAATGGATCATATCCATTCGGGCACTACTTCCGAAATCATATTTTGTTCGTATACTTGGACTCTATTTCAGACCATATCAACATCATGCCAAGTGGAAAAGTTTAAACTCTACACGGCTTTCAGGAAACTGAGGGGATTGACTTTCGACCCACTTTTTGTATTAAGAAAATCATATTTTTGCTTAACCATATGATATTTTATATTAGACATTCTAATAAAATGTGTCCTTATTGGGTTAGATTAGTTCTGTATTATCTAAATATTTATCTTCAACCAATTCTCTTGGATTTTATCTAAGTCAACCATATTGCTGCTAATTTCCTAGATTGAAATTCCTCGGTTAAGGTGGCATTTCTTGAAATACTGTTTTACCTAAATGCAATTTAACAAGATTCCAAAATCCTATAATTCATATGACAATAAATCTTGTTTTGAGTTTATGCAATTCATGTTCTAAATGTATGTCAAAAAGCTTGTATCTTAAACCTACTAAGATGAATCTTATATCATATCTTATATGATATTGCACACTTAGCTCTAGATAATACAAGATTTAATATATATATTTACATATAAATGCATATATCTTAAGAAATATTTAACTCAACTGTAACAATCTGCCTTTTCGACCCTCAAAAGTCGACACTAGTACATCCATGGTATTCATGTGCCAAATAACCAAGTGCCGAAAAGACAGATGGTTAAGGGAAAGAAGAAGAAAGAAGATGTGAAGAAACTAAACAACACAGAATCTCACATCGCAACGAATAATCTATAATATAGCAATGATCTTTACAATAGAAAACTATTATATACATACATCTATTAGAGTACTAGCATATCATCTACCTAAGTAGTTATAACACCCGTCCTTATAATTTCCGATAAATACAACAAAACCATGTAGGGGAACATAATGAAATACGTAGATATTTCTTGGCCTCCAGCTCGTTTCCCAAACTCCAATGCTTTCAAAGCTAATCGAGAAAATATGCTTGGTCTAACCCGAGCATTATAAGAAAACAACGCCTGGGTCAATCTGGTAAACCAGCGTGAGAAACTCAAATCACAAATAATTTCATTATAACCTATAAAATCACTTAAGATCAAGGGAATCTCGTAAGACTATGCCACACAAAAATACGAATGGGTTTTTACCTTACGATAACAAAAACATTTTTATATGAAAATTCTGTGATATTATAATAGTGTCTAGGGTTAATGAAAATATATCAAGTAGCTTTGATGTGTGTACATGATAGCAATAATAGGTATACAATAAAAAACCAAAGGCGCTTATTGGAGAATGGATTTCCAAAAAAGGGCATGGTAAGAGACTACCTTTCGGAAATCTGTACACAAATAGATAAAATGTACATTGGGATCAAAAATATTTTAACCTCCGCCAACACAATACCGGCCTACCCCTTACCTGATAGTACCGAATATGATCACCCCTTCGATGTGATCAACAACCGAAAATATGCCCAAAAGCATACACATATATCTACACTAGATCTTGGAATGATCATACCTTAGTGGGTGTGACTCACATAGCCCAGTTGCATCTAACCTGTTTTAACCATTACAAAGACGTGAGGTTTGAGAGGTTGCGATTACATTTTTACTCCTAGCTGACCATCTTGGAATGCTAACACTGCCCTCCAGGCAAAAATGCAGTGCTAGCATTCATCCATACAAGTTGTTCTGGGATCGAACAAACATTCAACATTTCTATCTTTCATTTTGGATACACCCTCAGGAAGAATAGTATAGCTCCATAACCCACTTCATAATGATCCATCATGATAGTTATTAATTTGGAGTGGTTCAGATAAACCATACTTACCCAAAACTGGTGTCTCCCAACTAAGCGGTAATTTTCGGCTAACTCAATTTCAGTTCTTTAGATGTATGAAAAAAGTATTCGAGTCATCACTGGAGAACTCTAATGTGATGCCCCACCTCTATACTCACACTAGCCAAGGACAATACGAGGTAATGCCATCGACTAGCGCGAAGAATAAGGCTATTGAGGAGCGCCAATCTGTGTAATTGCTTTGTGCGAGTACCGATATGTCAGATAGTATGACATGCATTTCATTTCAAGAGGAAATCCGATGTATCGCATACAAAATCAAAGGTACCACAAAGTGGCTATGTGGCCTTCGGAGAGAAATATAGAAATAAACATAACACAAATCAATCACAGATAATCATATCACAAAGACGGAAAAAGATATGAATATATCACATAGAAGTGTACATCAAAGTAGTGGTCATACAAGATCCACTACATCACAAAGCATATATACAAGTGCTAGACAAAAGAATAAGTATACATCAAGGAGTCCCTATCTCGAATGTATAAAAGCAAAAATTACTAATTTAAAGTAGTTAGCCAAAAGTTAGAAGCTAGTCCCTGCTAAGAAGTCAAGTGGAAGCTCCTGAAATACCTCGGTCTGACTTGAGTATTATTTAAGAAGAAAATAGTAAATGGATTAGTCTAGCTATAAATATCATATAAAATGCGATAGGATAAGAGATATGACAAAAAGCATGATAATAATAATGCTATACTATGATAAGTATACATTAGATAACAACCAAAATCATACAATATCTCAAATTTTATCAAACACCAAAAGAATGTCATGTTCTTTATTTTATTCACCAAACCTCAAATATTAATAAAGCTTATCAATACAAATCCCAAAAATTGGTGAAACACAAATTTCAGAAATCAATAATTAGAAATAAAAAAAAAAGACAAAGGGGGAGGCTTATCACCAACGGGAGCATGAAAACTCATCAACACGTGTACCACAAACGGGACAGTATCCCATGATCGCTAACCATAGAGCCGGTGCAACGACCTAGTACAATAACAGTGCGTCCAAGGAACCTGAAACTCACATAATTTAGATTGACGACGTTGTACAATAACGGTATGCCTGCTGAACCTAATAAGCTGGAACAACGACGTAGTGTGACAACGATACGCCAAATGAACCTGATAAGCCAGAACAACGACGTAGTACAACAACTGTACTCCCGATGAATTGAACTCCATAAAACCCATAGGCCGGTAGCCTATAAAAATGAGACGAAGCTGAACATTACGGGATATTGTCCCCTACGCGGATAAAGAGATATCGCACATCGCTAGTCTAAACCGTAAAATGATCATCATATATCAATAAAAAGTGCAAATTACACTAAGCTAGTAAATAAATGAGTTTAGCTTCATGTCCCATAACACTGGCTTAACTTAAATATTTACGAACAAATTGTAGATTTCCTCTCGAAAATTATCACAAGATTTCAATCGAGCAAGTCAAAGAATTAATCGATGAAGTAAACTCAAGCCTTTCATCCCACTTGTTTTGCTAAATCCTTTAATTGGATTTCTCGAACGAATAAGGTAAAGGTTTGTATATACTAATAGATTGCAAAATGGTTTTAGAAATGAGCTTTATATAACAAAATAACATTGAAATCATTTTTGTGAAAGAGTTTGAGTATTTACTACTAGTATAGAAACCTTTGTATTTTAAAGTGACAAATCACAGAAATGATTGTAGTAACAATCAATCACCAAAAATTCACATAAGTAAATGTGAGTCAAATCCATAGAAATCGATATCAAATCCGTCAAATGGATATTCCAAAAGTCCAGAAAAGAAGTCATTAAAGTCGATAAAAGTGATAACAACTAATTGGATTAACCAAAAATCGATATAAAATTGGAAACCCATCAAAAACAGGTAAGTTGACTGAAATTAGCAGCTCCAGATGTTTGGGGGTTCTCTCAGACGTCTGAGCTGAAAGACTAGAAATTTTACTCCAGATCGCCCAAACGTCTGGGAAGTAAGCTCAGACGCCTGAGCTGTACATTTGGAATTTTTATTCGATGGCCCAGACATCTGTCATACCAGACGTGTGAGCTGAAGCTCAGGAAAAAAATTAGCCTAGGCCATTAGTGGCCAATTCAAATCCGAAGCAAACGAATGAGCAACAATGGTTAAGGGTTTATGTCAAGCGACAATCCAGCCCTATAGACTCATCAATACACTTCGAACAATATGCCCAAAAATCCATGTAAGGATTTTCATAGATTTTGACTTCAAAATACCAAAAATTGGAAAAATCACCAAACCAATTCAGTCCAAAAGCAAGTGGACATGAAATAGATGTTAGGAATACATACCTAAAAACCATCAAAGGTATAGATATAGATGTGAGTTCAAGAACTCACCTTTAAACCCAAAAACAATGAGTGAGAAGCTCTAAAATAAAGAAAGAACGATTCCTCTTCAACAAGACCTCAAGAATCCTCAATCTGTTATCAAATAAAATGAATTTTCTAAGTTAGGGTTTAGGAATTTTTGATAATCAAAGAGAGATTGAGATGGAGAAGATTAAGAGGATTCTTACCTAAGCTTCTCTTTGATTTTGGAGCTTGAATCTTGAATTTCCTAGCAATCTAGGGTTTAGGAATTTTAATTTCCTCTTCTTTCCCCCACTTTCCTTTAGCTTGAGAGGGTTAGGAAAATAGAATGAATGAATGAAGAGGGGGTGGAGTTAGGGTATTTTGTTGGCTTAGTGGGCTGAAGCCCAAAACCAAAGCCTAATAGAAAAATAGAAAAATTGTAATCAACTCCAAACATATTGATGTTTATACTCAAAAAGGTCGCAAGTGCCGTTTTGGATTCAATGGAAGTGGTATCGAGTCCAGATTTGACCATTTACATAAAGTCACATTTCAAACTTTAAATTCAACTAGTGATGCTATATTTAAATAAATCGTTTAAATATATAATCGTAAAATATGCGGGTTATTACAGACTCTACTCCTTAAAGAAATTGCATCCTCGTAATACTTAAGAAGAAAATAAAGAGTAACAACCATACAAAGGCATATCAACACAAAAGAAAATTTTGAAGTGAGAAGTTCACCTTGAGGAGCACAAGGGATTAAGTCTGGATGTGTTCGCTCAATGTATTCTCTTGATTCTCCAGAGCAATCCTTAGGATTTGAGGACCATTGAACTTTCACAAGTGGGACATCTTTATTTCGAAGGCGTTTAAGCTCCGTATCAATAATACGAATAGCATGTTGCTCATAAGTCAAATTAGACGAAACTTCAATTTCTTCAATAACACTAGCTCAAGAATAGAATCAAAATCTCTAAGGCATTTTCGAAGTTGAGAGACGTGGAATACGTCATGAATAGCAGAAAACCGAGCCGGTAATAAAAGGCGATAAGCTACGGAACCAATGCGTTCGGTGATGGGAAATGGACCAATATATCGAGTTGCTAATTTTTCCAATCGACTGAAATGCACAACACCATTCATAGTGAAACATGAATGAACAGTAAATTCGAAGAGCGGAAACAATGGCCGCGAGCACTAGATCATGAGTGGCATATCCAGTCTCGGTAGGCTTTAATTGTATAGAAGTATAAGCGATAACGCGTTCTTTTTTTGCATGAGAACGACACCCAAACCAATACGACTAGCATCGGTACAAACAGTGAAGTCTTGGTTCCCTTTGGGAATCGCAAGAATAGAAGCATCGGAAAGGAGTTCTTTTAAATGATCCTCTTTGCCCAAAAGCTTAAAACATTCAAAATTTTAATTAACTTTATGTAATCATATTTTTAGAAAATTTAATTTATTACAAGTCAAATTACTGTGTCTGACTATCTCATCATAGTGTTTAGGAGATTCCTATCGATAACATTGATCAGGTGCATCATCCAGAATTCTTAAAGCACTCAATGAGCAATGCAACAAAAAATCATCTTCTATATGATAAACATGTCTCTTTAAAAGAATTTAGAATATTCTTTGCTCGTTGTAAGAACAAAATAAAATTATACTTATAAATATCTTATTAAAAAGATTTGCAAATTTTAAATTGTTGTTTTCACCCATAACCAATGAATACAAAGGCGGACTCATCGAGATATTTGTAGAATAGTTGATTCGTAAGATGGATGAAATAAGCTGGAAGGTTCGTCAAGCTGAATGACATAACGAACCATTCATAAGAATCATAACGAGTGTGGAATGTGGTAAGGGGAACGCTACCCTCTGCAACTCGTAGCTGATGAAAACTGGTGGCAAGGTCGAGCTGCAAAGACCTTTGCACCTCACAATAGATCGCTTAGGTGGTAATCCTTAGACAAGCTCAAAGATACCGGGAAATTCTCGAACTACTTGGATGAGGGAAATAACATCTTCCTCAACATGTGGGTTTAAAGAATAAAATGATGCCACCAAATTGGAATCAAAATTATTAAGAAAAATAGAATCTGCTTAATATATTAAGGATGTCAAAGATGGAAAGTCCTCGTAGGATATAGGATATGGGCTTCATAATGATTAAGCCAGTCCATTCCCAAAATCATTCCGAAGCCTAAGTAACGCATACATGCAAATCGGCTCAGAAGGCATAATCACATAAAATAATCTCTACATTTTTACCAAGTAAATTGAGTGTTGTGGATCCACCAACCGGATTCTCAATTCTAAATGAAGTCATCAGGACCATAACATTTAAAGGCAATGTACCAATAAGTTCTTTTGATATAAAAGAGTGGGATGCACCCGTGTCAAAAAGAACTAGAATAGGATGATCACGAACATAATAATGCCATCAAGGATAGAATGAGAAATACCTTGACTAAGAGAACTAAGCACTTGCACAACATTTAATTTTCCTTCCTTCTTGCTTGGAAGTTTAGGATATGAAGATAAAAGATGACCCGAATTTTTTCAATAACGACAAAAAAGGGTTTCAGACACCTATTTGCATAATGGTCCTTAGAACCACAATTGTAGCATTCTCAACGATTAGGGATTGAAGTCTTTGCTACCGAAGTTGCTTGCTTCACTTTCTTGTTGGGATTAGGGCTTTCTAACTTAATATGCCTCTTCTTGTTATTATTGAAGTTCTGTTTGGCACCCAAAACTTCAATATCACATTCTTTATCGGCCTCTTCAATTCGAAGAGAGATATCTACAAGCTGATTGAAAGAAACTTCTAGTTTTAGAAGTAAAGGCTTTTTGAGGTTCTTATTCAACCTATAGAAAAACCTCTGATTTTTCTTCAATGGAGTATTAATATACTCGACTCCATATTTAGAGAGAGACTCAAAAGATGCGACATAATCCATCACAGAAGATTCACCTTGAACAAGGTCAATAAAGCGTCGGGCCAAAGTTACTTTTTCAGCTTTCGGCACAGACTTTAACTCGAACCTTTCCCGGAATTGCTCTCAAGTAAGATCCACTTCAACAATTTCCAAGGTCAAAAGCTTATACCAATCAAATGCTCTCTTCTGTAGCATGCTAGAAGCCATTTGGACTCATTATAGATTCACAAGATTCACGCGAGAAAAGATGTGATTACATGTTCTAAGCCAAGCTTGGATTTCTATAACGCTTTTGAAACCCTTGAATGGCCTTCCACCCAAATCGGTACAATCTCTGCACAAGCGTGCAAAGCCGGATTGCAACGACCCAGATTTTTTGGCAATAATATTTTAATAAATATTTAATCCGATTAAATAAAATGTAAATTTATCATTTTAAAATGAATAAGTCTTTTGGAAATATTTTCCATTTGTTTATATACATTTGTATTTTGAAAAGGGAATTTGGTTTGGAAATTTAAAATAAAATCTCTTAAAAATATTTACAATAAAATTTATCTTATATAATTGAATTAAAATGTTCTACCTAATTAACATTTGGTAAATATATATGGATGATAATGTTTAAAATAGAATCAAATTCTATCAATATAAAATATAAGTATAAAATATTGTGTAAAGCATATGAATATAATTTAAATGTTGATAGTTAAAATACAAATAGAAATAAAAATAAAACAAGGATTAAGTAGTTAAGGTATGCTTGCAACATAAGTTTAAAAATTGTAAGAACAAAGCAGAAAATGAAATCAGACAAAGTGTATATATATGAATTGTGAAAGCAAGAAGACAAATATTTACATACAAAATATCTTCATATACAAAGACCAAATTTCCACCTGCAAGTGTATATGTTCATATCAAATAAACAATAATAACAATAATATGTAAACAACTTAGGAAACAATGGCATTAAATGCCATCATCTCGGCCTAAAATAAGTCAATTCAAAATATTTAGTAATCTTATCATTTTCAGTAAAAAAAATATGATCAAGATAAAACAAAAAGGAGAAAACACTTAACCAGTTAAAACCTACCCTTAAACATCTTGTTATCTTCTATATATATGGATGCATCTTTCCATTTTAGTTCGTTCAGTAACATATAAGAAAACCAGAGAAAAACAAAAAGAAGAAAAGAAGTAAACTCAAATTCATTTCAACAAAAACAGGAAAGAACTCAGGCAGATTCAACTGCAGTTTTCATAATACCAGAGTGTTCTTTGTTCATCAACCCTTGCAAGTGAGTAAACATCAACTTTAAGGCTTTAAGTTTAATAGTAAAGATGATTCATTTATTATATGGTATTGTATATGTTTTATCTTTGAATATAATTCTGTGTATATATAGGTTACCCTGTATATTGGTCTTCTCTGTTATGGATTACAGGGTTGATTATCATTCAAACTCAAATTGTTTTCAACTGAATCATTGTAAAGCTTCCAGTTTCAATCAAACAAGATGTTTAAACTAAAATTTAGATTTTTTAAAGCTGATTAAACTATGTTTGTAAAATATACCACTGTAACTTGTTCTATAGGTAATCAAATAATAATTTGATAAATTTGATTGTCATAAGAAGCTAATTCAAGTTTATAACTTGAATTCTTACTGTAAATTATGATTATAAAACAAAAATAATGATTATTAGTTTAGTATTCTAAGAGCAGTTTGTATTTGAATAGAAATTGTATTTTTACAAATTTCTGGTGATTAAATCAATTTAAAATGTTGAAATTTGGTCTGAAGCTAGTATAAACATCATTGATTTTGAGAAAATTATCAGATAAATTTTCCATTGCGTGAATTAAAGGAACCAGATCATTTTAGGGTTTTGTTTGGAGTTTTTGGCCATGTCTGTAACGTGGCGTGTATGTCTTCTATACGTAATAGAGTTTCCCGAGATTCAAGGGAGTGGAAGAGTAACGTGTTGTCGTGGTGTGGACGAAGTTTGGGCGTCTTAGGTGGCTTGAGCAGCGGTGGCGAGAGGGTCTTGTTGTTTGGGTTGAGTGCAGTATTTTCGATCGAACTGCTATTTTTCGATTTGATATTTTTTGGGGTCGAGTCGAATTTGGATTTCGAGTGTTTGGATGATTTGTGACTTGCTTGAGGTGATGGAGTTCGTCGGAGCTTTTTCGCGTCGCCGTGCACGTGTACGGCGAAGTGGGTTGGTGTCAGTGTCGATGTGGGGTGAGCGTCTCGAATCGTTACTCGAGAGAACAAGGCGATTGCTTCGGGTTTCAATCAATGCGTGAATATGGTCCTGATACTATAACTTATATTTAAACTAAAACTTACTGGAAAAAAAAGGAAGAAGAAGATGAAGTGCGTGGGGAAGGGAAAGTGTCTCGGGGGAAAGCTGGTGAGAACTCAAGTGTTACTCGAGTTAAATCAGGGGAAGTCTCGGGTTTGTTTTCTTTCAGAACTGCTATAAAAAGAATAAAGTTAAGAAAATTGTGTTTCTACAAGTTTAAGTACTATAAACTTAATAAAGGTTTAACAATTTGAGTTAAGACTTTAATACAAGTTATGATTATTTTAGTTAATTCTTAACAATGTTTTTAACTCTTAATTATTATTTTAATTAAGCAATTAATTTAAGTATAAAAGTATTAACATTTAAGTTTTGTAGTTAAAAAAAGTAATTTTCAAAATTTAAAGAAGACTTCCAAATGTTAATTAAGATGAATAATTAATATCAATTAATTATTTTAGAAAGCAATTAAGAACAATTAAACTATAATTGTAGTTAGAGATTGGTTACTTGATGATTAAGTGATAAATAAATTTGTAATTAACTAACTAAAGTTAATTAATGTAAGATTAGTAGTTAACTAATTAAGTAATTTAATTAAGAATTAATAATTGATTAATTAAGTAATTAGTGGTTAATAAATGGGTAATTAAGTTTTATTAATTAATAAATAAGGTTATTAATTAATGATTAAGGGTAATTAAATAAGTAATTAAGGTTAAATAAATTGATTAAGAAGTAATTAATTACATGGTGAGAAATGAAATAATTAATTAATTAAGTAATTAATTCTCAAATAATTGATTTAAATTGAATTAATTACAATAAGAATTAAAGATGTTTGCTTATGAATGTTGTATATGTAGAATATCTGATTTTGTGATATTTATTTGGTAATATTCTGTGATGTTCTATGATACACCTTGATATATCTATGATGATTGTGTATGATTTATCTGTGATAAATGTTATGTGAATTCAAGTGTTGAATTAAACTATTTAAAACTATTAAACAACTTGACCTTTAAAATGGCATTTGGATTTCGATGTGACCGGGATCGGGTGTCATTTATGATTATCCGAAAACCACATCGATCCAAATTAAACGTTAGGTCGTAAATCTCAAGTGAAGATCGTGATGGTGTTTCAGAATGCAAGGTTATTATCGTTGACTCTGAAGGTGATTCCAAAATGAGTGTAACGAGATAATGCCTTCGGTTTTGTTCGAACCCGGAACGAACTTGTATGGATTGAATGCTTTCAGAACATCGTCAGGTGGACGATGAGCATTCTAAGAGATATGATCTGTAAAGGTAATCGTAGCCTCAAGCCTCATCAACCGGGAATGGCTGAAACAGGGGATGTGCAACAAGGTTAGGTGGGTAGCACCCAAGCAGGACGAGATATACCCCTGTCTAGATGCCCATTTTTATTTCGGCTGTGTGGATGGTTGCTAGCTACAACAGCGGGGTTATTTTGTTCGGGACTGTTCAGTAAGGAATGGTTCTGGCCTTGTGTTGTAGGGGGTCGGGAGAGATCCTCGGTACGGTGATCTAGGCCCTGTACTGTGACGGGCGGCACCCCAGTAGCCCTGCCATTGTATGGAATCCAATTTCCAGTAAGAGCCGTATGTTTTGATTGTGCCCAACTATGTTGGAACGTGAGATGTAAGCATTTCAGCTATTTTTGTATTTTACTTGAAAACCCTAGACACTATTATAATATCGTTGGATTTCCTATTAAATTGTTTTGGTTAGCGTAAGGGAAAAACTTACCCGTATTTATGTATGGGAAGTCTTACGTGATACCTTTATTTTCAAATGTTTTCAAAGTTAAGCAAATTTAAACCGTTTACTCATACCAGACCCATGTCTGACCCTGAGTTTATATTTTTTTTCATAAACTCTTGGGTACTCAAATTTTTATGAGCAGCCAAGTGATAGGTTTTGGATTTTGGTTTCTAGAGGAGCTGGAGCAAGAGTCCAGACGTATATATATCTATCTATCTAGTTCCGCTATGTTAGTTGATGTATGCTGTATTCTGGGATGTATGTATTGACAAATATGTATTTGACTTTCATGTGTATGATATTGTGTAACTCTGATATATGTAAACTATGTAATATTTATGTGATGTATTATATTTTGTTCCGTTTCCGCTGTGAGATTCTGATGTTGTTATTATTTCTTTCTATCCTTTTCTATTTCTATTCCTTTCTTTTCTTATTGATGATACATCTTTCTATGAGTAGAAAGGCGGGTCGTCACACGGATTTAGGGTGAGTAGGCTCTGGAATAGGTCCGGCAGCTTGAGCATTCTTTACAAGATCCAAAAGCTGTTTGGCAGACATAAATACACCATCCTAAGGAGTAGCTCTGGATTGACGGACGCGGGACGCCCTGCTCTAACCATTGCTCTACTTTAAGAAAGCGAGAATTACGAGGAAAATGGTTATTCTCAGAATGAATATCAAACAAACTTGATTGATAAAACAAGGCATTACAAAAGAAAATAGGATAGAACGGGTTCAATGAATCGAATCAAATCCTAAGGCACGATTCCTAAGAAAGACTTAGGACAATGATCCTTGCTAGATTATTCTACATTGTTCCGAAGTTTGGATTTGATACCAAGTTGTGACGCCCCACCTCTATACCCACAATAGCCAAGGACACTACGAGGGAATGTCGTTGACTAGCGTGAAGAATAAGGCTGTTGAGGAGAGACCATCTGTGTAATTGCTTTGTGCGAGTACCGATATGTCAGATAGTATGAGATGCATTTCATTCAAGAGTAAATATGATACATCAAATACAAGCTCAAAGCTACCACACAATGGCTATTGTCCTTTGGAAATAAATATAGAAATAAACATAACATAAGTCAGTCACAGATATTCATATCAAGGCGGAAACAAATATGAATACACCACATAGAAGTGTACATCAAAGAAGTGGTCATACAAGATCCACTACATCACAAAATAATATATACAAGTGCTAGAAAAAAATAATATCTATACATCAAGGAGTCTCTATCTCAAATGTATAAAAGCAAAAAATACTAATCTAAAGTAGTTAGCCAAAAGTCAGAAGCCAGTCCCTGCTAAGAAGTCAAGTGGAAGCTTTTGAAATACCTCGGTCTCACCCGAGTATTATTTAAGAAGAAAATAATAAACGGAGCTGTCTAGCTATAAATATCATATAAAATGAGATAGGATAAGAGATATGACAAAAATGCATGATATCAATAATGCCATACTGTGATAAGTATATATTAGATAACAACCAAAATCATAAAATATCTCAAATTTTCTCAAAAACCAAAAAGAATTTCATATTCTTTGTTTTATTCACCAAACCTCAAATATTGATAAAGCTTACCAATACAAATCCCAAAAATTGGTGAAACACAAATTCCGGAAATCAATAATTAGAAATCCAAAAAAACACAAAGGTAGAGGCCTATCACCAATGGGAGCATGAAAACTCATCAAAACGTGTATCACAAACGGGACGTTATCCCATGTTTGCTAACCATAGAGCTTGTGCAACGACGTAGTACAATAACAGTATGCCCGAGGAACCTGAAACTCGAATAATTCAGAACAACACGTAGTACAATAACGGTACGCTCGATAAACCTAATAAGCCAGAACAACGACGTAGTACAACAATGATATGCCCGATGAACCTGATAAGCCAGAACTATGGCATAGTAAAACAACGTACACCCAATGAACCTAACTCCATAAAACCCATAGGTTGCTAGCCTATAAAAATGAGACGAAGCTCAACATTACAGGGTACTATCCCCCACGCGGACAAAGAGACGTCGCATATTGCTAGTCTAAACCATAAATTGATCATTATAGATCGATATAAAGTGCGAATTACACTAAGCTAGTAAATAAATAAATTTAGCTTCATATCCCATAACCACTGGCTTAACTGAAATATTTACGAACAAAGTATAGATTCTCACTCGAAAACTGTCACAAGATTTCAGTCGAATAAGTCTAAGAATTAACCGACGAAGTAAACGCAAGCGTTTCATACCACTTGTTTTGCTAAGTCGTTTAATTTGATTTCTCGAACGAATGAGATAAAGGTTTGTATATACTAATAGATTGGAAAACGGATTTAAAAATGTGCTTTGTATTAAAAATAACGTTGAAATCATTTTTGTGAAAGAGTTTGAGTATTTACCACTAGTATATGAACCTTTGCATTTTAAAGTGATAAATCACAGAAATGATTGTAGAAACAATCAATCACGAGAAATTCACATACTAAAACATGAATCAAATCCATAGAAATCGATATCAAATCCATCAAATGGATACTCCAAAAATCTAGAAAAGATGTCATCAAAGTCGATAAAATGATATCAACTAATTGGATCAACCAAAAATCGATATAAAAATGGAAACCCTTCAAAAACAGGTAAGTTGGCTGAAATTAGCAGCTCCAAACGTCTTGTGGTTCTCCCAGACGTCTGAGCTGTAAGACTGAAAATTTTATTCCAGATCGCCCTAACGTCTGGGAAGTAAGCTCTGACGTTTGAGCTATACATCTAGAATTTTTATTCCTATGGCCCAGACATCTGAGTGTTATAACAGAAGTCTGAGCTGAAGCTCAGGCAAAAATTAGCCAAGGTCATTGATGGCAAATTCAACTCCGGAGCAAACGAATGAGCGATGATGGCTAAGGGTTTATGTCAAGAGACAACCCAGCTCTATAGACTCATTAATACACTCCGAACAACATGTCCACACATTCATGTAAGGATTTTCATAGATTTTGACTTCAAAATACCAAAAATTGAAAAATTCACCAAACCAATTCAATTCAAAAGCAAACGGATATGAAATAGATGTTAGGAATTCATACCTAACAACTATCAAAGGTATTAGTATAGATGTGAGTTCAAGAACTCACCTTTAAACCCAAAAACAACGAATGAGAAGCTCTAAAACAAAGGAAGACCATTGATTTTGAAAATTGTTCCATCCCTGGTGTTTTGTATTTCTATGGCACCACGTGGAAAAATAGTTTGGACCACAAATGGTCTGGTCCACCTCGATTTTAATTTCCTAGGGCATAAGTGAAGTCTCGAGTCATAGAAAAGAACTTTCTGATTTGGCGTAAATATTTTTCTTGGGATAGACTAGTTATGAAAAACTTTTATTCTTTCTTTGTAAAATTTTTCGCTTTCATAGGCGTCATTCCTAATCTCCTCTAACTCGTTGATTTGCAATTTTCTGTTTTCGTCAGCGTTTTCAAGATCAAAATTTAAATTCTCCACTGCCCACAATGCTTTATGGTCGATTTCAACTGTTAAATGACACGCTTTCACATAAACTAAACAAAATGGGGACACCCAAGGTTAGTTTTAAAAGCAGTATGGTAAGCCCAAAGTGCGTCAGTTAATTTCTAAGACCAGTCATTTCTATTTTTATTAACGGCTTTTTCCAAGATTTGTTTGATTTGGCAATTTGAAACTTCAATCAGACCACAAGTTTAGGGATGATACGGAGTAGACAACTTGTGGGTTATCGAGTATTTCTTCATTAAAGCTTCAACTGAACGATTACAGAAATGAGTTCCATTGTCACTTATTATTGTGCGAGGTGTTCCAAACCTCGAAAAGATGTTTTCTTTTTGGGTTTTCACAACAACTTTGTGGTCATTTGTTTTACATGGAATGGCCTCAACTCATTTAGAGAAATAATCAACAGTAAGAAGAATGTATAAATTTCCGAAAGAATTGGGAAACGGTCCCATAAAGTTAATACCCTAAACTCAAAGATCTCGATGGTAAAGATGGGGTTCAATTGCATCATATTTTGTCAAGAGATTTTTCCTATCATTTGGAAGAAATCGCAAGTTTTACAAAGTTGAAATGAGTCTTTGAAAAAAGTGGGCCAGCGGAAGCAACACTGAAGTACTTTTTCAGCAGTTTACTTCGGATCGAAGTGACCACCACAAGCTTGGTTGCGACAAAATGAAAGAACACTTTTGATTTCGCAATCCGGGATGCAACGTCGAATGATTTGGTCAAAGTATTTAAACAAGTATGGGTCATCCCAATAGAAGTTCTTAACTTGGGAATGAAATTTATATGTATCTTGTTTCAACCAAAATGAAGGAGTTTCCTTAGTGACTAGATAGTTCACTATGTCGGCATACCAGATCGACAGAAACAGAAAGAAGTTGTTTATCCAATAAGTTCTTGTTGACCCGTAAAAAAGATGGTGCATTTGGAAGACGTGACAGATGATCGACGATGACATTGTCGAATCATTTTTATCTTCGATTGTAAGGTCAAATTCTTGGAGTTGATTAGCATACTTATTAGCGAAAAGGTATCTAATAGCGGAATAGTCAGTGTAAATCGTATGTGTGAACCAATCAAATAAGGTAAAAAAAATTGAGCGCAAAGATTGCCGCTAGAAGCTCTTTTTCGATGGTTGTGTGATTGAGTTGAGCATCATTCAGAGTCATACTAGGATAGTAGATAACATGAAGAATTTTCATGATGCATTGTCTAAGACAACACCAATTGCAAAGTTAGAAGCATCACACATTATTTCAAAGGAAAGATCCTAATTGGGTGAGAAAATTATGAGAGCAGAAATGAGTTTATCTTTGAGACGTTTGAAAGCAGAAACACGGTTAGAATGGAAGTCAAATGGAGCGTCTTTTCCAAGAAGATTCGTAAGAGGTTGAGCAATTTTACTGAAATCTTTCACAAAGCGTCGATAAAAATCAGCATGTCTAAGAAATGAACGAATGTCCTTGATAGTTTTGGGAATGGGTAGTTTCGCAATTACATCAACTTTTGCTTTATCTACCTCAATGCCTTTTTCTGAAATGACATGCCCAAGGACAATGCTATGTTTAACTATAAAATGGCATTTTTCCTAAATTAAAGCTAAGTGTTTGACATTGCATCGTTTAAGAACCAACTCGAGATGGTGTAAGCACTCAAAAAAAGAGTTTCCAAAGATAGAAAATCGTCCATAAACACTTCAAGAAAGCGTTCGATCATATCGGGAAAAATGCTGACCATGCATCTTTGAAAAGAAGTAGGAGCGTTGTAAAGGGCAAAGGGCATACATCGATATGAAAAAGTGCCAAAGGGCATGAAATTCGTTTTCTCTTGATCTTTGGGAGCGATTGGAATTTGGTTATAAGTGGAATAACCATCAAGAAAGCAATAGAATACGTGACCGACTAATCGTTCAAACATTTGGTCGATGAAAGGAAGAGAGAAATGATCCTTACATGTTGCAGCATTTAATTTTCGATAATTAATGCAAACATGCCAACCCATTTGAGTACGAGTTGGAATGAGTTCGTTAGAGTCGTTCTTGATAACGGTAAATCTAGAATTTTTTGGCACGACATGAATTGGGCTGACCCATGACCTATCAAAGATTGGGTATATGATTCCGTTATCAAGAAGTTTAAGAATTTCATCATGAACAGCATCCTTCATGTGACGACCCGGAATTTTGGGCAATATCAATTTAATAATCTATATTAATAATTAATTTGATTTGATGATTTTTCTTTATAATTTTAATTTAAGTTGATAAATTTAATCTTTTAAAGGTTAATAAATTTTTAATCTGGCAATATAGGTAAGATTTATTTTTTCAAAGCTAATAAAATTTCATTCTATTTATAATATATATATTTGATATATTGTGAATAGAAGATCTTTTGTTTTAAATAAAAGATAAATTTTCAAATTTTAATATATATGTATGTATATATTATAATTTGATGTTGTTTTGAAATTTAATTTAATCTATTGATAATTTATATATGTATGAAATGTAATTTAAAGCTTTGTTTTAGAATTAATATTTTCAAAGATTAATTTAAGATTAATTCAATTTATTTTCAAAATATAAAATAATTGCTTATTTTAAATATGATAGTTTAAAAAGGGATTTAATCAAATTTTTATTTTGTTTTTTTAAAAGTGCTTAAATTTAAAATGGTTATAAATGTATATATATATATATATAAATGTTTTAGATTTTTAAAATACATGTATAAAGATTTATTTGTATTATAATTAGTTTTAGAATATTTTGTTTAAAAAGTAAATTTATTTATACATATGTAAATATTTATTATTTTAGTAGATTAAGTATGTAAGTTTATATTTACATTTAAATTAAGTGAAAATTTATTTAAAAATACTTGATTATATAATTTGTTAATAAGTAAGTTTATATTAACATTTTAAATTAAATAAAAATTTATTAAAAATACTTAAGTAATATGTGTAAACACATTAACACATGTTAGTGACATGTGTAAGAAAATTTAGAGATTAATGACAAATGTAAAATCTTGATAACAAGTGGCAACATATTTATTTTTATTTTTAATAAATGTTTTAAGAGGAAAAACTAGTTTTTACATAACACTTTCACTTCTTTGTTTTCTTTTCTTAACTCAAATTAATGGCAAACCAGAAACTTTTCTCAAAACCTGGGATTTAAAAACCAAAAGCAAATTAAAACCTAAAATTTAAAAGCAAAAACAATTCTGGAGTAAAATCTAAAAAATGAAGCTTTTCACATCAATTAAAACCTGCAATTCAATTCTTCTGCAAATTCAAATGGAATGATGATCAATTCAGCAGCTTCAAGATCAATTTCAACTTTAAATCATCGAATTAAAGGCATGCGGAGGAAATTCTTCAGCAAGCAAGATCAAAACTTTTTCCAAATTGAAGATGTCAAAACCTGGAATTTGAAATCAAAAAGCAAAAGGCAGAAGCAAAATCTACAATTTCAACCTGCATTTCAAATGGGTTTAAGATCAACTCAGCAAGTCATCTGCAGTTCAACACTTTTAAAAAAAATCAAATTGAAGCATGCAAAGGGATTCATCTTCAACAGAAAGCAAAATTAAAACATTTTCAGAATAAATGTTCAGGCCTGGAACAAGTTTGTTCACTGCAAATTTAAAAGGTGAGTAAATTATTTTAAAAACAGATTAAAGTGATTTATACTCTAATGCATGTTATGATTTATATAGTAGTTTAGTTTCAGTTGTTTACGAAGAAGATTGCACGTTTGTATACAAAGAAGAGATGCATGTATGTGACTGCATAGGTATGCTCTGTTAAATTACAGGCTATGATCATTCAAATTCATTCAAATCTCCCAAAAACATTCATTATGTAGCTTTGATAATTTAATGAAAATTGTTTGTTAATGGATGATGATTGTGTAAAATCATTTGAGGATTTTTATTTCAATAAATAAGTTAAAATTTATGAATAACAGTAAATCTTTAATTCATGTCAGAAAATCAACAACCTTAATTCTTGTTTTGGATTGTGTAAATGGGTTAGATGTTAGAAATGATGATTTTTAACATGAAAATTATAATTTTGAAGTCAGCGATCATTGTGATTTTCTGTCGTGATCGGAATTTGAACTTGGGCCAAATTCCGACGATCAATGAGATGATGGGCCTTGGGCTTAGGTCTGGAGAAGGAGGGTTGATCGACAATCAGAGGAAAAATAGTCGCATGATTTATCATGCGACGACGTGATAGGAATTGGGGATATTAGGGTTTTAGTTGGTTTTAGTTTCGGCTGGACTGTCGTGATAGTCGCGACTTAACTAATGGATCGGAGTCGTTCGCGTTATAGGGAATGGTGGCATGGAGGTCCGGTGGTGTTTTGGAAGGGTCGCTGAAGCTTCTGATGGTGGTGATCGCGGGTGGTGATGGGTTTTGTGGTTCGTGCTTTCTGCAGTTTTTCGAGCAATAGGTTCGAATTTTGATTCGTTTGTTTATTGTTCAATCTGGGTTGGTTTTCGTGTTCGCACGAGATCGGGGGGTTGTAAGGGATTGTCGCGACGACGTATGGTGGCCGGCAGCCGGCGGCGTTGGTGCACGTGCACTGTGCACGATTTTGGTCAGGTGGAATTTTAGTTTGGGAAGATGAAGAACGTCTCGAAGTTGCTCTCGCGTTCCCTCGTGATCGACTCGAAGTGGGGAGGTAGCTAGTTTTGCTTCGGGGCAGGCTCGCTTAATTTGGGTTTCGACTCGAGTATTTTTAGTTTTTTCTGGTTCATGCTGTGTAATAATGTAAATTGCAAATTTAAACTCGAATTTGAATAAATAAAATCAAGTATTAAACTATAAACAAGTTTTATAAAAGAAACAAAATACTAAGTTAAAACTTGTTGTTTAAAAATAAATGTAAATCAAATTTTTAAAAGAGTGATAATTGAATTTATTATTAAATTTAAAAAGTTTAAGATGATTTCTTTTGTATGTAATTATCTTATTTAAATTTTGAAATTCAATTTAAAGGGAATGTTTTGAATTTGAATATTGAATCAAAGTTTTAAGCAAAATTTTAAAGAAATGTTTAAAACTTAAGTTTCAAATTTTATTTAAAATGAATAAGTTTGAATTAGAAAATTTAAGTGTTTTAGATTTTAAAATTGATTTCCGAATGCTTTATTTTCAAATAAATTTATTGTTTTGATTTTGAAAACCAAATAGAATAATTTGTTTTTAAGTTATTAAAATTTGATTAATTTCAAATAATTAATTTATGAAGATAAATATGGTTAATTTATCTTTGTTATGAACTTAAGGATACTTAATTAATATAAATTATTAATAAGTAAAAGATTAATTAAGATTAATGTTTTCTTAATTAATTAAGGATTTTTAAATATAAGAAGTTAATTAATTAATTATTTAATTAATTTTAAATAATTAGTTAATTGTTTATTTAATTTTAAATAATCACTTAATTATGAATTAATTAAGTGTAATTACTTAATGTAGTAATTAATGGTTAGTTATTGAATGTAATTAAGAATGGTAATTACTTATGGAAGTAATTAATGGAAAATTACTCATGGGAGTAATTAAAGTTAAAGTAATTAATGGATAATCACTTGATCTTATTAATAAGGAATTGATTAATATAATTGGTTTGAAGTTAATTAATTATGGATTAATTAATAAATTAAAGAATTAAGGATTATTTAATGATGGAATTATTTACTTGTTAAGTAATTAATTATGAGAGTAATCACCTAATGGAAGTAATTAGAAGATAATTACTTATATAAGTAATTAAGGGTTAATTACTTAATTAATTTTAGTTAATGTTAACCGGCATCTTGGCCCGGTTACAAAATGACAGTTGAAGACACTACTATCAGCACTAGACAAGATTATGACCACGAAGAGCCTGGAGGCATACGAGTTTGATGAGGACAACATGTTTGGCATTTAGGCATGGTTCAGCGAGAACGGTTACGCGCACGTCGCTCGGCAAGCCTCGCTGTTTCCCAAGGAGTTGTCCAGGCGACTTAGTACTCGGCATCCAGAGAATGCTAAGCATCCTAAAGCATCGCTCGGCCAGAATCATCATTCGGCTAAAAGGTAATGTCCGGCATCAAGGGATCGTTCGGCACTGAGTGTAGTTCGACCAAAGAAAGTTGTTCGGCATTGAACGCCGTTCGACCAAAGAAGATCGTTCGGCCATCAAAGTTTGTTCGGCCTCCCACGTACGTTCGGCATAGGAACGTTCGGCCAACAAGATGTTTCGGCATCCTCCCTAACACAACCGGTTCAACTGTTGCTTGGCCTACTCGTTCATCACGAAGGCTTCTGTTCGGCATTCCATCGTTTGGCCTCCCTGGGTCGGCGCGACGTACCTACACTATTTGGACCGAGTTATTCAGCTTCCAGGCCCACCAGGAAAGTCCAACCCACCTTCGTCTATAAATAGAGGGATAGGGGCACAGTGAAATGAACCCTCTTTTTCGGGAATACTGGGAAGACTTTGCCATTTTCTCTAGTCTTCTCTTTTCAATCCAAACTTGTATTCAAGTGATTGATTTACGGATTGTATCTGTATTCAAGTAATTGAGAAAGCAATAAAGATTAAACTCAAAGTGGATGTAGGCAGTTACGCCGAACCACTATAAATCTGGTGTTCTCATTTTTGTTATTCTTTTTCATTGAATTACACTATTTTTCAGTCCTAATTTACTCTCTTCATTAATCTCTCTACATAACTCTACTCAAGGGTGTTAGTGACCAATTTTGGTGCTAACATTTTGGTGCTTCCACTGAGAATTGAATTTCTCAGCTTGATTGGATCTCATCATCTACTAGTGGATTTCCATATTCGCGAGATAGATCCAGTTGTTTACTAGAAAACTTCCTATTCTACTCAGATTTGAAAGAAATCTAAAGGAAGCTGACAGCCGTAAGTTAATCAAGTGTTCGTGTTGATGTGAAAGGATTGGATTCACTGATGTACGCAAGATCTAAGGATTGGACGTTGAAGTTTGCACTCAAGTTGAATAAAGGCCGACCCTCCTCCAAAGGCAATTCAGCCGAACACTCCAAAAAATTAGGCCGAACATAAATTTGGCCGAACAGAAACTTGGCCGAGTAGAAATTAGGCCGAGCAGAAATTTGGCCGAACAAAAAGAAGGCCGAATAGAAATTTAGGCCGAACAGAACCAATGCCGAACGCTCCTGAATGCCGAGCGATCTCTAAGGCCGAACGCTCTCTAATGTCGAATGATCCCTATTTTCAAAAAATAAAAATAAAAATTCGGGTACTCAACTTAACTTAATAAAGGAACATCCTATCTACTTCCCTTACATCCCCTGGTCGGCCAGGGCATAGGGGATCTAGCGACAGCTTCTAAACGACAACAAGGGAACGGACAAACTACCGCTGCTCAAACGATACACTCAAAGGGATACCATACTGATCACCCTTGAGGAGAATCGACCTCCATATATATTTTGGAAGCCAGTTACCTGGAGAGCCTCCTACAACCATGGATCGTTTCTATGATAAAAATGAATCTAAACCAAAGTGTGGAGGAGCGGAACAGACTAAGAAAAATAACAATGATGGCCCGTTGGCTAAGGATGTAGATCCTAGTAGCCGAAACAAGACCTTAAAATTCGGCTCATATGCTCTTTGAAAGATTCAATTGACAACCTCTACTTGAAGACTCACGACTCGAAGTGGTACTGGAAACCAACCTCGAGAGAGTACACCAAAGTCTAAAGAAAATCAGGGGAATGTTGTATATTCCCAAATGCTCACTGATCCTAACACGGGCGATTACAAACACCTCCGAAGTGTGATCGAAAAGCTGATCTAGAAAGTAAAGCTTCAATAGTATGTACATTTCCTACAGAATGGCGGACAGCGAATATCCGATGCCTATTAATAAAGGGCTATGATTATCAGTTGGGCTGCTGATGGCCGACATCCCTTTGAAAGGAGCCAAGGGCAAAAGTCGAATAGCAAGCACACGATGCTACTTCATCTATCAATGAGATTTATCATAATATTCTTTGAATCATTTCCATTTCTATTTTAATTGTTCTATGAACTACGACTAACTTGAACTAAACTACTTTCAAAACGATGCAGGAGATTGGATACTCAGATTTGGTCACCAACCAATCCACACAGACCATGATCGGAAGTGTGGAGTTACATCTAGACGAGAATAATTCAATCGCTCATCATCAATCATGTACCTTTAATTTCGGGCCAAGAACTAGAGATTGAAAAGCTCATCACGATTAGAGCCCGAATACAAAGTCGACATGACTGACCATCCATTCATTGACCTCCACGTTGACTCAGAGACCTGAACAGGGCTTGGAATGAGTATTGCTCGATCGCCCACTCAAATCAAGTCATAGAACAAAGTTGGACGAAATACAGATGCCCCTCCTGAAGCTTAGTGATGCCGGGATCTGTCCAGAGTGGACGTGATTTGTTCATCTACACATCAAGTCCTACCTTGAACACAAAAGGTTATTCGAAAGCCCGACTTGAAGTAGTTGAGGTGGACTGCCTACTCATTAACCATTGCTCTCAATACATGGACACGACTGCACCTTGGAACATATGCAACTTACTTTGTCTACTCAACAATCTATTATCCTTATTTTCTAGAAGGAGATACGGAGAAAATTATAAGAGTTTTGGCTATCTAACCCAACATGGATGTGATCCAACCATCTGTCATATACCCCCTTCCTTGACTTGATGGGAAGAGCTATAATCACCAAGCGGACGAGAATCGATCGTCCATTTTTCAAATTTCATCCCTCAAGCTGGGGGCAAGATCCCATTCCATGAGCAAACATGGTTCGACTGTTCATTCGACAACATTAGCCTCGATACGGTAGATGTACACAAATTAAAGAGTGGAAATACGACTACTATCAACTTAAACCTCCAAGTCCCCAGAGTGTGGACTGGAGTACTCTAAGTCCCCAGATCGCGGACTAGAGTATAAACGACTTAAACCTCCAAGTCCCCAGAGCGCGGAATGGAGTACTCTAAGTCCCCAGAGCGCGGACTAGAGTATAAACGACTTAAACCTCCAAGTCCCCAGAGCGCGGACTGGAGTACTCTAAGTCCCCAGAGCGCGGACTAGAGTATAAATGACTTAAACCTCCAAGTCCCCAAAGAGCGGACTGGAGTACTCTAACTCCCCAGAGCGCGGACTAGAGTATAAACGACTTAAACCTCCAAGTCCCCAAAGCGCAGACTGGAGTACTCTAAGTCCCCAGAGCGCGGACTAGAGTATAAACGACTTAAACCTCCAAGTCCCCAGAGTGCGGACTGGAGTACTCTAAGTTCCCAGAGCGCGGACTAGAGTATAAACGAATTAAACCTCCAAGTCCCCAGAGCGCGGACTGGAGTACTCTAAGTCCCCAGAGCGCGGACTAGAGTATAAACGGCTTAAACCTCCAAGTCCCCAGAGCGTGGACTGGAGTACTCTAAGTCCCCAGAGCGCGGACTAGAGTATAAACGACTTAAACCTCCAAGTCCCCAGAGCGTGGACTGGAGTACTCTAAGTCCCCAGAGTGCGGACTAGAGTATAAACGACTTAAACCTCCAAGTCCCCAGAGCGCGGACTGGAGTACTCTAAGCCCCCAGAGCGCGGACTAGAGTATAAACGACTTAAACCTCCAAGTCCCCAAAGCGTGGACTGGAGTACTCTAAGCCCCCAGAGCGCGGACTAGAGTATAAACGACTTAAACCTCCAAGTCCCCAGAGCGCGGACTGGAGTACTCTAAGCCCCTGGAGCGCGTGGACTGGAGTACTCTAAGCCCCCGGAGCGCGGACTAAAGTATAAACGACTTAAACCTCCAAGTCTCCAGAGCGTGGACTGGAGTACTCTAAGTCCCCCGGAGCGCGGACTAGAGTATAAACGACTTAAACCTCCAAGTCCCCAGAGCGTGGACTGGAGTACTCTAAGTCCCCCGGAGCGCGGACTAGAGTATAAACGACTTAAACCTCCAAATCCCCAGAGCGTGGATTGGAGTACTCTAAGTCCCCAGAGCGCAGACTAGAGTATAAACGACTTAAACCTCGAAGTCCCCAGAGCGTGGACTGGAGTACTCTAAGTCCCCGAAGTGCGGACTCGAGTATAAACGACTTAAACCTCCAAGTCCCCAGAGTGCGGACTGGAGTACTCTAAGTCCCCAGAGCGCGGACTAGAGTATAAACGACTCAAACCTCCAAGTCCCCAGAGTGCGGACTGGAGTACTCTAAGTCCCCAGAGTGCGGACTGTAGTACGCTAAGTCCCCAGAGTGTGGGCTAGAATATGAACGACTTAAACCTCCAAGTCCCCAGAGTGCGGACTGGAGTACTCTAAGTCCCCAGAGTGCGGACTCGAGTATAAACGGCTTAAAAAACCTCTACATCCCCAGAGTGCGGACTACGGTACTCTCAGTCCCCAGAGCATGGACTAGATTATAGAAGACTTGAGAAGAATCTCCAAATCCCAGAAGCGGACTAGATTACTCTAAAATCCCAGAATGCGGACTGGAGTATAAACGAGTTGACAAAAATCCCTGCGTCTCGAACTGTGGACTAAATCATAAACCGTTCGACAAATCTCTAAGTCCCCGGAGCATGGACCGAAGCATGAGTACAAATTGGGCGTGAATCAACCAGGGGGAGAATAACTCTAAGTCACCAGAATGCAGAGTGGTGTATAAACATCGATAAATAGACGAGTGGATTCCAACCATTCTCTATTACGCAAACTTCGGCATGGAATCGACCGAAGGATTATTAACCCGCTAAGGATGGAGTTCGACCATCCAACTAGTGGCCTGGCCAAATCAATGCTGGGAGCATGGGTATAAATCACTAAAAAGCTGAATACGACAGCTTACTATAGCTCTAGCGTGGCGTTCTTTATAACTTGAAGCAACGACTGCAGGGAAGCCTCAATACAAAACCAATCGAAATGGCATCCAAAGCTACGAGCAATCGACTGTATCATTCCTCAGATCGAGGGTCAATACCGATCCGCACCAAGCACATACGAATGTGACTCAGATGTTTCTTAAAAAACTATGACCTCCAGAGTGTGGAAAGGAGGGTAAACCATGAATACTTGGTCAAAAATTCTCCAGCACCCTCATTCGATTCGTCAGGAGGAGTATGAAACTGGATGAGCATAACTTGACTGCATTTGTAGCCAACTTTACCCCGAGACCTGATTACAGAGCATGAACCAAAGTGGACGTAAATGATCGTCCACTGTCCAAATTATGCCCTAAAACTGACGTGGCATCGAAGTATTCCTCTTGGAATGAAAAAACCACGATAAAATCCGAGATAGGTGAGACCTGGTCTCCCATCGATTGAAATGATCCCACGATTCAACGGGAAAGAGAGTAAAGCTAAAGTGGGCATGACTGGCCTTCCTACTCATCGGTATATGCCCCAGACCTGGGGGCACGAGCGAGGAGCAAGATGAATGTGAACCGACTATTCACCGATCACCTCTATGTCTTTGGAACTTAGGTGAAAACATAAACATAGCTAGGACGAGACTTAACCGTCCATGCAGTACATTTATCAACCCGAGACTGGGAGAAGACGCATGGTCATCCTAAAATTGGCTACGATAACTCAGTATTAAAACTTATATATAGTGCTTACAGTTGCTCAGGGAGACGACCGAAAGGATGCCTAGAGATTGAATCATTGAATTGACACCTTAGCTCATGAGCAATTGACTTTCACTCCAACCCGAAGGACGGGTAAAGGATCATGAATGCATTAAATAGAAAGTGCGTTACTTGGATACACAAGCAAATTCAAACTCATAGCAAGATCCAATTATACAGTTGCACGCCACTCGAGGCTGACCCCCACTCGACGTTTCCTTCAATGCGCTTTTAAGCCTGATCTTTGGCCATTTGTTGATAATCTATTAGAGCATTCAGAATCCTTCGCTATTAGACTTAAAAACTCATGACAAGACTCTAGGGTTCGACTAGAGCAACCATCATTATTGGTCGTCCCAACCATATTTCATTTTGAATGTTATGCAAAATAATTACATCTATACTCGAAGAATCTGGGATGGCACCTGCTAAGGTGACGGTCGACATTACAGCCAGCCATGGCGACCTCTTCCCGGGTGCTAAATATCGGATCACAGCTCAGTGTAGTGATGATAGAAGAATTAGTTGGATTTTTCTGAATAAATGATGATATGCTCCCTTGGACCCATTCTGGCATGCATATGTGATTTCATTAACAATCGTGAGCCATGCATTGGATATCAACCCGAAGCTACAAAAGCTAGCACAATATCTATTGATTTCATCATGAAAGTTCCACTCTTACTTTTAGGCTCACTCCATCAGCATCTATGCTTACCAGCCGTTGCGACAGGGCATACAATGACCTGAGACGTCTGAAAGACTACTTAAATAAAATATCAAACTAAGCTAATTCGATATCACTTATTTCCCTCGAAGGGCTATCCAAGGACGGAAATTAGCAGACCTCACACCCAAATTCACTACCTCAGATGACTACTTGAAGAGTAGTAGAGAACCAACCATAAGATGGAAAATGTACATGGATGGAGCATCTAATTATCAGTATTATGGCATAGGAGTCATGATAATGACTCGAGTCATGATAATGACTCTTGAGGAACGATCAATCTGCTACGTCTTGAAACTCGATTTACTTATAACAAACAACGCTGCTTAGTATGAAACCTTGACTGCCAGCCTCAAGCTTGCTAGAGGATTTGAAGTGAAAACTTTACATATCTTTTGTGATTCTTGATTGGTTGTATACAAATTTAAGGAAGTTGATCTTGCTAGGGGGCATTGTCTTGCTCCTTATCTCAGCCAAGCCTAAGAGCCACTAACCGACTTCACGTGTTACATCATTACACATGTACTCAGCGAACAAAATGAAAAGATGTCATGGTTGATTCCTGTCAAAGACTATCTACTATGAGGAATTCTTACTGAACGGAGGAATGGAAAACGACAGATCCTCCTCAAAGCTTCATGCCAAATCATCTAAGAATAAGTCGTGTGTCAAAAGGAGTTTATCCATCCCCATGCTTCGGCGCATCGCCCATGATGACATCTTGAGCAAATTCTATGAAGAAGAATGCGGTAATAGCGTCAGGGGGAAAACCTTGATAAAGAAGATACTCTGCTACAGGTATTATTGAACAACTATCAATCTAGATACGGTCGATCATGCTAGACAATGCGAAAAGTGCAAGATGTTTGCAAAAATCCAGGAACCCCACCGATGGAAATTACTCGAATGGCTAGTCCACAGCCGTTTCCCACTGGGGGGCATTGACGTCCTCTTCTTACCAATCCTAAAGGTAGAACGAAATGCACCATCATAGTAATTGATTACTTTACCGAATGGGCAGATAAAGAACTCTTAAGCACGACCAAGATGAAGAAAATAATCAACTTCTTTATCCATAACGTCATCTGTCCTTATGACCTTCCATGATCCATTATACCTGCAAATGGACAGGTTGAAGTTGTGAACAAAATCATAGAGTTTTTACTGAAGAGGGGTTCGGAAAACTCCTCAAGTGGCTGATTGCAACCCTTA
This sequence comes from Allium cepa, assembly GCA_030765085.1. Classification (NCBI taxonomy): domain Eukaryota; kingdom Viridiplantae; phylum Streptophyta; class Magnoliopsida; order Asparagales; family Amaryllidaceae; genus Allium; species Allium cepa. The sequence continues at coordinate 253,278,824 of CM060943.1, forward strand.
TTTCACAGAAAATACAATCAAGGAATCGCAATTGAATTGCAATTAAACTGGACGGAGTTGGCGACGACTTATGAGCATATAAAACGCATTCGAGAGCCAATGGAAAGAACATGTAACCAAACGTGCATGTGTACATCCGAACAAGTCCGACTTCTTGAAATCAACAGAAATTGAATTCTCGCTAAGGGTTATTAAGAAAAGACTAGATCAGATAGCCGAAGCTTACTAGCTCTGTAGAATCAGACACGGATGGCCACTGATGAACTACAACCTAGGATTCATAATATTGGGAATCGACCAAACATCACGATGACCAAAGAAGGATATGACAGCTTGGGAGGATAAAGTCGAAGGATAATGACTATTAAAGAAACATGATGGATTTCTTTCTAAAGACAAGGAATACTCGCTGATTCAAAGCGTGTTGTGTTGCTTCACACGACACGCTTTGGGGGGCAAATGTTAACCGGCATCTTGGCCCGGTTACAAAACGACAGTTGAAGACACTACTATCAGCACTAGACAAGATTATGACCACGAAGAGCCTGGAGGCATATGGGTTTGATGAGGATAACATGTTTGGCATTTAGGCATGGTTCAGCGAGAACGGTTACGCGCACGTCGCTCGGCAAGCTTCGTTGTTTCCCAAGGAGTTGTCCAGGCGACTTAGTACTCGGCATCCAGAGAATGCTAAGCATCCTTAAGCATCGCTCGGCCAGAATCATCGTTCGGCTAAAAGGTAACGTCCGGCATCAAGGGATCGTTCGGCACTGAGTGCAGTTCGGTGAAAGAAAGTTGTTCGGCATTGAACGCCGTTCGACCATAGAAGATCGTTCGGCCATCAAAGTTTGTTCGGCCTCCCACGTACGTTCGGCATAGGAACGTTCGGCATCCCCGAACGTTCGGCCAACAAGATGTTTCGGCATCCTCTCTAACACAACCGGTTCAACTGTTGCTCGGCCTACTCGTTCATCACGAAGGCTTCTGTTCGGCATTCCATCGTTCGGCCTCCCTGGGTCGGCGCGCTGTACCTACACTATTTGGACTGAGTTATTCAGCTTCCAGGCCCACCAGGAAAGTCCAACCCACCTTCGTCTATAAATAGAGGGATGGGGGTACAGTGAAATGAACCCTCTTTTCCGGGAATACTGGGGAGACTCTGCCATTTTCTCTACTCTTCTCTTTTCAATCCAAACTTGTATTCAAGTGATTGATTTACGGATTGTATCTGTATTCAAGTAATTGAGAAAGCAATAAAGATTAAACTCAAAGTGGATGTAGGCAGTTACGCCGAACCACTATAAATCTGGTGTTCTCGTTTTTGTTATTCTTTTTCATTGAATTACACTATTTTTCGGTGCTAATTTACTCTCTTCATTAATCTCTCTACATAACTCTACTCAAGGGTGTTAGTGACCAATTTTGGTGCTAACAGTTAATTAATTATTGTGGTTAATTAATGAATGAGATTAATTTGAGATTAATTACTAAGGGTAATTAATTAAAATGTAACTAATTAATAAAGTAATTAATTAAGGATTATTTATTACTTTAAAATTAAATAATAATTACTTAATGAAGTAATTAAAGATTAATTAGATTAATTAATCAAAGGGTTAAATAATTAATTAAGATGCAATTAATTAAGGTAAGTAATTACAAGTTGTTAATTACTGTTTATGATTAATAAGATGATTAATTATAAATTAATTATTTAATTTATCAAAGTAATTATTAATTAATAAGGATGATCAGTTAATATAATTAATGAATTAATCAAGGTTGATTAATAAAGTGATTAATTTAAGTGTGATTAATTAATTGTAGTTAATTGAGGTTTAATGCAAATAATAGTTAGTTAATTAATGGAAGCAAATGAAGGATCATTAATTATTGTAATTAATGATAGTAATTAAAGGTTAATTGCTGTATATGGTTAAGGATAATTACTTGAATGTAATTAAAGTATAATTAATCTAGGGAGATTAATTAAGGAAGATCACTAAGAAATGATTAATAAATTAATTTGTAATTAATTGATGAAGAAGGATTTAGGTAATCCAATTGATTAAGAGTTAATCAATTCTGCTTATAAAATGATTGATTGATATTGGGTGATTGATTTATATTAGATGATTGATATTGGGTGATTGGTTGATGTTGGATGATTTGGATATCTTTGTTATGTGATATGCTGCTTTGTGAGATGAATATTTATTATGAATTATCTATTGTGATAATGTGATTCATCTATCTGTTTATATCATCCTAAATATAATTTAATTGTTTAAACCCTTAAACAACTTGGACATTAAAATGGCGTTTGGATTTCGATGTGACAGGGATCGGGTTTCCATATTTGGAAATCCGAAAACCACATCGATCCAAATTAAACGTTAGGTCGTGAATCCAAGTGGAGCTTAGTGAAGACTCGAGGTGTAAGAACCATTGGTCGGTATAACTCTGGGGGTGATTCCATGATGAGTTTGACGGAGATAGTACTTATAGGTTCTAGATGGTGATTCAGAGTGCAAGGGCTATGGTCGTTGACTCTGAGGGTGATTCCAATATGAGTGCAACGAGATAGTGCCTTCGGTTTCGTTCGAACACGGATCGAACTTGTATGGATTAAATGCTTTCAGAACATCGTCAGGTGGACGATGCGGATTCTAAGATAGATGTGTTCTATTAAGGTAATCGCAGCCTCAAGCCTCATCAACCCGGAATGGCCAAAATAGGGGAGGTGCAGCAAGGCTAGGTGGGTAGCACCCATTTTAGGGTGAGGTCATTCCTGTCTAGATGTCCCTTTATTTCGGCTTTGTGGCTGGTTGGTTGCGCCAACCACGGGGTGATCATACTCGGGACTGTTCAGTAAGGAATGGTCCCGGCTTTGTGATGCAGGGGATTGGGCGTAATCCTCGGTACTATGATCTAGGCCACGTACTGTGACGGGCGGTACCCCCGTTGCCCTGCCATTGATGGAAACCCATTCTTCCTTCGAGACCTTACGATTTTGTTTGTATTACCCACTTTTGTGGCTAGTAGCAAGAATTTAACAAATGTAACAATTTCGGCTATTTTCTATTTACTTGAAAACCCTAGACACCTATCAAATGTTTTGGTTATCGTAAGGTAAAAACTTTTCCATGTTTATGTGTGAGAAGTCGTACGTGATACCTTTTCTTTTCAAAGGATTTTCTAAAATTAAGCAATTTTAACCCGTTTACTAACACCAGACCCCTGTCTGAGCCGAGTGTTTATTTTCTGTTTTATTAAACTCTTGGGTACTCATATTATGTATGAATAGTCGAGGGATTCAGGTTAGCTTGACGAATTCTAGAGGAGATATGGAGCAGGAGGCTTCCACGTGTAGATATGTTATGGTTCCGCTGTGTTTGTGTGGTATATGTATCTTGTGTACTTGAGTTGTATAGTTAGACAGATGTTTATAACTGTCTAATATGTGTTGTATAAGTTGTGTACTTTGATGTAATATGATACTATGTAATATTTTATGTGATATATTATATTTCATTCGTTCCGCTGTGAGTTATCCGATGTTGTTGTGTTTCTTCTTTCTTATCTTTTCTTCTTCTCCCCCTTTCTTTCTTAATTAGTGATGCGACTTTCTGGTATTAGAAAGTTGGGTCGCTACAGTTGGTATCGGAGCATTAGGTTGAGTGAATACCAAGGCTCTGGAGTGGTGTCTTTCTTGAGAGAGCGTACTTGTAATTTTTATATATAACTATGTATTTATACATACATATACATATATATATGTACCTGATCTGTTGGGTTATCTGTTCGGATTTTCCAACATAAGTTTTAAAGGTAGATGGAGCAGTGGTGTGTGCGTACCCCGACTACCACTGATGGAAGAGGTCTATATGTTGATGTTGGAAGGATATTTGTCGAGACTGTAGACCTAATACCGTCTCAAGTAAGATTTGCAGTTTGGAGCAAAAATTTCTCTGATATCCGAAGGAAATCTTTTTAAAGATTTGGAGTTTATCTTGGAAGTGTAAGTTGGATCTGTTGGAAGTGCAGAAGTAATGGATGGTATCTTGATAACTGTGTGATGAGATGCAGTATCCATGGATATTTCAGAAGATGTTTACTCTTGAAGCAGTTTTAGAAGTGGTTGAGGAGCACTCTTTTACCTGCCGCAGGGAAGATTCGTCTGTGTAGAAGTTATCTGGATCTTTAGCAGGGAGGTTGGCTATTTTGGAATACGAGAATAAGGTTTATAAGTTGCTTCTCTTCGGCATGGTCTTATTTGTCATTCCTTAAGGAGAGTGAGATGTTGATGCTTGGTTTGGAGCCCGAATTTCTTGAGAGGATGTCTGCCATCTTAGAGGTCCATTGTGTGGTTGGTTGATGGTTTTGGTTTACGAGAAGCCTTTGGATTAGAAGTTTTTGGTTAGCTGAGGTAGCAGTTTCAGCTCGAAGTGTTCGGTGTGCTGACAAGAAGGTCTCTTAGCTTTGCAGTATCATCGAGGTAGAGTTTGAGAGCAGCAGTGTGGCCGTTTCTCCGATAGTTCAGGAATCTTGGTGGTTCTTCTTTTAGTAGTCCGGGCAGTTGGTGAATGTTTCTTGAAGGGTTAACCTTGTTTGGAAAAGCTTAAGGCTGTTCTAATTGGTAAAGAGAGGACGATTTCTTTGGAATCCGAACTAGGTAGGATCGCAAAAGTGACTTGCGATTAGTTAGGGAATTTATCTTGGGCAATCTTTTGTTTGAGACCGAGGGTTCTCATATGGAAGTAGGAGCTACTGATGTAATCAGAAGTTTGTCTGCATATGGAGTTGAGTTCCATATTGTTTTGGTTCCAGAAGCGATACTGGTGGTTAGCCTGGTTGTAGGATGGTTCTTGGAGAAGGAGAAGTTGGTGTAGCAGCTCAGAAATTTTTGGAATTTGGATTGGTCAGATCTAGTTTCTGAGTTGGATTTCTGTTATAAGGTTGTGTGGCCGAGTCAGATGTGTCACTCAGATTTTATGGATTTGATGAACAAAGTTTTCCCGGATATATTGGACAAGTTTGTATTCGTGTTTATCAACAGTATTCTCATCTATTTCAGAATCAGAGTTGTGCAGCGGAAGCGAGGTAGCAGCTGTACAAGGAAGGAAGCAAGTTCTGTTTGATATTGCTTGAGAAGTAGAGCTTGTGTTCTGGTTTTCGACGGATCTTGGAAGACTTTTCTGTTAGATAGGATTCAGGACCTGTTTGTTTTGGTCTAATTGTTTCTGGAAGCATCAACATAAGTTGAGCTGATCAAGAAGATGCGGTCCAGGATTGTCTGTTGAGTTATACAGATATGAGATAAGGAGTTTGGAATTCGAAGTTGAAGACTTCATTGTTGTTAAGATTTCTCTGGTTAAAAGAGCGGTTATTGGATAAGATTGAATTGCCAGTTTTGATAGCTGGAATTCATTGTATTTCACGTATTTCTAAGGGAGTATGTGTATGATTCATTGTTGGTTGTAGAATCTGTAGTTTAGTTGGATTTGGAAGTTGAGCTAGACTTGGGTATAGTCTGATGTTCTATTCAGTTTGATGGATCTAGTGATGAGAGGAGCTCTGGATTTTGGCTGCATAGTTTGTTTAGCATATGTAGAGCGAGTCTCCCAGTGATTTATACTTGGGAAACTCTAGATAGTATTAGAGATTTATTCTGATTTGTGTCAGGATAATTTTTTAGGTTGGTTTGTTTGATTGATTGCTATGGTTGTTAGTAACTGGATGTTAGGAGTGCTTTGCTGTTTGAAATTGAAATCTTTGCTGGGTTATTAAATTATCTTTGCTTTTAAATTTCTAGGATGAAATTCTTTTAAGGGGGAGGAATGTGACGACCTGGAATTTTGGGCAATATCAATTTAATAATCTGTATTAATAATTAATTTGATTTGATGATATTTCTTTATAATTTTAATTTAAGTTGGTAAATTTAATCTTTTAAAGGTTAATAAATTTTTAATCTGGCAATATTGATAAGATTTATTTTTTCAAAACTAATAAAATTTCATTCTATTTATAATATATATATATATATATTTGATATATATTGTAAGTAGAAGATCATTTGTTTTAAATAAAAGATAAATTTTCAAATTGTAATATATATGTATGTAAATGTTATAATTTGATGTTGTTTTGAAATTTAATTTAATCTATTGATAATTTATATATGTATGAATTGTAATTTAAAGCTTTGTTTTAGAATTAATATTTTTAAAGATTAATTTAAGATTGATTCAATTTATTTTAAAAGTATAAAATAATTGTTTATTTTAAATATGATAGTTTAAAAAGGGATTTAATCAAAAAAAAAATTTTTTTTTTAAAAGTGCTTAAATTTAAAATGGTTATAAATGTATATATATAAATGTTTTAGATTTTTAAAATACATGTATAAAGATTTATTTGTATTATAATTAGTTTTAGAATATTTTCTTTAAAAAGTAAATTTATTTATACATATGTAAATATTTATTAATTTAGTAGATTAAGTACGTAAGTTTATATTTATATTTAAATTAAGTGAAAATTTATTTAAAAATACTTGATTATATAATTTGTTAATAAGTAAGTTTATATTAACATTTTAAATTAAATAAAAATTTATTAAAAGTACTTAAGTAATATGTGTAAACACATTAACACATGTTAGTGACATGTGTAAGAAAATTTAGAGATTAATGACAAATGTAAAATCTTGATAACTAGTGGCAACATATTTATTCTTATTTTTAATAATTGTTTTAAGAAGAAAAACTAGTTTTTACATAACACTTTCACTTCTTTATTTTCTTTTCTTAACTCAAATTAATGGCAAACCAGAAACTTTTCTCAAAACCAAAGATTTAAAAACCAAAAGCAAATTAAAACCTGAAATATAAAAGCAAAACAAATCTGAAGTAAAATATGAAAAATGAAGCTTTTCACATCAATAAAAACTTGCAATTCAGTTCTTCTGCAAATTCAAATGGAATGATGATTAATTCGGCAGCTTCAAGATCAATTTCAACTTTTAAATCATAGAATTAAAGGAATGTAGAGGAATTTCTTCAGCAAGCAAGATCAAAACTTTTTCCAGATTGAAGATATCAAAACCTAGAATTTGAAATCAAAAGGCAAAAGCAAAATCTGTAATTTCAACCTGCATTTCAAATGGGTTTAAGATCAACTCAGCAAGTCATCTGCAGTTCAACACTTTTAAAAAAACCAAATTGAAGCATGCAAAGGGATTCATCTTCAATAGAAAGCAAAATTAAAACATTTTTCAGAATAAATGTTCAGGCCTGGAACAAGTTTGTTCGCTGCAAATTTAAAAGGTGAGTAAATTAGTTTAAAAACTGATTAAAGTGATTTAGACTCTAATGCATGTGATGATTTATATAGTAGTTTAGTTCCAATTGTTTGTAAAGAAGATTTCTTGTTTGTATACAAAGAAGAGATGCATGTATGTGACTGCATAGGTATGCTCTGTTAAATTACAGGCTATGATCATTCATATTCATTCAAATCTCCCAAAAACATTCATTATTTATCTTTGATAATTTAATGAAAATTGTTTGTTAATGGATGATGGTTGTGTTTAAAATCATTTTAGGATTTTTATTTCAATAAATAAGTTAAAATTTAAGAATAACAGTAAATCTTTGATTCATGTCAGAAAATCAACAATCTTAATTCTTGTTTCGGATTGTATAAATGGGTTAGATGTTAGAAATGATGATTTTTAACATGGAAATTATAATTTTTAAGTCAGTGATTGTTGTGATTTTCTGTGGTGATCGGAATTTGAACTTGGGCCAAATTCCAGCGATCAATGAGGTGATGGGCCTTGGGCTTAGGTCTGGAGAAGGAGGGTTGAACGGCGGTCAGAGGAAAAATAGTCGCATGATTTATCATGCGATGAGGTGAAAGGAATTGGGGATATTAGGGTTTTAGTTGGTTTTGGTTTCGGCTGGTCTGTCGTGATAGTCGCGACTTGGTTAATGGACCAGAGTCGTTCGCGTTATGGGGAGTGGTGGTGTGGAGGTCCGGTGGTGCTTTGGAAGGGTCACTGGAGCTTCCGGTGGTGGCGATCGTGGGTGGCGATGGGTTTTGTGGTTTGTGCTTTCTGCAGTTCTTCGAGCAATAGGTTCGAATTTTGATTCGTTTGTTTATTGTTCGATCTAGGTTGGTTTTCGTGTTCGCACGAGATCGAGGGGTTGTAGGGGATTGTCGCGACGACCTATGGTGGCCGGCGGTGTTGGTGCACGTGCACTGTTCACGGTTTTGGTCAGGTGGAATTTTCGTTTGGGAAGATGAAGATCGTCTCGAAGTTTCTCTCGCGTTCCCTCGTGACCGACTCGAAGTGGGGAGGTAGCTAGTTTTGCTTCGGGGCTGGCACCTTTGATTTGGGTTTCAACTCTAGTATTTTTAGTTGTTTCTGGTTTATGCTGTGTAATAATGTAAATTGCAAATTTAAACTCGAGTTTGAATAAATAAAATCAAGTATTAAACTATAAACAAGTTTTATAAAAGAAACAAAATACTAAGTTAAAACTTGTTGTTTAAAAATAAAAGTAAATCGCATTTTTAAAAAAGTGATAATTGAATTTATTTTTAAATTTAAAAAGTTTAAGATGATTTCTTTTGTAAGTAATTATCTTATTTAAATTTTGAAATTCAATTTAAAGGGAATGTTTTGAATTTGAATATTGAATCAAAGTTTTAAGCAAAATTTTAAAGAAATGTTTAAAAACTTAAGTTTCAAATTTTATTTAAAATGAATAAGTTTGAATTAGAAAATTTAAGTGTTTTAGATTTTAAAATTGATTTCTGAATGCTTTAGTTTCAAATAAAGTTATTGTTTTGATTTTGAAAACCAAATAGAATAATTTGTTTTTAAGTTATTAAAATTTGATTAATTTCAAATAATTAATTTATGAAGATAAATATGGTTAATTTATCTTTGTTATGAACTTATGGATGCTTAATTAATATAAATTATTAATAAGTAAAAGTTTAATTAAGATTAATGTTTTCTTAATTAATTAAGGATTTTTAAATATAAGAAGTTAATTAATTAATTATCTAATTAATTTTAAATAATTCGTTAATTGTTTATTTAATTTTACATAATCACTTAATTATGAATTAATTAAGTGACTTAATGTAGTAATTAATGGTTAATTATTGAATGTAATTGAGAATGGTAATTACTTATGGAAGTAATTAGTGGAAAATTACTCATGGGAGTAATTAAAGTTGAAGTAATTAATGGATAATCACTTGATGTTATTAATTAAGTAATTGATTAATATAATTGTTTTGAAGTTAATTAATTATGGAGTAATTAATAAATTAAATAATTAAGGATTATTTAATGATGGAATTAATTACTTGTTAAGTAATTAATTAAGAGAGTAATCACCTAATGGAAGTAATTAAAAGATAATAACTTATATAAGTAATCAAGGGTTAATTGCTTAATTAATTTTAGTTAATTATTGCGGTTAATTAATGAATGAGATTAATTTAAGATTAATTACTAAGGGTAATTAATTAAAATGTAATTAATTAATAAAGTAATTAATTAAGGATTATTTATTAATCTAAAATTGAATAATTATTACTTAATGAAGTAATTAAAGATTAATTAGATTAATTAATCAAAGGGTTAATATAATTAATTAAGAAGTAATTAATTAAGATAAGTAATTACAAGTTGTTAATTACTGTTTATGATTAATAAGATGATTAATTATAAATTAATTATTTAATTTATTAAAGGAATTATTAATAATAAGGATCATCAGTTAATATAATTAATGAATTAATCAAGGTTGATTAATAAAGTGATGAATTTAAGTGTGATTAATTAATTGTAGTTAATTGAGGTTTAATGCAAATAATTATAGTTAATTAATTAATGGAAGCAAATGAAGGATCATTAATTATTGTAATTAATAATAGTAATTAAAGGTTAATTGCTGTATATGGTTAAGGATAATTACTTGAATGTAATTAAAGTATAATTAATCTAGGGAGATTAATTAAGGAAGATAATTAAGAAATGATTAATAAATAAATTTCTAATTAATTGATGAAGAAGGATTTAGGTAATCCAATTGATTAAGAGTTAATCAATTCTGCTTATAAAATGTTGATTGATATTGGGTGATTGATTTATATTGGATGATTGATATTAGGTGATTGGTTGATGTTGGATGATTTGGATATCTTTGTTATGTGATATGGTGCTTTGTGAGATGAATGTTTGTTATGAATTATCTATTGTGATAATGTGATTCATCTATTTGTTTATATCATCCTTAATATAAGTTAATCGTTTAAACCATTAAACAACTTGGACATTAAAATGGCGTTTGGATTTCGATGAGACCGGGATCGGGTTTCCATATTTGGATATCCGAAAACCACATCGATCCAAATTAAACGTTAGGTCATGAATCTAAGTGGAGCTTAGTGAAGACACGAGGTGTAAGAACTATTCGTCACTATAACTCTGGGGGTGATTCCGTGATGAGTTTGACAGAGATAGTACTTATAGGTTCGAGATGGTGATTCAGAGTGTAAGGGCTATGGTCGTTGACTCTGAGGGTGATTACAAAATGAGTGCAACGAGATAGTGCCTTCGGTTTCGTTCGAACCCGGAACGAACTTGTATGGATTGAATGCTTTCAGAACATCGTCAGGTGGACGATGAGCATTCTATGATAGATGTGTTCTATTAAGGTAATCGCAGCCTCAAGCCTCATCAACCGGGAATGGCTAAAACAGGGAAGGTGCAGCAAGGCTAGGTGGGTAGCACCCATTTCAGGGTGAGGTCATTCCTGTCTAGATGTTCCGTTATTTCGTCTTTGTGGGTGGTTGGTCGCGCCAACCGCGGGGTGATCTTACTCGGGACTGTTCAGTAAGGAATGGTCCCGTGTTTGTGATGCAGGGGATTGGGTGTAATCCTCGGTATTGTGATTTAGGCCACGTACTGTGACGGGCGGTACCCCGGTAGCCCTGCCATTGATGGAAACCCATTCTTCCTACGAGACCCTACGATTTTTTTTGTATTACCCACTTTTGTGGCTAGTAGCTGGAATTTAATGAATGTAACAATTTCGACTATTTTCTATTTACTTGAAAACCCTAGACACTATTATAATATCATTGGATTTCCTATCAAATGTATTGGTTAGCGTAAGGTAAAAACTTTTCCATGTTTATGTGTGGGAAGTCTTACGTGATACCTTTTCTTTTCAAAGGATTTTCTGAAGTTAAGCAATTTTAACCCTTTACTCACACCAGACCCCTGTCTGACCCGAATGTTTATTTTCTGTTTTATTAAACTCTTGGGTACTCATATTATGTATGAGTATTCGAGGGATTCAGGTTAGCTTGACGAATTCAAGAGGAGATATGGAGCAGGAGGCTTCCACGTGTAGATATATTATGGTTCCGCTGTGTTTGTGTGGTATCTGTATCTTGTGTACTTGAGTTGTATAGTTAGACAGATGTTTATAACTGCCTAATATGTGTTGTGTAAGTTGTGTACTCTGATGTAATATGATACTATGTAATATTTTATGTGATATATTATATTTCATTCGTTCCGCTGTGAGTTATCTGATGTTTTTGTGTTTCTTCTTTCTTATCTTTTCTTCTTCTATCCCTTTCTTTCTTAATTAGTGATGCGACTTTCTGGTGTTAGAAAGTTGGGTCGCTACATTTCATTTTTGGGTTAAGCCTTCATTGGGCATCACGAATATGCTTGGCATCATCAATTAGATGGATGCGATGTTGAACAAGAGAGGGACTATTTCCCTTTATATCGGTGATCGATCATACAATTGCTTCTTTATTTTTCAATGGAATTAAAAGAATGGAAGCTTCTTGATCAAGAGAGAGAGTTGAAGAGATTACGACGAGAAATATTTTGTTGTCACCTATGTATGCGTACTTAAGGTGATCGAAAAGGGGTTTAAGATCCAACCTCGGGGGGTTTCAACAAACGAATTTGGTTGAACTTGTGATTCTATGGTAAGAGATTCAAACGAAAGCACAATTTCTATTTTTTTTAGGCTCGTCTTGTTCGTATTCGGTTTCGCATTTGTTTTAAGGTCAATTGTTTCGTTATCAAAATTTTCTTATACGAAGCTAACTTCCAACTTTTGGTCATGTGGTTCATTAGATTAATTTTCAAGACTGAAAATGTTCAGATCTAAAGTCATGTTTACGAAAGAAATTTTCATCAAACCATTTCAACCATTTATTAAAGCATTTGAAGTAGCCAAGAAAGGTCGGCCAAAAATCAATGGAATTTGACTCATTGGATTGTTCGTGGGTTGAGTCTCCAAAATAATGAAATCGACGGGGAATATGAATTGAACGATTTGATGAGTACGTCCTTGAGTTCTCCCATGGGTTTCTTTATCGAACGATCGGCAAATTGAAGAGTTACTTTCATCGGTTTTAGTTCACCGAAGCCAAGTTATTGGTAAAATGAAGACATTCGTGCCCAAATCAAGTAAGCATTTGTTAATCGTTTTGTCTCCTATCATGCATAAGATCGTCGGACATTCAGGATCTTTTTATTTGATAGGAATTGATTGGGACAAGACTTCGCTATGCCCGATGGCTAAGAAAACTTTCATACGTACATGAGTGTGTCATTTTTGGTTACACAAGTCCTTGAAACTTAGCGTAATTTTGGACTTTTGAATGATATCAAGAAGCGGGATGTTTACTTTGACATGTTTAAAATTTCCAATGTCCTTTCCATTTTGTCAGAGTGTTTCTAGAGTCGAAGATGATGTAGAAATGGAACACGATACTCACTGGGTGGGTTCACTAGAGTAGAAGAAGAATTTGGATTGGAATTTGATTCAATGTTTGGCTCAACGTTCCGTTCAAATTTGTTTGTTGTTTTAGAAGTGTCAAGACGGGTTTTCGGTAAATCGTTTGGATTAACGACTTGAATGTTGATTTTTTTACCAGAATGCACAGTCGTGATGGCATTTATTTGGGTTACGTTGCTATCTTGAACAACATGGTCTTGATTCGAATTCATCTTTTGATTTATGGGATTTGGAACTGCCTGACTTGGGAATGTACCTCATTCACGTTCACTTACAGACGTGGCTAATTGACACATTTGCATTACAAGTTTAGCAATCGATTGACTCATATTCTGCATGTACGAGGTTAAATTTTTTTGCAAATTACTATTTGATTGGAGGCTTTGAGTGGTTGCTTTAGCCAAGGTTTCAAGAATTTATAAGTGAACTTAATCGTTTATTGTCTTGGGGAGAGAACCCAAAAATTTTGTTAAAAATGACTGGTTTGAAAGGAAGGATTCAAAGCATTGTTCAGAAATGCTTGAAAATTGGGATTAACCAAGTTCGTGTTGGGATTATTTTGGTTCTAAGCAAAATTCGAAGATTTCTCCAACTAGGATTGTACATTGGAGAAAATGGGCCATTTTTAACCTTATTGAAAGCATTAAGTTTCTCGATCGAATTAGGGTACCGATCGGCTATGTAATTGGGATAGTTACATTTATAACACATTGGTTGGGAAGCTTCATTCATTTGGTTGGATGAGAAAATGCTGTCGAATTTATTAATCATTGTATCGACTTTAGCTTCCAAAGCCAAGATGATCCGATCGAGTGTGCGCTCGATCGTGAGTAAAGGGATTTTTCGTTCGAACGTTCCCATTAGTACGATTTTTCCGCTAGGTTTTCATGAAATTGTCAAGCATCATCGTGATGTTGAGCAAGAAATTGCCTTGACACATCGATTCAAGCATGGTTCACGGGCTATTTTCAAACCCATCGTATAAGATTTGGCAAAGATTCCATTTATTAAAATTATGTTGTGGACATTTTATCAAGAGCACTTTAAATCTTTCAAAATATTTTCCAAAAGGGTCACACCTGAATTGATGAAAATTTATGATTTCGTTTCGAATTTTTGTTGTTTTTTTCCAAGGGATAGAACTTCTTTGGGAATACGTTAATGAATTCTTCCCAAGTTTTGATTAAGTTCGAAGCTATACAACTATTTTTCAGCGTAAACGGTAAGATAAAATGAAATTAATCGAAGTTTGATTCCATCATCACAAAGTTGTTGAAGTTTAATAGTTGCGCAAACTTGTTCAAATTTCGTTAAGAAAATGTGTGGATTATCGTGTTCAAAATTGCCAAATTTTGGAAGCGTGGCAATACGGTTTGAATGAAATTCGAAATGGTTACCTTTGGGGCTAGTAGCATCATACAAGAAGGGAAAGAAACTCAAGAAGAAAAGATTCTATACATAAGAGTTCGAGGGGCATTCTGGTTCGCCATTGCGGGAGGATCGTTTGTTTGAGTTAAACGATTTGTTTTTGGGTCATGAGTCCAAGTGTTTGTTCTTGCGTTACAAGCCCAAGTACTCATACACAGTGTAAGTCAAGGGGTGAAAGAAATGAAAATTTAGTTTAAGGGAAAGATGCAAGGTTTAGAAAATGAAGTGAAAAATTGTTTTTTAAACCAAAAATATTTACCAAAAAGGATTAATTTTTCAAAAGGAAGATTTGATTTTTGGATTTTCAAATTTTTTTATACATTTTTGTTTTTTTTAAAGATTATTTTTATTGTGGATTTTTCTTTTTCTAAAAAGACAATTTAAGTAAAAATGTTTGTTTTCTTGGATTGATTGATAATTTTCAAAGGAAAAGATTTAAAAGAATTTTTTTAGGGATTAAACAAGAACTAAGTTAAGTAAAATATACAAAAAAAAATTTTGTTTTGTATCTCATTTTTAAAAAAATTCTTGAATTAATGCAACTAAATGAATGCAAGGATTTAATTACAAATTTTTTTGTCCTTAGTAGCTCCTAACCAAAAATTATAAATCACACTTTGTCTTAATCCAACAAAAATACGCCAAGAGTGGCATATGACGATGCCCCAATGGTTGATCATAGCAATATAATCATGTCTGACTTCTATACACAGCAGAATAGAAAAAATGAAACTACAAATCCTGTTTAGATATATGTCAGCCACCAGCTCGTCTTTGGATGCTTTATTCGCCAAAAGACTAAAACCTGAAAACCTCAGCCCTCAGCCTACTCAAATCAATTTTGAGTACCGGGGAGTTCAAGGGGAAACCAAAACTTCTAGCCAGACATAAAGCCTGGTATGAATAATTCTGTTACATCTCGGTTTATTGATATTAAGTGAGTCTACGCCACGTAGCGGAATGAGTTTCCCCTCACTTATACCATTTTCAAAACATATATTTTGCAATCGCCTGCAACCAAACTGGTCAATCAAACTGATTATATCAGTGTAGCAATATTCTTTATGCTAAGAAATGGGCTATCTGTTCGTAAAATAAGTACTATGCGAACATTTACCCACATATAATAGCAAGGTCCGTTATGCTACAAATGGACTGTTTGTCCATACGACTGGGTTGGCTACGCTCAAACTAGACTAACTATCAGAAATCTAGGCTGACTGTCTGCAAAATGGACTGGTTGTCCGAATTATTTTCTAAGGGTTAACTACCCATTAAATTTTACCTAAAAACCTTTTCAAAATGAATTAGTCCTTCAAATCATATCATATCATATATATATATATATATATATATATATATATATCTTTAGCTTTACTCTAAGCCATTTCTCCATGTTATATATATTTTACTCAAAATAATGTTGATGAGATAGAATAAGGATTAACTATCCTTCCCAAACAAATTAAAACCCTTTATAACTTGAATATACTAAGGCCATATTGCATATTCAATACATTCAAAACCTTTGTTTGAAACCATTAAACAACCCTTTCGAAACCATTGAAGGTAACCCCTTCGAAACCATTGGAAACCCTATCAAAATCATTAAATATTTCCTTTCAAAACCATTGGAAAAACTTTTCCTTTCTTTTCTCCGAAAGCTTCAAAATATCAAACATCCCCCTTTGAAACCTTTTAAATATTGTCTTTCGAAAACTTAGGAAAACCCTTCTTTTCAATCCTTTCGAAACCCTGGGGAACCACTCCTTTCGAAACCATTAATTGAAACCTTTCGAAACAGTTAAAACTCAACCTTTTTGAAAGCACTTTGGGTTCAATTTAAACATTTGGAAACCATTCGAAACAATTTTAAAATTTCTTAGTTGTAACCATTTGGATTCCGCCTTTAAGTAGAGAAAAAGGACCTAAAACCCATTAAAGTCGAAAGCATCTTTTTTGAAATCATCTAAAACCAACTTTTTCGAAGCCAATCTGGGTTTTACTTCAGTCATATCAAAAGGGGATTAAAACATATAAGTCGACAGCTACAGCTTTGAAATCATTTCCTAAGTAATGAAGTGATGATCTTAAAACCATCCCTTCGAAAGCATTGGAGAGGTGGCCAGGTTTTTAGAAAACAAAACAACCCCTTCGAAACCATCTGAGTCGAAATGTAAAAAGGCGGCAGCATAAAGGTTTCAACTTTGTGGAAAGAAGTAATTTAAAAATAGAGGCTTAACCCAATCATAACCATCTCCTTTAAAACATTTGACCTTGTCAAAAGATACTTTGTTGAAAGCTACGTAGTCGAAAGCTAGTACGCATATTTCTTTAATTTAAAACGAAGGACTGGCTCGACTCCTGGTTTCGACTCCCTACCTTTCGCCATCATCCAATTCACTACGTACTTATAAACTTATACCATGTGTGTTAACTTCAATTGTGTCCGAAGCGAAGATGATGATGTGGAAACTAGTGTCGACGGTGTTGAAACAGTGAAATTGTGAAAAGCATGTAGCAAATAGTTCTGTCCACCTAACCTTCCTTATGTGTCTAACTGTGATTGGTTGCCTCTTTCTTTACCAATAAAAAGTACTGCACTTAGTCAAAACTGCCACCGACTTTCCAGATTTTAAAATTTAAAGCATTTTACAAAAAGCCTCCTCTTCTCTTTAAATTATATAAAGCATTTAAGTCCTAGGCCTTAAATAATTTTATATAACCTTTAAACACATAGGAAAAACCTAGAAAATTCTAGAAAATCACATTATATATGTTTTCTAACATATAAAAATATTGGACCCCGTTCTTTTATTATTTAACCGAAAATAATTAACCCAAATTAACATTTTCTTTGCTAGAAAATTTATACTAATTCCACAAAAATTCAGAAAAATCTAAAAATTGAAACTCATTTCCAAAATAATATTTATGACCTTCATAAAAATTCACAAGGCATTTGGATGTTATTTTATAAGTTTTTCACCTTAAACATATCATAAATTCAATATGAATAACCATAATTCATCAACAAGTATATATCTTCATTCCATCATTCAAAAACCTGACAAATCATTGAAAAATATTCACAATTTATATTAAAACTGAAAATACAATAAAAAAGGAGATGTAAACATTATTTACCTTATCTTTAGAGATTATAAAGATTGAGATGTGAATAGAATTGATTTGAATTTGCTTCTTCCTTGCTTTTCTTCTTCTCTTCCTTGTTAATGGTGGCTGGCCTCATTTAAATTTTTTGAAAATGAAATGAACGTGTAAAATTTTACATGGCCAAGGTTTTAAGGATATAGAAATGGTCCCTTTCTTATTTTACTTCTCCACTATTTCAAGTTAACTCTTATTTTAATTCATCGTTAAATGGCACAGCTACACCTTAATTAAAATCAAATCTCAATCCCCCAATCAACATATTATCTTATTTTATTCAGCTATTTAAATATCCCAAATAATTTAACCAAAAATTTGAGGTGTTACAGACTCCCCTTCTTAAAGAATTTCTTCCTCAAAATTACAATAAGTACACAAAATCAAACAAGAAGGTAAAACATACCATCAAACAAGTTAGGATAAGTATCTCTAGTCCTGCTCTCAATCTCCTAAATATAGTCCCTGCCATCGTCCTCTCCTGGACTTTGACTAATCTGACCATCTTGGTTCTAAGCCTCTTCTCATCTTTTGCAACAATACGAATAGGCTTCCTCACAATGGTCAAATCCGGTACTACCACTAAATCATCTAGCACTATCGGTGCAATAGCAGCCTTCGGGTCTCTAACACACTTCTTGAGATGAGAAACATGAAAAACATCATGGACTCCTGCCAAACTGCTCGGTAACTCAACTCTAAATGCGATTTTCTCGATCCTCTCAATAATAGGAAAAGGTCCAACGAATCTTAGTGCTAACTTCCCTGATTTCCCAAATCTAATCACACCCTTCATTAGTGATACCTTGTCTTCAATTGAGAAATCTAGATCTTTTCGTCTCTAATCTGCATAATTCTTCTACCTAGACCGAGCCTCCTTCACTCTAGCCTGAATGACCTTAATCTTTTCACTAGCTTCTCTGACTAAATCTGGATGAAGAACTAACCAATCCCCAATCTCTAGCCAACAAACGGGAGATTTGCATGGCCTTCCATACAAAGCTTCAAACAGTGTCATCCCAATACTAGTCTGATAACTGTTGTTATATGAAAAATCGACTAAATTTAGATGGTCTTCCCATGATCCCCCAAAGTATAAAACACAAGCTCTAAACAAATCTTCCAAGATCTTGTTAACTCTTTTCGTTTACCCATCAGTCTAGGGATGGTAAGCAGTACTCATCTTAAGATTGGTTCCCAAAACTTCCTGCAAACTCTTTCAAAATTCGCTAGTGAATAAAGGATCTCTATCACTACCTATGCTACTAGGAATTGCATGTAGTCTAACCACATTATTCATGAATAATCTTTCCAAAACAGGTTTCATTCTAGCTGACCAAACTGGAGTGAAATGGGCACTCTTGGTCAATCTGTCCACTATAACCCATATACTATCATTTCCTTTGTTCGACCTTGGCAACCCGTCAATAAAATCCATGGAGATAGAATCCCAATTCCATACTAGAATATCTAATGGTTGAAGCAACCCACTTGGTTTCTGGTGTTCGGCTTTTGCCTGCTGGCAAATCATGCACTGCTACACACACAACTCAATATTCCACTTCATACCTTCCCAGAAGAAACTCCTCTTCATATCCTAATACATCTTAGTACCTCCTAGGTGAATAGAGAACTTCGAACGATGGAATTCCTCTAAGACTTCCTTCCTTATGTTTCCTACACACGGAACACATAATCTTCCATTAATTCTCAACTTCCCATTCTGGTCAAGACTGAAACCTTTCAAGTCATCGTTCTTGATTCCTTCTCTTAACTTCCTGATCTGTTTAGCTAATACCAGATCCTCTTCTTGTTTAGAAGAAATCTTTTCGATCATCATGGGTCGAACTTCCAAACAAGGTAATACAATCGTATCTCCACTAGACCCAGCCTTGGATCTCCACTGCACTCTGCAATTTGCAATCTGCAATCTGATTCCAAGTCCTTCCACCTAGCATTCATTACAAAAACTGCATTCTGATGTTTCCTGCTAAGTGCATCCACAACCTTGTTGCCTTTCCCTGGTGTGTACTCAATTCCAAAATCTTAAGTGACAGTAAACACTAACCACCTCTACTGCCTCATGTTCAACTCCTTTCTAGAGAACAAATACTTCAAAGATATATGATCTGTATATAATTCAAACATTTCTCTCAAAAGGTAATGTCTCCACACCTTCAATGCAAAAATTACTATGGCCTATTCCAAATCATGTGTTGGATATCTAACCTCATGCGGTCTAAGTTGTCTAGAAGCATAGGCAATCACTTTTCCCCTCTACATCAGTACAACTCCTAAGCCTATTCAACATGCATCGGTGTACCAAATCTTGATTCCCTTTCGGAACAACTAACACCGGTGCATGGTTTAATAAGTGTTTCAAACTCTGAAATGCTTCCTCAAACTTATCGGTCCACACAAACTTCATATCCTTTCTTGTCAGCTTGTTCATCGACGCCACTATCCATGAAAAATCCTTAACTAACCTCCGATAAAACCAGGCAACCAAGGAAAGTCTTTATCTCGGTTACTATCTTGAGTCTCTTCAAACCGTTCACTGTTTCAATCTCAGTTGGATCTACTGACAACCCTTCCTTTGGGACTACATGACTAAGAAACTTCACTTCTTTCTTCTAAAAATGATACTTCGAGAACTTAGCCTTCAGCTGATGCTGCCTCAGCGTCTCAAGCACCACTCTAAGACGAATTTCATGCTCTTTTTCATCCTTATAGTAAATCAGGATATCGTCTACAAAAACCAATACGAACTTATCCATCTGCTTTCGAAAAACCCGATTCATCAAAATCCACAAAGAAACTAGTGCACTAGTCGGTCCAGTGGCATAACTGACCATTAGTACAATCCATATCTAGTCCTAAATGCCATCAAAGGTATACTATCCTCTGCTACCTTGATCTGATGGAAACCTATCGCTAAATCCCACTGTGAGAATACCTTAGCTTCACTCAACTAGTCGAACTAATCGTCAATCCTCGGCAACGGATATCGATTCTTTATTGTTCTCCCATTCAATTTACGATAATCGATACATAGTCTTAATGATCCATCTGGTTTCTTAGCAAACAATACAGCGGCTCCCCATGATGAACTACTCGGTCTGACAAAACTCTTACTTTCCAAATCCACCAACTGCACTTTCAACTCCCTTGTCTTCGAAGGGGTCATCCTGTTTGGCGGTCTACTCACTAGTTCTACTCCCAAAACCAAATCTATTCAAAACCCAATGGCTCATTTCGGTGGCAATCCAACAACAAGCTCAAAAACATCTACGAATTTTCTAACCACAAAAACTCGACTCAACTCATCATCCAATTCCTTAGCACCCAACAAAGCATACATCTCACCATAAGAACCTTCAACAACTTAAATTATCCGATCACTATCTGGGTTTCTAAGCGATATTTTCCTATCCTGGCAAAATATCTTAGCATCGTACTTATTTAACCAATCCATCCCAAGAATAGCGAACCCCACAAAATCAAACATATGTAAACTGCAAACACAAATATGACCTAACAGGTCAAACTTTAACTGATCGCGTCTCATCCCTAGATTTGCATGCCCTCCTATTGGATTTGCAACTGTTAAGGAAGTAACTAAATAAGTGGGTTCAAGGTTAAGCTTATCTATCAAACATCTAGATATAAAAGAATGTGATGCACCAATATCAAGTAGAAAGCTAACAGTCATGCCATGAATCTGAAGCATACCTCCCAAGACTGCCTTTCCTTTTTCTTGAGCTGTTGGCTTAGATGTAGCAGACTCTAATGCATACACCTTTTCTTTTTCATCCTTTGTAGGCTCCTTGCATTGGCTCTTATAATGGCCAATCTGTTCACGGTTGTAACACCTGACATTCTTCCTCCCAGCCCTTCCTTAGCCTTCCCGGCATGAAACTCATTAGCATAGTACCACTTCTTATCACACTTGAAACGGACAATCTCGTACTTCCTCTTCTTTTCTGCTCCATCCTTCTGAGCACCTTTCTTAGGAAAGAACTTCTGATTCTGCCCGACCTGGACTTCTTTAGCCTTGCTCTTCGCTAAAGAATCAAGCAACTCCTCATGCCTCAAGACGATCTTCACAACAAAGTCAGAAGGATCTCGGATATGAGGTAATGTGGCCCTAGCTAACTCAGGCTTTAACCCCTTGATAAACTTCTCGTTCCTCTTTATGAATGTATCAACTAAGGCATGCCCATACCGGGCCAGCTCCTCAAAATTCCTTGCATACTCCAGAACTGTGATCTCCCCCTGCTCTAATTCAGTAATCTTCTTGATCAGAGCTAATTGTGCCATTGCTGACATAAACCTCTCCTGGAATCTTCCCTTGAAATCTTCCTAGGTCATAGTTTCCTCATCCACTGCCACAGTCACACTTTCCACCAGAACAGAGCTGCTCCTTGAAGTTGCCTAGATGCCAACCTCCTCTTCTGCTCATCATTGAGCCCCAGATTTGCAAAAATCCTTTCTCGATGCAACAACCAATTCTCTACCTCGATGGCATCTTTCGTTCCAACAAACGGCTTCCCTCTAAGCTTGGTGTAATCCCCACCCAGCTTAGAATAATGGTTAACTACCGAAACCTTCGGAACCCCTTCTTCAGTATCATTTCCTCCTAATACTCCAGCTACAACTCCCACCTGCACCATATTCCTAAAAAGCTAATACATAGCTTCCATTCCAACTTGTGGGACTTTAGCACCCACATTCTCTGCTTGTGCCTAACCTTGACCTCTTTCACATTAGGTCTGGCATTCCTTCGATGCCTTCCCCTCCTTGGTTAACTCTTCATCTTCTACCTTCCATTTCTGTATTCAAACCTTACAAGATACAGAAAAATATCCTAACAAAGATAGGAGACTAGAGATAAAGCTCATATTTATATATAGGAAATATAAGTACGTTACTATATCGTTATCCCATACCCCAATCTTACTCTAATTCCTTAGGATTATGTTTTAAAATCATTTTTAGTTTAAAGTTTTTCATAAACCATGCTTTGATACCAAGTTGTAACATCCCGTATCTGGAGGTCAAAAGATAAGCGCTATAGATGTTGTGCAATCATCCATAGTATTAACTTATGGTGACAAAATACGGTAATGATAATGGTACCTATAATGTCGTAAGCACATGAATATGATAAAAATCCTATATTTCAAAAATAACATTATTGATTATATTTCAAAACAATAATTCATCTCCATGTTACATAATCCCTTAACATTTCCCAGGTAATGATTTAATATCTCATTACAAAAATACGCCAAAAGCGATATATGACGATGCCCCCTTGGTTGATCAAAGAAACATAATCATATCTGACTTATATACACAGCAGAATAAAAAAATAAAATTGCAAATCCTGTTTAGCTATCGTCAACCACCTGCTCATCTTCAGACGCTTTATTCGCCAAAGGACTAAAACCTGAAAACCTCAGCCCTCAGCCTATTCAAATCAATTTGGAGTATCCGAGATTTTAAGGGGAAACAAGAACTATGAGTTAGACATAAAACCTAGTATGAATAATTCAATTATGTCTCGGTTTACTGATATCAAATGAGACCATGCCGCTTAGCGGAATGAGTTTCCCCTTACTTATATCCTTTTCAAAACATATATTTTGCAACCCCTTCCTCCAACCAAACCAGTCAATCAAACTAATTATATTAAAATAGTAATATCCTTTATGCTAATAAATGGACTATGTCCTTAAAAGAAGTAATATATGAACTATTTACCCACATATAATAGCAAGATCCATTATGCTATATATGGACTATCTGTCCATACGATTGGGCTGACTGTCCGCAAACTAGACTAAATGTCCGAAATGTAAGCTGACTGCCTACAAAATGGACTAACTATCCGAATTATTTTCTTAAGGTTAACAACACTTTAAATTTTCCGTGAAAACCATTTCAAAATGATTTAGTCCTTAAAATCGTATATATATGCAAGGAAAATATATCTTTAGCCTTATTCTAAACCATTTTGCCATGTTATATATCCTTTACTCAAAATAATGTTGATGAGATTTAATCAGGATTAACTATCCTTCCAAAACAATTTAAAACACTTTTTAACTTGAAAATACTAAGGCTATATTGCATATTCAATACATTCAAAACCTTTATTTAAAACCATTAAACAACCCTTTCAAAACCATTGGAAAACTTTTTTGAAATCAATAAATATTGCCTTTCGAAAACATTGGAAAAACCTTTCCTTTCTTTTCTATGAAAGCTTCAGATATCAGACATCCCCCTTTAAAACCTTTTAAATATTGCCTTTCGAAAACAAATGAAAAACCATCCTTTCAAAACCTTGGGGAACCACCCCTTTCGAAACCATTCATTAAAACCTTTCAAAATAGTCAAAACTTAATTCTTTCGAAAGCACTTTGTGTTCAATTTAAAACATACAAAAATATTTTGAAACAATTCAAAAATGTCTCGGTCGAATCCATTTGGATTCTGCCTTCAAGTAGAGCAAAAGGATCGGAAACCCATTAAAGTCGAAAGCATCTGTTTCGAAACCATCTAAAACTATCTCTTTCGAAACAATCTGGGTTTTACTTCAATCATATAAAATGGGTCTTAAAACATTTAAATCGAGAGCTACTGCTTCGTAATCATTTCCAAAGCAATGAAGTGATGGTCTCGAAATCATCCCTTTGAAAGCATTGGAGAGGTGGTCAGGTTTTTAGAAAACAAAACAACCCCTTCAAGACCATCTAAGTCGAAAGGTAAAAAGGCGGCACCATAAAGCTTTCGACTTAGTCGAAAGCAAATATTTAAAAATAAAGATGCAACCTAATCGAAACCATTTCCTTCAAAACATTTGACCTGTTCGAAAGCAACTTTGTCGAAAGCCATATAGTCGAAAGTCAGCAGGCATATTTCTTTAATTTAAAACAAAGGACTACCTCAACCCCTTCGAAGCACCTGGTTTAGAATCGCTACCTCCGACCATCATCCAATTCACCAAGCACCAGTAAATTGATATCATGTGTATTGGTTTCGACCGTGTTGGAAGCGAAGATGAGGAAGCGAACTTGATGTAGACAGCGTCGAAACAGTGAAAAACATATAGCAAATAGTTTTTTTCACCTAACCTGCCTTTTGTGTCTAACTGTGATTGGTTGCCTCTTTCTTTACCAGTAAAAAGTACTGCACTTTGTCAAAAGTGCTGCCGACTTTCCAGACTTTATAATTTAAATCATTTTACAAAAAGCCCCTTCTCCTCTTTAAGTTATAAAAACATTTAAGTCACATATCATAAATAATTTTATATAACCTTTAAAATGCTTAGAAAAAATCTAGAAAAGTTATGGAAAATCATATTATATATGTTTTGTAGCTTAAAAAATTTCAAACCCTGCTCCTTTATTATTTAACCGAAATTAACTGTTAACCCAAATTAACATTTTCTTTACTAGAAAATTCATATTAACTCCATAAAAATTCAAAAAAATATAAAAATTAAAACCCATCTCCAAAATAATATTTATGACTTTATAAAAATTCACAAGGCATTTGGATGTCAATTTATAGGGTTTTCACCTTAAAACATATCATAAATTCAATATGAATAACTATAATTCATCAACAAGTATATACCATCATTCTTTCATTCAAAAACATGGCAAATCAATGCAAAATTTTCGAAATTCATATTAAAATTTAAAACATAATAAAAAATGAGATGTAAACGTTACTCACCTTTGCTTTAGAGATTATAGAGATTGAGATGTAAATCTATTTGATTTGAATTATTTTCTTCCTAGCTTTTCTTCTTCTCCTCCTGGTTAATGGTGGCCCGCCTCTTTTAAAATTTTTGAAAGTGAAATGAATGTGTAAAACTTTACACGGCCAAGGTTTTGAGGATGCAGGAATGACCTCTTTCTTGTTTTACCCCTCCTCTATTTTAAGTTAACTCTTATTAAATGGCATGGCTGCACCTTAATTAAATCAAATCTCAGTCCCCCAATAAACAAGTTATTTTATTTAATTTAGCTAATTAAATATCTTAAATAATATTACCAAAAATCTGGGGTGTTACATGTATGTTGACAGGTAGAGAGGCGTTTAAAGTTGAGATGTAGCTGAAGTGGAAGTTTGATGTGCAGCCAATTTCTATATGGATGGTGATGTCAGGAGTGGATGGCAGTGGGGTTCAGGGAAGTTTGGTGCAGGTGGGTGAAGAGGACATGGGTATGTTGAAAGAGGTAGGGGATATTGGATAAGGCAGAAAAGATAATGAGGATATGTAGCAATTATGATGTGCACATGAATGCACTTGTATACACTTGCATGTGTGCAATGGCAAATGGGAGTGTTGAAGTATGGTGATCGGTAGAAATGGAAGGCAGTGATTGGTAAATTTTTAGGAGTAGCAGAAGGAAGGAGGGCAATTATAGGCTGATGGTTGTTGAATGGGAGAAGGGGTGGTAGAGTTGTTTTGCTGGAGTTTGAAGTTAGGGGATAGTGATGTAGAAGTAGAAAGTGGAGACGGTCTGGTATTATAGCAATTTAACAGGGAGGATGTGCACAGTTTTGGCTTTTTTTGTAAAAAAGAAAAAAGAAATTTGCAAAATCAAAATAGAAAATGTAAATGTGATGCAAATGCAATAAACTATTTTTTTTGGAAATTGTGTATGTTTATATATAGATATATAGTGCAAATACAAATAGAAAAACAACAATCACACAAATCAAATGCAAGCACAAATCACACAACAAGCACACAAATCAAATGCAAGCACAAATCACACAACAAACACACACTATAAAATATTTCTTTTTTTAAATGCAATTCAATACACAAAATGAAAACACAATAAAATTAGATAAAAAATTCGAAGAATAAAATTAAATTAAAATTGCAATTCCTCGACAATGGCGCCAAAAACTTGTTAGATGACGAATTTTCTATCAGTTAGAAAATTGCCGAAAATTATAATAACAATAACCGCAAGTGTACGACGTAAAATTTTAGTACGGGCGAGTATGGGTCGATCCATAGGGATCTGAATAATTTCAAATTCTACTTAGTCAAATTAATCCAAATTTGCAAGTTGTTTTAAACTAAGATAAATAGCAAAAGTTAAGCTAGAGCAAAAGTGAAATAAACTATGAGATTAAATGACAATTTAGAGGCAAATCCACTCTCATAGTTTCACATAAATCAAAAAATTCAATCTATGGTCTCTCATTTTAACCATAAGTAGAATTAGTGATCTATGTGTCATAAGTATGGTCTATTTTTGTTATTAATTAACATAACTTAAACTATCAAACTTTAATACAACAACTAAAACCACTTATCAATTGTAATGAAAATGAAGTCAAAGCAAAATCTATTTTAGGTATGATCTATTCACTATTTTGCTTAGTAACAAAGATAATCAATTTTTGATTCTACTTTAATTTCATGATCAAATCAATTAGTAAAATGATGATGTAAATTGTGTTAATATTTGAGTAAGAATAGCCTATCTGTGATTACAACATAAGATATCAATTCATTAATAAACTTACATCAACATCCAACTTTTCCTAAAGCATAAAAAGAGATCATAAACTAAAGAATATGTTGAATTCACATAATTTCAAGAGGGCTTCATTATCCCCGAAATGAAGAGGTGTAGCTTCTCATTTGTGTTATCATTTCAACACATGTAAATTTCAACATAAAACAAATAAAAGAAAGTGCAAGCTAATTAAATAAGAGAGCTAAACTACTTGCATAAATTAAAGCTAAGCTACTAAAATAAAAGGAAGGAGAGCATGAAAATAAAAATGAGCATGAAAATAAAATAAAAGCAAAGAAAAAAAGAAGAAGAATAAGAAGAAGAGCTTAGGAAGCCATTTTATTTCTCATTAGTTTTGTGGCTACAGCTTGCATAATATTATAAGAAGATTAAACTTCATCACATAAACATAAGAGGGTTATTTCTACATGGCTACCATAATCCGTATTTTTGGGGACCAACCAAAATGCCCTTTAGGAAGTATGGCCTCCAAGTTTTCATTAACAAATAATTAATCCTCCATTAAATATGCATGTGCTTTTAACCCCACTAGCTTGTGCGTTAGCTCTTAATTGTTGATCATGGTAAGTGGGTAGGTGGGGTCCTCTATGATTACATGAATTCATTTATTTCCATTTATATTTTCCATCTAACTCTTGTGCATGCATATTTTCATGGAGGCTTCTTCTATTTTCCATCCAAATTCCTAGAAATAAAACTAAAATGTGGAAATAAATATTCTCAAAATTAATACATGAATAAAATTACCATTTTGCCCTTAAATGAAGATGAATGAATAAGGATTTGATGACATTTGGATTTTGGTAAAAACATATAAAAATACCCAATCATGACATTTATTTAAATAAAAGTAGATTAAATATGGAAGTAAAAATATAAACTTTTACGTGCACATGACAACCCAAAGCTATTCATTTATAATTATCTTTAAAATATTCATCATTAGTTACATAATTATATTCCTAATTATAATCTCGATTATAATCCTAATTATATTTCTAATTATAATTTCAATTATAATCTTAATTATATTTCTAATTATAATTTTACACTAATTTAACAAGTTAATATACTTTTACTTGACGTTACAAAACCGTTTATTTTTACTAAAGTGTTACAATCCAAATCCATCATTATTTCTTTACAAAATATTTGACGTGTTTTTCCAACTTATATATCTACTAAAAACCTTCCTAAAATGATACATACAAGTATATTAATTTATTTATAAGATAGTATATTCAAAAAAAACAACATAAAAAGATATTATATTACATAAGCTTCTATTTATTTTAATAAAATATTTAACTAATTTCTAGAAATTGTATATATTTGAAAATACTTTAAAAGTACTTGTACTATGGTTTAAAACATTTATATTAAATATTACTTAAAATACTTATTTTATAATTTATTTAAAAAATATAAAAAAACATGTTTTATAACTTAAAGTGCGTTCACAGCGACTATTTTACTTCAGTCATTTAAAACACACCATTAAACATTGAACAAAGGCTATATCACATATTTTAAGGGGTTATAAGAGATTTTATACTATATATAATGTTGTCACTTTCCTTCAAAAAAGTAAGGAGAGGTCCAAAAGTAATAACTTGCATTGTTATATGTTTTAATTTATATTTTAATACAACAATTATACACGAAGTATTATACAAATTAAATGATGAGTAGCTCACCTAAGCCCAAGCCAAACCAAGATGTAATAAATCTCACAGTGATTGCAATGACAAAGACGACGTCTCTATTGGACCGCATATGTAACAGTTATGAATTTGATAAGAAAACGAATTTAAATCAAAATTAATTAACTTAATTAAATTATTAATTACCTTATTCTGCCTTAATCCTTCTCCCTTAAATTAACATATCTCTTGTACACACATGCATGCACATCCATCCAAGTCGTGCATGCCATCAGCCCTTGCCGAAGCTACGGTCAACGGAATCGACTCTAAACACTTTCGATCGTCTTCTTTTCGCACTGCTCTGCAATGGACCAAAAAAATCCCAAGCATGATCCCCTCCCTTCGATCGTAATCTATAGCCGACAACTACCTTCACTGATGATGCATCCTGCTTCGGAGCACCAGAGCACTTTCAACCACCATCAATCAACTTCTCTCGCACCACGAGTTCAATGACACCCTCAATTCACCTCCAGCCCTCCCCCTTTCACAGGACCTAAAGCTTCACATAGAAACAAGCAGGTATAAAGAATTGCCACATGCATCCATACCTCACCAAATTTTCACCCTAAGCTTGCCTTTACACAAGAAGCTTGAATCCACCATCTCCTAGGCTTATCCCTGCTTTAATCACCACCAAGCCAAAACACTAGATCAACTACCACCAAATTGGACTTGGGCCATCACCACCGCACCTAACTTCAACACTGCAGACTTGAAGCTCTCACTCATACAATTCAAATAGATCCAACATCGATTAATTTCATGCATTACAGCTACAGAAACAATTATTGGAAGGAGGCAGCTTCTCTTTTCCTTTGATTTGAGTTTACAGAACAAGGAAAAAGAAAAGAAGAAATAAAGTAGGAGAGAAGTGAAAGTGAAGGGGTTATTCATAATAAAAATAAATTATATTTTAATTTTTACAAATTAATCGCAATTCATTACAAGCTCGCATGATCACACGGGATGTCGGATTGTTATAACTCGTCGGCATACATCATCATATTATTTTGGTCCCAATGGCATAGTTTCATCAAAATCCAAGAAAGTGCCTCAGACGATAATTTCATGCATTTCAAGACCATTTATCGATTAAATAATTTTCGATCACATTATCGTCCTTATTTGAACTGTTTATTTTTGTAAATAAATTTCGAAAAAAAATTTCTTGTGATTAGTTATTATTTAAAAAGCGGGTTAATAAGGTTATTAAATCAAATTACTCACATTAAATCTAAAATACAAATATTTAAATAAATTAGATATTTAAATACAAAGCGTTTGAAATTTTTTGTCATTATAGAAATTCTTATTTAGACACCCGCTCAATAGAAAATACCTAGAAATTAGCCTAAATATCTACCAATTATTATATAAACCATACTAGGATCTAAAACCATTACTGTGTTTGTGCGTTAGGAGTGGTAGGTTGGGTAAATTTTTAAAAATTTCCTCGTATTAATAATTTATTTTTCATTAAATCATATTTAGTGACATGTGTTATAGTTTTCTTTCACTGTTTGGTTTGAAACATATAAAATTTAATGACATTTATTATTGTTTTAATTCAATATTTGGTTTTATAACATATTACTTGCACGTGTTAATTAAAGGGATACTGCATCTAATAAAACATAGCAAATAACACTATACTACACATGTGCATAGAGTACATAAATACATAATACATACGCATCATATATATATATATATATATATATATATATATATACAAAACACATATACATATGTATATACATGCATATGCATACATACAAATATATATATACACACACTCACATATGGTTATTGGAATTTATTAATAATGTATACATACGTATAATATACTAACACATATGTATATGAGGTCCTTTGTAAACATACTAGATCAATATACATAAGTATATACATATGTTTAAGTATATTAACACATATATACATACTATTCTGCCTGCATATATATTAATATCATACGTATATTATATATGTGTGTATATATATCATTTTTAACTTTAGCCCTTTACGGTTTGATATAGTTTATACTTTAGGAATCTAACTCAATATTATATGTGTATGTATGTATATATGTATGTAAACACTAAGTGGATGCTTTTATTAATTATACAAATGAGCGCATATGGTAATTAATATACATAAGGTATTGAATTTGTATAAAGGAAGACTAAATTTACTTTAAAACATGCTTGACTTCTAAATATGCATAAGACATATATATATATATATATATATATATCTGTGTGTTTGTGTATGTATGTGTAACGATCTGAAATTTTGAACATTTCATATTTAAATTCTGAATGATTTAAATATTTGAATCTTGGATTTAATGTTATTAAAATGATTTAATAAGCTTGTTAACCCCCTAATCATCGTCAATCCTTCTAAACTTTGGCTATAGGCTAAAACATTATGGGGAGCATTAATATCAAGTCAAAGTGAAAGAAAGGTGAGAGGAAGAGAGGGTTCCAAGAGGGGCCATGAGCAATGGAAGAAAAGGGAAGGTGTTGCCTTGGTTTGGAAGTACTAAAGGTTGGGTCTTTAAGAGTTTGGTGATGGTTGGAAATGTTCTTGAGTTGGGTTGTGCTTTAACATGCGCTTGGCATGGAACTAAATGTGTTATCTCACTATCTTGTTTATCTTGTTTGTATATATTGTGTGTGCGTGTATGTTGTGTTTGAAATATAAAGTTAAAGTGACATTAACTAATTAAAGTTACAAACATTGGACCCCTCTTGCTTTTAAAAAAATGACTACTTTATATTTTATAACATCACTTCTATTACCCTCTTAAATATGGTTCAGCCTTAACTTGATGTCTAAATGGTTGTTTGATTTGTATGTTGAATTAAAGTGTGTTTGAAAGTGTTTGAAGTGAGAATAGTCGTAATAAGTGCTTTTCGATATCCCTTAACTTTAACTTATGTAAATTGGAAATTTATGATCTTAACATGGGATAATTTGATTTAGTTGTTCACTACATATGTATGTTGGACAATTAATAAATGGTTTACAAAGTTATAAAAATTGTGAACCAAATTGTGAAAGATAGAACAAAACGAAGGTTATAATTACACTAAGTAAATATAGCCTATTTTCGGGAATTTTTATAGGAAGATATTCCTAAGGGTTCCTTTACATGGTTTTTAATTACCGTAAGGGTGGCACTTATTATAATAATTTAAATCTTAAATCAATTAAAGTGGTTAAAACTAATAACATAGTTCGTGCTTTTCAATTTTAGTTTTTAATAAGGACTTTTAGCAGCATTTATGAGTGCCGTTGTAAATCGCTTATGGTTTTTAGTGTTTAAAAATGATATGTAAATTTGGTATTTTTCTCTAATCATTTTGGAGATGTTTTCAAAAATGTTTAGAAGTATAGTAGAGTTGGTTTGAAGTTTAAATATATATTTAACAATTATATATGTATTTTTAAAGTAAAGAGATTTTATAATATAAAACATGTTTTTCATCAAATTATAAATTGGTTATTTTAAAGTAATATTTTACATAGATGTTTAAAAAATATTTAAAAGTGTTTTTAAAGTTTTGAAAAAGGTAATTGAGCAAGCTTAACACTAAACACCGATGAGGTTGACTTCTCTATTTGTGAGAGTTAAGATTGATGTCGAGTAGGGACAGAGCAAAAGAGCTCTAACCTACCGGCTTCCCTCTTGAATGAGGAATAGTTAAGGTGGAATGTCAAAAAATGTTAATCTTGTTGTTTAATTACTTGTTTAAAAGGTAATTAATTTTTCTTAACTTTAAAATCCGACAAAGTAGGCTTATCTATTTATGAGAGTTAAGATTGATATCGAGTAAGAATATGAGAAATAGAGCTCTAACCTCTTAGCTTCCCTCTTGAACGAGGAATAGTTAAGCCGGGATCCAAGGTCATTTCCATTTGCTGCAAAAGATAGTTATTTTTGTTCCACCACCTCAGCTCGGCTTTTCACATATTGCTGTAATTAGTTGTTTTTGACCTATTCCTCGATCAAATCGCACAAGTGTATGCAGTCATTTTTGTTATGCCAATTCAGCCCATGGAATTCATGGTCCATGGGATCTCTCCTTGCTAGTTTTCAATAGGGGATCTATTCCTTGGTGTTAACGAAATCCACTCTGGGTTTCATTTAAATCCATGTAAGAAGAGAATTTCGGTTCAATGCTCTACCACTTTGATCCTTCAAAGCCATCATCCATCTTTCATCTTCCTTTATCCTTGCCAAATCCTACTTCGGACAATCCTCCTTCATCTATAGCATTAATTTCTTCCCGTTTAGCTTCATCGTCCTTTTGATGCAAGTACCTTTCAGCTTCATGATGAAATTATGCAAGATCCATGGTGGATCCAGTTCCAAAGCAACCTTGAAAATCTATTTTATTAGCCACTCCCAAAACTACTACCATCAGAACCACAATGGATCTGGCCTATCTAATGTGGTGGCCGTCGCATTAATCTTGTCAAATAACTCTTTAGGTACTTATCGGCCCTCTACTTCACACTTGATAATGTTATAACATCCTTTGGTCACAAAACATGGAACTTGAACTACTTTATGAATCCGTTCACTAACTTGTTCCATGCGTTAATGGAATCGTTCTCTAGCTGCCTAAACCGTAATGTTGCCAAATTTGTCAGATATAAAACGGAACACCATCCCATGACCTCTTCGGATGCACCCAGCGCCTCCATATGTCGGATATACCTCATTAAATGAACCATTGGATTCATCTTCTCGTTATATGTCTCCAATGTAGGTAACTTGAAATCAAGTGGATTCTTAGCATACCGAATATTCAGAGTGAATGGACTCTTGTTCACATCCTCCATGCTCCGGTTAGGCAATCCACCCCTCATGGCTCGTCTCACCATCTTAGCAAGTCTGTCATCGTCGTTCAAAAAATTCTCAAGTTAGCTTTCTCATCTTACCCCCCCCCCCCCAACCATTTCGACGAGTGAATTTTAGCCCATACTCCTCCGGTCATGTTTTGACATTCTGATTCGTATTCAAATGCTTGGCATTTCCTCCGGGATGTGCGTCATTTCTAGCTAAGCCAATATTACCTATGCCTCTGAGTTTTTGTGGTTCAGTACTAATCCATACATGGAGATCGATATCGATTTGTATGGTTGATGCGGGTTTCGGTCCAGCTTTTTCCACTCTAATTCCAACTGCCTACGCTTTAGCTTTAGGTCTTATAATTTTGTTTGTAGCTACTTCAGTTATTCCCATTTTTCTCATTCTCCTAAAGAAATTCTCCATCATATCTTCCTGGCAAGGAATTATCTTTTCCTGCATCTTGTTCATCGTGGTCTCCATCTCATCCCTAGTTATGTAAATAGATGGAGGATTTGGATCCTAATGACACCTCCTGATTGCCCTCTTGTTGATTTCCTCTAGCGTTAGTTTTTCTAGCAGATTCTCTTGTCATTTTGAGTCTTTCTAAGTGTCAAATTAGCGAATTCAAGTGTTTTTCAACGAAAGCACCAAAATGCTTAAACCAAAAATGGCACAAACACCAAATAGAGTTTAAAAGAGAAGAAAATTGAAGAAATGTAAATGAAAACGATTAAAAACAAGATATACAAGGTTTATAGGGGTTTGGCTGATTGATGCCTATGTCCACTTAATGTTTCTTTTGATTATATAGCTGTTTTAGAAGTACAGTTCTTATGGATCGTTGCTACTCCATGGGTGATTACAAAGAAATACAGAAAAATTGCAAGGAAGAAAAAAATCCTCAAAAATGAGCTTCTATGTCTTTATTTATAGTTGTAGACCACCGAGATACGCTTTTCCATGACCTTCATCACTTCTCCCACATTTCAGCAGCAACTCTACACTAACAATCATGGCCATTTCATCACTTGTTATGGATTGGTACTGATCCATAGGCATATACTGGTACCGATCCATAAAATTTTCTTATGGATTGTTTTGAACTCTTTATGATTAAGTGACTTTTTTACTTCATGTTTCTCATCTTTTTTATAATGCATGCAGCTTGTTTCTTGGTCAAAGTGATGGATCAGTGGTGGAATGAAGTAGCTAGTTTCAGGTATCTAGGAAATCGATAGCAAATTGCATGATATCGATGGTATGAAGCTTAAAGAACGTTATTAGCATTAAGGTTGACAAGCAGAGAAAGTTTGAGGTGAATTGGGCACTAGTATATGAATTGATACTGATCCAAACAATGGATCGGTACCGATCCATCACTTAGCGATTTGTAACTTTGGAATTTTTGAGGTAGATTTTTCTCCACCTTATTATTCTAGTGGTGCTTGGTTTTTAGGCTCTGTAGTTAGCTCTTCGGGATTCCTGCCTTGATAACTTTCGAGCTTGGTCATCATGTCTATCTGGGCACTGCTTGGTCAAAAGGCTGGATAATAATTATGTTGTTTGTAACTCGTTTATGGAAATTATTAATAATATACCTAATACTAAAAGCCGACTAGTAGACTTATCTATTTGTGAGATAAAAGAATGAAGTTTCTAAGCAAGGCTTTGATACAAATGTTGCTCTAACTTACCTACCTTCACTCTTGGGCGAGGAATAATATAAGTTTAAATGTTGGAAACAAGTTATGTATACGAACATTGATTTATATAAGCAATTATTTTAACTGGATAGTCGACCATCAAAGTTAACCAAATATTATTAACCTAGATCTTTAAAAGTATGTTTTAAAGGTGATATAAGTATAGAAATGGTTTTATTTTTGTTGTGATAATGTGTCGATAGCACTCGTCTTCAACCTTTTTTATTATACTTATTAATGTAATTAAATCTTTAAAAGTATGTTTGAATGTAAACAAATCTTTAAAAGAATGTTTTAAAGATAAGCAGAGGTGAAATGATTTTTGGTTTGTACTGAAAATATTTAAGTATCATTAGTCTTAAACCTTTTTGAATGGATTTGTGAAAGTACCTAGATCCTTAAAATGGATATTTTAAAGGAAATTTTAAGTAGGTAATATTTTGGAAAACGAAAAATGTTTAAAGTAAGAAATCATACTAATGATTTGTGAATATACTTATAAGATAAATATATATGTAATTTTTTGAAGTATTGAAAAGAGTACAAATGAACAGTAGAAATTGATAGATAATATTTTATTAGATTAAAAAAGTTTTATTAATAAATATGTGTTAATTAATATATGATTAATTAAACAAAAAGAAGGGATTAGAAGTCGCTTATATGGCTTGATCGTGCTTTGTGTGGCTTGATCGTGCTTTGTATGTTCACTCGTTTATGGAACATATTTACCCTTATACTTAGCATTAGAAGTTGATGATAAAAGCTGGTCTATGGGAATTAGACTAATATTTATCTAGGGATATGGGCAACAAACTCCAACCTACTAGCTTCACCCTTGATCGAGGGATAGTGTTAGATGAAAATATCAGAAATATGATAAGCATACAAGACTATGTTTCCATATGAAATCGTTCTCGTTATTATCAAATGACCAAATTCATCAATACAGTCTTGCAAATACCAGGATCAGTAAGTGCAATACTTATCAAAAACCACTTCAAGACCGAGATTCTTGTTCTATCTCTTGGAAGTGGATCTGTTAGAGATGTTGGAATCAGTAACAACCCAAAATTTTGTACATAGTATTAAACTTAATTTATTTGAAAACTTTGATGTTAAATTATTTATAGTTTTGAAATTTTTCAATATAAATTATGGAGTATGCTTATAAATTATTTTCCCAAATGCAATAAAATAAACAATTTCTGAAATTTTGTATTTTGGTCAAACTTTGACTATTATTTGAAAATTGGAAGATTTTTAAACTCCAATTTTTATTTGAAACTGGATATAACTCTAACATCCGTTATGCTTTTCATTTCATTAAATTCTGAATTATACTTTGTAAATTTGATAACATTCAGCGTTTTAAAAGCAATTAGTTTCAGTGCTTTATTCTATACTTTCAAATGTCCGTCTATTTATGTTATTTTCTATTTTGTTTATATGCACTTTATTTTATTTATTTGGATGTTTCATTGTATATTTTTATTTAATAGCTGGGAAAAGAATCAATAAGACAAATGTTACTTCGTCTTAATTTGGCATAGGTTACATTTGCTTTATTGATTGCCTTTATTTGATTGGCCTATTTATTTCCTACCATAGCCGTTCCATATTTGTAGCCATACATACGCCAGACCCTAGCCATGTCCTACCCTATCAATTCATGTAAAAAAGAAAGTATCTCATCCCATTTTCATTTGCATCTCCTGAGAGAAAATACTGTAAGTTTCCATGGCCTCCTCCTTCTTTGTTTTTCCTTTTTCTTTTATTTTTCTTTTCTTTTCTTCATTGAGTACTCGGCCTCTACCAAAATTCTGACCACCATCTCCTCTCCTCCTCTACCAAGACCGGCCATCCACTCCACCGCACCATCCCTTGCCTTGGCCGTGACCCCAAGACCTAGATCCACCCCAAACTCGACAAAAACCATTCCAAGCCTTCCATTTTTCACCATTTTCCTTTTATTAGTCTCGGCCACAACACCAATCACCTCCACCTTGCTTTGGCCATGACTATCTCTGCCTCCTAGCCATGGTTCAGATCTAACTTGATCAAGTTAACACATAGGCCTAGCCTTCTTAGACAATAGGCCGAGCCGAAACTCCATTAGATCCATGCTTTTTGCCATGTCTTGCTTTGCCTTCCCCTTTCCATGTCATAGCCATGCCTTATGATCCCATAACGTAGCCTAACTTGCATCTAAACTTCATGTCCGAGCAAAGATAGGGTGTGGTTAAGCTTATAGGGATGTGGTCAAGCCCACTTGTTAATTGGATCTATT
Source organism: Allium cepa (assembly GCA_030765085.1). Lineage (NCBI taxonomy): Eukaryota > Viridiplantae > Streptophyta > Magnoliopsida > Asparagales > Amaryllidaceae > Allium > Allium cepa. Next base: position 253,316,430 of record CM060943.1, read on the forward strand.
TTTGTTTCAGATTTATTCCTATTTTTCATTGTTGAATTCATATCTTGTTGTGTTAAAACATATACTTATATTTTATTTATATATTTGATTTCAAGATTTGAATTTGGTTATTACTTCTTCTCAAATCCTATCGTGCCTTCTCGTGCTAAGGTACGTACGTGGACCCGACTCCCGTGAGTTGGCGTAAGGTGGCTAAAACAGGAGTGATCGACGGGTTAAGGAGGTAGCTCCTCTTGTCGGACCCACTTCTTCATATGCTATTCTATTACTTTGTGATTGATTGTGCACAACTTTGATTTTGAGAGTGTGATTCGAGGTGGGCGGTAGTAGCTGCTACGCATTACCACTGGTCCAGAAGCGTAATTGGTATTTCTACCCTGGCATTTTCTAGTTGTGCCATGTCACCTACCCTAGCGAGCCTTGTACGAGTTTGGTTTTCTCCCGTAGCCCGTGGAGTATTTAGGGTAGTCTCCCGATCTGGAGATGCATTGATACTGGATGGACTATTGGGACTATTACGTGTTAAGGTAAAGCCTTAATGCTATTTTAAAGTAAGTTTATTTTGCTAATAGACATTATTATAATAGCGTATATTACCACATAGTAAACAGTTTAACGGATCCTTAGAGGATGGGTGGTCCCAAGCATCCTTTAAGTTACTTGTACCTTTATATTACAGTTCACTCTAGTTGGTTTACACTGTATAAGTATGTATGTCCTGACTCGAGTGTTCGCGTTTATTTCCTACGCTTGGGTCAGCCTGAGTAGTACAGCTTGGATCTATCTTCTGGAAGCTAGATATTTCTGGAGTTTATCTACTTATCAATTTTTATCCATTTTAGTTCCGTTTTTGTCAGCTTATGTATTAGAGACTTATGTACTTGGGATTTCTACTGTATTTGTTTTAGAACTGTATTTGTTTTTCAGACTATGTATTTTGTAACTATTTTGAGACTGTGTTTGGGATTTGAGTTTGCAGTGGCTTCATGAACCACTATGGTTACTTTTATTTCTGTTGCGAGTATTCTGATTTATCTGTGTCTGTGATTCTGTGATTGGTTTTATTTGCTCCAATTTATATTATAATCTACTATTTTGAATTACTCAAGTTAGACATGTGTGGATTTATTGTCGATTTGAATGGTCTAAAATAGTGGGTCGTTACATTTGGTATCAGAGCTTTGGTTTTAGGCAACCATAGCTTACAGAGCAAAAACACATTAGAGATAGGGTAGAAATACCCTAGAATGAGTGAAATCAATCTTAGAATCCCTTCTTTGTGAGAGAACGTATTTTAAAGTATAAATTGATTTTCAAATGATTTTCCAAGGATTTTAAAAGAGTATTTTGATATAAAAACTTTTCTTGTTTCTAAGTCAAATTTTTCTTAACTCCCTTCTTTTTCGTATCCACCTTGTTAATAATGCCTTTGTTTAGGACATTTGTTCTAGTTGAACCTTATATATTCTTGTCTTGTCTTTGTCTCTCAATTACCCCTGTCCTAAAATTCATTCTTGATTTTTCAGGATGGATCGAAGGAACGCTAGAGGTAGAAGTCCTGCTGCACCAATCTGGTTCACTCAGCTTTGTAAGGAGTACATTGAGCTTGGTGGCACCAAGTTGACAGGATCTGAGAGCATTATTGAAGCTCAACAGTGGTTAAAGTATTTGGAGAGAATCTTCTCCGGTCTTGAGATCACTAATGCTCAGCAGCGTTAGTTGGCAGCTTGGCAATTGAAAGGAACATCTTTGGATTGGTGGGATATTGTCACAGCTCACACCGCTGAGGCTGACATCTCTTGAGAACAATTTAGGTATCATCTTCTGTTGGTCTTGATTTTTATTCATATCCTCCTTTTTGAAATCTCCCTTTTAATTCTGTATCATGCTTTAGGGAAGCTTTTCTTGCGAATTGGATGCCTGAGGTAGGAAAGTCTCAGCTGTATCGGGAATTCATGGATCTGAAGTAGGGAGATATGTCTTTTGCTGCATATGGGAGGAAGTTCAATGAACTTTCAAAGTTTGGCCTTAATCTGATTGATACTCTCTCAAGAAAAATGAAAAGTTTATTGCTGGTGCACGTCCGGAGTACTATGATCGTCTCATAGCACATGTGCATGGTCCTTTCACTACTCTGATGGACATGGCCATTAGATACGAGAATCCTACTTCTAAGGACCCTCCAGCTGCTCAGTCTGCTTCATCTCAGTCATCTTCTGGTAATCCGAAGAAGAGAAAGCCCAACTTTCTCCGTAAGAAGAAACAAAAAGGGACTCTAGGGTTGGGATCATCTTCATCATCTCAGAGGCGGTCGACTGACCTGTCTGCCATTACTTGCTATAGATGTAACCAGAAGGGACACTATGCTAATAGCTTTCCTACTTTGAGTGGTGCTGCTATTCCTCCAGCTTAGCTGACCAGGCACGATCCCTTTCAAATTTGTCTACAACCTGGCCATTTCAAGAAGGACTGCCCTACTCAGAAGAAGGGCAAGTCATCAGGTTTTTTTGCTGTGACTTCCCCATCTTCTCCAGCTCCACCGCATGCATCTGTTCCTGCTCCTGCTCCTAGTGATAATCAAGGTACACTTCAGGGTACTTTTTCTCTGTTTTATTTTCCTGTTCGTGTTTTGTTCAATACTGGAGCTTCCCATAGCTTTATTTCTGTGGATCTTTGTAATAAATTTGAGCATCTCCTTTCTCCTGAATTGGCTCCTGTGCCTTTATGTGTTTCAAATCGTATTCGGGGTCCTGCAAACCTTAGTAGGGTGGAAATATGAAACTCTTCCATTCTGGCTATCAGTTTTCCGATGATTTCTATGTTTTGGGTTTTGATGCTTTTGATCTTTTGCTTGGGGTGATTGGTTGAATGGGCTTGATGCCTATATCTCTTGCAGTGCCCGAACTGTCTCTCTGGTCGGTGAGTGATTATTTAGTGATTCGGTGTGGTTTGCCCCAGGATTTTGCTGCAGCTTTACTTATTCTCTTGATTAATCTCCTTGTGATCTTGACTCGACACATGTGGTCAAATTATATCCCGATGTATTTGGCGAAGTCACTTCTTTACTTCCTAAGCAGGAAATTGATTTTCGTATCGATCTTATTCCTGGAGATCGACCTGTAGTTCTTCCACCCAGAAGAATGGCACCTCGTGAGAAGGTTGAGTTAAGGAAGCAAATTCAAGACTTGTTCTCCAAAGATCTGATCAGACCTAGCTATTCGGAATGGGGAGCAGCATTGGTCTTTGTCACTAAGTCCAACGGTTCTTTAATGATGTGCATTGATTATAGGGAGCTGAACAAGCTCACTATGAAGAACATATATCCTATGCCTCGCATTAATGATATGTTTGATTAGCTCTATGGAGCTACTGTTTTCTCTCAGCTTGATCTTGCCTCAGGTTTTCACCAGTTTAGAGTTGCTGAGCAAAGTATTCCCAAGACGGCTTTCCGTACTGAGAATGGGTTCTATGAATGGTTAGTCATGCCTTTTGGTTTGACTGATTCTCCTGCTTTCTTTATTGATTTCATGAATCGTGTAAGTTTGTTCTAGTCTTGTTGATGATATCCTTAGCTCCTCCAAGAAAAAAGAAGAGCGTAAGTCGCATTTGAAATATATTCTAGAGACTCTTCGAAATCATCAGTTGAAGGCTAAATTCTCTGAATGCCATTTCTGGAGAGATGAAGTCTGATTCCTCGGGCATATTGTTTCTAGTGATGGATTTTTTGTTGACCCAGTCAAGATCACTGCGATCAGTGTAAGTCTTTCCCTTCTTTTTCTTTCTGAATTTGATCATCCTATCTTTTCTATAGTCCTTATTTCTCACTATTCTATTACAGGATTGGGAAACTCCTAGGACTTCAACTGATATTCTCAGTTTTCTGGGCCTTGCCGGTTATTATTAGAGATTCATTGAGAATTTCGCTCAGATTTCTACACCTCTCACTGCTTTGACTCGAAAGAGTGCTAAGTTTATATGGAGTGATGAGTGTGAAGCTGCATTCAAGGAGTTGAAGCGCAAGCTTACTTCCGCACCTGTGCTTACCGTTCCAAATGGAAATGAGGGATTAGCGGTATACACTGATGCTTATCATGAGGGTTTAGGAGCTGTTCTGATGCAAGATAGGAATGTGATTGCTTATGCCAGTCGCCGATTGAAGACCCACGATGCCAACTATGCAGCCCATGATCTAGAATTACTGGCTGTTGTCTTTGCTTTGAAGCTTTGGAGGCATCATCTTTTGGATGCTAAGTTTGAGCTCTTCACTGATCATCAGTCTTTGAAGTATATCTTTACCCAAAAGGATTTGAATCAGTGGCAAGTTCAGTGGCTTGAGTTCCTTGCTTCTTATGATCTCGACATTAGCTATACCCCTGGGAAAGCTAATGTTGTAGCTGATGCTTTGAGCCGGAAGAAGGCTACATTGTGTCAGCTCGTTGTTTCTTCCTCTCCCCTTTTGAATCGTGTTATTGCCAAGCAGGATGAGGATAGGACCATCAAATTGATGAAGGAGAGTGTTTGGAGCAGAGTTGGTGGTAGTAGTCCTGATGGTAGTGGAGCTCAGATCGATGATAGAGGGATTTGAAGGATTAATAATAGGATTTGTGTCTCGAATGTTGACGGTTTGAGGCAGGAGTTACTTCAAGAACATCATCGATCTTGACTTTCTGTTCATCCTGGTATGACGAAGATGTATTAGGATATGAAGAAGCTTTTTTGGTGGAGAGGTATGAGGCTAGATATCTCTATCTTTGTTAGTAGGTGTTCGACTTGTCAGCAAGTCAAGGCAGATCATCAGAAGGCCTCTGGTTTGTTGCAGCCCCTTGAGATTCCCAATTAGGAATGGGAAAAGGTTTCCATGGATTTTATTAATGGTTTACCTAGGACCCAGAGTGGTAATGAAAATATTTGGGTTATTGTGGATAGATTGACAAAATCAGCTCATTTCATTCCAGTCAAATCTATCCGTTCTGCATCCAGTCTGGCTGGGATCTATATGAGGGAGATTGTCCGTCTTCATGGTGTTCCCCTCATCATTGTTTGTGATCGAGACCCTATCTTTACCGGTTAGTTTTGGAAGGCTTTTCAGGAATCCTTAGGTATCCGTCTGAATCTGAGCACTGCTTACCATCCATAGACCGACGGTAAAACGGAAAGAGTGAATCAGATTCTAGAGGATCTTCTTCATGCTTGTGTTCTGGATTGTGGAGTATCTTGGGAAGATCATCTCCATCTTGTTGAATTTACCTATAACAATAGTTATCAGGTATACTTTCAAGTCTTATATTTTGATCTCATCTTAATCTTTATCTATCTCATTCCATCTTTGAATTCATGCTAGTATTGAGATGTCTCTGTTTGCTGCCCTTTACGGAAGACCTTGTAGATCTCCATTTTGCTGGATTGAATCCGGTAATCTTTTGGTTCTTGGCCCTGAGATGATCTTGGAAGCTTCGGAGAAAGTTGAGGAGATTAAGAGGAAGTTGAGGATTGCCCAGGATCGGCAGAAGAAGTATGTTGATCGGTGTAGGAGGAATTTGGAGTTTTCCGTTGATGATCAGGTTATCCTTAAGGTCTCTCCCTTAAGGAATGTGATTCGGTTGGGAAGCTTGCTCCTAGGTTCATCGGTCCTTTCCGCATTGTGGAAAGAGTTGGTTCTCTAGCTTATCGTCTGGATTTGCCTGAGAAATTTGCTGGAGTACATAATGTATTCCATGTTTTGCATCTTCATCGATATCTGCATGATCCTACTCTTATTATCCAGCCTTCTCCTCTTGATTGTTTGGATATCGAGCCTAATCTGACTGTTGAGAGGAAGCCACTTTGTATCGTCGATCGAGGTACGAAGCAGCTAAGATGGAAATTAGTCAACCTGGTCAAAGTACAGTGGAGTACGGATGATCGGGATTGTACCTGGGAGATGGAGGAGAGCATACGTGCGTCGAATCCAGAATTGTTTGTTTCAGGTACTTTTGCTTTGCTATCTTACTTTTCTTTGTTTTCCTTGTTTCGTTGCTTTTCGAGGACGAAAAGTTTTGAGTGGGGGAGAGTGTAATAACCCAAAATTTTGTAAATAGTTTTAAATTTTATTTATTTGAAAATTTTGATGTTTAATTATTTAAAATTTTGAAATTTTTCAATATAAATTTTGGAGTTTGCTTATAAATTATTTTCCCAAATGCAATAAAATAAACAATTTTTGAAATTTTGTATTTCGGTCAAACTTTGTCTATTATTTGAAAATTTTAAATTTTAGATTTTTAAACTCCAATCTTTTATTTAAAACTGGATATAACTCTAATATCCGTTATGCTTTTCGTTTCATTAAATTTTGAATTATACTTTTTAAATTGGATAACATTCAGCGTTTTAAAAGCAATTAGTTTCTGTAATTTATTCTATATTCCCTATATTCGTCTATTTATGTTATTTTCTATTTTGTGTGCATACACTTTAATTTATTTATTTGGATGTTTTATTTGTATATCTATTATTTAATAGCTCGGAAAAGAACCAATTAGACAAACGTTACTTCGTTTTAATTTAGCATAGGTTACATTTGCTTTATTGCTTGCCTTTATTTGCTTGGCCTATTTATTTCCTACCATAGTCGTTCCGTATTTGCAGCCGTACATACCCCAAACTCTACGCGCCTACTACCCTATCAATTCACGTAAAAAAGAAATTATTACATCCCATTTTCATTTGCATCTCTAGAGAGAAAATACTATAACTTTCCATAGCCTCCTCCTTCTTTCTTTTTCCTTCTTGCTTTTTTTTTCTTTTTTTTTCTTCATTGAGTACTCGGCCTCCACCAAAATTCCAACCACTATCTTCTCTCCTCCTCCACCATGACCGGCCATCCACTCCTCTGTACCATCCCATGCCTTGGCCGTGACCCTAAGACCTAGATCCACCACCAAACTCGACCAAAACCATTCCAAGCCTTCCACTTTTCACCACTTTCCTTTTATTAGTCTCGGCCACTACACCAATCACCTCCACCTTGCTTTGGCCGTGACTATCTCCACCTCCTAGCCATGGTTCAGATTTGACTTGATCAAGTTAACAAATAGGCCGAGCCCCCTTAGACATAGGCCGAGCCCAAACTCCACTAGATCAATGCTATTTTTCATGTCTTGCTTTGCCTTCCCCTTTCCATGTCATAGCCGTGCCTTATGATCCCATAACCTAGCCTAATTGGCATCTAAACTTCATGGCCGAGAAAAGATAGGGTGTGGTTGAGCCTATAGGGATGTGGCCAAGCCCACTTGTTAATTGGATCTATTTTTGTTTCAGATTTATTCGTATTTTCATTGTTGAATTCATATCTTGTTGTGTTAAAACATATACTTATATTTACTTATTTATTTGATTTCAAGATTTGAATTTGGTTGTTACTTCTTCACAAATCTTATCATGCCTTCTCGTGCTTTGCGATGCGTGGATATTTTTGTTTTGAATCGATCTTTAGCTTCAAAAAGGTGGGTTATTCACTCTAGACATTACGTACTTGTATGAATGTGAAATGATGACAAGTGAATTGTATAAATTAATATATTATGTTCATATCTGCTTATGATATGTTTATATGATGTTAAATGTTGTTTATATATCTGTTACATCATCTGTTATGGTACTATATGCTATTCTGTTATTTTATTTCATGTTTACCACACTGTAAGTTCCTTATCACTATGGGTTGAAATGATACATACCCGAACGGACTTTAAAATAAGGAAAAATCATTATGGGCTAAAATGATAGGCTCGAATGATTTTTATTTAATTGGATTTACTTGGGATTGCGGGTTTGAAATGATAGAACCCGGATTTTTCTTTTAAATTACGGATTGAAATGATATATATCTGTATCACTTAACCTAGGGTAGAAAATATTATACAGACCCATAGTTTATTAATTATATAATTTTTGAAATTTTTTAAATATTTTAAATGTAAAAATATGCCATTTTAACTTAATTTGGATTTAAATAATTTAAATGAATTTATAGAGATTTTTCTACAAGTGAAATGCATATAGAATTATATGGAAAGGTGTATTTTAAATATGACTTAACTTGAAAATTAGAAATTTGATTTTAAATGGAAATTCTAAGCTATGTAAATAAATGGAAATTTATTTGTTTATAAGATGGGTATGTAAAAGTTAAAAAATTTATAAGATGGGTATGTAAAATTTAAGTTATTTGTTGAAATAAAAGTAATTTTTTTTATAAAGTATTGACTTAACAAATGAATTTAAATTTAAATTGGATATTTATAAATAAAACATTATTTAATTAAAAATTATAAGTTAAGTAATATCCAAATAAAAGTTGTTGAAAAGTGGAATAAGTTTGATAGGTAAAAATGAGAAAAAGTGAATATATATTCTTTTAAAAGGTAAACAGAAATTATAGCGGTTCAGAAATGCTGTGGAAAATATGAACTATGGCTTGAAATATACTAAAGAGACCTATGACAGCACTTTTGAAGTGCTACAGTTTCTGAAAGTATGAACTATGGCTTGAAATATTCTAAAGAGACCTATGACAGCACTTCTGAAGTGCTGCAGTTTCTGAAAATATGAACTATGGCTTTAAATAACTAAGTAAACCAATGACAGCATTTCTGATGTACTGCAGTTTCTGAAAATTTGAACTAGGTGCTGAAATTTCTAAATAAACCTATAATAGCACTTCTAAAGTGCTGCAGTTTCTGAATTTGAACTACGTTTAGATATATACTAAATATACCTACCGCAGCACTTTATAAGTGCTGTAGTTTTGAAAATTTCAATGCTTTGAAATGTTGAAATTGAACTAATGAACATAGAAATTGCTGAAATTATGGAAATTGAATAATTGATTTGGAAGGATAACTATTTCATATTTAAATGGTTTAAATGAATTATTTTGATTTGGAATATAAACCACATTTGAAATTTATAACCACAGGTAATAATAATGTTGGTTGCTAAAGAGACGGGGATTGAATATGGACATATTCTCGGTCGATACCGAAAACCACTTTAACAACCATGTACACGGTGGAGATTCCAAAATGAAGTAGGATGGTGGTGACGCTCTGTTAAGGTATGTACATGGACCCGACTCCCGTAAGTAGGCATAAGGTGGCTAAAACAGGAGCGATCGATGGGCTAAGAAGGTAGCTCCTCTTATCAGACCCACTTCTTTGTATGCCATTCTATTACTTTATGATTTATTGGTTCACACCTTTGATTTTGGGAGTGTGGTTCGAGGTGGGCGGTATTAGCCGCTACGCATTACCGCCAGTCCAGAAGCGTAATTGGTATATCTAGCCTGGCATTGCATAGTTGTGCCGTGTCACCTACCCGAGTGAGCCTTGTATGAGTTTGGTTTTCTCCCGTAGCCCGTGGAATATTTCGGATAGTCTCCCGATCTGAAGATGCGCTGATACTGGATGGACTACTGGGACTATTACGTATTAACGTGGAAAATGTAAAGCCTTAACGCTATTTTAAAGTAAATTTATTTTACTAATAGACATTATTATAATAGCGTATATTACTACATAGTAAATAGTTTAACGGATCCTTAGAGGATGGGCGGTCCCAAGCATCATTTAAGTTACTTGTACCTTTATATTACAGTTCACTTGAGTTGGTTTGCACTATATAAGTATATATGTCCTGACTCGAGTGTTTGCGTTTAGTTCTTATGCTCGGGTCAGCTTGAGTAGTACAGCTTGGATCTATCTTCTGGAAGCTAGAGATTTCTGGAGTTTATCTACTTATCAAGTTTTATCCATTTCAGTTCCGTCTTTTTCAACTTATGTATTAGAGACTTATGTACTTGGGATTTCTACTGTATTTTTTCAGAACTGTATTTTTTTCAGACGATGTATTTTGTAACTATTTTGAGACTATATATGGGATTTGAGTTTGTAGTGGCTTCTTGAACCACTATGGTTATTTTTATTCCCACTGCGAGTATTCTGATTTATCTGTGTCTGTTGATTCTGTGATTGGCTTTATTTGCTCCAATTTATATTACAATCTACTATTTTGAATTATTCAGGTCAGACTGTGTGGATTTATTGTCGATTTGAATGGTCCAAAATAGTGGGTCATTACAGAATCCATGTATGGTATTGAGATTTGTTCAAGATGTGGGAATCCAATTGGGGATTCGTGTTCTGTTCGTGTAACGAAAACTCGTGTGAAAGATGCCAAAAGTAACCTCGACATTAAAAATGATTAAAAAATGAGTATGCCTCATATCCTGAGATTTAGCTTACCCGTGATAAGATATATCGAATCCACATATGGAGATACTTATCGATTGCTGGCCCATAGGAGTTTATGACATGTAGGATCACTTGTTCGAGCATGAACCAGCTATGTTTACCTAAAGGTATATTTTATCTAGAGATATACATTGCTCGGTGGTAATTTTTGATCCTTGTGCAAGAGATTGGATCCAGCTCCACTAGAGAGATCTCCATGGAAAAACCCTTTATACGAAAGTTCCTTATCGGTTCTGATTGTACCCTCTAATATATTGTTGGATGTAATGAATGTAACCATTCCGGCTATGTTTTATATTTATATTCTTCACCCTAGACATTATCTATTATATCACCTTATGTACTTATTAGATGGTGGTTCTTTTGAGGAGATAGTTATTATGGCATTTCATGCGATCTCAAAAGTACTGTTAGACAATATACACATATTTCTTGAGTTTCTCATACCAAACCTATTGACGTTTGGTTTTTATTTTCTCTAAATTCCTCGTGTGCTCTTTCGAGTAATTTGAGAAAGGCAGGTTTTCGTTGATGTTCACTAGAGCTCGAAAAGACGAGTTGGATGTTTCATTTATCATAGTATTCTCATTTCTATTGCATTACTACTGTATATATATCAGCATTTGTGAGGACATGATATTCTAACTGTCCTGGCTGATAATAGTACTTAGGTTTTATAATTTTGAAATTTCTATATCGAAGTAAACCTTTTTAATGTTCTTTTGATATTATATGTTGTTGTCTCTCCAATGATATTTTGATATTGTGTACCTTCTTCCTTGTTCTATTTCTTTTTATTTTAGCCTTAACTTTTCAACTTTTCAGTGCTTGAATGCTCAATACGTGAATACTATGGATGTACTAGTGACAACCTTCAAATATCGAAAAGGCATGACATTACACTTGGTATCAAAGTTCAGGTTAAGCAAGAACCTTGGCCTTGGTGGGGTATGACTCATTAGGAGATAGGGTAATGGAATGGCCTAGCATCAGTCGAGTGTTGTTAGTACCAAAATTGGTCACTATCACCCTTTAACAGGATTGTGTAGAGAGATTAACGAAGAAAGTAAATTAAAGCACAGAAGTAACACAGTTGAATGCAAAATCAACAATGAAAACGATAACAACAGATTTATAGTGGTTCAGCATAATTGCCTACGTCCACTTTGAATGTAATCTTTATTACTTTTCTAAGCACTTGAATACAGATACAACCCGTAAATAAATCACTTGAATACAAGTTTTAATAGAAAAGAAGAGAGTATTTAATATGGAAGAGTTTCCTTGGAGTTCTCGAAAAAAAAGGTCCCTTCAACTGCACCCTTCCCCTCTATTTATAGGTGAATATAGGCTAGATCCCTCGTGCAAGCCCATTACCAAGGTAGCTCGGCCCATAGCTGTTAAGTAGACCGAATCAGCCATGTTGATCCACTACCACCAATCCACTTGTCGCCAATCCAAGAGTTGTCTCGTCGTTGACTTGAAGCAGGCCCTCAAGGAACTCATAGCTAGTGGCAGGTGACTCGAAGCAAAGAAATGCTGGTCACATCACTCTGTTGTAGATAAAATAAGTTGTCAACCTCCTCAAGGTGCACCGATCCGGTATGCCGACCCGCACATGTCAAACCATTGAGGCTGAACCACTAATGCTGAACCACACCCGATCGACCCGCCTTGGCTTTCCTACCATGATTGAACGATACTTGTTATCCTACTACGACTTACTTCCCTGACCAAATGGAACGTGCTGACCTGTTAGACCGAACGATGCATTATCTTCCTTCCTTGGTCGAGCGATACATGCTGCCTTACTAGACCGAGCGACACACGATCTTACTTCCTTGACCGAGCCACGTTTAAAGGCCGATCCACTTAAATATACCAAGCCACTCAAACACGCCGAACCATACATGTAGGCCGAACCACGCACCTACCATATTAATTGAGTTACACCGAACCCTTATATTTCCACATCTCTTTTGGCTTGAATCCCATCTAGGCCCAATCATAGCCTCTGCACCTATCACTTTATAGCCGGGCCAAGTAGCCGGGTAACATTTTTCCCCCCAAAGTGCATTGTGTGAATCAAAATGGCGAACGTTGAATCAGTGAGTAATTCCTGCTTTCAGAGGTTAGGCCATCCCGAATGATAACTTACTATCACTTTTCACTAGTCTTTGACAAAGCTTCGTGTTGTCTGAATGCACTAGCTTAGTCTTGAAGAAGCTCTTGAATTCCTATCTTAGCTTTTCAAAAGCTAAATGTATTCAGCCTTTCGAAGGCTGAACTGCAGTGGGTTTCTTAAACTCATACTTTCCCATTCATCTGGTAAAATCCATGTCTTTATCACATCACCTCCCTCCATTAACACCATATGTGTATACATTCACAAATACACATTTTACTTCATTATTATAATATTTATTTTCTATCTATTATTATTACACAAACATCTTTTATTATTTTATTATTAATTAATTTTTTTAAAGGAGAGATCGGCATGCTAAAGCCGATCCACTCGAACGGTTATTTAGGTTGGGTCGACGTGTTATTTTGCCGACTCATTGAAGCATGGTGACCGGGTCATCAGGAGGATGCCCTTTCACCTCCCCTTCATCATCTATAAAATCCTACGCTCCCTCTTCTTCTTCTCGCTTCTGCTTCATTCTCACAAGCTTGCTAACTTACTTCCCTCCAAGCCTTGCTACCACTCAATCCTCCCTTCCTCCTCTCAAACCCAGACTGCCCACCTTGCAAATCCAGCCCCCACCGAACCCGAATAACCCTCAGCTCGACATCACATAATTTCCACAAGTTCCAAACTTTCTACATAGGTATAAATCTCTCACTCAAATTATCCTCCTAAGTTCAGAATCTCATGTAAAGTTCGAGTACATGGGTAAATGATTCTCAAACAGGAACTAGTAGGAGATGGCGAAGGAGAGAGACGAATTGGAGATAGGAGCGTGTATTGGGATAGGGGTTCGACTTGGTCTTGAGGGATTAGAGGACAAATTACTAGGATAGTTCGATGTCTCTGATAAGGAACGTCGGTAATTTATAGGGTTCGCTTCATGGGTCGTAGGCTCTTGCTCGGCGTACCGATTGAGGGAGAGGGTCGGTAGGTTTTTTGTAGTAGAGCTAGGTTGGCAAACCTTCAATGGAAGTACATGCCGGTATTCCTGAGAGAAACTGGGTCGGTACCTTTGGAAAGAGAGAGTGGGTCGGAAGCTTTAAGAGAGAGAGTGGGTCGGTATATGCTACGGTGAGGTCGTTCGGTGACTTGAAAGCGAGTGGGTCAGTGATTGGAGAGAGAGAGAGGCTCGGTTGTCTATGTTTAGGGGGTCGGTCTGAATTGACGGTTGCAGGAGTTAGGGATAGGATCGGTACTAAGTGTTGGGGTCGGCATTGGCTATCAGGACCATCTCAATCTGAACACCGCATATATCAGGACCACACATTTCCATGCCTAAACATAATATGATGAACAATGACGAGGACCAAAGCATATAAGCATATGGATTTAATTCAGATTAACAACTCCACTGTTTAAATAATTTTAAACATGAATTTAACCCAATAAATGCAAGCAACCGCCTTCATAACATATGACGCCAATGTCTGATCCCAAGATTTCTGCTATGATCAAAAGGCAAACTTCGGTGACTGTGAATGATGACGGTCTCCAACGATGATAGCTTAAATCTCCACCATGCTATATTATTCTTTAGGACTTTAATTTATCTGTACTCTTTGCTTAAACCATCGCACTAGTTCACACACAACACGGGAGAATACTTTGTTGTTATATCTGATATCTATTATCTTTCAAGTAAAGCTTAACAGGGATCTGTTCACACCTATCGCTTTTTGAAGATGTCCAAAAAAGCAAGCTCCGCTACAGTTTCTGACAAGCCTGAGCCAAGTTCTCCGCAAGAGGTAGTGGGGACTCTAAACTCGTCGTCAGCCCCCATACCCGACATCTCGGATCCACCCATCGCGGATATTGGCCCGGCTCCCGACACTGCAGATGGGGCTGCCGTTCTGGATGACATATTCGACTCTCAAGCCTAAAAAATCGGCGAATGTTTTCTCCGTCGATTATGTTCTATCCATGAAATACCCTTCGAAGACATTCTGGTTTCTTTGGCATGAGATCGGCCTCACTTGCCCCTAGCCGGATATACCGCGTGCGACAAATTTATGTGCTGGGTTGGGAGTGTGCCACCTTTCAATTCATTCATCCGTGAAGTGTTGCAGTATATAGGGATTGCTCCAGTGCAACTACACCCTAATAGCCACTCATTTATTCATGGTACATACATTATTTTTATGAGCATCTTACTAAGACCTCCAACTCCTAAGAATATCCATTATATTTACTGATTCAAGAGGCATGTCGATAGTCCATCTTACATATTCCTCGAGCCACACCCTAAATGTCAAGTCTTGATGGGTGCATGGAGTAAAATTTCTCAGTATAAACAAGAGTGGTTCTACGTACGCTGCTCTCTCGGTTTCAAGAACATGGATAGAAGGGAGTAAGCCTTATTTTTGTCCCAATCTTTGTCTTAAGGCTCGAAGTGCATCTTTTCGAAACTTCTTTCAACTCTTATAGGCATCCACCCACGACATGAAGGCGTCGGGTTTTCTGAAGCCGTCGAGGCCATCCGAGCTGTTCCCATAGGAGATCGAGACATTAAATCTGTAATTACAAATGACTGCTCTTGAAGTTCGGATTACTGGAAGAGGGCCACCGAGCTAGCCTTCCAAATGGTGCTACCATAACAGGAACGGCTGCAGGAACAGGCAAAGAGTAAGCTGGACCTTCGGTTCCCCTTGCTAAAGGGGCCCTCGATACAACGGAGGAACGTGAAATTAAAGAAATCGAGCTACCAGAGGCGACTGACGAGAATGTAAGTTCCGGCCAAGCACTAGTAGATAATGCACCTGGCATGAACGAACCACCGCCTTCTTTGAAAAAGAAAACGAGTCAAGCTTGAAAGCTGAAAAAGATGACAGTTGGTGGAACCTCAAAGGTTACGATAACTCCGATAGAGAAGAACTCGTCTTTCCAAAACTTTGAAGGCTCATTAAAGGGCCTATCTGACTTGGCCACCCATGATGATATACTGGATTATAGTTTCACTTACCCCAAGGCTATGGGATTTAATTCGCCCACGAGAAGTGATGAAGGCGCTTAGACTCATCATCAGGTAGAGAAAACACCAATGAGTAAAGCGAAAAACACCGGTCCGTCGGGGGGGATGCACTAGGACACACACAAAAACTTACATCCCACCATGCACTTGAATTCCACTCATCGTGTAATTCCTACTAACTCGTCCTCATTTGGCTTTATATGCAGGCAATATGGGGCATACACATGGCATTGACCACCTTCGTGGATCCTCCATCTTTAACCATTCCATTCGAGACTCAGGATTAAGGAAACGGCAAGACAGGCACGACAATGGTGATAGAGATTATTATCCCAGAGAGTCGTGCTCTTCCTGAAGGAGAACCTACAGCCAATCTTTGTATCCAAATGATCGTCCCCCTCATTTGGAGCATAGTAGGGAGAAGTCTGCTCAGAAGGGATCCCAGTTCGAAGTTCCTCGCGACCAACATCTGGCTCTTCGAGTACCAGACAATCCTTTGAGCCTTATAAAAAAATCCGTGACTCCTATTAGGCAGACTCCACCAACCTCTGCTCATGATCCATCAACGGTGGAAAAATTAGCTGAGCTCAAGCCTACATTCCCAAAGATATGTTTCGATGGATCGAAATTTTTCCCCACGATCCATCCTATCCTTGATCATGTTAAACAGAGCGCCATTGCCTACAATACTGACAAAGACATCATTAAGGGCCAGGATGAATAGCTGTCCTCACACAAATCTCAGCTCGAGACTTCCCAGAAAAATGCCAAGGAGACAGCCGAGGCAGCTAGTCGCTTGGAAGCCACTCACAAGAAAGAAATCAATGAGGCAATCCAACACAGCGGCGCTCTAGCCTTGGTGAAAGACTCGCTCTAAAAAGAGAAAGGCATTCTCACTCGATGGGTTAAAGAGCTAGAGGAATTTCTCTTTAAAGAGAGAGAAGAGAAAATTGTAGCGCAAGAAGAGTCATAAAGATACTATGATGAAATCATCGAAACGTGGCTTCTAAAGACAAAAATCGATGAGGAGCTTTCCTAGGTTAAAGTGCTAAAAGAAGTAGATTGTGAGGAAAGCAAGAAGATGGTGCTCACAGAGGCCGACTCTTGACTTAAGGCAGCTACCGAAGCTGGCAGAGAAGAAATCAAGAGTTTATTTGACCCACTCATTGCCGAGTACAATGCACGAGTCCTCATGCATCGTGACCTATCTTTCTTAGGTGATGGTTATATCGAATCATTGGCCAAAGCATTGGATACTCTGATAAAAATTAAGACAGCAGAGCCAGGCATCGAAAAGATTGATGAAGAGGCTCTCGTGAGGAAAGTGCTCCGAGGAAATGAACCATCAGACTTATCCGCGGCAGGATCCCTCTTAGGAAGAGAATCCCCGTCATCAAAGGGTAAGGACGATATTGCTAGCCCATCGACACTGAGTTTCCAGTTCCTCCTTCTGTTCAATCGGCCGATAGCTCGTCGCATGGGCCTCCCGAGCAGCTTGTGGGCTATGATCCGGAGAAGCATGGACTTGGTGTCCACATTCTATCCCTTAATCTGGAAGGTGATACTCCCAAGACGACTGAGAGCCAAATGGAAGCTGGTGTGTGACCCCTTCAAAAGTTCATCGAGCCATCGCTTTTGGAAAATAACTCTCGTATCGTAACATTCACTTTTCATGAATCCATGCAGGTCACTCTTCACGGAGCAAGAAGAGAAAGAGGCTGAGGCACCTTACATCGGAGATACCCCTAGTCCTGATGCTCAAGTGATCGGGGCACTAGATAAGGATAAACTTGAAGATCTCTCACCTGTAGATATACACGACGAGGTCAAAATCACAGGCACTTCCAAGCATTCTTCCAAGCTTAGCATGAAGGAGAAAATCGAGGAGGAGGAGAACTTGAAACCAATATTAAGATAGAATCTCAGGTGGTGGAACTCGAAGATCCCCTAAATAGGCCCTTGAAGGTCATTCTTCCTAGCAGGATTACACCTTTAGAAGTTCCCCTTCAGCCATCGGATACCCCGTCGCTTGGAAGCAAGGGTTCCAGGAGAAAGTGTTCAGCTGAGAAGACTTCGGAGAAGCTCAAAAAAGAGAAAAAATCGAAGAAGTGCAGTCGGCCGATCGTGTCTCGCTTAGCTTAAATAAGCCAAAGTCATGTAGTTGTTTCCCTTTTTTTAGTCATCATAGATAGAATTTGTCTCTAGACTTTGGAGAAGTTGTAATGAAAATTCTTTTTCGATTTGTAAATAAAATTTTGTTTCTTTGTATTCCCAGACCCCTATTGCTTAGCTTATATCATTTATACGCTTGTCTACACTCCAGGGACTCAGAGTATTCTAGTCCGTGCTCTTGGGACTTAGAGATTTTCTAAATTATTTATACACTAGTCGCCACTCCAGGAACTCAGAGTACTCTAGTCCACACTCTGAGGACATAGAGATTTTTTGAATCATTTATACTCTAGTCCACACTCCAGGAACTTAAATTACTCTAGTCCACGTTATGGGGCTTTAGAGATTTTTTGAATCGTTTATACTCTAGTCCGCACTCCGGGGACTCAAAGTACTCTAGTCCATGCTCTGGGGACTTACAGATTTTTTGAATCGTTTATACTCTAGTCCGCACTCCGAGGACTCAGAGTACTCTAGTCCATGTTCTAGGGACTTAGAGATTTTTTGAATCATTTATACTCTAGTCCACACTTCGAAGACTCAGAGGACTCTAGTCCGCGCTCTAGGGATTTAGGGATTTTTTGAATTGTTTGCACTCCAGTCCGCACTATGGGGACTAAGAGTACTCTAATCCGCGCTCTGGGGACGTAGAGATTTTTTGAATCATTTATACTCTAGTCCGCACTCTGAGGACTCAAAGTACTCTAGTCCGTGCTTCGGAGACTTAGAGATTTTTTTTTGAATTATTTATACTCTAGTCCGCACACCAGGGACCCAGAGTACTCTAATCCGCTCTAGGGACTTAGAGATTTTTCGAATCATTTATACTCTAGTCTGCACCATGGGGACTCAGTGTACACTCGCCCATGCTCTAGGGACTTAAAGATTTTTTTTGAATCATTTATACTCTGGTCCGCACTTCGGGGACTCAGAGTACTCTAGTCCACGCTCTGGGAACATAGAGATTTTTTGAATCATTTATACTCTAGTTCGCACTCCGAGGACTTAGAGTACTCT
Organism: Allium cepa; assembly: GCA_030765085.1. Taxonomy (NCBI): domain Eukaryota; kingdom Viridiplantae; phylum Streptophyta; class Magnoliopsida; order Asparagales; family Amaryllidaceae; genus Allium; species Allium cepa. The sequence goes on from CM060943.1 coordinate 253,335,073, forward strand.
AGTCCAAGCTCTAGGAGCTTAAAGATTTTTTTATGAATTGTTTATACTCTAGTCCATACTCTGGGGACTCAGAGTACTCTAGTTCCCGCTTTGGGGACTTAGAGATTTTTTCTGAATCTTTTATAGATCGACTTTTATTTTTTTGTGCGTGCATATGCCAAAAAGATTAATGCAATTTAATTTTGTTGTGGAACTATAACAGATGGAACATTAATAGTTCATAGAAAAACAGCTTCAAGCCTTTATTGATTGTAAAAAATTAGGGACAGACTGAATCATCTTATTACATGTCAGATACAGAGAATAACAAAAGAAAAACATACCGGAAACAAATGCTACTAAAATGCAAAAGAAATAGACTATGTATAATAAAGGCACAAACGATCGTTATTCCATGCTCTGTAGAGTGTCATGCCATCAACGGTCGCTAGCTTGAAGGTTCCTTCTCCAAGCCTCCATTCAATAATGTAAGGTCCTTCCCATATGGGATTCATATGTAACAGGATCAGAAAAACTCACTTTAAAACTAGGTCGCCCCATGGAAAATTAATGGTCGACTTTTTCATTATAGTACCGGGCAACTCGGTGCCGATATGCGATCGCCCTTAAATCAGCTTCTTCACGTTTCTCATCGACAAATTCCAATGACTCCAGTAAAAGATCTCGATTCATTCTAGGATCATAATGAGTCACCCGGTGAGAGGGAACTTCAAGTTCCACGGGTGTAACAGCTTCAGTGCCATATGCCAAGGCGAAAGGAGTGTGGCCAGTCACGGACTTATGGATGGTTCTAGAGGCCCAGAGTGCTGTTGGAAGCTCATCCACCTACTTGCTCCTAGCCTTCTCCAAATGTTTTTTCAAGATGAACTTGATTATCTTAATTATGGCTTGAACTTTCCTATTCGCTTTAGGGTGAGTGACTGATGCAAACCTTTTCTCAATGCATTATTTTTGACAGAAGTCTTTGAATTCTCTACTCTCAAATTGAGTTCCGTTGTCAGTAAGGATAGTTCGTAGGTGGCGAAAGTGGCATATAATGTTTCGCACAATAAAATTAATGACCTTTTTGGTGGTGATTGTAGCTAACGGCTCCGTTTCTGCCCACTTGGTGACGTAATCGACCACGACAATTTTGTATTTCGCACCACCTTTAGAGATTGGCAAGGAGCCGATTATATCGATCCTCCATATTGCAAATAGCCATGAATTAACCATTTGTGTGAGTTTATTAGTGGTGCTCTCGGGATCTTTTTGGCCAGTGTCTGCCCCCAGTATGTTCACTACATTCTCCTTCGTGGACTTCTCTTATGACCCGCTTTATCTCGTAGTGGGCGATGCATCTAAGCAAGGGAACGAAGAATCCCTTCCGATACATTACTCCATCCTGCATTATATACCATGATGCCTTGCGAACAACTTGTCATATTTCGCTCTCTGTCGGGCAAGGTTTCGTGTAGCAAGTATTCTTTGAACAGGGTCATCCATGACTCCCTTTCAGTTTCCATCCCTGACACAAGTTCTACTTCCATCTCGTTTATACTCGGGGAATGTATGGTTTCAATAGGAACCAAGCCCATCCGTTGTGCATCACTAGTACTTGAAAATTTTGCCAAGGAGTAGGTTTCCCCATTTTGTTCACGCAGAATGTGTGAAATAACATTGTATTCGAGGTCCACCAACAATTCTTGAACCCAAGCGAGGTATGGGGCCAGCCTTTGCCCCTTTTCCTGATAGTCTCCTCATACTTGGTGCACCACTAACTGTGAGTCTCAAAAGATTTCGATCAATTTCACTCCAAGTTCTTTGGTAAGTTTCAGTCCAACAATCAATACTTCATACTCGTCTTTGTTGTATATAACGGGGAAATCAAGTTTCAAAGCATAATAAATCGAGCGGTTCTCGAGAGTTATAAGAATAACACCAGGCCTAGAACACTGATCGTTGGATGCCCTATCGGTATATAGCTTCCATCGAATAGAGGGAACCACATCACTCTCACTTGGCTCATCTGATGTGGTGAACTCTATAATGAAATCTGCTAGTGCTTACTCTTAGATAGCCCTTCGCAGTAGGTAAATGATGTCGAACTGACTCAGCTCAATGTACCACCTCCTCTTTGAGAGCCCTTGGATACCCATTGGCTTTAAGTTTATCCATCTCCTCTCTGAGAGCAGCGGACCTCTCCAAGTCCATGCCTCCCCTCTTTTGTTTCACTGGCACATACTTTGGGTCAAAGTTTAAAATATGACTTGTGATGGAAGAAGAAATCCCACACATATGAGAATGGGTCCAAGCGAAAACATTTAAATTTGTTCGAAGGAAATCAGTAAGATCCTTATGATCGAGGGGTTGAGCTGTGATCCAATCTTAAGCAACCATGGCTGGTCATCATGGCTGGCTGGAATGTCAATCGTCAGTTCAGCCGGTGCTGCCTTGGCTTCTTTGGGTTCTTCATCGTCATCTCTTAGATCTATATTTTTATAGATCCGATTGTGTTGCCCAAGCCAAGGCTCGGGCGTTACTTTTCGATTTTTAGCAACATGGATGCGGACGGAGTTGTCCACACCCTTTCCCTTCTCTCTTTGTTGGGCCTCTCTCAGCTCAGCCACATAGCAAGCACGACCAGCCACTTGATCGCCATGCACTACACCAACTCCTCTATCCATTGGAAATTTCAAGGTTAAACACCATAGGGCGAAAGCTGCCCTAAACTCCGCCAGGGCCGGTTGGCCCAAAAAAACATTTTATGGGGAATCAATATCCAAAACAGTGAATGGTAGAATTCGTACCCTCCTGCGTTTACCCTTTCCTAGTTTAACTGAGAATTCAACAAAACTATTTCATTAGTGGCTGCACCATTAAAGTTGTGAATGCGGGCTTTAGATGGTTTCAGATCCTTCACCTTCATCTTCATTTGGTCATACGCCTTTTTGAAAATAATATTAACAGAACTCCTACAGTCACTCAGTCCTTCTCACGAGCGTCGGTCCAATAGTTGTTGAGATAACCATCGGGTCAATGATACTTGCCTCTACGTGATCTGCATCCCTGCTCCTGAATAGTATATCATCCGTCATCATTCGCTGTTGTTTTGCTAGAGTCCCATCTTCTATGTTCGAGTAGCTTTCAAAACCGACATGCTTCAAGGAATTAGCATAACGTTCTATTTCTTGCCAACTCCTATATGCCTGATGAGGTCCGTCGATTATAATGTTTATGACTAGCCTTCCCCTGGTCCGAGTGGGCTCCTCAGGTCGATGCGAAGCTTGCCCGTGATTGGGGTCGAATGTCCCCTGTCCGTCTTCCTACGGATTCTTAACAAACTGCTGTAACTTCTTTTGGAAAATCAGCTTTTCGATAGCATCATGGAGGTGTCTACACTCTTTGGTATTATGCCCGTAGGTCTCGTGAAACCGACAATAACTTCCAATATGCTTTTTGCTCCTCAGTGGATTCTTTTTGGTGTGGCTTTCGATATTGGAATGTATTACAAGTTGATAGATAAATGTTCTCCAAAGATGTATTCAGAGGTGTATATTCGCTATAGGTTGGAATTTTTGGTTTCCACTTTCCTTCTTCCCTTTTTCATTTGGAATTTCCTCCTCCAGATCCTTTAGACTGTTTCGGCTTATTTTGAACATTGGATTGGACCTTGCCAAAGTTTTAGCCAAATTGCTTTACTGCAATGTTGCTTTGCACTGCTTCCTTGCTAAGCCCTGGCGCACTGCTTCGCCTTGACCACCTGGCCTCTTCTCTTCTCATGAATTGGTTCGGCTTTGAATAAAAGCGTTCCAGGTAGTCGATGGTTTGCTTGCTAGCCAGTCATCAAATTCTGAGCCTGGAACTACTCCTTGCATCACGGCTATAAGGATGGCACGGTCATTCGGATTGCTAACTTCAATTGCAGCAATGTGAAACCTTTGCAAATAATCCTTCAACAACTCTTCGGGATCCTGTATCATACTGGACAACGACATCACGTCCTTTAGGCAAGTGGCATGGATCCTAAACTATTCCATAAATTTAGTCGCTAACTCGTCAAACCTGGAGATTGATCGTGGGGGAAGTCTGGGGTACCACATGTTAGCGATTTCAGATAGAGTTATTGGAAAGCATCTGCATTTGATCACATCATTTTCCCTAGCCGAATCCATCTCCACTCATATTTCACTATGTGTTGTCGAGGATCGGTCTTTCCTTCATCGGTTTGAATAGTAGGCATGCTGATTTTCGAGGGTACTCGGCTTATAGGGTGGTATCTGTAAATGGTGTATGGCTACTAGATATGCCCAATCATCATTGGTTAAGCCTTGATTCTCCTTCATCGGTTGTCTGACCATAGTTGATATATTCAGGGTCTGGATGGGAGTTGGTAAGTCAGTATTTGTCCTGTGCGATTGTTTCGGCTGGTGCCTCCTCGGTAGGCAACCACCTAAGTGTGCACACGAGGACCTGCTTCACAACTACCCTGGTGAGGCGGAGGACCAGCTCCCAAGTGTGCTTCAGATCCTAGGTTTCCCATTCCAGGTTGGGAGCGACTCCCCAGGTGCAGGTGAGGGGCCACAGTTCTAGGTAAGGAATTTGGACCATTTCTGTTGGTTTGCTCTTGGCGAGTCGTCACCAATTTCTCTGTTGCACCCGTTTGTGCCATTTCGATCCTACAACGTCTATGCCTAGGATGTTCATCTAACGAAGCGGAGCTGTCGGATGATGAGTAGGAAGAAGGCTTCCTCCAGCGTTCTGACGCTACTGTCGAGCGATTTGGGTCATTAAGTTGGCGTTCTTTTTGAATCTACTCGTTAAGTTATCTCCTACATTACACGAGCTCCCTCATTAGCCCATTGAACTCTGCCCTAGTGACAACTTCTAGTTGGTTTAGAATGGTGGCGCGCTCTGCACCTGTATTAGGTTGCTGATTGCTGGGTCCCACTTGCTAGACGTTAGCGGTCTCATTAGCATCCAAGTTATGGGAGGCGGATCTGATACGTGGCCTTGCCATCTTAGAGTTATCCATAGGAACTCTGAGTAGAATCTGTGAACTCTTTAAAATGAACTCATATCTCCTTCAGGGGATTTCCTCAATTCAATACAGACAAAGTAGATCCTAACAGTCTGAGAATGCACCTTCAAAGTGAGAGCACCAAAATGTTAGCATCAAAATTGGTCACTAACACCCTTGAATATGATTGTGTAGAGAGATTAATGAAGAAAGTAAATTAAAGCAGAGAAGTAACACAGTTAAATGCTAAAAGAACATTAAAAACGAGAACACCGGATTTATAATGGTTTAGTGCAATTTCTTACATCCACTTTGAATGTAATCTTTATTACTTTTCCAATCACTTAAATACAGATACAACCCGTAAACAAATCACTTGAATACAAGTTTGAATAGAAAAGAAGAGAGTACATAAAAAGACAGAGTTTCCCTGGAATTCTCCAAAAAAGGTCCCTTCAACTGTACCCCTGCCCTTCTATTTATAGACGAAGATAGGCTGAACCCCTCGTGCAAGCCCATTACCAAGGTAGCTCAGCCCATAGCTGTTAGGTAAACTGAACCAGTCATGCCGATCTACTACCACCGATCCAGGGGTTGTCTCACCGCTGATTCGAAGTAGGCCCTTAAGGAACTCGCAACAAGCGACGGGTGACTCGAAGCAAAGAAATGCTGGTCGCATCACTCTGTTGTAGATCAAATAACTTGTCAACCTCCTCAAGGTGCACCTATCTAGGTATGCCGATCCACATATGCCAAACCATTCAGGCCGAACCACAAATGCCATACCACACCCGACCGACCCGCCTTGGCTTTCCTACCATGACTGAACGATACTTATTGTCCTACTATGACTTACTGCCCTGACCAAACGACACATGCTGACCTACTAGACCGAACGACGCACGATCTTCCTTCCTTGACCAAGCGATACATGTTGACCTACTAGACCGAATGATGCACGATCTTTCTTCCTTGATCGAGCCACGTTTAAAGGCTGATCCACTTAAGTATACCGAGCCACTCAAACACGCCGAACCATATATGTAGGCCGAACCATGCAACTACCAGATTAATTAAGTTAAACCAATCCTTATATTTCCATATCTCTTTTGGCTTAAATCCCTCCTAGGCCCAACCATAGCCTCTACAACTATCGCTTTGTAGCTGGACCAAGTAGCCGGGTAACAAGTGTATTATACATATGAGAGCGTATTTGTATTTATTATAAACACATAACTTTAATGGTAATTATAACTATGAAAATTAAAGATCGTACATAAAGTAACTTATATAAATTTGAATTGATAAAGTATAGTTTAATTATGTAGGGACTAATGATGTTCATTCGTTACCCCTCATTAATTTGTTTAGTCATGCTTGGCCAGTTTATGGGCATTGGCTTTCATTTGGTGAGTGTTGATTTGTGGTCAACCAGTTTATGGAAAGTTCTACCATTTCACTACATGGGTTGGGTAAACAATATTTGTACATGCATTATAATGATTGCCTTGTAAATTAAGTTTCACAGTTTGACTATAAAGCGTTCGGTGCCAATGTTGGTTTATAAGTTATCTTTAGTAATAGATGTTTTTCATAATCTAAAAGAAAGATAGGATATATTAGGAATAAACATTTGTGAAAGGATTTTATATAATAGTACTTTAATATAAGTATGGTTTATGAAACATGATTTATAAACAAGAAGGATTTATCCGATATTCTGAGAATTTAAATCTCTGTGTCTTTGAAAATGTCTTTCAAGATTTTAAAGAATAATAATAGTATTATTTGGAAGTAAAATTTTAGGAAATTAGTTTAAGAGATTGATATCATGGTATTTAATAATATTTACAAAGTATTTGATACCGTTTTGAAATTCTTTTTAGTTAAGTTCGAAAGGCATGAATTGGATGTACTGAACTCTCTTCCGTCGCTTCAAAATAAATCTTAAGATGACTTCAACATCATCGGCGTTCATTTTTAGGTTTTTAAGTGGGGGATGATACAAGATTGTTTTAGTAAAACTAATTCTGATTCGATCCAGGAAGTATGATTTGCATATAAAAGTCATAGGTATATGTTATTTCAAAATGATTTGAAATGAAACCCGGTGATTAGTTCCAAAGCTCTTCTTTGGAAAGAAATTTGATATGAACATTTTAAATAGAAAAGTTTTATAAATACTATGTAGGGTGCCCTGAGTGGTAGTGGCATATCTCGGAATAAATGTTGGAATTATTCATTTTTTCCTTTTTGGGTAAAGTGAGTTTAGTAAATTATTGAATTTTGTTAAGTTATTTTATGGACACATATATAGCCTTTGCATTAGGATTGTACGGTACATGCATCGTATTACGATATGCTGTTTGGTAGATTTCATTAGGATAGTTGGAAACTTTCGAACCATTATAGAAATTGAAACAAATTGTTTTGTGAAAATGTAAAAGTTGAGTTTATATAACATTTAATGTAAGAAAGTAGTAAGTTAAAACAATATTTGAATTTGTTGAACATTCATAATAAGTAAAATGAATTAGATGTTTTGTATATACTCTTAGACAGTAGTGGAGTATTATAAGGATATGAATTTATGTTATAATTGATTATAAACTTGAAGTTATGTTTACGAATTAATTCATAAATGGTTTTAGTATAGAATGGCATGCTATTTGTATAAAAAAATGTGATAAAAGATATTGGTATAGTTAAGAAACCAATAGGATGGAATATGAAAGTTGTACGTGATCGTTTTATTCGCATGAATGTCCTTGATCTGGTATTCGAGTACATGATTTCATGGTGATTTACACCATCTCGAACAAGTATTTTCCACTAGATTCTCAACGACGAACACTAGATACGGATTTTTGATATGACCTTGAATTTTTCTATCATAGATACGGCTATGTAAGGAGAATGGATGTTTCTAATCAACAAACCTGATCAGATTCCGTACTAGAGAGGTCAAGTGATTTATACTAGTTGGGAAGTGAAATTTATGTGCTCGAGCAAGTTATCGAAATTGATACTACGTACGGATGGTCCATGTGCATCATATGAGTTTTAGAACATGCATATTATGTTTTGTTAGCTATGGAGAGCTTAGGTGATACTCTTTGATTTGTATGAGGTATTGTGAATTATCGACTTAGTGATAACCTAAGGTTGTTAAGCGTAAGGTGCGCTTAGTAGATTGTTTATCATCATTATGAGATGAGAGGATTTTGAAATTGAGCAAACCATGAGTTTTATTTACTAGTGATTGAATATTATTGAGTATAGCTATGTGGTTGTTTCTTTTATTGTTTGTGTTGTAATTTCGAGGATGAAATATTCTAAGTGGGGGAGAATGTAATGACGCAGAATTTCGTACACTTCGTGTTCAAATATCTGAATTATTTAAATATTTGAATCTTGGGTTTAATATTGTTAAAATGATTTAATAATTTTGTTATCTCCTATTTAAATCATAACTAATGATGGAAAACATGTTTTGAAAAAATGTTTAAAAAATAAGTACTTTGAAGGAATATCGATAATGTGACCGAATTTTTTTTATTAATAACAGCTTTCTAATCATCAAAAGTTGTTTAAAATTTTCCACATACACTTATTTAATTAGGAAATTAATAAAATAAAATATATTTTTTACCATTTATGTAAATAAACTTTTTGGATGATGTCATGGTGATGTCATCAAAGTTGTTATGAAAATAAGCTTTTAAGGAAAGACTTAACTCTTAAGTGTTATGTAAAGGAGAAGTGATGGGAGATGAGCCTTACATGACATGAGAGTGGATTGAGAACAAGCTTATGCAACACCACTCGAAAATTATTAAAGGTGAGGCACACTCTTGCTAATAAATCATAAATTCACAAAGCTTGTAATGAAGTTAGGGAATAAAAATGGAGGAAGTGCTTAAACACTAATCCACTAATTCTTCTCCAACATTTTCAAGCCTAAGCCAAATCATCTCCAATCTCTTATAAACTTTGGCTATAGGCCTAAAAAATCATGGAAAGCATGAATATCAAGTCAGAGTGGAAGAAAGGTGAGAGGAATAAGGGGTTCCAAGAGGGGCCACGAGCAATGAAAGAGGAAGAGAGGTTTTGCCATGGTTTGGAAGTACTAAAGGTTGGATCTTTAGGAGTTTTAGGATGGTTGGAAGTGTTCTTGAGTAGGGTTGTGCTTGAGCATGCGTTTGGATTGAATCTAAGTTAGTAATCTCACTATCTTGTTTGTATATATTGTGTGTGTATAAGTTGTGTTTGAAATATAAAGTTAAAGTGACATTAACTAACTAAGTTATAAACTTTGGACCCCTCTTGCTTTTGAAAGCAAATGAAACATTTATATTATATAACATCACTTCTATTACTCTTTTAAACATGTGGCATGGCCTTAGCTTGATGTTTAAATGGTCATTATATTTGTATGTTTAATTGAAGTATGTTTGAAAGTGTTTGAAGCAAGAATAGTTGTTACAAGTGCATTTCGATATGCCTTAATTTTAACTTGTGTAAATTGGATATTTATGATCTTAACATGGGATAATTTGGGTTGGTTGTTCTCTACACATATTTCAGTGTTGGATAGTAAATAAATAGTTTGGAAAGTTATAGATATTTTGAGCCTAAGTTGTGAAATTTAGAATAAAACGATAATTATCAATATGCTAAGTAAATACAGTATGGTTTTAAGAATTTTATATATAAATTGGAAGATATTATTAAGGGTTTCTTTTTATGGTTTTTAATTACCTTAACGGTAGTACCTACTATAAAATTTTGATGTCCTAAATCATATGATAAGGCAGTTAAAACTAGTCACAAAGATCGTGTTTTTCAATGTTGTTTTTAACAAGGACTTTTAACATCATTTATAAATGTTGCAGTAAGTCCCTATGGTTTCAAGTGTTTAAAATGATATTCAAATTTGGTAATTCTATCTAATATTTTTGGAGATGTTTTCAAAAAAAAATTTTAAGTATATTAAAGTTGGTTGAGGTTTAAATATAATTTTTATAATTATATATGTGCTTTCAAAGTAAAGAAGTTTTATAATGTAAAACATGATTTCATCAAATTATAAATTAGTTATTTTCAAGTAATATTTTATATAGATATTTAAAAACTATTTACAATTATTTCTAAAGTTTTAAAAAAGGTAATTAACTAGGCTTAACACTAAAAGCGATGAGGTAAACTTCTCTATTTGTGAGTTATGATTGATGTTGAATAGGAATGGAGCAATAGAGCTTTAACCTTCTGGGTTCCCTCGTGAATAAGGAATAATTAAGTTAGAATGTCGAAAACATGTTAATCTTGTTGTTCACTTACTTATTTAAAAGGTAATTAACTTTACTTAACACTAAAAGCTGACAAAGTAGGCTTATCTATTTATGAGAATTAAGATTGATGTCGAGTAAGGATATGAGCAATAGAGCTCTAACCTACCGGCTTCCCTCTTGAACGAGGAATAGTTAAGTCAAGAATGTCAAAAAAGTGTGTTAATTATGTTGTTTGTTACTTTTTTATTAAAATCATTAATACTACACCTAACACTAAAAGCAGATGAGTAGACTTGTTTATTTGTTAGATTTAGGAGTGAAGTATCTCGGCAAGGCTATGATGCAACCAATGTTATAGCTTACCTAACTTCACCCTTGGGCGAGGAATAGTATAAGTTAAATGTCGTAAACAAGTTAAGTATACAAACATTGATTTGTATAAGCAATTGTTTTAACTGGATAGTCGATTAGTTAACCATCGAACTTAACCAAATATTATTAAATTAGAAATTTAAAAAGAATGTTTTAAAGATGATAGAAGTATGGAAATGGTTTCAAATTTGTTGTAACAATGTGTTAATAACATTTGTATTCAACACTTTTTTTATTATACTTATGAATGTAAATAAATCTTTAAAAGAATGTTTTAAAGATAAGCATAAGTGAAATTGTTTTGGGTTTGTCATGACAATGTTTAACTAACATTAATCTGTTGTAGGGATAATTATTATGGCATTCCATACGGTTTCAAATGTACCGTTATATGTTGTACACGTATTTATTGAGTTTCTCATATCAGACTTATATCTGATGCTTGGTTTTTGTTTTCCCTAAATTCCTCGTGTACTCTTTCCAGTAGTTTGAGAAATGTGGGTTTCATTGATGTTCATTGGTACTTGAGAAGAAGAGATGGATGTTTCACCTATTGTTGTACTCTTATTTCCACTGCATTACTATTGTATATATATCAGCATTTGTGAGGATATGTTGTTATAACCATCCAGGCTAATGATAGTACTTAGGTTTTGTATCTCCAAAATTTCTATATCGATGTAATCCTTTGTACTATTCTTTTAATGTTATATATTACCGTTCCATTACTGAGATTCTAATATTGTGTCCCTTCTTCTTTGTTCTATTTTTGTTTCTTTTTTCTTCACTCTAACTTTTCGTCTTTTCGATACTTGAGTGCTTTTATGTGAATACCATGAACGTATTAGTGTGACATTTGAAGGTCGAAAAATAAAGATGTTATAATATGTATGTATGTGTATGTGTATGTGTATGTGTATGTGTATGTGTATGTGTATGTGTATGTGTATGTGTATGTGTATGTGTATGTGTATGTGTATGTGTATGTGTATGTATGTAAAAAACATGAATATATATTGCACAAATATATTTTGTTAATTTCATTAATACATTATTAAATGCTATTAACATAAATACAATCACTTAAACAATAATATATTGAGTACTTAATTTGAATGCGTGTCAATAATATATGGCTAAAATTAACCGCAAGGATTACTATTACTTTCCATTAATTATAAGTTTTCAAACAATTCAAACATGTATATGCTAACAAACATTATATACCAACGTTACTTCTCTTAAATATAATTTGTTAAAAAAACTTCATAAAAATTACATTACAAATATATTAATGGTTGAAGCTAAATACGATATTGGGATAGGGATATTGTAATAGATTTAAGTATGAATTTACCTTTTTAATATTCCTTCTCGTCAAACCTTGACCGGTTGTCTCCTTCCAAAGTTCTGAATTTTGCTAATTTCAGCATGCAAGACTCAATGTCCTTTACCAAGGAGGAGGATCATGGTTTGGGTTTTGGTAGAATTATAGTGGCTATGTTTAGGGTTTCCAAATCAAATGAGAATGAGAGTGGATGCTAGTATTATAAAGAATGATTGGAAAGAGATAAATTTTCAACAAAATATTTCCTTCCCTTTTCAACTTCTCACAGCATACCTTCTCACCCATGCCATATCACTCTATGGCTAACCATTTATTTTCCTATTTCCCTATTTAAATCCACAAATAAAAGTTTACTAACATTAAATCTTAGTTAATACTAATATGTTTTGCAACTTAAATAATTGTACATATAACAATTGCATGAGGGCATCCAAAATTTATGAAAGCTAGCAAACTTTCTAAATGCACCGTAATTACTCTAAGCACTCACAAAAATAAATATGACCTCTATACTAATTAATTTAATTAATCCACAACACTTTATAAATCAACTAAATAAGTGGTATCTTAGGAGACTACTCAGGTTTGGTTGTGCGGATCACATGTGTGAATTCGGTCGGCAATTATTATCGAACCTTTGAATATTAAAGTTCATGATGTTACCTTAGCTATTAATGTGACATTATGGCTAAATTAATCACTTACAAATTTTGAAGGTAATTTCATATTTTAAATCTTTTAAGCAGCACCCTTAAGCAATAATATATGTACGCACATCTCTTAGTCACCGCTATATCACTTTTGATATCTAGAGCTTGGTCTTAGTTAAAGCGTGAACAGTATCTATATACAACCATATAGTCCATCTCCAAAGTCCTTGTTTAAATAATCACATTTATCATCAACAGATATGCTCCAACCAGAGACATTGACTTTGAGGTGACCACAGCTGACTGTGATACCGACCTCTGACAGTAGAGGAGAAAATCCACTATTAAACAGTGTTTCACTTTTAATGCTTCAAGTCAAACTCAACTATAGTTGTACCATGAATGCTAAGCTATGATTTAACAATAATTTTAAGTATTTCACATTAAAGTTCCACGGTATTATTAAATCGAAAGAATGCCATAAATCGTCGTAAAGAATTCCCTGTTTGTTCTAGTTATAATCAACCAAAATAAAACTATCGATTGAGTCTTTTTATAGTGATCCCATAACAACAATTACGTAATCCCTTGGTCCCCCAATGGCCATAAGTAATACACATCCAACATTTTGAGAACATTATGTACATTGGTCTCAACAGATATATCGATTTCTTTTTTTCTCGAAACATCTTAACCAGTATCATTTAAAATAAAGTATCAATTATTTTACGATTCATGACTCATGGTAACAACATTTGTAACCACAATTATATAATACTTTATTTAAGGATTTTCTTCTTATATATGTTTAATGATTTGGTCATTATTTATATCACATATAACAACATATATAACAGAAAACAAAAAAAGAATCTTACTTCATTTCAAACAAGATGGTTCCAAAGTTTGGTTATAAAACAGATTATATAATTGCCCACATGGCATACCCCTTAAGCTTTCATATACTACCATATCTGTATTGGTATCTTTTTTAAGATTTTAGATATTTTTCTTTTCTTAGATATGGATGTAGATAGATTCATACTTTTTGGGTATCCATTGACAACCCTATGTCTGAGTTCATTCCCACACAACAATTTATTTACACTAAATTCTCGTCTACATTCTATATGTTAGCGGCAACAATATTAAAATAGGTTCTATTTTGTCATAAGGACTTATCACTGCCATGCTTAACATTCAATGACAATTATGCATCCTTTGTTTGTTCTACATGAATGCACAATTGGATGATGAAATTTCATGCAACATCTCCTAAGAACCGATCAATCATGATGGGAGTCAAAAATATCACGTTATAGTGAGATCGGATAGAAATAGTGGGAAGCATTTTTATATGACCTCCTATGTAGCTCTATACATATACATATGTTGTGTGTATCATTATAGATGTAATATAGGATCCATCAACCTCATACATGACTCTGTGGTGGACAATTTGAAATCCATATGATTTTTTATAGCTTTTGTCTTATAGATAAACGAGCTGCATACCGTAGCTCCATGCCTCCGTCTGCTTGTTCCCTTTGGAGGTACTTTTTGATTGCTTGACCTATCCTACCATTTGGTTTATGAGATTCACTTCTAACTAGATAGTCAATGTACCTGCTAGTTCAACTATCAAGCTCATCATTATTTAAGGAATGTCATATTCCTTCGAGCTTTTTTGATTGAAATGTCCAGTGCATGACTACTGCTCCTAGAATGAACTTGGTGAGCTTTACCTCCATCTTCAGCAAATTCCTTAGCTTTAGCAGAGGAATCATGATGCGAATAGTTAGGCTTAGCTTTTGAATGCTTAATGATTATTCACCGTGACTATTCACTAGAAGTTTTAATGAAGTTCATCCATCTTTACTTGTACCTTCAGCTTTGTCCTTCGGTCTAGGAGGCATGTTTGCCTAATAATTTTAGTGAAAGAATCAAAAATATTTTCTTAAAAATTGGCAATATCTTGTGGAAATATTTAGAAAGCTCTAAATATAGATTACAATCTACAATGAAATTTAAAGTGAAGTCTTATTGGTTTTTATTATGAAGCGTATATATTCATAGAATCACAAGCACTTAATGAAAAGAAAATTGTAGTAGCATGACATGCAAGATTTTTATAGTGCTTTTACCCATAAATGTATACATCCATTGAAACACGTTGTTTGTTTCCTTATATAACTCAAGTACAATGATGCAATACAAAATACAATGATCATCTTGTCAAAAGAAATGAAAATATGGTCATAGAAAATCTATTCGATGGTGTAAATGGATCTCTGTACAGTAACTTTTATGAGTAGAAAATATCTACCATTACTATTCATAGGTATTTAGGCATCATATAAGTTGAATTATATTCAATATTTCAAAAAAAAAAGTTACTGCCTATAAAGGCAATATGAATCTGTGTGGAAAAATTCTTGTTTGGTAGATTCCACTTAGTAAAAGTTGATCGGCATATGACAGGTAGGATGTAATATGCATTGAAGAAATGACAAGTCAGAATGGAACCAAGTGCAAGCTATCTAATCATTTTCATAGTAAGGTGATATTTTATCCAGCACTAAACCATGAAATTGGTTTGACACTTGATACTTGGTTTAACTTTAAGAATTTTTGTCTCCTACCAAGGATAAGGAAAAAGATTGAGAGTTTTGACCAAATTTTGACAAATGTATCGTATTATTCGATTCCTCGACAGTGGAAAATTTGATTAATGCCGGACAAATTTCGTCCTTTTTTCCCTCGTTCGTTTATATATAGTTTTCAACTATTTAATTCTTTCGTTTTAATTATTTAATCATTCTATAGTAGACTCATGATAGCTCTTCTGACCACTCTTTGTCTCTTGATATCATTTTATCATCAATTTGCTATGGTTGAAAACACCCACAATAATATTCAATGAGCTAATACCAATGAAGACCATTTTAATGACTCGAAATTTAGATTGCTTCGTATTTAAATATCTAAATTATTTAAATGTTTTAATCTTGGATTTAATGTGATTAAATTAATTTAATAACCTTGTTAACCCCCTTTCAATCAATAATCAATGACGGTAAACTTGTTTTTGAAAAATGTTTACAAAAATAAATAGTTCGAAGAAATATCGATAATGTGATCGAAAATCATTTTATCGATAAACAACTTTTTAGTCAATAGAAGTTGTTCAAACTTGCTGTGTTTGTATAATTAATCAATGTTTACTTAATTAGCAAATAAAAATACTTTTTGTTGAAGCTAATTTGGATTAGCAAAGATTAACAAACGGACTAAGGAAGAAGATATTTTGGTGAATAGTGCTTTAGGTATTTGTTTTCGGAAATGGTGAGGAGTAAAGAGAAAGTATGGGGGGTTTGGTTGGCTGGCCAAGGGAGGGTATTTGGATTTATACCTCTCTTGTTAAATCTATGCAACATATGTTTAAGTGTTCATAATTCATTTCTAAGTTTTGTGGAAAAAAAAACCTAGGTACTCAAGCCTCTTTTCTCTTCTTCAATCTTTATTTTCCCTATGCAAATCAAGCCCAAACTCCACCAAACTTTGGCAAGGGTCTTAGCATAGCCTAGGGACATGAAATAACATCCCAAAGCATGAAGGAAGTTGGCACAAATGGGCCAACCATCTATAGCCGTGAGCAACTGATGAGGTAGGAGGGTGGCCAAGCTCTTTTAAGAAGCAAAGGCGGAAGCTCTCGCATGTAGGTAATGGTAGAAACTAGTTCTATGTTCATGTGTGCTTGTGCATTGTTGTCAGCATGGATTGAAGTGAGTTTACTCATCACTGATTGTGTATATATGTGTGCATATATGTTAGTTGCTTGGATATAAGGTTTAAAGTAATGTTAACTATAGTTATAACTTTTGGACCATACTTGCTTTTGAATGGAAATGACAACTCCAAATGTATATTTTTGTCTTTATTACCCTCTAAAACATGTATTATAGCCTAGACTTTGTGCTTCTATATTGGTTTGGTTGTGCTTGAAGTTGAAGTGTGTTTGAAGCAAGATTAGTCGCTATAAGTACACTTTGAAACCACCCCCCTGCTTTGACTTGCTTATTTAGGTGGTATGTTAACACATTGTGATATGGTATTTTGATTATTCTCTAAGAATATTGTAGTGTATGGGATAGTAAGAAATGGTTTGGAAAGTTATAGAAATTGTAGGACAAAGAGGCAAAAGTTATAGCACGAATGGCCACTATATTAGCACTTTGAAATCGCCTCGTGTTCAGTGATTTTTAATTTAATTTTGAGAAATATCCTAAGGGTTTAATTTGACTTTTTAACAAATAAAGTATGTGTACTTATTACTATATTTAAGTGTTGAATATGTCATTATATGATTTTTGTTTGATTATAATAAACATATATATTCATTTAAATATATTTGTTAATGTACTATTTTATTTTTCATAGATTAAATAAATATTTGCTGAATAAAAATAAATAACACAAAATTTGAATTCATACAGAAATTTTATTCAAACAAATATTTATTACAATTTTTGTATAGTACAAATTTCAAGCTCTCACTATATACAACTTCAATTATAATACAATTTTTGATTACATCACAATTTCACATTTACATTGCACCTCACTACATATCACTCATTCACTCAACTCGTACTGATCTTCAACTTTATTCCAATGTGAATCCAACATCTAAGAAATCTGCAAAAATATACATTGACGCAGTAAAATTGAAAATAAAATATTTTTGCAGTATCAAATAAAATATGTATTTTGAAAATAATATTTGCCTCAGTTATTTGGGTTGTTCATCATTATTTAATTTTGAATTCATCATGCACGAACAGCTTGTGACATACACAGTGTATCACTATATATGCCACAAGGCCGTGCACACCGATATATACACTTAATAGAATTACATGGACAGGTGAGCACAGGTCAAACCCAAAACACCTAGTTCAACTCAAGTGCAATAAAAATAATGTCACAATATTCAGCACAAGGTCAAATTCGAGCTTCAAGCTGGATTCAACTCAGGTGTAATTTGAAAAAACAAATCCAAATGCAATAAAATGGTTGGGAGCAACCTCAATGCACAGCAAGTATGCAACTGTGAAACTGGATCAAGCAAGTGCAGACTCAAGTGATACAAGTTCGAACAAAGTATGCACAACCAGAGCTTAATACAATATGAATCATATCAGTGAACATATATAAGCACTGGAACAAAGCAGCAAATTAGGCTACTACATAACACAGCAACAACATAATGAACAGATCAAAGACTAAGGTACACATGAATGCAACAGTGGATCAAATGAAGTAGACAGTACAATCCAATTCAACATGCTTAGTTCAAATGGTCAAGACAGCTACAACACAAATGCAAACTGCCTTACATATGCTCAAGCAATACATGAACAAAGTAGTTCAGGCATGCACAACAGAGATGAGCAAGTGCACTACAGACCATACAGCAAAGCCAAAACACAAATGACCACACAATAAAAGCTTGACCAAGTGGTAAATAAACTGCTTATGAAAATGAAACAGGTCTGCAACAAATGAAGCATATGCACCAGCATTTCATATCTCAAAACCAAGCACCAAAAATACAACATGCAGTATGCAGTGATACACGCAAACCAAGACTAAATGAAAATACAAAAGTATGGTGAAGCAACAAAACCACAACATCAAGTGATACTGAGTACACATATGAAAAACCAGGCAACTATACTTGAAGCCATAAACAATGCAAGTAGATCAAACCAATGGCCAATGTCAACTCAAATATTCCAGACCAAACCAACATGTACATGTTAGCAGTTGAACACAAGTGATGAACCAACATATGACAGCAAGACAATTTCAAGAAACTACAAGCGAGACAACATAAAGTATGAAGGCAAAACACATGTCAACAGAGAAGTGAGCAATGCACATGTACCAGTGAAACAAAGTGATACCAAAGACTACAAGGACAACAAACGACAATGTTTGGACTAAATGGGTGTGGATTCCAAGCAAGTCAGTGATCGAACATACAAACCAGAAATGCTCAAACCAAATGAATACAAGTTGAAATGTCAGATCAAATGGACCAACAGTTTCATCTCAAAGTTATCAAGAGTCGATGCCAACATAGAAAATACCAAAGTCAAGGCCGCAAGTAAACCAGGGTACAAGTTCGAATCAAGCTCAATAGCACAACATCAAGCAACATCAAGTTATGCCACGAGCAACTGACCGGAGTCAAAGGAAACGAAGATCGAAATCAACATCAGCACTGTTCAAATTTGAAACCGTGGTGGCCAAGTAAATTGACCAAGTCACGAATCAGGAACGTGAGTATCAAGTAAAAATTATATGAAATTGACAAAGTCAGATAAATCATCAACATCAAAACATAATCAAATGGTCGAGACAAAGTCAAGCAAACTATCAGACGAATACAAAATTAGGAATTCGAATCTTATAAAAACCTAATCATCATCGGCTTTCAAACCCATCAAGTTCAAGTAAGCCAAAACAAGTAAAGCAAAAGGAGTAAATTACATACCAGATTCAAATTCGAACTTGATCGAATTGAAGTAGCCGAAGACAATTCAAAGAGCCAAACAATCGAGGAAAGCAATGAACTAGAAAACATCTATTTCGATTAAGCAACCGAAAGTCGACGACTTCAGAAACAAGCCCAAATTTGCTAGCAAAGGAGCAAAGGAACGAGCCGCCATTATACAGAGCAAAGAGTAAAAGGAACGGCCAGCGTTGAAAAAGAAATAAAAGAAGGCTGTGTTTGTTTTCTTTTAAAATTGAGTCGGCCTTGTTTAATTGAGATTTAATTAGGGTTTGGTAGGTTTTTGTTTTAATTATTTTTTAAAATGTATTTTCTTTTGAAAATTGTGTTATTACTAGTCGTGTGACTAGGGGACAAACTACGTGGCGTAATTTGAGAATTCGCAACTCAGTGGCTGAGTTGTGGCAGGATTTTGAGCATAGAGTTAGGTTAGTCAGTAGCTGCTGTCGAGAGTTTTCGTGTGTAAGCGTGTGACTACTTAATTTCTAGTAGAAACCTTGGGGGTAGCACGTAGGCAGGGTTTTGCCGAAGCTGGGTAAATTTTGTGTCGTTCTATTTCTGCATTTATTATTCTGCTATTATCTGTGCTGCTACAATTTTGATTTATCTGTGTTGAAATAATTTTACAAGCTTCCACATTTAATTTTTATAATTATCAGTATCACCCTATTCACCCTCCCTCTAGGGTGAAATCGATCCTACAAGTGGTATCAGAGCTAGGAATAGAAGTCGGCTTTTGTTTTTAAAAATTTGATTTTTCAAAAATCAATCTTTGTTTTTTAAAAAAATTGAATTTTCAAAATGGCTTCTCTCAATAATGCTTTTGCTGAGGGTCAGTCCATAGTTAGACCACCAATGTTCAATGGTGAATACGCCTACCGGAAAAATAGAATGAATTTTTTTTTTTGAAAACCATTGGCGCTTGGAATATTGTTGAGTCAGGTTATAGAGCATCAACTATAATTATAGATAATCAAGAAATAGAGAAACCAAAGGATCAATGGACAGAACTAGAAAATAAATTACAAAATGCTAATGCTAAAGTTATGAATTCTATTATCTGTTCATTGGATCAATTTGAATTTAATCGCGTCTCACATTGTCTAACTGCGCAGGAAATATGGCACACACTAGAAGTGACTCACGAAGGAACATCTCAAGTCAAAGAATCTCGTCTTGCCAGCCTTGCCATGCTAAGCAGCGAATACAAGAACTTCACAATGGCGAAGGAAGAAAATTTCAAAGAGATGTATGGACGACCTTCCAATATCGTATACAAATCAAAAGTTCTCGGAAAATCACACATAGAGTTGGAGATAGTCCGAAAAATCCTCAGAGTCCTTCCACGAAGTTTTGAAGCCAAAGTGACCGCCATTCAAGAATCAAAAGATTTAAAACAAATGAAAGTTGAAGAACTCATCGCAAATCTCACCACTTATGAGCTAGAAATGAAATTCAAAGAAGACCGTGAAAGAGGTGACACTCGAAAGAAATAAATAGCTCTTAAAGGAACAACAGAAAGTGATGGTGGTGATGATGATGATGGAGCAGCAGAATTCGAGCTGATAATAAAGAAATTCAAAAGGTGGAATTACAAATACAGAAATCCAGCTCTAAATCGAAAATTGAAAAGCAGAATAAACAAAATACTAGACAATCCAGAAGATCATCTGTCATAAGTGTAGGATCTAGATTAACCCTAGAGGGGGGGTGAATAGGGTTATAGCAAATTTTCTCGATTTAAACACAGAAAACAAACTGCAGAAATAAATATGCTGTAAAGTAAATCACACACAAAATTTACCCAGCTTCGGCAACCCCTGTCTACTGCTGCATTCCCAGATTTCTATTAGAATTAAACAGTATCCCGCTTACAAACACTCTACTAGACTCGCAAACCCTTTTGCTCCCGCTCACAAACACTCTCATAGACTCGCACACCCTGCTCCGCCTATAGAGTTTCGCTTACTCGCAAACTCTGCTCCGCCTATAGAGTTTTGCAAACTCGCACACCCTACTCACTGAACTAATTCTAAGTAGACAATCTGACGCTACCTACAACCTAGGTGGTGATTTACAAATTCTTTGACTCGAAAAGGAAAAACAGACTTCAAAAATAAAGCAGGAGCAAAAATTAAAATACAAACGTGAATCCGTAATTTTTGCTCAAATAAAAATTAACAAAAACCCTCTTAAAAAATTAAACCCTAAGTAAAACAAAATCCCTTTATAATAATAAAGACCCTTTTATAACACTAGGCCGGCCCTTTTATTCTTCAACCCGATCCTTTGTTCTTTTGCTATGTGAAGAAAGAGATGTCGTTCCTCTTTGTCGAATTAGGGCTTCGGCTTCTTTCTCGAATTAGGGCTTCGGCTCTGGATGATTGATACTCTTTGCTCGCATTCGTTCTCTGATGATTGATTTTGGTTGACTTCAAGATTGCTAATCGTACGTAGCTGCTCCTTTGATCGAATTCGATAAATTGGTATGTATTCTCTTTGCTGGTTTAATTTGCTTGAATTATTGCTTGTTCTTGTTGCGTACTCGATGCCGATGATGATAATTTGGGTTTTGTATTTATATGAATTCGTGACACTTGTATTTGCTTCGTTTCAATTCGATACTTTCCAAAACTTCAATCCTTGATGCGCACGGCTTTCCTGATTACTTTCGACTTGTTACTCACGGCTTTGATTTTCACGCGTTCGATTTTTCTTGAATAAAAAGGCAGAAACTTTCCTCTTTTTAATTTGCTTTGACTTCGGACCTTTTCAAAAATACGAATTTGATTTTTGAATTCTGACTTCGGCCCATCTTTGCACTGTTGAATCTCGTTCATCCACTGTTGCTTTCGACTTTACACGGCATTGATTCATTGACCCCTGTGATCTTCGTCTCTGGCCATTTTTCTGGTTAGTTTAACCTGAGCTTCAATTTAGCATTGCATTTGTGAATATGATGTTGTCTGGACATTTGGACATGTTGCAGTATTCATTGTTGTTGTTCCCTGTACTTGTAGTTGTATCATTTCGAATTGCATACTTCTTCCATTTGTCAATTCTGCATTTGTTTCACTTGAACTTGTTGTTGTTGCCAGTTTGCTGTGACATTGTGACACTATTGCATTATTCATGTATCTGCTGTTCATTGCTTGGTCTCTGTTGTTTCTTTGATATTGCACTCTATTGCACTGCATAGTGGTCTTCATTGTTGCTTTGTCATTGCTGTTGACATGTGCATTTGGTCTTGATCATATCTGATGTTGTTGAACCTGCTTTTCATTGTGGGTCTTTTCATTGTGTTGGTTACTGATGCATACATGAGCTGTGTATATTTGTACTTGAGCATACTTGATTTTGTTCCTCGGTTTTGAATCTGTTCATTCACGGCTTTAAGTAAACTCAGGCATGTATTGTGTTGGGCTGCTTCATTATGTACTTGATGCTTGTGTAAATGCTTGTATCATCACTGTAACACATGTTACTGTCTACTTGAGTTTGCTTCTTTGGTTGTATATTGATGTTGCTTGTATTTCTACAAATCTGCCTATACTTCAATGCTGCGTTACTTGTGTTTCTCACCATGTTCATGTGTGTCTGCCATTCCATGAATTTCTTGTATCAGTTCTCGACCACACTGTTTCCATAGGTATGCCTTGACACAAATGCTTCACTTGTTCATATTGCCTTTGTAAACTTGTTGCATGCATTTGTTTGAGATTCTGGTGGTCATATTGCTTTCATTGCTATGCACATTGTTGCATTGTTGATGTTCTTTGTAGTTTGGTCTGGTCTCGTCTGCATACATGATTGTTGCAGTCCATTTTGCTGTTGGTCTTCGTTGCATTCATGTCATGTTGCCTTGTGTTGAACCCAGTTTCAAAACTAGGGTTTGACCTTGTGTTCGTGTCGTGATTTTGAATATATTTCACGTGAGTTGAACCCGGCTTTTCATTTGGGTTTGACGTGTGCTCACCTGTCCCTGTAGCATTATCAAGTGTATATTTCGGTGTGAACGGCCTTGTGGCATATACAGTGATACACTGTGTATGTCACAAGCTGTTCGTGTATGATGAATTCAAATTTAAATGATGACGAACAACCCAAATAACTGAGGCAAATAATATTTTCAAAAACCATATTTTATTTCATATTGCAAAAATATTTCTTTTTCTATTTTACTGCGTTAGTGAATATTTTTGTAGATTGCTCAGATGCTGGATTCAAACTGGAATGCAGTTGAAGACAAAATACGAGTGTGAGTGATATGTAGTGAGGTCATTAATGTAAAAACAATTGTAATGTATTCAAAAATGTGTATGTATAGTGAGAGCTTGAATTTGTACTATTCAAGATTGTAATAAATATTTGTTTGAATAAAATTTCTGTTTGAATTCAAATTCTGTGTAATTTGTTCTGTTTGAATTCAAATTCTGTGTAATTTATTTTATTCAACATATATTTATTTAATCTATGAAAAACAAAATAGTACATTACCAAACACATTTAAATGAATATATATATATATATATATATGTTTATTATCATCAAACAAAAATCATATGAACGCTAAGCGCATATTCCACATTCTTCCCCTTTTGATGATAACAAACATATATTTAAGATTTTGACCGTGTTAAATGTATTTGATCAATGATATACACTAATTGCTCCCCCTATTTAAATGCTTCCTCTCTACATGATGCTCCCCCTACATATATGCATACATATAGAAATATATAAATGAGCCTATATGCAACTGGAAAATTATTTGACCTTTGCTTGATTCTATTTGACAAAATCTTAACTTTTCTCTCCCCCTTTTGTTATCAGCAAAAGAATAATAATGTTAGAGAAAAATATAGATTAAGTGATCAATATTAATCCAACATTAAACTCAAATTGAATATAAATATTTAAACTTCAATAAAAATCAAACAAAAATCATAACTACCCTTGTTAGGCGCATATTCCACTTTTAGAAGTGATGTTATAATATAAAATCATATAATCGTATCAACTTGTGGTACATTTATATCAAGAATTTGAATATCTACTAATCATGCATAACCGTTAGGACTTTTAAATGAGATTGGTAGTATTCCAATTTAATTAAAAATGAAATTCAAGTATCTTCTAACCACGCATGACCGTGAGGACTTTTAAATGGGATTAGAATCAACTTGTCTATTTAATCAATTAATTTTGATATGCGTTCCATACATGCATAACCGTAAGGACTTTTAAATGAGCATGGAAGCACATAATCAAAAATCCAAGTAATTCACCCATGCATAACCGTGAGGACTTTTAAATGAGAGTGAATACTTTGGATATTTATTTATTTAAAAAAAAATATGAAATGAAAAACAAATGATCCCTGATTATAGTACCACATATCGACAAACTATATTTAAGATTTGATAAACCATGGTCGATAGAAATATGATAGATAAAGAAATGTTCATGGAATCTTTACCCAACAAAATTTTTTATAACTCTTGTTTGAATTCCTAAAGAAATTTTCCAAATATACTCTCTTGAGTAATGTATGTTAAATATCAACACTTATCACCTTTTCAATCACTATTTATCTTTTTGATAATTAGTAGGGAGTCGGATTAGTCAAAATTTTGTCATTTAAAATCAAATAAAATGACTAATCTGAAAATATGGTCAAACAATTATTTTCTCGAAGGGGTTATATGAAAAGAAAATTCTGCTAAATGAAAAATTATTTAAAATGAACAATATGCAGATATTTTCTATGAAAAACGATGCAGTTACAAAATGTCTCAAAAATCACGTTCAACTAGTAATTTTTCTATCAACTAGATTACCAGTGTAATCTGCATCTGAATTTCTTTTTCACTCCAAAATATCACTAACTAAAATTGATAATCCAGACAATGAAGTGTGCATCAAAAAATTTCAAACTCAATTTTAACAACAATTTAAATGACATTCTTTGAATTTGAATTTAAGCCATGTAAACAATCAGAAACTGAGAATATAGAGTTAGCCGAATTATGACCAAATGTATCCACCAAAACACAATGTTTAATCCAAACAAATATGTATGAAGTAATTCGAAGAATAGTGATTTTGGCATAAATGTAATTGGCTAATTATGTAGAAAAATCAGAATAAAAAAACATCATCTTTACAACATCTCAATATTGGCTGATTTCATTCAGAATATGGTGCAGATTATCACATTTAATTTATCGATCAAATAAATATACCTTCACCTGTTTTATTTTTACGATAATTTCTCCTGATTGCCCATTGTGATTCTGTCACCTTTGTACTAGGCTAAGGAACTTTGCTTTGTTGCCCGTTGTGTTTCTGGAACAGCCAAAATCCAGAGAACACTGTTGTTGTTCCTTAGCCCGCCACCATACCTACACGATGAAAGATTTTTGTGACCTATTTGTTTTTATAGGTCCATGATTGTTAATGGCAGAATATTTGTGAATAAACAAACCCTTTGGAACCCAAACTTGTTTAGTCCCTTTATTCTTGTTCCAATAGACATGAAATTTGTTTGTAGAATTTTTAGGAACCCAAACTTGTATAAATTTTGTGTTCTTGTTCCTATGACTACAATTTTCAAAACGATGTTCAATTATTTCACATCTATCAAAGACACTCTTCCCTTTTGCATTATCCTCAACTTGTGTTTTCCCAAAACCTAGTCTCTTTCTGTTGTTAGCAAAAATTTGATTTCCCAATAGCATGTTGAAAGATTTTTCGCCTCTTGAAAAGTTATTCAAAGATTTCTCAAGATTTTGGACTTTGGTTTTAAGTGATGTGTTTTCAGTTACAAGTGAGGCGCATCTATTTATAAAATCCTTTTTCCTAGTGTCAATGATTTCCTTAAGATTCAAGTTTTCTTTTTCAAGATTCTCAAAGTTATTCCTAAGTTTTGATAATTCTGAGTCTAAAATCTTACAATTTTTACAGTCCAGGTTTTGAATGTTTTCAAGTTCAGTTTCTAACCTAAAATTTTCACGAGCAAGTTCTCTCCTATCAGATTTCAGTTTTTCAATTTTAGATTCAAGAGTATCAACTACTTTAGTAAGATCAAGACACATAAAAACAAGTTCTTTATAAGTATAGTCACCTCCCTCATTAGATTCCTCTGAACTTGCTTCTGAATCTGATTTCTCCATAAGACACAAGTTAGCCTACTCTAAGCTGCTATCCGAAACTTCCTCTCCTTCTTCATCATCCCAAGTCGCTGCAAAGACCTTCTTCGTTTTTTTCTTTCCTTTGTTGTATTGAGAAGTGGGCATTCTTGTTTGAAGTGGCCAGACTTGTTGCAGTTATAACACGTCAGTTCATTATCGGAATTATCAGAATCTTTTGACCTATTACCCTTTATTTTCTTCTTGCGTGGCTTGAATCTTGACCATTTTCTAAGATTATTGACAGCCATTGCAAGCTCTTCAATTGGATCTTCTTCTATATCGCTTTCTTCTTTGCTCTTTAAGGCAATCGTCTTCTTATTTGGTTCGGAGTTGTTGCATTCCTCCTTTGCTTTTAGCTTAAGCTCATATGTCATCAAGTTTCCAATTAACTCTTCCATGCTTAGTTTGCTCAGATCTTTCAATTCTTGGATTGCCATGACTTTTGCCTCAAAGTTCATCGGTAAGACTCGTAGCACCTTCCTTACAAGCTCTACCTCAGTGAATACCTTCCCAAGTGCTCTAGCGTTGTTTACCAAAGTTGAAAAGCGTCCAAACATGTCCTTTATGCTCTCTCCTTTGTCCATCACAAAGTTCTCGTATTCATTGCTGAATAGAGCTAGACGAGACTCCTTGACTTGAGAAGTTACTTCATGTGTCACCTCCAAGGTATGCCAAATTTCCTGTGCAGTTTTACAATGAGAAATTCTATTAAATTCTTTCTTATCAAGAGCACAGATCAAAGCATTCATGGCTTTAGCATTTGTGGTTTTTAATTTCTTATCACTAGCATCCCACCTATCCCTAGGTTTAGGAATCTCAGTATCACCAATAGTTATAGTGGGAGATTTATAGCCAGTTTCAATGATGTCCCAAACATCATAATCAACAGAGCTAAGATAAATACCCATCCTAACTTTCCAATAAGCATAATCATTCCCGTTAAACATGGGTGGCCTAACAATAGATTGCCCCTCAGAAAAAGCATTATTTGATGAATTCATGACTCTAGAGTTAAAGAAAAATACCATGCTCTGATACCACTTGTAGGATCTAGATTAACCCTAGAGGGGGTGAATAGGGTTATAGCTAATTTTCTCGATTTAAACACAGAAAACAAACTGCAGAAATAAATATGCTGTAAAGTAAATCACACACAAAATTTACCCAGCTTCGGCAACCCCTGTCTACTGCTGCATTCCCAGATTTCTATTAGAATTAAACAGTATCCCGCTTACAAACACTCTACTAGACTCGCAAACCCTTTTGCTCCCGCTCACAAACACTCTCATAGACTCGCACACCCTGCTCCGCCTATAGAATTTCGCTTACTCGCAAACTCTGCTCCGCCTATAGAGTTTTGCAAACTCGCACACCCTGCTCACTGAACTAATTCTAACTAGAAAATCTGACACTACCTACAACCTAGGTGGTGATTTACAAATTCTTTGACTCGAAAAGGAAAAACAGACTTCAAAAATAAAGCAGGAGCAAAAATTAAAATACAAACGTGAATCCGTAATTTTTGCTCAAATAAAAATTAAGAAAAACCCTCTTAAAAAATTAAACCCTAAATAAAACAAAATCCCTTTATAATAATAAAGACCCCTTTTATAACACTAGGCCGGCCCTTTTATTCTTCAACCCGATCCTTTGTTCTTTTGCTATGTCAAGAAAGTGATGGTCGTTCCTCTTTGTCGAATTAGGGCTTCGGCTTCTTTCTCGAATTAGGGCTTCGGCTCTGGATGATTGATACTCTTTGCTCACGCTCGTTCTCTGATGATTGATTCTGGTTGACTTCGAGATTGCTAATCGTACGTAGCTGCTCCTTTGATCGAGTTCGATAAATTGGTATGTATTCTCTTTGCTGGTTTAATTTGCTTGAATCATTGCTTGTTCTTGTTGCGTACTCGATGCCGATGATGATAATTTGGGTTTTGTATTTATATGAATTCGTGACACTTGTATTTGCTTCGTTTCAATTCGATACTTTCCAAAACTTCAATCCTTGATGCGCACGGCTTTCCTGATTTCTTTCGACTTGTTACTCACGGCTTTGAT
Organism: Allium cepa; assembly: GCA_030765085.1. Taxonomy (NCBI): domain Eukaryota; kingdom Viridiplantae; phylum Streptophyta; class Magnoliopsida; order Asparagales; family Amaryllidaceae; genus Allium; species Allium cepa. Next base: position 253,363,564 of record CM060943.1, read on the forward strand.
TTTCACGCGTTCGATTTTTCTTGAATAAAAAGGCAGAAACTTTCCTCTTTTTAATTTGCTTTGACTTTGGACCTTTTCAAAAATACGAGTTTGATTTTTGAATTCTGACTTCGGCCCATCTCTACACTGTTGAATCTCGTTCATCCACTGTTGCTTTCGACTTTACACGGCATTGATTCACCGACCCCTGTGATCTTCGTCTCTGGCCATTTTTCTGGTTAGTTTAACCTGAGCTTCAATTTAGCATTGCATTTGTGGATATGATGTTGTCTGGACATTTGGACATGTTGCAATATTCATTGTTGTTGTTCCCTGTACTTGTAGTTGTATCATTTCGAATTGCATACTTCTTCCATTTGTCAATTTTGCATTTGTTTCACTTGAACTTGTTGTTGTTGCCAGTTTGTTGTGACATTGTGACACTATTGCATTATTCATGTATCTGTTGTTCATTGCTTGGTCTCTGTTGTTTCTTTGATAGTTGCACTCTATTGCACTGCATAGTGGTCTTCATTGTTGCTGTGTCATTGCTGTTGACATGTGCATTTGGTCTTGATCATATCTGATGTTGTTGAACCTGATTTTCATTGTGGGTCTTTTCATTGTGTTGGTTACTGATGCATACATGAGCTGTGTACATTTGTACTTGAGCATACTTGATTTTGTTCCTCGGGTTTGAATCTGTTCATTCACGGCTTTAAGTAAACTCAGGCATGTATTGTGTTGGGCTGCTTCATTATGTACTTGATGCTTTTGTAAATGCTTGTATCATCACTGTAACACATGTTACTGTCTACTTGAGTTTGCTTCTTTGGTTGTATATTGATGTTGCTTGTATTTCTACAAATCTGCCTGTACTTCAATGCTGAGTTACTTGTGTTTCTCACCATGTTCATGTGTGTCTTCCATTCCATGAATTTCTTGTACCAGTTCTCGACCACACTGTTTCCATAGCTATGCCTTGACACAGATGCTTCACTTGTTCATATTGCCTTTGTAAACTTGTTGCATGCATTTGTTTGTGATTCTGGTGGTCATGTTGCTTTCATTGCTGTGCACATTGTTGCATTGTTGATGTTCTTTGTAGTTTGGTCTGGTCTGGTCTGCATACATAATTGTTGCAGTCCATTTTGTTGTTGGTCTTCGTTGCATTCATGTCATGTTGCCTTGTGTTGAACCAAGTTTCAAATCTCGGGTTTGACCTTGTGTTCGTGTCATGATTTTGAATATATTGCACGTGAGTTGAACCCGGCTTTTCATTTGGCTTTGACCTGTGCTCACCTGTCCCTGTAGCATTATCAAGTGTATATTTCGGTGTGCACGGCCTTGTGGCATATACAGTGATACATTGTGTATGTCACAAGCTGTTTGTGTATGATGAATTCAAATTTAAATGATGACGAACAACCCAAATAACCGAGGAAAATAATATTTTCAAAAACCATATTTTATTTTATATTGCAAAAATATTTCTTTTTCTATTTTACCGCGTTAGTGAATATTTTTGCAAATTGCTCAGATGCTGGATTCAAACTGGAATGCAGTTGAAGACAAAATACGAGTGTGAGTGATATGTAGTGAGGTCATTAATGTAAAAACAATTGTAATGTATTCAAAAATGTATATGTATAGTGAGAGCTTGAATTTGTACTATTCAAGATTGTAATAAATATTTGTTTGAATAAAATTTCTGTTTGAATTCAAATTCTGTGTAATTTGTTCTGTTTGAATTCAAATTCTGTGTAATTTATTTTATTCAACAAATATTTATTTAATCTATGAAAAACAAAATAGTACATTACCAAATACATTTAAATGAATATATATATGTTTATTATCATCAAACAAAAATCATATAAGCGCTAAGCGCATATTCCACAATAAGTGCAACCAACCCGGACACATCAAGCCCAATTGTCCTCAAAATCGACGCAACTTTGAAAAGAAATCAAAAAGGAGAAGTTTTGCAGCCACGTTGAATACAAGTGATGAAGATAATCAAAGTACTAGCAGTAAGAGTGAGAAAGCAGATATGTGCCTTTAAGGAAATATAACTAATAGCAATGATGACGAGCCAAGCGAGGTATCAAAATTCACTCATTCAGAATTACTTATATATTTCCACAAAGTAAATGGTTGTTTGAAACGACTTAGGGAGAAGTATGCCAAACTTGAATCAAAAAAAGGCACTTTGATAGAATTAAATGAAAAACTTGACCAATTAGTTAAAACCTATCAAAATAGGATCCCTAAGTGTGATAAGTGTCCAACATTCGAAGAAGAAATTAAAAAATCAGAAATTAATATAAAATAACTTGAAAATGAAATTCTGATTTTAAAAGAAAGTGAAAATACTAGGAGAGAAAACTCTATTAAAAAGTGCACACAATTATTAAACGAAAATGAATCTCTCAAAACACAAGTCTAACAATTGTCAACGACTTTAGATAAATTTTCCAAAAGTGAAAAATCTTTGAATATGCTCTTAGGGAAACAAACTGTTAATACAGTTAGACAATGACTTGGATATAATCATTCTGAAAAAGTTAAAAATAAAATTAATCAAGTCAATTCTATGTGCACAATTTGTAGAAAATTTGGGCACGATCAAAACAATTGTTGGTATAGACCCCAAGCATGTGAAAACTATACCAATTTGGGTTTCAAAAGGCACAAATATAATATCTCTCAAATTTAAACAAATCTGGGTGCCGAAAGGAACATATATAAATAGTTTTGGGTCTCCATAAAATTATTTTTCAAAATATTCTGCCACTAACAATCATGGACCTATAAAAACAAATAGGTCACAAAAATCTTTTATCGTGTAGGTGTGGTGGCAGGCCAAGGAACAACAATAGTGTTACTTGGATTCTGGCTGTTCCAAGGACACAACGAGCGACAAAGCAAAGTTCCTTAGCCTAGTATAAAGGTGACAGAATCACAATAGACAACAACGAAAAATAACGTAAAGGTAAAAAAGGTAATGGTATATTTATTTGAACGATATATTAAATGTGATAATCTGCACCATAATCTGAGTTAAATCAGCCAATAATGAGTTGATGAAATAATGATGATTTTGATTCTGACTTATTCAAAATTGTTAGCCAATTATATTCTTATGCCAAGAACACTATAAAAATCTATAGAGGCTTTGAATTACTTCATATATATTAGTTTGGATTAATAATAGTGTTTTATTGGATGATAATACATTTGGTTATCTTACGGCTAACTCTATATTCATGGTTTTTGATTATTTACATGGTTTCTATTCAAATTCAAGAGAATGTCATTTAAAAAGCTGTTAAAATTAATTTTGAGATACTTTGTTGCACACTTCATGGTCTGGTCTATCAAATTCAATTAATGATAATTTTGAGTGAAAGAGAAATTCGGATGCAGATTACAGTGGTAATCTAGTTGATAGAAAAATTACTAGTTGAACTTAATTTTTGTTGAGACATTTAGTAACTGCATCGTTTTTCAAAGAAAATATTTGCATATTTTTCATTTCAAATAATTTTCAAATAGCAAAATATTTTCTCATATAACCTCTTCTAGAAAATCATTTTTGACCATGTTTTTAGATCAGTCATTTTGAAAAATTGATTTTATAATTATTTTTGAATTTGATTTTAAATGACTATTTTGACTAATCTGACTCTCTAACAATTATCGAAAAGATAAATAGTGATTGAAAAAGTGATGAGTTTTGATATTTATCATGACTCGAGACGGTATAATTAGTAAATTTCTTTAGAAACTTAAACAAGATTTATAAAAAAAATTGTTGGTAAAAATTCCATGACTATCTCTATTTCTATCATATTTTTAACGACCATCACTCATCAAAATTCTATATAGTCTGTCAATATGTGGTACTTTAAACAAGAATCATTCGTTTCTCATTTTACATTTTTTAATAAAATAAAAAAAAATATTAATAATAATAATAATAATAAAATAAATTAAAATAAAATCCAAAGTATTCACTCTCATTTAAAAGTCCTCACGGTTATGCATGGATGAATTACTTGGAATTTGTTATGTGCTTCCATACTCATTTAAAAGTCCTCACGATTATGCATGTGTGGAACGCATATCAAAATTGATTTTTAAAACAAACAAGTTGATTCTAATCTCATTTAAAAGTCCTCACGGTTATGCGTGGTTAGAAGATACTTGAATTCATTTTTTTTAAAATAAAATTGGAATACTACTAATCTAATTTAAAAGTCCTAACGGTTATGCATGGTTGGTAGATATTCAAATTCCTGATATAAATATACCACAAATAGACACAATTGTATGGTTTTATATGATGACATTATTCCCATCATTCTAAAAGTGGAATATGCGCCTAACAAAGTATTTATGACTTTTGTTTGATTTTTTATTGAAATTTAATATTTATATTTAATTGAGTTTTAATGTTGGATTAATATCGATCGCTTTATCTCTATTTTTTCTAACACTATTACTCTTTTGCTGATAACAAAAGGGGGAGAGAAAAGTTAAGATTTTGTCAAATAAAATTAAGTAAAGGTCAAATATTTTCTATTTGCATCTAGGCTCATTTGCATATTTTTAATTGTATGCATATATGAAGGGGGAGCTTTGTGTAGAGAGGAAGCATTTAAATAGGGGGAGTAATTAGAGTATATCAATGATCAAATACATTTAACATATTCAAAATCTTAAATATATGTTTGTTATCGTCAAAAGGGGAATATTGTTGAATATGCGATTATATGATTTTTGTTTGATGATAATAAACATATATATATATATATATTCATCTAAATGTATTTGTTAATGTACTATTTTATTTTTCATATATTAAATAAATATTTTCCGAATAAAATTAAATAACACAGAATTTGAATTCAAATAGAAATTCTATTCAAACAAATATTTATTACAATTTTTATATAGTACAAATTTCAGGATCTCACTATATACGACTTCAATTATAATACAATTTTTGATTACATCACAATTTCACATTTACATTGCACCTCACTACATATCACTCATTCACTCAACTCGTACTGATCTTCAACTTCATTCCAATGTGAATCCAACATCTGAGAAATCTGTAAAAATATACATTGACGCAGTAAAATTTAAAATAAAATATTTTTGCAGTATAAAATAAAATGTGGATTTTGAAAATAATATTTGCCTCGGTTATTTTGGTTGTTCGTCATCATTTAATTTTGAATTCATTGTACACGAACAGGTTCTGACATACACAGTGTATCACTGTATATGCCACAAGGCCGTGCACACCGATATATACACTTGATAGAATTACAGGGACAGGTGAGCACAGGTCAAACCCAAAACGTCGGGTTCAACTCAAGCGCAATAAAAATAATGTCACAATATTCAGCACAAGGTCAAATCCGAGCTACAAGCTGGATTCAACTCAGGTGTAATTCAAAAAACAAATCCAAATGCAATAAAATGGTCGGAAGCAACCTCAATGCACAGCAAGTATGCAACTGTGAAATTGGATTAAGCAAGTGGTGACTTAAGTGATACAAGTTCGAACAAAGTATGCACAACTAGAGCTCAATACAATATGAATCATATCAGTGAACATATATAAGCACTGAAACAAAGCAGCAAACTAGGCTACTACATAACACAGCAACAACATAATGAACAGATCAAAGACTAAGGTACACATGAATGCAACAGTGGATCAAATGAAGTACTGAAAAAATTATGAGTACATTTCTAAGTACTGAAAATAATAGAAATTAATAGTGAAATAGTAGCATACGTGTACATATCTTTTGTAAAACCATTTTAAATATATATACAAAAGGAAGTTTTAATTAATAAAAGAATTAATTAAATAAAAAGGGAATTAGATGTTTCTTATGTGACTTAATCGTGCTTTGTATGACTTAATTGTTTATGGAAAGTATTAATCCATACCTGGCACTAAAAGCCGACAAAGTGGATTTATTCTATTTGTGAGAGTTAAGAATGATGTTCGAGTACGGCTTAGAAGCAAACGGTGCTCTAACCTACCAGCTTCACTCTTGACCGAAGGATGGTATAAGTTAAGAAAGTTGGAAATGTGATAAGTATATGAGACTTGATTTCCATACACGATCATTTTGATTTTGTACTAGGTAGTCAATTAGTCGACTATCGAGTTTGACCAAATTAACTTTGGATGTATATGTAGGCATGACGTATTGATATGTTTTGAGATCCCCTAAGGAGGACTCATTCATATAGATCGCCTCTTGATTTAAGAAAGTATATATACGAGATCCCTTAGGGAGGTCCCCTTTATATCGTTCGTTACTTCTTAGAAAACTGAAATTAAGTTAACTAAAAATTTAACGATTTAGTTTTTAAGAGATCGGGATTGGGTAAGTGTATTACTTGCCGAAAACCACTTCAAAACTGATATATCAGTTCTATGTTTTGGAAGTGATTATGGAGTGAAATGATATAGAGTTGGACAATCTATACTAAGATTAGGTCCAAGGGAGAGATTAGTGTCAGCATTCGTTGGACAACCGATGTTGGAATCTAGAGAAGATTCGAGATCTGTTCGAGTGACGAGGACTTGTGTTGTGATGATGAACGTGACTTCGCCATCAGTAATGAAAGAAAATAGAGTCGGGGCATAGCCAGTTGGTTTGGCAAACTAAGGGTACATCAATGCCAAATATCTAGAGTTGTTTTCGATAGATGGATCTAGGAGTTAATGGTATTCAGTATCATGCGTTCGGCCGTGGACAACTATGTTTTACTTTATGACATATTTTATCTAGAGATATGCATGGTTTCGGAAGATGGTTTCTGAACCTTATCAGGAGATCTGCTTCCATGTACTGAGGGTGTCCCCAATGGAACCGTTTATGCAAACGTGCCTTAGCGGTTTTAGTTGTACTTTTAATATCGTTGTATTGTGAGATGCAAGCAGCATGGCTATTTTCTTATTTATATTCTTCACTGAAAGTGACTATGCTATAGGATCGTGCAATATGGAATATATATACTAAACTTATTAACTAGTGCGGAAAGTAACTAAAAAATAAAAATAGTAGTAAAGTAAACCAAAATGACACCAGATATTTTTACACTGGCTCAAAATCCCGTTCTATGGCCAGTCCCAAACTCCTTCTGGATTTAAAACTAGCAACCATCATTTAACCTGGAGGAATAGATTTACAGTGCCTGAGCTGCCGAACAGGATTTTGACCACCTGAGCAACCGAATAGGATTTTCCTGCCAGAGCAACTGAACATGGCTTAGATATAAATGAAATTGATTGTCTTGACTTTGCGTGCTCTTGTTACAACAGATTTGTCAAATGAAGTACACCCTTCCTATAATCTTTTCCTTAAGTGTAATGTGTGTAATTGTGTATATATGAAGATAAGGAAGATATATATTTCTTTAGAAATGGAGAATTAAAATCGTGATGGCATAAACTTAAAGCAATAAGAGATTCTGAAATTCAAGAGAATAGAAAATTAAGTAAGTTGATCTTGAAAATCGTGTTTGTTTATAGTAGACAGAGAGTTACAACCTCTGGTGAAAGGTTCTATCGAACAATAATGGATGTAACTCTCTGTGAAGAAGAAATCTCTTCGTGAAAAGAAATGTCTTTTCAAAAATATCTAAGTTATAACCAGGTCGGTGGGCTGGTCAAGGAACTTCAGTCGACTAAATTTGAAAACATAAACGTGCATATATGTGTGCATAGGTTCAGTCGACCAACTATAAGTATTCGGTCGACTGATCTGTGAATTTCCACAAACTATTTTGAAACAAATTGTAAAGTCAATTTTAAATAATCGTCATTTATATATGAGGGAGTGTGAACCACTTGAGGATATGTTTTAACATATATGAACAGTAACTTAGATTCTAAAAAAATTCATACTTGATATACAATCTTCGAGTCTAGTGGTATTCGTAATTTGTAGTCATAGATTTGTTGAATATTCAATCATTCTTATGTTGTCTTGATCGTCTTGGCATGAACCAAAACCTGAGATCCAACATTCACCCCCTTTTTAATTGATGAAAACTCTTTATGATGTATTGAAATATGAGCAAAATCTCAACAAAAATCCTTATATAACTCCCCCTTAATTCGAGACAAAATTTTTGTTAAACCTGCCAAATTTTGTTAGTACAACACTTCTTCCCCCTCTTTGTCATCGAAAAAAAGGAGATATGTATATATATGTAAGTATATGTAAGCAATATACCATCATTTATAATATTCATAACATAGATCATCATAAGAGCATATACGAGTAATGACATATGCAACAATATGAAATCACTTACACAACATAGAACAAACTACATAGTCACCATTGTTCCAAAATAAAGCATACCAATGTTCCAAAATACTTAAAATAAAAATAGTAAACCACTTACTCATTACCATTACCATCGGAGTTTTCCTCTTCATCATCCCCACTAGAGCTACCTACTTCTTCTCCTTCTTGTCCTTCCTCGAAAGTTGACCAAGTGAAATGAAGTGGTGGATGCTTTCCTGGATCTGTAGGCATATGGACGGACGTGGAGGAGGATAGACCACAAGATAGTAATTACTAAATATTATTCAAGAAACCTTGGATGTGATTTAGCTTTGAGTTTACTTTGGTAACTGTTGTCTCAACACGAGATAGTCGCCTATCTAGAAGCTTTTGGTTTCTAGACAATTGTTAAAGCTTGTCGTGGTTGAGCATCTGGGTCCAATCTATTCAATTTCATGGAATTTTCATGGAGGTTGCGGTTAGGAAGAGGATATGGCTTCAGTTTGAGGAGCTTGTTGTCTAGAAGCGGTTGGGGCAGTCCGACCACTTGGTTTTCCAGCCAATGTTCAAAGGATATAATAATATGGCTTAGGAATTGCTTTTGAAGTTCCATGAGGATTAGGGTTTTGGTGTTAAGGGACAATCGCAGAATAGTCCAAATCGGGGAGATTAATTTCGAAATGATGAATTATTCTCATGGTATAAGCACCGTAGTGTATGGTTTTCATACGGCCTTGGTTAAAAGACAGAAATTCATCAAGAATTACCTTAGCCCAGTTAACAAAACATTGTCCCAAATAGCATATAGCTATTGAAAATCGGGCTTATAAACCTTCTTATAGCTACCCATACGAGGATTGATGGAGTGAGTAAGAGCTTGATGCATGATTCTAGCCTTTAGTCGAAACTCTATTGCCTTGAGTTTTGTTAAGTCATCGGAGAGAAAGAGATGGCTAGTTCTATCTCGGTTATCCATGTTAACTTCAACGTCGGTCAAATCTTCTCCTTCGGAAGGGCAATTGAGAATCCTTCGTAGATGAGCAACCGGTAAGAAAATCTTTACACCGCATACGACAGTCGATATACAATCGTCGGGGTTTTGAATACTATGGTGATCCAAGTTGAGGTTTGCATAGAAAAGCTTGATAAGGAGACGATTTATCTTTAAGTTGTTGGCATTGTAATCGAGTAAGGATTCCAAACCATTTCTTCTAGCAAGGTCTTGGATTGCTTAGGAGGCAAAATCTAAATATTTGACAAAGAACTTTCAAATATTCTTGAGTTTTTCATCTTATCAAATTTTTATGTTGCCTTTTCATTGTGAAGCCATCCTCTAATTTGTGATTCAGAGGGTCAAGCAATGGAGGAGGAGGGTCTTGCTCTTTTGGGTGGCATTTTGCGTTAGGATTTGGAGAAGAAAATTTTAAAATTGATGTAGGGTTTTGGGGATTTTGGCGATGGAGATATATAGAGAGTGAAAGGGTAAACAAAACTATGAAGGGTTGTTTGATTTTATGAAGGTTATATTTTAAATTGAAGTGTCCATTAGCAAATAGAAACCCAGTTTCCAAATTCAATCGACTGGATATTCAATTTCAATCGACTGAATGATGATCCGAGACCCACTAAAATGTTGGGAAGCAAGTTTAGTCGACTGACCTTATGATTCAATCGACTGAATCTTTCTCGAGAATAATTAGTTCATTTTTGAGGAATTCAGTTGACTGAATTATTAAGCTAAACGACTGAAATGCAAGATTTTTTATAATTTTTAATAGTGTTCACTCGACTGTCTGGAATGAACCAGTCGATTGAATTTGTTGACAAAGCAGATCTTCAATTTTATTAAGCAAAGAAAATATGCAATGACATTAAAAAAATATAGTTAAGACAACAATAGAAGGAAAACTATTTAGAGGATCCAGAAGACATGAGAGTTGCATATTCCTCCAGATCAATTTTGGTAATTTCTTTTGCTGGTTGAATAGAAGAGCGATCCCATGAACTCGGGGAATTAGGTGGCCGCTGGGGAGATGGATTATGCACATTATTGTTTGAAGGTGGGGAACCACAAAATTTTAGAGAAAATTTCTTGAGTATGCTAAGTCTTCTGCCATGATTCTTCTATCCATATGACATCTCTCTTTGTATGCTTAATGATTCTCATTGATAATGGTGTATATCTTCCATTTTTTCAGCAATAGATGGAGAACCAAACCCAAGATTCCTTCACATTCGCTTGGATTCAGGCACATATCTGATATGATAGCCAGGAGGGACTATAGGAGCAGGCTCATAAATTAGAGTAGGATCGGTAAATGAATAGAAATAGAACTTGGGAGGAATAGTCTATGGAGGAATACCCTGAAGTTTCTTATGAAGACATGATGATAAAAAGAGCTTGTGTAATTTCTAATAAAATGATATGAAAAGTATAGCAAATAAAGGTTTATATAAGATATAAATTTGCAGAAATAGAAATCAAACTAATGGTAAAATTAATTATGACCAGAATAGAGATGGTTGGTTAGAAAGTAAAACTAATGCGAGTTAAAATTTGAAATAAAAAAATATTAAGAAAGGTAAAGTATAGCCATAGATGTGAAAAACCATATAGCAAAATGGAAATGCATGTCATTTATAGACGTGAGACCAGAGATCAAGTGTTAGCAGCTCCATTGTTGAATAATATTTTTATTTTTGAAAAAAAATCTAAATATTTAAAGAAATTACTTATAAATCTTTTAGTGATAAAATTCCTAGTTCTCTTCTTAATTTTATAAAAATATTTTCATTTAATGGTTTTGTAAATATATCAGCCTGTTGGTTTTCAAAAGACATAATCTGACTATATCCTTTTCAATATTATCACGAAGAAAGTGATGACAGATGTCAATATGTTTTGTTCGTGAATGATTTATAGGATTTTAGATAAGTTTATACCAGTTGTGTTATCACAAAAAATAGTTGATTTAGATATATTAGTTCCAAAATCTTGAAGTGTTTGTTGCATGTACATGACCCGAGCACATGCTAAAGCAGCTAAAATATATTCTACTTCACAAGTCGAGAGTGAGACACAATTTTGTTTCTTGCTAAACCAAGATACTAGGGGTTGTCCAATAAAGTGACAATCACACTCGTATGTTTTCTCTCTGTCCGACATCCTCCAAAGTCAATATCACCATATGATACTAACTTGAAAGGACATTCTTTCGGATAGAGAAGTCTGAAATCTTCGATTTTGATTAGATAACATAATACTCATTTCACCGCTTGCATATGTGATTCTTTAGGATTTGCTTGAAATCAAGCACATAAACAAACACTCATCATTATGTCAGGTCTACTAGCAGTTAGATAAAGTAATGATCCAATTATACTTCTATATAATTTTTGGTCAATGCTTTTGTCATCTTCATCTCGATCGAGATGTATTGTTGTACTTATTGGACTTGGTTTGGTTGAAGTATTTTCCATACCAAAGCATTTAATTAGATTATTACAATATTTTTCTTGATTAATAAAAATTCCATTGTTTAATTGTTTAATCTGTAATCCAAGAAAATATGATAATTCTCCCATATGTGACATTTCAAATTCCTTGGTCATTATGTTAAAAATTCCTGACATAGCTTTTCATTAGTAGAACCAAAAATAATATCATCAACATAAATTTGAATAATTAAAATATCCTTTTTAGTACGTTTAATAAAAAGAGGTTGATCAACCTTTCCAATTCCAAAACTCGAGTCTACAAGATTGCTTTTAAGACGTTCATACCAAACACGAGGTGCTTGTTTTAGACCATATAAAGATTTCTTGAGTTCATAGACATGGTTTGGAAATTTTTCATGTGAAAATAGAGGAGGTTGTTCAGCATAAACATTTTCTTTTATATATCCATTTAAAAAAGCACTTTTAATATCCATTTGATATAGTTTAAAATTATGAAAACATGCAAAGCCCAGTAAGATACAAATTTCTTCTAGTTGAGCGACTGGACCAAATGTTTCTTCATAGTCAATTCCTTCCTCTTGATTATATTCTTGTACAACTAATCTAGCTTTATTCCTAGTGATATTGCCTTGTTCATCAGCTTTATATTTGAAGACCCACTTAGTATCAATGACTGTTTTATCACTCGGTCAAGGAACTAAGTCGCATACTTCATTTCATTGGAATTGGTTTATCTCTTCTTAAATAGCTATAATCCAATAGTCATCAGTAGAGGCCTCTTTAGCATTTTTAGGGTCGATGTTAAACAGGAATGCAACATGACCCATTTGATTAAGTTGATTTCTTGTTTTGACATGTGAATTTATTTCCCCAATGACATTTTCTACTGGGTGATCTCGTAAAATCCTAGGAGGAGGTTTTAATCCATTTTTATTATAAAAAATGTTTTCATATTCTTTAAAATTATTTTGAGTAATCGTATTTGTGGTCATCTTAGTTATTATCTCATCATCCTCAAGATTCTTATTAAATTTAAAATTCTCATCGAAGGAAACATGAATTGTCTCTTTGATTGTTTAGTTCTTTTATTAAAATTCGATAAGCCTTATTTCATTTCAAATATCATACGAAAATTCCTTCATCGAATTTAGGATCGAATTTTCCAAGATGATCTTAAAACATTTTAACGAAAAACTTAAAAATACGAAATATATGGTTTTCTTTCATAAAAATTTCATATAGAGTGTGTTTCCTTAGTGGTTGGATGGAAACACGATTCACAACATAACAAGCAGTTGCTACAGCTTCTGCCCAAAAATATATTGGTAGAGTGCTTCCATTTAATAAAGTTCTTGCACATTCTTGTAAGGTTCTACTTTTCCTTAGTACAACTCCATTTTGTTGCGGTGTTCTAGGAAAAGAAAATTTATGGTAAATTCCATTTTTATTATAACAATGTTCAAAAGCTTCATTTTCGAATTCACCTCCATGATTACTTCTAGTGTTTTTAATTTTTAAGTTTTTGATATTTTGAATTCTTTTAGCAAATATTTTGAAATTTTCAGAAGTATCACTTTTATTTTTTATAAAAATAGTCCAAATATATTTTGAAAAATCATCCACTATAACAAACACATATTTGCTATATTTTATTAAATAAACTTGAGTTGGGCCAAAAAGATCCAAATGCAATAGTTCAAGTGGTAATAATGCAGAGATATTATTCTTTGATTTAAAAGATGGTTTTGATGATTTTCCTAATTGGCATGCACCACAAATATTGTTTACTTCAAAATTCATCTTTGGTAAACCTTTTACTGATTCATTTTTAGGTAATTTGTTTATAGCTTTGAAATTTATATGACAAAACCTTTTGTGCCATAACCAAGGATCATTTTCTTTGGCTATTAGACACAAATTAGTGTTGCGATTTATATTCATATTTAATACACATATATTTTTATCTCTAAAACCTTCAAAAATATGATTTTTATTTTGATCATAAATGCTACACTTATTTTCAGGAAAAGATATATTGAATCCTTTGTCACACAGCTAGCTGATGCTAAGTAAATTGTGTTTTAAATTTTTAACTAGCTAGACATTTGTACTAAGAGGTAAATTAGATATACTCTTATTGCTCACATCGCCTTTGCCGATGATGTTTTCTTTTGGAATTGTCTCCAAAAGTGATAGAACGTCCATCTGAGTAGATAATGTTTGTTAGCATCTCTTTATTTTCTGTTATCTGTTTTGAGCAACCACGGTCGAATATCTGTTTTCTTCTCTTTTTAAGTGGTACCTGCAAAATATAGAATTAACATTGGTACCCACCTTTTTGTTAGGGTCCTATAAAGTCAGGTCTTTGGATACTAAACCCAAGAGGGTTCAGAATTCCTTTTGCAAATAAAATCTATATTTTTGTAAACCTTTTCTATAAAATATTTTATATATTTATTTCTAATCAAAGAATTATTGGTTTTAGGAACCCATATCTTAATTGTTTTAGAATGATTTAGAGTTATTGATACTGATTTTGCAATATTATCATTTTTCTTTTTAAAATTATTATATAAAGAATTTTTTTCGTAGAAATACTTTTAGATCCTTGCTTATATCCTTTTCCCCTTTTATTTGAAGCTGTATGAAATTTTTTTGTAATTTTAGAAATATTCTCTTTTCCTTTATTAAAATTAGAGATAATTTTAGTAATATTATCTAATTTTGTTTTAAGACTAGGTATATGTAATTCCAATATTTTAATATTTGCGTTCAATTCATGATTTTCAACTAAAAGTGCAACATTCTTTTCCTTCTGAGTTTCTATTTCTTGACTTAACATAGAGAGTTGAGATGTCATATTAAAGCAAGATTCTTGAGAAGTTTCAAGTTCTTCTTCTAAATTTCTTTCTCATTTCTCAACATATCTACCTCAATTTCAGTCCTATTTAATTTTGCAAGAGTGTCTTTATATTTTCTTTTGATGTTTCTTAGTTTATCAAGTAATTCAGAATTTATTTCCACTAAAACATCAAAAAATAAATCACTCACCTTGTCATTTGTGGCTATAAAATAGACGTTGGCTTGTTAAGAATCGTTGTCTATGTCACTGTCTGATGATAAAGATGATTCTAAATCATCCCATATAACAGAGAAGGCTTTCTTTTTGAATCTCTCTTTCTTATTCTTAAATTTGTCTCTCTTTCGATCAGGACAATCTTTCTTGATGTGTCCTTTCTTGTGATATTCATAACATTTTAGAGCTGAAGACGATGGCTTATTGTAATTGTTGTTATTACTGTTGTAGTTGTTCTTGCTGTTTTTGAATTTGCTGCTCTTTTTGAATTTCAAAAACTTTTTGAAATTCTTAGCAATAGATTCCATATCTTCCTCATCTAAATATGATTCATCCTTTTCTACTTGGAATGTTACATTCTTCTTATCTTGTGCCTGTACTCGTTTTGCTTGGAGATTAACTTCATAAGACATTAGATTTCTTATCAACTCTTCTGGTTTAATGGTTGAAATGTCATTAGCTTCTTCGATTGCTAAGACCTTTCATTCCGACTCATCCATTAAAGATTTGAGGATTTTTGAAACAATATCAAAATTTGAATATTTTTCTCCTAATTCTAAGAGGGAATGATACATGTCTTGAAATCTAGAGTACATTTCATTTATTGTTTCATCTTACTTCATTTTGAAATTCTGGAACTGATTCTTGAGCATAGAATGCTTTACTTTATTAGTACCTTTATGTGTAACTTTAGGTGTACACCAAATTTCATAAGCAGTATTACACATGCTGACTCTATTAAATTTATTTTTGTCCAATGCACAAAATAACATATTCATAACTTTGGCTTTTGCAGTAGCATCTAGTTTTTGTGTGTTAGACCATTGTGAATATTTAGTGGTAGGTATATTATATTCTACTTAAGTAATATTCTAGATTTCATAACCATTGGCTTCATATATATTCTCATTCTAGTAGACCAATAGTTATAGTTCAACCCATTAAATAGTGATGGTCATGCAGTAGATTGACCTTCAGTAAAACTAGTGCTAGTGTTGTTTTCCATATTACTAATATATCAGATAACCGTGTTATGGCTATAAGATGACCTGCTCTAATACCAAATAAAAGTGACTATGTTATAGGATCGTGTAATATGGAATATATACTAAACTTATTAACTAGTGCGAAAAGTAACTATAAAATAAAAATCGTAGTAAAGTAAAATAAAATGACACCAGATATTTTATACTGGTTCGAACTCCCTTTCTACGTCCAATCCCAGACACATTTTGGATATAAAACTAGCAACACTCACTTAACTTGGAGGAATAGGTTTACACCGCCTGAGCAATCGATCAGAACTTTGACCACCTGAGCAACCGAACAGGGTTTTCCTGCCTGAGCAACCGAATAGGACTTAGATACAAATGAAATTGATTGTCTTGAATTTGCATGCTCTTGTTACAACACAGATTTTTCATATGAATTACACCCTTCCTATAATCTTTTCCTCAAGTATAATGTGTGTAATTGTGTGTATATGAAGATAGGGAAGATATACTTGGTTTAGAAATGGAGAATTGAAAGACTAATTGCACAAACTTAAAGCAATAAGAGATTCTGAAATTCAAGAGAGTTGAGAATAGAAAATTAAGTGAGTTGATCTTGAAAATCATGTTTATTTATAATAGACAGAGAGTTACAACCTTTGGTGAAAGGTTCTATCGAATAGTAATGGATTTAACTCCCTACGAAGAAGAAATCTCTTCATGAAAAGAAGCGTCTTTTTAAAAATGTGACAGTTATAATCATGTCAGTCGACTGGTCAAGGAACTTCAATCGATTGAATTTGAAAATATATACATGCATATATGTATGCACAGGTTCAATCGATTGACTATATGTATTCAGTCGACTGAACTGTGAATTTCCATAAAACCAGTTAGAAAAACATTGTAAAGTCGATTTTAAATAATCGTCGTTTATAGGTAAGGGAGTATGAACTACTTGAGGATAGATTTTAACATATATGAACACTAACCTAGACTCTAAAACAAAATTCATACTTGATATACGATCTTCGAGTCTAGTCATCTTCGTAATTTGTAGTCGTAGATTTGTTGAATATTCAATCATTCTTATGTCATCTTGACCATCTTGGCATGAATCAAAACCCGAGACCAACATTCACCTAGACATATCCATTATATCACCATATATACTTATTTGATGGTTTCGTTCTTTCGAGGGGAAAATCGTTACGGTGATTCGAACGGTCTCAAATGTTACTGTTATATGCTGGCTACATATTTCTTGAGTACTTATACCAAACTTATGTCTAACTCATGATTTTATCTTTTCCTTAATTCCATGGGTAATCTTTTGAGTAATTTAAGAAAGGCAGTTTTCCGTTGATATTCTTTGAAGCTCGAGGGGATTAGCTGCATGCTTTCACCTATCGTACTATTCTTATTTCTGCTACACCACTATTATGTATATATCAGCATTTGTGAGGACAGACTGTTATAACTGTCCAGACTGATGATAGTGCTTAGAATTGTAACTCCGAAATGCTATGTATCTTAGAGTAGCACTTTGTACTATCTTGTTGATATTATATATTATCGTTTCGTGTGAGATTGTGATGTTGTGTTCTTTCTTCCTTGTTCCTTTTCTTTTTCTTTTTATTTTACCCTAACGATTTGTCTTTTTGGCACTTGAATGATCGACACGTGATTATCGTAGATATAATAAAGTTGACATTTAGGGGGTCGAAAAGGTGAATCGTTACACCATTGGAGGAGAAAACTAGCAGAACCGTTTTACATAACATTTCATTTAACATTTCAGTGTCAATATTTTTATTTTCAATAGCATCTAAAAATTGTTGGAAGTGGAAAATGGTGGTAAAGAACAATAGATGATAACGGATAGGGCCGGTCCTACGAGTTTTGATACCTAAAGCGAAAAGCGAAAACAAGACCCTTATACGAAAACTAATGCTATTATCTTTAATTAAAATATGTTATATTCTTTATAAATAATGAGAAAAGGAAAAAAATGATAACTTTATTTATAACAATAATTCAAGTTATACAACAAAATTAATATTAGTACATAGCACTCCGCTCTGCCTCGAACAACACAAATTTTATAAAGTGTAACATTAAAAATGAAATGAGTGAGGTGTAGAAACCATTACCATGTGCGTTGAAAAATAATGCTTCTAATTCAGTGGACCATGTTAAATTGTTAGTAAAGAAACTTTTAATTCAAGAAGTCCATACTGCTAAAAAAAGAAAGAAGAAGAAGGACACAGAGCATTCTTTACCAACACAATGTGTCAAAAGAATGCATAAACTATTAAATTGATGATGACCAACAAATAGTTATGGCTGCTAGGAGGCTAATTTTTTATTAAAATAAGAAATTGATGTTTTACTTATTATCAAAACATGATCAAACGGTACTCGTTGTAAATTGTTGAAAAATGCAAGAGGTGCGCAACATAAACTAACTGAGATGAATAAGCCAACCAATTGGACATGGATACCAAATGTTTATTTACTGGATAATGCATAGGTGACAAAATATTGAGTAAACTAAACTCTTGTAAATAAGCCATCTGAAAAGTGAATCAAAAATTGTGAACAATCCGATAGAACAATCAAACCATCTTCAATCCATAATTTTAATTACAACATAAGATGTTAATTGGTATTATCAACTAAAATTGATAGACTGAGTGAAAACTATATCAATACAAACAAAAAAATACAATTTTTTTATAGTCTGTAGAACAATGAACAAAGATGCTGAGTGTTATTCGATGTTCATTTTACAATTTACAAATCACTAACTAAGTAAGCTGCAATACAGATTATAGAAAACCAAATTAAGTACCTTCAATTGTTAATTGAATTTGTGTGTTGTTTGTGCCCTAGCTGCTGTAGCCTGCTGAGTGCCGAGATCGAGAGCTTGCTGCCTGGGTAGAGGAGAGTCACTGCTCGCAGTCGCCAGTCGCCGCTGCACCTAGATGGAGAGCCTCGATCGCCGCCTAAATGGAGATCGCCAAATGTTGCCGGTCTGTGATTCGTAAATCGCGATTCAGATTATTACTTTTAGTCGCGTACGCATTGGTGAAATGGTACCCTAGGAATTTTGGGGCTCAAAAGCAGCCGCTTCTCTCGCTTCAGTAAAGGACCGGGCATGATAACGGATAAATGAGGAAGGAGGATTTATAGAGACGATCGATAGAGGTAGTTAGTAGGAGAGTGTCTCACAATGAAAAGGAGAAAAGTAATATAGTAGTGCTACATTTGAGACGATAAAGCAATGTACTACAATGATGAAGGAACAAAATATTGTTCTGATAAGGAAATATTTCAAAGGAACAATAAGATTTCCATTGCAATATAATAATAAAAGCAGTGTTCTACATGTTAAGAAAATGAGATTTTGCCTCAAGCTTTAGAAACATTCAAAAAACACTCAAGTTCCATATATGAATAACTTAAATTAATTCCCTATTTCTATCCTATCCTATTATGATTACTTCCATCAGTTTTCATATATAAACCTTAAATATGTTCTCATACAAGCTTAAATATGTTCTCATACAAATGCTGAGATGAAATTTCATTTTCACCATAAAATCATAAAATTCATGTTCTTTAAACAAGACCCAAATATTATATGTTTTCATGGAGTTCTTTCGCAAGTAAATTGCAAGTGTTTGCACTTTCTACTTCAAACTGTAATATTTGTAATTCATTATTTGAATTGCAAACAAACTGTAAGAATTTGCGTTTTTATAATTATAAGAAGGGGGAATTAATTTAAAGGACAAAGATTTGTATATTTTTTGCTTCAACGACACGGCCTCAATATTTTTACCACAAGAACAAACATTCTTCTAAAAATTATTCATAAGGACAAACATTTTTCAAAATTATTCATAAGGACAACAAAACTGCTACCGAGCTAAAACTGATACCTAAAAACTGCTACCAATAACTACAAAATGATACCTAAAAACTGCTACCGATAACTAAAAACTGATATCTACAGAAAGTTGTCCTTCGGGATAAAATATTGAAGGTCTGTCCTTGAGGCTAAAAAGCCGTGAAATTTTATCCTTGACAATAATTTACTGTTATAAGAATATATGTCAAAAAAATTCTTAAATTATTTTGGTGACTTTTATGTAATAAGACAAAAGTGAGACTTCCCGCATTATTGTTAAGTAAATATAAAAGTGAAAACTTAGAAATATTTGTCCTTTAACTGTAGGACTCATGATAACAAAGAAAACTATAATTTGTAAATAAGAAAAAAATATGTTTGGATATGGTACAAGGGCACATGCGCACATGCCCTCATGTGACACCAACGTTTCCAAAGGGCAAAACCGTCTGAAAATCCAGACAAATTCTGCATAAAGAAGCAAAGCTGCTTCAGTGCATTGCCACTGAATTCTTCCAACTGCACTCACCCACTAACCTTTACCATCCATTATGACTCCTCTCCTCTTCGTCCTCCTCTTCTCCGCCTTCTCTTCCTCTTACGCTGCATCATGCCACCCATCTGACCTTGCCGCACTCCAGGCTTTCCGTGCCGCCCTCACCGACCCTTACATCGGCGTTTTCTCCTCTTGGAAAGGCTCCGATTGCTGCTTTAACTGGTTGGTTCTCCTTCCTCTTTCTCTCTCTTCACCAAAATGTTCAACTTGTTTGCTTTCTAACCTTTTCCTTATTTAATTGCAATAATTTTAGAAGTGTTATTTCAAAAGTTTATATAAGTTGCAGAAACTTCTATAATCTTTAGACTAAGGATCTTGATGTTTTAGATTTGAATTCCATAGTCTGCAATGACAAATTTTTGAACTTCACAAAAGGGCCATGTAAGTTCATATTCCTAAACTACAGATCATCTCTTCTTCCGAAATAACACTGTGTTTTTAGGTGCGTTAATTTCACTTTAAAAAGACGATTAATGCTGAATAATCAACATAGAAGGTTCAAGGCTTATATATTACATTAGTGATTGTAATGATTCATGACCCATAATAAATGTTTTGTGTGAAATTACAACTAGTGATCGTTGTAATGATTCGGATCCATGTTTCCTGTAAACTACAAGCAAGCATGCAACAGAATCAGCAACCGATTATTCAACTAAGTCACGGGTTTATATGTCTTCCATGGTCCTCAAAGCCAGTCAACGCACTGCACACTAACCAAGCATGGTTTCCTTGAATCAGAATTAAATATAGCTCTACTTCATTTAAAAGTGCTTTTTTTTTCTTGATTAAATAAGCTTATTTTTGTGTACCAATAATGAAATTATTATTACGTTCTTTTGTCTGATTAAGTATGCAAGAGCATCCAAGTTGTATGTTGAGTATTAATAATACCATGCAAGTTGTCGTTGTGATGAAATTTTCCTAAATTTGAATTTGAATTTTTTATATAAATTTGAATTTTTTATATTATGAACTAAACAATGACACATCATACGAGCACTGTTCGATCTTGTTTAAATATCATTCACACTTGTTCAAACACAACATGTCTGTACACATTTATAAAACGTCCAGGCTCTATCCGCACATTGTTTGTGCACCGCTCTAACAATGTGATATTGCATCGGGATGCTACTTGATGTTATCCTTTCACATTTTAGTATTATACCTCATCACATCAAGTTGTTCTTTGATATTCTTATTATTCTTTCATCAGGATGCTCTAACTGGCGCATATTTATACATATTGTTGTGGACTTTTTGAACTACCATATATGTGGAAAAAAAAAAGTTCCCTCTGCAAAATTTCTTAAAAAGAGCATTCTTTTTTATATTCTTTCCACCAATATATACATTCTGAATGGGTGAAATGAACACAAACTGCATTTAGTTTTGCAATGTCTATAAAAAAAAAGCTTTAGACAAAAAAAATAAAATAAAAATAAAAACTCAACATGCTGGTTGTAATTGTACCAGCATGGATAGCTACAGCAACCGTATAAAGTTGTTTTGATTGATTTGACAAGGATCAGTGCAATTTCAGGTATGGCGTAAGCTGTGATCCGACCAATGGCCGGGTAACGGACCTAGCCCTCCGGGGAGAATCCACAGACCCAATCCTAATATCCGCTGGCCGATCGGGTCTAATGACTGGTCAAATAGTACCATCTGTCTGCGAACTAACCTCCCTCTCCACCTTCATCCTCGCCGACTGGAAGCAGATATCCGGCCCAATACCAGCCTGCCTCACCCGCCTCACCTCCTTGCGCCACCTCGACCTAGTCAACAACCAGCTCTCCGGCACCATCCCCTCCGACATTGGCAACCTCAAGTCCCTCACAGTCCTCAACCTCTCCGACAACAAACTCTCGGGCTTCATCCCTCCTTCCATCACCTCCCTCTCCGACCTCCGTCACCTCGACCTCAGCGGCAATCAGCTCTTCGGTCCCATCCCTTCCAACTTCGGCGACCTCAAAATGCTTAGTAGAGCACTGCTTAACAAGAACAGACTATCCGGGTCCATCCCAGAGTCCATAACCACGATGAAACGGTTAGCGGATTTGGATCTTTCTACCAACGGGTTATCGGGTACAATAGCGGAAGGGCTTGGAAACATGCTGGTGCTGTCCACGTTGAACCTGGACGGAAACGGGCTGACCGGGGGCGTTCCGGGGAGTTTGCTGGGGAGCAAAGGGTTGGGGATATTAAATGTGAGTAGGAACGCGTTGGAGGGTGGTATTCCAGACGTGTTTGGGGACAAAACTTATTTTATGTTGCTTGATTTGTCATACAATAAGCTTAGCGGTGATGTTCCGAAGTCGCTGTCGAATGCGAGGTATGTGGGGCACTTGGATTTGAGCCATAACCATCTTTGTGGAGCGATCCCAAGCGGAGGGTTGTTTGATCGGTTGGGGGCGTCTTCCTTTGAGAGTAATGATTGCCTCTGTGGTGCGCCCTTGTCTTCATGCAAGTTTTAAGAACAGCCTATGGATGAGGAATTTGCATGTATATTTGGGATATTTGAAATTTTAATGTATATTGTTTCTTATTAGTTACATATGTATTGGTCATGCATTGATTACCCAGACGATGTGTAATCTGATTTCCAAAGGATATTCAAGTATTATTATAGTTCGATTTTCTGTCTTTTATTTGTAGTTCGGTGCTTGACTATGATTGATATCTGTTACTATTTATGTTGCTTGATAAGTTTGGTGACAGTGCTAAATGTGTTTTATAGGTTTTGTCGACTTTCATACCAATATGTCGTTCATTTCAGTATCTACTTTTAGCCCGATTCAATTAGTGAAATACAGGAATGAATTGTATCTACAGCTTAGTATAGAAAAGGTCACGAACGCTGCAACTACCAATAAAATTGATTGTTCATCCATCATAAGCTGTCAGTCGACGTAAAGGACGAAAACATGTGAAGTGCCTAATTGCAAATTTAGTAAGAAAGTGAGATTTATTACAAAATGAGCAATGGTTGCGCAAAAGCAAACACTTAAACTCGAAATGTGACTAGGAATAATAACAATTTAGATTAATCAAAAGCACAAACTTCTAAGTTAATCTTGTTAAATAGAAGCAATTAACATGTATTGAGTAAGATGAATGTTAAACGCACTCTTCAGCTTATGCTTCTTTGATTGATGAGGTAGACAATTTTTTACTATATGTAGCTAATAATAGATGGATCTGCCATCTTCACCAACAACGTGACAAGTACACAAACATACTCTTCATGTGCTTATCATTCCAAATTAATTAGTTCAATAAAACTATCTTTAGCTTTATTGTGTCGAGTTGTAAATCCATTGGTGAATTAGTTATTATGTGTAAGCATGGTTACATATGTACATATTTGTAATGAAATGATATGTAAAATTGATAACTAAACATATTCTCTTTTGTTATTTTTCTTCACTACTTCCAGATTATTCTATTGTCATCCAAATAATAAAGTAGAAATTAGTTTCTAACATTTATTTGATGCTTCAACTTTTGTTCCCACCATCTTTCTTTCTCAGCTCCGGGAAACTATAATTGTCCGGTATTTTGTATTCTGTATTAAAGAAAAATGTTTTTTTCCTTTAGTGTTTATTTATTGGCACCATTTGCTCTTTTAGGATTCTCTATTCCGAAAAATAATATAAAAACATAATAAACAAATTAATTTTTTGATCTTTACTTCTTCACAAATTTCTTTAAAATAAATTTATGTTCATGTATATTTAAAACTCTTAAACAATAACTTGCAAAATTTCAAATTCTTCAACCTTTAGTGCACAAGTTTAACCTTTGAGTGCAGACAATAATTGTCGATTGCATCATAGTCCTACCGAATTTCGCTTTTATGATGATGAATTTATCCATGGCATAATAGTTTGTACCACTTGCTCATTATTCCTATCCATCAATTCCAACAATTTGAAGGCGGAATTATATCTATATTTCTTGAGGGCATGACTATTTGGATTATTCTTGGAGTAAATTTTGAAATTTTATGAGGTTGTTGAAGGAATTGGACCGAGTCATAGTGACTAAATAGAGTTGATTTTAAAACGAAAAATCATATCTTTGAACCTATTGGACCTACAAGTCTAAAGAGATGAACTAGATCTAGATTAATTAAATAAAATACAATTTTATTTACTATTCTAATTTAATTGATAAAGGAATCTGAATGAATTATAATGAATACAATTAATCGACCTCCCCAAATCCCGCTATTGTGCGGAAGCCTCGTGGAAAGGGTTCTACCTGCCCATCTAAAATCAATGCAATTAATGAGTATATCATTATACATTAATATGCGTATGCCCAAGTGTAATAAATAATGTGTACATAGTAATTTCAACATACATAGGTGCTGACATTTGCATATGTAATGTATGGGTGTATATGTGTGTGTATCTGTATGTAATAACTGTGTCAAAACAATGTTTAATATATTTATAATACATAAATTTAATTGTAAAATTCAAAATTATATATATATATATATATATATATATATATATAATAAGCTATAGAATATACAATCTAAATTTGGCTAAGTCATTAAAATTTAAATTCAAATCTTGCATTAAAAGTATCTAATTAAGTTAGTAAAACATTTTAAAATTTGAAACTAGATCTTAAAATATAGCTAAACATATCTTTTTATTAGATTTAAATATGCATATTTGCATAAAATAATTATATAGTCGAAATTAATTAATTATATATATATATAATTTATTATTTAATAATATACAACACCGTTTGAATATGTATAAACAATTCATATATATGCTTATTATAATATATACTTATATATATATATATATATTAATGTACGCGTGTGTGTGTGTGTAAATCTTATTTAGCTAGTAAAATAAATAAATATATATACATGTACATATACATATATACACATATACACATATACATAATAATTGAGAAGGTGAATCCTCTAACGAATAGTATTTTACTTTCAATGCTTCAACTCAGACCTAACCATAGTAGTTTGATGGATATCATGCTACGATTCAACTATAATCAAAGTAGAGTGTCCATATTGAAGTTTTACAGTATTCTCAACTCGAGGGAACTGTGTAATATCGTTACCCCGACATTTTCTATTTGATCAGCTGTATTATAGTTGTCCAATAATTAGCAGCATGTAACCTTTGGTGCCCTTAGCAGCCATGGAAAATATACAACTCAACATATAGAGAGCGTTATATATTCTACTCTCAACAAATGACTTTATGTCCTTTCTCAAAACATCTTGACTATGAATATTTAAAACAACATGTTACTTTCAATGTGATAAAATTCTCATTGTTACAACACATTGTAATTACTATCACATAACATATCATTTAAGGATGTTCTATCTAAATATTTTAAATTAATTACCTAATTTTTGTTCATATCACTATCTAACAAGTATATAATAGAAAGAAAAAATACCTTTTATTTCGAGCAAGATTGGTCATTGATTTAGATATATGTAACAAATTATATAATTGCACATAGGATATACCCCTAACTCTATAAATCTTCCACTTGCACCTGGCGGCCAATTATGGAATTTTATTCCAACTTCATTGGGCGGTTTTTCTTAAAAACTAATCAGATCAATACCTTAGTGAACGGGCGTGCTATTTTGTTTTAATTATCTACTCTGTCACTCAACTCTCTTCGATGCTGATAAGCTGTCTTTATCATGTGGAACTATTTTACAGTATGTCTCTTGATTTCTAATGAGCTTAAGTTTACTTACGAATTGTTCGTGACACCATTATCATATAACAGTGTTATGAGATCAACACTTGGAATCACCCCTAACTCAATTATAAATTTGTGCATTTATATTTGTACATTGCTTTTATTCTGGTCTATTTAAGGCGATATACTTAGCTTTTTCATTGAATCAGCCACAATGTTTCGTTTTGAACATTTCTACATGAATTCATTATTGATTTATTACACTCGATAGCACTTATGAAGTTGGAGTCTGAACATTCTTTCGTAACGAATTCGTTGTTTGTGTAAACAATTCTCTAGTATATTGTAAATACTCAATAACACTGTAAACTACCATTTATCGGTCTTAATTTGGATTTTTTTATTTGCTTCATGCATCAAATATATGAGCAAATTACAAGATGGCAGATAATACAACATGTATGATAATTTCTACTGTCAATGCATAAGAAATCCGTCTTAATATTTCCATATTAAATATTTTAATAAGGTGCCCTTACATATCTTTTGGGACATTTCCAACATCCTTTATACATATTATAAAATATATAATTAACAAATCTAATATCAAGTATTAAACAACCAAATTAGAATTGATTTTAACTTAAGTATCTCGTTAAAAATAAGTAATATGTTGTTTACTTATAGTTATGAAATATCTATAAACCTTTTAATGTTCTTCCTTAAAAACAAGCACTTCCTTTGCATTTTGACTAAAATCAAACTGTTTGATATTTCAATTAAAATACCTATTCATCTCGAATGATGCTTCCATATCTATTCCTGTATCATATCTAAAAATCCATAAATTGAATATCTCTCCCATCGATTTCAAGATACCTTGGCTATTATATGCAAGTAGTTTATTCGAAATCATTATTTGGAATTTTCTATTTCAACACATATGTAACAAAATACAAAGTCATACCAAACGATAATTGTGTAAGTAAAATCTAAATTAATTTGAGCACATCGAATGACGAATTTGTTACCATAATTTCAACAATTGAAATTTATGATGTTATTTTTACCAATGTTGCTCACAATATTCCAACTGCATTAGTCTTTCTCTTGAAGACACATTTCCACGTGATGGATCATATCTCATATGGTACATTTATCAAAATCATATATTGATAATGTATTTGAAATCCTTTCGAATTCGTGCATCATACCATACGGTAGAGTTAGTACGCTTAATGGTTTAATTGATAATTGAGGATTTGACATTAGTAGAAAACTCGTAGTTTCTTTTCATTATGAGAGAATATTTGTTAAACAGCCTAATGCATTGTGTTCATTAAGGTTAGGTTAATTTTATTTTATCTCACGCAATTGGCTTTAGCTTTTGATCATATCCAAATCCATTTTACTACCAATAATTTCTAAAAGGAATTCCTTTGCTATGAAATTAGTATTTCTTGAAATAACAATTATTTCTCAGTAAAATACAATAGGTTCGTAAACACTTTATGAATTGGCTTATTTATAAAACTTATTTGATTTTAGTGTGTGTTATAAAAAGCGTTCTTAAGCGTTGCTTAAGCATCACTTAAGCACTAAATGCATGTACAACGCTTAATTTTTCGAAAACGTGATAGAATTAAGCAATTAGCACTTAACCGCGCTTAGTTGGCACTTATCTGTTCTTCGCTTAAATTTAACCGACAATTAAGCGCCACTAAGCAAAAAATATTTTATTTTTAAAATAAGAAGAAATGAGGTTATGGCATAAAAGCGACATTACCAAACAAAATCTCCTTATTTTCTATTATATAGGCCAATGGATAGTAAGCAGTCTTTTACATTAGGATATAGCTATTTACTAGACAAATGTGCATGGTTTTTACTGCTCTAATATGCTTACTTTTAATTAAAAGCGGAAGTTAAATCAAACTTTTGCAAGCTATGAATTTATAAGTCAAATTCAAAGTAAAACTTTACTTCTCTGTGATTAATTTGTCCCTATATGGGCAATGATGCACTTAACATAATCTATTTGCATAATTTTATATTTATATGAATAATGTATGTTTAAAAATTAAGCAACACTTAACTGATGCTTAAGTGGCGCTTTAGCGACATTAAGCGAAGGGAGACTCCCAGTCGCCTCGCCTCGCCTAACACTTAATATAACATCGGTTTTAATTTGTGATACTTATGTTAAAACATGAATTACTCATCTAATGACGATCGTTCCCAAACTCTATATAAGAACCCCCACGCACAATTATTCCGTGTAGTCTTTTGACTTGCATAACCTGCCAATTTCATAGCCTGGGATGTGTTGGAGTTTCTCACAAACCCTTATCTTGTATGATTTTGTAAACTATTCCTTGGTTGAAATTAATTTTAACCTTATGTATTACTCTTAAGCACATGATCTTACAAAAAGATGTTAACTCAATTTCACTCATCATTAATCATACTTTGTTCAACAATGTTCGACTACTCCTTGCCAATATATCATTATGTATCACATGGAGAATGACTTTTGAGATTATCTTTATTTATTTTTAGGCACATTTGGAACTCTTTCCAATATAATCACATACCGGATCAAATCAAATTCTTTTTATTACCTTTGCATGTTATATTTTCTACTTCCATAATAAATTCCGTGAACTTTTCAATGATACGTTACTTGTGTATTAAATACACATTCTTTATTTCTATGATAATTCATCTGTGAATTTAACGTAGTAGGTCTAACTATTTTAGCATTATTTGACCTATGATTACAGCATCTAATGTACCAATCCGAAGAGTTCACAAACTTTTATGTCACTCCAACTAGATGGGTGCTATACCTTTAATCTTCGAAGTTATAATTCATCAATGTCCTATGATTCAAAATCATATGATTATAGAATCATTCCTAAAAAATTTGGCTTAGCCCATAGTGCCAAAATAATTGTAAAGATTTAGATACTTCTATATGTTCTAATACATAATTTTTTTATATTATTGTAAATTTATTTCGAAATGAATATTCATAATATTCGTATTAAAATAAAGCTATATCTATTTTTAATTAGTATAGAAAAATAATTATTATTTCATAAAAATTACTTGGTATATTTACGAAGACCATCTTTTGTGACTTGATGCGACCACCAGTAAGTTCTAAATAGCATGCTTCCACTATTTCTTC
The DNA here is from genome assembly GCA_030765085.1 of Allium cepa. Lineage (NCBI taxonomy): Eukaryota > Viridiplantae > Streptophyta > Magnoliopsida > Asparagales > Amaryllidaceae > Allium > Allium cepa. Next base: position 253,392,795 of record CM060943.1, read on the forward strand.
CATTACTATAATAGTGCATGAAAAATAAAGCTCTACTCAACCACTTGTTACGAGATTTTATTTCATTTGCTATAGCTAGTTTATACCAGAGAGTTTTAGATCAAATATCTTAAACTTAAAAAACTATATCTCATAAAAAATAATTTTCTATATAAAAATACCTTTTTGGGAAAGGAAATCATATTTTTTATTCCATATTAAGTATCTTTCAGTATTTTATATAATTCTCGTTTATGATGTCTCTTCATAAAGTGGATGTAACCAATCACTCTCTACATCCTAACCGTACAAAGCTACCTCCACTTTTGTACATTCGCTTTCCTTTCAAAAATGGTCAAACCATTCAGAGGAATACTTACTATAATCAATATATTGAATACACAATCTCCCACTATGATTTATTTTCTCATTTCAAATGAACTAATTTCACCGAAGTTTTATACATTACAAACTAATTTTTGCCATTGGATCAGACATTCATTTTCTATTATTACTTATGAGTTCAAACTCAAAGGACAATATGTAGCCTTGGGTGAATAGACTTTCAAGTGACCATGGTATGAACATATTTAGTAGTTATAGAATTAGGCTCTTGCGTGGGTCTTGGAATGATAACACGCTAAAAGATTTATAGATGAGTAAATTTTATATTTCTATGTCAATATTAATTCAGTTCATTTCTATATCTGACTGATAACATTTTATTAATTTTTATTAGTTACACAAATTTATTACTGTAGATTATTTTAACTTTATATAGCAAATGTTCCTACAGTATTAGAAAGGTTTAGTGCTACCATTTCATTTCTAATAAGGCTCTTACTGGACTTTTATGTTTTTCAAAATCCTAAGAGAAAACATAGAAATCTTTCACTTTCTCTAATGTAGGACTCATACACCTTGGCATTCTGACCTCTAGGATAGCTCAACAAATCATAGGCCCACATATGATGGATAATTCCTTATCAGTTGTATCATTTACAACTCCTAATCCATGGTTTCTTGTCCAAATCACATCTTTACCTTAAGGAAAACTTAATGAATAAAAACAGATTATTCACTCATACCACCATTTCACGATGACCTAACTATAGTGCACATACCCTTGGGAAAGCTTGACAAAAATGTGCAGTTATCTTATCTGATCTATTCAATATATCAATAATACTACACATAACATCCCTGACTTGAGGAAAACATTAACGAACCGAAATTTTCAACCCTTGAAAATCGATAGTAAGTTCATAGTATTGCATTCCGAGTAATCGAATGCTGGAAACCCGATTGTTAGGGGAAAAGAAAGAAGAAAGAAGAGAGAAAGAAAACAAACAAAAGAGAATCTCACAATGGAAAGAATAATCTATAATATACAATAAATCTTTACACAAAGAAGAAATGTAATATACATACATCAATTAGAGTATGATAACCTATTTAAGACCGGATAGTTATACCAACCTATTTTCACAATTGTTGATAAATACAACCAACAGACAATACAACGGAACATAAAGAAATACGTAGATATGTCTTGGACCTCCAGCTCATTTCAGATATCGTCATTGGAAAACGATAAGCATTCCAAGGTATGTGTTCTAAAAAGGTAATCGTAGCCTCAAGCCTCATCAATCAGGAATGACTAAAACATGGAAGGTGCAGCAAGGCTAAGTGGGTAGCACCCAAGTAGGATAAGATTTCCCCTGTCTAAAGGTTCCTTTTTATTCGGCTGTGTGGGCAGTTGGTCGCGACAACTGCAGGGTTGTCTTATTCGGGATTATCCAGTAAAGGATAGTTCCGGCCTTTTTTTGTAGAGGATCAGGGTGGATCCTCAGTACTTTGATCTAGACTAGATACTGTGACGGGCGGTACCCCAGTAGCCCTGCCGTTGTATGGAATCCAATCTCCAATAAGTGTCGTACGTTTTGACTGTGCCCAACTACGTTGGAACGTAAGATGTAAGCATTCCAGCTATTTTCTATTTTACTTGAAAACCTTAGACACTTATATAATATCACTGGATTTCCTATCAAATGTTTTTTTTATCGTAACGTAAAAACCCGACATATTTATTTGTGGCATGATCTTACGAGATACCCTTTGTTTCTAAATGATTTTCAAAGTTAAACAACTTTAACCCATTTACTCATACAAGGCCCATGTATGACCCAAAGTTTATCTTATATTTCTTAAACTCTTGGGTACTCAAATTTTTACGAGAAGCCAAGGGATTCAGGTTAGCTTTGACGAATTATGGAGGGGATTTGGAGCAGGAGGCTTCAACGTATGTAGATATATTGTGTTTCCGCTGTGTTGATGTCTTGAGATGTATGATTGACAGGTCTTCACGACTGTCTAATGTGTTGTATAAGCTGTGTAACTCTGATGTACATGACTATCATGTGATACTTATGTGATGTAATATAATTTATTCGTTCCGCTGTGAGATTCTGATATTGTTTTTTTCCTTCTCTCCTATCTTTTCTCTTTTTTACCCCTTTCTTTCTTAATGATGATACGTCTTTTTGTGGAATGACAGGCGGGTCGTCACAGTTGGTATCAAAGCACTAGGTTGAGAGAATACCTAGGCTTTGGAGTGATATCTATCTTGAGAGAGCGTACTTGTATTATATATATATATATGTATATATGTATATATATATATATCTACCTGCGTTGTTGGGTTATCTGTCCGGGTTACCCACATGAGATAGGCTGGCAGCTTGAGTTCTAGAGGTAGGAGGGGTAGTGGTGTGTGTAGCACAACTACCATAAATGAAAGAGGTCCGAATGTTGAGGTTGGAAGAGTATCTGCCAAGGCTTTTGACACATTACCGCCTTGAGTAAGCTTTGCAGCATTGAGTAAGGATTTCACCAATCTCAGAGGATAGCCTTTTTAAGGTAAGGAGTCCATCATTGAAATGCGAGCTTGGTTGCGCTCGTGTGAGCGGATATTCAAGGGTATGGATCTGTCGGATAAGCAGAAGAGAATAATGGCATCTTGGCAACTTCAGGAAGGAGCAGATGTGTGGTGGGACGCAGTAACCATGGATGTTCTCGAAGATGTTTTCTCTTATAGCAAGTTTATGTAAGTTTTTGAGGAATAGTTTGTACCCACCGTAGGGAAGACTCGGCTGCATAGGAATTTTCTAGATCTCAAGCAAGGGAGTTTGTCTGTATGGGAGTATGAGACTAAGTTCACCATGTTGTCTCGCTACGGACCTAGTCTTATTTACATACCCCCATGAAGAAGAGCGAGATGTTTGTGCTTGGTTTGAGGGCCGAGTTTCTTGAGAAGATGTCTGCCCATCTCAAAGGCTCGTTTGTGGAATTAGTTGATATGGTTTTGAGGTTCGAGGAGCTTATGGATAAGAAGTCTTTGGCATTAGTGGCAGCACCACAGCTTAGAAGTGTTTTGTGTGCTAGCAGAAAGGTCATCTGGCTAAGCAGTGTCATAGAGATGGAATTCAGAAGCAGCAGAATGGACCGCCAGCTTCTTCTGATAGGCGATGGTGTTCTTGAAGGATTTGACCTTATTTTGGAAATGGATTGGAGAGACAAGCATAAAGCTATTCTGATTTGTGAAGAGAGAACAGTATCTTTAGAGCTATCAAAGTGGTCTGAGATTTTCCGATTGTCTTCGAGGAAATCAAAGATTTGCCTGCATTGGGAGGTGACCATTAAGAATAAGTATCCCTTGCCTTGTATTGGTGATCTTTTTGATCTTCTTCTTGGTGCTTTTGTGTTTTCTCAGTTAGATTAGTTTCGGATTTTCTCCAGCTAAGGGTAGTTGAAGACAATACCCTTGACTGCATTCAGAGAACTCATTTGTTTCTTTGAGTGGTTGGTTATGTCTTTTGGGTTAACCAACGCTCCAGTTTTATGGATCTGTTGAACCGTGTTTTCTAGGATGTGTTGATCAAGTTTGTGCTTGTGTTCATCGACGACATTCTCATCTACTTCAAATCAGTGTTACACAACGTAAGCAAGATAATAGCTGTTCTAGAGTGGAAGCAACCGTAGACTCCTATGGAAGTTCGTGGTTTTCTTGGATTAGAGGGTTACTACAGAAAATTCATTCGGGATTACTTTAAGATTTCTTCTCACTTGACCAAGCTGATTAGGAAGGAAACGAAGTTCAAGTGGACCCCTAAGTGTGAAGAAGTTTTTCAAGATCTGAAGGTGAGGTTGTTAAGTGCACCTGTTCTGGCTACTATGGATTGGAGAAGTAAGTTTGAAGTCTACTGATGTTTGTAGAGTAGAGCTTGTGTTCTGGATTTCGGCGGATCTTGGGAGGACCATCTTGTTGAGTAGAATCCGAAGACCATCTTATTCTTGGTCCAGATTTGTTTCGAGAGGCATCTGCGAAGGTTGAGCTGATCAAGAAAGGATGAAGGCAGCCAAGGATCATCAGAAGAGTTATGCGGATTACAGATGAAGGAATTTGGAGTTGGAGATTTCGTTTTTGATTTTGATAAGGTTTTCTCCGATCAAAGAAGTAATAAGATTTGGTAAGACTGGAAAGATAGCTCCGAGGTATATTGGACTTTTCTATGTTCTCGAAAGGATAAGTACTTTGGCCTACAGGATTGAATTACCGGTCCGGATGGCAAGGATTCACAGTGTATTTCAGTATCTCATTTGAGGAGTACGTGCATGATCCATCACTGGTTGTAGGACCAGCAGTTCAGGAAGATTTGGAAGTTGAGTCGGACATGTCTGTGGTCAAACATCCTGTTCAGTTTATAGATCGTGTTGAGATGAAGCTTAGGATCTTAGTAGTATAGCTAGTTAGGATTTATGGAGCGAGCATCCCAGGGTTTGTACTTGGGAAAGTCTACATAGTATTAGGAAGGCTGATCTAGAATTGTGTCAGGATAGTTAGTTGGTTAGTTTGTTTGAATGAATTGGTTGCTATGGTTGTTAGTATATGGACGATGTATGCTTTGTTGTTTGAATAAAGGTTTTGCTAGATTATTAAATTATCTTTGCTTTTAAATTTCGAGGATGAAATTATTTTAAGGGGGAAGAATGCGATGACCCGGAATTTTAGGCAATAAAAATTTGATAATCTTCATTAAAATTATTTAAATTTGGCAATAATAATTTGGTAAATTTCTTTTATAATCTTTTAAATTGGCAATATCGATTTGATAGTTTTCTTTTATAATTATTTACTTTGGTAAATTTATCTTTTCAAAACTAATAAAAAATGTTTTCTAATTATAATGTATATATATGTGTATACATTGTGATTAGGAAGCTTTGGTTTGAATTTAATAAGAATATGTTTTCAAATTATAATATATATGTATATATATTGTGATTTGGAATATATGTTTTAAATTCAATGCATTAATTTAAAAAAAAAAGCAATTTAAAAGATAAACTCTATATTTTCAAACATTTAATATAGTATATATATATATATATTAAAAGTATTTTAGCTTAATAGGATTTGTTACAAAAATTTAGTACATTTCTTTTTAAATTTAAAATGAAATTTAATAAAAGGTTTAAAATATTCTTTCTTTTTAAATACACATGAATTTAGTATTAAAACATATTAATATAAAAGCATAAGAAATTTATAAAATAAAGATTTAAAATATATATAAACATAGTACATAATCTATATAAAAACACAAGTAATTAAGAAAATATTTAAATACTTGTTTTAACATTTGTAAGATAAATAATTCATGTATTGACATTTGTAAGAGAGTATAACGTGCGTAAGCATTAGTAACATGAAAAAATAACAAATGGCAATATTATCTCTTTTAAATTTTAATTATAAACAAATAAGTGTTGAGAGAAATCTGGTTATCAGTTCAAATAAATTTTCATCTTCTTTTCTCAACACTTTCTCTCTATCTTCTTAAAACAAAACTAAAGCAAATAAACAAACTGAGAAGAGAAACTAAAATCAAACCAACATTCAACTATCAATTTTTTTTTTCAACTTCAACCTGAGCTAAAGATCAAGCATTTCAGTTTCAAGCTTCAAATCAAAACAAAATTCCAAATAAAAAATTTAGAGCCTGCTTCTCTGTTTTTAAATAACCATGAGTAACTTTTGATTTAAAAAGCTTTAAGTCTATATTTATACTTGATTCATGTGATAAATCTGTATGGAAATGTTGTCATATGGTTTGCATGAATGTTTCTATCTGGAACATAGTTTGAACTCTGTTTATTTGTATGCATGTCTGTGTGTATATATATTCTTGTCTCTGTTATGTTCACAGCCTCAAAAACAACAATCAAAATTTATATCTTTCAAACGAATCAATTTTAGACTATGATTTCAAAAGATAAAATGTGTGAAACAAGGTAACATCATTTTTAAAAATGATTTCAAGTGTATTGGTAGAGTATTTGTTCCTAAAATGATATATTACAACGAAACCTTTGAAAATTAGAAAAATCAATCATTTTATTTTAATGATTTGATTACATAATCAGATTCGTATTAGTGAATGATGAATTTTAATAATCGTATCATGATTTTCAGTGTTGTAATGGTCGATAACTTTTGAGTTGATCGTTTTATGGTTTTTCATCGAATTCCGACGATCGGCATGGTGATTGTCGTCGTGATCACGATCGAAGATAGCTTGAGGGTTGACGATCATAGGAAAAATGGTTGGAGATTTTTTCGATGGTCGAGGAGGCTCGTCGGAGGCGATTTAGGGTTTTTGAGTGGCTTTTGGTCGTCGATGTATTCGAGGCGATTGCGTCACCGAGGGGAGATCAGACTTGATCACGAGAGGTGGGATCGTAGCACGGTGACGTGATACTACTCTGGACGTGGCAGCATGAGTTCTGGTAGTCGGGTTCATCGTCGGCATGGAGTTTTGTCGATTGGATTGGTTCCAGGTATTGATTGATTAGTTCGATTTTGATTCGCACGCGAGATCGTCAATATGGATGGTCGATTGGGTAGGCGAGGTCGACGTCGACTTGTCGAGGGTCGCGGCAAGGGTCAAAGCACTAGCAGTTGCGTGTGCACATGTACGTGAACATTCGTGTCTGGGTTGGTTAAAAGACTTTGGGGAAGAAGAGTTTATCTTAGGTTTGGCTCGTAGATGTTGTGTGATTATCTCGAAGTAAGTAAGGTGAGCGAGTAGCCCGGATTTTAGTTCGGGATTTTTGGTTGTTGGCTCGAGTATTTGAGAAGTACGGCTTGGGTTGTTTTATTTTAAGTTACCAAGTTTTTAAATTTTGAAAGAAAAACATTTCCAGGTTTTGAAACTTAAAGGAAACATGTATCTGGTTTTTTAAGGCAATAAGGAAATGAAGTTTTAATTGCAAATGAAGATAAAAGAAATTGTGAAACAAGTTTTAAAAACAAAGTGAATGTTTTACTAAGTTTTTAGTAAATGATTTGATCAATTTTTAAAGCATATGAAGTAAATTTGATACCAAATTTAAAGTGTATTTAATGAATGAGTTTCCAAAGTAAATTTATTTAAAACAAGTTTTAAACAAGTTTTCAAAGGTTTAAAATGTAAAGTAAGAGTTTAATTAAGGTAAATGGTTTATCTTAATTTATTAAGGTCTTATTAATAAAAGTGATTAAAGTATAATTACTTAATTAATCAAGATAATTAATTAATGTAATTAAATTTAGATAGTTAATTAGTGAAATTAATTAAAATTCAATCACTTGATGTAATTAATAAGGGTTAATTAATTAATGTTAATAATCAAAGGATAATTATTTAATGAAAGTAATTAATGGATAGTAAATGAATGTAATTAATTTAAGGATCATTAACTAGTGATTAAGGGATAATTAATCAATGTAATTAATTTAAAATAATTAATTAATTTAATTAATTAAGGATAATCACTTAATGAAATTTATTAAGTATACTTACTTAATGTAATTAATAAATTTTAATTACTTAGTGTAAGTAATTAATGGATAATTACTGAATGTAATTGATTAAAGGGAAATTATTTAATACAAGTAATTAAAGGGAAATTACTTAATGGAAGTAATTAAGGATTAATTACTTTGTGTAATTAATTAAAGGATTGATTAATTAAGGTAATTAATTAAAGGGTTAGTTAATTAATGAATGTGATTAATTAAAAGATAATTAATCAATGTAAGTGATTATAGAATAATTAATTAGAGTAATTAATTAAGGATCAATGTAATTAATTATAGTTAATTAATTAATGAGAGTAATTAAAGGTTAATTAATGAGAATGGTTAAAGGATAATTAATTTGTGTAATTAATTAATGTAATTAAAGAATAATTAATTAAGGGAATTAATTAAGATGGATAATTAACGGATGATTAACTAATTGGTTTATAATTAATTAATGTTAAGTAAGCAGGATTTAAAGGTAATTAGAGCGATTAATTTAATTTATTTAGAGATTATGTTAAATTAATTAGGAATTGTACATCTAATTAATCTTGCTTATGGATGATTGATTAATATTGAATGCCTTGGATTATTTGATATCTCTGATATGTGATACGTGCTGCTCTATGATATGAGATGTTTTGGTTGAATTATGGAATGTGGATTATCTATCTATGAAATGTGAATTATCTATCTGTGTGAATATGTTCTGCTTAATAAATTGAATTGTTTAAACTTAAAACAACTTGGCCTTAAAAGACGACGTTTGGATTTCGATAAGACTGGGATCGGGTTCCAAATTGGATATCCGAAAATGACATCGATCCAATTAAACGATAGGTCATGAAATCTCAAGTGAAGTTCAAGATGGAGACTTGAAGTGTAAGGGCTATTTGTCATTAACTCTAAGGGTGATTCCAAAATGAGTGTAACAGAGATAGTTCTTTCAGTTTCGAGATAAAGATTCAAAGTGTAAGGGCTATTGCCGTTAACTCTGAGGGTGATTCCAAAATGAGTGTAATGAGATAGTGCTTTCGGTTTCGTTCGAACCTAGAACGGACTTGAATGGATGAATGCTTTCAGACATCGTCATTGGAGGACGATGAGCATTCCAACATATGTGTTCTAAAAAGATAATTGTAGCCTCAAGCCTCATCAACCGGGGATGGCTAAAACAGGGGAGGTGCAACAAGGCTAAACAGGTAGCACCCAAGTAGGATAAGATTTCCCCTGTCTAGAGGTTCTTTTTCATTCAGTTGTGTGGGCAGTTGGTTGCGACAACTGCAGGGTTGTCTTATTCGAGATTATCCAGTAAGAGGTAGTTCTGGCCTTGTGTTGTAGGGGATCAGGGTGGATCCTTGGTACTCTGATCTCGACTAGGTACTGTGACAGGCGGTACCCTAGTAGCCTTGCCATTGTATGTAATCCAATCTCCAATAAGTGCCGTACGTTTTGATTGTGCCCAACTATGTTGGAACGTGAGATGTAAGCATTCCAAGTTATTTTCTATTTTACTTGAAAACCCTAGACACTATTATAATATCACTGTATTTCCTATCAAATGTTTTGGTTATCGCAAGGTAAAAACCCGACATGTTTATTTGTGGCGTGGTCTTACAAGATACCCTTTTTTTTCAAATGATTTTCAAAGTTAAACAACTTTAACCCGTTTACTCACACCAGACCCATGTCTAACTCAGAGTTTATCTTCTATTTTCTTAATGTAACGACCCGAATTTTTCATCGTGGTGTTTTGAATATTTAAATGGGTTTAAATATTTAGTTGAATTATAAATTGATTTTGAATATGAAAAGTTTGGTTTTTATTCAATAAAATAGATTCAGAATTTAATATAACAGTTTGTTGGATGATATAACTATTTAATTTAATAATTGGAAATTTGGTAAAATATAAAATCTGGGGTTTCGAGCTTGTTAAAAATATTTAAAAGGCTTGTAAAATTTATATTGATAGTACTGGAGATAGTAAAAGTGTTGAAATTGAATTTGGAAGTGTTTTATTAAGTTTTGAAATTATATCGTTTAAATTGATATTTGAAAATAGCCTTCCGAGGCACAATCTTGGAATTTGATGAAACCAGTTCCATTAGATCCGTAATAGTGTATAATTATCAGATTTCAATTTTCGTAGTGTTGGAGTGATCGTTTGGCCATATGGTAGATAAATGCGCTGAAATCTATATCGACAATTCAATTTGATAACTGGTCCAAAGAGCTATCTTCTCCATGCGATCGAATTTGGACTCGAAACCTTTTCTATTGCATTTGAAATAGGGGTATATCATTATGAATGCCTAGCGGCTCGCCTCGATGTGAGGCCAAGATTTTAAGCTGTGAATCCAAGACGACTTAAAGTTAAATTTAAAATTTATATTTGACTAGTCAAATTTCCCTTCACTTCAAAACTTTTTCACCTTATTTCAGAGCACTGTAGCTTGTTAACTCGAGCAAGCTAACGTCTTCTCTTGTCTTTCCTACTTTTTCTTTAAATCATGCGAGCTTTTCAGAAGGATTTCTTCACCGTTCAGAAAGATAAAATTGGTCGCTTCTTCTTTTCAATCCAGATCAAATAGAATTGTCGCTTACTTTTCATTACAAATCAAAGCCGAATCCCTCTCTGTTTCGAAATCAAATCAGTTATAAAAAACAAATCGAGTAGTTCAATTCGTGGCCATCATAGCCTCATCCACCTCGTTCGATCCAGATCGATTCGGAGTGAAGTTCGCGAGCGAGGCGCGGCTTTGAGGTGGGGCGCGACTATCGCGATGGCAGACGTCGATCGATCAAGGGGTAGACTCGGTTCGATTTTGAAATGGAGTAGCAAGGTGAATTGGCACGCGCGGCTCGAGGCCACGACGGTTCTTTTAGGCGATGGGTGGTCGATCTAGATTCATGGAAGGGGCATGGCATCTCGCGACTGCGGCAGTGGGACATGGTCGGAGTGCGGCATCGGTAGGGCCGTGATTTAGGCAGTCGCGATCTGATAGTGTTGGTTGTGTGGGTATTGTACTATGAAGGTTCGATCGCGAGGCATTGGAGCAGCTTTGGCAATGGCTTCAAGGGCGTTAACGAAGGGGAAGCTTGTCGACGCTCGTGCGAAAGGGATGGTCTCGAGTTAGGATTCTGTAAGGGTTTTACGCTGAGGTGATTGCGTCTTATTCTTTCAATTTAAATTTATTAAAAATAATATATACATGAACATATGATTAGAAGCTGAAAGAATCTTGTAGTAAGATGTAAACCCATCCTAGTTTTAATGTTTACATATATAAATGCAATTATAGGTCGAAGAAAATATAATAAATAAAAAAGGTTTAAAACAAAACTCTTTTCTTTCTGTTTCAGTTTAGAAATTATATATATGACTAGATTTTGGAAAATAAATAAAAAAATTAATGTATCAAGAAAATTCATTTTTGAACTCTATAATCTATTTTTATAAAGGTATATTTGTGGTTTCGATTTGGAGAAAAATATATAAGTATAATAGAGATTTTTTTTAAAGATTTGAAGTTGTATAAATTAGAATTTTAGATATATAAATTATTTAATGAGTATATATATACATGGGTTGTCTCAATAGGAAAATGTTAGTTTAAAAGTAAACTATTAGTTTAAAAATTAAGTAAATAAATAGCGATCAACTATTTGATTTATTCAAATGTTAATAAATCGTAAAATGCTTATACAAGATCTAAAAATCGAGACGGTTGAATTTGCAAACAAAAATCAAAGGTGAGTTAATCTCACTCTTTTGGATTGCTATTTAAATTTAAATAATTGATTGAATGGTTGAATTGATTTGATGTGCTATATTATAGTATATAGTATATATTGGAGTGATTGATTTCCCGCATTATATAACGGATGAGAGCCTATGCGCCGTATAATAGCGGATGATATTATATTAATACCATATACCGTGGTATTCCACCTCTAATTGGAATTGGTATTTTATATTGTGCTAACATCTGTGGATGCAGGAAAACAGGTTGGAGGGATCCAACTGGATTCCTCAAAATTATTTCGATTGTTCTAATAATTCTGTATTTTGATTATTTGATATTCTGTGATGGATTATATTGATAATTGGAATAGTAGATGCTGTGTTTGATTGATTATATTTGGTATACTAAGTTATCAAAAATATATAGATTGGATTTTTGATAAGAAAATAAAAAGAGAGAATTCTCAAGTAAAAATAATTTTTGAAAGTTGGATAAATTAAAAAAAGTGAATTAGAAAGGATGAAAGTTGAATTTTTATATTCTAATAATAAATTCCAAGTATGCGAAAGGAGATTTTGAATAAAAAGGGAAAATAATGAATTTTAAAACATAAGTGATATTATTTAAAGGAATAAAGAATTTACTTTAAAATTCAAGTTTTAAAATTTATTTGAAAGGATAAAGGAATTTGAGAAATATGAAATTGGTATTTTCATTTATAAGATTTTAAATCATAAGTAAGAATTAAAAATCTGAAGTTAATGGTTTTGAAATAAATGAGTAAATAAAGGAAATTATTTCAAAATGGAGTAATTTGGAAATCAATTTGGAAATTGATTCAAGTGTTTGAAATTGGAATTATAAAGGGGGATGGGACTAAGAAATTTATAAATTGGGTTTATAAAAGTGAAGTAATATATCAATGGATATTTGGAAGGATAAATTCACGGTGGGAATTTATTAAAGGAATGGGTAAATTTATTTAAAAATAAATAGTGATTTTTTTTTAAAGATGTGAAAGAGAAGCGTATTTTCCTGGATAACCAAGTACGTTTTCAAAACAAATTTTTTTAAGTATAAGTTAAAAGTTTAAGGTTGTTTTAAAAGCATGTTTTAGGAATTTATTATTTTAAAATGTTTAAATTTTAAAGTAAGTTTTTTTTTAAATTTATTATAGCAGTAATTATTTAAAGGTGGCTTGGTATTATGTTTTAAAAGTTAGAAATTTAGTTTTACATTTTATAAAGTAGGTTTATTTTAAATATTCTTAAAGTATATATTTTGAATAAGGTATTAAAGTAGTTTTTATTTTAAATGTTTTAAAGTATGATTTATAATAAAGTGTTTTAAATTATTTTAAAAATCTAAATTTTTTGTACTTGGTGTTTTCAATGGAAATAAATATTTGGGAATTTATTCCATGAGAAAAGTGTGGTTTGAAAACTGTTTTCAAAGGGTTGAAAAGAGGAAATATATATCTTGCGAAGATATTTTGAGATTAATAAATAATTTGGGAGATTATTTATTGTTTGATGGTTGTTTGAGAATGTTAATTGATAGTTAAATAACCGACTATCAATATTGGCTAATGCACTGATCATTTCGAAGATACCGGGATCAGGATTAAATTCTCGCAAACCACTTCGATTCTGTTTGTACGTTTTCATGGGGGAAATGAGTTCGGAGTCGAACATAGAGCAGTGAAGTGCAAGGGCTAGTCGCTACTAATCCTGAGGTGATTCCGAAATGGATGTAGTAGGAGTAGTGCCTTCGGTTTCGTTCGAACTCGAAACGGACTTGTATAGATGAATGCTTTCAAACATCGTCAGGAGGACGATGAGCATCCTAAAAGATGTGTTCTAAAAAGGTAGCGCTTAGCCTCAAGCCTCATCAACTGGGAATGACTGAAAACCAGGGGTTATGCAGCAAGGCTAAGTGGGTAGCACCCATTAGGGTGAGGTCATCCCTGTCTAGATGTCCCTTTTTATTTCGGCTGTGTGGCGGTTGCTGATCCCAACCGCGGGGTGATCTTACTCGGGATTATCCAATAAGGGGCAGTCTCGGTCTTGTGTTGCAGGGGATCGGAAGGGATCCTCGGTACGGTGATCTAGGCCACGTACTGTGACAAGTGGTACCCCAGTGCCTAGTCTTTAGTTGGAAATCCATTCTCCCTACGCGCCTTTACGGTTTTGATTGTGCCCAACTATTGCTGAAACGTGAGATGCAAGCATTTCAGCTAGATTCTATTTTACTTTCTATAGGTACTATTATAATATCATACGGATTTGATAAAAAGTGTTTTGGCTATCGTAAGGTAAAAACCCGACATGTTTATGCTTTTGTTTTTAAAGGATTTTGAAACTTTAATAATCAAATTGAGTGTGATTTTCTCACGCTGGTTTTCCAAACTGACTCGGGTGTTATTTAACTGTAATGCTCGGGTTAGACCGAGTATTATAGATTACAGGAAAGGATGCCGAGGAGCTAGGGAGACGAGCTGAGTGGCGATACGTACTCCCATACTTTTTTTAAATATTCCGCTGTGTATTCAGTTTGTGAGGACATGTTATGATTACTATCCAGTTGTGTGTTATGTATACTCTGATGACGTAATGCATAAACAGATTTGTTTTTGTGTAAAGATCATTTATTATCTATTATATTTTATTCCGCTGCAATGGTTAGATTCTGATGTTGTTTTCTATTTTCTTCTTCTACCTCTTCTTATTTAACCCAAATGGTTCGTATTTCTGTTCATCTTGAGTTGATTGATGGAGAATAGTGTCAACTCAAGGGGTACGGTTTTGCGGGCTATTACAGTGGCATCAGAGCTGAAAGGTTAAGCGAGAACCTTGGCTCTGGTGGAGATCACTCATTGAAATAAAGTCCATAGTACTCTAGAATAAGTTTGAGTGTATTAATAAATATGAGCGCATATTTGTTAGTGAATATAAAATGATTTTATATTATGTTGATTGGTTTTTTGAGTAGTTTATGGATTCTGGTCAATACGAGTAATTAACGTTATTGATAGGGATCTCTAAACACTTGAATAGAATAATTCGACACAGTATTGTCTTAAAATAGGGTAAATGAAATAATTTTACCCAAATTATTTTTTTATATAAAAGAAATAATTTTCCGTAAATTATTATAGTTATATTGGGTTGCTTGGTTGTTAGAGAATGATAATATTAAATTATTATCATTATTGTTGTGTGGAAATTGAATAAGGAATTGAAAATTTTAACCAAGATTAAGGAATAAATTTATATAACAAAATGGGATTTATGAATACGAATTATAAATGTGATTTATAATTGAAATGAGATAAATTCCAGAGTAATGTTGGATATAGATTGAAAGAATTTAAATTTGGAATTTTGGGGAAAGGTTTAAATTATCTTGGGTTTGGAAATAGTTTTCAAAGGTTTGGAGAAATAATAGTGATATTATTTGGGAAATATTTTAAATAGAATTCGAAATCTGGAAGATTTGGAATTTAAAAATATATGAAATGTTTTTAAAGAGATAAAAGCATTTAACTCTCTTCGGTCACTGGAATGTAACTTCGGTGATGACTGCAGCATCATCGATGTTCATTTTCGAGTTTCCAAGAGAGAAATTGCTACCAAATTGTTTTAAATTGGAATTGTTTGCAAAACTGGATTTGATTTTTAAATTCAAAGAGATAATTGTATTTACCAAAGAATTTTGGATATAATTGATTTCAAATGGCTTTTGAAAAACTTAAGTGATTATTGAAGACTCTGGAATTGGTTTAAAATGTTTTTTTGAGTGTCTTAAGTAATAGTTTAAACTCTGGAGGTTTAACTAAAAATGTTTATGGATTATAAAATGGCTTGGAAATTTATAAAGTTTGAAAATTTCCTGGAATTAAATTAACCTGTAAAATGTTAATAAAGTTATAAAGGTAATACAATTAAATAAAGTAAAATTAAGAAGGTTAGTAAAGTGGAATTGAAAAATATAGTTTGAGTGGATTAAAAGAACAAAGTTCTAAGAATTAAAAATTTATTTGAATTTTAAATAAATTAGCAAATTGAGCTAATTTAAAATGAGTATGGAAACGAAATAAGTTAGAAGAGTAAGTCGAATTTATTGAACTTAAGCTAAGTTTAATAATAGATTGTGATTGGATTTGAATTAAAGTTGAAATATAATTGAAATGGAATTGTATCACGTGGTGGATACATTAAATGAAATTAAGCTCTTACTTAATAAAATGTAAATGAATAGTGTGAAGTCAAAGAATAGCACGGGGTTAGATTTAGCTGGAGTTTTGTTAATTAAGATTGAATGGGAATAAATAGATTTCGATGGCTTATAAAAGAATTGAAATTCCATTGAATAAAAATATATTCTTGGCTAAATAAAATATATAATCCCGAGTTAAAAAGTAAAATGTGAACGGGATTGATTGTAATGGATGAAAGTATAGATATAAATAAGTTGCGGCTTATAAAACTTAGAAGTAGAATAAATAAGCCAAAATAAAATTGTTTTGTATTTTGGGAAATGAATAAAAATCCAAAAAAAAACTTGAATTATAAAATAGATTGAACTCAAGAAAATTAAGTGAAGTGATTTTTGAAGGAAAAAAAATCAAATATTGAATTAAAAGTGGGAAATGAACTAATTTGAATAAATTAGTTAAGTCAGTATATTAATGGAATTCTGATTGGTTGAATAAAAATTTGAATTATGTGTTAAAAATGGATTTTGTGGAGTTAAACTTTTGTTATAAATAAAATTCAGCTTGGAAGTGAAATTTAATATTGAAATTAAATTTAAATTGGTAGGCAAATAGAATTGAAATTGAATATTGAAATCTAATTTAAATTATGTATGTAAAGTAAAGTGAAATGAAGAATTTGTTCGAAGGAACCAAAGGAAGTAAAAGTTTGCATATAAACTTTTATTTGAAATTTTAAGCAAATTAGTAAGTGAAACTAATTAAAAAAATGATTAATTAAATATCGGTTGAGATAAGGTGAATAAAATTCAGTATTTAAGGTTTGAAGATAAATTGAATTCAAGTAGAATTGAAACTGAAAAATCTGAATGAAATTGGGAAAAAGGTTTTTAGATTTGAAAATAATTAATAAATTAAAGTAAATTGAATTCATATGGAATTGGAGATCCAGTTTAAAATTAAGTGGATATAAAGGCTAAAGTGGTAGAGTAATAATATAAGGGTATATAATGCTTATATTAAACTTAAGAAGTGAATGGTGAAGTTCTTAAGTAAGTTTGATATTGGAAATATACTAAGTAATTTTGGAATAAAGATTAAAACTGGAAGTTGTGAAAAGGGAAATTGTGAATAAGTAGATAGAAATCAAATGAATGTGAATACAAGAGAATTGATATAGTTAATAATCAATGGATATAAATACGTTAGATGTACATATATTATTCGCATAGTGATTTGATGCAGATTCGAGCACAGAATTTCGAGATAGTTATATCTATCCGAGTTGGGATTTTTCACTCGATTTTCGACGACGAACCATGGATATGGATTTTTGATTGATTCTGGAAATTCTTTATCATAGTTTGGGACTATGCAAGAAGAATGACGGTTTCTGATCAAGAAACCAAATCCGAGTCCGCACTAGGAAGTCGGGTGGACGATACTAGTTCGGAAGTGAAATTGTGTGATCGAGCTAGTGATCAAATTGATATTGCATATGGATGATATATGTACATTGTACGAGTTGAATGAATAGATATTGGAATTTTGTAAGGAAGTCAATAAAATGATTTTCAATGTTGTGATTAGATATTATTGCTAAGTAGGATATACAGGTATTATAAAGAAAACAGAAAATTGGTTTTGATTTCAGAAGATAAATTTGAATTATTCGACAAAAGGGCATGTGTTTAAATTTCTGTATGAAATTTGATTAGGTTTTTGATCTAGCCACTTGGATTTTCTTTCTTTTGGAATTTGGGAGCCCGTAGAGGCATTTTGTAGTTGTTCCGACCAAGCCGCGCAAAGGAGACGTTGGCGAAATTTTTCAAAAATTTAAGGAGTTAGAAATTTTTAAAAAAATTTTGGAAAATTTTTTGCTAGCGACAAAACGATTTCAAATTGGAATTAAAATAAGGAATTTTGGAAATGGAATTTGAAACTAATTGTTTAGTTGAAAACTAAAGGATTAGAAAGTGAATATGGGATTTTCACTAAATGGGTTTTAGCAAGTTAATGGGTTGAGGCATTCGTCTGCTTAGCAATTTCGGGGACGAAATTCTTTTAAGGGGGAGGAATGTAACGACCCGGATTTTTCATCGTGGAGTTTTGAGTATTTAAATTGGTTTAAATATTTAATTTTGATTATAAATTGATTTTGAATATGAAAAGTTTGGTTTTTATCCAATAAAATAGATTCAAAATTTAATATAACGGTTTGTTGGGTGATATAACTATTTAATTTAATAATTGGGAATTGAGTAAAATATAAAATCTGGGGTTTCGAGCTTGTTAAAAATATTTTAAAGGCTTGTAAAATTTATATTGATAGTACTGGAGATAGTAAAAGTGTTGAAATTGAATTTGGAAGTGTTTTGTTAAGTTTTGAAATTATATCGTTTAAATTGATATTTGAAAATAGCCTTCCGAGGCACAATCTCGGAATTTGACGAAACCAGTTCCATTGGATCCGTAATAGTGTATTATTATCGGGTTTTAATTTTCGTAGTGTTTGGAGTGATCGTTTGGCCATACGGTAGATAAACGCGTTGAAAACTATATCGACAATTCAATTTGATAACTGGTCCAAAGAGCTATCTTCTCCGTGCGATCGAATTTGGACTCGAAACCTTTCCATTGCGTTTAGAATAAGAGTATAACATTATGAACGCCTAGCGGAACGCCTCGATGAGAGGCTAAGATTTTAGGAGGCGAATCCAAGACGACTTAAATTTAAACTTAAAATTTATATTTGACTTGTCAAATTTCCCTTCACTTCAAATATTTTTCACCTTATTTCATAGCACTGTAGCTTGTTAACTCGAGCAAGCTAACGTCTTTTCTTGTCTCCCCTACTTTTTCTTTAAATCACGTGAGCTGTTCAGAAGGATTTCTTCACCATTCAGAAAGATAAAAGTGGTCGCTTCTTCTTTTCAATACAAATCAAATAGAATTGTCGCTTCCTTTTCATTACAAATCAAAGTCGAATCCCTCTCTGTTTCGAAATCGAATCAGTTATGAAAAAACAAATCGAGCAGTTCAATTCATGGTCTCCGTAGCCTCATCCACCTTGTTCGATCCAGATTGATTTGGAGTGAAGTTCGCGAGTGAGGCGCGGCTTTGAGGTGGGGCACGACTGTCGCGATGGCAGACATCGATCGAGCGTGGGGTGGACTCGGTTCGATTTCGAGATGGGGTAGCAAGGTGAATTGGCACGCACGGCTCGAGGCCACGACGTGGTTCTTTTGGGCGATGGGTGGTCGATCGAGATTCATGGAAGGGGCATGGCAGATCGCGACTGCGACAATGGGACATGGTCAGAGTGCGGCATCGGTAGGGCCATGATTTAGGCAGTCACGATCTGATAGTGTCGGTTGTGTGGGTATTGTACTATGGAGGTTCGATCGCGAGGCATTGTTGTAGCTTTGACGATGGCTTCAAGGGCGTTGACGAAGGGGAAGCTTGTCGACGCTCATGCGAAAGGGATGGTCTCGAGTTAGGGTTCTGGAAGGGTTTTGCGGTGAGGTAATTGCGTGTTATTCTTTCAATTTAAATTTATTTAAAATAATACATATATGTATATATAATTGGAAGCTGAAAGAATCTTACAGTAAGATGTAAACCCATCCTAGTTTTAATTTTTACATATATAAATGCAATTATAGGTCGAAGAAAATATAATAAATAAACAAGGTTTAAAAAAACTCTTTTCTTTCTGTTTCAGTTTAAAAATTATATATATGGCTAGATTTTGGAAACTAAATTAAAAATTTAAAGTATCAAAAAATTCATTTTTGAACTCTATAATCTATTTTTATAAAGGCATATTTGTGGTTTCGATTTGGGGAAAAATATATATGTA
This sequence comes from Allium cepa, assembly GCA_030765085.1. NCBI lineage: Eukaryota > Viridiplantae > Streptophyta > Magnoliopsida > Asparagales > Amaryllidaceae > Allium > Allium cepa. The sequence continues at coordinate 253,412,507 of CM060943.1, forward strand.
TAACAGAGATTTTTTTAAAGATTTGAAGTTGAATAAATTGGAATTTTAGATATATAAATTATTTAATGAGTATATATATATATACATGGGTTGTCTCAATAGGAAAATGTTAGTTTAAAAGTAAACTATTAGTTTAAAAATTAAGTAAATAAATAGTGATTAACTGTTTGATTTATTCAAATGTTAATAAATCGTAAAATGCTTATACAAGGTCTGAAATCTTGGAGTAACAAGTCGAGATGGTTTGGATTTGCAAACAAAAATCAAAGGTGAGTTAATCCCACTCTTCTGGATTGCTATTTAAATTTAAATAATTGGTTGAATGGTACAATTGATTTGATGTGCTATATTATAATATATAGTATATATTGGAGTGATTGATTTCCCGCATTATATAGCGGATGAGACCCTATGAGCCGCATAATAGCGGATGATATTATATTAATTCCATATACCGTGATATTCCACCTCGAAGTGGAATTGGTATTTTATATTGTGCTAACGTCTGTGGATGCAGGAAAACAGGTTGGAGGGATCCAACTGGATTCCACAAAATTATTTAGATTGTTCTAATAATTCTGTGTTATGATTATTTGATATTCTGTGATGGATTATATTGATAATTGGAATATTGGATGCTGTGTTTGATTGATTATATTTGGTATACTGAGTTATCAAAAATATATAGATTGGATTTTTGATGAGAAAATAAAAGGAGAGAATTCTTAAGTAAAAATAATTTTTGAAAGTTGGATAAATTAAAAAAAGTGAATTAGAAAGGATGAAAGTTGAATTTCTAAATTCTAATAATAAATTCCGAGTATGGGAAAGGAGATTTTGAATAAAAAGGGAAAATAATGAATTTTGAAACATAAGTGATATTATTTAAAGGAATAAAGAATTTACTTTAAAATTCAAGTTTTAAAATTTATTTGAAAGGATAAAGAAGGAATTTGGGAAATATAAAAACGGTATTTTCAGTTAAAAGATTTTAAATCATAAGTAAGAATTAAAAATCCGAAGTTAATGGTTTTGAAATAAATGAGTAAATAAAGGAAATTATTTCAAAATGGAGTAATTTGGTCTAAAATCATTTATAAATCCATAAAACCATTTTTAAAACTCCTTTTATAAATTTATAAACCCATTTCTAAAATTATTTTATAAATATCTAAAGTTATTTATAAAACTCTTTTTTCCATGTAATTATTCTTTCTCTAAGTCTCTAAAACATTCTATAAAAATCCTCTTTTAAACCTAAATATGTTTATAAAACTCTATTTATAAGTCTCGAACATTTATAAATAAATAATAATCATTTACTTCAAACACTATGATATTGTAATAGTAATTAACATTAAACATTATAAATAATAAATATTAACCTTTAAACATCTTAAAATAGTAATTAATAATTTCAAAGACATTATTAATAAAGCACTAATAATAAATTTCAACCTTATTATAAATAACAAAAATTAATTTCTAAAATAGTATAAATAAACCATTATTATTAATCCTACCCCTAATTAATTATTTAAATAATTAATCTTAAAAATATTAACATATTGATAAATAACGTTAAAAACAATATTAGTTATAAATAAATAACTTTAAAATAATATCAAATAATAACATTAAAACTGCATTATACATAAATAAATAACATAGAAAAGAATAGTTAAAATGATGGGAATGAAATAGAAATTAAATCCTTTCAAACCAAATATTTTCGAAACCCAATTTTGGATTTAAAATCATTTCCTGTCTCAAAAACCAATTCCAATTCAAATGGCAATTTAAAGTATTTCTAGAATACTAATTTGAAGCCAATAACTACCCAATGTTTAACCAATATTTATATTAATTTTTATCTAATCACTATAAGGTTTAAGCTTTTAACATATAACAATGTCATAACCAATATTGGTAAAAATGAGGTTCATTATCCAACAATTCATATAATTGGAATGTTATTGAAATCAATTGAATAGCGAGGAATCCCATTAGATCCCTCAAACCTTTTCCCCTGCATTATAGCTCATATATATATATATATATATATATATATATATATATATGTATATGTATATATCATCACACATATATAAATAAAATCAAACAGTGGTGACGAATTCTATTGGATTCCTGCAACCTGTCCCCTTACATCTGAAATAGTATATAATTATATAATATGGGTTATCCGCTCCAGGGACAGGATCCAAACCAACTAATAAAACATTAAATCATACAAACATCTAATCAATTTTTTTATCGACTATATAATATTACCGTTAGCCAAAAATGTTAGATTAACACACTAGAGTCTTAGTTGTCGCTAGGGTGTTTTGGAATTCGTCTAAATCGAACGATGTTCAATTTAGCGCAAATTTTCAACAATCTCCAACTCGTCATCAAACCAATTTCCTTAGCATAGTCCAAATCAATACGATCCGATCGCAAAAAACCATGTGTTAGTCAGATTTAAAATGGGTGAGTTATGGCAATTTAAACTTAACAATTAACTAACTTAAATTAATCAAACATACACAAATTCTCACCCAACCCAGCCTATACGGTCCAAACTCGCCAAGAGTAGTGTTTCTTCCCCAATCCTCAATTTTCAGTTCATGAAACCAACATCGTGCACGACGTGCATGTGCATACATAATCCTGGCCCCCAACGCCACATCCAAGCTCACCCACACGCCCGCCTTCCCATTATCGTTCCTCTACACCCATCGCTTCATCCTCTGGTCGCCTTGAACGAAACCTGACGCAATAACCCACAAACAAAGTCGTGTCCAGGTGAAGGAAGTTGCGACACTTTTCAACGTCGTTCTTCACCAAATTTTGCAAATTGAAGCATTACTCCATGTTGATTACAAAAAAACAAGCTCCGATTCGCCTAACTCTGCCCCAATCCCGAGCAGACCTAAAACCTACTTCTTACTCATCGCCAGTTGTCCCCACGGAATCACACCTAATTCACCTCAAAAATACATCTCTCTGATACAAACCCAACGATGCTTATAGCATCGAGTAATTCATCTCGGATTGGGAAAATTAATTTTTCAAAGTTTTGTGGTTATTTTTTTGGTTTACTGACGTTTGGAGACCGCTTACTTATCTCTTGACGAAATTGAGTGCCGTTAATTTCTAAAAATACCACGAATTTTGAAGAACAGCTCCCGTGTCAGTTACTCGAGCTAAATGTCAATGGATTCGGGTGTGTGGATTTTTGAAGTTGTGGATGGTGACGTTTTCTTTCATTACTGTAAATAAGAAAATGAGGAGAACAAGTACTCTTCAGTATGGATGTGAATTTAAAAGGGAAAGGTGGTATGGTCAACAAAGTGTAGGCATGGGTCATGGATGGTGAGAACATGGGGTATGGTATTGGTATGGTGTGTATATATATATATATATATATATATATATTCAAAAAATTCTAACCCATTGTACTCAAAATCCCGAACTACAAACAGGGCATGCCATTTGGCGTTCTATATGTAGTATCTCTATTACAAACACAATGAAACTAGTCTCGAAACTTAATTCGATCATATGTAGAAGATAGTTTTTCAAACCCTGTTATATTATATTAATTTCTAAAATAAATTTCTAAGCGTTCGAGCTTCCACCACCAAATGGTTCGTCCGATCACCATGAAATTTTTTAACGTACAATATTACATTGTTATGAATCCAATCGCACTAGTTTCGTCGAGATCCAAAATAGTGTCATTGAAAGTTATTTTCTTGCGTTAATTAAAATGAATTATTATAAAAGCTAAATTAATCACTCTAAATCTAAATTAAAACTTTACTATCTTCAATTTTTATTCAAATAGAATTTAAACAAGCTTTGAAATCATTTTTGCCAAATTATACCCAAGATTCAATTATTTAAATTCACTATTCCAATAAATTCTATATTTGAAATTTAAGCCGTTTTACTTGAAATCTAATATTTCAATATTTAAAATTTAATAAATATTTCAAAATTAAATGACTAAAATTCTGGGTCGTTACGAAAACTCAACAACTAAGGAGTATGCAAATAATCTATTAATATATAAACGATAGATGATAAGTTTAAATTAAAGATTCACAATCTTAAACATATTTAATTGAGTGATATCGGCTTATGGAATAATGTATTTCTTATAAAATATTCTCATGATTTCGGTGTCGAACGCATCAGAAATCACGGTACACGTACTATACATATGTGTTTGTTCCTTAAATCTAATTTTGGTTTCTTTCCAGTTCCATCTGTAATTATACATTCATACTATATAAGTTTAATTAATACATTACTTTTATAATTTATTTAACTTATATAGTGGTCTTATGTATAGTGTATTAATTATATCGTTTTTAATTAATTTAAGTAATCAATATATTTTAGTTAATTTTATGACGTTCAATTAAACATTTTAATTGAATATACATACCATAACATTTATGATTATACACATATATCATTATATATAGATTGAATTATAAAGAAGGACAAGCTTTGGAAAAAAATTAGACTGAACGACAACAAGTTTCATTTTTGGACGGAAGGACAAACTTTGAAAAAAAAATAGGCCGAAGGACAATACTAGTTATAAATAGTATTATATTTAGTTTTTACAATGTACAAAATGCTAGTTATAACTAGCATTATATTCAGTTTTACACTATACAAAATGCTAACTGTAGTTAACACTGTCCTTTAGTCTAATTTTTTTCAAAGTTTGTCCTTCCGGCTAAAAATGAAACTTGTTGTCCTTCAGCCTATTTTTTTTCGAAGTTTGTGCTTGTGCCTATTTTCCCCTTATATATGTATATTTTATTAACTTTTAATTAACTTGTTGTTTAATTAAATTATTTTAATTAAATATTTATTTCAAAAATTTCTTACGTATATACATTTATACTTACATCAGCTTAAACAATTGAAGATCATGTAACATATTACATTATATATGTTGTACATGTATATACTTTAATTAATTAACTATTAATTAATTAATTTAATTAATTAATCTTATTATATTTTTAAAATTTTGAGATATGTTTATTATATTTTCAAAACACTTCTTGAAACTATATTATAACATTTATAATATATAGAGTTTTCAAAACCAATTTTGAAAATCACATTATAATACCTATAATGTAATTCTTATTTTAAATTTAACGTTTAAATTTAAAATCTCATTTTAATTTCAAAACAATTTTGTAGCCACATTTTAACACTTATAATGTATTTCCTATTTTAAATTTTAAATTTTATTTTAATTTTCAAAACTTTTTTAAAAATTATCCCAAGGCCTCAAATTGGGCTTTTTTATTAGGAGCAACCTTTGGACTCACTTCACCTTTCGGGCCAGATCGGAAGCCAGGTAGGGCAGAGTACTTAACTACCTGAACCCAAGCCTAGACACTATTTTCTAGACACAATACTAAATTGGTAAGCTAAATTAGTTAGCCCTAACATGACAAATTTAGACCCTATAGGCCATTGTCTCCGATACCATTGATGGAACCAGGCCAACACGTAGTGGGTTAAATGGGTAAATCTTAAAAAATTGCCATTTTAAATCTTATTGAGCCAATGATGTCCGCATTGATTAATTAGATCTTATTTTATTTCTTTTAATAAAACCCATTTTTATTTACCTTTGTAATTAAATAATCGGTGAATTTAGTTATTAAGCATTTTGTATATTATATGAGTATACCATAATATACCATTGTGTAAATATAATGTGTAACGACCTAGAATTTTGGTCGTTAGATTTTGAACATTTAATCCATTTTAAATGTTAAATGTGGATTTTAATTTGATTTGAAATAAGAATATTTTGGGTAAATCAATAAAGTAAGTTATAATTTCAAATATGGCAATTCAATTGGAATTGGATAATAACAATTAAATATGTGGAATTGGGATAATTGGTGAATCTGGGTGTAAATAGATATAAAAATAGTTTCTAAGACTTATTTTAAGTCTAGTTTGATTTAAATTTTAGTATTTGACTTTTGAATGCAATCAAAAGTCGATAAATTAAATTTGGGATTTTATATTATTTTAATAATGAAATTTAATAATATAATAATGCAAATAATCAGATTTTGGTTCGAAGCGAATCAGAATGGTTTCTAATGTGATTATAAATTCTATATGATTTATAATAGAGTTAGTAAAATTTTAAAAGTGAAATTTTTTAAAGATTTCGACGATTTTGAAAATCGCTCGAATTAGTCGACGAGTTAAAATAGCCTTCCGGGGCACAGTCTCGGAATTCGACGAAACCGGTTCCAATAGATCTGTAATAATTAGTTATTATCGAATTTCAATTTTCATAGCGTTTGGATTTACCGTTTGCTCGTACGGGTGAGAAACGCGTTGAAATTTAAATCAATAATTTAATATTTAAAGCTCGATTCAAAGAGCTATCTTCCACATATGATCAAATTAGCCTCCGAAACACATTCCATTGTGCTTGGAATGCGGGTAAAACCTTATGGACGCCTGGTGGTACGTGTGATTTGGAGTTCGTTTGTAAATGCCCGTTAAAATTGAATCTAATATTAAATTAATAAGTAAAGAATATATATATATATATATATATATATATATATATATATATATATATATATATGTTTAACAGCCGAAGCCCTAGCTATTTTCTTCGGCCGCCACAAAACAGTTCAATGGCCGACAATCATTTTCATTTCTTCCTCAAAATCTCTCGATCCGTGCCTTAATTTCAAAAACCTTCTAAAGGAAATTTGTAGATCGTGGAGAGATCTACAGATCCAACGGGTGATTCGAGCTATCGTCAACGATGGAGGGAGATTTTGGCTTCAAAGAGTCGCCATTCGAGCTCGTCGTTCACGGGCATGGGTTGACCGAGTGCGTAGAAACCCAGGGCGGGGGTGGCGCACGAGTAGGCGAAGGTAGCTGTGACCTCAGATCATCCTCTTGGGACCGGAACGTGGTGCGGCGGTTCGATCAAGGAGGTTTCGATGGGTTTTGGTCACGTACGTGATTCCAGGATGGGAAGGAAGAAGGTATCGGCTTTAATTTCTAATCGTGCGGCCACGTTCTTCTCTGTGTAATTTTTAAAAGGAAAATAGAAATTTTAGTTTAAATTATATATCAAACTATAAAAATTCATAACTTTTGCATACATTATCAGATTCCGACGAATTTAGTAGCGTCGGAATTGCAGCGACGAGCAGCCCGCTGTGATGCAGATCATTGATCATTCTGAGCAAGTAAAATTTAGGTTAAATCGAACGCCGTTCGATTAATTTAAAATTTGAATGCTCATCGAAAACTCAAGGTGAGTTAATCTCAATCACATCTGGAATTTCAGCTGTTTTAAATAACTAATATTTAAATGATTGATTGATTGTTTGAATGTGATAATTATTATCAGGTTTGATCGATATTATTTGTGACTAACATCTGTGGATGCAGGGAAACAGGTGGGAGGGATCCAACTGGATTCCTCACAATGTAGAAATTTATCATCATTATCTGTGATGTACTTTATTTATTATTCCATGGTAGTTTAATTTGAAAATTCAGTTATGGTGTGATATGGTTGGATGAATACAATCTGGGATTTTAAATATAAATAAAATAAATTGGGATTAAAAAGGGAATTGAAAAGGGATTTTTGAGTAATGAATTTAAGGAAATTAAATTTAGGAAATTGATTTGGAATTTGAAGTGTTTTAGAAATTGTTATTTAAAAGGAAACGAGAAACGTAAATTTATAAACCGGGTTTATAAATAAAATGGAATATTTGTCGGTGGATAAATTTTTCAAAGATAGGTTTTCCTGTGGGAAATTCTATAAGAAGGTATAAATTATTTTGAAAATAAAGATGTGATTATTTTTAAAAAACGAAAGGTGTATTTTCCCTGGAAAGTTAAGTACGTTTCCAAAGGAAAGCTTTTGACATATAAACTAGAAGTTCGAAATGTGTTTTAGGATATTTTGGAAAAATATTATTTTTATTATTTTAAGTATAAAGTAAATATTTATTTAAGTAATTATGGTATTCAATTAATTTAAAGGTGAAGTAGTATAAAGTTTCAAAGGAAAATTTTAATATAAAATTTGATTTCATAACTTTATTTTAAAAGGTAATTTTGGTTTAAGTTACTTATAAACTCCTCTATATTTTCCTAAGTATTATTTTCATTTAAGTAAACTCCTGGTAGCCTTATTTCAAATAGTTTAAGCATATACCTTGAAAGTGATTTTCCAGAAAATGGGAAATGTGTTTAAAAATAAAAAGGTTTTTATTTTTAAAGTGTGGAAAGGAAATTACAGGATTTAAATGTAAATTTGAATTGAGGTAAATCGTGTAGGATTTATAAAAAGATTCTTTGGTATATTCTGAAAATGGAAGTGCAGTTCCTTGAAAAGACAAGTACGTTTCAAACAGATTTTTTTAGTAAAAATCAAAGTTTTATATTTGTTTTTAAAAGAATGTTATAAGAAATTATTGTTTAAGTTGTAAAATTTTTAAAAGTAAATATTTAATAAATTAGCTATAGAAGTAATTATTTTAAAGAGGTAATTGGTATTATGTTTTAAAAAGAATATTGTTAATATTTATATTTTATAAAATGGTTTTATTTTAAAGATAATTGGTTAAAGTTTTATTTGAAAATTGTATAGGATTTTGTAACTCTTCTTGTAAAATTTAGTTTAATTTAACTTTTATTTTAAAATTAGCTTATGTTTTATAAAGTAGTTTTGCTTTAACTATTTTTATATATATTATAAGGTATATTTAGAATAAAGTGATCTAATGTTTTAAAATCTAAAGTATTTGGACTTGGATATTTTCAGTGGAAATAGAAATTTTTTGGGAAATTTATTCCGTAGAAAGGGAGATGGTTTGAAACTATTTTCAAAAAGGTTTGAAAGTGGGATCATATCTTGTGAAGATATTTTGAGGTTAATAAATAATTTGGAAAATTATTTATTGTTTGATGGATATTTGTGAATGTTAATTAATAGTTAAATCACCGATTATCAATATTGGTCAATGCGTTGATCATTTCGAAGAGACCGGGATCGGGATTTATTTCTCGAAAACCACTTCGATCCTATTTGTACGTTTTCGTGGGAAAAACGAGTTCGGAGTCGAAGATGGAGCAGTGATGTGTAAGGGCTAGTCGCTACTAATCCTGAGGATGTTTTGAAAATGGATGTAGTAGGAGTAGTGCCTTCGGTTCCGTTCGAACCCGGGATGGACTTGTATGGATGAATGCTTTTGGAACATCGTCAGATGGACGATGGGAATTCTAAGTGAAATGTTCTAAAAAGGTAACGCTTAGCCTTAAGCTTCATCAACTAGCAATGACTAAAAATCAGGGGTTATGCAGCAAGGCTATGTGGGTTGCACCCATTAGGATAAGGTCATCCCTGTCTAGATGTCCCTTTTTATTCGGCTTAGTGGTGCGGTTGCTGATCCCAACCGTGGGGTGATCTTACTCAGGATTATCCAGTAAGGGGTAGTCCCGATCTTGTGTTGCAGGGGATTGGTTGTAATCCTCGGTACGGTGATCTAGGCCATGTATTGTGACAGGTGGTACCCCAGTGCCTGGTCATTAGTTGGAAATCCATTCTCCCTACGCGCCTTTTACAGATTTTGTTTGTGTAACCCACTTTATGGCTAGTAGCTGGAATTTAATCATGTAACAATTTCAGCTATTTTAATAAGTATTTGTATATAGACACTATTATAATATCAGAGGATTTTATAATAAGTGTTTTATCTATCGTAAGGTAAAAACCCGACATGTTTATTTGTGGCATGGTCTTACGAGATGCTTTTGTTTTCAAAGGATTTTGAAACTTTAATAATCAATTTGGATGTATTTCTCTCACGTTGGTATTCCAGACTGACTCGGGTGTTATTTTATTATAATGCTCAGGTCAGACCAAGTATTATAGATTACAGGAAAGGATGATGTGGAGCTCAGGAGAGGAGCTGAAGTCCGAGACGTATTACCGTATTTGTTTATATCCGCTGCTGTGATTGTTGAAATTGTCAGGCTAGTAATTGTTGTTTGTTTGTGATACTCTGATGATGTAATATATAAAACAGATATAGTTTTCATTTTGTGTAAAGATCTGTTATGGACTATTATATTTTATTCCGCTGCGATTGTGAGATTCTGCTATTATGTAGTTCCTTCTTTCTTCTATCTTCTTTCTTTCCCTCAACTATCTGTCTTTCTCGGCACTCGATCGTCGGCATATTATACTGTGGCGTATTTTGTTTCGATTTTCGAGGGTTGAGAAGGGCGGGTCGTGACAGTGGTATCGGAGCTTAGGTTGGCGACAACCTAGGCTCTGGTGGGGAAATTACTCATTAAATAGAGTCGATAGTACCCTAGAATGAGTTGAGTGTAATAATAGATATGAGAGCATACTTGTTAGTGAATATAAAAATTGTTTTTATATTGTGTTGTCTTATCGGTTGAGTGTTTATGAATTCTGGGTCGTTACGGGAAGTACAACTGTATCGATAGGGGTTTCTAAACTCTTAAACAAGATAAACCGACATTGTATTGTTTTCAAAGTGGGTAATTGAAATAATTTTACCCAAATTTATATTTTGATATAAAAGAAATAATTTTCTGAAATTATTATGTATATATTTGGATGTTTGGTTGTTAATATTATAATCAAATATAAGAATTTAAAATTTAAAATGATTTATAACCAAATAGAATTCTATAAGTATAACTAAAATTTGATTTAGACCAGAATTTAAATCCCGGAAATTTTGAAAAGCGTTTAAAGTGTATTTAAACAAAGGTTTGGGAATTTAAAATCTTGGAAATGTTTTCCAAAGTGTTTGAAGGCAATGATGGAGTATTATTTTAGGAAATATTTTTGAACGGAAATTGTTTAAAAGGAATTTGAGGAAGAAAGGAAGCACTGAACTCACTTCAGTCGCTAAAAAATAATCCTGATGATGATGGCCACATCATCAGAATTCATTTTCGAGTTTCTAAAGTGACAGATTGCTACCGGGGTGATTGGTTATGATATTTATTTGAACTTGTTAGGTATACAAGTTGTTTTATAAATTTCAAAAGGGAAATTTGTTTTGGTAAAAACAAGTTGTTTTGGAATTTGGAGATTTGATTTGATATACCAAGTGGGTATGTATTACTTATGATTTCAAAATGGTTTTGAAATAAAACTGGGCAATTGAATTTTGGAAATTCTATTTAAAAATGTAAAAGATAAAAATGAATTAATTATTGAACCTATTAAGTGAAGTTGATTTAAATAAGAAGGGAAAATGAAAATTTTAATCCTGGAATTAAAATTTAATTTGAGTAAATGGAAATGAATAAAATATATTTGAATTTAACTGGAGATAAGTTAAATAAAATTGAAATTGAGATCGAATTAAAGTGGATAAAGTTGAAATGTAAAATGACTTTGTAATTGTGAGTTATAATTGCGTAATGAATTTGTACCCACAAGCTATTAAGTGTTATACTTATAATCTGAAATTGTGGATTAAAATTTATGTAATGAAAATTTAGATCCTTCAGAATTTAGTGATATATATATATATATATATATATATATATATATATATATATATATATATATATAAAATTCGGAATTGTGATTATAAGGTGAAAATAACTCAAATGAGCAATATAAGCTTTCAAATAAATAAGCTGGTGAACTTAACATTAGGAAATGGAATCCGTAAAACCAAATAAAATGGTTGACATTTTTGGGAAATTCCAAATTTAAATCTTAAATGAAATGTAAAGTGAGGTAAGGCAAAGTGAGATATAAAAGGTGAATGGACTTAGGTTAGTAAAAATGTTTTGAACTTATATATTAGAAAGTGGAAATTTAAATTGAATGGAGAAATAAAAATTGGATTTAACTTAAATTAAAAGAAATTGAGTTGAACTTGGATTGGGTTGAAATCAAAATTCAGTTGTGTTATAAATAATATTGAATGGGATTAAATTCTTATTTAAAATAGTAAAGGAAATGGTATGAATTCAAGTTGGCTAAATAAAACTTAGTTGAACTTGAATTAAATTGGGAAAAGAATTGAATTGAAAGAAAATTTAATTTTAGTTGAAATGACATTGAATGAATTAAATTCTCACTCAACTAAATTCAAAGGAATTGAATGAAGATGAATTTATTGTAAGCTAAATTAAATGGAAATTGTATAGGAATGAATAAAATTTTGGTAGCTTGTTAAAAATTTAAAAAGCAAAATAAAATCCTGTTCTGGTTTAGAATAATTGGAATGATCATGTTATTAATAAATTCAGAAATGAATTGAGAAGGTGGATAAATTTAAAATGGATTGAGTAAATAAACAAATTGAATTAAAAATCTATAAATGGATTGGAATTTGATTGGGTAAGAAACAAATTAAAATGAAAATAAAACCGAGGTGAGAAGAAATGGAGTTATTTTGTTATTGAAATAACTTAAGCAAATTGGAAAATGATTGTGGTCGAGCTTTATAAGGGGTCTTGAATGAAATTTTTTTAGATAATAAAATTTCAATGAAAGTGAAAGAATTTTAATTTCTTATCATGTGAAATAAGAATGTATGAGTTGTAAATAATCTAGGATGGAATGATACTAATATAAACTTAAGTTGGATGATGAACTTGAAATGACAATAGGGATTTTATTTAATAATGCCGATGAAGTAAAAATTGTTTGGGTTGTAAATAATTTCAAATGGAGTAAAATTAATATAGTTTGAGTTGGAATTAATTTAAAATGGTTATAAACTTCAGTAATTGTTGTTTGCTTGAATGACATCAAATTTGCATTGAGATTAGTCGTTTTGTTGTAAACAAAGCTAATAAATTAAGGAAAGCAAATAAAGTTGGTTTTTGAATAAATTGGAATAGATTGGGAATCAAATTGGAATTGAATTGAAGTAAATTGATGTAAGTAAAGCATATGTTAATCATATTGAAGTGAAAATGAATTGGGTGTAGTCAATATGAATTGTAAAAAGTAAACTGGATTGTAAATCATTCGAGTGGAATAAAATGAAGTTTAGATTTGTTAGGAAAATTAAATGGTGTTGAAAACTTATGATTGATATAAAGATGGTACTTGTAGGATTATAAAATTTGTTGTTGAACTATGTAATTGAGATGTTTGGCTAAGATAAATGTATGGAAAGTTGTTAAAAATCTTATATTGTTGAAAACTGATCTGCTTGTTTGAGTAAGTACAAGTACGGAAGGCAATCGATACAGTTGGAGCGTGTATATGCAATATATATTAGCTGCTTGCTTTTAAAATGCTAATCTAAGGTGCGCCTACGCAATAAAATTGAAAAATGATATATATATATATATATATATATATATATATATATATATATATATATATATCGTGGCATATTTTGTTTCCCGACCGTTTGGGTCGATGTATATATATTTATCATTATTGTAATATTGTAAAACGCTCTCCGTACAAAGAAGACGCTGTCAAAAATTTTGGGAGTTAGAAATTTTTTGTAAATTTTGAAAATTTGGGTTAACTAGAAAAGTGATTTTTGAATTAGGTTGAAAAAAAGGTTTTGAGTTAAAAATGAAGCAAATGGTTTTTGAATTGAGCTAAAGGTTTTGGTAAAGTGAATGTAAGTTTTTAACTAAGTAAGTTTGGGTAAATAAATGAGTTTGGAAGCATTTTCATACCTTAGCAAATTTCGGGGACGAAATTTTTATAAGGGGAAGGAATGTAACGACCCAGAATTTTGGTCATTAGATTTTGAACATTTAATCCATTTTAAATGTTAAATATGGATTTTAATTTGATTTGAAATAAGAAGATTTTGGGTAAATCAATAAAATGAGTTATAATTTCAAATATGGCAATCCAATTGAAATTGGATAATAACAATTAAATATGTGGAATTGGGATAATTGGTGAATCTGGGTGTAAATAGATATAAAAATAGTTTGTAAGATTTATTTTAAGTCTAGTTTGATTTGAATTTTAGTATTTGACTTTTGAATGGAATCAAAAGTCGATAAATTAAATTTGGGATTTTATATTATTTTAATAATGAAATTTAATAATATAATAATGCAAATAATCAGATTTTGGTTCGAAGTGAATCAGAATGGTTTCTAATGTGATTATAAATTCTATATGATTTATAATAGAGATAGTAAAATTTTAAAAGTGAATTTTTTTAAAGATTTCGACGATTTTGAAAATCGCTCGAATTAATCGACGAGTTAAAATAGCCTTTGGGGAACAATCTCGGAATTCGACGAACCAGTTCCATTGGATCCGTAATAGTTAGTTATTATCGGATTTCAATTTTCATAGCGTTTGGATTTACCGTTTGCTCGTACGGGTGAGAAACGCGTTGAAATTTAAATCGATATTTAATATTTAAAACTCGATTCAAATAACTGTCTTCCACATATGATCAAATTAGCCTCCGAAACACATTCCATTGTGTTTGGAATGCGGGTAAAACCTTATGAATGCCTGGCAGCACGTGTGATTTGGAGTTCGTTTGTAAACGCCCGTTAAAATTGAATTTAATATTAAATTAATAAGTAAACGTATACGCACACACATATATACATACACGTTTAACAGCCGAAGCCCTAGCTATTTTCTTCGGCCACCACAAAACAGTTCAATGGTCGATAATCATTTTCATTTCTTCCTCGAAATCTCTCGATCTGTTCCTTAATTTCAAAATCCTTTTAAAGGAAAGTTGTAGATCGTGGAGAGATCTACAGATCTAACGGGTGATTCGAGCTATCGTCAATGATGGAGGGAGGATTTTGGCTTCAAAGAGTCGCCGTTTGAGCTCGCCGTTCACGAGCATGGGTTGACCGAGTGCGTCGAAACCAAGGGCGGGGGTGGCGCACGAGTAGGCGAAGGTAGTTGTGACCTCTGATCATCCTCTAGGGACCGGAACGTGTTGCGACGGTTCGAATCAAGGAGGCGTCGATGGGTTTTGGTCGCGTACGTGATTCCAGGGAGGGAAGCAAGAAGGCATTGGCCTTAATTTCTAATCGTGCGGCCACATTCTTCTCTATGTAATTTTTAAAAGGAAAATAGGATTTTTTTAGTTAAATTATATAGCAGATCTAGGATCATTCTGAGCAAGTAAAAATTTAGGTTAAATCGAACGCCGTTCAATTTAATTTAAAATTTGGACGCTCGTAGAAAACTCAAGGTGAGTTAATCTCACTCATATCTGGAATTTCAGTTATTTTAAATAGCTAATATTTAAATGATTGATTGATTGTTTGAATGTGATAATTGTTATTAGATTTGATCGATATTATTTGTGGCTAACATCTGTGGATGTAGGGAAACAGGTAGGAGGGATCCAACTGGATTCCTCACAATGTAGAAATTTATCATCATTATCTGTGATGTACTTTATTCATTATTCTGTGGTAGTTTAATTTGAAAATTCAGTTGTGGTGTGATATGGTTGGATGAATATAATCTGGGATTTTAAACATAAATAAATTAAATTGGGATTAAAAAGGGAATTGAAAAGGGATTTTTGAGTAATGAATTTAAGGAAATTAAATTTAGGAAATTGATTTGGAATTTGAAGTGTTTTTGAAATTGTGATTTAAAAGGAAACGAGAAACGTAAATTTATAAATTGGGTTTATAAATAAAATGGAATATTTATCGGTGGATAAATTTTTCAAAGATAGGTTTCCGGTGGGAAATTCTATAAGAAGGTATAAATTATTTTGAAAATAAAGATGTGATTATTTTTAAAAAACGAAAGGTGTATTTTCCCTAGAAATTTAAGTACGTTTCCAAAGGAAAGCTTTTGACATATAAACTAGAAGTTCGAAATGTGTTTTAGGATATTTTGGAAAAATAATATTTTTATTATTTTAAGTATTAAGTAAATATTTATTTAAGTAATTATGGTATTCAATTAATTTAAAGGTGAAGTAGTATAAAGTTTCAAAGGAAAATTTTAATATAAAATTTGATTTCATAACTTTATTTTAAAAGGTAATTTTGGTTTAAGTTACTTAGAAACTCCGCTATATTTTCTTAAGTATTATTTTCATTTAAGTAAACTCCTGGTAGCTTTATTTCAAATAGTTTAAGCATATACTTTGAAAGTGATTTTCCCGGAAATGGGAAATGTGTTTAAAAATAAAAAGGTGTTTATTTTTAAAATGTGGAAAGGAAATAACGGGATTTCAATGTAAATTTGAATTAAGGTAAATCGTGTAGGATTTATAAAAAGATTCTTTGGTTTATTCTGAAAATGGAAGTGTAGTTTCTTGAACAGCCAAGTACGCTTCAAACAGATTTTTTTTAGTAAAAATCAAATTTATAAATTTTTTTAAAAGAATGTTATAAGAAATTATTGTTTAAGTTGTAAAAATTTTAAATGTAAATATTTAATAAATTAGTTATAGAAGTAATTATTTTAAAGAGGTAATTGGTATTATGTTTCGAGAAGAATATTATTAATATTTATATTTTATAAAATGATTTTATTTTAAAGATAATTGGTCAAAGTTTTATTTGAAAATTGTGTAGGATTTTGTAACTCTTCTTGTAAAATTTAGTTTAATTTAACATTTATTTTAAAATTAGCTTATGTTTTATAAAGTAGTATTGCTTTAACTATTTTTAAATATACTCTAAGGTATATTTAGAATAAAGTGATCTAATGTTTTAAAATCTAAAGTATTTGGACTTGGATATTTTCAATGGAAATATAAAATGTTTGGGAAATTTATTCCATAAAAAGGGAGATGGTTTGAAACTGTTTTCAAAAAGGTTTGAAAGTGGGAATATATCTTGTGAAGATATTTGAGGTTAATAAATAATTTGGTAAATTATTTATTGTTTGATGGATGTTTGTGAATGTTAATTGATAGTTAAATCACCGACTATCAATATTGGCCAATGCATTGATCGTTTCGAAGAGACCAGGATCGGGATTTATTTCTTGAAAACCACTTCGATCCAATTTGTACATTTTCGTGGGAAAAACGAGTTCGAAGTCGAAGATGGAGCAGTGAAGTGCAAGGGCTAGTTGCTACTAGTCCTGGGGATGTTTCGAAAATGGATGTAGTAGGAGTAGTGCCTTGGGTTCCGTTCGAACTAGGGATGGACTTGTATGGACGAATGCTTTCGGAACATCGTCAGGTGGACAATGGGCATTCTAAGCGAAATGTTCTAAAAAGGTAACGCTTAGCCTCAAGCCTCATCAACTGGGAATGACTGAAAATCAGGGGTTATGCAGCAAGGCTATGTGGGTAGCACCCATTAGGGTAAGGTCATCCCTTTCTAGACGTCCCTTTTTATTCGGCATAGTGGTGCGGTTGCTGATCCCAACCGTGGGGTGATCTTACTCAGGATTATCCAGTAAGGGGTAGTCCCGGTCTTGTGTTGCAGGGGATTGGGAGTAATCCCCGGTACGGTGATCTACGCCACGTACTGTGACAGGTGGTACCCCAGTGCCTAGTCATTAGTTGGAAATCCATTCTCCCTACGCACCTTTTACGGATTTTGTTTGTATAACCCACTTTGTGGCTAGTAGTTGGAATTTAATCATGTAACAATTTCGGCTATTTTAATAAGTATTTGTATATAGACACTATTATAATATCAGAGGATTTTATAATAAATGTTTTAGCTATCGTAAGGTAAAAACCCGACATGTTTATTTGTGGCGTGGTCTTGCGAGATGCTTTTGTTTTCAAAGGATTTTGAAACTTCAATAATCTATTTGGGTGTATTTCTCTCACGCTGGTATTCCAGACTGACTCGGGTGTTATTTTATTATAATGCTCGGGTCAGACCGAGTATTATAGATTACAGGAAAGGATGTCGTGGAGCTCAATAGAGGGGCTGGAGTCCGAGACGCATTACCGTATTTGTTTATATCCGCTGCTGTGATATTGAAATTATCAGGCTGGTAATTGTTGTTTGTTTGTGATACTCTGATGATGTAATATATAAAGCAGATATAGTTTTCATTTTGTGTAAAGATCTGTTATTGACTATTATATTTTGTTCCGCTGCGATTGTGAGATTCTGTTATTGTGTAGTTCCTTCTTTCTTCTATCTTCTTTCTTTCCCTTAACTATCTATCTTTTCCAGCACTTGATGATTGGCATATTATACTGTGGCGTATTTTGTGTCGATTTTCGAGGGTTGAGAAGGGCGGGTCGTGACATAATGCATGTGCAACATATACTAAAGTGTGCATAGTTAATGTACATGTATATAGGTATTGGAATCTACATTTGTAACAGACACATTTGCCATCCGTATATGCATCTATCGTCTTAAAATTATTATATATATATATATGAATGTAATTATATATATATATATATATATGTATATATGTATGTTAAGCTAGAAATTGAAAGCACATATGGTTTGAAAAGGAAGGAGATCAAGAGACAAACTCTCCTTAATTTACTCTTTTCTTTATTACTATTTACTAGATCTAGAACCGGCGATTCAAAACCCTTTTTGACTATTTAAAATAAGTAAATTTATATACTTGTATATATTAAGTTTTCAACCAATTTTTTTCCATCTTGATAAAGTCAAGACTTTATATTTGGAATTTAGTATCAACTAAATCTAACTTTGATTTTGAAAATAATTTACAAAAACAACTTTCGTTAATTCAGTACTATATTCATCACCATTTATCAGATCCAAATCAAAAATTCAAAAACTTGTAAATACAACATTTGTATATATTCGACAAAATAAAAATTTAAATGATGAATGATTTTAATACAATAAATATATTATCATCGCAAAATATACATAATTGATCCAAATAGTTGAGGACACTATAGTATATTACAAGATAATTGAATAGTCGGTTTAAAATGAATTTATATCCTAAACAAAGTACTAGTTTTTTGGTATGTTAGAAAACCAATTGCCTTGAAAGTCTTCCATTTATACTAGTTAACACTAGTATAAACAAGATATCCATTTAAAATTTACAATATAAACCCATAGGATCTCAACTGACATAATAAAGATTCCAATCCTTAGACCAATAAAACATCCAGGTCACTACAATCCAATTATCCATAATTAACACATAAAAATGAAGAAATTGATACAAAAATATAGGTAGGAGCATAGATACTGCCCGAGCTTTCTAAACTCCTAAAAAGACCTTTTCATTTAATCACTAAAAACGCAGACCAGTCGACCTAGAAATAAAAAGCCAGAGAATGAGTATTATGTATGTTTAAACACATTCATGTAACAACGCGGCCCAAAACGGGCTTTATCTTCAAAATAATAAAGGCCTTTAGGTCCCAAAATTGGCCGTTAGTTAGTAAAATTGATACAATAAACAATACATAGAGCTATCTATTAATGCTATTATAAGATCATAGTGGAAATGATAAAATATAATATCAGAAATAATATCTATTTTATAGAAATTCAAATATAAAAAATAGACATAATATCCTAATATCTAAAGTACAACATCTCAACATAATAACATCAAGTCTGAAATAAGTACATCAAAATATGGAAAAACCTAAATAAATAGGTAACTGTGGTAAGACTCCACCTTCATCTTTATCTCGTAAATCAGCATAGTCTTCTCTATCTATGCTATAATGAGAAGAAAGTCAGAACAACAATGTCTAGTGAAAAAAATATCGATTCTTTCCGTAATTACATTTGTACTATACAATTTTAAAAGAAAAATTCTAAAGCATCTTATTTATTTTCTATATGAATTACCTCCAACTGTAAGCCTAAGGCTCTTCCATTTCAATTCTGTAACTTACACTTTTCCAATTCAACTTTATAACTAATCTTCAACTGTAGGCCAATAGCCTTTCCCAGTCCCACACATCTTCCGTCGGTCATGTCCTAATAATGTGAGAGAAAGTACCCAAGCAACTAACTACCTTTTCAACAGGAATTAGGCAGACTCTGCCCATTTATTACATGTATCTTAGGTATGTCCCCATCATTTAATACCTAACTCAAGGCGGACCCCTCTCTGGTACTCTCTAGCTGACATCGCATAGAATTCACCGGGCCACTTAATACCTTTTTAGGGAGAGACGGATCGTATATAAATGCTAACATCGACCATTTAATACTTCCTAAGTAAGAAGGAGATATACAAACAAGTCCATCAAAGCACATATTATTGGATTTGGAGCCTACAAACAAACATGAGAATTATCAGAGATTGGTAGAAATCTAAACTCACAGTGGAAACAGTAATATGATAAGAATACTGACTATGACTACAACCTTGAAATTATGGTATTCCTTGGATAATAGATTGTCACATCAGCATTGAGCATGAGAGAAAAGAAGGCTTCTTTAACGACAAAGTACATCCAACTCCAGTGACATGTCCCTCGAAATCTATCTTGTGGGTTATAATGAGAGGGAATCAGAACAACGTTCTAGTGATTGGAAAATCTATAAACTATCCATAACTTAAATTTATACCGATTGGTTTCCATTTAACTGTTATGTCCATTAAGGTTAGCGATTCTAATTTACCCTTGCATTGCACACACGATTACTTACTTACTTACTCTTTCCCAAGGTATAAAATAACGATGAAGCCTTATCTACCACTCAATACTTCCAAACCCATTTGCTTTTTAATACTTCAAAATATGAAGAGGGCTTCTATAATCATCATAGAATGATTTTAAAAGAGAAATAGGTTTCATTTAAGACCTCAATCAAGGTAGACCTCGTCATTTAAGACATATTCCCAAGGTAGTTTTCTAACATTATTGCCAATGGTCGGTGGGTCTTACCTACAAGGACCTCTAACCACTATCGAAGGCTTTTGACATTTAATGTCCAACTATTACCACATCTATCACCAATAAAATCGTAGCCATGGAAGAAACAGTACACATGCCATTTAATACCTTCAAAAAGGACTAGGTGGACCTCCAAACATTTAATACCTATGTCTAGGTAGGCCCTCATCACTTAATTCCCATCCCTAGGCGGACTCCTCACTGGTACAATAGTTATTGCGACCTTAGCAGTGTGGGAGACTATACCCAAGCCACTTAATACCTTATTAATAAGGACTAGGCAAACCCTTGATCATTTAACACCTTATAGGTAGACCTTTGTTATTTAATACCAAACTCCAAGTCAAATTCCGCAATGGTATCGTCTAGCTGACATCGTTGGAATCTTACTAGATTACTTAATACTTCTTTTTAGGATAGAGTCTAACCTTTAGATTAATCACTTACACCTCAAACCCGAAGCAAACCATTCTCGAGATATCCACTATCATTCATAAATATGAAATCTCGTTAGGTTACATCTTTCGGTAGGGAAGCGGGTCCTAAAACAGCCACTTAATACCTCAAAACTAAGGTAAACTCTTTTATAGACATCCTTATTTATTTGGAATCTTACTAGGTTACTTAATACTTCTTTTTAGGAGAGAAGCGGACCTTATAGCCACTTTATATCTCAAATCAAAAGAGAACCCCTATGGAGATATCCCTCACCGCTCCTAATTCCAAATATAGACCATTTAATACTTTTCAATTATGAAAGCAGGCCTAATCTCTCACATTGTCATGGGTCCTAAGATTAGTGAAATCCCACATCAACAGTAAGTGCACCTGATTGCTGGTAGCCTCAAAATGAAGGGCAGTCTTTCATCAAGTAACTTTACTGACCTCGCATCACTAACTAACTAAGTCCAATTAACCATCTTAAGTCTTTACTTATATTATCTTCGCTCGACATTTAGCTTAGCTTACTTATTCCCTTTATTATTCAAGGCAATAAGATTCACCTTAAATACTTATCTGCCCATAAATCCCTTTTTATGTTCATAAATGTCAATTTTCCATAAAATCCTAACGAACATTTCCTAAGACATTTATGTATGAATACTAATTTCAAATTAGCAACCATTTATATCTATTCCATTTTTATCAATCCCTTTTTACCCATTTGTCCTTATTAATTGTAACTCCCAAATTCAACTCCATTAATTGTCCATCAATTGGAGTTACAGTCTTTAAGTAACTAATTGTAACCCCTAGTCTAATCCTATCCATTATTTTCCATCAATTGCCCATTAATTAGGGTTACAATCCTTTGTTTCCTATTAATTATTGGCAATTCCTAATTTATATCCCATTAATAGGAATTACTATATTTTCAAATTCTATCTATTTGCTTTCCTAAATATAACAATAACCAACGAATGTTAAACATAAATAATGCACGAATAAACATTGTTCTTCTTTATTAACGCAATAAATATGTATATACTCCTTATTCTTATCCAAATATATTATAGTCATAAATATTTAAGTAGAATATACTTTCCATTTTTAGTTTGTAGAATTAAATTCCTTAGGATGATTTTCCGCTGTGATTTCCATAAATTGGTTTTAACACAAAAGGAAAGATTTACTACTTTGAAATTACAAGGAATGGATAATTTCTTTTTATTTGGAATAAACAGTGTAAACTATAATGAATAGATCTATATTTACGCATCTCTTTCCCTTATTTATTCCTTGTTAAATCAAAGGTTGCCTTTTTGAATCAAAAGTGGAAAAGTAAACAAATTTATAAAAATCAAATAGATGTTCTTCCCACAAATAAAACTATGAAAATCTACAACTTAATACAAATTTGGACAATAATCCAAAAATCTTATTTTACACCCAAGTACCGATCTAGAACAAAAATATACAACATTCAAATTCTAAAATATTTTGAACCGATTTCTATATCCAGGTGTAAACATATTTCAAATTAAGGCTAGAACAATATTATTTAGGCAACAGTTTTCGATACCCATTTAAGCCTATAATTCCAAAAAATTGATTTAGGCTTAAAAATCAAACATATGCCAACAAAATAGATTTAAAATCATAAATGATACACAAAATTTCCCACTCATATTTTAAAAGCCATCCAAATCTCCAGATCTAAAGTAGAACCTTAAATTCATCTCCAAATCCTTTTTAATCCAAGAAATATGTACAAAAAAGGAATATACATACTTTAGAATTACAGGTCTAAGAAAAAATTTGAGATTGGAAGAGAAAGTAGACAAATATATAAATATATATATTTAAATTACTACAAATATGCGCATAGTTGATTCTCTTCTCTTCTCCTTTTTATCGAATTTCTATTCTTCTCCAATTTGTATGAATCTAGATATAAATATCTTATTTTTATACTTTAGAAAGAAAGTGGAGAAGAAGAAATAGCAGAGCTTCGCTATTGCCTTTAGAAAAATATGAGAAGAGAAGGAAGGGTTAGGCCTGAATATATAGGCACTAGAATCAACCACAATCGTACGATTTAAAATATTAAATCTGGATCATTGTGGCCTAGTTTATTACAGCCTCCTGAAGGCAAACGATTGGCTCCCCATGGAGCACTGGTCGACCGCTAAGGGTTGACCGGTCCCAATAGTGGTTGGCCTTTGGGCTCAAGCAATTAATTAATAAACGTTAATTTATCTAATCAAATTATTTTCATTCTGAATTCGTTTTTTTGTACGTAATTTCTTCGTTTGAACTCCGATCAAAAAGCTCCCAATATAAAAATTTCTCAGTATTTCACCATGAACGCAATGTTGCAAGTTTTGTGATCAAGTTCCATCATTTGCACAAATTCCATTTTTGGAGCCTTACTAATTAACTAACTGATTAAATAACTAACGTCAAATTACGAGGTGTTACATTCTTCCCCCCTTAAAAAGAATTTTATCCTCAAAATTTCACCAATGATTAAGTTATGGCTATGGCTTTTGATTATCCTAAACTACACAACCAATGAGTGTACAACCAATTTTGCAACCAAACGTGCACAAGTGTATTATTGCATCGGCACAGAGAAAATATGTATGCAGAATGATTCTAAGTCAGATCATCCTATATGAATGCATTACTTTGAAAATATTTTTGGAAAAATATGATGGAAACAACCTATATATATACTGGCAGTTCTACATCTATGTAGCTTTTTAAAAAATATTTTCAACCAAAACCCCATGCACCTATGAATAGAAGTATGAAGCAACTAATTTTGCATCCACTTCCTACCATCCAATAATCTAACGCATCGAAAAATCGCTTCCTAAGCTTTACTCCTATGGTGGAAACATGAATTTAACGGAGAATTTAACATTCTTACCATGCTATAATCTTTTTATTCCAGCAATATAGCGGAAATTTCCTCGCTGCCCTAGATTTACTTCAAATTTTCCACGTACAAAATGCATAAGAAGGCTTATATCAAACTCTAAAATGGAATTAAGTCTAAAAATAGTCTCGCGCATCACTGACAAGGTATGGAAATAGAAATTCCAAGAGTAAAATAGTTTTTCACTTGTTATCGCTTGCATTTAGGGCATCTTCGATCCTATTTCACCACTAAATTCCTAAATTCTAACTCTATTTTCCTTCCCTATGCCTAAAATGTGGCCTTCAAAATCAAAGATTTAACAAAAACTTTCCTACTTTTCAAATTCATACATCAAAATAAGATCCCAAAATATTTAGATACATTTTTCCTTGAAGAAAAATTTTGAAAAAAAAACTACAGCAATAATTTAAGAGTCAAAAATATCAAAAACACAAAACCATTTTTTTCTTTTTTTTCCAAAAGAGGACTTTTCAAATCAAGGGGAAACTTTTCAAAATATTTTCCTACGTAAATTTTTCAATGTATCAAGCCACAATTTCAATGTAATTGGAAATTGATTATGCGCTAAACACATAAACCAAATTCTAAAATCTACAACTAACCCTTACCTATAAAACTTGATATTTTATTTAAAAATGTCATCACATCTATTATTCAAAAATTTTAGCTTTAAGGAACATGAGCAATGATCCGTGATACTAAACCAGCTTTATTGTGTTCTTCGCTAAAATTTTCTAACTATTCTAAGCTTCCAGTCTTATATTCATTTACTGCTAGTCAAGTGTCTTTACGAGATTCCCATATTTTCTCTACTTCTTTACTATTCGTATATAAGAGCAATTCGTATGTCCAAAAATAATAACATAGTAAATAAATAGAAACTCATAATATCTTATGTACCATTTATACGAGAAAACTATCAATTACAACAAAAACAACCTAAAAGAAAAGAACAAATGCTCGAAGAGAAAAGACAACAACACCATAAATCCTGAAATAATGCCTACATGCCATGGGACGCCTTGCTCCATATTGGGAGATCGATCCATTACTATGACCCTTGAATGGTCATAGCATGGCGGCTATGCATCCAATCTCATGCCGTTGGCCCCTCCTAGTGTTGCCGACGGCTTCAGAATTGCCATTTTTCTAAGAAAGGATCTAATGATGGCAGAAGGAACCGTTTACTAAACCGCCTCTCCATGGGGACTTGCTCGTATTACCTAAAGAGGAGAGTGGATAGATGAAAATATGGAAAGTGACTCTGTTGAATGCTAATCATTGATAAACAAATTACATCATAAGGGTATGGGCCAAATTGAGGGCGATGCCACCAATACTAGTGTAGGTGGTCTTCCGCACCATGGGATAAATCCAATCGTAACTTCCTGTCTTAGGGACGATGTTTTGTAGAATGATGCATATAATCAGATGGGCAGTCAGACGTAGATTATCTATCTTCCAAACACTGACATCTTGAAAAAAGATCTGTTGTAAAAATGATTGAGTCGGTCACATCAAAATCATCCAAGTCCACATCCTTCTTAGAGGCCTCCAAAATCTCAACGAGATCATCATTAGCCTGCTCAATCAAGACAGCCTTCACATTCAAACGAATCAAACTATTATCTCTATCGAAAAGGTAGATGCAGCATGGGTAACATTCCCAATCAATAGTCTCGAAGTAGAGGATCAGTGCAAATCCTACTGCGACGAGTGGCAATTCAATCCCAAAAGGGACGAAGCCTTTTGCTCATTCCGACCCACCCAAGTGGCCTCTTGTGGGTTGACATCATAATGGTGTAAGGAAAAATCGGCAATGTGCAAAGGTGTGTTGGGCCAAGAAGTGGTCGGAGGGAGGTAACAAGGTTTAGATCCAAAGTGATGGTGTGGCGAGATCTAATGTGCAAAAAAAAGACGAGTGTGAGGCAAGGCTACTAATCATAGAGAAAAATGACATCGTCTAAGGGAGGAATGGAACATAGAGGTAGATACTTGGATGAAGAGGAGGATGGAGATTGAGTTCGACTTGTTGAGGAAGGAGGAACGAAAGAAGGGAACTGGTAAAATTCAAACGCGGCTTTTGTAATCCTGTTTTATGTTTAAATTGTGTAAAAACTCGTTAATTGATAGACCACTCTAGGTTTATCCATAATGGTCAACCGCTAGATGAGCTTTAAACATTAATTGAACCTAGACCTAGTTAGGGTCAGATTAAATAATAGTAATCTTTTGCGCCATCTACTACGATTCGACACGATCCAAAAATTCTTGTTCCCATCACGGTGCTATCAAAGACTGTCGCCCAGTACCGAATCATGCTCCAACAATTCATAGCAGTTCCAATAAAGCCATAGCAAACAACAACAATTCCAAAAACCAAAAAATACTCTAGCTGTTATTTCCTGCCTACTATGCACGAAAATATTTCTTCCAATAACTGGTGGACACTTCAAACCATATACACTAATAAAATTGAATATCATTTTTGTTTTGTCTATTCCTTAAAGAGGAAAAATCTAAAAACCTTGATTTCCCAAACAAGAAAATCATTGAGCTAAATATATGCTCATTTTTACTTGTTTATAAGTAATAGACACTATTTCATACCAAAACATCCCTTTAAAAACAAAAATTTTATGTATAAATATTTCAGGGTTTCCAAAATTTTTTCTAAAGCACAAATTTTCCAAATTTGAAGACTATTTTCTTGCCAAAAATCAAAATCAAGCCTTTATTGATATATACATATAAATATTTAAGGATTTTAAAATTTACTCATTTGTAAAATAAAATTTCCAAATAAATCCTTGGGAAAAGAAATCATTTGAAAACCCTTTTTTCAAATCTAAGGCATTTCCAAAATATACTTTATAAAATTTCTCTCATAGGTTTTAGAATAAGGAATTGACATTAATCATTTGAATAAAAATCCTGTTTGCCATCAAATAGGTGATCAATGATTGCACCCAATCAAAAATTTGCCTTTGGAAAATTCCGACATATAGACACTAATTCCCCACCCATCTAGAATAAATGTGTATATTTTCCTAGAACTCATCATCATAATCCAAAATCATAAGGTAGCCAGAATCTCAACCATCAAGTCAAACACATCCAGTCTCCAGGATTCTTCCATATGTCGTATTCATACTCTTCATCAACAGTGCTTTACGCATCACCAGCACTTCGTGGGGTACTTCAGAGGTGATGTGAAAATCTTAACTTTAAAATATTTCCGACCCATAATTACTTTGCCCATTCCCTTGTAGTGGCACTACAACTACTTCTATAGTCGGAACTCTTAAAATCTAATGTAAAAATATAATATTACTAGATATAAAAGTAAGAATGCGTTTCTCAATTTATCCTAATTCCTCTGATCTATTGACCTAAGCTCTGATACCAAATGCAACAACCCATACCTTAGAGGTCTAAATTTAAAAAAAAATCAAAACTCAAGTCCATCAAAGCACAGATCATTGGATTTGGTACCTACAAATAAGCATGAGCATTATCAGAGATTGCTAGAAAGCTGAACTCACAGCAGAGACAATAATAAGATAAGAATACCGACTACGACTACTAGCATGGAATTAATAGCATTCCTTGGATAATATAATGTCACATTATCATTGATCTTGAGGGAAAAGAGTACTTCTCGAACAATAAAGTACATCTAGCTCCAGTGACCTACCCCTCTAAATCTATCACGTGGGTTGTAATGAGGAGGGGGTCAGAACAACATCTGATGACTAGAAAATCTATAAACTATATATAACATAAATTTATACCGATTGGTTTTCATTTGATTATTATCTCCATTAAGGTTAGAAATTCTAGTCCAACCTTGCAGTGCACACACGGTTACTTAATTACCCATTCCTAAGGTACAAAATACCGATGAAGCTTTATCAACCAGCTAATACTTCCAAATCCATCTGCCATTTGACACTTCTAAATATGAAACTGACTTTTATGATCATCAAAAAATACTTTTAAAAGAGTATGCAGACTTTGCCATTTAAGAACTCAATCAAAATAGACCTTGTCATTATGACCTATTCTCAAGATGTTTTTCTAAGAATGTCGTCAATGGTCTGTGGGTCCTAGCTACAAAGACTTCTAACCACTATTTAAGATTTTCAACATTTAATGTCCAACTATTACCACCTTTATCGCCAATAAAATCGAAACCATGTAAGAGACGGTACCTAAGCTACTTAATACCTTTAAAAATGACTAGGCGGACTTCTAACCATATAGTACCTATATTATAAATAGGTCCTCGTCACTTAATACCTATCTCCAAGTAGGCTCCTTACTGGTACTATCGTTATAATGGCCTTACCAATCTAAGGCACTATACCCAAGCCACTTAGTACCTCATTAATAAGGACTAGGCAGACCCATGATCATTTAAAACCTACATAGGTAGGCATTTATCATGTAATCCCTAACCCAAAGGTGGACTCCTCACTAGTACTATCTAGATGACATCGCTTGGAATCTCACTAGGTTACTTAATACTTCTTTTTAGCAGAGAGGCGAACCCTTAGATCAGTCACTTAATACCTCAAACCGAAAGCAAACCCTTTCCGAGATATCCACTATCACTCTTAATTATAAATATGAAATCTCGTTGGGTTATTTCATTCAGTAGGGAGGCAGGCCCTAAAATAGCCACTTAATACTTCAACACTTAAGTAAACCCTTTTAGAGACATCCTTATTTATTTGTAATCTCACTAGGTTACTTATTACTTCTTTTTAGGAGAGAGGTAGACCCTACAGCCACTTAATACCTCAAACCAAAAGTAAACCCTATGGATTATCCCTCACCACTTCTAATTCAGAAAAGACCAATTAGTACTTTTATGAAAGTAAGCCCAATCTCTCACGTCGTCATAGGTCGTAAGATTAGTGATATGTCACATCAGTAGTTAATGTACCCAACTGTTGATAGCCCTAAAGTGAAGGGCAGTCTTTCAGTGAGTGACTTTATTGAACTCGCATCACTAACCTAGTAAGTTCAGTTAACTATCCTAAATCTTCACTTATATTATCTTAGGTGGATATTGGACTTAGCTTACTAATTTCCTTTTAATTTAAGATAATAAAATTTACCTTAAATACTTATCTACCTACAAATCCCTTTTTATGCTCATAAATTTCAATTTGTCCACAAAATCCTAACGAACATTTCCTAAGACAGTTATGTATGATTATTAATTTAAAATTAGTAACAATTTATATCAGTTCCATTTTTACAGTCCCTTTTTATCCATCTTTCCTTATTAATTGTAACTCCCAAATTCGTTTCCATTAATTGTCCATCAATTGGAGTTGCAGTCTGTAACGACCCATAAATTTTCAATAATTAAATTGGTTAATTTAATAAGATTTTTGTAATAAAATTTAGAAAGAAATAAAAACTTTATAATTTACAATGAAGTGAATATAGGAAAACAAGTGTGATTATTTAAATGACTAATGAAATAATATATTGATTAATAGCAACTGAATGTAAATTAAGGTAATAATATTAATGTTATTCATAATAGGATAATTTGTTGAATTGAAAGAGTGGAAATAAAGATTTATCAATTTGAAGTATAATAATTGGATTAATTGCAATTAAATGAAATTAAATACCTAAATATTACGTTAATTGAAATTAAGATGGAATTTGAGAACATTAATGGAATAGATCATGAATCCAATGTTAATTTTCATCCATTTGACAACAATGAAATGAATAATAAAATGAAAAGTAAATTAAATGGAATTATTGGAAATTAAATTTATAATTTCTGAATTTAATGAAATTTAGGTTAACACTGAAATTGATAAATTTATCAACTCTAAATTGACATCTAGATTTGTTTAAATTAGTGTAAATGATTAAGAAATTTAAAAATGATAAAATTTGTCAATTATAGAACTGAAATTGAAAATTTGATTTAATTAAATAATTATTAATTTATTTAATTAATGTAAAAATAGCCATTTTGGCCAATGGCTCGGATTTCGATGAAACTAGTTCCACCGGATCCGTAATGGTGAATTTTTGTAGGATTTCAAGTTTCGTAGCGATCAGACTTGTCGTTTGATCATACGAGCTCGAAATGCCTAGAAATCGATTATATTGAAATCAATTATATTGAAATCAATTTGTAATAACTTGATTTTTGCATAACTTCTTCATACGATGGAATTTGGAATTGAAACTTGTTCCATTGATTTTAAAATATTTTAAAACATCTATTTTGATATATGGGTTGACCCAATTTTGTTCCGGAGTCAGGACGGGCTTTTCGGGTCGTTATCGTTCAATTTTCCAAACCAATCAAGCCCATTTGTTTCTATTGGGATCTGCCTATATATATATCGTTGTAAACCCTAGCAATCTTTCTATTTCTCATTTCTGTACGTGCAGAAATTTCTGTTGCTCCTCTTTCTCAATGGCAGACAAACCCTAAAATTCACAACCCAGTTTTGATACAAATTCAAACTCAAAAATTCAAACTCCTTAATACATATCAAATTATATATCGATTTGAAGCTCTCAACGAGCGCATCTCAGATTTGTAATTCGTTTTTCAATTTAAGCATCCGTTTGACTAGAAATTTATGATCAATTCTTGGCCATTCATCGCGCCGAGATCGACTCTGCTTGATCGACAAATTGATGGTACTATTGGGTGGAGATCGACAAGGGGAGTTCATCGGCATGGGTAGTTGGTCGATTTAACGGTCGGATTGTTGTCAAAAATTCACCTAGGGTTCATACTAGTGGCGGCGACTGCTGTTTTCTGGCGACTGTCGTGGTTAGGTGGTCATCGCAGGGGGTTAGAGCCTCGAGGGGAGGGTCGCGGTGGTCAGGGGCGGCGAGCGACGATGGTCTGGGGTGGCGCGACTTCGATTGGCCAGCGGCTAACTCCATGTTCGTGCGCGTAAGCTAGGGTCCTGGGGATCTCATGATGACGTGGTAATGAGTACGGTGATAAGATGTTATTTGTCTATTTTAATTTTAATTTTAATTTTTTTTCAATCGTTCTAACGTGTATAACTTTTACGTATGAGATCCTATTCACGCGCGGTTTCTTACATTGGGATCATATAGAAGTTTCGAACATTTTGGCATAGGTTTGGGCGGATTCTAAGACTGTTCAAATTTTGGGTTTAAATTGGATTTAAATTCAATTTAAATTCGAAAGGTGAGTGTTTTAACCCACTCACAACTTCTAAAATTTCTTATATATGTTAAATTGATTTATGATGTGATCAGAAATTTATTTATAATTGTTTGGCATATTTTGAACCATCATCTCAGTTTATTTGAATTTATTTGTGTTAACACTAAAATTGGTCACTAACACCCTTAAAAAGATTGTGTAGAGAGATTAATGAAGAAAGTAAATTAAAATAGAGAACAATATATAAATTTAAATGTAGAGGACAAGAACACCAAATTTATAGTGGTTCGGCGTAACTGCCTATGTCCACTTTGAAGTTAATCTTTATTGCTTTCTCCATTACTTGAGTACAGATACAATCCGTAAATCAAACACTTGAATACAAGTTTGAATGAAAAAGAAGAGAGTATAAAAAATGGCAGAGTCTCCTCAGTGTTCTCCAAAAATGGATCCTTTTCACTGTGCCCTTGCCTCTCTATTTATAGACGAACGTGGCTTGGACTTCCCTGGTGGGCCTGGCAGTTAGATATCACGGCCCAAATGTAGTAAACTCTGTGTGCCGAACCGAACATGTCGAACGGCCAAATGCCGATCCATCGCCTTCATGCCGAACGATGTGGTGTTACGTAGGAAGAGTTGGCCGAGCAATCAATCGAAGCCGGACAAGAATGAAAGAGTGCCGAACAATGTTTGGTTGTCGAACGTTCTTGGGAGGCCGAACAATCTCTGGATGCCGAACGATCTTATGCCGAGCATCCTGGTTATGCCGAACAGTCTCCTCATGCCGAGCGTAGCGAAGCCGAACGCTCTGGGTGCCGTGGGAAGCATTTGCACCAAACGATACTAGAAGCCGAACCAGTGATTTGGCCGAACGATGTTTGTATGTCGAGCAAAACCTAGGCCGGACGATATTTTGGCCGAACCTTACCCAGGCCGAACTATGTCTCGACCGAACGATACTTAGGCCGAGCAATGGTTAGGCTGAACGGTAGTTGATACCGGAAAATCCTGCTATGTCGAACGTAGTGGTGCCGAACACCTAGGATGCCGAGCAATATGGAAGCATGCCGAGTGAAGTGGAGCCGAACGTTCTGAGTGCCGGGCACCCTGTCTGCCGAACACTTCCCAATGCCGAACGCTACTAAGTGTCGAGCGCTCCTTTCTGTCGAATGTTTGCTGGATGCCGAACGTGATGATATTTCGAACAATCCAAAAGGGCGGAGTACCGAGTTGCCTAGTCAAATCTCCAGGAAACACTTGCCCCCCAAAGCGTATCGCGTGGTCGAACGTGATGCGCTTTGTACTACGTGTCCTTTATGCTTTGCTTCGAACCCTGGCCCATCATACTTGGGGTTTTTTTTTTCTTGTGAGCACCAGTTGTGGAGGTGTGTGCCAAATGTAGTGTGAAGGCCGAGCGATACAACCGAAGCCGAACGATCCACGTATGCCGAACAAACTGATGCCGAACGATAGTTTCAACACGGTTCTACCGGTCATCGTCGTTTCGCCTTCTCCTTCTTCCCTATAAAGGCCAGCGCCTTCCCCCTTTTTCTCTTTTCAACTTTTACCTCCGCTACCTTATACTTGCAAACTTCGCTTGTTAATAAGATACGAAAAACTTAATCAATCCTTCTTAAGTCTCGATCTACCAACTAAGTATTGCCTCCTCTATCTAAATCCTTTCCATGATTAAACAGTTTCAATAAGAGGCTTAAGTTTGTAAATTAGGACCGTAGCCAAAAGGGTTACGTGGATGGAGGAATCAAACTTCGATTAGGATATCTGATGCGAGGTAAGGAGAAATGGCCGGGGATGATCACACGTAGGAGTTGTTGGGTGATGTTTTGTGGTTCGGCTCGGTCTCTTCCTGCCGAACGAGACTGGAAGAAAAGAAAGAATAGAGGAGGAGTAGGAGGTGGTTAGAATGCCGAACGGGATGACCTGGAATGACTCATCGATTGATCTTCTCTTGTTGTTCGGAGTGGATGGAGGAGGAGAGGAAAAAATTGAACTATAGCCAAGGGCGGAGTGCCGAGTGTTAAGGCTCGGCGTAACCTTGGTTCGGCGTGGCACACCATCTACCGAACAGTGGAATGGAAGGTTAGGGAGGAAGCATGAAGTAGTGGGGATACTGAACGTTACTTTGGCCGAGCAGGACTAAGGCCGGGCGTTATTTAGGCCGAACGATAGTTTTGCCGAAAGATAGCTTGGCCGAACGATAGCTTGCCCGGTCGATAGTTAAACCGAACAACCTTTAGGCCGAACGATCATGAATGCCGACCCGTATTTCAGCCGAACAAACACAAATGCCGAACCACATTTTACAGGCCGAATAGTCACGGATACCGAACCATATCAAGGCCGAACCGGACTAAGGCCGAACGATCAATTGCCTTGCCTAATTACATAACAAAACAAGGACAGAAACTTCAGCATACTAGTGTATCGAACCGACTTGGACTGATAACCTCCTAGTTTCAACAGACATAAACCTGAACTTAAATTGACATAACCAGATAACTTCTTCTAACATTCTCTGAATCCGAAACTGTAAACACCATAAGGCAGGCTTTTGGAGACGGTCAGCGATGACGGTCTTCGAAGGCGATGATTCGAAGCTCAATTTCATATTATTAACTCTGCGACTTTCAATTTTTCATTGCTTACACACGATTGATCGCACTAGTTCACACACCACATGGGGGGAATATTTGTGTTTTTAATTCTAACGTCGAACATTTTTCAAGTATAGTTCACACAGATGCTTAGCCGAATTCACTGTTTATTGAAGATGTCTAAAAAATCCAGCTCGCCACGATTTCTGACAAACCGGGGACATCCTCTCGACAGGAAGTCGCAGATGTCTCAAATCCATCCACCTCCCCTGCACATAACTTAGCCCCCAATGCCTTGGAGGCATCGATTCTCTTAGACAACCCTGTCGATTCATAGGCTTCAAAAATCAATGAAGTAGCGCTCCGGCGAATATCCATTCACGGATACCTTTTGACGATGTGCTGGTTCCATCGGGGCATGATCGGCCACACCTTCCCCCAGTTGGATACACGGCATGTAATAAATTCATGTGCTGGGCTGGTAGCGTGCCACCGTTCAATTTATTTCTTCGGAACGTGCTGCAATACATCGACGTCGCCCCATCGTAGCTGCACCCAAACGGTCACGCCTTCATCTATGGCACTTACATACTCTTCATGACCGTCTTCTCTAGGCCTCCAACTACTGGCGACATCAGATATATTTATATGATCAAGAAGCGGAGAGATAGCCCCTCCTTTGTGTTCCTCAAGCCGCACCACAAATGTCAAACTTTAACCGGGGCATGGAGCAAGTTTTTCTTGTACAAATAGGAATGGTTCTATGTGCGTTTCCCCCTGGTTTCGCGAGGAGATGGGTTGAAGGAAGTAAGTCTTCTTCTCGGAATGATACTCATGTTTGGGTCGAGGCTATGCCTTTTCTAACTCTTGTTTCATCTTCTCAGGTATCAATTCATGTCCTGACGACCGTAGATATTCTGAGGCCGTTGAAGCTATTAGAGCTCTTCCCGCCGAGGAACGAGACATCCGAACTCTCATTTCTAATGAGTCACTATCGCGGTTCGGATTGTTAGCAGAAGGTCGTCCGGTAAGCCTTCCCGAGGGTGTCTACATACCCAAGCCCGCATCCGGTAAGGGAAAAAAATTAGCCGAGTCGTCATCACGCCACACCCCTGATGTATAGGAAGAGGGGGAAATCAAAGAGAATGAACCACCCGAAGCACAAGGTGAGAATTTTGGTCCCGTTCGAGATCCTATTGTCGAAGTGCACGATATCGAAATGTCATCTTCTCCTTCAAGGAGGAAAAAGGGATTGACGTACAAGATTAGGAAGGAAAAGGTTGGCGGAACTTCGAAGGTTACGCTTATTCCAACAGAGAAAGAGGGTTCTTCACAGCACATAGAAAGTCCTTTAAGGGGCCTATCGAACCTCTCCATTCCGGATGATCTGCTCAATTATGACTTTGACGATCCGGAGGCATTAAAGCTTCATTCGCCCATCAGAGGCGATGCGGGCGTTCTAACCCAAAGTCAAGGAGAGAAAACTCCTATTAGCAAAGCGACTGGTCCATCGGAGGTAAACACTAGGACACACAAAAAACACTTGCACTTCAATGCGCACTTAGACTTTTGTCGTCACACGACACTTTGCTAATTCGCTATTATTTGAATTCTGTACATGTGACATGGGGCGCTCACATGGATTCGATCGTCTTCGTGGTTCGTCTATTTTTTATCAGTCCAGACGGGACTCGGATCCCAAGAGACGTCGAGATAGAGATGGTGACGGCGATAAAGACTATCAATCCCTTGACTCGTCATCTCGGAGGAAAACTTACTATCAGCCAAAATACCACCAGGATACCTCTTCTCACCCGGAGCAAAGTAAAGACAAGCGTGACCATAAGAGGTCGCAATCTGATGCTCCCCGGGACCAACACTCTGATTCCTCTTCCACTCGGCAGTCCCGAAATTCTCATAGGAGAGGCGAACTTTCAAAGCCGTCTCCTCCCGCTCCCGTAATAGGCCCATCAGTATCAGAGAGGCTGGTCGAGCTTAAAGATAAATTTTCGAAAATTTGCTTCAACGGCCTGAGATTCCTCCCGACGATTCATCCTATCCCCGGACACGTCCAGCAGAGCGCCATCGCCTGTACAAACGACGTCTATGTTCAACACGACACGTTTGTTCATTTGGCTGAAAAACTTTCCGAAGTCTCCGTGGAGCGCCAACATGAAATCGACTGTCTGAAGCTTGAGGCCATCCACGACAAAGATATCATTAAAGTCCAAGACGAAGAGATTTCAACTTATAAATCTGAACTTGAGGTCGCCTATTAGAGCACCAAGGACACTGTTGAGGCTGTCACTCGCTTGGAATCGACTCATAAGAAAGAACTCGACGAGGCGGTTCAAGGATGTGGGGCTTTGGCTCTAGAGAAGGACTCCGTTCAAAAGGAGAGGGACACACACAGCCTCCGAGTCAAGGAACTTGAGGAGCAGCTTCGCAGGGAGAAGGAAGAGAAAACAGCTGCCTTAGAAGAGTCACAACGATACTGTGACGAGATCGTGGCCCCCCGACTCTTAAAACAAAAATTTGAGGGCGAGCTTTCCAGGGTTGAGGCGTTAAAGAGTGAGGCCCGTGAAGAGGGCAAGAGGATAGCGTCCATCGATATCGACTTGCGTCTTGAGGTGGATAGAGAAGAAGGCAGGGAGGAGGTCAAAAATATGTTTGACTCGCTAATCGCTGAATTCAACACCCGCTTTCTCATGCATCGAGATTTGACTTTCTTGGGCGAGGGTTATCTTGAATCTCTAGTCGAGGCATGGAAGACTTTAATCGAAATCAGAAAGGCCGAGCAAAGTACCGAAGAGATTGATGAGGGGGCCTTGATAAAAGAATTCCTTAAGAGAAACGAGCCTTTGGACATGTTTGCAGCTAAAACTACATATGGCAAAGGTTCCCCCTCAAAGAAATGGAAAGAAGTTATTACTGGTCCATCCGGGGCCGTATCTCCAGCTCATGCGCCTACTCGATCGGTCGATCGACTGATACTCGATCCATTTGAGCAGCATATTGGTTACAACCTGGAGGACCTCGGCCTTGGCGTCCACATTCTGTCTCCTATTCCGGAGGATGAGACCCCCTTGACGGCTGACAGCCCGCTGGAACCTGGTAGATAACTCTTCACTTTAAGATTTCAAATGTCGTCATTCTTTAGGAAGGACTATTGTATTCTAATGCTTGTTTTTCATGCTTTCGCGTAGGTCATTCTGATCCTGGTCCCACTCTTAGAAGCGATGTCGCCAAGGAGGCGGAGGAAAAGATAGGTGAGGCCAGTCGAGCAGGAGAAGCTCCCGGGCCAGATGCTCAAGTGATTGGGGCACTAGATGAAGACAAATCTGAGACTTCTTCTCCCATCGAGGGGGAGATCACAGGTGCCTCCGAACACACATCTGAGCTGATTATGAAGGAGCGGCTGGAGAAGGAGAAGGAGCGGCTGGAGAAGGAGAAGGAGAAGAGAGAAATGACCAACATTAAGGTCGAACCTCAAACCGTGGACCCCGACGATCCTTTGAATAAGCCGTTGAAGATCATTCTCCCTGGCAGGTCTAAACCCATAGATGCCCCTCATGCTTCTTTGGTTGTCACTCCTCCATCAAAGAAGGGTACCAAGGGAAACGCAGAGGAGAGGAGTCATCTGAGAAGACAACGGAGGTGAAGAAGGCGAAGAAGCACAAGAAGTAATCATTACTCTCGTTCAATGAGAGTCAGTTTAGATTAGGCAAGCACTTTTTTTCTCTTAGTTTGTGTAAATAAACTTTTGGTTCCGAGCTTCAAAGGAGTTGTAATGGAAACTTATCTTTGATGAATAAAACCTAGTTTTTCTGTCTTTCCATGGCTCTTGTCGTTCAATTTTCTTTGTGATTGTGATTCAAATCCGAGCTGTTGTGAATATAATAAACCTCTCGGTTCATTTTCATATAGCTCAGAAATTCTATGAGAGCTATCTGTTTTTTCTTCCACGCTCCAAGCACTTAGAATATTTTCTAATACGCACGCCGAAGGCTCGATGACTTCAATTCATTTATATCCAGTCCGTCTTCAGCGGACCTAGTCATTTAAATCGTTTATACTGGAGTCCGCGCTTCGGGGACTTAGAGTACTCCAGTCCACACTCTGGGGACTTGGAGATTTTTAAGTCGTTTATACTGGAGTCCGCGCTCCAGGGACTTAGAGTACTCCAGTCCGCACTCCGGGGATTTAGAGTGCTCCAGTCCGCACTCCGAGGACTTGGAGATTTTAAATCGTTTATACTCCAGTCCGCACTCCGGGGACTTAGAGTACTCCAGTCCGCACTCCGGGGGCTTGGAGATTTTAAGTCGTTTATACTTGAGTCCGCGCTCTGGGGACTTAGAGTACTCCAGTCCGCACTCCGGTGGCTTGGAGATTTTAAGTCGTTTATACTGGAGTCCGCGCTCCGAGGACTTAGAGTACTCCAGTCAACACTCCGGGGACTTGGAGATTTTAAGTCGTTTATACTCGAGTTCGCACTTTGGGGACTTAGAGCACTCCAGTCCGCACTCCGGGGACTTGGAGATTTTAAGTCGTTTATACTCGAGTCCGCGCTCCGGGGACTTAGAGCACTCCAATCCACACTCCGGGGACTTAGATTACTCCAGTCCGCACTCCGGGGACTTGGAGATTTAAGTCATTTATACTCGAGTCCGCACTCCGGGGACTTAGAGTACTCCAGTCCGCACTCCGGGGACTTGGAGATTTTAAGTCGTTTATACTCGAGTCCGCACTCCGGGGACTTAGAGTACTCCAGTCCCCACTCCAGGGACTTGGAGATTTTAATTCCTTTATACTCGAGTCCGCACTCCAGGGACTTAGAGTGCTCCAGTCCGCACTCTGGGGACTTGGAGATTTTAATTCGTTTATACTCGTTCGTACGTCAGCCAGAATAATACGATTTTGTTTGCCTGTCACAGGATTATCATATGCAGAAACATTAGTCATTCATGGAAAAGATGGCTTCAAGCCTTTATTAATGAGAGCAAGCTGAATTGTCTTACTACATGCCAAGAACTAGAAATAAAAGCGTGATGGAAATAAGTGCAACTAATACATGAAAGAAATAGACTAGGTATAATAATGCCGCAGGAGCTCGCTGTTCCATGCTCGGGGGAGTGTCACACCATCACGGTCGCTAGCTTGAAAGTTCCTTCTCCAAGCTTCCGTTCGATGACGTATGGGCCTTCCCATGTGGGATTCATATGAGACGGGATTGGAAAAACTCGTTTGAAAACGAGGTCTCCCACATGAAAAATTCTTGGTCGGACATTTTTGTTATAATATTTTGCGACTCTATGTCTGTATGCGGCCGCTCTCAAGTTGGCTTCTTCGCGTTTTTCGTCAATGAAGTCCAATGATTCCAGTAAAAGATTCTAGTTCGACTCGGGGTCGTAATGAGTTACCCAATGTGATGGACCTTCAAGTTCCACGGTATGATGACTTCCGCGCCATATGCCAATGCGAATGGAGTGTGGCCGGTCGCGGTCTTGCGGGTGGTCCTGTAGGCCCAGAGCGCCGTTGGAAGTTCATCCACCCACTTGCCTCTAGCCTTTTCCAGACGCTTTTTCAATATGGATTTGATTATCTTGTTTATGGCTTCCACTTGTCCGTTGGCTTTCGGGTGTGCAACGCCTGTAAACTTCTTCTCAATGCCGTATCTCTGACAAAAATCTTTGAACTCCTTGCTCTCGAATTGAGTCCCGTTGTCTGTAATGATGGTCCGTAGAAGGCTAAAATGGCATATGATATTTCGTAAGACGGAATTAGTAACCTTCTTGGTGGTTATTATGGCCAGAGGCTCTACTTCTGCTCATTTGGTGAAGTAGTCGACCGCAACTATTGCATATTTCCCTCCACCTTTGGATATGGGTAAAGAGCCGACTAGGTCAATCCCCCACATTGCAAATGGCCAGGGACTAACCATCTACGTGAGCTCCGTCGGCGGGGCCCTCGGGATTTTTGCATATATCTGGCATTTGTCACATCTTCTCACATAGTCTGCGGCATCCTGATTCACAGTTGGCCAATAGCATCCATAACGGAGGACTTTCTTCGCTAATTTCTGCCCCCCAGTATGGTCACCGCACTCTCCCTCATGGACTTCCTTCAGGACTCGTTTTATCTCATCATGGGCAATGCATCAGAGTAATGGGGTTGAGAATCCCCTTCGATACATTATTCCGTCCTGCATTACATAGCGAGAAGCCTTACGAAGGACTTGTCGTCTTTCGCTCGTTTCTTCGGGTAAGATCTCGAATAGCAGGTACTGCTTGATTGTGGTCATCCACGATTCCTTCTCGAATTCTGTTTCTAACACGAAATCTACCTCCATCATATCTATACTCAAAGCATGGAGGGTCACAACAGGAAATAATCCCATCCGTTGCGCATCACCAGTGCTTGCGAATTTTGCCATCGAATCGGTTGCTCTATTTTGCTCGCATGGGATATGTGAAATATCATAGTACTCGAGATTCGATAGTAGCTCCTGGACTCGGACAAAATATAGGGCAAGTCTCTGCCCCCTCGCTTGGTAGTCTCCTCGCACTTGGTATACCACCAGATGAGAGTCGCTAAAGATCTCAACCGATTTTACTCCCAGTTCTTTAATAAGTCTTACGCCGGTGATCAACGCCTCATATTCGGCTTCATTATTCGTCGCTGTGAATTCAAGCTTCAAAGCGTAGCAAACCGATCGGTTTTCAGGAGTTACAAGAACTATGCCAACCCCGAACAACGGTCGTTAGATGCCCCATCGGTGTACATCTTCCATCGAACGGGAGGTATGACATTGTGATCGTTTGATTCGTATGTCATAGTGAATTCAGCAATGAAGTTTGCTAGTGCCTGTCCTTGTATGGCCCTTTGCGGCAGGCAAGTAATGTCGAACTGACTTAGCTCAATATTCCATTTTAACATCCTTTCGGAAGTTTTCGGTCGTTGGAGTATCCGTCGCAAGGGCTGATGGTATAGACACTGATTGAGTGTGCCTGAAAATACGGGCGAAGCTTGCGTGAGGCAATCACCAAGCAACAAGCTAGCTTTCAATCTTTGGATAATTTCTTTCTGCCTCCGTTAAGCGCTTACTAACATAGTAAACTGGCTTCTGAACCCGGTCTTCCTCTCGAACCAGGGCTCTACTGATAGCGTGCTGGGATATAGCCAAGTATACGTACAACATTTCGTGGTCCATTGGTTTTGATAATACCGGGGGGAATTCTAAGTGCCTCACAAGAGCTCGGAATGCTTCCTCACAGTCGGATGTCCACTCGAAATTCCTCTTTCCTTTCTTTATGAAATCGAAGAAAGGAATACACTTGTCTGTGGCCCTGGATATGAATCGGCTCAGCGCGGCCACCTTTCCATTCAAGCTTTGCAACTGTTTTATGGTTCGAGGCACTTGTATATCTCGGATAGCCTGGATCTTCTCCGGGTTAGCCTCGATCCACATAAACCTCCATCGTTTTACCAATCTGGTCTTTGAACATCCGATTTACCAGACGCTGATAAGTTGCTCCCACGTTTTTCAATCCAAAAGGCATCACTACATAGCAATACAACCCAACGCTTGTGACAAAACTGGTGTGTTCTTGGTCTGGGAGGTGCATTGGGATTTGGTTATATACAGAGTACGCATCCATAAATGATAATAACTCATGTCCGACAGTTGAGTCGACCAGCTGGTCAATCTAGGCAACGGGAAACTATCCTTAGGGCCTGCTTTGTTTATATCAGAATAATAAACACAGGTCCTCCATTTTCCATTTGCTTTCTTTACTAGCACCGGGTTAGGTACCCACTTAGGGTAGAGGGCATCGCGGACGAACCCGTTGGCTTTGAGTTTGTCCACCTCCTCTTTGAGAGCCGCAGACCTCTGTGGATCCATGCCTCTCCTTTTTTTCTTCACATGTACATGTTTCGAGTCTATGTTCAACATATGACTCGCAATCGCAGGAGAAATCCCGCACATATCAGAATGTGTCCAGGTGAAAACATCAAGATTCGTTTGGAGGAAATCAGTAAGGTTCTCAACGGCCAAAGGATCGAGTTGCGACCCAATTTTAAGAACTCGCGATGGGTCGCTCCGGCTAACTAGGATGTCAATTGTGAGTTCAGCCGGTGCTGCATTGGTTTCCCTGGGTTCCCCATCATCGTCCCTCGGATCTATGTCTCTATAGATCCGAGAATGTTGCCCGAGCCAGGGCTCGGGCGCTACTTGTCAATCATCAGCATTTTGGATGCGGACGAAGCGGTCCGCAACCTTTCCTTTCTCTCTACGTTGAGCCTCTCTCAGCTCAGCCACATAGCAGGCACGTCCGGTCGCTTGATCGCCGTGTACCACTTCAACACCACTATCTGTGGGAAATTTTAATGTCAGACACCAAGGGGCCAATGCTGCCCTAAATTCTGCCAAGACTGGACGTCCTAGAAATACGTTATATGGAGAGTCAACATCCAACACTATGAATGGTAGGATTTGCACCCTCCTACACTCGTCATGCCCCGGTTCAATTGGTAACTCCACATATC
Source organism: Allium cepa (assembly GCA_030765085.1). Lineage (NCBI taxonomy): Eukaryota > Viridiplantae > Streptophyta > Magnoliopsida > Asparagales > Amaryllidaceae > Allium > Allium cepa. The sequence continues at coordinate 253,455,137 of CM060943.1, forward strand.
CTACTGCATCCGTTGCTGCGCCGTTAAAGCCATGGATACTAGCATTGGATTGCTTCAAATCCTTAGCTTCCAGCTTCATTTGGTCATATGCCTTCTTGAATATGATGTTACGGGAGCTTCCACAATCGATTAGAATTCTCTTCACAAACGCCGGCCCGATTGTCGCAGATATGACCATCAGGTCGATGGTAGGGACCTCCACCTTATCCTCATCTCGGCTCCTGAATACAATATCATCATCCATCGTTCGCTGCTGCTTTGCAAGAGTCCCATCCTCCACATTCGAATAGCACTCATACTTCGCATGTCTTGAAGAGTTAGCATATCGCTCCATCTCCTGGCAATTCTTATCCGCAGGATGAGGTCCGCCCGCAATCGTGTTGATAACCAATATACCCATAGTTCGAGCAGGTTGTTCTGGTTGGCGTGGACCAGGCCCACGTCAGGGGTTCGACGTCCCTTGTCTTCCGTCTTGTGGGTCTTTGACGAACTCCTACAGCTTCTTCTGTCTAATCAACTTTTCAATAGCGTCATGGAGGTGCCTGCACTCCTCTGTGTTGTTCCCATAAGACTCGTGAAAGCGGCAGTACTTCCCAATCCGCTTCTGTTCCTCCGTTGATTCCTTTGGGCGTGGTTTTCTATACTGGAAAGTGTTGCAAGTTGACAAATTGATGTTCTCAAGTGATGCGTTGAGCGGGGTGTATTCATTGTAGGTCAGGATCCTTGACTTCCATTTCCCCGTCTCTCTTTTCTTCCCAGGATTTCCACCTTCGGATCCTTTAGACTGTCCAGGCTTGTTTTTGACGTTGGCTTGAGCTTTTCCCGAATTATCGCCAGCTTGCTTCATGGAGACGGTACTTTTCACAGTCTCCTGAGTAGGCCCTGGTGCCTTGTCTCGTCTCGTCCATTGAGCTTCTTCCCTTCTTATGAATTGATGAGCTTTCGAATATAAAGGCTCCAGCATGGTTGGGGGCTTTCTCGCCAACCAATCTCCAAATTGAGAGTTTGGATCCACTCCACGCATTACCACCATCAAAATTGCATGGTCGTTTGGATTGCTCACTTCAGTAGCAGCAACATGAAATCTCTGCAAGTTGCTTTCAATGACTCTCCCGAAGCTTGGATTACGTTTGATAAGGACATCACATCCTTTGGACGAGTGGTGTGTATCCTGAACTGCTCTATGAATTTCATTGCCAATTCGTCAAAGCTGGATATAGATCGTGGGGGAAGTCGAGTAAACCACATGGTGGCAATTCTGGATAGAGTAATTGGAAAGCACCTACAATTGGCTGCATCATTAGCTCTTGCGGAATCCATCATCCATCCATACCTCATCACATGCTACCTGGGATCAGTCTTCCCTTCGTAGGCTGGGATAGTCGGCATATTGAACCTCTTGGGGTACTCAGCCTGCAGGATACCATCCGTAAAGGGGGTATGGCTTCTGGATACTCCCCAATCTTCATTGGTCAAGCCTTGGTTTTCTCTCATCAACTGCTGACCATAGCTGTTAAGTACGGAGTTTGTATGGAGGATGGAAGGTTGGGTTCCGTTCCACGGGACCGTGCGGGTTGATGTCCCGCCTGATTTGGGTCTTGGAAATTCGGGTGCCCGGTCTCTTCGTAGGCTTGATTCCCAATGCCTGCTTGTGCACCTTCGTCCTTACGGTGTCTACGCCTAGGAGGTTCCTTAGCTGAGGTTGAGCTATCAGATTCAGAATAAGGGGCAGGGTTACCTCCAGCATTCTGGCGCTGCTGTTGAGCGAGCTGAGTCATGAGGTTAGTGTTGGCTTGAATCTGCTCAGCAAGCTGCCTTCTACTTTCCTTGAGTTCTCTTATCAAGTCATTGAACTACGTTCGAGAAACGACTTCCGCTTGGATTTGGGTGGAGGGCCCTGTACCTCTGGTTGTTTGTTGATTTCCAGGTCCAACTTGTTGTACGCTAGCAGTTTCATGGACATCTGCGTTGTGGGAGGCCGATCCGGTTCATGGTCTACCCATAGTAGAGTTGTTGGTTGTAACTCTGAATAGAATCAACAGATGCCTTGTGAATGTTCTCGGATCTCCTCTGGGGGATTTATGCAATCTAATAGCTACAAAGCAGATCCTAACAGCCTAAGAATTCAATTCTCAGTGAAAGCACCAAAATGTTAGCACCAAAATTGGTCACTAACACCCTTAGAAAGATTGTGTAGAGAGATTAATGAAGAAAGTAAATTAAAATAGAGAACAATATATAAATTTAAATGCAGAGGACAAGAACACCAAATTTATAGTGGTTCCGCGTAACTGCCTACGTCCACTTTGAAGTTAATCTTTATTGCTTTCTCCATTACTTGAGTATAGATACAATCCATAAATCAATCACTTGAATACATGTTTGAATGAAAAAGAAGTGAGTATAAAAAATGGCAGGGTCTCCTCAGTGTTCTCGAAAAAAGGATCCTTTTCATTGTGTCCCTGCCTCTCTATTTATAGACGAAGGTGGGTTGGACTTCCCTGGTGGGCCTGGCAGTTGGATATCACGACCCAAATGGAGTAAACTTTATGTGCCGACCCGAACATGCCGAACGATCAAATGCCGATCCATTGTCTTCATGCCGAACGATGCGGTGTTACATAGGAAGAGTTGGCCGAGAAATCAATCGAAGCCGGATGAGATTGAAAGAGTGCCGAATAATCTTTGGTCATCGAACATTCTCGGGAGGCCGAACAATCTCTGGATGCCGAACGATCTTATGCCGAGCGTCCTAGTTATGCCGAACGGTCTCCTCATGCCGAGCGTAGCGAAGTCGAACGCTTTGAGTGCCATGGAAAGCATTTGCACCGAACGATACTGGAAGCCAAACCAGTGATTTGGCCGAACAATTTTTGTATGCCGAGCAGAACCTAGGCCGGATGATATTTTGGCCGAACGTTACCCAGGCCAAACCATGTCTCGGCCGATCGATCCTTAGGCGAGCAATGGTTAGGCCGAATGGTAGTTGATGCCGGACAATCCTGCCATGCCGAACGTAGTGGTGCCGAACACCTAGGATGCCGAGCAATATGGAAGCAAGCCGAGTGAAGTGGAGCCGAATGTTCTGAGTGTCGGGCACCCTGTCAGCCGAACACTTTCCAATGGCGAACGCTACTAAGTGCCGAGCACTCCTTTCTGCCGAGTGTTTGCTAGATGCCGACCGTGATGATATGTCAAACAATCCAGAAGGGCCGAGTACCGAGTTGCCTGGTCAAATCTCCAGGAAACAATTTGGATAAAATAGTTATTTAATTTATTTTGAATATTAACTGCCAGTTAATACCTGTTATTTATTATCTGTTCTATATTGATGTTATTGATTGAATTGGATGATGATTGTGATAAATGTTTGGTGATTGATATTGGATGAATGGATGTTGTATTTTATACTGTTCTAAACTGCAAGTTGTTATGGATTTTTATTTCATTCAGGATTACGGTTTGAAATGATACCTTATTTATATTTTAATTTGCGAATTGAAATGATAAATATCCGTATCACTTAACCAAAGGACAGAAAATCATATACAGACATCGTGGTCTATATATAAAAATATTTTGAAATGATTTTTATGGTTTTGTAAAGAAATATATGGTTTTGGATAAATATTGATTTTTGATATTATCTTAACGTTATTTTATCCTTGATTTTTAGCTAGGTATAATTTGTTTTAATATAGATAAGCTAAATAATAAGTTTGACTTTTATCGAAGATAATATGGTTAAGAATTTAAATTATCTTATTCTGTAAATTTATTGTTTATGAATATAAGATTTTGAATAATATATATTATAAATTGCTTTTTTCCCTTCTTTTCCTTTTCGGGGACGAAAAGTTTTGAGTGGTGGAGAGTATAACGACCTATAAATTTTCATAATGAAGTGAATATAGGAAAACAAATGTGATTATTTAAATGACTAATGAAATAATATATTGATTAATAGTAACTGAATGTAAATTAAGGTAATAATGTTAATGTTATTCATAATAGGACAATTTATTGAATTGAAAGAGTGGAAATAAAGATTATCAATTTATTGGAATCTGAACTATAATAATTGGATTAATTGCAATTAAATGAAATTAAATATCTAAATGTTATGTTAATTGAAATTAAGATGGAAGTTGAGAACATTAATGGAATAGATCATGAATCCAATGTTAATTTCATCCATTTGACAACAATGAATTGAATAATAGAATGTAAAGTAAATTAAATGGAATCATTGGAAATTAAACTTATAATTTCTAAATTTAATGAAATTCAGGTTAACACTGAAATTGATAAATTATTCAACTCTAAATTGACATCTAGATTTGTTTAAATTAGTGTAAATGATTAAGAAATTTAAAAATGATAAAACTAGTCAATTATAGAAATGAAATTGAAAATTTGATTTAATATTATTAATTTCATCATTAATGTAAAAATAGTCATTTTGGCCACTGACTCGGATTTCGATGAAACCAGTTCCATCGGAACCGTAACAGTGACTTATTGTAGGATTTCAAGTTTCTAGCGATTGGACTTGTCGTTTGATCATACGAGCTCGAAGTGCCTAGAAATCGATTAAATTGAAATCAATTGAAATCAATTTGTAATAACTTGATTTTTGCATAACTTTTTCATACGATGGAATTTGGACTTGAAACCTATTCCATTAATTTTAAAATATTTTAAAACATCTATTTTTGTATATGGGTTGACTTAAATTCGTTCCGGAGTCAGGATGGTCTTTTCGGGTCGTTATCGTTCAATTTTCCAAACCAATCAAGCCCATTTGTTTCTATTGGGTTCTGCAAATATGTGTGCGTGTGTATATATATCATTATAAACCCTAGAAATCTTTCTATTTCTCATTTCTGTACGTACAGAAATTTCTGTTGCTCCTCTTTCTCAATGGCAGACAAACACTAAAATTCACAACCCAGTTTCAATACAAATTCAACCCAAAAAATTCAAACTCCTCAATACATATCAAACTATATATCGATTTGAAGCTCTCGACGAGCGCTTCTTAGATTTGTAATTCATTTTCCAATTTTAGCATCTGTTTGACTAGAAATTTTTGATTAATTCTCGGCCATCCATCATGTCAAGATCGACTCTGCCTGATCGACAAATTGATGGTACTTTTGGGTGGAAATCGACAAGGGGAGTTCATCAGCGTGGGTAGTTAGTCGATTCCATGGTCGGATTGTCGTCAAAAATTCACCTAGGGTTCATACTAGCAGCAGCGGCTGCTGTTTTCTAGCGACTGTTGTGGGTCGGTGGTCATCGCAGGGGGGTCAGAGCTTCGAGGGGTGGGTTGCGGTGGTCACGGGCGACGAGCGACGATGGTCTGGTGCGGAGCGACTTCGATTGGCCAGCGGCTATCTCCGTGTTCGTGCGTGTAAGCTAGGGTTCTGGGGGATCTCGTGATGATGTGGTAATGGGTACGGTGAGAAGATGTTATTTGTTTATTTTAATTTTAATTTTAATTTTTTTTCTTCTCAATCGTTGTAACGTATATAACTTTTACGTACGAGTTCCTATACGTGCGCAGTTTCTTGCGTTGGGATCGTATTGAAGTTCCAAACATTGTGGCACTGGTTTGGGCAGATTTTGAGACTGTTCAAATTTTGGATTTAAATTGGATTTAAATTCAATTTAAATTCAAAAGGTTAGTGTTTTAACCCACTCACAACTTCCAAAATTTCTTATGTTTGTTAAATTGATTTATGATGTGATCAGAAATTTATTTATGAGTATTCGGGATATTTTGAATCATCATCTCAGTTTATTCGAAATTTATTTGGATAAAATAGTTATTTAATTTATTTTTGAATATTAACTGCCAGTTAATACCTATTATTTATTATCTTTTCCATATTGATGTTATTGATTGAATTGGATGGTGATTGTGATAAATTTTTGGTGATTGATATTGGATGAATGGATGTTGTATTTTATATTGTTATAAACTGGAAGCTGTTATGGATTTTTATTTCATTCGGGATTGCGGTTTGAAATGATATATAACCGTATTTATATTTTAAATTGCGGATTGAAATGATATATATCTGTAACACTTGACCATAGGATAAACATTATATACAGACACCATGGTCTATATGTAAAAATATTTTGAAATGATTTATATGGTTTTGTAATGAAATATATGGTTTTGGATACATATTGATTTTTGATATTATCTTAACGTTATTTTATCCTTGATTTTTAGCTAGGTATAATTTGTTTTAATATAGATAAGCTAAATAATAAGTTTAACTTTTATCGAAGATAATATGGTTAAGTATTAGATTATATATTTCAATATAGAGTTTATAATGATTTAAATAAAATTAAGGTTGGAAGATAAATTTGAGATTTATTTGGAATTGAATTTATCTAAGAATTAAACTAAAATAAGCTCGATGTGAGGTTTATTAAATTTGAAATTTTAGTAGGTATGATTTTTTTTATAACTTGATTTTGGGTTTATGTAACAAACCGCATATTTGACGATTTTATATTTAAATGTTTTATTTAAATATAGCGTCGTTAGTCGGATTTTTGGGTCCGAAATGTTACCTTTTGCAAACGGTCGAATTAGGGTTCGCTATCACTTCCGTTGAGTCCAAAATGGCGTTTGCGATCTTTTTAAGTATAAACTTTGATATGTTTGGAGTAAGTTGAATTTTGCTACTTTTTCTAATTGGGTTTTGGGTTTGGGTTAAGCCATTTGCTAGTTTAATAACCTAACTCAGTCCCTCTCTTCCCCATTCACTCATTTTCACTTCTAAACTCAAGCTAAAACTGAAAAGGGGAAAGGAAGAGGAATTAGAAATTCCAAGCCCTAGTTTACTTTACAAACTTGAATTCTTGCTCCAAAATCAAAGAGAAGCTATTGGTAAGCCTTCTCTTCATCTTCTCCAACTCTAGTCCTCTTCAATTTCAAACCATGAATCCATGCGTTTATCTTTCCGATTAATCCCCGACCTATTCGATTGATCGTTTTGACCTTTTGGTCTGGTTTACCAATGAGATGAGGTATACTTTGTACTGCTTTGAGTGTGAAATTAACTAACGGATAGTAAACTGTTTAGTGCGAACGAGTGGTTATGGGACTCACGTTACCACTTTTCGGATTCCTTTTCGAGAGTTGTGACACATTCTGCCAGTTATGGTGTCCAGTACCGGGCCTTCAGACCCTCACCACTACGGTTTGTTGCCTTTGGGATAGTGTCTTCGGACTCTCCTTCAGGTTTGTAGCCTTCGGGTATGTTGCCTTCGGGTTTGTACCTTCGGGTTTGTACCTTCGGGATTGTTGCCCTATTGTATCGCTTTCGGAGTTAGGTCTTTATGAGCCGCTCGAGTGATATTTGGGTTTGGAGCCTTCGGGCTTATGGATCCTTGTTTATACAATACTGAGCACGTGCAAATTTTATGATGTTTCATTGATATGTATATTCCCTAGGTATCGCCCTTCGTGTTGGTCTTTTTGAGCCGCACGATATATAGAAATCACCTTATGGAACTTATGTTACCTTCATTGGTATTTGTTATTTGCCTTTATGGCTTGTTTTGGGATATTCCTATCCTTTGTTTCTCTGAGTTGCCGATGATACAAGGCTTGTTATGATATGATTCATCTTTTGTTAGATGATTGTGTTATCTCTTTTAGAGATATGTGTTATACATTGTGACCTTACAGGTTATTGTTGTTCAGTTTATCTAACTGATTTGTTTAGCTAGACTGACCCATGTATTTCATACTCGGGTCAGACCGAGTTGTTTCAGGTTAGGTGCTTTTGGACTTAGCCTATTTTGCTTCCGCATGGACTATTCAGCTTGTTCCTTTTTGTCATAGCTTTTTGTGCAGTCCTTTTTGTTGTAACTCTGATATATGTATTCGTCTGGAATCGTTTGTATATTGTGGTTTGCTATACTACTTGACATGTATTAGTTTGTATACTCTGTTATGTATCAGTATATGTGCATATGATGATCTACTATTCTGTGATGTATATTACATTTAAATTGTTATATTCTGTTCTGATAGATCCTCCAACCACCTATGGTTTTGTTTTAAGTATTCATTGGGTATGTCGACCTGCTTGGTATGTCTATTGTCGATGTATTCAATAGATAGTTTGAGCAAGGCTATAGATGGTCGCTCCTATCCAGCCTTATTCTCCGTGTTAGTTGACGGCATTACCCTGTAGTGTCCTTGGCTAGCGTGGGTATAGAGGTGGGGCATTACAGGTTGGTATCGGAGTCAGGTTCAGAACAAAATATGATAAACACAGAATAGAAGCACATATTACGATACATCAAAGTGTATAAGTGATACAAATCTTTGAATCATCGTGTCTCTCTATTCCTTCTACCATCAAAGGTTAGATAGAAATTAGGAATATGTCTAGGAATGCATTTCATTCCGTAGTATTCCACAATTGTATTAATGACATCTACCTTGTGAATAATCATGTTCTTATCTTAACTTTCAGCGTATGGCTGGAAGAGGCAGAGGACGACGTTCGGATGCTGAGCAATCCAGTGGCTCACATTCGGATGGCATTTATATGTCTGCCGATTAGTTTTTGGAATTGTTTAGGAGCACTCAGCCTCCAGTTCCTCCTCGAGTATCTCCACCTCGCAAGTCTGCCTTTGCACGTCAGTGCAGTGATTTTTCTCATCTTGGGGAAAGCCGTTTAAGGACTCCGAGTCTGTTCTTAATGTCCAAGCTTGGCTTCGCACGTGCGAGCATATCTTCTTTCGCATGGAACTTTCTGATCATGATAGAGTTCTTGTAACTTCTACCTTATTACAAGAGCGTGCTCTTGATTGGTATGAGCTTCTTGTAGCCGAAATTGATGAGTCTACTCTTTCTTAGACTCAGTTTCGGGGACGATTTTGAACTCAAGTTCGTTCCTGAATTCGAAAAAGTTTTATTGACCCGTCGCTTCCTTGAGTTGAAGCAAGGAAAATCTTCTGTTTCTGAGTATGTTGCATCATTCGAGGCTTTATCTCAGTATGGTCTTGAATTCATTAGCACTTCTTATAAGAAGAATTTGAAGTTTGTCACGGGTCTTAAGAAATATCTTAAGAAGTCTTTGTTGCTCCAGCTTAAGCTCTCTTTTGAGGAGTTGGTTGATTCTGCACTTCATCGTGAAACCATCGAGAAGGAGTGTGATAGTGGTGAGGATGTTGTGGTTTCCAAGAACCCCAACAAGAAGTAGTTTCCATTTCAGAAGTCCAGGTCTTTTCCTTCTAAGAAGAAGAAGACTGGTTGTTTTAGTTCTCAGCCTCAGTCTTATGGAACACCTTTCATTCGGAAGTGTTTCAATTGTGGTTCTCCGGATCATATTATTCGAGCTTGTCCTAAACCTCTCTTTTGCCACTATTGCAAGAAGGAAGGTCATCATGTTTCCACTTGCCCTACTATTCCGGCTGGTGCCAAGTCTAGCAAGCTTTATGCCGCTAAGGCTTCTAAAGGTCCTTCTCAGCCCAAAGGTATATCTCCATCTATTTTGGAAGGTTCTATTTTATTTCATAACCATAGTATTCGAGTTCTTTTCGATACGGGTGCATCACATTCTTTTGTATCGCAAAAGCTCGTTGATGATTTATCCTTGGATGTTTCTTGTTTGGTTACTTCTTTAAGGATTGCGAATCCTATTGGAGGATCCGCGACCCTTAGTATGCTTTGTGATGATGTTGAGATTGTTTTATGTGGCTTTTCTTTTCGTGCGAATCTGCACGTTATTTCTTGTTTGGGATTTGATATGATTTTAGGAATGGACTGGCTAGTGAGATATGATGCCAGGATTATTTGTTCGGAGAGAATTTTGTATCTTCGACATCCGAATTCGCCTACTCAGCTATTACTTGATCTTCGGAATGTGGATAATTCCGAAATGGATTTACGTTCTCTTGATTCGCGAGATGATGATGATATATCTCGTATTCTTGTTGCTTGTGACTTTTCTGATGTTTTTGAACCTGTTTCGGGTTTGCCACCCAAACGGGCAATTGAGTTTCGCATTGATCTCATTCTAGGCGCGCAGCCAGTTAGTCGTCCTCCCATGAGGATGTCTACAAAAGAAAATGAGGAACTCAAGAAGCAGCTTTTAGAGCTTGAGTCCAAGTAGTTGATTCACTCCAGTTTTTCTCCGTGGGGATCCGCGGTCGTCTTCGTGAAGAAGTCTGATGGGACTCTTAGGCTTTGCATAGACTATCGCAAGCTTAACGAGTTAACCATCAGGAATAGGTATCCATTGCCTAGGATCGATGATATGTTCGATCTATTGAGTGGTGCTAAGGTCTTTTCTCAGCTTGACCTCGCCACAGGTTTTCACCAGTTGCGAGTCGCGAAGGATAGCATACCGCTTACTGCTTTCCTCACTCATTATGTTTCTTTTGAGTGGCTCATTATGCCATTCGGTTTGACGAACGCTCCTGCTTTCTTTGTTGATCTCATGAATCGAGTATTCCGGGAATATCTCGATAAGTTCGTCCTTGTGTTCATTGATGATATCCTTATTTATTCTAAGTTTGAAGCTGAGCATGCTAATCACTTGAAAATTGTCTTGAGTACTCTCCGTCATCATCAGCTTAAAGCCAAATTCTCCAAATGCCACTTTTGGTAGAATAAGGTTAAGTTCTTAGGCCATGTTGTATCTTCCGATGGCATTTCTGTCGATCCCTCAAAGATTCGTAGTTTCCTTGGATTGGCGGGTTATTACCGTCGGTTCATTAAGGATTTTTCCCGTGTTGTGCTTCCTCTCACCAGCCTTACTCAGAAAGGCATTTGTTTTATTTGGTCCGACAAGTGTGAAGCTTCCTTTCTGTCATTAAAGGAACTTCTCACTAATGCTCCTATTTTGGTGGTTCCCGAGGGGAATCATGATCTTGTTGTCTACACCGATGCTTGTGGTAGTGGTCTCGGTGCTGTTCTTATGCAGAAGGATCGGGTAGTTGCTTATGCTTCTAGGCAACTGCGTCCGAATGAAGTTCGTTGTGCCACTCATGATCTTGAGTTTGCCGCCATTGTCTTTGCCTTGAAGATTTGGCGAACTATTTATTTGGCGAGCGCTTCATTCTCTATACCGATCATAAATCCTTGAAGTATTTGTTCACTCATAAGGAACTCAATATGAGACAACAGCGTTGGCTCGAGTTTCTTGCTTCCTATGACTTTGATATCCAGTATACCCCTGGAAAGGGTAATCGTGTTGCTGATGCGCTTAGTCGCAAACATTCGACTGTTGTTTCTATGATGCTTGCCGAATGGGATATTCTTGAAACTCTATCTTTTTGTGAAATTCGTAATCGAGGTTCATCTTCTGATACTCCTATTCTATTATTTAGTTTGGGAGCTCAACCCATTTTATTGGATCGTATTGCCCATGCTCAGCGGCGTGATCCTGATTTGTTGCATCTTATTCAGCTTTGTGAGTCTGGATCCTGCGATGAGGCGTTGCGGGATTTCAGCATTGATTCTCATGGGTGTCTTCGCAAGAAGAACCGTCTTTTTGTGCCTTCTGATTTTGCACTTAGGCATGACATTCTTGATGATTGTCACCGTTCTACGTATACCATTCATCCTGGTAGTAGTAAGATGTATGCCGATGTGCATCGTCTTTATTGGGAAGGCATGAAACGCGATGTGGCGAGTTATGTGAGTAATTGCATAACTTGTCAGCATATTAAGGCCGAACAACAGCATCCTTCGGGTCTTCTTCAGCCTCTAGAGATTACATTGTGGAAATGGGATCAGATTTCTATGGATTTCATTGACGGCCTACCTCGTTCGAGATCGGGCTATTCTAGTATCTGGGTTATTGTTGATCGCCTCACTAAGTCTGCTCATTTTGTTCCTATTAAGTCTAATAGGACTGCTTCGCATTTGGCTAAGTCGTATGTTAAGGAAATCGTGAGACTTCATGGTGTTCCTAGTTCTATTGTGAGTGACCGTGATCCTTTATTCACGAGTCATTTTTGGAAGAGTCTTCAGCAAGCTTTGGGGACAAAGCTTAATTTTAGCACAACTTATCATCCGCAGTCTGACGGACAGACTGAACGGGTGAACCGTATCTTGGAAGATCTCCTCCGTATCTGTATTTTTGATTTTGGTGGTAGTTGGGAAGATCACCTACCTCTTGTAGAGTTCTCCTACAATAATAGTTTTCAGTCTAGTATCGGTATGGCTCCTTTCGAAGCTTTATACGGAAGGCCATGTCGATCACCTTTCGTGACTCTTCTGAAAAGATTGATATTATTCGTTTGAGAATGAAAGAGGCATACAGCCGCCAGAAATCCTACGCGGACAACCGTAGGAAGCCTCTCGAATTCTCGATTGGTGATCTTGTCTTTATTCGTGTTTCTCCTTTGAAAGGGGTTATGCGTTTCAGTACGACTGGGAAATTGGCTCCTCGCTTTATAGGACCATTTTCTATTAGTGAACGTATTGGCCCTGTGGCTTATAGAGTTTCACTTCATGCTCCTTTATCTGGCATTCATGACGTGTTTCACGTCTCTCAACTTCGAAAGTGTCTTCGAGAGTCGGATTCTATTATCGATTCTCCTGATTTGCAAGAGCTTGAGATCTCACCGGGCTTATCTATTGTACAGCAGCCTATTTGGGTACTTGACACGGAGGTGCGACACCTTCGGAACAAGGACGTGCCACTCGTTAAAGTTCGATGGTCCGCTAACCCCGATGACTGTACTTGGGAAACCAGAGATTTTATCGAGCGATCTTATCCGGGTTTTCTATCTTGGCTTGGCAATGGTGAGAATATCTTTTCATCTCAAGCTTATTTCCTTTTCTTTTTGGGATGAAGTATGTATGTAGTTGTTACAAATATCGTCTCTGGGAATTGCGGGGACGCAATTTTGTAAGGAGGGGAGATCTGTAACAACCCACATATTTGACGATTTTATATTTAAATGTTTTATTTAAATATAGCGTCATTAGTCGGATTTTTGGGTCCGAAATGTTACTTTTTGCAAACGGCCGAATTAGGGCTCGATACCACTTCGATTGAGTCCAAAATGGCATTTGCGATCTTTTTAAGTATAAACTTTGATATGTTTGGAGTAAGTTGAATTTTTCTACTTTTTCTAATTGGGTTTTGGGTTTGGGTTTAGCCCATTTGCTAGTTTAATAACCTAACTTAGTCCCTCTCTTCCCCATTCACTCATTTTCACTTCTAAACTCAAGCTAAAACTGAAAATGGGGGAAAGGAAGAGGAATTAGAAAATCCAAGCCCTAGTTTACTTTACAAACTTGAATTCTTGCTCCAAAATCAAAGAGAAGCTATTGGTAAACCTTCTCTTCATCTTCTCCAACTCTTGTCCTCTTCAATTCCAGAAAGTTTCCTAAACCTAACTTAGGAAATACTTGTTTTGATCTTAGATTGAAGTTTGTTGGGTTGAAGTAGATATTGGTTGGTCTTCTCCTTGTAATTGAGCTTCTTCTTCTTCTTTGTTTTGGATTAAAGGTGAGATTGTTATCTCACATCTATGACTATAATTATCTTTGGTTGTTAGGTATGAATTCCTAACACTTATTCATGTGCATTTGCTTTTGGTTTGGATTGAATTGGTGAATATTCCAATTTTTAGTGTTTTGGGTTCAAATCTTTGAAATCCTAACTTTGATGTTTTGATCATGTTTTAGTGATACATCGAGGAGCATATAGGGCCGGGTTGTCGATTGGCATAAACCCTTAGAGCCAATGTTCGTCCGGTTGCATTTTGGAAGAGTTTTCTCTTCATTTGAATAGGCTGAAAAACAGCCCAGGCATGGTTTAGTCGACTGAATTCTCTGTTCAGTCGACTGAACCTGGAAACAGAAAGTTTCCAGGCAAGATTCGGTCGACTGAATTCTCTGTTCAGTCGACTGAACCTGGAAACAGAAAGTTTCCAGGTAGAATTCAGTCAACTGAAAATTTCTGTTCAGTCAACTGAATTTGCTGTTTAGTCAACTGAATTTTCTGTTTAGTCAACTGAATTTGCTATTTCAGCCCACTTTGCCTTTTGGGATTGAATTTCCACTTTGAATCGATTCGTGATGATCCTATTTGTTTTCATCATTTATTTTGACTTTGATGATTCCTTTTTAATTTCAATCCACGGGGTTTTATAAAATAATCTTTTAAATTGTATTAAAAGCTTGCTTCTCTAATTTATAAATTCTATTTAAACGCACACACACAATTTTGCACTTCGAGCGGAGTGGAAAGGAGATTAAATGGTTAAGTAAAACACGGACCATGAATCCGTGTGTTTATCTTTTCGATTAATCCCCGACCTATTCGATTGATCGTTTTGACCTTTTGGTCTGGTTTACCAATGAGATGAGGTAAACTTTGTACTGCTTTGAGTATGAAATTAACTAACGGATAGTAAACCGTTTTGTGCGAACGAGTGGTTATGGGACTCAAGTTACCACTTTTCGGATTCCTTTTCGAGAGTTGTGACACATTCTGCCAGTTAGTGGTGTCCAGTACTGGGCCTTCGGACCTTCACCACTACGGTTTGTTGCCTTTGGGATAGTGTCTTCGGACTCTCCTTCAGGTTTGTTGCCTTCGGGTATGTTGCCTTCGGGTTTGTACCTTCGGGTTTGTGCCTTCGGGTTTGTTGCCCAATTGTATCACTTTCGGAGTTAGGTCTTTATGAGTCGCTCGAGTGATATTTGGGTTTGGAGCCTTCGGGTTATGGATCCTTGTTTATACAGTACTGAGCACGTGCAAATTTTATGATGTTTCATTGATATGTATATTCCCTAGGTATCGCCCTTCGGTGTTGGTCTTTTTGAGCCGCACGATATATAACAATCGCCTTGTGGAACTTGTGTTACCTTCATTGGCATTTGTTATTTGCCTTTATGGATTGTTTTGGGATATTCCTATCCTTTGTTTCTCTGAGTTGCCGATGATACGAGGTTTGTTATGATATGATTAATCTTTTGTTAGATGATTGTGTTATCTCTTTTAGAGATATGTGTTATACATTGTGACCTTGCAGGTTATTGTTGTTCAGTTTATCTAACTGATTTGTTTAGCTAGACTGATCCGTGTATTTCATACTCGGGTCAGACCGAGTTGTTTCAGGTTAGGTGCTTTTGGACTTAGCTTATTTTGCTTCCGCATGGACTATTCAGCTTGTTCCTTTTTATCATAGCTTTTTGTGTAGTCCTTTTTGTTGTAACTCTGATATATGTATTCATCTGGAATCGTTTGTATATTGTGGTTTGCTATACCACTTGACATGTATTAGTTTGTATACTCTGTTATGTATCAGTAAATGTGTATATGATGATCTACTGTTCTGTGATGTATATTACATTTAAATTATTATATTCTATTCTGATAGATCCTCCAACCATCTAAGGTTTTGTTTTAAGTATTCATTGGGTATGTCGACCTGCTTGGTATGTCTGTTGTCGATGTATTCAATAGATAGTTAGAGCAAGGCTATAGATGGTCGCTCCTATCCAGCCTTATTCTCCGTGTTAGTTGACGGCATTACCCTGTAGTGTCCTTGGCTAGCGTGGGTATAGAGGTGGGGCATTACAGCTTAAGGGGAATTAAACGAATAGCTCAAGTATAAATTAATTGAAGGAAATATTTAGTTATTTGTAATTTGAGATTTATTTAAATGATAATGGATTTACTATGTAAAATATTTCAAAACTAAACAATAGAAAATTTAATTGTTGAATCATAATTACCACACTCAGTTTGGAAATTGCTGAATACTTAAAGTTGAAATATATCGAATTTGAAATGGTTTATTCCATGGATCAAATTTGTTTTGAAATCGATAAAATTTGGAATAGTCTATTTAGAAACTGAATCGTATTGAAATTTATGATTTGGGATTTAGTTAAATTTAAAATATATAAATTCGAGTTGTTTTGGAATTGATTTGTGAAACTGAAGAAGCTATTTATGATATAAAGTATTTTAATATTTTAACCATTTAAGTGGTGGAAGTTATGTTTCAAAGTTTGAGTCTCAAAGGATTATGATTTGAATGTGTTATATTTCAAGAATTTTGATTTCGAAGTGTTATAACATTGAAAGTATTATGATTTTTGGAAAGGATATAATTGAAATAAAAATGATATTATATTGATTTGGGTTTTAATAAAAATGATATCATATTGGTTTGGGTTTTGAAATGGAAATGATATCTTATTTATATGGTTTTGAAATGGATATTATATTCTGGTTTTGAAGTAAAAATTATTTTGAAATGATCGCGATGTTATAATAACATTTGGTTAGTAAAGAGACCGGGATCGGAAGTTATCATACTCTTTGCCAACTCTGAAAACCACTTTAACACTGTGTACGCGGTGGAGATTCCAGAATGAAGTAGGATGGTGGCGGTGTTCCTTTGAGATATATACCTGGACCCTACTTCCATGAGTTGGCATAAGGTGACTAAAATAGAAGTGATTGACAGGCTAATAAGATAGCACCATTGATCAGACACATCTCTTCGATATTATACTTTGACTTTTGGATTGATTCAGTGGCCACTTTTGATTTTTTGATTTGGGGGTGTGGTTCGAGGTGGGCGGTAGCTACGGCTATGCGTTACCACCGGCCCGGAAGTGTCATTGGTATATCTACCATGGCATTGCCTAGTTTTGCTGTGTCATTTACCCTAGCGCGCCTTGTACGAGTTTGGTTTTCTCCCGTAGCCCGTGTGGTATCCTCTGGTGGCTTCCCAATCAGGAGGGACTATGATACTGGATGGACTACTGGGACTATTATTGTGTTAGGGGGGAGATTGGGTAACTCCTTAATGCTATTTAAAAGTAAGTTTATTTTACTATTAGATAGAAATATTACTACATAATAAATAGCTTAACGGATCCTTAGGAGATGTGAATCCCGAGCATATCTTAAGTTACTGCACTCATGTTTGACACTGGATAGGAGATGTCAAATCCCGTGAACATCTCTGATGCCGTTCCGCTCACATTATTTACCGTTGATTTGACTTATATAAGATCTTTTATTTCTGACTCGAATGTTTTGTCTTTTCAATTCGTTCGGGTCAGCCTGAGCATTTCAGGATTTGAAGACCCTACTACTGGAGGACGAAGATGAAGATTGTATTATTATTTATTATATTTCACTTCATCATGTATTTCACTGCATTATTTATTATTCTCTAGTATGTGTAACTCTGATCTGTGTTGTATAAGTATAATCAAATGTTTTATAAAACAGCTTCATGAACAGTTATTTGATTATTATATTTTGTCGTTCCGCTGCAAGATTCTATTTTGTTTTTCTTCTTTCCTTGCTTTTTCTTATTTACACCATAACAGTCCGCCCTTCTATATGGTTTGGGTCTGACGTGTGTGGTTTATTGTCGATTTAAAGCGTACAAAAAGGCGGGATTTTACACAGTCATTAGCTAACCAATTGTAACCCCTAATCTAATCATATCCATTATTTTCCATTAATTTCAAATAAATAAGGGTCACAAAGTTTTGTTTCCAATTAATTATTGGCAGTTCCAAATTTATTGCCCATTAATAAGAATTACTACATTTCCAAATTCTACATATTCTCTTTCCTAAATATAATAATAATTAACAAACGTTATGCATGAGTAACGCACAAATAAACATTATTCTCCTTTATTAACACAATAAAGACGTATAAACTACTTATTCTTATCCAATTATAGTCCAATCATAAACACGTAACTAGAATATGCTTTCTATATTTAATTTGGTTGAATTAAACTCCTTAGGAATATTTTTCTCAATGATTTCCATAAATTTGTTTTAACACAAAAGGAAAGATTTACTACATTTGAAACTACAAGGAATTGATAACTTTTTTATTTGGAATAAACAGTGTAAACTACAGAGAATAAATCTATACTTTACATATCACTTCCCTTTTTGTTTTATTCCTTGTTAAATCCAGCGTTATCTTTTTGAATCAAAAGTGGAAAAAGTAAATAAATTTATAAAAATCAAATGGATGTTCTTTCCACAAATTAACCTATAAAAAACCTACAACTTAATACAAATTTGGCAATAATCCAAAAGTCCTATTTTACAATCAAGTATAGGCTTGGAATAAAAATATACAACATTCAGATTCTTAAATCATTGGGACTGATTTCCAGATCTAGGTATAAACATTTTCCAACTTACGTCTAAAACAAGAATATGCATGCAACAGTTTTCTATACCAATTTAAGCACACAATTTACAAATAAAATTGATTTGGCATAAAAATCAAACGTATGTCAATGGAATAGATTTAAAATCATAAATAACATATTAAATTTCCCACTCGCCTTTTGAAATCGCTTTTTAAAATCGATCCAAATCTCCAGATCTGAAGTAGAACCTTAATTCATCTCCAAATCCTTTTTAATTCAAGAAACATGCATATAAAAGGTATATATGTATATTAGAATTATAGATCTCAGAAGAGATTTTGGATTGGGAGCGTAATAGATACAAATATATATATATATATATATATATATATATATATATATATATATATATATATATATATATATATATATATATAAATTACCTCAAATTCGCGTATAGTTCATTCTCTTCTCCTTTTTTATTAGATTTCTATTCTTCTCTAATTTGTATGAATATAGAAAAAAATACCTTGTTTTTATAATTTAGAACAAAAGTAGAGAAGAAGAAATGGCAGAGCTTAGCTATTGCCTTAAGAGAAATATAAGAAGAGAAGAGAGGGTTAGGCCTGAATTTATAGGCACTAGAATCAACCACAACCATATGATTCAAAATATTAAATCTCCGTTGCGGCCTAGCTTTATTACGGCTGTTGAAAGGCGACCGGTCTACCGCCCATGAAGAATCGGTCGACTGATAAGGATCGACTTGCCTTATAACAGGTCAGCCTATGGGCTCGGGTGATTAGTTAATAAAGATTAATTTATCTAATCGAATTATTTCCATTCCAAATTTGTTTTTTATTCATACTTTCTTTGTTGGACTCCAATCTCAAAACTCCAAATATGAAAGTTGCTCAGAATTTCACTATGAACATAATGGTGCAAGTTTCGTAGTCAAACCCCATTATTTGCAGAAATTCCGTTTTTGGAGCCTAATTAATTGACTAAATAACGAAAGCCAAATTATGGGGTGTTACACTAAAGCAGGTCCTACGCATTATGGCCCGTAACTGAAATGCCAAGCCTCATATTAGTCTGTTTATTCGTAGGCACTGGTAGCCTGATTAGCTGGAAAAACTTACCCTATAAAATTGGGACTAACCTCTCACCCTCCATATGTACTTATTATAGATGATGCCTCGCATCAGCCCTAAAGTCATACTGCTGTTAGCCAGATTTGCTGGACAAATTTCTAAGTGCTTTTGACTAACCTCACATCCCCATAACTTAGTCATAATTTCCACTTTCCAAACATACTACTATATATACCTCACCATATTTCGTATTAAAGTATCGTAAGAAAGTATCCTTATTCCAAATTTAATCCTAAAGTATTCTCCATAATTATCTCAACTTCTTTCCTAAGAGGTTTAATGCTAATTACTAACCTATTTATACCATGCGATTAATACATTATTAATTATACGTTGTTTATATGCTAATACACAGAGACAAACAGACAGACACATGCCCTCACACACACATACACACACACACGTGACTAAATATTCCTAAGCGTGTGAAAATTGTGTTCTATGATAATTGTCTAAATGGAAAAACTTTCAATTTATACAGGTCCAACTCCATACCATGACTTGTAAATTAGCTAATCTCCTTAGCCCAACAATAGACTTGTATTGTTAACCTGTCTTTTACACAAGGCCAAGATATAAACAAATTGACTAAAAAGGATGGATATCGGGATTAAAGGTCAATAAGAAAACATGGCTATGATTGATACCGTTAAAAGTTGACCGAACTCAAATCAAGACGAGATCAATAGGGAACCATAAACAAGGCATGGAGAGGCTACATTTCAAATTTCAAGTCAATCGAAGTTCATGTGCTCGAGTTATGGATGGATCAATATTGGCAAGAACTGGTTTTGGATCGATCCCTTCGTATCGATCATGGTGACCATTGGTTTGGATCGGTCGAAATGGATGTGTATTTCGGATCGATGCGTTCGTATTGGTTCTTTCATATCGATATATAGATGGATATGAATATAGGTGATAGACAGCTTGTACATTTGCTTTGGATTGTTCAAATCGATAGCATTAGATCAATATAGGGGAAATAAACAGATTCATGGACATGGAGCTCGTATCGATGCGCCCACATCGATTGGATGGCGGAGTATGTCAAAGCAATTCGTATCGATTAAAACTGGGATCGATACGAAGAACGAATCAACGGTTTAAGGGACTTGGATGGGCATTTTGTATCGATCACATATTGATCGATATGAAGGACGCAATCAGGGATGGATACGAAGAAGGCAATCTGGGATCAATACGAACAAGGGGTGGATTTATGGATACGAAGTGATGGACATAAGGCAATGGAGTATGATGGATATGAACAATGTGGGATATGAAGGGCAGATGGATACGAATTGATGGAGGTGAACTGATGGATCCGAAGCTTTCAGCCCACCTACGAAATAGAATTTAGATTGATCATATCTCTCAAACCATAAATCCAAATGCTATGAAATTTTCAGAGACGTTTCCTTATGCACTCAAGAATGTTCATGATCGATCTCGGCTTTATTGGACTACTTTTGGATTGATACGAATTTTACTCGGATCGATCCAAAATCACTCTAGATTGATTTAGCAGGCCCACCTACGCATGAGAAGAGGTATTTTAGGTTTTAAGGCGGATTTATTCGGATCTACACCTAAAAATAGCAGCTCTGTAACAACCCGAAATTTAACCCGTAATAGTTAATTCACTAATTAACTAAATAACTAAATAAAAAAATAACCTTTTGAAATTACCAAAATTGCGCCACAGAAGTTGCACCATTGTGTCCGTGGCAATTTTTTGGTCAATTTCCATATATAGAACATCACAATCCAAGCTAGTATGAAGGAGTTACGAATTAAATCAAAAAATTTACAATTGGTAGGTCGACCCAGTGGTCAATCTAACCACCCCTTAGGTCGACCGGCCTATCGAACAAGCTAGGAGGGCGGTCGACAAGGCTGTGGACCTGCGTCATGTAGTGAGGGAAGAATTCAATTCTTCGTTCGCCTATGATTTATACACGTCAATTGCGTTATTTTCTCTTATTTGGTCCCTTTGTGCTTGCATTCGATTGCTCCTATTCAGCATATGACGTGGTTGCACCATATTCAATCTCCAAATTCAACGGTCTGAGATCCACTCCTACACCTATAAATAGAACACTGGGCCTAACACTTTTCTCATTCTAGATTTTCTCCGCTCGTGTTTACCTTTCAGGAAGGACCTTGAGAGGAATAATTCCCAAGGAGAGAACCTTTTTAATAAAAATATTTTAATACCTCAAATGGATCCGAGAACGCCTAAAGGGAAGAGCTATGAACAGAGGTAAGTAATTGTAATTATTTTAGATTTCTTCAAGTAATTTAAAATAATAGGGTTTCCAATATTTGTGGTTTTACTACGATTTTTGGAATAACCTTTTCAGCACTTTATTTACAGTTTTTAGTATTATTTTCGGTCTATTTCCTTTCAACTATTCTTTTCAGTAATTTTAGTTTATTTCTGTTAATTATAGCTTTTCTTTTTATTCATATTTTATTTATAGTATTTTATTTTATTTACTGTTATTTATACGTTATTTACATCTTTCTACGCTTTGGATTTTCTTCCATTTTTAGTTTTCTTTTATTCCTCCTCTTCTTTGTGTATGGATTAGAATACATTAACGTGAATTGGATTAAATTCTAAGAAAACTAAAATAATGGAATATATGATGTAAATTACAAACACTATAATATAAATGGAACTGGAATGAAATTATGCCTAATTGTACCGAAATCATGCCTAATTATTATATTAATTTGTGACGCCCCACCTCTATACCCACACTAGCCAAGAACACTACGGAGTAGTGCTGTCAACTAGCGCGGAGAATAAGGCTGTTGAGGAGCGACCATCCATGTAATTTCTTATCACACGGTGGCTATAAAATAATCTCTGGAAACAAATATAGAAGTAAACATAACATGCGAATCAATCACAGCTATCCATATCACAAAGGCGGAAAGAGATATGAATACATATCACATAAAAGTGTACATCAGAGTAGTGGTCTAAAAAGATCCACGATAATACAAAAGAATAGCAACGCATGCTATATAAAAGAATACAACTATGAGTCTATATCTCAAGTGTAAACAACAAAAGCTGCTAATCTAAACGAGTATCCAAAAGTCTGAGTAGTGAATCACTGGGGGAGGAGTCAAGCAGTAGCACCTGTAACATCTCGGTCTGACCCGAGTATTATTTATAAGAAAATAATAAACGGATCAGTCTAGCTATAAATATCAGATGACGTGATATAAAATAAAAGATATGGCATAAACATAAAATATCCATACTGACATACTACTATAAGTATGCAAATAACGATCAACAGGAGATCAACCGATAAGAGATAAATCAATATCACAAGAATCTTCTCAAAGATCCAAAGAGGGCATCATACCCTAAACTTGTACTCATGACAAGTCAAAGAGATAAATTCCAGAAATCAACACAAGAAATCCAGAAATCATAAAAAGGGAAAGAGGCCTATCACATGACGGTCCGAAGACCATGGGGAGCTACCCCGCATGTGTGAATGGAATCACACAGATTGAGGTCAAGACTAACCAAAAAGCAGAAAGGTATGTGTGAATGGAATCACACAAGTGGTGTCTAGTCTAACCTTGCAATGAAAGAGACATCGCGCAATTGCTAGTCTAATTCATAAAGCGATCATCAAGATCAACGAGAAGTGTCAATTACACTAAGCTAGTAAATATAGAAGTTTAGCTTCATGTCCCATAACCACTTGCTTAACTTAAATATTTACGAACAAACTGTAAATCTTCACTAATAAAATTGTCACAAGAGGTTCAATCGAACAAGTCCAAGAATTAACCGACGAAGTGAACGCAAGCGTTTCATACCACTTGTTTTACTAAGTCGTTTAATTAGATTTCTCATCCGAGTGAGGTAAAGGCTTGTATATACTAATAGATTGGAAAACGGTTTAAGAAAAGAGCTTTGTTATTAAAAATAGAGTTGAAATCATTTTGTTGAAAGAGTTTTGATATTTACTACTAGTTTTGAAACCCTTATATTTTAAAGTGACAAATCACAGAAGCGATTGTAGAAACAATCAATCACAAAGGTCACATTCGAAGATGTGATAAAAATCCAAGGAAATCAGCTCAGCAAGTTCTGTTGAATATTTTTCAGATAGGATCCCCTACGGAGGGGGGGTCCAGGGGGGGTGGCAACCCCCCCAAGGTGGGGGTGCGGGGGTAACGCCACCGCTTACGGGGTTCGACCTGCCCGGTCAGGTCGCGGGGGTCCAGGGGGCAGCGCCCCGTCCAAAACGGTACGACCTAGTGAAGACAAAATGAGGTCTAACGACCTAAAAGTTAAGGGTCCAACGACCTATAGGTTCACGCGACCTAGGTGGAATGCGACCTACGAGATAGGCAAGTGGAACGACCTAAAGATGAATGGGTCGAACGACCTAACGTGAGCACAGGTGAAGCGACCTATCGGTCCAACGACCTAAGGGGAAAAGGCAACCTAGGTCTAACGACCTAACTGCTCACGACCTAAGGGTCTAAAGGGTCAAACGACCTAGTGGTGTTCGCGAGTTAGCCGAAGCGAGCGACCTAAGAAAGACGAGCGACTTAAGGAACTCGCGACCTAACATTTGAATAGGTCAAGCGACCTAAGTGGTCAGGCGACCTAAGGTCTTACGACCTAACGACCTATGGTCTAAAGGCCACGCGACCAAGAGGATCTGCGAGCTAACGAGGCCGACCTAAGGTGCAAGCGACCTAAGGGACAACGGGCTAAAGTATGGTACGCGACCTAAAAGATGGCGCGACCTAAGGTGAGAGCAGGTCGAGCGACTTAAGGCGATGCGCGACCTAAGACCTAGCGACCTAAAGGGATGCGCGACCTAAGAGAGGCATCAGGTCGAACGACTTAAGGGTGATGCGACCTACGACCTAAGCGCCATACGACCTAAGCTCAAATACGAGCTACGAGCTAGTGACCTACGACCTAAGCTCAAATGCGAGCTAAAGCCTACGACCTAAGGCCCTAATGTACTAACATTTGTCGCGACCTAAGTGGTGACGACCTAACAAGGAAAGGCTGAGCGACCTAACGCTACAGAGGGGATTTAAGGCCAGAAACGACCTACGACCTAAACCCCATACGACCTAACTCCGAAGTGAAAATTCAAGGCAGTGCGACCTAGCGCGCTAACACGCGAACGACCTAAGGGTTAGGTCGCGAGCGACCTAACTCCGAACACACGAAAATGGCCAGAACGACCTAAGTGCAGAAAATTCACCAAAACGCTAAAAATTGGAGTTTTTCGCCAATCCAATCCAAACCAAATGAAAATGTGCATGCAAAAGTGATAGGGAATCATTCCCAACAGTCCAATATAGTTATAGACTAGATTTGTGAGATAAAAATCTCACCTTTGCACTAAAGTTTATGAAGATGAAGCTTGGAGTTTTAATTTCCCATTCTTTTCACCATTAATGCCCAAGCTTGAGTTAGTTAGGAATTTTATGAAGAGTGAGGAGAAGGGGGTTGGAACTTGGGCTTAATAGGCTAAACTAACCCAAAGTCCAAAGCGGGAAAAGTTAGTGAAATTTCGCTAACTCCAAACCTATCGATGTTTATACTTAAAAAACTTGTAAACGGCATTTCGAACTCAATGGAAGTGGTCTCGAGTCCGAATTTGACCGTTTGCAAAAAGTAGCTTTTCGGACCAATATCCGATTAACGACAAAATATTTAAACAAAATATTTAAATGTAAAATCGATAAATATGCGGGTTGTTACAGACTCCCCTCCTTAAAGAAATTGCGTCCTTGCAATATATAAGATGGAAATAACAAGTAACAACCATAAAAGCATATTAACACAAAAGAAATTTGAAATAGGAAGTTCACCACAAAGAGCAAGAGTAAGCAAGTACGGATGTGTTCGCTCGATGAATTCTATGGGTTCCCAAGTGCAATCCTTAGGATTTGAGGACCATTGAACCAACACAAGCGGAACATCTTTATTTCGAAGTCGTTTGACCTCCGAAGCAATAATTCGAATAGGTTGCTGCTCATAAGTTAAATTTAACAAAACTTCAATTTCTTCCAAAATACCAGGCTCGAGAATAGAATCAGAATCTCGAAGGCATTTCTATAATTGAGAAACGTGAAACACATCATGCATGGAAGAAAACTGAGCCGGTAATGAAAGGCGATAAGCCATGGAACAAATACGTTCAGTGATAGGAAATGGCCCAATATATTGAAGCGCTAACTTTCACGGCCGACTGAAACGTACAACACCTTTCATAGGTGAAACATGAATAAATTCTGGAACTAAAACCAGCTTCTACTGGCCTCAAGCCAACAAGAAGGAGATCGGCATGGCCTTCCCAACTTCCACCGACATCAAGCACACAAGCTCGAAGGAGATCTTCAAGAGTTTGATTCACACGCCCGGTTTGTCCATCGGACTGGGGTGATAAGCGGTGATAAAATCTCGAAGACTTTTCCAAAGTCCACTAGTGATTAATGGATCCCGATAGCTAACCATAGAAGTAGGAACTCCATGAATTTAACAACTCCTTTAACAAAGAGTTTGGCCCAAAGATGAACGGTTCGGTTAGACCGAACATGAATAAATTGGGTGGATTTAGTAAGTCTATCTACTGTAACCCATGAGCTATCATGACCCGAACGAGAACGTGCAATCACTTGTGCTTTTAAATCTTTAAGGCCGATCGAGACTAGGAATGCCACTTATGATCTGGTACTCGCGGCTATTGATTTTGCTTTCAATATTAGGCATCATCGTCTTTGGTGGAGAAATTTGTTCTCTACCTCAATTATAACCGAGATGTTACAGGTGCTACTGCTTGACTCCTCCCCCAGTGATTCACTACTCAGACTTTTGGATACTTGTTTAGATTAGCAGCTTTTGTTGTTTACACTTGAGATATAGACTCATAGTTGTATTCTTTTGTATAGCACGCATTGCTATTCTTTTGTATTATCGTGGATCTTTTTAGACCACTACTCTGATGTACACTTTTATGTGATATGTATTCATATCTCTTTCCGCCTTTGTGATATGGATAGCTGTGATTGATTCGCATGTTATGCTTACTTCTATATTTGTTTCCGAAGATTATTTTATAGCCACCGTGTGATAAGAAATTACATGGATGGTCGCTCCTCAACAGCCTTATTCTCCGCGCTAGTTGACAGCACTACTCCGTAGTGTTCTTGGCTAGTGTGGGTATAGAGGTGGGGCGTCACATAATTGGACCGAATTAAAAAGATTGGCCTAGTTATAACTTAGGATTATAACTGAAAGGAGTAAAAGATGAAAGAGGCTTTTTTTCACACTTAGACCTTGGGTTAAGTAATAAGCATGATTATAATGTAGGTTGTAATACGAAAAAAATGGAATAAGGCTTATTTTAAGATTTGGATAAATTAATAAGCATAGACAGTAAAGAAAAGTGTAAAGGCTTATTTAAATAATTTATCTCAGTTAATAAGCAAAGATGAAATGAGGACCTATACCAGATAACATGCCCTATTAGACAAAATAGTGGTCTCACATTAGCCTAAAGTGAGACGAGGGCTTGCTTATGCTAAAAATGGTAGTAATTGGCCAATTAGAAGTCAAAATCATAGGGGATTTGGATAAGGGGCGCAATTAGATATTGTTTGAATGACGGGCCATTACTAACAGCATTTCCCCTATTTTCTAGGAACATACAGTGGTCTCACATTAGCCTGAAGTGAGATAAACGGCACGCTTATGCTAGAGCTTGAGGTAATAAGAAGACCCAATAGGTGGAACAAAAGGTAGCATGGGCATGGTGGCAGTTGTGCGTGCGACTACCATTTTGTTGCTTACTAATCACTATGAGTTCTAAGCACTTAGTATGTGTGTCTTTCGTAAACACCATTGCCTTCTGTGCAGGGAGCTATGTATCGTCTGGATTCACAATGGTTGCTTTGTGCATCTTTCGTAGATACCATCGATTGTTGTGTAGGGAGTTACCTAGTCTTTTATCCGTAGTAAAATCTATGGAGTAGCAGGCCAACAAAAGGGTAGAATAAGGATTTCATTGCCTTCTGTGTAGGGAGCTATGTATTGTTTGGATCCACAGTAGTTGCTTTGTGCATCTTTCGTAGATACCATTAACTGCTGTGTAGGGAGTTACCTAGTCTCTGGCCCGTAGTAAGGTTTATGGAATAGCAAGCCGATTGAAGGGTAGAATTAGGAATTCAGCCTAATTATAAAATTAGGAATTCAACGTAATTATGGAATTAGCAATTCAGCCTAATCAAAGCAGCTATCAAGAAATAGCGCAAACAATAAAAGTAAACTTGTCTTATTAATTGAGCAAAAGTCTAATCGTATTCAATTTCCAGTTTATCTCTTTCCTTTGTTTCCTTTTGTATATACTAGAACTATTGAAGAGTCTACTACTTTTTCTTAAAGATTCTAGTAATTATTATCATTCAACAGACTTTTATTCTAACCCACTCCTCTATTTTCCCCTTTCCCCCAGCCATGGGCAATCGGGGGCAAGATAGTGGATCGCAACTTCATGGAGACTTGTTAGAAATTCTATCATGTATTTCTTTCCTCCAGTCCCAGTTTTTAGTTCTTTTATTGAGCTAGTATTTTGAGAGGGACGTACTCTACTCTGATATTTATGAGACTGAGGTTTTATTTTCATAAGATAGTTATATTGGGTATTTAGAACATAATATGGTTTATTTGAAGTATTTATGAAGTATTAATTTTTAAAATCACTTATTGTTTTTAATTACTTCCGCTGTATTGTTATTACTGATTTATTTTGTCTTATGAATCTTAATCTCTGCTAGTGTTAGTTATACCTACAACGCACCATATATTTTAGTGTGTCCTTTTGGGTATACTATATGGTATGGATGTTTCACTTAGTATCATAGCATAAGGTGACATGATTCCTAATTTTTTTTAAAAGTACAAGTATTTTCCAAAATAATTTCTTGTAGAAAGTATTTTTCTAAAAGGAACTCTTAGAAATGGGTTTTAAGTATAAAAGAGTTTTTATAAAAATCCCCTTAAAGCCCAGTGCAATCTTCTTTCGATTATTTCGAGCCTAAATTCTCTTTTCTTTGTATAGAATGGCTGACTGGTTCCGTAGAGCTATGGTACCAGAGGTGCAAGGGAAAGTGCCCAATACCACACCAATAGGTGGAAATCATTTTAATCCACCCATATAATCCCCCTTTTCTGAGCTATGCAAGGACTTCGCTAGTATAGGAGGCACGGAGGATTCTGAGGAGTCATGGGTCAGTTTTGAGAATTTGGAGCAAAGGTTTAGGCGGTAAGGGTTGGAGGACCTATAGAGTGTTCAACCTATATCTTGGCAGTTGGAAGACGAGCTTGAGACGGTGTCTAAAAGCTCTAAGAAGCAGTAGGGGAAGGACAAGAAGGATAAGGACAAGAGAAAGGAGGAAGGACCAAGAAGCGAATCAAGAAAAGTGGGAGATATAAGCATTGTAGAATGACTGGTCATTACGCAAAAGACTATAAAAAGGCCGGAATGAATGGAAATGTTTCAATTGTGGACTGCTTGATCACTTTAGTAAGATTTGTCCTCACGGGCACATAGTGAGCGCACCTGCAACACATATTTAGATTTTGGATACAACACCTTCCAGTAGCAGACCAAATCAAGGTAGGAAAATATGATTTCTATTCCTTATTTTTCCATTCAAGCTCTTTTCAATTCTGGAGCATCAAACCCTTTTATCTCTAGTTCTCTTATGGATTTTCTGCACTTATACATTTCTTTAATAGTAAATCCAATTGTTGTTTCAAGCCCCCTAGGAGGATCGACACACTTGTCTATGGTTTGTAAGGGTTTGAATTTTTTTGTTATCCTAGGTGTCGAATTTAACTGTGATGCCTATGTTTTGGGATTTTCGGGGTATGAGAATATTTTGGGAATGGATTGGCTATCCACATAGATATTAGATTGTGAGAGGAGAGTTTTTAGATTAGAGACATGCATCAGTAGAACTCTTGAGATTTATAGCGACCCGTAAGGGTCAGTTATGTTGACATCCTTTATTAGCTCGATTCGTCATCAGCAGAGTTAGATCGGTTGTTGTCATCAGAGATTTTCCAGACATCTTTGAGGAGTTTAGGGAACTGCTCCCTAAGAGACATATTGACTTTAGGATCTATTTGCTGGCCAGTAGCATTACCCATAGGGCATATGATGCCTAGGAAAAGGAAGAGATTGAGCAAGCAGATCCATGAACTTATGAGAAAGGTTTCACAAAAAGAAACATATCGAAATAGGGAGCACCAATCATCTTTGCTACTAAAGCAGGTGGTTCTCTTCGACTTTGCATTGATTATGGAGAATTGAATAAGCTCATAAAGAAGAACCATTGTCCACTCCCTAAGATAGACGATCTTTTTTACCAGTTAGTTGGCTCTTCAATATTTTTTCAGCTTGGTCCAGCCATTAGATTTCATCAGCTTAGGGTAGCCGATGACCACATTTAGGACACCTGATAGATACTTTAAGTGGTTGGTTATATCTTTTGGGCTAATTAACGCCCTAGCTTATTTTGTAGATTTGAGGAACCATGTTTCTAGAGATATCCTAAAATAAAGTTAGTGGTGGTGTTCGTGGTCAACATTTTGGTGTTTTCCAAGAAGTATGAAAGTGCTTGTTATTCATCTAAAGGAGGTTCTTCATATGCTTTGTGTAGTATCACTTTTGAAGTGCGTTTATTGGGGCATAGAGAATATCTACACATGGTAGGGATTTAAGAGACGATTCTGTACATTTAGGATTCAGATTATGGAAATCCAAAAGAGGTAGGCAAAGATTAGAGATGTACAATAAAATTCAGTAGATAGACAAAGAAGAAAGTCCATATGTAGATAATTGAAGAAATTATAATTGTCCCAAACAAGTGGATTTGACGGTGATGCCTTAGAATAAATATGAGTATACAAGAGGAATAGGAGTAAAAGCCTTTAGTTTAAGAAAACCACTCCTAGGTTAGTAAGAGCAAAATCCACTTATTCCAAGCCCAATAAAATCAAAATTTTGAAATATAAAAAAAGTGCAAAAAATGTAATTGTTAAAATTGAAAATTTTCATTATTAATATTTTCATTTAGAAAATAAATATGGTTTTTTTAAAGGATGGTATGAAATTTAAGATTGGTTTTTATATAATGAAAAATTGGAATTGTTTTTGAAGAATTATGAAATATATATATATAACTCATTAATTTCTTTGTAAGTAAACAAAGATTTTAAATATAAAAACCTAGAATGTATTAAGTATTGAAAACATAGATTACAATATTTGTTGTTGTAATAGATGTTTTTGT
This sequence comes from Allium cepa, assembly GCA_030765085.1. Classification (NCBI taxonomy): domain Eukaryota; kingdom Viridiplantae; phylum Streptophyta; class Magnoliopsida; order Asparagales; family Amaryllidaceae; genus Allium; species Allium cepa. Next base: position 253,485,820 of record CM060943.1, read on the forward strand.
GAAAAATAAGGGGAGCCTAGACTATTACACTATTGTATAGTATGTGACTCCTAAGAGAAATGCTTTTATGTAAGTATATGAGATTTGTTAGTATTTATTTAAATTCATACACTAGTATTTTTGGGTTGTAGTAACAGTGTTTTACGCAACATCTGTTTTAAACCCAAAAAAATGTATTTTTAAAAGATAATTTATAAGAAAATAAATAAAAGTGATTTGTGAATATGCCTATTAATTAAATAGGTTCAAGAAAATGTTTTTGGTTATGGATATATTAAAATAGTTTTGAAGATGGGTTTTTCTGAAAAGAAAAGGATAGATAATAGAAGATGTCTATCGTAAGAGAATATAAATTAGACATACTTTAATCTATTGGAATGAAAAGTGTAATGGTATAATTTTCTATGAAACCAACAAAAATGTTTTGTGCAAGTTACAGGGAATACATGAAAGAGATATACAAGGTATGGCAAGCACCATATTTTGTATTACCTATTTCGAAAAATATAAAATTATTCCTTGTAATTTCACATAAATATGGAATCCTCTTAAAAGGTTCGTAGAAGAATTTAGCTTTAATAATTTCTCATTGAGAAAATAGTTCCAATATACTAAGGTATGAGGCCGTGAGGTATAATAAGAAGATGTTTTGGAAATACATAAGGATATTTTAAAGATATTTTAAAAAGGAAACGGTTTGGTGGAAAATAAATAAATTTTTGAAAGCGAAAAACTTAATAACGGTTAAATTTAAACATCCTAATTTTTATAGAAAACTAAAAAGGTCTTCAAAGGAAAACGAGGAATAAGTTTTGGACTTGGAATTTGAAAGTTTTTCCCTCTAAGTTGGAAAATAATGTTAAGTGATCAAGTATTTTTGAATTTAGTAGGAACTTAAAAAATAACACTTTTTGAAGACAAGGATTTGGATTTGATGTTTTTAAAATTTAGAAGTCTTAGTTTTTGAAATGATAAATAACCAACCAAACTCTTATAAATATGTCGTATAGGGAAATCATTTCTTGGTGTAATGGAAAAAGTGCCAGACCACGTAGGGGAATGTGGTGATTACTTTTGGAAGTAATAATAGAGTTTTCATAGAATATACAGGACCCTAGTGAGAACCTATGAATGTTGATCCAAATGATCAAACTAAAGAAGGACGGTAAAAGGTAGTTAGTGAAATTGTAAGACACCCATGGTTGAGAATGGATATTCTTGATTTTGGAAGAACTTGGGTAAAACATCTTCCTTTAGTATAATTCGCGTAAGATGGTAGTTCTCAAGCTAGCATTGAATGGCACCTTTCGAAGCTCTTTATGGAAGACCGCGCAAGTCGCTTTCGTGCTGGGAAGAGTCTACAAGGTTTAATAGACTTCGAAGAAGATTAAATTGATTAGGAGAAAATGCGTACTTCTTATCCACATCTGTCTTTGATAGTAAATTTTGAACTTCTTGCTTTCCATCTTTAGTTTTGAATAGGTTCTTTCCTTTGTTATCCTTTGGGAGGGTAGAACTTAGGATTTAACCTATGGATGGTAGGATTTAATTTAAACATGTTAATAGAACATGTTATATATGATGTATGCTAGTGGTTGCAAGTGTTTGCTCGTGGATGCTGTGAATGCATATACTTACACTAGGCACTGTAATCTCTTAGGGATCGGCCTAACTAGGACACTAGAGCATATTTATATGGATGTGTATGTATTTTTAATTTATTTCCATGGTCGCTATAAATGGATGATATTCACCTGGTTGTTGCATTTGGATGATGTTTGTAGCACGCATATAGAATTATCAGTTATTATTAGGAAATTTCCGCACTCATTTTGGATACATGGCACAGACACGATTGCATAAAAAGAGGTCAACTGAATCAGTGGACCGTCTAATATTTTGCATTAGTTAGAATCATTTACCTTACACTAATTGCATAAGTATCATAAATTGCAATAGAAAAACTTAAGGACAATGGATGAATGGTTGATGATTGAGTAGTTGATTGTAGAATTGGATGAAAACATTCAGTACATTCTTTTATCCTTAGAGATTTCGGGGACAAAATCCCTTAAGGAGGAAAGAATATAACAACCTGAAATTTAACCGCTAATAATTAATCCGTTAATTAACTATATAATAAAATAACTTTGTGAAATTATCAGAGTTGAGCCACGGGAGTTGCACCATTGTGTCGGTGGACATTTTTTGGTTAATTTCCATGTATAGAACGTCAGAATCCAAGCTAGTATGAGGGAGTTACGAATTAAATAAATACACACGCATACATATACATACAAGGGCTATGTCGACGCAGTGATCGACCTAACCACCCCCTAAGTCGACCGGCCTATTGACCTAGGTGGGAGGACGGTCGACAGGCTGTTGACTGCCTCATGTAGTGAGCGAAGAATTCAATTCCTCGTTCGCCTATGATTTCTACACCTCATTTGCATTATTTTCTCTCATCTGGTCCCTTCGTGCTTCCATCTGATGGCTCCTATTCAGCATATGACGTGCTTGTACCATATTCAATATCCAAATCCATTGGTCTGAGATCCATTCCTACACCTATAAATAGAACCTTAGACATAATACTTTTTCTCATTCTAGATTTTCTCCGTTTGGGTTCAACTTTCCGGAAGGACCCTGAGAGGAATAATTTTTCAAGGAGAGAATATTTTTAATAAAAATATTTTAATACCCTCAGGTGGATCCATGAAGGCCTAAAGGGAAGAGCTAAGGATCAGAGGTGAGTGATTGTAATTATTTTAGATTTCTTTAAGTAATTTAAAATAATTGCACTTCCAATAGTTGTAGTTTTACTACGATTTTTGTAATAACCTTTTCAGTAGTTTATTTATAGTTTTTAGAATTATTTTCGGTCTATTTCCATTCAGCTATTCTTTTCAGTAATTTTAGTTTATTTCTGTTAATTATAGTTTTTCTGTTTATTTACTGTATTTTAGTTTATTTACTGTTATTTATACGTCATTTACATCTTCTTTCTACGCTTTGATTTTTTTCTATTTTTAGTTTTTTTTATTCCTCTTCCTTCTTCGCGCATGGATTAGAATAGGATTAATGCGGATATGGATTAAATTGTAAGAAAATTGAAATAATGGAATATAAGATGTAAATTACAAAGACTATAATCTAAATGGAAATGGACCGAAATTATGCCCAATTGGACCGAAATTATGCCTAATTATGACATTAATTGGACTGGATTAAAAAGATTGGCCCAGTTATAACTTAGAATTATTACTAAAAGGAGTAAAATATGAAGAAAAAAAGCTTATTTTCGCACTTAGACCTTGGGTTAAGTAATAAGCATGATTATAACGTTGGTTATAATGAGAAAAAGAATAGAATAAGGCTTATTTTAAGACTTAGGATAAATTAATAAGCATAGATAGTAAAGAAAAGTGTAAAGGCTTATTTAAATAATTTATCTATGTTAATAAGCAAAGATGAAAGTAGGACCTGTACCAAATGCCATTCCCCATTAGACAAAATAGTGGTCTCACATTAGCCTGAAGCAACGTGAGGGCATGCTTATGCTACAAATGGTAGTAATTGGTCAATTAGAAGTCTAAATCATGGGGGATTTGGATAAGGGGTGCAATAAGATATTTTTTGGATGACGGGCCAGTACCAACTGCATTTTTCATATTTTCGATGGACACATAGCGGTCTCACATTAGCTTGAAGAGAGACAAAGGACGCGCTTATGCTGGAGCTTGAGGTAATAAGAAGACCCAATAGGTGGAGCAAAAGGTAACATGGACATGGTGGCAGTTACGTGTGCGACTTCCATTCTGGTGCTCCGCAATCGCTACGATTTCCAAGCGCTTAGTATGTATGTCTTTCGTAGACACCATTGCCTTCTGTGTAGGGAGGTATGTATCGTCTGGATCCACAGTGTTTGCTTTGTTCATCTTTTATATATACCATTGGCTGTTGTGTAGGGAGTTACCTAGTCTCTGGTCCATAGTAAGGTCTATGGAGTAGCAAGCCGATCAAAGGGAGAATTAGATTTTCATTGCCTTCTGTGTAGGGAGCTATGTATCGTCTTGATCCACAGTGGTTGCTTTGTGCATCTTTTGAGATACCATTGGCTTCTATGTAGGGAGTTACCTAGTTTCTGGTCAAAAGTAAGTCTATAGAATAGACTGCCGATCGAAGGGTAGAATTAGGAATTCAGCCTAATAATAGAATTAGGAATTCAGCCTAATTATAGGATTAGGAATTCAGCCTAATCAAAGCAGCTATCAAAAACAAGTGCAAACAATCAAAGTAAACAAATGTTAATAATTGAGCAAAAGTCTAATCTATTCATTTTCCAGTTTAACTCTTTCCTATTTTCTTTGTTTTCCCTTTGTATATACTAGAACTATTGAAGAGTTGATTACTTTTATTTTGCTTAAAGATTCTAGTAATTACTACCATTCACCAGACTTTTTGTCTGACCCACTCCTCTATTTCCCCCTTCCCCCCATAGGAATTCAGGAGCAAGGATAGTAGACCGCAGCTTCATGGAGACTTGTTTGAGATTCTATCATGTATTTCTTTTCTTCAGTCCCAGTTTTTAGTTCTTTTACTGAGCTGGTATTTTGAGAGGGATGTATTGTGCTCTGATATTTATGAAACCGAGGTTTTATTTTCATAATACAGGTGCATTTGATATTTGGAACATATGTAGTTTATCTGAAGTATTTATAAAGTGTTAATTTTTAAAATCACTTATTATTTTTAATTACTTCCGCTATGTTTTTATTATCTATTTATTTTGTCTTGGGAATTTTAGTCTCTGCTAGTTTTAGTTATACCTACAACGCACCACATCTTTTTGTATGTCCTTTTGGGTATACTAAGGGTGTGGGCTGTTTCAATCTCTATGGCAACTAAAAAGGGTCTTCTTTTGCTCTTTATGTTGAAACTCTGCTACTTTGTTCTTTGATGTCCAAAGGCTTGTAATTGTAATCTCAATACAAAAGGAATAATAGGATTGATTAAAAGTGGACGTAGACAGGAGATAGCCGAACCACTATAAACCTTGGGTTATTTGCTTTCTTACTCAGTTTAATTTAAGTATTTCTTCATTTTTATCCTTTACTTTACCTAGATCCGAGATATGTGCTTGAATATTGTGGATTTGTAAACACTGGTGCTTTCGTGACTTTCGGTGTTTGTGACCAATTTTGGCACAAACATTTATAAAAAATAGAATCAACTACCATATTATTTTACATTAAAATTATAGAATCAACACTTACGGAACTTATACATTAAACCCCTTTTACGATCTATTTAAATTTTGACATAAAGATGAGAAAGGGGTTTATATTTAAATTGCGGAAATGGGTAGAACTACGAATAGAGGAATCATAGATTACAAACTATTTCTTAATTTATTTTCTTTTTATAACTCTTAATCACATCAAATGAGAAAATCGAGAAGTGGAATAGAATGTAAAATATTCAAATTATCATAACTATATAAATTCTACCATTTCAATATAAAATAATTGAGATTCCAATAATATAAGAATTAACATTTTGCTTTTGGGGAATTTTTGGGTTTTAGTTTGGTTTTTTCTTGAAAAAAATTCCCCAAGTCATATATCAAATCTTGCTTATACTATATAATTACTAAAATGAGAAAAACTACGATTTCCATCCACAAATGATTCCTAGATTTCTCTATTGGATTCGGTTATGCCTCCTCCTATTCTCTTTTTAGACTTCTCCCTTTTAAAATGTACAATAATTGAATTGTATATGAATTATACTCAGAATTTCAGTGATTGCAGAAGAATAGAATTAGAAACTGGATATTAAATACCTAAAATCCCTTGCCTGAAAATCCAAACAACTTTCTGAATCGTAGTAGAAACTGACAGTGCTATGTTTACATTTCTAGATAATTTGTGTATAAAATATAGTGGCGCTAGGCTCCAATTTACAGCCGTTAAAAGGCATTTGGACCGTATGATTTATAATAATAAAATTTGTGCCAATTGCGCTTCACAAAAACCTATTATCCCCCATATTCACTAGTCGACTGCCCTTCCTTAAATCGTCGACCACTAGCGGTCGATTGGTCCAAGAAAGGCGGTCAACTATTCCTTATTTATTTGGAATGTTAAATTGCCGTTTTTAATTTATTTTTCACGTTAACATTTCTTTTAACGCTTCCTCAAACCCTAATTTGTAATCAGTGTTAACTTTTAAATTTCAAATTTTAACATTGATTACATTTTCAATTTTAGCTTCACTTTGAATTATTTTAAAGTTGAAAACTTCAGACGTTAATAACTGTTCTATTTGAGCTTCAACTACAAAACTTTATATATAAAAATTGATCAAAAAATTGCCACGAACACAATGACATAATTTTGTTGGCCAAATTCTAACATTCACATAATTTCCATTTTTATTCTTGTTATTGGTTAGTTAATTTCTTATCAATTTTTATGGGGTATTATATTCTCCCAAGGATTTTGTCCCCGAAATCCCTATGGGAAAGATAGTGTAAAGCGCACCCAACATCCATATTATATGACTAATTTGTCTACACAACCATCTACCCAACCAAAAGTGCAATGTGATTATATATGCAAATATAATATATATGAGCTCAGTCCTAGCATGAATGCAAGGTCGTGACATATAGGCATATATGCAAGCATCCTAAATTTGCTAAATTCTATGCGAACATGATAATGATAATAATAACAAGTGTGACAAGCATCCCCTACCATCCAATCTAGCAACCATGATGAAACCAAAAACTTGTATTTTGGAGAGAAAAAGTTTACTAAGGAAAAGATCTGGATGAGAAGTCCTTATCTTCTCTTCATTTTTCCATGTGCTTTTCCCCCGGTTATCTCATTTCAATATCTACTAACCAATCGGGCTCTACTATAGTGGGGTGTCATGAAAGCGTCTCCTCGAGTTTGAAACATGAAAGATGTCGTAGACTCCTGCCATCTTATTCGATAGCTCTGCTCGATATGCAAGTTTCCCTATTCTTTCCAAGATCGAGAAAGGCCCAACAAAATTTTGAGCTAACTTACCTGACTTCGTAAATCTCATAACCTTCTTAAGAGAGGGAACCGTAATGAACACCATATCTCCTAACTCAAAATTTAGTTCCTTCCTTCACTTATTTGTATAGGACTTCTGACAATCATGTATGACCTTCATTCGCTGTCGAATCATCCCTATTTTTTTAAAGTTTCACAAATTAAATCTGGTCCAAGTAGGATTTTTTTGGTAATTCCCAACAACAGTTAGACGGTTTGCATAGCCTCTCACATAATGCTTCTAAGGGTGACAAGCAGATCGTCGCTTGGTGACTATTATTATAAGCGAACTCTACTAAGAATAAGCAATGCTCCCATGTCCTCCAAAATTTATGATGCAACCTCTCAACAAGTCTTCTAAAATCCTATTCACCTTTTCAATATGATTATCGGTCTTTGGGTGGTATGCTAAGATTCAATGAGGTTCCTAAAGTCGAATACAAACTCTTTTAAAATTCGCTAGTGAATAAGAGGTTCTTATTACTAACAATGCTAATTGGAATTCCATGATGTTGGATACCTTCTTAATACAAATTTATGCTAGAGATGTTGTAGTCCTATTAATTCCAACAGGATAAAATGTACACTTTTAATGAGCATATCTACTATAACTCAAATAGGTTAATTGCCTCTTTGACTCCTAGATAACCCATCTAAGAAATTTATTGATATATGCATCCACATCCAACTCAGCAACTCCAACGACAATAACAACCCTTCAAGCTTTCCTTGTTCCTTCTTTATCCTTTGGAACGTCAAACTCCTAGAAACAAATTCGGTTACCCTCTTCTTCATCTCCAACTAATAGAAAATTTGCTACATATTCCTATACATCTTAGCTCCTCTAGGGTATGGTCATTCTAAAATGGTGACCCTCCTCTAGCACTTTCCTCAAAACATCATCAATCGGAGGAACATAAAGGCATCCGTCTCTTCTTAAACATCCTTTTTCATCAATTTCATACCTACTACCATTGGGAAATTGTTCTCCACTACTCAGCTTGCCCAAAATATCTACTATCGCCGCATCCTTCTTCTTCTCATGTATGACGCAGTCCTTAAATGTCGGCTTAACTTCCATTACTACCAAATAGCCTAGAGTGAATTTCGTTACCTGTTGGAATTTGAAATTTGGGTGGAACTCCAATTGCCTCCACTCATATATAGCATCTAAATTAGCATGCCTTCCGGTGAGGGCATCGGCAACAACATTCATTTTCTTGGGATATATTATATCTCAAAGTCATATAATGTTCTAAACTCTATCCACCTCTGCTGCTTAAGATTAAAATCATTTTAGGAAAATAAGTATTTAAGGGATTTGTGTTTAGTGAACAACTCAAACATTTCTCCCAAAAAATAGTGCCTCCATATCTTTAAAGCAAAAACGATGGGCCACCAACTCTAAGTCATGAGTTAGTTATCTCTTCTCATGGTCCTTCAATTGTCTACTAGCATAAGCTATCACCCTTCCTTCTTGCGTAAGAACAGCTCCTAATCATGTACTATAAGCATCAATGTAAACGGTTAAAGGCTTCACTCCATCGAGAATAGTTAGTACTGGCATGCCACTTAATAGCTCCTTCAGCTTTTTGAATGCTTCCATGCATTACTCATCCCATGCAAAAATATCTTGGTTAAGTGAGTTAGTGGAACTTCTATCTTTGCAAAGTCCTTGATGAATTTCCTATAGTAACCAGCTAATCCAAGAAACCTCCTAACCTGTATGGATTCTCCAAAATCCTCCTAGCTTGAATAGCTTTCACCTTTGCGAGGTCTATAGACCATCCTTTCTCGAAAATAGTATGTCCAAGAAATATCACCTCCATCTTCCAAAAGTGAAATTTTGAGAATTTGGTTTTAAATTGGTGCCTTCTCAAAGTCCCTAGTACCTTCCTTAAGTAATTTTCACGCTTCCTTCAATTTTAGCAGATATTAAGGTATCTTATAAATACTACGATGAATTTATTTAGCTTCCCCTTAAAGACTCTATTCATCAAATCTACAAAGTATTTAGGGGTATCCATCAATCCAAAAGGCATCACTTCCCATTCATACAATCCATCCAAAGTGAAAAATATGGTCTTCTACTTGCTATCTTTAATTGATGAAATCCAATGGCTAAGTCAAATTAGGAAAAAAAAATTAGCTCCTACAAGCTAATCAAGTCAATCATCAATTTTATGTAAGGGTACCTATTTTTCTTAGCCAACTTGTTGAGTTCTCTATAGTCAATGCATAGACTTAATGAGCCATCTACCTTAGTGGAAAAAACAACAGGTGCTCCTATTCAGAAGCACTTCGACAAATAAATCCCTTCCACAATAGCTCTAAAATATACTTACCCAACTTTTGCCTTTCTTTAGGGGCCATGTACCTTAATGGAAGAGTGACATGTCCAGCATTCTTCTCTAAATCAATTATAAGCTTGATCTCCCTTCGGGGTGGGAGACCCGAACTTCTTTATAGACGTTAGGAAATTCTCAAACTATGGGTACGGATGAGAGCTCCTATTGTGATAGGCTCAGTGAATATAAATAGATTGACTCGATTGAGTTTTGGGATGTATAATGTACATCTATATCTCTTACCTTACAAATTCTTAACCATACAATCCTCCTATTGCAATTTAAAACAGCCCTGTAGTAAGATAACCAATCCATCACTAGGATATGTCCACAACGCTCAAAACTATGAATATACGCGTTACTCACAAAATGAATGTTACATATGTCCACAACTAGTTCTTTACAAACTAAAGAAAGATGTGTCGACCCTCAATACGGTTTGATACGACCATTGTGGTAGTGACAACTTGGGTTTTATGACTCAAAGAGTGAACTATATTTCCAGCTGTGAATGTATGCGACGCTCTTAAGTCAAATAGGGATGAATATTATGCCTAAAAATAATAGTTGTACCTTCCATTACAACTTTTCCTTGATCTCTACAGCTGGGTCTACTCGAGAAAGGTGCATGCTTAATGGCCTAAGCTCACCCACTATATCCCTCTTTTGAAAGCTTTGGACATGATCCTTATGGTGTCCCTCTTTATGGTGATGATAACATTTCCCTTTGAACTCCTTCTTCAACAAACCCAATTTACAGTTTTTATCAACGTTTCCTTTCTTTTGACATCTTCGACCAGCTATACCCTCCTTCTTAATCTTCCCCTTAGCCTTCTTGTTCATCTGAAATCCTCCCTTTTTAGCTCTACCTTTGTTCTGCACTGGTTCCATCTTCTCTTTCTTCTTCTCCTACAAGCCAATAGTTTGATGTAAAACCTTCTCAACTAACATCTCATAAGTAGCGCCCTTGGGTACTTGGGTTAGGAGAAACTCTATAGGTAGGGAATTCAGTATTTTAACAAAATTCATAGCCTTCTTCATGGGGGAGTCAATAAAATTCATTCCAAACTAATCCAGTTCTAGGAACCTACTGATATATTCCTTCAATATGGTGTCCCTCTGCCTAAGTTGTATAAACCTTTCCAATGACAAATTCACCTCAGCCCTTGAAATGAAACGTGGCTCAAAGCGGTTTTTGAACTCAACCTAAGTGATTCCTACCTTCGCATTCTCCTCAATAAGTATAGTCCACCAATCTAAGGCCTCTCCTTTAAGATGTTATACCACTATTCTCCTTTTGGTCTGGTCTTTCTATCCAAAGTCCCAAAATATACGATCACAATCATTAATCCAAGCCTTTGTCTTCACGAAGCCTTTAACTCCCGTATACACCTTTCCTTCCATACTATAAAAGTCCTTGCACATGTTAGGAATGTCTATAGAGCGAGGTGCTTCTTTAACAAATGGGGCAGTGGGTGCCATTAATGTAGCCTGTTGAGGAGTGAGAACTTGCCTTGCATGCTTCAAGTATTGCTAAACCATTTATACATCCCTCACATAGTGGGTATCTCTTGGATATAGGGGTTTTCATCTTCAGAAGAATGATTTTCAACAAAATCAACTATTTTTAGGTTTAAATTTTTAGTTACAATTTCCTGAGACAGTATTATTTGCTAAAACAGGAATTTGCCTAGTGTGTTTGCATATGTTCAATTAAGTGTGTGTGCGTGCATGCACATAGAAGGGCTTTTGAGAATACTATCGTCAAGTACACACTCATACATATAACTATACCTATTAATTGGGTAACCTAAGCTCTAATACTAAATGTAACAATCCACCTCGAAAGAGGTCTAATTTTCGACCCACTAAAGGCCCATCGAACCATAGATCCATTCAAAAGCTAGCTGGTGGTTGGTAGAATTGATATAATAAACAATACATAGAGCTATCTATTAATGCTATCAGAATCTCATGGCGGAAAGAATAAAATATAATAACAAAAATAGTATCCATTTTGTAGATATCCAAATCTCAAGCAACATAACGTAATAACCTAATATCTGAAATACAACATCTCAACATAATAACATCAAGTCTGAAATGGGTACATCAAAATATAGCAAAACATATATAGATAGGTAACTGCTATAAAAATCTGCTTCCGCCTTCATTTCCCAAATTAGCATTGTCTTTACTAACCTACATTGTAATGAGAAGGGAGTTAGAACAACAATGTTTGGAGAAAGTCTTTCCATCATAGTATTTGGGTAGTATAGTTTAGATAATAATATTTCTCATGCATCCTAATTATATTTTATATGAAATACTTCCAACTAGAAGAATGGAAGCCCTAAGGCTTTCCAATCCAATTCTATAACTTACACTTTTCCAATCCAACTCTATAACTCACCTTTAACTATAAGCCAAACCAGTCGCATGCAACTACTGTTAATCATGTCCTACAATGTGAGAGAAAGTACCTAAGCCACTTAGTACCTTTTCAATAGGAATTAGATGGACTATGACCATTTTGATAGGTCCGGGTTATTTAATGCCAAACCCAAGGCGGACTCCTCTTTGGTACTCTCTAGTTGACATCGCATGGAACCTTACATGGCCACTTAATATTTCTTTATGAGAGAGGCGGACTTTACAATAACCACTTAATACCATAAACCTAAATCGGATCCTTCTCAAGAATTGTCATAACCATGACTAAATGCGAACCTCGACCATTTAATACTTCCCAAGTATAGAGGAGGCGAACCCTAAGACATCCACTTAATATCCTTGATCTCAAAGCAGGTCCTATGCATTATGCCCTATAACCCACACTGTGATGTTGTACATTAGTCCATCTATTCGTAGACACTGGTAGCTAGAATAACTGGGTAGACTTACCCTATAGAATTAGGACTAACCTCGCATCCTTTATGGGTATTATTAGAGATGATATCTCACATCATCCCTAAAGCCACATCATTGGTAGCAATTTTTCATTTATTTATTTGAAACATTAAAATTGTAACAACCCGCAAATCCGTACCCCTAGAGTCGACACTATTCTCCATCAATCGTCTCAAGATGAACGGAAATACGAACCATTTGGGTTAAAGAAGAAAAGGTAGAAGAAGAGAAAACAAAACAACATCAGAATCTAACCATCGCAGCGGAATAAAATATAATAAATACTGAATGATCTTTACATAAAACAAAATCTGTTTATACATTACATCATTAGAGTATACATATCACACAACTGGACAGTAATCATAACCTGTCCTCACAATCCGAATACACAGCTAATCAACACAGAATATCTAAAACAAGTATGGGAGTACGTATCACCATCCAGCTCCTCAGCATCCTTTCCTGTAATCTATAATACTCGGTCTGACCCGAGCATTATAGTTAAATAACACCTGAGTCACTCTGGAAAGCCAGCGTGAGAAAACCACACTCAAATTGATTTATTAAAATTTCAAAATTCTTTTGAAAACAAAAGCATCTCGTAAGACCACGCCACAAATAAACATGTTGGGTTTTTACCTTACGATAGCCAAAACATTTCTTATCAAAATCCTCTGATATTATAATAGTGTCTATATACAAATACTTATTAAAATAGCCGAAATTGTTACATTCATTAAATTCTAGCTACTAGCCACAGTCGTGGGTAATACAAACAATACCGTAAAAGGCACGTAGGGAGAATGGATTTCCAACTAATGACTAGGCACTGGGGTACCACTTGTCATAGTACATGACCTAGATCACCGTACCGAGGATCACTCCCAACCCCCTGCAACACATGGCCGGGACTACCCCTTACTGGATAATCCCGAATAAGATCACCCCACGGTTGGGATCAGCAACCGTATTACTAAGCCGAATAAAAGGGACATCTAGACATGGATGACCTCACCCTAATGGGCGTTACCCACCTGCCTTGCTGCATAACCCCTGATTTTCACTCATTCCCAGTTGATGAGGCTTGAAGCTAAGCGTTACCTTTTAGATTGTTTCACTTAGAATGCCCATCGTCCACCTAACGATGTTCCGAAAACATTCATCCATACAAGTCTGTCCCGGTTTCGAACGGAACCAAACGCACTATTCCTACCACATCCATTTTAGAAACATCCTCAGGATTAGTAGTGACTAGCTGTTACACTTCACTGCTCCATCTTCGGCTGCGAACTCGTTTTTCCACGAAAACGTACAAACCGGATCGAAGTGGTTTCGAGAAATTAACCCGATCCTGGTCTCTTCGAAACGGTCAGCGCATTGGCCAATATTGATAGTCGGTTATTTAACTATCAATTAACATTCACAAACATCCATCAAACATAAATAATTTCACCAAATTATTTATTAATCTCAAATTATCTTCGTAAGATATCATTTCCATTTTCAACCCTTTTGAAAATTGTTTTCAAACCATACTCTTCTCATGGGACAAATTCCCGACTATTTATTTCCATTGAAAACACCAAGTACAAAGCTTTAGATTTTTAAAATAATTTAAAACACTTTATTATAAAATATACTTTAACATTTAAATTGAAAACTAATTCAATACTTTATTAAAAATATATACTTTAGGAATATTTAACATGAAACTACTTTGTACAATATAAAACAAAATTTCTAACTTTTAAAACATAATTCCAAGCCAACTTTAAATAATTACTACTATAATAGATTATAAGAAAATACTTACTATAGAATTTAAACATTTAGAAATAATAAGTTTTCTAAAACATGCTTTTCAAAACAACATTAAAACTTTTAACTTATATTTAAAATTTGTTTGAAACGTATTTGGCTATCCAGGGAAATATACTTCTCTTCACATCCTTTAAAAATAAATCGCTATTTATTTTTAAACAAATTTACCCATTCCTTAATAAATTCTCATTGTTAATTTACTCTTCCATATATCCACTGATGTATTTCTTCGCTTTTATAAACCCATTTTATAAATTTCAAGTCTCAATTCCCTTTTAAAATCCCGGTTTCCAACACTTAAATTAATTTCCAAATTGATTTCCAATTTAATTCACTTTGAAATAAATTTCCTTACTTACTCCATTTATTCCAAAATCCATTAACCTCAGATTTGATCTCTTTACTATGATTCAAAATATTTTAACTGAAAAATACCAATTTCAGATTTCCAAAATTCCTTCTTTATCCTTTTTAAATAAATTTAAACCTTGAATTTTAAAATAAATTATTTATTCCTTTAAATAATATCACTTAAGTTTTAAAATTCATTATTACTCTGGTTATCCAAAATCCCCTCTTCCATATTCGGAACGCATTTATTTGAATTTTGAAATTACTTTTATTCCTTTCCAGTTCATTCTTAAATTTATTCAAGTTCTCTATAATTATTTTACTTAAAAATTCACTCTTTTATTTTCTTTTATCCAATTCTATTTATTTTGATAACTCAGTGAACCGAAATATATTCAAGCAAACCACGGCATTCAATATTCCAATTATCAATAATATTCATCATAGAATATCAAATATTCATAACACAGAATATTAAACAATTTAAATAATTTTGAGGAATCCAGTTGGATCCCTCCAACCTATTTCCCTGCATCCACAGATGTTAGCATAATATAAAATACCAATTATACTTCGAGATGGAATATCGCGGTATACGGGATTAATATAATATCGTCCGCTATTATGCGTCACATAGGGTCTCATCCGCTATATAATGCGGGAAATCAATCACTCCAAATATATACTATATAATATACCACATCCAATCAATTCAATAAATTTAACCATTTTAATTTAAATAGCAATCTAGAAGAGTGAGATTAACTCACCTTTGATTTTTGTTTGGCAATCCAGTTCCATCTTGACCATTACCTCCCCATTTTTGACCTTGTATAAATATTTATACAATTTATTAATATTCGAAATAAATCGAAAAATCAATTACCAATAAATTGATTCAATTATCTAATAATTTAATTTGACTACTAATTTTCCTTTTTGAAACTACACATATTTTTTTTTAACAATAATCGATATAGAATTAAAAATCTAATTTTTTTATTGAAATCCCTATATATTTTTTTCAAAGTCTTTTCTATATATAATTTTCCTGTTTTATCTGTACATAAATATTTTAAAAAAACAGGACTAATTAATGCCGTACAGTAAATACTTTTAACAAAAATAGATATGTAGATATAAGTTTATACATCTTCTTACTGTAAAATAATACACTCTGCTGTTAACACACACACATATATAGCCGATTCAATTCGAAGAGTTAAACTTGAATAAGAATGAATTTAAAATTATCTTGAAAATCAAATTACCTAATTCACATAGAAAAACGGTCATAAGCTTCTGGCCTAACCGCTCAGCCTGAGTTCCTCTCAAGCCATCCAATGCCACTCGAACCCACGAACCATCAGATCTCAACATCACCTCAGCTCTTGCCAGCCTCTACCTCGAACCGACTCCTATGCGAATACCCAACCACACGCGCGCGAAACCCAAAGACATCGCGACCTCGGCCAAGATTTTCAAACCTAAGTTCGAGCTCACAACCCTCGCGATAGTCGACACGCACCTCCGCTCGTTCCTCCTTCGCAACCACCCTATCTCGAAACTCCACTCTCGCGAGCTCGACGTTGCCGACGCGACACCCTTGTGCCACGAAATGCGCGAAGCTACAGCCTTGCGACCCAAATCCCAGTCACCGACCATCGTTGCCCTGCCCAAGTCGTGGTCGACGACGAAGCCCCAATATCGTGAAAGCACCCGTATATGAACACAAATCAACAATATTCAACGCAAATTTCAGATCTAAGCAATATCAAGCACAACAATTCAAAAAAAACAATCACAAACACAGGATTTATAGTGGTTCGGCGATCTTGCCTTCGTCCACTCTGAAGTTTATATCTTTATTGGATTTCAATCCATTACAGTAGATTACAACAAGTTATAGCTTTGATACTTGATTACAATGGTGGTAGAAAGATGTAGACTTGAATCCGGCAGAGTCTGGACGTTGAATGGCAAAAAGATCTCCTTTCTGTGGGCTTCAGGGTGCTATTTATAGGCGTAGGAGGCTAAGATCGCGCTCAAACTTCGGAAGACTTTTTCTGGCATGTGAGTGGGCCCACGCGACCGACCCCGCCAAGTTTCGAATCGATCTGTGATCGATACGAAATGATCTCATATCCATCAAAAAATGACCCAATCGGGCTGAAACTTGGCAGGAACAATCTCTAGCTTGTATGGAAGCTTCTGTGAAAATTTCATAGCATTAGGACCTGTGGTTTGGGAGATATGATCGATACGAGTTGGAGTTTCTGGGTTGGCTGTTTGCTTTGAGTCGATCATTTCGAATGCATGTATTTGAATCGATGGACGCACATTCCTTCGAGACGACGTGGCGCGCACATCTCGCATCGATCCGCCTTTTGCTCCGAGTTGACCGCTTCGTATCCACAAATTTTGCCTTGTTCGTATCAAGTGCCATGACCCAGTTTGCATCGATGGATATGAATCTTTGATCGATACGAACTGGATCGAGACGAACCGAGTGGATACGAACAGGGCAGATTTCATGGATACGAAATAGTGACTTGTCACTATTGATGGATGCGAGGACAATCGATACGAAGCAGTGCTTGGGGATGGATACGAGACAGACCTACTCGAAGTAGGGTACACCGATGGATGCGAAGCGGTGTGGATTGATCGATGCAAACGTCATCGATTCGAACCTGATGGATACGAATCTGATGGATTTAAATAGACCAATGCATGATTTCCTGATGGATGCGAACGATGGATTCGAACTGCTCTAAACTCAATGGGTACGAACATGCTTAGGCGATGCCTATTTGATTGATTCTAAACCGATCGATTCGAACAGACTGATATCATGTTACTGATCGATTCGAACTCGATCGATTCGAAGTATGTGGAACCTGATGGATTCGAAATGATGGATACGAATCCGATGGATTCGAAATGGACATCCCCTCAACTATTTGATGGATACGAATAGCGTATTTTTGCTAACTTGCATCGATCATATCTTGTTCATACGAACTCCGATTAACCTGAAATTTGAAACACTGGCTTCTATGATCTTGGTTGTCATGTCCTATCAGTTGTAGCCTGATCCGGGCTCGGAAAAAATTCATCAATATCCATAGTGAAGCAAAGTATAACCAATCTTTGAGACGAACTGTCTTTTGTTTCCGATCGATCTTTTGGTATTACGGCTTTGCCAAAAAGCGGGATAACATTTGCTCCCCAAAACATGCCTTGCGATAGGAAGGTGTGTTTTGTAATGCCTTAAGCGAGATGTTCATATCCTGTCAACAACCTGTAAAAAACTTGATAATTTCATATGACCTCGAATGACGATCGTTCGGGATCGTGTGCCATTTGAGGTGAATCGGGACCGTTCGCGGTCGATGCCGTTCACGGCAAAGGATGGAATGGGACCGTTCGCGGTCGATGCCGTTCGCGGCAAAGGATGGAATGGGACCATTCACGGTCGATGCCGTTCGCGGCAAAGGATGGAATGGGACCGCTCACGGTCGATGCCGTTCGCGGCAAATGGTGATACGGGACCGTTCGTGGTTGGATGCCGTTCGTGGCAGATGATGCAATGGGACCGTTCGTGGTTGGACGTCGTTTGTGGCAAACAGTGATCGTTCAAGATCAGGTGCCGTTCAAGGGTAATTGTGATGGTTCGAGGTCGGGTGTGATCGTTCGCGATCGAGTGTCATATAAGGTGAATCATGACCGTTCGCGGTCGGGTGCCGTTCGAGGCGAATCGTGGAATGAGACCGTTCACGGTCGGATGCCGTTCGTGGCAAAAGATGAAATAGGGCCGTTCGCGGTCGGATGCCATTCATGGCAAATGTTGATCGTTCGCGATCGAGTGCCGTTCAAGGCCGATTGTGACCGTTCGAGGTCGGATATCATAATAAGTGAACCGTGACTGTTCTCGGTCGAGTGCCGTTCGAGGCAAATTATGATCGTTCGCGATTGTGTGCCGTTCGAGGCAAATTGGTGTGCCCGGGGGGGACTTAGTATTATCGATGTCATATTTCACGTTCAGGGGAGTTTCAGAATCAAAGACTTTGGTGGTTCATCGCCATACAGGAGGTGCTCATGGACCATTCGCGATCCAATGGGCATACAAGTAAATTCTTTCATAGAATTACAAATATCAAAGCAATGATCATACGAAATCCACAACAGAAATGTTCAAACAAGCAAAGTCTAAATGTTCAAATCAAAATCAAAGCAAAAAGCAAGACGAAGATGTCAAAGTGTAAACTCTTACTATGATGCGGTTAGTAGTCATTCAAAGCATGCCTATGGATCGTGCGCGATCGCTTACATATGTAAATCATTTAACTGTGCTAGTGAGAGGTTTATGACTTGTTCATCATTATTTCAATCAAGCAATCAATTGATAATCAAACGTTGTCCCGGTTCAGGGTCACCTCTAGCTGATGTAGATGGTGGTCGCTCTGGCTCCACCGCTGGAGTTCGCCTCCTCACATACTGGAGTAGCATACCGTTCCTGGTATGCCCTTCCACTTCATCCTTTAGATGTCTACAATCATTAGTGTTATGACCGTTCAGTTCATGAAATGTGCAATATTTATCAGATTTCATCTCGTCAGAAGTTGGATCCCTTCACATTGGTCTATGCTACAGAACCCGCTCTCTGGTATCTTGATAGATTCATTCCAAACTATTATTCAGCTCTGAGTACGTAGTGAATCGTGGTTCCTTTCATGGTCGCATTGATCTCTTATAGCTATTCTCGGCCTTTCGTTTTCCCTTGCTATTTTCTGTACCTTTCTCAAGCGGATTTCCATCTTTGACCGCATAAACATTAAGTTCATCTCCTTCTTCTCTTTCTGCACTCGCATCTTCCAACCGCAAAAACTTTTCTGCCTCGTGATAGAATTCTCCTAGATCCATAGGCGGATCTTTAGTCAACGAATTTTTAAATTCTTTGCCATCAGCTATTCCGGACACAGCTGCCATCATAACCACGGGTGGATCTGGTCGATCCACCGATGCTGCTGCCGCGTTGAACCGCGTCAGAAAACTCCTCAAAGACTCCCCAGCTTTCTGCTTTAAGATTGCCAAACTCATCACGCTCTTGGGACTCGAAATGTGAACCCTAAATTGCCTCATGAATCTCTCAGTTAAATCTGCCCATGTTCCTATGGAGCTGCTCTCCAGTTGCCTAAACCATAATGCTGCGATATCCGACAGATATAATGGAAAGCACCGGGCCATAACTTCCTGTGATGCCCCTAGCACTTCCATGTGCCTTATATACCTTGTCAAATGGACCGCGGGGTCCGTCCTCCCATCGTACATCTCCACCGATGTTAACTTGAACTCTGGTGGGTTCCTAGCCATCCTAATTGTAGGAGAAAAGGGACTCCTGTTCACATCTTCAAGATCTTTGTTCACTAATCCGCCTCTCATGGCTCGCCTAACCATCTCCGCCAATCTATCATTATCTCCAAGATGCAATCCTCATTCATCGCTATCGACCTGCCCCCCGATTCCATGAGCGCCTTCTGGAATCTACCCCCTTGACTGAGCGTTCATTCCTCTGCTACCTTCAGGTTGCGCAGATGCTCCTCTCTCTCTGGGATTGGATCAACATGCTCCAAGTGTGTGCCTCCTAATCCAGGTGCTACGCCGGATGGTCCTGCTTCATTCTGAACTCCATCAGCTCCTCGATTCTGCACTCCAAGTTGCCCAATCTGTTGAAATAAGCTCTGGATCAGCTCTTCTTGCCTCTTCATCATCGTCTCCATCTCATCCCTGGTAATGAAGATCGATGCTTGATTCGCTCCTGAAGAAGCCTCTTGACTTCCTTCATGTTCACTTCTCTTTGGCCTCTACCTTCTACTTGTTTGTCTTGTCATACCTCTTAGATCTGAGTTCTTAAATCTTCAAATTCAGCTTCTCCTGAATCAGCCTTCTCAGTGAAAGCACCAAAGTGTTTGCATCAAAATTGGTCACAAACCCCAACATCGTGAAAGCACCCGTATATGAACACAAATCAACAATATTCAACGCAAATATGAGATCTAAGCAATATCAAGCACAGCAATTCAAAAATAACAATCACAAACACAGGATTTGTAGTGGTTCGGTGATCTTGCCTACGTCCACTCTGAAGTTTATGTATTTATTGATTCACTTGATGATTTCAATCCATTACAGCAGATTACAACAAGTTATAGCTTTGATACTTGATTACAATGGTGACAGAAAGATGTAGACTTGAATCCGACAGAGTCTGGATGTTGAATGGCAAAAAGATCCCCTTTTTGTGGGCTTCAGGGTGCTATTTATAGGCGTAGGAGGCTGAGATCGTGCTCAAACTTCGGGAGACTTCTTCTGGCACGTGAGAGGGCCCACGCGACCGACCCCACCAAGTTTCGACTCGATCAGTGATTGATATGAAATGATTTCGTATCCATCAAAAAATGACCCAATCGAGCTGAAACTTGGCAGCAACAATCTTTACCATGTATGGAAGCTTCTGTGAAAATTTCATAGCATTTGGACTTGTGGTTTAGGAGATATGATCGATACGTGTTGGAGTTTTTGGGTTGGCTGTTCGCTTCGAGTCGATCACTTCGAATCCATGTATTCGAATCGATGGACGCATGTGCCTTCGAGATGACGTGGGCGCACATCTCACATCGATCTGCCTTTTGCTCCGAGTTGACCGCTTCGTATCCACGAATTTTTCCTTGATCGTATCAAGTGCCATGACCCAGTTTGCATCGATGGATACGAATCATTGATCGATACGAACTGGATCGAGACGAACCGAGTGGATACGAACAAGACAGATTTCATGGATATGAAATAGTGTCTTGTCACTGTTGATGGATGCGAGGACGATCGATACGAAGCAGTGCTTGGGGGTGGATACGAGACCGACCAACTCGAAGTAGGGTACACCGATGGAGGCGAAGCGGTGTGGATTGATTTATGCGAACGTCATCGATTCGAACCTGATGGAAACAAATCTGATGGATTCGAATAGACCAATGCATGATTTCCCGATGGATGCGAACGATGGATTTGAACTGCTCTAAACTCAATGGGCACGGACATGCTTAGGCGATGCCTATTTGATCGATTCGAAACCGATCGATTCGAACAGACCGATATCATGTTACTGATCGATTCGAACTCGATCGATTCGAAGTTTGTGGAACCTGGTGGATTTGAAATGATGGATACGAATCCGATGGATTCGAAATGGACATCCCCTCAACTATTTGATGGATACGAACAACGTATTTTTGCAAACTTGCATCGATCATATCTTGTTCATACGAACTCCAATTAACCTGAAATTTGAAACACTGGCTTTTATGATCTTGCTTGTCATGTCCTATCAGTTGTAGCCTGATCCGGGCTTGGACAAAATTCATCGATATCCATAGTGAAGCAAAGTATAACCAATCTTTGAGACGAACTGTCTTTTGTTTCCGATCGATCTTTTGGTATCACGGCTTTGCCAAAAAGAGGGATAACAATATTATTATATTTTTTTAGACTGAGCAATTTGATTTACTCGGCCATTTGATTTGTGAACGATTGATTTTGAAGAGGTTAAATAAATTTTCTTTTGAATTGAACTGAAAGGATAAGGAGAGGCAACGTGATTTTAAAGAAAAGGGATGAGGTGATGCCTTGCGTGTAGAATAGGCCATCGTACTGTGAGATGACGGGATTGCTGCTGATGGTAAAAGAAAGTGGGCTGATGGAGAAATATATATAATATTTTTATTTAAAATTCCAAATCGTCCCGATAAATGCAACTTAAAATTTTGACATCCTATCGAGGCATGCCGCTAGACGTTTATAATTTTATACCCCTATTCCGAACGCAATGGAAAAGGTTTCGAGTTCTAATTCGATCGTATGGAGAAGATAGCATTTGGACACATATATTATATCAAATTTTAGATATAGATTTCAGCATGTTTTCATATCCTACGCTTACACAACAACTCCAAATACTACGAAAATTGAAATCCAATAATAATACAATATTACTAATCCAATGGCGTTAGTTTTGTCGAATTCCGAGACTGTGCCTCGGAAGGCTATTTTTAAATATCGATTAAAACGATAAAATTTAAAATCATAATAAAACATTTCCAAATTCAAGTTTAACGCTTTTACTATGTTTATCAATATAAGTTTTACAAGTCTTTAAAATATTTTTAACAAGCTTGAAACTCCAGATTTTATATTTTACCCAATTCCCAATTATTTAATTTAATAATTAAATTACCCAATAATTGGTGATATTTGAATTCAAGTTAAAAATTAACTTTTAAATATTTAAAATCAATTAAATATTCCAATTTCAAACATCCAAAAAATTCCGGGTCATCACATTCCTCCCCCTTAAAAGAATTTCGTCCCCGAAATTACTAGTTAAGAAGAATGGTCCACAACCTGTTACTATTTTTTTTCCCAAAACCAAACAGTTTTTAACAACCACCCAACAATCTTTATTAAAGACACACTATCCATCTTACTAACTTTCCAAACTTTTCCATAGTTCCCAAACATCTTTACTTATTCAACCATTCAAATTATAATTCAAAACAAAGTTTTAAATTCTTTAAAATTTCTCAAAAATTTTCTAACTCCCTAAATTTTTGAAATTTTTTGTCAGCGTCTCCTTTGCGCGGCTAGCTCGGTACAACTACAAAATGCCTCTACGGGCCCCCAAATTCCAAAAGAAAACAAAAGGCCAAGTGGCTAGATCAGAAACCCAATCAAATTTCATACTCAAATTTTAAATACATACCTTTTGTCGAGCTATTCACCTTTATCTTTTGTCAAAATATCAATTCCTTTTCCTTTAAACACCTATATAACATACATAACAATAATATCCGATCACAACATTCAAAATCATTTTATTGCCTCTCTTACAAAGTTTCAATATTTATTCATCCAAGCCCGTACGATGTACATATATCATCTGTACGTAATATCAATTTCGATCACTCGCTCGATCACACAATTTCACTTCCGAACTAGTATCGTCCACCCGACTTCCTAGTGCGGACTCGGATCTGGTTTCTTGATCAGAAACCGTCATTCTCCTTGCATAGTCATAACTATGATAGAGAATTTCCAGAATCAATCAAAATCCATATCCAGGGTTCGCCGTCGAAAATCGAGTGAAAAATCCTAATTCGTGTCGATATAACTATCTTGAAATTCTGTGCTCGAATCTGGATCAAATTACTATGCGAATAATAATATACGTACATCTTACGTATTTACATCCATTCCATTTTATTCATATTCATTTTGATTTCTATTCCCTCATCAATGCTTATCATTTCATATATTTTTTCTTACATCTTCACTCAAATGCTTATTCAATATTCTTTTTTTCCGACACTTATATTATTTAAGAATTTCACCGTTTCTTCTTAAGTACAATATAAGGATTTTATTCGCTTCTTATATTTATTTTAACTTCACCACTTTAGTTTATATATGCTTATTTTTTTTCTCTGGATTTCCAATTTCATATGAATTCAATTTATCTTCAACGCTGAATATTGAATTTTATCTTCCATTTATAACTGATTCATATCATTATTTTAAATTAGTTTCATCCACTAATTTGTTCCAATTTTCAATTTGAAATCCTTTCGCCGCTAACAAAAAAATTTCAAAATTTTTCGAAAGTTTTCTAGCTCCTAAAATTTTCGTAAAATTTTGGCAGAGACTCCTTTGTACGGGGAGCTTTTGCAATTTGACAAGAGATATAAATATATATGCATCGACCCACCCAGTCGAAAAAAAAAACAGTTCATATTTCCTATTTTTACTGCGTAGGCGTACCTTTAATTAGCATTTTTAAGCAAGCGGCTTATTATTTAGCAATTAGCGTGACCAAAATCCTACCAAA
Organism: Allium cepa; assembly: GCA_030765085.1. Lineage (NCBI taxonomy): Eukaryota > Viridiplantae > Streptophyta > Magnoliopsida > Asparagales > Amaryllidaceae > Allium > Allium cepa. Next base: position 253,510,284 of record CM060943.1, read on the forward strand.
CGGCCTTCAGGTACCTGCACTTACTCAATTTAAACATATAAGTGCCATAAATAGAAAATTTATTCACATTTCACTCATTTTCAAAAGCTAACACATGGATTTCATAAGCCATACCTACCAAACAGCACTTAAAAGTAATTAATAAGGTTTAAATCACCAATCCAATTTCTTTCACTCGCTTTTCTTACCCTTGCATTCACTTTAAGTGATGTACAACTCACTTACTTACCTTCAATTCATTTGTAATTCCAAACAAACTCATATTCATATCATTTGATTTAAAAATTCAATTATATTTGCTTCGACTAATTCATAGAATTTTGTTAAATCTCGTTTACGTCAAACGACAATCATTTCTACACAATTTCGATGATATTCACTTAATGGTATATCCATTTTAGTTTTGTTAAAATAATATTCAAGTTTATATTTAACTCATTACACTTGAATTGGATTTATTTGCAACCAAAATAATTTTTATTTTAATCCAGTTCCATTCCATTTGACAACATTTCCACTTACATTTACTTTATTAACAATTCAAGCTGAATTTTATAACTCAAACTTCTTTTCAAAAATATGTTTTTATTAACAATACAATTTCAAAATTCAACTTCTATTTAACCAATTAAATCTCATTAACATATCTAATTTTCTAATTTATTCCAAATTAGTTTACTCTTACTTTCAATTCAATATTTGGTTTTTATCTTCAAAAATCACTTATTATTTTACTTGAGTTCAATTCTATTCTTGTAATTCAAGTTTTGGATTTCTATTTTATTTCCAAAATACAAAACCATTTTATTTTGGCTTACCATTTTACTTCACCATTTTTTCTCTTATAAGTCTCACACTTATATTTTTCATCCTTGTACCCATTTTAAGCTTGACTATATTCATATTTCATTTTTACTCGAGATTATACACTTATTTAGCCAAGCATGCATTTTTATTTCATTAACTCCAATTCAACTTACTTCCATTTATTTAAGTAAGAATTTTATTTCATTTATATTATCAACAACTCCCTGAATTCATTTTAAACTAATTCCAGAGCCTTCAATAATCACTTAAGTATTTCAAAAATTATTTGAAATCAATTATATCCAAAATCCCTTGGTAAATTCAATTATCTCTTTGAATTTCGAAACAAAACCCAGTTTTCACAAACATTTCCCATTTTAAATATTCAAGCAGCAATTCCTCCTTTGGAAACTCGAAAATGAACATCGATGATGCTGCAGTCATCACCGAATTATTTTCTAGCGACCGAAAGAGTTCAATGCTTTTATCTCTTTGAAACCCTTCAAATATTTTTAAATTCCAAACCTCCCCAGATTTAAACCCAATTCAAAAATATTTTCGAAATACTACCACTATTATTTCTTCAAAACCTTTGAAAACCATTTGCAAACCCAAAGGAATTTAAACTTTTCCCAAAAATTCCAAATTCCAAATCCATCCAATTCATATTCAAACATTTCTTTGGAATTTTTTTATATCAATTTATTTTCAAATACTTCTCTGGAATTCTATTCCAAATTATAAATGACATTTACCGTTTACATTTACAAATCTCATTTTGTATATGAATTCATTTCTTAGCTTTTAGTTGTGATTTCAATTTCTTATTAATTCTTGCATTATCATTCCTAACAGCCAAGCATTCATATATAACTATAATTATTTACGAAAAATTATTTCCTCTATGCACAAAAATAATTTGGGTAAAATTATTTCATTTACCCAATTTAAAACAATATTGTGTCGGTTTATCTTGTTCAAGAGTTTAGAAATCCCTGTCGATAACATGGCGTCCCACATATCGACCAGAATCCATAAACATTCAACCGATAAATCAACACAATATAAAAACAATTTAATATTCACTAACAAATACGTGCTCATATCTATTAATACGCTCAAACTCATTCTAGAGTACTACGGACTCTATTTTCAATGAGTAATCCCCACCTGAGCCAAGGTTATCACCAACCTAAGCTCTGATACCAACTGTAACAGCCCGCAAATCCGCACCTCTTGAGTCGACACTATTCTCCATCAATCATCTCAATATGAATGGAAATATGAACCATTTGGGTTAAAAAAGAAGAGGTAGAAGAAGAGAAAACAAAACAACATCAGAATCCAACCATCGCAGCGGAATAAAATATAATAAATAATGAATGATCTTTACACGAAAGGAAATCTGTTTATACATTACATCATCAGAGTATACATGTCACACAACTGGACAGTAATCATAACCTGTCCTCACAATCTGAATACACAGCTAATCAACACAGCGGAATATCTAAAACAAGTACGGGAGTACGTATCACCATCCAGCTCCTCAGCATCCTTTCCTGTAATCTATAATACTCGGTCTGACCTGAGCATTATAGTTAAATAACACCCGAGTCAGTGTGGAAAGCCAGCGTGAGAAATCCACACTCAAATTGATTTATTAAAGTTTCAAAATTCTTTTGAAAACAAAAGAATCTCGTAATACCACGCCACAAATAAACATGTCGGGTTTTACCTTATGGTAGCCAAAATATTTCTTATCAAAATCCTCTGGTATTATAATAGTGTCTATATACAAATACTTATAAAAATAGCCGAAATTGTTACATTCATTAAATTCCAGCTACTAGCCACAGTCGTGGGTAATACAAACAAAACTGTAAAAGGCACATAGGGAGAATGGATTTCCAACTAATGACTAGGTATTGGGGTACCACCTGTCAAAGTACGTGGCCTAGATCACCATACCGAGGATCACTCCCGACCCCCTGCAACACAAGGCCGGGACCCCTTACTGGATAATCCCGAGTAAGATCACCCCACGGTTGGGATCAGCAACCGCACCACTAAGCCGAATAAAAGGGACATCTAGACAGGGATGACCTCACCCTAATGGGTGCTACCCACCTAGCCTTGCTGCATAACCCCTGATTTTCAGTCATTCCCGGTTGATGGGGCTTGAGGCTAAGCGTTACCTTTTAGACCGTTTCACTTAGAATACCCATCGTCCACCCGACGATGTTCCGAAAGCATTCATACATACATGTCCATCCCGGGTTCGAACGGAACCGAAGGCACTATTCCTACTACATCCATTTTAGAAACATCCTCAGGATTAGTAGTGACTAGCCCTTGTACTTCACTGCTCCATCTTCGACTTCGAACTCGTTTTTCCACGAAAACGTACAAACCGGATCGAAGTGGCTTCGAGAAATTAATCCCGATCCCGGTCTCTTCGAAGCGATCAGCGCATTGGCCAATATTGATAGTCGGTTATTTAACTATCAATTAACATTCACAAACATCCATCAAACATAAATAATTTCACCAAATTATTTATTAATCTCAAATTATCTTCACAAGATATCATGTCCATTTTCAACCCTTTTGAAAATAGTTTTCAAACCATACTCTTCTCATGGGACAAATTCCCGATTATTTATTTCCATTTAAAACACCAAGTACAAAGCTTTAGATTTTTAAAATAATTTAAAACACTTTATTATAAAATATACTTTAACATTTAGATTGAAAACTACTCCAATACTTTATTAAAAATATGTAATTTAGGAATATTTAACATGAAACTACTTTTTACAATATAAAACTGAATTTCTAACTTTTAAAACATAATTCCAAGCCACCTTTAAATAATTACTACTGTAATAGATTAAAAGAAAATACTTACTACAGAATTTAAACATTTAGAAATAATAAGTTTTCTAAAACATGCTCTTCAAAACAACATTAAACTTTTAACTTATATTTAAAATTTGTTTGAAACATATTTGGCTATCCAGGGAAATATACTTCTCTTCACATCCTTTAAAAATAAATCACTATTTATTTTTAAATTTTTTTACCTATTCCTTAATAAATTCCCACTGTTAATTTACTCTTCCAAATATCCACTGATATATTGCTTTTCTTTTGTAAACCCAGTTTATAAATTTCAAGTCTCAATTCCCTTTTAAAATCCCGGTTTCAAACACCTAATTCAATTTCCAAATTAATTTCCAATTTACTTCACTTTGAAATAAATTTCCTTGCTTACTCCATTTATTCCAAAATCCATTAACCTCAGATTTTATCTCTTTATTATGATTTAAAATCTTTTAACTGAAAAATACCAATTTCAGATTTCCAAAATTCCTTCTTTATCCTTTTTAAATAAATTTAAACCTTGAATTTTAAAATAAATTCTTCATTCCTTTAAATAATATCACTTAAGTTTTAAAATTCATTATTTCTCTATTTACTCAAAATCCCCTCTTCCTTATTCGGAACTCACTTATTGGACTTTTGAAATTACTTTTATTCCTTTCCAATTCATTCTTAAATTTATTCAAATTCTCTATAATTATTTTACTTAAAAATTCACTCTTTTATTTTCTTTTCAAAAAATCCAATTCTATATATTTTGATAACTCAGTGAACCGAAATATATTCTAGCAAATCACATCATTTAATATTCCAATTATTAATAATATTCATCACAGAATATCAAATATTCATAACACAGAATATTAAACAATCTAAATAATTTTGAGGAATCTAGTTGGATCCCTCTAACTTGTTTCCCTGCATCCACAGATTTTAGCACAATATAAAATACCAATTCCACTACGAGGTGGAATATCGTGGTATATGGGATTAATATAATATCATCCGCTATTATGCGGCGCATAGGGTCTCATCCGCTATATAATGCGGGAAATCAATCACTCCAAATATATACTATATATATACTACTATATAATATACCACATCCAATCAAATCAATCATTCAACCAAATATTTAAATTTAACCATTTTAAATTTAAATAGCAATCCAGAAGAGTGAGATTAACTCACCTTTGATTTTTGTTTGGCAATCCAATTCCATCTGGACCATTATCTCCCCATATTTGACCTTATATAAATATTTATACAATTTATTAATATTCGAAATAAATCAAAAAATCAATTACCATTAAATTGATTCAATTATCTAATAATTTAATTTAACTACTAATTTTCCTTTTTGAAACTACACATATATTTTTGTAACAATAATCGATATAGAATTAAAAATCTCATTTTTTATTGAAATCCCTATATATTTTTTTCAAAGTCATTTCTATATATAGTTTTCTTGTTTTATCTGTACACGTATATTTTTGAAAAGAAACAGGACTAATTTATACCATACAGTAAACACTTTTAACAAAAATGGATATGTAGATATAATTTTATACATCTTCTTACTGTAAAATAATATACTCTCCTGTCAACACACACATATATAGTCGATTCTATTCGAAGAGTTAAACTTGACTAAGAATGAATTTAAAATTATCTTGAAAATCAAATTACCTTATTCACATAGAAAAACGGTCACAAGCTTCTAGCCTACTCGCTCAGCCTGAGTTCCTTTCTAGCCATACAACACTCGACCCACGAACCATCAGATCTCAACATCCCTCACCTATTGCCAGCCTTTGCCTCGAACCGACTTCCTTGCGAATACCCAACCACACGCGCGCGAAACCCAAAGACACCGCGACCTCAGCCAAGATTTTCTAACCCAAGTTCGAGCTCACAACCCTCGCGATAGTCGACACGCACCTCCGCTCATTCCTCCTTCGTGACCACCCCATCTCGAAACTCCACTCTTGCGAGCTCGATGTTGCCGACGGACACCCTTGCGCCTCGAAATGTACGAAGCTACAGCCTTGCGACCCAAATCCTAATCACCGACCATCGTTGCCCTGCCCAAGTCGTGGTCAACGACGAAGCCCCACTTCCTTATCGCGAAAACCTGCCTCGCGTTGTTATATTATTATATTTTTTTAGACTGAGCGATTTGATTTGCTCGGCCATTTGATTTGTGAACGATTGAATTTGAAGAGGTTAAATAAATTTTCTTTTGAAATGAACTGAATGGATAAGGAGAGGCAAAGTGATTTTAAAGAAATGTGAAGAGGTGATGCCTTGCATGTAGAATAGGCCATCGTACTGTGAGATGACGGGATTGCTGCTGATGGTGAAAGAAAGTGGGTTGATGGAGAAATATATATAATATTTTTATTTAAAATTCCAAATCATCCCGATAAATGCAACTTAAAATTTTGACATCCTATCGAGTCATGTCGCTAGGCGTTTATAATGTTATACCCCTATTCCGAACGCAATGGAAAAGGTTTCGAGTTCGATCGCATGGAGAAGATAGCTTTTGGACACAATTATTATATTAAATTTTTGATATATATTTCAGTGCGTTTACATATCATACGCTTACACAACAACTCCAAATACTACGAAAATTGAAATCCGATAATAATACAATATTACGGATCCAATAACATTGATTTCGTCGAATTCCGAGACTGTGTCTCGGAAGGCTGTTTTTAAATATCGATTTAAACGATAAAATTTCAAAACTTAACAAAACATTTTCAAATTCAAGTTTAACGCTTTTACTATCTTCAGTTTTATCAATATAAATTTTACATTCCCTTAAAATATTTTTAACAAGCTGGAAACTCCAGATTTTATATTTTACCCAATTCCCAATTATTTATTTTAATAATTAAATTACCAAATAAATGGTGATATTTGAATTCAAGTTATAAATTAACTTTTAAATATTTAAAATTAAATAAATATTTCGATTTCAAACATCCAAAAATCCCGTTCATCGCAAAAATCGATGCCATTTTTAGTTTTATTTAATGCCTATTTTATTCTTTACATTAAACTTCTTTTAATGCTTCCTTAAACCCTAATTTCTAAAGAACGTTAACTTTTAAACTTCAACTTTTAACATTAATTACTTTTACAAATTTAACTTCACTTTGAATTATTTTAATTCGAAAACTTTAAATGTTAATAACTTTTCCATTTGAGATTCGATCAAATACTTTATACATGAAAATTGATTAAAGAATCACCACAAATGCAATGGCATAACCCTTGAGGCGAAATTTCGATATTTACGAAATTTCTATTTTTAGCCTTATTATTAGTTAGTTGATTTCTTATTAATGTTTATACGGTGTTACGATTCATCTCTAGAAAAAATGATATAGTATTTGTGCAGTATCCATAACAACAGTTTCACACATGACTGAACATAGCAATGTATAATGCTCATGATATTCTACAAATAAAAAGAAAAAGAATAAATTAAAAGAGAGAACTATTAAAAATATAAACTCATGGAATAAATAGGGTTAATCAATCTGAAGATTTGAGCTTGTGTATAAATTAGATTAGAGAATAAATTTGCACCTGACTACTCAGCCATTTGTGTATGAAATCCTAAAATATCACATGCCATGCTGGATGTTGCACACATTGGGTAAGGCGCAACTACTATGCGACAGTGGAAGAACTGATGCTAAATGCGGAGTAGATATATTTGGAGCTGTGGTTGAAAATGATGCCATTAAGGCAGCGTGCAACTGCTTTATGGAGATGTGATAGATGATGTGTGATGAAGATGATGTTGGCAAATAAAGGCTTAGTATGAGGGAGAAAGTGATTAGTATGGAAAGATTGTCATGGATTTGATATCGAAAGATATCAAAGTGATTTCTAAAGTTTAGAGTAGAGTTTTTTGCCTTTTTAAAAAAAATATGAAAGATTGTGCTAGGTAAAATGGAGGACAATAAATGAAAATCAATTACTATGGCACTTAAGAAGAAACCAAAGCAAATAACCCTATTTGCTTTGGTCATAAAGAAAACCAAAGTGCATAACCTTATTTGCTTCTATGAATTTTGCTTGGTTGCAAAAGAAAATTGCAATTTTTTTATATTTTTTAATGCTTTGCATGTACCAATTGTTTCACTTGTTAACTTGGGACTGAAGCAAATGGCAGTATTTACTTACGTTGCTAACACAACCGAAGCAAATAAGTTGAGGAAATAGGCATATTTTGTACTAATGTTCTCCTTTGCTCCCTCCCTAACAATAATGTCTTGACCATTATAGCCATCTGCCTTACCCCATCTACCTCAATAGTTTCCATCTCAAGATCTATAATCCTCCCCTTTGCTTCTCAACAGGCCATGCCTCATCCTCTACCTGATTCCTTAAGGCTTGTAAACCCACATGAATGCGAAGGGAGCACGGTCCAGCTTGCACAATGAGCTAGGTGAATAAAATAAAGGAGATCTACAAGTCAGGAACTCTTACCAAGTAGGCATCCTTAAGCTGGGCATCCTTCACGACTTCCAAAGAATGAGGGCCATAACCAAACATAGCCTGGCCTATGTTAGCAAGGGCCACTGAAGGGATCTTGAAGGAGGATATGGGCTCATCGGCCAGTCTAGCTTCTATGCCCACCTGCCGGACCTCTCCACCTCGAGCATCTCAAAAGAGTTGAGATAACTTGAGGAACAAGTGATGTTATACTTAGGAACCACCACATCCTCCAAAAGTGCTAGATCATAAACCTACCACTCTCTATTGTGACCTTGATCCGATGCTAAAACCTCATTCTCCCCTACCTCTATATCCACTACCATCCCCTAAACCTACCGCCTATTATAACTATCCCTACGGCCCTGCCTGGCTGGAGTATGAGCCACAACATATTCTTTCATAATCTACCTCGGAGGATACAACCCCACTCAATGGAAACTCTCATATGTCAACATCAACGCTATGTTCCTAACATATTCAGATGTCTCCCTCATTCACTAGAGGTGTTCATTATAGACTACCATACCCAAACCAGCACCAATAGGGGCATAACAAAAAGAATGAAAAACCTACTCACTGGTTAAAATATAAACCCAAAGGAAGAAAGTTCTAAAAGATGATACATGCAAGGAATGTTGAAAGTCTGCATCGCAAGGTTTAGGTTGATGGTGGTGGGCGTAGAAAAAAAATGTTCTTGATACCTCGATAGCTCATTTGAGTGACCAAAGTAGAGGAGGATTTTTCAATCCCATGGAGATAATAGTGATTACTAGGTCCGTTTTAACCCGCTTGCAAAATTTGAAGACTAGACTGATCAAAACTGGATCAAATTATGGGATGCCCTAGTTATGGAAAATGATGAACGTCTCAACTACTATGCTATACTATTTAGGAAGAGATTCCCTAAGTCATATTGTGCACATTTCGAAATTGAACAAAGAAGGGGTAGCGGGGGAGCATTACTTCGCACTTATAAGCGAGCGACTAGGCGAGTATCCCAATGGGGGCTAATTGGCTTGATCAGTAGCTAAGGGGTAGAGAGGACTGATGTCCCTATAACCAAATTGAGCCAGGGGTAGACAAGATCGATTCGGCCCTCTCAAACCTTAGAAGATCCTAGATATGCACTTTTCCATCTCATGGATGTGGCTTTAGCCATCAACAGTCAACAAACAACCTAAATCACTGAAGTACCCTGGCCTAGCTAAGAACTGATTAATCTCGGGGAGTAAGCTCCAAATCATGAGTGCGAGCAACCCAAGTGTCAGCCAATAAGCCTATTTTGGCCCTCGGATTGGCTCAAGATGGGCCATATAGCCTGAAACAACTACAAGCTCATTATCTAATCGTAATCATGGAATACGGCCTTGCGTGCCAACTCATTACTAAAATGGAAGAGAGGCCATTTAAACAATATTGACTTATATAGTTTTCAAATGGTCTAATAAGTGTAAAACGTCTAACGATCACCTTTGATTCCACAACAATAATCATTCGATGTCGCTTACGGTGAAAGCTAATCAAAGTAACATTGACATTTAGGTTGATATAACAGTAGAAAAATAGAATGTGAAAGCACAAAAATGTCATGGAATCATTCGAAAAGTGATTAAAAGCTTGATATAGCCATTAGGTAAAAAGCGCGGCAAGTCAAGATTAGAAGATACTCACTGATTGAAATAAGAGATTGTGGATGCTGAATGAAAACGATGAAGTAGGAGGTCTCTTCATTTTCTAACGATAAAATATAAAGGTTCAGTAAATAATGAAGAGAAGAGGGAAGGAAATATTTATAAGCAACAGTGAGCCATGCGAACCATTGGATTAGCCATTTAGGAAACAAACTGCCATCAGTAATGGTGTAACGACTTATGCACACAACATTAAATGCCTCATTAAATGCATAAATAACAAGTCCACCCCTATGCATAGGAACGAACTTAGAGGAAAAATAATGCTTGTTCTTTAAAAGTATGAAAGGGCTGGCCTGCATTGTCCTACTAGACAGCATGACTCAACAGCCAACATCATAGCCCGTATGCTGGCTCATGGCCCACACTTTGGCTTGTTCTTGATCCTTGGCCCATATATCCACCTATGTATTTCTAGAAGCTAGAATCTTTGTTCGTCCATTTCACGAGGCCCTCAACCGACTCGAGTGGCATGTTCTCCAATTAAAAATAGATCGCTTGACACCAACGCATGCAAAATAGATCAAAAATCCATAATGGCTATCGGGGGACAACTATAACAGATGGCAGCCCAACCCGAAGTATAATTCTACATAATCGAGCGGCCTAAACCAATAATCCACTCTCAAGCAAGGCTGCATGGTCTCCTTTTATCTTAGTCACTAGCTCACTTCGAAGCCCTCTTGTCTTAGCATGGAGGACTTTGGCTATGAGTTCCTATCAACTCCTGCAAAAGGAAGTTTCGCACACACTGTTCATCCAAAAAGAATGGCATAAATGAAATTGCTCATTTGATAAATGAGCCAGCATGCAGTAACCACCCCAATGTCCTTTGCTGCCATTCTGGAAAAGCATCTCGTTCAACTACTACCTAATTCTTTGCTACTTATCAATAACCAATGCAAACTCATGGGACCATCGATCAGCTGGCAATCATTTCAACCATATATTGCGAATATCACTCCAACTATCATGCATCAAGCCGAGCAACACGATCAAATACCAATGTCATTTCAATGGCTCAACTACATAATCTCAACCATTCAACGTGGGATTTTAGCAATTATAATTACAATAAAACATTCATTTTATAACATTACTAATTTTAGTTTAACATATTCAAGAAATTTAATTATATAGATTAAATAGAATAATACAGTGGGACATGGAAATGAGATTTGATAATTAACAAGGTCAGACCTGAGCTAATTAAAGTAATAAGATTGCTTAAGAAGGGCAAAATAGGAATCTATCTTTAACCCTTTAAACTCTCACCCTTTTATTCATTCTCATTTTATGTTCATAAATAGTCACAAAGAGGAAATAGGGCCAACCATTAACCAAAGTAGAAGGAAGAAGAAATCAAAGGGGATTCAAAAGGCAAAGCTTAAGGAATCTCAACTCCATCATCTAATTTAAAGTGAATAATAATAAACCATTTCTATTATTTTGTTTTTAGATTCGATTATGGGTAATTTTTGAATTTATCTTGATTGATCTACCAAGTTATGGATGTTTACTCATTGTATGGATATAATAATGATTTTTGGAATTCTTATGAAATTATATGAACTAGTTTTAAGCATAAAACCTAAGTTTTTTAATCTCCAATTGACTCGACTCTCTGGTATGTTGTGTAAAAAATTATTTTGGAGAAGTATTTCTAATTTCATAATTTTCAAATTAAAACGAATATTTTATGAATTTCTTAAGGAAGAAACATTGTTCATTTGCGATTTTAATTATTAAAAATAATTAAATAATTATTTTTATCCTAATTTTTTTATGTATAAGAGAATATGTTAATTTTAATTTTCACTGATTTTTGGGGATTTTCCCAAAAGATTATTAATTTCTATGAATTTATTAGGCTAAAAAAGCATATAAAGTAATATTAATCAACAATACTAATTAATTAAGTTAATCAATGTTTTTAGAAGTATAAAACTGATTTTTAGCAGTTTTCTGAAAAGAAATTGGTAAAATTTGTTTTCAAACAATAGAAATTTGACAAAGAATAAGAGTTGGTAAAAAGAAATTGCTTTTAATAGAAATAAAATAGTTTTTGTTATAATTACGATAATGCCACCAATATGCTGCATTGCCATGGCATTCCATATTAACAATAGGCAGTATCACATTACAATTATGAGTGATATCAGAAGTAGGTGGCACTGACATGAAGCAATGCATGTGATATTTATACCGTAAGTATGTGAAGCATTAAGTCATGCATCCGCCATTAATGTTACGGGAATACCGCATCTCATGGGTACATGATATTTATGTCCTGAGTTATCAATGTCGACAGTTTTTAGCATGCTTAAATTTAAGCCATATGTTTACTATTTAATGCTATAGTTTAAGGTAGTAATGTCACATGTATTATTTCCGACATTAATTACTTTAGGCAATCATGCCGCAGTATTACTTACAAAATAGAAGTATTATGGCAACAATGCCACTCATAACTACGTGATTTTGACATTGATATAAAATGGCAATAATGCAACCTTTTATCAATTGCAGCATTCTATTTTATAATGACAAAGTAGCCTAGGTTTCTGAAATCATTATCAACTGTTTTATGGCATTGATGTCGGAAGTCATTAAAGTCACCCATACTATTTTAAAGCATCTAATATAAATCATTTATGATATCGATGTCACATGTCATCAATGTTGGCACTTATGTATTTTATGTATAAAAGGCTACATTTAATAGGTTCGTTGACCAATAAATTTCTATGTTATGAAAATATTTATTTAGGCATTATAGCCTTACACTTTTATAAAATCAAAATTGTTTTAAAAAAATTTGATAAGAAGGGATGCGACGTCCCATATCAACCATATTGATGCTGCAAGTTTTCAATGTCGAACATATTTTATTTTATAGCGTTATGTCCTATAATAAATGTGGACGGCGTCCTTATATTAACATTGAGAGCATATATGGCAGTATTAAAATGGATTATAAATTAGCACGAGAAATTGGAAACGTAATAAGCTATGTTTCCTTATTTTAAATATGAATTAAGGGGATTAATCATATGTAATGACAAATGTTTTCAAGGAATAAATTATTGCCTAGCCTAAGTTTTATATGAAATTACCAAAAAAGTTATTACTTAATGTAATTACAAGATGCCAATTGATTGATCATATTTGAATGATGGATGTTACATGTTCTCCTTATTATTTGATCAGTTATTTTGCATGATTGTTATTGTCAGACTCACATCGCCATGACCTATAACTGCTTTTTGGGATATTTAAGGGCAGAATAACTAGTTAGGTTGACCCATTAATGAACATAATCAGATTTAACTCCTAAGTGAGTAGAACTGCATTCAAAATATTAGGTAGATTAAAGGTGTAGGATGCCAAGACTAATCAAATGATTATAACTTGAGATATAATATTGGAAGGGTCCAATAGGTTTATAGTCATCCCATGAAAACTACGACTTAAGTAATGTTATTAGAGATGTCCAATATGTTCCTAGTGATCCCTTGAAAACTATGATTTGAATGTCTGGTATCGGAAGAATCCAATAAGTTCATAGTCATCCCAAGAAAACTATGATTTGAGAAAAGTTATTGGAAAATTCCAATAGGTTCCAAGTGATCTCATAAACACTATTATTGGAAAGGGTTATTGGTGGAAATCAATAGGTTCTTAGTGATCCCATGAAACTATGATTCAGGACAGTAGTCGCTAAGAATTTTGATAGGTTATTAGTTAGCCTATGAAAACTAATAGGTTCATGTGACCTTAAGAAAACTATTAGTTGGGAAAGATTATCAATTTTGTGAAAATGGGTGAACGTAGGTTGACATAACCCTATGATGATAGATGAGTCAGACTTACCCATTGCATACTTGCATGTGGTTATGTAATTATGCTTTAACCATTGTGGATGCAGGAGCACAATATATGGTTTATATGTTGATTAACATACTAGTGAGTGGAAAACTCGTTTCACTCAGTGGCGAAATCCTATTAGACATGTAATTGATTCGAGATGATATGTTATTTGCACACCAGACTTTTTGTTTAACCCGAAGTTTTTGTTTTCCCCTTGAACTCTTGGATACTCAGTTGTGTAGGTCGGGAGTAAGGGATTTCAATTGTCCACTTAGATGAATAAGCTTCCAGACACATGCAGGAGGCAAGCTAGCTGTATTAGGAGATCTATTTAATCCGCTATGTAGTTTATATGTCGTTTTGGAGTATTTTGTAATAACTATATGTTCTCTGAACATGGGATTGAATAGGATTATGTAATGAATATAAAATCTTAATTATGAAATGAAATATGAAAACTTATTGTCAAATTGTGTTTTTAAATTTTAATATTCACACGCTTTTTATTATTAATATGATTAACATGGCCGCATTTTGGCTTCGAAAATTAATATTATAGAAGATTATAGCATTCGTAGTGCTTAATTTCGGTCCCTGAAAATAGGGGATGTTACAAGTTGGTATCGAAGCTTAGGTGTATGTACAACTTAAAAGATTAAAAGGTTTTGAAACCATAATCCAATGAATCAGAGAATAAGATTGGGGTATGGGATAGCGCTATAGTAACATACTTGTATTTGCTATATATATAGTATGTATTCTCCCCTCTCTCTTAGACCGTTCTTCTATATCTTATAAAGGCTTATACGAAAATTATGAGAAAGCAAGGTATGGAAGTAGGAAATGGAAGATTAGATCTGGATGGAGGAAGCATTAGCACCAATGGAAATGTTCGACCCAGTACCAGAGGGAACCATGGTTAATAGGCAAATGTTAACGAAAATACAAATGCCAATGTAGGTGCTAGAACCCCACTAATAGATATGGGGACGGTGTATTGGTTCTTTGTCAATATGATGCAAGTTTAAGCTGCTGCCGGTTTGGTTGGAGGGAACATTGCTAATGCAGGAGGAACTAATCCTGTGGTGCCAGTTGGCAATAACTATGCTAACTTGAACCACGATTATACCAGTCTTAGAGGAAAACCTTTTCTTAGAATCGACGATGTTATTGAAGTAGAAAAATGGCTATTGCACCGTGATAGGATTTTTGCTGATCTAGGTTTGAACAAAGAGTAGAAAAGGAGATTGACTTCTAGGTACTTACAAGGAGCAGCATTGTACTAGTGTGATGGGGTAACCGTAGGTGTACCAAAAGAGAAATTGACTTAGGCTGAATTTCTTACGAGAATTTAGGAAATTGATTTGATGCAAGGAAAGATGTCTGTACTAGAGTATGCTACTAAAATTTAAGAGTTGTCTAGGTATGTGACTATGCCTTCGTTGATACTGTGGTTAAGAGGAATGGGAAGTTTACCTAGGATTTGTGGCCGGAGATTGCTAGAGCAACAATGCCATATCTTCGGAATGCTAGTAAGGTAGTGGTGGAGATGGTGACACAAAATAAGGAGATGCCTTCCACTTTTGGGATGGAGAAGTTAGTGGAAATCTAGAGTGCTTAGAACAAGAAGAGGAAGTTTTACAAGAAGAAGGGAGCTCAGAAATGGGAGCTACCAAGAAAGGAGAAGCTGATCTTGTTTTCTTTATGTGTGATGAGGGAGGACATTTTTCTTATGGTTGTCGAACTAGTAAGGGAAAGAAGGTTGCAGAAAAGAAAGGTGTGAAGTATTTCAACCGTGACTAGATAGGGCACTATAAAAATCAATGTACAAAGCTGGCTAGTACTGATAAAGGAAAGATATTTGCTTTGGAACCGTTTACATTAAGACCGACTACTGCTGAGAACGGAAATTATGTGATGGAAGGTATGCTTTTGATTCATATCATACTAATTAGATTATTGTTTAATAAAGGTGGATCACATTCTTTTAACTCTCATTGTTTGCTAGATAAGTTAGAAATAGAACCATCATACCTTATTACTTCCATAAAGGTTGTGAATCTAACAGAAGGGTATGAAACTCTAGGGACGAGATGTGATCAGTTAGAGATTGTGTTGTTAGGTCATGCTTTTTCCTGCAGTTTGTATGTATATGGTATTGTGGTTTTGGGATTATCTTGGGTATGGATTGGTTGAGTAGACATGAGGCTGGGATATTTTGCCTGGAAATCGAGATATCATTAAGACATCCTAATAGCTACGGTCAAATTATATACTTAGTAGAGGTGCGAGTTTTAATGTTTGTGCTTTGTTGGGTGCAATGGAAGTAGAAGACGAAGTAAATCGGGTTTTTGTTATAAGAGAGTACAAAGATGTATTTGAGCTTATCACAGGACTACCACTGAAATGATCTATTGATTTTCAAATATATCTCCTACCTAGAGCTGAATCTATAAGTAGACCGCCTAGCAGAATGACACCTACCGATATGAAGGAGTTACAGGTGCAGCTAGTGGACTTAGAAGGAGCTAGTTTTGTTAGACCAAGCAGTTCGCTTTAGGGAGCGGCCACGGTGTTTGTGAAGAAAGTGGATGTGTCATCGAGATTGTGTATTGATTATCTTAATTTGAATGAGAAGATGATAAAGAATATATATCCTTTGTCGAGAATTGATGATTTATTTGATCAGTTTAGTAGAGCCAAAGTATTTTCCCAGTTGGATTTGGCAATAGGGTTCCATTAATTGAGGGTTAAGGAGGACGGTATTCCTTTGACGGCGTTTCAAACAATGGTTCATATGAGTGGTTAGTAATGCCATTCGGATTGACTAATGCGCCTGCTTTCTTTGTGGACTTGATGAATTAGATTTTTTTGAGAGCGCTTGGATAGGTTTGTATGGGTGTTCATTGATGATATTTTGATATATTCAAAGAAATAGAGAGATCATGAGATTCGTCTTAATATAATTCTTGAGATATTGAGATAGCATCAACTAAAAGCAAAGTTCAAAGTGTCATCTTTGGAAAAGAGAAGTGAAATTTATTAGTCATGTAGTTTCAGAAAAAGGGTTGTGTGTAAATCTAGCTAAGACTGAAGGTGTAAATGGTTGAAAGAGACCCATAAGGGAGACTGAGATAAATTTTTTTTGGAGTAGCTGGCTATTACCAGAGATTCATCGAGGATTTTCTTGGATAGCAGCGCCTTTGACTAAACTAACTAGGAAGGACATGAAGTTTGTTTGGTTAAGTAAATATGAAGAAGCATTCAATGCGCCTGTGTTAGTTGCACCAAGTGGTGCATACAAATGTATGTGGAACAGGATCAAGAGCTTTGTTGATGCAAAAAGCTAAATTGATTGCCTATGCTTCTCGATAGCTCATATCATATGAAGTTAGGTTTCCAACTCATGACTTGGAATTGGCAAATGTAATATTTTCCTTGAAGGTGTGGAGACACTATCTATTGGAAGAATGATTCAAGTTGTATATGGAACATAACTCTTAAAGGTATTTATTCTTTCAGAAAGAGTTGAATATGAGATAGAAGAGGTGGCTGGACTTTTTAGGGGTTTATGATTTCGGTATTGAGTATATTCCAAGGAAAGGAAATGAATTTGCTAATGCACTTTGTGAAAACATCAGAATGTATTGTTAGCAGTGTTGACAGAATGGAAGGATTTAAAAGCATTGACTACTTGTAGTGTGTAGTTAAGATCGACTACTAGTTCTACTCAGAGTACCGCCATATTGCCATGCTTAGAAGTTTGACCGATATTGATTGAAAGAATTGCCTCTATGCAAAAAGATGATCCATTTCTAGCCACAAGGATTAGAGGATTGGAAAGCGGAACTGAGATTGATGAGTTAAAGGATTTTAGTCTTGACTAGAATTGGTGGTTAATAAAAAAGGGACACTTGTGCGTTCCAGATGTTGGTGACCTAAGGAAGGAAGTTCTTAGGGAATGTCATCGATCGAAGTTTACTATTTATCATGGAAGAACTAAGATGTATCATGATATGTGTGACGACTCGATATTTTCAACCATTCGCATCCACACATGTCGGACTTGAATTGCTTAAAATACCGAATTGTAAATTAAATTTGGCAAATCTCAGAATATACAGTAAATAAATAAATCACAGAATCACAGACACGGAGTAATATAATGCAGCGGAAGAAAAGAGTAGTAGTTCATGAAGCTACTATATAAATACATCAAATTTAAACAACCTACAACAAAAGTCTCAATATGATAAATCAAGTACGGAGTTGGATATAATGCTGGAATGTAACAGACCGATATTTTCAACCATTTGCATCCGCACATGTCGGACTTGAATTGCTCAAAATACCGAATTGTAAATTAAATTTGACAAATCTCAGAATATAAAGTAAATAAATAAATCATAGAATCATAGACACAGGGTAATATAATGCAACGGAAGCAAAGAGATAGTAGTACACGAAGCTACTATATAAATACATTAGAGTTATACAAGATACAACAGAAGTAACAAGTTATGACAAAAGTTTCAATATGATAGACAAGCACAAAGCTGAATACATCCCTGAACAACCGAAAGCGAAATAGATAGTTGGATCTTCAAGCAAAGCTCCTACTGCGAAGGTGAGTCTCTAATGCTGTACCACTCAGTCTGACCCGAGCGTAAAGCAAAACACAAAACAATTGAGTCAGGATTAACATTTTTATATCAACAAATCCAACTCAAATGAAATAACAACAGAAATACAAGTAACTCAAAGGATGTTGGGATAACTATCCTCTAAGGATCCGTTAAACTATTTACTATGTAGTAATATTTTACTATTATAATAATGTCTATAGTGAAATAAACTTACTTTTAAATAGCATTAAGGCTATACATTTTCCACATTAACACGTAATAGTCCCAGTAGTCCATCCAGTATCAGCGCATCTCTAGTTCGGGAGACTACCCTGAATACTCCACGGTCTACGGGAGAAATCCAAACTCGTACAAGGCGCGCTATGGTAGGTGACATGGCATAACTAGGCAATGCCAGGGTAGATATACCAATTATACTTCCGGGCCGGTGTTAATGCGTAGCAGCTACTACCGCCCACCTCGAGCCACACCCCCAAATCAGAAGAATCAAAAGTTGCCATCGAATCATCTCAAAGTCAGAATATAACAACAAAGGAGTGTGTCGATCAGAGGAGCAACCTCGTTTTTCCGTCAATTGCTCCTGTTTTCGCCACCTTATGCCAACTTACGGGGGTTGGGTCCACGTATATACCTCAAAGGACGTCGCCATCATCCTAGTTCATTCTGGAATCTCCACCGCGTACATGGTTGTTAAAGTGGTTTTCCAAGTTGGCAGAGAGTATGACAACTTCCGATCCCGGTCTCTTTAACAACCAACCATTATTATAACACCGCAGTTATTTCAAAATAATTTATACTTTAAAACCAAAATATCATTTCCATTTCAAATATATCTTTTCCAAATCACAACATTTTCCAAAGTTATAGCCTTTCGAAACCAAAATGTTTGAAATTATAACCCTTTGGAAATCATAGTTTAGAAATCATAATACTTCCCACTTAACTTTTTAAATGTCATATCTTTTTTTATTCATCCCCAAGAAGAGTCTTCTCATGTCTTCTCATGGTGTCCTTCCTCCCTATCTTCCCATTCCTTCCCCATCCCCGCCATCCCTTCTGTCCCTACCTTCCCTGCCTGTCCTATCATTGACATTCTGTCGCTTCCTCCGCCTCCTTTACCTCCTCCTCCATTGCCTGTCATTTCAACACCTGATCCTCATCCTACTCCTTTGACTAGTCCGCTCTTATCTTCCTTGTCTCCTGATCACTTTCCTCCCCTTGGGTCTTCCTCTTCTTTTGTTCCTATCTCTTCCTGGTCTTCTCTTTTCAGTACTATGCCTAGGAATGCTAGTGCTTATGTTCCTATTCATTTTGATGTTTCTTATTCTGGCTCTCCCATTGATCCTCCTTAAGAAGTATTGAATGAAGGTATTAAATCATGGTCGGATTGCTTGGTTGGAACCTTTTTTGGCTGGTAATGTAAATTTCATGGCTGTTAAAACTCATTTAGAAAAATCATGGAAACTTAAGGGATCATATGAAATATTTTTTGATAAACAAAATTATTATTTTAAATTTGCTAATGCGAAAGACAAAAATGTTATTCTAATGAGAAATCCCATGTTTATGAGGGGACAAATGTTTATTATCTCTAAATGGAATCCGTCCCTTTCATCAGCTCAGGCAGCTGTTAGGTCAGTTCCAATTTGGATCCACTTTTATAGAATTCAAATAATGCTATGGTCTCTGCCTGGATTAATTGGATAGCGTGTCACCATGGAAGGCTTGTGTGCTATGATGAAAATACAAAAATAATGAAAAGATTTGAATATGCTAAGTGTTTAATAGAAGTGTCTCCTGACAAACAATTGCCTGATTTTCTAGCTGTAGGGGATGAATCTTGTCCCAATATTTTGATCGAATATTCTTGGAAGCCTCTTATTTGTGTTACTTGTAAAGTCTTTGGACATGCCACTAATCAATGTGAGAGGAATAAGGTGATACAAGTTGAAGGAGAAGTTAAGAATTATGGTGATAAAAATGTTACAGTTGAAGATGGTTCCAAAGTAGATAAAGATATTCAAATTGTTAAATAAAAAAGGGGATTTCATGTTAGAGACAAGAAGAGAATTAAAACTAGGCAAAAAATGTGGAGGAAAACTAATGAGGAATGTAATAAAAATAAGGTCACTGCTTTACAGAAGGATAAACAATCAGATGAGGTTCGATTAGGGAAACAGTGTGATGTTGTTTCTGATCAAAATGTTTTGAATCAGATTGGAGTTGTGTCTGAATCTGGGTTGGGTCCAGATGGAAATGGAAATATGGCTATTAATAGTATTATTTCGAGCCAGCAAGGTGCTCTACATGTGTCTGCTCTGAGTATCGAAGCAGATGTTTCTTTATCAGCTGTGTTTAATCCTTTGAGTAAGCCTCGTGATGCTTTGGGGGATATTTCGAGTCCTGATAAAATGCAAGTTTTGTCAGGAAGTGTGATCACAGTGCAATCTGAATTTGAAGCAGTTACAGCACATAATGCTTTTTCTGTGCTTCAGCAGATTAATGATGATGATGATGATTTACAACAAGTATGTGATAAAACCTATACCCCCTATGGATGAAACTGTTAATGATTTAACACTTCCCAAATCCAGTAACTCTTCTGACATGCACAATGACACTCTAAACTCCGACATGCATAACTCCTCTATTGCTGAAAATATTCCCTCTCTTATTCCACCTCTTAATCAATATCAATCGTCCTCAATTTCTTTGCAATCTTCTCCATACTCCTCCTTAACTCTCCCTAACCAAATATTCAATGATTTGGTCAATTCCTCTTCTTCAATTCTTTCATCATTGCAACCGACACCCTCTGCTTCCTTTCCAGATTCATCCTCTAAAAGGAAAAAAGGTAGACCTAAGAAAACCACTACTAGCTCTACTATTGATTTGGACAAAGGGATCAATTTCTCTATAGATCAAACTGGTTTGTCCATGCCTTCTCTTAATAATCTTGCAAATTCTTCTTTTGGGATTAAAACTGTAGCCTCATCTATACTACTTTCAAGATGATTGGAAAAATAGGATTTTGTAATGTTAAGGGTGCTAACTCCATGGCCAAGCAATTAGAAATCACTAATCTTATTTCTTCCCATAAAATTGAACTTATGGCAATTGCAGAAACAAAACTCAATCATAATACAACAATCAGTGTTGCCTCAAATATTAAACATGGCTGGAGCTCTATTCACAATCTCTCTCAAGCCCCTTTTGGTAGACTTTTAATCTTATGGAACCCTTTTTCCCCTTCCCCTCTAATTGTTCATAGGCAATTCATTCACTCAGAGATCATTCACATCCCCTCTTCTACTTCTTTCTTTCTTACTACTATCTATGCAGATACTAATGCTGCTCATAGGCAATCCCTACTTGACATTCTACCAACACTTCAACAGTCCAATTCACCGTGGCTTTGCTTAGGTGATTGGAATGGTATGCAATTCTTCTGAGAAAAGTGGTGGAGTTCCACTAACTTACAGTCAGACTAGACCTCTTAACAATGCTATTTATGCTTCTAACCTTCTTCCCACCTCTGTTAGTGGTGCTTCTTACACATGGAACAATTCTAGCAAATCTGGTAAATGGACATATTGTAAAATTCATAAAGCTTATCAGAATTTTTCCTCTGTAATCAAATGGCCTAACCTCATCACCATAATCCCACCTCTATTTTTATCTGATCACTCCCCTCTCATTATGGACTGGGGCAAGGATACTGTGAGAAGGCGTTCTTCATTTTCATTTTTAAGTAATTGGTCTAAGCACCCTAATTTCTTAAATATTGTTTCTGAAAGTTGAAAATTTCATACTTTTGGAAACCCTATGTTTATTTTGCAGGCTAAACTCAAGAATCTTAAGGCTAATTTGAAGAAGTGGGCTCACCATACTTTTGGGAATGGGAGCAGTTTGTCTTCTACAATTAGAGAAAAATTATTTCAAGTTCAAGTTGATATTCAAAACTGCTATGATAGTAACCTACTATCTAATCTTGCTGAACATGAAACTTTAATTTTAAAAGACCTCTCTAAAGCTTTAGTGGAAGAAAATATCATGGTAAAGCAAAAAGTAAAACATGAATGGCGTGTGAATGGTGATAAAAATACATCCATTTTTCACAACACTTTGAAGATTCAACATTCTATTGCAAATATACCTAACATCCTTGGTATACATGACTTGCCTTGCTCTACACAAGACTCTATTCGTGATGCATTCCTGGAATACTTTCAATTGATTCTGGATAATCCTCAAACTCCAACTATCTCTCTGGAATAGTTCTCTCAAATTCAACTTCTTACCATTTCTAATGACATGAGGTATGATTTAATCAAGGAAGTATCTAATGATGAAATTAAACAAGCAATATTTGGAATGAAATCTGGTAGCTCTGCGGGTCTAGATGGTTTTAATGCTCACTTCTTTTAAGCTACTTGGGCAATTATAGGTGGTGATGTGACCAAAACTATTAAGAACTTTTTCAAGCATAGTAAGATAGTCACTGGAATAAATGCAACCAGGCTTGCATTGATTCCTAAAATTGACCAGCTATCTTCTTTTAATCAGTATAGACCCATAGCATGTTGTAATGTGATTTACGAATGCATTTCTAGAATTTTGGCTGCTAGAATGAAGATCTCTCTAGCTGATTTGATTTCTCCTAATCAAAATGCATTTCTTCCATCAAGAGATATTACCGATAATATCTTACTTGCCTCTGAGCTTATGAGGGGTTACAATAGGAATATTATCACGCCAAGATTTGTTCTTAAATTAGACCTACAAAAAGCGTATGACTCTGTTCAATGGAAATCTATCATATACATTCTTCATAAAATGAATTTTCGTATCCCATTCTTTTGTTGGATTTACACTTGCATATCTACCGTCAATTATTGTCTCAGTATTAATGTTTCCATCTTTGGCTACTTTGGTGCTACTCAGGGTATTAGACAAGGTGACCCTGTTTCAACCTATAGTTTTGTGTGTGTCATGGAACTATTCACTTCAATCAATTCAGTAGCAATGACTAATAAACTAATGGATTATCACCCTTATGCAAGAAAAATAGCATTTCTTCTCTGCTTTTTGTCGATGACCTGCTTCTCTTCACTAAGCTTAATACTAAATCTATTAATGAGGTTCTGGAAGTTCTATTTTGTTTTCGGGTTATGACTGGTCTAACCATTAATAGAAGCAAGTCTAGAATTAAAATTACTGGCCTGTTTGATCATGATAAGGGGATCTTGTATGCCATGTCTGGTCTATCTCCTTTCAATGACAATGAAATTTATCTAGGAGCTCCTCTGTGTACTTCTAAAATAAGGATATACCAGTGTTTGCAATTGTTTGAAAAAATTACTTCTAAGATTTCTAGCTGGACTATTTCAAAATTTTCTATGGCTGGAAGGTTAGTGATTGTTAAATTTGTTGATATCTCCATGTGCTTATATTATGCCAGAATCTTCATCCTTCCTACCAAGCTTATTGGCATGATCAACTCTGCTTTAAATCATTTTTTATGGCATGGAAACCCTTATTCTAAGAAAATGATCCCTATTTCTTTTAGAATATATGATGTTCTTATGATAAGGGTGGGCTTGGAATTATGAATATTAAAAGATGGAACCTTGCTGCTCTTTCCTCTAGAGTCGACAAATTATTGAGAAATGACACAAACTTATGGGCTTCTTGGTGTAGATCATCTCTCATCAAGGATGGTAACTTCTGGTCTATCTCCCCTCCTTCTAACTATAGTTGGTCTTGGAGGAACATCTTGAGAAGTAGAGATATTTTCTTGCCTACGGTTCAGCTGGGCATGAAAAACATTGACAAAATCTCTTTTTTGTATGATCCATGGTCTGCCAAAGGTGTAATCCTTGCTGATATTATAGATTATGAGACTAGAATAATAACTGGTATTCATGAGAAAGCTTATGTTGATAGATTTTGGTGTGATGGAGCTGTGTCCATGCCTTACTGCAGTTCCTCTGTTGTTAGATCTGCTTGGAATGTTATTCAAAGTAAGACTTACAACTCATGCAATGTTCAGGTCATATGGAATGAAGAGACACATACAATAAAATCAATATACAAAGTTCTTGACTCTACTATTGATTATCCATTATTTCCTTGGTTCTCTAGAATCTGGAACTCTCGATCTATCCCTAAGGAAAACTTGTTTATGTGAAAAGTTTTGAAGAATGGTATTCTTACTCTACAAAAACTTAAAACTTGTGGTTTGATACATAGTGATACTTGTATTTTTTGTGGAATTGGAGTGGAAACTATGTCACATTTGTATTTTGAATATGAGTTTTCTTTCTATATTTGGAGTAGAGTGTTACATCACTATGGCTTGCACAATCCTAGAAGAGTGTATACTGTGGAATGGTTCAACATATTCAAAGCTACTAGATGGAAGAATGAAGGAGGAAAATTAATGTTAAGAATTCTTAAGAAGAGTATATATCTCAATTGGTTGGAGAGGAACATTATAGTGTTAAAGGTCAATCTACCTTTAAATATGTAATGGTCCTTTCTATAATTAGATCTATAGCCTACTAGTTATCCTTGTGTGTTGTTAGTCTCTGCTTTGTGGGTTTTTTGGTTGTAATATTGTGTATCCATTCATTTGTTTTTCTATATAATGGTAGGGGACAATTCAACCCCGTTGGCTTTGCCAAAAATAAACTATTTAAATATTAAAATAGTATATATAATAAAATTGTTTTCTTAAATATACCAATTAATTCGAAATTAACTCGAATTCCAAAAATTCAAATTTAATCAAATCTTAAATCATCAACCTCAACTCAATTCAGTTCTTAATAAACCATTTCAAATTATCGATTTCAAATACAGATTTGAACCTCAAATAGACCCTTTCAATTTCAATATATTACAAAGTTTTAAATATCCCATATTTTCAAAACTAAATTTGATGACTTTATATATATATATATCAACTTCAATTTACTATTATTTAATTTTGAAATATTTACTTAATAAATCCAATATCATTTAAATAAACTCCAAATTTCAAATAACGGAATATTCCTTCAGTTTATTTAAACTTGATATATTCACTTAAATCACCTTAAACAAAAATCAAGTTATAATATCATAAGTCATATCCTTTAAAATTTCAAATTGCATAAGTTTCAATTCGATTTAATTTAATAAATTCTTAGTTAAATACCATTTCAAATCAATTTCAAATCTATCTTCCCAACCTGAATTAATTTAAAATCATTATACCTCTATATAAAATATAATTTATATAAATACTTAACCATATTATATTTTAATAACATTAAACCTTACTACTAAACTTATTTTATATCAACAAATTTATACATAGCTTAAATTTAAGAATTTAACTATATATACAATAATATTTATATAATATCAAAAATCATTATTTATTAAACCATATCTTTCTTACCAAAAACCATAGAATCGTTTCCAATATATATATATATATATATATATATATGTATGTATGTATATGTATCTATATAGACCGACAGTGTCTGTATATAATTTTCTACCCTATGGTCAAGTGATATGGATATTTATCATTTCGATCCGTAATTTAAATTATATACGGGTATATATCATTTCAACCCGCAATTCCAAATTCAATTCAATTGAAAATCGCTTGGGTCTATCATTTCAACCCACAATGATTTTCTCCAATTCTAAAGTCCGTTCGGGTATGTATCATTCCAACCCATAGTGAATTCTATACTAACAGTGAACTTGCAGAGTGATAACAGATATGATAATCATAAAACATGTATATATCATCAACATAAATAACAGATAATGGCGTTAGATGTCACAGGTGAACAAATGTAGATAGCAACATATATAACAAGGTAAATAACTAACGGCAGCATATTTCAATTGTCGTTTCAATTGAAATCAAATTTAATAAATATAAAAACATTAATCCTGAGTGATTGCTCACCTTTCGAGGCTAAAGTTGGACGAGAATGAGATGAGTTACGTATCTAGACACGAATTCTGAAGCAAACTAAATTGGTACAAATTTGATGACAAAGCTGATAACAGGAATCGGTGAAACAAATCGAGTCGGTTTTGATATAAACTGAAAATATATACATTATAATTATTATTATAATATATATATATATATATATATATATATAATTTCAATATTTTAGCTTAAGACAAATATTAACAATAAAATTCAAAATCATTATACTTAAAACTCAAACGTTAAAATCTGAGTATATATATAAATTATATCTTAAACCAATACCTGAAATCAATAATTTAAACTTATAAAATAAACTCATGTTTTAGACCTATGACATGCATTATATTCAAAAAGAAAACTATACATACAGACATATAACTACCATAACTTGAACTGTATATACAGCCTTTACATATATTTATACATACACATACCTAATTTAAAAGTCCCAGTATAAACAGTATCATATACAGTAAACTTGTATAAATAATATAGATTATATATATCGCAACTTCTAAAATATTTTGTTTATAATATAAAATCTACAGTAAACATATATATTCAATCATATACTAGATATAAAATATATACATCATATCTACCTGAGACGAACTACAAACATACTATTTTTTTCGAATAGATTATATAAAAATATAAAACTTAGATATATAAAACAGGTTGATATTTTAAGGCGTAAAGATATACATACATACATATATATATATATATATATGCGAATAGATCATAAATAATCTATAGACTCTTTCGTTAATATATATAGCAGCAGCAAAAATAATATAAACTTATATAACTTTGTAAATTTACATATATATACTACACAGGTTGAATAGACTTGAATGCATACACACACACACACATACATACAGCAGTATATAATACTTATACTTTAAACTTATATAAACACTGAAACATATATATGCTGCAAAACAGAATTGATTCTTCTTCTAAAATTATATTAAAAACAAATATATGTATAACATCCTACTGTAAACCAAACATAACCAAAATATATTGCATTTCTTTTAAACCATAAATGGAAAAATCAATCAATACCTCACGAAAAACCTATATATGTGGATTTAAAGATCAAAGGGTGTATATATACACTATATTTTAAAACTTGTTATATTTAGTATATCATCTATAACTTATATAACCTTATCAACTCAAACCGACCATAAACACCTAAAATATTATACACATATATCTATAAATTCATACCGTATATATACATAGGCCCAGAGGCTACAACATCTAAATTTTTTCAAAATAATTGTATATTATATGTATAAAACTATAGATTATAAAGAAAATAGCATTCAGATTTAAAAAAAGTGACAACATAGCTTATATATTCTTACGATATTATATGTATATAAACTCGTGCCTGTTGCTTGCTGTCCTTGGCGACGCGAAGGATCTGAGGTAGCCGAGCATGCAATAGGAGGGATGAAGCAGAGAGGATGGTAAGAGGGTGGGTAGAAGCGGCTGCCACTGGGTTTGGGATGGGCGCGGCTGAGCTCGACGTTGGTTGTGACGGTGGCTGCTCGGCGTGACGTGATGCAATGGACGGTCGTGGGTTGCTACTGCACGTGAAGGGGGAATAAAATATTGTGGTGAGCTCGGGCTATGGACGGTGGTGGTGGAATGATCGGGGAAGTTGTTGTCTTCGGGTGATGGGTTATGGTGGATTAACAAGAAGGAGGCGAGTGGGTGGAGAGTGGTGGATGGTGGCGTGCTTGCATGTGTTGCTGGCCGATGGCGCTGAGGTTGGAACGCATGGATTTGCGTGGGCTGCGTGGTGGTTACTAGGAGGAAGATGGTGGATGGCCATTAGTCAACAGGTGGAGATGTATGAAGATGAAGGGCGCAGAAGCAAGGTCGTCACTACAGGCAGGTGAAAGTTTGCAAAGGAAAAGTTTTGGAAAAAAATGACTCAGTATAGTTAAAGTGGCAAGAAGATAAACGGGAGAGGGAAAAATCGAGTAGAGAAATAGTGAACCGAAAGTAAGAATAGCCAAAAGCAACGATTATATTTGAGATTGAAAATAGTAAGAGTCACGTATTGATTTCTGAAAATAATAAATGATGGTGTCCATTGGTTTACACAATGGAAGATAAATAGTCAAAAGAAAACAAAAAGACAAACCGTTACGGTTAACCGTTTACGGTTTTGACGCGTACCGAATTTCAAAATACACAAATAAATATATTATGGAGATCAGCATAACGAGACAATCAAAACGGTATATGGATATTAGTGTTACGATTATTCGATCGGAAAAAATCGATATCGGAATGAAAATGCGGTTATTTCGTCGAAAAAAGATCGACGAAGCAACAATAGTCAAAATTTGAAAAAACGAAATATGACGTCTTGCTCAGAAGATGATTTAAAATTTTTGCATGTAAAAATATTCAGGCTTCGAAAATATTTTATTACCATCCATTTTTTACTGATTTAAATTTAAGCCAAAGTACACAAGAAAAAGAAACTTCGATATTATCAGGTGAAAATTTACCATTTGCTATGTTTAAATGGACGCATTCCTAATATTAAATTTATATTTCAAAATTTTTAAATTCAAAAGTTCACAAATTTCAATTAAATATATATTAATAAAACAAACAAAAATTATTAAAATTTACGGGTCCTTACACTCTTCTCCAGTCAAAACTTTTCGTCCTCGAAAAGGAAGGAGGTAGGAGAGTAGAAACAACTAGAAGAATAATAGATTGAGAACAAGATAAAAGGATTAATTTAAACCATACAAATTTCAATTTAACTAAGTTAATATTCAATAATTAATTTTAAATTAAAATTATTTCATTAAGTTGATTAAATTTCAATTTATTAATATTTGATACAAAAGATTTCTTTCAAATTTTTTTTTATTCAATTTGTCTCTTATTTACTATCCAATCAACTTGTCATTCAATTTATCTCTATTAACATTTTATAACTAAAATCTAAGTGTATAACATTTGTCATAACCACTCAAATTTTATTTATAAAATCATCTTATATTGTATATTATCCAATTAGATATTCAACTTCTGAATAATTTAGGTAAGTTATATTAGAGTGAAACTGGGTATTATACTAATAATTTTTTTATTCTAATTCAATTATTTCAAGTTTAAATTTTCATTCAAAATTCTTGGTTTCATTTTATTATTGAAACCACCTTTAACATAAAATCTATGAATTAAATTTCCAATTCACCTCAAACCATTTAGAGATAAATATATATATACATACATATACATATCAAATCAAATTTATAAATATATACCTATACATATAATAAATCAAGTCATATTAAGAAATTCAAATCAAATTTATTTTCCAAAACAAAAGTGTAGCAAAGCTACGAATTGGTCTCTCCACTTCGAAACTCGAAAATGAATGTTGATTATGCTGTAGTCGTCACCGAAATAATTTTCCAACGACAATAGAAGAGAGTACTGATTAGAACTCTATAAATTTTCTGAAAACAATTTCTATCCGAAAATACTTTAAATAGTATATACTTTAAAACCTAAAAACCAAAGATTGAAGTCACCGAAAATTAATTCTCAAATTCTCCATTACATTCATTTAAATTTTCGAATCAAATTATAAACCATATTTTATAATTTCCATTTATTAATATCATTTGGAAATGGTCAAGGATTTACAAATAATAAATCAAATATTATCATAATAACAATCAATTCAGTTAATAATTCAATTTCAGGAAATTGTACTTATATATATAATATAATCATACAAAGTTTATTTCATTTACCAAATTTGAAAACAATATTATGTCAGTTTGCTCTGTTCAAGTGTTTTGGAAATCCTATCGATAGCGTTGATCAGACGAATCGATCGAAAACCCAAATCAACATCAACAACTCAAACAACATAATATATATATATATATAACATTTTTAATATTAATTTACAAACACATTTCCTCACTCGACAATACAAGAATGAATTTCAAAGCGAGGATAGAAAATTCAATTTTGATGGACTCAAATCAAAGAGAATTTTGATTCAAAGATAGGTTCGAAATAAAGATAAGACAATTAAATAATAAGGACAAGCTTATATAAATCTCGGGCAACCTTAATCGGGTTAACTGTGACTATAAGAATAAGATTGATGCAGAAGTATGAGGCAAATCTACATTCAATCGCCCGAGAAAGAATTCAGGCATAGCAAGAGATATCAGCATCTAAACCGAGGATGAGAAATCTTCGGCGAATCATTGCTTGTTGCAAAGGAGTTTCACCCCTTTACAAATCATTCGAAGATTAGCGAGACCGCCGAGTTATTATAGAATTCCTTCGAAGTGGAGTTATTGGATACTCCAAAATCAAGGAACACAAATATGGAGAGATAAGGATGGATTTTGAAATCGAAGGGGAACGTTCCAAAATTCAAAGAAAACCGAGTCAAAGAAGAAGGAAATCAAAGTGATTCTGTAAATAAATTTACCATACATGCTAAATTTGTCAAGAGCCAAAGCTCTGATACAAAATGTAACATACCACCTGCCAGTGGGATAACGCCCACCGTAGCATATATTGGTACCTGTATTCTGCCTTTACGGCCAGCCTCTCGACTGCACCAACCCTCGCACGGACATGCAGAAGTAAGAGTCATCCACTCGCTACCAAACCAAATGCGAGAACCCCCTATCATGCTGCACCCTACAAGTGCATAGGAAGACACAAATGTCAGACTTGAATTTCTCAAAATAGCGAATTGTAAATTAAATTTGGCAAATCTCAGAATATACAACAAATAAATAAATCATAGAATCATAGACACAGGGTAATATAATGCAGCAGAAGCAAAGAGATAATAGTACATGAAGCTACTATATAAATAAGTCAGAGTTATATAAGATACAATAGAAGTAACAAGTTACAATAGAAGTTTCAATATGATAGACAAGCACAAAGCTGAATACATCCCTGAACAACCGAAAGTGAAATAGATAGCTGGAACTTCAAGCAAAGCTCCAACTGCAAAGGTAAGTCTCTAATGCTGTATTACTCAGTCTGACCTGAGTGTAAAGTAAAACACAAAACACTCGAGTCAGGATTGATATTCTTATATCAATAAATCCAACTCAAGTGAAATAACAACAAAAATACAAGTAACTCAAAGGATGTTGGGATAACAATCCTCTAAGGATCCGTTAAACTATTTACTATGTAGTAATATTTCGCTATTATAATAATGTCTATAGTAAAATAAACTTACTTTTAAATAGGGTTAAGACTTTACATTTTCCACCTTAACACGTAATAGTCCCAGTATTCCATCCAGTATCAGCGCATATCAAGATTGGGA
Source organism: Allium cepa (assembly GCA_030765085.1). Taxonomy (NCBI): domain Eukaryota; kingdom Viridiplantae; phylum Streptophyta; class Magnoliopsida; order Asparagales; family Amaryllidaceae; genus Allium; species Allium cepa. Next base: position 253,542,093 of record CM060943.1, read on the forward strand.
GCCTACCCTACATACTCCATGGGCTATGGGAGAAATCCAAACTCGTACAAGGCGCGCTATGATAGGTGACACGGCGCAACTAGGCAATGCCAGGGTAGATATACCAATTACACTTCCAGGCTGGTGGTAACACGTAGCAGCTGCTAGCTCCCATGTAACGACCCGGTTTTTCGATGCCCGAAAGTCGACATCAATACGCCCATTATATCGACTGTCACACAATCGAATGCCGGAAAACCGAACCATTAGGGTTTAAAGAAGAAGAAGATAGAAGAAGAAATAGAAAAAATAACAGAATCTCACATTTCGCAGCGTACAAATATAATAGATAGATGAATATCTTTTAAAACAACATCTGTATCAGTTTTACATACATCATCAGAGTTTACAACAATCAATACAACATCGACAGTCATTATAACTTAACTACATGAAACTGAACTTTGCAACAAACCATACGCAGGGGATACTACATAGTATAAATGATACGCTTCGCCATCCAGCTTGAACTCCAGATCTCCACAACAACTTCTTGATAGACTTCGCTCCCGAATAATGATAACCTGACTCTAGGCTGCCTGTGTGGAAAATTATGGGCACCCAGAGTTTAGGAAGGAAACAACAAACTCCAGGTCAGTCATGGGACTGGTGTGAGATCTTAAAAATAGTTATTTTCACAAAGAAAAGGAAAAGAAATCCTCTATGCTTTTGGAAAATGAAATGTGACGCCCCACCTCTATACCCACGCTAGCCAAGAACACTCCGGAGTAGTGCTGTCAACTAGCACGGAGAATAAGGCTGTTGAGGAGCGACCATCCATGTAATTGCTTATCACACGGTGGATATAAATAATCTTCGAAAACAAACATAGAAATAATCATATCACAAATCAGTCACAGATATCCATATCACAAAGGCGGAAGAAGATATGAATATATAACTAACACATGAAAGTGTACATCAGAGTAGTGGTCAGTAAGATCCACGATAAAACAAAAGAATAGCAACACGTGCTATACAAAAGAATACAACTATGAGTCTATATCTCAAGTGTATACAACAAAAACTGCTAATCTAAACAGTTAGCCAAAAGTCAGAGTGATGAATCCCTGGGAAGAAGTCAAGAAGCACCTGTAACATCTCGGTCTGACCCGAGTATTATTTAAGAAAATAATAAACGGGTCAGTCTAGCTATAAATATCAGATGACATGATATAACATAAAAGATATGGCATAAACATAAACATCCATAATGTCATACCACTATAAGTATGTAAATAATGATCAACAGAAGATCAATCAATAAGAGATAATCAATATCACAAGAATCTTCTCAAAGATTCGGAAAGGGCATCATACCCCAAACTTGTACTCATAACAAGTCAATGACATAAATTCTAGAAATCAATGCAAGAAGCCCAGAAAACATAGAAAAGAGAAAGAGGCCTATCACATGACGGTCCGAAGACCAAGGGGAGCTACCCCACATGTGTGAATGGAATCACACAGATTAAGGTCCAGACTAACCAAAAAGCAAAAAGGTATGTGTGAGTGGAATCACACAAGTGGTGTCTAGTCTAACCTCGCAACAAGAGACATCGCACAGTTGCTAGTCTAAATCATCAGAATGATCGTCATGATCAACGAGAAGTGTCAATTACACTAAGCTAGTAAATATAGAAGTTTAGCTTCATGTCCCATAACCACTTGCTTAACTTAAATATTTACGAACAAACTGTAAATCTTCACTAATAAAATTGTCACAAGAGGTTCAATCGAACAAGTCCAAGAATTAACCGACGAAGTGAACGCAAGCGTTTCATACCACTTGTTTTACTAAGTCGTTTAATTAGATTTCTCATCCGAGTGAGGTAAAGGTTTGTATATACTAATAGATTGGAAAACGGTTTAAGAAAAGTGCTTTGTTATTAAAAATAGAGTTGAAATTGTTTGTTAAAAGAGTTTTGATATTTACTACTAGTATTGAAACCTTTATATTATAAAGTGACAAAACACAGAAGCAGTTGTAGAAACAATCAGTCGCAAAAATCGCATACGGAGATGTGAATAAAATCCAAGGAAATCAGCTCAATGTTTTTCAGATAAGATCCCCTACGGAGGGGGGGTCCGGGGGGGAGGGGGGTGGCAACCCCCCTAAGGTGGGGGTGCAGGGGCAACGCCACCGCTTACGGGGTTCGACCTGCCCGGTCAGGTCGCGGGGGTCCAGGGGGCAGCGCCCCCGGCGGGGTGCGGGGCAGCGCCCCGTCCAAAACGGTATGACTTAGTGAAGACAAAATGAGGTCTAACGACCTAAGAGGGATAGGGTCGAGCGACCTAATGGTTGCGACCTAGGGGTCTAAGGGGCACGACCTAGTGGTCCAGCGACCTATAGGGTAAAGGTCATGCGACCTAAAATGGGTTCGCGACCTAACACTCAAACAACCTAAAGAAATTAAGGAGCCGAGCGACCTATAAGAAGCAGCGACCTAAGTAGAAACGAGGCCCAACGACCTAGGGGTTAGGTCATGCGAGTTAAGAAGGTCAGCGACCTAACAAAGACACGCGACCTAATAAAGAAACGCGACCTAAAGGCACGCGACCTAGCGATTTAAGAGGCGAGCGACCTAAGTGTTACGACCTAAGAGTCGAACGACCTAGCGTGGAAGCGGCGTAAAAGCCAAACGACCTAACGACCTAAGGTCATACGACCTAGCGACCTAAAGCCATACGACCTAACAACCTAAGGTCATACGACCTAGCGACCTAAAGCCATACGACCTAGCGACCTAAGATCCATACGACCTACGACCTAAGGCTCAACGACCTAATTCCGAGGCTAACAACCTAACGCTGCAGGGGGAATTTAAGGCCAGAAACGACCTACGACCTAAGGGTCAACGACCTAATTCCGAGGCTAACGACCTAACGCTGCATGGGGAATTTAAGGCAAGAAACGACCTACGACCTAAGGGTTAGGTCGCGAGCGACCTAACTCCGAACACACAAAAATGGCCAGAACGACCTAAGTGTAGAAAATTCACCAAAACGCTAAAAATTGGAGTTTTTCGCCAATCCAATCCAAACTAAATGCAAATGTGCATGCAAAAGTGATAGGGAATCATTTCCAACAGTCCAATATAGTTATAGACTAGATTTGTGGGATAAAAATCTCACCTTTGCACCAAATATCAATGAAAATGAAGTTTTAAGCAAGCAAGAATCAATCCTTCTTCTATCTAAGCACAAGAAGCTTGAATCCAATGTCTTCTTCTTGAATTTGGAGTAGAAAGATGGATTGCAATTGAATTTGAGTTTTGGAATTTTAGTTTCCCATTCCCACCACCATTAATGCCAAAGCTTGATTAGTTAGGAAATTTATGAAGAGTGAGGAGAAGAGGGTTGGAACTTGGGCTTAATAGGCTAAACTAACCCAAAGTCCAAAGCGGGAAAAGTTAGTGAAATTTCACTAACTCCAAACTTATCGATGTTTATACTTAAAAAAGTTGTAAACGGCATTTCGAACTCAATGGAAGTGGTCTCGAGTCCTAATTTGACCGTTTGCAAAAAGTAGCTTTTCAGACCAAAATCCGATTAACGAGTTAATATTTAAATAAAATATTTAAATACAAACTCGATAAATATGCGGGTTGTTACATGAAACTACCATAAGGCCTCCCGCCACACACACAATGCAAACGCAGAATTGGAGGAGATTTCTCCTTATGATAGTCAAACATGCTTAATACGCTAAAAGAATTTGATATTATTATTAGTGCATAGTGCAGAAAACCTTTCGAAAGTATAATATTAATCCTAGCCAGCATAGACATTTCGAACTATGCCTACTATAGCTACCATCTAAATAGTGGCGATCACCATAAGTAAATGGCAGGTTCTACAACTAAAACCGTACAAGGCACATATTGAAGATTGGATTTTCAACAAATGGTCAGGCTAAGGAACTTCCTACTGCCACATGGGTATGCCTCTGGAGGGACGTCCTGAGAACCTACACGGATCTCTGCCAACACAAGGCCGGGTTACCTCTGTAACTAGGTAACTACTACTCGAGTAATAAAATCTCTATACCGGAGCAACCCGGTGCAGAGGCATTCTACGGGTAATCTTTTCATTTTTGAAAATACCCGGTCTTCAACACCATCTTCAAACGCAATCATATTTCGTCGTATCATTATTCGGAATGGGTTTTACGACAAAAGGTCCTCTCCCGGCTAATCCGAATAACGAGCGCTTATTTTAAAAATAAGTGTTACATTCAGATTTCAACAAATCACAACAATTTCCATGTCGAACTTCTTAAACAAAAGATCCATCACAATCACAAAGGTTCGATGTGGTTTCCGAATATCCATTTGGAATCCGACCCCCAGGTTGCATTGAAATTCAAATGCCATTCAAAGGCAAATATTGATAATCGGTTATTTAACTATCAATCAACATTCACAATAATTACCAGATATAAATAATTTTCCCCAATTATTTATTTTCAAAATATCTTTGCAAGATATATTTCACACTTCAACCATTTGAAAACAAATTTCAAATTACTTTCCGTATTTCAATACTTTGAAAACAAATTTCAAATCACTTTTCCTTACGCGGAATACATTTCCAAATATTTATTCCCATTGAAAATCTGCCGAGTTCAAATAATTTAAAATAATTCAAATTACTTATCCAAACATATATACTTGGAACATTCAGAATAAAAAAACTATTTTAAAATACTTTATTTAAAACATTAGTTATGAAGATATTATATTAAAATCTCATATAAAAATTCAAGTCCAAACTAATTTTAAAATAATATTAGATAGAGTATAAATATTTAAACATTTAAATAAATATTTTCTAAATCAAATATCAATTAAATCTTAAGATTAACCCCTTTTATAATTATTTAAATATATCTTTACTTCAAAGGTTTAAAATGATTCCCAAAAAAATAATTCCTCCAACAATATTTTTCCAAATAAATTTATACTTCAAAAGCTATTTTAAAAATATACTCGGCTTTCCAGGAAAGAATTCTCTTTCCATTACAAAATGGTTCATTTACGTCAATTAATAAACCTTCCTCGATTTAATTTAAATTTACATTCCATATCCGAAAATTTCTTTCCACACTTAAAAATAAACTGACATTTATCTTTCAACAAATTTCCCTTTCCTTTTTAAATTCCCATTATGAATTAAAATTCCCAAATATTCACTGATATGTGATTTTTAAATCGATTTTAAAAATCATTTACAAACACCAAATCAATTTCTAAATTGATTTCTAAATTTATTTCAAACATTAAATTTATTATCTTTTGAAACAAATTCCTTCTTTTAAATTTATTCAATTTTCTAACATTAATTTATATAAATTTTCTACTAAATTTCAAAAATCCAATTTTATCTATTTCTAGTATCCTACGATACCAAAAATATATTCGGCTAAATTATAGCCCTCGACGATTTAAATCACAATATAACCACACACAGATTATAAATAAACAAACACACAACATATGAAAAAAAAACAACTGTTTGAGAATCCAGTTGGATCCCTCCAACACATTTCCCTGCATCCACAGACGTTAGCACAACAATTAAATACCAATTCCACTTAGAGGTGGAATATCGCGGTATATGGGATTTATATAATATCATCCGCTATTATGCGACGCATAGGGTCTCATTCGCTATATAATGCGGGAAATCAACAACTCCAAATACATATATAATACCAATTCCACTTCGAGGTGAAATATCACGGTATATGGGATTTAAATATAATATCATCCGCTAGTATGCGGCGTATAGGGTCTATTTCAATACAACTGATAATAAATTATCATCCAAGCACACAATCAACAATTTTAAATTTAAATATCATAATTCAACAATCAATCAATAACTGAAATTGTCAATCATTATAATTTGAGTGAGAAGATCTCACCTTTGCTGATGCATGCAATCCATTTTCCATTCTGACTCATTTTATCGATTTATAGACCTTGTATAAACAATTTATACAATTATTAATATTCGAAATAAATCGAACAATCAGTTTTCGTTTTGATAGTTTAACTATCTAATAGTTTTATTTAAAACTAATTTTTTTAATTTTAAACAAATTCTTTTTATAAATTTATTTAATTAAAAATTTAAATGTAAAACTAAATTTTTTTTAACAACTTCTAAAATAAATTAAACAAGTAAATCAAACAAATTTAATTACCCCTTGATTTTTATTTTAAACTAATACTCTTAATTTTAAACAGATTACTTTTAACAAATTTATCTATTTAAAAATTAAATTTAAAACTAAATTTACTTTAATAAATTATTTTTTTAAAATAATCTAGTAAATTTTAAAATGTATGGATGTATATTTAATTTTCCCTTTGAAACTACATATGTATAAATATACTTATAAAACAACCTATATAGATTCAAGATCTAATCTTTATATATAAACCTTCAACATTCAAAATTATTTTCAAAAGCCTAAACATACATTTTCAGTTTACTGTTTAAAACAAGCGTGTGAATATATTTATATATTTTCTTACAACAAAACTTAGCTTACTGTAAATAATAATAATTTTTTCTTCCTGCATATATGTATTCATATATATAAATTAAGTTACGGGAAATACCTCGATTACGTGAACGCCCCAATCATCTTACCACAAAGTTGAATTGGCTGCTCGCAACACCTTCCAGATGGTGCTACTATGCACGAGACAGACGCACGACATTGCAGCGACTCACACCGAGCTCGAGATCGTCGCCGCCGATGATTGCCGAACATCTCCAGGGTCCTACCATCGCCGCCCGAACTCGCGAAAACCCTACTCGAATTGAGTCGCGCGCGACAATCTTCTTTCCCACTGCAATCCAATCGATCGCCATCCTTTTTGAACGAATCCCCTCATGCGTGCGACACTCATGCGATTTCGATTGCGAATTCCCTCCGTAGATCGAAGATTTTTTGATTTCGGCCTTCGTTTTTCTCAAATTCGATTTTTGCGATATTTATTTTCTTTTTGTTTATTTAGTATAATGAACAAACTGATTTCATTCTTAATATTTATTCGATTTTGTTTTGTTCGAAGAAGAAGGCACTCGTAATTTTTTAACTTAGATGTGGGTGGCGTGCGTACGAAGGTAGGGTTTGACTTTCTAATTGATTTTTATAATTTTATATTCAAAATATCTCATATAACCTAACTCGAAATCCCGAATTCCAATCGATGCACGCCGCCTAGCGTTTCTAATGTTATAACCCTATTCCGAACCCAATGGAAAAGGTTTCGAGTCCAAATTCGATCGTATGGAGAAGATAGCTTTTTGGACCCAGTTATTAATTTAAATTTTCGATTTAATTTTCAGCGCGTTTATTGACCGTGCGGCCAAACGATCACTTCAAACATTACGAAAATTGAAATCCGATAATAATACAATATTACGGATCCAATGGAACTAGTTTCGTCGAATTCCGAGATTGTGCCCAAGAAGACTATTTATGAATATCGATTTGAACGATATAAATGCAAAACTGAACAAAACGTTTCCAAATTTAATTCTGAAGCTTCCGTTGTCTTCAGTATTCTCAATACAAATTTTCTAAGCCTTTGAAATATTTTTATTCAGTTTAAAACTGAAGATTCAAATTTTTATCCAACTTTAATATATTAAATTCAAAAATTTAATTGCCAAATTCATTCTGATATCTGAAATTCAAGTCAGACTATCATTCAAACATTCAAAATAAATTAAATATTTCAATTTCAAATGTTAAAATTTCGGGTCGTCACATCCTTCCCCCTTAAAAGAATTTCGTCCCGAAATTACTAGTTAAGAAGAATGATCCTTAACCATTTGCTATCTTTCCAAAACTAAACAGTTTTATTAACTTGCCCAAAACAAATCTTTTTTATTAGAGACACACTATCATTTCATCTAACTTTCCAAAATCAATCATAGATTCCAAACAACATTATTTTCTCAATAATTCAAATTTAAATTTAAATTCAAATTTCAAATTTTCAAATTTTCTCAAATTTTTTCTAACTCTCTAAATTTTCGAAAAATTTCGCCAGCGTCTCCTTTGCGCGGCTAGCTCGGTACGACTGCAAAAATGGCACCACGGCCTTCAGATTTCAAAAAGAAAACAAAATGCCAAGTGGCTGCACAAGAAAATCATCATATTTCATACTGAAATTTAAATACATACCTTTTTATCGAGCAATTTAAATTATCTTCAGAATCAAAATCCAATTTATCCTTTGTCTTTAACACACCTGTATATCCTGATATCCATAATGTCCAATTTCAACATTCAAAAATCATTTTTCACATTTCTTTACAAAAGTTTGAATACTTCTTATACCATTTTTCACTTCACTATTGAAGTTATATATCCATTATCATTCAATCTTATATTTTCAATTTCATTTGAATTCAATTCACAATTTCAATTCTATTTAGATTCAATTTATCTTCCGAATATTGAATTTTATCAATTATCTTTCATTCACAACTGACTCATATCATTAGTTTTAAATTAGTTTCATTTACTAATTCATTCCGATTCATTTTATCTCAACCCCCTGTTTTCCACCTTTATTATCTTTAGTTCACTTCGAACTAATTTTACAACTTCATTTTATTTCACACAATTCAAATTGGTTTTCAATATTCAGTTCCAATTCTAGTTTCATTCTTTTATTCATTCAAAAATTTATTTTCAATTCACCATTTTGGTTTATACCCACTTATACTTAAATTGGATTTCAAATCCCATATGAACTTAATTTACCTTCCGTTTATAATTATTGAATTCGATTCATTTCAAATCAGATTCAATTTCGTCATTCCTTTAATTAGCTTTATTTACTAATTTTATTTCAATATTTCACTTTGTTTAATACAAACCAAATTCAATTCCAATTCCAGTTCTATTTACTTACAAATTCGAAATGAATTTGAACATTTAATTTCCCACTCATTTATTTGCAATTGCAAATTAATTTATTCATTCTCAATTTTTATTTTCCACCTTAATATATTTTATTCCAATCATTTAGTCTATTAGACCAATTTACCTTTATTCAAATTAACTCAAGTTAATTTCAGTTTAAATCTGAATTTCCTATGTTTTCAAACTTATTATTCCATAACTATTTTTAGTAAAATTCCAGCGTCTTTCCTCCTTTTTCAAAACCATTATTGAAAACAATTCAAATTATCCTTTGAATTTCAAAACCAAACCCTAAGTTTCCAAACAACTTCCATGGAAAACAATTTGGCAGCAATTCCACTTTTGGAAACCCGAAAATGAACATCAATGATGTTGTAGTCATCACCGAAGTTATTTTTCAGCGACCAAAAAGAGTTTAGTGCTTTTATACCTTCAAAACATTTTTCAAAACCCTTGAAAATCATTTCTAAACTCTAAATTTCAAAACTTTTCAAACCCTTTCAATTCTTTTCAAAACATTTCTCTGGAATTCCATTTCAAATTACAAATCACATTTACAATTTACATTCTCAAATTTCATTTGTATGTGATTTTATTTCTTAACTTTGGAGCTACGATTTCAATTTCCTATTTAATAAGCAACGATAATAATTTAATATTATCAACTCCTAACATCCAAGCAACCATATACTGTAATAATTTACAAAGATTACTTCCTATATCTACGAAAATAGTTTTGGGTAAAATTATTTCATTAACCCTATTTTAAAACAATACAGTGTCGGTTTATCTTGTTCAAGAGTTTAGAAACCCCTATTGATACAGTTGGCCAAACTACACCGACCAGAATCTATAAACAATCAACCGATAAGTCAACACAATATAAACAATTTTTTATATTCACTAACAAATACGCGCTACACTCACACTCATTCTAGAGTACCGCTGACTCTATCTCTAATGAGTAACACCCACCCGAGCTAGGGTTGTCGCTTAACCAAATGCTCTGATACCAATATGTAACGACCTAGGCTTTTCAACCATCGACAGTGGCCAATCTCGACTGGTAGGCTTTTCAACCGTCTCAGCCCCACCGTGGCATACAATGGTGCCCTGCCCTTTCTTTTACGGCCAGCCTTTCGACTGTCACGCCTTACGGCTAACCAACCCCTTAAAGAGGACATGTAGGGGTAAGAGTCTCCTGCTCTCCCACAAACAAAAAGCGAGAACCCCCCATCACGTTCCACAAAGATAAGCAAGGTCAGTCGTGAGACTGGTGTGAGATCTTAAAAATAGTTATTTTCACAAAGAAAAGGCAAAGAAATCCGCTATGCTTTTGGAAAATGAAAATACCATAAGGCCTCCCGCCACACACACAATGCAAACGCAGAATTGAAGGAGATTTCTCCTTATGATAGTCAAACATGCTTAATACGCTAAAACAATTTGATATTATAATTAGTGCATAGTGCAGAAAACCTTTAGAAAGTATAATATTGATCCTAGCCAGCATAGACATTCCGAACTATGCCTACTATAGCTACCATTTAAACATTGGTGACCACCATAAGTAAATGGCAGGTTCTACAACTAAAACCATACAAGGCACGTATTGAAGATTGGATTTCCAACAAATGGTCAGGCTAAGGAACTTCCTACTGCCACATGGGTACGCCTCTGGAGGGACGTCCCGAGAACCTACCCCAATCTCTGCCGACACAAGGCTAGGTTACCTCTGTAACTAGGTAACTACTACTCGAGTATGCCATCCCTGGTCGTTTGCGACCTTTATTCGAGGATCCTCAACCAAAAAGAAACAACCACAAAGAGTAATATATTTGCAGCAACCACATGGGTTAAATATCTCGACTCCATACCATGATACCACCTTTTTCCAAAAGGAAATGACATACCCTAAAGGGCGCGACCCTCATAACATTGCCGCATCTTTCCTGTTTCGACCATTTCTAGGGTGTGAGGTCCACGAAGTTTCGTCCACAAAGCTACACTTTTCACAAAGTCATGCTTTGATCAACAAATGATCTGCAGCACTTCGCATGCCACATAACCAGTTTGGGAATATATCACTAGTAACCATCAACTACATAAACTCTGAGCTCGTACGTCTTAGAGAAGGGTGTTAAGTTAAGAGAATAAATTCTCCGCCACCAACAGAAATATATTTGATAGAAACCAGCTTTACATCTCAAAGTGTAATGTCAAACACACATCCATACAAGTCCGTTCCGGGATCGAACGGAACCAAAGGCACTTCAAAGAAGTGCTTGCAAATCCGGATATTCACTAATCACGTCCGGAATCCCCATCACAAAGTGTGGTAAAATCTCTATACCGGAGCATCCCGGTGCAAAGACATTCGACAGGTAATCCTTTCGTTTTCGAAAATACCTGGTCTTCAACACCATCTTCAAATGCAATCACATTTCGTCGTATCATTATTCGAAATGGGTTTTATGACACAAGGTCCTCTCCCGGCTAATCCGAATAACGAGCGCTTATTTTAAAAATAAGTGTTACATTCAGATTTCAACAAATCACAACAATTTCCACTTTGATCTTCTTAAACAAGAGATCCATCACAATCACAAAGGTTCGATGTGGTTTTCGAATATCCATTTGGAATCCGACCCCCGATTGCATCGAAATTCAAATGCCATTTAAAGGCAAATATTGATAGTCGGTTATTTAACTATCAATCAACATTCACAACAATTACCAGATTTAAATAATTTTCCCCAATTATTTATTTTCAAAATATCTTTGCAAGATATATTTCACACTTCAACCATTTGAAAACAAATTTCAAATCACTTTTCCTTACGCGGAATACATTTCCAAATATTTATTCCCACTGAAAATCTGTTGAGTTCAAATAATTTAAATTACTTATCCAAACATATATACTTGGAACATCCAGAATAAAAAAACTATTTTTAAAACACTTTATTTAAAACATTAGTTATGAAGATATTATATTAAAATCTCATATAAAAATTCAAGTCCAAACTAATTTTAAAATAACATTAGTAGAGAAGTATAAATATTTAAACATTTAAATAACTATTTTCTAAATCAAATATCAATTTAATCTTAAGATTAATCCCTTTATAATTATTTAAATACATCCTTACTTCAAAGGTTTAAAATGATTACCAAAATAATAATTCCTCGAACAATATTTTTCCAAATCAATTTATACTTCAAAAGCTATTTTAAAAATATACTCTATTTTAAAAATATACTCGGCTTTCCAGGGAAGAATTCTCTTTCCATTAAAAAATGGTTCATTTACGTCAATTAATAAACCTTCCTCGATTTGATTTAAATTTACATTCCAAATCCGTAAATTTCTTTCCACACTTAAAATAAACCGATATTTATCTTTTAAACAAATTTTCCTTCCCTTTTTAAATTCCCATTGTGAATTCAAATTCCCAAATATTCACTGATATATGAATTTTAAATCAATTTTAAAAATCATTTACAAACACCAAATCAATTTCTAAATTGATTTATAAATTTATTTCAAACATCAAATTTATTATCTTTTGGAACAAATTCCTTCTTTTAAATTTACTCAATTTTCTAAAATTAATTTATTATAATTTTTCTACTAAATTTCAAAAATCCAATTTTATCTATTTCTGGTATCCTACGATACCAATAATATATTCGGCTAAATTGTAGCCCTTAACGATTTAAATCACAATATAATCACACATAGATTATAAATAAATAAACACTCAACATATGAAACAAAATCAACTATTTGAGGAATCCAGTTGGATCCCTCCAACATGTTTCCTTGCAACCACAGACGTTAGCACAACAATTAAATACCAATTCCACTTCGAGGTGGAATATCGCGGTATATGGGATTTATAAAATACCATCCGCTATTATGCGGCGCATAGGGTCTCATCCGCTATATAATGCGGAAAATCGACAAATCCAAATACATATATAATACCAATTCCACATCGAGGTGGAATATCGTGGCATATGAGATTTAAATATAATATTATCCGTTATTATGCGGCGTATAGGGTCTATTTCAATACAACTGATAATAAATTATCATCCAAGCACACAATAAACAATTTTAAATTTAACTATCATAATTCAGCAATCAATCAATAACTGAAATTTTCAATCATTTTAATTTGAGTGAGAAGATCTCACCTTTGCTTATGCATGCAATCCATTTTCCATTCTGACTCGTTTTATCGATTTATAGACCTTGTATAAACAATTTATACAATTATTAATATTCGAAATAAATCAAACAATCATTTTTCGTTTTGATAGTTTAACTATCTAATAATTTTATTTAAAACTAATATTTTTAACTTAAAAAAAATTCTTTTTTTATAAATTTATTTAACTAGAAATTTAAATGTAAAACTAAATTTCTTTTAACAACTTCTAAAATAAATTAAACAAGTAAATCAAATAAATTTAATTACCCCGTGATTTTTATTTTAAACTAATACTCTTAATTTTAAACAGATTACTTTTAACAAATTTATCTAATTAAAAATTAAATTTAAAACTAAATTTACTTTAATAAATTATTATTTTAAAATAATCTAGTAAATTTTAAAATGTATGCATGTATATTTCAAAAACTTAAACATACATTTTCAGTTTACTGTTTAAAACAAGCATGTGAATATATTTATATATTTTCTTACAACAAAACTAAGCTTACTGTAAATAATAAAAAAAAATTCCTGCATATATGTATTCATATATATAAATTAATTTATGGGAAATACCTCGATTACGCAAACGCCCTGTTCATCTCACCACAAAGTTGATTTGGCTGCTCGCAACACCTTCCAGATGGTTCTATTGTGCACGAGACAGAAGCACGCCATTGCAGCGACTCACACCGAGCTCGAGATCGTCGCCGCCGATGATCGCCGAACATCTCCAGGGTCCTGCTATCGCCGCCCCAACTCGCGACAACCCTACTCGAATTGAACTCGAGCGAAACCCTAGTGCCCAATTTCGCCTCGAACAGATTGAAACCCTAGTAGTCGCCTTAAAATGCACGCGACAATCTTCTTTCCCACTGCAATCGCAATCGATCGCCATCTCCTTTTTGAACGAAGCCCTCATGCATGCGACACTAAACCATGCAATTTCGATTGCGAATTCCCTCCGTAGATCGAAGATTTTTCGATTTCAACCTTCGTTTTTCTCGAATTCGATTTTTTCGATATTTATTTTCTTTTTGTTTATTTATTATAATGAACGATTTGATTTCGTTCTTATTTTTTATTCGATTTTTTTTTGCTCGAAGAAGAAGGCACTGATAGTTTTTTTAACTTAGATGAGGGTGGCGTGCGTACGAAGGTAGGGTTTGACTTTCTAATTGATTTTTATAATTTTATATTCAAAATATCTCGTATAACCTAACTCGGAATCCCAAATTCCTATTGAGGCATGCTTCCTAGCGTTTCTAGTGTTATAACCCTATTCCGAACCCAATAGAAAAGGTTTCGAGTCCAAATTCGATCGTATGGAGAAGATAGCTTTTTGGACCCGGTTATTAATTTAAATTTTCGATTTAATTTTTAGCGCATTTATTGACCGTATGGCCAAACGATCACTCCAAACATTACGAAAATTGAAATTCGATAATAATACAATATTATGGATCTAATGGAACTGGTTTCGTCGAATTTCGAGACTATGCCCCGGAAGACCATTTTTGAATATCGATTTAAACGATATAAATTCAAAACTGAACAAAACATTTCCAAATTCAACTCTGAAGCTTCCATTATCTTCAGTATTCTCAATACAAATTTTCTAAACCTTTGAAATATTTTTATTCAGTTTAAAACTGAAGATTCAAATTTTTATCCAACTTTAATAAATTAAATTCAAAAATTTAATTGCCAAATTCATTCTAATATCTGAAATTCAAGTCAAACTATCATTCAAACATTTAAAATTAATTAAATATTTCAATTTCAAATGTTAAAATTTTTTGGTCGTCACATCCCACCTCGAGCCACACCCCCAAATCAAAATAATCAAAAGTGGCTACCAAATCATTCTCAAAGTCAGAATATAATAACGAAGGAGTATGTCCGATCAGAGAAGTGACCTCATTAGCCCGTCAATTGCTCATGTTTTAGCCACCTTATGCGAACTCGCGGGAGTTGGGTCCACGTATATACCTCAAAGGACGTTGCCACCATCCTACTTCATTGTGGAATCTCCACCGCGTACATGGTTGTTAAAGTGGTTTTCGGAGTTGGCAGAGAGTATGACAACTTCCAATCCCGGTGTCTTTAACTACCAACCGTTATTATAACACCGCTGATATTTCAAAATAATTTATACTTTAAAACCAAAATATCATTTCCACTTCAAATATATCTTTTTCAAAATCACAGCATTTTCCAAAGTTATAGTACTTCCGAAACCAAAACATTTGAAATTATAACCCTTTGGAAATCATAGTATAGAAATCATAATACTTCCCACTTAACTATTTAAATATTAAAATAGTATATATAATAAAAAAAATTCCTCATGTTTACCAATTAATTCCAAAGCAACTCGAATTCCAAAAATTCAAATTTAATCAAATCTTAAATGATCAACCTCTACTCAGTTCAGTTCTTGATAAACCATTTCAAATTATCGATTTCAAATACAGATTTGAACCTCAAATAGACCCTTCAATTTCAATATATTCCAAAGCTTTAAATATCCCATATTTTCAAAACTAAATTTGATGACTTTATATATATATATATATATATATATATATATATATATATATATCAGATTCGATTCACTATTATTTAGTTTTGAAATATTTACTTAATAAATCCAATATCATTTAAATAAACTCCAAATTTCAAATGACTGAATGTTCCTTCATCTTATTTAAACTTGATATATTCACTTAAATCACCTTAAACAAAAATCAAGTTATAATATCATAAGTCATATCCTTTAAAATTTCAAATTCCATAAGTTTCAAATCGATTTAATTAAATAAATTCTTAGTTAAATACCATTTCAAATCAATTTCAAATCTATCTTCCCAACCTTAATTAATTTAAAATCATTATACCTCTATATAAAATATAATTTATATAAATACTTGACCATATTATATTTTAATAACATCAAACCTTATTACTAAACTTATTTTATATCAACAAATTTATACATAGCTTAAATTTAAGAATTTAACAATATATAAAATAATATTTATATAATATCAAAAATCAATATTTATTAAACCATATCTTTCTTTCAAAAAATCATAGAAATCATTTCCAAAATATATATATATATATATATATATATATATATATATACCGACGATATCTGTGTATAATTTTCTATCCTATAGTAAATGAACGGATATTTATCATTTCGATCCGTAATTTAAATTATATACGGGTATATATCATTTCAACCCGCAATCCCAAATTCAATTCAATTGAAAATCGCTTGGGTCTATCATTTCGACCCATAACGATTTTCTCCTATTCTAAAGTCCATTCGGGTATGTATCATTTCAACCCATAGTAAATTCTATACTAACAGTGAACTTGCAGCGTGATAACAGATATGGTAATCATAAAACTGGAATATATCATCAATATAAATAATAGATAATGGCGTTAGATGTCACAGGTGAACAGATACAGGTAACAACTTATATAACAAAGTAAATAACTAACAACAGCATATTTCAATTGTCGTTTCAATTGAAATAAAATTTAATAAATATAAGAACATTAATCGTGAGTGATTGCTCACCTTTCAAGGCTAGAGTTGGACGAGAATAAGATGAGTTACAGATCCAGGCACGAATCCCAAGCAAACTAAATTGGCACGAATTTGATGACAAAGCTGATAACATGAATCGGTGAAACAAATCGAGTCAGTTTTGATATACACTGAAAATATATACGTTATTATTATAACATACACACACACACACACATATATAATTTCAATATTTTAGCTTAAGACAAATATTAACAATAAAATTCAAAATCATTATACTTTAAACTCAAATGTTAAAATCAGAGTATATATATAAATTATATCTTAAACCAATACCTGAAATCAATAATTTAAACTTATAAAATAAAACACATGTTTTAAACCTATAACATGTATTATATTCAAATCAAAACTATACATACAGACATATAACTAGCATAACTTGAACAGTATATACATCCTTTACATATATTTATACATACACATACCTAATTTAAAAGTCCCAGTATAAACAGTATCATATACAGTAAACTTATATAAATAATATAGATTATATATACCGTAATTTCTAAAATATTTTGTTTATAATATAACATCTACAGTAAACATATATATTCAAACATATACTAGATATAAAATATATACATCATATCTACCTGAGCCGAACTACAAACATACTGATTTTTTTTCCGAACAGATTATATAAAAATATATAACTTAGACATATAAAACAGATTAATATTTTAAGGTCTAAAGGTGTGTGTACATATATGCGAATAGATCATAAATAATCTATAGACTCTTTCGTTAATATATATAGTAGCAGCAAAAATAATATAAACTTATATAACTCTGTAAATTTACATATATATACTACACAGGTTGAATAGACTTGAATATATATATATATATACATATACATATATACATACACACACATAACAGTATATAATACTTATACTTTAAATGTATATAAACACTGAAACATATATATGCTGCAAAACAGAATTGGTTCTTCTTCTAAAATTATATTAGAAACAAGTATATGTATAACATCCTACTGTAAACCAAACATAACCAAAATATATTGCATTCCTTTCAAAACCAAAAATGGAAAAATCAATCAATACCTCACGAAAAACCTATACATGTGGATTTAAAGATCAAAGTGTATATATACACACACACTATATTTTAAGACTTATTATATTTAGTACATTATCTATAACTTATATAACCTTATCAACCCAAACCGACCATAAACACTTAAAATATTTTACACACACACACACACACACACACATATATATATATATATATGCCCAAAGGCAACAACATCTAATTTTTTTCAAAATAATTGTATATTATATATATAAAACTATAGATTACAAAGCAAATGGAACATGAGCATTCAGATTTTAAAAAGTATGAGCGACAATAGAGCTTATATATAATTACGTTATTATATGTATATAAACTTGTGCCTGATGCTTGCTGTCATTGGCGACGCGAAGGATCTGAGGTAGCCGAGCATGCAAATAGGAGGGATGAAGCAGAGAGGATGGTAAGAGGGTGGGTGGACGCGGTTGCCGCTGGGTCTGAGATGGGCGTAGCTGAGCTCGGTGGTGGTTGTGACGGTGGCTTCTCGGCGTGACGTGATGCGATGGACGGTCGCGGGTTGCTACTGCACATGGAGGGGGAAGAAAATATTGTGGCGAGCTCGGGCTATGGACGGTGATGGTGGAATGATCGGGGAAGTTGTTGTCTACGGGTGATGGGTTTTGGTGGGTTAACAAGAAGGTGGCGAGCGGTTAGAGAGTGGTGGACGGTGGCGCGCATCCGTGAGTTGCTAGCCGATGGCGGCTGAGGTTGGAACACATGGATTTGAGTGGTTTGTGTGGTGGTTACTAGGCGGAAGATGGTGAATGGCCATCAGTCAACAGGTGGTGATGTATGAAAATGAAGGGCGAAGAAGTAAGGTTTTTGCAATAGTTAGGTGAAAGTATGCAAAGGAAAAACTTTGGAAAAAAATGACCACGTAAAGTTAAAGTGGGAAAAAGATAAAGGGGAGAGAGAAAAATGGAGCAGAGAAATAGTGAACCGGAAATAACTGAACAGCCAAAAGCAATGATTATATTAGAGATTGAAAATAGTAAGATTCACGTATTAATTTCTGAAAATACTAAACGATGGTGTCCATTGGTTTACACAGTGGAAGATAAATAGTCAAAAGAAAACAAAAAGACAAACCGTTACGGTTAACTGTTTTACGGTTTTGACGCGTACCGAATTTCAAAATAAACAAATGAATGAATTGTGGAGATCAGCACAACGGGACGATCAAAATGGTCTACAGATATTAGTGTTATGATTATCCGATCGGGAAAAATCGATATCGGAACGAAAATGCGGTTATTTCGCCAAAAAAGATCGACGGAGCAACAACAGTCAATATTTGAAAAAATGAAATATGACGTCGTGCTCAGAAGATGATTTATAATTTTCCTATGTAAAAATGTTTAGGTTTCAAAAACATTTATTACCATCCATTTTTTACTGATTTAAATTGAAACCGAAGTACATAAGAAAAAAAACTTTGATATTATCAGGTGAAATTTTACCATTTGCTATGTTTAAATGGACGCATTCCTAATATCAAATTTATATTTCAAAATTTTAAAATTTAAAAGTTTACAAATTTCAATTAAATATAAATTAATAAAACAAACAAAAATTAATAAAATTTACGGGTCGTTACATGTAATCGACTGAATAACTGGAATCAGCTGGATAACTGAAATGAAATAGATAGCTGGATCTTCAAGAAAAGCTCCAACTCGGAAGGTGAGTCTCAAATGTTGTATCACTCAGTCTGACCCGAGCGTAAAGCAAAACACAAAACACTTGAGTCGAGACATACATACTTATACAATGTAAACCAAGTCAAGTGAACTGTAATATAAGGTGCAAGTAACTTAAAGGATGCTTGGGACCGTCCATCCTCTAAGGATCCGTTGAACTATTTACTATGTAGTAATATTTCGCTATTATAATAATGTCTATAGTAAAATAAACTCACTTTTAAATAGCGTTAAGGGGTTACCCATGTAGCCCATAACACGTAATAGTGCCAGTAGTCTATACAATACCGTAATACCTCCAGATCGGAAGGCTACCAGAGGATACTCCATAGGTACGACACAAATCAAACTCATACAAGGCTCGCTAGGGTAGGTGACATGACACAACAAGGCAATGCCATGGTAGACATACCAATTACGCACATGGGCTGGTGGTAACGCGTAGCAGCTACTACCACCCAACTTGAGCCACACCCCCAAATAAAAAATCAAAAGTGGCCACCAAATAAATCTCAAAGTCAAAATATAACATTGAAGGAGTGTGTCCAATCAGAGGAAGGACCTCATTGGCCCGAGATCGCTCCTGTTTTAGACACCTTATGCCAACTCACGCGAGTTGGGTCCACGTATATACCTCAAAGGAACACCGCCACCATCTTACATCATTCTGGAATCTCCACCGCATACACGGTTGTTAAAGTGGTTTTCGGATTTGTCAGAGAGTATGACAACTTCCAATCCCGGTCTCTTTAACAAACAAACGTTATTATTGGCCATGTATATTTATTTCAAAACCTTTTCAATTCCAAAACCATTTAAAATCAAATACTATTACTTTCCTAAATAATATCCATTTTCAAAAATGGTAATATTTCCAAATCCGCATACTTTCCAAAATAATATCCATTTTCAAAACTAAATACTATATTATTTCATTTCAAAACCAACCAATATATCATTTCCTTTTCAAAACCAAAATATAATATATCATTAAAATTCCAAACCAAATCCATATATTATTTAAATAAAACCCAAATGTCAAATCACAGAATATTTCCTTCAATTTATTAAACTTAAAATATTCCTTCAAATCATCTTAAATCAAACCACTTTATATAGTCATATTCTTAAATCTTCAATTTCAATAAGTTAAAATTTATATATTTAAATACAATTCTTATTTAGATACAATTTCAAAAATTCATTTCCAAAACCATATTAATTTCAAGTTATAACAACTCTGAAACCGAACACTTTGAAACATATTTATTTAGACCATTTAAATTCAATGTCAAATAATATTCATTTCAAAGTTGTAGCATTTATAACACTATTCATTCAATTATAACTTTCCAAAACATTATATACTTCAGCTACACTACAATTTCAATTTTTGGCCAATTTAACTTATAAAAATCACATTTCATGCTTCAAAAATATCCATTTGGTTATCATTTAACTTATGATTTAATATAACAAAATTTTATCAATAAATATCCAAATTAAACTTTAATTCATTAATAAGTTAAAATTACCCTATTTTACTTAACTTTTATTTTTAACAAATAACTTTACACTTTATTTTAAAATATCCATCCAACAAATAAAATACCCTTATCACTAAATTTACTTAACTTTCATTTGAAAACTAAATTTCTAATTATCAAGTTAAGTCATTTTAAGCTGCATTTGTCCATTTAAATCATAATTATTTATTTTTACAAAACAAAACCATAAATCAAGTATTTTCTCATAGTTAATATAACAGTCCAATGCTCTTTATAAATCTATTCATCTAGACATCATTTAACCATGATTCCAAATTAAATAAATTTTATTACTAAGCCCAATCAAAACTGCAGTTCATTTTATCCACCCAAAATACCTTATTTACTATACAAGCCTTATTTATTTCAAGAAATAACCTTTATTAAACTTACTAGGTTAG
This sequence comes from Allium cepa, assembly GCA_030765085.1. Classification (NCBI taxonomy): domain Eukaryota; kingdom Viridiplantae; phylum Streptophyta; class Magnoliopsida; order Asparagales; family Amaryllidaceae; genus Allium; species Allium cepa. The sequence continues at coordinate 253,563,691 of CM060943.1, forward strand.
ATTTTAGATTCCAAATTAAATCAAACTTAATTATTGAAATATTGATCATAAATAAAATCTTTAAATTACAATTCAAAACCAAATAAAGATTTGTAAATTACAATCTAAACCAACTATCAACTCATACAATTTTAACTTATAGGAAACAATATCTTAATACCTTTTTATATTCCAATCCTAAAATCAAATTTTTAATCAAAATTCCATATATTTAAAATTCAAAATACTTAAAATTTTTAGAGAACTATTATAAAAATTTACCCATGGGCCTGTATAAAATTTTCTAACCTAGGTCAAGTGATACGGATAAGTATCATTTCAATCCGTAATTTAGAAAAGAAAAATCTGGGTTTTATCATTTCAAACCCGCAATCCCAAGTAAAATAAATACAATAAAAATCACCCGAGCCTATCATTTCAGCTCATAATGGTTTTCCTTATTCTAATGTTCATTCGGGTATATATCATTTCAACCCATAGTGATAGGGAACTTGCAGTGTGATGAACAGGAAATAAAATAACAGTAGCATATAATATCATATTAGATGATGTAACAGGTATATAAACAACATTTTAACATCATATAAATATATCACAGGACTGTATGAATAGCATATCAATTTATAAAAATCCACTTGTCATCATTTTGCAATAATAAAAGTACATATGTCTAGAGTAATAAAACCCACCTTTTAAAAGCTAAAATTGACAAACTCGGACTAAAAATCCAAACTCCACAAAGCACGACAAAGCACAATGCAAACTTGAGTGGATGAAGAGTCAGATCCAAATCTTGTACGCAAACAAATATTTCATACATAAGAATATGATTCAACACATAAGAATAGAGGTTAAAACAATGGAAAAATAAACGAATCAAAGTGGCATAACTTCTCTTAATCAATCAATGGCTCGGCTACACCACATATGGGTTCAACCATCATCTTGTGTTGCTTGGTCATGATGGTTTAAGGTGTGCTGGAGAAAATGGAGGCCGAGCCTAACTTGAAGGAAGACAAAGAAAACAAAATGAAAAAAAAGAGGAGAAAGAAGAAGGAAGCCATGACTTTAGATCTTGTATTTTTTTTCTTCACGCAAATGAATAAGATGAGGAGATGAGAAACTTTGTACGTGAAGTAAAAAGAGAGTGGCAGCTAGGTTAAAGGAATGAACAGCTAAAGTAAGAAATAAAGATGCTAGGCAATAAAAGGCAAGAGTTTGAATGGTTTGGAAAATAAAAAGGCAACACTATATTTTATTCTTAAATGCAAATGAAAATGAGGATATCGAGAAACAATTTTGTACGTGATTTGTAAAAGGAAATACACGACTCTAGAAGAAAAAAGAAACAACTAAGGAGTTATGAATGCTAGGGAAAGAGAAAGGCATAAGTTAAGGAGAAAGAAACGTACAATATTTTTTTGTTTATAAATGCAGATGAAAAATGATAGATGGGACATAAATTTTTATATGTGAATTTTCAACTTGATACACGCGGTTATGAGTAGAGTAACTGGCAAAAACGGAATAAATGCTAGGAAAACAAAAAGGTAAGAATGAAAGACAAAGAACTTATATATATATATATATATATATATATATATATATATATATATATATATATATATATTATTCTTAAATGCAAATGAAAATGAGAACATAATGGGAAATAAATTTTGTACGTGAATGGCAAAAGGAAATGCACTTTTCCACTTAAATCATAATTATTCAATTTCCAAACATTTCCATTTCATAAATAAGGTAATTTATCATAGTTTAAAAAGTATAAGTTTTAAATCCCCAATAAATCCATATATTTGATTTCTCAATCTTGCTATTGAATCAACTATTAACTTATTCTCTTATGGGTAATATTAACATTAGTTTATATGCAAATACATTAATAATTTCCCAATTCATCCAAATTTCAATTTACATAGTGTTAAATTTCATTTACCTACAATAAATCCATTTATTACGGATTGAATTCCAATTAATTAATTACCAATAACTGTCTTGTTTCAATTCTACTCTTTTTATTAAATCTATTATCACTCTATAAACCTAGTTATTATTTGTTTATCTTTCATTACATAAATATATATTCAAATTTTCATTTTTCTTTTGTAATAACTGTTATTTTCAGTTATATTGAATTTGCCAAATATATACAATTATTATAATTAAAACCTCAATCAATTTATTCAACTTGGTTTTCCTTTATTTCATCTTATGAATAAAATATGCATTTCCATTTATGTCATTACATTCACACTTTACAGTTACAGTCCTATTTCACATTAATGAACATTTACCTACATTTAAATGTAACTGATTTTCTACTCTGAATTTGGTAGCCTAAATAGAAGTTGACTTGCATAAATGTTATCACTAACTTTATATTACACTCAAGTTTATTATTTCCACTACTTATTAGAATTGCTTATAAAATGTTTAATTCATTTAATTACCCTACATTTATTTACTTATATTCAATTTTATACCCAAATATAACAGTTACAAGCACATTAACAGATCAATTAAATAGTAACTTATAACCGTTACTATAACCTTTAATTTACATTTCATTTTTAACACTCGCTTCATTATAAATTATAAAGTTTTTTTCTTCTTTCTTTCTAAATTTAATTACAAAATCTTATTAAATTAACCAGTTTAATTATCGAAATTTACGGGTCGTTACACTCTCCCCTACTCAAAAATTTTCGTCCCCGAAAAGGAAAAAGAATGGCACAAAAAGAATTAAGTAAACAATACATCTTATCCAAAAACACTAACTTTATAAACAAACAAAGTTTCAAAATTAATTAATTTGAATAAAATATACCAATATATTTAAAATTTCCTTTAACATCATTTTATATTGTATTTGATTTAATTAACTTTTCATTCTATTTACCTCTTATTAATCCTTTTTATAACTAAAATTTAAGCGTATAACATTTATTATAACCACTCAGATTTTATTTATAAAAGTCCTTTTATATTGTATATTATCTAATTACATTGTTAACTCCTAATAATTTAGGTAAGTTATATTGGAATGCAATAGAATATTATACAAATAAAAGTTCAATTATCTCAAGCTTAAATGTTTATTGAAAATTTTGATTTCATTTTATAACTGAAATTATCTTTTAAGATAAAGTTTTAAGAATTAAATTTCCGTTTTACTTCAAATAATTTTAGAGATAAATACAATTTATATACCTTTAATATATATCAAATCAAATTCAAATCATATATATATTGTAACTCAAATCGTACTTTACGAAGTTCAAATCAAATTTAACTTCCAAACAAAAGTGTAATAGAGCTATAGAATGGTTTCTCCACTTCGATGCTCAAAAATGAATGTCGATGATGCGGCTGCCATCACCGAAATTATTTTCCAGTGACAAAGAGAAGAGCACTGATTTAAAACTAAAAGTTCTTTGGAACAATTTCTACTTGAAATACCTTAAATAATGTACCCTTCAAAACTTTAAATACAAAGTTTGAAATTATCGAAAATTAAATTCTTAGTTTCTTGTTTAAATTCATTTATATTTCCAAACTAATTTATAACCATGTTTATATTTCAATTATTTGTAACATGAACAAAAGTTAATGGTTACAAGCTATATACAAAGTCAAATACTATTTCTCAACATCCAATTCAATTAACTTTCAAAATTCAGAAAATTATACTTATACATATATATTATAATTATACAAAATTTATTCATTTACTAAGTTTGAAAATAATACTGTGTTCGTTTGCTCTGTTCAAGTATTTTGGGGATCCTATCGATAACGATGATCAGACGAATCGGTCGAAAACCCAAATCAAAATCAACAAATCAAACAACACATTATATAAAACATTTTAAATATATATTTACAAAGCAAGGATAAAGATTCAAACTTGATTAACTCAATCAAAGAGAATTCTGATTTGAAAATAAGTTGGAAACAAAAGATGGGATGATTAACTAACCGGATAAGGAGATGGATAAGCTTATATAAATCACGGACAACTTTAACCGGGTTAACCGCGACTTCAAGAATTAGGTCGATGCAGAATTCCGAGGAAAATCTACAATCGATCTCAAGAGGTAGAGTTCGAGACAACAAGAGATACTAGCATCTAAACAGCGGATATAGAAATCTTCGATGAATAAATGCCTATTGTAAAGGAGTGTCACCCTTTACAAGTCATTCAGTGGAGCTATGAGATGCTCCAGAATTTTAAAGAATATGAAGTGTGAGGGGCAAGAATGAATTTTGGAACCGAGGGGACGTTCCGAAATTCAAAGGAAACAGAGTCAAAGAGAAAGAGATTCAAGCTCGAATGAAAGTGGTTCTGTAAATAAATTTACCATATATGTTAAGTTTTGCCTAGAGCCAAAGCACTGATACCAAATGTGACTACCCGATATTTTTAACCATTCGCATCCACACATGTCAGACTTGTATTGCTCAAAATACCGAATTGTAAACTAAATTTGGAAAATTTTAGAATATACAACAAATAAATAAATCACAGAATCACAGACACGGAGTAATATAATGCAGCAGAAGAAAAGAGATAGTAGTTCATGAAGCTACTATATAAATACATCAAAGTTAAACAAGCTACAACAAAAGTCTCAATATCATAAATCAAGTACAGAGCTGGATATAATGCTGGAATCAACTGGATAATTGAAATGAAATAGATAGTTGGATCTTCAAGCAAAGCTCCAACTCCGAAGGTGAGTCTCAAATGCTATATCACTCAGCCTGACCCGAGCGTAAAGAAAAACACAAAACACTCGAGTCGGGACATACATTGTTATACAATGTAAAGCAACTCAAGTGAACTGTAATATAAGGTACAAGTAACTTAAATGATGGTTGGGACCGCCCATCCTCTAAGGATCCATTAAAATATTTACTATGTAGTGATATTTCGCTATTATAATAATGTCTATAGTAAAATAAACTTACTTTTAAATAGCGTTAAGGGGTTAACCATATAGCCCTTAACACGTAGTAATGCCAATAGTCTATACATTACCGTAATACCTCCTGATCGGGAGGCTAACAGAGGATACTCCATAGGTACGAAACAAATCAAACTCGTACAAGGCTCGCTAGGGTAGGTGACACGGCACAACAAGGCACTGGCAGGGTAGATATACCAATTACGCACACGGGCTGGTAGTAACGTGTAGCAGCTACTACCGCCCACCTCGAGCCACACCCCCAAATAAAAAATCAAAAGTGGCCACCATATAAATCTCAAAGTCAGAATATAATATTGAAGGAGTGTTTCCGATCAAAGGAATGACCTCATTGGCCCGAGATCACTCCTGTTTTAGCCACCTTATGCCAACTCACAGGAGTTGGGTCCATGTATATACCTCAAAGGAACGCCGCCGCCATCCTACTTCATTATGGAATCTCCACCGTGTACACGGTTGTTAAAGTGGTTTTCGAAGTTGGCAGAGAGTATGACAACTTCCGATCTCGGTCTCTTTAACAACCAAACGTTATTATTGCCCACAGATATTTATTTCGAAACCTTTTCAATTACAAAACCATTTAAAATCAAATACTATTACTTTCCAAAATAATATCCATTTTCAAAAATGGTAATATTTCCAAATCCATATACTTTCCAAAATAATATCCATTTTCAAAACTAAATACTATATTATTTCATTTCAAAACCAACCAATATATCATTTCCATTTCAAAACCAAAATGTAATATATCATTAATATTCCAAACCAAATCCATATATTAATTAAATAAAACCCAAATGTCAAATCACTGAATATTTCCTTTAATTTATTAAACTTGAAATATTCCTTTAAATCATCTTAAATCAAACCACTTTATAAAGTCATATTCTTAAACCTTCAATTTCAATAAGTTCAAATTTATATATTTGAATACAATTCTTATTTAAGTACAATTTCAAAAATTCATTTCCAATGCCATATTACTTTCAAGTTATAACAACTCTGAAACCAAACACTTTGAAACATATTTATTTAGACCTTTTAAATTCAATGTCAAATAATATTCATTTCAAAGTTGTTGCATTTATAAGTCTATTTATTCAATTATAACTTTCCAAAACATTGTATATTTCAGCTACACTAAAATTTCATTTTTTTTCCAATTTAACTTATAAAAATCACATTTCACGCTTCAAAAATATCCATTTGGATGTCATTTAACTTATGATTTAATAAAATAAAATTTTATCAATAAATATCCAAATTAAACTATAATTCATTAATAAGTCAAAATTACCTATTTTACTTAACTTTTATTTTTAACAAATAACTTTACACTTTATTTTAAAATATGCATCCCACAAATAAAATACCCTTATCACTAAATTTACTTAACTTTCATTTGAAAACTAAATTTCCAATTATCAAGTTAAGTCATTTTAAGTTGCATTTTTCCATTTAAATCATAATCATTTATTTTTACAAAACAAAACCATAAATCAACTATTTTCTTATAGTTAATATAACAGTCCAATCCTCTTTATAAATCTATTCATCTAGACATCAATTAACTATGGTTCCAAATTAAATAAATTTTATTACTAAGCCCAATCAAAGCTACAGTTCATTTTATCCACTCAAAATACATTATTTACAATACAAGCCTTATTTATTTCAAGAAACAACCGTTATTAAATTTACTAGGCTAGGTTTTAGATTCCAAATTAAATCAAACTTAATTATGAAAGATTGATCATAAATAAAATCTTTAAATTACAATTTAAAACCAAATAAAGATTTTTAAATTACAATCTAAACCAATTATCCACTCATAAAATTTTAACTTATAGGAAACAATATCTCAATATCTCTTTATATTCAAATCCTTAAATCAACTTTTTAATCAAAATTCCATATATTTAAAATTCAAAATACTTAAAAAAAATTAGAGAACTATTATAAAAATTTATGCATGGGCCTGTATAAAATTTTCTAACCTAGGTCAAGTGATACGGATATGTATCATTTCAATCCGTAATTTAAAAAAGAAAAATCCACGTTCTATCATTTCAAACACGCAATCCCAAGTAAAATAAATATAATAAAAATCACTTGATCCCATCATTTCAGCTCATAATGATTTTCCTTATTCTAATGTCCGTTCGGGTATACATCATGTCAACCTATAGTATAAATACCCGACTCCACTTTGATTCTTTGTAAATTTCTAGGTGAAATCAATAAGCTGGAATGGAATGATTTAAGTGAATTAGTCCATTTAATCTATGTTTAGTACTTATAAATTGGTGAGTGGAATAAATGATGTCGATAAAAATTTGTGAAATTGTAATTGATACAAATTACCCGGGTTATATATAAGTTGTATGCTTTTGAAATTTATGTTAGATGGGTTTACTCACGCTGGTTTCCAGCCTGACCCGGGTGTTACTTTGATGTAATGCTCGGATCAGACCGAGTATTACATATTTTCAGGTAAGGGCGTTCTGGAGCTCAGGAGGTGAGCTGGATGGCAGGAACGTTTGGGGTATTTCCGCTGTGGTATATTATAGTTTATCTAGGACAGGTTCTTTTAAAACTATCCAGTGTTGTGTAATGGTTGTAACTCTGATGTATAAAAATATAAGTGTAATGATACGGATCTTCTCTGTAAAACTATTATTTGTGTGATATTATATTTTATCCGCTGCGAATGTGAGACTCTGAGTTTGAGTTTTCTGTTTCTTCTTCTTACTCTTTCTTCTTTTCACTAACTATCTGGAATTTTCGGGATCGAAATTTCTGGGTCATTACATATAGTGATAGGTAAGTTGTAGTGTTATAAACAGGAAATAAAATAACAGTAGCATAAAATATCATATCAGATGATGTAATAAGTATATAAACAGCATTTTAACATCATATGAATGTATCACAGATATGTATGAATAAATATAAATTTATACAGATCCACTTGTCATCATTTTACAATAATATAAGTACATATGTCTAGAGTGATAAAAATCACCTTTTAAAAGCTAAAATTGACAAACTCAGACAAAAAATCCAAACTCCACAAAGCATGAAAAAGCACGACAAGCACAATGCAAACTTGAGTGGATGAAGAGTTAGATCCAAATCTTGTATGCAAACAGATGTTACATACATAAGAATATGATTCAGTACAAAAGAATACAGGTTAAAACAGTGGAAAAATAAACGAATCAAAGTGGCATAACTTGCCTTAATCAATCAATGGCTTGGCTACACCACATATGGGTTTAACCATCATCTTGTGTTGCTTGGTCATGATGGTTAGAGGTATGCTAGGAGAAAATGGAGGCCGAGCCTAGCTTGAAGGAAGACAAAGAAAACAAAATGAAAAAAAAGAGGAGAAAGAAGAAGGAAGCCATGACTTTAGATCTTGTATTTATTTTCTTCATGCAAATGAATAAGATGAGGAGATGAGAAACTTTGTATGTGAAGTAAAAAGAGAGAGTGGCGGCTAGGTTAAAGGAATGAATAGCTAAGGTAAGAAATAAAGAGGCTAGGCAATAAAAGGCAAGAGTTTGAATGGTTTGGAAAATAAAAAGGCAACACTATATTTTATTCTTAAATGCAAATGAAAATGTGGATATTGAGAAACAATTTTATACGTGATTTGTAAAAGGAAATACACGGCTACAGAAGAAAAAGAAACAGCTAAGGAGTTATGAATGCCAGGGAAACGGAAAGGCATAAGGAGAAAGAAACGTGCAACAATTCTTTCATTTTTAAATGCAGATGAAAAATGAGAGATGGGAAATAAAAAATTTTACGTGAATTTTCAATTTGATACACACGGCTATTAGTAGAGTAAATGTTAGGAAAACAAAAAGGCAAGAATTAAAGAGAAAGAACTTATATATATTTTATTCTTAAATGCAAATGAAAAATGAGAACATAATGGAAAATAAATTTTGTATACGAATGGAAAAAGGAAATATACTTTTCCACTTAAATCATAACTATTCAGTTTCCAAACATTTCCATTTCATAAACAAGGTAATTTGTCATAGTTTAAAAGGTATAAGTTTTAAATTCCCAATAAATCTATATATTTGATTTCTCAATATTGTTATTGAATCAACTATTAACTTATCCTCTTATGGGTAATATTAACATTGGTTTACATATTAATACATTAATAATTTCCCAATTCATCCAAATTTCAATTTACATAGTGTTAAATTTCATTTACCTACAATAAATCCATTTATTACGGATTAAATTCTAATTAATTAATTCCCAATAACTACCTTGCCTCAATTCTACTCTTTTTATTAAATCTATTATCACTCTATAAACCTGGCTATTATTTGTTTATCTTTCATTACATAAATATATATTCAAATTTTCATCTTTCTTTTTGTAATAACTGTTATTTTCAATTACATTGAATTTGCCAAATATATACAATTATTATAATTAAAACCTCAATCAATTTATTCAACTTGTTTTCATTCCTTTTTTTCATCTTATGAATAAAATATGCATTTTCATTTATGTCATTACATTCACACTTTACAGTTACAGTCCTATCTCACATTAATGAACAATTACCTACATTTAAATGTACTTGATTTCCTACTCTGAATTTAGAAGCCTAAATAAAAGTTGACTTGCATAAATGTTATCACTAAATTTATATTACACTCAAGTATATTATTTCCACTACTTATCAGAATTGCTTATAAAATGTTGAATTCATTTAATTACCATACATTTATTTACTTATATTCAATTTTATACCCAAATGTAACAGTTACAATTACATTAACAGATCAATTAAATAGTAACTTATAACCGTTACTATGACCTTTAATTTACATTTCATTTTTAACATTCACTTCATTATAAATGATAAAGTTTTTTTTTTCTTTCTAAATTTAATCACAAAATCTTATTAAATTAACCAGTTTAATTATCGAAATTTACGGATCGTTAGAATATGAAGTGGATTTTCTTTTTAGAAGGGGTGAAAAGTGATGTAGATTAAGAGTAAAGCAATGTTTGAATTGCTAGCAAGTGAAAGCTGAGCGCCAAAAGGCAATTAGAGATCTTCAGCCTTTAGATATACCAGTTTGGAAATAAGATTATATATCCATGGATATTATTGTTACTGCGAAGGTCGAATAGAGAAATGAGAGTATTTGGGTTGTAGTGGAACTGACCAAGAGTGGACACTTTATTCCCGTTAAGTCAACAAGGACGACACCTGTATTGACTAAGTTGTTTATGAAGAATATTGTTAGACTATATGAGGCTCCTAGTAATATAGTTAGTGATTGAGATACTTCGTTCATTGGTGAGTTCTAGAAGAATCTACAAAAGGCTTTAAATACTAAGATAAGAGTGATGCTTATCACCCACAAATGGATTGGACAGACGGAGAGAGTCAATAAGGTACTTGAAGCTTTGTTGAGAGCTTGTATACTAGATTTTGGCGGGTATTCGGAAGACCGTTTGCACTTAGTTGTGTTTTCCTATAATAATAGTTATCAGACTAATATAGGAATGACGCCTTTTGAAGCTTTATATGGAGGGTCATACAAATCACCAGCATGTTGGTTAGAGACCAGAGGCAGATTGGTTCTTGGTCCAGATGTGACGAGAGAAGTCATGGAAAAATTGATTTTATCTGAGCATGAATGAAGGAGGCTTAGTCCACGTAGAAAAATTACACGAATAAGAGGCATTGAATCTAGAGTTCTCAGTTGGGATCATGTTTTCATTAAGGTATCACCAATGAGAGGTGTGGTTGGAATGTCAGCGAAACTGGCACCTAGATATGTTGGACCATTCCCTATTATAGAGAGGATTGGAAAACTCACATACCAAGTAGTTTGGCAATCCATAATGTTTTTCATGTTTCTCATCTTAGAAGGTATGTACATGATCCAAAGATTACTATTACTCCGACTACATTGGAAGATTTAGTAGTAGAACCGGACCTAGGCAACTAGTTCATGTTGTAAAGAGAGATGAGAAGAAGCTAAGGAACATGATAGTCAAACAAATGAAAGTTCAATGGAGTGGAAACGAGAAAGTCTGTACTTAGGAGATAGAGGACATGATTAGAGATACTTATCCTGAGTTGTTATGATGATATGTTCTATATTTGTTATATAGACTTTGTAGCTGGTAGGATATACTAGCATGGTTTATTATAGTTGTTTGCATGTTCGATATAATTTTTGTGTGATCCTTACTAAATTTTAAGGATGAAATTATTTAAAGAGAGGATCTTGTAACATCCCTAATTTTAGTTTAACATTATTTAAGAAATTTAATTGGATAGATTAAATAGAATAATATAGTGGGATAATAGGATGAGATTTGATAATTAACAAGATCGGGCCTTAACTGGTTAAAGTAAAAATTATTTGAAATTGAACATAGAAATAATTAATGAGAAGGGCAAAATAAGAATTTCTTTTTTATCCCTTGAACTCTCACTCTTTCATTTATTCTCATTCTACATTCATAAACAATCACAAAGAGGAAAAAAAAGGTTGGCCATTAACCAAGGTAAAGGAAGAAGAAATCAAAGGGGATTCAGAAGGCAAGGCATAGGGAAACTAAAATACATCAAATATCAACTACATTATCTTGTTTAAAGTGAATAATAATAAACCATCTCTATTATTTTGTGTTTAAATTTGGTTATGAGTAATTTCTGAACTTATCTTGAATCATTTGCCAAGTATGGATGTTTAATCATTGTTTGGATAGAATAACGATTTATGAAATTCTTATAAAATTATTTAGATAGATTTTAAGAACCTTTTGGACCCTTCCAACATCATATCTCAAATTATAATCTTTTGATCAGCCAGGGCATCCTACATATTTAATCTACTTAATGTTTTGGATGCAATTAAATATGATTCTACTCACAACGGGTCAACCTAATTAGTTATTTTGCCCTTAAATATCCGAATATGCAGTTATGGGTCATGGTGATGTGAGTATGACAATAGCAATCATGCAAAATAACCGATCAAATAATAACAAGAACATATAGCATCCATCATTTAAATATGTTCAATCAATTGGCATCTAATAATTACTTAATCGTAAGTTAATAACTCTTTTTGCTGATTTTATATCAAAATTTGGTCAAGGCAACAATTTATTCCATGAAAACATCTTCTATTATAAATGATTAATCCTTTTAATTCATATTTAAAACATGGAAAATATGGCCCATTACTTTTCCAATTTCTCATGCTAATTTATAATTTATTTTAATACTACCATGCATACTTTTGATATTAATATGAGGACGTCCCACCCCTTCATTACATGACATAGTGCCATAATATATAATATGACATCAATATGGCCGACATGGGATGTCGCATCACTTCTAATCAAAGATTTTAAAATAATTCTGATTTTATAAAAGTATAAGGCTATAATGACAAAATCAATGTTGTCGGAACGCAAAAATTTATAGGTTACTGAACCTATTAAATATAGTCTTTTATACATAATATATAAATGCCGAAATTAATGACATGCAGTATCAATATCGTAAACCATTTATGTCAGGTGCTTTAAAACAGTAAGGGTGACATTGATGATTTTCGACATCAATGCCATAAAACGATTGATAGTGATTCCATAAAATTGGGCTACTTTACCGCTATAAAATAGAATGCCACAATTGATAACATGAGGCATTATTTCCATTTTATATCAATGTCAAAACTATGTAGATCTGAGTGGCATTGTTGCCATATACTTCTACCTCGTAAGTAATACCAGCTGCATCACTGCTTAAAGTAATTAATGTCGGAAATAATACTTGTGCCATTACTACCTTAAACTATAGCATCAAATAGGAAAATTACAACAAAAATGTAAGAATGCTGAAGACTATCGGAATAGTTAACTCATAGCATCAATATTATTTACCTATGACATGCAGTATTCCCATAATGTCAATGGTAGATGCATGAACCAATGCATCACATACTTCGACATAATTATCACAGGCATTGCTTCTTGTCAATGCCGCCTACTTCCAGTATCGCGCAAAACTGTAAAGTGATACTGCCTATCGTTAATATTGAACGTCATGGCAATATCACATATCGGTGGCATTATCGTAATTATTATAAAACTGTTTTGTTTCTATTAAAAGCAATTTGTTTTTACCAACTCTTATTCCTTATCAATTTTCTATTGGTTGAAAACAAATTTTACCAATTTCTTTTCAAAAACCTTTCATAAATAAGTTCTATACTTCCAAAAACATTAATTAACTTAATTAATTAATAAGCTTAATTAATATTAATTTATATGCTTTTCTAGCATAATAAATCCATAGAAATTCGTAATAACTTGGGAAAAATCCCCAATAGTCACTAGAAATCTGAATTAACATATTCTCTCATACATAAAAATTTTGAAATCAAAATAATTATTTGTTTATTTTTAATTATTGGTGGAGGTCAATAGGTTCTTAATTATCTCATGAAAACTATGATTTAATATAGGTAGTCCCTAAGAAATTTTTATAGTTTAATAGTCAGCCCCTGGAAATTAATAGGTTCATAGCGACTCTCGTAAAATTATGAGTTGAGACAAAAAGTCAATTTTGTGAAAATAGGTGAACTTAGCTAGACATAACCGTATGACGATAGATAAGTCGGACTTACCCCATTATGTACTTACATGTGATTATGTTATTTTTCTAATCATTGTGGATGTACAAGCATAGTATATGGTTTATATGTTGATTAAGATACTAAGGAAGAGAAAACCCATTCTGCTTAGTTTCACTACATATCTAATTGGTTCAAGATGGTAGGTTATTGTTCACACTGGAATTTTTATTGGAAAATAGGACGTTTACAAATTCATGCTCAAGTGCCTATCACTTCTTGGGTAATAATTGCTATCTTATTAGGGTCAATTATCATAACTATCCTCAATCCACAACCTATTCCAACCGGGGGACATAATTTCTTTACATATGTTCTAGAATTTATTCAAGACTTGAGTAAAACTAAGATCGGACCCCTTAAACTCTCGGGTATTCATTCGAATAGGTCGGGAATAAGGGATTTCAGGTTTCCAGTTAGATGAATACGCTTCTAGAGACATGCGGGAGGCAAGCTAGCTAGATTATTATCTCTTATAATATAAGCTATTGTAAGAGAAATAAAGTAATAAGAAACTCCTCATAGTCGACGTAGATCTCGTTTGATTGAAAAACAATAAACCTCATGTTTCTTTACATTTTTACATACTTTAACTTCCATATTTTACATTTTAAACAAAGTTGTTATGGAGTTAGGGTATACCCTAGGGGAAATTCTGTAATTTATTATGAATTATTAACTCAGCAATCAATCCCCGTTCATAATAAAGGTATTTTCTTTCTGTTATATATTCGTTATAATGTGTTTTGAATAAATAAATATATGATCAAAATATCTTTAACTGAAAATCCATAAATGGTGTCTTTGTGATGGAAATTAAAAATAGTTGTAATCTATATCACAATTTTATAAACACATCATTTTAACTATTTCTACCCAAGATACATCGAGATTATATGTTGATGCTTCCATTGGGATTAAAGTATGTAATACTCTTTAAATGTTGGACAGTGCACTACTCATGACAATTGGGTGCACCTAGGGGTTACATATCGATAATTATTAGATAACCGTGTAATGATTCACTCGACAGTTTTCTATTAATTAATATTACTATGGTCAAATATAAAATATCAATGTGACCAACTTACATAATTCTCTTAACTTGAGAATATTGTCAATCTTCAATATGAAAGCTCCACTTTGATTATAGTTAAATCATGACATAGAGTCCAAAAAATGACTATAGTTGGATCGAGTGGAGGCATTAGAAGTGAAAACCTTTCAAGAGAGGATTTGCCTTCTTAGTTATATGAGATTAGTATCCCAATTAATTGAAGTCAACTCAAAGTCAAGATCTTTAGCTAGAGTAGTTTGGTTAATAATACTTATTATTATTAAACTAAGGACTTTATATTTGGATTATAAAGTTGAATGTGGATGATATTGGAATTTTGACCATTACTTAATTCCGTAAGTCTAAAGTGATATAGTTTTGACAAAGGGAATTTGTGTAAATAATTGTCACTAATAGGCAATGCTTATAATAAGTAAAACTGAATTCTATCAAAGTATGTGTAAGTGATAATTCAGCCAAAATGTCACAACACTATCTAAAGTGATATGCGAATGTTAATATCTGAATTGTTCAATATTACTCATTGGCAAAATTACTCCTTTAAGTCATACAATCGAAATAATGAATATTCCGAATCAACAACATGATTTAATTAGATTTTAAATACTGAAAATTAATTAAATTAATTAATATTTAATAAATATTAATTACATATTTTTATTTAATTTATCGCTTGCCATTAGTATTTAATAATGTGCATATATAAGAGATATTAACGCATGTATCAATATACGATGTCGGTAGAGTACTTAAATTCGATTTAAACAAAATAAATACTGAAATAGGCTTTAAATAAATAAAATTAATTAATATGTGTGAAATATTAACTGCTAAAGATATTTCTTATTTGATTTGTTTTATTTCAATTGGTATTTGATAATGTGCGTAAATAAAAGGTTATAAATGTGCGTATCAATATACAATATCGGTAGGAAATTTAAATTAGATCTAAATGGAGATATTACTAATAGGATGTTGGATAATTTTTGGACAAACAACACAATATTGTGGTTGATTTAGATAAGGAGAGGGGTTTTTTGAATTGAAATAAAGGGGAAATCTTAATTAAAGGAGAGAAAAAGACCATGTCATCATTATAAATTTATTTCCTTCTTTAATTAGATTTCTATCAGTCATTTTTTTCCTCTCTACAGAAACCTCTAGATTGAAATTTTCATGGTGGAAAAGCTTCAAAAATCCAAAATTTAATCAAGCAAAATTAAATAGAAAAAGGATGTTTGTCTCTTGATTACTACAGATCTAGATAGCGATCTATTGGATCTAGGAATTGTCCTATCATTCAAGTTGTTTCCCCAAGCTTAATCCTAAGATAATTCTATATTTTATATTAACTTTTAATATGTTTTTTCATCCCCTTAATTCTCTATCTCTTCCCTCTATTTATATGTGTGAATTTGGGTTTTAATTTGAATGTCTCAAACCCCCTTCTTGAAACAAATGTTTATCCTTGTCATGATTTAAAAAACCTTGCTATGTTCGCTACTATTTTACTATGAACAACGATAATTTCATTTGTCTCTGTTTTGTATGTTTATTTGTCATGTTTGGTTAACCTAGATCTAGACCTTCTTATCATGAATCTATATATTGCTATGCCCTTTGGTTTTCTATTGTTATTGAAAAAACAAGACAGTATTAAATTTTAAAATATTCTTATTAATAAGTCATACTAGAAGATTCAGTTTTGAATGTTTACGTACAAATTGTTATGTGAATAAAACCTTGAAAGAATTGCATTAATTAAACTTTTTTGACAGCATAATATGATGACTTAATTATGTACGTTATATTTTATTCTATAACAAATTTTGTTAATTGAAACACAAAAGGAAAAACTTTAATTAATGATTTATTCCTTGTTTTACAATTATGTCAAATGCAGTAATAAATCTTTCTTTAAAGGAAAATTCTATTTCACAAACTGCATGTATATTTTTTTGTTTCAAATTTTGTTTTGGTTTTTGTGTACAAGAGTTTATATATTTACTTAATATCATTTATGTGTGTGTGTATTTGTATATAGCTCAAATTTTCAAAAGGGGTTTTGTGTAAGATGCAGTAGGAAACTTTTAAACTTCTTTCATTGGGCCTTGTATCCATTGATTTATTTCATGCAATATAAATAAAGTTTATTTTAATTTAAACTGCTATGTAGAATATTTATCATGTACGTGTGTGTGTATACATATTTATATAAGATATCTATACATACATGCATGCATGCATATGCATAGGTGTATTTATTTTATAAACACGTTCATGTTTTAAATTAAGAATGCATATATTGAGGGGAAATGTGTTCTTTGAAGTGTAAATCCTAAAATATAAACAACATTCACATTAACTATGTACAATTTTCATATGTTGCACTTGCACTGTACACATAGGTGCATTTGATGCCCTCATCATAATATACTGCTAATTAAAGTCAAACTTAAACTTTTTGAACAATTATAATAATGTGAATAAAGATTTAGGAGGAAGATTTTGAAAATTTCTATATGAATTAGATTACATATGCCCAATAAAGATCTAATATGAACTTTTTTGGGATCATACCCCATTATCCCACTTCTGACTCTCCCTATTCCTTTAATAGTATCATATTCCAATAATCTATGTTGTTTAAATTAGTCATATTAGGGCTACCTGATTAAGCATGCCCACTTAGTATGATGTCTAGAAAGGTAATGTCTAGGATTGGAATTGGCTAATCAGGTAACTGGTCCTACCTAGTTACCGGCTTGGCTTAAAAGGTGAAGTAAGCCCAAATGTTGCTTCTAATAGAAATGGACCAAATTGAATTGGGCCTTGCGCTAATTTTCAAAATTATTGTGAAAAAATTAAAGTTAAAGATTTAAATTTAAAATGAAATATGCTTGTGGTAAAAATTATAACGTAACGTAAAGTTTTAAAATGTTTCAAAAGATAATAAAATTTTCAAAGTGCGAGAAAATTTAAAATTTAAACATTAGTTTCAAAATCTAATTTATTGATAAGGTTAATAAAATAAATTGATTAAATGAATTAATTAATTTATATACATATAAGCATTTATAATATATATGTTATATCATCTTGAAATGTTTAAGACAACATAAGCATACAGGTATATATGTGAAATAATCTTTTGAAATTAATATAATTCAATTAAAATTTGGTTAATTAAATAATTTAATTAAAAGATTAATTAATTACATAATGCACACACATATATGATATATGTGTTTCACTATAAAGGTTATAGTATGTAGTAATATTCAACATAAATGTTATATTAAATTAACATAAAATTGATTAAAATGTTAATTAATTAAACTTAATTATTATTATTAAATTAATATAATCTTATACATAAGATAATTATATATATGTAATATGGAATATAGAAGTTATATAATAATAAAGCTTATATAATAAGAATATATAAACTAAAGATGGAACATTATAGGAACCCTAAATTAACTAAGGAACAAATACATATATAAATGTACGTATGCTATTATTTCCGATGCGATCGGCAATTGAATCATGAGGGTATTTATTTAGAAATACATTATTCCATAAGTAAATATCATTTAATATTATATGTTGAAGATTATGAATCTTTAATATAATATTTTCCTCTACTATATATATATATATATATTTTAATAAATTGTTTGCATATTCCTTAGTTGTCGAACAAACTCAAGCTAGCGATGTTATATGTAGTATTATTAATATACTGAATATACGAGGCAAGATAACTATATATATTTGTTGAGAAAACTTAAGGTATATATACTATACTTAGCAAGATCAAGGTTAAAGTGAAAATAGGATAAGATACCATGGATTAGGAGTTGTATATGATACAACCGATAAGGAATTATCCGTTGTCTATAGAACTATGACTTATTGAGCAAACTCAAGGTCAGAATTCTAAGATGGACAAGTTCCAATACCTGCTAGTGAAGTTGAAGGACTTCCGTGTTTCGACTTAGGGTTTGACGAAAATAAAATACTAGTGGTAGCTTATTAGTAAAATGAAACATAATGTTTAATCCCAATAATATTATAAGAACATCTATTATAATATTGTCCTAATAATCTACTAATTAAAGTTTCAAAAAATATCAGCTCCCAAACTATTTCCTGAAAGCGACAAGCTTACCGAGCCAAACTATATCGATTGGCTAAGAGTGATTAAGACAACGTTGAATTATGATCATCTTTGGTTGGCTATTAGATACGAACCTAAAGAACAACCCGCTAATGTGCGGACTCCGAACTTAGGTTTGCTTATGAGAAATGAATTTTGGATCTAGAGATTTCTCAAGTTATAGTGTTGTTAACATTAGACAAAGGGAACATGAGAACATGTATGTCCATGAGATTTTTGAAAATCTCAAAGCTCTTTTGGGTGAATAGTCCCATTCCGCAAGGTATGAACTTTTGATGAAACTATTCAACACAAAAATGACCAAGGGTAAAAAAGTGGATGATTACGTTCAAATGATGAAATGTTGGCTATACTCATAGATTAGCATAATTAGACATTGAGATCAGCAACGAAATGCAATTAGACTTATTCATATTGAACTATAATAAGAATCAGCTGAATGTAAGACTCATAAATCTCCTCAATATGTTGAGGTCATCCAAGCCTTCATCCAAGGATCAAGAAGCCATACTTTCTATCTAAGCGAATGCGTCAGCTTTGAAATGTCCAAAGAAGCATAGAAGGGTTAAGAAAAAGAGTAAGAAGACTATTTCTGTAGACAAGAATGTCATCATTATTATAAGAAAGGCCATTAAAAATGGAATTGTCCAAAGTACTTGAAAATTGTTAAAGAGAAGAAACATAAAAGTTCTACTGCTCCACCAGGTACATTTATCAATCAAAATCTTTTTGCATTAATAGGTTGACCTAGGTTTTGAATACTGGTTTTGAAACTTATGTATGTAATTCATTACAGTGATTTTGGAGCAAACATCATGTGCCAAAGGGAGAAATGAGGCTTTAAGTTGCTGATGAATCTCTTGTAGATGCAACATCGGTTGTAGATTATCATTTATCATTGCCAAATGATTAGCTTGAATATTAGGTAATTGATATTATGAAAAGAAATTATTTGTGGTATCATTTCTTTATCTAGATTATTTGAGACTGGTTATGTATTTCATTATGCTAGTAATGTTATGAACAATATACCGAATAATAATAGGATCTGTGATGGTATTTAAGATAATTGAATTTATGTGATTAATAATAATTATTCCTATACTATGAGCAATTCTTCTAATGTTGACATAAAAGAAAGTTATTTTTAGCATTGTAGGCTAGGTCATATTAGTGAGAAGAGACTGCATAAACAGAATACCAAAGGTTTTCTCCTATCACTTGATTATGAAACATCGACACATGTGAGTCTTGTCACAAAGATAAATGACTAAGCACCCCTTCAGTAGGAGCAATGAAAAAGTTGATGAACTCTTAGGGCTACTAAGTAATGATGTATGTGGCTCGGTGCCTTTAATAACCAAGGATAATAATTCTTACTTTATTACCTTCACTGATGATTTATTGAGACCGGGATATGTACATCTTATGTAGAATAAATTTGATGTCTATGTGAAATTTACTGAGTATAAAAATGTAGTAGAAAACCAAAACCAAACGGATCATAAGATTATGATTCTTCAATCTGATAAAGGAGGTGAGTATTTTGGACAAGAATTCCAACAGCACTTGAAAGATATTTGGATTATCTCTCTGATTACTCCACCATATAATGGTATATCGGAGTGAAGGAACCAAATCCTATTAGTTATGGTTCATTCTATGATGAGTAAAGCTAAATTACCTCTGCCCTATTAGGGATATGTGCCAGAAACTACAACGCATATGTCGAACTTGTTACCCATTAAATATATGCCAAAACAACATATGAGATATGGTATGGTAAGAAATATAAACTCATGTATTTAATGGTGTAAGGTTGTCCGACCTACGTTAAGAACATTGGTCCAAATAACTAGACGTAAGATCAGTATTATGTAAATTTATAAGATATCCCAAAAACTCAATGTGATGTATATTTTACAATACCGAGGAACAAAGATTATTAT
This sequence comes from Allium cepa, assembly GCA_030765085.1. Lineage (NCBI taxonomy): Eukaryota > Viridiplantae > Streptophyta > Magnoliopsida > Asparagales > Amaryllidaceae > Allium > Allium cepa. The sequence goes on from CM060943.1 coordinate 253,584,627, forward strand.
TTCTCAACACGTTGTCTTTTAGAAAAAGAATTTATGTCAAAGGAAATTAACAGCAAAGTTGTAGACTAGGTGAGATCTAAGAAGTTAACACCGAGGACAAATTAGTAGGTGAACCAAGTCCATTCGTATTTGAAAAATGCAACCTATTAGAAGGTGTAGTAGAGAATCTCATGCACCAGAGAGATACTATGGTTTTCTCATGGATGGCGAAAAGGAGGACCATGTCTTAGATGTTGACCCTCCTTTATCATTCCAATAACTATTGCAGAGCAAATATCTACGCTCTTGCTTGAAGCAATGAAATTTGAGATGGATTCCATATATGAAAACAAGTTATAAACTTTTTTTTTCGTACTCAAAGGGACAAAATCCATCGATTGCAAATGGATTTTTAAGAAAAATAAAATAAATGAAGATGGGGAAATAGAGACTTATAAGGCAAGGCTAGTTGCGGAAGGATTTCATCAAATACAAGGTGTTGATTATGACGAGGCCTTTTCGCATGTAGCTGTCTTAAATCCATTTGGATTATGCTAGCCGTTGCTGCATTCTATGACTATGAAATAAGGCAAATGAATGTAAAGACGGCTTTTCTGAATAATGAATTTAAAAGAAACAATCTATATGTCGCAGTCCGAGGACTTTGTGGTTAATGAGAGTGAGGGCAAGACTTGAAAATTGTTAAATCCACTTATAGACTTAAATAAGCTTCAAGAAGTTGGAATAAGTGTCTTGATAAGGTAATCAAATAGTTTGGTTTTAATTAGAGCATAGGAGAAGCATGCATATACAGAAAAGAATAGGTCAATGCTATCGTATTCTGACTAATAAATGATCCGCTATTGATTGGCAATGACATTCGTTGCAATAAGTGAAAATTTGGCTTTCCAAGAACTTCTTCATGAAGGATTTGGGAGAAGCAACATGTATAATAGGTATAAAAATCTATAGAGATAGATTTAAGAGGTTGTTAGGATTGTACCAATTATTATACATGGATACCATACCAAAGAGGTTTGGTATGAAAAATTCCAAGCGTGGAAATGTTCCAAAGCGATCAGGAATCGTCCTTTTTAAGAAGGAAGCCTCTCGTACTGATGATGAAAAAGAGCATATGAAGAGGATTCCATATGCTTTAGCCGTAGGATCCATAATATATGCTATGTTATGTGCTAGACCAGATGTGGCATACGCAATAGGATGCATAAGTTAATATCAGTTTAATCCTCGAGAAAAGCATTGGACGGCCATAAAGTGGATACCGATGTATCAGAGAAATACCCAGGACTTATTCCTTATATACAGAAATAGGGAGTTTATTATGAAGCTATATATGAATTCAAGCTTTCAAAGTGATATTGATGACGGCAAATCGGTATCTGGTTACATCTTTACACTCAACGATAGAGCCATCAATTGGAAAAGATCCAAGCAAGAAATAGTAGCTGATTCGACAATGAAGGCCGAGTACACTGCCCTCAATAAAGCAGCTAAAACAGAAGTCTGAAAGGACAAGTTTTAAGTGAGCTTGAGGTGATCCCCGATACAATGAATCCAATGACATTGTTCTGTGATAATAATGCGATGATATAGACTGTAAAGGAGCTCAATGTGCATAAGAAGTCATAGCATATTCTTCAGAAGTTCTAACTTTTTTAAGAATTCATTGAGAAGAAAGAGGTTGTGATAGAAATGGTAGATACCAAGAACTACATAGCAGATCCATTCATTAAGGGCCTAGCAAGGTGGGCTCTTGGGAGGCTGATCGAAGGAATGGAATTGAGATTCTATAATTAGCCCTAAGTGCAAGTGGATGATTAATGGAGTTATGGGTACACCCTAAGAGAAATTTTGTAATTTATTGTGAATTATTAACTATATAATCAATCTTCATTCATAATATAGGTGTTTTCTTTCATTATATATTTGTTACAATGTGTTATAAATAATTATAAGTATGATTAAAATATGTTTAACAAAAAATCCATAGAAGGTGTGTTTGTGATAGTAATCATAGATAGTTGAAATCATGAGTATTGTATCATAATATTATAAACACGTCATTTTAAATGTACCTAGTCAAGATACATCGAGATTAGATACCGATGCTTCCGGTGAGACAAGAAAATGTAATGCTCTCCAAATTTAAGGTAGTGTATTACTCATGATTGTTGGGGACACCTAGGGGTTATGTACTTATAGTCATTCAATAACTATATAACGACTCACTAGATAGTTTTCTATTGGTTGATATAACTAAGGTGAAATAGAGAACATCAATGTGACTAACTTACATACTTCTCTTGACCTGAGAATACTATCAGACTTCAATATAAATGTTCTAAATTGATTATAGTCAAATCAAATTCCATCGAATGGCTTTAATTGTGAAACACAATTTACGAGAGCATTTGCCTCCTTAGTTATATGGGATTACTATCGCAGTCAACTGAAGTCAACTTGAAGTCAAAATCTTAGGCCATAGTAGTTTGGTTAATAATTATTATTATTGAACCAAGGAATTTGTGTTTGGACTATAAAGTTGAATATGGATGATATTGGATTTTAACCATTATCAAATTTCATCCGAAATAATATAGTCCTGAAAAAGAGAATTGATGTAAATAATTGTCATTAACGTTGAATATGCAAGTATATAATTTTTGTTTGATGATAATAAACATTTATATATTTATTTAAATGTATTTGTTAATGTACTATTTTATTTCTCACATGATTAAATAAATATTTGCTTAATAAAATAAATAACACAGAATTTAAATTCAAACTGATATTTTTTCAAACAAATATTTATTACAATTTTGAATAGTACAAATTTGAGCTCTCACTATATATATATACAAATTTCAATTACATTATAATTTCAATCACATCACATTTTTCACTATACATACATTTGCACCTCACTACATTTCACTCATACACTCGTATTTATCTTCAACTCTATTCCAAATTGAATCCAGCATTTGAGTTATCTGCAAAATACACACTGATGCGGTAAAACTGAAAAAGAAATATTTTTGCAGTGTAAAATAAAATGTATTTGGAAATATTTTCCTCAGTTATTTGGGTTGTTCATCGTCATATAATTTTGAATTCATTGCACATGAACATCTTGTGACATGCACAGTGTATCACTGTACATGCCATAAGGACGTGCACACCAAATGTACACTTTACAAAATTACATGGACCGGTGAGCACAGGGTCAAACTCAATCAAAATTCGAGTTCACTCAAGTAAAATACAGATAAAGTCATGATATAAGCACAAGGTCAAACCTGAACTTTAAACTGGATTTAACACAGGTGCAGGTTCAATAAAATGGTCAAGAATCCAAAACCAATATAAAAAAGCCTCGAAAAAAAATCGGTGAGTGCACAAGAAAATAATAAACTGGTCACTGAAACCCAGACCAATATCACACTTGTGCATATGCTATACATTGACTCATGCAACACATGAACATATATGTATGCATCCCAAATTAATGAAGGTTCAGACATGAAGCATGGTCAGATTTCAAACCATAACCATAACCGAGGCAAAATGAAGACAAATTCCAAAATCATCAACTCAGTGCAGCACAACCAAAGTGCCTAGGCTCAAAGACATATATATACATATACATACATACATACATATATATGTTATTGTAACGACCCAGAAATTTCGAACCCGAAAATTCCAAATAGTTAGTGAAAAGAAGAAAGAGAAAGAAGAAGAAACAGAAAAATCAAACTCAGATTCTTACATTCGCAGCGGATAAAATATAATATCACATAAATAATAGTTTTACAAAGAAGAACTGTAACATTACACTTATATTTTTATACATCAGAGTTACAACCATTACACAATACTGGACAGTTTTAAAGAACCTGTCCCAGATAAACTATAATATATCGCAGCGGAAATACCCCGTACGTTCCTGCCATCCAGCACGCCTCCTGAGCTCCAGAACGTCCTTACCTGAAAATATGTAATACTCGGTCTGACCCGAGCATTACAACAATGTAACACCCGGGTCAGGCTGGAAACCAGCGTGAGTAAACCCATCTAACAAGGAATACAAAAGTATAAAAACTTATATAAACCCGGGGTAACTTATATCAATTTACAACTTCACAAGCTATTATAAACATTACTTATTTCACATATCAATTTCTAAGTGCCAAATTTAGATTAAATGGTCCAATTTACTTAAATCATCCCATATCAGCATATTGATTCCACATATCAATTTATAAAGAATCGAAGTGGGTTTCGGGTACTGACTAATACCCTACTCCGATCTCTTCGATTTCAATGTCATCTAAACTCAGGTTATCCAATTAAATACAATTCAACTTAAAATAAAATATGCCACTCATTACACATCAATTTTGATTAATAGTTAGCCATATTATCATCGTTCACCCAAAACATATCATATCACAAACATTTCATATCAGAGATATCAATTAATTCAAGACATTTAATCATCATTCAATCATTTATAAGCAAGATGGATCATTTTCAAAATCAATTTAATTTATCTCTGATTTAAAATTAGTTACCAATCCTTTAATTGTTAGATTATCTTAATCATTAATTTATTACAAATCAATTAATTGATGATTTTTAATTACCCGTCTTCATTAATCATAAACAATAATTAACCATCCTGTAATTACTTTCCTTAATTAATGAACTCCTTAATTATTTATGTCAATCCTTTATTTAATTATATTAAATAATTAATCTTTAATTACTTCTCCTGAGTAATTGACCTTAATTACTTTCCATTAAGTAATTTCCTTTAATTAATTACTTTCATCAAGTAATTACCTCATTGGTTAATTATCCTTAATTAATTAACCCCTTTAATTAGTTACATTTAACAAGTAATCTTGAATTAATCCTACCTACTAATTAACCTAAATTAATCTCATTCGAAAATTAACAAATCTTTATCACTTACATTAATAAATCTTTTAATTAATTCCACTTAGCAACTCCTCCTTATTTAAATCCATCACATTCATAAGTGGATCTTAATTAATTACAGGTTCATTTAATTACTTATATAAATTAATCATCTTCTTAATTAATAAATTCTTTAAATTAATTACACTAGGTAATTAACCTTTATTTATTAATTAATTAATCAATAATTAATCTTTAATTACTCCCATAAAGAAAACTTCAATTACTTTTTAACTAATTAATTAGTAAATCTTTAGTTACTCAAGACCTTAACTGATTAAAAGATAATATATTTTCTTAATTAACTTCTTAATTATCATTAAAATTTATTGATAAACCTTAGAGTCAACTTATTAACTTAATTTCATCATTAGTTAAGTTTGATTAAACTTAAGAATTATCTGCATCAATTTAAAGTTAAAATAAATTACATAACCTTTATTCAACCAAACATTAAATAACAATCATTATTTTAAAGAAATGGTTAAAGGAATTAGTTTTAAACTTGGTTTTTTCTTTCTACCCGAGCCTACCCTGATCCGTTCGCGAAAGACGTCTATGAGCAAACCTTCTCCTACTATAATTAATCTTTCTTCCCACTTCCCTTCTGGCCCATAAACTTCTGGCCCAATTCTCCTTCTCTCCCTCTTTCTTTCTTCCTCTTTCCCATCTCCTCCATAACGCTTTCTGGTTAACAACCGTGCATGCGTGCACGGTGCACGACACTCCAACCTTCTTACGACGACAACGAAGCCACCCATGAATCCACCGCGTCGAGCTCAACAGTCTCCACCCCATCGCCTAAACTCTGGTCCTTTAGTGTTCTGACCGATCTCTCAGAGCAATGAACCATGCTACAGGTCGCGTGACGATCTAGGCACCGGACTCAACCCAATTACGTCACGATGAAGCATTCGCCTAGCTCAATTCCACGGCACCTTCAATTCCTTCAATCAATTCTCGAATCATTACCGAACTCAAGCCCTAGAAATCGACAAACGTCGCCGACCATCACCATAAGTCGTCGGCTTCCCACCGAAAACTTCCCTTCTCCATACGATCCCAACGTCACGAATGGCGATATGTAACTCCCTCTAGATTGAAAATAAAAATTCTATAAGATTCATTTTATACTTCTATATCCAATTCGACAGAGCACAAAACTTCTCTGCCATAATACTCACTCATACAATAGGAAAGTTATATACGCATGCAGTTGAGCTCACCTGGGTTTTGACGTTTTCCACTGATTTAATTATTGCAAACAACTACACTTAAATATATTTATCACTATAATTTATACTTTTGCGTTTCTATATTTAAGTATTCTGGAATCTTAAAAGTATTTGAAAATTTTTCTTACTTGTATAAACATAGATTAAAGTCTAATGATACTATTATGGTTTGCTGTCTCCCTCTCAGTGGATATCCTAAACATTATATTCCTAGCCTTATAAAGTGAACTAACTAATTGTTTTTAAAATCATATATCCATATGTGCTGCTACTTTTAAGTAGTAACTTGAAAACACACTCAGGTGGAATGAAAAACATGCAATAGGTGTTGCTTAATGATAAAACTATACGGAAAAAATAAACTTCATAAGGCAGGATTCACAAAGATAGTGGTTAACAGGGATTAGTTTCAGAAATTCCAAAGAATAAACTACTACCCACATGTTCAAGTATAACCAGTCAAGACTTCATATACACGGAGATAGTTATCACATAATTTCACAACAGGTTGATTAGAAGGGGTGCATACCAGGCCAGGGATATATATGAATAGAGTCAGGGATTACCATGGACAGGTCAGTGAACATATTCAAATAAACTCAAGTATACCACAAGATCAACTCAGGCAGTCAGTTTGATTTTCGCCAAATGAAATACATTGGTTCATAACAAAAAAATATGCACAAATGCACAGGCAAGACGTACAAGAACATATGAGCACACCGGCAAAGTATGGACAAAGTTTCAAGAAAAAAATTACTCACCGTTTTAGGGAAAACAAAGAACAGCTTCTCTTCTTTGAACTGAACTCTGATGTTGCTTCAAAACTGATTTTGATTCATCTTATGTTGAGTTGAATCCTAGAATTTTGTCTTTGCTTCCGATTGAAAGTCTAAAATTGATTTAGTTTTTGTTTTCGGTTTTTGGATCTTTGAAAAATGAGAGAAGAAGGGATTGTAACAGCCTGGTTCTCTTCATATTATTAATATATATATTTTTTAAAAAGAACAAATGACACTTGTCTTTATATGTATTATAAAAGCTACAAATGTTAATTTTATTTATCATAATGCTTACAAATGTTTAGAGCCTTTATTTATATATATATTTCTTATTTTTTTTTATTAATATATGTCTTTATATTTATTTTTATGTGTTATGTTTTATTTCAAGTACAAAAGGAAAAGATTTTAATCTTATTTAAATCCTATTTAAATTATCATACTTTTAAATTTAATAAATATTGATCTTAAGTATTTTGAATTTTTTTATATATTAAACTAAAACAAAGCTTCCAATTACAATAGGTATACATACACACACACACACACACACACACACACTTATATGGTTATAATTTCCAACTTTTAGAGTTTGCATATCTATTTATATCTTTGCTATTTTATTATAAGATTTATCATTTCCAGCTGTTTAAAATATCCATTTAGAAATCAGTATTTATTATAGCTCAAATCAATTTATATACATCTAGACAAAATTTTAATTACCAAAGTTTATTTGTTTAACCAGATAAAATTAGTTAATTATCCAATTATCAAATGCCTCAAAATTCGGGTTATCACAGCTATGCACATAACAATCAAATGAATCAAGGGACCAGAGCATAGATATACAGTGACCAATGCAATCAATTGAGGCGAACTAGAAAACCAAGACCAGGCAACTATACACATGAAGCCAACATGAAACAAGAACAAGCATCTTCCACATGTGACAATAGTAAAATGCAAATACAAGTAGTTGACAATGCACATCAAATATCAAGTGTAGTGAGCTGCATGAACAAGAGTGAAAACTGCAGTGTAAATCGAAGCAACTACTCGATGCAAACCAAAGCTTCACAACTATCATGAATGCAGCTATCAGTTTCATACCAAAGTCAAAATTGAACCGGTGTGACAATAGTGCTGCAGCAGGCTCAATAAGTGTAAGCATGAATGTGATAAGCAGAAGTGATACAAAATGCAACAGAGAATAACACACTGTACAAGTTCAAAATCAAAGTAGTAGTTTTGAACCAAGGACAGTTTCAATAGAATGAGTATTTGCTCGAGTCACGATACAACGGCAACTGCATATCAATGCAAACAAAACAATATCACAGAGAAATGACCGAAGTTAGATAATATGGCAACACGGTGAATTAACAAAGTCACAGTAGAAATCTATTCAAAGTGACCAATGCTAATAGAAGGTTCAAACCAGATAATAACATAGGGAATTCAAACTAAACATATCAAGTTTGAAAGTCAAGGCCGATGTCAACAGAGAAATGAACGGAGAAAATTCGAACTTGTCGGAGCCATGGTGGCCAAGAAAATGAAAGTCAAAATCGAACAAGTCGTGACAATCAAGTAATAAAGAATTATACGAATTGAACAAGTTAGAAACATCTTAAGCATTCAATCAAAAATCAATGGCCTATCTTAAATTAACAGAAGAATTCAAAAAACATATACGAAAGAATTTATCGGACTTTGAGTCCTATTTAACTATTAACATCATCGGTAGATGGCTCATCGAGTTCAAGAATATTAGCATAAAGAAAAAAGCATAAATTAAATACCAACTCATAGTCGAACTTGATCAAATTGAAGGAGCCATGTGTGAATTGAAGAAGCGGTCGATTGCCGAAGCAAATCAGTGGAATAGTCATTGTAATTGACCAACAAACAATCGGCTAATTCAATTATCATAAAACCCTAGCTTTCGCACAGAGGAACGAATGAGCAAAGGAAGAAGAAACAATTTTTTTACAGAAGCAAAGCGGGCCGAGGAAATATAGTAAGAAAACAAAAAGGATTTAGCGCTTAGTCTTTTGGGCCGGCTCTTTTAAATTCATATTGGGCTTTAAATTTTAAAACTAGTTTTTCATTGTTTTTATTGTATTTCTCTTTTAATAATTTGTAAATTCTAGTCATGTGACTAGGGGACGAACTACGGTGGTATAGTTCGAGAATTCGCAACTCAGTGGCTGAGTTGTGGCAGGGTTTTGAGCGTAGAGTTAGGTTAGTCGATAGAGGGTGTTGCGAGTTTACATGTGTATGCGTCTGACTACTTAATTTCTAGTAGAAACCTTGGGGGCAGCATGTAGGCAAGGTTTTGCCGAAGCTGGGTAAATCTGTGTGTTCTATTTTCTGCTTTTATTATTCTACTATTATCTGTGCTGCTATTATTCTGGTAATATCCATGTTAAAATTATTCCATACTTCCGCATTAAATTTTTATAATTAATGACAGCACCCCATTTACCCCCCCTCTAGGGTGAAATCGATCCTACAAGTGGTATCAGAGCTAGGAACAAAAGACATTTTTGTTTTGAAATTTTGATTTTTTTTCATAAACCAATTTTTGTTTTAAAAATTTGAATTTTTAAAATGGCTTCTTTTAATAATGCATTTGCTGAGGGTCAATCCATAGTTAGACCACCAATCTTCAATGGTGAATATGCTTACTGGAAAAATAGAATCAACATTTTTTTGAAAACCATTGATTCTTGGAATATTGTTGAGACAGGTTATAGGACACCAACTATAGTGGTAGATAATCAAGAAATAGATGAACTGACGGATCAATGGAAAGATCTTGAAAATAGACTATAGAATGCTAATGCTAAAGCTATGAATTCTATTATTTTTTCATTGGATCAAATCGAATATAATCGTGTTTCACATTGTCTAACTATGCAGGAAATAAGGCACACACTTAAAGTGACTCACGAAGGAACATCTCAAGTCAAAGAATCTCACCATGCCATGCTTAGTACCTAATACGAGAACTTCACAATGGCCAAGGATGAAAATGGCAAAGAGATGTATGGACGACTTTCCAATCTCATATACAAATCAATAGATCTTTGAAAATCTTACATAGAGTTGGAAATAATTCGGAAAATCCTCAGAGTCCTTCCACGAAATTTTGAAGCAAAAGTCACTACCATTCAAGAATCAAAAGATTTGAAACAAATCAAAGTTGAAGAACTCATCAGAAATCTCACCACTTATGAGATGGAAATAAAATTCAAGGAATAATGAGAAGGAAGTGATACTCGAAAGAAATCAGTAGCTCTTAAAGGAACAACAGAAAGTGATGATGAGAATGATGATGGAGCAGCTGAGTTGACACTATTAATGAAGAAATTCAAAAAGTGGAATCACAAATACGGAAATCCAACTCTAAATCAACAATTGAAAAGAAAAACAATCAAAGCACTAGACAACCAGAAGAGCTAGAGATCATCTATTACAAGTGCAATAAACCTGGCCACAAGCCCAATCAACCTCGAAATAACCTCGGCCAAGAAAAGAAATCAAAAAGGAAATTTTTTGCAGCCACATGGAATAAAAGTGATGAAGATTGTAAAAGCACTAGTAGTGGTAGTGAAAGAGCATATCTATGCCTACGAGGTGATATAACTGATAGCGACGATGATGAGCCAAGCAAGGTATCAAAACTCAATCACTCAGAATTACTTATATAATTCCACGAAGTAAATGACTATTTTGAACAACTTAGGAAGAAGTACATTGAACTTGAATCATAAGAAGATACTTCGATAGATTTAAATAAACAGCTTGATCAGTTGGTTAAACACTATCAAAGTAAGAGCCCTAAGTGTGATAAGTGTCCATCACTCGAAAAAGAGATTAAAAAAATCAAAAATTAAACTTAAATTGCTTGAAAATGAAATTCTGATTTTGAAAGAGAGTAAAAATACTAGAAGAGAAATTTCTATTAAAAAGTGCACTCAATTATTAAATGAAAATGAATCACTTAAAACACAAGTCCAACAATTGTCTATAACTTTAGGAAAATTTTCCAAAAGTGAAAGAACGTTGAATATGCCATTAGGGAAACAAACTGTTAATACAGATACATAAGGACTTGGGTATACTCATTCTGAATATGTTAAAAATGAAATTAATCAAGTCAATTCAAAGTGCATAATTTGTGGAAAAATTGGACACGATCACAATATTTGTTGGTATAGACCTAAACACATGAAAACCATTCCAACTTGGGTTCCAAAAGGCACAAATATAAAATCACTCAAAGTCAAAAATATCTGGGTGCCAAAAGGAATATATATAAATAGTTTTCGGTCCACGCAAATACATTTTTCAAAAACATTTTCCACTAACAACCATGGACCTATAAAACAAATATGTCACAAAAATCTTTTCTCGTGCATGTGTGGTGGTAGGCTAAGGAACAACAACAGTGTTACCTGGATTCAAACTGTTCCGGGCACACCATGGGCTAAAAATCAAAGTTCCTTAGCCTTGTACAAAGATGGCAACAACGAAATATTATCGGTCAAGGTAAAATGGGCAACGGTATATTAAATGTTATATTCTGCACCATAATCTAAATTAAATTAGTCGGTTATGTGATGAAGATATAAATGTTGATTTTGATTTTGACTTGACTTGTTCTTATTTTTTATTCTGATTCGTTGACCAATCATTTTATTCTTGAACTATTTCATATAGATTTGTTTGGACTAATGATGTTGTGTTATTGTTACTCAAGATATTCGTGGTTATATTTGGTCATTATGTTCGCTGATATTTTATTTGCATGATTTCAATTGAAATTCAAAAGAATTTCATTCAAAAGCTGTCAAAGAGGATTTTAAGGAATTTGTTGCAACTTCACGGTCAGGTCTATCATATATATCTAATGACAAATTTGAGTCAACAAAAATTTCAAATGCAGTTTACATTGGTAATCTAGTTGATAGAAAAACTACTAGTGGAACATGTTTAATATAGAAATATTCATTAGCTGCATCATATTTCAAAGTTCGCATATTTTTTATTTCAAATAACTTTTAAATTAGCAGACAGTTTTCTTATAAATCCCCTTCCAGAAAATCATTTTTGTTGACCTTGTTTCAGATTAGTCATTTTAGAAAATTTGATTTTATAATTATTTTTGGATGTGATCTTAAATGACTACATTGACTAATCTGACTCCCTACTGATTATCTAAAAGATAAATAGTGATGGAAAAATTAATGAGTGTTTATATTAATCATATATTATAATTTTTGGTAGCATATTTAGTAAATTTCTTTAGAAATTTAAACACGAGTTATAAAAACTTTTTGTTGGTAAAAATTCCATGACCATTTCTATTTCCATCATATTTCTATCGACCATCATTCATCAAAATCGAATATAGTATGTCAATATGTGGTATTTTAAACGGGAAATCTTTCGTTTTTCATTTTATTATATTTTTAGCAATAAAAACATCCAAATATTCACTCTCATTTAAAAGCCCTCAAGGTTACACATGTATGGAACACATGCCAAAATTGATTAGTTAAATAGATAAGTTGATTCTAATCCCATTTTAAAGTCCTCATGGTTATGCGTGGTTAGAAGATACTTGAATTCAATTTTTAAATTTTTTTTGGAATACTACTAATCTCATTTATAAGTCCCAACGGTTATGCATGGTTAGTAAATATTCAAATTCCTAATATAAATATACCACAGCTAGACACAACTATATGGTTTTTGCATCATCCATATCATTCTAAAAGTGGAATATGCACGTCATAGAATATTTATGATTTTTGTTTGATGTTTTATTGAAATTTAATATTTATACTCGATTGGGAATTAATGTTGTATTAATGTCTATCACTGTTCGTCGACAAAATTTCTATTGATTTAGAAATTTGCCGAAAAATTTCAAATTAAAATATAACCGCAAGCGCACGGCGTACACTTGAAGTACGTGGCGAATACGGGTCGATCCATAGGGAATTGATGATTTTAAAAAATCTATTCAATCAAATTATACCAAATTCGAAGAGGATTTGTTAACTAGAAATAAAATGAGGCTAACACTAGAAAATGCGATTCAAAAATTATTAGACTAAAGCACAATTTAGAGGCAAATCCACTCTCCAATTTTTGTAAATCAACAAACACATAATTTATGATCTCTAACTTTGATATTAAGTGAAATAATCATTGCATTTATCATAAGTATGGTTTGTTTATGTTATTAGTTAACATAACTCAAACCATCAAACTATAATACAACAATTATACCACTTACAATTCTCATGAAAAAGAAGCCAAAGAAAAAAACTATTTTAAGTATGATCTATTTACTATTGTAACTAGTAACATAGATCATCAAATTTCATTTTTACTTTCATTTCATAATCAAAAATTAATTAGCAAATGTTGATGTAAATTGTGTTTATGTTGAGTAAGAATAGCTCATTTGCATAAGCAATATAAGCTATCAAACCCACTTGTATAAACTTACATCAAAATTCACATTCATGAAGCATAAACAAAGAGACCATAAATCATAAAAAATGTTGAAATTACATAAAGTTAGAGAGCTTCATCACCCCTAAATTGAAGGGGTTTAGCTACTCATTTGTGGCATTGAAGCAACACAAATAAATTTCAACATTGAAAAGAAAAGAGAATAAAAATAAGCAAAGAAAGCAAAAGAGATTAGCTACTAACTACTTGCATAAATGTAAATCTAAGCTATGAACATAAAGAAGAAGAGAGCATAGAAATAAACATTAACAATAAAACAAAGAAAAACATGTAGAAAAGAGAGAAGAAAGAGGCTTGGAAGCCATTTTTATTTCATAGAACATTGAGCTTACACTTTGATTTCTTAATTTCCTAAGTAAATGAAAGAGTAGATGATCATCTTCATGTACATAAGAGGGCTATTTATACATGCATAAAACCCTAATTCTCTTTTTAGGGAGCTTCCCAAAATACCCTTGAGGTGGTGTAGCCTCCAAGTAATCATTAACATTCACTAATCCCCCACTTAATATGTACATGAAGCTTTAAGTCCTTTTAGCATGTGCTTAGCTTTTAATTGGAAGTTAGGTAAGTGGGTGGGGTCCTCCATGATCTTGAACTTGAATTATTTCCTCTTCATTCCTTTGTATTTCCTTGTGCATGCATGTATCTTCATATAAGCCTCTTCCATATGCATCCAAATTCCTATAAATAAAAAAATGTCCAAGTAAAAATTCTTATATTGACACATGCACAAAAATGACCGTTTTGCCCCTGAATGATGATGAAAACATGATGGTTTGGAAATAATTGAATTTTGGTTTTAAACATGTTAAAATGCCCAAATATGATGATTATTTTAAAAAAAAAGAGATAAAATATGGATGTAAATATATGCACAATTACGTGCACATCAAATACCCCCACACTTATCTTTTTATTCGTCCTCGAATAAAGGAAAACTAAGATAAATCCGTTTTCGTAGGGAGCACGATTGCATTGAGCGTATGCAACAAGCCGTTAAACCTCTGGGTGTCCCCAGTAGGATGAGTGTTGTCTCGTGAGGGTTTTCAGCGGATACTACCCACAAAATCCAAATGCAGGATGAAAATATTTACAAATTGCAAGATTTATTTACAAAGAGATGAATGCGAATTTTTTGGAAATATTTACAAATGAAGGATTTATTTTTAAATTGACACGAATAAGTTAAATACAAGTTTTGGTCATTGTCTTGAAAATTTAAGTCATTTACTCGTCAAAATTTCCAATAAAAATCAAGTTGTCATGACAGATAGACCATAGTTTGGCTAGTTGTTTCGGTTGATAACACAATGTAATTATGAAATGGATCCTTAGTTGATTATCAAAGTTTATTAAAGTGGTATTTTCATTTCTTTTCAATAACAAGTTAGGTCAAACAAGTTAAAATAGTGCTAGGATTTCAATTGCTTGCTCTCTCATTATTTGCAAGAAAAATTACACACCTAGCTCAGGTAAACTGAGGCCAGATATACCACCCATGCACTGCCTTTCGGGCTTATGTGAGGGGAGTACAGAGCATGGCGAGTGTACACACTTTCGTGCATACACCTATCGACCGTAGGTGGTTTTTATTAAGTCTGTTCTTTTTTTTAATATGTGTTTCATACATGCATAACCGTGAGGACTTTTAAATGAGTATGAAAGCACATAATCAAAGATTACAAGTAATTCACCCATGCATAACCGTGAGGACTTTTAAATGAGAGTGAATACTTTGGATGTTTTTATATATATATATATATATATATATATTTTTAAGAGAGAGAGAGTTTTGCAAAATCATCTTAGCACCATTTAACTTAGAAGACAAAAATGTTATATCCTTTACTTTAAATTTACCACTTTTTAAACAACGATTTTCAATTAGAACATACTTCATAATTAACATAAATGAACCTTCCTATATACTCGTAAAACCATTGTTATTTGTAATCAAACTTCATTTTTATTTTTGTTATGACAAATAAATTTTCAAAAATTTCAATTTATTAACCAAAACTTATACTTATCCCATAGTGTTTCTTCAAAAATAAATCAAAATGGTAAAAAGAAAATGTTTCTGAGATTTAGGAGTTTTGAGATTTTTTTTTTTTTTTGAAGAAAATGAAAATTCCAAAATGCCATGAAAAACTAAAAAAAAATGAAAATGAGACTCCCCCCACACTTAATTTTGACTGTGTCCCCACAGTCGATGCATGATATAATGAGTGTAACGGGGAAAAATATGTACATAATTACAAAAGAGGGTTAACATTCTTACTAGACGTAGCTTGGATCATGAAGGATCATGAGCTCGTCCTCTTGGTAACCGGGAAATTCCAAGAAGGGTTTTAAACGATGACCGTTGACTTTGAAAATCGATCCATCCTTTGGGTTTTCTATTTCTATGGCACCATGTGGAAAAACAGTTCGTACCATAAATGGTCCGGTCCACCTTGATTTAAGTTTCCCAGGGAATAAATGAAGTCTCGAGTCATATAAAAGAACTTTTTGGTTAGGCGAAAACTTTTTCCTTAGGATTGACTTGTCATGAAAAACTTTGGTTCTTTCTTTGTAAATTTTCTCGTTTTCATACGCGTCGTTCCTAAGTTCTTCTAGTTCGTTGAGTTGTAACTTTCGATTTTCGCCAGCTTCTTCATGATCAAAGTTTAAGTTTTTTATTGCCCACAACGCTTTGTGTTCAATTTCAACGGGTAAATGGCAAGCTTTACCGTAAACTAAACGAAAAGGGGCATCCCAAGGTTAGTTTTAAAAGCAGTACGGTAAGCCCAAAGCGCGTCGGTCAATTTCTGTGACCAATCTTTTCGATTTTTATTGACAGTTTTCTCCAAGATTTGTTTTATTTGTCGATTTGAAACTTCAACTTGGCCACAAGTCTGAGGATGATATGGAGTGGATAACTTGTGGGTTATCGAGTATTTTTTTATTAAAGTTTCAAAAGAACGGTTGCAAAAATGAGTTCCGTTATCACAGATTATTGTGCGAGGTGTGCCGAACCTCGAAAAGATGTTTTCTTTAAGAAATTTCACAACAATTCTGTGGTCATTGGTTTTGCAAGGAACGGCTTCGACCCATTTTGAAACGTAATCGACAGCGAGAAGGATATACAAGTTTCCAAAGGAATTGGGAAAAGGTCCCATAAAGTCGATACCCCATACATCAAAGATTTCGATCGTAAGAATGGGGTTTAAAGGCATCATATCTCGTCGAGAAATTCGTCCAAGCATTTGACATCGATCACAAGTTTTACAAAATTCAAACGAGTCTTTGAAAAGAGAAGGCCAATAGAAACCACACTGAAGCACTTTTTCCGCAGTTTTTCGAGGACCGAAATGTCCACCGCACGCTTGATCGTGGCAAAACGAAAGAACACTCCTTATTTCATTATCCGGAATGCAACGTCGGATGATTTGGTCGGGACAATATTTGAACAAGTATGGATCGTCCCAATAGAAATATTTCACTTGGGACATGAATTTGAATTTGTCCTGTTTGGACCAAGATGAGGGAGTTTCTTTAGTGACTAAGTAGTTCACTATATCAGCGTACCATGGATCGATAGAAATAGAAAGAAGTTGTTCATCGGGGAAGTTTTCATTGATCGGCAAGGAAGACGGTGCGTTCGAAAGACGAGATAAATGATTGGCTATGACATTATTGGATCCTTTTTTGTCTTTGATTGTAAGGTCGAATTCTTGAAGTAAAAGGATCCAACGAATCAAACGGGATTTAGCATCCTTTTTAGCGAAGAGATATCGAAGCGCAGAATGGTCAGTGTAGACCGTAATGTGTGAACCTATCAAGTAAGGTTGAAACTTTTCAAGCGCAAAAACGACAGCTAGAAGCTCTTTTTCAGTTGTTGTGTAGTTGAGTTGAGCGTCGTTCAAGGTCATACTCGCGTAGTAAATGACATGAAGGATCTTGTTGATGCGTTGTCCCAAGACAGCACCAACGGCAAAGTTTGAAGCGTCGCACATTATTTCGAAAGGAAGATCCCAATTGGGTGCGCAAATGACTGGGGCAGAAATGAGTTCGCTCTTAAGACGTTCAAAAGAAGAGATACAATCAGAGTTAAAATCGAAAGGAACGTCTTTCCAAGAAGGGTCGTCAAAGGACGGGCGATTTTGCTAAAGCTTTCACAAAGCGTCGATAAAAACCAGCGTGTCCTGAAAATGATCGAATGTCCTTAACAGATTTGGGAATGGGTAGATTTGCAATGACATCGATTTTCGCTTTGTCTACCTCAATGCCTTTGTTTGAGATGATATGTCCAAGGACAATGCCTTGTTTGACCATAAAGTGGCATTTTTCCCAATTCAAAGTCAAGTGTTTTTCTTTACATCGATTCAAAACCAACTCAAGGTGATGTAAACATTGAGAAAAAGAATCGCCGAAGATAGAGAAATCGTCCATAAAGACTTCTAGAAAGCGCTCAATCATGTCAGAAAAGATTCCAACCATGCATCGTTGGAAAGTTGCAGGAGCGTTACAAAGTCCGAATGGCATACGTCGATAAGCGAAGGTACCGAATGGACACGTGAAAGTCGTTTTCTCCTGATCTTCGGGAGCGATTGGAATTTGGTTATAGCCGGAATAACCATCAAGAAAGCAATAGAATTCGTGACCGGCTAAACGTTCGAGCATTTGGTCGATAAATGGAAGAGGAAAATGATCCTTACGTGTTGCGGCATTTAGTTTTCGATAGTCAATGCAAACACGCCAACCCGTTTGAGTACGAGTTGGAATAAGTTCGTTAGCGTCGTTTTTTATAACAGTAAGTCCGGACTTTTTAGGCACGACATGAATTGGGCTAACCCATGGGCTATCGGAGATGGGGTATATGATACCGTTATCGAGGAGCTTAAGAATTTCGTCACGAACCACATCTTTCATTTTTGGGTTAAGCCTCCGTTGTGCATCACGAGTGGGTTTGGCTTCATCAATCAAATGAATGCGATGTTGGACAATAGCAGGGCTAATTCCCTTAATATCAGTAATGGACCACCCAATTGCTTCCCTATTTTTCAAAAGAATAGAGAGAAGAGAAGCTTCTTGGTCAAGAGAAAGATTGTTAGAAATGATGACAGGACAAGTTTCGTTTTCACCTAAGTATGCATACTTAAGGTGAGCGGGAAGTGGTTTGAGGTCCAATTTCGGGAGTTTTTCGATTGCAGAATTGGGTTGAGATTCGGACTCAACTTGAAGCGATTCAAAGGGAAGAGTGTGTTCGATCTCGTTGGGGACTTCATGAAACAATTTTTCATACTCGGCCTCGCGTTTATCGTTAAGATCAAATGTTTCGTTTTCAAAGTTTTCATGAATGGCACTAACTTCTAATGTTTGGTCACGAAGTTCGTTCGAGTGGCTTTCAAGATTGAAAATGTTAAGGTCCAAAGTCATGTTTCCAAAAGAGATTTTCATCGAACCGTTACGACAATTGATTAAGGCGTTTGAGGTGGCTAAGAATGGTCGGCCTAAAATCAATGGGATTTGACTCGCAGGGTTTGTCACGGGTTGTGTTTCGAGAACGATAAAATCAACGGGGAATATGAATTGCCCTACTCGAATGAGCACGTCTTCGATTTCTCCCACGGGCTTCTTAATGGAACGATCGGCAAATTGAAGCGTAACTTTCGTGGGTTTGAGCTCACCTAAGCCTAATTGTTCGTACACGGAGTATGGAATCAAGTTGACACTCGCGCCTAAGTCTATTAAACATTTGTTAATCGTCTTTTCTCCAATTGTACACGAAATCGTAGGGCAGCCAGGATCTTTGTATTTAACGGGTATGGATTGGGACAAGACTTCACTCAAACTAGCGGCTAAGAAGACTTTTTTGGGCACTTGAGTGTGTCGCTTTTGGGTGCACAAGTCCTTAAGAAATTTCGCGTAAGTGAGGACTTGCTGAACGATGTCAAGAAGAGGAATGTTAACTTTGACTTGTTTAAAAATTTCCAACATCTTTTCCATTTGGTCCGAGTGTTTCTTTGGTCGAAGACGATGTGGAAATGGAACATGATACTCGGTAGGCGGGTCTACTCGAGTAGTAGAAGAAGAATTTTGATTGTCGTTCGATTCGACGTTTGGCTCCACATTCTGTTCTGAGTCGTTCGTTGTTTTAGAAGTATCGAGAAAAGTTCCCAGTGAATCATTTGGATTAACGACTTGATTATCGATTTGTTTACCAGAACGGAGAGTTGTGATAGCATTCAACTGGGTGACATTGCTATCTTGAACAACATGGGCTTGATTTGAATTTGCGTTTTGATTTCTGGGATTTGGAAGGGGCTGGCTTGGGAATGTTCCTCGTTCACGTTCACTTACAGACGTGGCTAATTGACTCATTTGAATTTCGAGTTTCGCAATCGATTGGTTTGTGTTTTGCATATATGAAGTCAATAAATTTTGCAAATTGTTGTTTGATTGAAGGCTTTGAGTAGTTGCCTTAGCCAACGTTTCAAGAGTTTTCTCAAGGGAAGTTAAACGTTTATCGTCTTGTGGAGAATGAGTAGAATTTGGTGGAAAATTTGGTTGTTGCGGTTGATTATGAGACGGGCCCGCAAAGTTTGGTTGAAAATTATTGGGCTGAAAGGGAGGATTCGAAGCATTATTTGGAAATGCTTGAAAATTGGGACGAATCATATTCGTGTTGGGATTGTTTTGGTTCCACGCAAAATTCGGATGATTTCTCCATCCAGGGTTGTACGTTGGAGAAAACGGGTCGTTTTTGGTTTTATTGAAAGCATTGATTTGTTCGACGGAATTGGGACACTGATCGGCTATATGATTAGGATCGTTGCATTTATAACACATTGGTTGGGAAGCTTGGTTCGTTTGATTCGATGAGAAAACGTTATCGAATTTTTTAATCATTGCGTCGATCTTAGCTTCCAAAGCAAAAGAAGATCCCGTCGAGTGTGCACTCGATCGTGAGTAGATTGATTTTTCGTTCGAGCGTTCCCATTGGGACGACTTTTCAGCGAGGTTTTCAAGAAATTGCCAAGCATCGTCATGATGTTGGGCAAGAAAATTGCCTTGGCACATTGATTCGAGCATGGTTCGTGAGCTGTTTTCGAGTCCATCATATAAGATTTGGCAAATCGTCCATTTTTCAAAGTTATGGTGTGGACATTTTATCAAAAGCTCTTTGAATCTTTCAAAATATTTTCCAAATGGTTCACCCTTGAATTGATGAAAATTTACAATTTCGTTTCGAATTCTACTTGCTTTTTCTAAGGGGTAGAACTTTTTTAAGAAAGCTTTTACAAATTCTTCCCACGTTTTAATTGAGTTCGAAGGTAAGCTGTACAACCATTTTTCAGCGTAATCCGTAAGAGCAAATGGGATTAATCGAAGTTTGATTCCGTCATCAGAAAGTTGTTGAAGTTTAATGGTTGCGCAAACTTGTTCGAATTTAGTCAAAAAGATGTATGGGTCATCGTGTTCGAAATTGCCAAATTTTGGAAGCGTGGCAATATGGTTCGAATGGATTTCGAAATGGTTACCCGTAGGGGCGGGTAATGTGATGCAAGATGGGATAGAAACTCTATCGGGAAAGATTCTATCCATAAGAGTTCGAGGGGCGTTTTCGTTCGCCATTTCGGGAGGATTGTCTGTTCGAGTTAAACGGTTTGTAGAAGGGTCACGAATCCAAGTATTCGTTGTTGTGTCACGAGTCCAAGTACTCATGCACAAGTGAAAGCCGAGAGGACAAAGAAATTAGAAACGAGTTTGGAGAATGAAAGAAGATTTGAAAATGTTTTTTTTTTAAAGGGGAAAAAAAAACTATTTACCAAGTGAAGTTTATTTCAAAAGAAAAGTTTGATTTTTGTTTTGTTTTTGAATTTTCAATTTTTTTTTTTTTGAAATGATTTTACAAAATTTTTTAGATTTTTGTTTTTGATTTTTCTTTTTTTTTTTTAAATATGCATGAACTAATGCAACTAAATGAATGCAAAGGACTTAATTACAATTTTCTGTCCTTAGTAGCTCCTAACCCGAAATTGTATAATCACACTTTGTCTTAAATCAACAAAAATATTTCTCAGCCAGGTAACGGACAGGGGTTATCGGTGCACCACGAATCACCGTAGCAATGCAACCGAAGGTTTAAGTACCTTCAGAGGAACAACTAGTATAATATTTACGAATCACCGTAATTTTTATAATTGGTTATTACTCTGCCGTAGCCTAGACACCAAGAAATAAAATCGTTTAAGTAAAACAATTGTGAAGATACAATTAAGCCCTAAGTGAGCTCGTGACACCCTTAGGTCCAACGTCTAACCTTTATTATTAGTCAAATTCTATGATGAAATGCGTTTGTGGGCTAAGGAAAGGGTGATGAAATTCCTCACCTTATGTGAATTGGGGTATTGCCCTTAGAAAAGAAAAACAAGATGAGATGAATGCAAAGCAGAAATTAAACGTGAAATTACAATGCAACTAAAATGAAGTTTGTTTTTGTTTTTGGATTTTTTTTTTTGAATTTTTTTTTTGTTATATATAAATGCAAATGCAAGCAACCAACAAACAATGCACTAGAGATGAAAGCACAATACCAAAAACTTGTTCGTCGACAAAATTTCTATTGATTTAGAAATTTGCCGAAAAATTTCAAATTAAAATATAACCGCAAGCGCACGGCGTACACTTGAAGTACGTGGCGAATACGGGTCGATCCGCAGGGAATTGATGATTTTAAAAAATCTATTCAATCAAATTATACCAAAGTCGAAGAGGATTTGTTAACTAGAAATAAAATGAGGCTAACACTAGAAAATGCGATTCAAAAATTATTAGACTAAAGCACAATTTAGAGGCAAATCCACTCTCCAATTTTTGTAAATCAACAAACACATAATTTATGATCTCTAACTTTGATATTAAGTGAAATAATCATTGCATTTATCATAAGTATGGTTTGTTTATGTTATTAGTTAACATAACTCAAACCATCAAACTATAATACAACAATTATACCACTTACAATTCTCATGAAAAAGAAGCCAAAGAAAAAAACTATTTTAAGTATGATCTATTTACTATTGTAACTAGTAACATAGATCATCAAATTTCATTTTTACTTTCATTTCATAATCAAAAATTAATTAGCAAATGTTGATGTAAATTGTGTTTATGTTGAGTAAGAATAGCTCATTTGCATAAGCAATATAAGCTATCAAACCCACTTGTATAAACTTACATCAAAATTCACATTCATGAAGCATAAACAAAGAGACCATAAATCATAAAAAATGTTGAAATTACATAAAGTTAGAGAGCTTCATCACCCCTAAATTGAAGGGGTTTAGCTACTCATTTGTGGCATTGAAGCAACACAAATAAATTTCAACATTGAAAAGAAAAGAGAATAAAAATAAGCAAAGAAAGCAAAAGAGATTAGCTACTAACTACTTGCATAAATGTAAATCTAAGCTATGAACATAAAGAAGAAGAGAGCATAGAAATAAACATTAACAATAAAACAAAGAAAAACATGTAGAAAAGAGAGAAGAAAGAGGCTTGGAAGCCATTTTTATTTCATAGAACATTGAGCTTACACTTTGATTTCTTAATTTCCTAAGTAAATGAAAGAGTAGATGATCATCTTCATGTACATAAGAGGGCTATTTATACATGCATAAAACCCTAATTCTCTTTTTAGGGAGCTTCCCAAAATACCCTTGAGGTGGTGTAGCCTCCAAGTAATCATTAACATTCACTAATCCCCCACTTAATATGTACATGAAGCTTTAAGTCCTTTTAGCATGTGCTTAGCTTTTAATTGGAAGTTAGGTAAGTGGGTGGGGTCCTCCATGATCTTGAACTTGAATTATTTCCTCTTCATTCCTTTGTATTTCCTTGTGCATGCATGTATCTTCATATAAGCCTCTTCCATATGCATCCAAATTCCTATAAAAATAAAAAAAAAATGTCCAAGTAAAAATTCTTATATTGACACATGCACAAAAATGACCGTTTTGCCCCTGAATGATGATGAAAACATGATGGTTTGGAAATAATTGAATTTTGGTTTTAAACATGTTAAAATGCCCAAATATGATGATTATTTTTAAAAAAAAGAGATAAAATATGGATGTAAATATATGCACAATTACGTGCACATCAATCACTTTATCTCTATTTTTCTAACTTTATTACTCTGCTCATAACAAAAGAGGGAGAGAAAGGTTAATATTTTGGCAAATAAAGGTCAAATATTTTATTATGTATTTTCTATATGAATCTAGGTTCATTTATTCATTTTTATTTATTTACATGCATACATGAAGGGGAGCTTTGTGTGAAGAGGGAGCATTCAAATAGGGGGAGCAAATAGAATGATCAAATACATTTAACAAACTCAAAATCTTAAATATATGTTTGTTATCATCGTAAGAGGGAGATTGTTGAATATGAAAGTATATGATTTTTGTTTGATGATAATGAACATACATATATTCATTTAAATGTATTTGATAATGTACTATTCTATTTCTCACATAATTAAATAAATATTTGCTGAATAAAATAAATAATACATAATTTAAATTCAAACAGATATTTTATTCAAACAAATATTTATTACAATTTTGAATAGTATAAATTTGAGCTCTCACTACATGTATACAAACTTCAGTTACATTACAATTTCAATCACATCATACTTTTCACTATACATACATTTTCACCTCACTACATTTCACTCATACACTCGTATTTATCTTCAACCCTATTCCGGATTGAATCCAGCATCTTAGTTATCTGCAAAATACACACTGACGCAGTAACATTGAAAATGAAATATTTTTGTAGTGTAAAATGAAATGTATTTTGAAAAAATTATTTGCCTCGGTAGTTTGGGTTGTTCGTCATCATTTAATTTTGAATTCATTATACACGAATAGCTGGTGACATGCACAATGTATCACTGTACATGCCACAAGGCCGTGCACATCAAATGTACACTTGATAAAATTATAGGGATAGGTGAGCACAAGGTCTAAATCAATCAAAAGCCGGGTTGAAAGTGAAATACAAATAAAGTCACGATATAAGCAGAAGGTCAAACCCAAGCTTTAAACTGGATTCAACACATGTGCAAGTTCAATAAAATGGTCAAGAATCCAGAAACAACATAAAACAAGCCATAACAAAAATTCAGTGAGTGCATAAGAAAATAATAAACCGGTCACTGCAACGCGGACCAATATCATGCTTATGTATATGTTATACACTGACTCATGCAACACATGAACATGTATGTATGCAACCCAAATCAATGAAGGTTCAGACATGAAGCATGGTCAGATTTCAAATGATAACTAGCACCAAGGAAAAATGAAGACAAATTCCAAAATCATCGACTCAGTGCAGCACAACCAAACTGCCCAGCTCAAAGACACACACACACACACACACACACACACACACATGATATGCACATAACAATCAAATGAATCAAAGGACCAGAGCACAGATATACAATGACCAATGCAAATAACTAAGGTGACCCAGAAAACAAAAGACCAGGAAACTATACATACGAAGCCAACATGAACAAGAACAAGCAGCTTCCATATGTGATAACAGTACAACGCAAAAACAATTATTGACAATGCACAGCAAATATCAAGTGTAGAAAGCTACATGAACAAGAGTGAAAACTGCAGTGTAACTTGAAGCAACTACTCGATGCAAACCAAAGCTTCACAACTACCATGAATGCAGCTATCAGTTTCATACCAAAGTCAAAAATGAACCATTGTGACAATAGTGATGCAACAGCCTAAATAAGAGTAAGCATGAATGTGATAAGTAGAAGTGATACAAAATGCAACAGAGAATAACAAAGTATACAAGTCCAAAATCAAAGTAGCAATTTTGAACCAAGGACAGTTTCAATCGAACAAGTATTTTCTCGAGTCACGATACAACATCAAGTGCACATCAATGCGAACAAAACAATATCATAAAGAAATAACCGATGTCAGGTAATATGAGTAATAGAGTGAATTAACAAAATCATAGTAGAAATCTATTCAAAGTGACCAATGTCAACATCAGGTTCAAATCAGATAATGTTGTAGGGAATTCGAACTAAACATATCCAGTTTGAAAGTCAAGGACGATATCAACAGAGAAATGCATGGAGCAAATTTGAACTCGTCAAACCATGGTGGCCAAGAAAATGACAGTCATAATCGAACAAGCCATGACAATCAAGTAACAAAGAATTATATGAATTGAACAAGTCAGAAACTTCTCAAGCATTCAATCAAAAATCAGTGGCCGAGCTTAAATTAATAGAAGAATTCAAAAAATATATACGAACAAATTTATAGGACTTCGAATACTATTTAACTGTTAACATCATCGGCAGATAGCCTATCGAGTTCAAGAATATAAGCATAAAGCTAAATGCATAAATCACATACTAATTCATAGTCGAACTCGATCAAATTGAAGGAGTCGTGTGCGAATTGAAGAAGCGGTCGATTGCCGAGGAAAATCAGAGGAATAGTCATTGTAATCGACCAACAAACAATCAGATAATTCAATTATCATAAAACCCTAGCTTTCGCATAGAGGAACGAACGAGCAATGGAAGAAGAAACCATTATTTTACAGTAGCAAAGCGGGCCAAAGAAATCTAGAAAGAAAACAAAAGGGATTTAGCACTTAATCCTTTAGGCTGGCTTCTTTTAAATTCATATTGGGCTTTAAATTTTAAATCTAGGGTTTCATTGTTTTTTAATTGTTTTTATTGTATTTCTCTTCAAATCTTTTGTAAATTCTAGTCGTGTGACTAGGGGATGAACTACGGTGTGTAGTTCGAGAACTCGTAACTCATTGGCTGAGTTGCGGTAGGTTTTGAGTGTAGAGTTAGGTTAGCCGATAGCGGGTGTCAGGAGTTTACATGTGTAAGCGTCTGATAACTTAATTTTTAGTAGAAGCCTTGAGGGTAGCACGTAGGCAGGGTTTTACTAAAGTCGGGTAAATCTGTGTGTTTTATTTTCTTCTTTTATTATTTTGCTATTACTTGTGCTCCTATTATTCTGATAATATCTGTATTGAAATTATTTTATACTTCCACATTAAATTTTTATAATTAATAGTATCACCCTATTCAACACCGCTCTAAGGTGGAATCAATCCTACGACTAATAGGTAACGTTTATAATAAGTAAAATTGGTTTTTTTCCAAAGGATGTGTAAGAGATAAATTTAGCCAAAATATCACACCACTAGCTAAGATGACATGTGAATGTAAATATTTGAATTTTTCAATATTAATCGCTGTAACGACCTGATATTTTCAACCATTCGCATCCACACATGCCAGAATTGAATTATTCAAAATCCCAAATTATTGATTTATATTTGGGAAAACTCATAATATACAGTAAATAAATAAACCACGGATCACAAACACAGAGTAATATAATAATAATGTAGCGGAAACAAGAGGATAGTAGTTCATGAAGCTACTATATATAACAGAGTCAAAAAAGATACAACAGAATTCACGAATACCATAGTCAAACATAAGATCAGAATACATCACTTGAATCAACTGAATATCTAAAAGATGGATAAATAGCTGGATCTCCAAGCGAAGCTCCAACCCCAAAGTTGAGTCGCAAAAGATGTATCACTCAGTCTGACCCGCGCGTAAAGCAAAACACAAAACACTCAAGTCAGGATTAACATTCCTATATCAATAAATCCAACTCAAGTGAAATAACAACTGAAATACAAGTAACTCAAAGGATGTTTGGGATAGCCATCCTCTAAGAATCTGTTAAACTATCTACTATGTAGTAATATATGATATTATAATAATGTCTAAAGTAAAGTATAATATATTTTAAAGTAGCGTTAAGGCATTGCCCATATCCCCCTTAACACATTTTATAGTCCCAGTAGTCTATATAGTACCGTAGTCCCTCCTTATCGGGAAGCCACCAAGGGATACTCCATAGGTACGACATAAATCAAACTCGTACATGGCATGCTAGAGTAGGTGACACGACACAACTAGGCAATGCCAGGGTAGATATGCCAATTACACTTCCGGACCGGTGGTAACGCGTAGCAGCTACTACCGCCCACCTCGAGCCACACTCCTAAAAATCAAAGGTGCACCCAATCAATCACAAAGTAATAGAATGCTATCGAAGAAGTGTGTCCGATAAGAGGAGCGACCTCATTAGCCCATCAATTGCTCCTGTATTTGCCATTTTATGCCAACTCACGGGAGTCGGGTTCACGTACATACCTAAATAGAACGTCGCCACCATTCTAATTCATTCTGGAATCTCCACCGCATACATGGTTGTTAAAGTGGTTTTCGAAGTTGGAAGAGAGTATGACAACTTTCTCGGTCTCTTTAATAACCAAACGTTATTATTATTACACCGCGGTCATTTCAAAATAGTTTATACTTCAAAACTAATATTTCATTTTCCATTTCAAAACCAAATAAGATATAATTTCCATTTCAAATATACCCATTTCAAAAATCATATCATTTTTTTCAAAGTTATAACACTTTCGAAACCAAACACTTGAAATTATTACACTTTCATAATACTTTGAAATTCATAGCTTCAAAACCATAACTTTCACCACTTAAACAGTTTAGATATTCAAATAGTATAGATACTAAAGTAGTTTTAGATTTAAAATTACTTTATAAAATAAAATAATTTCCTCAGCTTCACAAATTGATTCAAATCAACTTGAATCCAAAAAAAAATTCAATTTAAATCAACTCTTAATTCATAAAGTTCAAATCAATTCATTTTTCAATAATCCATTCCAATTTATATCAGTTTTAAATACAGATTTGACCACAAAATAAACCATTTCAATATATTTTAAAGCTTTAAATATTCAACATTTCAAAACTAAATTAGATAACTTTATATGTGTATATATCAAATTTAATTTACCATTATTTAGTTATGAAAAATTTACTTAATAAATTCAATATCATTAAATAAACTCCAAATTTAAAATAACTGAATATTTCCCTCAATTTATTCAAACTTGATATATCATTTAAATCACTTTCCAAAATCAGGTTATAAAGTCATATCCCTTTAAAATTTCAAATTCCATAAGTTTTAAATCTATTTAATTAAATAAATTCTAATAAATACCCTTTCAAATCAAATTTCAAATCCATCTTCCCAACCATAGTTTATTAAAAATCATTATAAACTCTATATTAAAATATTTAAATAAATACTTAACCATATTATATTTTAATAAAATCAAATCTTATTATTAAACTTATTTTATATTAATTTTTTTTATATATAGCTTAAATTTAAGAATCTAACTATATATAAAATAAAATTTATATAATATCAAAAACCAATAAATAAATAAATAAATAAATAAATAAATATAACCAGATATTTCTCTCCAAAACCATGGAAATCATTTTCGAAATACTTATATATAGACCAGCGGTGTATGTATATAATTTTCAATCCTAGGTCAAGTGATATGGATATTTATCATTTCATTCCGTAATTTAAATATATACGGGTATATATCATTTCAACCCGCAATCTTAAAATCAATTTAATGAAAATCGCTTGGGTCTGTCATTTCAACCCATAACGATTTTCTCCTATTCTAAAGTCCGTTCAGGTATGTATCATTTCAACCCATAGTGAAATCTATACTAACAGGGAACATGCAGAGTGATAACAGATATGATAATAATATAATATGCATGTATCAATAGTATAAATAACAGATAATGGTGTCAGATGTCACAGTTGAACAGATATAGATAACAACACATATATAGCAATGTAAATAACTAACAGCAGCATATTTCAATTGTCATTTCAGTTGAATTCAAATTTAATAAATGTAAGAACTTAATCGTGAGCGATTGCTTATCTTTCGAGACTAGATAGATTTGACAAAGAAATGGGCTATGAATCTAGGCATGAATCTCAAAGCAAAACAAGATGGACACGATTCGACGAATAAAGCTGATAAATAGGAAGAGATGAACAAATCAAATCAGTCTAATAGAAACAGAAAATATACATATTACTTTATTAAAATTAATATTAAAATTTTAAACATCTATAAAATATATCTCTAGAAATATATGAAAACAAAACTCATGTGTATATGTATAAACCAGCTTGATTTGAGTTGAACTAAATATACGTACATACATACATACATACATACATACATATATATATATAATTTTTAAATCAATTTAAAACGTACAGTTAAAATAATATATATGTATTTATATTTCAAAGCAATAGTTAAATCCCAAAACGTGTTATATCCATATAAAATTGAAAAACCAAATTCAAATATATATAACCAAATGCATATACACATATATACAAACTTGTACACGTGTTATAATTTAAAACTTAATATTGTTTAACATACCTTTAAAACCATTTTGTAATAACAACATTTTACGAATAAACACAGGCTAATAGATAAAGTGTGTATATATAGCATAATATATTTTAATATATAACAAATCATACTATAACCTAGTTACTGCAACTCAAACAAATATAAGCATGGCTGACGTGTTTTCATTAAAAACATTATTTAATAATGAGAATTATATATGAACAAGCGGCCACACAAATATATGAACGGACCATATCTATCAAATTATACATTCAATACATAACATAAATAAACATTTCTAGACACGTATGAATAGCTCAAACTCATATATACTTATCTAAATAACCAATAGATAGTCCTATATACTTATATACGAAAAAAAAATTATTTACACCGTCATATATAGACCGACATACATACGAAACTGAACACGCAATATACTCAACACGTAAAACTAGTATACACTTACATATGAACAAATTTTATTCACTGATTAAGAAATATATAAATAATAGATGATATACCATCACATGTAAACAGCAGCTCATTCATATATACTATATTTTCAAAACTGCAATACTGCAACAAATTATATAAAACTAGATTATATAACGTACTAACCAGATTATTTCCAAATAAATATATACATACATATATATAAACATATACTATCATATACCAACTGTTTCAGACAATATGAAATATTGTAACCACTACATGAATATAGAATATATAAAGTGCATAATTTTTTATAATTTTATCAACTTTATAAACTGGTATATAATAAAATCTTATATAACTAAACATATATATAAACAAATATGCACACTAAATAAAGTATATTATTCAAAATCTTTATATATAAAATGAAGCACGGTAAAATATAAACAACATTACCTTTAAATACATAAAAAAGAAGGAGAGGCCGATGGAGACAGTCAAGGCGGAAGGTTGGTGGCTCGTCCGTGCTTTTGTAATGGGTGATGTCTCGCGTGGCTGAGGGGAAGGAGGTTCGGCTGCTGGCCTAGCTGGAGGAAATGTGGATGTGAGTTGAGTGGGGAGATAGGGTGGCCGATGCTTAGTAATAAGGGAGGAAAAACAATATAGTTGCTGACGTTGTACTTGGCTTTGGGTGGAGATGCTGGCCATAGGGCCGAAGCAAGTCTGTTGGTTACAGGATGGAGTGTTTTGAAATGGAAGAATATGGTCTCAGAGGAAACGAATAAAAGTAGGAGAATGAACAGACAAATAACTTTATTTATTACGCGGTTTAATAATTCAAATGGAGGAAAAAAATGAAAGGACAACCACAATAATATATTGAAACTAGGGGAATGACAACGGTCTAAAGTTGAATTTCAGGAACGTTAAAGGAAAAAGGCTATACAGTTCACGATAGAAAACAAATGGTTACCAGCAAACCAAAAGACATGGAACCAATACCGATATGGTCCGATGTTTTAAAGATTCCGCCGCGCACCAGGCTTCAAAATGCAGGATTGGATATACCATCGAGATCAGTACGATGAGACTATCAAAACGGTATATAGATATTAGCAGTAGGATCATCCGATCAAAAATCTATATTCGGACATCGATATACGTTGCTATTCCGTACGAAAAAATCCAAATGGAGCTAGAAACGCCCAAAATTTGTGAAACACATTATGCAGTCTTATTCAGAGAGTTCTAAATAAATTTTATCATGTTGTCATATTTAGGTTTCGCAACACTTTTAAATTCAACTGTTATTAACTGATTTAAATTGAAATAAAATTACACCAGAAAAAAACTTCCATATTATTTGATGAAAATTTACCAGTTACTATGTTTAAATGGACGTATTCCAAATACCGAATTTTTGTTTAAAAATTCAATTGTTTAAGATTTCACAAAAATTCAATTAAATAAGTAAATAAAACTACTAAAATTTACGGGTCGTTACAATCGCTGACTAAATTTACACGTTTGAGTCGCATAACAAAATGATGAATTTTCTAGGTCAATCACATGATTTTAATTAATTTTAAATTGTTGAAAATTAATTAAATTAGTCAATATTTAATATATATTAATTATGAATTATTATTTAATTTATTGGATGTCATTAGTGTTTAATAAAGCATGTATATAGAAGATATAAATGCGAGTATTGATATATGATGTCGGTAGAATGTTTAAATTTGATTTAAACAAGATATTACAAATAGGCTTTAAATAGACTAAACTAATTAATATTTTTGAAATATTAATTTTTTGAAAATATTTCTTATTGATTTGTTTGATTTCCATTGGTATATAATAATGTGCATATATAGAAGGTTATAAATGCATGCATCGGTGTACGATATTGATAAGAAATTTTAGATATAACTAAATGGAGATAATACTAATTGAATTTTGGAAATTTTTTTGATCCATGGCTTAATATGGTGGTTGTTTACGATGTAGAGAAGGGGAGAGGTTTTTTAATTTCAATTGGAGGGGAAATCTTGATAAAAGAGAGAAAAGATCATACCTTCATTACATATTTCCTCATTTAATTAGATTTCTATCTATCATTTTCCTTCCTCTTTGCAGAAACATCTAGGTCAAAATTTCATGCTAGAAAAACATTAAAAGTTCCAAAATTTAATCAAGCCAAATTAATTAGTGTAACGACCCGAAATATTCGATCCCGAAAATTCCAGATAGTTATGAAAAAGAAGAAAGAGATAGAAGAAGAAGAACAGAAACAACAACATCTAACATTCGCAGCGGATAAAATATAATAATAAATAATAACAGTTTACAAAAGAATAATATATCTATCGATTACACTGAATACATCAGAGTTACACATATATATAGACACTGGATATACACAATCATCATGTCTCAGATATTCAGCAACATAAATACAGCGGAAATACTCTATACGTTCATGCCATCCAGCTCGCCTCCTGAGCTACAGAACGTCCCTACCTGAAAATCTGTAATACTCGGTCTGACCCAAGCATTACACCAAAGTAACACCCGGGTCAGGCTGGAAACCAGCTGAGTAAACCCATCTAACATGGAATACAAAGCACATAACTTATATAAAACTCGGGGTAACTCATTTCAATTCACAATGCCACAATTTATTATAGACATCACTTATTCGATACATAAGTTTTCTAAGTGCCAAAATTTAGGTCAAATAGTCTGATTCACTTAAGTCATTTCATCCCAACAATTAATTTCACATAACAATTTATAAGAATTCGAAGTGGTTTCGGGTATTTCCCAATACCCGATCCCGGCCTCTTCGAGTCTCATGCCATCCTAACTCAAGTTATCCAAATGAAATACACAACATTTCATATCAGAGATATCAACTCATTCAAAGCATCCAATATCATTCAATTATCCATAAGCAAAGCTTAATTACATACAAATTTAATTTAATTAATCCTGATTGAATTACTAACCTCAACCACTTAGATCTTCATTTAACATAAATTAATTTCCAATAAATTAATCAATCATCCCTTCATTATTCATCTTAATCAATCACCTTGGATTAATTGTCCTTCAATTATATTCAAGTAATTATTATTAATTAACTTCACAATATTAATTATTCTTAACCAAAAACAATAAGTAATCTTAATTACTTCATAAATTAATTAATTATAATTAATTACATTAATCCTTAAACACTTATATTAGTTAGTTTTCTCATAAGTCACCTATTATGGATTAATCAATCTTAATTTACCAATCTTTAATTACTTCATTAATTATATAAATTAATGTAACGACCCGGTAAATTCGAAGGTATTAAATGAATTAATTTAATATGATTTCTAATCTAATTTAGAATGAAATAAAAGTCTTAAGATTTTATTTGAGTAAATGTGGGAATTAGATATAGTAATTGTAATTTAATGTAACAATTTAATATTTATATGGCAATAGATTTGAATAATGTAAATTGTCATACTTAGTATAAGTTAAATATAAGAAACCAATAAATGTTGAATTTGTGAATATTAATAATTATATTAACTAGAATGGGACTCATTAATATAAAAATCAATAGTGGAGATTGTACATTTGGTTGTAAAATGGATAGTGACTAAATAAGAGTGACCGTTGAATAAACCAATGCAATAAGTGTAGATAAGTAAATTTTAATGAATGCTGTCGATAATAAACTTACTTAAATTAGTAATAAATTAATTAGGTATATAAATAGTAAATTTGTGGACATGGTTGGTAAATATAACTAAATAATATGAAATAAGTATGCATTTATGATATGAAATATAGGTCAATGTTAATTTCACCTATAAATGTCCATTTATTGAATAGTAGGGTTTTAAATCAAGTAACGGATTTGTTAAAGTTTTAATTTATAATTTAATGTGAATTTTTTTTGCAGTTAAAGTGGAATAAATTGGAAAATGAAGAATGTTGGATCCAAATAAGTTGTAACCAAGAAAAATCCCATTTTTAATAAACTATGTGGGAAAAGAAATGAAACCAAAATGAAAATGTGAAAATATAAAATGTAATGAAATTCTAAGTAATAATGACTTTGTTAGTTAAGTGAAAATTGATTTGATATTAAGTTATAACTGGATAGAAATCAAATTTATTTAGAACTGATTTGCAATCAATTGAATTTATTGCAATTAAATGGATTCAATATTTAAAATAATTATGTAAATATTATTTGGAAGAAATTGAAGTTATTTGGGTAATAAGCATTGTAATTGGCTAATTTAGATACTTTAAAGTGAAACGGAAATTATTAACGCAAGTAGTTGATTGCAATATTTAATTCATCTAATTGATGATAAAGATTTGTTAGATTTATTTAATAGGAATTTTGGGGCATTCAATAGGTAATTGCAAATTTTGAATCGAATTAAAGGGATTACTGAAATCAAAATTTAGCAACTTTTAAACCATTGCAATTGATTTAGAATATAACGAGTTGTCTATTTAATTGAGTTAAATTTTTGAAATTGCGTTGTTGCAATTAAATGGGCAATAAAACGTTAAGGATAACCAATATTCAAGATTTACCATCTATTTAGTATATTAATTGTAACTGATAATCAACTGCAATAAATAATAAATAATTATTACGTTAACATTAATTTAAGTGATATTTGAAATTTAATATTTAGGAATTATGTAAATATAAGTTTAGATGAAATTGGAAATATTTACATATTGAAATATGAATCCAATGATAGATTCTTCTATTTGACAATAATAATGGAAAGTAAATTTAATTAGAATTTTGGAAATTTAATTCATAATTTGGTGAAATTAATGAAATTTGGGTATTTCTAAAATTTTAAATTCGACATGTTAAATTTTGTTTAAATTAGTATAGGTGATTGAAAAATTTATAATAATAAGAATCGTCAATTATCAAAAAGAAATAGGAAATTTGATTTAATTAACTAAATTTTAATTTATTTAATTAATATAAAAATAGCCATTTTTGTCACGGACTCGGATTTCGACGAAACCAGTTTCATCGGATCTGTATCGGTGAATTATTGTAGGGTTTCAAGTTTCGTATCGATCGGACTTGTCGTTTGATCGTACGAACACGAAACGCCTTGAAATCGATTTAATTAAAATCAATTTGAAATCAATTTGAAAATTTTGTTTTCTGCATAACTTCTTCATACGATCAAATTTGGACGTGAAACTTTTTCCATCGCGTTCAGAATATTTTAAAATACCTATTTGGATATATGGGTTTAATAAATTTCGTTATGGGGTTAGAACGGGCTTTTTGGGCCAACTATCTGTTAGCACGTTCGTAATTCGTGCCCACCTAGCCTACTACTATGTGTCTATATATATGTTGTGATAAACCCTAGCCTC
Organism: Allium cepa; assembly: GCA_030765085.1. NCBI lineage: Eukaryota > Viridiplantae > Streptophyta > Magnoliopsida > Asparagales > Amaryllidaceae > Allium > Allium cepa. The sequence continues at coordinate 253,620,511 of CM060943.1, forward strand.
CATTCTATTCCCTTTTTGTTGTACGTTCATTTCTTCAACCCTCTCTCTTCCTCAATGGATGCATTTCAGATCCAATTTCAAAATACAAATCAAAGCTAAAATTTCAAACACCTCAGAAAATTCTCAAAAAAATATATGTCATAGTTCTCAATGTACGTTATCTGCTGGTGTGATTCGTTTCTCGATTCAGTTTTTCGTTTGTCCAGAAATTAATGGTTTTGTTTGGGTCGTTCATCGCGTCGTCACGAAATTTTGTCGGATCGCAAAACCCTTTCTGGGTTTTGCAGAGAGGACCAAGGGGAAGCGATCTATGTGGTTAGTTTGGTGGATCGACGGCTGGATCGAGCTAAAATTTTCGATTAGGGTTAGTTATAGGTGGCGGCTGCCTACCTATTCACGGCCGATGGGAGGCATCAGTGGTCCAGGGTGTGTCGGCATGGAGGGAGAGTGGCGAGGGGGGTCCCTAGGTGGTAGCGGCGGTAGCGATGGACCGTGGGTGAAGGAGGCCGGCGTCGTTGTCTTCTCAAAGTAGTGCGTGCGTATTAGAGGTGTTCGAGACGTGTACAGGGGTTGCGTGGGTGCTCTGGAGAAGAAAATGTGAGTGATGATGATGACGTTGTGAAGTGGGTCAGTTTATGTTATATTTTTTTTTGTTTTCAAATCGAAATTTTCGAATAACTTTCTCATACGTAGTCCGATTCACACGGGATTTTTTTTGTTAGGATCGTAATTAAATTCCAGATCTGTTGACGCTGGTTTGGACCAATTCGGAGGCCGTCAAATTCTTGGGTTTAAATTGAATTTAATTTCGATTTAAATTCCAAAGGTGAGTGTTTTAACCCACTCACAACTTCTAAAAGTTTTTATGTTTGTTAAATTAATGTTTGATATGAGTAGAAATTTATTTAGAACTGTTTGGCATGTTTTATTCATCATATCTGTTTATTCGCATTTAATTAAATTAACTGTTAATTTAGTTTATTTATTTCATATTAATGGACAGTTAGAATTTATTTATTTGCATATAAACTGCTAGGATACAGTTATAAAATTTATCACTGAATATAAACTGTTAGTTTAATAGTTGTTAAATTTATTTGAATATAACTGCCAGTTATTACCTGTTATATATTATCAGATATATATTGATATTGATTTATTATTGGATGATGGTTGTATGATGGATGATGTTGATGAATGGATGTTTTATTTTATATCATTAAACTGCAAGTCATCATGCATTTTCATTTCATTCGGGATTGCGGTTTGAAATGATATACAACCGCAAAATGTTATTTTAAATTGCGGATTGAAATGATAAATATCCGTATCACTTGACCATAGGATAGAAAATTATATACAGGCACCGTGGTCTATATATATAAAATATTTTAAAGTGATTTCTATGGTTTGGATGGGATACGGTTTATAAAAAATTTTAATTTTGATATTCTATAAATAGTATATTTTTTTCCTATATATATACATATGAAGTTAAAATTTTGAATTCAAGCTGGGTATAAATCTGCAAATGAAAATGGAATTTTTTTGAGAAATGGGATTTGATAATTTATATCATATGTTTAATGTTTAAGTTTGGAAATTTTAAGATATGATATTTATAACTGGATTTTCCAAGATAAATATAAAATGAATATTTTGGTATAAATTAAATTGAAGAAAATATTTAAATTGCTAGAAACTGGAGTTTTAATTATGGAATTTATGGGAATATTCAAGACTAAATAATAGAGCATTAATTTGTTGAAAGAATAAAATCCAACTTTGAAATATTAATACTCCAAATGGATATATCTATATAGAAATTGAAGGGGTTTTGGAACTTGAAGTGATATTTAAATCTACGGTTTAGGCTTTAAATAAAGAAATATATTTGTAAAGCCATGGGTATTATTTTTCTTTACAAAGTAACCTTAAAGTTAAACCATTTATTTTATATACCGTTGAATATCGAAACCATTCAAGTTTTAGAAGTTATGGTTTTAAAATATATGAATTTCGAAATATTATGCTTTGAAAGTATAATTCAAATATTGGGTTTCCAGATATTATAAATTTTAAAGCAGTATGGTTTTGGAAAAGAATTATATTTGGATAAAATGAAATCATTTTGTTTTGGGTTTTAAGATGATATCGTATTCATAGTTTTGAAATGTAAAAAATTTATTCTGGTTTTAAAGTATCAACTATTTTTAAATGACCGCGGTGTTATAATAACGATGGGTTGGCAAAGAGACCGGGATCAGATATGGACATACTCTCTGTCGATACCGAAAACCACTTTGACTAACCGTGTACGCGGTGGAGATTCCAGAATGAAGTAGGTTAGTGGCGGTGTTTCCTGTAAGGTAAATACGTGGACCCGACTCCCGTGAGTTGGCATAAGGTGGATAAAACAGGAGCGATTCTCGGGCCAATGAGGTCATTCCTCTGATCGGACACTCCTCTTCGATATTATACTTTGACTTTGGATTGATTCAGTGGCCACTTTTATTTTTGTTTGGGGGAGTTTGTTCGAGGTGGGCGGTAGCTGCGCGCTGCGCGTTTCCACCAGCCCGGATATCAATTGGTATATCTACCCTGGCATTGCCTAGTTGTGCCGTGTCACCTACCCTATCGCGCCTTGTACGAGTTTGAATTTCTCCCGTAGCCCGTGTGGTATCCTCTGGTGGCTTCCCGATCAGGAGGGACTATGATATTGGATGGACTACTGGGACTATTACGTGTTATGGTGGAAAATGTAAAGCCTTAACGCTATTTAAAAGTATGTTTATTTTATAAATAGACACTATTATAATAGCGCAATATACTACATAGTAAATAGTTTAACGGATCCTTAGGAGACGTAAATCCCGAGCATCTCTTGAGTTACTGCACTCATATTTATTTCTGTAAATTTAACTTACATAAGATCTTTTAGTTCTGACTCGAGTGTTTTTGTCTTTTCAAATTCGCTCGGGTCAGTCCGAGCGTTTCAGGATTTGAAGATTTAGATCTGGAGGACGAAGACGAAGATTTGTATTATTATTATTTATAGTATTGCACTACACTCACACTGTATTCCGCTGCATTGATATTATTGGTATGTGAACTCTGATATTTAATTGTATAGAGAAGAATCAAATGTTTTGTAAACAGTTTTATAAACTGTATATTTTATTATTATATTTTATCCTTCCGCTGTGAGATTCTATTTTGTTTTATTTCTTCTCTGTTTTCTTATTTACCCCATAACAATCCGCCCTTCCGTATGGTTTGAATTGGCACGTGTGTTTGTTTAAATCGTGCGAAAAGGCGGGATGTTACAATTAATGTTTTCCAATTGTATTGTAATTTTTTTTTCTAATCTGAATTAATTACCTGAATTAAACCACAATATTAATCATACTTGATTTATTTCCATCTGGAATTATTTACCCTTTTATTTACTTTATTTAATAAATTAATTATCTTAATTTATCCCTAGATTAATTACACAAAGTAATTTATTAATTGCATTAAGTAATTACTTATTAAACCACCCAATGGCCATTCTAAATTAATTTAAACTTAATTAGTTAACCCAAATCACTAATTATTTTAATTATTTAATTATCCATTTAAACTACCCTGCCTATTTAATGAATCACAAATGATTAAACCCTTATTAACTTTAAAATGAACCATCTTCTTATTTTATGATTTAAGTTTAAAACAAATTTAAAACCCAAATGCTTCGAGTCAAACAACAATTAGCCCAAGAACCAACCAAAACAAAAATCACCAGATCATCAGTATACATCCAAAAAATTCAATCATTCATCCAATTATTTAAATTTAACCATTTAAATTTAAATAAAAATCCAACCGAGTGAGATTTACTCACCTTTGATTTTGCAATCCAAATCCGATCTCGATTTGTTTCGTTCAGATTTAGACCTTGTATAAACAGTTATACGATCTTATTAATATATGAACAATTTGAATAATTAATTTTCATTTGATAAATTTAATCTAATTAACAAATAATTTATTTTAGCAGATCTTCCTATAAATAAATAATTCTTAGGAACAAAATAATTAAATTAGGATTGAACACATTTAAAATTTACTGTTTTAAATTAAAATGGAACGATCTTGCGTTACTGCTTTTCAACACATATACATATATATATGACAAAATTCTAAATTTGGATGAAATTAATTTTATACCTTACTGACGCGCTCAAAATCCAACCTTGCCATCACCGCCCTCCAAGCGCGACTCTGCCTCGAGCTTCACCTCACAGTCTCGCCGCCGAGCTCGCGAATCCCAAACGCCACACGCGACTTCACTTGATGGCCGAACAGTGATATTCGAAAACCCTAGCTCGACCCCATGCTTACGTTGCCGACTGAAAAATTGTCGTGACCTTACTTCGCGTAGGAGCGCGTGCGCCTGCTCCCCTCTCATTGTCGCCGCCATCTCGACCAAAACCCTAAATCGCCCTAATCGAGCTCGAACGCTCCACTAACGCTGCCAGCGACCTCCAACTGCTCGCTCGCGACTTCCCCCCCCCCCCCCCCCCCCACTTCCCTTTCGATTCACTCACGACCCTACGCGTTCCCTTCTCCCTTGCGCAATTTCGCGTCCGCCATTTATATTTTTTTATTTTTTAGATGAGTTCGATTCTGTTGAAGGTTAGAGTGGGGAAACGGGTGATAAATATTGATTTGGGTAGCTTCCTGTGTACGAGTGTTGTTAAAAATATCTTCGTCCAATTTACTTTAAATTTTTATTATCTTATATAAAACTTCCAAAATGCCTCGTCGATCGCTACTTAAAATTTTGTACTCCTCTTAAGGAATGTCGCTAGGCGATTATAAGGTTTTACCTACATTCCAAGCATGACGGAACGTGTTTCGAAAGCTAATTCAATCATATGAGCGAGTTACGGAAATAAACGATCAATTTTAAATTAAATCGATTATAATAGTTTCTATGCATTTTGAGCTGCCAGGGTCAAACGACAACTCTGATTGCTACGAAAATTGAAATCCGATAATAATACAATATTACGGACCCAATGGAACTTGTTTCGTCGAATTTCGAGACTGTGCCCCCGGAAAGCTATCTTTAAATATCGATTTAAATGGGATATTATTAAAATTAAACAAATTACCTTTAAATTAAATTCTAACCATTCTATTATCTTCAGTATCATCATTATAAATTTTATAAGCCTTCAAATTATTTTTAACATGCTTAAAACTGAAGATTCAATAATTTACCCAATCTCAGTTTATTAAATCTAATAACTGAATTGCTCTCAATAATAATATTTAAATTCACGTTGAAAATTAACTTTTAGATATTTAAAATCAATTAATTATTCCATTTTAAATTTTTAGAAATTCTGGGTCGTCACATTCCTCCCCCCTTAAAAGAATTTCGTCCCCGAAATTATTAGTTAGGAAGAATGGTCCAATACCCGTTTACCTTTCCTCCGAAACCAATAGTTTTATCAACATTCTACCAACTATCTTTTATTAAAGACCCACTATCACCTCAACCAACTTCCCACAACCTTCTATAGTTTTCAAACAATACCCTTTCGCTCAACCATTTAAATTTTAATTTAAAACCAAAATTTGAATTATCAAAATTTTCTCAAAATTTTTTCTAATTCTCTAAATTTTCGAAATTTTTTGCCAGCGCCTCCTTTGCGCGGCTAGCTAAGTACTACTACAAAATGCCTCTACGGGCTCCCAAATTCCAAAAGAAAACAAAAGCCAAGTGGCTAGATCAAAAACCCAATCCAATTTCATACAGAAATATAAATACATACCTTTTTGTCGAGCAATTAAAATTTATCTTTTGGAATCATACACAATTCTCTTTTCCCTTTGTATTACCTGCATATCTTACTTAGAAATAATATCCAATCGTAACTTTTCAAATCATTTTATACATTTCTTTACGTAAGTTTCATGCCCACTTCTATTCAAATTAGCTTTTCCCATTTCTATATGGATTCAATTTTGTCTTCACTTCTGAGTATTGAATTTTATCTTTCATTTATAACTGATTCATATTAGTTTGATCTATTAATTTACTTTAATTTTCAATTTGAAATCATTTTGTCATTAACAAAAAAAATTTCCTTGAAAATTTTCAAAAGTTTCCTAACTCTCAAAATTTTCGGAAAATTTTGGCAGAGTCTCCTTTGTACGGAGGAGCTTTTGCAATTTGACAAGAGATATAAATATATATACATCGACCCACACGGTCGGAAAAAGCAAAAATAGTTCATATTTTAAGCAAGCGGCTTTGAAGTGAATATGTAGCATTTTAAGCAAGCGGCTTTGAAGTGAATATGTAGCATTTTAAGCAAGTGGCTTATTATTACAGCATTTATCGCGTCCAAATCCAGCCAAACAGCCTTCATGTACTTGTACTTACTCAATTTAAATATGTAAGTGCCATATATATAAAATTTATTAGCATTTCACTTACTTTCAATAGCTAAACACAAGCATTACATAAACAACAAGCACCAAACGCTACCCATAAGCGATTTATATAACTTTAAAGCTAATTCAAATGCTTTCATCCAATTCATATCCCATTTCATTCAATTTTTATAGTTTACAACTCAAGTGCTTACATTCAATTTATTTTTAATCCAAACAAGCTCATATTCACTTCAATTAATTCTAAAACCAATTTATTTAATCTCTATTAATTCATAGAATTTCTTTACCTTAGTTTACGTCAAACGAAAACTATCTTTTTTTATGCAAATTCGACGATACTGGCTTAATAGAGTATTCATTTTAGTTTATAACCACTTCAAATTAATTTCAACTCATTCTATGTTTAATTCCATTTCATTCCTAATTTATTCACCAACCACACATTTGCATTTCATATTATCTCCACATTGGTTTCATTTTAAAACTATTTCATTGAGCTTGACAACACTCAATGGTTATACTAATATCCATTTCCCAAAAATAAATTATACCCAAACTTTTTATTTATTAATCTTCCATTCTAATAACTGACGCAGCGGATAATAACAAATCGATATAGATCGATGAAAGTAGCAAACGATGGATTGAAGATACTGAAATGCCCAAATTCGTTGATCACAAAGATACCGAATTCTAGCTATCTTCGACACGTTGATCACGCACGATACCGTGAAAGAAGATCTACAATTCTTCAAACGTTGATCAAACGCACTTGATACCGTGAATTGGCTTCAACAATCGTTGAATCGAGTGCACTCGATTAACCGAAAGTGGAGATAGGAGATCACACTCAACTACCAATTTAGATGAAAGCACATAGCAATCAAAATGAAATTTTATTCAACAATCAACTCTCTTCAAATTTACAACACACTGCCTATTTATAGAATTTTTTACAACCGGCTCCTTAAGTCGTACACGACTTACGACTCACCTTTAGTCGTACGCGACCTAACACATCACATATACTCATATATACAACACACGCGACTCAATAAAAGACGACCTACGAGTTACAACTCATCAACACTGCAACAACGACTTAACTGTTACAAATGACTCAACATTCGACGACTTAAAATGATTCGACTTAACGACTTAACGACTTACGACTTATCTTGGGTCGGCAGCGACTTAAGAAACTTCTTCAGGAAAATCTTCATGCGACTTAGCTTAGGTCGTAACTCGTTCGCGGCTTAAGGAACAATGGTTTTATGGTTGTTCGGGCTCCCTTTCAACGACCTTGGGCTTAGGTCGTACGCAACCTAAGGCTTTATTAACCCGTGCCACCTCTTTGCTATCTTGCTTCGCTTCTTCGTTAGCTCCTGTAGCCATAGGTCGTAAACGACCTAAAGTTCCCAAATGACTTAAGGTTTTGTTAGGTCGTAACGCCTTTGCTCGTGACTCATTAGGTCGTGGCCGACCTAAAACTCCTCCCTTAGGTCGTGGCCGACCTATCCCTTGTGAAATTGTAGAACGTGCTGCATCAACCTCCCCTGGTTGACAGAAATTCGTCCTCGAATTTTCACTATCTTCTTCCATAACAAGCTGTTCCCCAAGATACGGAATCAAATGTTTGACGTTAAAAACATCGGACGTATGAACATCATCTGGTAACTTCAATTGATACACATTCTCATTGATTTTCTTCAAAATTTCAACTGGACCAAATTTCCACGCCTTCAATTTATTGTACGTTCCCACCGGAAAACGATCTTTTGTCAACACTGCGTAAACCAAATCACCTTCATTAAATTCAACACTTCGTCGCTTCAAATCTGCAGTTCGCTTATACTTCTCATTTGCCTTCACCAATCGTTCCTGAACGATTTTATGACATTCAGTTAATTCATCAACAAAATCGACAGCCCGTTTAACCGTCCCCTTCGGTTGTGGTACTACCGCCAAATCCAACGGTCCCCTTGGCAAACTTGAATATACAATCTGAAATGGACTGTATCCTGTGCTTCTATTAACCGCATGATTATGTGCAAACTCTGCTTGGCATAACTTCATGTCCCAACTTCTCAGATTATCTTTCACCAAACATCGTAACAAATTTCCTAATGATCTATTAACCACCACCGTTTGCCCATCGGTTTGCGGATTGTAAGCGCTACTAAATTTCAGCTTCGTTCCACCATCTTCCACAAACTTAGCCAAAAATGACTCAAAAATCTGGTATCCTTGTCCGAAACAATAGATTCTGGTAACCCATGAAGTTTATAGATCTCTTTGAAATATAACTGAGCAACATGAACAGCATCCGCCGTCTTCTTACAAGCAATAAAATGTACCATCTTCGAGAAACGATCCACTACAACATATATAGAGTCATTCCCCCTTTGAGTTCTCGGCAAACCCAACACGAAATCCATGCTAATGTCTACCCACGGTTTTGTAGGAACAGGAAATGGCATATACAATCCCGCATTTGTGGCTGTCCCTTTCGAAACCTGACAAACATGACATCTACGTACAAACCTTTCAACTTCCCTTCTCATCGACGGCCTATAATATGATTGAGAAATCAACTGTAGGGTGCGATCCTGTCCAACATGTCCCTCTTCATGCAATTCTTTGACAACTTTCATTCTCAAGCTACAATCCGGTACACATAAGCGATTCCCTTTAAACAGAAAACCATCCACCAATACAAATTCATCAGCACTCCCATCCTTGACTTTCTCAACAAACTTCATAAAGTAAGGATCTTCTTTAATCAACTCTGGCAATAGTTCAACCCTCATCACTTCAACTTTCATTGTCGTCAACAAATGATTCCTCCTGCTCAAAGCATCAGCTACACGATTCGTCACCCCTGATTTGTGTTTAACAACAAAAGTAAACTGTTGTAGATACGCGACCCATGAAGCGTGCCTAGCTGAAATTTTGTCCTGCCCATGCAAATGCTTCAAAGCTTCATGATCCGTATAGAGAACAAACTCCTTCTGAAATAGATAATGTCTCCAGTGCTTCACAGCTTGAATTATTGCGTAAAACTCAACATCATAAGTGTTATATCTCAACTTAGCTCCAGATAACTTCTCACTGAAATAAGCAACTGGTCTTCCTTTTTGGCTCAAAACTCCACCAATTCCAACCTTCGATACATTAGTATGTAATTCAAACAACAACTGAAAATCCGATAAAACTAGAATTGGTGCTGTCAATAATAGTGTTTTGATCTACTCAAAAGCAACCCCTGCTTCCTCTGACCACTCAAACTTCTTTCCTTTCATGCAATCGGTTATAGGTGCCATCACACTACTAAAATGTGGAATGAACCTTCGATAGAAAGATGCCAATCCATGAAAACTCCTCACTTCAGTAATTGTCTTTGGCGGTGGCCAACTCCTGATAGCTTCTACTTTACTTTCATCCACTTGAATTCCTTCCTTCGATAGAACATATCCCAGAAACAAAACACTGTGCGTCATGAACACACACTTCTTTGCTGCAGCATAAAATTTCTCCTGTCGTAGAATCAACAGTACTTCACGTAAATGTTGGACATGCTTTTCCATACTCCCACTGTAGATCAAAATATCATCAAAGTAAACTACCACAAACTTTCCAATGTATGGTCTGAAAATCTGCTTCATCACTCTCATAAAAGTACTCGGAGCATTTGATAAACCAAACGGCATAACCAACCATTCTTATAAACCTTCCCTGGTTTTGAAAGAAGTCTTCCACTCATCACCTGGTCTAATACGAATCTGATGGTATCCACTCTTCAAGTCAATCTTCGAGAGCACAACAGCTCCACTCAACTGATCAATCAAATCATCAAACCTTAGCATAGGAAATCTGTATCTCACAGTGATCTTGTTCAGAGCCCGACTATCCGTACACATCCTCCACGAACCATCCTTCTTGGGTACCAATAAAGCAGGCACTGCACAAGGACTCAAGCTCTCCTGAACACGCCCCTGTTCTAACAACTCCTCCACCTGCCTTCTTAGTTCTTCATGCTCCTTCGGACTCATCCGGTAATGTGGTCTGTGTGGTAATACTGCCCGTGGCACAAGATCAATTTGATGTTGAATATCCCTCAATGGTGGTAACTCCGTTGGTAACTCCTCAGGAAACGCTTCACTAAATTCTTCCAATACCGGCTTCACTTCCTCTGGAACTTCTACAGATTCAGTGGCTTTATGTCCAATCAACAAAAATACCTCTGGACTCTCCTTTACTTCTTCAATAAATTCCTTCAAAGTCAATAAAGTCTTCAATTCCTCAATCTCTTCTGACTTGCTTTCTCCTTATTGTCTCTTCTTTGGAACCAAAATGATCTTAACACCTTCAAACATAAAGCTGTAGCTATTGGTTCGACCGTCATGCTGCACTGCTCGATCATACTGCCATGGTCTTCCCAAAAGCAAGTGACAAACACCCATCTCCACAATATCACACCAAATCTCATCTTTATACTTCTTTCCAATGGAGAATGGAACTCGAACTCGTCTGTCCACCTTCACCTCTCCTCCTTTTCTCAACCACGCTGACTTGTAAGGATTAGGATGTTTCTCTGTTTTCAACCTCAACTTTCTCACATCTTTGGTAGAAATAATATTGTCACAACTTCCAGCGTCAATCACAAATTTACAAACATTTCCCAGAATAGTGCATGTTGGCTGAAAGATGTTACTCCTCAACCAACTAGCTTCTTCTTCTTGCTTCGGTATTAAACAAGACCTCCTCATCATCAGATTACATCCTTTATCTCCTGACGCAATATCCTGTTCATCCTCCTCAATTGGACTAGAATAACCTTCCCCAACATCCTCACCTTCAACTTCAGCAATCATAGTTCGTTTCTTCGGCTTCGGACATTCATTACTCTTGTGACCCACTTCCTGGCAATTATAACATTTGAAACTGTTGTTGACCCTTGCTTTCGCAACTTCATTCACTACTGGTTTATTGACAGTTTTAGGAACATTGGAACTCCCACTAACACCCTTCACTTGATTGCTGGAATTAGGAAACACACCACCTCCTCGTCTTCCCTGCTTCTCCCAAGCCAATGCTTTCTGATGTGCTTCTGCTACAGATCTAGGATCAAACATATTTACCATGTCTTGAATCTGCATTCTCAACGCTCCAACAAATCTTGCAGTCAGCTGTTCCTCTGTCTCCATAATGTCGTTTCGAGCAATCAGTTGATAAAATTCATCAGCATAATCATTAACAATCTTTGTCCCTTGCCTCAGATTTTGCAATCTCTGGTACATAAGTGATTGATAATTGTAAGGTAAGAATGTAGCCTTCATTAATTTCTTCATCTTCTCCCATGACTCAATCTTTGACTTTCCCATTCTCTCCCTTGTAAGTTTAGTCTGCTGCCACCATGCCATAGCTCTACCTCTCAAACGAGTAGCAACCAACTTCACTTTTCGATTCTCGGGAACCTCCTTGAAATCAAAGATCTCTTCAACATTAGATAACCTATCCAAAAATTCTTCTGCTACCATTCCACCCTTGAATTCTGGAATTTCCATCTTCATACCCGACTCCCATCGTCGGTCATCCTCAACATCCCGATACGAGTTTCGAACCTGGTCTCGATCTCGATAATGAATGCTAGCTCTATCACCCTCTTCATTAAGATCAAATGTATGTCTATATCGATCTCGACCAACAACATCCCTTTGATCACGCATGTCTCTTCTACTATGTCTCTCTTCATCTCGATATGGCTCATCTTCAAACTCACGTGGAGTTCTTCTCTCTTCATGTCCATAGTCATGGTGATCTCTTCTCGATGAAATTGATGTTTCTCTTCTCTCTCTAAAAGATTGCGGTGATACCCTTCTCGCATCCGTAACCGATGGTGAAACTCGGTTTCCTCCATGGTTCGAGATTGGCGATCTCCTCCTTTGACTTTGATTTAAATCATTCATCAATTTCTCTAACTTTCCAATAACTTCATCAAATTTCTCATTAATGCGTTGTTCCATTTGCTCGGCTTCTTCTCTTCAATACAACGCTTCAACATTTTGATGACGATTAGCTCTCCTTGGTGGCATGATTGAATCAAACACAAATACTTCACAATTCAAGCTTCAACTCTAACTTGTACAACAAGTCACGGCCTTCACTTAACTCGGCTCAAACAAGCAAGATGATGCACGGCTCAAAGCTTATCACAAAGTTATGCTCGGCCTTTACTCGAACACCTCAAACTCTTCTCCAAAAATTCAAACATTTTCCGAACTTTGATCCAAAATGAAATGGATCGAAAGTTTCTAACTTGTTGCAACTTCAAGATGAACACGATGAACACCAACTTCAAACTCCTTGGCTCCAAGACTCGGCTTAGCTATGATTGGCTAAGTCTCGCTCTGATACCAAAACTGACGCAGCAGATAATAACAAATCGATATAGATCGATGAAAGTAGCAAACGGTGGATTGAAGATACTGAAATGCCCAAATTCGTTGATCACAAAGATACCGAATTCTAGCTATCTTCGACACGTTGATCACGCACGATACCGTGAAAGAAGATCTACAATTCTTCAAACGTTGATCAAGCGCACTTGATACCGTGAATTGGCTTCAACAATCGTTGAATCGAGCGCACTCGATTAACCGAAAGTGGAGACAGGAGATCACACTCAACTACCAATTTAGATGAAAGCACACAGCAATCAAAACGAAATTTTATTCAACAATCAACTCTCTTCAAATGTACAACACACTCCCTATTTATAGCATTTTTTACAACCGGCTCCATAAGTCGTACACGACTTATGACTCACCTTTAGTCGTACGCGACCTAACACATTACATATACTCATATATACAACACATGCGACTCAATAAAAGACGACCTACGAGTTACGACTCATCAACACTACAACAACGACTTAACTGTTACAAACGACTCAACATTCGACGACTTAAAATGATTCGACTTAACGACTTAACGACTTACAACTTATCTTGGGTCGGCAGCGACTTAAGAAACTTCTTCAGGAAAATCTTCATGCGACTTAGCTTAGGTCGTAACTCGTTCGCGGCTTAAGGAATAGTGGTTTTATGGTTGTTCGGGGTCCCTTTCAACGACCTTGGGCTTAGGTCGTACGCGACCTAAGGCTTTATTAACCCGTGCCGCCTCTTTGCTATCTCGCTTTGCTTCTTCGTTAGCTCCTGTAGCCATAGGTCGTAAACGATCTAAAGTTCCCGAACGACTTAAGGTTTTGTTAGGTCGTAACGCCTTTGCTCATGATTCATTAGGTCGTGGCCGACCTAAAACTCCTCCCTTAGGTCATGGCTGACCTATCCCTTGTGAAATTGTAGAACGTGCTGCATCAATAACCCAATACCAACTAAAACTTTGATTTAGTTTTTATTCAAGCAGACTTCATCTATTTACTATTTAATTCGATTAACCCATTTATTCACCCCATATTTAAATTCTTAATTCACTTAATTCATTTTCGAATTTATTTTATTAATACAAAGCCATTCATAATTTATTTCTATTCACTTGGGTTTTGTTTGCAACTCAAACCATTTTTATTATAATTCAATTTCATTTCATTCGACAACACCTTCATTATATCAAATTTACTTGCAAATTCCGTTTAATATTATTTATAACTCACTTGAATTTTATTTATAATTCAAACCATACTATTTCGATCCAACTCTATTTTATTTTTATTTTTTACAACATCCCCACTTATTTAATTCATTATCAAATCCAAGTCGAATTCTATTTACAATTCGAATTCATTTCCAAATTCCATTATTAACTTACAATCCATTTATTTGACTGAGTTAAATTTTATTAATATATTCTATCAAATAATTTATTTAGCTGATTAGCTTACTTCCAATTTTTATTACAAAAATCACTTCATTAAATTTTCCCGAATTAAATCTTATTTATAATTCCAGTTTGGATTTTCTTTCATTTTCCAAAATTCCAACATTTTACTTTAAAATTTTAGAAAAGCTTTTAAATTCACATCATACTATTAAAATAGCTTTCTATAAAAATACTTCTTATAACTCGATGTCTCAACCAGTCCATCATTGTTCTCACAGAAATTCAGTCATACGTTGATCAGGCGTAGGACTGAAAATCTATAAGTACTTACTAAACCCGTTTTCAACATCCAATGAAAATACTTGGAAAATAATTTTATTGAAAATATAGAAAACAGTTTTTTTTTGAAAATAGAGGAAATATCTTGGTGAGAATGCTTTGGAAATCATCACCTCCATCCATGGTCGCAGTTACATCCTGGGTTACGTTGCCATCGCAGTAAAAGTCCATGTAACTGTTGGCTCTCAGTGGCACACACGATTTTCCCTGTCAAAATGAAACTTCTCCACTCCTACATAGATCGCAGTCTACCGATGTAAAATCAAACGCAGGCTGTTGGCTCTCAGCAGCACACACGACTTTCACTATGTTACCATAGGTCGTAGTCTACCGATATAAAATCGAACGCAGACTGTTGGCTCTCAGCGGCACACACGACTTTCGTTATGGTATACTCTACTCATAATCCTCAGGAACTAGTTTTGTCCGGATTCCTCACAGGATCAATTTTAGAACCCACCCTTGGGGCTCAAGGCAGCACCACCTGGTGGCACTCGTGAGAAGTTCATTTCAAGGGAGCGCCTTTTTCCCTAGAGCCATCATCAAAACACTTTATACTATACACATATAGTATCTTTCAAATCATACACCTAGTATGATCTCATACAAAGCTCGTTTCCACAAAATCGATTATCCCAAAATCGATAATTCTCAAACTAGGCTTTCTAAATTCCAATATTGATTTTTCCCAAAAATCAAAAGCCTTTCCAAATCCAAAGGTTCCCAAAACCTTTTTCCAAAATCCTTATAAGATCCTTTATATATACATTCAGATATATATAATTTTTAAGACTTTGGATCATTCAAACTTGTATAAAATCCCTTTATAATTCAAACATTTTCAAAAACATTTTCTTTTGGCTATAGATTTAACAAGGGGAGTTTTATCTTATATAACAAAGACGTATAGCTTCATCTATTCAAAATCAAATATTCAAATTTGATTACTCTTTCCAATATCAATTTCATTCAAAACTATACGATGTACACTTATCATCCGTACTCTATACCAAGCTGATCGCTCACTCGATCACACAATTTCACTTCCGAACTAGTATCGTCCATCCTACTTCCTAGTGCGGACACAGATCTGGTTTCTTGATCAGAAACCGTCATTCTGCTTGCATAGCCATAACTATGATAGAGAATATCCAGAACCATTCTACAAACCATATCCAGGTTCGCTGTCGAAAATCGAGTGAAAAAATCCCACTCATATCGATATAACTGTCTCGAAATTTTGTGCTCGAAACTGGATCAAATCACCATGCGAATAGAATAATATACGTACATCCTACGTATTTAACTTCATTGATTATTAGCCAAATCAATTTCCTTTCTATTCACATTCACTTAAATTTTCATTCACTTATTCACATTTGCCCCAATCCCCTTTTGGATTATCACTTCAATTCTTATCTCAGTTGGGCATTTAAATCAATAACCGTTTGAACTCTGACCTATTTATTTTTAGAAAATAGTTTGAAAATTTTAAAAATAGATAAGTAGTTGAAAAATAATTATTAGTTTGCAAAATAACTGTAAAATAGTTGACTAATTGTAAAATAATTGGAGAATAGCTAAATGTTTTCAGAACTTTTATATAATTGCAAAATAGTTGTAAAATAGTAATTAATTTAGAAAACAGTTGAAAAATGGTTAAATAATTCCAAAAATAATTGTAAAACAAATATAAAGTAATCTGGCTTTAAAAGAAAGGTTGTATATATTAAATAGCTTGGAAGAATAAGTTTATATTAAAACAGTTTATATTGAAAAATAGTCCAGTGTCAAACTGTTCACTTCCCCAACAATTCAATTTATATTTCCATTTCCATTTAAATTGACCCAATTCCAATTTGAGGAGCTTCAATTCCCATCAAAATTTATTTAATCCCAATTCAAGTTGAATCAATCTTGATTTCTTTCCCAATCCAAATCAACTTCCATTTGATTTTAATCATGTTTAACTTTAATTATAATTTCAAATTATTCCAATCAATTTGAATTATTATCAATTGAACCCGTTTCAAATTCAAATCATTTCAGTTTAATCCAATTCAATTCAAACCAAATTCAATTTTGAACTAATTCAATTTCAATCTTAAATTTAAACCATCTCGAATTATATAAATTTGAGTTAAATTCTCAAAGGTTGGTTTAACTTTTTAAACCAAATTAACCTTATTCATTTAAAAAAATATTTTTTTATTTAAACAATATAATTTCTTTACACACCAGGCTACTTTTAAATTTTGAACCACCCTTGGTCTTAATTTCAATACAAATCCCTTAAAAATTTTCCAAACATTTTTTTTTGTTTTTTGTTTTAAAATAAGACTATATTCAAAATAGTCTGAATTATATTATTTGTTATTTTCTTTAACTCTTTAAAATAATTGATTGTTTCTAGACTTAAGTTTTAAAACTTCAAAATTTTAAAACCTACTTTAATTTAGAAGTCATACTCATCTTATAAATTTACTTCATTTGACTAACTTAATAACAAATATATCATTATTAAACACAACTATCTATGATAATACTCAAGGTAATAATATGTAGATATCAATTTCTTTTTTATTATTCTTGCCTCTATAAATTCAAGATTAAATTTCAGTTTGAATCCATTTCAAACTTACCTTTATTTAAAGTTTAAACAATTTAATTTCTGAGCACAAATTCTAAAATTTCATTTCAATCAATTTAATTTTAATTTGGTTGTATTTCTGTTACCACTTAATTTAATTCCAATTCAAGATTTCAATTTCGTTGTATTATATTACTGCTTAATTTAATTCCAATAATTCAACAACCAATCACCTTGATATTTATTATAGGGAAATATTGCTTTATATATCAAAATATACTTTATATAAAATCATTTAAAATCTTTATATAAGAAAATAACAAGTACGCTCTCATATACATACATACGTGTATATATATATATATATTCAACTCATTCTAGAGTACTACGGACTCTATTTAATGAGTATTCCCCATCTCGCTTAACCTTTCTGCTCTGATACCAACTGTAACGACCTGAAATTTTCGATCTCGAAAATTTCAGATAGTTATGAAAAAGAAGTAAGAGATAGAAGAAGAAGAAGAACGGAAACAACAACATCTCACATTCACAGTGGATAAAATATAATAATAAATAATAACAGTTAAAAAAGAATAATATATCTGTCGATTACATTTAATACATCAGAGTTACACATATATACACACACTGGATATACACAATCATCATGTCATTCAGCAATATAAATACAGCGGAAATACTCTATACGTTCATACCATCCAGCTCGCCTCCTGAGCTCCAGAACGTCCCTACCTGAAAATCTGTAATACTCGGTCTGACCCGAGCATTACACCAAAGTAACACCCAGGTCAGGCTGGAAACCAGCGTGAGTAAACCCATCCAACATGGAATACAAAGCACACAACTTGTATAAAACTCGGGGTAACTCATTTCAATTCAAAAAGCCACAATTTATTACAAACATCACTTATTCCACACATAAGTTTTCTAAGTGCCAAAATTTAGGTCAAATAGTCTGATTCACTTAAGTCATTTCATCCCAACTATTAATTTCACATAACAATTTATAAGAATTAGAAGTGGTTTCGGGTATTTCCCAATACCCGATCCCGGCCTCTTCGAGTCTCATGTCATCCTAACCCAAGTTATCCAAATGAAATACACAACATTTCATATTAGATATCAACTCATTCAAAGCATCTAATATCATTCAATCATCCATAAGCAAAGCTTAATCACATAAAAATTTAATTTAATTAATCCTGATTGAATTACTAACCTCAACCACTTAGATTTCTTCATTTAACATAAATTAATTTCCAATAAATTAATCAATCATCTCTTCATTATTCATCTTAATCAATCACCTTGGATTTATTGTCCTTCAATTATACTCAAGTAATTAATTTTAATTAACTTCACAATATTAATTATTCTTAACCAAAAACAATAAGTAATCTTAATTATTTCATAAATTAATTAATTATAATTAATTACATTAATCCTTAAATACTTATATTAGTTAGTTTTCTCATAAGTCACTTATTATGGATTAATCAATCTTAATTTACCAATCTTTAATTACATCATTAATTATATAAATTAATGTTTTCCAATTGTATTGTATTTTTTTTCTAATGTAAATTAATTACACGAATTAGACCACAGTATTAATCATACTTGATTTATTTCCATCTGAAATTATTTACCCTTTTATTTACTTTATTTAAGAAATTAATTCTCCTAAATTAATTATCTTAATTTATCCCTTCATTAATTACACAAAGTAATTTATTAATTGCGTTAAATGATTACTTATTAAACCACCCAATGATCATTCTAAATTAATTTAAACTTGATTAATTAACCCAAATCATTAATTATTTTAATTAATTAATTATCATTTAAACTACCCTGCCTATTTAATGAACCACAAATCATTAAACCCTTATTAACTTTAAAATGAACCATCTTCTTATTTTATGATTTAAGTTTAAAGCAAATTTAAAACCCAAATGCTTCGAGTCAAACAACAATTAACCTAAGAACCAACCAAAACAAAAATCACCAGATCATTAGTACACATCCAAACAATTCAATCATTCATCCAATTATTTAAATTTAACCATTTAAATAAAAATCCAATACAGTGAGATTTAACCACCTTTGATTTTGCAATCCAAATCCGATCTCGATTTGTTTCCTTCAGATTTAGACCTTGTATAAACAGTTATACGATCTTATTAGTATACAAACAATTTGAATAATTAATTTTCATTTGATCAATTTAATCTAATTAACAAATAATTTATTTTAGCAGATCTTCCTATAAATAAATAATTCTTAGGAACAAAATAATTAAATTAGGATTGAACACATTTAAAATTTACTGTATTAAATTAAAATGGAACGATCTTACATTACTGCTTTTAAACACACACACACACACACAGATATATATATATATATATATAAATTCTAAATTTGGATGAAATTAATTTTATACCTTACTGACGTGCTCAAAATCCAACCTAGCCATCACTGCCCTCCAAGCGCAACTCTTCCTCGAGCATCACCTCATAATCTCATCGCCGAGCTCGCAAATCCCAAACGCCACACGCGACTTCACTTGATGGCCGAACAGTGATATTCGAAAACCCTAGCTCGATCCCCTGCTTGCGTTGCCGACCGAAAAATTGTCGCAACCTTACTTCGCGCACGAGCGCGTGCACCTGCTCCCCACTCGCAGTCGCCGCCACCTCGACCAAAACCATAAATCGCCCTAATCGAGCTCGAACGCTCCACTCACGTTGCCAGCGACCTCCACCTGCTCGCTCGCGACTTCCGCTTGCGACTTCCCCCCACTTCCCTTTCGATTCACTCGCGAACCTCCGCATTCCCTTATCCCTTGGGCGATTTCACGTCCGCCATTTATTTTTATTTTTATTTTTTTAGATGAGTTCAATTCTGTTGAAGGTCAGAGGAGGGAAACGGGTGATAAATATTGATTTGGGTAGCTTCCTGCGTACGATTGTTGTTAAAAATATCTTCGACCAATTTACTTTAAATTTTTATTATCTTATATAAAACTTCCAAAATGCCCCGTCGATCGCTACTTAAAATTTTGAACGCCTCTTAAGGAGTGCCGCTAGGCGATTATAAGGTTTTACCTGCATTCCAAACACGATGGAATGTGTTTCGGAAGCTAATTCAATCATATGCGCGAGTTACGGAAATAAATGATCAATTTTAAATTAAATCAATTATAATAGTTTCTATGCGTTTTGAGCTGCCAGGGTTAAACGACAACTCTGATTGCTACGAAAATTGAAATCCGATAATAATGCAATATTACGGACCCAATAGAACTGGTTTCGTCGAATTTCGAGACCGTGTCCCTGGAAAGCTATCTTTAAATACCGATTTAAACGGGATATTATTAAAATTAAACAAATTACCTTTAAATTAAATTCTAACCATTCTATTATCTTCAGTATCATCATTATAAATTTTATAAGCCTTCAAATTATTTTTAACAGGCTTAAAACTGAAGATTCAATAATTTACCCAATCTCAGTTTATTAAATCTAATAACTGAATTGCTATCAATAAAAATATTTGAATTCATGTTGAAAATTAACTTTTAAATATTTAAAATCAATTAATTATTCCATTTTAAATTGTTAGAAATTCCGGGTCGTCACAATTAGAAAAGGGAAGTTGTCTCTTGATTGCAACCGATCTAGATTGTAATCTATCAGATCTATAAATTGTTCTATCATTCAAAATGTTTCTCCAAGCTTCGTTCTAAGGTAATTCTATATATTTACATATCTTTTAATTTTGTTTTCATCTCCATAATTTTCCTTACGTTCATATCTATGATTTTAGATTTCGATTTGAATGTCTCAAACCCCCTTCTTAAAATAGCGGTGTATCCTTTTTATGATTAAAAAACCATTGCTATGTTCATTACCATTTTGCTATGAATAATAATAATTTCATTTGTCTCGTTGTTCATCTTGTTTTTTTAAACTAGACCTTGAACTTCTTATCATGAATCTGTATATGCCTATGTCGTCTGTTTTTTATTCAAAAATAAAACAAGAAAATTTTAAATTTGTGAATATTCTTGTTAGTAAGTTAGTTTTTGTATTAGAAGATTTAGTTCTGCATGTTTACAAATAAATTGCTATGTGACTAAAACCTTGAATTAATTGCATTAATTAAGCTTTGTTGAAAATATAATATGTTGAGTTAATTTTGTTATGTTTTAATTCATTCTATAACAAATTTTGTTAATTGAAACAAAAAGTAGAGACATTAAATTAAAGATTTATTCGTTGTTTACAATTGTGTAAAATCTTGTACTAAATTTGTGTTTAAAGGAAATATTTATTTCATAAAATATTTATTATTTTATTTTATTTTAAATTTTGTTTTGGTTTATGTGTGTACAAGAGTTTATATTTTTACGTAATATCATTTATATGTGTGCATTTGTATTGAACTTAAAGTTTCAAAAGGTGTTTTATGTAAGATGCAGTAGGAAACTTTTAAACTACTTTAATTGGACATTGTATTCATTGATTTACTGCATGTAATATATATAAAGCTTATATCAATTAGAACTGCTATGCAGAATATTTATTGTGTACAATTATATTTATACATGCAAACATATATATGCATATATGTATGTATGTATGTATATAAGCAAGTACTGAAGTATTATGCATGTAGGTATGTGTATAAATATCCATATTTAAAAAAACATCCATGTTTTAGACAATAAAGCCATATATATAAGGGAATTGTGTTCATTGCAGTGTAAATCTTAACACCTAAACAACATTCACATTAACTATGTACACTTTTTGTATGTTGCACTTGCACTATACACACATGTGCATTTAATGCGTCAATCATAATATACAATTAATTAAAATTAAATTAAACTAGTGCAAAAATATGAAGAAAAAAAATTAAAAGGAAAATTTAGAAAAGTTCGAAATGAATTTAGATTAGATAGGCCCAACAAAGATCCATTAGGATTTTTTTTTGTATTTTACTGTATTATCTTGCTTTTGACTAGCCAGTTCCTTTAGGTGTTTGCAGATAACCTTTATTAATATCAATTCCTGATCATAATTCCTAGGTTGGCTAAACTTTTAGTCAACACGTCCTTTTTTAGA
Source organism: Allium cepa (assembly GCA_030765085.1). NCBI lineage: Eukaryota > Viridiplantae > Streptophyta > Magnoliopsida > Asparagales > Amaryllidaceae > Allium > Allium cepa. The sequence continues at coordinate 253,642,897 of CM060943.1, forward strand.
TAAATGCTCCATAAATCCAATGGTACTTACTTTAAAATATTTTTCAACGAAGCACTTTTCTCTCCTCAAATAAGAATTTTCTACGAATGTCCATTGACAAAATACTTTTAACAAAGCATTTCCAAAGCATAATATTATTATTAAACATCTTACACTTCACATACATTGAGTTGTACATATGTACATATACACATACATAAACATATACATACGAACACACACACAGATACACACACACACACACGTATATTTCAAATGATGTTTTCAAATCAAGAAACAAATTTAAATCAAATATTTCCATAAAAAAAATTTTAGTGCCAAAAGATATATATGTATGTATGTATGTATGTATGTATGTATGTATAAAATATTCAAAATCGAACATGTTCTCGTAGAAGTACTTCTAGGTAAAATATTTTATAATAGGCCTTTTTCTTACAAAACCTCTTTATAAAAATATTTTATTTCCCAAATTAAATACATCATTTTCACGAATTTTAAAGGAGATTTTTAACAGGTCACTTTATGCCCAAAAGTATACATTTCCCTATTTTCAACAAAGTATCTTTTAGGAAAAAAATGTATATTTAACATATCTTTTTCAAAAAAAAGCATTTTTATTCATACTTCAAAAATAAAGGTAGTCACATTTATTAAGGTTAAGTCCCACTTTTAAGTTAATATCATGTGTGTCAACTGTGTCATCACCAACACTTAATCCCATCTAATAGTACACTTCCTGCATCACTCCTACTTTATTTGTAGTGACCCAAAATTTTTGATGGTTTTTATAATATATTTAATTAGGAATTTTGTTAAATTTTTAATAATTGAATTTTGAAACAAAAATTTTATATTTGAAATACGTCTAATTAAACATAGCAAATGGTAAATTTTCATGTGATAATATTGAAGTTATTTTCTTGTGTAATTCTATTTCAATTTAGATCAGTTAAAATTGATGATAATAATTATTTTCCAAGCCAGAGTATGTTTATACGATAAATTTGTAAATCATCTTCTGAGTGAGACATCATATTTCGTTTCGTCAAATTTGGAATGTTATTGCTCCATTTATCTTATTTCAGGTAAATTAGCAGTATTTTCTGTACCGATTATCGACTTTTGATCGGATGATCTTAATTTTGATATCTGTATACCGTTTTGATTGTTTCATCGTGCTGATCTCTACAGTATATCCAATTCTGTGTTTTGATGTCCAATACATAGCGGTATCCACGAAAACTGTAACCGTATCTGCACTAGTTTTGTGCCTTTTGGTTCTTATGACCTGTCATATATTGATCGTAGAATTTTTACAGCCATTAGTAATAAATATTCTCCAGAGTTCAATTGGTGACTTCTGTTATTCCTTTGGGCTAAATTACTTTCGGTTGTTGCTTTACGCTACATAGTTTTTTTCTCTTCCGTAACTGTTCAACTCCTTTGCACTATGCCTGCTCAAACACCCTCTCCTCTCTCTCTCTTTTGGAGTTAACCATCTACCTACGTTTGAGCATGAGTCGACCACTCAAACTCGACAGCCACCGCCCTTCCTCCAGCCATCGAGCTCCACCCTCCACTCCAACCTCAACTGCCACCTGCTCCACCATTTTTTTCCTTCGACCTTCCTCCTCTATTCGCATCTCCCTCCTTCAACCTCAACAGCCGATCTCCTCCACATCAAGAGCCGAGACCCATCAACTCTCCTCCTTCCAGCACTTCTTTTGCATGCATCTAGCCACCTTCTCCTCTGCTTTATAAAGGTATTTTTTGTTTTTGTATAGTATGTCCTTATATATAAGTAAGTATACATTTGGGTTATAGTATATATTATTGAATGAAAAATAATTTATGGTTACATTATATATATATTATATAAGTTTTACATGAGTTTTAATATATATATATATATATATATATATTTCTATATAAAGAAAATCAGCATATAGTTATTTATAGTCTTTTATGTGCAATGTTATATGAGATTGTTTATAGACAAGGTTGTTTATAAGAAATATAAACACACACACAAAGTATATAATGTTTATAAAGTTTTTTAGTTATAGAATTTATACAGTCTATAAATGGTATGCTGCTGTATATATACATATTGTTTTTCTATATAATAAGTTGGTTAATAGTATGATGTTATATATATATATATATATATTTGTTTATAATATATGTATACACATATATATTATTTTAGAAGAAGCATAAACTATGTTTCGCAGCACGTGTGTGTGTGTGTGTGTGTATATATGGTTACAATATTTATATATATTAAAAGTAATATATCATATGTTAGTTTATATGTTATTCTACGAGTTGTATGTATGCTTATATATAAATATATATATCAGTTATATTAGTATTATATATATATACATGACATTCAAGGCTGTCACATATGTATATTACTATACTGCTTATATATATGTAGTTGATTTTGCAAATGCTTGTTTCGTTTACACATATATGTTTATATTACCTGTGTTTGTATTTTATTCAAATTACTGGTTTTATTTCATATATATATAGTTGTTTTATTTGTTTTGGTCGGCAAATCTGTTGAAAAGAAAAATATATGTACATTTCTTTATGTCAGTATATGCTTGCTGTCATGTATGTTTATAAAAGTAGTTGTGCAATGTACTATGTTGGATTTTAGACTATACATATATTACAAAAGGCATGTACATAGTTGACTCCTAGTTTTTATATATGTTTCAAAAATTTGTATATATATTAGTTTACATACATGCAAGTATGTGTGAATCTGGCTTTCATGTATATATACATATCATATATGTTAGTATTATATATTTTTCAAGCCGGGCATTTTATCTTTGTTTTTCCTTCTTTGGTAATATTGTATATATATATATAGTTTATATAAGTTTACATTGGCTTTATAATATTGTTTTTTATGTAATATGTATATGTGTCTGTAAAGTTATGTACATATTGATTTGCCTATCAAAGGTAACTCGTAAGACCACGCCATAAATAAACATGCCGGGGTTTTACCTTATGATAACTAAAACATTTCTTATCAAATCCTCTGGTATTATAGTAGTGTCTATATACAAACAAATCCGAAGGCTCTTATTAGAGATTGGATTCCATACAATGGCATGGCTACTTGGGTACCGCCCGTCACAGTACCCAGTTTAGATCAGAGTACCGAGGATCCCCCCTGATCCCCTACAATACAAGAACGGAGCTACCCCTTACTGGATAGTCCGAATAAGATCAACCTACGGTTGGGATTAGCAATCGCCCAAACAGCCAAATAAAAAAGGACATCTAGACACGGATGACCTTACCCTAATTGGTTGCTAGCTACTTAGCCTTGCTGCACCGCTCATGTTTTAGCCCTTCCCGGTTGATGAGGCTCGAGGCTATGCGTTACCGTTTTAGAACGCATTCACATAAAAGGCTCATCGTCCCCCTGATGATGTTCTGATAGGATTCATCCATACAAGTTGGCCTTGGTCTTGACAAACCGAATCACCGCCTTCATCATCTTTACGGTCTTCATTCGCAAATGTTCAAACCGGATCGAAGTGGTTTTCGAAAAATTGATCCCGATCTCGGTCTCTTTGAAACAATTAGTGCATTGGCCAATATTGATAGTCGGTAATTTAACTATCATATAACATCCACAAGCAACCACCAGGCCTTAATAACTTCCCAAATTATTATTTCAAAATATCTTCGCAAGATATTTTCTACACTTCAACCCTTTGAAAATAGTTTTCAAATCACTTTTTTTTCGCGTAAAAAAATTTCCACCCAATTTTTTATTTCCACTGAAAATCACCAAGTCTTATTACTTTAAATTTTTAAATAATTTAAATCTCTTTACCTAAAAATATATACTTAATAAAACTACTTAAAACACTTTATATAAAATACTAGTTATGAAATTTTATAATAATTCCTCATGTAAAACTTAAGCCAAAACTAATTTTAAAATAAAAGTTATTCTATAAGGTATAAATATTAAATAATTATCTTTTAAATTATAATACTAGTTAAACCTTTAAAATAATTTACTTATATAATTAACTTAATAAATATTTACCTTTAAAAATTTTAAAACCACAAAATAATATTTTCTTTCTAAAACATTCTTTTAAAACCACTTTAAAGCTTCTAACTTATACTTGGAAATCTTTCTTTGAAGATATACTTGGATTTTCAAGAAAATACACTTTCCATTCCAATACAACAGTCTAATCATTTATAAATTCCTCTCGATTTATTCTCAGATTACTTTACGCCCAAAACCCGTAAATTTTCCTTTCCACGCCTTTAAAAATAAACCACTATTTAATTTTAAACAAATCACCCTGTCCTTATAAATTCTCATCCTGAATTTATACTTCAAAATTATCCTCTGATAAATGTTTCACTTTATTTATAAACTCGGTTTATAAATTCAACAATCTTATTCTCCTTCAATCACAGTTTCAACACTTAGTCGGTTTTCAAATCGATTTCCAAAACCAACTCCATTTTAAAATAAATTCCTTTACTTATCCAAATTTGTTTTAAAAATCCAATTAATTCCATATTCACTCCTTGTTAATATTTAAAATCTTATTTAAATCTGAAATATGAAGCATACTTTATTTCAAAATTATCCCGTTATTTCTCTCAAACTGTTTTAAATCCTGAATTTGAAATAAATTCTCCAATTTTTAAACAATATAACTTAAGTTCTCAAAATTCATCTATCACCATTTATTAAAAAATCTTTTTCCCATATTCAGAATTTATTCGATAGGATTTTAAAAAAAATCAACTTCTTATTATTTTTCAAATTCATTCTTTTAATTTACCTAACTCCCTAAAATTATTTTACTTAAAATTCTCTCTTTTATTTTCCTTAAAAATTCAATCATTATATTTTAATATCTCAATATACCCAAATACATTCAGCAAACCAAGCAATCAATAACTTCAATTTCAATATAATCAATTATGGATTATCAAATAAATTATATCACTGAATACAAAAATAGATTACAATATTTTGAGGAATCCTGTTGGATCCTTTCAACCCTTTTCCCTAGATCCACAGATGTTAGCACAATATAAAATTACTAATCCCACTTCGAGGGGGATATCGTAGTATAAAGGGTAATCTGCTATTATGCGGGGTGCATAGGGTCTCGTGCGCTATATAATGCGGGCATATCAATCACTCCAATATATATGTATATATATATATACATATACATATATATTACAATATAATATCACATCCAGTCAATTCAATCAATCAATCAGTAATTTAAATTTTAACTATTTAAATTAATTGATAATCTAAAAGAGTGAGATTAACTCACCTTTATTTTATTTGCAGTCCACTTCAATCTCGCAGTGATTTCACGGTTTTGACCTTGTATAAGCATTATATGATTTATCAATATTGGAACAATCGGACAAATCAATTACCATTTAATAAATTATTTAATCTAATAATTTAATTTTAAACTAATTTTCTTTTAATAAAATATTTTTAGCGACTAAAATAATTAGTAAGTTTATTAAACAAATTAATCTCCATAATACATTATTTAAAAATTTAAATGAAAATAGGTATATATGTATATTTATTTTCTTTAGGAACTATATACAGATTTATGAAATAGTCTATATAGATAAAAAATCTATTTTTTTATACAAACCCCTTACATTTAAAATTCCTGCTTTTCCTAAAACCTATCTATACATATATATTTCTGTTTATATCATACTTCCCTTACTATTAATTCTTTTCCTTTTTTGTTACTAATTTCGACTAAAATAGATTTAATAAATTTCCAAATTTGCAAATAAATCAATAGATTTCATTTACCAGTTTTTAAACTTAAGAAGATTTTAAATTAAAATGTTAAATATCGCATTACCCACTCGAACGAGAGAACCCAAAAGCATCGAGCTCCTGCTCATCGTGTATGCCTCCGTCAAAACCCATCCAGAATTGCTGCCACCGTGCCAGAGACTCGAACTCCCACACCGTGGAAATCGGGCAACCACAACGCGCCTCACATCGTCGAGCAGTGGCAGTGCTACCCTTCTCGCTTTACTTCGCGCTTGACCCTTGCCTCTCCCTCGTTGTCGCCCTCATCGCCGAGCCTACCATTCAACATGAACGCGATTCCCACTGTCGATCTCCTCCAATCCATTGCCATCCCCCATTCCTAGCTCACGCGATTTCCACTACGCACGCTTCGATTATTCCCCACTGCTTCGATCTCGGGAAGAATACCGAGAGGAAGAATAGTATGGCGATTTCCATTCTGCCTAGATTTGATGGGATCGATTGGTATGAAGAGGGAAGTCGATTTTGAGTCTCGACCATCAAATTGATTTTGTTCGCCATTAAAATTCGAAGCAGCAATATTTTCTGTTTTTTTTAACCGGCTTGAGTCTTAAAAAGAAAATGAGGTGGACATCTGGCTCGTGATTTGAAGAGGTAGGAGACATGTTTTTGAAGACACTGTAGGTAGTAGGGTGGTGACTGATAGAAAGGAAGGAGATAGATGTGAAGAGTAAACGTTTTGATCCGGTGAGAATTCAGGTGATGGTTGACTAAAGTATAAATAAATATATATTTAATTAAGTTCAAATTGTCTCAATTCGCAACCTAAAATCTCGACCCCTATCGAGGCGTGCCACCAGGCGTTCGTAATGTTATACCCTCGTTTCGAATGAAATAGAAAAAGGTTTCGAGTCTTAATTCGATCGTATAGGGAAGATAGTTTTTGTACCCAATAATTATATTGAATTTTTGATATAAATTTCAGCGTGTTTATATACCGTACGATCACAAGACAACTCCAAACACTACGATAATTGAAATTCGATTCTAAAACACTATTACGGATCCAATGAAACCGGTTTCGTCGAATTTCGAGACTTGCCTCGGAAGGATATTTTTAAATATCAATTTAAATGATATATTTTTAAAACTGAACAAAACACTTTCAAACTCAAATTTAAAACTTCTATTATCAATATAACTACTATAAGCTTTTAAAATATTTTTAACAAGCTTGAAACTCCAGATTTCCTATTTGACCTAATTTCCAGTTATTAAATTAAATATATAAATTAATTAAATATTCCAATATTATATGTCCAAAATTTCGGGTCATCGCATTCCCCTCGCTTAAAAGAATTCCATCTCCGAAATTACTAATTAAGAAGAATTGTCCATAACCAGTTATTATTTTTCTCAAAGCCAAACAGTTTTTAAACAACTTCCCAAAACAATCTTTTTATTAAAGGCACACCATCATTCTTATTAACTTCTCAAACTTATCTATAGCTTCCAACAATATTATTTGCTTAATAAGTCAAATTATAGCTTAAAACCAAATTTAAAACTATAAAAATTTCTCAATTTTTTTCTAACTCCCTAAATTTTCAAAAAATTTCGCCAGCGTCTCCTTTGCGCGGCTAGATCGGTACAACTACAAAATGCCTCTACGGGACCCCAAATTCCAAAAGAAACAAAAGCCAAGTGGCTAGAACAGAAAATAATCAAATTTCATATGACAATTTAAATACATACCTTTTTGTCGGGAAAATTTAAATTTATCTTCTGCAATCAAAAAAATCAATTTCCTTTTGCCTTTAAATACTTGTATACTACTTAGCAATAATATCCAATCACAGAATTCAAAATCATTTTATTTATTTCTTTTCAAAATTTTCAATATCTATTTCATTCAAATCTGTATGATGTACATATATCATTCATACGCAATGCCCAATCCGATTGCTCACTCGATCACACAATTTCACTTCCGAACTAGTATCGTCCACCCAACTTCCTAGTGCGGACTCAGATCTAGTTTCTTGATCAGAAACCGTCATTTTCCTCGCATAGCCGTAAACTATGATAGGGAATTTCCAAAATCAATCAAAAATCCATATCTAGGGTTCACCATCGAAAATCGAGTGAAAAGAAACCCATATCAGATCGATAAAAATATCTTGAAATTCTATGCTTGAATCTGGATCAAATCATTATGCGAATAAAATAATATACGTACATCATATATATTGATCTCAATTGATTGTTAATTATATCTATTTTCTTTTTATTCAGATTTCCTTTGATTTCTATGAACTTATCATTTCATAGACCTTTCATTAGACCTTCATTCATGTTAACTAAGTATATTTTCCCAATACCAAGTTTACTTAGGAATTTCACTATCCATTTCTCAAGTTCAATATGAATAGTTTATACACTTCTTAAATTTATTTTCACTTCACCACTTAAGCTTTCATATCTATTTTATTTAATTTAAATTTCCAATTCCATTCTGAATTCAATTTACCTTTCATTTTTAAATATTGAATTCTATTCATCTTATTTCAAACCATATTTAATTAACCATTTCTTTAATTAGTTCCACTTACTAATTTGTTTTAAATCCAAATGGACTTTATTTCCAATCTCCTATTATTTTAGTTCATTTCGAACTAATTTTACAACTTCACTTCACTTTGCACAATTTAAATTAAATATGATCCCAATATTCAATTTCAATTATTTGCTTACCAATTTAAATAAATTAGTTCCATCCACTATTTCGTTTCTAATTAAATTCTATTCAAATCTGTTCATCCACAAATTTAATTTCCCTTAATAAATTCTTATTTCAATGGCCATTGCATTTAATCAACTTAGACTCATTTCCTCAAATTCACTTTTATTTAACCTGATTTAATTACATTCCAATTCAATTCAAATTTTAAGCTTCGATAAATTTTCCAACTTATTTATATTTTTTTCCATTTACTAATCTCCTTTAATTTTATCCATTTAATTGGTTTTCCTACCACTTTATTTCATTTTCATACTTACTTCAATTTAACTCTTCTTCAAGTTAAATTTTATTCTAACAAATTCCAAATTTTATAAGTTCCCAAACTCATTTGAATCTCTATAAACATTTTTAATTAAACTCCCAGAGTTTAAACAATTTCTCAACATTTCAAAATCAACTTTGAAATTACGTATATCCAAAAGCTTTTGGTATATCCAATTATTTCTTTGAATTCAAAACCAAGCCCAACTTTTGCAAACAATTCCAATTTAAAACATTCAGGTAGCAATTCCTCTTTTGGAAAATCGAAAATGAATGTCGATGATGTCGCGATCATTATCAGAATTATTTTCCAGTGATCGGAAAGAGTTTAGTACTTTTACCTCTTTTAAAAATATTTTCAAATATGTCTAACTCCAAATCTCACCAGATTTCAAATCCAATTCAAAAATATTTCCGAAATAATGTCACTATTATTTCTCCAAAACCTTTGAAAATCACTTCAAATCAAAGGAATTTAACTTCCAAAATTTTGAATTCCAATCATATTCAAACATTACTCTAGAATTTTTTATTTCATTTTCAATTTTAAATCTCATCTATAATCCCCATTTACAAACTCCATTTTGTTATATAAGTTAATTTCTTAACTTTGGTTATAATTTCAAATTATTAATCAATTTCCACACCACAATGATAATAATTTAATATTATCACTCCCTAACGACCAAGCAACCACACATACATACATACATACATATAACTCTAATAATTTCTTAAAATTATTTCTTTTATATACAAAAATAACTTTGGGCGAAATTATTTCATTTACTCTATATAAAAACACAATGTCAAATTGTTATATTCAAGTGTTTAGAGATCCCTATCAATAACGTTAATTACTCGTATTGACCAAAATCCATAAACTGCTCAATAAAACAATCAACACGATATAAAATCGTTTTACGTTCACTAACAAATACGTGCTCATATCTATTAATACACTCAAACTCATTCTAAAATACTACAGACTCTATTTCTAATGAATAATCCCCACCATAGCCAAGGTTTTCGCTTAAGCATTAGCTCTAGTACCAACTGTCACAACCCAATTTTTTGGCACTCGAAAATCGACATCAATATGCCCGCTATATTAAATGTCGAACAATCGAATGCCGAAAAACAGACCATAAGGGAAAGAAGAAAGAGGTAGAAGAAGAGAAATCAAAACAACATCAGAATCTCATAATCGCATTGGAACAATATATAATTGATAAATGAATGATCTTTAAATAAAAAGAAGTGTATCTTTTTTATGCATTACATCATCAGAGTATAACACAATCAATAGCAAAATACTAGACAGTCATATTAACTTGTCCCCACAAACTGAATGCACAGCTTATACTGCATAGCGGAATATACATCAAGTATGAGTGATACATCTCACTATCCAGCTCATCTTGTGATCCCACGGCATCCTATCCTATAGTTTATAATACTTGGTCTGACCCGAGCATTATAATAAAATAATACCCGAGTCAGTCTAGAAAACCAGCGTCAGAAAACACACTCAATTGGATTATTAAAGTTTACAAAAATCCTTTTGAAGTCAAAGGTATCTCGTAAGGCCATGCCACAAATAAACATGCCGGGTTTTTACCTTGTGATAACCGAAACATTTCTTATCAAATCATCTAGTGTCTATACACAAATACTTATTCAAATAGAAAAAACTGTTACATTCATTAAATTCTAGCATAATAGGTATACAAACAAGTCCGAAGGCACTTATTGGAGATTGGACTCCATACAATGGCAGGGCTACTGGGGTGCCGCCCAACACAGTACCTGGTCTAGATCAGAGTATCAAGGATCCCCCATAATCTCCTACAACACAAGACTGGCGCTACCCCTTACAGGATAGTTCGAATTAGATCACCCCGCGGTTGGGATCAGCAACCGCCCAAACAGTCGAATAAAAAGGGACATCTAGATAGGGACGACCTTACCCTAATTGTTTGCTAGCTACTTAGCCATGCTGCACCTCCCCTGTTTTAGCCATTCTCGGTTGATGAGGCTCGAGGCCATGCGTTACCTTTTCAGCACACATTAACTTAGAATGCTCATTATCCCCCTGACGATGTTCTGATAGCATTCATCCATACAAGTTACCCTGGGTCAGGACAAACCGAATCACCGCCTTCATCATCTTCATGGTCTTAATTCGCAAACGTTCAAACCGAATCGAAGTGGTTTTCGGAAAATTAATCACGATCCCGGTCTCTTCGAAATGATCAGCGCATTGGCCAATATTGATAGTCGGTTATTTAACTATCATATAACATCCACAAATAACCATCAGGCCTTAATAATTTCCCAAATTATTATATCACAATATCATCGCCAGATATTTTCTACACTTTAACCTTTTGAAAAAAAAAATCAAATCACTTTTCCTCTTTCTGAAAAAAAATTTCCACACAATTTTTTTATCTCCACTAAAAATCACCAAGTCTTAGTACTTTAGATTTTTAAATAATTTAAATCACTTTATCCAAAAATATATACTTTAAAACATTTAAAATAAAACTACTTAAAACACTTTATTTAAAATACTAATTATGAAACTTTTGTAATAATTCCTCATGTAAAACTTTAGCCAAAGCTAATTTTAAAATAAAAGTTATTCTATAAGGTATAAATATTAAATAATTATCTTTTAAATCATAATACTAGTTAAACCTTTAAAATAATTTACTTATATAATTAACTTAATAAATATTTACTTTTAAAATTTTTAAAACCACTAAATAATAATTTCTTTCTAAAACATTCTTTTAAAACCACTTTAAAGCTTTTAACTTATACTTGGAAATCTTTCTTTGAAGATATACTTGGTTTTCAGGGAAATACACTTTCCATTCCAATACAACTGTCTAATCATTTATAAATCCCTCTCGATTTATTTCCAGTTTAATTTACGCCCAAAGCCCGTAAGTTTTCTTTTCCACACCTTTAAAATTAAACCACTATTTATTTTTAAACAAATAACCATTTCCTTATAAATTCCCATCCTGAATTTATACTTCCAAATCATCCTCTGATAAATAATTCACTTTACTTATATACCCTGTTTATAAATTTCACAATCTCATTCTCCTTTAATCACAGTTTCAACACTTAGTCAGTTTTCAAATCGATTTCCAAAACCAACTCCATTTTAAAATAAATTCCTTTACTTATCCAAATTTATTACAAAACCCAATTAATTCAATATTCACTCCTTGTTAATATTTAAAATCTTATTTAAATATGAAATATTAATTTCATACTTTATTTCAAAATTCTCCCTTTATTTCTTCCAAACCATTTTAAATCCTGAATTTAAAATAAATTCTCCAATTTTTAAACAATACGACTTAAGTTTTCAAAATTCATCAATCACCATTTATTTAAAAAATCTTTTTCCCATATTCGGAATTTATTCGATAAGATTTAAAAAAAATCAACTTCTTATTCTTTTTCAAATTCATTCATTTAATTTATCCAACTCCCTAAACTTATTTTACTTATTATTTTCACTTTTATTTTCCTCAAAAATCCAATCTTTATATTTTGATATCTCAATATACCCAAATATATTTAGCAAACCAAGCAATAAATAACTTCAATCTCAATATAATCTATCATGGACTATCAAATGAATTATATCACTGAATATGAAAATAGATTCCAATATTTTGAGGAATCCAATTGGATCCCTCCAACCTGTTTCCCTACATCCACATATGTTAGCACAATATAAAAATACCAATCCCACTTTGAGGGGGATATCGCAGTATAAAGGGTCATCCACTATTATGCGGGGCGCATAGGGTCTCATCCGCTATATAATGTGGGAATATCAATCACTCAAATATATATATATATATATTACTATGTAATATCACATCCAGTCAATTCAATCAATCAACCAGTAATTTAAATTTTAACTATTTAAATTAACGAATAATCCAAAGGAGTGAGATTAACTCACCTTTATTTTATTTGCAGTCAACTTCAATCTTGCCTTGATTTCATGGTTTTGACCTTGTATAAGCATTATATGATTTATCAATATTTGAACGATCGGACAAATCAATTACCATTTCGTAATTTATTTAATCTAATAATTTAATTTTAAACTAATTTTCTTTTAATAAAATATTTTTAGCGACTAAAATAATTAATAAGTTTATTAAACAAATTAATCTCCATAATACATTATTTAAAAATTTAAACGAAAACAGGTATATATGTATATTTATTTTCTTTAGGAACTACATACAGATTTATAGAATAGTATATATATGTTAAAAATCTATTTTTTTATATAAACCCCTCACATTTAAAATTCCTGCTTTTCCCAAAACCAATCTATACATATATATTTCTGTTTATATCATACCGTTGTTACTGTTAATTCTTTTCCTTTTCTATTACTAATTTCAACTAAAATAGATTTGATAAATTTCCAAATTTACAAACAAATCAAAAGATTTTATTTATCAGTTTTTAAACTTAAGTAGATTTTAAATTAAAATGTTAAAAACCGCATTGCCTACTCGAACGAGAGAACCCAAAAGCTTCGAGCTCCTGCTCATCGTATACGCCTCCATCAAAACCCATCTAGAATTACTGCACCGTGCTAGAGACTCAAACTTCCACACCACGACAATCAGGCGACCACTCCGCGCCTCACATCATCGAGCAGCGACCCTGCTACCCTTCTCGCTCTACTTCATGCTTGACCCTTGCCTGTCCCTTGTTGTCGCCCGTCGTCGAGCCTACCATTCAACATGAACGTGATTCCCACTATCGATCTCCTCCAGTTCATTGCCATCCCCTCATTCCTAGCTCATGCGATTTCTACGCGTGCGTCGATTATTCCCTACTGCTTTGATCTTTGGAAGAATACTGAAAGGAAGAATAGTATGGTGATTTCCATTTTGCCAAGATTTGACGGGATCGATTGGTATGAAGTGGGAAGTCGATTTTGAGTCTCGGCCATTAAATTGATTTTGTTCAAGGTTAAATTCGAAGCAACAATATTCTTTTTTTTTAACCGGCTTGAGTTTAAAAAGAAAACGAGGTGGACATCTAGTGCATGATTTTAAGAGGTAGGAGACACGTTTCTGAAGATACTGTAGGTAGTAAGGTTGTGACTGATAGAAAGGAAGGAGACAAATGTGAAGGTTAAAAGTTTTGATGTGAAGAGAATTCAACTGATGGTTGACTAAAAAGTGTGTGTGTGTGTGTGTGTGTGTGTAATTAAATTCAAATTGTCTGAATTCACAACCTAAAATCTCGACCCCCTATAGAGGCATGCCGCCAGGCGTTCGTAATGTTATAACCCCATTTCGAACGAAGTGGAAAAGGTTCTGAGTCCTAATTCGGTCATATGGGGAAGATAACTTTTTAGACCCAATAATTATATTGAATTTTCGTTATAAATTTCAGTGCATCTATATACCATACGATCACACGACAACTCCAAACACTACGGAAATTGAAATCTGATAATCAAACACTATTACGGATCCATGATTTCGTCAAATTCCAAGACTGTGCCTCGGAAGGCTATTTTTAAATATCGATTTAAACGATATATTTTTAAAACTGAATAAAACACTTTCAAACTCAAATTTAAAACTTCTATTATCAATATAACTTCTATAAGGATTTAAAATATTTTTAACAAACTTGAAACCCCAGATTCTCTATTTTACCTAATTTCCAATTATTAAATTAAATATTTAAATTAATTAAATATTCCAATATCAAATGTCCAAAATTCTAGGTCGTCGCAATAAATTAGTTTTATTATAAATTAAGTTTGATAATAAGATTTAATTTAAAGTTTGATAATAAGATTTAATTTAATAAAGTTTGATTTAATTTATATACAATATGTTTAAATATTTATTTAAAATTATATTTTCAAATATAGAGTTTATAATACATTTTAATAAATTAAGGTTGGGAAGATAGATTTGAAATTGATTTGAAATGGTATTTAATTAAGAATTTTATTTAACTAAATTGATTTGAAACTTATTGAATTTGAGATTTTAAAGGATATGATTTTTATAACTTTATTTTGGTTTAAGGTGATTAAATGAATATTTCAAGTTTAAATAAATTGAAGGAAATATTTAGTTATTTGAAATTTGAGGTTTTATTTAAAGGATATTGGATTAAGAAAGTAAATATTTCAAAATTAAATAAAAGTAAATTGAATTTGATATATATATATATATATATATATATATATAATTATCAAATTTAGTTTTGAAAATGTTGAATACTTAAAGCTTTGAAATATATTTAAATTGAAATGGTTTATTTTGTGGTTTAAATCTATTTTTGAAATCAATATAAATTGAAATAGTTTATTGAGAAACTGAATTGAGATTGGATTAAATTTGAATTTGGGAATTTAAGTTGATTTGGGATCGATTTATGAAATTTAGGGAAGTTATTTTATTATATAAAGTAATTTTCAATTATATTTAAACTATTTATATATTTTGCTTTATAAATTATTTTAATATAAACTATTTTAATATAAACTATTTTAATATAAATCATTTTTAATATAAACTATTTTTAATATAAACTATTTTTAATATAAACTATTTTAATATACTAATTATTTTAATATAAACTATTTTGACTTATAACTATTTTATATAAACTATTTATTTTACAAACTATTTTATTATATATACCATTACTAATATCTAAACTGTTTAAAGGAAAGTGTTATGGTTTTCCAAAGTATAATGATTTATAAGTGTTATGTTTTCAAAGTGTTATATTTCCAAAGGGTTATAATTTCAAGTGATTTGATTTAGAAAGTGTTATAACTTTAAAGTGCTACGATTTTTGGAAATGGTATCGTATATGGTTATGAAATAAAAATGATATCGTATTGATATGGTTTTGAAATGGCAATGATATTTTGGTTTTGAAGTATAAACTATTTTGAAATGACCGCGGTGTTATAATAACGATTGGTTGTTAAAGAGATCGGGATCGAATATTGTCATAATCTCCGCCAATACCGAAAACCACTTTAACAACTGTAACACGGTGGAGAGTCCAGAATGAAGTCGGATGGTGGCGACGATCCTATATGAGGTATATAAGTGGACCCTACTCCCGTGTGTTGGCATAAGGTGGCTAAAACAGGAGAAATTGACGGGCCAAGTGAGGTAGCTCCTCCGATCGGACACATTCCTTCGATACTATATTCTGACTTTATGATTGATTTGGTGGCTACACTTGATTTTGATATGGGAGTGTGTTTCGAGGTGGGCGATAGTGGCTGCTTTGCGATACCGCCAGCCGGAAGTGTAATTAGTATCTACCTCGGCATTGCCTAGTTGTGTTATGTCTCCTACCCTATCGAGACCACTGCGAGTTTGTTCTGTACCATACCTACAGAGTGCCCTCTGACGATGTCGAGTACGGGGGAGATTACGGTATTGTATAGACTACGGGAATATATAAAATGTGTTAAGGGGGATATGGGTAACGCCTTGGCGCTATTTTAATAGTTAACTTTACTTTAGACATTATTATAATAACATATATTACTACATAGCAGATAGTTTAACGGATCCTTAGAGGATGGCTATCCCAAACATCCTTCAAGTTACTTGTATTTCAGTTGATATTTCATTTGAGTTGCATTATATAAGAATGTTAATCCCGACTCGAATATTTTGTGTTTTTCTTTACACTCGGGTCAGACTAAGTGTCATATCATTGAGACTCGCCTTTGAAGTAGGAGCTTCGCTTGGAGATCCATCTATCTATTCTGCTCTTGGTTATTCAGTTGACTCCAGTGATGTATTCAGATTTGTATTTGAGTATTGTATTGAGAATTCTATGTATTCGAGACTTCCGTTGTATCTTGTTTAACTCTGATGTATATATAGTAGCTTCATGAACTATTATTCCTTTATTTCCGATGCTTATTGTTATATTACTCTGTGTATGTCATTCTGTGATTTATTTATTTACCGTATATGCCGAGTTTTGTTAAATATAAATTAACAATCTGATATTTTGAGCAATTCAAGCCTGACATGTGCGGATGCGAATGGTTGAAAATACCAGGCTGTTACATGTGGTATCAGAGCTCTAATTTTAGGCGTAACTCAATATATAAAGTAAATTTAATTACAGAATCACTTTCATTCGAGTTTGAATTCCTTCCTTTTTGACTCGGTTTTCTTTAAATTTTGGAACATTCTCCTTGGTTCTGAAGTTCATTCTTGTCTCTGTCTATTCGTATTTTCCTGATTTTGGAGTATCCCATAGCTCCACTGAATGATTTATAAAGGGGTGAAACTCCTTCACATTAGGCATTGATTCATCGAGGATTTTTGTATCCTCGGTTTAGATGCTAGTGATCTCTTGCTATGCCCGAATTCTATCTTTTGTGATTGAATGTCGATATGCTTTAGAATTGTGCATCGATCTTATTCATGAAGTCACGGTTGACCAGTTTAAGGTCACTTGCGATTTATATAAGTCTATCCATCTTCCTATTCTGTTACTTAATTATCTTATCTTCGTTTCAAGCCTAAACTCCTTATTAGAATTCGCTTTGATTAGGGTCCGCTTGAATTTGAATCTCTATCCTTGTTTTCATCCATTCAGGAACAATCGAGTGAGGGAGTGTATTTGTAGTTAATATTAAAATGTTTTATATGTTGTGTTGTTTGAGTTGTTAATGTTGATTTGGGTTTTCGATCGATTCGTCTGATCAATCTATCAATAGGAATTCAAAACACTTGAACATAGCAAACCGACACACTTTGTTTTCAAAATTTATAAATTTTGCATGATTATATTTTATATATTAGTATAAATTTTCTAGGTTAAAAAGTTAATTGAATTGGTTTTGATTTTCATTTATTATTCTTTAAACCAATAACTTTGGTCACATAATACAAATAAATGAAAACATAACATGGTTTATAAATTGATTTGGAATTTGAAATGAATTTAAATCAAGAATTTGAGAATTTAATTTTTGGTGATTTCAAACTTTGGTTTTTAACATTTTTAAAATGTTTATTATTTGAAGTATTTTCGAATAGAAATTGTTTCCAAAAGTATTTTAAAGTTTTAAATCAATATTCACCTATTTTGTCGCTTGAAAATAATTTTGGTAATGGCGGCCGCATTATCGACACTCATTTTCAGGTTTCAGAGCGGAGAGATCATTCTGTAGCTTTGCCACCCTTTGCTTTGAAAAATGAAGTTGATTAGAATTTTTGAAGTATGATTTGATTTATATATATATATATATATATATAGGTATATGATGTTAAATTTGATTTAATATATAATATATATTTATCTCTAAATGGTTTGAAATTAGTCAGAAATTTATTTCTAAAATTTATGTTAAGGAATGATTTCAATTATAAAATGAAGCCAATATTTTGAATAAATATTTAAAAACTTGAACTAAATGAATAGGAAATTTACTTGTATAAAACCCCATTATATTTTAATATAACTTACCTTAATCATTCAGAAGTTGAATATGTAATTGGATAATATACAATATAAATTGATTTTATAAATAAAATTTGAGTAGTTATAATAAATGTTATACACTTAAATTTTAATTATAAAAATGTTAATAGAGATAAACAAAATACTAATATATTGAAAAGTAAATGAGATAAATTAAATAAAATTTTGTTTTGAAAGAAACCTTTTGTATCAAACATTAATAAATTGAAATTAAATCAACTTAATGAAATACCTTGAATTTGAAATCAATTATTGAATATTAATTAATTAAAAATTGAAATTTATATGGTTTAAATTAATTGTTAAATTTTCTATTTCAATCTATTTTCTTTCTACTTTTTTCTATTCTCCCCTCTCGTTCCTTTTTGGGGACGAAACGTTTTGGGTGGGGAGATTGTAACGATCCAAAATTTTTGATGGTTTTTATAATGTATTTAACTGGGAATTTTGTGAAATTTTGAAATAAAAATTTTATATTTGAAATACGTCTTATTAAACATAGCAAATGGTAATTTTCGTCTGATATTATTGAAGTTTTTCTCTTGTGTAATTCTATTTCAATTTAAATCAGTTAAATTGATGATAATAAATTATTTTCCAAACCAGAATATTTTTATACGATAAATTTCTAAATCATCTTCTGAGTGAGACTTCATATTTCGTTTCATCAAATTCGGAATGTTATTGTTCTGTTTATCTTAGTTCTGGCAAATTAGCAACATTTTGTATACCGATTATTGACTTTTGATTGGATGATCGTAACACTGATATCCGTGTACCATTTTGATCGTCTCGTCGTGCTGATCTCCACAATATATCCAATTCTGTGTTTTGAGGTTCGATACGTAGCGTATTCGCGAAAACGGTAACCGTATTGGTACTAATTTTGTGCCTTTTGGTTCTTGTGACCGTTCATATATTGATCGTAGAATTTCTACAGCCATTAGCAATAAATATTCTCTAGAGTTCAATTGGTGACTTCTATTATTCCTTTTGGTCAAATTACTTTCGGTTGTTGCTTTACGCTACATTCTTTTCTCTTCTGGAACTGTTCATCTCCTTTGCACTCTGCATGCTCAAACACCCTCTCCTCTCTCTTCTCGAGTTCACCATCTACCTATGTTTGAGCATGAGTCGACCACTCAAACTCGACAGCCACTGCCCTTCCTCCAGCCGCCGAGCTCCACCCTCCACTCCAACCTCAACCGCCACCTGCTCTACCATTTTTTCCCTTCGACCTTCTTCCTCTATTCGCATCTCCCCTCCTTCAACCTCAACAGCCGATATCCTCCACATCAGGAGCCGAGACCCATCAACTCTCCTCCTCCCAACACTTCTTTTGAATGCATCTAGCCACCATCTCCTCTGCTTTGTAAAGGAATTTTTTGTTTTTGTATACTATGTCCATATATATAAGTAAGTATACATGTGAGTTATAGTATATATTGTTGAATGAAAAATAATTTAAAGTTACAGTGTGTATATATATAGTATATATGTTATATAAGTTTTACATGAGTTTTAATATGTAAGTATATATATTCGTATATAAAGAAAATTGATGTATAGTTATTTATAGTCTTTTATGTGCAATGTTATATGAGATTGTTTATAGATAAGGTTGTTTATAATATATATATATATATATATATATATATTGTTATAAAGTTTTTTAGCTTTAGAGTATATACAGTTTATAAATGGTATGCTACTGTATATATACATATTGATTTTTCGTATAATTAGTTTGGTTCACAATATGATGTTATACATATATTTGTTTATAATATATATATATATAATTTTAGAAGAAGCATCAACTATGTTTCACAGCACGTATATTTATATATATGGGGTTACAGTATTTATATATGTTTAAAGTAATATATCATATGTTAGTTTATATGTTATTCTATGAGTTGTATGTATGCTTATATATCAGTTATATATATGTGCATATTTTATTTTGGAGTAGTATTATATATATATATATATGCATGACATTCAAGGCCGTCGCATATGCATATTAATATACTGCTTATAAATGTGTAGTTGATTTTTCAAATGCTTGTTTCGTTTACACATATATGTTTATATTACCTGTGTTTGTATTTTATACAAATTATTGGTTTTAGTTCATGTATATATATTTAATTTGTTCTGGTCGGCAAATCTGTTGAAAAGAAAAATATATGTACATTTTTTTATGTTAGTATATGCTTGTTGTCATCCATGTTTATAAAAGTAGTTGTACAATGTACTATGTTGGATTTTAGACCATACATATATTCCAAAAGGCATGTACATAGTTGACTCCAAGTTTATATATATGTTTCAAAAATTTTGTGTATAAATATTAGTTTACATACATGCAAGTATGCGTGAATCTGGTTGTCATGTATATATACATATCATATATGTTATTATTATATATTTGTCAAGCCGAGCATTTTATCTTTGTTTTTCCTTCTCTGGTAATATTATATGTATAAGTATATAAGTTTACATTGGCTTTATTATATTGTTTTTTATGTAATATGTATATATGTCTGTAAAGTTATATATATATTGATTTGTCTATCGATTTTGAATTTTATTATATAAAGGTCCCATTTGACTTTAACTATAATATTTAAAATTCTGACATATCTATTTATGTATAAACCATATATATACTGATATTTTGATCGTTAAAAGTATATATAGAGTATTTTAAAATATAATATATAAATGTTTTGATCCTTATTATATATAGGTTTATTTCCATAGCTAAGAAGGTGTTTGATTTTGGTATTGACTTTTAAATACGATATATATAAAGATTTTAAATTTTTATTTGGAGTTTGAAATTAAATATTGATGTTTATAAAACAGTAATATATACATATATGTATGTATATATATGTTCTATTCATATCCACCTGATTTGATCGTTCTCATCAATTTCTATTTAACAGTTTGTCCGCCAAATTCGTGCCAATCTAGCTTTACTTTGGAAGTCATGCTTGCATTTCGCAACTCAACTTCATTGTCTATTCTCTCCAGCATCGAAAGGTGAGCAATCACTCACGATTAACGTTCTTATATTTATTAAATTTGATTTCAATTGAAACGATAATTGAAATATGCTGTCGTTAGTTATTTTCATTGCAATATATATGTTATTACATGTATCGGTTCACTTGTGACATTTGACACCATTATCTGTTATTTATATTGATGATATATGCCTATTATATTTATATATGTTATCACTTTGCAAGTTCCCTGTGAGTTTAAAATTCCCTATGTGTTGAAATGATACATACCCGAACGATCTGTAGAATAGGAGAAAATCATTATGGGTTGAAATGATAAACCCAAGCGATTTTCATTTGTATTGAATTTGGGATTGTGGGTTGAAATGATATAACCTATAAATATTTAAATTGTGGATTGAAATGATAAATATTCATGTCACTTGACCATAGGATAGAAAATTATATACAGATACCGTTGGTCTATTTATAAGTTTTTTGAAAATAAGTTCTACGGGTTTAGAAAGAAATATATGGTTTAATAAATAAAGATTTCAAGATATTATATATAAATGTATTTTATAAAGCTTAAATTCTTGGTTTTAAATTTATACGCTTTGAAAGTTTTAAAAATATAAGTTAGTTTTGAAATTATAAACTTTAAGAATTTACTTATAATTTTACTATTTTGAATTAGTATAAATTAGTTTTATTATAAAATAAGTTTGATAATAAGATTTAATATAATAAAGTTTGATTTAATTTATATACAATATGTCTAAGTATTTATTTAAAATTATATTTCCAAATATAGAGTTTATAATACATTTTAATAAATTAAGGTTGGGATGATAGATTTGAAATTGATTTAAAATGCAATTTAATTAAGAATTTTATTTAATTAAATCGATTTGAAACTTATTCAATTTGAGATTTTAAAGGATATGATTTTTATAACTTAATTTTGGCTTAAGGTGATTAAATGAATATTTCAAGTTTAAATAAATTGATGGAAATATTTAGTTATTTGAAATTTGAGGTTTTATTTAAATGATATTGGCTTTAGTAAGTAAATATTTCAAAACTAAATAATAGTAAACTGAATTATATATATATATATATATATATATATATATGAAATTAAATTTAGTTTTGAAAATGTTGAATATTTAAAGCCTTGAAATATATTGAAATTGAAATGGTTTATTTTGTGGTTCAAATCTATTTGTGAAATCGATATAAATTGAAATGGTTTATTGAGAAACTGAATTAAATTGAATTTGATGATTTGAAATTGGATTAAATTTGAATTTTGGAATTTGATTTGATTTGGAATCGATTTGTGAAATTTGAGGAAGCTATTTTATTATATAAAGTATTTTTAAATTATATTTTAACTATTTACGTATTTTACTTTATAAATTATTTTTATATAAACTACTTTAATATAAATCATTTTTAACATAAACTATTTTTTAATATAAACTATTTTTAATATAAATTATTTTAATATACATTATTTTAATATAAACTATTTTAACTTATAACTATTTTATGTAAACTATTTATTTTATAAAATATTTTATTATATATACTATTATTAATAACTAAACTGTTTAAAGGAAAGTGTTAAATGGTTTTCCAAAGTATTATGGTTTCTAAGTGTTATGATTTCAAAGTGTTATGATTTCCAAAGTGTTATAATTTCAAGTGATTTGATTTAGAAAGTGTTATAACTTTGCAGTGCTATGATTTTTGGAAATGATATTGTATATGGTTTTGAAATAGAAATGATATCGTATTAATATGGTTTTGAAATGGCAATGATATTTTGGTTTTGAAGTATAAACTATTTTGAAATGACGGCGGTGTTCTAATAATGATTGGTTGTTAAAGAGACCGGGATCAGATATTGTCATACTCTCTGCCAATACTGAAAACCACTTTAACAACTTTGTATGCGGTGGAGATTCCAAAATGAATTAGGTTGGTGGCGACGATCCTATGTGAGGTGTATACGTGTACCCGACTCCCGTGAGTTGGCATAAGGTGGCTGAAACAGGAGTAATCGATGGGCCAAGTGAGGTAGCTCCTCTGATCGGACACATTCCTTTGATACTATATTCTGGTTTTGTGATTGATTTGGTGGCCACACTTGATTTTTATTTGGGAGTGTGTTCCGAGGTGGGCGGTAGTGGCTGTTATACGTTACCACCAGCCCGGAAGTGTAATTAGTATACCTACCCTGGCATTTCCTAGGTGTGCCATGTCACCTACCAATTCGAGACCACTACGAGTTTGTTTTGTACCATACTTATGGAGTGCCCTCAAACGACGCCCAATATGGAGGAGATTACGGTACTGTATAGACTATGGGAATATATAAAATGTGTTAAGAGGAATATAGGTAACGTCTTAACGCTATTTTAACAGTTTACTTTACATTAGACATTATTATAATAACATATATTACTACATAGTAGATAGTTTAACGAATCCTTAGAGGATGACTATCCCAAACATCCTTTAAGTTACTTATATTTCAGTTGATATTTCACTTGAGTTGAATTTATTGATATAAGAATGTTAATCCTGACTCGAGTGTTTTGTGTTTTGCTTTACGCTCGGGTTAGACTGAGTGTCACAGCATTGAGACTCACCTTTAGAGTTAGAGCTTCGCTTCTTATTGTTATATTACTCTGTGTCTATGATTCTCGATTGATTTGTATTTAATTGTATTGAGACTTTTACGTATTCAAAACTTCTGTTGGATCTTGTTTAACTCTGGTGTATATATATAGTAGCTTCATGAACTACTATTGCTTTGTTTCCGCTTCTTATTGTTATATTACTCTGTGTCTATGATTCTCGATTTATTTATTTACCGTATATGCTAAGTTTACCAAATATAAATTAAAAATATGATATTTGAGCAATTCAAGTCCGCCATGCGCGAATACGAATGGTTGAAAATACCAGGCTGTTACATTATTTATCTTTAGGTCATCATAAATAAACATCGCTTTAAGGTATAGTAATGGCAGTTACACAAACAACCATACACACAAATCATATGGCTAATAATCAAGAACACTCTCTGATCCAAACCAACTTATGGTAAATACTATCCTACTTTAAATGGTCAAACCTACCTAAGTTCAGGGAATCACTACAACTAAGCTCAAATATAAAGTGTCACAACCCACTATTTTTGACATCTAAAATAATTACAAAGGCCGTCAAAATATGCCTACATACTAATCTTGAACATTAAAAAAATAGTGGATCATAGGCTTTATAATTAAAAATCTAGGATCAATTTGGACAAAAACAGAAAAACCTCATGTTGAAAAAAAAAATTGTAACTCACTACATGACATTATACAAAACCCAATACATTAAATCATATATAATATTTCCAATACATTATTCATTAATAAATAAATAGAGAACATTTCCACTATGCAAAAGAGATATATTGAGTTAATATCATGCGAGTATAACGTATATCCAACCTTTGCTCCCTCTTTTGTTTCTAAACGAAGTTCTTCAAGATGTATATAACGAAGGAGAAAATGTGATCAAATATGTTTGAACTATGCCTAGTCCTATACATTTCGGCCAAAGGCTCGAGAGCTATAACATAGAAAAAGACTTACATACATAGCCTTTATGGAATTAAGCCCATGTAATTATGTTTCCTGCTCTTCTCTTGCATCCAAATACTTGTTAGCATATAACAACCAAAGCATCCATGCAACAAATGCAAGTTGAAAAACTCTACAAAGCCATCACGATCAATCATCATATGAGGTAACAATAATAATAACACATAGTCATCAACATCAACAGTACTCATTGTCAACCTCAATCGTCAAATAAGCCAATAACAAATTATATACTCACACATATACTAACCATTATCTATTAGTAATACATCATCAATGTAAGTACAAGTCAAGCAAATGTGTACTAAGTACTTCGTAATAGTAACACAACATCAATACATCAAATGTGTGCTAACCAATCAAAATTAGTAACACAAACATCAAATCATCAAATGTGTACTAACCAATCAACATTAGTAACATAAACTTCAATCATCAAATATGTACTAATCCATTAACATTAGTAACCTAGACATTTTTAACTAAATAGTCAAATCCATAATTAACTATTGTTCCTCTTGTAGTAATAATAGTAAAATACTACACTTATCAAAATGCGATTTCCTTATCATACATCAAATGTATGTAATAACTATAATAAAAAAAAATCACATATTTTAAAATCATCCAAGATATTATATTTTCGACCATTATTCTCATAAATATAAAGTCCTTTTATTATTGTTTATTATAAAAGCACATTTATTTATTTTATATGAAAATAATAATACTTCAACATAGTTGAAATTTTTTTCTTTCCTCCATACATTTGTGAAGCCTACATGTTAGAGTGAAGAAGGAAGCAAATGTTCGGATTTAGTTTGTATCCATAGGATGTTCATTCGATATATTTATTTTACGACATAGATAGATTCTGTATTTATTCAATGATGATTAATTAGAAGGAGTATATATATTTTGATGTATAAGATCTTGGATGATGTCAAGGATGTGACATGCATATTTGTTATGGTCAAAATTCTAGCAGTCTTAGAATAGACTCAAACAAATCAAAAGGACCGCAAATTGATGAAGGAATGAGTCAAGGAGCTTGAAAGATGTCAAGATTGAAGAAATAAAAGATTTGACTAAGTTTCAGGAATGCACATATGGTTGGTACCGACATGATTTTCACCAACATAATTCACGCCAACATGATTAGAATTATTTAGACTGATGATATAAAGAAACTCAGAAGCTTGATGTACTTTCAAATAACAGTAACGTATCGGTGCCGACATAATTTGGTTGGTACCAACATGATTTTGAGACTTGGAATGGCAAGAGATGGATGAAAGAAGCTTAAATATGGAGACAAAATCGGCTTTGGATGCATAAATACAGGTCGGTAGCGACATGATTTTCTTCCTGATATTCATGTGAATTGACTAGTTCTACCTATTGGATTATCGGATTTTAAGATTTAGATAAATTCAGATCCGGATAGTGAGATTAGTGCATGGAATCACATATAAATAGCAAGCCGCCTACAACTTGGAGATGACTTTCCCTTTTAGACTTCTTTTTCTATCTTCTCCTTCCATATGCCCTTGTGAACCTATGATCTACTAGATTATAGTCAGATTTGAGACGTAATTTTTGTATTCCAAGGGAGAAAACGTAAGATAATAAAATTAAAGTTGATGCATGCCGGAGAATTTTCCAAACCACTATAAAAATCATTTTTTTATCTTTATTTATTTTGATTGATCCTTTCTTCTGATATTCGGGTGTTGTGCCATTTTCCGATGCAACATTTTTGGTGCTTCCGTTAAGAAAGGACTGAGATTTAATAACTAAAAGCTTCGATCTAAAGTTTAGAAGAGACGAATAGGACTTCTACCAGAGCTATTGCAGAAGCAAGTCAACCAAAGAATTATGGCAGCCACGAGGTGTCCTTAATTTCTAATACATCAGTCTATGTAACCAAAGAGAAGATGGAAAGGATGGTGAAAAAGATGAAAGATGGGATTATGGATCGACATCAAGAAATGATAGATGGATTTTTTTAGAAAGATGAGACATCAAGGAACAGTTAAAACAGCTGGAACTTAGGACCAGAAGCAAAAAAGCAATAAGGAGCACCTGGAGCCGGTGCAAAGCAAACTAGAATAGTGACCCTATGACCAAATCAAATCGGACTAAATCAGGTCAGTATTGACATGAACTTTATAGAAGGTCACTATTGATTTGGGTTTAGGATGAGCTAAAATGCCAGAAGTGGATGATGTTGAAGCCAGAAATGTAGATCAAATTGAATGCACAACAACAAGAGTTGGAATCAAAAATTCAACATAGGAAAGAATGGTGGAATAAAGCTATGGATTAAAGACTTCAATTAGATGACAATGACCAAAATTTGGAGGACTTAAAAAAATCCATTTACCTCTAACATCTGATACCAATTTCAAGCTACCGATGTTGGAACTATACAAAAGGAGGACATATCCGGTCGTTCATTTGATGAGATTAATCTGAAATATAAAGTATTTGGATGCTTCTAAAGAGGTAAAGGGATGATGCTTCCTACTGTACTTAACGAAGTTGGTTGCTATATGGTTCACGTATTTATAGAATGTGTCCATAAGCATGTGGGTCAGATTGGTAGACAGATTCTTGAGACAATCTGGAGTTCACATTTCTCGATCGAAGAATATGATGATGCTTTCAAGTGTGAAGTAAAGGGAGAAAGAGACCCTATATCTAACTAGATTTGATGCAGCAGCCACTACGGTTCATAAGCTAGATCTATCAATAGTTTTAATGGTGTTGGTATCTTGAGTTGTAAGTAAGACTGACTTTAAATTTGGTTTGGAAAGGTATCTGCTAATGGATCTTACAGAGTTTTACCATGAAGCTAAGAGACGTCCATGTTAGGAAGACGTTGAAGCTAAAAATGTTGAAGTTAATGCCATAGATGATGGAAGATTGTTCGGAGCAGGATATAGTAAGGACAAAGGAAAGCGGAAAGCTGACGATAGCTTAAAAGAATCGAAGTGACAAACAATGGAATCGAAATTATCTTCATACACTTATCTGATCAAAACTTCAGAGAGGATACACCTAGATACTAGGGGGGAAATTCCCTATCAAAAGCCAGCAAATAAAGAATCCATGGATTGGAATAAAAGATCCATAGTATTTTGTCTTTTTCATGAGATGGATGTGCATGAAATAAACGAATGCAAGCATCTATGAGATTTGATAGAAGAGCAGGGTCGAAACAACCTATCGCAACAATACGAGAGAAACCAAACCACAATGGTGTAGTACGAGTAGCAATACGTAAGGAACCAAACCATAGTGGTGTAGTAGGAGCAGCCGGCATCTATGACAAAAGCAGTAGCATATGATCTTAGATTTGAGCCGAGAATGATTATCCATTGATCGGGGTCAATAGGATTCAGGTTCAATTCTCTTTTTTACGTATTGCTTTGAACAAATAAGATAATGTTATTGTTGGTACTTTTACACATACATGGGACCTTGATTGGTCTCTAGGCACACTGTGAATTGGACAGATAGGAGTAATCATTGATAGGCTGGATGATAGAATGTTTGTATGTTGATTTAATTTAGATTTCTTAAATGAATATTTTATTTTGAAAATCATTTGAACACAATAACAGGTACACAAAATGATTGGATTTAGTTTTCCCCAATCGAAGAGATGGAGCGATGAATCATAAGGTACAAGTTCCCTTTTCAGAGAGCGAGTGGATGACTTGTATAGGAAATTAAGTTCCTTCGCCGAAGAGTGAGCAGAGGGACTTGCTTGAATGTTGAGTCCCCTAGCTGGAGAGTGAGTGGATTGGACTCGGTATGAATATACGATCCGAAGAGATTAGGCCCTAGATTGGACATAGACTGTGCAATATGATGAGATCCAAACTTGGCCTTAAAGTTTGAACATCTTAGATATAATGTTGATAACTTATTAATTAATGGTTGTCATTGCCTCAATTCAGTTGGGACTACTTATAATGGGATGTTAGACTATACTAGACAATCTATAAGTAACATTCCAATGGTGGCAATGCACTCTTATGAGTAACAACGCATGAATGCATGATACATATGTATGATTTACCCACTACAGATGAATCCTGGATGAACATGGAATGATAAACATATTGATTTATGATAACCTAAACCTTAGGATAACATGGGACAACATTGAAATATGACGACTTAACCCCGCACAGACACTAGATGGCTTTGGTAATGATATTTGATATGGTAAGTTCGGATGAACATGGAATGATTACGATTTATGACTGACCCTTAAGCAAGGACTAGAGTCCTTACCTATTGTGGTTTAGAATGATCTTTGATTTATTGGTAGATCCAAAGAAACTAGATGATTTACCACAACTTGGATCGATGGATAGCCTTGAGATTCAACCATCAAGACAAGTCTTAGAACATGATCTTGAGCAAAGCACACCTTACATACATAAGGCATACTTTGGGGGGACAAGTGTTATAGCCAAATTTTCCACAATCTTAGAATAGAGTCAAATTGACGAAATAGACTGCAAATCGATAAAGGAATGAGTCAAGGAGATCAGAAGATGACAAGGTTAAAAAAATAAAAAATATAGCCAAGTTTCAGAAATGCAAATCTGGTTGGCACCAACAAGATTCATGTTGATACTGACATGATTTACACTGAGAAGATTCATGCCAATGTGATTAGAACTATGCATTATACTTACTCTAAAAGATCAATAGGGTGTTCAACTTAATTCTCAAGTTGATATTAAGGAATATTACTTAATTATTTCACTAAATTCTTTTCACAACAACCTTTCTCCACTCTATTCATCTTCCTGTTATTTATGACTCTCAAGCTAACCATATCATGTAAATTTCTAATGAAGAAATTGAAAAGGTTAGTTTTGAAATTAATCCAACTAGTTCTCCTGGTCTCGATGGCTTCTCTGCTCATTTTTTAAGCTTCTTGGTAATTTATCAACTCGGATTTTACTAAAGCAATTCAACATATCTTCAAGACCGATGTTATGTTAAGTGGTATTAATCATACAAAGTTGGCTCTTATTCCTGTCTGAACTTCCTTAAGATGTTTCTTAATTTCAACCAATCACTTGTTGTAATGTAATATAAAAGTGTATAACCAAAATTATCTCTAATAGAATGAAAGACTACCTTAAGTTATTATCTCTATCAATCAAACTGGCTTTTTACCAGGGAGATCAATTACCGAGAATATTATTCTCTCACGAGAATTAATGAATGGTTGTAACAGAAAAAGAATATCTCCAAGATGTGTTCTCAAGTTTGACATTCAGAAAGAATATGATATTGTTAGCTGGTCTGCAATTATATCAATAATGTCTAAGATAAACTTCCCTTTGCCTTTTCTTTCCTTGCTACATATGTGTGTTTCTACTGCTAAGCTATCATTATATTTGAATGGTGAAAGCTTTGTTTACTTTTCCTCCAAAAGGAGTATCAGACAAGGAGACCTAGTTTCTTCTTACCACTTCATCTCAATAATGGATTTGCTTACTAGCATAGTTAATCAACTAGTTAATGATAGGTTAATTGAAATCCATCCAACATGTGAAGAACATAAAATTTCTATTCTTATGTTTGCAAATGTCTTGCTATTATTCACTAAACCTACTATTCATTCCATCTCCAATACTCTTAAGGCTTTGGATATTTTTAAAAGTATGACTAGTCTTTAAATTGACAAGCAAAAATTCGAAATTGGTATTGTAGGCTTAGCTCCTAATGCATCTAATGAAATTTTAACCTTGTTTGGATTACAACCTCTTGATTCTTATGCTATTTATCATGGGGTGCCTATGTGTACTTCTAGGGTTTCATCTTGCTGACACCTTCATCTTTTTAAGAAAATTGTTGAAAAGTTAGAGTCAATGCCAATAAAATTTATCTTAAGCATCAATGCTTGTTATCATAAAAAGTGTTGCAATTGCTATGTGTACTTATTATTTTAGAATTTTCATGGTTTCAGACAAATAGTACTTTCAATCACTATTTATGGAACGTTAATCCTTATTCCAAAAAGATCATCCCTATAGCTTTTAAAAGAACACAGTTACCATTCAAATATGGAGTTCTTGGCATTATTCATCTACTTTGAAATCAAGCAGCTGGCTCACACTACTTCACTCAAGTACTCAATAAGAGCAACAATTTATAGACCATGTGGAATGTACACTATAATTAAGAAATAGAAATTTTTGGACTATGGATATTCCCTTGGATGCTACTTGGTTCTGGAGAAGTATTCTAAAGATCGGATGCAGTCAATTTGAGTCATTTTGGCATTCTCCTAGGACTAAAATTTGTATTGTTCTCTCTACTCTAATTGAATATAATTTTGTTACCCTCTATGGAATCATTGATACAATGATTATATTCGTTTTGGGACTATAATCTTACCTTATGCAAGCTCTCATATAGTCAGAGCTCTGTGTAATTCTGCTCAAAGCTCCCACTTACCTTCAACAAACCGGAATATTCATTGGAATAACAAGAGAAAACATTTGATCTCTTTTGTGTACAAAACTTTGTTACTTGATCATCGTATAAATAAATTCCCATGGCATAGAAAACTCCAGACTTCAGTTTCTACACCTAAAGAAAATATCTTAATGTGGAAAACAATCAATAATTTCCTACATACTCAAGACAACCTTCTGCATAGACAAATCATCAATTCTTCCAAATGCTCGCTTTGTCTCGAGCTACTGAAAATATAAGTTGCTTATTTTTTAGTTGATTGTATGCTCATAACTTATAAAGAAGAATTTTACATCAGCTTAATCTACATATTCCAATGAAAAGCCATACAATTAAATGGTTATTTATTTTCAAAGTAATAAGACAAAGATTAGCTAATTTGATCTTGCTGCTAATGTTATTAAAGAAAGTTCTCAATGCGATCTGGAATGAATGGAATGCATATCTGTTTAAAGGGCCTAAATGTAATGACCCATAATTTTTAACCATTTAAAATATTAATAATATAATTGTTGAATAAAAATGTTAGAAATAAAAAAATTTATGATTTTACTAATGAAAAATATACTAAAATGTGAGTTATGAACATAAATTCAATTCTTAAATGACAACAGATTTCACTAAGAAAGAACTTGTGACTTGTATTTAAAAACTTAAATTAATGATATTGGTTGTATGAAATTAATAACAGGAATAGTAATAATGAATGTTGAATTTAAATAAAGAATTGAATGGATGTTCAATAATAGTAAAACATAGGTTTACTTATTTTAATTGTATTTTTAAATAAGTTGATTTCAAATAATTAGATAAACACTTATTTAGAAGTAATATATAAATCATGTTGTATGCAATAAATTGAATAAATATGTCAAATTTAATATAAAATGAAATAGCAGTTCATCATTGGTAAAAAAATTTAAATTGAACATTGAAATTTATTGTAATTAAATTTATTGGGATCTTTTTGTTAAAAAGTAAAAGAAGTGGAATTTTGATTAATAAGTTGAATGAAAGGTATATACATTTTTGTGTTAAAATAAAAAAACGTTTTAAGGATAAATATAAATATAATTTTATTAAAAAATGAGTAAAAATACATTTTGTTAAAATGTAATTTAATAAGTTAATCGGAAGATAAATTAATTAGTTTTGTAATTTGGAAATATATTCAGTTTCAATTAAATTAGATAACCTATTTGATGTGTGATCATTCAACTTTAATGACCAAAGGGTCAACTTCCGTATTCAATGAAATTAGGTCTTGTAACTAGTTCCATTGAGTCCGAAATTGGAATATTTGGCTAGGAAAAATAATGTGCACGTCTCATTTGCGGTCCGTGATTTTAGATGAAAAATAATTGAATAAATCTATATTATGTCCCTATCACTCTCTTTCATTCTGCGCAACCCCAAACGAAACAAACCATCCAATCAAATGTTCCATGTTCATTGGCGCTGCTAGAGGTGTTTTCAAACGTAGTTTTTAATTAGAAAATTTTTCGTCTTAGCGAGATGTAGAAGATGACTGGTTGGATTAACAATCGGTGAAGCGAGGCAATGGCAAATCGACCATGAAGTCGGTGACTAGGGTTGGCGATTTCATCATCGTTGATTATCAATAGGCGAGCGCCCAAAATCAAAATTAGAGAGAATGTTGGGGACTTCATTTTGGCAAATTTTGGTTATCAACGGGTAATGGCGGCGGTCGGATTTTGTCGTTGATCGAGGAATGTTGTTTGGGTTCGTTCGTGGCAACGGTGACGAGATGGAGCATAGGACCAGCGACATTAGGATTGTTGTGTGTTGGGCTATCGATGATGATGGTGCGGCAGTGGCAGAAGGCTTGAGGCGGCGGTAGTGTTAAAATGATTGAGGATGAATTTCATGACATTGTTGATGATGACGATAATTTGCGGTTTATTTTGTTTAAAGTAGTAATTAACCATAATCACTAATTAATTAAGCTGTTTATTAATTAAATTCGAATGTTAATTAATTTATATCCTTTCGTACGAGGTTTGATTTGGATGTCGTCTTTTACATTGGATTCATATCAACATAGACTTTGTCTTGGAATTTGATTCATAGTTGTTCGCTTCGGTGCAATTTTTAGATTTGTACAAAGGTGAGTGATTAAACCCGCTCATGCAATACTAAAAATTTAACTTCAAGTTAAACTAATTTTTGAAGTGATAAATTTTATTGTTTTCAGTTTGAATTAATTTGACTGAAAATGAACAGATAAATTTTAAATTATATTGGAATTGAATATCCTACTAGTTAAACACCCTGGCATTTGATGATGTGTAACTGTTATGATATATGTTGAATTATGTGATTGGAATGTTGATTGATATTGTGATGGATGATAATTTGATTGGATCTATATTGTTTATTGATTTTGATCTATCTTTGTTATCACCCTGATTATTATGATCATCATTATATAATTTTCCGTATTGATCATTTGGATTACTCAATTATGATATGAACCCTTGGACATCCTATTTTGATAAGTGAGTTATAGGATGATTGTTTGTGCTTCAGAAGGAATGTGATTATTGTGATTTGATTGCCATTTTGGCGAAATTTGAAAGGTTTCCATAAATTGGATTTTAAATTTTGATAAGTTTCCAAAATTAAAATTTTGAACTTTAGAAATTACATGTTATAAAGAATTTAATTTAGTAAATTTGGTTAAATCGGATTTTCAAAAAATAGTTTGAAATTCAATTATAAAACTTTTAGATTCAAATTTACTAATAATGTACATATATTTCTAAAATTTCTATAATTTATATAGTAAAATAAAAATACATTTGGTAAAGAAAGCTATGTTTTAAAATTCAACCATTTAGTGATTATGGTATTTATACTTTAAAAATGGAACTTATGGGATTTTGGGAATTTATAAAATTGTAAAAGTAACATGAAACTTTTCTAAAACTTCAGTAAGTTATTTGAAGAATATTTGATAAAAGCACAAATATTTATTTCAATGATTTACTAGATTTTAAAGTTTGAAATTTTAAAGTCAATTGTTTGAAATTTGTGAAGATTATTAAATCGAATGGAAATTTATGAAATTTACTAGAAATTCTTAAAGGATGTTTGAAAGCTCTGAAATTTTCTTTGAATTCTTAGAGTAAAAATAAATTCTCAAGTGTTTTTTCTTTTCATTACGCTTAGGTCGACCTGAGTATTTCAGTGTTTCAGAGATGTTTGTTTCTTGAAGATGAGGACGGAGTTTGAAGATTGTATTCACTAGTATCTTTCTACTGCATTGTTTTATGATGTCTAATATATATAACTCTGTTGTTATTGTAAAATGAAACAAATGTATGTTGTAAATCAGCTTCATGAACTGTTTATGTATTTATTATGTTTTGTCATTCCACCATGAGATTCAATATTTTTGTTCTTTTGTATCATATTTTTAGATAAAACCCATTGATAATCCATCTTTTAAACGGTTTGAGTTGGACATGTGTGGTTTATTGTCGACTTGAATAGTCTAAAAGGTGGGTCGTCACACTAAACGCCCTATTTCTTCCATTTTCCAGAAAATATTGAGAACTAAATCATGCTTAAGGTTTAAATTCATGATAAATCTCCTAATATGCCGGAGCACTACCAGAATTTTTATTCTAGACTGGTTTTTAAGCTTTGTTACCTAATTTGTTTTTGTTTTGTTGTTTTTTCCCTTTTTGTAATTCTTTCAAATTAATAAAAGTGGAAAGTCCATTAAAAAATCGGCTTGTGTTTTAAAAAACTATGTAGAATGATGATATAAAGAAATTCAAGAAGTTTGATGGACTATTGAAAACCAAATCATGTGGGTACTAACATGATTTAATTGGTAACAACATGATTTTGAGATTAGGAATGGCAAGAGGTGGATGAAGGAGCTTAAATATGAAGAAAAAGTTGGCTTTGGATGCATAAATTCAGGTCGGTGCTAACCTGATTTAGGTCAGTACCGATCTGGTTTTCACTAGACTTAGAAGGTTCAAATGAGGATGAAACGACCTGAAAATTGGCAAGCACTCTTAGATAATGTAAAGAAACTTTGCAAATAAATCAACCGAAAATACATTAACCACACATGTTGATACCGAAAAGATCATGTCATCAAAGACATTTTTTGGCTTAGTATTTCCCACTCAAATTTTATAGGAGTCACTGTCTGCCTATTCCATGTATGCTCAAAAAAATTGGATGAAAATTACACTAAGGATAGAGGTCACCACCGACCTCTCAAGTAGGTGCCAACCTCTCTAACGCCGTAGATGTTGCGACCACTTTGGGACACCTCAATATGGAATTAAAAGAGTACTGCAAAAGAGTATAATTCATTTTGAGCTAAGGAAAAAAGTCATTACCGACTTGTTTTGGAGAGAGGTAGGTATCGACTTGTTTTGGATGACCACCGATCAATGGAAACAACATGAGATAACTTAAAATGAAGTAAGAAGAAGGATGCAAGAAAGTTTGTAGTGATTTAAACTATAAAAAGAAGTCATCATTGACTTGAGAGGTCGGTATCGACTTTTGTGGTTAACTTGGGAGATTCTACAACTTTGCACAAGACTTCGAGCCACTATTTGGACTCTGCCCCAGATGGATTTCTGGCATAGCACAATCGTTTCTCTTATACATACAAGTCATAGAGCAACCAAAAGAGGGTCTGACTTCTTTGATCTCGTAGACTCTAACATTTCTTCACCTCTAATCTGTCCTCATTAGAGTCACCTAGAAGCAACTTTTTACTATTCTAGGACTTAGATCAACGAATTCTTAATACTATTGACTTACAAAATACCTATAAAATCTATTTCAATCCGAGATCCACTAGATTATGGTTAGATCTGATATAAATAGTTTTAATCCAAAGAGAAAGAAAATAGTAAAAAGATTGAAGTGAACGTAGGCCAGAGATTACGTCGAACCATAATAAAAATTGTCTCTTGTTTTACTATTTTTCTATTTATTTAATCTAAACTAGTGACTTAATTTGATTTCTGGGTGTTGATCCATTTTTTGGGTTAACAATGAATAAAAAATGGGCTTTGGATGCATAAATTCAGGTTGGTACCAACCTAATTTAGGCCAATACCAACCTGATTTGTTTTTTGATATTTATGTGGCATGTATTCTATATACTGGATCAAAAGATTTTAAAGATTTGGATGAATTTAGATCTGGATAGCAAGATTATTGCATGGAATCACAGATAATCGCATGCCACCTACAAAATAGTGTGGACTCTCCCTTTTTGACTTCTTTTTCTATTTTCTTCTTCCCCAAGCCCTTGTAAAACTAAGATGTACTAGATTGTTGTTATATCTGGATGGTAATCTTTGCATTCTAAAGAGAAAACACAAGATAATAAAATTAAATTGGATATAGGTCGAAGAATTTGTCGAACCACTATAAAAATCATGTTCTAGTCTTTGTTTATTTTGATAGATTTACATTTTTGGTGCTTTCGTCTGATATTAGGGATTATGCTATATTCCAACGCAACAGTAATTTTATTCCGCCACGAGATTTTCCTTTTTCCCATATCAAAATTAGATTTTAAAATTATAAAACTCATGGGCTACTATTTGTTATGCCAGAGATTAGTACACAAGCATACGAAATTTGTAACTGCTTTTAAATGTTCAAAATAGTGGGTCGTCGCATCCCTTCTGGAAAGTTAACATAAAGATCTTTTAGATACTAGTTAGTGCATGGTGTTGCTTTTTGTGGCGGAATTATGTATTGTAATGTTGTAGATATCAATAAATGACATACTAATGTAGGTTATAAGCATAATGCCTTGGGTATGTCGATGATGAGCTAACGAGGACAATGGGCTCTTTGAGAGAGGTCCTCTATAACATCCCTTTAAACAAGTTAACTCAAATATCTTTAACATGGTTATTATTGCATAATTTTGCTTTCCATGGTGGCAAGGGTTCGAATTCCATGGTCACCACAATGATATTAAGATTGGTGTTGGAATATAAGCAAAATTTATTCATCAAGCTCATTTATAAATTTATAATCATTTCAAGCACCAAAACAAATCTATTTAAATATATTTGGAAAGTAACTGCTTCACCCAAAGCTAAATAAATTATATGGCTTATTATATACAAGAAACTTAATATGATCAAACAATTAAAGAAAGGAAATATTTACAGATAAAAAATGAGCTTTTTATAATTTAGATTATGAAATTTCTATTCATATGTATTACTATTGTTTTCTCACTAATTACATCCTTCCAGATAATCTTGGTATTTTTTACTTTAATATCTTTATGAGGATTTAAACTATGACTTTTACTGGAATATTTTTACATTTTATGATGGTAGTAGTCGTAGAATTATGTTAGTACCATCAATACTATAATGAGTTGGTACTTGTGGTTTGAGAGAAATCGAAGAGTATTTAAAAATACTATTACTCCAACTTTAAAGTAGACTTATATTATTTTTTTGTTATAATTGGCTAAATATCCCTAATTATTAATAAAGTTAGGTGTATGGTCTTAGGGCAATTATGTAATTTGTTGCACATACCTAACTCGATAACCAATCTTGTTTATAATAAAGGAGTTTGATTTTTATAATATACTATGTTATATTGTGATATAATTAATTAAGTAATTAATTTAAAGTACATTAAATAGAAAACCCATAAATAAAATGTTATGTGAAAGTAAATACAATGTGTTATAATCATGAGAAATTTATTACACTAAAATAGTTTTAAATATTACTAGTCAAGATGTTTTGAGAAAATATATCGATTTATCTATTGAGACCAAAGTATGTAATGCTCCCTAAATGCTGGAGAGTGCATTACTCAAGGCTACTGGAGACACCAAGGGGTTATGTACTGATAATTATTGGATAACTATAGAATGACTCACTTTAGAGATTCATGTTGGTAATTATAACTAAGGTCAAAAAGGAGATTTCGAAATAACAAAGTTTCAATGTTCCCTTAACTTAAAAATACCATGGAACATCAATGTAGATGTAAACTGTCACGATCCGATTTTTCGACGCTCGATAATCAACATCAATACATCCACTTTATTAAATGTCGAAGAATCGAATGCCGAAAAAATAGACCGTGTGGGAAAGAAGAAGGAGGTGGAAGAAGAAAATAGAAAAGCAATAACAGAATCTCACAATCGCAGCTGAACAATATATAATAGATAAATGATTAAATCTTTATACAAAAGAACTGTATTTGTCATATACATTACATTATCAGAGTACAACAAAATTTGTAGTAAAATACTGAAAGTTGTAATAACTTGTCCCTACAAAAGCTGAATACGCAGCATACCATGCATAGTGAAATTAAGAAAGATAAGTGTGATATGTCTCGCCATCCAACACATCCCTTGAGCTCCATAGCAGTCCATCCAGAATCTGTACTCTATAATACATCTGTCTGACCCGAGCATTATAGTAAAATAACACCCGAGTCAGTCTAGAAACCAGCATGAGAAAACACGCTCAATTGGATTATTAAAGTTTTCAAAATCCTTTTGAAATCAAAGGTATCTCGTAAGACCACGCCACAAATAAACACGCCGGGTTTTTACCTTACGATAACCAAAACATTTCTTATCAAATCCTCTGATATTATAGTAGTGTCTATATACAAATACTTATTCAAAAAGCCAAAATTATTACATTCATTAAATTCCAGCAAAACAGGTATACAAACAAGTCCGAAGGCACGTATTGGAGATTGCATTCCATACAATGGCAGAGCTACTGGGGTACCGCCCGTCACAGTACCTGGCCTAGATCCGAGTACCGAGGATCCCCCCGATACCCTACAATACAAGACCGAAGCTACCCCTCACTGGATAGTCCGAATAAGATCACCCCGAGGTTGGGATCAACAATCGCCCACACAGCCGAAAAAAGGGACATCTAGACAGGGATGACCTTACCCTAATTGGTTGCCAGCCACTTAGCCTTGCTGCACCACACCTGTTTTAGACATTCCCGGTTGATAAGGCTCGAGGCTATGCGTTAGCTTTTTAGCAACATACACTTAGAATGCTCATAACCCCCCTGACGATGTTTTGATAGCATTTGTCCATATAAGTCTGTTCCCGATCCGAATGGAATCGAAGGCACTAGTCCTACTACATCCATTTTGGAATCACCCATAGGATTAGTAGCGATTAACCCTTGCACTTCACTACTCCATCTTCGACTCCAAGCTCTTGTCTTCCTCACGAAAACGTTCAAACTGGATCGAAGTGGTTTTTGAGAAATTAATCCCACTCTCTTTCTCTTCGAAACGATCAGTGCATTGGCGAATATTGATAGTCAGTTATTTAACTATCATATAACATTCGCAAACAACCATCAGGCCTTAATAATTTCCCAAATTATTTATTTCAAAATATCTTCGCAAGATATTTTCTACACTTCAACCTTTAGAAAATAGTGTTCAAATCACTTTTTCTCTCGCGGAATAAATTTCCACCCAATTTTTTATTTCCACTAAAAATAACCAAGTCTTAATACTTTAGGTTTTTTAAATAATTTAAATCACTTTATCCAACAATATCTACTTTAAAACACTTAAAATAAAACTATTTAAAACAAAAACTACTTAAAACTCTTTATTTCAAATATTAATTATGAAATTAATAATAATTTCTCATGTAAAACTTAAGCCAAAACTAATTTCAAAATAAAATTTATTCTATAAGATATACATATTAAATAATTATCTTTTAAATCATAATACTAATTAAACCTTTAAAATAATTTACTTATATAATTAACTTAATAAATATTTACTTTTAAAAATTTTAAAACCACTAAATAATAATTTCTTTCTAAAACATTCTTTTAAAACCACTTTAAAACCTCTAATTTATAATTGAAAATCTGCTTTGAAAACATACTTGGCTTTTCAATAAAATACACTTTCCATTCCAAAATAGTCCATTTAATCGGTTAATAAATCCTTCTCGATTTATCCCAATTTAATTTACGTATCAAACCCGTAAATTTCTTTCCGACACCTTTAAAAATAAAACCACTATTTATTTTTAAAACAAATTACCCATTCCTTTATAAATTCCCTCCATGAATTTATATTTTCAAATATCCACTGATATCTTATTTCACTTTATAAACCCAGTTTATAAATTTCATAGTCTCATCCTCCTTTTGAAACACAGTTTTAAACACTAAATCAATTCTCAAAATCTATACCATTTTAAAATAAATTCCTTTACTTACTTAATTTTATTTCAACCCCATAAATTTAAAATTTTACTTCTTTATTATGATTTAAAATCTTAATTAAACTGAAAATACAAATTTCATACTTTTTTCCAAAATTCTTCTTTATCTCTCCCAACTATTTAAAACCTTGAATTTAAAAATAAATCCTTTATTTCTTTAAATAGTATCACTTAAGTTTAAAAATTCATTTATTCCCATTTATTCAAAATCTCCTTTCCCATACTCGGAATTTATTTATTAGAATTTAAAAATCAACTTTTTATCCTTTTCAAATTCATTCTTTAATTTATCTAATTTCACTATATTTATTTTACTTAGAATTCACTCTTTTAGTTTTCTTTAAAAATCCAATTTTTATATTTTTGATGTCTCAATATACCCAAAATATGTCCAGTCAATCCATAGCATCCAATATTTTCAATTTCCAACATAATCAATATAATCTATCATAGATTATCAAATAAAACATATCACCAAATATGGAAATAAATTCCAACATTTTGAGGAATCCAATTGGATCCCTCCAACCTATTTCCCTTCATCCACAGATGTTAGTACAATTTAAAAATACAAATCCCACTTTGAGGGGTTTATCGCGGTATAAATGATCATCCGCAATTATGCAGGGCGCATAGGGTCTCATCCGCTATATAATGCGGAAAATATCAATCACTCCAATATATATATATATACACTATATAAACATATCCAGTCAATTCAATCATTCAACCAATAATTTAAATTTAACTATTTAAATTTAAATGAGTGAGATTAACTCACCTTTGATTTGTTCGCAACCCATTTCCATCTCGACTTGTTTTCTTCATGATTTTGACCTTGTATAAATAATTCACGATTTATTACTACTTGAATTAATCAAACAATTAATCACCATTTACTTGTTTAAATTTAACTTATAATTTGATTTAACTAATTTTCCTCTTGAAATCTTTAGTATCTAAAATAAGTTAATTGAAACAATTTAATCTCCAAATCCATTATTTTAAAATTTAACTAGTAGATTTAGAATGTGCGTATCTATTTTTCTTTTGTCACTATATACTTATATAAATAACTAGTAGATTTAAAAATCTAATTTTTTTATATAACTTCCAAAATTTTAAACTCCTATTTTGTTTTTTCAGAAATCTTAACTATATACCTAATTAAATTAAATAGTCTTGTGCA
The DNA here is from genome assembly GCA_030765085.1 of Allium cepa. Classification (NCBI taxonomy): domain Eukaryota; kingdom Viridiplantae; phylum Streptophyta; class Magnoliopsida; order Asparagales; family Amaryllidaceae; genus Allium; species Allium cepa. The sequence continues at coordinate 253,685,043 of CM060943.1, forward strand.
TGCATATTTATAAAATTGTCTATAGAGATTCCAAAAATCTGATTTTATATAAATTTTCAAACCCTTTAAAAAAATGATTCCTGTCTTTATCCCAAAATTATATATATATATATATATATAAATTGAAACATGTAGGTGCATTTTTATCGATATATATAGATACATATATATATATATATATTGTTTACTGCTAATTCTTTCCTTTCTTTACTGTTTTAAACTTTATATATATATATATATATATATATATATATTAGTTTTTTATTCGAATCTGTATATATACATAAAATTTAATAAAACGAATTGAAAATACCTTCACCTAGAAATCACAGTCGAATCGCCTGTAGTACCCACCTCCGCCATTGTCGAAGCCCAGACCTACTAGCATCGCGGTTCCTGTTCGCTCACCTCCCCTTTCATCACCACTCGTTGCCTTCATCGATTGGAGCCCCCAACTCCTCAAACCCGATCGTGGGATGCTCCAAAGAACGACGAACGAAAAAGACACCCATTGTCATCTCAAGCTTTAGGTGAGCCACAACATTCTCCCTGCCTCGCATGCGCCATCACCTAACACATACGCCATCGTACGCAATCCACCCCCTCATGAATCTCTGAATCGATTTAATCGATTTCGATTTGGAAAAAAACTAGAAGGGGAAATTCGCGACCATGCCGAACACTTTTGTATGAAAAGAAAAGGAACGAGAGGAAGAGAATGTGATTTGATTTTTTCTTTTAGCTTGGCAGTTCGTTTATCTCCTTTTTTTCGAATGAATTATCATGTAAATCTTGGCTTGGTCCTTTTGAACGGAATTGAAGACAGATGTAGGGATACGTATACTCATAGGAATGAAACGACACGTGTAAAAAAGTAGGGGACGTGTTTTTTTTTAAAGAGAAGGTGGCGTGTGAAATTCTTTGTGTAGGAATTTTCAAGCCGCAGTGATGCTGAAGAGAAAAATGTTTGAAGAGAATTTCATTCACCAGTCCACCTATAAAATATTATTTAAATTTTAAATTTAAATTGAAATCGGCTTGAATTTTCAACTCAAAATTTCGAACTTCTATCGAGGCGTGCCGCTAGGCGTTTATAATATTATACCCCTATTTCAAATGCAATGGAAAAGGTTTCAAGTCCTAATTCGATCGTATGGAGAAGATAGCTTTTTGAACCCAGTTATTATATTGAATTTTCGAAATACATTTCAGCGCGTTTACCTATCGTACGGCATCACGATAACTCCAAATGCTACAAAAATTGAAATTCGATAATGACTATTACGAATCAATAGAACCGGTTTCGTCGAAATCCGAGATTGTGCCTGGGAAGGCTGGTTTTAAATATCAATTTAAACGATATATCTTAAAAAATGAACAAATCACCTTTAAATTCAATTTTAACACTTTTATCATCTTCAGTATCATCAATATAAATTTTGTAAGCCTTTGAAATATTTTTAACCAGCTTAAAACAATGATTCACTATTTTAACCAATTTCCAATTATTAAATCCAATTATTTAATTATCCAAATAAATAGTGATATTTGAAATTCAAGTTAAACTAACTTCCAAATATTTAAAATCAATTAAATAATCTAATTTCAAATATCCAAAAATTCCAGGTCATCACATTCCTCCCGCCTTAAAAGAATTTTGTCCCCGAAATCACTAGTTAAGAGGAATGTTCCAGAACCCGTTTACTATTTTCCTAAAACCATACATTTTTAACAACTTCCCAAAACCAACTTTTTATTTAACACACAATTATCACCCTTGCTAACTTCCAAAACTCATCCATATGTTCCCAATATTATTATCCCTTAGATAATTCAAATTATTGTTTAAATCAAATTTTAAACTATCAAAATTTTCTAACTGGCAAAATTTTTGAAAAATTTCGCCAGCATCTCCTTTGCGCAGCTAGATTGGTACGACTACAAAATGCCTCAACGGGCCCCCAGATTTCAAAAGAAAACAAAAAGCCAAGTGGCTAGACCAGAAAATCATCAAATTTCATATAACAATTAAATACATACCTTTAGTCAGGCAATTCATATTTATCCTCTGAAATCAAAGACACCAATTTCCTTTCGTTTAAAAACAGCTGTATATCCTACTTAGCAATAATATCCAATCACAGAATCCAAAATTATTTTATTCACTCTCTTTTACACAATTTCAACATCTTCTTCACTTAAGTCGTAAGATGTACACATATCATCCGTACCAATATCAAATCCGTTCGCTCATTCGATCACACAATTTTACTTCTGAACTAGTATCGTCCACCCAACTCTCTAGTGCGGACTCAGATCTGGTTTCTTGATCGAAAACTGTCATTCTCCTTGCACAGCCACAAACTATGATAGAGAATTTCCAAAATCAATCAAAAATCCATTTCCGGGGTTCGCCGTTGAAAATCGAGTGAAAAATCCCAACTCGAAACGATATAACTATCTTGAAATTCTGTGCTCGAATCTGGATCAAATCGTTATGCGAATAAAATTATATACGTACATCCTACGTATTTATCTTAGTTAATTATTAGCTATATCAATTCCATTTTTATTCACATTTATTTGGATTTTCATTCACTTATTCAAATTTTCATTTCACACACCTTTATTAAAACTTCATTCACCTATTTACTTGGTATATTTCTCAATTTCAAATTTTTATTATTTTAGTCCATTTTGAATTAATTCTTCAACTTTACATAACCAAATTCAAAATGAATTCCAATACTTCAATTTCAATTGTATTTACTTACCCATTTCACTTAATTGGTTTATTCTACTCAATTATTTTGACATAATTAAAATTTAAACATTATTCAAATGTTCAGTTCCAATTTCCATTTAGTTACACTAAATAAATTTGTTCATTCACAAATTTATTTCCAACTAATAAATTTTATTTCAGTAATCATTCCAATAAGTCTACTTAGAGTTTTTCTCAAATTCACTTTTTATTTAACTAGATTCAATTACCTTCCATTTCCATTCAAATTTTAAACTTCTGTAAGTTTCCCAACTTATTTAAATTCTATTTGCTAACTTCATTTAATTTTACTTCATCCAATTGGATTTCTTTCTGGCTTATTTCATTTTCACACTAACTTTAATTTTACTCTTCTTTAAACTAAAATTTTCTTTTCTAACAAATTTCAAATCTTATAATTTACTAAACTCGTTTTTCTTCATAAACATTTTTAAATAAGATTCCAGAGTTCAAGCTATTACTTTAACATTCAAAATCAATTTTGAAAACATATATATCCAAATCAACTTATTTCAAAATCAAACCTAATTTCGCAAACAACTCCAATTTAAAATATTTTGGTAGCAATTCCTCTGTTGAAAACTCAAAAATGAATATCGATGATGCTGCAGTCATTACCGAAGTTAATTTCCAGCAACCGAAAAGAGTTCAATGCTTTTACTCTATTAAAAAAACCCTTTCAAATACTTTTGATTCCAAATCCCACTAAATTTCATTCCCAATTCAAAAATATTTCCCAAATAATATCACTATTATTTCTCCAAAGCCTTTGAAAATCATTTTCAAACTCAAGTGAAATTAAATTTTCTCAAAATTTTAAAATTCAATTCCTTTCAATCTATATTCAAACATTACTCTAGAAATTTTATTCCAATTCAATTGTAAATCACCTTTATAATTCACATTTATAAATTCATTTGTTATACAAATTTATTTCTCCTAACTCTAGTTATAATTTCAATTCTTTATTCAATTTCCATATAAAATGATAATAATTTAATATTATTGTTTCCTAACAACCAAGCAACCCTATATATATACACTTATAATAAATTTTGAAAATTATTTCTTTCATGTATAAAAATTATTTGGGAAAAATTATTTCATTTACCCTATTTTAAAACAATATTGTGTCGAATTATTCTATACAAGTGTTTAGAGATCCCTATCAAACACGTTAATTACTCGTATTGACCAGAATCCATAAACCACTCAACAAACCAATCGACACAATATAAAAAAAAAATTATATTCACTAACAAATACGCGCTTATATCTATTAATACACTCAAACTCATTCTAGAGTACTATGGACTCTATTTCTAATGAGTAATCCCTACCAGAGCCAAGGTTCTCGCTTAACCTTCAGCTTTGATACCACAATGTCACGACCCAATTTTTAAACGCTCGAAAATTGACATCAATACATCCACTGTATTAAATGTCAAACAATCAAATGCCAGAAAATTAGACCGTAAGGGAAAGAAGAAGGAGGTAGAAGAAGAAAATAGAAAAGCAATAACAAAATCTCACAATCGTAACGGAATAATATATGATAGATAAATGACTGAATCTTTATACAAATGAACTGTATCTATCATATACATTACATCATCGGAGTACAACAAAATTTGTAGTAAAATACTGAACAATTATATTAACTTGTCCTTACAAAAGCTGACTATGCAGCATACCATGCATAGCGGAAATAGGACAGATACGTGTGTTACATATCCCCATCCAGCACATCCCCTGAGCTCATTGCAGTCCATCTAAAATCTGTACTCTATAATACCTTGGTCTAACCCGAGCATTATAGTTCAAACCATATCGAAGTGGTTTTCGGGAAATTAATCTCGATCCCGGTCTCTTCGAAACGATCAGCGCGTTGGCCAATATTTATTGTAACGAGTCGACTTTTCGACGCTCGAAAACCGACATCAATACGTCCACTGTATCAACTACCAAGAAATCGAATGCCGGAAAACCGTACCGTTAGGGTTAAAGAAGAAGAAAAAGATAGAAGAAGAAAGAAAAAGATAGAACGGAATAGAAAGGAACAACAAAACAATATCGGAATCTCACAATCGCAGCGGAACAACATATAATAGGTAAATGAATAATCTTTAAACAAAGAACTATGTCAACTATTACATTACATCGTATTATATTTCATCACATCATCAGAGTGTACAACAACAAACAGCGGAAAAGAAATACTATATACAATAGATAATATGTTACGCCTTCCAGCTCGCCTCCAGATATCTGTAGCAACTCCTGAATCCAGAATGACCTGATAACCTAACTCTAGACTGCCCGTGTGGAAATTGGTAGGCACCCAGAGTTTAGGAAGGAAAATAATAAACTTCAGGTCAGTCATGGGACTGGTGTGAGAACTTAAACAGTTTATCTTTTAAAAAACAAAACAGAGGAATATTTTTAAAGTCAATTCAAAATGCTTTTAAAAATGAAACTACCATAAGACCTCCCACCACACACACAATGCAAACGCAGACTTGGAGGAGATTTCTTCTTATGTTAGTCAAAGATGCTTACTACGTAAAATTAAATCATTTTTGATATTATTATTAGTGCATAGTGTAGAAAACATTTCGAAAGTAAAGATATAAATCTTAGCCAGCATAGGTACCATTATATTATGACTACTATAGCTACCATATTAGATGGCAGGTTCTACAACTAAAACCGCACAAGGTTCGTATTGTTTCTTTGGATTTTCAACAAATGGTCAGGCCAAGGAACTTCCCATTGCCACATAGAAACGCCTCTGGAAAGACGCCCCGAGAACCTAACCGGATCTCTGCCAACACAAGGCCGGGTTACCTTTCAAACTAGGTAACTACTGAACGAATATGTCATTCCCCGATCGTAGCCGATCTATATTCGAGGATCCTCGATTTCCAACAACCACAAAGCAATAAATTTGCAGCAACAACATAGGTTAAGTATCTGGGCTCCATACCATGATACCACCTCTATCCAGAAGGAATGACATACACTAAAGGTGCGCTACCCCCTAATAACCTTGCTTCATCCTTCCTGTTTTGACCATTTCCGGGGTGTGAGGTCCGACGAAGTCTCCTCCACAAAGCCACGCTTTATACAAAAGCTGTGCTTTGATCATCAAATGCTCAACAGCACTTCTATGCCACATTACCAATTTGGGAATGTATTGCTAGTAAACATCAACTACATAACCTCTAAGGGTGTTAAGCTAAGAGAATAAATTCTCCGCCATCAACGGAAATATATTTGATAGAAACCAGCTTTACATCTCAAATTGTAACATCGGACACACATCCATACAAGTCCATTCCAGGATCGAACGGAACCGAAGGCACTTACAAAGAGTCCTTGCAATCCGGATATTCACTAATCACGACCGGACTTCCCATCACAAAGGGTAATAAATTTCTATATCGGGGATCAGCCGATGCAGAAACATTCGACGGTAATCCTTCCGTTTTCGAAAATATCCGGTCTTCAACAATGGTCGTCAAATGCAATCCATAACGACGTATCACATATTCAGCATGGGTTATATGACCCCAAGGCCCTTTCCCGGCTAACCCGAATAGTGAGCGCTTATTCAAAAATAAGTGTGGCATTCAAATTCAAGCAATCACAACAAATACCTATTTAAAGGTAAATATTGATAATCGGTTATTTAACTATCAATAGGCATGCTCAACATCACCAGATTCCATATAATTTTCCAAATTATTTATTTTCCAGAATATCTTTACTAGATATATAATTTCCACACTTCAACCATTTGAAAACAATTTTCAAATCACTTTTCACCTTTACCACTTTTGAAAACAAATTTCAAACATTTTCTTTATGCGGAAATACTTTCATCTCAACATGGTTCATTTAAACCAATTAAATAAATCCTTAACGATTTACTTTATATTTACGTTCCAAATCCGTAAATTAATTCCCACACTTCAAAAATAAATAAACGTTTATTTTTAAACAAATTTCCCTTTCTTTTATAAATTCCATAGTGAATTTACAATTCCAAAATATCTTTGAATATACGATTCCCAAATCGATTTCTAATATTCATTTTCAATTTATCTTTAAAAGATAAAATCTCAAAATATTCACTTCATAATGAAAAACACTTCCATACTTATTTAATAATAAGTAATTCACAAATCCATTTATTTTCAACACTTGGAAAATATTCAATATACTTAAATAGAAATTAAGTATATATTTTATTCTTTAAGGAAAACGTGCGCTTAAACACATTTGTTTGGGCCAAAACGAATGTTACGTAAAACATCGTTACGACGACCCAAAATCACTAGTATAGGGATTCGAAATTAAGATAGATATATAAATCCCAATACTAGACAAAAACATTTCCTTTCGGAAATCATTTACTATAACAACAGTGTTATAGTCCACTATTTCCTTCTATTTCTCGAAAACGTCTATTTCAACAATGAATGTTGAAATTTATGGTTTCGATTCATAATACATTTTAAATCATATTTTAAGACAATTAGCTTCATTTTATAATATCATTTCCCCAAACCATATCCATTTTATTTAACAATATATTCACTGTCCAAAATCGTAAATATACTTCACTAACCAAATTCAATATTTCTACACATTTTATTTCAAGGATAATTCGCTATCCGAAATCGTGAATATATCTCCTTTAATAACCTTCTATATTAAATTTATCAAATTCAATTGATTTCGAATTTATAAACAATGTATAAATTCCATTCCTATTTATAAAACTTCGATTTATAAATCTCCTTTATTAACCAATTCAATTTATATAACTCAATTATATACCAAAAGTTCATATTATAAGTAAAGTACTTATAATTCATTTATTTACAAAAATCATTCCTTTAAAACTTCACAAATTTTAAATCTTATTACTTATAAGATTTCATTTATATTTTATAATGACTTCAACTTACAAAATTTCCTTTATTAACAATTTCTATTAATATCCCATTTAAATGCCCAAAATCCAATTTATAAGTTAATTACTTATAAATCTTTTATTTTACAACATCTATTCATTTTATAATCTTCACAATTTATAAATCTATAATTTTCAATGAAATTCATTTTATACTTCATTTTAACACTTAATAAAACTCGTTTCACAATTCCTATATTTTTAGTTTATAAATATTAATCTTAGAAATCTTTATATAAACCATTTATAATAATTCAAAAATCTCAATTTAAATAAACCAATCCTTTTAATAACTTACAAAACATTATTTAAAACTTATATAACTCCAAAATTTTACTTAAGTATTATTTTCTAAAAAATATAACTTTTATAACAATAAAATTATAATGTTTATTTATTTTAACAATTCAAAATTTAATAAAACGTCTACTTTCAAAAATCACTTTAAAATTCTTTTTAAAATCAAAATCATTATTTTTAAACTTCAAAAATGGATCCGATGATGCAACACACCAAATAGTCAATCACGACAAACCAAACATCATATATCAATATGATAATCAACAAATATCACAATATCTGTAAATAAAATCAATATTTATTTTGGGAATCCAGTTGGATCCCTCCAACCTGTTTCCATGCATCCAATAATGTTAGCACACTACCAATTCCGTTCCAATATGGAATATCGCGGTATATGGGATTCATAAAAATATTATCCGCTTAATAGGCGGCGCAATAGGGTCTCATCCGCTATATAATGCGGGAAATCAACTCCAAGTACATAGATAATACCAATTTCACTTTGCAGTGAAATTATCGCGGTATATGTTTTTAATAAATAACTTCCGCTTAATAACGGCGTATAATGTCTATTTAACAATCAATAGATAATAATTCATCATTCAGGCATACAATCAACAATTTTAAATCTAACTATTTAAAATATAAATTGAAACTGTTCAATTGAGTGAGAAGTTCTCACCTTGCTTTCTGTAACGACCCAGGATTTTTAGTCATTAAAATTTGGATATTTAATTTATTTTAAATATTTATAAGTGAAATTTATAAGCCGAATAAATTTTAATTCCAATAATTGGATTTAACTGAATAATTAAATCGATAATTTAATATGTTAAATTATGGAAATAATTAAAAATTGAGTTAAATATGATTGAAAATGATTTGTAAAATTTTATTTTATCATGTCGAAGTTAGAACGATATTTTAGAACTTTTAAAATCGAATTAAAAGTTAATTTGTGAAAATAGTCAATTTTTGAACAGTCTCAGAATTGAACGAGACTAGTTCCATTGGATCTGTAATAGTTAGTTATTACCGGATTTCAATTTTTGTGTCAATCGGAGTTATCGTTTGATCGTGGCAGCTCGAAACGCATCGAATTGTTTTTAATATTAATTTGGCGAGTTAAAATAGCCATTTTTCAAAAAGTCTCGGATTTCGACGAAACCAGTTTCATCGGATCCGTAATGTGATATTATTGTAAGGTTTCAAATTTCGTGTCAATCGGATTTACCGTTTGTCCGGTGCAAATTAAAATGCCTAGAAAATCGCTTAAATCGGTTTAATTTAAATTGAACGTTTATGGCCATAACTCGCACAGATGTCCGAATTAGCTTCTGAAACCTGTTCCATTGTGTCCAGAACGCGGGGTAAACCCTAGAAACGCTGGTTACGGCGCGTGAATCGGAGTTCGGAATTTCCGGATGAATAGTGTTCATCGATTTCTCTATAAATAGCCCACATACACAACAAAAATAAAAGAAAAAAAACAAAACCCTAACCCTAATAATTCACAGCCGCCACCATCATTTATCAAGGGCTGAAAACTTTCAATCTTCTCCTCTTAATATTTCTCAATCCATCAATCGATTCACGAAGTGCTCAACTGCAAAGTTGTAGCTAACGTCGAGGGCTTTAGATCCATACGGATATGATGGAGTCTAGCGTCGCGTGGAGGGAGATAGGGGGGCCGACGGCCTGGGGCTTGCGCACGGTTTTCAAGATACATCAGGGGGCCGAGCTCGCTATGGTGATGGGCGAAGGTAGAGGGGGTTTGGAGCTTCGTGTTGCAAGTTGCTAATCAAATTTTCATCGAGTATTGGTGGAGCAAAATGAAACCCTAATTTGATGGTATGGGTTCTTGTGTGCGGCTATGGAGAACGAGAGGGAGATGGAGGGTGATACACGGCCTGATGATGAGCAATGCAGATCCAAGGGCTATGATGGCTTGGGTATAAAATTATAAATAAATGTTGGAATAATTAAGTTATAAATTTGTGTAAAACTTATAAAAATCATAAGTTTTTCATACGAGGTCGAAAACGCGCGAAACCAGTTGCGTTGGAATCGTATGGACGAGCACTACGCGATGAAATTGGATTGGAGTCGTTTGGAGTTAGTGAGAATTTTGGGTAAAATTAAACGTCCGTTTAATTTTATTCGAAATAAATCGCTGAAACGAAATTGAAATCAAGGTGAGAACTTCTCACTCAATCGAATCAGTTTCGATTTTATTTTAAATAGTTAGATTTAAAATATTTGAATGCATGTTTGAATGATGATTGTTATCTATTGATTGTTAAAATAGACATTATGCGCCGTTAGTAAGCGGATGTTATTTATTAAAAACATATACCGCGAATATTTCATGAACAGTGAAATTGGTATTATATATAATAGCAATATATATATATATTAGCATATGTATATATTGGAGTTGTGATTTCCCGCATTTGTATAGCGGATGAGACCCTATTGCGCCGTCTATTAAGCGGATAATATTTTAAATCCCATATACCGCGATAATTTCGTACTGGAGCGAAATTGGTATTGTGCTAATGTTTGTGGATGTAGGAAAACAGGTTGGAGGGATCCAACTGGATTCCTCAACAGTATTTATTTGATTCAGATATTTTGATATTTGATGGATTATCATATACGATATATGATATCGTTGTTTTCGTGATTGACTATTTGGTGTGTAGCATCATTGGACCAAACTTTGGAATTTTAAAATGATTTTTAAAGTGATTTTTTGAAAATATACTATATATTTGGAAATTGATTCATTTTAAATAAATAACGATATAACTTTTAATGTTATAAAAATTATGATTTTTGAGAAATATAGTTAAAAGCTGATTTTTGAAAATATGGGATTAAGGATTTTATAAAATAGTTTAAATTGAGATTTCTGAATTTAAAATATAGGATTTATAAAATTTGATTATTTTATAAATCAAAATGATGAAATTATAAAGGAGATTAAAGATGTTTTAAAATAATAATATAAATTGATTTTATAAAGGATTTATAAATTGATATTTATAAATTAAAACATTTGAATTATAAAACGAGTTTTTATAAGTGTTTGAATGAAGTGAAAATGGATTGCATAAGTGAATGAAATTTATAAAATTATAAATGGTGAAGTTATAAGTGAAATTTATAAATAATAAGATTTATAAATTTCGTGAAGTTATTAAAGAATATATTTGGATAAATAATTGAATCTTATAAGATATAAGATTTATAATTATGAAGTTTAAAAGAACGATTTTGTAAAATAATCGTTTTATAAGCATTTAACTTATAATGTGAACTTTTGGTTTATAATTGAGTTATAAATCGAATAGGTTAATAAAGGAGATTTATAAAGGAAGTTGTGGTAAAATAAGTAGAAATGGAATTTATAAACGTTGTTTTATAAATTCGTAAACGACTTATTTTGATAAGTAAATTGTTGAAACCTATTAATGGAGTTATATTCACATTTTTGATTGTGAATAATCCTTTAAAACGAAATGTATAAAAGGATGAAATGTGTTAACGTAGTATATTCATGTTTTTGAATAGTGAATAATATGTTAAAGAAAATGTTTAGATTTGATGTTTTAAATAGAATTAAAACGATCTAACGATGTTTTAAAATGTGTTGAGATTCGAAACCATAGATTTCAAAATTTATTGTTGAAATAGACGTTTTCGAGAAATAAAAGGAAATGGTGGACTATAACACTGTTGTTATAGTAAATGATTTCCGAAAGGAAATGTTTTGTTTAGTATTGGGATTTATATATCTATCTTAAATTCGAATCCCTATACTAGTGATTTTGGGACGTTGCAACGATGTTTTACGCAACATTCGTTTTGGCCCAAATAAATATGTTTAAGAGAATGATTTCCTTAAAGAATGAAATATATACTAAATTTCGATTTAAGTATATTGAATATTTTCCAAGTGTTGAAAATAAATAGGTTCATGAATTACTTATTAAATAAGTATGGAAATGTTTTCCAATATAAAGTGAATATTTGAGAATTTATCTTTTTGAAGATAAATTGAAATGAATAATTGAAATCGTATATGCATGGATATTGTGAAATATAAATTCACTATGGAATTTATGAATGAAAAGGAGAATTTGTTTAAAAATAAATATTGATTTATTTTTGAAGTGTGAAAAATATATATCTAGTAAAGATATTTTGGAAAATAAATAATTTGGAAAATTATTTGGAATCTGGTGATGTTGTGCATATCCATTGATAGTTCAATAACCGACTATCAATATTTCCCTTTGAATGGGTATTTGATGTGATTTGTTTGAATTTGAATGCCACACTTATTTTTGAATAAGCGCTCACTATTCGGGTTAACCGGGAAAGGACCATGGGGTCGTATAACCCATTCCGAATATGTGCTACGTCGTTATGGATAGCATTGATGACCGGTGTTGAAGACCGGGTATTTGCGAAAGCGATAGGATGACCTATCGATTGTCTCTGCACTGGGTAGCTCCTGGTATAGAGATTCCCTAAGTGATGGGAAATTCGATCGGGATTGTGAATACCCGGATTGCAAGGGCTTCGTTAGAAGTGCCTTCGGTTCTGTTCGAGCCCGTAACAGACTTGTATGGATTGTATGTCTGACATTACAAATTGAGATATAAAGCCGATTTCTTTCAAATATATTTCTGTTGGTGGCGGAGAATTTATTCTTTTAGCTTAACACCCTTCTCTGAGACGTACGAGCTCAGAGGTTATGTAGTTGAAGGTTATCAGCGATATATTCCCAATTTGGTAATGTGACATGCTGAGTGTTGCTGTGAAATGATCATTGTGTTGATCATTTGTGATAGGATCGTTTATTTGATCGTCTATCCTGGTGATCATTTCTATGATCATTTGTTGACCCAAAGCATGGCTTTTGTATAAAGTATGTTTTGTGGACGTGACTTCGTCGAGCCTCACACCTCGGGAATGGTCAAAACAGGAAAGATGCGGCAAGGTTATGAGGGGTAGCGCCCTTTAGGATATGTGCATTTCCTTCTGGAAAAGGGTGGTATCATGGTATGGAGCCCAGATACTTACTCATGTTGAAAACACTTTATGATTGTGTGAATTGATTGCGAGCGCTCGGTGAAAGGTCCCAAAGGACCGGGGGATGGCGTATTCGGTCTGTTGTTACTCAGTTAGGGGTAACCCGGCCTTGTGTTGGTAGAGATCCGGTTTGGTTCTCGGGGATGTCCATCCAGAGGCATTCTCATGTGGCAATGGGAAGTTCCTTGGCCTGATCATTCGTTGGAAATCCAATTCCCAATACGAAACCTTGTACGGTATTAGTTGTAGAACCTGCCATTTACTTATGGTGGTCACCACTGTTTAGATGGTAGCTATAGTAGGCATACGATAATGGTCGTATGTTGGCTAAGATTTATATTCTACTTTCGAAATGAATTTTTCTACACTATGCACTAGTAATAATATCAAATGTTCTTTTAAATGCGTATCAAGCATCTTTGACTATCATAAGGAGAAATCTCCTCCGATTCTGCGTTTGCATTGTGTGTGTGTGCGGGAGGCCTTATGGTAGTCTCATTTTTAAAAGCATTGCGAATTGACTTTAAAAATATTCCTCTATTTTGATTTTAAAGATAAATAAACTGTCTTGAGTTCTCACACCAGTCTCATGACTGACTCGGAGTTTATTGTTTTCCTTCCTAAACTCTGGGTGCCCACCAATTTCCACACGGGCAGTCAAGAGTTAAGGTTTATCAGGATATTCTGGATATTCTGGAGTTGCTGGAGGCAAGATGGATGGCATGGCGTATTACTAGTATATAGTATTTCTTTTTCCGCTGCACTGTTTGTTGTTGTATGTACACTCTGATGATATGATGTAATGAAATGTAATGTATAAAATGTAATAACTGATATAGTTCTTTGTTTAAAGATTATTCATTTATCTACTATATGTTGTTCCGCTGCGATTGTGAGATTCTGATGTTGTTTTGCTGTTTTCTATTCCGTTCTATTTTCTTTTCTCTCTATTTTCTATCTTTTCTGTCTTTTTTCTTTTTCTTAAAACCCTAAGTGTTCGGTTTTCCGTCGTTCGATTTCTCGGCAGTCGATAAAGTGAGTATCGATGTTGAATTTTCGAAAGTCGAAGAATCGGGTCCTTACATCTGGTATCAGAGCACATGGTTAAGCGACAACCATGGTTCTGTTGGGTATTACTCATTAGAGATAGAGTCAGTAGTACTCTAAAATGAGTTTGAGTGTAATAATAGCTATGAGAGCGTATTTGTTAGTGTATATAAAATTGTTTCATATTGTGATGATTGGTTTGTTGAGTGGCATATGAACTTTCGTCAGCGCGGTCTGCAAAACTATGCCGAAGGGGTTTATAAACACTTGAATAGAACAATTCGGCACAATATTCTTTTAAACTGGGTAAATGAAATAATTTTACCTTGAGTATATTTTTTGTATATAAAAGAACAATTTTTCAGAATTATTAAAGTGTATATAAGTTGATTGTTTAGTTGTTTGAATAATCTAAATAAAAGAAGAATTGTATAAGCAAAAGAATTATAAGAATTGAATTATAATTAAAGTGATTTACAATTGTGAAATAAACTTATATATAAGAAGTGGAACTATATGGATATTTTTATGAATACGAGTTATAAATAAAAAATGAATTTAAAGTTAAATGAAAATTTACTTTAGAATTTGGAAGCTGAATTTATTTATAAGTGGAATTTAAGTTATGTAAATGAAATTCAACTTTTGTAATTGAATTGAATGAATGGATTGACTAATAATCAATTAAATGTGAATAATTGATATGGAATAATGAATATAAGTGTTAATTCATTAAAATCTAATGTTATTAGAAGTTGAATAGTTGAAAAAAAAATCAATTTAATTAAACCAATTGAAAGTGATGGTGTTGAAACTAAATTGAATGAATATAAGCAAAGGAATTTGGTTGCAATTAATATACATTGATTGTTATATGATTGTTAGTTGATTGTATATAATTCATTAAGTATTAATGAAATTGAAAGTTAAAGTAATTGGAATTCGATTGGAAGTTAAGTGAATCTTAAATAGAATTGAATTTGATTTGGAAGTGAACCAACTTGAATATGAATTAGTGAATATAAACTAATTGAAAATAAATGTTAGTAAACATCCACTGTTAATGAATCAAACGTGATTTAAATTGGAAACCATTTCATTGAATATTAATGAGAATATAAATGAATATTTATTAGTTATGGATGATAGTTGGTTGATGTTTGCATTTGTTGCTTTAGTTGCATTTGCTATGTTAACATATATAGTTATTATGTTGCTATATGATGTATATTGATACTATTATCTATATGCATGATTCTCATGTTTTTTGTTGAGTGTTTAGTAGGTGCGGATCGCATTTGCTTCGCATTTGGAGCTCGCTTTCGCGCTATATTAGCCGTATATGCTTGCTAATAAAATATAAGGTACATATCTCGGATTACATACCGTACTTTTATACTTTTTCCCTTCGGGATGCCTCATTACTTGATGAGATGTATATTTGTGATATATATACTATCATTTTTTTTTCGGATCGAGCCGCGCAAAGGAGACTATGGCGAATTTTTCCGGAAATTTAAGGCGTTAGAGAAAAATTTGAGAAAATTGGAAAGTTTTGAAAATTTTAACTTTGATTTGGAATTGAAAGTTAAACAATAGTAATTGTTTTTGAAAAGATAACTAAGTATGATTTGAAAACTTAGTAAGTTATTATAAGAAATTTAATTATGAATTATGGAAAATTAATGGATTCTGTAACTTTTCTTACTTGTTAATTTCGAGGATGAAATTCTTTTAAGGAGGGAAGATTGTAACGACCCAGGATTTTTAGTCATTAAAATTTGGATATTTAATTTATTTTAAATATTTATAAGTGAAATTTATAAGCCGAATAAATTTTAATTCGAATAATTGGATTTAATTGAATAATTAAATCGATAATTTAATATGTTAAATTATGGAAATAATTAAAAATTGAGTTAAATATGATTGAAAATGATTTTTAAAATTTTATTTTATCATGTTGAAGTTAGAACGATATTTTAGAACTTTTAAAATCGAATTAAAAGTTAATTTGTGAAAATTGAATATTTTAATATTTAATTATCGACTAGTGAAAATAGTCAATTTTTGAACAGTCTCAAAATTGAACGAGACTAGTTCCATTGGATCCGTAATAGTTAGTTATTACCGGATTTCAATTTTCGTGTCAATCGGAGTTATCGTTTGATCGTGGCAGCTCGAAACGCATCGAATTGTTTTTAATATTAATTTGGCGAGTTAAAATAGCCATTTTTCAAAAAGTCTCGGATTTTGACGAAACCAGTTTCATCGGATCCGTAATGTGATATTATTGTAAGGTTTCAAATTTCGTGTCAATCGGATTTACCGTTTGTCCGGTGCAAATTAAAACGCCTAGAAAATCGCTTAAATCGGTTTAATTTCAATTGAACATTTATAGCCATAACTCGCACAGATGTCCGAATTAGCTTCCAAAACCTGTTCCATTGTGTCCGAAACGCGGGGTAAACCCTAGAAACGCTGGTTACGGCGCGTGAATCGGAGTTCGGAATTTCCGGATGAATAGTGTTCATCGATTTCTCTATAAATAGCCCACATACACAACAAAAATAAAAGAAAAAAAAAAACAAAACCCTAACCCTAATAATTCACAGCCGCCACCATCATTTATCAAGGGCTGAAAACTTCCAATCTTCTCCTCTTAATATTCCTCAATCCATCAATCGATTCACGAAGTGCTCAACTGCAAAGTTGTAGCTAACGTCGAGGGCTTCAGATCCATACGGATATGATGGAGTTTAGCGTCGCGTGGAGGGAGATAGGGGGCCGACGGCCTGGGGCTTGCGCACGGTTTTCGAGATACACCAGGGGGCCGAGCTCGCTATGGTGGTGGGGGAAGGTAGAGGGGGTTTGGAGCTTCGTGTTGCAAGTTGCTGATCAAATTTTCATCGAGTATTGGTGGAGCAAAATGAAACCCTAATTTGATGGTATGGGTTCTTGTGTGCAGCTATGGAGAACGAGAGGGAGATGGAGGGTGATACACGGCCTGATGATGAGAAATGCAGATCCAAGGGCTATGATGGCTTGGGTATAAAATTATAAATAAATGTTGGAATAATTAAGTTATAAATTTGTGTAAAACTTATAAAAATCATAAGTTTTTCATACGAGGTCGAAAACGCGCGAAACCAGTTGCGTTGGAATCGTATGGACGAGCACTACGCGATGAAATTGGATTGGAGTCGTTTGGAATTAGTGAGAATTTCGGGTAAAATTAAAAGTCCGTTTAATTTTATTCGAAATAAATCGCTGAAACGAAATTGAAATCAAGGTGAGAACTTCTCACTCAATCGAATCAGTTTCGATTTTATTTTAAATAGTTAGATTTAAAATATTTGAATGCATGTTTGAATGATGATTGTTATCTATTGATTGTTAAAATAGACATTATGCGCCGTTAGTAAGCAGATGTTATTTATTAAAAACATATACCGCGAATATTTCATAAATAGTGAAATTGGTATTATATATAATAGCAATATATATATATATTGGCATATGTATATATTGGAGTTGTGATTTCCCGCATTTGTATAGCGGATGAGACCCTATTGCGCCGTCTATTAAGCGGATAATATTTTAAATCCCATATACCGCGATAATTTCGTACTGGAGCGAAATTGGTATTGTGCTAATGTTTGGATGCAGGAAAACAGGTTGGAGGGATCCAACTGGATTCCTCAACAGTATTTATTTGATTAAGATATTTTGATATTTGATGGATTATCATATACGATATATGATATCGTTGTTTTCGTGATTGACTATTTGGAGTGTAGCATCATTGGACCAAACTTTGGAATTTTAAAATGATTTTTAAAGTGATTTTTTGAAAATATACTATATGTTTGGAAATTGATTCATTTTAAATAAATAACGATATAACTTTTAATGTTATACAAATTATGATTTTTGAGAAATATAGTTAAAAGCTGATTTTTGAAAATATGGGATTAAGGATTTTATAAAATAGTTTAAATTGAGATTTCTGAATTTATTATTAAAAGTAAATATAGGATTTATAAAATTTGATTATTTTATAAATCAAAATGATGAAATTATAAAGGAGATTAAAGATGTTTTAAAATAATAATATAAATTGATTTTATAAAGGATTTATAAATTGATATTTATAAATTAAAACATTTGAATTATAAAACGAGTTTTTATAAGTGTTTGAATGAAGTGAAAATGGATTGCATAAGTGAATGAAATTTATAAAATTATAAATGGTGAAGTTATAAGTGAAATTTATAAATAATAAGATTTATAAATTTCGTGAAGTTATTAAAGAATATATTTGGATAAATAATTGAATCTTATAAGATATAAGATTTATAATTATGAAGTTTAAAAGAACGATTTTGTAAAATAATCGTTTTATAAGCATTTAACTTATAATGTGAACTTTTGGTTTATAATTGAGTTATAAATCGAATAGGTTAATAAAGGAGATTTATAAAGGAAGTTGTGGTAAAATAAGTAGAAATGGAATTTATAAACGTTGTTTTATAAATTCGTAAACGACTTATTTTGATAAGTAAATTGTTGAAACCTATTAATGGAGTTATATTCACATTTTTGATTGTGAATAATCCTTTAAAACGAAATGTATAAAAGGATGAAATGTGTTAACGTAGTATATTCACGTTTTTGAATAGTGAATAATATGTTAAAGAAAATGTTTAGATTTGATGTTTTAAATAGAATTAAAACGATCTAACGATGTTTTAAAATGTGTTGAGAATCGAAACCATAGATTTCAACATTTATTGTTGAAATAGACGTTTTCGAGAAATAAAAGGAAATGGTGGACTATAACACTGTTGTTATAGTAAATGATTTCCGAAAGGAAATGTTTTGTTTAGTATTGGGATTTATATATCTATCTTAAATTCGAATCCCTATACTAGTGATTTTGGGACGTTGCAACGATGTTTTACGCAACATTCGTTTTGGCCCAAATAAATATGTTTAAGAGAATGATTTCCTTAAAGAATGAAATATATACTAAATTTCGATTTAAGTATATTGAATATTTTCCAAGTGTTGAAAATAAATAGGTTCATGAATTACTTATTAAATAAGTATGGAAATGTTTTCCAATATAAAGTGAATATTTGAGAATTTATCTTTTTGAAGATAAATTGAAATGAATAATTGAAATCGTATATGCATGGATATTGTGAAATATAAATTCACTGTGGAATTTATGAATGAAAAGGAGAATTTGTTTAAAAATAAATATTGATTTATTTTTGAAGTGTGAAAATTATATATCTAGTAAAGATATTTTGGAAAATAAATAATTTGAAAAATTATTTGGAATCTGGTGATGTTGTGCATATCCATTGATAGTTCAATAACCGACTATCAATATTTCCCTTTGAATGGGTATTTGATGTGATTTGTTTGAATTTGAATGCCACACTTATTTTTGAATAAGCGCTCACTATTCGGGTTAACCGGGAAAGGACCATGGGGTCGTATAACCCATTCCGAATATGTGATACGTCGTTATGGATAGCATTGATGACCGGTGTTGAAGACCGGGTATTTGCGAAAGCGATAGGATGACCTATCGATTGTCTCTGCACTGGGTAGCTCCTGGTATAGAGATTCCCTAAGTGATGGGAAATTCGATCGGGATTGTGAATACCCGGATTGCAAGGGCTTCGTGAGAAGTGCCTTCGGTTCTGTTCGAGCCCGGAACAGACTTGTATGGATTGTATGTCTGACATTACAAATTGAGATATAAAGCCGATTTCTTTCAAATATATTTCTGTTGGTGGCGGAGAATTTATTATTTTAGCTTAACACCCTTCTCTGAGACGTACGAGCTCAGAGGTTATGTAGTTGAAGGTTATCAGCGATATATTCCCAATTTGGTAATGTGACATGCTGAGTGTTGCTGTGAAATGATCATTGTGTTGATCATTTGTGATAGGATCGTTTATTTGATCGTCTATCCTGGTGATCATTTCTATGATCATTTGTTGACCCAAAGCTTGGCTTTTGCATAAAGTATGTTTTTGTGGACGTGACTTCGTCGAGCCTCACACCTCGGGAATGGTCAAAACAGGAAAGATGCGGCAAGGTTATGAGGGGTAGCGCCCTTTAGGATATGTGCATTTCCTTCTGGAAAAGGGTGGTATCATGGTATGGAGCCCAGATACTTACTCATGTTGAAAACACTTTATGATTGTGTGAATTGATTGCGAGCGCTCGGTGAAAGGTCCCAAAGGACCGGGGGATGGCGTATTCGGTCAGTTGTTACTCAGTTAGGGGTAACCCGGCCTTGTGTTGGTAGAGATCTGGTTTGGTTCTCGGGGATGTCCATCCAGAGGCATTCTCATGTGGCAATGGGAAGTTCCTTGGCCTGATCATTCGTTGGAAATCCAATTCCCAATACGAAACCTCACAACACACCATCGGCCAGAGGGACGACGAACTCGGCCTCGTATTCGCCTCGGAAAACGTGCTTGAAGCCACCGCTTTCCAGCTCCAATTGTCGTTGAACGGCTTCGCCATTTTCGATCAACACCGTTGATCTTCAAGATCTCGTCGAGCCCTACCTTTTTGCAGTTGGAGGTTTGTTGAAATACTTCACGGATTGGAAGAAAATTGGAGGAGAAGGAGAGAGTTTTTTCGGCCATTAAATATAGAAGTGGCGGCCGGTTGCTTAAAACCCTAGGCTTTGATTATTTTTGCAAATGAAATTTTAAAGGTGCTTTTATAGAAAATTTAACGAATACTATTCATCCCGGAATTTCCGAACTCCGAATCTCGCGCGTTGACCGGCGTTTCTATGGTTTACCCCACATTCCGGACACAATGGAATAGGTTTCGGAGGCTAATTCAATCATATGTGCAAGTTACGGAAATAAACGATCAATTTAAAATTAAATCGGTTAATCAAATTTCTATGCGTTTTAGCTTGCCCCGGACAAACGATAAATCCGATTGACATGAAATTTGAAACCTTACAATAATATCACATTAAGGATCCGATGAAATTAGTTTCGTCAAAATCCGAGACTGTTTGAAAAATGGCCATTTTAGCTTGTCAATTAAATATTAAAATATTCAATTTTCACAAATTAACTTTTAATTCGATTTTAAAAGTTCTATAATATCATTCTAACTCCCATATGATTAAATAAAAGTTTACAAATCAATTTTAATCATATTTAACCCAATTTTCAATTATTTCTGTAATTTCGGCTATTAAATTATCGATTTAATTATCCAATTAAATCCAGATATTTGAAATAAAATTTATTCGACTTATAAATTTCACTTATTAATATTTAAAATCAATTAAATATTCGAATTTTAATTAATAAAAATTCTGGGTCGTTACAAACTTCCCCCTTTAAAAGAATTTCGTCCTCGAAATTATCAAGTAAGAAAAAGTCTTGAAATCCATTAACTATCCGAAACAAACCATTCAATTTGGATGTTTTCAAATCTCTTAAGTGTTTAACTTTCCCAAAATTCATAGTTTAAACTTCTTACAAAATCTTTACTAAGTTTCCAAATCCAAACCTAGTTTTCAAAATTTTCAATTGTCTCAAAAATATTCTAACGCCTTAAATTTTCGGAAAAATTCGCCATAGTCTCCTTTGCGCGGCTCGATCCGAAAAAAAAAATGACAGTATATATATCACAAATATACATCTCATCAAGTGACGAGGCATCCCGTAGGGAAAAAGGCGTAAAAGTACAATATTTAATCCGAGATATGTACCTCATATTTTATTAGCGAGCATATACGGCTAATATAGCGCGAAAGCGAGCTCCAAATGCGAAGCAAGCGCAATCCGCACCTACTAAACACTCAACAAACCATGAGAACATGCATATATGAAAATAATATCAATATACAACATATATCAACAACTATATATGCCAATATAGCAAATGCAATAAAAGCAACAAATGCAACCATCAAACAACTATCTAACCAATAAACATCCAACAATCAATGTTATCCAAATCAATTCAAAACCAAATCAATATTCTTTCATTTCTCATTAATATTCAATGAATTGGTTTTCCAATTTAAATCACATTTGACTCATTAACATTGGATTTACTAACATTCATTCATATTCAATTTCAATTAGTTTGCATTCACTAATTTACATTTACATTAGTTCACTTCCAAATCAAATTATATTCAATTCTATTTGGATTTACTTACTTCCAATTTGATTTCGATTACTTTAGCTTTCAATTTGAATTCAAATATATAGCTTTTAATTTCGCTAATTCAATTTTATTAACACTTAATGAATTATACACAATCAACTAACAATCATATAACAACCAATGTATATTCATTATAACCAAATTTACTCAATTTACATTCAATTTGGTTCAACACTCTTAATTCAATTGATTGATATTAAATTGACTTACATTCAATTTATTCAATTAGCTTTAAATGAATTAACACTTATACTTACTTTAATTTAACTCCATCTTTTAAGTTAAATTTATTCTATCAAAATTCAAATTGTATAAGTTATTTACTCATTTCTCATTCCCATAAATATTTTAAATAGGATTCCAGAGTCTTTTCAATCTTTCAAAACCATTGTTGAAACCAATTCAAATTATCCTTTGAATTTCAAAACCCAAACTCAAAATTTTCCAAACAACTTTCTTTTAAACAATTTGGCGGCAATCCCTCTTTTGGAAACTCGAAAATGAACACCGATGATGTCATGATCATCATCGAAATTATTTTCCAGCGACCAAAAAGAGTTTAGAGCTTTAATTTCTCCAAAACAATTTTCCAAAATATCAAATCCTTTCAAAACACTTCTCTGGAATTTTATTTTCAGATTATAAATCATATTTACAAACCTTTTACTTATATAATTTCACTTCTTATATATAATATTATTTCATAAGTGTAAATCACATTAATTATAATTCCATACTTTATAATTCAATTGTTTATACAATTATTCTTTTACAATATGTTTCATCCAACTTATTCAAACAACTTTTATTAACTTGCATATATCTTACATTTTCAACAACCAAACAATCAATTGATATATACTTTAATAATTCTGGAAAATTATTCCTTTATATATAAAATAAAATCAAGGTAAAATTATTTCATTTACCCTATTTAAAACAATATCGTGTCGATTTGTTCTGTATAAGTGTTTAGAGATCCCTATCGATAGAGTTGTACGGACTATACCGACCAGAATCCATATACCACTCAACAAACCAATCATCACAATATAAAATAATTTTATATTCACTAACAAATACGCGCTCATATCTATTATTACACTCACACTCATTCTAGAGTACTACTGACTCTATCTCTAATGATTAATACCCAATAGAGCCATGGTTGTCGCTTAACCATATGCTCTGATACCAAATGTAACGAGTCGACTTTTCGACGCTCGAAAACCGACATCAATACGTCCACTGTATCAACTGCCAAGAAATCGAATGCCAAAAAACCGTACCGTTAGGGTTAAAGAAGAAGAAAAAGATAGAAGAAGAAAGAAAAAGATAGAACGGAACAGAAAGGAACAACAGAACAATATCAGAATCTCACAATCGCAGCGGAACAACATATAATAGATAAATGAATAATCTTTAAACAAAGAACTATGTCAGTTATTACATTACATCATATTACATTTCATCACATCATCAGAGTGTACAACAAAAAACAGCGGAAAAGAAAAACTATATACAATAGATAATATGCTACGCCATCCAGCTCGCCTCCAGATATCTGTAGCAACTCTTGAATCCAGAATGACCTGATAACCTAACTCTAGACTGCCCGTGTGGAAATTGGTGGGCACCCAGAGTTTAGGAAGAAAAACAATAAACTCCAGGTCAGTCATGGGACTGGTGTGAGAATTTATACAGTTTAACTTTTAAAAAACGAAACAGAGGAACATTTTTAAAGTCAATTCGAAATGCTTTTAAAAATGAAACTACCATAAGACCTCCCACCACACACACAATGCAAATGCAGACTTGGAGGAGATTTCTTCTTATGTTAGTCAAAAATGCTTACTACGTAAAATTAAATCATTTTTGATATTATTATTAGTGCATAGTGTAGAAAACATTTCGAAAGTAAAGATATAAATCTTAGCCAGCATATGTACCATTATATTATGCCTACTATAGCTACCATATTAGATGACAGGTTCTACAACTAAAACCGTAGAAGGTTCGTATTGTTTCTTTGGATTTCCAACAAATGGTCAGGCCAAGGAACTTCCCATTGCCATATGGACTCTGGAAAGACACCCCGAGAACCTAACCGGATCTCTGCCAACACAAGGCCGGGTTACCTTTCAAACTAGGTAACTACTAACACGAATATGTCATTCCCCGATCGTAACCGATCTATATCCGATGATCCTCGATTTCCAACAACCACAAAGCAATAAATTTGCAACAACAACATAGGTTAAGTATCTGGGCTCCATACCATGATACCACCTCTATCCAGAAGGAATGACATACACTAAATGGGCGTTACCCCCTAATAACCTTACTGCATCCTTCCTGTTTTGACCATTTCCGGGGTGTGAGGTCCGACGAAGTCTCGTCCACAAAGCCACGCTTTATACAAAAGCTGTGCATTGATCATCAAATGCTCAACAGCACTTCGTATGCCATATTACCAATTTGGGAATGTATCGCTAGTAACCATCAACTACATAACCTCTAAGGGTGTTAAGCTAAGAGAATAAATTCTCCGCCACCACCGGAAATATATTTGATAGAAATCAGCTTTACATCTCAAATTGTAACGTCCACAAATCCATACAAGTCCATTCCAGGATCGAACGGAACCGAAGGCACTTACAAAGAAGTCCTTGCAATCCGGATATTCACTAATCACGACCGGACTTCCCATCACAAAGGGTAATAAATTTCTATATTGGGGATCAGCCGATGCAGAAACATTCGACGGTAATCCTTTCGTTTTCACAAATATCCGGTCTTCAACACCGGTCATCAAATGCAATCCATAACAACGTATCACATATTCGGAATGGGTTATACGACCCTAAGGTCCTTTCCCGCCTAACCCGAATAGTGAGCGCTTATTCAAAAATAAGTGTGGCATTCAAATTCAAGCAATCACATCAAATACCTATTTAAAGGTAAACATTGGTAGTCGGTTATTTAACTATCGTTAGGCATGCTCAACATCACCAGATTCCAAATAATTTTCCAAATTATTTATTATCCAGAATATCTTTACTAGATATATAATTTCCACACTTCAACCATTTGAAAACAATTTTCAAATCACTTTTCACCTTTACCACTTTTGAAAACAAATTTCAAACATTTTCCCTACGCGGAAATACTTTCATTTCAACATGGTTCATTTAAACCAATTAAATAAATCCTTAACGATTTACTTTATATTTACGTTCCAAATCCGTAAATTAATTCCCACACTTCAAAAATAAATCAACGTTTATTTTTAAACAAATTTCCCTTTCTTTTATAAATTCCATAGTGAATTTACAATTCCAAAATATCTTTGAATATACGATTCCCAAATCGATTTCTAATATTCATTTTCAATTTATCTTTAAAAGATAAAATCTCAAAATATTCACTTCGTATTGGAAAACACTTCCATACTTATTTAATAATAAGTAATTCATAAATCCATTTATTTTCAGCACTTGGAAAATATTCAATATACTTAAATCGAAATTAAGTATATATTTCATTCTTTAAGGAAAACGTGCGCTTAAACACATTTGTTTGGGCCAAAACGAATGTTACGTAAAACATCGTTACGACGACCCAAAATCACTAGTATAGTGATTCAAAATTAAGATAGATATATAAATCCCAATACTATACAAAAACATTTCCTTTCGGAAATCATTTACTATAACAACAGTGTTATAGTCCACCATTTCCTTCTATTTCTCAAAAACGTCTATTTCAACAATGGATGTTGAAATCTATGGTTTCGATTCATAATACATTTTAAAACATCTTTTAAAACTATTAGCTTCATTTTATAATATCATTTCCCCAAACCATATCCATTTTATTTAACAATATATTCACTGTCCAAAATCGTAAATATACTTCACTAACCAAATTCAATATTTTTTACACATTTTATTTCAAGGATAATTCGCTATCCAAAATCGCGAATATATCTCCTTATTAAACCTTCTATATTAAATTTATCAAATTCAATTGATTTCGAATTTATAAACAATGTTTATAAATTCCATTCCTATTTATAAAACTTCGATTTATAAATCTCCTTTATTAACCAATTCAATTTATATAACTCAATTATATACCAAAAGTTCATATTATAAGTTAAGCACTTATAATTCATTTATTTACAAAAATCATTCCTTTAAAACTTCACAAATTTTAAATCTTATTACTTATAAGATTTCATTTATATTTTATAACGACTTTAACTTATAAAATCTCCTTTATTAATAATTTCTATTAATATCCCATTTAAATGCCCAAAATTCAGTTTATAAGTTAATTACTTATAAATCTTTTATTTTACAACATCTATTCATTTTATAATCTTCACAATTTATAAATCTATAATTTTCAATGAAATCCATTTTATACTTCATTTAACACTTAATAAAACTCGTTTCACAATTCCTATATTTTTAATTTATAAATATTAATCTTAGAAATCTTTTATATAATCCCTTTATAATAATTCAAAAATCTCAATTTAAATAAACCAATCCTTTTAATAATTTACAAAACGTTATTTAAAACTTATATAACTCCAAAATTTTACTTAAGTATTATTTTCCAAAAAATATAACTTTTATAACAATAAAATTATAATGTTTATTTATTTTAACAATTCAAAATTTAATAAAACGTATACTTTCAAAAATCACTTTAAAATTCTTTTTAAAATCAAAATCATTATTTTTAAACTTCAAAAATGGATCCGATGATGCAACACACCAAATAGTCAATCACGACAAACCAAACATCATATATCAATATGATAATCAACAAATATCACAATATCTGTAAATAAATCAATATAATTGAGGAATCCAGTTGGATCCCTCCAACCTGTTTCCATGCATCCAATTATGTTAGCACACTACCAATTCCGTTCCAATACGGAATATCGCGGTATATGGGATTCATAAAAATATTATCCGCTTAATAGGCGGCGTAATAGGGTCTCATCCACTATATAATGCGGGAAATCAACTCCAAGTACATAGATAATACCAATTTCACTTTGCAGTGAAATTATCGCAGTATATGTTTTTAATAAATAACCTCCGCTTAATAACGGCGTATAATGTCTATTTAACAATCAATAGATAATAATTCGTCATTCAGGCATACAATCAACAATTTTAAATCTAACTATTTAAAATATAAATTGAAACTGTTCAATTGAGTGAGAAGTTCTCACCTTGCTTTCAATTCAGTTTTCACGTTTTATTTCGAATAAAATTAAACACGCGTTTAATTTTACCCAAAATTTTCACTAGCTCCAAACGACTCCAATCCTACTCCACATCGTTGTGTTCGTTCATACGAACCCAACGCAATTCGTTTCGTGCGTTTTCGACCTCGTATGAAAAAGTTATGATATTTTAAAGTTTACTCGAATTTAAATATAAATAAATTACAATTTTTTTTATAACTTTTTAACCTAATTTAAATCTCGGCCGTCCAAAATTCCTTCAGGAAATCAAGGTCGTTCCCTTTCTTCTCCTCCCCCACGTTCGTTACCCAGTGAATGCCGAACCCATAGCCGTCACCATCATCAAATTTTCGCAACCCATACATCGACTTTCGGATCGATCAACTAGCGCCATCTCAAAGCTCACCTCACAACACACCATCGGCCAGTGGGACGACGAACTCGGCCTCGTATTCGCCTCGAAAAACGTGCTTGAAGCCGCCGCCTTCCAGCTCCAATTTTCGTTGAACGGCTTCGCCATTTCCGATCACCACCATTGATCTTCAAGATCTCGCCGAGCCCTACCTTTTTGCAGTTGCAGGTTTGTTGAAATACTTCATGGATTGGAAGAAATTGGAGGAGAAGGAGAGAGTTTTTCGGCCATTAAATATAGAAGTGGCGACCGGTTGCTTAAAACTTTAGGCTTTGATTATTTTTGCAAATGAAATTTTAAAGGTGCTTTTATAAAAAATTTCACGAACACTATTCATCCCGGAATTTCCGAACTCCGAATCTCGCACGGTGACCGGCATTTCTAGGGTTACCCCGCATTCCGGACACAATGGAATAGGTTTCGGAGGCTAATTCGATCATATGTGCGAGTTACGGAAATAAACGATCAATTTAAAATTAAATCGGTTAATCAAATTTCTGTGCGTTTTAGCTTGCCCCGGACAAACGGTAAATCCGATTGACACGAAATTTGAAACCTTACAATAATTTCACATTACGGATCCGATGAATCTAGTTTGGTCAAAATCTAAGACTGTTTGAAAAATGGCTCTGTTAGTTCGTCAATTAAATATTAAAATATTCAATTTTCACAAATTAACTTTTAATTCGATTTTAAAAGTTCTATAATATCATTCTAACTCCCATATGATTAAATAAAATTTTACAAATCAATTTTAATCATATTTAACCCAATTTTCAATTATTTCTGTAATTTCAACTATTAAATTATCGATTTAATTATCCAATTAAATCCAGATATTTGAAATAAAATTTATTCGACTTATAAATTTCACTTATTAATATTTAAAATCAATTAAATATTCGAATTTTAATTAATAGAAATTCTGGGTCGTTACATTGATAGTTGGTTGTTTAACTATCATATAACATCCACACACAACCATCAGGCCATAATAATTTCCCAAATTATTTAGTTCAAAATATCTTCGCAAGATATTTTCTACACTTCAACCTTTAGAAAATAGTTTTCAAATCACTTTTTCCTCGCGGAATAAATTTCTACCCAATTTTTTATTTCCACTGAAAATCACCAAGTCTTAATACTTTAGGTTTTTAAATAATTTAAATCACTTTAACCAACAATATCTACTTTAAACCACTTAAAACAAAACTACTTAAAACAAAAACTACTTAAAACACTTTATTTCAAATACTAGTTATGAAATTTATAAAAATTTCTCATGTAAAACTTAAGCCAAAACTAATTTTAAAATAAAATTTATTCTATAAGGTATAAATATTAAATAATTATCTTTTAAATCATAATACTAGTTAAACCTTTAAAATAATTTACTTATGTAATTAGCTTAATAAATGTTTACTTTTAAACAATTTAAAACCACTAAATAATAATTTCTTTCTAAAACGTTCTTTTAAAACCACTTTAAAACCTCTAACTTATACTTAAAAATCTGCTTTGAAAACATACTTGGCTTTTCAAGAAAATACACTTTCCATTCCAAAATTGTCCATTTAATCAATTAATAAATCCTTCTCGATTTCCAATTTAATTTTAGTCTCAAACCATAAATTTCTTTCCTACGCCTTGAAAAATAAAACCACTATTTATTTTTAAAACAAATTACCCATTCCTTTATAAATTCCCACCGTGAGTATATACTTTCAAATATCCACTGATATCTTATTTCACTTTATAAACCCAGTTTATGAATTCCATAGTCTCATCCTCCCTTTAAAACACACTTTCAAACACTAAATCAATTTTCAAAATTTACTCCATTTTAAAATAAATTCCTTTACTTACTCAATTTTATTTCAAACCGATAAATTTCAGATTTTACTTCTTTATTATGACTTAAAATCTTTTTTAAACTGAAAATACCAATTTCATACTTTTTCCAAAAATTCTTCTTTATCTCTCCCATCTATTTAAAACCTTAAATTTAAAAATAAATCCTTTTTTCTTTAAATAATGTCACTTAAGTTTAAAAATTCATTTATTCTCATTTATTCAAAAATCTCCTTTCCCATACATGAAATTTATTTATTAGAATTTAAAAATCAACTTTTCATCCTTTTCCAAATTCATTCTTTAATTTATCCAATTTCACTATATTTATTTTGCTTAGAATTCACTCTTTTATTTTCCTTTAAAAATCCAATCTTTATATTTTTTATATCAAAATATACCTAAAATATATCCAGTCAAACCATAACATCTAATATTTTCAATTCCCAATATAATCAATATAATCTATCACAGATTATTAAATAAAACATATCACCGAATATGAAAATAAATTCCAACATTTTGAGGAATCCAGTTGGATTCCTCCAACCTGTATTCCTACATCCGAAAATGTTAGCACAATATAAAAATAAGAATCCCACTTCGAGGGGATATCGCGGTATAAAGGGTCATCCGTTATTTTGCGGGGTGCATAGGGTCTCATCCGCTATATAATGCGGAAAGTATCAATCACCCCGGTATATATATACTACAATATAAACATATCTAGTCAATTCAATCATTCAACCAATAATATAAATTTAACTATTTATATTAAATGATAATCTAAATAAGTGAGATTAACTCACCTTTGATTTGTTCGCAACTCATTTCCATCTCGACTTGTTTTCTTCATGATTTTGACCTTGTATAAATAATTCACAATTTAGTACTATTTGAATTAATCAAACAATTAATCACCATTTACTTATTTAAATTTGACTTATAATTTGATTTAACTAATTTTCCCCTTGAAAGCTTTAGTACCTAAAATAATTAAAATAAGTTAATTGAGACAATTTAATCTCCAAATCCATTATTTTAAAATTTAACTAGTAGATTTAGAATGTGTGTATCTATTTTTCTTTTGAAACTATATACTTATATAAATCACCAGTAGATTTAAAAATCTAATTTTTCTATATAACTTCCAACATTTAAAACTCCTATATATTTTTTCAGAAATCTTAACTATATTCCTAATTAAATTAAATAGGCATGTGCTTGCATATTTATAAGTTGTCTATAGAGATTCCAAAAATCTTATTTTATATAAATTTTGCAAACCCTTTAAAAAAATGATTCCTATCTTTATCCCAAAATTATATATATATATATATATATATATATATAAATATAAACCTGTATATGCATTTATATCGATATATATATATATATATTCCATTTACTGCTAATTCTTTCCTTTCTTTACTGGTCTAAACTTTATTTATATATATATATATATATATATATATATTATTTTTTATTCAAATATGTATATATATACATAAAATTTAATAAAATGAATTGAAATTACCTTCATCTAGAAATCGCAGTCGAATCGCCAACCATACCCACCTCCGCCATCGCCGTAGCCCCGACCCACTGCCATCGCGGTTCCCCCACTCGTCCCCCCCTTCATCACCACTCTCATCGATTGGAGCTCCCGACCCCTCAAACCCAGTCGTGGGATGCTCCAAGCACCACGAACGAAAAAGGCAACTATCATCATCTCGAGCTTCAGGCGAGCCGCCGCCTTCTCCCTGCCTCGCATGCGTCATCACTTGACATACGCGCCTTCGTATGCGATCCACCACCCTTTGCGAATATCTGAATCGATTTTGCTTTGGAAAAAAACAGAAGAGGGGAAATTCATGACCATGCTGAACACTATTGTATGAAAAGAAAGGGAACGAGAGGAAGAGAATGCGATTTGATTTCTGCTTTTAGCTTGGCAGTTCGTTTATCTCTTCTACTTTTTTCGAATGAATTATCTTGTAAATCTCGGCTTGATCATTTTGAACGGAATTGAAGATAGATGGAGGGATAGGTTATACTCGCAGGAATGAAACAACACGTGTAGAAAAGTAGGAGACATGTTTTTTTTCTAAAGAGAAGGTGGCGAGTGAAATTCTTTATGTAGAATTTCCAAGCTACAGTGATGCTGAAGAGAAAAAGGTTTGAAGTGAATTTCATTGACCAGTCCACCTATATAATATTATTTAAATTTTAAATTTAAATTGAAATTGACTTGAATTTGCAACTCAAAATTTCGAACTCCTATCGAGGCATGCCGCTAGGCGTTCATAATGTTGTACCCTTATTTCGAACGCAACGGAAAAGGATTCAAGTCCTAATTCGATCGTATGGAGAAGATAGCTTTTTGAACCCGATTATTATATTGAATTTTCGATATAGATTTCAGCGCGTTTACCTATCGTACGGCCTCACGATAACTCCAAATGCTATGAAAATTGAAATCAGATAATGATATACTATTACGGATCCAACGGAACTAGTTTTGTCGAAATCCGAGACTGTGCCCTGGAAGGCTAGTTATAAATATCAATTTAAATGATACATTTTTAAAACTGAACAAATCACCTTTAAATTCAATTTTAACACTTCTATTTATCTTCAGTATCATCATTATAAATTTTATAAGACTTTGAAATATTTTCAACCATCTTAAAACCAAGATTCACTATTTTAACCAATTTCCAATTATTAAATCCAATTATCTAATTATCCAAATAGTGATATTTGAAATTCAAGTTAAACTAACATTCAAATATTTAAAATCAATCACGTAAATAGGCACAAGGAAGAAGTTGCAAAAAAAATTAGTCTAAGGGACAACAAGTTTGCTTTTTAGCCTCAAGGACACTTTTTAGTGTAAACTAAAAATGATAGTTACAACTATCATTTTGTGATTTACACTAAAAAGTATCCTTCAGCCTAAAAAACAAACTTCTTGTCCCTGAAACTAAATTTTTTTCTAACTTTTTCCTTTAGCCTAAAAACCCCTAAAATCAATTAAATATTCTACTTTTAAATATCCAAAAATTTCAGGTCGTCACACACTTTGATTATAGTTAAATCATGGAATGACGATCTATCGAGTGATTATAATTAGGTCCAAATCGAAGCATTGGAAGCAAAGTACTACATCACAGAGAATTCATCTCCTCGGTTATAAGAGGTTGGAATCACAGTCAACTATAGTCAACTCAAATTTAAAACTCTACCCATAGTAGTACGGTTGATAATAAATGTTATTAGTGAACCCAAGATTTTATGTTTGGACTAATCGACTTGAATGTGGATAATGATATTAGAGCCTTAACCAAATCCAAATTCCATAAGTCCTAAAGCGATTAGTTTTTGATGAAGAGAATCGGTGTAAATAATCATAACTATACAGTACCACTCAAAATAGTAAAATTGGATTTTATCAAAAAGATGTGCAGGCGATAAATTTGGCCAAATTCTCACATCACTCGCTAAGGTGATATGTGGACGTTGGTATTCAAATCTTTGAATAATTATTGCTTACTGAATTTACACCTTTGAGTTGCATAATCGTAGTGATGAATTCTTAGAAAAATTACTTGTTTAATTTATTCATAAAACATTATAAATGCATTAGATTGATCAATATTTAGGAATCTTTGATCAAAGGGTGGTCCTCAACAAGGAAAGCACTCATTATTCATTGCATTTTAATAATTAGAAAGAAATCAACAAGTATGATGGATGACTATGCATAAATAAAAGAAATAAGTGTGTCATATAAGATCATCATTAAGGTGAACGCAAAGCTGAAATCAAAATGTATACATAAATAAAAATAAAGTATACAAGTTGATTATGTCAAACACAAATTGATGTGGGATTATAAACCATCTATTATGGAAATAATCTATAACAAGTTTGCTATTAGATTGAGGTGTATGAGGATGTATGTAGCAAGATAGTGAGGCATGTGCCACTCATGTTTCAGTAAGGAATGTAGCAAGACAACGTGTCAAGTAGCTAAGTGGGTGATTGTGTATTATAGAATTGCAGTATGAATATGGCAGGTTTTGTTGCTATAAGCAATGATTTATTTTCCTTCAGAGTATGTAATATACAGCTGCACATGTAGTAATACAAACAATGCGTACACATGAAAGCAAGGCAGAAACTGACTGAATCAAAAGCAAACAAAGTCTTCAGAACCACTTTACAATGACAAAGCAATTAGTTGGAAGCAGTAAGGCATATAACCAGCAAGGCGTAGCAGGGAGAGGTAACCAGTAGAATATTTGAAAAATATTTATTTGATGTTTGGTAGTTACTAGTAATCATTTGAATGCATATAAAAGTTATATTTATGCACACCGACATACGATATCAGTGTATTTTAAAAGAGTTTAAATAAAAGATAATTGCTTGAAGGGGTTTGTGGAAAGTTTACGGCATTTGATGATAAGTAATTTCAGCCATACCATCTAAGGATGGAAGAAAGTAGAGAAAGAGAAAATTAAGGGAACTGATTAGGTAATTTTTAATTAAAAGAACAAGGAGAGTTTTATTATTTCAATTATGATAAATCCACTAATTTATTTCGTATAGATATTCATTTTTTCTATCATTTTTTTCTTCTTTCCTCCTAACCTTTTATGTTTATGGCTGTACATCTATTATGCAAGGATTGGACGTGGATCTGGAAGATCTGAGGAGAATTCTTTATTGAATGTGTGAATTTTAGGCTACATCAAAGGTATTATCCAAAACATCACTTATCACTGTTCCAAAAATGTATTCTTCTATTACGAAAATGATGACAGATTCTAATCATCATTCCTCCATTCTTTTCATTCTTCTTCTTCCCATTTAACTCACTTAACCTGCTCCTTGAACGCCATCCTTCCACTGCCACTCTTACATCATTTTCTATTATCTTTATCGTAACCTTCTTTTCCATGAAGAAACCAATAACTCCAACCTCGAGTTCCAGGGCTCCTTTTAATATGGTTGGAAACCTTATTTGATGTTTTAAATGCAATAATGGGCGTAAGGCTCATGATTGTAGAGATTCACTTATCCAACTGCTTACAAAGCTTCTTCATGCCTCAGATTTGGATTCACCAAATCCTCATCCAAGTTCTCGAGCGTACAAGAGTCTGGCTTCTTGGCTACTATTGAGACCGCAGTCCAAGAATATGGACTTGAAGGTCATATTCTTGAAACCGTCCCGGTTCCTCCTAAATGTATAACTGATCAAGAAAACAAAATAGTCAACAACGAGGATTACATTAAATATCAAAAACAAGATAGGCTTATCTATTCTTGGCTACTATCATCAATAAGCACAAATCTGCTATCTCATGTAATTGGATGCAAAACAACAAATGATATTTGGACAACTGTTGAAAAAGTGATTAATACACAGTCTACAGCAAAGGTGATGTACCACAAGAAACAACTACACCGTATGAAGAAAGACAACAACACTATGAGAGAATACCTATTCAAAGTTAAAACAGTTTGTGACGTATTAGAGGCTGAAAAGCACAAAGTATCAGATTCTGAGTAGATTTTAACTATTCTGAATGGATTAAGCGATGATTATGAATCTATAGTTGCTGCCATAGCATCTCAAAAGGATCTGCCATCTATTGATGATGTTTGCTCTATATTACTTGCTCACGAGGCCAGAATAGACAACAAAAAGCCACAAGATTCTGAGTTCACAATTAATTACACAACTTACTCCAAGAATAAATGTAAGTGCAACAATAAATCAGACCAAACAGCACAAAGAGGACGTACACAAAGAGGATGATATTTTAACAGGTCAAGGGGAAGAGGAAGATACAACAATGACAATAGGCCAAAATGCCAAATCTGTGAAAAGATTGGGCATACTTTAGTAAAATGGTATTTTAGATATTCTAAGCACAACAACAACAATTAAAGAAGTGGTAATTACAGTGCCAATGTGGCTCAAACTAGTTCTAGCAATCAATCAGACAATAAAGATCACAATTCTAGTGAAAATAATCAATCTGAACATGTGAGATGATTACTGGTACACAGATTCGGGAGCTACCAATCACATAACCAATAATCTTCACAATTTGAATCTTGACAACAGGGAGTATAGAGGTAAACAATCTATTTGCATAGGTAATGGAAAGTGCATCAGAATTTTACATATAGGGAGTGTTGTTATTAAAGGGAAGAAACGATCATTTTACATAATTTATTAAGAGTGCCAAAAATAAAAAAGAATCTTATAAGTGTATCTCATTTTGCTAATGAAATCTAGGTTTACATTGGATTCTATCCTAAATATTGTCAGACATACTAACTAGAGATATTTTATTGCAGGGTGATGCAGAAAAGGGTCTATATAGATTTAATCTGTCAACTGTGCCGATCCTCCAAATGAGGAAAATTGTTGTAATCAACGTGTAATAAAAAACAACAGTAGTACATTTGATCTGTGGCATTACAGACTTGGTTACCCTAGTATTAAAGTTGTTAAGCAAGTTCTTACTGAAAATAGTATATTTTGTGATAATGTCTCTCTCCATTATATATGCACCTACTGCCAAATGGGCAAGAGTCATAAATTACCATTCAGTGACTCTCTAACCAAGTACTCTAAACCTCTTGAGCTTATTGTTGCTGATCTTTGGGGACCAGCCCCAATATATTTAGATTATGGGTACAAATATTGCATATCATTTGTTGATGCACACACAAAATACACTTGGATTATTTTTTTGAAAAAACAAATCTAACACATATAATGTTGTGATAAATTTCATCACAATGGTTGAAAAAAGAATTGGCACACATGTCAAAATCATGCAATCTGGTGGAGGAATAAAATGTAAGTCTCTCAAAGATTATTTTAAGGAGAAGGGAATAATTCATATATTTACATGTCCTTACACTTTTGAGAAAAATGGTTTTGTTGAGAGAAAGCATAAGCACATAGTTGAATCAGGACTTAACTTATTGGCTCATGCAAATCTACCTCTAAAATTCTAGCCTGAGGCTTTTATACAGCTGTCTATCTTATTAACAGACTGCCAACCAGAATATTAGTGGGGATAACCCCCATAGAAAAACTGCAAGGGGTAAGCCAGACTACCATAATTTAAAAACCTTTGGGTGCATATGTTTTCTATATCCAAGACCTTATAATAATAATAAATTAAATTTCAAATCAAAACAATGTACTTTTCTTGGATATGCTTCTAATCAAAAAGGTTACAAATGTCTTGATGATAATGGAAAACTTTTTATTAGAAGACATATTGTATTCGATGAAAATGTTTTTACCTTCAAAAAATCTGAAGTGAAAACAACAAGTAAGGTATACAATTCATATGTTTCTATACCCGAGTTGCCATTATGCTCTGAAAATGTCAGCAGAGGTAAGGGGGACTACTGGTGATCATCAAACTCATCCAACTATACATGCTCAACAAAACTTTGAGTGGGCAGATGATCAAAGTCATGCCAGTTACTCACCTGCACACTTAATAAATAAAGAAGACCAAAATGAAGAAAGTCAACATAGTGATTTAAGAAACATTACAAGTCACAACAGAATTGTTGACTTACCTCACACTGAAGCCCCAATCAGGCCTAGTCATCCCATTATCACCAGAGCTAAGAGTGGAATTTCAAGCCAAACACACACACACACACCCCTCCAACACAAGCTTTGATGAACCATATACCTATGATCAGGCTACAAATGACAAAGACTGGAAAGCAGCAATGGATGAAAAGTATAATGCTGTCATGAAAAAAAAAACATGGAATCTTATATGTCCAGCTGCACATAAGAATGTTGCAGGCTGCAGATGGACATAAAAGATAAAAAGGAACCCTGACGGTTCCATCAATAAATATAAGGCAAGACAAGCTGCCAAAGGGTATACCCAACAGTATGGGTTTGTTTTCACTAAGACATTTTCTCCAGTGTTCAAACCCTATACTATATGACTTATACTTATAGTTGCCTTACATAAAGGCTGGAACATAAGGCAATTGGATGTTAATAATGCCTTTCCGAATGGTGTATTAGAAAAGGAAATCTACATAATGCAACCACCTGGTTATGAACAAGATACAAATCTTATGTGCAAACTAAACAAGGCAATATATGGCCTTAAATAAGCACTAAGAGTATGGTTTGATAGATTGAAATCAACTCTAATATCAATGGGATATCATTCTACCAAATTAGATACTTCATTGTTCATTAAAGATAATTCATCTTCAACCGTTAACGTATTAATCTATGTTGATGATTTAATCATTACAGGTGACAACCAGAGTGAAATTAATCAAATTATCTATTATCTGAACAAGCAGTTCTTAATTAACGATCTTGGGCACCTCAGTTACTTTCTGGGAATTGAAGTAAACAAGATATCAAATTCAAAAATCATATTATTTCAAAGAAAGTACATATCAGAACTGTTTGCTAAGACAAAAATGAAAGATGCAAATTCCACGTTAACACTCATGATAAGCAATCAAAGTCTATCAAAAATAGGGGAGAAGCCATAATTAATGTAAAGAAGTGTTATAGGAGCATTACAATATGTTACTATAACATGACCAGATATTGCATTTAGTGTTAACAAACTTTCTCAATTTATGAAAAATCCCCAAGATGGGAACTGGAAAGTAGTGAAGAGGGTACTCAAATATTTAATGGGAACTATAAATCATTAACTGTCATTCAAAGCAAACAAAAATCTTAACATAATTGGGTATGCAACCGCTGACTGCGCTGCAGATCCAGATGGCAAAAAATCAGTCACTGGATACTGCATATTTATTGGAGGTAACTTAGTATCTTGGTGTTTGAAAAAGCAATCTATTATTTCAAGATCTAGCACTGAAGTAGAAAATAGGAGCATAGCAAGTGCTATAATAGAAGTAATGTGGTTGTAGTCAATCTTAAAGGAATTAAAAATGGACACGAACATCAAAGCAACACTGTGTTGTGACAATCAAAGCACTGTTTACATGACTGCAATTCCCATACTACACTCTACTACCAAACACAATGAAATAGACTAGCATTTTGTTCGGCATCAAGTATTTAAAGGAAATTTACAAGTGAATCATATGCTTGCTACCTACCAGAAAGTAGACACGCTCACCAAGTCTTTATCAAAAAGGAACTTTATAAGGTTCGGATCTGATCTAGGAATTGTAGAGAATCAAGTTTCTCTCAAGCTAAATCAGAATACT
Organism: Allium cepa; assembly: GCA_030765085.1. Lineage (NCBI taxonomy): Eukaryota > Viridiplantae > Streptophyta > Magnoliopsida > Asparagales > Amaryllidaceae > Allium > Allium cepa. The sequence continues at coordinate 253,724,308 of CM060943.1, forward strand.
CTCACCAAATTAAGCAACCGAAGGAAAAACAACCGCAAAATCATTAACTTCCTCCCAATCTAAAGCAAGACAGATCAAGGCCTCGAAAGAGCATCTCAAATCAGACCTCTTCAGAGCTCAATTAGACATATTCTCATCAAATTAAAAACAGGAGAAGAAAAGACCACAAAGTCATAAACTTTCTCATAATTCAAATCGAGACAGATCAAATTCTCAAAAGTCTCAACTTTGCAACTCAAATCAAGGAGAAGAAAGACAAGAGATTTAAAGGAGAAGTTAGGATTTGTGAATTTCGTCGTGCAATTTCATCAAAATCAGAGTATTGACTAATTTTTTTTGGCAAACCCTAGCCCTCTAAATCGGGTTAGGGTTCGAGGGGGGAATTAATGAAGACAGTTAGATGCTTTACTCTCTTATATCTCAGCAGCTTCTATTGTAACCGTTGACATGCTCTCTTCTAATCAAAGCCGCTAATTTTTTGTGAAGCGATTTTATGCTTTGGGCCTCACTGCTTTTAAATCCCATATCATATTTGTAAATAATGTAACAGTTATGTAGTATTATCATTATCAAATTACTCTTCAAAACGAATACTACAAATATAGATCATTGTATCAATTTGCTCTCAATAAAATCATATAATCTTCTCATCAATTCTTCACCATTCATTCTCAATATATCTTTATAGTTAGAGATGTTAGCATCATTATAGACGGTAGAGATGATGGCGCTGATGGGGCGGTTGATGTGGAATAGTGGAACGATCCATATTTTTGATAATTAAAAATATTAACTTTCTAAGACTTTTGGAATTTAATAATGGAAGAAATTAAAATTTATGATTTATAAATGGAGAAAATATTTAGAATATAATTTAATATAATGCTAATTGAATGTAATTGACAACCATTTAATATAATTCCAATAAATGGTAATAATAATGGTTAATAAGGAATAACTTAAATGTTGTATCAAAAATAGAAATAACATGCATTTAATTGAAATTGGTTAATATTGAATATGAAATCAGCTTTGGGTAAGTGATTTATAACCTTTGGTTGTAAATAATGAGTTAATGTATATGAGTTATTAATGTATAATATTTGATTTATTATCTCTCATTAATAAAATCAGTTTGAAATTAATTTGGGAACCAATAAATTAATGTAATTGAAATATTGCGGTTGATATAAGAAAAATATGGACTATAGAGTTTGAGTATAATAAGATAGAAACTTACGCTAAATAAATTCATTGGGTATTGGTTGATTTAATAGTAAGAGTAAAAGCCAAAATAAAAGAATTTACTGGAATTTAAAATACAATTAACTGGGATTTTATTACAGTTGTAACTTAACGTTGTAATTAATGTAATATTTAAATCTTGAAACTAACATGGAAAATTTAATTTTTAAAAGATTATTAATTTCTAAATCAAGAACGATGAATGATTAATTATTAAATTGGAATTTAAAAATGATTAGACCAATTTAATAGTAATTTATTTAATTAACATGTAAAATTAGCCCTTTTGGGCACTGTCTCGAATTTCGTTGAAACCAATTTCACCGGATCCATAATAATGAATTATTATAGGATTTCAAGTTTCGTAGCGATCGAACTTATTGTTTGATCGTGCGAGATCCAAATGCATTGAAATCAATTAATGGAATTTAACTGAATATAATTTGATTTTAAAAGCTAACTTCTATGTATAATAGAATTAGGATTTGAAACTGGTTCCATTGAGTTTAAAAATATCGAAAACTTGTATTTCGATATATTGGATGCCCTATTTTCGTTTCGGAAACGAAACGAGCTTTTTAGATCGTTATTGTTTCGGCCTAATTCGATTTGTTCCATCGGTTCTTATCCATCTCAGTTTATATAAAGGCAGTTACAAACCTTAACAGCTTCTTATTTTCATTTTCTGTATGTCCAATTTCTATCATTTGTTCAATTATCCATTCTTTCTCAACGGCAGATATTTCAAAATCCTAATTCCTAATTCCAAATTAAATCGAAAATCTAAACTCCTCAAACCCTAACATATAATATATCATCGTAAAGCCCTCGATGAACATAATCTACATCTGCTGTTTGTTTTTGTAATCGAATTTCAATTTGGCTAGAAATTAGCGAATTATTTTCAACCATTGAAGCTAGAGTTTCGTTTCGACGTTGGATCTTCGTCTTTGGAGCGATCGAGAGGTTCTGGTGCATAGAGGAGGCTAAGGCAAGTTAATCCATGCAGTTCGTTGTCAGGATCGTCATCGTGAATTGCCTGGACTTGGCTGTTAATGGCAACGGCGAGCTCCGGTGAGGCGGAGGGGTCGCGTAGGGGGGCCCAGTGGTGGCTGGACATGCACGGAGATGATGGCGTGGCTGGATCTGGGTGCAGCAGCACAAGGTAGCGGTGATTAGTCGATTAAGAACGACGATAGTAGCTCTGGTTCATGCACACTTCTATTAGGGTTTGAAAGGAGGTAGCGGTAATTACCATTTTGCCCTCATCTTTGTTTTAATTTAATTATAAATTTTCAAACTTCTAACCTTAATAACTTTTGCATAAGAGCTCGGATTTGGACATGGTTTTTTTCATTAGGTTGATATCAAAATTCCGTACAATAGGAAACTTGTTTGATGGAATTATGGGACTGTTGTAATTTTGGGCTTTTATTGGATTTTTAAATCAACTATAAATCAAAGGTAAGTTATTTAACCCACTTACGAAATGCTAAACTTTTTATGTTAGTTGAATTAAATTTATCAATTGATAAGAGTTTTATTGATTGCTATTTGTTAATTTTAAATTGTCATTTAAATTTAATTTGAATTTAATTTGAATTAAATTGACATTTAAATTAGTATTGAATTTAATTGCTAGTTAATAATTGATATTGACTAGTTAATTGTTGTGAATTATTGGTTGATTTGGATATTGAATGTGATGGATGGTTATTTGTTGACATTTTGGATGATTGGATGTTATTTATTTTATATAACCCTATTATTATCCTATTTATTATTTGACATCCTTTAAACTGTCATTTTAACATTTTCAAATAAATTAAGAAATAGTTTAAAACGATATATACTTATGACTCCTTGATTTGGATTGAAATGATATATATCCATCCCTATAATTAAAATTAAAATAACCGATCACTTGGCCATAGGGTAGAAAATTATAAACGGACATCGGATTGGTTAAATTAAATGGTTTTAAAAATCTTGAATTTGGATTTTTGATTAAATGATATTTTTTAAAGAAAATAAATTGTGGATTTATATGAATTAAATTATTTCCTATTTCAAGCTTTGAAATGTTGAAATTGAAATTGGGTAAAAGAATTGTTTAAAGAATTGAATTGGAATTATAAAGTTATAATTAATATATGACTTTAATTTTGGCAATTAATTATTTTAAGATTTAGACCTTGAAATTGAACAATGAAGTTCAAATTTAAGCGATCTAAATTAGTAATTTGAAACTCAACATGAAATTGATATAAATTAAAATGGTTTAAATAAGAATCGAATCGGAATTAAATCATTGGATTGAATTGTTGAATCAAATTTGAAGTTAAAAATGAATGTTTCGAAAATTGAAGTTATTTAGAATTAAAATTGAAATTAAGTTGATTTGAAACTAAATTGAAACTGGATTAATTGAATAGAAAGATTGGAAATTGAGTTTTGTTGATCTGAATTTGGACATGGGTCCAGATTTGTTGAAATGTAGGGAAACAGTTTGATTCGATACTATTTTTAAAATAAATTATTTATTATAAATTGTTTAAAATCTATCCTTTTAATATTAAAATATATAGATTTTCCAAACCATTTTACTATATAAACCATTTCCAATTCTCAAACCATTTTATATTATACCGCTTAAACCCTTAAAATATTTAAACAATTTATAACGATTCAAACTGTTTTCTAGAATTTCAAATTGTGCAGAGTTGGAATGTTTATATTTAAGTCGTTGACTTAAATGTGAATGTGGTTAAATGAGGTTATAATCTAAATTGGAATTTTAAATGATATTTCAAGTGGAAATGATATATTTAAGTAAATACGATGATTTTGAAATGAAGGATATTTTGAATTGAATATGATATTTGATATCAAATATGAACCGGTTTCGAGATGTAAAAGAATCAACCGGTGTGAAATTTGATGTTTGGTTGTTAAAGAGACTAGGGCCTCTTATTGGCATACTTTCTGTCAATATTCGAACCACTTTGACAACTATGTACGCGGTGGATGATATCCATAATGTAGAGGTTGAATTGGAGGCGTTTGCTGGATTTGAAGAAAGAGAACGATGATGGATGACCCCAACATTTATGTCAATTTGAAATGACTAAAACTGGAGCCGTACCTGACCATTGAGGCTAGCTTCCTCTAGTGGACACACCTCTTCGTATTACTATATTGATGTTGGCTTGATCGGTGCACCTTGATTTGATTTTTAGGGGCGTTATATGCGGTGGGCCGTTAGGGGTTATCACCAGTCAGGAAATGCAAAACGATAGTATCCTACCTTAGGAATTATCTCGCACGCCTTGTCATACTCTTTATCCTTATTCGCACCCACTAAGATTTTGGTTTAGTATGGTACCTATAGGGGACTCACTGGCTACCGATGTTATTGGTTGTGTTACTGGACCTCCATAGATTACTGGCTTAAAAATATGTTAAGGGGGATTAATGTAAAGACTTAACACTAAAAATAATTTCTTTACTGATTAGAGACTACATATATAGCGTATCCTACTACATATATATAGTTTAACTGGAAAATCTTGTAACATCTCTTAAGATATTGCACGTACGTTATACACTGGATAGGAGATGTAGAATCCCGTATACATCTCCGATGCCATTACACTCCTGTTATTGGTGTTATTGATTTGACTTTCATAAGATCTTTTAGTTTTGACTCGAATGTTTTGAATTTTCATGATGCTCTGGTCAGCCTGAACTTTTCAATATTTGAAGACACCATTCCCTAAAGATGAAGATGGAGTTTACTAGACCGTATTTGCTACTATTATTTTACCACTGCATTATTTTTTTATGTTGATTGATTGTACTCTGATTTGTTGTAAAATGTAATCAATTGTATATTGTAAAACAACTTCATGAACTATTTATTTGATTATTATATCATATCATTCCGCTACGAGATTCTGTGTTTTGTTTCCCTTCTTTTCTCTTATTTTTCTTATTAAATCCCATTGACAATCCTCTCTTTTAAATAGTTTGAGTTAGACATGTGTGGTTTATTGTCAATTTAAACCGCCCAAAAAGATGGGGCGTCATAGTTGGTATCGGAGCTTTGGTTTAGTGATATCTTAGCTTGCTGGGGTTTAAACTCATCAGAGATAGGTTTACTAATACCCTAGAATGAGTCTGAGTATTTATATGTGTAAGAGCATATTTGTCAATGATATAAAAATGATTTATATTTTTTCAATATGTTCTATTGAGTATATATATCCTGATCAGCATATAGGATGCTATGGCATCGATAGGGGTTTCTAAACACTTGAATAGGGTAATTTTACACAATATTGTTTGAAATAAGCAGATGAAATAATTTTACCCAGTAATTATATACATTATAAAATTGATTTTGTTATTTTGTTATGTTGGATGTTGGTAAATAAGAATATTCGACTATTGTCATTTATTGTTTGGTTAGTCAAGGTTCTAAAACTATTGACTATTATATGTTATATGAAAATGTAAAAATACAATGAATTTAAATTAGAAATTTGGAACTTAAATTCTGGTGTTTTGAATTTTATTTTAATTTTTTTGGTAAAAAGGAATAATATTAGTATTATTTGAAAGTATTTGCAAATAGAAATGTCTTTGAAATGTTTTCAAAAGCACTTGAAAGAAATGTTTTTAAAGAATTTTTGGAAGGAAACAAGTTCTATGCTCCCCTCTTCTGTTGTTGGAAAATAATTTCGGTGATGATCGCGGTATCATCAACGTCCATTTTTGAGTTTCAAAGTGGGAAGACCACTGTTGTAGTTTTACTACACATATGTTTTGGTAAACAAAATTTTATTTTAGAATCCCTTTGTATAATTTGATATATTAAAAGATATAATTCAATATTATTTCAAAATGATTTGAAATGAACCCGATATTTAGTTCTTAAGTTTCTATAAATTAGGGATTTCAATTATGGATGAAATGAAATTTTAACTACTTTAATAATTGGAAACTTCTAAAATGAGAAATAAGAAACTAGAAGCTAAATGTTTAATGAAACTGTAAGAAATTGGGGATTTGTAACTTGTAAGTTAAAAGATAATGGAAATTAAGAAGATGTAAACTACTGAGCATTTTTTTAACTAAAATGAATAAGATAAATTTGTATAACACAAAATTACATTCTAAAAACATATATAAAACTTATCAGAATTGTTTAAAAGTTGAAATGTTAAATATAGATATGTAATAGAATATTATACAAGTAAAAGTAATAACAAAAATGCTTCAAAATGAACATATATTTATAACTGAAGAATTAAGATGTATAAGAAATATTATAAACATAAGCTAGTATTTTGAAATGCCAATATTTAGATTGAATAGCAAAAAAATGAATATTATTTAAATAAATGATTATAAATTTAAGAAATGTTGAAATGATTCATTAATGAATACTAATATTAAATGGGAATAAAGCATATAAGTAAATAATAAATGTCAATGAAACTGCAAATGAAATGTATATAATACTTTAATAATGGATTCATTGATGATCTTAGATAGTGAATGGAAAGAAAAAATTTGTAAGTAATGAACGTAAATTAATACGAGAAACCTTATATGAATGAAATAAAATTCGCATAACAGTCTGATCCAAATTTAAATACATGATTTGTGGTAATTCACACAAGTCCGAATTAGGATTTTTCGCTCGATTCTTGACGGCGAACATTTGATATGAATTTTTGATATGATTTTGAAGTTTCCTATAGTAGTTTATAGCTATGTAAGGAAAACGGAAATTTCTAATCAAGAAATCAGATCAGAGTCTGCAATAGACTAGACAAGTTAACAATACTATTTTGAAAATGAAAAATGTGTATTCAAGAAAGCGGTTAGAATTGATATCGTGAACAAATGATTTATGTACATTGTACAAGTTTAAAGAATATTTAATTCTAAGTGTATGGCATATGGGATGTTTGAGAAATGATACTTCAAATCGTTTGAGGTTGTATGAATAATCTATTAGGTAATTATCAAAGGCTTTTGAGCATAAGGTAAACATGATTGTTTATTTATCATCCTTGTACAATGAAAAGTTTAGAACTTGAACAAACCATGTGTTTGGTTGCTATGGATGTTTGATAGTTTCCTTTGTTGCATATGATGGTTGTACCTCTTTTTGTTTGCATATGATATTTATGTATTGTATGTTGCTTGTCCTATTAATTGAAACTACTAATATATACTCTTTTTACATAATTTTAATTATTTTGGATTATGTAAGCGAAATATAGGTTTATGGAAGCAATAGTTGTTGCTTTGGTTCCATAAACAGAGTATGTTTGCCCGACAAATAGGTATGTTTTAGGATTACGGTTTTTGTAGTAGTATTTTATTTTTTTTCCATTGGTTTGGGATACTTTTAAATTGAAATATGATATATGTATATATTGAAATTATTGAAAGAAAAAAATTCAGACCTAACCGCACAAAGGAGACTCAGCGGAAACTTTTCATAAATTTGGAACTTAAATTTATTTTTGTAGAAGTTTAGTTGTTTTCAAATTTGTTAAATTTAAATATGTAAGTTTAATTGTTTACAAATTGATTATTTTGAATAAAATTATATAAAACCTCTTGATTCTTTCTTGTTCCTTTTTGGGAACAAAAAGTTTTGAATGGTGAGATTGTAACGACCCATATTTTTTACAATTAAAAATATTAAATTTAATAAGATTTTTGGAATTTAATATTGGTTGATTAAAATTTATGATTTATAAATGGAGAAAATAATTAGAATATAATTTAATATAATCCTGATTGAATTTAAGTGACAACCGTTTTAATGTAATTCCAATAAATTGTAACAATAAAGGTTAATGAGGAATAAATTAAATGTTATATCAAAAATAGAAATAATATGCATTTAACCGAATGTAGTTAGTATTGAATATGAAATCAGTTTTGGGTAATTAATTTATAATCTTTGGTTGTAACCAATGAGTTAATGGATATGAGTTATTAATGTATAACAATTGATTTATTATCATCTCATTAATTAAATCATTTCGAAATTAATTTGGAAATCAATAAAATTAATGTAATTGAAATATTGTAGTTAATATAAGAAAGACATGGACCGTAGAGTTTGTGTATAATAAGATGGAAACTTATGTTAAATAAATTCGTAAGGTATTGGTTTATTTAATAATAAGAGTGAAAATCAAAATAAAAGAATTTGTTGGAATTTAAAATATAATCAGCTGGGATTTTATTACAGCTCTAACTTAATGTTGTAAATTAATGTAGTATTTAAATCTTGAAGCCAACATGGAAATTTTAATTTATAAAAGATATTAGTTTCTGTGTAATCAAGAATGATGAATGGTTAACTATCAAATTAGAATTTAAAAGCGATTAAATCAATTCAATAATAATTTATTTAATTAATGTGTAAAATTAGTCTTTTTGGGCACTATTTTAGATTTCGACAAAATTAGTTCATCAAACCGTAACAATGAATTATTATAGGATTTCAAGTTTCGTAGTGATCGGACTTATCGTTTGATCGTGCGAGCTCGAAACGCGTAGAAATCAATTCATGGAATTTAAATGAATATAATTTGATTTTAAAAGTAACTTCTATATACAATATAATTAAGGTTTGAAACTGGTTCTATTGAGTTTAAAAATATCGAAAACTTATATTTCGATATCTTGGATGACCCATTTTCTTTTCGGAAACGAAACGGGCTTTTCGGGTCGTTGTTATCGTTTCGACCCAATTCGATCAGTCCCATCCGTTCTTATCCATCTCCTTCTATATATAGACTATTATAAACCCTAGCAGCTTCTTTTTTTAATTTTCTGTACGTACAATTTCTACCCATCTGTTCCTTCTGAATGATTTACATTTCAAAACCCTAATTCCTAATACCAAATCAAATCAAAAATCCAAACTCTTCAAACCCTATCATATGGTATATCATAGCGAAGCTCTCGACAAACGTAATCTGTAACTGCTGTTCATTTTTGCAATCGAGTTTCAGTTTGGCCAGAAATTGGTAAATTGTTCTCAGCGGTTGAAACTAGATTTTGTTTCGACGGTGGATCTTCGTCTTTGGAGTGATCGGGAGGCACTAGCACATAAAGGAGGTTGAGGGGAGTTCATCCATCCAGTTATTTTTTGAGATCATCATCATGAATCAACTGGACTTGGCCGTTAACGGCAGCGGTGGCGGTGAGCTCCGGTAAGGCAGAGGGAGTCTCATTGGGAGGCCCAAGAGCGGTTGGACACGACGGAGATGATGGCATTGTTGGACCTTGGTGCGGCGGCTCGAGGAGCGGGATCAGTGGACAAAGAACGATGGCAGCAGCTCTGGTTCGTGCGTGCGTCTATTAAGGTTTGGAAGGAGATAGTGGTAATTACTATTTCTCCATGCACTTTATTTTAATTTAATTTAAATTTTCAAACTTCTAACCTTAATAACTTTTGCATATGAACTCAGATTTGAATGCAGTTTCTTCCATTGGGTTCATATCGAAATTCCATACGATGTGAAACTAGTTTAGTTGAATTTGGAGACCGTTGGAATTTTGGGCTTTTATTAGATTTTTAAATCGATTATAAATCAAAGATGAGTGATTTAACCCACTCACGAAATGTTAGACATTTTTTTGTTAGTTGAATTAAATTTATGAACTGATACGAATATTATTGATTATTGTTTGGTGATTTTAAATTGTCATTTAAATTTAGTTTGAATTTATATTGAATTAAATTGACATTTAAATTAATATTGAATATAATTGCAGTTAATAGCTGATATTGATAACTAGTTAATTGTTGCAAATTATTGGCTGGTTTGGATGTTGACTGTGATGGATGGTTATTTGTTGACATTTTGGATGATTAGATGTTATTTATTTTTATATATCCCTATTATTATCCTATTTATCATTTGACATCCTATAAATTGTCATTCGAAGTTAAGAAATGGGTTGAAATGATGTATACCTATGACACCTTGATTTGGATTGAAATGATATAAATCCATCCTTGTAATTGAAATTTAAACAACTGATCACTTGGCCGTAGGGTAGAAAATTATATACGGATACCTGATTGGTTAAATTATTTTTGAAAGCTTGAATTTGGAATTTTGATCAAATGATATTGTTTTAAAGAAAATAAATTGTAGATTTATATGAATTATATTATTTCCTAATTCATTCTTTGAAATGTTGAAATTAAAATTGGGTAAAAGAATTGTTTTAAGAATTGAATTGGAATTGTAAAGAAATAATTAATTTATGACTTTAATTTTGGAATTTACTTATTTTAAGATTTGGACCTTACAATTGAACAATGAAGTTTAATTTGATTTAAGTGATTTAAATCAGTAATTTGAAATTGGACATGAAATTGATATAAATTAAAATGGTTTAAAATATGAATCGAATTGAAATTTAAATCATTTTATTGAATTGTTGAATCGAATTTGAAGTTAAAAATGAATATTTCGAAAATTGAAGTTATTTTGAATTAAAATTAAAATCAAATTGATTTGAAACTAAAGTGAAATTGGGTCAATTGAATAGAAAGACTGAAAATTGAGTTTTGTTGATTGGAATTTGGACATGGGTCCAGATTTGTTGAAATGAAGGGAAACGGTTTGATTTGATAATATTTTCAAAATAAATTATTTTAATATAAATTGTTTAAAATCCATCCTTTTAATATTAAAATTATTTAGATTTTCCGAATATTTTACTATATAAACCATTTTCAATTCTCAAACTATTTTATATTAAACGGTTTTAATTCCTTGAACTATTTAAACTATTTTAAACTATTTATGACTGTTCAAAATATTTTCTAGAATTTCAAACTGTGCAAAGTTGGAATGTTTATATTTAATTCTTTAATTTAACTGCGAATGTGGTTAAAAGTGGTTATAACCTAAATTGGAATTTGAAATGATATTTTCAAGTGGAAATGACATATTTTGAGCAGATATGATGACTTTGAAATGAATGATATTTTGAATTGAATAAGATATTTTGATATCAAATATGAAACGATTTTGAAATGTAAAAGAACCTTCTGGTGTGAAAAATGATGTTTGGTTGTTAAAGAGATCGGTGCCGCTTATTGGCATACTCTCTATCAATATTGGAACTACTTTAACAACATCGTACATGGTGGATGATATCCAGAATGTAGAGGTTGAATTAAAGGCATTTGCTGGATTTGAAGAAAGAAAACGGTGATGGATGACCCTGAAACATATGTCAATTTAACTGATAAAAACAGGGGTCGTACCTGACCATTGAGACTAGCTACCTCTAGCGCACACACCTCTTTGTATTACTATATTGATGTTGGCTTGATCGGTGCACATTGATTTGATTTATGGGGGTATTGGACGCGGTGGGACATTAGGGGTTACCACCAGTCAGGAAACGCAAAAGGGTAGGATCCTACCTTGGGTATCGCCTCATGTGCCTTTTCATACTCTATATCCTTATTCGCGCCTACTACGATTTTGGTTTTGTATGGTACCTATCGGGGACTCATAAGCTAACAATGTTACTGGTTGTGTCATAGGACCTGCATAGACTACCTGCTTAAAAATGTGTTAAGGGGGATTAATGTAAAGCCTTAACGTAAGAAAAATACTTACTTTACTGATTAGACACTATATATATAGCATTCCTACTACATATAGATAGTTTAACGGATCCTTAACAGATGAAAAATCGCATAACATCTCTTGTTATTACATACACATTATACACTGGATAAGAGATGTAAAACACTGTAAACATCTCTGATGCTATTACACTCTTGTTATTGATGTTATTGATTTAGCTTACATAAGATTTTTTAGTTCTGACTCATTTGTCTTTTCATTACGCTCGGGTCTACCTAAGCTTCTCAATATTTGAAGACACTATTCCCTGAAGATGAAGATGGAGTTTACTAGACCGTATTTACTATTATTATTCTACTGCATTATTTTGGTATGTTGATTGATTGTACTCTGATTTGTTGTAAAAAATTATGTAATCAAATGTATATTGTAAAATAGCTCCATGAACTATTTATTTGATTATTATATTTTATCATTCTGCTGTGAGATTTTGTGTTTTGTTTTCCCTTCTTTTCTCTTATTTTTCTTATTAAATCCCCTTGACAATCCTCCTTTTTGAATGGTTTGAGTTAGATATGTGTGGTTTATTATCAATTTAAACTGTCCAAAAGGTAGGGCATCACAAATAGTTGATAGGATAGGAACTGTTGGAGTAGATGGCTTGACAACTAATGGAATTGGTAGCACAGGTAATCAAGATATTATACTATTGGGGGTTACTATAGGTGGACTCTTTTAGGTTGATGGTCAACAATTAATAGTGGGTAGAGGTGATGGACTAGCGAATGGTGGATTTCAGGTGGGTGATGGAAATGATGGTGTCGATGAAGGGTTGTTGGTGGAACTGCTAGTGGTGTTGTGTATGATGGTGTAGATGGTGTGGTTGATGGTAGATTTGCCGATAGTGAAGGGGTTGTTGGGTTGGTGACTTGGCAACGGGGGTAGATGACGATGGTATGATGTCCAAAGCTATTGTAGGTGGAGTTGTTGGAGCTAATTGGTTGACAATTGGTAGTTGATGATCTGGTGGTTGGTGGATTTGCTTTAGGCAATATAGTTGATGGTGTGGTCAAAGTGGTCAATGGTGTTGTTGGTGATGGGTTTAATGTTGTTGTTAGTGAGGATGTTATGCTATGATGGAGTGGCTGAGTGTTGAAGGAGTATCTGATTGCCTGGCTTTGGTGCTATATTTTGATGGGTCTGTTGTCTACAAGGTGACGATGATTCTATTATGGAATTAGTTTTTTCAAGTACGTGTGGTTTGCGGTCTTCTTCATTCGACTCTCCTTTAGATCGCTCAAGCATTGTTTCTAAGGCCATTATCTCCTCTAAAAGCACCCATAGAGGCAAGAACAAGGTGGCTTCTAGTTCATTGTTAGTAGAAGCTTGAGGTTTAGAGGTCTAGAGATCTTTCTACTTCCGTTCTTGAGGACGCTTCCCCATGCTCGGGTGTTAAAGGAAGCACTGTAGGGTCAGGCTCAGGTATGGATCCTCTCTTCGGTAACACCTACACTACTTACACCCTGAGCAACTTATCTACTCAGTATTTATTTCACTTAGCTAGCAGTGTAGGTTTTTTCCTTTATTGACTTTCAAACTAACTATGAGTTCAGTAGGAGCAGAGAATTTGGTATCCAGTATTTGAATCGAGTAGTTTTTAAGTAAATCTGAATGCCGAAATGAAGAAAAAAAATAGTTTAAGGACTTGGAAGCAAGCTTGCATTTATTATGGATAGGACCTCTAGGAGTTTGATGCTAAAGTCTGTAAAGCAAAAGATGTCGGTACAGACAAGATTGATGTTGGTACCAATTTATTTCGACATTGGGATACTAAGCATTAATGCTATGGCCAAAGAAAGGAGCGCTTAAGCGATTACCTTAGGATCGCCTCAAAAGGAATAGGTTAGCAATTCCCAAAGCTACATAGAAAAGGACAAGTACTAGATGAGCTAGTTCATCAAGTTGTCGAAAGGAGTTGATGGACAAGTTATACCAGAAGCATGGAGACTTGAAGATACTAGCTAGAATGAAGGAAGGACCATAGATTACATAAGGAAATCATCTCGCGCTGACATGATTCATATTGGTACCAACATGATTTGTGCTACGGGATGACCTTGTCTTCGTTTGTATTTTTATGGATCCAAATGTTTACCTAGTCTTTCATGATCTTTGGACTTTGATGGGAAATTCTCCTATAAGTAGTGAACCAAGAGCAATAATAAAAGTACTTTTTACCTCCATTTTCTTCATCTTCTACTCTCTACACACCATTGTCATTTTAGAGCTTATTTTTGTTGTTCTAGATCAAAAATCAAGCTATAAAGCTCTTGTACTCATGATAATCAATCTATAATAAGATTAAAGTGGATGTAGGCTATAGAATTTGTCGAACCACTATGAAAATCTTTGTATTCAACTATTATCTTATTGATTTATTAGCTCTATCTCATTTTTCTTTGAATTGGGTGTCGTGCCAATTTTTGGTTCAATATTTTTTATGCTTTCACCAAGAAAAAAGCTTTTCAAGAGCACATTTTGCTTAGTACTATGAAATAGAGTGTTCAAAGGTTAGATTTAGAACCTTGTTGTTGCAGATCTGAAGTAATGGTCCCTGAGAGATCCAAAAAATCTACAGCTGCAATCGGTGGAGAAGATGAAGCTTCCTACCACAATGGAGAGACTAACCAACCGATGGTTGCTTTGCTACAAATATCTACCCTTCAAGAGATAGTGACAAAAGTGAAGTTTGATAAGATGGTGGCTGAGTTGAACCAGAGGATGGTAGATATCCAGAGAGCATTTCTTGATAAGATAGATGTATGTATTGCCTTATTGACCCAGCAATGCCAAAGGCTTAGGAAAATCCATAGAGATGTGTCACCTTCAAGCTATGGAAACGAATATTCGTCTGCATCTGATCAGAATAAAAAGGATAGGCCGAGAAGAAAATATGTAGGAAAAGACCGTTGAAGCCTCAAGGAAGAACACTGAAAGAAGTAGCTGAGTATTGGACAATGCTAGATAGCTCGTTAACGACATGAATCAGGTCAGTAGTGAAATGAATGAGGTTGATCCTTGGGTTGTATTACCTGATGCCCTCAACTTGGAAGATAGTGAGGGCAATTTGCAAGACACTGTTAATGACACTGGGTGGAATGTTTGAGTACAAAATCCAAGTGATCAAATGACAACCACGGAATTAGGCAGACATTATAGAAAATTCATAGAAATCCTTTTCCTAAATATAGAAGAGCCTAGAAGTCATTAAGCGAACCAAGACCATTTGTGGAATCAAACACTCAGAGCAGCTCTAGACAGTCTTTTTCGATCACCAGGTCGGTGAGCAATATATTGCTGATATGGTAAAGTAGTTTATAGAAGAAAATCAATGGGAAAGAATGAGGAGTAGGGTTCCGCACCTAGTAGAACACCATTCGTAGAGAATATTATATGGAAGGAATATCCCAAGATATATGCGATGCCTATGATGTCATCGTATAATGGAATGAAAGATCTTAGGTAGAATATATTGAAGTATGAATGGCATATGGATGGTGCCATATTGGATGATGCAGTAAGATGTTGATATTTTCCCATCTTTTTGAATGGAGTAGCTTCAAGGTGGTTTATCTAGCTCGCACTAAGTTCCATATCAACATTTGGCGAACTAGAGATGAAGTTTATAGAGCAATTCAAGCTCCACACTACCTAACTGAAGGATGTAATGTCACTGTTAAATATCAACCATGGTCCTGAAGAGACCCGAAGGGATTTTTAAGTAGTTTCGATGCTGCTTTGGCAGAAGAGAATAACCCGAAAGAGGATATTATGCTAATGGCGTTGGTCTAGGGAATATGTCTACACACAAACTTTGGTAAATGGTTGAAGATGAAACAACCACTACTATGGAGGATTTCTATTGAAAGGCCAACAATAACTATCCTTGGAAGAGGCAGATGTGGTTTCAAGAAAGGCTAGTGGTGGACCATCGAAAGAATTCATGCAGAGTAATGTGGCTATTAAGTAAATAGGTAAGAGCGCTACTAATATTGCGATAAGTGCGGGAAAAATAGTAACAGTCATCAAAAAAATAACCAGGGTCCAGGTGGTAGAAGAAATGAAGCCAAGAAGCCTCTGAGACGTCTAAGACCAAAGGAGTATACTCTTTGAATGACACTATGGAGAAAATATACCTACTTCGCAAGGAACAGACATGTATAAGAAGCCATCTTGGAGGGATGAAATAGAATTTGAATGACCTTCTAAGAAATATTGTTGCTTCCATGACACTCATGGACACAATACCAATGAGTGTCATTACCTAAGAGACGTGATTGAAGAATTAATATAAAAGTACAAGTTCCCGTAGTATGTGAGTGATTGGCAAGCTGGCATAAAGGATGCTAGATCTCGAGGTCAGAACGCCCAAAGGGATCGAACTGGGTCCTATAGAGAGGGATTTAGGCAGCCAGATGGTAGGATCGTGATTAATACGATAACTAAAGGACCTCATCTAATGGAAAAGAGTTGGAATGAAATAGAATGGCATGGAACTTCGTTGAAGCATATACTGCAGAAGAGTTATTTTTTTTACCGAAGATAGAGATCTGAAAAAATGGTTGAGGACAATAAAGGATGATATTGTGTTTTGTGATAAAGAGCATGACGGGTTCGAAGCGTCAATGCATGATTCCATAGTAATTACGACCATTATTGGGCTAACTATTATATGTCGAGTGTTGATTGCTAATTGAAGCTTGGTTAACTTTCTGCTCAAGAAGACTTTTGATAATATGAAAATTAATCCAAAGGATATCAAGCCAAGTAAATTTAGGGATTTACCAAAGAGGAAGAGGAGCCTGTCGGGAATATTAATATATGGGTGGAGTTAGTTAAAGGAGTCCACAATATTTTATGGTCAAACATTTGTTAATTTTGATGAATTTTTGGCTTACGACGCCTTTTCGGGCCGACCCTCCCTTGCTAGTTTCAAAATAACGCTGGCTCCTTGATGCTTGATTATGAAGTTCCTAACAAAGGATAGATTGGGTTCTATTCAAGGAGACTAAAGTGCATGTCGTGAATGCAACTTGCGGAACTTGGAAACACGAAGCAATGAGAGAAGGGAAAGGGTGCATGGAAAGCTCATTGCATCAAGACTGTGGATGCATAGCGATTAATGCCCAAGCCCTGTCTCGACAACTATAGCAAATTCTTCATGTCTATCTACCCTCTAAAGGAGCTAGATGATGTACGAGCAATGCTGGTAGTGGTAATGATCAACATCCTGGTCGATATGGATGATCCTACCCATGTCCTTAAGATCATATCTCAACTCAGTACCAAATTGAGAAAGTAGTTGGTTGGTTTTCTTTGAGAAAATCTGTATATGTTTTTGTAGACATATTCAGATAGTATGGAATATCACTAGAGATAACATGCTGCATATTGAATGTAAACCCATAATGCCTTCCATTGAAACGAAAGAGACACATTCTAGTTCGGAGCAATCCATTGTGTTGATAGAAGAATTGGATAGGAGTTGAGGGAAAATGGCTGTATCCATGAATGGTTATCAAATCTCGTATTGGTTAAGATGAAAAATGTAGGACATGCATTGACTATTCGAACATGAATAAAGCATGCCAAAAAGATAGCTTCCCATTGCCGAAGATAAACCACCTTAGGAGCTCAATGGCCAGAAATGAACTATTATCCTTTGTGGATGCATGTGCCGGCTGTAATCAAATATCAATGCATGTTCAAGCTTAGGAGCATATGAGTTTATCAATGATTTAGGCCTTTACTGCTACAAGTCACGTCGTTTGGATTGAAGAATACTGTAGCTACTCATCAGCAATTGATAAATAGAATGTTCGTAAAGAAAATTGGGAGGTCTATGGAAGTGTATGTGGATGATATACTTGTGAAGTCACAACTATTGATGAAACACATATAGGATCTTTCCGAGATGTTTGATGTGATATGGAGGTACAAAATGAAGTTGAACCCATTGAAATGTTCCTTCAGAGCCAAGTTTGGGAAATTCCTGGATTTTATTGTGAACTCAAGGAGCATCGAGGCTAATCCGGAGCAAATTAACACCTTAAAATTGGTAAATGCCCCCAAGACAAGGAGTGAAATGCAGACCTTGAATGAGAAAGTCGTTGCACCGAGCTGATTTATTTCGAAAGCGACTGATAATTGCATATCTTTCTTCGATGCCCTCAAAAAGGAAAAGTGAAAGCTTGTCTAGAAAAAGTAATGCAAGGATGCTTCCCGGCAATTATTAAAGCGCATAGAGAGATCATTAATCCTATGAAGACTTTAGAAGGTGTAAACTTATTTATATACTTAACAGTGTCTGCTTACGCACTGAGTGCATGGTGGGTCACGAGGACACAAAGAACCAAATGCCTATCTTCTATGTCACTAAGTTGTTAATATGTTTTTCTTTATGTGGTTGTTGTATTTGTTTTAATATGGTTCGAGTGTAATAACATAGTGGGAATAGGTCATGCTGACAAAAAACTTTGGCCCCTGTGTTGTATCCACATAGCTTGTCTAGTTAATGAGGTGAATCATGTTCCATTCAATCCATGCTTGCTTACGTTTTCGAGTCTTATATGTATTTGTTACGTATGACACTTGTGATTAAGTTGCTACATGAAGGCGTTATTGCAAGATGTTATGCCTGGCTGCTATTTTGACTATGGGGGTGCAGTTTGGCTTTATAATATCGGTACAGTTGTTATTCATAGAGTTGGCACAGTTTGATTTTAGCACGGTGGCATAATTTGGCTTTAATATGGCTGCATTGTTTTTCTTTTAGGTGGAAGCATTGCTCGTCCTAATAACGATGACATCGATTGACATTGTAATGATGACACAACTTTTCTCAGCAGTGTTAGGGCAGTTAAGTTTTGTGACTTGCTTCCCATATAGGGATCTTTATTGCCCGCTTGGAATATTTTGGGTCATGTTGTTTTTTATGTATACAGTGCAGTTTATTTTGTTGGACATTGTTGTTTATTCTATATTTTTTTAATTTGAATCTTCGCTAAGCTGATAATTGTGTATAAGTTTGTAAGTGGCATAGTTTTGAATAGGAGCAGTTATTAAGCATTGAGTGTTGAATTATTGGACGTGCACAGTTTATTTCTAATATGAAAGTGGCCCATTTAACTCCTATGCCACTTTGGGCTATCCACTGATTGTTCATTTATATGTGCACTCAATCTATTAAATAATAATAAAGCAGAAGAATTTAAAGCTCTCTCCTTACTTTTAGGAACTATCTCTATTCTCCTTACTTCTCTCTAAGTAGATATTTTATTTTCAAAATTCTATTATTTACCACTTTACAATTATAATATTAAACTATTCACACTATTTTACATTTAAATACATACTTTTAAAAGAATTTACAATTCTTTGCAAATCTTTCACGGTTCTTTCATGAAATTTTTCACTATAGTTCGCACATTTAAATT
The DNA here is from genome assembly GCA_030765085.1 of Allium cepa. Classification (NCBI taxonomy): domain Eukaryota; kingdom Viridiplantae; phylum Streptophyta; class Magnoliopsida; order Asparagales; family Amaryllidaceae; genus Allium; species Allium cepa. Next base: position 253,743,707 of record CM060943.1, read on the forward strand.
AATTACATAAATTAATTTAAAGGACAAAGTTTTGTATATTTTTTGCCTCAAGGACACGACCTCAATATTTTTACCACAAGGACAAATATTCTTTTAAAAATTATTCATAAGGACAAACATTTTTCAAAATTATTCATAAGGACAACAAAACTGCTACCGAGCTAAAAACTGATACCTAAAAACTGCTACCGATAACTACAAACTGATACCTAAAAACTGCTATCAATAACTAAAAACCGATACCTACAGAAAGTTGTCCTTCAGGATAAAATATTGAAGGTCTGTCATTGAGGCTAAAAAGCTGTGAAATTTTGTCCTTGACAATAATTTCCTGTATTTATTAATAAATTCTAAAAGATGAAAATTTCAATATATATACTAGCGCATCAACAAATTGGTATAAAAAAATCATTTAGATGCAAATATATATAAATCACATAACATAAATTGTACAAATTAAAGACAAATAAATTTATTTTATAATTTATTTACTAAATGAATTTATCATACATTCCACTATAAAATTCTATTAACTTCAAATGTCTAAAATTTTAAATTTTTACAGTTGCTTATAAACCATTCTCAATTATCTTCTAATATTTTACATTCAAGTCTATTATTTAACTAATTGTGTAGTCTTAAATTTAAACTATTTAAATAAATATGATTAGCTAATATTTATTAATCCATCTAATAAATCCCAAAAATATGAGGATTTTAATATGTACAATATTCACATAAATGAGAAAAATGATAAAATTATTTCTTCTTTATTCAAATGTATGAAAATATTTAAATCATATAACATAAAATGTATACATGCATAAATAATAATAACTCTTTTGAAGTTCTAATTCATTTATCCTAAAAAATTATCGTACATTACTTAACATAATTTCATTTTTAACAACCTTTAAAAAAAAAATTTATATTTTACAATATTACGATGTGAACGTATAGATTACATCAATAAAAAAATAGACTATATAAACATTCTCACTTTAACCACATTATCAAATTATACCCAACTCACAACTCAACTAAATGCTACATAACATTATTTTGCAATTATCAAAGTTGTAAACATGACCCTCTTACAGGAACATAAAATCTATGATTAACTGCAATGATAAAATTGCTTAAAAATGAAAACTTAATAATGAAAAAAGTTTACATATATATAAGCTAACCATAAGATCTATGTTTTTCACAATCGAAAATTTCTACAAAGCTCTTCTCAAATTTCTTCAACTTTTTTTACATTTATCCTTTTATATTTAGTTCTGTTGATCATTAATTCAAATTATTCAAATTAATTCAATTATTTAATGTTCATTAATCAATTTATAAATCCTTTAAAAAGATGACAATTCAATATATATACAACAATCATATTAATAAAATGGTGAAGTTACTTATTCACTCATATATTATACACACACACACACACACACACACACATATATATATATATATATCACATAACATAAATTATTAACATATATATAGTATTAACAATTTTAATTTATAATTTTATTTATTTAGGATATTAATTTCTACAGAGATATGTACTTAGCGAGTATTGAACCCTCAACTTTATATTTGAGCGTCGCAAGTCATTTTAGTTTATGATTAACACATCACAATAAATTTATCATGTATTGCATCATAGAATATATTTTTAGCGATAATTAAAATAAAAATACTATTTTTAACAACATTAACGTGTGCAACGCATGAGTTACACACTATTATGAAAATAGAAAAAAAAAGGTGCAACACTTGTCCCTTAAATCTACGCTAATGCGTATCAAGATAGACTTATTACTTCATGTTTAATTTTTTTTTATTTTTTTTAAATTGTCTTATCGACTATATTTCACATTTAGTGTTTCTTGCACATAGCATAACAGGAATGGGTATTTTTCTTATGGTTTCTAGAAAAATCGTTTTATGATTAGAAAATTCATCTCCTTTTTAGCAAATACTTTTCATAATCATTTACAATTGACGGGCACCCCTTGTTTTGTCGTTCGAATCCCATGGTCAGGATCATCTTTAGAAACCTGTAAGTCCTCGACACTTTCCTTCTTTCTTTCCTCTTTTACTTGGTATTGAATTCTTTTTATACTATATCGTCTTCTCCAAGATTGGTTGTCATTCTCTCACCTTGTTCACTCGTTATCTGTTGAAAATTATACCATCTCTTGTAACAACTCTCCCATCTTTTCTCGTTTTTTGTATATATACATAAAACTTTTTTTCTTCTTATCCTTCATTTTATTATATACTAGAATTGGCCCGTACTTCGCACACAGGCTGTTTATATTATTGTAAACGGAAAACAAGTGCATTTTCAGAATTTCAAAAAGACGCCGAGTAAATTAATGTAACGAATTTTCTTTATTAGTACTAGATAATATATATGTCTTCAAAATGTTTGACCAAATGTTTACAATAATTTTGCTGGTTTATTATTTCATTGATCTAATGAATTCTTTATGTATCTACTTTCTTTTTTCTTTCCATCGTCTTTTGTTATTTTAATTGGTATATACATTTTCCATTTTGGTTGATTACGCACATTGACGGTCTCCCTTGTTCCTCCGGTCAAGAATCCCTTCCTTTTGTGACCTAATTTCAAATTTTTGTAAGGATAGTTAGGCTAAGTTTATTTTAGCCTACTTTAGGGTTACTCATCGTGATTTTAGGATCCAGACTGCCTCTGGGCACATACGTCTGCCCCTAGAGGGTTACATTTCTTTAGCATCAGAGCACCGTAGGTGTAGTTTGCATTTTCCTCTTCATCCTCTCACCAAGGACTGGCTAGACAGCATGGGGATTTTTCCTATACAACTTGCCTCCATCTCATATTTCCTTTCGATTTTCACATACATACTTTACAAAACACCTCAATTTTCCTCCTTCCTGTCGTGTGCTTGTTTTCCTTTACTATATTCCCAAAAGCGGTTTTTTAGGCTATGACAGGTTTTATTATATCTAAGCTGTGAAATATCTCTTTGATATTTCACCTTGTAAGACTCAGAGGAGGGCGATTAGCTTTTCTACGTTTCTAACCTGAACGGCTTCATTCCTTCATTACAAAATCATAGTACTACCCTTACATTTCTACTCATTTGATAGACACACACGTACATACATACACACACTTACACATCATCCTTCTCCTTTAGTTGATCCTTCCAATTTTTTAAAAACTGAGAGGGAATTATTCATTGCTCAAAGATAGAATGTGCTAATGCTTGGCAAGGAAGCTCGAAAGGGCTTCTACCTTTTTGATGAACCCTTGTTGCAAAAAAATGGTTTTCTACGTATGCGCCATCATTTTTAGTGTTATTTCTTTGTTTATGTTTTTGATCCTACTATACCAAAAGGTTGACATGGCTGTTAAGTTTTTATTTTTCTTAGCTGACTAATGATCACTTGCCTACATTTTACATATCATTTATTATAACTTATCAAGTTGTTTTTGAATGGTTGGGCACTATATCAGATCTATTTAATTCTTTTGCTAGCATAAAAATATGATTAAGAAGAAGAGGCCTGGAGTTCACCTTACTGCTTTGGAGAAGATCTCCAAAAAAAAACTAGCATGAGGACCCCTCTCGCTGTATGGTCGTTTTCCTACCACAACCGCTCATGTCTAGCATCTCTAGGCTTCTCTCCTCTCTCGTTTCCTTCATTTTTTAGAGGAAGGTGCCATTTAGAATTTAGCATAGCAGATGGGATGTTTCATTAAATATGATCTTATAGCCTTCCATCGGCCTCATTGACCTCCTTTAACCTATCCACTGGGGAGGTTTTCATAAGCTTACAACGTTGTAGCATCCAAGTTAGCATACTAACTTACTTGCGTTATAATTTAAAACTAAACTTTGCATGTTATGACCTTATTGTTTCTTATATAATCTTCTTTTTAGGGGCTTTCCATGGATTTAGTTCTCAACAAGCTTGCCGAGGCTTCTGAAAATGCAATAAAAGCACTTGAAAATGAAGTTTTTGATCTAAAAGTTAAACTGGAAAAGCTAGGCTAAACTTCGAGGTGTGCCAAAAAAGGGAAACTACGTGTAAAAAGAATGCCGAGGATGCTAGGAAAAAATCAAAAGGATGGAGAAGGAAACTGAAAAGAGTTAAGAGGGTGTCTACATTGGAGTAGAAATTATCTAGCACATCGAAAACAACCAAGGCAATCGCCTACAACAGGCAATCGCCTACATCGTTTTTTATTTAATTAATGCGCAAATGAATATGCAATGCTTTGTTGCGCATCTTCATGATGCTGATGTGGAGCTTGGATTTTCTAAGGAAGGTTGACCTCCTCAAAAAATGCCAGGATTATTGTCATGTCAAATGGGCTAATGATCGCCAAATGAAACTTGCCTCTTTGTTAGTTTCTTTACAGAATGCTTTGAATGACTCCACTAAAAAATAGGTCATGGCTTCTGCACTTTAATTGGGTTCCGCGTGACCTCCTAATGGTACAACTGATGGCTCTATTTCCATTGAAGTAAATCCTTGATTTTTTGAATAATCTTTTCTCTATTTGGGGATTTATTTGATACTTGTATTAATTTTAAACAATGTAGGCATTTTCACTAGTTATTTTGGATGGGGTGGATTAGAACTTTGTAAATGAAAACAAGATCTATGTATGAAAAAAAAAAATGAAGCTATGTTACATCCTCCACATTTCTTTGCTAATTATATGTAACAAAATTTATACGCAATTAAACTCACATGCACGTGTGTGTTTTATCTTTTAGGTAGAAACGCACTTCCTATTAAGAATTACTCCTCGATGTCACGCTTGGAAAACACTTTTCTGGAACACTTAAGGAAAGCTATTAATGGTTTGGAAGTTCATACCAGTAAAACGTTTGCAATTAATACCGGCTTGATTCACAAATGCGAAAAAGAATTTGATGAGTCAATTGGGTAGTTGAAGGAGAAAAACCAGGGGCTTATGACTAAGATAGCCCGGTTGGTTTATTAGAAGAAGCGTTAAGTGACTTCGTGCTGCGCCACTAGTGTCCTACTTTAGAAAAAAGTCATCCCCTTAACCAATCCTAATTTATAATGGTTTAAAGAAAAACTCAGCTGCAAGTAGTAACATTGTGTATGGTAGATTATGTTGTATTATTCTATCTATAATAAAATTATTTTTGCTTATTCGGTGGATTTTTAATTTTATTTAGCATTTCCTTATTTATTCATGCTTGGTCATTTATTCTTTTAGGCCATCTTTGTCCTACCACATGATGCGCAGTTTGGCACTTCATTATTTCGTGTGTCCTGCAAACATTAAATGCTTCTCATCTCTCTCTTAACCAGAGGGCAGACCAAGTTTTGGCAAGCACTTCTGAATTGTATGAGGATAATGGTGATGAGATATAACTTGCTGATTATGATCAAGGAGTTAGGAATCTCTCAGTGTTGAATATGCATTGAATATGTAAGAATATGATTTTTGTTTGATAATAATAAACATATACATATTCATTTAAATGTATTTGTTAATGTATTACTTTATTTTTTTCACATAATTAATAAATATTTGCTGAATAAAATAAATAACACAATTTAAATTCAAACAGATATTTTATTCAAACAAATATTTATTATAATTTTGAATAGTAAATATTTGAGCTCTCACTATATATACAATTTTCAATTACATTATAATTTGTCATTATACAATTATCATTTACATTTACATCTCATTACATATCACTCGTTCACTCGTATTATCTTCAACTCCAGTTCAAATTGAATCCAGCTTCTGAGCTATCTGAAAAGAAAACACTAACGCGGTAAAATTGAAAATAAAATATTTTTGCAGTGTAAAATAAAATGATTTTTGAAAATATCATTTGCCTCAGTTATTTGGATTGTTCGTCATTAGAATTCATCATACACGAACAACTTGTGACATGCACAGTGTATCACTGTACACGCCACAAGACCGTGCATGTCGATATACACTCGATAAAATTACAGGGACATATGAGCATAAGGTCAAACCCAATCAAAAGTCGGGTTTAACTCAAGTGCAATACAAATAATGTCACGACACGAGTACAAGGTCAAACCCGAGCTTTAAGCTGGATTCAACACAGGTGCAAGTTCAAGAAAATGGTCAAGACAACTAAAACAAGCTTCGACCAAAAAGTTCGGTAATATACACATCGAACCACCAACAAAAGACTACGATCATTCAACACAGATTTGAAGTTACAAGAATGACACAGTCACGACCAAAACAAGTTGTACACATGAAAATAGAGGCAGCCACTTCAACTACAAATGCACTTACAACACAACGTCAATGAGCAAGTGCAGACTGAAACAAACTGCACTGTGCAGTCGAATAAAATGTCGAAGACCAGACAACAAAATACAGCATAGAAATGTAGAAATGCAGACCATGCATCAAACGCAAACACAAGTGAAACACAATACAAGCTCAACTACAACCATACGTGAATCTCCAAGCATTGCAGACTACACAGTGAACATGCTTCATATACATGACAACCAGAGTACATGGATGAGTACTAATATACATGAACACAAATTGACACAGCAACTATCAAATGAAGACTCGAATATCAATGGCACTGCCTCAACAGTCAGAGCATCATCAGCAAACAAGAACAAGACTGCATCAAGTAATTAAGTCAAGCAGACTGTACACGAAGACAAACTCAAGTGAAGAAAAAGTCAGCGATGTACACATGAACTACATAACTCAAGCTAGCATATCATAACAAGCTCCACATGGTACACAAGTGGTGCACATGTCAACGGTCAATGATGAAGTAATGCAATATGAACCAGACAAGTACACAAGTCATGGCACACTGGAATATGCAGTGCAACAATAACGACATGCAATCAACCAAACATCAACTCAATTCACAACCAAAGGTAAGTCCATACACTACAAAGCATTTAACAGTTATAACAAAGTTAAATGACCAAAGTCAAATGCAAGTATCAGTTTTGAACAAAGACAGAGAAGCCGAAGTCAACAAGCACAAAGAATAGAACCAGGTCGAGTTCCAATGCTAGAAACTCAAAGTCGTAATATTCAAGAAAACAGAGAATACGAAGTCAACTAAAAATCAAGCCGTTGTAATCATGAATGAACAAGTCAAGATAAATCAAGTCAAAAAAAATATGTAGTTCAAAATCAAGTCAGAGCCGTGATGACCAAGTAAATCGATCAAAGCCGTGATTACCAAGAAATCAAAATATATACGAATTGAACAAGTCAGTGCAAATCATCAACATTCAATTTGAATTGAACGGCAAGCCAAAAATTATAAGACGAATTCAATGAGTATATTCAAACGCATATATAGGAATTCGAATTCTATATAAAGCCTTAGAAACATCATCGGAAAAAATCGAGATTCGAGTTCAAGTAGCAACAAAACAATATTCAAATCAATAATTCGAATCATCGAGTTCAAGGAAATTAACCAGTAAATCAAAGAACATAAAATCACATACGAATTGATACTAAACTTGATCAAAATTGGAGCAACTGTATGCTAAGTGAAGAGATAATCGATCGTCAAAGCAATCACGTGAGCATCCACTTGATCAATCAACAATGTCGGCAGCTTCAAGATTATCAAAAGCCTTAATTTTTGAACAAAGAACGAAGAAGAACGAACGCGTAACAAAGAGGAATGAGCCATTTTTTCACAAAGCAAACACGGGCCGAATAATAGAAAAGAAAAAGAGATTTATTTTTAATTCTATTTGGGCCGGTCATTAGAAATTTCTATTTGGGATTTAATATTTTAAATTAGGGTTTTAAGTTTTTTAAATCGTTTTTTAAATTTGTATTTCTCTTTTAAACATTGTAAATTCTAGTCATGTGACTAGGGACGAACTATGGTGGTGTAGTTCGAGAATTCACAACTCAGTGGCTGAGTTTTAGCAGGTTTGAGCGTCGAGTTAGGTTAGTCGATAGTGAGTGTCATGAGTTTACGTGTGTAAGCATCTGACTACTTAATTTCTAGTAGAAACCTTGGGGACAGCACGTAGGCAGGGTTTTGCCGAAGCTGTGTAAATCTGTGTGTTCTATTTTTTGTTTTTTGTTCTGCTATTATCTGAGCTACTGTTATTCTGCTGTGATTAGTGCTGAAATTATTTTATATAAACGTACGCAATAATTTTTATAATTGATAGTATCACCCTATTCACCCCCCTCTAGGGAGGATCAAGTGGCTATAGCACACTTGTATAAGTACTCGGCGTAGCGATTTAGCAACGAGGAAGAGGAGAATATAGGAATTTGATTAGGAACTAGGAACTACGGGAATAAATGAAATCAATTTTGAAAAACTTTTGAAAGAGGAAAATGGAATTTATACTGCTTCTTTTAAAGGTGGGATTAAAATCTTAATTGTACTATTGAAGAATTGTCTCAATAAATAGCTTTGCTACTTGATAAAGAAGAAAATTCACCTAGGATACCCACTCCTTGGGCATTTCCTACAGCTTCCCTAGTTTGGTTAGTGAAGTAGCCTCCAAATGGAAAAAAGGTGGTAAACTACTACAAATCTAAGTTCAATGAATTGAAGGCTATTTATGAGAAAACATTGTAAAACCCTAAAAGAGAAGTAAAATCATAAGGGCGTTCGACTATGTACAATTTATTTGGCACTTGTTCCAAGAGAACTAAGAACATGAAAGCAGATGTCATGGACGACCTATGCTGGGTGCGAAGTGTCACTGTTGAAAGTATAAATGAATTTGATGACCAAGTTTCTAATTTAACTTTACCAACATAGTCTTCAACCCTAACTCCTTCATGTTATCATCTTTCTTTACCTATTGCTTCCAATTCTACATTGCCTATCTTAGTCAAGAAGCTTCATCAGGAAGGGGTCAAGCGTGACATGGCTACATAGCCGCGTTATATGCAATTGACGCTTTTAATCATTTTTTTTTTCTCATACTTGATTTTTGTTTTTTTATCTAATCATGATGGTTATTTTTCTACGAGGAAAGATGTAATCTTTAGTCTAATGCCAATTATAATTCCAAGCTCCCTAATCAATGATGCACATCGGCATTCTTCAATCATCATAACTAACGTACTCATACACTCCAAAGTTCAAACTTACAAAGGAAAAAGAAAACTGTTATTGGTAGAGGATTCAGAATCTAATTAAGGCGCATCGTAGTAGTTTATAGGATTTTAACAATAGTTAATACATTCGTAATCAACCAGTATATGTTATAATTCATGATAACTTATAAAGAAATTAAGTAGAAAAACTAGAAGTTGTGTGATCACCGTTTGAGCTTTGCGCATAACTTTATCATGTATCTTTGCTTTTAGCTTTCTGCTTTGTCTATTTTGTACAGCACTTCTTTTTCCATAATTTAGCTTTGTGTGAAATTGTTAGGAACTGAGTTGATGATGTTTTGATGACAACAACCTTATATAGTTATTATACTTTACTTTATAAAATATATACTAACATTTCCATATATATATATATATGTATATAGGAAGTATATGCAGGTATCATCGAAGACTGATTAGTATAAAGACTCAAGCATCAAGATGAAGATTAGAGATTCAAGATTCAAGACTCTAGAGAATCAAGATTTCAAGATCTCAAGATAAGTGTCTAGTATTTTGTTAAAACTTCATAATAGCACTCTAATCTTTCTTCTAATTTTCTTTTGGGATGGACAAGTAGCTTACAAACCTACGACAGGTGGCTTACAAACCCACGACAAGTAGCTTACAAACCTACGACAGGTGGCTTACAAACCCACGAAAATCAAAATCATTTAAACTACTTTGTACAAGTTCTCGAGTCCTATGGAGGAGCTCTGTAGGAAGGTTCCTGCAATTTCAGTTTGAATAGATTTTTCAAAATGTTTTTAAATCTATTTTCAAAATGTTTTAGCTTTCAATATTATGTTTTCAAAAATGTTTTCAACTTTGTTTTAGCCTTAAAATATTCCTCTACTCTGATTTTAAAAACTTCTAATTTTAAAACATCAAAACTTATTCTGATTTTAAATATTACTTATATAATTGACGGTCTATATCAATTATATATATATATATATTTAAAATAATGTTTATATTCATTCTCTATCTCAAAATATTGTTTAAACACTTTGCTCCAGAAAAGTTTCAACTTTTTTTAAATTCAATTGCTTTTACAAAACGACATCTCTACAATTTTGAACTAAGGTATGTCGACATAAGGGGATACCCCTTGTCGACATGGTGGCCGCTGGATTCAAAATTCAAATTTTCAAAAGAAATGTCCATTCGTTCGAAAACCTTTCGCCAACGGTTATGACTGTTGTGCATCTATATAAAGGCTTCCAAAATGAATTATTTTAACATATATTTTCTTATTTTCTTCACTCTTTCTTCTCCACCATTCCATATCCATAAAAATTCATATTTTCAATATCGTGCCATCATTCTGCCAAATTCTCAATAGGAAATCATTTAGATACTCTCTCTATTTGATTCTCCATCACTCTACTAAAGATCAAAGTGATATTCAGAGTTATAGGATCAATTTGTATTCAAAAAGTCCATAGAGTCTACCCATTCAAAAGGATTGTTATTAAGAAGTATTAGGGCGATCTTGTGTCCCGAAAATCAAGAGAGTTTGCCCCAAACTCGGAGATAAGAGGGTTCCTCAAGGCCTTAGAAATTGAGGGTTGTAATTTGGATATTGGCTTATAAAAATCTGTACAAGGATATTGCCTTGGTGCAGGACTGGATATAGGAGGATTCCGAACCAGTATAAAATCCGGTGTATTCTTTCCTTTTACTTCCTTTACTTTACTATTTGCATTTGTTATATGTTCTGTGATCATTCTGTGTTAGAATTCTGTTTAGATTTGTGTTGAAAGTTTTAATTTAGTCATATAGTTCATATATTCTTTAAAACACTATTCACCCCTCCTCTAGTGTTATTTCTGCCTTAATATCCTTAATCCGCATCCCTAACAATTGGTATCAGAGATTGGTTTTCATTACTTTCATAATCTGAAATTTTGAAAAGTTTTAATGGCACAACACACTAATAATGTCACTCCTGTCACTACTACTTCTGTACACACAAGCACTAATACTAGTTCATTTGTAGAGGGTCAGTCTACTGTCAGACCACCACTTTTTAATAGTAGTAATTATGCATATTGGGCATGTAGGATGAAAATTTATTTACAATCCATAAGTTTAGATACTTGGAATATGACACAAATTGAATATGTTGAACCAACTACTAATTTTTCCCAGTGGACTACTGAGCAAAAGACGGTTGCACAAAACAATTCTAAAGCTATGAATATACTATTTTGTTCACTAGATAGGAATGAGTTTAATAGAGTCTCTGTTTGTAAGTCTGCATTTGAAATTTGGAAAACTTTGCAAGTAACTCATGAAGGAACAAGCAAAGTTAAACAGACTAAAATTTCCATATTAACTAACCAATTTCAATTGTTTAAAATGCATGAAAATGAGTCCATTTCTGACATGTATTATCGATTTCAAGATATTGTTCATTCATTAATTGCTTTAGGAAAGGGTTTCTCGGAAGAAGATCAAGTCAGAAAGATACTCAATTCACTCACTCCAGAATGTGATCAAAAGGCACTTACTATTGAAGAGGCAAATGATGTTAGTCAAATGAAGATCGAAGAGTTAATCGGTAATCTAATGTCTTATGAAGTTCAACTACAAGGGAGAAAAGAATCTAAGGCAATGGAAAAGAAATCGATTGCATTCAAAGCAACAACTGAAGATTCAGAACAAGACAGTGATGAAGAAATTGCTTTCATGACCAGAAATTTCAGGAAATTTATGAAGTATAGAAAGATTAATAACTTCAAAAGAAATGATCAAAGGAATTCCATAAATACTTCAGAGAACAACAACAACCACAACAATAATAACAACAATGGTGATAGATGCTACAACTGCAACAAAACAGGGCACTATAAGATAGATTGTCCATATCCAGACAAACAGACATTTCAACCAAACAACGAGCAACTAAGGAAAAGAAAGAAGGCATATGCAGTAACTCTTGATGATTCAGATTCATCCAGTGATGACGAGAAGAAAACTGATAATTCAAATCTATGCTTCACGGCTATTCTCGAATTGGAAGACCATCGGAGTTTGGATCTAAAATTAGGTACACATTTATTTTGATTTTATTGGATGCTTGCTTGTTTTGATTTTGTTTGTAATTCCTTAAATTTTTAAATTCAAAATCACCCTTTGAAATTTGAATTTTTAAATTCAAAATAATATTATTTTAATAATATTTTAAATATTAAAATATTTTAATATTTAATATTATTACTGGAATTATATATAGATATAGAATATAGATTAGTTTTCTTAAAATTTTAGGAATTTCTTAGATTTTAGGAATAGACACTTCTTTTCAAATTCAACAGGCACATGTCGACATGCCAGGATACCCCATGTCGACATGTCTCTCAGAAATTTGATTTCAAAATTTGAATTCAAACTTTTGAATTTCCCTTCACCTTTTCACTTACTTCAATGTTTTGAAAAGATACCTCTTGACCAGAGAACATGACTTTAGAGAATCTATTTAATATACTTCTCTTATCATCTCTCTTCACTTTATTCTCATAATTCAAACTTTCTTCATTATCTTCTACTCCTCTCAAACACTCATCAATGGATTCCTCAAGTACCCCATCAACTATGAGGCTGACCAAATCCATCAAAAATGATCTTTTTAATGACCCGGAGGCTATCAAAGCTTACATAAGTTATGTAAACTATGGTAAAGTCAATACGGGAAAATTTGCTATTTTTGATGATTTTTCTTGTTATGAAATCGATCAACTTTTTGAAGAAAACTCCATTCTAAGCTTGATTGATAACAAGCAAAATGATTTCGTTTGTTATCCAAACCTTGTCAAAATGTTTTATGCAAACCTAAACCATGAATTTTATAATGGAAATGAAGATCAAATTTGGAGTAGTGTTAAAGGAACACTTATTGTTTTGGATTCCGATATTTTGGGTACTAATTTGGGTTGCAAATCTACCGGTATGAATCTCTCGTAGTTTCAAATCAATGAAACCGATCGAGAGACTTTTCATCACATTTTTGAAAGCGATGACCACATGGATTTTAAGAATCGCTTTTTCCGCCCAAAAGCAAGAATTGTAAACCTTCTTATTCAACACACCGTTATTCCTAGGTCGGGAAACAACAATAATCCTACCTCAAAAGTGCGTAAAGCTCTTTTTGCTATTTTTGGAAAATATGATATTAATTGGGCACAAACTATTTTGGATGAGTTAAGACCCAAAAAATTTACTATGGGAGAAAACACTCTTTATCATGGAATTTACCTTACTCAGATTTTCAATTATTTTGGTGTGGATGTTAAAAAAGAAGAGTTTGTAAGTAGGAATGTGTTCAATCATGGGAACATTTCCCTTATGAAAATCCCACTTATGTTTCAACCATATGAAACACTTACCGAAAAGGAAGAGAGACTTGCTCATGAAGAGATGGAAGAAGAGGAAGAAGAAGAGGAAGAAGAAGGGGAAGGAATGGAAATTGAAGAAGAAGAAGAAGAGGAAGAAGAAGAAACCTCTTTGGAAAGTATAGAGTATCCACATACACCCGCCAATCCGTCCAACAAAACCATACTCAAGAACCAAAAGATACTTGCTCAAAATCAAAAGGTTCTTAAGAGATCTATTAGCAAGAAAGTGGATAAAATCTCTACCAAGATCGACACGTTCTTTGGGAAGATAGGCAGGAAACTTGGCTTGTCCTCATCATCATCTTCATCAAACTAATCCTAGCCATTATCTCTCTAGCCATCGTTTATCTATCTTTGTATTTTCTATTTTTTTAGTTAAGATTATGTAATGTTAACTAATATAAGTAATGCTATCTTATTCTCTGTTTTCCAGCTTTATATATCTCTGATAGTTATTTATTTTAAGTTTATATAGGTCCACTAGTGTAAAAATAAACTTAGAAATAAAAAATAACTCAATTTGGTCATTCTGTCTAGACCATGTCGACATGCCCCATCCCCCCTTATCGACATATAACAGTTAGAAAGTAGTTACAATTTCTAACTTCAAATTCTTGTAACTACCAAGTGACAATTCATTTTGAACGGCCAATAACTCCTATAAATACCTATTTCTTCCAGAAAAACTTCTCTAACTCCATTTCAATTCATCTCCTTTCATACTTCAACTTATTTCTTAAATTATAGCTTCTCCAATTAAGAATTTAAATGAAAATATTGAAGAAACTCTTACTTCTTTCAAGAATATTCTCTCTTTTATACTTAGAAATCAAAGGCACTTAGAATTAAGCCAAATGCAGATGATCAAAGAGCAAGAGAGACACTTCGACGCACTTCGTTGGATGATCTCAAGCTTAGCAGAGACGAACCCGAAGCAAATCCACCAGTCACTCTCGACAAAGATGATTGGGATGTTATCAAAACTGATCCTATCTTTGGAGAAGATGGATGGGTGGAAGTCCCAAGGAATGTCTGATCATTATGTATGTTTGTTTGTTTGTTTGATTTGATTTAGATTTGATTAGGATTTGATTGAATTGTTTACTTAAGTTTGATTTGGATTTGGTTTGTATATAACTTCATATACTATACATGATTGGTTTGCTATGTATGATATTTATTTGATTGTCAAGTTACACTTATATATACACACACTTGATCACTTACATATTCACTTTACACTTTTATTCTATATATACTTGATTATCTTAGAATAGGTAAATTTTTTATTCCTTTTTGATGATGTCAAAGGGGGAGAAAGTTATAAAAATATATGTGCTTGGTGTAAGAGGAAGTCATGGAGTAAGGGGGAGTTGTAGTTTTAAGAAGAAATCACGGAGTAAGGGGGAGTTATGGTATGGTAAGAATATTTTATAAATAAAGGTTGTCATCATCAAAAAGGGGGAGATTGTTAGGAACTGAGTTGATGATGTTTTGATGACAATTTACTTTATAAAATATATACTAACATTTCCATATATATATGTGTGTGTGTGTGTGTGTGTGTGTGTGTGTATAGGAAGTATATGCAGGTATCATCGAAGACTGATCAGTATAAAGACTCAAGCATCAAGATGAAGATTAGAGATTCAAGATTCAAGACTCTAGAGAATCAAGATTTCAAGATCTCAAGATAAGTGTCTAGTATTTTGTTAAAACTTCATAATAACACTCTCATCTTTCTTCTAATTTTCTTTTGGGATGGAACCCAATTTCTATCGAAACCAGTGGCTTACAAACCCACGACAAGTAGCCTACAAACCTACGACAAGTGGCTTACAAACCCACGAAAATCAAAATCATTTAAACTACTTTGTACAAGTTCTCGAGTCCTATGGACGAGCTCTGTAGGAAGGTTCTTGCAATTTCAGTTTAAATAGATTTTTCAAAATGTTTTTAAATCTGTTTTCAAAATGTTTTAGCTTTCAAAATTATGTTTTCGAAAATGTTTTCAAACTTTGTTTTAGCCTTAAAATATTTCTCTATTCAGATTTTAAAAACTTCTAATTTTAAAACATCAAAATTTATTCTGATTTTAAATATTACTTATATAATTGACGGTCTATATCAATTATATATATATTTAAAATAATGTTTTATATTCATTCTCTATCTCAAAATATTGTTTAAACACTTTACTGCTCCAGAAAAGTTTCAACTTGTTTTAAATTCAATTGCTTTTACAAAACGACATCTCTACAATTTTGAACTAAGGTATCTCGATATAAGGGGATACCTCTTGTCGACATGGTGGCCGTTGGATTCAAAATTCAACTTTTCAAAAGAAATGTCCATTAGTTCGAAAACCTTTCGCCAAGGGTTATGACTGTTGTGCAACTATATAAAGGCTTCCAAAACGATTTTTTTAACATATATTTTCTTATTTTCTTCACTCTTTCTTCTCCACCATTCCATATCCATAAAACTTCATATTTTCAATATCGTGCCATCATTCTGCCAAATTCTCAATCGGAAATCATTTAGATACTCTCTCTATTTGATTCTCCATCACTCTACTAAAGATCAAAGTGCTATTCAGAGTTATAGGATCAATTTGTATTCAAAAAGTCCATAGAGTCTACCCATTCAAAAGGATTGTTATTAAGAAGTATTAGGGTGATCTTGTGTCCCGAAAATCAAGAGAGTTTGCTCCAGACTCAGAGATAGGAGGGTTCCTCAAGGCCTTAGAAATTGAGGGTTGTAATTTGGATATTGGCTTATAAAAATCTGTACAAGGATATTGCCTTGGTGCAGGACTGCATGTAGGAGGATTCCGAACCAGTATAAAATCCGGTGTGTTCTTTCCTTTTACTTGCTTTACTTTACTATTTGCATTTGTTATATGTTCTGTGATCATTCTGTGTTAGAATTCTGTTTAGATTTGTGTTGAAAGTTTTAATTAAGTCATATAGTTCATATATTCTTTAAAACACTATTCACCCACCTCTAGTGTTATTTCTGCCTTAAGATCCTTAATCCGCATCCCTAACAGAAATATGTGTTGTACTTAGTTCATTTGTTGTTATCATGCTTTCTAAACATAGTTTTAGCATTTTTACTTTTGATAAGCGCGTGGCATGGTCTGCTTTGTTTATGGTGTGGACTACCTTCGGAACGTGTTTGACTATGAAGTTAGGTTGTGTGTTTATAACCTTTTTTTATTCATGTACGTTGTTTTTTATACTGGTACAAACCGTCTACTATCCTTACGTCTGGTGTAATATTAGATGAAAAGCCGATTTTTGTATTCATAACTCAAATTTTTAGTGTATGTATAAAACATTGACACAAAGACTTTCATACTGGCTCGCTAATATCCCCACATCTAGTTTATCATCTTATTGATCTTTCATAATTACAACTTTGTACGGTACATTTCGCTAGACAGAAGTACTAAACAAAGTATGGTTGGAGGGGTTTCGAGTTTTATGTTCTTGGAACAAGAGTCCCATTCGGACTAGATAGGCGGTATACATTGTTTGCAATTGTCTTTATAACTACTAAGGGTCCTTTCCAGTTTTGTACTAGTGCCCCATCGGTTAGGTCCATCGTATTAACCATCACTTTACTTAGGACAAGATTCCCATCGCGAAACTTTCTTTCTTTGAGACTTGAGTTATAACTTTTTTCCATCCTCTATTGATAAACTACAGATCTTGTAACACCCTCTAAAATAAATAGAAATTAATTAAAAAGAGTTATTGAATAATTATTAATGTCCACAAATAGAATTTAAGTAAACATCATAATTTGGCCATGAAATTCTATCTTTGTGTTCATGGCAATTTTCTGATCAATTTTTATACATAAATTTTTACGATAGGAGTTCAAACAAAAAAGTTATTAACGTTTAAAGTTTTCGAGTCGGAATTCAGAACTAATTAAGAAAGTAAATGTTAATAACTTAGCATCAAAATAAACATTGAATGCAAACGTTAACGTCAAAGTAAATGAATTGTGTAAATCTAATTAAATTAGCACTAAAGAGGAAATAAATAAAATTGACGTGGGTAAAGGTAATAAATATTAACGTTTAAAAAGAAGGCAATAATTATTACCAGCTTAGCATTTAAGCAACCGTTAAATATATATGTTAACTAATGACATTAAATCAAATTAAATCTAAGCATGGAAGGAAATGAATGGTAATTAACTTACATTACTCGGACGGAATAAAATCAATTATAAGAAATAAAATAAATACTTAACGTGTATAAAAGCGACCAGCCGACCCCTTATTGAAATCGGTTGACCGCTAGCGGTCGACCAGTGGGGATATAGTGGTCGACCGGTAGCTTCTATGGTAGGGAGAATGAAATTTAGCCTAATGGCTTAGATTTAATAAATTAAGATCTTATGGATGTAATTGACTCATTCGCCTATAAATACAGGCCCAACCCCCCACTTTTTTTATTTTCTAAATCAAGGAGCGAAGCTCCATCATTTTCTTCTTTCCATACATTATAAGAAATATATAAATTATGAAATAGTATATTATATATGTATGTAGAAAATAGCAGAAAATAAAAGAGAATAAGAATAAGGGGTGAATCAATTCTTTGAAAAAGGTAAATTCTAAATCTAAAATTTTACAACTACTTTTAATTCTAATCTCTTCTCAGATCTATAATTCTAATAAATATATATATGCTTTAACAAATACTTTGATAGAAGGTATAACACCCCTAGTTTTGATTAACATTTTTTAGGATATTTAACTAGACAAACTAAATTAAATATTGTAAAAGGAAATAGGGATTGAGATTTGATAAATATTGGGTTGTGCCTTAATGAATGAGTTAGTAAGAATGAATAAGAATGTGGAAATTATTATAGGGGCAAAATGGAAAAGGGTGTATTTCCTAAATATATATCCTTACATTTAATTTCCTTCATTTCCTTTACACTTTCACAAGTTAAAAGAGCAGAGCAAGGCTCGCCATTAACAAGTTATCTAGGAAGAAGATAAAGTTAAGAATCAAGAAAAGCTTAAGGGATTCAAATCAACAATACAAATCCCAACATTATTAATCCATTCAAGGTGAATAATATATACATCTCATGATTTGATAAATGTTTTTGGTTTTAAGGGAAAATCCTAACCTTATAATGTCGTTATGCCATGTTTTGATTATCGAATGATTGTATTCTTGCTTGATGAATAATAGGATTCGTTATGAAATTATTTAATAGGTTTGAAGAGTGAAAACCTAACTTTTATGACCCAAACGATTTGAAATTTTGATATAAGGTATAGAATATTATTTTAAAAGTGGGTTTCGAAGTTCATAATTTTCCAATAATGTATGAATATTTTATGATTTTCTTAAGGGACAAAAATGGTTATTTCGGGTTTTAATTATTAAAAAATAATTAAATAAAGTTTCTAGCCCTGAATTTTTATATATTGAAAAATATAATCAATTTGATTTATTTTGATTTTTGGGGATTTTTCGGAAGTGTTCGAGTATCATTAATAAATTGTTTTAACCTCAGAGGGCTTAATTGTTTTATTGAGATATTAGCAATAAGGGTTAAAATGTTAAACGTTTTGGTATTAAAATTCTTGTATGTGGTAGATTTTTGGTAAAAGGAATTGATAAATTTTTGTTATCCAATTGAAATTTGACAAATAATAGGGGTTGGTAGAAAAGAAATTGCTTTTATAATTAAATTTGCAGTTGATAATTACTATTTTATCACGCTGACAATGACAACATCGCCATCTATTTCTTCACCTCTCAACGTCATAGACGTTAACCAAGATAGTCCTTCGGATATTAATGTGAATTGGAATGGAAGAGATTGATCTTGGTCGATGTTAAAAATGTAGCATTAAAACGAAGAGATGGTCTTCGACGATAACCTTATTAGCATGGTCTGTGCTGCGTTTTATATATACAAGAGGCATGTCGCCGCATATTTTGAACAGAATCACTAATCCCATAATTTCGAAGTAATCACTTTGGCACTATTAAGGCCTCTTATCTTATCGGTTATACGATGTTGTGTTTTATTACTCCGAACTTAATCTTTATAACTATTTCGGAGAGGGCAGGGATGCCACTCTTAGTGACTTCAACTCTATTAGGGCCTCAACCGTAGTCGTTTAAAGGTTTTAAATTATATAAATGTTCCTTTACTTCGACACCATAAGATGTGCGAAGAGGATGGTTTCGGCCATGGCCGTGTGTTTTGAAAGTTAAGGGTTTTAATTGGATTTGAGGGGAGAAGACCCTCTTCTGCAATGCACCTTGCTGCTTTTATCAATATAAATGTTTTATATTGGTTTAGCCTATGGTTTTGAGAGGCGACAACCTCAAATGACTTCGAAATTCATCACTATGATTTTATAAAACATATATATCATGACATAATTAATTTAAGATAAAATAAAGAGCTATAATTTTCCTTGTTATAAACATGATTTCAAGGGTTAAATAATTCATGAAGAAAAGTGTTTTCAAGGAAATAATAAGGTTACTTTAGCCTAGTCTTTTATTAAAGAGATTATTGCTCTTGTTCTTATCACTTTGGGTAAATTGTGATAGGATGAATTGACTCAGAGATTAGAAAACCAAATGGGACCAGTGTAGGGCAGCGCCCTATACTTTAGCTAGTAGCCTCTAGCTAATACAAGTCCAAATTCGAGTGCATAGGGCTTTTTCATGGGTAAGACTAAAAGTAGGTATATGTATAGAAAGGAACACATAAAGATGAGATAGATTATTGGTGAGCCCACAAATCCAATAGGATTGGTTGACCATGGGAATAGTAAGTTTCAGATAGATCATCAAGTCGTCTTCAATAGTAGGTTAGATAAGTTGATATATCTGCTAGGACCGAGTCAGCCATAGGTTTGTAGTAAGCCTAAGAAAACTATGATGTTGGGATGGATAGTCCCTTGATATAAACAAATTATTTATGATCACCCATGTTGCAAGCATACATATTATTGTTTATCTTAACCTGTTTGGTTGCAGGAATTTGATTTGCAAAACATATGTTTTAAAAAGGTACTAGTGAGGGAAAAAACCCATTTCGTTCAGTGGCGTGGTCTCACTAGATATTAGTTAACCGAGATGGCATATTATTATTCACACCAAGCCTATTGTCTGACTCAAAGTTTGCGTTTTTTCCTTAAAATCTCGGGTGCTCCAAATTTTATTTGAGTAGGTTGAGAGTAAGGGTTTATAGGTTTAGTTGGTTTAGCAAATAAAGCTTCTAAAGACGTGCAAGAGGCAAAGATTAGCTATGTAGGAGATTATCTATTTATCTATTCCACTTTGTCCAATGTTTTGTGTAATGACTGATGTTATAACTATCTATTTAGTAACTTTGATCAATCAAGGGTGCACCTTTATATGTCGTCGTGGAGTATGTTGTAATAATTATATTTTATCTGAACTTGGACAACGTTTGAGATTATGTACTGAATATGAAGTATGATTTTAAAATGGAATGTGAATTTTTTTTATATTTTATATTCCTCTGCTTCTGATATTATGGTTACCATTAACATGACCACATTTTATCATCAAAAATTAATACTACAGATGACTATAGCATCTGTTGTGCTTAGTTTCGAGCCTTAAAATGGGGATGTTACAGAAGGAAAGGGAGTCAAATAGGAAGTATGTATTTAGATCTAGAGATTTAAAGGCTTAGAGGTGAGTGGGAAATTATATATTTATGTATAATATATTTATATTGTTGTGAATATTTTTTATGCCTAGTTATAGATTTTGGAATTGTTTATTATATATATATAGTAACCTAAGATCCTTGCCTATATAGTCCTTGAATTATTAATTTTAATTTACCGTGTGTTTATATGTAAATTTGGAATGTAATGTTGGAAGTAGTCCCTAGAATTTATGAAGATAAGCCATTAAAAAGATTGTATGTTAAATTTAGATTTAGTTAGTCGAATGCTATAAGCTGTATAACTAGAATTAGAAAGTAATTTCTAATTTAATTGGGATCTAAGTTTGTATTTTAATTCGTTGGGATGAAGGATGTTTCTATGTAATTTCTGTAAATTATCAAATTTTATAATTATACGTCTAAATGTATATTGTTTGAAATCACAAAGAACATACCTAAAAGAAAGAGATGTATAAAGTAAGGATACTTACCGTATTTTGCACTATTTATTTGAAATGAATTAGAAAAGATAATTCTTTATAATTCCAAACACAACCCAATTCTTATTTTAGATAATTTTTGGTAAACTACAGTGTTAATACTTCCTTTAGGGAAGATGCAGTTCCAATACATTAAAATACAAAAATCTCTAGAGGTAAAATTAGAATGTAAAAATTAAAATTTACGGTAATCCTTTTGCTATTAAAAATATGGTAGAAAATAAGCACTAAGTGCTAACATGAATAAGACAATGGACTAAAACAATTAGGGAAGTTATAGTAATTTAATTAAATAAGCATGAATTGAAAAGAAGTAGTAAATATACACAATTGTACAAATTGAAAAGATGTAGTAAATTATATCTAATTGTAATAATTAGAAATGAAATAGTAATAGAAGTTTAATCTATTAAATTAGAAAGAAGCAGTACATGTCATCTAATGATATTAATGAAATATGAAGTAAATGCTTGTAAATGTAAAGGAATATTTATAAATGAACTTAAGAGGCATAATAACAGCTAAACTTATATAGCCTCAAGTATACGTTATGGTGGGTGTGAATCATTAGATCTCATTGATTAAATTAAGTATAAATGAAAAAGTCACTGGTGAGGGTAGGAATGCGAGGTCTGAAATATTGCACAACAGAAGTCTACCCTTCGAAAGGGGATTACAAGCAGCCGTGCATACATTGTACTGATGTGGGACATCTCTAACTATAGGACCCAAGGGAATATATGTCCCTGAATATTAGAAAGGGAAATACAAAAGTAGGGTTTGCCTCAGTTGAAGTATTAAAGGGCCAAGACTTTAACCTTTATAGGATCTACTTTAATCCTTATAGGGTTATCAGTAGAAAGACTTGTGTTACACCTAAAAGGACTATGCCTCCTACTAGTGGAAGATCCATATGGAACATGCACCACCTCGAAGTTGTTTGTTAGTTAGTTTGTAATTGGGAAGCAAGGATTGATAACCCTAAATGTGTCTTTAAGATGAGTTAGGGTACGATGAAATAGTTGTAATGTCGTTATTAGAAAATATGGAGAAGATTCTCGATGTACATTGACAATTCGACCTAGACACTAATGGTGGACACCTGGCACGGTGCAGAGTTACAGATACTAACGAGGAATGTATCTTAGTCCATGGAGGGACCGTGGTACTTATATATATGCACATACACACACCTACTCACACACACACACACACTCACGTGGGTAGTTATTATATGCCTTGAGTAGGTGGGGTATATCCTATGCATACATGAAGTTATGACGACTAAGATTAACATTAGACATAACATGCAATATAAGTCAATTAGCATAAACAAATGTTATTTATAATGTATGTAATTTACCAATCACTAAAACATTGTTCTGACCCTCTCCTCATTACAAGCCACTTAAGATGCAGACGAACATATACTGGTATAATGCAGGAATGGCAGAGGAATAGATTTCCTTATGCATGCTCTGCGATGCCAAAGGGCACTGGACACCGGAGGTATTGGCCGTGGTCAAAAATTGTATGTCTTATTATACTTTACTATTCCACCATGAGTTTGTATTGTAGTGCTCTGATATACTTTTGTTATTTATAAGATACCAACACCAATGTTTACCCTAGAGGACTTGGTTTTTGATTTTGCAAAAATATTGGTCTATTAAGGTACGGGTTGTTACATTTTGTATCAGATCTTACATTATTCAATAATAGGAATTAGGATATGTAGAGTGAACATATTTGTTTTTCTTATTTTATATATTACATAAAATGCCAAATCCTATAAACTCCAACAACAGAAGTAGTTGCAACCATATTCTGAAAAGATGGACAATGCGATTATGAGTTGGAACAATAGATAAAGTTGAAGGTATACACCTTTCTTGATCACCTCATAGGAAATATGTCATATTGGAAGGCGTTGACCTAAGAAGAGCATGAGTGCAGCATATGAATGATCCCTGAAGTTGGATGGTACTTCACTCCCTTGTTGGGCCTGGATTGGCCAATGGTTATAGATCCCCGCAAGATTGCTAATTGATGATGTATGTTAGATCCAGATAAATAGAAATTAAAGAACCTATATGTTGCAGATATTTCGAGGTAAGAATTGAGCTAGTTCTCGAAGGAAGGTGTATAGAAATCACTGCAAGGCGATAACCAGACTTTTAATTTATAAGTCAAAAAGTAAGCGGAAAAGGAAAAAAGTCCAAAAGAATGGGAAAACAAAGTTTACCCAGAGTCTGAAACCATAAGAAAAACTTAATAAAAAGGTTTTGATTTAAAATTATTGGGATCGGCCACTCGCAAGTTTGAATAAATTATTTTATTTAAATTGGACTTAGGACCACTATGAATCAGCTACCTACAGCTCCTTGTTCAAGACTTCTTCATTTAATTTCGATCATTTATGAATTTGCCACCTGCAGATCTCATTTAATTACTATTTAATTTCGGACCATAAAGAATCAGCCATATGTAGTCATATACCACAGAGAATCAGCCCCCTATGGTATTATTTTATTTTTGAGGTTGCATAGAATCAGCCTTCTTCAAACCATTGGAAATTGGATGCCTCTCCTCACCTAAAGCTTCTTTAGGTCAAGTAAGCATCCTTACTCAATGTCAATAGCCCTTTCCTTAACTTACTTCTTTTCGTAATACTTTGGCACGGTACACCCTACCCTGACGTATGAGTGCAATACACTCTTTACTTATTGAGCATGTTCTCTCTTAAATTGCAGTGCAGTATAATGGCACAATTTTCCTTATTCTCATTACCTGATTGTAGTGCTATTTTCCCTATGCAAATTTGCAGTGCAGAACTACTTTCTCTTAGAAAGTTCCTAGATTCCTTTGGCAAATCATTACCATACTACCCTGTGTGGTTTTATTAAGCGTAGTTCTCCCTTTGAGATGTTTGGCCTCCTTAGCTCCATATCTGACAATATCTAACACATTTGACAAGGCACGTGACCATCTTTACACATGTCGCCGTTAGATATGTTACTTTATCTTTTTCTGACATTTACAACATCCTCTATTTATCTTTTCAGTACTTTTATCCCCATATAATTATTTTAGTATATATGTCATTTCTATTTATTTTTAGTGTAGATTATCCTTTCCATTAGCATAGTTCTACAAACATTTTAGCTTATTTTATGCATTGAAAGTCCTATAATAAATTCTAGAAAATTGATGAATAATTCATTTATCCCTACCTAGTCTTTCATTTGAATTACAAGTTATTTTCCTTGTATATTTTCTAGCTGTTTACTTTAGAAATTCATTACAATTTATTCCTAAGCTGTAAGCTTCCCAAGTTAATAACCCATCTTCAGAATAATGGTTATGATATCATGACAAGTTTTCATTTTGACAAAACTCTATATGGGTACAAAATTAAGATGATTTAAATCAACTAAACAAAATGGATAAAAGGGTAAGTATTACTCAAGTTAATCTTTAAGTAATCTTAATTAGATATTCTTCTTTTTTCCTTGGCTTGTATTTGCTATATTTTCTCTTTACTCTCGATTCTCTAAGCCGATCATTAATGTATCTTTTAAGCTTTTGTTTAATTTTAGTAGAATGGAATGAAAAAATGAAAAGTGTCATGTTTATTATCCCACAAGTACTTGGGTTTTGGCCCACACACCCGTTTTCATTAATTCATTGTCCTCTTAATTTTCTTATTTAGCCCCTCTTGGCCCTTTAATTAATTAATTAAATATTTACATAAATTACGGGTTGTTATAGTCTTCCCTCCTTAAAAGGAATTTCGCCTTTGAAATTCAATTAAGGCTCGATAATGATTTGTTAACTAACACACGCTTACCCTAAGCATAACCATGGATTACCAGTCCATAAATAAAATGTACTAGTACTTTTTGCTAGTACATTAATCAACCATAATATATATATATATATATATATATTGAAAATATATATATATATTGCATATATATATATTTCAAATATACACACACACACATGGTTCATAATCAATGCAATACAATATATAAGTCATCTGATAATATCAGACAAATAACTCTAGATAGGTCTTTCCGACCTTGTCCTCTATTTCTCATGTACAATCCTTCAAATATGCACTCCATTGAACATGGATTAGCTTCACCACCTTGTTCCAAAGTTGTTTCTTGTCCCGGTTCAGTATCTATACTGGTCTTTCCATATAGGTCATATTCGGCTCTATTCCTAGGTTCTATGCTGCCCATTGATTAACTACTATGGCTAGATCTTTAATGCATTTCCCAATATGTGATACGTGAAACACATTATAGATCCATACAAAATTACTAGGCAGTCCCATCTTATATGCTACCTTCCCAATTCCTTTCTATGACTGGAAATAGCCTTACTAGCTTCCTAGCCTTCCCAAAGTGCATAATGTTTTTCATAGAGAAACCTTTATGAACACACAATCACCAACAACGAATGCCAGCTCCCTTCTCTTAGTGTTGACATAAATTTTTTGCCTTGACCGAGCTACTCTCATCCTAGCTTGGATGAACTCTAGTTTCTCTGTTCCTTCCTTAACTACATTGGACCTAGCATGTCTTATCCCTTGCCTCTTACCAACATGCATGCGACTTACACGGTCTTCCATACAAGTCCTAAGCAAATCTTCTAGGACATTGTTAACCCTCTCGGTCTATCCATCTATTTGAGAATGGTATGCGGTACTCGTGCACAGTTTTGATCCCATAACACTCTACAAGCAGCGCCAAAAATGACTAGTGAATGATGGATCATAATCAGTGACAATAGTGCTAAGCACCCTGTGTAATCTCACTACCGCCCTCATATATGTCTTTGCCAACTTTGGAGTAGTTCCTTATGGCCTTTACTGGAACGAAATTGGCACACTTGGTTAGTCTATCCACTATGACCCATATGCTCTCATTCCCTGCACTCAATCTTGGCAACCCATCTATGAAATATATAGATACCGAATCCTATTTCGAAAATGGAACATCCAAAACGTGTAGGAGCACACTTGGCTTCTGATGCTTTGCCTTTACTTGCTAGCATGTAAGACATCTTCCCACATACTCCTCCATATCTTTCTTCAACCCTTCCTACAAGTAACCCCTCTTCATATCTCGGTACATCTTCGTACATCTAGGGTGTATGATAAACTTTGAATGATGATATTCATCCAATACTTCTCTTCGAAGTCCTTCTACATTTGAAACATACAACATTCCATTCTTCTATGGTCTGTCCTCTCTAAAAACACAGAATCCCTTCATCATGACTACTTCAGTTTATAAGTTCAATCTTCATACTATGTCTGTGTTAAACTCATCTCCCTTCTATAGTTTTACTATTCCTTCTGTCAATGCAAGCCTGACTTCTAAGCATGTTAACATTTTGAACGCAATACTCGAATTTGCAGTAGACTAAAACTACACGTCATATGAAGACAATGTTTCTAAACCAATTCATTCCTCTAACATATCCAAAACACAACTTTTCTATTTAGGCTCATGGTTTTAACAACTTTGTTGCCTTTTCCTAGGGTATACTTTATCTCAAAATCATACGATTCTAGAAACTCTAAGCATCTGTGCTGCCTCATATTCAACTCCTTTCGAAAGAACAAATATCTTAATGACTTATGGTCATTACACAACTCAAACCTCTCACTTAGGAGAAAATGCCTTCAAATCATCAAAGCAAAGATGACTACTTCCAAGTCCAAATAATCAGTTGGATATCGAACTTCATGCGGTCGCAACTGCATGGATGTGTAGGCAATCACCCTGCCCTTTTGCATCAATATTGCACCCAATCCTGCTCCTAAACCAATAGTACACACAGTCATCTCATCATTCCCTTTAGGTGTCAATAACATAAGCACATTTGCTAGTCGATGCTTCAATTCTTGGAATGTTAACTATATGAGAGAAGTCCTTAATGAATCTTCGGTAGTAGCTAGCCAATCCTAAGAAAATTCGCACCTTAGCAATAGTTCCAAGCCTCTTCCATCCATTCACTTCGTCAACTTTCAAAGGATCCACGGCTATCCCTACTTCAAAAATCACATGGCCGAAGAACTTTGCTTTCCTTCTCCAAAATGACACTTGGAAAACTTAGCATTTAGCTTATGCTCATTCAATGTCTTCAGCACATGCCTTTGGTGAACTACAGGCTCCTCCTCATTTCTAGAGTACACTAAGATGTCGTCTATAAACTCCAACATGAACCTATCTAGCTGATCTCAAAAAACACTATTCATCAAATCAACAAAGAACACTGGTGCATTTGTCAGCCCAATGACATCACTAGCCACTCATACTATAATGACCCGTAAATTAATCACTTTAGATATGGATATTTAGTATATTTTTAAATAATTAAATAATGGATTTTATAACTCAAATAGACTTCTTTTAAGAAATAACTGATGATGGTAGAGTTTTTTTAAAATTTGGTTTACAAAAATAGTTAGCTCAAAGAGAAATCGAAAATGTGACTGAAAATCGTTTTTTGGATTTTTGACTTTTCATCGTTTAAAAGTTGTCGGAAACATGTTTTTCACACTAGTGTATATATGTACACATATATACAAATAACATATACTTTTGATTAATGAAGTGATTAGATTAAAATAAGTTTAAGAATATAGTTAAGTTCATAAAGTGGAAGTGGATTTTTCTTTATAATAAAAGTAATAAGCATAAAATCTAAGCCACAAAGTACATCAAGAAGAGAAGATGAGATGGCATGAATGACAAGGGGATGCATGTTTCAATGGAGGAAGGGGATGTGTTGTCAAAATTATGGTCGAGGGTATTTGATTTTTTTTTAAAGAGGGGTAATTTTGTAATTTACCATTTTCGTTTCTATAAAATAATACCACTCTTTCTTTTCCCACTTTACTTCATTTTTTTTATTTTATTTCCCATTTATTTCTTCTTCCTCTCCACTCACTCCACTTCTTATTTCATGGTTTCCTAAAAGAAAAATTAGAAATCACTCCTTTCCGCTTTTAGTCCTTAAACAAATTGCTAAAACCACTTTTATTCCTCTCTACATCACTTATCCTTTAAAATCAAACCCAAAATTCCCTTCAGCATCATGGCCGAACCCTCCTAGCACTGTTGGTGAGCCCTCATGACCTCCTCTGGGTCTTCAAAATCAAGTTTTATAAAAAGAAGCTACATCCGTGTGTCATTTTCAAAGTTATGGTAATTTTAGTAAAAGATCGTGTTTGTTTAGCATGTTAAAAGCAAGTTTAAAATATATTATAATAATTTTGGTTGGTTTCTTATATTTATATGTATATGGAATGATTATTGTTTAGTTTGGTGCATGCTTGAAAGTGGATAGCACATAGGATGTTCGCAGGGAACTTGAAATAAAGTTGAAGTATTCGTAGTGAATATGTTGCTACAACACACTTTGAAGTGCATAAGTGATAATTGGTAGGGGACAATTTTTCCTTGACTTATGGATGTTTATTTACATTTTCATATATTATGTAAGATGTGATGGAATATGGTTGTTGCTTAGCAATAGTTGTTTGTTTGATAACATGTTTCTATGTGACATTGAAAATCCCGTGTTTTTTGTAAACAAGTTTACTACTTCATCCTCCAAGAAAGTTTTGAATGTTTTCTTTTCTGAACCTAACTTTTGTTTTCAAACCGTTTACCTAGTTATCAAAGTGGTTTTAAAATATAAAAAGAAAGGGTATAAAATCTATTTGGTCTATAAAACAAGTTTAAAAGTTATGGTCTATATAGAGATAGTAGCTATGGATGTAGTTTGTAAATTGACGATTTTTGCGCAACACAAAAGGAGTTATCTATTTTAGATATTTTGAAAAATATTTTAAAATATGTTTATAAGTATTTAAAAGGAAGTTTGAAATTATAAATATTTTTTTAAATAATTTATTTATTTGTTTAAACAAGAGGTTTAAATTTTAACCACTTTGTTTAAAGGTCGAGTTTTGTTTAAAAGCAACCATCTTTAAAAAGGATGTTTTACATATAAGAGATTTATTTATCTATGCCAATAAGTAACATTATATAAATGTGATAATTAGTGATAAAATATTGACACATCTATAGAAAGTAAGCCTTCTTGTATGTAGCACTAAAAGCGATGAGTAAATTCTTATCCACCTATGAGATCTAGAACCAAAGTTTCTAGTTAAGGGATAGAAAAATCGAAATGTCAAAAATGTGATAAGTATAAGAGATTTAATTTTTTAAATAAGTCATGATGAATTATATGAAAAGTACTTCATCTTATACTTGACACTAAATTTTGAGGTATGGAAGCCTGTTTCTATCTATGAGAGTTTTAGAATGTCGTCAAGTAAAGATTTGAGAGGCAATAATATCCTAACTTGTCCGACTTCATTTTTAATTGAGGAATAGCATATCGTTGAAAATGAAAAGTGGTGATAAGTATATGTTGTACGAGTTTCCATATGCAAGCCAAGTACTTGCATCGGATAGTAGTTTGTCCATTACCGACAACTTGGCCAAATATAACTTTGGAAATATCTAGAACAAAAATGAGAATTATATGGTACAGTTATCTTCGATGATACTATATTGTATGTATACAACCATATGTTCTTCTAGGATAAATAATGAGGTAATTTGTCCACTTAAACGGTTTAGAGGTGATCTCTACTCTTATATTTTGTTTGTTTATTTCTAGAAGAACCGAATTTGAGTTTGGAGAGAACTATTGATTGTCGATTCGAGGAGACCAGGATCATATAAATAAGAGTTATCTGAAAACCACTTCGAACCGACATAAGCATTAAAATTAAAGGCGTCTAGACGAGGATGGCATTGAAGACAGAGTTCTTTGACGTGCAAGGGCTACTTACTACTAATCTTGAGGATGTAGTAGAATTAGTGCCTTTGGTTTGTTAATATCTTGAACAACTTATGCGAATGAATGCTAGCATTGCACTATTCCTTGGAGGGAAATGTTAGCATTCCTAGTGGGATTTGCTAAAAAGATAAAAATGTAGCCTCGAGCCTCACTCCTAAGAATGACTAAAACATGGGATATGCAGTATGTTATGTAAGTGTTACCCATTAGGGTATAATCATCCATGATCTTCGTTGATATTATTTCTTTTGATGTATACTTTAAGCATAATACAGTTATTGATCGCAATTTACAAATGACCATATTTGATACTATCCAGGAAGGGGTAGGCCGATTTTATGTTGGTAGGGGTGGAAATGATTTGCGATCATGGTACTTTTTTTAGAGGGGTACTATAATAGGCGGTACCCCAGTAGTCTTGTCATTGTATGGAATCAATTTTCCACTACGTTCTTTACGGACTTAATTATATACTACGTATGTTGGAATGTAGTTAATGTAACCATTTCGAGTATGATAAATATTTATTCAAAATTTTGGCATCATTATATTATCATGGGATTCCTTACAGAAATGTTTTGGCTATCGTAAGGTAAAAACCTGTATGTGTTTGTGCGACGTGGTCTTACGAGATTCCTTTATTTTTGAATGGTTTTATAAGTATAACAATTCATATGTTTTAAGTTTACTCACACGAGACCCATGTCTGACCTGGATTTTTTCTTTCTTTCCATTACATTCTTGGTTAGTCTAATTTTTGAGTATCCAAGTTGTCCAAATTCTTTGGGATACATTTTGGAGGAGTATGGAGCAGGATGCTTCATCCGCTATCAAGATATCTATTTTATTTCTATTGTGTATGTATAGTACGTATCAGCGTTGTAGAGATAGGCAGTTAAAACTATCGATGGCTTGAGTTTGTACCTTTTATAACCCTGACGTTCATTTTAGAAGTGACTATATGTACTATTTTATGCTCTATTATATATGATTCCCATGAATTGTGAGATTCTATGTTTCTTTCTTTTTGTATTTTCTTTTCTTTTACCCCTTCTTTTACCCTAACGACCTATCTTTTAGATACTTGGACGATTAGCATATGAATACCATGGATGTATTAAGTATCGTCTTTAGGAGTAAGAAAGTTGGATCGTTGCACGTAGTATAGGAGCTTAGGTTGTGCAAAGACTTAGGCCTTTGTTGGGGTCAACTCATTAGAGATAGGGTTAGTAATACCCTAGAATGGGTTTAGTCAATAAGAGTGCATATTTGTAATTTTTATTCATACATATATATTTGAGTTATTTCAATTAGGCTTGATATGTTTGTTTTAGTATCCTTTTCCATAATATAATCCCATTTAACTATTCTTAAGTTATCTCACTATATCCAGGTAGTAAAAATGTGTAATTGAGGAAGACGAGGGAGAGGAGCTAGTGGTATCATGACCACTAATGGTCGAGCTTTGAATGTTGGAAGAGTTGCAACAGTTTAAGAGCCAACACCTATGCAACCCCATGTAAACGTTGCAGCTTTGTGCAAAGACTATACTATCTGGAAGGAAAGTCGTTCAAGGGCATATAATCTATTATCAGAGTTCAAGCTTCGCTTCGTTCCTATGAAAAGGTCTTCAAGGGGTCGGATATTTCAGATGAACAAAAGCGTTTCTTGGCATCTTGGCAGTTATAAAATAGATCTTCAGTATGGTGGCATTTGGTCATACCAAATGTTTTGGAGGATGATTTTTCTTGGGCAAGGTTTAAGGAGGTGTTTGAAGATCATTGTGTACCCGTTGCAGGGAAGACCCGCCTGTATAAAATCTATTTGGATCTTAAACAAGGAGATTTATTAGTATAAGAATGATATGTTTGTGGTAGGAATGAGGGAAGGATTTCGTGAGAAAATTACCTACCCTCCCGAAGGGGTCTTTTGTGGACTTAGTGGATATGGCTTTGCAGTATTAAGTTCTTGAGAAGAAGAAGCCTATAGCTGCACCAAGCAATAATGATAACAACAACCCGAACAAGAGAAAGTATAATCAGCAATGGAAGAAGCATTGGGGAGGGAAGCCAAAAGAAAGGGAACATGATAGTCGTTACAAGGATTACACTTGCAATGTTTGTGACGACCCGACTTTCTACTCCCAGAAAATCGTATCATCAATTAAGAAAGAAAGGGATAGAAGAAGAAAAGAAAGAAGAGAAAGAAGAAACAACACAAGAATCTCAACAGCGGAATGAATAAATTATATTAATAACATAAGTATTTACATAATATACAATACCAATCAGAGATACACAGCATAAACATCACATATACTAGACAGTTATATACACCTGTCTAGTATTTACAACTCAATACAACACAACACAGAGAAAACACAGCGGAAAAAAAAACTATATCTATCGCAGAAGCCTACTGCTCCATTGCTCCTCCATCATTCGTCAAAGCTAACCAGAATCCCTTGGCTACTCGTAAAAATTTGAGTACCCAAGAGTTTATGAAAAACAAAATAAACTACGGGTCAGACATGGGTCTGGTGTGAGTAACAGGTTAAGGTTTCTTAACTTTTAAAACATTTGGAAAGAAAGGTATTACGTAAGACTTCCCACACATAAACATGGAAAAAAAATTTACCTTACGCTAACCAAAACATTTGATAGGAAATCCGATGATATTATAATAGTGTCTAGAGTTTTCAAATAAATAAGAAATAGCCGAAATTGTTACATGATTAAATTCCAGCTACTAGCCACAAAAGTGGGTAATACAATCAAAACCGTTGGCACTTATTGGATTTTGGATTCCATACAATGGCAAGGCTACTGGGGTACCGCCCGTCACAGTACGTGGCCTAGATCACCATACCGAGGAGTACTCCCACTCCCCTGCAACACAGGGCCGGACCCATTCCTTACTGAACAGTTCCGAACAAGACAACCCTGGTAGTTGTTGCAATCAACTGCCCCACACAGCCGAATATAAAGGGACTTCTAGACAGGGATCAATCTTGCTCTCCAGTGGGAGCTACCCACGAAGCCTTGCTGCACCTCCCCTGTTTTAGCCATTCCCGGTTGATGAGTCTTGAGGTTACGATTACCTTTATCTCATAACTGAGATTCCATAACTGAGATTCCAACCATTCAGGGTAATAAATATCAACCATTATTCAAAAGAAATTACTTATCAATCCAATCTATTATCAATGGCTTACATATCTATTATCAATCCAGTGGGAGCTACCCACGAAGCCTTGCTGCACCTCCCCTGTTTTAGCCATTCCCGGTTGATGAGTCTTGAGGTTACGATTACCTTTATAGGACATATCACTTAGAATGCTCATCGTCCACCTGACGATATTCTGAAAGCATTCAATCCATACAAGTTCGTTCCGGGTTCGAACGAAGCCGAAGGCATTATCTCGTTACACTCATTTTGGAATCACCCTCAGAGTTAACGACAATAACCCTTGCACTCTAAATCACCATCTCGAATCTATAAGCACTATTCCGTCAACTCATTACGGAATCACCCACAGAGTTATACTGACGTATAGCCCTTACACCTCGAGTCTTCACAAAGCTCCATTTGGATTTACGACCTGACGTTATTTGGAATCGATGTGGTTTTCGGATATCCAAATATGGAAACCCGATCCCGGTCTCATCGAAATCCAAAGCGTGTCTTTTAGGGCCAAGTTGTTTTAAAGTTTAAAACATTCAATTCAATATTATCTATATACACACAGGTAGATAATTTACAACATCACAATAGATAATCAATATTATCATAACATCAGATAATCTACATTATCAACTCAAACAGATAAATCATATTATCAACTCAATGCAACCACAACATCCAAATCACATAACAACATTTATCTCATAACTGAGATTCCAACCATTCAGGGTAATAAATATCAACCATTATTCAAAAGCAATTACTTATCAATCCAATCTATGATTAATTTAAAATGAATTAAATTAATTACTTCTTCCTTAATTAATTTAAAATGAATTAAATTAATTATTCATCCATATAAATCTTGCTTACATATCAATTAATTACCCTAATTAATCATCTTGATTAATTATTCTTTAATTACATTCAAGAAATAGATCTCTAATTAATTTCACAAATTAATTAATCCAAACCAATCCCTGTAATTAACCTGTAATTACTTCATTAATTAATTAATCATAATTAATTACATTAATCCTTAATTAATTACATTAATTAATTCCTTATTGATTAATTGTTCTTAATTAATCAATCCTTAATTATATCATTAATTATATAAGTTAATGATCTCAAACTATTTTAAATGACACCACTTAATTAATTATCAATTATCTCTATTGATTAATCATTCTTGATTGATCACATTAAGTAATTATATTAAATTAATTACATCTCTAAACCATTCTCAAATAACTTAATTATCAAAACCTAAATTAATTACATTAAGTAATTAATTATTAATTACTTACTTAAGTAATTATATAACATATAAATTACATATTAATTACACAAAGTAATTAATTTCCAAAACTCCTCCATTAAATTACATCCAGTAATTTATTTCCTTAATTACTTCACTAAGTAATTTTCCATTTTTAATTACATTTGTAATTACTTCTCAAATCAACCAGTGATTAAATTAAATTAATTAAGCTTAATTAATTAACTTAATTAATAAAAATAAAATTAATTAATTACAATTAGTAATTAATTTCCTTAATTACTTTCACTAAGTAATTTACTTAAAAAATAATTCTTAATTGATTATCTTAAATTAATTAATCCAATTAATCATTAAAATTAATTACATTAATTAATTATAAAATAATCCTATGTTAATGACCTTCATTAACCAATAACAAAACTCTAATTACTTTCCTAAAGTAATTAATTGAATTAATTAATATTAATTCTTAATTTATTTAAAGAACCTCATTAATTTATTTCTAATTATTTAATTAATTTCTAAATCACACTTTAATCAAATTTAATTAACTTACTTAAATCTTTTAATTAATTAAATAAATCCTTAATTATTTAATTAATATCCTAATTATTAATTAAATAAATTGATTAAAATCATAATTACCTTGATTAATTAATAAATCATTAAGTTCAAAACAACTTAATTATAATCATTAATTCCATTAATGATTTAATTATCATTATCAAAGAAATTTTAAAAACAACATGCTTTTAAATTTTCCTAAATTCCATTTTAAATTAAAATGAAAATGAAATTAAACTTAAACAAGATTTTAAGTATTAAAAACTCTTCAGTTTTCATTTTACAGATTTACTTAACTCTTAAAGTAATTTTAGGCTAATGGTTTACCTAAGCCTATATTCAATTTAAATAAAATTACCTTAAATATTTCAAATGATATTGAAACATATAAATTCAAATCTTATTTTTTTACAACCCAAAATTTTAAACCATGTTTCAGATTTAAATACACATATTAAAATTTAAAACTCTGTTTTAAATCTTTATTTCAGATTTTATAAAATACTCAAACTAAATACATCATTTGAATTTTTCAACCTATTTTCTTTTTGAAACTTTCAGATTCAAATTTAAATTTGAATCCAGGATTCTAAATTTAGATTTAACATAGAATTTAAAACTTGTTTTAAAAACTTACTTTCAGATTTAAAATCACTCAATGTCAAAACTGTGCAGGTTTTCAAAAAAAATTAAATATTTTATTTCAGCAAATCCTGATTATTTCAAAAACCTGGAATTCAAAATCTATTTGAATTCATGGTTTAATCTTGCTTTAGTTTAGATTTAAACTTACCTAGCCTATTTTTAAATCTAGTTTTAAAATTCGAAACCTGAAACTGTTCAGGCTACAAGCAACAAAATTGCAAATCTTGTTTATTCAAAAACTGAAATTCAAATCCTATTTGAATTCATGTTTAAATCTTGCTTTCAGTTAGATTCAAACCTGCTTAGCTTCTTCTTTTCTTTATTTAATTTAGTTTTAAAATTGAAAACCCGAAATAGTTCAGGTTTCAGAGATCAACCTGAAAACAAAATGTACCCGAGTTCAACACAATATCACTTCGAGTCATTCCTGCCTTAACTCCGAGCAAAAACTGGAATTACCCGAGACATACTCGAGCATACTACACCACTGCTCAAAACCTGGAAACTACAGTTTTAAAACCCAAACAAAACCTGTCAACGGCATGTTCACCTCCCTCGGACCATCGTTAGGTCTATAATTCCGGCTAGTACCTCCTCTTAAACCTAGCAACCAAATCCCAGAGTTGCAAAACACTCGATCAATCCCAGTGGCTATATGATCGAATTCTTACTTTATTGAAAATTTAGGGCTACAGACACTTCCTCACTCCCCTTGCAAATTTAAGAATCAATTTACAGATTTGCTA
The DNA here is from genome assembly GCA_030765085.1 of Allium cepa. Lineage (NCBI taxonomy): Eukaryota > Viridiplantae > Streptophyta > Magnoliopsida > Asparagales > Amaryllidaceae > Allium > Allium cepa. Next base: position 253,780,807 of record CM060943.1, read on the forward strand.
ATTTTCCTGATGTTCCTGACCACACTACTACATACAGAAGAAACTACAAATTCCCAAAGTTCTAAAATCATCAGCATTTCCCAAAATCAATTTTTTAGTTCATTCAAGAACTGCTTCCCAAATCCTCAATTAAAAATGGTGATACTGATTTTAAAAATCATATTTTTACTTATGTAATCAAATTACAATACTAACTTTATAATTTAAACAGTTTGGTTTTTTTTTTAAAATGCACTGAAGCTTATAAATTTTAGAGACAAACAGGCTAATTCTTTATTTAACCTACTTAGAAATTTTACACATTAATCCATGATAAATCACAACTTTTGTTTGATAATCAAATCTCATCAAAAGCAAGATCAAGTGATAAGGAATTTAAATCAACTTTTGAGCCTAGGAATAACACAGAGCATAGCACATAAATAAACATAGCATACATCCTGTAAATAGTCATATTAGATTTAACTGGTATATTAATTCAAATATATTAACATGCAACCAAATTATGTTTTAAATTTTGAAAAGTTACTCACCTTATCTCTGAAGAACAGAGCAGTAGTGATATGCCAATGGAAATGAAGTGATACTGCTTCTTATCCCAATCTATATGCATGCAGGCCATTTTATTGTGCTCAAATTCCAGAGATAAATTGCTATGATCTTCAGGTAGATTGAAATGCAGACTTTATTTGATTTGTTCAAAATTTGCAGAGAGGAAAATGCAGTATTTTTGAATTGCAGAGATTTAATTTTTTACAGGTTAGAGGAGCTACAGGTTTTGTTTGCAAATGCAGGTTCTTGATTTGAGAAAATTTGATCTTATTTTTGAATGAGGAGTTTCAGATGTTAGAATTTATTTTGAAATGAATTTGCAAATATGTTTTTTGAGGGGTTTTCAGATTTTTGAATGAAGTGTTTTCTTAAATTTAGAAAAGAGGATGAATGAAAGAATAGTAAAAATGGTTAAGGCTGAAAATGTTTTAATTAAAATAAAGAGAAGATCAAATGACACTTGTCATGTAATTTAATTCTTACATTTACACATGTTATTTAGATTACTAACTTGTTAACACTTGTCTTTTATTTAATTTAGTTATATTTTTAAATGTTTTAAAAAGTTTTCTTTAATTTATTTTATGTTTATAAGAATATAAATGATTTACTTATTTTAAGAAAATGTAAATAAACAGTTTATAAATTAAAACTTATACAAATATTTTAAAGAACCAATTTTCTTGAATTTCAAAATAAAATTTCAAATCAAACAAACTTTTGAAATCAAAATTAAAATCTATTTATTCAATAAAAAAATGAAGACTTTAGTTCCTTATTTTTAATTCTTCTTTATATTTAAGAAAAATAGAATATTTGTTAATAGGGTTTCAAATATCAATTTACAATTTTATATGATTTATAAAGAAATTATAAATCACTTTTATATTTAAATGAATTTAAATCATATGTTATCTTATATTTTAAACTTTATATAAAATATACTCAATTCATATTTAATCAAATAATATTTAATAAGAAATAAACTTAATTTTTATTTAAATTTTAAAAATTAAGCTAAGTCAAATTTTAAACAATTTAATATTTATTTAAATATTATCAAACCACATAGTTACTAATTTTAAATAGATTTTTAAAAGCTAAATATTAATTTAAAACATAATTTACTAATTATCCAATATTTATTAGAATTTAAAAACAAACTTCATTTATTTATTTTCATGTAAATTAAATCCCAAACAAAGATAAACTATAATATATACAAATATATATATATACATTATAATTTAAAACATTTATTTTAGCTTTTAAAAGATAAAATCACAAATTAAATATTATTAAATCTGATTATTAAACCAGAACATATTTTATTAATCAATATTGTAAATATCAATTTAATTTTATATAAAGATTATTAAATTGATATTGTCTAAAATTCCGGGATATCACAATGTTCGTAAATAGAAGGGCCATATTGCAAGTTTTATAAGAATTCTAGAGTTCAGAAGCAGCAAGCAAGGCCTATTTCTTCGATGGTTCAAAAGACACTCTACTTTAATTGTCACAAACTAGGACATATGGTAAAGGATTGTCTGCTAATGAAAAAGGGTCAACAAGCCAAGTTTTATGCCATTAAGGATGAACCGTAGACCTCTATAGATGTTAAGGGGAAAGGAGTTCTTAAAGGTACTTTATGTGTTAATGGTATTGCTTGATACTTTGCTTTCTGTAGTTTTATTTTTAAAATTTTGGTTGATACATTAGAAATCATCCAAAGATAGTAGAAACCACATATTTATGTGTCAAACCCTGTAGGCGGTGCAACTGATCTATATATGATTTGTGAAAAAGTGCAAGTTACTTATCTTACCCACCAATTTTCATATGATCTGTTTGTTCTTGATTTTAATGGGTTTGATTGTATCGATTGGCTGTTGGAGAATGATGTTGTCTTAGATCGTGTTGGGAGGTCGGTGTTTCTAAGAACTAAACTTGGGAATTTTTTTGAAGTATCATGTAAGGAGCCTGGTAACATTATAAGTAGTTTTCTGTTTGCAATTGATTCATCCCTAAAAGAGTAAGGATTGATATTAATTGTTAAGGACTTCTTAGATGTATTTGAAGAAGTTAACAATCTACCTCCACATTAATGGACTGAGTTTCAGATCGACTTAATTCCCGGTTGGAAAACTTTTATTCACCCTATTCGTAAGATGGATCCAAAAGAGAAGGAGGAGTTAAGGAATCAAACAAATGATTTGTTAAATAAGGGATTGATTAGGTTAAGTCGCTCAAGTTGGGGAGCGGTTGTGTTTTTTATGACAAAGTCGTATGGGTAGTTAAGACTTTGTATGGATTAACGAGAGCTAAACAAACATATGATTCAAATTAAGCATCCCTTACCCTGTATAGATGACATGTTCAACCAACTATGTGGTGCTTTAGTATTTTCACAGATGGATGTTGCCATAGGTTTTCACTAGTCAAGAATAGAAGATGATATTATACCCTTAACACTATTCAGAGGACCAAATTGTACTTATGAGTAATCGGTTACGCCTTTTAGGCCAACTAATGCACCAACATATTTTGTGGATCTTATGAATCAGGATTTTTAGAGATGTGCTTAATAAATTCATGTTGGCATTTATAGATGATATTCTTATTTCTTCTAAGACTAAGGAGGAACGTAAAAGCCATTTGAAATGATGCTTGAAACATTAAGGAAACATGTTTTAAGAGCTAAATTCTCTAATTATTATTTTTGACAATCGAAAGTAAGGTTCCTCGGACATGTTATGTTGGGGGATGGTATTTCGGTTGATCTAGGGAAGATAGTGCCTATTGAAGATTGGAAGACACCATAAAATCCAATGAAGGTATGAAGCTTCTTAGGTTTAGCAAGATATTATAAGAGCTTTATTCAAGACTTCTTCCAGAATGCATCGCACCTAAAAAATTAACAAAGAAGGATGTTAAGTTTATTTGAACTTCAAATTGCAAATAAATATTTGTTGAGTTAAAGAAGTGGTTAACCAGCACTCTAGTTCTAGCTATTTCAGTTGGAGGTAAGGGTTAACTATGCATACAGATGCTTATGGCATGGGTTTGGGTTTGGGTTTGGTATTGATGCATCATAGGAGAGTTATGCTAGTACGCGATTGAAGCCTCATGAGCAGAATTATGCAACACAATATTATTAGCTGTTTTGTTTGCATTAAAGATGCACAGGCATTACTTATTAGGTGAAAAGTTCAAGCTCTTCATGGATTGCAAGTCCTTGAAGTATCTTTTCATTCAGAAAGATTTGAATATGAGGCGACAACGTTAGTTGGAAATTTTAGCGGCATATGATATATACACCTGGGAAAGCCAATGTGGTAGTGGATGCTATTAGTAGAAATGCAATTTTCACTCTTTTGGAAGTTACTCTCTACATGAGAGGATTGCAAGCAAACAAAAGGAAGATTGTCGTTTAATGGAGATCATCAAGGATGTAGGCGAGGGACAGTGTTTAAACTTTGAGATCAGTCATCATGGTATATTACAAATGATTAGAAGGATATGTCTTCCAAATGTTGATAATCTTAGGCAAGAAGTTTTAGCAGAATGTCATCAATCCAAGCTAAGTATCCATGTTGTTGTTTTGAAGATGCATTGGGATATGAATCTAGTATTTTAGTGGAAGGGAATGAAGATGGGCATTTCAATTTATGTTAACAGATATATGATTTGCCAGCAAATCAAGGGTGATTATCAAAGGACTACTTGATTACTACTATCACTTGATATTTTGAATTTGAAACAGGAGCAAGTATCGATGGATTTTGTAGATGCTTTGCCTAGATCAAGGAAGGTTAATGAAGGCATTCAGATTATTGTTGACTGACTAACCAAGAGCGTGCATTTTATTTTGGTAAAATTGACCAGGAATGCAGCAAGCTTGGAGAAAATTTATATAAAGGAGATTTTTCGATTCCATGGAGTTCCAAGTAATATTATAAGTGATCATGATTCAATTTTTACTAGTCGGTTTTGGGAAGCATTTCAAGTAGCTTTGGGAACAAAGATGAGCTTGAGCATAGCATATCATCATAAAACTTATGGTCAAACAGAGAGGGTGAACAAAGTTTTGGAAGATCTTTTAAGAGTTTGTATCTTGGATTTCGGAGATTTATGGGACGGTCAACTTCACTTAGTTGAGTTCTCTTATAATAACAATTACCAAGCAAGTATTGACATGACAGCTTTGAAGCTCTATATAGACAACTATGCAAATCACCATTGTGTTGGATGGAAACCGACAATCAATTAGTACTTGGACCTAATATGATTTGGGAAGCCACATCGATTAAAAGGAAGACGAAGGATGCTCAGGATAGGCAGAAAAGCTATGTCGATCGAAGGCATAGGGATTTAGAATTTTCAATCACAGACTTTGTATTTGCAAAGATTTCTAAGATAAGACGAGTTGCACAATTTGAAAGAGTAAGGAAGTTGGCACCAAGATATGTTGGACCTTTTAAGATTCTTGAGAGGATTGGGCCACTTGCCTACCAAGTTGAGTTTCCTAAGATATTGTCAAAGGTACATAATGTTTTCCATGTATTACATTTGAGGAAATATATGCACCATCCATCACTTATTATTGAGCCAAATGTTCATGAGGACTTAGAAGTGAAACTAAACTTGACCATAATAAGGCATCTAATTTGCATTATAGATCGAGATGTAAAACAATTACGGAATACGGTCGTGAGGTTGGTTAAATTTCAATAGAGTAATGCTAATAGAGACTGCACTTGGAAAACCGAGGATAACATGAGGGAGGCTTATCCCGAATCGAAGATAGATTAGTAATATGTCTAAAATATAAATAATGTACTCGCTACCTATGTAGTCACTTAGTATGTATTTCTTTTGCATGTGTTACATAGTATATAATATATTTCCTTTTAAAGTTATCCTTGTTTTAAATTTTGGGGTGACACTACACCAGTTCGCTGATTTAGCCACTTCTCCTAACGTCTTAGTAGATACGGCTATTAGCCGTATCTAAAAATTTAGACACGGTTAATAGCCGTATCAAATTTGATACGGCTAATAGGCGTATCTTATTTCGTGCCTATTTTTGGTACAAATTTTCCACCCCAATATGCACTGCTTTCCTCCAGAAAATTGGCTTTCCCACTTATTTAGATACGGTTTTTAGCCGTATCTAGTTTTAGCCGTATCTATTTTGTGTGCTACTTTTTACATCAAACCAGGTACGCCTTCTTTCGTTCATTTCCTTCGTTTCCCCCAAATTTCTCGTACTCTTCTTCCGTTTCCACCGTCGCTTTAGTTTTTGCACATACATCAAACCAGGTACACCATTTCTTCCTTAATTCATAGCCGATATTATATTTCTACCCCAATCAAAGTAAAAATAAACTTTCGTATCACTCTCTTAATTTTTTTTGGATATTCGGTCACGATCTGGTTTGCAAATTTGTTTATGGGTTCAGGTTTTGGTTGTTCGATGTGATTGTGTGGTTATTGCGTTGTCGCGGGTGGTTCGTGTTTGGGAATTTGGGGGGTTTTGGGTTGTAGGAGATACAAATTGGGGTTGTTGACGTGTTTGGGTCTAGAATACGCCTAGGGGAATGATGGGACGTAGCAGTTGATGGTTGCTGTTTGGTTGGATGGAGACAGTTTGGAGGTGCTATGTTTGAATGGTGAATGGGTTTTGAGATGAGGCTCGAAGGTGGTTGTTCTCGGTTGCAGTGCAGCAGGAGATGAGGCTCGAATGGGTTTCGTATCACTTTGTTTGTTGATTTCCCTTTTTTTATTCAAAATAAATAAAGGTTGTTTCTGATAAAATCATATAGGTAGGAGGTTGGACTTTATAAAAGCTTAGAGAAGGTGGTCTATTTGAATTTGACAGAACAATTTCTAGAAACTCTTTGCTTACATCTGTTGCTTTTTTTCTTAGCCAGCGTGAAAATATGCTGATGAAAAAATTAGGATATAATTTGTTTAAAAGGATCATATTTAAAACATGTAACTACACTATTACTTTAAAGTTGCAACAGAAATGATTCTGAAATAAATATTGCACTGCATAAGTATTTCATTGGAAATAATGAATTGAGTGTTGAACCGTGAGGAATCGCCTCAGTAAATAAGATAAGCTCAACGATGATACGTGGAGATTATGATAGTGGAAGAGTCATTGGGATCAACATATGTATCTAACTATTCTAATAAACACACTTTACAAATTACACTCAAAATTTGTACATGTAACAAACAACTAAAAATTGAGATTGACAAGTACATACATTTCATTTTATGTTAGTAACAACCGTATCAATGCAAATGCATACACCTTTCACACTTCTTCTACTGCAGTTGATTGAGTTAATTGTTGTAGGATAATATCAACTAGCGGTATTGTTCGATTGGTAGTTGACTTTGATTGTTACTGTAATGATGCTTTGTAATGAGTAATGATTCATTTGCTTTTGGGATTAGTGGTGCTGGGAATATTAAATAGTTGGGATAAAACTATTTAAAAGGCGTTGTTGTATATGGTTCTAACATTGTTGTATATTCAAAAGGCATTGTTGTATATGGTTCTGACATTGTTATATAAGTGGATAAAATTGTTGTTAATGGTGCAAGCCAAGTCAGGAGAGGGGTAATACATAGACGTTACTCCGATGCTACAAAATAGCGTTGTTGTAATGGCAAATTTTTTGGAAACAATTTGATGCTAATGTTAACTTTTATAGAAATGCTATTTTTATAACTAAGAGTATCATAGAAAATAGTCTATATCAATATATTTCACACATCTGAAAACATGACCCTTACCTTACAATGTGGGACTATTCTCAAATAAGAGCTTATATGCTCTTCTCGTATTTTTAATAATTCATTGCAATTCAAAAAAATTCCAATTATTTCCCACTTGAATTTTTGAAAAATATTCTTTTCGAGCAATTGGAATGAGGACCCATAGAAGGGCAAGTCTCATGTTTGTTATATACGATATAGGAGGGCAGTATGTCTTTCAGCATAGACAAACAATGGATAAATGAATTAGATCTAAGATCTACATACTATATAGACGGGGTGCAGAAGTTCATTAGTTTTGTTGAAGAAAACGGTGGTAAGAAAGGAGTGTATTTATTCCCTTGCACCCGTTGCAAAAATATGAAGGCGATCAAATTAGATGACATTCATTTTTATTTTCTTAGATGGGGTATCATCCAATCATATAAGTGTGGTATTTTCATGGGGAAAAAGGACGAAGATGGAAAAACAACAACCAGTTAGTCATGCCACAACTACTGACGAGTCTGAACATATTAGGATGGAAGATCTGGTCAATGATGCAGATAAATTTCATCATTTTCTACCTAATAATCCGTTGCCTGATCATGTTAATATTGGAGAGCAGTCTATTGATTATCCAGATTGGCAGGCCAATGAAAGTAAGAAGTATAAATCACTTTTTGTTAGCGTAAAAGATCCACTATATCCTTCATGTTTAAAAGGGATTACGAAGCTGTATGCCATTGTGAAACTGAATAGCTCGAAGACCCAATATGGCTTTTCAGATAATGGTGTGACTGCACTCCTCGAACTAATAAAGGAGTTACTCCCCGAAGGTAACACGCTGCTGACAATTTACTACGACGTGAAGAAGATCATTAAGCAAGTTGGGATGAATTACAAAACTTATGATGCATGCATCAATGATTGCATGTTGTACTGGAAAGATGATGCGAACAAAGTTTCTTGTACAAATTGCAATGAACCAAGATATATGACATCATTCAACGAAGAGAGAAAAGGCATCAATGTACCTCAAAAGACATTAAGACATTTCCCTTTAACTTCTAGATTGAAGAGACTGTATACTGTACCATGGATAGCAGATGCGATGACCTGGCATGGTCGTGCTAAGTCTGATCCAACCGTAATGCATCATCCATACAACACTTCTCAATGTAAAGCCGCAGATTCTTTTGACCAAGCTTTTGCTGCCGAGCCACGAAATGCCACACTTGGAATAGAGATAGATGGTTTATGTCCACATGCTTCTCTCTCTAACACTTACAGTTGTTGGCCAGTAATTGTAGTACCATATAATCTTCCTCCGTCTATGTGCATGAAAAGGGAGTTCTCAATGTTAACATTGTTAATTTCTGGGCCTAAATAACTAGGGAAGGATATTGATTTTTATTTACAGCTGTTGATAGACGAGTTAAAGCAGTTATGGGAAGGAGTCGTTACATTTGACTTGTTAAATAAATTTAAGTTCACAATGAGAGCTAGGGTGCTGTGGGCAATCCATGATCACCCTGCTTTTGGGACTTTATCGGGATGTACAACTCACGGTTATTTTGCATTTCCTAATTGTGGGGAAAACACTTATTCTTATCATCTTCCTGAAAGTAAGAAGATGTGTTACATGGGACATCGAATGTTTCTTCCTAACGAACACAAGTTTCGATACAATAAGACAAATTTCAACAACGAACAAGAACTTCGTCGTCCTAAATGGCCATTGACTGGTTTTCAAGTTGAAAAGAAAGTATTGAATATCAAAATGAAAGTTGGTAAACAAAAATAAGAAATTAGTCGAAAACGAAAAAAGTCAACCAATGAAGAATTTGACAGTGTTTCTGGATGGTATAGGAGGTCTATCTTTTTTGATTTACCATATTGGAAAGCAAATTTGATCCGACATAATATTGATGTTATGCATACAGAGAAGAATGTCACGGAGCATCTCATCAGCACCATTATGGACCACAAAGATAAGTCAAAAGATGGCATCAATGCACGCAAAGATTTGAAAACCATGGGTATAAAACAAAAGTTGTGGGTGATGGAAGATCCTGAAACAAATAAAATAATCATACCAAAGGCAGCTTTTAATTTGAGCAAAGAAGAAAAGTTACGGTTTTGCACCGTTTTGAAAAATTTGAAAGTGCCTAACAAATTCTCGTCTAACTTCCACAACAATGTGAGCATCATTCCTCCTGAACTAAGAAATATGAAGTCACATGATTACCATGTCATAATGCAACATTTGCTTCCGGTATCGCTTCAACATTCTTATCCACAACATAAGGATCTACAAAATGTTGTTCATCGTATTCGTATATTCTTTAACATTTTGTGCTTAAAGGTGATCAATAGGGAACATATTTTAAAAGCAAAGGCTAGCTTGGTAGAAGCAATGTATGTTTTTGAAAAATATTTTCCACCTGCATTTTTCGATATCAGTATCCACCTTATGGTTCATTTAGCCGATGAAGCATTGATATGTGGCCCTGTCAGATATAGATGGATGTATCCCTTTGAAAGGTAAATTTCTAATTTTAGTTACGTACATCATTATTCGATATAAATAGCTACCGTCTACAATGTATAATTGATCACATTCATAGTTTGATGAAAACATATAAAGGATATGTGCGCAACAAAAGATACATTGAAGGGTTTATTGCAAAAGGATATATCGTACAAGAAGCTAGTCTTTACTGCATGGAATATATGCCAAACGGAGGCGATGGCATTCATAAACATAACCACTAAGCATTTTTAGACGAGGACGATGAGTTTGTTGGTGAGATACCTCTAGATAATGGTAAAGAAATAACATTAACCCAAGTGCAGTTTGAACAAGTGCGTAGATAGGTCCTTAATAAGTACGATGGATTGAATGAATGGAAGAAGTAAGTTCACAAACTTGTCCCGAATTTCCCTTTTTTTAATTCAATTTATATATACGTTTTGATATGTGTTTTCCGTAGGAGGTATAACTCCTATGTGAAAAGTACTAGATTTCAACCTCGAGGCAGGGTTACGAATGTGGAAGCCATTCAAAGTTCTAATCTATGGTTACGTAATGAGGTATTACATCGTCTTAAGTATTTCACGTGTTTATAAGTGGGCAATACACCTTCGTGACCATGCTTTTTTACTTATTTTGTTTTATGTAGTTGTTAAAGACAATCAATGTTGATCCAACTCTATGGCGGCTAGCACACGGGCTGAAGTTCATGACGCGTAGTTATATGAAGTACCAAGTGAATGGATTTTCATTTTCCACTAAAATATACGAAGACCGTATGGTAACACAAAATAGCGGTGTATGCATGAGAGCAATTACAAAATTTAGAGCGAGTGGTAAGGATAAAAATTATAAGGAAGCAGAAACAACGTATTACAGAGTCATTCAATAGATACTTGAGTTGGATTACATTGACTTCAAACAAACAGTTTTTTATTGTGATTGGGTAAAGGTCGAGTACAAGGTCAATGGTTGGAAAGTAGATCCCATTTCAAACCTGATCATGGTAAATTTAGGAAAATTGAAGAACAAAAATAACGTGAATGATGAGCCATTTATTCTTGCATCAGAAGCGAGTCAAGTGTTCTACTCAAAAGAATTAAAAAATAACGGATGGTCTGTGGTTTTGCACACACCAAAACGGTTGAATACAAATGTGGATGGCATTGAGTTCCCTACCGTCCATCAATCAGCTTTTGAAGACAATGAAAAATTAGAAGACCCTACCAAATCTATATGTTAACTTATTAGTATTTGTACATCACATGATTGTGTGTCTGTATATTTTTAATTGCACGATTGTGTGTGTATGTTTTTAATTGCACAACTTCTGTATTTTTAATCACTTTTGTCTTCGCATTGTTCCTAATATACGTGGGAAGGCGAATGATTGTTGTACAAGGGATATTATTATGGAAAATAAATGGAACTTCATGATGAATTGACTTTGGATAACTCCAAGAATGTTGTTGAAGTATACTCTAAAACAAAAAGGAGAGAGTGGGGAACAAACTGTTGCTTTTCTTCACCGTTTCCCATGCAATGCATATTGCAGCTCCTATATATGTCTCCTGCAAATAATACTAGTGTCTCCTGCATATAATACTAATATATGAACTCATGAGAGTGAAATATCTGTAAAACAAATTTAATAAATATAAGTGTAGTAACATAAATTATATTTTTATGCGTCTATTATGGTTAGATTGATGGAGTGTAAAGACGGGTTAATGTAAATCATGTTGAAGGTGCGAATAACAAAACGTTACTTATATATATATTATATATATTAACATCTAACATTAAGTGTAACAGTGTATGAATGATTGAGATTATTTTTGTATAAACATATGACTATGATTTAGTTTGAATACAAAAATATTTACTACTGTATGTTGTTCCTTCCACCATGAGTTCTAAATTGTGTAGTTGACTATCATTCGATTTACCGCTATTATAACCAAGTGATCTTTTTTGTTTTCATGATGAATGTCGATTTGGACATTAAATTGGAGTTTCAAAATTGAAGGGTTATTTCAATGGATTTTGATATATATAGCTGATAGTTTGGTCACATTTTCATGGCACCAATGTAAATAATGATAGACATGGTAGAATATAGAGAGGGCTCAGACAATGGTATGAGTAGATGTAACAAATCTACTTAATATATACTACAAATATACTTTAATTACATGAAAATATTCCTTAACCCATCTCACATGCATCCATGGACTCGGAACAACATTATATGTATATAATTGACTTTTGAATTAATATCATGTCACATTTAACCATACGATAAATAACAATAACAAGGTAAACTATGTCCTTTCACTATCTAGTCAACATATGAGCATTAGCCATGTATACATCCATGAAAGATTGTATAAATATGCATATGAGAGTTTTCACCTCTCACGATTCATATATTGAATCAGTGTTATTCATGATGCCATAGTAACGCATAGGAGAACTAAGGTCAAGGAATCATTCGATACGATCGCCACATACACATACAAACATCCATACATCCAATCATTTATGTCTCTCCATACTAAGAAAATTTCTCTGATATGGACCAAAAAACTTACGAACTCGATTCTATATGCTTACCCTATTTGAATTGGCACTGTGTAGGTCAGGTTTGTACTGGCCCAGGCAGCGACCGACAGTCGATCGTTATTGACCCTAATGCCCGCCCACTAGCTTTGCATTTTTGAAAAACACAGTAGCCAGTGTTTTAATTCTTTGTTCTAATTTTTTTCTTTTCTTCTTGTTTTTGATTTTTATTCCCCATACTCCATGACTACATGTTACTGCATCGCTATACCATCATTTTAACATTGCGTTGGCTTACAAAATAATTCACATTATCAAATATTATTTATATTCAAGTTTAATGTCGTTAATCAAATTTTCTTTTCATGAATAAGAGTGATCCTCGAAATGACAAGGGCGCTTAAAAAGAAACAAAAGTCAAAATAAAACAAGGAGCTACGAACTTTTCTAGTAGACAGCAACTAGAATACACTCATGATTCTATTTTGCAGTAGCATTTTTTAATAAAGTATTTATGCATGTTAAGTCAAAATGTTATTTTGTAGTTATATTCTACAAATTTTTGTAGCCAACTGAGATGTATAAATTAGTTCATAAAGTTATTTTGTAATATAATTTTTAATTGTATTCTATATTCTGGTTGTAACAACGTTGTATAATTTGTTTTATTTTGTACTTTTCTATATAGCATTTGGATATTTGGTTTTAAATATAGTTGTATGTTACTATTATATGTCATTTTATGTTTTACTACTAATTATATTAGTAATGTTGCTTACAAATAATATGTAAAGAATAAACTTCTTTGTAAAGGTAATTCATATCATTTTATTTTGTAACGATGCTTTCGTGCTGTCATTTCATGTTTTAATACTATTTATAATAATATTTTATCAATTTATAGGTGCTCTTTTCCTCGTGAGGATCACCTATTGTCATCAAAAAATATATTATGTCAATCTAAAAATTGAATGTAATATTTAATATGACAATCCTACCTTATAGTTGAATTTATATATTTAATATTTCATATATTTTTATTTTGCATCAATCTCAACCATCTTAATGCCTTCAAATTTATTTTTGGTTTTTTACATTTATTTTGATATACATTCATTGTGGTTGACAGTCTTGAGACAAAATAGTTGAATGACCTGAGCATGCTGTTGGAATTTTTTAAATTGAACCCTTTAGATATCAATTATGACCTTGAAATATAATTCTATTCCAAGGAAGCTGATTTAATAGCAAAACTATGCAAACTAATACACTATTTTTATAACTATTCTTTCTTTGCTTGTTTCACATGCATAAATTGATAGTGATGCTGATATGTCCAAGTGGTTAAGCAAATACACCCAAATTTATTGGACTCTACCCATCTAGGTCTGGACTCTTTTGTCAATGTTTTATTTCTTTTAATTTTCATATTGTGAAAACATTAAATATTTGTACTGGTTAGATCACTCAACATTCAGCAGTAGGAACATGATTTCTCCAATATAAATAGAAACAATAGTGTAGTAGTAAAAGAGCATGTTGAATGTGTGCCATCGGCCTGTCAGGGGTGGTTCATTTAATATTTTGTGAGTATGTTTAATTGACACCCAGTTTTGTGGTTGGTTAAACAGACTCATCTGCTGTGATGTGTTTCATGTTATGCTTTGTGGTTGGTTCAACAGACCCATAGAGTATTGATTTAGTAGTTTTGAAATTGAATCCCCCAGATATCAATTACTACCTTTTCAATAATTCTATTCAAGTGCAACAACTACAATGGCAAAAATTGGGACCTAATGCTCAATCACATGTGTGACTATGTTGCATTAATTGATAGCAATTTTGATTTATCCAAGTAATATTATATTTTGCAGGAAACCATGTCAAAAAATCCAACATCTTCACATTCATCATGTTCAGAAATCAAGAAAGTGGATCAAAATTTACTTGGTATTCCGGTCTCAGATAATGCTGGAAAAATCGCTACTATGCTTGGTAAATTAGTAAGAGCTCATGTGCCAATATCATATATAAGTTGGGACAAAGTACCCGGAATATACAAGGACACTGTTTGGAACGAATTGGTGGTAAGTATATTGGACATCTATCGCACCGTGTTTCGATATCTGTTGCATGGAATAGATTTAATTAGCAATCTCATGATAATTACACTGAAAAATTCAAATTACAAGTCTGCTGCATCCTTTTCCTTATTTTTCGTGTTTAATTAGCAATCTCGAATTGGTTTTTCGTGTTTTGTCTTTTTGTAGAAAATTTATGAGCTCGATCCGCTTTCAAAAGTATTGTTTTTAAAGAGAATGTAGGAGGATTTTAGGAGACACAAGCAACACTTAAGAACAACTTATTATGACACTTTCAACAATGACGAAGAATGGATGAAAAATTGTCCACCTACAATTGCTCAAGAAGATTGGGAAGAGTTCTTAAAAAACGAAGAAACGCCTGAAGCGAGCGAAAGAAGAGAGTCAGGCAAAAAGAACAGATCATTGCTCAGTTATGCTCACCATGCAGGACGTAAAAGTCACGCTAAAGTAGAACAAGAAATGGTAATTTATATTCATTTTCTTTCAAAAATGGTAAAAATCACAACTAACAAATTTTATATATTGCAGATCGCTGCTAGTCCATCGACAAATATCAATCGTCGTCAAGTATGGGAAAAGACACACACGAAAAAAGATGGTAGCATATCAGATGCCACTTCTTCATACTTCGTAAGTCAAAAAAATAATAACTTGCATATTATTTTCATTAAACATTTTTTAGTGTACACTAATCTGCAAACTACAATCTCGGATATGTACTTAGGATTGATTATGAAGTTATTATGAACTTAGAAACCAAGATTATAAGTTTGAACTATCTCCACTATGCCTGACATTGCTTTGCTAAAGACAGATATAATCTATCATTTTGTCAGTTTTCTGCACTTCTTTGGAATTTAGTATGCATTCAGATAACAAAGATAAATATAACTGCTGTTATTTTATAAATATTTTAGGATCAAATTGCGAAAGCAAAGAAAAGATCACTATAATGGTGAAGAAAAATTGATAGTGGATGAAGACATCTTATCACAAGTGCTTGGTAAGGATGCAAGGGGTAGGAGCCGCGGTATTGGGACCGTTGTACCAAAGACTAAAGTTAAGGCTTGTTCCATTGGACAAAAACGACTCAGACATGTTCGTGGAGACCATGATGAGTTGAAAATGAGGGTGGGAAGTTTGGAGGGTACAATGGGAAGTATGTCTGGGCAATTGGAGGTTCTGATCAACATGGTGGGAAAAATGGAACATGGAATTCGCGCACCGGCCAATTCTTCTGATGGAGGATGCGCCACACAATTAAATGCTCCTGAATTCGTTGCTTCTCAGTTCCCGAATTCGACCGATGTAGCGAACAATCAAAGATGTGAAATCCTCAACTCTGATTTAGACATAATAGCAACAGGTATTTATTACAAGCTTTCTAATTTTAGTTGCTTTCGAGCAGATATTTTGTTGGATAGATCTAGACATCTTTATTGCAACAGATACTGTATGCCGAGATTCTACATCGTCCAAAATCCATGGGAAATCTGTACCACCCACACACGAAAAGATGGTGTTGGACAACATACTACTACCAGATGAGAGAACCAGCAAAATAAATCATCAATTTGCAGAGACCTTTGTAGAAGTTGGAGTGGGTGGGTATGTGTGCCATCCAAAGGGTCTTATTCAATATCTTTAGACGTTGGAGCAGGTATATTTTCTGTTTAAGTTAATATTTTACTATGTATTGTTTTTTGAAACCACTTCCACTATATACATGACATGTCACATTTAATTTCCTTAAATGTGATAAGGAAAAAAACATGTTTGTAATGCTTCATTCCTGTCTGTTTTGAAGTTGTTTGAAGAGCTTGTTCTTTGGATTCACTGTGGCTAGATTTAAAACATATCTATTTTCGAAATGCTTGATATAGGACTGTGACCAGGTTCATTATTTTGAGAATAGTCGAGTCTTGTTGTTTTTTGTGGTATGACTTGTTATACAGATTGAGTTATCTTCCTGCCTTGAACTTTACTTGTAGTTGTACCATGCTATTTTGGCTTGAGATGTTGTTTGGATATCTTGTCACTCTTTCTATCAGTTTTGAAAGTTTGGCCATTTTCCTTTTCTGTTGATCACTTTGAAACTAGACACCAGATTTAGTAATCTAGTTTAACTAACTTGAGTTGCACATTCTCTGTTAAGTCTGCATTATCATATACAAGTATGAAGGCACGTCCGATGGACGTGAGTAAGGCAAGTTGGTGTAAAATTGGTAGGGTGTGAAGATGCGGAGGAAATGTTTAATGGAGAGGAAAAATATTACGGTGGGAATTTGTTTTGTTGTGAAGTATGCATATTCTGTCAGTTGTCGTGTAGAAAATTTGATGGGGGATTGTTGAGAGGAAAGTAACGCAGCTAAGTTAGCTCCTATCTTTGTTAGGCGTGATAACATATGTTCCAAAAATGTTGGTTGTCCTGTGTAGTACAAAGCTATACCGTTGAATATGGAGGTACAGTAGTGGTATTGGTGCTTTTGTCGGAGGTGGTAAGTGGATTCGGACGTTTGCGTTAAAGTGAGTTTGTAAAAAGCAGATAGTAAATTACACGTATATGTTCACATAGACAGTCGATGTTGTGATGTGTATGGACGACGCGTGTATGTGCGAGGCAGTACCAGTGGTGAAGTTAATGATATGTGCGGAGTACAAAGGGGTGATTGGGGTGAAGATATAAAATCTAAAATGTATGTAGTTGAGGAGAGTGGAACAAACAAAAGGAAATAGAATGATAATTAACAGAATGGAATGAAAAAATTACATTGCTGAAGTAGAAAAAAAAACATAATGCTGCAGTAGCGAACAAAGGTACAAAGCAAAATACAGAACGTTGGGGAAAAATGCGAAAAAGTTGGACGTCGTAAGAGCGCTAGCACGAACGATCAGCTAGAAAACGATCCACAATCTTATCACACTGTTCAATCTGCATTAGGAATGAAAATTATGAGTAGGTGTTAGACGATTAAGATTAGTGGGGTAGAGTAGTGGATGTAAATAGTTAAAAACATATAGGAATATATTAGTGATCAAACATGTGTATATGCGTGTGGTTGTGTGAGCATATGCTGGTGGGAATGAAGGAAGAAGTAGATGCATTGAAGCATACCACTTCAGGGGTAAAAAAAGTATCCCAGTCATAGTTGTCAGAATAGTGTGGAAGAAGTTGCGGTTGAGGAGGTAGTGGAACGTGTACATCGTCGTTAGAAATGTCGGAGTAGTTGTCATTTTCGTTCGCGTATTTTCGAGCAATCGGTCGTAGCGGAGGAGAAACGTTGTTGCTGCAGTCGTTATCATTTTCGGATGGAGTAGGCGCAGTGTGGTTTTTGACGGTGTTTGAAAGTCCAAGCGTAGCGTCGGTAAATGAGTGCGTCTGTTTTGTTTGACGTGTGCTTTTTCGTTCTGGTTTTTCTGTGCCGATGGCTGTTACAGCGTCTTTTTGTTGACTGATAAACTTACGCTGCAAGGCAAAAAGTGTATGTTAGCAGAGAGATAAATGTACAGTGGGGTATACAAAATGTGCGCATAGGAATTTTAACTGCAAGTTGAAAATGCGGGGATGTGTGTTGTGTGTTGGCGATGGTGTGGGGAGGTAAAAAAATAAGATGAGGTGAAATAGAGAACAACCTTTGTCATAATGCTTGAGGAAAATAATGCTGGTAGATTATGGAGTAGATGAAAAGGAAGTGGAGGTTATATATACTAATAAGAATAATAGAACAGAAACTGCTGCGTATTGAGAAATGAAGCATGTGGTAAGGAGTAAGTAGTGGAGGTGGAATAGGACAGGTTGAATTGGTTGTATGCATACATCTGTACAAAATTTGGTAAACAGTGGATGCAAAATATGGTTTTATGCGGTAAAATATGGCACCTGTGGAAGTTGTACAGCTGATGGATGAGGAAAAGGTGGATTGTTGACATTGGGTTATGGGAAAAATAAGCTAACGTGTGCAAAAAGGATGGATCATGCATGCAGTTTTATAGTGTGTTGTGTCAGATGAGCATTAGATAGAACTGTACGCAAAGGTATTTGTAAAACAAAGTTAGATGTAAGTAAAAGAAGAAATTTATATTGTGTAAGCAGTACCATTCGCACATATTATTAAAAAAAAATTCTTTTCCAAAACTGAACTTGAATTCAAAACAACCAAGGCAACGTTCAACAAATATGTCATTGAGAACAGTAACAGAACATAAATGTAACACAGAAGACAACAGTTACATAACAAAACAAATTTGTGTTAGAGAATAGTAGCATGACAAAAATTTGTCACAGGCATAAGTTTCTTTTTTAGATCAGAATTAACACATTGGAAGGAGTAGTAGAGGTGCGTTGTTGACTTCGCGCAGTAAGACAGAAGAAAATCTGGAGCTATCCTTCATCTTCTGCGTTTCCTTAAGCTGCAGACGTTGCAGTCGTGCGTAGCGTTGACCGAGACCGCAGGTTTGATTCTTTCAATGGTACATGCACTCAAACCGTTATCCGTAGCAACTGAACCGAAACAAAATTTTGCCGTAAGAACCGAGTGAACCAAAATTTGAAATGGAACGGTGAAGAACGAACCACCAGACCCCACCTCACCTATTGGACCACCATTTGGTGCATGATCAGTTACGGGTCTGTCTGGTAGTATAGGAAATCCGGATGGTAGCAGTAGCCACATATTCTGGGTCGCCTCCGTTGAACACATCGTTCATAGGAACGACGTCCACTGGTGCATATATCAGATAGGATCCACTGTAGACTATACAGCTTTGTTGAAGTTTTAATCTGTTGCTTTGATTTGAGTTGGGGCTGTTTGGCCTTATCCTGTTCAAATGTCTGCATGCATATGTGGAATAATGTCGGGTCGTACTCCGAGAACATTGGGACAAAATGTTGAGCGATGTTTTGAACTGGTTTGTTCCACTGATCTCTTCCTTTTTTGTGCACTGCGGGGAAATATAATTGGCAGGATGTTATTTATCGAAAGTTAGTAAGATCATTAAAATATTAAGGGGGAACATAATGGTTTGGAAATGCACCTGACGACTGTATGTGGATAAATTTAAAAGTTAGTAAGTCGAAAGTAGAATGTAAAAGAAATTATTGTGAGGAGATGGGATGTTGCGTGGTTACCGTTAATGGATTTTAAAGGTAAAGCAAAGGGTTATTTTAATCATACCCTTGTAGTCAACAACCAAGCAGGTTCAAATAGTAACCGTGAAAAAAGTAAACATCTTAAACAATGGAGATTGCAGGCTTAAATGAATTAAATATGAAGTGAAAAACAGAACGATGTTGTAATACAGTTGGTGTTAAGTATTTAAAATTAGAAAAATTGTATGGTTAATTTGATTGCAAAACCGATAAATTTAAGTCTTGCAAAATAGGAAACGGTTTTAAATCATACGTATTAAAAATAGGCAAAACCAATATCTGTAACATTGCCGTCAAACATGATAACCTATTGGCACAATATGTTTGTTCAACAAATTTGGTTGATATGATCCATTTAATAAAGAAATTCACAGTTATTTTTAGAATATAACAAATGTCACCGTAAATATATCTAATGCTAACCAGAACTCACCTCAAGAGTACAGTGGTAGAATAGTTGATCTAAACAAATGGAAAAGTAAAAGATGTAAATAGTATATGCATACAGAAAGAATCAATATTTATCTGCTTTCAAATCTAAGCTTACGTACTAATATAGGACAGTCATGCTATTAAGTAGGGTAGCTGATAGTATGAGTACTGAAACAGTAACTAATGCACATGTAAATGATAAAAGTTTACATAACAGCACTTCTTTCCTGAGCATATTTCACATAACAAAGAGTGGATTACCCTTTCTGTCATGTTTATAACTGGCAGACGGTGATCATTGTAAATTAGGTTTTGAGCTGATTATCGCATTACACAAAACTATATTACTCAATAATCATATTGTTAAATGAACGCAGGTGAGGTGCAAATATAATGTGTGTGTATTTATATTGATATATAAACTGTTGATAGGTGTTAGATGTGTAGAGGATTTAAGAAAGCAGTAGATGAGTGCAGTAGTGCAAAGTTTAGTTGACGTGTGGTACAGTTGGTGATAGTGGAGTGGACTGAAAATGTATAAGTAGAGTTGTGTGAAAATGTGTAGCTGGTGAAGACAGAGAAAATGTGTGTAAAGGAATGGTGTAACTGGTGAAGACAGAGAAAATGTTTGTAAAGGAATTCAAAACGTTAAAAGTGGAAACAGTACCGTAGTAGTATACCAATGACGTGGCAATTCGTAAAAGCAAGCTACAGCCATTTGATGAAGGAAGAGCCGATATATGGCCAACCAACCAGTAGGTGTGTAGTGGATGAAACAGAAAAATGTCGTAATTTTTGTTTTATATGTTTACAGCAATGATTAACAGGACAGTGGGTAAGTATAAGGGGATAGCTGGACATGAAGTAATAAATGCAGAGCAGAGTTGAACATACCTGGAGATCATACTG
The DNA here is from genome assembly GCA_030765085.1 of Allium cepa. Classification (NCBI taxonomy): domain Eukaryota; kingdom Viridiplantae; phylum Streptophyta; class Magnoliopsida; order Asparagales; family Amaryllidaceae; genus Allium; species Allium cepa. The sequence continues at coordinate 253,801,832 of CM060943.1, forward strand.
TGGAATGCAAGCTGACCGATGGCAGACAGATGGGTGGAAAGTTGAAAATGAAATGCCCGTGTACGTATACTGGAAGGAAGTTTGAGCGGGGAGACGTGTGCAAGGTGATAGGGCCAGTCCTCGTTTGATAGCAATGTGGGAAAAAAATAAAAACAAAAGCTTTATTAGTAGGTACAAAGTAAGTTAATGCATTTATTTTATGAGGACTCAGTCATATTTTCCGTACATGTGAGTAGAACATCTTTGTAAACTACATTTCTAGTATAAGTTCCTTTTTTCCTATTAATGTTTCCATTTTGTACTAATACCGTTGTTGTTCGACGTCCGGTACCACGGGACAAAGCTACGTATAGTTGACCATGAGTGAAAACATGTCGTGAAAGGTAAATGCCAACGTTTGGAATCGTTTGGCCTTGGGATTTGTTAATTGTAATTGCAAAAGCCAATTTTACCGGAAATTGTTTTCGAATTAGGGTGAAAGGCATGTGTACATTTTCTGACGGTTTTAGTGGTATGCGGGGGATAAAGACTCGCGTACCCTTGAATTGACCAACTGTAATTTCAGCATCTATAAGATTTCTGTGGAAAACACGACAGAGTAATCGAACACCATTACACAATCCAATCTTCGGGTCAATATTCCGAAGAAGCATTATTGGGGAGCCAACTTTAAGAGTTAGTTGATGAGGTGGTAATCCTCCCGGAGCGAGAGAATGCAAGAATTCTGGCTGGTACAGATTATTCGTATCGTCTTCAACTGAATCGAAGGAGTAATAAATTTGCTCAATGCCTGGGAACATGTGTATTACTTTACTATTGAGTTCGTCAACTGTCTCATTTGTTGGTGCTAATATAGCTCTATTCATTATGTAATCCGTATTGAACAATCCGGTAGCAAGGTTTGGGAAAACAGAGTTAATCAAAGATTGAATTGAGTTCGTGTTAATCCAATTTATGACAATATCATCTGGAATTTTGATCATGTCATCTTGTACATATGGTTCGTCCCCATCTCCAACACGTAAGATAAAGTCGGCGTATGGAGTATCATTTCTAGCACGCATATTTTGTCTTAGGTGTATGACGTGAACGTACGACCATAAGACTGATCTAACTATGCATGCGTCAACTGTTTGAGCCCTAGTACCTTTACTAACGATGGGCAGAACCTGACGGAAATCACCCCCTAAAATGACGACTTTACCACCAAATGGTTTATCGGTATTGGTCAGATCTCTTAACGTTCTGTCCACTGCCTCAAATGCGTGACGATGAGCCATTGTAGCTTCATCCCATAGTATAACAGTGGACGCACGCAGTAGTTTAGCTGTATCGGACTGTTTGGGAATATAACAGGTGGAGGACGAATGAAGGTTTATTGGTATTTTAAAGAGAGAATGTGCAGTTCGACCGCCGGGTAAGGCTATAGAAGCAATACCAGAAGTGGCAACTGGAATTGCAATAAGTCCCTGACCTCGTGAGTGTGCTAAAATAGCTCGATATAAATAAGTTTTTCCGGTTCCACCTGGACCGTCGATGAAGTAGATTGAGTTTGTTTTAGAGTGTATCGAATTCATTATCATATCAAAAGCCTCTTTTTGTTGTAAGTTGAGATTGTGTACGGATTCTATGTCTGCCTCCGGTATCTCGATTGAATGGTCGTGTAGAATAGCGGTTGTATCGGCATAATCGGTTGAGTAATTAAGAGTATCGTGCGGTAAGTCGTAATCAAAAACCGATTTATTGTATTGGTTTAGTAGGTCATTAAGATCGGAGAGACAGTGAAGGAGTAAATGGGCATTGTTTGATGTGGAAGTTGAAGTATGCTCATAATCTTCAATTAAATGTGGGGAGAAGTCTTCCCACAGCTGTCGCACATGACTTGGTTCACAGTAGACCAAAATCGTTACGAATAATCTTCGAAGTGCAGAAGGCATATGTGTGTTAGAAGCATCGGTTAAACAGTCTTTAATACTATCATCATTTTCTAATAAACCTCTATGTTCAGCCGCTTGTTTGAAGGTATGATATTGTACTCCACCAGCGATAAGTAAATGGTTAAAGGATAATGGTCCTTTAACATGCGTTAGTAGCAGTCGTAAAAAATAACGATCGCCTTCTAGGGGGGACACCGTGTACATTCTGCCTATGACCCTACGATTGTTTCGTCTACGAATCCAATCCTTTTGTTTGTAGTCCCACCAATATTTTTCAGGGAACTCATGATAAAAGTATTGTCGTGCATCAGCACAGGTAACATTTGTGTGGAAGAATTCAGTAAGCATTGTTTTTGACCTGGCCTGATCGTTGACAACATGCTCTAGCAGTTCAGTTGACGAAAACTGGACGGGTTGTCTGTTTGGTAGATGTATTTGTAAACCAATAACAGAGGGTGAAATATTATTGAGAGAAAATTTAAATATTCTCCATAAGGCCTCTGGAGCGCAGACCCAGCGTGCATTACTGAATTTTGAAATTTCATCGTCATTATCAGCCGGTGTAGTAGAAACAGTAACTGACACACGATCTGGACCCTTGTACACATACTTGTAAATATATTTTATGGATTTGATACTGGAGCAAATTTCAACATTTATGTGACAGTCATATTTCAAAAGTAAGTAGGGATTATAAGGAACTACCCAACGGTTGTCAGTTGTATGTTCAGTTGTTTGACAGTTATTTTGATTATCAAGACGTCTGTAAATTGGGTATGAGTCATTTCCTTGTAAAGTGATGGAAGCGAAAGGCTTAGGAAACCCTTTCTTACAAACGCCGTTTTTCATACAAACGGCGGTAGGGTTGAGCCGACCACAGGGACGATGAATCATGTGTTTCATGACGGCAGTATACAGATCAGGTTCAACATCCTTGTTGGGAATTTCAGCTCTAACTATGGCATCGTATTCATCGGGGTTGTTAATTTTATCATTTTCAGCTAAAATTAGTAGAATATGTGAGTGTGGTAGGCCTCTTTTTTGGAATTCAATTACGTGTACATGGGCTACCACCTTACCTAGAACGCCTTTGTCAAACAAATCATGTTTTAACTGTTCTAATTTAGCGCGAAAAACTCTGGTCGTTAAATCAGGTCTGTCGGGTGGTTGTTGACCAGGAAGAAGTTCGTTAGTAATTTCTATCCATTTAGCATTACAGGTTACAGTAATAAATAAATCAGGCTTTCCATACCTCTGAACTACTGCCATTGCATCTTGGTACCGTTGGTGCATATCACGTGGAATACCAATGTGGGAGGATGGAAGAATTTTTCTGACACCAATATTATCTGAGTATATGAGTTGTTGATTAGGTTACAAATAAAGGATGCATGGAGGTAGGAATAAGTGGGTAATAAGATGGAGGGAGTGTTAAAAACTTACTTGCCAATGTCTCTCCCATGATGAGAGCATCTTGCAAACCTTGATATAGGTCAGCTCTAATGGTAGCTTGGTTGTTACGTAGAAATCTTAGGCGCATGGTTTCTATTTTCACAAACATGTCAACTGCATATTGTTGAAATAGGCGTCCACCGAGCAGAATAACTGATACATCTGCTGGTCGAATCTGAGGAGATAAAAATATGTAACAAATAACAGTATGATGTGGAAAATGCTTGTGTATTGACTGCTATATTTATAAAGGTCAGATAGTGGTATTTATGTTTACAGCGTAGGATGGTTGCGGGTGTAAGAGTAAAGGTGGAGTTATTTTTATATGACATGAAAACTTGTTGGTGTACGAATAACTGGTAGTGTAGTGTTTATACCTGCATAAGATGGGAGTAGTATGATGCACAACTGATGTGGTTGTTTCCATTTTCGTGGACATTCAAATCCCACCCATGGTCACCATACGGAAGTAGGACAGGATATTGTAGTGGGTCATAAAATCCGGCTGTATCTGGAACTCGTTGAAGATTTCCACTTCTTGTTTCAATAACGATATCCCTACCCTGCAAGTCGCATACTTCGTCGCCTACAACTATCGCAGCCACTTGTGATGCGGTTGGTAAATCATGAAGATGTCGGTTTACTGTAATCTCCTTTATTTTAATTCTACAGTTTTCAATATCGTCACGTTGCCCAAGTTGACGGAAGATGGATACGTAAGGATTGTAGGCATCTAGAATGTGCTGTAAGCGGAGAAGTACATCCGGTCTCAATGTCTCATTATCTATTTGTCGATTATGAATCTCATGGTCTGTGTCGTAGATGTAAAGTTGTAGATATCTTGGTCTGCTTTCAGTTGTTGGTAAAACACTTCCAATACGATGATATATGGAACCCTGGGCACGGTAGGAATAAGTTCCGGATGTTGCATTTGCTAGGTTTTGATCTATATGTGCACCCATTGATGTAAAAGCAAATGCATTATTATAAGATCTGATGTTTTTCCTGTAATGCGTACCAACTTCGCCTTGATCCATAAATAAGTTGTTTAGTTCATGTGGAGAAGTTGGGCGGCGAATACTAATACTTCCATTGGAACAGCACATTTGGGAGGTTTCAGCGTATAATTTTTTGGCTCCACAGAATGAGCAGTATGTGGGTTGTGATAGTACGTGTGGAAGAAGAGAAGTTGTTGGGATAAAGTTTCGACCGCAGTTGTGAGTGGTGGGAAAAGGGGGCAGAGGTTCTAAATCTTGTTCATTTTCAGATGATGTAGTTCCTGAAGATGGATTACCAGTCGTGAGATAAATAAGACATATATCAATAATGGAGTTAGAAAGCCGGCTGGAAAAAGGTTGGAAAATTATATGTATATTTCAAACCATATATGTTTGTAAGACCTTACAGTCATTTGATAACCGATGTACATTTCTAGTGTCAAAACTGCGTAGATATGTATGCAAAGAAATATTATTGTATACTGTAAAACAGGACACAGTATAAATGTTTGTGTATTTAAAATGTAATATGTATATTCGTAACGTTATAAATGTATTGACACGACGTTATATGTTCAAAAATGGGTACAGCCCAAAGGTTTGATATGCGTTCAACTGCGTAAAGTTGATAGTTAAAAAGTCATGAACCCTTTTGCAGAACTGCATTTGTAATTTGCAGTTTGAGAAGTTGGCGTTGAAAAATTAATTGTGTACGGGGTGCACAAAATTGTAGAATTCACGGATGTATATGGAAATTTGGAGTTGGAACTATTAGTGAAATAAAAGAATGGACAAAACACTATTGTCGGAAACTTCAAATCAGGTATATGTTTATTTCAAAAAGTTAAGAACAGCAGGTGGGAGGTTGCCATGTTTCTGGCACGTGTTTGTTGACATTTTATTGAAACCTCAAATGTTCAAACCAAAACGTGTTATGATTTGCAAACCAAATTTGTGTATACGTTTTTCAAGACCCAATTTAATCTTTAACTTTTTTGAGAACCCGAAGGTATACATGTTAGGAGTCCATCTATGAACTCTGAGGATGTATAAACATTGATATGCGGTTCATAGGTTATGCAGTTTAAAGTGTAGGCTGAAACGACAGTGCGCATGAAATTCAGTACGCCTACAACTTGAAAATTTAGAAAAACCATTCATGTTAAAACCCAGTCATGTGGTGGAAGTTAAGTTTTTTGAAACCTGCTGATGTGCACATAAATTGATGAGTGTAGTGGAAAAAAAATTTAGGCTTTTAACCCTGCAATCCCTATTCCTTTTGCAGTTTGCAAATATGTGTAAGGCTATGAACTTTCAGTGCGATTACATACGAATAGTTACAGTTGATATCGAATATGGTTGAACGTTACATATTTCGAACTGTATAGTACGTAGTCTGAGGTAGTGGACTGCAATATGTACTGCAGTCCGTATACTTTACAAAGGTGTTCAGTTGGGGAGCGTAGTATATCTAAAACTTTGTGTTAATACGTAAAATTGCGAAGAAGGTTTTTGGTAATCGAAGACCAAGTACATACGTACATTTGTAACCTTTAATATTTCTAAGACCTCATACTCATTTGAAAACTGATGTACATTTCAAGTGCAAAACTGCATAGATATGTATGTAAACAAATATTATATAGTTGAAAACATGAGAGAGTAGAAATGTTTGTGCGTTGAAAGTCTAATATCTACATTCTTAACCTTATAACTGTATTGACACGAAGGTATATGTTAAGAAATAGGTACAGTCCAAAGCGTTGATATGCGTAAAACTGCGTATAGGCGATAGTTGTAAACTGGCAATCCGTACTTTATCAAAGTGTAGTTGGAAGTTGTAACGGCGTGGGAAAATAGTTGTAAGTAAAGCAAAACGGAAAAGATCAAAAGACAAACCTGATGTAGATGGTAGCTGCAATTCTGATGGCAGCATCTGCTGTGCACGTCGTTGCCGTCTACGGTTAGCCAGCTGAGTTTCTCTTGCATCGTTGGACAGTCGTTGTCGTCTGGCTCGTTGTGCCAACCGACGGTATTCACGTTGCTCAGAATCCATCTGCTTGGCAGTCAGTGGTGAAAAATAATGAGTGACTAAGTAAGTGATGAATATATAGGGGAAGTAGGCAAGGTGAAGTTGGTGTAATTGGAAAGGTGGTGTTGTGGAACAGTGGGTGAAAAGTGGTGGAGGCAGGGAAGGAGTGGGGGGGGGGGGGAGGAATAGGTAGGTCGTGCAACTTTGGAAACGTGTGAATGGAGGAAGGAGGATGCGGAGGTTAAATAAACTTGATATTTGTGTACGTAGTCAGTGTAGGAGGTGGAGGACGTTGATATTTTGGAGGTTGAACGGTAGAAAAAGCAGAAAGGTTCAAAGTGGAAAAAGTCAACAGGGAGCAACTGCTATTTTTTGCAGTATGTGGGCTGTTAGTACAGTGTGCGCTGGGATATTTGAGAAGTAGGAAAAACAGTTGATTTTTGAAGCTAGTAAATAGGAGAAGTGGTAAACAGTAAAGATTAAAAAGCAGAAAAAAAGTATCAGATATTTTAGATTTTAAATCAGTTAAATAGATATAATGTGAAAGTGGATTAAGTCAAAGTGCGGTAACTGGAATATTGAAATATTTGTCGGAGGTTAGTTGGAGGCTGCTGAACAGCCAAAAAATCAGTAAATTGACATCCCTGCATACTGCATTTTTGGTAATTAGTAGGCAAATGGTTGAACAGTAAAGTTAACTAAAGCTGCGCTGAAATGTTATGTACTGTTGGAGTACACACAATATGTAACCAAAATACAAACATTTATATATACATGAATATTATTTTTATTATTATTATTATTATATATACATATATATATACACACACAAATATATGTACATATTTATATATGTGTGTGTATATATATTTGTGTGTGTTTGTATGTCTAAAGTAACAGTGTATATTTGTGTTTAGCCTAAAACGTATCAGCATTTGAACGAATTTTGATGGACTGCCTCGTGAATGATTAGTCGATGTTTAAAAAATAAATCGTAGTGAATGCAGCAGATGAACAGTTTGAGTTGTGTGTAATAAGTTGTATGTTCTTAATTCATGGAGCAAATAGTTGTGAGAAGGTAAAACATATGTAAAATGGGGGAGTGAGTAGATAAAAAAACTGTTCAGAGTAATAAAATTTTTTATAAAATGTGATGGGAAAAAAAATCAGGCATGTAAAATTGAAAGGTAGACGAACTGAAGTACTGTGTATAAAAATGTTGTGGGGGAAAAAGTCAAATGCAAACAAAAAATAAGTTGGTAATTTTTTTGGAATAAAAAAATTACCCAATAAGTGTAGACAAATTTCCCATAGGGAAAAATTTGTGTAAAAGATCAGTCAGAAAAAATCAAATCAGCCGTGTAAAGGTCCAAAGCATACCAACCGAATTAGTATGTAACAGAGTACAGTGTATCGTGCTGGAAGCATACATATTTCAGTTAGTGGAGAAAGGAAGTGGATGTTAGTATTGTACCTGCCAGCATTGAAGTCCTTGTCATCCACCGCAGTGGGTCTGTCAGCAGCATGGGTAGGCATGGCCCAGGTTAGCCGACCTTTTGTATGACTGATGCAGCATGCACAGGTGGCAGAGCATGGTATGAAAACCGTGGTCAGAAGAGGAAAGAAATTGTAAAATGGTACACATTGACGTTGTACCTTCCAGCATCGACGTCCGCGTCATCCACCACATTGTTTCCATCAGCAGCATGGGACGACATCGCGAACGTGAGCCGACTGTTCAATGAGTGAGCCACCAGGTAGAGCTACAACAGCATGGCTCGATGTTGAAATGCTGTTGTACATGAGCAAATGGCAAGTGTCAATCAAGTGTAATAGTTTGTGTTTAATCAAGTGTAATAGTTTGTGGATCCTAGCTCATACATACATACGTATGTATTTAATTATTTTAGTATCGAACTTGAAACAAAATCATGTAATGCATAATATTGAAGTGTTGGCTTCTACATCCTGAATATGTTTCTGGATCCTAGCACATACATACATATGTATTTATTTATTTTAGTATCGTACTTGAAACAAAATCAGGTAATGCATAATATTAAAGTGTTGGCTTCTACATCCTGAATGTGTTTCACATATTTTTAAGTAAAGATCCATATTTTTATAAGAACTGCTGAAGTGTCGTGCTCCATTCCTATAAACGAGGAGCTATCTAATTTAATACCTGGTGAATCCCACTTTCGTGGGCAAAAGCATTTGCACCAACAATAGCTTTATGTGGCTGCACGTACAATCCAGTATATTCTGCCACCTAACAATAAGGTAGTTAAATAAAAGATCATCTTTAGGAATGATTCGCATGCTATTGAATTAAACTAGGTAAGTATACCATCTTGCTAGCCATAGAAATGTGTTCTGTGTTGATCCCTGTGTAAAGCTTTCCCATTTCCTCTGGTCGACATTGTATGGTCATAACGACCTGCAAACGATAAATCAACAATAATGTTAATCAAGTCTCCTTTTTTTCTTTTTTATTTTTTCTTTTTAAAAAAAATTATGTTATACACACACTCTATATTTATGTTTAGGGGATTTCTTTCTTACGTTCTTATTTTTAAAGTCATCGTGCAATGGAAACTGGTAAGAAATAAAGAAAGTATATATTCAATCAGGTCCCTATTTTTATTTTTATCTTAAAAGAACTTATTTACCTATTTATTCTTCTTTAACATTTTTTTTTACAATCCAGATAAAATCAATTTTAAAGATTAAGTTGCATTTCCAAATCAAAATATGGCGGTCAAATAATAATGTAACAAAAAGACAGTTCATACTGTCAATTTTTTTTCTAATCATTTACTTCACAAAACACGATTCAAAAATATATTTAGTCTTATAAAGAAGGAAGATGCTGCTAAATTTATACTATGTCTGGCAATGGATACGCGAAAAATCAGAAATCTGTATGCATTCATAACCAAAAAACGAACGAGTATTCATCATCCGGAAAAAACGAATACAGATGCAGATAAACCTGTCCGCGTCCGAAAATTATCCGTTCGGTTTTGTCAAGATTATAGTTTATACTATGTGTATTTTGGTAATAATGAATGATTTGTACTTATTGTTCTATTAAATTAATAGTCCAAATTATATGCATACATGTTGACTGCTCAAAACTGTTTATTATCATCATATTCATTTACTTTTCATACATTCTTAATCGATGGGATTGAAGAAGTTTTATGTTAAACCAAAAAATTTCATTTATGATTCCTACGTCCATCCGTATCCACGTCGACGGATGCAGACATCCGATATCCGAAAATAATTTCGGATGCAGAGGTGGATGCAGATATTCCTTTATACACATCCGAATATCCATTGTCCGGCCTACTTTATTCATAGAACATACAAATCAACTAAATACATTAACTGGTTTATTTGAGTAATTAATGTACAAACTATCGTCTAATGGATGCAAAGTCTTATTGATTTTTATAGCATACTTAAATCCTCTGCATAGAGATATATAGCATTATCAAATGGTTAATTAATATTTACCAGTACATGGTATATTCAACCTTTGTCAGCAAACTCAGAAAATCACTCACAAATATCATACTTCTTCTGTACAATATAACATATAGATAGCTTTTTTACAAATATTTTCTTTACGTTTAAACTTAAAAGCTTGATGGTATATTTTCAATAATATATCTGCAACAGACATACAAAGTGCATACCATGTTGAGATTAATAATTGTTATTGTTCTATTGTTGACCATATACAACTTAAGCAACCCCTAGAAACTATAACAATTGTTGAACTGTACATTATGCCAGAAAAAAGTAACGTATATCTAAAGTAATAATTGAATTGAAACTGAAACCATTGTTATATAATTAATCATGTAAACATGAAAATAAGTTTGGGGTTATTAGTTGAAAAGGCAGAATCAAATTTTCGAGTAGGATAAGGAGAAAGAAAAAGAGAAATAAGTAGGAGAAAAGAAAGGTGGAAGAACACCAACAGTTATAAACAGTTGCCTGTTATTCTTCCACAACTTACTGTAGCAAAATGAGACTATCACAACACTCATTAAGCCTTGCACTGGACCTTTAAAATGATTCCAAGGTATCGTCAGCTCTCCCAAATTGTCATAACTATTGTAGATTTTTCAAAATCATCAACTATAATAGCATTACATTATATTTTATATATTACAAATTGACCTGAGATCTCTGAGAACTAATAAAAAGTTAATATATTCTGTAAAATTTAAAGCTTATAACATGTTGTAATTACTTATACAGCTTTAAGAATTTAAAACCACGTAAGCTTTTTGAAATTCATGGAAAACTCTAGGCTATTCAAAAGCTCGCAAGTTTTAAGCTCTCAACATACCTCTTCCAATGAAGCATTTCCAGCTCTTTCACCAATACCATTGATAGTGGACTCTAGCTGCCTTGCTCCAGCACAGGCTCCCTAAGATAATACATCCATATGTGTCAGCATGCATATACATAAGCACGAAACCAATAAAACTTTTGAACACAACTGATAAGCTAGTAAATTGCATCTAGTACTTCGACTTTAAGTGGTTAATAAACTCAAATACACTAAATTTAGCAGATTGAAGAAGGAACGCCCTAAAATTGTAGAATGCAAAATTTAAGTTGAATGCCTAAAAATTAATTAAGGCGTATAACTGAATGAAAACTCAGTGTAGTTCACCATTAAATTAATTCAAATGAGTTCGGATACAAACTGATAATGTGTTGGCAGTTGCAAGGCCCAGATCATTTTGGCAATGCGTTGAAATGATCACATTGTCTATCCCACGTGTGTTGGACTTTATATCAGCAATCAATTGACCAAATTCAGGAGGAAGCGTATAGCCAACTGTGTCTGGTATATTCAGTGTTGTTGCTCCTGCTTTAATAACTTCTTCAAGAGTATGGTATAGAAATTCTCTGTCCGACCTGGTCAAAAGCAAAAGTTCTGAATTACATCAACCTTTAAAAATGGAAACCTATAGAGGTCCATTCAGCTATAGCTATTTTGAAACCTTGGAGGAAAAAAAATTTCAAAATCAATATGTAAAAATAATCCAACAGAAATGAATCATACAGTTCAAAACTTTGCAGATAAGGTACAATGAGCAGAAAATATAATTTCATGTGAGCAGAAATAAACATCTTCATACCTGAAAACGGCACCACTACAGATTCAGTAAACAAATACCACACAGTGCAACATAACAGGCAATCATCGTACAGGATCTGCCGTACTATGTAGAATTAGGTTCGGAGGTGAAATTAGGGTTTTTTGGAATTTGGGAATTGTAGTGTACCGAGAAGGGTGGATTTGGAAATATACAAAACGGAGGGGCTTCTGTAAGAGGAGATAAGAACATAGGGTTATGCTTAGGAGGACGAAGCTGAATTTGACGGCGACCTCGTCAGCGGATGTGGAAGTCAATGACTTCGTTGTTGTGCCGTAAGCTGTACGAAAGGTGGACGGTTTAGGTACTAATTGGTGAACTTCGTCGAGCATCGTTCACCCTCAGCCTGCAAGTAACTTCGGCAAGCAGAAGATCCGGAGAAATTGCCTTCGCTAATCGATTCCGGTTCGTGGTAGGGTGTTGACGGTTGGGGGGAGAAAAATAATGGGAGGATAAGACAGAGGCGCGTGAGGTGGAGCAGGAAAGGCGGTTGACATTTTGGGGATAAAACATGGGGACGATGAAAGTGGTTTGAGCAGAAAGTGGGAGAATGAAGGATAACGGTTGAGTAAAGCATGGGCAGGAGAATGGACGGAAATGCCCTCTGGTTTCTATTTGTATTCAGTTCTGCCTTCAATAGAGAGATGGGTTGGTTGGGAAGTTCAAAAAAGCTTCACCAAAGTGAAGAATTTGCATTATTAGTAGATATATATATATATATATATATACATACATGCATATATATATATATATATGTATATATATATGTATGTATGTATGCATATATGTGTGGATGTGAGATTTCATTCTTGCAACTTGCACTGGTTTTCACTTGCCTGTAAACTCCTTCTATATGGTCTTGATATGAACATTGTTTGGAGATTGATGATTGTTCTTGTGAGTCATTTTGAAGCTTTGAGTCACTTCAATGTTTTGCTAACTGAGTACATGTGAGGTATATACTGGTCCTGGCTTGTTATTGCATATTCATGCTTGGTATTATAAGTAGGATATGTATTGCAGAATGCTTGCTACAAGCTAGTTTATCGCATTTTATTATAGATTTTAATTTCAAGGGTTTTATTTTGAATTAATTTAGGCGTATACTTTTTTACTGGCCTTAAATGGATGTGTTGCTTAAATTATAATCTGTGGTCATTTCAAATGAAACCTTAGACCAAGCCATATGTCTTATGTCAGTTTTGATATTGCTTATAACATAATAATAAAAAATTCACATTGAAATTTAATAATTTAGTGATCTCGTTGTGTTAAACGCATTATCAGCATGGACAATAAGAATAGATATGCTGATTCTATATGGAGCAGAAGTTCAAATTTGGAATATTAATTTTCACAGTAGTTGATTAAAATATCAGCCCAATAGGTCGCAGGAGGAATATTTTGCTCGATATTGCTTGGTAACTCAACACACACTTTTTGTTCTTTTTTCAATAAACAACAATAGCCAGGGTGGGAAATTGTAGCAAGATGGTTTACTTTATTGCACATTTATTTTATTGCATATCTATTTTCTATCATAATGAACTTATATTTTGGTTTTTGACCTACGTCTTCATGTAGGGATCAAGAATTAAAATAAATAGATAGAGAAGGGGTACCTATCCGAGTGTGCAAAAATATTAACATATTTTAACAAACAGCTGTCGCAGTTTTTTCCCAAATTATTATTCACAATCATACAACTACGTTACAGGGCAATGCATATTATCACTATGGTTAATACAAAAAGGATGTAATACAAATTTATGACTTTAGAACATTTTAGCTTTGGTTAATACAAAAAGGATGAAGCTCTTTTAACACTCATGGGTAACTAAATCTAACTTTGGTTTTACCTTTCTTAAGTAGCTACTGTATCTCTTGTTCCAACATGTTTCTATTTTTTATTTGTCAGGCAAAAACTACTAAGAAGATTGTGCTCAAATTGCAGTGTCAGAGTTGCAAGCATTACTCATAGAAAGCAATGCAAGAATTTCGTTATTTTTTTCCAGAGATGCAAGCATTTTGAGATTGGAGGAGACAAAAAGGGCAAGGGAACATCTGAGTTTTAAATTATAAACTTTGTTTGTCTATGCAACACTACTGTTATGATTAAAATGTTGTTATGTTAACTTCTTTAAAGTCTTTCTCAGAAGAATTTATGTTTTTATTTTTTGGTTTGAGATTGGGTTTATAAAAGTGATTGTATGTCAATGTATTTTCTTTAATTTTTTTATGGGATTAGCATATTGAATGCAGCCTGGAATTTTATGTTGATTTTTTGGAAACTAGCAATTTCAGTTCCGATTTTATTTTGAAGTCCTCTCATAATTGCTAAGAGCAACTTAAATGACATAAAAGTGAGGAAAAGTTTGTGTCTTGATGTATATGATTGTTAGTTCAATGTGAGGAAAATTTGGACATTACAGGAAAATTTGTTTTATAGATCTATGGCGTTAGTTAGATACGGCTTTAAGCTGTATCTAACTGTTAAAATAGACATGGCTTAAAGCTGTATCCATGATGTCAATTAGCTACGATTTTAGGCCGTATCTTATTGACCACTTAGATACGGCTATGAGCCGTATCTAATTTAACCATTAGATACGGCTTAAAGCCGTATCTAATGGTTAACGACGCCATATTTTGATACGGCTTATAGCCGTGTCTAAGTTAATTAGATACGACTTTTAGCCATTTCTAATTATCATTTATGGTGTAGTGTGAAATTCTTTTAGGGAAAGGGGAATGTAATGACTTGTAATTTAATCACTTTAAATATGAATATTTGGTATATTTTAAAATAATTAAATAATGAATTTTATAACTCAAATAGATCGCTTTTAAATAATAACTAATGATGGTAAAGTTGTTTTAAAATTTGGTTTACAAAAATAGTCACTTTTGAGAAAAATAAAAAATGTGATCGAAAAGTGTTTTCTGAATTTTGGACTTGTCATCGTCAAAAAGTTATCGGAAACATGTTGTGCATACTAGTGTATATATGAACACATATACACAAATAACGCATACTTTTGATTAATGAAGTGATTAGATTAAAATAAGTTTAAGAATATAATTAAGTTAATAAAGTGGAATTGGACCTTTCATTTATAATTTTAAAAGGAAATAGGCACAAAATTTAAGGCATAAAGCATACATAAAAGAGAAGATTAGATTGCATGAATGACAAGGGGTTGACATGTGTTTCAAATAAGGAAGGGGATGTGTTATCAAAATTATGGTGGAGGGTAGTTAATTTTTTAGAGAAGGGTAATTTAATAATTTACCATTTCATTTTCTTTAAAAGCAACCCCACTCTTTCCTTTTCCACTTTACTTCATTTAAGTTCATTTTGCCATTTGTTTCTTCTTCCTCTTCACTCTCTTTACTTCTTCTTCCATGGCTTCATATTAAATGAAAAATTACTCGTTTTTGCTTTTAATCCATAAACAAATTGCAAAAACCACTTCTATTCCTCTTTACATAACTTATCGTCCAAAATTCGAGCAAAAACCCCACATAACACCATGGTCGAGCCATCCTAGCATCATGGCTGAGCCACCTTTTCCTCCTCTAGATCTTAAAAATCAAGTTTTATGAAAAGAAGCTAGGTCTATATGTCATTTTCAAAGTTGCTGTAGTTGCGATAAACAATCGTATTTGTTTAGGTGAGTAAAGCTCACTTTAAAAGCAAGTTTAAGATTTATTATAATAATTTTGGTTGGCTGCTTATGTTTATAAGTGTATGGATTACTTATTTTTTAGTTCGGTTACTGCTTAAAAGAAGATGGCACATAGGATGTTTGCAGGGGACTTGAGATGAAGCTGAAGTATTCATAGCAAATAAGTCGCCGCGACATACTTCAAGGTGCATAAGTGATAATTTGCAAGGGGCAATTTTTCTTTGTCTTATGGATGTTTGTTTATATTTTTATATATTATGTAACATGTGATTGAATAGGGTTGTTTCTTTGCAATAGTTGTTTGTTTGATAACTTGTTTTTATGTGACATTAAAATCATGTATTTTCTTTAAACTAGTTTACTACTTCATCCTCCAGGAAAGTTGTAATTGTTTTCTTTTCCGACTCTAATTTTTGTTTTCAAACATTTTTACAAAATTATTAAAGTGATTTAAAATATCGAACAAAATGATTTAAGAGCTATTTGATTTACAAAAAGGTTTTGAAAGTTATGATCCACATAGCGATAGACGCTAGGGATATAGTTTGTAAATCAATGATTTTTGTGTATGATAAAAAGAGTTATCTACTTTAGGTATTTTGGAAATTATTTTCAAATGTGTTTATAAGTATTTAAAAGGAAGTTTGAAATATTAAATTTATTTTTTTAGAACCTTATTTAGTTATTTAAACAAGAGGTTTAAAACTGCTTTATTTTAAGTCGAGTTTTGTTTAAAAGCAACCATCTTTAAAAGGATGTTTTAAATACAAGAGAATTTTTTGTCTATGCCATCAATTCATCAAACAAATGTGATAAGTAGTGCTAAAATGTTAAAACGTTTGCGAAAAGTAATTCATCTTGCATTTAGCACTAAAAGCCGATGTGTAGACATTCCTCTATTAGTGAGATCTAAAACCAAAGTTTCTAGGTGAGGGATAGAGAAGTCAAAATGTCGAAAACGTGGAAAATATAAGAGATTTAGTTTTCGTAAATAGGTCACGATTGATTAAGTATATGGATAGTACATTATTTATTCTATACTTGACACTAAATTTCGATGTAGGGAAGCATCTATGAGAGCTTAAGAATGTCATCAAGTCAAGCTTTGAGAGATAATAATACCCCAACTCGTTTCATTGTTAATCGAGGGATATCATGGGTTTGAAATCGAAAAGTCGTGATAAGTATATGATATCTGATTTTCCATATGTAAACCTTATACTTACACCGGATAGTGGTTTGTCCATATCTATAACTTGACCAAATATAACTCTAGAAATATCTAGAAGTAACATGAGAATTATATGATACTGTTATCTTCGGTGATGCTATACTAAACATATAAACTCATTATGCTCTACTAGGACAAATGATAAGAAAATCTATCTGCTTAAATGGTTAGGAGGTAAGCTCCATTTTTATTTATTATTAATTTGTTTCCAAAAGAATTGGAGTTGAGTTTAGCGGAAACTATCAATTGTTGGTTCAAAGAGGCTAGGATCGGATAAGTACGAATTATCAAAAAACAACTAAGCGTTCGAATTGAAGGCATCTTGAAGAGAAGGAATCAAAGATGAAGTTCTCTGAAGTGCAAAGGCTACTTTCTATTGATCCTAAGAATGTAGTAGAAGTAGTGTCTTCGATTTGTTCATATCCTTAACAACTTATATGGACGAGCGCTGGCATTGCATTGTTGCCTGGTGGGTAGTGTTAGCTTTCCAAGTGGGATTTGCTAAAAAGGTAAAAAAAGAGTAGCATTGAATCTTACACTAGGAAATGATTAAAACATGGGATATTGTAGTTGGGCATGCGGGTCGCACCCGTTAAGCTATGATCATCCCTGATCTAGATCAATATTATTCTTTTTGATGTATGCTTCGGGCCCAGTATAGTTGTTGATCACAATCGAGTGATGATCATATTCGGTACTATCCAAGGAGGGGTAGGCCGGTTTGGTGTTAGTAGGGGTGCAAATGTTTTATGACCTTAGTAAATTTTTCTCGAGGTGTGTTGTGACAAGTGGTACCCTAATAGCCTTGTCATTATATGGAATCTATTTTCCACTACATGCTTTATGGACTTGATTGTATACTAAGTGTGCTGGATTATAATTAGTGTAACCATTTTTGCTATGATAATACTTATTTAAACTATAGACACTATTATAATATCATGGAATTCCTTACAAAAATGTCTTGGGTATCATAAGGTAAAAGCCGTCTGTGTTTATATGTGGCATGATCTTACGAGATAACTTTATTTTTGAAGGGTTTTATAAGTATAACAATCCATATGTTTTGAGTTTACTCACACCAAACCAAACCCTTGTCCGACTCGGAGTTTTTTTTTTCCTTTTCTTCAAACTCTTGGGTGCTCTAATTTTTGAGCATCCAAGTAGTACAGTCCTTACGCGTGCATTTTGGAGGAGAATGAAATAGGAAGATTCACCCACTATCCAATTATCTATTTTATTTCTACCTTTTATGTGTATTATGTATCAATATTGTAGAGGCAGACAGTTATAACTATCCCTTGCTAGAATTTGTACATGTTTTAACTCTGACGTTTCATTTTGGAAGTGATCATATATACTATTTTATATTCTATTATTTATGATTCCCTTGCGTTATGATATTCTATGTATCTTTCTTCTTGTCTTTTCTTTTCTTTTACCCCAACGACCTGTCATTTGGACATCTAAATGCTTGGCACATGAATACTATGGATGTATTGAGTGTTCTCTTTAGGAGGAAGAAAGATGGATCATTAGACATATGAACCATCTTGACCTAAATGTAGTCAAAGTAACACTATCATCCGCAACCCTCAATTAATGGAATGTCATAGCTATATCTGGCTATAAAAATACGTTAGCTCCATTAAAATGATCATAAAAGCCATCAATTCTTGGAAAAGGATATATATTCTACACTGCCCTTTCACTCAACTTTCAATAGTCTATCTATAGTCTTAATGACCCATCCGACTTCTTAACAAATTCTGTCGTTGCTCCCCATGGTGAGCTACTTTACGAAATGAAGCTCTTACCTTCTAAGTTAGTCAATCTATGTCAGTGAACTGCTTTCTCAATTTCTCCATGTCCCTCGGTGGCATTCTACTAGGAGTTCGAGTACACGGTTCAACTCTTGGTAGAAAATATATACGAAACTCTGCTACTTTCCAGGGTGGCAACTCCGAAACTGGTTCAAATACATTTCAGAACTCTTTCATTACCCATACCATTACTAGCACTTCTTCTTTCTCTAAAGCTGATGCAAACAAAATGCTTCCGTGCTTGGCTTTGCACTCCTCTAAAACCACGTACCCTCTATCCTTGCGGTCTGGATGGCAAAGAGTAATAATTCTCTTAGTAGAGTGCATACTACACTGTACCTTTCTAACCAATCCATTCCTAAAATGACTCAAAAGCTGACAAATTTAGATACATAGGGATCAAAACAAGACTTGCATTACTCAACTCAATATATAGGTTAGCGCATCTCAATTCGAGAGTGGCATAACCCGATAATGGATTAGCTACATGTATAAAGGAGACTAAATAGGTAACTGCTAACCCGAGTATATCAATCAAATCTCTTCTATGAAGGAATGTATAACACCAGTATCATACAATGCTCTAACTAAAATACCAAAAATTTGAGCCATACCTTCTAAGATCTTTCCTTTGCCTCTTTCTTCGGTAGATGGTCCTTCCCTTGATCCTTAAAAGCATAAACTATGACTTAAGATCCGGGCAGTCTTCAAATTCCCCACCTTATCACACTTAAAGCATTTAGCCCTCACAAAATTCTTCGATGGTTGACACTTGGTAGCATAATGTGCCTTATGCCCACAGTTGAAACATAAAACATCCACAACAGCCACTTTTCCGCTCCTCCCCTTCGATGCTTCCTTCTTCCCTTTGGTATAAGGAACAAATTTCTTCTTTACCTCAACTTTAGGCATTGTCTTTACTCTCCTCTGCCCTTGACATATCCTAACATATCTTCTGGCCATATCGACTAGGAATTCAAAAGGAGATGCCATGTGAGACATCACTTATGCCCCAACCCTTGCATCAAGCCCATGATGAAATTATCGTTCTTTTTCATTGGAGTGTTGATGATCTCCCTACCATACTTTGTCAAAGAATTAACCTTCTGAACATACCTAGGTCTCTATGCTTTCAAGTATATAAATTTATGTAGTTACACGCTCTGCTCTAACTCGGACATAAAGTGAGCCTCATATCTTTCTTTGAAGTGCACCCTGCTAATCTCTTCCTCGGGTGTTCCAGTAATAACTATCTTCCACCAATCCAGCGCATCCTCCTGCATCTATCTCGATGAAGGCCTTCTCTTATGTGCATCATTCAAATCTTGGTCTCTAAATATCTATTTGTAGTTTCTTAGCTAGTCTAGTACTTCAAGCATGGGCTCTCTCTCTGTATAAACACTTTCCTTTCGAACTCTGGTAGTCTTTACACATTTGTGGAAAATCTTCTCTGACAACGACGGGCCTTGACTCAACCGCTCCAAGCACATTATCCCTTATCATCTCAGCCATAAACTCTCTGAACAAGGGATTCACATCCATGCCCATCGTATTTACTAGCTATGCAGCATTCACCCCTACTGCCCTTGGGGATTCTGCACCGCTTCCTTCATCGGTCTGCACACTTTTTGCATCTCTCCTTGCATTCACCCCTCCTAATGCAATTCGCCTATTCCCCAAATCCATCTTGCTTTTTATGTTAAGCAAGTCTTTGTAAGAAATCAAAAGAAAGAGTGAAAAAACAATAAAAGGGTGGATATATCTTTTTATATATCTTTATGTCAATTTGCAAACACGTTATATATAATAGCACATCCCATCCCTAGGGTGTTCTTCTCATTCTAAGTTCTTATTCCTACTTCTAACTCTGTTTTACTTATACTACCTTAAACCCATGCCCTGGTACCAATTGTAACATCCACTGCTAGGAGATCCAAACGTATATGCCAATGATGTTGTATTCATCATCAGATTTATTTTCAAATGACCAAGAGTCAGTTCTGTATTATTCAAAACAGTCTAAGTAAATAGAACAACAACTATTTTCATTTCATCGGGTTTGCATTAACATTCATTACATATGTGTTCATTGTTAACCCTAATTCATACCCACATAGCGGTCAAAATATTACACAAGAAATACACAGTAGAGTATTGGACCAACATATAAAGCTGCCACCCAAACATTTATAGGGGAATTAACATGCAGTATAAATAACTAGGTCTTCAGAACCATCTTCGATCTTCAAACTATGCCCAAAATAACTGCTTTTCCCATAAACTCGACAAACTCAAATGAGTAACCACGATTTTATGGAAAAATAAAATAAAAACACGGATAAGACATAAAGTCTGGTGTGAATAATACTTACCTGAAACTATAACACGAATACATAGTGAGACCACATCACATAACGCGGAACCGGTTTTTCCCCTCACTATTTACAAACATCATTCATATTATTGCATATAACAAAAGTTATATTTCTTACCTTAGAGACTTCACAAAGCTTCCTTTTTATACAGTTACTACTATGCTCATACTGCACTGACCTCCGGTCCACGCAGTATCGTTTTATTTAGCTCTAGGCAACTATGCTATTCCACCTGCAGCCTCATTCTTATAAACTTATTAAGGTCAAATTTGCTATGAAATAGTATCTCGTGGATTTTCCTTTTCTTCATATTTATATTATTTAATTAGACCCGAGGCCATTATGAATCAGCCACTCACAGTTCCCTACTAATATTTATTCATTCAATTCTGATCTGTTATGAATTAGTGACCTATAGGTCTCTTTCATTTAATTTATTTAATGCTGGACATTCTATGAATCAGCCACTCACAAGTCCTAGTAAATTATTTCATTTAATTTTGGACCTGGGACTACTCTGAATCAGCTACCCACAACCCCTTGCTTAACACTTATTCATTTATTACCGATCTATTATGAATCAGCCAATCGTAGATCATATTTAATTATTATTTAATTTTGTAATACAAATAATTAGCCATATGTACTCCTATACTGCATAGAATCATCCCCATACGGTATTGTTTTATTTTTAATTTGAAGTTGCATAGAATCAACCTCCTATAGACCTTTGAAAGTTGAATGTCTCTCCTCACCTAAAGCTTCTTTAGGTGTGCATTCGAGCAAGTGTCCTAAATCGGTGTCAATAGCCCTTCCAAACCTTAACTTCTGCCCACAATATTTCGGCCCAGTGCACCCTGCTCCGACTTATGCGTGCAATACACTCTCTACTTATCAAGTGTGTTCTCTCACATATTGCGGTGCAGTATAACGACACAATTTGCCTTATTCTTATCACCTGATTATGGTGCTATTTGGCCCATATAATTTTGTGGCGCATAACTACTTTCTCGCAAAAAGTTCCTAGATTTTTTAGCAAATCATTACCCCACTATGTAGTGCGGTTTTATTAAGCGCAGTTCTCCTTTGAGACTTTTGGCCTCGTTAACTCGAATATCTAATAATATGTGACACCTTTGATAAGGTACATGACCTCCTTATGCATGTCACCATTAGATACATTACTTTATCTTTTTCTGACATTTACGGTGTCCCCTATTTATCATTCAGCCATTTTTATGGATCTTATTCCCACATATAATTATTTTAATATTCATGTCATTTTTATTAATTCTCAATGCAGATCCCCCTTTCCACCTCCACAGTTCAAAAAAGTTCTAGCTTATTTTGAGCATAGAAAGTCTTATAATATATTCTAGAAAATTCGTGAACAACTTCTTTATCCTTACCTTGTCTTTCATTTGAATTACAAGTTATTTTCCTAGTATATTTTCTAAGTGCTTACTTTAGAAATTCATAAAATTTATTCTCATTCCGTTAGCATCTCATGTTGAAAACCCATCTTTAGGATAGTTAGGATATCATGATATGTTTTCATGGGAAAAACTCTATATGGGTACAAAATTAACATGATCTGAGATGAAATAATAAAAAGGTACTCACTTGAATCTCTAAGAAATTTTGATTAGATCTTCTTCTCTTTTACTTAGCTTATATTTGATTTATTTTCTCTTTACTCCCGATTCTCTAAGCAATCACCATTAATGTATCTTTTAAGCTTTTGTTTTAATTTTAATAGAATGAAATGAATGAATGAAAAGAGTCACATTTATTGTCCCACGATTACTTGGACTTTGACCCACACACTCGTTTTCATTAATTAATTGTCCTCTTTATTTCTTATTTAATCCCACTAGGCCCTTTAATTAATTAATTAAATTAATCATAAATTATGTGTTATTATAGAATGTTTCATTAAACATGTGTGAACACCTTGAAGAAGAACCCATAAAGAAATGAGAATCGGTATCAAAGTTTATTTTTGTGAGTTCCAGAGTATACTCACATGAAAGACCAAAAATAAAGAAAGTATATAACGAGATTTAAGAATACCATCGAGAGGGTTGGACTAAAAAAAGTAGAAATATATTTAGTTGTATTAACTGAAGTAATGGACAAATCTTGTTTATAAGAAGCCAAAAAGTAAGTTAAGAGATGTGGGTAATTATGGAATAACATAATAAAAATATTCTTTTTTATTTAAGTAAGAAGTGATAGGGCCGCACCATCATTAATGTTAGTTGAAATTGAAGGGCAACTTCCAACAATTGTTTTTTCAAGTTAGTTGGGTTGTAATAATTAGTTTTCACTGTTTTTATAAAATTGTATACGATATTTTATGAGAAATGTTCATTTTTATTACTATGTTGATTTTATTTGTTGACCGTTATATATTAGAAAGTATAATAAACAAGAAAATCTTATGTAAACACTTAACTAATGCAAAGTAAGACTGGAAGTTTTATAGAATAAATTAGGAAATTTATTAGTTACTAAAAATAAATAATGTTAAGTATCAAAAACCTTAAAATTTTGGAAAGATAAATTTTAGCAAGCGAAAGACATGGAAGGTCATTGTGAAACCATGGGTCACTATTCCTATGTCTTAAATGCTAAAATTTATAAATATATTTACATGTTGTTGTGCTAAAATAAAAGAAAGTGTTGTTGAAATTCAATGTAAATTGCATATAAGTTAGGATTTATGAATAAAAAGTAACTTTTACTTTCCAACTATTTCAAAATTTTAATTGAAAAGGATTTTGAACAAAAAGAGAAAATTCTGATTTTTGGAAGGCCACATGCTTAGCATAAGAAAAGTGGACTTAGGATTTTGGAAGGCCACATGCTTAACATAAGAAAATTTTGATACCAATGCCAACAATCTATAGCCTAGTGGACTTAGCTTTTCGATTTAGCAAAAATGATGTCCCATTAAGATGCGTGTTGATAAAAATCTAACCACCACTTTATCTCATCTTTCTTGTATAAAGTCTAACACAGCTTCTTTAAGGTGCATATTTTATTCGGTTACATATGATAAATGCCAGTATGATGAACATCCACTTTGATTGGAATAATGGCTTTATGACCGTATGTTAAAGAGCACGGGATATGTCCTGTAGGTAACCTACAAGATTTTATATATACCGGTAGGAGTAGGGGTATCTTCTTCCCATTTCCTTTTAGGCTTCGTAAGCCTTTTCTTAAGCATTTTAGTTATCATTTTATTTGTTGCTTTACCCTAACCATTTTCTTGAGGGTGAGCTACTGAAGAGAAGCTTTTGACTATGCAATTTTTCTCACAAAGGTAAGAAAATTCCTTACTTCAAACTATGTAATGTTGTTAGATATTATTTTATGTAGGATTCTGAATCTTGAGATGATATTTCTAACTATAAAGGTAATTATTTCTTCGATCTTATGATTGCTAGTGCCTCATCTTCTACATGCTTGGTGAAGTATTCCATTATGACAACTAAGTATCCTGCCTCATTTAAACACCAGGAGTGGTCTTATTAGGTCAATGCCCCATATGTCAAATTACTATGGGCTAGTTAGTGAGTTCATGCAGTGAAAATCTAGGGATACTAATGAACCTTTGGCATCTGTCACACCTACGAATAAATTTCATTGCATAATATAGTGTGGTTGGCTAATAATGGCCTTTTCTCATTAATTTCATAGCTATCTTTGCTCCTTCTAAGTGATCTTTGCTATGTCCCATATGAACTTTCCTCGTTATTCTGATTCCGTCTTCTTTGGCGATGCTCCCAAGGTAGGGGGTTGAGTATCCCCTTTTATAACTATTTGATCAAAGAAAGTGAAGTAGATGGTTTTGTATCTAATTTTTATTATCGTGTTCTTGTCTACCAGTAAGGTCCCATTTGATAAGAAACATCGGATGGGGGTCGAACTCTACATCATCTTGTTACACTAATGGCGAAGTTTGGTTATCTTGGGGTGTATCTACTTAAATCATATTTGTCCTTATTTGATACTTTATGCACTCGACTCGTGTTAGCACTATGATTCTAGTTGCTTTTGAAACGCTAGGTTCGACCAAGTGTCCTATAAGAATTATCATTATTTCTGATGCAACTTTAGCGCTTACAAGCTTGGTTGAACCGTTTGCTAAAGAATTCTCTTTTCTAGGTGTCCTCTTTATATCAAATTGTTCAAATTGAGCTTATAGTTCTTTGGACAACTCCACATACTTGGCCGAGGTAGGTTCTTTGATCTTGTAATTGCCATACACTTGGTTTATAACAAGGTTGGAATTAATATGAACTTTACTACGTGTAGCCTTCATTATTTGTTCCTTTTTGAGCCAAATAATGAGTGCTTTGTATTCAACGACATTATTCATTCCTTTGAATCCAAGTTGAACTACACCGCATAAGTTCCATTGGTCTGAAGTAATAAGCACGTATCAATGCCTACTCTTTTTTCATTTAGCGCTTCACCAACACATAGTTACCATAGTTGTGGAGGTCTAATTTCTCCTTCATTTTATCGCTCTATTGTTGTAGTACAATTCACTATGAAATCAACTAGGGATTGACCTTTGATTATGTTCTATGAGCAGTAGAAGATATCACGTGGACTAAGTTTGATTGCCCATTTTAATCGATGACCCAACATTTCTAGCTTCTACAGTATTATTTTACTGGTTTGTTCATTAGTTTTTTGATGGATATTCTTGGAATTAATGCAACAGCTTCCTCACCGTTAGTTGTAAGTTATAAGGTAACTTTTCTATCAGAGAATTATTCAGCTCTACTTTAGGCAGACATTTGCTTGCGAAGTATATCGGTTGCAAAAACCCTAAAACTTCTCATACTATAGCCACGCTTATAGCTTAATTAGTTAAAGCTAAATATACAAGATGATCCTTTCTCGGGATTGGTTTTGAGCGTATAGATGGATTGGTTAAATGGTCTTTTATTTGGAATGTAACTTTGCATTCTTTTGTCCATTCCAATTTTATTCCTTTCTTGATTTGATCAAAGAACAAGTTACACTTTTCAATGGTTTAGGAAACAAACCTATTCAGGGAAAATACTTTCCTATTTAAGTTCATAACATATTTAGGTTTTTCACGGACCCTCATTTTTGTGATAACATCAATCTTTTTAGAGTTTATTTCTATTCCTTTTGTGCTTACTACGTAACCAATGAGTTTTCCTAACTGAATTGCAAAGTTACACTTCTAAGAGTTCATCTTCATTCCGTATGACCATAATGTTGCGATGGTTTCTTCTAGGAATTACACAAGATTAGAGGCTGTTTTGGAATTTATAAGCATATCATCGACATTAATTCTAATGTTTTTCCAATTCAATATCGGACATCATATTGACCAACATTTGGTATGTTACACCTACATTCTTTAGCTCAAAGAACATCAGCTTATAGCAGACTAGCAATACAATCCATTGCCTGTAATAATACTTATGTGCACTTGATTTTCTTTGAATATGGCTATTTGGTTATACCACAAATATGCATCCATGAATGTCAACAGTTCATGTTTTCTAGTTGCATCTATTAACCGATCAATTCTGGCTAGGGGAAAAATATTCTTAGGACAAGCTTTGTTGATGCTGGTGAAGTCTATGTAGGATCTCCATTTTCCATTCGGCTTTTTCATTAGAACTGGATTGGCGATCCATTTCAAGTAGTATGCTTTTCTGATGAAGTCGTTCATCTTCAACTTAGGAAGTTGTACCTCACTTGGTCTAAGCCGCGGCATTTTTGTCTTACTTGATGCACATCTAGATCAATGTTAATAGCACAGCAGATAATAGCTGGATCAATTCCTACTAAATCCAAATGGTCGAACAAAATACATCAACAGATTATTTAATTTTTTTTTGTTAACTTTGAATGTAGTTTTTTGTTTAGATTCAATCCAACATTCACTGCCTTAGTAGGCCTAAAGGGTCTAATTGAAATCTTCTATGTCGTCCACTAGTTTTAGGCCTTTTTCCTTCATCAACAGCCTAGGATCTACTTCACCTTCTATTTCTTGCAACTTGGACAATGCGATGCTTTCTTAGTTATAAATAGTGTCGAAAAAATAATGTGCACATATTGAATCATATTCATCTATCCTTATAATATGAATGTAATCTTCATTCCCCTTACCTGCATATATTGTGGTTATAGATTGACTTCTTTTAGTATTTTCCTTGATATCGAGTACCAATGATGTAACGACCCGTAAATTTCGATAATTAAATTGGTTAATTTAATAAGATTTTGTAATTTAATATTGAAGTGAATAAAAATTTGTGAATTGTTAGTGGAAATGATGACTAGAATGAATTGCAACAATACTAATGTATGTTAACTATTAACAATTCATATGAAATCCCAATTAATTGAAATGATGTAAAGGTTATTATAACTTGGTTATAAATTGAATGTAAGTAAATAAATGTAAGTGTGTATAAACTTTTGAACTAGTACATAATTAGTGGTAATATAACAAAATTTGTGTTATAGAGGTAAGTTGTAACATTTGTTTACGATAATAAACTTAAAGGTGTTATAAATGTGATTTAAGGTAAATGGTGACTAACATTATTATAAGTTACACATTATTTAATATATTAAAAATTAATTAGGAATCAATCGCAATCAATTCACTTAATTATTGCGGTTATTGTAGATTAGATTTGTAAGTGAAATGTAAGAAAAACAAATGTAAGTATTGAATTAATTAATGAAATAATACGGTGTTAATGGTAAGTAATAAACTTGTAAATGTAAGTAAAAGTAAATAGGTGACAACTAATATATGTTATTTATTTATTTATTGTGTTAAATAAGATTGGTAACCAAATTGCAATTAAAGGTAATAATGTTAATGCAAGTGGATAAATAACTAATTTAGTGCAATTCCAATTAATTGAAACCAATTGCAATAAATGAAATCAAATATTACGTTAGTGTGAATTCAGGTAATATTTGGTAATAATGTACTGTTAATGGTTTATGAATGAAGCAATAATTAAAATAATATGTAATAAACTATAATTTGATAAAACCAATGTTAGGTAAGTAAAAATAATATTTGTTGGTTGATAATAAAGTATGAATGTGATTGTTGATGTTGATTGAATGAAATTGACAATTGTTAATGTGATTTCAACCAATTGTAATGGTAAAGCAAATTAGGAATGTAATTATAGAGCTTAAATTGGAAACAATTGTAAAGTTTAATAAGGAATAAAACAAATGACCATATGAATCTAAATTCCAATTGATTGGATTAATAATGTATATATATATATATATATATATATATATATTTCTTTACTAAATAATAAAAAAATCATATGTTTATTTACTTGAAATGTTGGTAGCTGAAAAAAATTTATTATAGAAATAAGAATTAATAACTTTTGATTTCTATACAATAATTCCGTAAATACGTTAAAATTACTATAAAAAGGAATTGAATTGTCTCATTTATTATTACCTTGGAAATCAATGACAATTAATGTGATTGTAATCTTTTAATTAAAAAGTAGGAAGACGTTAATTGTAAACGTATATTGAAATAAAATTAGATTGGGTGATTTATCTCCAATTAAATCAGTTCACATTTCAAAATTTAATGCTAGTTTATTGCATATATGTTTATACCTAAATTTAAAATTATGTTTTAGATCCAATTAGATCATTACAAAGAAAGGATTATTTAGGTTTGAAATCTCATACGTTATTAAATTAAATATTGATAGGAGATGATAAAAGGGGTAAAATAGATTTACACTTGACTATTTCCTTTTCATTTAGACTTTAATTGCAATATAATTTACCTTTCCATCTTAACTTTTATAATTTACTCTTACATTCATTGCCTCCTTATGTGGATTATTTTCATACCTTTTATTTATGAATGTAAACTATAAGTGGCGATAAAGATGTACATATATATATTATACACCTGTTTATATTACCTTGCTTATGCTATCATATTTTTGAATGTATGTTAATGCATTCCTAGTAAAACATTCAATCGAAATGTTAACATATTTGTTTAATTCCCAATGTAATCACAAAGACGGAGAAATGAAAAGTTCTTGATGTTGTATATTCTTTTAATTTATGAAACAAATTTGTGTAGAGAATTTATTTTCCTTTATTGTGTGTTAATTAAATCTTTAAAGGATGTTAATTTTGGTATGTTTAGGGTTAACAAAATTAATTAAGTGAACGATTATTTTGAAATTTGAATTCTAAAAGTTTGTTTACAGTATAGATTTGGTCCATTCATTCCCTTTCTAATTAATAATTACCTCTTTTTAATACATGCTACTTTTAAAAAGGCTATTCATATTTACTATATTTCAATACCAAGTTTGTTCATATTTACTTTATTTATTTTTTCATTCATTTCCAACTCCATTTTCTGAAATGTCATTTCATTTATTTCTAATTAATAGAGGCCTCTATTTTCAAATCTCTTTGGCCCAAAACCTAACTCTAACCTTATGAATAAGATATGACGCAAATGAAAACCCAACCTCCATTCTAATCTTCTTCTTTTCTTTCTTTTTATTTTTTTCTCTTTCTTCAAATCTCTGTATTATCTCTCATTTTAATTTTTCCTTCCTCTTCAAATATTCTTGTTCTTCAAATTTTCTTGTATTTCAAACTTTATACTTTCTTTTCAGATCTAGATCTTCTCTTCCATTTTCAGTCCTCATTTTAATCCATTTCTTTTTCAATTCTTTTTTTCAAACCTTTTAAAAATACATACATACATATATATGTTAATATAATAAGGAGGAAAATTAAAGTAAATCAAAATAAACGATTTTTTTGGAACAAAGCTAGTAATCAAGAAGGAGACTAAAAAAAACATAGAGCGGAGCTATTAATTAGAAGCCTATTATTTTCAGCTTTGTATAAAGGTGAGTGTTTTAACCCACTTATAACTTCTGAATTTTTTTATGTTTGTTAAATTGATTATGATGATTAGAAATTTATTTATGACCGTTTGGCATGTTTTTAATCATCATCTCGGTTAAATTGAATTTATTGAATTAAATTGTTATTAAATTTATTATTGCATATAAACTGCCAGTTAAATTGTTATTTAATTTATTGTTGTATACAAACTGCCAGTGAATACCTGTCATTTATTATCTATTCTATATTGATTTTATTGCTTGAATTGGATGATGATTGTGATGAATGGTTGATGATTGATATTGGGTGAATGGATGTTGTATTTCGTTTTGTTATAAACTGCAAGTTGTTGTTATGCATTTTTATTTCATTCGGGATTGCTGTTTGAAATGATATATACCCGTATTTTTATTTATTTTAAACTATAGATTGAAATGATAAATATCTGTATCACTTGACCACAGGGTAGAAAATTTTATACAGACATCGTGGTCTTTATATAAAAATAATTTGAAATGATTTCTATGGTTTTGTAAACAAATATATGGTTTTATGAGATATTGATTTGGATATTTTATAAATTTTATTTTATATATAGTTAAATTCTTGGTTTTAATCTTTGTATAAAATTGGTTTAAAGTATAATAGAAGTTTAATAATAGAGTTTGATTGTGCTAAGAGATAATATGGTTAAGTATTTATTTAAATTATATTTCTAGAGTTTATGATAACTTAAATGAGAATAAGGTGGGAGGATGGATATAAAATTTAATAAAAATTGAGATTTTAAAGGTTGATTTTTATAACTGGATTATGGTTGAAGATGAATTAAACGAATATTTCAAGTATGAATAAATTAAAGGAATTATTTAGTTATTTGTAATTGGATTTTTATTTAAATGAAAATGGATTTATTATGCAAATATTTCGAAACTAAAAATAGAACATTGAATTGTTGTATCGTAATTATCAACCTTAGTTTTGAAATTATTTAATACTCAATGTTTGAAATATATTGAAATCGAAATGGTTTATTGAAACTGAAAGTGAGTTGAAAGTTATGAATTGAGATTTACTTTAAGTGAATAAAATTGTGAAGTCGAGGAAATTATTTTACTTTTAAAAAGGATTGTAAATTAAAACTATTTTATTTTATACATTGTTTGAATATCCAAAACATTTAAGTTTTGGAAGTCATGGTTTAGAAGCTATGAAATTCGAAGTATTATGTTTTGAAAGGTTATATTTTAAGCATTTGGTTTCGAAATATTAAAATTTTGAAAGTGTTATGATTTTGGAAAGGATATATTCAAAATAAAAATGATACTATATTGATTTGGGTTTTATAAAAATGATATTATATTTGTTTTGTTTTTTAAAGGGAAATGATATTGTATTTATATGGTTTTGAAATGGATAGTATATTTTGGTTTTGAAGTATAATTATTTTGAAATGACTGCGGTGTTATAATAACGTTTGGTTGTTGAAGAGACCGGGATCGGAAGTTGTCATACCCTCTGCCAACTCTGAAAATCACTTTAACAACCGTGTACGCGGTGGGGATTCCAGAATGAAGTAGGATGGTGGCGGCGTTTCTTTTAAGGTAAAT
Organism: Allium cepa; assembly: GCA_030765085.1. Lineage (NCBI taxonomy): Eukaryota > Viridiplantae > Streptophyta > Magnoliopsida > Asparagales > Amaryllidaceae > Allium > Allium cepa. Next base: position 253,833,117 of record CM060943.1, read on the forward strand.
ACATGGACCTGACTCCCGTGAGTTAGCATAAGGCGGTTAAAACAGGAGCGATTGACGAGCTAATGGTGTAGCACCTTTGATCGGACATATCCCTTCGATATTATACTTTGCCTTTTGGATTGATTCGGTGGCCACTTTTGATTTTTTATTTGGGGGTATGGCTCGAGGTGGGCGGTAGCTGCGGTTATGCGTACAATCGGCCTGGAAGCATAATTGCTATATCCACCCTGGCATTGCCTAGTTATGCCATGTCGCCTACCATAGCGCGCCTTGGACGAGTTTTTTTTTCTCCCTTAGCCCGTGTGGTATCCTCTGGTGGCTTCTCGATCAGGAGGAACCATGATACTGGATGGACTACTGGGACTATTACGTGTTGAGGTGGAAAATGTAAAGCCTTAACGCTATTTAAAAGTAAGTTTACTTTACTATAGACATTATTATAATAGCGAAATATTACTACATAGTAAATAGTTTAACGGATCCTTAGGAGATGTGAATCCCGAGCATCTCTTAAGTTATTGCACTCACGTTGACACTGTATAGGAGATGTCAAATCCCATAAACATATCTGATGCCGTTCCACTCATATTATTTACTGTTGATTTAACTTACATAAGATCTTTTAGTTCTGACTCGAGTGTTTTGCCTTTTCAATTCGCTCGGGTCAGTCTAGTATTTTAGGATTCGAAGACTTTATTTCTGAAGGACGAAGACGAAGATTGTATTACTTTTATTTATTATATTATTCTGCTGCATTAATACTGTTCCACTGCATCACATTGTTCCGCTGCATTGTTATTGATTTTCCTCTGGTATGTGTAACTCTGATATGTATTTTATAACTATAATCAAATGTTTTTGTAAAACAGCTTCACGAACTGTATATTTGATTATTATATTTTATCGTTCTGCTGCAAGATTCTGTTTTGTTCTTTTTCTTTCTCTGCTTTTTCTTATTTACCCCATAACAATTCGCCCTTCTGTGTGGTTTAAGTCTGATGTGTATGGTTTATCGTCGATTTAAAGCGTACAAAAAGGCGAGACGTTACATCTGGTATCTGAGCTTTGGTTTAGCGATTAACCTTAGCTTTGTGGGGTCTGACTCTTTACTAATGGTATAGTAATATCCTATGACGAGTCGCTGAGTGTGTGTGTGTTTGTGTATGAGAGAGCGTATTTGTTAGTGTTATAAAAGGTTTTAATATTGTGTTAATTTGTTCTATTTTGTATTTATAAATTCTGGTTGGTGCATAGGACATTATGACATCAATAGGGATTTCTAAACACTTAATAGGACAGATCGACACAATATTTGTTTTAAAATATAGGTAAATGAAATAATTTTGCCTACTATGTAATTTTATATATAAAATAATATATTTTATAAATGGTTTATTTGGTTGTAATATATTTGTTTGTTAGGTAGTGAAATTTTTAGATATTAGTTGAAAATAAGATTGGAAATAAAATAAACGAAAGATTGGAAACTTAGAATTTGAGTTCTGGGATTTTGGAAAATTTCTTTTGAATGATTTGGAATATAGTAATATTATTTAGGAGTATTTTCTGATATAAATATTCCAATAAGATTTGAAAGAATTTTTTTAAAAGAAGTTTTTGGAAAGAAATAAATTCTGTACTCCCCTCTCTGTCCCTGAGAAATAATTTCGGTGATGAGTGCGCGCATCATCGACATTCATTTTCGAGTTTCGAAGTGAAAGGCCACTGTAGTAGTTTACTGCAGATTTGTTTTGATAAACAAATGCAAATTTTAAATTGTTTTAAATATAATTTGATATATAAATTGTAAGTATATATTTATTTGTTATTTTAAAATGATTTGAAATTTAACCCGGTATTTAGTTCTTAAGTTCCTGTTAATTGATAGTTTCAATTAGTATAGTGAAATGAAAATTAACTAATAGTTGAAACCCTAAATGAAATAAGAGATTAAATGTTGAGTTATAAATGAAACTATAAGAAAGCTGAATTTGTAACTTATAAACCAAAAGTTATAATTATTGAATATTAGATTAAACTAAAAGAAATGAGGTAAAACATGTGTAAGTTTCACTTGCATTCTTTAACATATATATAACTTACCAACTATAAAAAGTTTAAAACGTTAGAAGAAATGTAATGGGAAATTTTACAAGTAAAACTTGAAGTAATGAAAGTATTCAATGAATTTTCTTTTATAAATAAGAATTTAATGTTATAATTGTTATAAACTTAAGCCTGACTGAAGGGCCACTAATTAAATATAATAAAAAGGTTATAAAGAAATGATAATAAACTGGAGTAAATGTTGAAGTTATTTATATTAAAAATAAATAGAAAGATGAATACTGTAAATAAATGAAATTAAGTAAAAAAATGAATGAATAGAAAATTAAAATTTGCAAGAAATAAATGTAAATTAAAAGATAAATCATTATATGAATAAAAATGGAATCAAACAACAAATAGTATGAAATGAAATTAATAAGAATGAACTTAATTTATTGTTTGGATTTGTTGTTTGATTTGTTTATGGTTATTTGGGTAAGGATACTTTAAATTTGTTTGGATGCATGAATAATCTACTTAGTTTCATCTAAGACTGTTGAGTAAATGGTGCACTTAATAGTTTACTCCTCATTCTGTACGATTTAAAGTTTTTAAACCCGAATCACTATATGTTTGTTTGCCATGGATGGTTGATTTTATTGTCTTCATATGGCGGTTGTATGTTGTGATTGCAAGTGATTGTTGTTTATATTGATTTGTTTGCTAGTGGATGAAACAAAATTAATATTTCATTCTATATAATTATTAACTCTTTAGAATTATATAAGTGAAATGCAGGTTATGGAAGCAATTGCTACTCCTTTTGGTTTCATAATTAAGCGTAAATTGCACGACAAATAGGTACGTTCTCGGATTACGGTTTTCTAATGTTATTATATTGTTTTTTTCCATGTTGGGATATATTATTTGGAAAATATATGTTATATATTGTTATATTTGATATTATACTTTCCCCCGTGTCTCTCCGTACAAAAGAGACTCTGTCGAAATTTTCCGTAAATTTTGGACTTGGGAAAAAAACTTTTGAAAAAAAATGTTTTTCAGACTTTATTAATTTGAGTATAAAAGATTTAATGGTTATAAATTGGTATATTTTATTTAAATTAATTAATTTTGTAAATTAATTTTTTTATAAATTTAATATTTTAAGTAAGGTATATTGATTTCGTAATTCTTCTTTTTCCCTTTCGAGGACGAAAATTTTTGAGTGGGGGAGAGTGTAACGACCCGTAAATTTTGATAATTAAATTGGTTAATTTAATAAGATTTTTTAATTTAATATTGAAGTGAATAAAAATTTGTGAATTGTTAGTGGAAATGATGACTAGAATGAATTGCAACAATACTAATGTATGTTAACTATTAACAATTCATATGAAATCCCAATTAATTGAAATGATGTAAAGGTTATAACTTGGTTATAAATTGAATGTAAGTAAGTAAATGTAAGTGTGTATAAACTTTTGAACTAGTACATAATTAGTGGTAATATAACAAAATTTGTGTTATAGAGGTAAGTTGTAACATGTGTTTACGATAATAAACTTAAAGGTGTTATAAATGTGATTTAAGGTAAATGGTGACTAACATTATTATAAGTTACACATTATTTAATATATTAAAAATTAATTAGGAATCTGTAACGACCCGTAAAGTTCGACCATTTAAAATTGTTTATTTAATAGGATTTTTGTAATTTATTTTAGTTGAAAGAATAAAGGTGGTAGATAAATATTAAAATGAAGGCTAGAATAAATTATATAGAAGTGACTTAGAAACCTATTTAAAGACATTGAATAGATTAAGAAACCCTGTTATTGCAAGTCAATAAATTTGTAAACCCTAATGAACATCTCAAAATTTATAAATTTATTGAAATTTAAGACATAGCATAAGCGTAGAACTATAGGTATGATGACAAACTTTTATAAATTGTCTAATTAAGGGTCAGCAAATTTATTTGGAAATCAAACTCAATTAAGGGTAAGTAATTATGATGGATTGATGGCATAAACGTTACTAATTTTTATCATAGTAACGGAAGTGAAGATGGAAGGCAACTGTAGAAATTTAAGTACGTATTAACAATTGAAAGGGACTGTCGATTGAATGGAGTACTTTAGGTTGTCTTACTAAATTTAGAATTTAACATAAGACAAATAGAAATAAATCAATAAACGTATAGATTTTAAGTTTATTATGATGAATTATTTTAGTGATATGACTTAGAATAAATGAAATAATTTGGGTTAATTGGTATTTAATGGAATTAAAGGTTGCAATATTCATAGGTAAGGATTTAGATGAAATAGATTGATGTATGAAAAATTTAATTGGATAAATGGCAATTAATTCCTTTAAATTTGTGCAATTAATGTATGTTTAATTGATAACGATAAAAAGTTGATTTTTTTCAGTGTAACCAACGTAAAATATTATCATAGCATGATACTTGGTTTGAATAGAAGGGTGAAATTGGGAATCAAATTTTATTTAATGATAATAACGTTAGTATTGATTAATAAATAGATTTCAATGCAGTAACCAAATAAATGGAATAAGATGAGTATATGTTGCATAGAAATGAAATGTAAATTGTCACATTTGGTTGGAGCTAATTTTTAGAAACATATAAATGTTGAATCAGTAAATATTAAATTCCATTTAATATAAGAATTCAAAGGTGGAAGATTTACATTTGCATTGGAAATTTGATAGTTATTAATTAAAAGTGACCATTGAATAAATTTATGCAAACGTGATATAATGTAAATAGATGGGGATCAACTTTTATTTATGTGGTTAAGGGAATTTAATTTCTATAGTATGATAATCGAAATTAATGGAAGTTGGAATAGCTAATTTATATGTTAGTTGAATTTAGCTAGAATATGTAGATATTGAATGATAGTAAAAAATTTAATGGATATAAAAGTTTCAATTATACATGGAAATTCAATACTCGCCATAAAAGGTTAATTGAGACCAAAGAAGTAGTATAGGAATCTAACCTTCTTCATTTATTTGGATTTATTGCAATAGTAATTCCGTAAAATAAAGATAAAACTAATTCAAATTTAGTTGGACCATTGTTGACATAACTTTAGAAAGCAAGATTTTATTTATAATTTGAGTATTCAAATCAACAAATGGTATTTACTACAAATAGAATGGAATTAAACGTAAAATATTACGTTATTGAATATAAAATGGAATTTGTAAACAATTGAGTGAATTTAATAGATTTATCAAACCTATAATATTGAATTCATTAAAATTGGAATTAATAATAGTTAAGGAAAATGAGGGAATGATATTTGAAATCATTGCAATAGATATTAATTTAGGATTGCCTTAAATAAATTAAGGCGAATAAATGGAGATAAAGTTTATTTATAGTTTGGAATTTAATCTATGGTAAAAAGGAATTGCAATCAAATGAATTGAAATGGAAATCAAGTTATTTATTTAATTTGATTTAAGATGAGAGTATAAAAGTATAAGATTAAATAATTGGATTTTTGAATAAAAAATTTATATTTCCCAAATAATAAGAAATGCAGAAATTTACAATGCAAATTGAGATACTTATAGATTCTTAATTCACATCCAAGCTTGCTAAATCATCTGGAACTGATTGGATTATATAAGTAATGAAATTTGGAAAATATTAGAAGTTGAAGAATAAAATTGGATTTTATGATTTATTTAATTGATTTAATAAATATTAAAATTAGCCATTTTGGTCACGGACTCAGATTTCGACGAAACCAGTTTCATCGGATCCGTATTGGTGAATTATTATAGGGATTCAATTTTCGTATCGATCGGACTTGTCATTTGATCGTACGGACGCGAAACGCCTTGAAATCAATTTTATTAAAATCAATTTGAAATTCATTTTGGAAATCTCGTTTTTCAGCATAACTTCTTCATACGATCGAATTTGGTCGCGAAACTTTTTCCATCGCGTTCAGAATATTTTAAAACACCTATTTGGATATATAGTTTTAACAAATTCGACTCCGGAGGCATAGCGGGCTTTTTGGACCATGGTTTGTCACGCACGTTCGCGTATCCAGTCTAGCTACCCTACCTCTAGCCCATCTATAAATATACATCCATAAACCCTAGCTCCTTTCTTTTTCATTTGCTGTACGTTCATTTCTTCACTCTTTTCTCTTCCCCAAATGTATACATCTCAGATCCAATTCAGATCTATCCACAGTTCAAAATCAAAAGTCAAAACTCAAAAATTTCAGAAAATTACAGAAAAAATATATGTTGAAGTATTCGATACGCGTAAATTACTGGTGAAATTCGTTTTTCAATTGGAGCTGTCGTTCATCCAGAATAAATTCAAACAGCCCCAAAACCGTTCATCATCGTCGCACAAAAAGTTGTCGGATCGGGAAAACATTTCTGGGTTTTGTAGAGTGGACGATGGGGATCGCATCTATGTGGTTAGTTTGGCGTTTCAACAGTTGGATTGGCGGGAATTTTTGATTGGGTTTCGAAAATTTAGTGGCGGCCTGGGGATCTGCGTGCGTGCGTTGATTGCGTGAAGAAAGGTACTGTTGCGTGAGAATTGGGAGATACCTGACGTGGCATGCAAGTGAGTTAAATGTGTTCCCTTTTTTTTTTTTTTTTTTTATTTCAATCACAATTTTCGCAATATCTTGTGCATTTGATATCCGATTGACGCGCGGTTTCTTTTGTTAGGATCGTAATTTAATTCCGGACTTGATGACGCTTGTTTGGACGAATTCTGAGACGGGCGAATTTTTGGGTTTAAATTGAATTTAAATTCGATTTAAATTCCAAAGGTGAGTGTTTTAACCCACTCACAATTACTAGAAGCTTTTATGTTTGTTAAATAAATTTTAGAAATGAATAGAAATTTATTTATGAGCTTTTGGCATGTTATTTCATTCATATCTGTTGAATTGCAATTTATTGAATTAAACTGTTAATTTGATTGATTTATTGCGTAGTAATTGACTGTTAGAAATTATCGTTTGCATATAAACTGCTAGTTAACAGTTATATAAATTTTTACTGAATATAAAACTATTAGATTAATAGTTGATAAATTTAATTGGAATAAAACTGACAGTTATCACCTGTTGTATATGTTCATATATATATTTTGTTATTGATTGAGATTGGTTGATGGTTGCGATTGGATGATGGATGTTGTTGATGAGTGAATGTTTATTGCATATCATTAAATTGCAAAATTTATCATGCATATTTCATTATTCGGGATTGTGGTTTGAAATGATAAAACCGCAAAGTTTTATTTTAATTTGCGGATTGAAATGATAAATATCCGTATCACTTGACCATAGGATAGAAAATTATATACAGGCACCGCGGTATATATATAATTATTTTAAAATGTGATTTCTATGGTTTGGATGGAATACGGTTTATAATAATCTTAAATTTTATACTGTATAAATATTTTTCTTCCATATTTATATACATATGAAGTTGAAAATTTTGAAATTAAAAGGCATATAAATTCCTTTATTTAAATGGAAGAAAATTTGGAAAATGGAGTTTGATAAATTTATATCATATGTTTAAATGTTAAGTTGGAAATTTAAGATATGATATTTATAATTGGATTTTTCCAAGATAAATTGAAATGAATATTCTAGTATAATTGAAATTGAAAAAATTTATATATATTAAATTACTAGAAATTGGAGTTTTATTTATTTATGGGTTTATGTGAATATTCAAAACTAAATAATAAAACATTTAATTTGTTGAAAGAATGAATTCCAGCTTTAGTTTTGAATATTAATACTCCAGTGGATTCATATATATAGAAATTGAAATGGTTTTGGGACTTGAAGTAATATTTTGGATTTTGGTTTAACTTTAAAAGAAGAAATATTTGGAAAGCCATGTAATTTATTTCTTTATAAAGCAACAGTAAAGTTAAACCTTTTTAATTCGCATACCGTTGAATATCCAAACCATTTAGTTTTGAAAATAATGGTTTTAAAATACTATGGATTTTCGAAGAATTATGTTGAAAGTTACAAACAAAATATTGGTTACATGGGATATTAAATAATAAAAAGTGACATAATTTTGGAAAGGAAAATTTTATTTGGGGAACGATATCATTGATTCGGGCTTTTATAAAATAATATGAAAATAAATTGTTTGTGTTTTTAAAGAAGAAATGATATCGTAATATTATGGTTTTGAAAGGGATTATATTCTTGTTTAAAGTATAAACTGTTTTTAAATAACCGCGGTGTTATAATAACGATTGGTTGGCAAAGAGACCGGGATCGGATATGGACATACTCTCTGTCGATACCGAAAACCACTTTGACTAACCGTGTACGCGGTGGAGATTCCAGAATGAAGTAGGTGGTGGCGACGTTTCCTGTAAGGTAAATACGTGGACCCAACTTCCGTGAGTTGGCATAAGGTGGCTAAAACAGGAGCGATTCTCAGGCCAATGAGGTCATTCCTCTGATCGGACGCTCCTCTTCGATATTATACTTTGACTTGGATTGATTCAGTGGCCACTTCTATATTTTGATTTTTGGGGGAGTTAGTTCGAGGTGGGCGGCAGCTGCGCGCTGCGCGTTACCATCAGCCTGGATAGCAATTGGTATATCTACCCTGGCATTGCCTAGTTGTGCCGTGTCACCTACCCTATCGCGCCTTGTACGAGTTTGGTTTTCTCCCGTAGCCCGTGTGGTATCCTCTGGTGGCTTCCCGATCAGGAGGGACTATGATATTGGACGGACTACTGGGACTATTACGTGTTAAGGGCTATATGGGTAACCCCTTAACGCTATTAAAAAGTAAGTTTATTTTATAAATAGACACTATTATAATAGCGCAATATACTACATAGTAAATAGTTTAACGGATCCTTAAGAGATGTAAATCCCGAGCATCTCTTGAGTTACTGTACTCATATTTATTTCTGTTTATTTAACTCACATAAGATATTCTAGTCTGACTCGAGTGTTTTTGTCTTTTCAAATTTGCTCGGGTCAGTCCGAGCGTTTCAGGATAACAGGTTTTAGCTTTGGAGGACGAAGACGAAGAATCAGTATTATTCTATATATAGTATTGCACCACACTCTTTATATTCCGCTGCATTGTCGTATTTGGTATGTGTAACTCTGATATTCATTGTATAAGTAAAATCAAGCTTTTGTAAACTGTTTATTAACTGTATATTTGTTATTATATTTTATCCTTCCGCTGTGAGATTCTGTTTTGTTTTAATTCTTCTCTGTTTTTCTTATTTACCCCATAACAATCCGCCCTTGCGTATGCTTTGAATTGGCACGTGTGTCGTTTTAAAGTGTGCGAAAAGGCGGGATGTTACAGTTGGTATCAGAGCTTTGGTTTAGCGATAAACCTTGGCTTTGTGGGGTTTGACTCTTTATTAATAGGATAGTAATATCCTATGGGAGTCGCTGAGGGTATATATATGAGAGAGCGTACTTGTTAGTATTAATAAAAGATTTTAATATTGTGTTAATCTGTTCCGCTTTGTATTTATAAATTCTGGTTGATGCATGGGACGCTATGCCATCAATAAGGATTTCTAAACACTTAATAGGACAGACCGACATAATATCCGTTTTTAATATAGGTGAATGAAATAATTTTGCCTATTATATTTTCTATATATAAAAATATTTTATAAAGATATATATATATATATTTGGTTGCTATAGATTGGGTGTTAGGAAATAGAATATTTGTAATAAATTGAAGCTAAGTAAAATTATAATAAACCAAATTGGAGATTCTAGAACTTAAGTCCGGGATTTTTGAAATGTGCTTTCAAAGAATTTATGAAAAATAATGATTTGGTTTATAAGAAATTTCTTATATAAAAAGTATAATTTGGAAGTATAATAATATTGTCATATATATATTTTCCGATATGAATATTCCGTTTTAAATTCGGGAAATTTGTTTTAAAAGAAGATTTTGGGGAAATAAATTCTGTACTTTCCTCTCTGTCGCTGGAAAATAAATTCGGTGATGACGGCCGCATCATCGATTTTCATTTTCGAGTTTCGAAGGGGGAAGGCCACTGTAGTAAATGCTACTGCAGATCTATTTTGAAATTTTCTAAAAATTTTCTTTTATTGTTCTAAATATAATTAGAGATATTGAGTTGTAAGAACTTATTTATCTATTATTTTGAAATAAATTGAAATTTGACCCGGTATTTAAATTCTAATTTTTCCATTAATTAATTGTTTAAAATTTGTTAGTGAAATAAAAGTTAAGTAATAAATGAATTGAAACCTCTAATTGAAATAAGAGAATAACTGCCGAGCTATAAAGAGGAATTTGCATACATATGAGACAAAGGGTAATATGGATAAACATTAAATTTAATTAAAGAATGGAGACTTAACTTGTATAAGTTCAATTGCAATTTTCTTTAACATAAATAACTTACCCATATATATAAAAGTTGAAATGTTAAATAAGGAACTAGAATTGAATATTTTACAAGTAGGAATTTTAGAAATAATGAAGTATTCAATAAATTACCGTACAAATAAGAACTAAATGGTATAAACTTAAGTGATAATTAAAATTCTATTGAAATTAAAGTTAAGGATTATTAATAGATGATATGAACCTGAGTATATAACATGAAATTCAAAATAAGAATTTATTATATGATTATTCACTTAAGTATGTTTTAATCTCCCCTATTCCAATATAGTGGAAAGTAGGAAAATTGAAATGACTGAAATTAATAGTTGATGAATAAATAAAAACTTCCACTTATAAGAATGAATGTTAGTAGATTTAGAATTTAAGGGAAATCTTACCAGTGAAGAGTAAGGAAATGAAGATATTCAAAATACTTGTTGTTACTAATGGGAATTTATTTTATAAACTTAAGTAATAAAAAGGAAATACAATTGAAATAAATTTGGGATAATTGAAAAATAAAACTTGTAAGAAATAAAGAAATTCCTCCATAAATGAAGGAATGAAAATCAAAACACTGAATTTTGAAATAAATGTATAATAAGCTATTTGGTGTTGATTTGAATTGCTTGGTTGATGTATGTTTGTTGGGTAAGGAGTTGTGGAGTTGTTGGATGAACAAACAATCTACCTTTGTTCCATCTAAGGCTGTTGAGCAACGGATGTACTTGATAGTTATTCTTCGTCCGTACAACTTCAAAATTTGAACCCGAACAACTGATTGTTTGTTTGATTGAATGATTGTTGTTTGTGGTGTGTGCTGTTTGTTAAAATGTATGGTTGTTGCATTTGATTGGATATGAATGATTGAATCTACCCAAACATTTCACTGTAAAATAAATATTTAACCTCTTAGATTATATAAGTGAATACAGGTGTTGGAAGCAACTGCTACAGCTTTTGGTTCCAAAATAATAAGCGTATTGCCCGACAAATAGGTACGTTTTCGGATTACGATTAAAGCGCTATTTATATATTTTCCCGTGTGGGATATTTTATTTTGGATATATATGTAATATATTTGTATATTTGGATATTATATTTTCTCCAGAGTCCCTCCGTACAAAGGAGACTCTGCCAAAAATTTTCGTAAATTTCGGACTTAGAATTTTGTTAAAGATATTTTTCCAACTTTAATAATTCAAGTATTAAAGAATAGAATGATTATAAAACAAGTATATTTCATTAAAGGAAATTAATCCAGTAAAATACTGTTTATAAATTAATATTTGAAATAAAATGTACTGTTTTATTCTTCCTTCTCCCTTCCTTTTCCTTTTCGGGGACGAAAAGTTTTGAGTGGGGGAGAGTGTAACGACCCGTAAAGTTCGACCATTTAAAATTGTTTATTTAATAGGATTTTTGTAATTTATTTTAGTTGAAAGAATAAAGGTGGTAGATAAATATTAAAATGAAGGCTAGAATAAATTATATAGAAGTGACTTAGAAACCTATTTAAAGACATTGAATAGATTAAGAAACCCTGTTATTGCAAGTCAATAAATTTGTAAACCCTAATGAACATCTCAAAATTTATAAATTTATTGAAATTTAAGACATAGCATAAGCGTAGAACTATAGGTATGATGACAAACTTTTATAAATTGTCTAATTAAGGGTCAGCAAATTTATTTGGAAATCAAACTCAATTAAGGGTAAGTAATTATGATGGATTGATGGCATAAACGTTACTAATTTTTATCATAGTAACGGAAGTGAAGATGGAAGGCAACTGTAGAAATTTAAGTACGTATTAACAATTGAAAGGGACTGTCGATTGAATGGAGTACTTTAGGTTGTCTTACTAAATTTAGAATTTAACATAAGACAAATAGAAATAAATCAATAAACGTATAGATTTTAAGTTTATTATGATGAATTATTTTAGTGATATGACTTAGAATAAATGAAATAATTTGGGTTAATTGGTATTTAATGGAATTAAAGGTTGCAATATTCATAGGTAAGGATTTAGATGAAATAGATTGATGTATGAAAAATTTAATTGGATAAATGGCAATTAATTCCTTTAAATTTGTGCAATTAATGTATGTTTAATTGATAACGATAAAAAGTTGATTTTTTTCAGTGTAACCAACGTAAAATATTATCATAGCATGATACTTGGTTTGAATAGAAGGGTGAAATTGGGAATCAAATTTTATTTAATGATAATAACGTTAGTATTGATTAATAAATAGATTTCAATGCAGTAACCAAATAAATGGAATAAGATGAGTATATGTTGCATAGAAATGAAATGTAAATTGTCACATTTGGTTGGAGCTAATTTTTAGAAACATATAAATGTTGAATCAGTAAATATTAAATTCCATTTAATATAAGAATTCAAAGGTGGAAGATTTACATTTGCATTGGAAATTTGATAGTTATTAATTAAAAGTGACCATTGAATAAATTTATGCAAACGTGATATAATGTAAATAGATGGGGATCAACTTTTATTTATGTGGTTAAGGGAATTTAATTTCTATAGTATGATAATCGAAATTAATGGAAGTTGGAATAGCTAATTTATATGTTAGTTGAATTTAGCTAGAATATGTAGATATTGAACGATAGTAAAAAATTTAATGGATATAAAAGTTTCAATTATACATGGAAATTCAATACTCGCCATAAAAGGTTAATTGAGACCAAAGAAGTAGTATAGGAATCTAACCTTCTTCATTTATTTGGATTTATTGCAATAGTAATTCCGTAAAATAAAGATAAAACTAATTCAAATTTAGTTGGACCATTGTTGACATAACTTTAGAAAGCAAGATTTTATTTATAATTTGAGTATTCAAATCAACAAATGGTATTTACTACAAATAGAATGGAATTAAACGTAAAATATTACGTTATTGAATATAAAATGGAATTTGTAAACAATTGAGTGAATTTAATAGATTTATCAAACCTATAATATTGAATTCATTAAAATTGGAATTAATAATAGTTAAGGAAAATGAGGGAATGATATTTGAAATCATTGCAATAGATATTAATTTAGGATTGCCTTAAATAAATTAAGGCGAATAAATGGAGATAAAGTTTATTTATAGTTTGGAATTTAATCTATGGTAAAAAGGAATTGCAATCAAATGAATTGAAATGGAAATCAAGTTATTTATTTAATTTGATTTAAGATGAGAGTATAAAAGTATAAGATTAAATAATTGGATTTTTGAATAAAAAATTTATATTTCCCAAATAATAAGAAATGCAGAAATTTACAATGCAAATTGAGATACTTATAGATTCTTAATTCACATCCAAGCTTGCTAAATCATCTGGAACTGATTGGATTATATAAGTAATGAAATTTGGAAAATATTAGAAGTTGAAGAATAAAATTGGATTTTATGATTTATTTAATTGATTTAATAAATATTAAAATTAGCCATTTTGGTCACGGACTCAGATTTCGACGAAACCAGTTTCATCGGATCCGTATTGGTGAATTATTATAGGGATTCAATTTTCGTATCGATCGGACTTGTCATTTGATCGTACGGACGCGAAACGCCTTGAAATCAATTTTATTAAAATCAATTTGAAATTCATTTTGGAAATCTCGTTTTTCAGCATAACTTCTTCATACGATCGAATTTGGTCGCGAAACTTTTTCCATCGCGTTCAGAATATTTTAAAACACCTATTTGGATATATAGTTTTAACAAATTCGACTCCGGAGGCATAGCGGGCTTTTTGGACCATGGTTTGTCACGCACGTTCGCGTATCCAGTCTAGCTACCCTACCTCTAGCCCATCTATAAATATACATCCATAAACCCTAGCTCCTTTCTTTTTCATTTGCTGTACGTTCATTTCTTCACTCTTTTCTCTTCCCCAAATGTATACATCTCAGATCCAATTCAGATCTATCCACAGTTCAAAATCAAAAGTCAAAACTCAAAAATTTCAGAAAATTACAGAAAAAATATATGTTGAAGTATTCGATACGCGTAAATTACTGGTGAAATTCGTTTTTCAATTGGAGCTGTCGTTCATCCAGAATAAATTCAAACAGCCCCAAAACCGTTCATCATCGTCGCACAAAAAGTTGTCGGATCGGGAAAACATTTCTGGGTTTTGTAGAGTGGACGATGGGGATCGCATCTATGTGGTTAGTTTGGCGTTTCAACAGTTGGATTGGCGGGAATTTTTGATTGGGTTTCGAAAATTTAGTGGCGGCCTGGGGATCTGCGTGCGTGCGTTGATTGCGTGAAGAAAGGTACTGTTGCGTGAGAATTGGGAGATACCTGACGTGGCATGCAAGTGAGTTAAATGTGTTCCCTTTCTTTTTGTTTTTTTTTTATTTCAATCACAATTTTCGCAATATCTTGTGCATTTGATATCCGATTGACGCGCGGTTTCTTTTGTTAGGATCGTAATTTAATTCCGGACTTGATGACGCTTGTTTGGACGAATTCTGAGACGGGCGAATTTTTGGGTTTAAATTGAATTTAAATTCGATTTAAATTCCAAAGGTGAGTGTTTTAACCCACTCACAATTACTAGAAGCTTTTATGTTTGTTAAATAAATTTTAGAAATGAATAGAAATTTATTTATGAGCTTTTGGCATGTTATTTCATTCATATCTGTTGAATTGCAATTTATTGAATTAAACTGTTAATTTGATTGATTTATTGCGTAGTAATTGACTGTTAGAAATTATCGTTTGCATATAAACTGCTAGTTAACAGTTATATAAATTTTTACTGAATATAAAACTATTAGATTAATAGTTGATAAATTTAATTGGAATAAAACTGACAGTTATCACCTGTTGTATATGTTCATATATATATTTTGTTATTGATTGAGATTGGTTGATGGTTGCGATTGGATGATGGATGTTGTTGATGAGTGAATGTTTATTGCATATCATTAAATTGCAAAATTTATCATGCATATTTCATTATTCGGGATTGTGGTTTGAAATGATAAAACCGCAAAGTTTTATTTTAATTTGCGGATTGAAATGATAAATATCCGTATCACTTGACCATAGGATAGAAAATTATATACAGGCACCGCGGTATATATATAATTATTTTAAAATGTGATTTCTATGGTTTGGATGGAATACGGTTTATAATAATCTTAAATTTTATACTGTATAAATATTTTTCTTCCATATTTATATACATATGAAGTTGAAAATTTTGAAATTAAAAGGCATATAAATTCCTTTATTTAAATGGAAGAAAATTTGGAAAATGGAGTTTGATAAATTTATATCATATGTTTAAATGTTAAGTTGGAAATTTAAGATATGATATTTATAATTGGATTTTTCCAAGATAAATTGAAATGAATATTCTAGTATAATTGAAATTGAAAAAATTTATATATATTAAATTACTAGAAATTGGAGTTTTATTTATTTATGGGTTTATGTGAATATTCAAAACTAAATAATAAAACATTTAATTTGTTGAAAGAATGAATTCCAGCTTTAGTTTTGAATATTAATACTCCAATGGATTCATATATATAGAAATTGAAATGGTTTTGGGACTTGAAGTAATATTTTGGATTTTGGTTTAACTTTAAAAGAAGAAATATTTGGAAAGCCATGTAATTTATTTCTTTATAAAGCAACAGTAAAGTTAAACCTTTTTAATTCGCATACCGTTGAATATCCAAACCATTTAGTTTTGAAAATAATGGTTTTAAAATACTATGGATTTTCGAAGAATTATGTTGAAAGTTACAAACAAAATATTGGTTACATGGGATATTAAATAATAAAAAGTGACATAATTTTGGAAAGGAAAATTTTATTTGGGGAACGATATCATTGATTCGGGCTTTTATAAAATAATATGAAAATAAATTGTTTGTGTTTTTAAAGAAGAAATGATATCGTAATATTATGGTTTTGAAAGGGATTATATTCTTGTTTAAAGTATAAACTGTTTTTAAATAACCGCGGTGTTATAATAACGATTGGTTGGCAAAGAGACCGGGATCGGATATGGACATACTCTCTGTCGATACCGAAAACCACTTTGACTAACCGTGTACGCGGTGGAGATTCCAGAATGAAGTAGGTGGTGGCGACGTTTCCTGTAAGGTAAATACGTGGACCCAACTTCCGTGAGTTGGCATAAGGTGGCTAAAACAGGAGCGATTCTCAGGCCAATGAGGTCATTCCTCTGATCGGACGCTCCTCTTCGATATTATACTTTGACTTGGATTGATTCAGTGGCCACTTCTATATTTTGATTTTTGGGGGAGTTAGTTCGAGGTGGGCGGCAGCTGCGCGCTGCGCGTTACCATCAGCCTGGATAGCAATTGGTATATCTACCCTGGCATTGCCTAGTTGTGCCGTGTCACCTACCCTATCGCGCCTTGTACGAGTTTGGTTTTCTCCCGTAGCCCGTGTGGTATCCTCTGGTGGCTTCCCGATCAGGAGGGACTATGATATTGGACGGACTACTGGGACTATTACGTGTTAAGGGCTATATGGGTAACCCCTTAACGCTATTAAAAAGTAAGTTTATTTTATAAATAGACACTATTATAATAGCGCAATATACTACATAGTAAATAGTTTAACGGATCCTTAAGAGATGTAAATCCCGAGCATCTCTTGAGTTACTGTACTCATATTTATTTCTGTTTATTTAACTCACATAAGATATTCTAGTCTGACTCGAGTGTTTTTGTCTTTTCAAATTTGCTCGGGTCAGTCCGAGCGTTTCAGGATAACAGGTTTTAGCTTTGGAGGACGAAGACGAAGAATCAGTATTATTCTATATATAGTATTGCACCACACTCTTTATATTCCGCTGCATTGTCGTATTTGGTATGTGTAACTCTGATATTCATTGTATAAGTAAAATCAAGCTTTTGTAAACTGTTTATTAACTGTATATTTGTTATTATATTTTATCCTTCCGCTGTGAGATTCTGTTTTGTTTTAATTCTTCTCTGTTTTTCTTATTTACCCCATAACAATCCGCCCTTGCGTATGCTTTGAATTGGCACGTGTGTCGTTTTAAAGTGTGCGAAAAGGCGGGATGTTACAGAATCAATCGCAATCAATTCACTTAATTATTGCGGTTATTGTAGATTAGATTTGTAAGCGAAATATAAGAAAAACAAATGTAAGTATTGAATTAATGAATGAAATAATACGGTGTTAATAGTAAGTAATAAACTTGTAAATGTAAGTAAAAGTAAATAGGTGACAATTAATATATGTTATTTATTTATTTAGTGTGTTAAATAAGATTGGTATTCAAATTGCAAGTAAAGATAATAATGTTAGTGCAAGTGGATAAATAACTAATTTAGTGCAATTCCAATTAATTGAAACCAATTGCAATAAATGAAATCAAATATTACATTAGTGTGAATTCAGGTAATATTTGGTAATAATGTACTATTAATGGTTTATGAATGAAGTAATAATTAAAATAATACGTAATAAACTATAATTTGATAAAATCAATGTTAGATAAGTAATTATAATATTTGTTGGTTGATAATAAAGTATGAATGTGATTGTTGATGTTGATTGAATGAAACTGAGAATTGTTAATGTGATTTCAATCAGCTGTGATGGTAAAGAAAATTAGGAATGTAATTGTAGAGCTTAAATTGGAAATAATTGTAAAGTTTAATAAGGAATAAAACAAACGACCGTATGAATATAAATTCCAATTGGTTGGATTAATAAATGTATGTGTGTGTGTATATATATATATATGTATATGTATGTTTATTTACTAAGTAAAAAAAATTCATATGTTTATTTATTTGAAATGTTGGCAGCTGAAAAAAATTATTGTAGAAATAAGAATTAATGTGATTGTAATCTTTTAATTAAAAAGTAGGAAGATGTTAATTGTAAATGTATATTGAAATAAATTTAGATTGGGTGATTTATTTCCAATTGAATCAGTTCACGTTTCAAAATTTAATGCTAGTTTATTGCATGTATGTTTATACCTAAGTTTAAACTTATGTTTTAGATCCAATTAGATCATTAAAAAGAAAGGATTATTTATGTTTGAAATCTCATACGTTATTAAATTAAATGTTAATAGGAGATGATCAAAGGGGTAAAATCGATTTACACTTGACTATTCCCTTATCAATTAGATTTTAATTGCAACATAATTTACCTTTCCATCTTCACTTTTCTAATTTACTCTTACATTCATTGCCTCCTTATGTGGATTATTTTCATACCTTTTATTTATGAATGTAAACTATAAGTGGCGATAAAGTTGTGTACACACACACACACACACACACACACACACACATATTATACACCTGTTTATATTTGCTTATGCTATCATATTTTTGAATGTATGTTAACGCATTCCTAGTAAAACATTCAATCGAAATGTTAACATATTTGTTTAATTTCCAATCTAATCACAAAGAGGGGGAAATGAAAAGTTCTTAATGCTGTATAATTTATGACACAAATTTTTGTAGAGAATTTATTTTCCTTTATTGTGTGTTAATTAAATCTTTAAAGGATGTCAATTTTGGTGTGTTTATAAGTGAACGATTGTTTTGACATTGTAATTTTAAAAGTTTGTTTATAGTATAGAGTTGGTCCATATTCCCTTTCTGATTAATAATTACCTTTTTTTAATACCTGCTACTTTTGAAAAGGCTGTTCATATTTACTATATTTCAATACCAAGTTTGTTCATATTTACTTTATTTTTTTCATTCATTTCCAACTTCATTTTCTGAAACGTCATTTCATTTATTTCTAATTAATAGCAGCCTCTCTTTTCAATTCTCTTTGGCCCAAAACCTAACTCTAACCTTATAAATAAGATATGACGCAAATGAAATCCCAGCCTCCACTCTAATCTTCTTCTTTTCTTTCCTTTTTTTTCTTTCATCAAATCTCCTTATTATCTCTCATTTTAATTTTTCCTTCCTCTTCATATATTCTTCTTCTTCAAATTTTCTTCTATTTCAAACTTTCTTCTTTCTTTTCAAATCTAGATCTTCTCTTCAATTTTCAGTTCTTATTTTAATCCTTTTCTTCTTCAATTCTTTTTTTCAAATCTTCTTTTTTTCAAACCTTTTAAAAAAACTTACATACATATATATGTTAATATAATAAGGAGAAAAATTAAAGTAAATCAAAATAAAAGAATTTTTTTGGAACAAAGCTAGTAATCAAGAAGGACTCTAAAGAAACATAGATCAGAGCTATTAATTAGAAGCCTATCATTTTCAGATTCGTATAAAGGTGAGTGTTTTAACCCACTCCCAACTTCTGAAATTTTTTATGTTTGTTGAATTGATTTATAATGTGATTAGAAATTTATTTATGACTGCTTGGCATGTTTTTGATCATCATCTCATTAAATTGAATTTATTGAATTACATTGTTATTAAATTTATTATTGCATATCAACTGCCAGTTAAATTGTTATTTAATTTATTATTTTATATAAACTACCAGTGAGTACCTGTCATTTATTATCTGTTCTATATTGATGTTATTTTTTGAATTGGATGATAATTGTGATGAATGGTTGATGATTGATATTGGGTGAATGGATGTTGTATTTCATTTTTTTATAAACTGCAAGTTGTTATGAATTTTTATTTCATTCGGGATTGTGGTTTGAAATGATATACAACCGTATTTTTTTTAATTTTAAACTACAGATTGAAATGATAAATATCCATATCACTTGAGCATAGGGTGGAAAATTTTATGCAGACACCGTGGTTTATATATAAAAATAATTTGAAATGATTTGTATGGTTTTGTAAAGAAATATATGGTTTTATGAGATATTGATTTGTATATTTTATAAATGTTATTTTATATAGTTAAATTCTTGGTTTTAAGCTATGTATAAAATTGGTTTAAAGTATAATAGAAGTTTAATAATAGAGTTTGATTTTATTAAGAGATAATAAGTATTTTTTTAAATTATATTTCTGGAGTTTGTAATAACTTAAATGAGAATAAGGTGGGAGGATGAATATGAAACTGATTTGAAATTTAAAAAAATTAAAATTTTAAAGGTATGATTTTTATAAATAGATTTTGGTTGAAGATGAATTAAACGAATATTTCAAGTATGAATAAATTGAAGGAAATATTTAGTTATTTGTGATTGGAGTTTTATTTAAATGAAGATGGGTTTATTATGCAAATATTTCGAAACTAAAAATAGAACATTGAATTGTTGAATCTAATTAACTACCTTAGTTTTGAAATTATTTAATACTCAAAGTTTGAAATATACTGAAATTGAAATGGTTTATTGAAACTGAAAGTGAGTTAAAAGTTATGAATTGAAATTCATTTGAATAAAATTGTGAAGTCGAGGAAATTATTTTACTTCTAAAAAGGGATTTTAAATTCAAACTATTTTATTTTATACATTGTTTGAATATCCAAACCATTTAAGTTTTGAAAGTTATGGTTTATAAGCTATGAAATTCGAAGTATTATGTTTTGAAAGGTTATATTTCAAGCGTTTGGTTTCGAAATATTAAAATTTTAAAAGTGTTATGATTTTGGAAAGGATATATTCGAAATAAAAATGATATTATATTTATTTGGGTTTTATAAAAATGATATCATATTTTATTGGTTTTTGAAAGGGAAATGATATTGTATTTATATGGTTTTGAAATGGATAGTATATTTTGGTTTTGAAGTATAATATTTTGAAATGACAGCGGTGTTATAATAACGTTTGGTTCTTGAAGAGACCGGGATTGGAAGTTGTCATACTCTCTGCCAACTCCGAAAACCACTTTAACAACCGTATACGCGGTGGAGGTTTCAGAATGAAGTAGGATGGTGGCGGCGTTTCCTTTAAGGTAAATACATAGACCCGACTCCCATGAGTTAGCATAAGGAGGCTAAAACAGGAGCGATTGATGGGCTAATGAGGTAGCACCTTTGATCGAACACATCCCTTCGATATTGTACTTTGACTTTGGATTGATTCGGTGGCCACTTTTGATTTTTTATTTGAGGGTGTGGCTCGATGTGATGCCCCACCTCTATACCCACGCTAACCAAGAACACTATGGTGTAGTGCTGTCAACTAGCGCGGAGAATAAGGCTGTTGAGGAGCGGCCATCAATAGTTAGGCCTTACACTAGTATTGGTTTTCTCGATAGGAGTGGTATATATATATATAAATATTCTTTCATTTTTCATCTCTGATTTATTTCCTCCCATCGACATACCCCAATTCCAGTATAAAACGAACTACGATGGTTCATAATAGTTTAGGACAAAATATAAACTGATAACACAGATAAAATAAATGTGGAACACAGATAAAACAGAAAGTCTCATATATACAATAACTGATGCCAATTACAAGACATTTGATACAATACATATGACACGGTACATATGATATAACTACAACAGTCGACTCAGGAAGTTACATACACGAGTACATTAACGTATATAACATACATGAATACATATCTTCCTATACAATTTTACAGACTACTACAAATAACGACGACTACTCCAAAAGATATGAAAGAACTTCATAGCTCTAGCAGCAACCCAAAGCAGAATATCTACAACCTGAAATACTCGGTCTGACCCGAGTATTTAAATTCAAAAGAAAATAATACTCGGGTCAGTCTAATTCAAACTCAGTTATTAATGCACAGAAGCAATAATAATTAAATAATGAATATACGACAGTAATTAAACCAAATCAGAATGAAATTCAGAATATTGAATTGAAATAAACAAAACAGTTCAAACCATCGAAATATCAATTAAAATATTAATTCAAGTAGGGCTGCAGTACAGGCACGCGTGCACTGCCTCGCCACTACGGAATATGGAATACGCAAAAAGATCCATAAGTCAAAACAAATAGAATATCATACACGCCATACCGTGTGGCTGCAGTTCACGCTTGCGTGCACTGCCTTGCCACAACAGTGATGTCGTACCCAAAGATCAACGAACCAAAATCAATGAAGGTTCAAATATCAATTCAAACTATCGATACTGTGTGGCTGCATTGCACGCACGCGTACACTGCCTCGCCACAACAGCATATACAGAAATAGTAACAAGGCACAAAGGCCAATGCACAAGAATTCACAGTCCAAACAAATGCCATAAGCAAGTGACAGTAGTGAAAAAAAAACTCCAACAAAGTGAATATGCAATATGTACACAAGAGAATGTACATAACAATCTGCACAAGGACAAAATGAAGCAGAGGTGCAGCAAGGAAGGCTCTGCCTCACGAAAGCAACAGCAGGTAAACAATTTCGAACACAGCAAGACCATGCCTAAATGGTTAAGAGAAGATGACTACAGAAGTATAGTGGGCTACGTTTAAACCAGAAGTGTATGAGTTA
The DNA here is from genome assembly GCA_030765085.1 of Allium cepa. Classification (NCBI taxonomy): domain Eukaryota; kingdom Viridiplantae; phylum Streptophyta; class Magnoliopsida; order Asparagales; family Amaryllidaceae; genus Allium; species Allium cepa. Next base: position 253,856,077 of record CM060943.1, read on the forward strand.
ATGCAATGCAAACTAACAAATGCAATAGCATACAAACAAAACTGCAAACTAGACAAGGCTACGAAAGTAAATCACCTCAGACCCAAAATGGCCAGAATAACCATGATAATGTTCAACATCAAAGTAAAATAGCACCTGAATTACCTGCCTCGAAGAACAGGCAATAAAAGGGAACAACAAGTGATGTACACATGATCGCACAGGGAAATCCGTGCACATGTATACATGACCAATTGCCATAATTCAAATGTTATAAGTAAATTGACTAGAAGCAAAACAACAGTCATTACCAAGGCATGAACCAACAGAAGTTATCAACCTTAAGTATGCAATAATGCCAATGGCAGACACACACATATGCATAGACCAATCAGCAGAAGTCAATATGATCAAACGCACAGGTATACACATATGCAGTGACCAGTGAACTACAGAATGAGGCTGGACATTATATATATACAAATGACCACAAAGACTTCAAAGTGATATTTATATGCAACACAATGTCATATATACAGCAGTTCAAATAAACGATGCGAGCTCAAATCGAAGTGTGTACGAGTTGCACCAATAGGCAACTTGGTATAGCATATACCCAATGATACTAAGCAGTGGTTATCAAACAGCATTGATGAAGATGAGAAGAAACGAGTGCAGACAGCACATACTAAAAGAAATATCACTAGAGCATATATATGTAAACATGAAAGGGTGAGATAGCTGTTTAAAGTGGATATGCAAGTGCAAACTCGAGATAACCCCCAGATTCACTGAAGACAGTGAAACAACAGCCGTGATGAAAATGCAGTGATGTAACAAAGAATACAAGTTTATATGCAAATAAACAGTGTAGTGATGGACTTACAGCGATATGCAGACTAAAGATGGTAATTGGCAACAAGTGATATACCCACAAGTGCAACAGTGGAATACGTTACATAAGTACCAATCTTCGAGTCAAGCAACATAAATGCAGGCTCAAATATCAAATCAGAGTCGTGATTACCAATGTCACCAACGAACAATATATACATGTGTTCGAGGCAACCTGGAAATATGTCCAAATAGCAACCATCGTGCAACATTCATGAAACCAAAACTTCCAGAAACTTACAGTGGCCATGGCAATTGAACAGAGTCAATATCAAGCCGTGGTGGTCACGAGATAAAGCATTGGCGTGATAACTAGAAAACAAGAAATCTGCAACATCGAATTTGAATTTTCCAAGAAAAACGACAGTTCAAAATCACGTCAACATGAAAATCGAACAACCAGAAATCAAAGCCACGTTAGCACACAACAAGCGAGCATACAAATTCGAACCAAGTCCAAATAAACAGAATTGGAAGAAGTCAGAAATCAAACTAGGGTTTGAATTAGATGTAAGTGAAGGAATCACTTACTTGATTTGCGAATCGATCATCAGGGAACGAGGGAGCGCCATCTATCGTGTTTGATTTCTATGTCTTAGCTTCGCAGAGGAACGAAGAAGAGGGGCGAACGAAATCGAGCAGCCATTATTTTTCTTTCGATGATTTTAGGTTTTGAACGAAAATAAAAATAAAGAAGGGCCGGTTATTATGCTTTGATAACCATCGGTACAAACGAAACAAAAGAAGATGTGGGCCAAATTCAATTGAAGCTCGCAACTATTTTCACCAAATTTTTGAAATTAATTTAATCTGGGTTTTAAAAACCCTAAATAGCAATTTTCTATCGCCACAAACCGTTTAAAGATGATTATAAACTGGTGAAAATTCCGGGTTGTTATAGACTCCCCTCCTTAAAGAAATTGCGTCCTCGCAATCTTAAGAAATAAATGAACAAATGGTAACAACTATAAGAGCATGAAAGAGTAATCTTGAACGTGTTTGCTCGATGAATTCTATGGATTCTAAAGTGAAATCCATAGGATTTGAGAACCACTGAGCTTTCACGAGAAAAACATCTTTATTTCGAAGGTGCTACACCCCCGAAGCAATGATGTGAATAGAAGGTTGCTCAAGAATAAAAATCGGAAATCCCTAAGGAATTTCCGTAATTCGAAGACGTGGAAAAACGTCATGAATAGCAGACAATTGAGCCGGTACACCGGCGTAGTACAATGTAAACACCAAAGAACTTCTTTAATTTCATAAAAGAAATTCACAAATTCTCAACAAAATTTAATTATCAAATAGATAATCAGAATACAGAAATCACAAAACAACAATATCAAATCACTGATTCGATAATTAGAAAACAGCAAAATCAGCAAATCTAATTATCAACAAAGATAATTAGGAAACACAAATATCTAACTACCAAAAACGATAATCAAGAATTACCACAACGGTAATCAAATTTCAAATCAGCAAATATTCAATTATCAAAACGATAATCAAATCTTAAATCACAAATATTTAATTATCACAAACGATAATTAAATCTCAAAAATCTAATTATCAAGAGCGATAATCAGAAACAACAAATATATGATTATCAAAAACGATAATTAGAAATCACCAACATCCGATTATCAAAAACAATAATCAGAAATCACAAATTATTCAATTAACGAGTTCAGAATTAACCGAAATAGCAAACGCACATGACCCATAACCACGAGTTTTACTAAATCGTTTAATTCACTTCATCGTTTTCTTGAAAGTGCATAATGGTGTATTTTAAAAATAACATTTCACATTCTCAAACGGACAAGTCCGGAATTAAGCGAATCAGTAAAAGAAAGGGGTCATAGTCCTCGATTTTTCTGAAACGTTTAAATCGCTTCCTCATTCTTTTGAAAGCGTAAACTGTAAAACTTCTGAAAACAATTTTCATTTATTTTATAAATAATAATAATAATAATAATAATAATTTACATTCTCAAACGAACAAGTCCAGAATTAAGCGAATCAGCAAAAGAAAGGGGTCATAGTCCTCGATTTTACTGAAACGTTTAATTCGCTTCCTCATTCTTTTGAAAGCGCAAATCGTAAAAATTTTGAAAACAATTTTGATTTATATTTAAAACAATTTTTAAAACACGTGATTAAAGCAGCAACATCCGTAGCAATTTCGACATACGTCAAAATTTCATCGAAATAATTGGCGTCAAAATATAATACCAATGAATTTTCATTCATCAAAAATGTCACAAGAATCTTCTCAAAGATAGGAAAGGGTTTCATACCCTAAACTTGTATTCATAACAAGTCAATAACATGCGAATTCACCAATGCACAAAAATTGATAAAACTTATCAATAGAAATCACGAAAATTGGTGAAGCACAAATTCTAGAAATCATCACAAGAAATCCAGGAAACACAAATTCTAGAAATCTACACAAGAAATCCAGATATCACGAAATGAGAGTACGGAAACTCAAATGGGAGTATAGAAACTCGAATGGGAGTATGAAAACTCACCTACACGTGAGCATGAAAAATCACCAACACATGCAATGCAAAGCGAGAACGGGAGCATGGAAACTCACCTACACGTGAGCATGAAAAATCACCAACACGTGCAACGCAAAGAGAGAACGGGAGCATGGAAACTCACCTACACATGAGCATGAAAAATCACCAACACGTGCAACGCAAATCGAGACGCTATCTCGTGGTGGCTAACCAAAAAGCAAAAAGGTATGTGTGAATGGAATCACACAAGTGGTGTCTAGCCTATCCAGAAAGCAAAAAGATATGTGTGAATGGAATCACACAAATGGTTTCTAGGCTAACCAAAAAGCATAAAGGTATGTGTGAATGGAATCACACAAGTGGTGTCTAGCCTAACCAGAAAACAAAGAAAGAGACATCACACAATTGTTAGTCTAAATCACAAAGATGATCGTCATAATCATCCAGAGATCAATCAATATCACAAGAATCTTCTCAAAGATCCAAAGGGGGAATCATACCCGAAACTTGTACTCATAACAAGTCAATGACATAAATTCCAGAAATCAACACGAGAAATCCAGAAATCATAAAAAGAGAAAGAGGCCTATCACATGATGGTCCGAAGACCATGGGGAGCTACCCCATATGGATGAGTCTGAGTCACCCCAATGAGGTCAAGGCTAACCAAAAAGCAAAAAGGTATGTGTGAATGGAATCACACAAGTGGTGCCTAGCCTAACCTTGCAATGAAAGAGACATCGCGCAATTGCTAGTCTAATTCATAAAGCGATCATCAAGATCAACGAGAAGTGTCAATTACACTAAGCTAGTAAATATAAAAGTTTAGCTTCATGTCCCATAACCACTTGCTTAACTTAAATATTTACGAACAAACTGTAAATCTTCACTAGAAAATTGTCACAAGAGATTCAATCGAATAAGTCCAAGAATTAACCGGCGAAGTAAACGCAAGCGTTATATACCACTCATTTTACTAAGTCGTTTAATTAGATTTCTCATACGAGTGAGGTAAAGGTTAGTATATACTAATAGATTGGAAAATGGTTTAGGAAAAAATTTTGATATTAAAAATAGAGTTGAAAACATTTTGATAAAAGAGTTTTGATATTTACTACTAGTATTGAAACCTTTATATTTTTAAAGGACAAATCACAAAAATGATTGTAGAAACAATCAATCACGAGAATTCACATACAAAGATGTGAATAGAATCCAAAGAAATCGATACTGTATCCATCCAAAAGTATGTTCACGAAAATCCCGAAGAAAATGTTATCAAAGTTGCTAATAAATGATAGCAATAAATCGGGGAATTAACAAGAATCGATTAAATTTGGAAACCAAATCAATTCACTAAAATTCACCTTCGAAGACGTGAATAAAATCCAAAGAATTCGATTCTAAATCCATCAAAGTAGGAATATCCAAAAATTCCAAAAATAGAAGTTATCAAAGTCAACAAAGGAGATAACAACTAATCGGAAAAGAAGAATTGATTAACAAATGGGATAACGAAGCAAAACGAGCATAAATGCATAAATGACTTCAACAAAAATAAAAATCAAGTCAATGTCGAAGTCAACAATTAATGGCCATAATAGAGTACAAAACGATTCAACATCATCATCAAAGGACTCAACGGCAAACCAAGTCAGAGTCTTGGAAATCAAGAATTTAGAAATTTCTCAAAAACAAAGTGACCGAAGTCGAATGGAAATCAAGTCGAGAAAAACATAAAATATCAAATTCAGAATTGCTGAGATTCGAACAAAATCAATCATCGGCTAAATCAAATCAAAGCCAAAAACACAAGAATCAAAATCAAATGCATATGAATAGGCGTTAGGAATTCATACCTAACAATCAAAGACAATCATATGCAAATATGAGAGATAAAACGTCAACAAATAGTTGTAACATATGTACTATCTAAGTTATGTTTTATATTTGTTCTAAACCCCAAGCTCTGATATCAAGCTGTGACGCCCCACCTCTATACCCACGCTAGCCAAGAACACTACGGTGTAGTGCTGTCAACTAGCGCGGAGAATAAGGCTGTTGAGGAGCGGCCATCAATAGTTAGGCCTTACACTAGTATTGGTTATCTCGATAGGAGTGATATATATATATAAATATTCTTTCATTTTTCATCTCTGATTTATTTCCTCCCATCGACATACCCCAATTCCAGTATAAAACGAACTACGATGGTTCATAATAGTTTAGGACAAAATATAAACTGATAACACAGATAAAATAAATGCGGAACACAGATAAAAAAGAAAGTCTCATATATACAATAACTGATGCCAATTACAAGACATTAGATACAATACATATGACACGGTACATATGATATAACTACAACAGTCGACTCAGGAAGTTACATACACGAGTACATTAACGTATATAACATACATGAATACATATCTTCCTATACAATTTTACAGACTACTACAAATAACGAGACTACTCCAAAAGATATGAAAGAACTTCATAGCTCTAGCAGCAACCCAAAGCAGAATATCTACAACCTGAAATACTCGGTCTGACCCGAGTATTTAAATTCAAAAGAAAATAATACTCGGGTCAGTCTAATTCAAACTCAGTTATTAATGCACAGAAGCAATAATAATTAAATAATGAATATACGACAGTAATTAAACCAAATCAGAATGAAATTCAGAATATTGAATTGAAATAAACAAAACAGTTCAAACCATCGAAATATCAATTAAAATATTAATTCAAGTAGGGCTGCAGTACACGCACGCGTGCACTGCCTCGCCACTACGGAATATGGAATACGCAAAAAGATCCATAAGTCAAAACAAATAGAATATCATACACGCCATACCGTGTGGCTGCAGTTCACGCTTGCGTGCACTGCCTTGCCACAACAGTGATGTCGTACCCAAAGATCAACGAACCAAAATCAATGAAGGTTCAAATATCAATTCAAACTATCGATACTGTGTGGCTGCAGTGCACGCATGCGTACACTGCCTCGCCACAACAGCATATACAGAAATAGTAACAAGGCACAAAGGCCAATGCACAAGAATTCACAGTCCAAACAAATGCCATAAGCAAGTGACAGTAGTGAAAAAAAAACTCCAACAAAGTGAATATGCAATATGTACATAAGAGAATGTACATAACAATCTGCACAAGGACAAAATGAAACAGAGGTTCAGCAAGGAAGGCTCTGCCTCACGAAAGCAACAGCAGGTAAACAATTTCGAACACAGCAAGACCATGCCTAAATGGTTAAGAGAAGATGACTACAGAAGTATAGTGGGCTACGTTTAAACCAGAAGTGTATGAGTTAATGCAATGCAAACTAACAAATGCAATAGCATACAAACAAAACTGCAAACTAGACAAGGCTACGAAAGTAAATCACCTCAGACCCAAAATGGCCAGAATAACCATGATAATGTTCAACATCAAAGTAAAATAGCACCTGAATTACCTGCCTCGAAGAACAGGCAATAAAAGGGAACAACAAGTGATGTACACATGATCGCACAGTGAAATCCGTGCACATGTATACATGACCAATTGCCATAATTCAAATGTTATAAGTAAATTGACTAGAAGCAAAACAACAGTCATTACCAAGGCATGAACCAACAGAAGTTATCAACCTTAAGTATGCAATAATGCCAATGGCAGACACACACATATGCATAGACCAATCAGCAGAAGTCAACATGATCAAGTGCACACGTATACACATATGCAGTGACCAGTGAACTACAGAATGAGGCTGGACATTATATATATACAAATGACCACAAAGACTTCAAAGTGATATTTATATGCAACACAATGTCATATATACAGCAGTTCAAATAAACGATGCGAGCTCAAATCGAAGTGTGTACGAGTTGCACCAATAGGCAACTAGGTATAGCATATACCCAATGATACTAAGCAGTGGTTATCAAACAGCATTGATGAAGATGAGAAGAAACGAGTGCAGACAGCACATACTAAAAGAAATATCACTAGAGCATATATATATGTAAACATGAAAGGGTGAGATAGCTGTTTAAAGTGGATATGCAAGTGCAAACTCGAGATAACCCCCAGATTCACTGAAGACAGTGAAACAACAGCCGTGATGAAAATGCAGTGATGTAACAAAGAATACAAGTTTATATGCAAATAAACAGTGTAGTGATGGACTTACAGTGATATGCAGACTAAAGATGGTAATTGGCAACAAGTGATATACCCACAAGTGCAACAGTGGAATACGTTACATAAGTACCAATCTTCGAGTCAAGCAACATAAATGCAGGCTCAAATATCAAATCAGAGTCGTGATTACCAATGTCACCAACGAACAATATATACATGTGTTCGAGGCAACCTGGAAATATGTCCAAATAGCAACCATCGTGCAACATTCATGAAACCAAAACTTCCAGAAACTTACAGTGGCCATGGCAATTGAACAGAGTCAATATCAAGCCGTGGTGGTCACGAGATAAAGCATTGGCGTGATAACTAGAAAACAAGAAATCTGCAACATCGAATTTGAATTTTCCAAGAAAAACGACAGTTCAAAATCACGTCAACATGAAAATCGAACAACTAGAAATCAAAGCCACGTTAGCACACAACAAGCGAGCATACAAATTCGAACCAAGTCCAAATAAACAGAATTGGAAGAAGTCAGAAATCAAACTAGGGTTTGAATTAGATGTAAGTGAAGGAATCACTTACTTGATTTGCGAACTCGATCATCAGGGAACGAGGGAGCGCCATCTATCGTGTTTGATTTCTATGTCTTAGCTTCGCAGAGGAACGAAGAAGAGGGGCGAACGAAATCGAGCAGCCATTATTTTTCTTTCGATGATTTTAGGTTTTGAACGAAAATAAAAATAAAGAAGGGCCGGTTATTATGCTTTGATAACCATCGGTACAAACGAAACAAAAGAAGACGTGGGCCAAATTCAATTGAAGCCCGCAACTATTTTCACCAAATTTTTGAAATTAATTTAATCCGGGTTTTAAAAACCCTAAACAGCAATTTTCTATCGCCACAAACCGTTTAAAGATGATTATAAACTGGTGAAAATTCCGGGTTGTTACACTCGAGGTGGGCGGTAGCTGCGGCTATGCGTTACCACCGGTACGGACGCGTAATTGGTATATCTACCCTGGCATTGCCTAGTTGTGCCATGTCACCTACCATAGCGCACCTTGTACGAGTTTGGTTTACTACCGTAGCCCATGTGGTATCCTTTAGTGGCTTCCCGATCAGGATGAACCATGATATTGGATGGAGTACTGGGACAATTACGTGTTAAGGTAGAAAATGTAAAGCCTTAACGCTATTTAAAAGTAAGTTTACTTTACTATAGACATTATTATAATAGCGAAATATTACTACATAGTAAATAGTTTAACGGATCCTTAAGAGATGTGAATCCCGAGCATCTCTTAAGTTATTGCACTCAGCTGACACCGGATAGGAGATGTCAAATCCCGTAAACATCTCTGATGCCATTCCACTCATATTATTTACTGTTGATTTAACTTACATAAGATCTTTTAGTTCTGACTCGAGTGTTTTGTCTTTTCAATTCGCTCGGGTCAGTCTGAGCATTTTAGGATTCGAAGACTTTCTTTCTGGAGGACGAAGATGAAGATTGTATTACTACTATTTATTATATTATTCCGCTGCATTAATACTGTTCCACTGCATTACATTGTTCTGCTGCATTGTTATTGATTTTCCTCTGGTATGTGTAACTCCGATATGTATTGTATAAGTATAATCAAATGTTTTTGTATAAAAGCTTCATGAACTGTAATTTAATTATTATATTTTATCGTTCCGCTGCAAGATTCTGTTTTGTTCTTTTTCTTTCTCTGCTTTTTCTTATTTACCCCATAACAATCCGTCCTTTTGTATGGTTTAAGTCTGACGTGTGTGGTTTATCGTCGATTTAAAGCGTATAAAAAGGCGGGATGTTACAAATGAAGTTCTTTGAACTGACTTATTATTTGTTACATTTTCATCATTACAAGAATTAGGACATACAATAGTATAAATTTGAACAATTTAGTTGCTAGGATTCAAAGTTACATTGTATAGTTCTCAAGCTAACAATATATCCCTCTTTATGTCCCACTCCTGCAAAGGTTTGAAATTCCATAAACAAATCTTTTTGAGAAATAACCGCTCCATGATCTATCAATGTAGGCCTTCCTAAAAAATTATTGCTTGGAGACCAGTGGTATATGATCATGAAGCTTGCTTTAAAGGACTTGTGTAATGACATAGCTCTAATCGTGACAAAAAGTAAGGTCATGTATATTGAAACAATTGCAATATTATTAAAGCTTTATATCAGTTTTGGGCTAGGCCTTAAAAATTTAGCTGGAAGTTTCATCATCCTATATGCAAACATAAATTTGGTGTACACTGAGCTTCACGAAATGATAAAGATTTTTTTCATGGTGTTGTTGGAGGTTTGCACAGTGATCACTATAAGGTCATGATGTGGAAATGTAACTCCAATTGAGTTCGTGGAAGTAAATGTGATAATTTGTGTGGGTTTCTACTTGATGTGAAACATAGTCCGGGGTATAGTATGAGCCTCTTGGACATATCTTTCCCATGCTTGTTTTCTTTTTCCTACAACACGAGTTCCTTGGTGTAAAGGAACTAGGCCAGTCAGAAGTAGGCAAAATAAGTAGATTTCAATTTCTTTTCCTATTTTGGATCTATTGGGCTTATAAAGTCTAAATTGTTTATTATATCCGATCTATTATTATTTCAAATAAAATTTTATTTTTTTTAAATTGTTTAATAGGAGTTTCATTTTAAGTAATCATATTATATTATAATGAGCGTACCAAATATTCTCAGATGTGTATAATGCAAGTGCAACATATAAACAATGTACATGGTTAATGCGCATAAGTGTTGGAATTTATATCGTAACGTATAGATTTGTCCCTTTATATACACCTATATAAAATGACCATTATATGTACATATAATAATAATAATTATTACATGCATATATACGTATGTATGTGTATCTGTATGTATGTATATACACACACATATGTACGTCTATATATACCTATATGCATATGTCAAAATTAATTTTGACTCTAAACATGTTTTAAATTCTAGGATTAACAATTTTAAATCTACTTTTAACTTAGGAAGGATTTGAAAATAAATTTATGATTTAACACAAGTTCCTTTCATAACTTTAGATTGAAATAACATACATATGTTATACATGTATAAATAATTGCAAATAACGTCCTAATTTTGAAACAACATAAGTTTATAAATTTTTTAGTTTTATACATTTAAAACTTAAAGTTTGCAAATATATAACTAGCTTTATCTTACAAAGGATTCAAAATACGTTTATGATTTTGCATAAAAATATACTTACGAATTTTGAATCAAAACAACTTTTAAAATATGTAAACAATAATCAAATGAATTTACATACAAGACCAATAAACATATAAAACACGTATTCAGTTTTCAAAATGATTTCAAGTAATCAACATATATAGCTTACTTATGCTTATGTGTACAGTAAGTTACGAAATTATATCAACTAATTAAACTCAGTTTTCAAACCAATTTTTTTTAAAACAATAATATCTAAATCAATAGAGAAATTGAATCAGACAACCCGCAAAAATATAAATTTATTGTATAATGTTTAGGATCTAACTATACGTACAAAATGAATATATAATCAAAAGAGTTATGGCATATGAGGATCTAAATTCTATTATCATCATCACGTATTACATAATCAAAGAAGATTATAAAATTACCCAAGATGAAGGCAAAAATCACATTAGAATAAAGAATAAAACTTCTAAATTTGGTTGAATCAACACTGGATTTTTCAAGGTTCTACAGGCGAACAACACCTTGAATTATTTTATTTGGATTTTATTTTTGAGAATTTTAGTCCACGGAGGCTATGGAATTTTTGAACATTGTATAGAGAGAGAGAGAGAGAAGAGAAGAGAAGAGAAGGGGAAAAAATGAATTGTCAAGAAAATGAATGCATGTATGAAGTTTCGTTTTAAAGGAACCATTGAAACCTTTCCAATTCCTTCCTTAGAATCTTGCTTCTTTGATTTTCATTGAACCTTAATCAAATTCCCTCCCCCTTATCATGTATGAGGACTAAGGTATATTCCAAAGTAGGCATTTAAAATTTCAAAATCCACTTAGTAATTAATTAATTTAAATCAAATTTAAAATTGATCGATATCATATATCAATACATACATATATAAATTTTATATACGAACATTAATAAATACTAATGGCATTCAAACAAATCATAAAAAATTTAATAATTAATTTTTTATAAATATAATTAATATGATTAATTTACAAAGATTATAAATTGTGTATTTTTTCGGAGAATTCATCAATATGGTGGTGTGAATCGAAGTTGTAAATTCAGTCAGCTACTAATATCGAATAATTCAAATAATAACCTTCGTAAGTCACCTTAGCTAGTGATGTGAAATTTTAGCTAACTTTATTGTTTACACATCTTATCGGTAAAATCCAATTTTACTGTTATAAGCGGTACCCGATAGTAACAGTTGTTTACACTAATTCTCTTTGTCAATATTATGTCACATTAGATCTTATGGAATTTGGTTTATTCAAAATTCCAACACTATCCAAATTCAACTTAATTAATCCAAATACAAAATTCGTAGTTCAATAATAACTTTTATTATTAAACCTACTGCTTTAGCCAGAGACATTGACTTTGAGTTGATTACAATTGACTGTGGTACTAACCTCATATAATTGAGGAGACAAATCCTCTCTTAAATGGTGTTTCATTTCTAATGCTTCAATCTGACCTTACTTTAGTAGTTTGATAGAAGACATACCATAATTTAGCTATAATCAAAGTGAAGTGTCTATGTTGAAGTTCAATAGTGTTCTCAGGTCGAAGAATTGTGAAATATCATCACTTGAAGATTCTTTGTTTATCCTTAGTTATATTAATCAATAGAAACTCTCAAGTGATTCATTCTATAGTTACCTAATAACTATCAGTAAGTAACCCCTTGGTGCACCCAGCAACTATAAATAATAAACTATCTAACATTAGGAGAAAATTATGTACTCTTTTCTTAGCGGATATATCGATATTCCGTCTTGAAATATCTTGACTGGGAATATTTAGAATCATATGTTATTTTATTGTGTTAAATTTCTCATGAAACAACATATTGTAATTACTATCACATAACATTACAATTAAGGATTTCTATTCAATATGCTTTAAATTAATTAGCTAACTATTATATCACAATATAACAAATTATATTATAGAAATCAAATACCTTTCTTATGAATATAGTTGGTTATCGAGTTAAACATATGTAACACGTTACGTAATTATTCCTACGGCATACCCCTAACTCTATCACCATGGATAGAAGTGATGAGTGTGCTAGAATGTCCTGCTAGATTTTCATGCGGGTCAAGGGACTAGCTATGCATTGGAGTGTTGTATTGTCTTTTTGGAAGGTACCCAAGTAGCTATTCTGGACTAATCTCTCAATTTCATTCTTTAGGTGATGGTAGGTGTTGGTGCGGTGGGTGTTCACCTTATGAAAGCGATAATATGCCCCTTGTATTCTACTTTGCCTTCTTTCCCTCGTTCGGGACCAAGGTTTTAAGCCTCTTTCATCTCACCCGAGATATCAACTTGAGATTTTCTCTGAAGTTTGAGATTTAACGGTTTGGTTAGTTATCGGAGTTTAAATCTCCTTCATTTCAATCGAGATATCAGCCCAAGATTTTCTTCAAAATCCGAGATTTGACACCTTATTTGGGGCACTATAAGCTAACTCTTTCCTAGTCATCTCATAAATTTTTCCAGGTATGTGTGTCAAGGGGATTTTGTTGTGAATTCAAATTCTCTCTATCACTTAGTTAGTGAGTTGTTCTAGGTGTCTGTCCCTTATTTTCTATCGTTCTAAGTGGGGGCAATTCTTTTTAGAGGCATTTCTTCAACTGCTCTAGCTTCTTCAATTCATATATACCTATTGACCCTTTCATATGAAGCCTTCATGCTTTTGTAGGATTTCATGTTATTTTTGTCCGTCACATCTATGTTCTTTTTTAACTCGAAATGAGTAGCCATAAGCTGAGCTTCCTCCCTTGTTACTCCTACCCTCAATGCCTCTGATTTGAATGCTTGATGAAACCGTATGGGTTCTCATTGTCCCTTTTTACATAAAACAATGTATTAGGGTCTAGGATACCTCTACCCTTCATTGAACTATCTATGAAAGTGGGCAGAAAGCTATGGAAAAGAGTGGATCTCCCCAGGTAGGTATCTCTTGAACCACCAAAATTTTGCTCTAACAAGATATACTAGGAATAGTTTGCAATGAGCTAGCCAATCTTCAATATATCCATGTAGAACTCAAACGTGCATAGGTGGTCATTTAGGTAGATGCTTCATCATATTTTTCAATTGTAAGAGCTTTAATAAGTCCAATCCAATGATAGCTTCGTAGGATAGGGAAGAACTTTCCTCTCTGCTCCGTCGTTTATTACTCCGTTGACATAATTCCACCGATTACACTATATGGGCTTTGAGTTCTCGTATCTTCATATCTTGGGTACTTACTCATAATGAGCGACCTTCGCTAACTGAGATAGCCTCACCTTTGTCTTATACAGCATGAGTGCTTAGCTTTACAAGCAAAAATGAATTGATGTTAGCTAGCTTGGTTTTTATGTTAGGGTTGATTTGGGCTTTATTTTTGGCTCTTCACCCTAAGCTCATTAAACCATCTTATTGTTCTTATTGATGAGATCGTCATGTTTGTTCACCACTTACATAGACAGTGCAATAGGATAATGTTGGCAGTGAACTACAGAGCAATATGAGTTGGTTGGTTTAGATGGGAACATTAGGATACCGTCTTCTCAATCCTAGTCATTCTATCATTGATTTGGGTTGAGAATATGTTGAGGGCTTCGAGTATGGGGTCGGTTGTGCTTTTTGTAGTGGCCCTATTAGTTTAAAGGAGGAGGTAAGGAGTATGTTATCGATTTTAGCAAATATATGGTCAGGTTTTGCTAGGGAAAGCGTAGATGAATTTGAAGTTGCATTTTTGGATGAAAGAAGTTGCAGTTGTTCAAGGATAAGGAATTTCTTAGAAAAAATTTGCTAGGGGCTTGGTCCCCTTCTAATGCCAAAATATTAGTTAGATTTATCATTCTGATAATACTAACAAGTTATGAAGTAATTACAGTGTTGAATGCTTTTGTAATTAGGAATCAACAAGTTTAACTGATATAAAATTTTCCTTAAGAAGAAGTAATTATGTTTCTTAACTTACATAATAGGGTTCACTTTAACATTGTTAAAACGTCAACTTCGACTTAACTATCAATTCAAATAGATCCAAACAGAATCTTGTAGAGAAAATAAGGTAATAAATGCTAAAAAGTAAAGGACACAAAGATTTACATGGTTTAGATATTAAAGAATTCTACATCCATAGGTCAATTCTTTATCTCTTATATTTTTCTTAGTACAAGCTTTTTTGAATTTTAATGGAAGAGAAATCAATTGTTTTTAGTATATTTTTCAAGGAGAATAAAAGATGCAGTCCCCTTCCATTGCTATAGTACCTTCCTTTTTTAGCAAAATGGTATCATATAAATTGATGACATCGTAACCTCGTATTCCATCTTCACCATTAGATTCAGCCACTTGTCACATATCCATGAGCCTTATTCAACATGCATGGATTTCTATTGTGGATACAAGCGAGAGAAAGCACATTAGGCGAAAAGAATTGACTTCTGGCGGCAAGTTTGAATTTTGAAATATGGTGCTCAAAGATGTGATAGCAAGCTATTCTTTAAGTAGTTAGCATTAGCAAAGTATGTAAACATTTGAAGTAAACTTGCTTTTTGCACATTTGACCTTGCCATGTTATGTGCGTAGCTTTTTAGAAGTGTGTTAATAAGTTTTGCTTCATGTGGTTGTTTGGATGTGCTACCATTTCTTGCCTCAACTATTTTAGCATGGTTTGAGTACAATAAGATAGTTTTTCTAGGTTGTGCTGATAAAAATTGTTGTCCTTTATGTCATGTCAGCATAACTTGTCTAATTAATGAGACAAAGCTTATTCCTTTCAAGCCATGCTAGCTTCCGATTGTGAGTCGTGACTTATGTTAGTTTGTTACATATGCCATTTGTGATTGAGCTTCTATATGAAGAAGTGACTACGAGATGTTATGCCTAGCTTTTGTTTCGACTATGGAGGCGCATTTGCATTATAATGTCCGCACCGGTGGTCATTATAGAGTCCATGAAGTTTGGCTTTAACATAGCGGTGCGGTTTTCTTAACATGGTGGGGATGTTTTTCTTTTAGGTGGCGACATTGTTCGTCATAACAACGTCGCATTTGTTTGACATTGTAATAATGACACAACTTATTTCATCCATTTCAACGCAGTTTTGCCCAAGTTCCGTGACTTGCTTTGCAAGAGGGTTCTTTGTGTGCCTCCTGGAATAATTTAGGTCATGTTGTCCTTTTATGTGTATAGTGTAATTTGTTTTGCTAGATAGTGTTGTTCATTGCAAATTGCACGGTTTTAACATGGCATGATTTTTTATTAGGCATTGAGTATTGAATTATTGAACGAGAACAGTTTCTTTCTAATGTAAAAGCGGCATGTTTAACTTCCCGTTGCTTTGGATTATCTATTGGTTTTGCTCTTTTGAACCATAGCTCAGTTTAATAACAAAACAGAAAAATTGAGTATGATAATGGCAAATCCCAATATGTGGTCCACCTTCCCACGTTATCATTTAATTACCAATTAACGAAAATTTCAAAATAACATGCCATAAAAATATTACAGGAAAGTTAAAAGTCCTCATTAATGCATAGATATATACATAGAATAGAAACCATCGCATTGATAAGGAAAAAAACTATCAATTATATATATATACTAAAATGCATAGAATATAAGCTGGAGAACGTGGATGTTAAAAATGAGCATATATACACATACATACATACATACATAATGCAAACTATTATAATGTTAAAATAATGACATATTGTACATCAATCGTTTAGTGTATACTATAATAAGATAGACTATGATGTTTACAAAAGTTGAACAAATAATTTCTAAATTTGGACACTATTATATCTTTATCCATTTCCATCTTTGATTTACCATATTTTATGAATTTTACGATAAGGGTACAGATGAAGTAGAATTTTTTGGTTATCCATGACATGCATAATTAAGATATACGAGCATCTATTATTATTTCACCAGTCTTTAAAACAAAAAGTAACTATAATTTGGCAGTTTCTTTGCAATAGTACATAGTCACATATTATTGTATTTATAGTAATACACATCCTACTGTATTTATAGTAGAACTAATTATTTTGTAAAGTGGGATAAATCATCTTTTATCCCCTTTTTCTTAGAAAGCATGAAATATATTTATATTTTTTTCTCTTTTCAAATTTGAATGTAATATACTTCTGCTAATTTGGATACAACCAAAATATTTACTTACTTTGATTATGTAGATAAATTGGTAGCAAAAGTTAAATTAATGTTTGTTGATTTCTTTTTCGTTTATGTCTTTAGTTAATATTGTTAATTATTATATCATAACTAGTGTAAATCCGTGCTTTGCACACGGCGTTACTAAAAACATAAGTAATATATTTTGGTATGCATAAACCAGGTAAAATAAGGAACATGTTGTAAATATCAAAGTGAAAAACTTAAATGAGCGAAAGTTTTGATATTTAGTATAAAATTTCAAAAGTATTTCCAATTCTTGTTTTACTATTAATAAAAGCAATATTATACTCAAATTCAAAACTATCAGATATCTACATAGTAGATATGATGCGAATAAATCAAATTTGTACTTATTATTGATTGTGTAATCAATATAACATAAGGCGGTCCAATATAAAATTTTGTTTACAATCACTTTACTTTATGGCTACTGTTTTAATATTCTGTAAATGAAAGCCTGTCTAATGAGAAGTATTTTATCAATATGTCTCAACCAAGATTGTTGGATGTACATGCGACGACAAAGCCTTTGGAAGACAAACAATTTTCCAACTTTAGAAAATATATAAAATATGATGAATTATGATGTTTTGGTTTCTCAGACAACTTGGAACCTCAAGTAAACATCAAAACGTTGCACAATGTTCTTTAATCGTAATTAATCAAAGGCAGTAACAAATTTGGAAAGATCAGATATTTTTTAACTATATTAATTAATTATGAAATATCCTTGTTGACCCACTAACACTACTTATCTTTTACTACAACTGCCAAAAGGCAAGCATGAGTCTATGGGACCTTTTATAAAAAAGAAACTCATCCTAGGTAAGTGTCTTCGCATGCCTCCATACTTTCCACAAAGTGGTCCTCTGTGAACTCCATAACATCCAATGCAATAGAAGAGACTAAAGACTAGGGATGTTAATTTCATTGACTGTCCTAATTTCATTTCAGCTACCAAAGTTAGGCAGCATCATAATCTAATGTCCATTGAGCCAAACATGCATATGCAGTTTTTGGAAGAAGAAAAAAGAAGCAGAAAGAAGCAATGTATTTTAATGAAGGGACAACAACTAATGTTCAAAATCTACTCTATAGTCCTTGATGAAAATAATTGCACGCAAAGTTGGCTAAATATAGTTGAAGGCAAAAAGTATGGACATTAAGATAAAGACAAAAGTAGCATACTGTTCAGAATTCAAGCACTTTACAATGGTACATGTAGTTAAAACGAAATTTATAATGTAAGAAGCATAGTTTTATAGGTAAAGCTCTAATGCTCTAATATTTCTATCCATCTCCACCAAATGCCTTAGTTCAATTAAAGTGGCAGTGTATCTCAGTTGCCTTAGCTGAAATTTTACAAAGTATAGTAGTTAGAATACGTGCAAATATAACTAATGCTCTACGACACATCAAAGATCATAGTTCAGTAGACCTGTAACATATTAGCATATGTTGTGGATGGTATATTCAAAATAATAATGATGTGCTCGTATATAATCAATGTGAGCTTGGCACAAACAACTGTGCGTGCATGCACATCAATGGGGTAACTAAAGAAAGTGGCATAAAATTATCAGATCCGCAAAGTAAATAACGATGCAATAAAAAATCGAAGTACAAAACAACATTTCATAATGTTTATATATGAAAAACAATATAGGGTGTGTATGCAATAATTTTAAATGACGCATAGAATAACCAATGAGAAAAGGAACATAAGATCAAAAAATACATGTCTAAGTCAATTAAGTAATAGACTGACAGCAGTAAACATTATCCAAAAAAAAAATTAATTTATTCGAAAAAGTAATTGCAGATTGTGTCTAATTCAGTGCATTGAAAATCACAATAGATAGTAACAGAGGTAAGTATGATGTTGTATCCTATGGAAGAAACAGTTTGTAGTTGTTTCCAGTGTTGTATAGGGAATAACCATGAGGCATAATAGAGTGGATAAGTTAAATTCCACTACAGGGTAGCGAGCCACAAAGTAAGCAAACAATTCCAAACAGGTAAATAGCGGGGAAGAGTACAGTCAAAGTCATACTGCGTAAAAGTGAATATTTTGTTCAAATACAGTAGTGGTTCATATGTTAATACTTGAACAGAATAAGCACAATTTTTTTTTGCATTAACCTTCTTGAAAAAATGACCTGTGTAGACTTAAAATACATGCCTTTATTGCCGACAACTGATGATTTAGATTTTTTATGATATGTTTTCTTATTAGGTTTTGAAGGGCCTATGGAGATAATGAATGGATCAAAGTGAGGTGGCTGTACTTGTCAGGTTAGGACAGTGGAAAAATCATCGGTATACATGTTCAGTTGTGCATATCAATGTATGCAATGACCATATGTTAAGATAAATAGTGTACAGAAGGGTAATATAACGTACAAAATTTTAATAGAAGACATTTACAATAGAGTTACATAAACTCAAAGAAAAGTGTTCTAATGCCATATTTCAAAATGATGGCAATTAAACATAAACTGTATTAGCAAATTGTGTACCTTGTAATGTTTGAGTGAAAGATTTGATTGGCATGTTCTGATATATTGATAAGATTATGACGTCATTTTTTTTATAAGGGAACAACAATAATTTGCACATGTGTTCGTGGTTAATACGGTTGCAATTTAATAGCAAAACAAAATAATAATTACAATAAGAGACAATGTTTGGCATTAAAATGATGGGGTTTAATTTTTGGTTTCAAAAAATAGAGATAACCATCAAATCCTCTTATTTCAAAATTATTAAGATAAAAGAAAATATGGAGCATATTTCAAATAAGGAAAAAGTAGCTTAATGACCATGCAATATATATAATTGATAGGAAGTAATATTGAATTTACTTTTGTTTCACTTTTGCAAATGTTGAAGAACCTCAAATCAGCAATGTTTAAGCATTTTGTCAGTGATCTTTATACTTATGCATTCAAAATAAATGAGTTGCATTTAAAAAATAAACAAAAAATTGATTATACATTGTAGCTGATTATGTATACTTGAGGTACAGAAATGAAAAATAAATAGTTAGTCATATACAATTTTGGAGACTTTTCTGAAATGTCAAATTAAGAAAATGAGTTCCTCCTAAAATTGGGCTTCAAAATTCTTATTTCATTCTATCATGATTCCCGTCCTCTTACTTGATATTATAAATAGCTATAGTCAAATTTTCATTGTATAAATAGAATTAGTCTCATTAAGATCTGGATCTACTGATCAAGAAATGAGAATGAAATACTATCAAGTTATCAAATTGTAATCTTTTACTGAAAATATTGTATAAACCCCATAAAACCATAAAGAATCAAAATTTTCTCACTATGACCAGCGTACACAAATCCAACTGTGCGTTGCTTAATTTATGTTGAACTAAGACTGGTTTATAATTGGTTGATGGACTCAAATATAATGAAACATGGAAGTTGAGATATTTTCAACCTAAAGTGAAAATAAAGACATGTAAAATTATAGATATATATACACATATATATTTATATATTTGTGTGTGTGTGTGTCTATAATTGCGTGTGTATGTTGCAAAAGAATAGTCTGAAGTTAAACAGTACCCTTAAGTATCACATGTGACAATGTGGAATGTAATGAAAAGTCAAATTAAATAGTAATACTTCGTTACTGAAGAAATACTATTGAACATATAGTATCCATTTTGGGCCAAAGTGATTAAAAGAAACTGCAAACTTTTCAATGATGACGCAGATGATATGTCATTCAAGTGAAAATGTGCATCGAAGTAACAAGGGCTAGAAGCAGATAAGAATTAATAAAAATATAATTGCCAAAAGTTTCTCACCTACATTTGGGTGCAATAGTAATCAAACATGCACGGTGAAACAGGAACAACTTTGAACAAATTTTCCCTGTGCTTTTCCTCATCATAACAATGCTACACTCCTAAAACCTGAAAAATTAAAGTTTTATATCATTAACAGGAAGAAAACTCATATGTAAAGGTTGAATAAGTAAAGGGAAAATATATGGTATCTTTCATTTGTTAAAACATTATGTAACATTTTTTAAATGAAACCATAAGGAATTAGTATTTGTAAAGTGGATATATCTACCCTCAAGTGAAGTTATTTATTTTATAGAGTTTGGAACACTAAAGCAACGTCATGAAACCACCTAGGAAAAGATTTACGAAGCAACAAATAGAGCAAAATCATTTAGTTCAGTAAAAAAGAGTGATGCATTCCAAAGGTGAGAAAGCTCTTCAACCATAACAGCAAAATGTTTGTTAATAGCGTAGAAATATTATGAGGCGTAAAGGGAATAAAATGTTTATCTAGTAGAGCAATGTTACAAAAAGCATGATAATAACAAAATTACCAATCATAGTTGGCCTGCAAGTATATGTTTGTTATCAACAACTAAATGAGTGTAGATGGAAATTGGAAAAAAGTTTATAGAAGTAATACATAGTGTAAGTTATATGTCTATCCATCCAGTTTGAACTCCAGATCTCCACAGCACATTTTTTCGACTTCGCTCCATAATAACTGAAAACCTAACTCTAGGCTGCCCGTGTGGAAAATTATGGGCATCCAGAGTTTAGAAAGAGAACAATAAAATCCAGGTCAGTCATGGGACTGGTGTGAGATCTTAAAAATAGTTATTTTCACAAAGAAAAGGAAAAGAAATCCGATATGCTTTTGGAAAATGAAACTACCATAAGGCCTCCCACCGCATACACAATGCGAACGCATAATTGGAGGAGATTTCTTCTGATGATAGTCAAACATGCTTGATACGCAAAATCCTTTGTTATTATTATTATTAGTGCAGAGTGTTAAAAACATTTCGAAAACATATATTAATCTTAGCCAGCATAGACATTTCACACTTATGCCTACTATAGCTACCTTGTTCAGCAGTGGGTTACCGCCACATTCCATGGCAGGTTATACAACTAAAACTGTACATGATGCGTATTGTTTCTTTGGATTTCCAACAAATGGTCAGGCAAAGGAACTTCCCACACAAAATGGAACGCCTCTGGAGGGACGTCCCCGAGAACCTAACCAGATCTCTGCTACACAAGGCCGGGTTACCTCTGTAACTAGGTAACTACTGACATGAGTATGCCACCCCCCGGTCGTTACCAACCTTTATCCCGGGCGCCTATCAACCAACAACCACAAAGCAATAAGTTTTGCAGCAACCGCAAAGTTAAGTATCTTGTCTCCATACCATGATACCACTTATAATCCAGAAGGAAATGGACATACCCTCAGAGGGGCTACCTCCAAATAACCTTGCTGTCATGATTCCTGTTTCGACCATTACCGGGTTGTGAGGCTCGAAGTCTCATCCACAAAGCTACACTTTTCACAAAGCCATGCTTCAATCATTAATTGATCAGCAGCACTTCGTACGCCACATTACCAACTTGGGAATGTATCACTAGTAACCATCAACTACATAACCTCTGAGCTCGTATGTCTCGAAAAAGGTTGTTAAGCTAAGAGAATACATTCTCCACCACCAACAGAAATGTATTTGATAGAAACCAGCTTTACATCTCAAGGTGTGACGTCAGACACACATCCATACAAGTCCATTCCAGGATCGAACGGAACCGAAGGCACTTCAAAGAAGCCATTGCAAATCCAGATATTCACTAATCACGTCCGTAAAACCCATCACAAAGGGTGATAAAATCTCTATACCGGAGCAACCCGGTGCAGAGACATTCGATCGGTAATCCTTTCCCTTTCGAAAATACTCGGTCTTCAACACTATCTTCAAATGCAATCCCGTTTCATCGTACCATAATTCGAAATGGGTTTTATGACACAAATTCCTCTCCCGGCTAATCCGAATAGCGAGCGCTTATTTTTTTAAAATAAGTGTTACATTCAGATTTCAAACAAATCACAACAAATTTCCACTTTGATCTTTAAAAAAAAAAAATCCATCACAACCACAAAGGTTCGATGTGGTTTTCGAATATCATTTGGAATCCACCCCCGGTCGCATCGAAATTCAAATGCCATTAAAAGGCCAATATTGATAGTCAGTTATTTAACTATCAATCAACATTCACACCAATCACCAAGATTTAAATAATATTCCCTCAATTATTTATTTTCAAAAAATATATTCGCAAGATAAAATTTTAACACTTCAACCATTTGAAAACAAATTTCAAATTACTTTCCACATATCAATCCTTTGAAAACAAATTTCAAATAATTTTTCCTTACAGGGAATATATTTCCAAATATTTATTCATTTCCATTGAAAATCTTCCGAGTTCAAATACTTTCAAAATAATTTCAAATACTTATCCAAAATATACTTGGAAACATTTAAAATAAAACTATTTTAAAATACTTGCTTAAATATTAGTTATGAAAGATATTATACTAATATCTCATATAAAAATTCAAGTCCAAACTAATTTTAAAATAAAATTAGTAGATAGGATATAACTATTGGAATATCCATTTTCTAACACAAATATCAATTAAAACTTTAAATAATCATTGCTATAACAAATGCAAATAAATCTTCACTTTAAAGATTTTCAAATAACTTAAGAAAATAATTTCTCCAAAACATTCCTTTTAAAACCAACTTCAAAAATTTTAATTTTGAAAGTTACTTTAAAAACATACTCGGCTTTCTAGGGAAAATACACCTTCCATTTCAACATGGTCATTTTAAATCAATTAATAAATCCTTTTCGATTTATTTTAAATTTACATTCCAATTCTGCAAATTTCTTTTCATACTTTAAAAATAAACCAATATTTATTTTCAAAACAAATTTTCCTTTCCTTTATAAATTCCCATTGTGAATTTAAATTTTCAAATATCCACTGATATACGATTTTTTTTAAATCGATTTCCAAAAATCATTTGCAAACAACAAATCAACTTCCAAATTGATTTCAAATTTTATCTGAAACACGAAATCAAATTCCAAATCGATTTCCCAAAGATTTATTTTTAAACATTAATAAATTTTCCAAATTGATTTCAAATTTATTTCCTTTTAAAATAAATTTCTTTATCTCTTCCAAATTATTTGAAATCCGTACTTTAAGTAATTTTTTCAAACTTCTGAAAAATATTACTCGAAATCCATTTATTAAACCTTTTTCCCATATCTTGGAATTTATTCAATAGGGTTCAAAAATAAAAATTTATCCTTTTAAAATTCCTTCTTTTAAATTTATTCAATTTTCAAAAATAAATTTTATTATAACTTTCAACTTGAATTTTAAAAATTCAATTTTATTTATTTCCGGTGTCCTACGACACCAAAAATATATTTGGCCTAAATTAATGCCTTCAACGATTTCAATCACAAATATGATCAAACATAGATTGTAAATAATCAACACACAACATTGAAACAAATTCAAATGTTTTGAGGAATCCAGTTGGATCCCTCCAACCTGTTTCCCTGCATCCAAAGATATTAGAACAACAATTAAATACCAATTCCACTTTAAGGTGGAATATCACGGTATATGGGATCAATGTAATATCATCCACTATTATGCGGTGCATAGGGTCTCATCGACTATATAATGCATGAAATCAATCACTCCAAGTACATATATAATACCAATTCCACTTCGAGGCGGAATATCGTGGTATATGGGTTTAATATTATATCATCCGCTATTATACGGCGCATAGGGCCTAATCCAATACAACTGATAATAATTTATCATATCAAGCACACAATCAATAATTTTAAATTTAGCTATCACAATTCAACAATCAATCAGTAACTCAAATTTTCAATTATTATAATTTGAGTGAGAAGATCTCACCTTGCTTATGCATGCAACCATTTTCAATCCATCTTGTGTTCTTCACAGTATTAGACCTTGTATAGACAATTTTATACAATTGATTAATATATTGAATTAATCAAACAATAATCACTAGTTATTTATTTAATTTTAGAATTTATACTATAAGTGAAAAATATGTATGCGTTTGTTATAATTATTATTTTATTATTTTTCTATAAAGAAAAAAATTTATCCTCTGCAAACAAATAGTATTCCTTACAGCAAATACTTCTCTCTTTTTTTTCTTCCTTTATCTATAAATATTTTTTTGTGAAAATATATTAAACCCTAATAGATTGAAAAATTAAAATGAGAATATCTTATTGCCAAAATTTCTTCGAACCTTAGCCTACATCGCGCACTCTAGAGACCCACCGACGCACGCGACTCAAGCTCAGGTTGACCACCGACTGCGTACGCACCCTGACACTCCACTTCCTCTGATCTCAATCTCGCGAAACCCTACACGAGCCACCGCCATTTGCAATGCCGATGCCGCCATCCCTTGATAAATGAATGCGAACTCGTGGCCTCACAACGCACTCCAATTTCGCGACCACGTGAGCCTCCTCACGCTTGCGACCCCGAGACCACCCAGCTTGCTTTCCCCCTAGTCGATCGCGATTCAAACATGAAGTGAAAGGGAAGAGGAAATTTGGGGTAAGGGCAAAGATTCGATCTGGAAAAAGAAAGACGAGGTGGCCATTTTGATCTTGAATTTGAATTCCGCTCGGCCATGGATTATGTTTTAGGAAGAAATTGATTCTTTTATTTTGAACGAAATGTTCTGTTATCTCCTTTACTTCATTGATTTTGAAACGAGGCTATAATATATTTATTTTTTTATAAAATCAAACGCGTGTAAAAAAATGATACGTGTTGCAAAATGAAGGACACGTGTTGTGATGAGGTCCACCAAAAAATTGAAGGAGGAAACATCAATATTTTTATATTTAAATTCAAATTTGAACTTAAATCGTCTCGATTCCGCAACTCAAAATTTTGACACCCTATCGAGGCATGCTGCCAGACGTTAATAATGATGTGCCTCTATTCCGAACGCACAGGAAAAGGTTTCGAGTCCAAATTTGATCGTATGGAGAAGATAGCTTTTTGGATCAGTTATCAAATTAAATTTCAATTTAATTTTCAGCGCATTTGCTTATTGTACGATCACACGACAATTCCGAATGCTACGAAAATTGAAATTCGATAAAAATACAATATTACGGATCCAATGGAAATAGTTTCGTCGAATTCCGAGACTGTGCCTCGGAAGGCTATTTTTAAATATCGATTTAAACGATAAAATTTCAAAACTGATCAAACACTTCGAATTTCAAATTCTAACACTTACGTTATCTTCAGTATTATTAACATTGAATTTCCTAGTCTTAAAATTATTTTTTAATCAGCTTAGAATAGAAGATTCAAATTTTTATCCAACTTCAATAAATTAAATTCAATAATTTAATTGTCAATTTCATCTTAATATTTGAAATCCAAATTAAATCAACTTTCACTATTAAAAATCAATTGAATATTCTAATTCAAATGTCCAAAATTCAGGGCCGTCACATTCTTCCCCCCTTAAAAGAATTTCGTCTCAAAATTACTAGTTAAGAAGAATGATCCTTAACCCGTTTCTACTTTCCCAAAAACCCAAATAGTTTTATTAACTTGCCAAACAAATCTTCTTATTAATAACCCATTATCGCTTCAACTAACTTTCCAAATTCAATGATAAATTCCAAATAATATTGTTTTCTCAAAAATTCAAATTTAAATTTAAATTCAGTTTTTAGATTTTCAAAATTTTCACAAAATTTTTCTAACTCTCTAAATTTTCGAAAAATTTCGCCAGTGTCTCCTTTGCATGGTTAGCTCGGTACGACTACAAAATGGCACTATGGGCCCCCAGATTTCAAAAAGAAAACGAAAAGCCAAGTGGCTGGACAAGAAAATCATCAAATTTCATACTTAAATTCAAATACATACCTTTTCGAGAAATTCAAACTTTTATCTTCGAAATCAAAATCCCAATTCCATTTTTCTTTGTATCACCTTATGCTATTTAACACCAAATCCAGTTTCTACATTCAAAAATCATTTTGCACATTCCTTTACAAAATTTTGAATATTTATTTCATTCAACTCCGTACGATGTACTTATATCATTCGTACGCAATACCAAATCCGATCACTCACTCGTTCACACAATTTCATTTCCGAACTAGTATTGTCCACCCGAGTTCCTAGTGCAGACTCAGATCTGGTTTCTTGATTAGAAACCGTCATTCTCCTTGCATAGTTCTAAACTATGATAGAGAATTTTCAAAGTAAACCAAAAACCATATCCAGGTTCGTCGTCGAAAATCAAGTGAAAAATTCCAACTCGGATCGATATAACTATCTCGAAATTCTGTGCTCGAATACTGGATCAAATCGTCATGCGAATAAAATAATATACGTACATCTTACGTATTAATTCCAATTGATTATTAGCTTTATCAATTACTTTTCTTTTATTCACATTTGACTTTCATTTCAATACACTTATTCACAATCTCCATTTCACAATTTTCCAGTTTAATCTTCATTCACTTATCAATTTAGAATATTTTCTCAATTCAAAAATTTTACTTAAGAACTTTGCCATTTATTTCTTAAGTTCAATGCAATATTCCATATACTTCCTATATTTTATTTTCAATTCACCACTTTGGTTTTATCTATATTTTTGTTTATATTTAAAACTTGATTTCAAATTCCATATGAATTCAATTTACCTTTCATTTATAATTATTGAATTTAATTCAATTCAGACCATATTTTCTTTGTCATTCCTTCAATTAGTTCCACTTACAAATGTTATTTCAATATTTCGCTTTGTTCATCACAAATCAAATTCAATTCCAATTTCAATTCTATTTACTTATAAATTCAAAATGATTCAATATTCAATTTAACTTTCATTTTCTTACAATTGTAAATTTATTCATTCATTCACAATTTATGTTCCACCTTAATAAATTTTATTCCATAACTATTTTTATTTGATCCCATAGTCTTTCCATCCTTTCAAAACCTTTTTTTTAAATCAATTCAAATTATCTTTTGAATTCCCAAAACCAAACCCAAGTTTTTGCAAAACAACTTCCTTTTAAAATAATTCGGCAGTAATTCCTCTCTTGGAAACTCGAAAATGAACACCGATGATGTCACTATCATCATCAGAATTATTTTCTAGTGACTAAAAAGAGTTTAATGCTTTTATCCCTCCAAAACATTTTTCCAAAACCTTGAAAACCATTTTCAAACTCCAAAAGGGATTTAAAATTTTCCAAAATTTCCAAATTTCAAATCCTTCGACTTTATTTTCAAATATTTCTCTGGAATTCTATTTTAAATTATAAATCACATTTACAATTTATATATCCTATTTGTATATGGATTTATTTCTCCATAACAATGATAATAGTTTAATATTATCATCTCCTAATAACCAAGCAACCATATACTATAATAATTTACGGAAAATTATTTCATTTTATATACAAATATAATTTGGGTAAAATTATTTCGTTTACCCTATTTTAAAACAATATCATGTCGAATTGTTCTGTACAAGTGTTTAGAGATCCCTATCGATAGAGTTGTACAGACTATAAATGACCAGAATCCATATGCCACTCAACGAACCAATCATCACAATATAAAACAATTTTATATTCACTAACAAATACACTCTCATATCTATTATTACACTCAAACCCATTCTAGAGTACTACCGACTCTATCTCTATTGAGTAATCCCCACTAGAGCCAAGGTTGTCGCTTAACCAAATGCACTGATACCAAAATGTAACGACCAAATTATTCGACGCTCGAAAGTCTACACCAATACGTCCACTGTATCAAATGCGCATGCCGAAAAACTGAACCGTCAGTGTTAAAGAAGAAGAAGATAGAAGAAGAAATAGAAACAATAACAGAATCTCACAATTCGCAGCGGAACAAATATAATAGATAAATATATAATCTTTAAAACAAAATCACTATATCAGTTTATACATCACATTATCAGAGTTTACAACGACACAATACAAACACTGGCAGTTATTTTAACTTGCTTACATAGAAATTTGACTTTCACCAATCCAAACGCAACAGACACTACATAGTATAAGTCATACGTCTAGCCATCCAGCTTGAATGTAACAACCCGCATATTTATCGAGTTTGTATTTAAATATTTTATTTAAATATTAACTCGTTAATCGGATTTTGGTCCGAAAAGCTACTTTTTGCAAACGGTCAAATTAGGACTCGAGACCACTTCCATTGAGTTCGAAATGCCGTTTACAACTTTTTTTAAGTATAAACATCGATAGGTTTGGAGTTAGTGAAATTTCACTAACTTTTCCCGCTTTGGACTTTGGGTTAGTTTAGCCTATTAAGCCCAAGTTCCAACCCTCTTCTCCTCACTCTTCATAAATTTCCTAACTAATCAAGCTTTGGCATTAATGGTGGAGGGAATGGGAAATTAAAATTCCAAAACTCAAATTCAATTGCAATCCATCTTTCTACTCCAAATTCAAGAAGAAGACATTGGATTCAAGCTTCTTGTGCTTAGATAGAAGAAGGATTGATTCTTGCTTGCTTAAAACTTCATTTTCATTGATATTTGGTGCAAAGGTGAGATTTTTAACTCACATTCTTGTCTATAACTATCTTGGGTTGTTGGGAATGATTCCCTATCACTTTAGCATGAATATTTGCTTTTGGTTTGGATTGGATTGGCGAAAAACTCTGATTTTTGGCGTTTTGGCAAAATTTCTGCATTTAGGTCGTTCTGGCCATTTTTAGGTCGTTCGGAGTTAGGTCGTGTGGGTCTTAGGTCGTAGGTCGCGTACGAGATAGCTCCTAGATCGTTCTGACCACTTTTCGTGTGTTCGGAGTTAGGTCGTTCGCGACCTAGTACTTAGGTCGCTCGTGAGTTGGTGGCGTAGGTCGTAGGTCGTTTAACTCTTAGGTCGTTAGGCCTTGTGTATGGAGTTAGGTCGCCTGCTTTCCTTAGGTCGTAAGTCGCGTGTGCTTTAGGTCGCGCACTTTCTTAGGACGCGAACCCTTTTAGGTCGTTGACCACGCTAGGTCGCTTGGCCTCTTCACTGCTTAGGTCGTTAAACCCTACCTCTTTTGGGTCGCTCCCCTTTATTTCTTAGGTCGTTGTGGCCTTAGGTCGTGATATTTATAGGTCGCGGCAAAGTTAGGTCGCTCGACCCATGTTGCCGTTAGGTCGCTCGATCCTTGTTGCCGATAGGTCGCGTGCTTTCTTAGGTCGCGTACCTTTAGGTCGCGTGTCCCCTCTACCTCGTTAGGTCGCAAAGAACTTTAGGTCGCTCGACCTCCTTACCCACCAGGTCGCGCACTTAGTTAGGTCGCTCAGCCATTGTGTTAGGTCGCGTGAACCCTTAGGTCGTTAGACCTCATTTTGCTTTAGGTTGTAGGCCTCTTGCCTTCACTTAGGTCGTACCGTTTTGTCGGGGCGCTGCCCCATGGACCCCCGCGACCTGACCGGGCAGGTCGAACCCCGTAAGCGGTGGCGTTGCCCCCGCACCCCCACCTAGGGGGGTTGCCACCCCCCCTGGACCCCCCCTCCGTAGGGGATCTTATCTGAAAAACATTGAGCTGATTTCCTTGGATTTTATTCACATCTCCTTATGCGATCTTTGTGACTGATTGTTTCTACAATTGCTTCTGTGTTTTGTCACTTTATAATATAAAGGTTTCAATACTAGTAGTAAATATCAAAACTCTTTTAACAAACAATTTCAACTCTATTTTTAATAACTAAGCTCTTTTCTTAAACCGTTTTCCAATCTATTAGTATATATAAACCTTTACCTCACTCGGATGAGAAATCTAATTAAACGACTTAGTAAAACAAGTGGTATGAAACGCTTGCGTTCACTTCGTCGGTTAATTCTTGGACTTGTTCGATTGAACCTCTTGTGACAATTTTATTAGTGAAGATTTACAGTTTGTTCGTAAATATTTAAGTTAAGCAAGTGGTTATGGGACATGAAGCTAAACTTCTATATTTACTAGCTTAGTGTAATTGACACTTCTCGTTGATCATGACGATCATTCTGATGATTTAGACTAGCAACTGTGCGATGTCTCTTGTTGCGAGGTTAGACTAGACACCACTTGTGTGATTCCACTCACACATATCTTTTTGCTTTTTGGTTAGTCTGGACCTTAATCTGTGTGATTCCATTCACACATGTGGGGTAGCTCCCCTTGGTCTTCGGACCGTCATGTGATAGGCCTCTTTCTCTTTTCTATGATTTCTGGACTTCTTGCATTGATTTCTAGAATTTATGTCATTGACTTGTTATGAGTACAAGTTTGGGGTATGATGCCCTTTCCGAATCTTTGAGAAGATTCTTGTGATATTGATTATCTCTTATTGATTGATCTTCTGTTGATCATTATTTACATACTTATAGTGGTATGTCATTATGGATGTTTATGTTTATGCCATATCTTTTATGTTATATCATGTCATCTGATATTTATAGCTAGACTGACCCGTTTATTATTTTCTTAAATAATACTCGGGTCAGACCGAGATGTTACAGGTGCTTCTGCTTGACTTCTTCCCAGGGATTCATCACTCTGACTTTTGGCTAACTGTTTAGATTAGCAGTTTTTGTTGTATACACTTGATATATAGACTCATAGTTGTATTCTTTTGTATAGCACGTGTTGCTATTCTTTTGTATTATCGTGGATCTTACTGACCACTACTCTGATGTACACTTTCATGTGTTAGTTATATATTCATATCTTCTTCCGCCTTTGTGATATGGATATCTGTGACTGATTTGTGATATGATTATTTCTATGTTTGTTTTCAAAGATTATTTATAGCCACCGTGTGATAAGCAATTACATGGATGGTCGCTCCTCAACAGCCTTATTCTCCGTGCTAGTTGACAGCACTACTCCGGAGTGTTCTTGGCTAGCGTGGGTATAGAGGTGGGGCGTCACATTGAACCCCAGATCTCCACAGCACATCTTTTTCGACTTCGCTCCAGAATAACTGATAACCTGACTCTAGGCTGCCCGTGTGGAAAACTATGGGCACCCAGAGTTTAGAAAGGGAACACCAGGTCAGTCATGGGACTGGTGTGAGATCTTAAAAACAGTTATTTTCACCTGTGCAGTTAATGCGCTCAGTAGATTCAAAGCAGTGGAGGTGCAAAAAGTCATAGCGGAGATACAGCGAGGATATAGCGGGGTATAGCGGATGGCTCTAAAATAGCATATAAAACTCGTACTTAATATTTTTACAAATATATAAATGGTAATTAAATGAAAAATTATCATTCAATTGAATTTTAAATAATACATAAATAATTTTAAATAAAAACATATGCGAATATACTTTAAATAAATGAAAAACTGTTATATAACATAATTGAATTTGGTAGAATATTAGAGTATTTTCATTTCTGAAAATATATTAAAAATTAAATCAAATAAATTAGTTTCATAATTTTATAATGTATAAATGCAATTTTTCAATTCATTTTATTAAAAAAGATATAGAGGAATATAGCGGAAATAACGGGATATAGCGGAAATAACGGGATATAGCGAAAATAGCGGGGATTAAAGCTGAAAGGCTATATTCTGGGGCAATATGGAAAAATCGTAGCGATAGAAATCCGCTATGAGATATAGCGGGATTGTAGCGGGGTAATAACGGGGCATTAACTACACGGATTTTCACAAAGAAAAGGGAAAGAAATCTGCTGTGCTTTTGGAAAATGAAACTACCATAAGGCCTCCCACCGCACACACAATGCAAATGCAGAATTGGAGGAGATTTCTCCTTATGATAGTCAAACATGCTTGATACGCAAAATCCTTTGTTATTATTATTATTAGTGCATAGTGTGAAATACATTTTGAAAGAATAATATTAATCTTAGCCAGCATAGACATTTCGTACTTATGCCTACTATAGCTACCATGTTCAATAGCGGGTTACCGCCACATTCTATGGCAGGTTATACAACTAAAACCGTATAGGGCGCGTATTGTTTCTTTGGATTTCCAACAAATGGTCAGGCAAAGGAACTTCCTACACAAAATGGAATGCCTTTGGAGGGACATCCCCGAGAACCTAACCGGATCTCTGCTACACAAGGCCGGGTTACCTCTGTAACTAGGTAACTACTGACACGAGTATGCCACCCCCCGGTCGTTACCAACCTTTATCCGAGGCACCTATCAACCAACAACCACAAAGCAATAAGTTTTGCAGCAACCAAAAAGTTAAGTATCTGGGCTCCATACCATGATACCATATATAATCCAGAAGGAAATGGACATACCCTCAAGGGACGCTACCCCTAAATAACCTTGCTATCACGATTCCTGTTTCGACCTTCACCGGGTTGTGAGGCTCGACGAAGTCTCATCCATAAAGATACACTTTTCACAAAGCCATGCTTCGATCAACAAATGATCAGCAGCACTTCGTATGCCACATTACCAATTTAGGAATGTATCACTAGTAACCATCAACTACACAACCTCTGAGCTCATACGTCTCGGAGAAGGGTGTTAAGCTAAGAGAACAAATTCTCCGCAACCAACAGAAATGTATTTGGTAGAAACCAGCTTTACATCTCAAAGTGTAACGTCAGACACACATCTATACAAGTCAGTTTCGGGATCGAACGGAACCAAAGGCACTTCAAAAAAGCCCTTGTAAATCCGCATATTCAGTAATCACGTCCGAAATCTCCATCAAAAAGTGTGATAAAATCTCTATACCGGAGCAACCCGGTGCAGAGACATTCAACAGGTAATCCTTTCGCTTTCAAAAATACCCAGTCTTCAACACCATCTTCAAATGCAATCTCATTTCGTCGTATCATTATTCGGAATGGGTTTTATGACATAAAGTCCTATCCCAGCTAATCCGAATAACAAGCGCTTATTTTTTTAAAATAAGTGTTACATTCAGATTTCAAACAAATCATAACAAATTTCCACTTTGATCTTTTTAAATAAAAGATCCATCACAATCACAAAGGTTCGATGTGGTTTTCGAATATCCATTTGTAATCCGACCCCCAGTCGTATCGAAATTCAAATGCCATTAAAAGGCCAATATTGATAGTAGGTTATTTAACTATCAATCAATATTCACAACTATCATCAAGATTTAAATAATTTTCCCCTAATTATTCATTTTCAAAAAATATTTTCGCAAGATAAAATTTTAACACTTCAACCATTTGAAAACAAATTTCAAATTACTTTCCACATTTCAATCCTTTGAAAACAAATTTCAAATCATTTTTCCTTACGGGGAATGTATTTCCAAATATCTATTCATTTCCACTGAAAATCTGCCGAGTTCAAATACTTTCAATATAATTTCAAATACTTATCCAAAATATACTTTGAAACATTTAAAATAAAACTACTTTAAAATACTTGCTTAAATATTAGTTATGAAAAATGTTATACTAATATCTCATATAAACATTCATGTCCAAACTAATTTTAAAATAAAATTAGTAGATGGGATATAACTATTTATATATCCATTTTCTAACACAAATATAAATTAAAACTTTAAATAATCATTTCTATAATAAATTAAAATAAATCTTTACTTTAAAGATTTTTAAATAACTTAGGAAAATAATCTCTCCAAAACATTCTTTTAAAACCAACTTCAAAACTTTTAATTTTGAAAGTTACTTTAAAAACATACTCGACTTTCCAAGGAAAATACACCTTCCATTTCAACATGGTCATTTTAAATCAATTAGTAAATCCTTATCGATTTATTTTAAATTTGCATTCCAAATCCGCAAATTTCATTCCACACTTTAAAAATAAACAAATATTTATTTTTAAAACAAATTTCTCTTTCCTTCATAAATTCCCATTGTGAATCTAAAATTTCAAATATCCACTAATATATGATTTTTTTTAAATCGATTTCCAAAAATCATTTTCAAACACCTAATCAACTTCCAAATTGATTTCAAATTTTATATGAAATACCAAATCAAATTCCAAATCGATTTCCCAAAGATTTATTTTTAAACATCAAATAAATTTTCCAAATTGATTTCAAATTTATTTCCTTTTAAAATAAATTTCTTTATCCCTTCCAAATTATTTAAAATCCGTATTTTAAATAAATTCTTCAAACTTTTGAATAATATTAGTCGAAATCCTTTTGTTAAACCTTTTTCCCATATCTTAAAATTTATTCAATAGGATTCAATAATAAAACTTTATCCTTTTAAAATTCCTTCTTTTAAATTTATCCAATTTTCAAAAATAAATTTTATTGTAACTTTCAACTTGAATTTTAAAAGTCCAATTTTATTTATTTTCGGTATCCTCGATACCAAAAATATATTCGGCCTAAACTAAAGCCTTCAACGATTTCAATCATAAATATGATCACACACAGATTTTAAATAACCAACATACAACATTGAAACAAATTAAAATGTTTTGGGGAATCTAGTTGGATCCCTCCAACTTATTTCCCTACATCCACAGATATTAGCACAACAATTAAATACCAATTCCACTTTGAGGTGGAATATCACGGTATATGGGATCAATATAATATCATCCACTATAATGCGACGCATAGGGTCTCATTCTCTATATAATGCGGGAAATCAATCACTCCAAATACATATATAATACCAATTCTACTTCGAGGTGGAATATCGTAGTATATGGGTTTAATATAATATCATCCGCTATTATGCGGCGCATACGGTCTAATCCAATACAACTGATAATAATTTATCATATCAAGCACACAATCAACAATTTTAAATTTAACTATAACAATTCAACAATCAATCGATAATTGAAATTTTCAATTATTATAATTTGAGCAAGAAGATCTCACCTTGCTTGCGCATGCAACCATTTTCAATCCAGCTTGTTTTCTTCATAGTATTAGACCTTGTGTAGACAATTTTATACAGTTGATTAATATATTGAATTAATCAAACAATTAATCACTAGTTAGTTATTTAATTTAAAATTTAGACTAGTAAGCGATAAATATGTATGTGTTTATTATTGTTATTATTATTTTTCTGTAAAGAAAAAAAAATATCCTTCGCAAACAAACAGTATTCCTTACTGCAAATACTTCTCTCTCTTTTTTCTTCCTTTATATGTAAACATTTTTCTAGTGAAAAATATGTTAAACCCTAATAGATTGAAAAATTAAAATGAGAATACCTTACCACCAAAATTTCTTCGAAACTTAGCCTACATCACGCACTCCAGAGACCCACCGACGGACGCGACTCAAGCTCAGGATGACCACCCACCGCGTATGCACCCTGATACTCCACCTCCAACGATCTCAATCTCGCAAAACCCTACACGAGCCGCCGCCATTTGCAATGCCGATGTCGCCACCCCATTGATAAATGAGTACGAACTTCCGGCCTTACAACCCACTCCAATTTCGCGACCACGTGAGCCCTCTCACGCTTGTGACCCCGAGACCACCCTGCTTGCTTTCCCCCCAGTCGATCGCGATTCGAACACGAAGTGGAAGGGAAGAGGAAATTTAGGGGAAGGGCAAAGATCCGATCTTGAAAAAGAAAAACGAGGTGGCCATTTTGATCTTGAGTTTGAATTCCGCTCGGCCATGGATTATGTTTTAGGGAGAAATTGATTCTTTTGTTTTGAACGCAATGTTTTGTTACCTCCTTTACTTCATTGATTTTGAAACGAGGCTATAATATATTTATTTTTTATAAAATCAAACACGTGTAAAAAAAATGATACGTGTTGCAAAATGAAGGACACGTGTTGTGATGAGGTCCACCAAAAAATTGAAGGAGGAAACAAACATATTTTTATATTTAAATTCAAATTCAAATTTAAATCGTCTCGATTCCACAACTCAAAATTTTGACATCATATCGAGGTATACTGCCAGGCTTTTATAATGTTGTATCCCTATTCCGAACGCACTGGAAAAGGTTTCGAGTCCAAATTTGATCGTGTGGAGAAGATAGCTTTTTGGATCAGTTATTGAATTAAATTTCAATTTAATTTTCAGCGTGTTTGCTTATCGTACGATCACACGACATCTCCGAATGCTACAAAAAATGAAACTCGATAATAATATAATATTACGGATCCAATGGAACTGGTTTCGTCGAATTGCGAGACTGTTCCTCGGAAGGCTATTTTTAAATATCGATTTAAATGATAAAATTTCAAAACTGATCAAACACTTCGAATTTCAAATTCTAACACTTCCATTATATTCAGCATTATTAATATAGATTTTCCAAGTCTCTAAATTATTTTTTAATCAACTTAGTACTGAAGATTCAAATTTTTATCTAACTTTAATAAATTAAATTCAATAATTTAATTGTCAATTTCATCCTGATATTTGAAATCCAAGTTAAATCAACTTTCAATATTAAAAATCAATTAAATATTCTAATTTCAAATGTCCAAAATTCAGGGTCGTCACAATGACAATGAACCACCACGAAAACTACAACCACAATTGGGAAGAATGTTTTTTTTTCAATTATGCATGGGTAACATGTTGATTTGCTAAGGTCAAAGCCTCAAATTTTTGCTCCTAGTTGACTCAATGACGTGGAAAGCAACATCGAAATGATTGCATGGTAAAGGAATCCTTTGAACTGTAGAGTTTTATAAACATAATAGAGGATTGTAGTTTATACACATAAACTACAATATCGAATGTGTTAAGGTTGCTCTATAAATATAATACATTAGTATCAGCAACCCAGATGAATTTTTTTGGCAATAAATCTTAATCTGACCTCATGACAAACATGAAAATGAAATTTTTTTTAAAAGGTGTTCTTTTATATAAGAAACAGAACTTCCAAATCCAATTAAAAAAATGGTTGTCAAGCATGAAGAAGATACCTAAAAGCTTAATATTTGAAGAATCAAAAAATTAAAAATAGTAATAAACGTAGAGTAGTTGTACAAATAGAGTGTAAAGTGCACATCTAAATCATCTTGTTTCATAAATTTAGCTATAGATTTAGAAATTAAACCTGGTTTATTATTTTTTGAATAGTTTTGAAGATCATAATTTGATTATTTTCATTCATGCAGTTTGACAACGACCGTGGCTATTTGCTTCATACAATTGCAAATTGAAAATCGAAAATATATTTATCATGGTTAAATCATGTTAAGCATAGAAAAAACTTACATGATGTAATTAAAAGCAACGGATTTCCAATCTTGGAAGAAATATCAATCGTCATGTGGATGTTAACGTTAGAGCTAGGATGAAGCCATACGTTCTATATATCCATTAGCAATGTTTACATGAACCCAACCAAACAAAAAATAGCATAACATATAGTTATTAAGTGCGAGAATTAAGTAAAGCAATGAAAAATAAATTGAAAGAAGATTGAAAGTTGGTAGAAGTCGAATCTATAAGTGTCCTATAACCAATAGTAGAACAAAATAAGGGAGTAAAAGCATAACTATTTTTGAAATGCGTAAGTAGCCCTCAGAGACTAAAAGCAGTTTTTGTATTAACAGGGTAAGCGAGGGTGATGTATGGCTAGATCACCATAAAAATTTGTGACAAAAAAATCGTTAATACGATCTAAAATGGAAATGTACGAATGGTAATACATATATACCTTGCAATGCCACCATATTCTCCGTTCACCATTACCAAATTGCAGTGGAAGCAAAGACGCTTGCAAGCTAGGGTTTGGCATTTTGGACGGGAGAAGACGGTAAGTTGTACTGCTGCGAAGGGGGCTGTTAGTTTTTTGGGGATCAGGCGGAGTCAGTAGGCATGATGACTTCGGTAGGAGGGGAGGCGATTGCGACAGATTGGTGGTAGGTGGGATGAGGATAGTTGAAAGCGACAAAGAGCGAAGGTGATTATTAGATGACTTAGAGCCGATTATCCTAGTGATGGCGGTTGGAGGGGAGGAGGATTGCGATGGAGAAATGGTAGGAGCGGAGGAAGAAGGCGATAGGTCGGAAAAGGAACAAATGAAGGTGAGTTTAGTATCTAGGGCTGAAAACACGAGAGAGGGACAGTAAAGACGGAGGAAAAATATTGCGCGACTCTTGAGTTTAGATTTGACAGAAAATCCAAGGAGTAATAATACAGCATAGATAGTATAGATAATATAGATTTGGAGACAGTTCAGTTGCCAAAATTCTAGGTGGCTTGTGTGCTCTTGAAATTGAAGTGGTATTCATATTATAGTATAGATGTTCTTGTAATGGATGGTTTCAATAATTTGCAATGGTTTGGTAAAATTAGTTCTTGTTACCCAAAAGTAGAGCACACTTGCAATTAGGATCGAATTTTTTCACCATATCACCACTTACCAATCACTACCAAGTAAAACGGTACCTTAAAATTGGTACTAGTTTGATTTCTACGGTTTGTCAAAACACATGAAAATATATGATATAGTAATCGTAATCAATTACCAACAATGTCAATTATCATATCCACCACATATGTAAATAATGTATATTCTTATGTTTCGTTATATTTTTATATTATATAACAGCTAAAATTTGATGCATAATGATTTAATAAAAACAGAAAGAAAACTGTTACAAAGGTTAAATGCAATTCTTATCATGTATCTAAAGAAACAATATGGTTTTTATAATATTTAAACTTCTTCCACAATATGTTTTATACGTTTGACCACACAAAATTAAAAAATAAATAAGCATATAAAAAAATTAACAACTCTTAATATTAACTCTTTAATATGAAATATATAAATAAAAAATATCGTATTAGCAAGCTGAATACAACTCTACTTGCAACTAGGACATGCACATACTCTAGCTAAGGGCATCTTCAATAGTTAAATGGATGTCAGAAATGAGAGCAATTCCTATTTTTTTGCTTCACCACGCTCTAGCGGATTGATGTCAAGCTTAGTGAAGCCAAGAAAGTAATAGTTCCTTCATTTTTTAATGAGTACATAAATGGGATTCTAAAATCCATTTTTAAAACGTAGGTTTCAGAAACCATTATATATATATATATATATATATATATACACAATTAAGATTGATAATAACGCTTCAACAACCTGGAAGAATATACTGAGACATAAAGAGCCATTGAGAACTCTTATTGAAAGACATAGTAAATGTAGAAAATACTGACCAGTGGAAAGATCCATACATTAATAGTAAAAGTTTAATTGATAGGCAAGGAGTGGGAAACTGACAGGAAAATTGCGACTAGGAAATTGAAGGCATTACCTTATTCATCGGGAGAATGGAGACATTTGGGCCTGGAAGAGTAATAGGAAAAGAGAATTTAATTTGCGAGATGCTTGGGAGGACTATATACATCTACACACTAAAGTTCCGTAACATCCCGGAATTTTTAACAATATCAATTTAATAATCTGTAGTTAAAATTAAATTGATATTGATATTATGTTAATAATTATTCAGATAAATTTAATAATCTTCTTCAATAAATATTTGAATTGGTTATTTTATCTTTTAAAATAATAAATTGATTTCTATTTTCGATATAAATATATGGTTCATATTTTAAATAAATTGGTATTGTTTTAAATTTAGAATAAATTCAACAAATGATTTCACAACTTAATAAAATGTATTATTTATTTAATATAATCTATTGTAAAATGATTTTTATTTAATAAAGAGATTTATAAAAGCAATATTAATATTGTATTGTCTTTCTAAAATAAATAGAAATTGCAATTGGTTATTTCAAATTGAATTTATATTTATAACTTGATTTGAAATTTGTTTGATTTTGAATTTAGTTGAATTTAAATTTAAAAGTTTAATTCTTAATTGCTTTAATTTTAATATGTATAAGTTAATTTGTAAAACATCGTTGTTTTTATTTCTTTTGTAAATTCATAAACATGTTCCAAAATAAACTAACAACTTAAGCTAAGTTAACATATACATTAATTTATAATTAGTATTAACTATCTTTAAAGATAACATGTGTTAAATTCATACGCATTTAATAGACAAGTGTCTAATTTATGACAAGTGTTAAAATTAGTTTTAATCTTTCTTTTATTTCATAAAATCTGAGAATACATTTACAATCTTCATTCATATTACATTTTCATTTCCATATTGCATTTACATTTTCTCAAATCCAAAGAAATCTGCATAATCTAAAACCAGTTCCCCTCTGATCTACCTTCATCTGCATACAACAATCCACAAATTCATCAAGTTCCAACATCTGCATACCAAAAATTCATCTGCATTTACAATCAAAGCAAAAACTTGCATACTCCCCTCATAAAAGATCAAAAATTCTGCATTTCCTCAAATTCAAATGAAGCCTGCACATGTTGTTTCTGCATGAATGAGCAACAGAGTCAAGCCTGCATGCAATCATCTTGGTCATGGAAAAACGTATGAAAAGGAATTGAAGCATAACAGAATCACATCTGCATTTTTATAAAGTCTGCAATTTTTATGTCTTCCACATAAAAGAGATAAGGAAGCATACCTGCACATCATATGTCTGCAAATTTCAAGTGACCAACAGGAGCTCTGCATTTGTTTTCTGCATTCATCAAATAGTGAGTAACATTTAAAACCTTAAACTATATTAGGTTGCTTGATTTAAATGTTTGAGATAAAATTATGTTTGTGTGCTATGAAATGTCTGTGGTAATTATGATTGTTTATGCATATTGAGTATGTTGAGTAGTGTTCCCAGATTCACACACTGTTTAGAAGAATCTTTACAAATTGATTTAAATTGAGATTTATATTTGTGTTTTAGAATAATAAAAAAGAAGATTGTATACCAGAGATTAGAATTCGGTATAAAGTAATGTGTTTTAACTTCTTAAGTTAAGATTTAATTTTTTTTAGGTGAGTTAATACAGGGTGTCATTTCTGTAACACAGGTAGTATCATCATGTATGTTTAATTTTATTCAAACTCAATCTAATTAATATAATAATTCAGTAATACAAATCAAAAACATAAGCTGTAACTTGATTTTTAAATCAAGTATTGGTATTTAAAAGGTATGTTTCATTGACAGTTTGGTCTGAAACAAAAATATGAATTTGAGCAAAATTCTTGTAATCTGTGATTTGTAGAAACTCAGAATTCTTTTGAGTTATAGAGTGAGGATCTTAGATCCTTGGAAAAATTAGAGAAGAATTTAAAGTTTGCTTGTTAAGTTGCAGTTTGGATTCAAACTTTTTTAACCCTAGTTTTTACTGTGTTCTTGAATCAATCAATTTCGGGACATAGGGTGGATCGAGTGTTCTTGTTTTTGGTGTATGGGTAGTTGATGTGTAGAGGGACTGGAGGCCGGAGGGGTTGAACGCCTAGTGGTCGGAGCAGTTGGGGATGGACGTTGACAGGTTTCGAATTGAAACCTGTAAAAAATTTCCAGGTTTTGCATCTGGGGGTTCAATTTTTGATTCCGTGTATGATTGTTCGAATTGATAATCGCATTAAGGTGTTGGAGTGTTTCTGGATGTGGAGTGATCATCTCAGATGATCAGAGGTGGCTGGGATCACCGTGCATAAGCACGGTGATGAATTTCCTCATGATTTTTGGTATTATTTTGGTACTCGAGAAAATCTTGGAATTCCTCGAAGCATTAGGGAAGTTAACTCGGAGTAAATGGGAAGAAAACCCGAAGCAAAATCTTGGTTTCTCGGGTTGACCTGTAGTTGCAGTTTTCACAGTAAAACTGTTTTGTTTTTTTAAAAATATGTATTTTTAAATTTTTAAAAAAAATCTGGGTTTTCAAATTTTAAAATCTGTATTTATAGGTCTTAAATAGGGTTTAGGTTTAAAATTTAATTCAAGTTTGAATTACTAATTTGAATTTGAATTCCAGGTTTTGAGTTGAAACCTGTTTTTTTCTGTTTTCTTTAGAATCTGGGTTTT
Source organism: Allium cepa (assembly GCA_030765085.1). Classification (NCBI taxonomy): domain Eukaryota; kingdom Viridiplantae; phylum Streptophyta; class Magnoliopsida; order Asparagales; family Amaryllidaceae; genus Allium; species Allium cepa. The sequence continues at coordinate 253,899,005 of CM060943.1, forward strand.
GAAATTTAAAATCTGGATTTTAAACATTGGAAATTCTGCAGATTTAGTTTAAGTAAGAATTAAGTATAAATTCAAATGCAAGTTTGAATTTTAGATTCAAATTTAAATCCCAGGTTTTGAAATAAAAGTTTAAATTCTTAACTTAATTAACTATTTCAATTTGGGTAAATAGTTGTAATTTTAAATAATGAAGTTTTAAAATATGAAGCAAGATTTAAAGATAAATTTTAAAATCTGGAAATCTGAGTTTAAAATGAAGCTCAGTTTTCAAATTTAAAAGAAGATTTAAAGTTGAAAGTTTTAAACTAAAAATGAATTGAAACTTCTAAATTTTGAAATGAATTTGACTTTAAATTCTTATGATTTGATTTCCAAGACAAACTTGTGTTTTGTCTTGAAATTTAAATAAGTTTTAAATTTTTCAAACTTTGATAAGTTTAAATTACTTTAAATTTAAACTTGTATTTAAAAATGGAGATTTAAAAATAGTTCAAAAAGCTCTTGTTTAAATTAAATTGTTTTAACATCATTAAGTTATGTTTTATTTCGGAAATTTGATGAAGATTTATGTTTTAGAATTAATTAATAAGGTAATTAAGATTAATTAATTAATTTAATTAATTAATTAAATTTGGAATTAATAATTGATTAATGATTAATCAATTTGAAATTAAGATCATTAATTAAATTTTTGATTAATGACAAATGAATATTAATTATGTAATTAAGTTTTAAATTAAGGATAATTAATTTAATAATTAACTTTAATTAATAAATGATTAAAGATATTTTTATTGGTAACTAATTTAAGTTAATTACCCTATAAAATAATTTGAGGATGGTTAATGAAGGTCATTAACCAGGATTATTCAACAATTAATTAATGTAGTTAATTTTTATAATTAATTAGATTAATTAATTTAATAATAATCAATTGTGAAGGGTTTGAGTGTAATTACTAAAAGTAATTAAGAAATTGATTACTTAATGTAATTAATTTAATTTAATGAGATTGTTTAATTTAATTAATTAATTTTAATTAATTTTAAACATTTGGGTTAAGGATAATTACTTTATGTAATTAATGATTTGGAAATTACTTAGTTAAGTAATTGTTTAATAATTACAGATTGTAATTAAGGAGATGTTTAAGAATGAGTAAATTGGATTAATTATGTAGTAATTAATCAAATGATTAATTAAGAAATTAATTTAAGGATAATTAATTTGGTTTAATATAGTAATTAAATTTGTTAATTACTTTGAGTAATTAATTTAAGAAATAATTAAGGATCATTAATTATTTTAATTAATGATGTAATTAAAGTTGATTAATTATGATTAATTAATCAATAATAAGTAATTAAAGGTAATTAATTAATGTAATTAATTAAGGATTAGGATAATTAATTAATTATAATTAATTAATTAATTGAAGTAATTAAAGGTTAATTACTGAGGATAATTAATTTGTGTGAAATTAGTTAAGGATAATTACATGAATATAATTAAGGGTAAATAATCAAGAGTGATTAATTAAAGTAATTTATGGTTGATTAATTGATTGTAATCAATTAAATGTTAGAGTAAGCAAGATTTATATTGGTGAAGAAATTAATTTAATTTATTTTAAATTGATTAAAAATGGGTAATTAACTTAATTCATTTTAAATTAATTAGAGTTGAAGATAGTTAATTTAATTCATTTTAAATTAATTATAGGATGATGGGTAAATCATTGCTTATGAATGAATGGTTGAACTTGATTGTCTTGGATGCTTTGTGATCTCAGTAATGAGATAAAAGATATTGTGTGGTATGGATGTTTGATTGTATTGTGATGATAACTTAGATTATCTATTGTGATGGTGATATATGGAATATCTATGTGATATTGATGATATGAATTACCTGTTGTGTGATAATGTTAATTATCTATTATGATGATGTGAAGTATCTATCTGTGTGTATATAGATAGTTTAAATTGAATTGTTTTAAAATTAAAACAGCTTGGACCTAAAAGACACGCTTTGGATTTCGATGAGACCGGGATCGGGTTTCCATATTTGGAATCCGAAAACCACATCGATTCCAATTAACGTTAGATCGTGAATCTAAGTGGAGCAAGTGAAGGCTCGAGGTGTAAGGGCTATACGTCAGTATAACTCTGTGGGTGATTCCGTAATGAGTTTGACGGAATAGTGCTTATAGATTCGAGATGGTCAATCAGAGTGCAAGGTCTATGGTCGTTGACTCTGAGGGTGATTCCAATAATGAGTGCAACGAGATAGTGCCTTCGGTTTCGTTCGAACCCGGAACGAACTTGTATGGATTGAATGCTTCCAGAACATCGTCAGGTGGACGATGAGCATTCTAAGATAATGTGTCCTCTAATCGTAGCCTCAAGCTTCATCAACCGGGAATGGCTAAAACAGGGGAGGTGCAGCAAGGCTTCGTGGGCAGCTCCCACTGGAGAGCAAGATTGATCCCTGTCTAGAGGTCCCTTTTTATTCGGCTTAGTGGGCAGTTGGAATTGCGCACCAACTGCGGGGTTGTCTTGTTCAGAACTGTTCAGTAAGGAACGGGTCCGGCCTTGTGTTGCAGGGGAGTGGGAGTACCCCTCGGTACGTTGATCTAGGCCACGTACTGTGACGGGCGGTACCCCAGTAGCCCTGCCATTGTATGGAATCCACAATCCAATAAGTGCCAACGGTTTTGATTGTATTTCCCACTTTTGTGGCTAGTAGCTGGAATTTAATCATGTAACAATTTCGGCTATTTCTTATTTATTTGAAAACCCTAGACACTATTATAATATCATCGGATTTCCTATCAAATGTTTTGGTTAGCGTAAGGTAAAAACTTTTCCATGTTTATGTGTGGGAAGTCTTACGTGATACCTTTCTTTTCAAAAGGTTTTTAAAAGTTAAGCAACTTTAACCTGTTACTCACACCAGACTCAAGTCTGACCCGGAGTTTATTTTTGTTTTTCATAAACTCTTGGGTACTCAAATTTTTATGAGTAGTCAAGGGAATTCAGGTTAGGATTCAGGATTAGCTTTGACGAATTATGGAGGAGCAATGGAGCAGGAGGCTTCCGCGTGTAGATATAGTATTCCACTGTGTGTTCTCTGAGTTGTTGTATTAAGTTGTAATAAATAGACAGGAGTTTATAACTGTCTAGTATGTGTTGTATATCTGTGTACTCTGATATGGTTGTAAACTATGTAATGTTTATGTTATTAATATAATTTATTCGTTCCGCTGTGTAGATTCTGATGTGTTGTTTCTTCTTCTTCTCTTTCTTTCTCTTTTCTATCCTCTTCTTTCTTATTAGCGATGCGACTTCCTGGAGTGTGGAAGTTGGGTCGTTACAGTGGTATCAGAGCGTTAGGTTGAGTGAATACCTAGGCTCTGGAGTGGTGTCTATCTTGAGAGAGCGTATTTGTAGTTTTGATATATATATATATATATATATATATATATATTTATTATTTCTACCTATCTGTTGGGTTACCTGTTCGGGTTTTTCCAATATAGGTTATAAGGGTAGATGAGGTAGTGGTGTGTGTAACACGATTACTACCATTGATTGGAGTTTGAATGTTTGAGGTTGGAAGTGTATTTGTCGAGACTGTAGACCAAATACCGTCTCGAGTGAGTTGTGCAGAGTGTAGAGATTTCATCGATCTCTGAAGGTAACTTGTTAAGGTTCAGAGTTTATTTATGAAGATGGATAAGATGAGTTTGGATCTGTCGTTTTGGCAGAAGTGTGTGATGGTATTTTGATACCTAAGGAAGTAGTAGCTGAATGTTTGAGATGCAGTGAATATGGATGTCTCCGAAGATGTTTTCTTTGGAACGATTTAGGAGGTATGTCTGTTTTGGTGATGTGGCTGAGTTCAGCAGGATGTGGTGGTTGGCTTTGAGGGCCGAGTTTCTCGAAGAACTTCAGCTAAGGAAGTTTTCGCATTGGTGTCAGCAGTGCAGCTCGGAGTGTCTGTGTTGGCAAGAGTTGACTGGCTGAGTAGTTTCTGAAGGTGGAGTTCAGAGGTAGCTGAGTGGACCCAATACTTTATTGGATTGGCTAATTAAGAGTAAGCTCTTCTGTTTGGTAAGAGAGAACAGTTTTGTTTGGGAATTGGTCTATATTGATCGCAAAAGTGATTTGCGATAGTTTGAGTGTTCGTTTGAGGTATTGAAGGTCTTTTGAGAAGTCGGAGGTTTGTCCATTTCTGAAGATTGAGTTTTCTTATCGACCGGACTCCAGGAGTGCTACCGGTGGATCAGCTAGTAGAATAAGGATTTCTCGAGATAGGGTTTGGTGAGGCAGCTCAGGATTGGAGAAACATCTGAATTTCTTTGGATATGTTGAGCCATATTTTTGGGAAGTGATGTCCAGTTTGTTCTCATATTCTTCATCAGCGGTGTCTTCTGTGCCAGTTCAGAGTTGTGCAGCGGAAGCAGTTTGGGAATGTTTCTGTTTTGTCTTTTCCGGATAGAAGAAGTAAGTTGTTCTTCTAATGGTTGAAGAGTAGAGTTGGTGATCTTAGTCTTGGTTGATCTTGAGGAGATCGTTGTGTTGGATTATTTTGGTCTAGTTTATTTCTAGAAGCATCAGCGAAGGTTGAGCTGATTGGTAGGCTGTAGGTAGCCAGGATCATCTGAAGAGTTTTGTGGATAAGAATCGGAGGGATTTGGACTCTGAAGTCGGAGATTTAATTTTGGATAAGTTTTCTTCGATCGTAAGTGAGCTTTAAAGTTTGGGTAAGTCTGGGAAGTTAGGTCTGTATTCTTTTGGATTTTTTTTTGTGATCTTGGAGAATAAGTGATTGATCTACAGGATTGAATTTCCAGTTTGGATAGCTGGGATACGATGAGTTTCACGTATCTCTGAGGGAGTACGTGTATGGTCTATCTCTGGTTGGGAAACCAGCAGTTTGGGAGTTTGGTTGTTGAGTCAGACTCGTTTGTAGTCTGATATCTTGTTTAGTGTTATAGATATAGTTGTGTAGGAGCTTTGTAGCTTCATAGTATTGTTTGTTTGGATGCTCTAGAGCGAGTAACCCGGTGGATATATATATACATCTGGGGAAACTCGATAGAATTTCATCCAGATTTTGTCTGGATAATTAGATTTGTTTGAATTGGTTGTTTTGGTTGTTAACATAGGTTTGATATATGCTTGTGCTTAAATTTAAAATTTAATAAGATTATTAAATTACTTTTGTTTTAAATTTCGAGGACGAAATTCTTTTAAGGGGGAAGGATTGTAACATCCCGGAAGTTTTAACAATATCAATTTAATAACCTGTAGTTAAAATTAAATTGATATTTATATTCTGTTAATAATTATTCAGATAAATTTAATAATCTTCTTCAATAAATATTTGAATTGGTTATTTTATCTTTTAAAATAATAAATTGATTTCTATTTTCAATATAAATATATGGTTCATATTTTAAATAAATTGGTATTGTTTTAAATTTAGAATAAATTCAACAAATGATTTCATAACTTAATAAAATGTATTATTTATTTATTATAATCTCTTGTAAAATGATTTTTATTTAATAAAGAGATTTATAAAAGCAATATTAATATTGTACTGTCTTTCTAAAATAAATAGAAATTGCAATTGGTTATTTCAAATTGAATTTATATTTATAACTTGATTTGAAATTTGTTTGATTTTGAATTTAGTTGAATTTAAATTTAAAAGTTTAATTCTTAATTGCTTTAATTTTAATATGTATAAGTTAATTTGTAAAACATTGTTGTTTTTATTTCTTTTGTAAATTCATAAACATATTTCAAAATAAACTAACAACTTAAGCTAAGTTAACATATACATTAATTTATAATTAGTATTAACTATCTTTAAAGATAACATGTGTTAAATTCATATGCATTTAATAGACAAGTGTCTAATTTATGACAAGTGTTAAAATTAGTTTTAATCTTTCTTTTATTTCATAAAATATGAGAATACATTTACAATCTTCATTCATATTACATTTTCATTTCCATATTGCATTTACATTTTCTCAAATCCAAAGAAATCTGCATAATCTAAAACCAGTTCCCCTCTGATCTACCTTCATCTGCATATAACAATCCACAAATTCATCAAGTTCCAACATCTGCATACCAAAAATTCATCTGCATTTACAATCAAAGCAAAAACTTGCATACTCCCCTCATAAAAGATCAAAAATTCTGCATTTCCTCAAATTCAAATGAAGCCTGCACATGTTGTTTCTGCATGAATGAGCAACAGAGTCAAGCCTGCATGCAAGCATCTTGGTCATGGAAAAACATATGAAAAGGAATTGAAGCATAACAGAATCACACCTGCATTTTTATAAAGTCTGCAATTTTTATGTCTTCTGCATAAAGGAGATAAGGAAGCATACCTGCACATCATATGTCTGCAAATTTCAAGTGACCAACAGGAGCTCTGCATTTGTTTTCTGCATTCATCAAATAGTGAGTAACATTTAAAACCTTAAACTATATTAGGTTGCTTGATTTAAATGTTTGAGATAAAATTATGTTTGTGTGCTATGAAATGTCTGTGGTAATTATGATTGTTTATGCATGTTGAGTATGTTGAGTAGTGTTCCCAGATTCACACACTGTTTAGAAGAATCTTTACAAATTGATTTAAATTGAGATTTATATTTGTGTTTTAGAATAATAAAAAAGAAGATTGTATACCAGAGATTAGAATTCAGTATAAAGTAATGTGTTTTAACTTCTTAAGTTAAGATTTAATTTTTTTTTAGGTGAGTTAATACAGGGTGTCATTTCTGTAACACAGGTAGTATCATCATGTATGTTTAATTTTATTCAAAATCAATCTAATTAATATAATAATTCAGTAATACAAATCAAAAACATAAGCTGTAGCTTGATTTTTAAATCAAGTATTGGTATTTAAAAGGTATGTTTCATTGACAGTTTGGTCTGAAACAAAAATATGAATTTGAGCAAAATTCTTGTAATCTGTGATTTGTAGAAACTCAGAATTCTTTTGAGTTATAGAGTGAGGATCTTAGATCCTTGGAAAAATTAGAGAAGAATTTAAAGTTTGCTTGTTAAGTTGCAGTTTGGATTCAAACTTTTTTAACCCTAGTTTTTACTGTGTTCTTGAATCAATCAATTTCGGGACATAGGGTGGATCGAGTGTTCTTGTTTTTGGTGTATGGGTAGTTGATGTGTAGAAGGACTGGAGGCCGGAGGGGTTGAACGCCTAGTGGTCGGAGCAGTTGGGGATGGACGTTGACAGGTTTCGAATTGAAACCTGTAAAAATTTTCCAGGTTTTGCATCTGGGGGTTCAATTTTTGATTCCGTGTATGATTGTTCGAATTGATAATCGCATTAAGGTGTTGGAGTGTTTCTGGATGTGGAGTGATCATCTCAGATGATCAGAGGTGGCTGGGATCACCGTGCATAAGCACGGTGATGAATTTCCTCATGATTTTTGGTATTATTTTGGTACTCGAGAAAATCTTGGAATTCCTCGAAGCATTAGGGAAGTTAACTCGGAGTAAATGGGAAGAAAACCCGAAGCAAAATCTTGGTTTCTCGGGTTGACCTGTAGTTGCAGTTTTCACAGTAAAACTGTGTTGTTTTTTTAAAAATATGTATTTTTAAATTTTTAAAAAATTCTGGGTTTTCAAATTTTAAAATCTGTAGTTATAGGTTTTAAATAGGGTTTAGGTTTAAAATTTAATTCAAGTTTGAATTACTAATTTGAATTTCAATTCCAGGTTTTGAGTTGAAACCTGTTTTTTTTTCTGTTTTCTTTAGAATCTGGGTTTTTAAATTTAAAATCTGGGTTTTAAACATTGGAAATTCTGCAGATTTAGTTTAAGTAAGAATTAAGTATAAATTCAAATTCAAGTTTGAATTTTAGATTCAAATTTAAATACCAGGTTTTGAAATAAAAGTTTAAATTCTTAACTTAATTAACTATTTCAATTTGGGTAAATAGTTGAAATTTAAATGATGAATTTTTAAAATATGAAGCAAGATTTAAAGATAAATTTTAAAATCTGGAAATCTGAGTTTAAAATGAAGCTCAATTTTCAAATTTAAAAGAAGATTTAAAGTTGAAAGTTTTAAACTAAAAATGAATTGAAACTTCTAAATTTTGAAATGAATTTGACTTCAAATTCTTATGATTTGATTTCTAAGACAAACTTGTGTTTTGTCTTGAAATTTAAATAAGTTTTAAATTTTTCAAACTTTGATAAGTTTAAATTAATTTAAATTTAAACTTGTATTTAAAAATGGAGATTTAAAAATAGTTCAAAAAGCTCTTGTTTAACTTAAATTGTTTTAACATAATTAAGTTATCTTTTATTTGGAAATTTGATGAAGATTTATGTTTTAGAATTAATTAATAAGGTAATTAAGATTAATTAATTAATTTAATTAATTAATTAAATTTGGAATTAATAATTGATTAATGATTAATCAATTTGAAATTAAGATCATTAATTAAATTTTTGATTAATGATAAATGAATATTAATTATGTAATTAAGTTTTAAATTAAGGATAATTAATTTAATAATTAAATTTAATTAATAGATGATTAAAGATATTTTTATTGGTAACTAATTTAAGTTAATTACCTTATAAAATAATTTGAGGATGGTTAATGAAGGTCATTAACCAGGATTATTCAACAATTAATTAATGTAGTTAATTTTTATAATTAATTAGATTAATTAATTTAATAATAATCAATTGTGAAGGGTTTGAGTGTAATTACTAAAAGTAATTAAGAAATTGATTACTTAATGTAATTAATTTAATTTAATGAGATTGTTTAATTTAATTAATTAAGTTTAATTAATTTTAAACATTTGGGTTAAGGATAATTACTTTATGTAATTAATGATTTGGAAATTACTTAGTTAAGTAATTGTTTAATAATTACAGATTGTAATTAAGGAGATGTTTAAGAATGAGTAAATTGGATTAATTATGTAGTAATTAATCAAATGATTAATTAAGAAATTAATTTAAGGATAATTAATTTGGTTTAATATAGTAATTAAATTTGTTAATTACTTTGAGTAATTAATTTAAGAAATAATTAAGGATCATTAATTATTTTAATTAATGATGTAATTAAAGTTGATTAATTATGATTAATTAATCAATAATAAGTAATTAAAGGTAATTAATTAATGTAATTAATTAAGGATTAGGATAATTAATTAATTATAATTAATTAATTAATTGAAGTAATTAAAGGTTAATTACTGAGGATAATTAATTTGTGTGAAATTAGTTAAGGATAATTACATGAATATAATTAAGGGTAAATAATCAAGAGTGATTAATTAAAGTAATTTATGGTTGATTAATTGATTGTAATCAATTAAATGTTAGAGTAAGCAAGATTTATATTGGTGAAGAAATTAATTTAATTTATTTTAAATTGATTAAAAATGGGTAATTAACTTAATTCATTTTAAATTAATTAGAGTTGAAGATAGTTAATTTAATTCATTTTAAATTAATTATAGGATGATGGGTAAATCATTGCTTATGAATGAATGGTTGAACTTGATTGTCTTGGATGCTTTGTGATCTCAGTAATGAGATAAAAGATATTGTGTGGTATGGATGTTTGATTGTATTGTGATGATAACTTAGATTATCTATTGTGATGGTGATATATGGAATATCTATGTGATATTGATGATATGAATTACCTGTTGTGTGATAATGTTAATTATCTATTATGATGATGTGAAGTATCTATCTGTGTGTATATAGATAGTTTAAATTGAATTGTTTTAAAATTAAAACAGCTTGGACCTAAAAGACACGCTTTGGATTTCGATGAGACCGGGATCGGGTTTCCATATTTGGAATCCGAAAACCACATCGATTCCAATTAACGTTAGATCGTGAATCTAAGTGGAGCAAGTGAAGGCTCGAGGTGTAAGGGCTATACGTCAGTATAACTCTGTGGGTGATTCCGTAATGAGTTTGACGGAATAGTGCTTATAGATTCGAGATGGTCAATCAGAGTGCAAGGTCTATGGTCGTTGACTCTGAGGGTGATTCCAATAATGAGTGCAACGAGATAGTGCCTTCGGTTTCGTTCGAACCCGGAACGAACTTGTATGGATTGAATGCTTCCAGAACATCGTCAGGTGGACGATGAGCATTCTAAGATAATATGTCCTCTAATCGTAGCCTCAAGCTTCATCAACCGGGAATGGCTAAAACAGGGGAGGTGCAGCAAGGCTTCGTGGGCAGCTCCCACTGGAGAGCAAGATTGATCCCTGTCTAGAGGTCCCTTTTTATTCGGCTTAGTGGGCAGTTGGAATTGCGCACCAACTGCGGGGTTGTCTTGTTCAGAACTGTTCAGTAAGGAACGGGTCCGGCCTTGTGTTGCAGGGGAGTGGGAGTACCCCTCGGTACGTTGATCTAGGCCACGTACTGTGACGGGCGGTACCCCATTAGCCCTGCCATTGTATGGAATCCACAATTCAATAAGTGCCAACGGTTTTGATTGTATTACCCACTTTTGTGGCTAGTAGCTGGAATTTAATCATGTAACAATTTCGGCTATTTCTTATTTATTTGAAAACCCTAGACACTATTATAATATCATCGGATTTCCTATCAAATGTTTTGGTTAGCGTAAGGTAAAAACTTTTCCATGTTTATGTGTGGGAAGTCTTACGTGATACCTTTCTTTTCAAAAGGTTTTTAAAAGTTAAGCAACTTTAACCTGTTACTCACACCAGACCCATGTCTGACCCGGAGTTTATTTTTGTTTTTCATAAACTCTTGGGTACTCAAATTTTTATGAGTAGTCAAGGGAATTCAGGTTAGGATTCAGGATTAGCTTTGACGAATTATGGAGGAGCAATGGAGCAGGAGGCTTCCGCGTGTAGATATAGTATTCCACTGTGTGTTCTCTGAGTTGTTGTATTAAGTTGTAATAAATAGACAGGAGTTTATAACTGTCTAGTATGTGTTGTATATTTGTGTACTCTGATATGGTTGTAAACTATGTAATGTTTATGTTATTAATATAATTTATTCGTTCCGCTGTGTAGATTCTGATGTGTTGTTTCTTCTTCTTCTCTTTCTTTCTCTTTTCTATCCTCTTCTTTCTTCTTAGCGATGCGACTTCCTGGAGTGTGGAAGTTGGGTCTTTACAAGTTCAATGACATAACATTGTATGGAGTCATTCAAACAGCCCTAAAATGGCACATACAACCTATTAAGCTTTAAATTATCAATTGCCAACCAAGGATAGACTTAAAAATTGGGAAATTGTAGAAGACGCAACATGCAAACTCTATAATAGGGAAATGTAGACTCACAACAAATTATTTTTTAAATGCAAATACAACAAGGCCGCTCAAAAATTAAAAAGCTTGCAAATAGATATAATTAAAAATCTTCAAGAAGAAGCATCTTACATGAAGGGTAAAACATATATCTCTTACTTGATGAAGGAAGTTGGAAAAATTAGCCTGACAACTATCGTGTGGCACCTCCAACGTGAACGAAACTAATGGGCTTTCAATAACAAGCAAAAATGAGAGTTAATTTTATCTGAGCAAATTGCGAGAGATAAAACTATCATAATTAGAAGGATAAAATGACATAGGATTATCAGCTTAGAGGGATGAGAAAAATAACTAATGGGAATTAGAACCTGTGGGTTGATTAGCAACAAAATCGAGCAACGACTTGGAATCCGCCATTGCTCTAGAAGCTCTGACCTAATTTTGTATTTTGGGAATGTTTCAGTGTAAAGTTGGAATGTTTACTTTAGAATAAAAGTGTATTTCTATTTTGATGTGGTTAAATATTTGGAGCTTGAGTCGCGAAACCTATTAGTAAATATATACCCCTTTATTTAGCACCATTTTGTAGCTTCTGTTATTAATCACAAGTTATTATTTAAATATTTGTTTCTTCTCTCTTCTGTCACATAGATACAATATTTAAATATAAACTTTCTATGATCAATAGCCTTCTTCATTTATCACCATTTGTAGCATCCTAATATCAGCAATAAGTTTTTATTTAAATACCTGGTCCATGTAAAAGAAAAGAGAAAAACCAAATAGTTAAAGAAAAATTTATGGCTGATATTAGGGGGCTACAGAATATGGTTGATATTGAGGGGTATAGAATGGTGTTAAATGAAGAGAGCTATTGATCTTAGCTTATATATATATATATATATATATATATGAAAAAAATTAAAAATATATTACAAGATTGAATGCTGGATTGGGTGGAGATGTTCTAACACTTTGCATATTTAGAAGAGCGTTACAGCACGTGCTTCATGCATGAATTGTTTTTCTACAAACTGTATATATTTAACACATTCAAGAAAAACCGATTTATACAAATATTTTGTCATATTTTTACGCTGAAATCATGTGTAGTTAGTTTGAATTTTTGTTTTTAAGTTGAAAGATCAAATTTTTGTTAGTTTTAATTTGTATTTATATCAGTAATTAATAAAAAAACGAATTTGTAAAAGAAGCTTATTTGTTAGATTTTATTTTTAAATAATAGTAAGATTTGTTAACATACATAGAGGGACTTTTAATATTTGTAAAAAGCTAGCTGATAGATCATTTTTTATTGATACTTCACGCTACCATGGCAGTTTACAATGCAACCCACCACTCCGCCCTAAATTTAAACACTCCACTGCTCACTAGTCATGACCCTTCTACTCTATATTGCAGTGCCTCGCACCTCAGCTAGCTCGAATTCGAAACGCTAGCCACAAAGCAAATAAACGAGTAACTTTATAGTTTTTATTCAAATTTTAGGATTTCTAAATGTTGATTTGTTTTTAATTAGGTTTACATAGTGTTGTATTCACTAAACTTTGTACACGTATTCAATAATCACTAGTGAACCCCTAGGCCAGTGTAATTCCTAAATGATGTACTAGTAATCCAATGATCACACTATTGGTTTTAATAACTGAACTTTTATATTTTACTATAATTTTTGGAATTTTAAGTTTGCAGCAAAAACTTGATTACAAAGTTGTACTATCTTCTTTTCAGTTTTGCATAAATACTTAGAAGAACTCTTGAAACCTTTTCTGATAATGCTTGGTCTTCTTCTAATATTTTGGATAATATTGTTGACAATGAGAGTATTCTAAGAACATTAATTAGAAATCCCATTGACATTTATTCGAATGATACAGAGAACGGCCGAGTATATATGAAACTGGGTTTAACTCAAAGTGATCTCAGCGCTTCATCATTGATCTCAATGGCTACAATTAATCTGCTCTTTATAAAAGCGGCTACGGGTCTGGGCTTTTAGAGACCACGGCCTAATAGCTATTTTTCTGTTTAAATAGAAAAGTTTCTACGGTACAATGGTATCGTATCATCTTTATATCAGATATCAGTTCATTAACATAAATCAGATTTATCAATAAAATCATTTCATAATCTCATATTCAATTTTTGTACCATTTCATCATAAATTCATACAGAGCCAAAATTTTCCTAACGGCATCAAGTGAAATCAACTCATCGGAAAAAAGGCAAGAAATCATCATTTGATTTTATTTTCTTCTCATCAGATTTAGATACCATCATTTAAGAAGAAGATTAAACCAATAAATACTACTGCCTCACCGGTTTCATCAATATGGTTGCAATAGTATTCCTTAAAGAATTAGATATAGAAACAACAATAAAATTTCAAAGAAAACAAAATCAAGGATTCAGAAATCATCAACAGGCTCAAGAAAGTGTCATTCCATGAAAAACTCATCAGAAATCTACATCACTGAGTTCCTCTGGTTGCAACAAACCTTTTTGTGTTCTGATAATCGTTCTTGACCCGGTTATCTTTTCAAGAAGTTGCAGTCTTTTATTTTTCTCCATCTTTTATGTTTCTGTTGGATACTAAGATCATCATGTCAGACGAAGCCCGCTCTAAAACCCCAATCAATGGTAGTCAGTCTCAGCACACCACTTCAAATGCTGACAAACTTGTGAAGACTATAATCAATCCTTAAAGTCAACTAATTACAGTCCACCTTAATGAAGAAAATTATCTCCTCTGGAAGCTACAGGTTGAAACTGCCCTTCAAGAATATGGCCTTGAAAGCTTCATTTAAGGAACCATTCCAATTCTCTTAAAGTGTATCACTGATCAAGAAAACAAGATTTTTTAGCAATGAAGAATATGTACAACATCATATGCAAGACGAACTTATATGCTTATAATTTCTATCATCAATAAATGCAAATTTACTAACACATGTAATAGTTTGCAAAATTGCAAGTGAGATCTGGACAACTGTTGAAAAAGTTTTCCACTCACAGCCTGTTGCAAAGGTAATGTTTCATAAAAGACAACTTCACAATATCAAGAAAGATAGTCATAGCACGAGGGAGTTTATTCAAGATCAAGTCAATATGTGACACTTTAGAGGCAGCAAATAAGAAAGTCTCTGATTTAGAACAAATTATGACCACTCTAAATGGGTTAGGTGATGAATATGAAGCACTGGTAGTAATTATAACATCTCAAAGAAATTTACCATCAATTTTTGATGTGCATTCTATTCTACTGTCACATGAAGCAAGAACTGATATCAAGAAACCACAAAAATCTGATTTCTTTGCTAATTTTTCTGCTAACTATAGGTATAAAAGACAAAATAATAACGGAGGATATCAATCCACTCAAAGAGGAGGATATGCAAATATGTGAAAAACTTGGGCATACAGCAACAAAATGCTATTTTAGGCTAAACCTCAACTATGTTCCAGGACAGAGGTTGAATACCCAATGGAATTCAAATTATAGTGCTAACATGGCACGTATACAGCAAGAAGCAAGCAATGTGTCAAATGCAAAAAATTCTCGAATTGAAATAGCAAAAACAGATCATATTCAGGATGAAGATTGGTACCCTGATTCAGGAGCAACCAATCATATCACCAACAATTGGAGCAATCTAAATCTTGGAAATAAGGAGTACAAAGGTATGAATATAATACATATGGGTAACGGTAAATCTGTTGCAATTACACACACTAGTAAGTCATATGTTATGGGCAAAAAAACTGTATTTAAATAATTTATTGAGAGTTCCACTCATTAGAAAGACTTACTAAGTGTGTCACAAATTGCAAGAGATAATAATGTTTACTTTGTGTTTTACCCACACTATTGCTTAGTTAAGGACATCCTAATTAAGGAAATACTTTTGCAGGGTAAAGAATGTAGGAGGTTTTACAAGTTCACTGTAGATAACTTGAGAAATTCAATTTTTAAAAGAAATTTGTGTAATAATTCTGAATTCAAATAGTAAGAAACTAGTGAGATATTCGACAAGTGGCATTGTAAATTTGGGCATTCAAATGGCATAATTGTTAAGCATGTATTGAATAAAAACAATATTTCTGTTAATGATATCTCTTTACCATACATATGCATACATTGTCAGATGGGTAAGAGTCATAAACTGCCTTTCATAGACCTTAAAACTCAATATAATAAACCGTTTGAATTAGTTACTGCCGACTTATGTGGACTTGCCACCATATATACTGACTATGGATATATATTACATCTCTTTTGTTGATGCCTTCTCTAGATATGTGTGGATATATTTTTTAAAGTTAAAGTCAAAAACTCACAATGTAGTTTTACAATTCATAGCATAAGCAGAAAATCAAACAAATTGCAAGGTCAAAGTTATCTGAACAGATAGTGGAACAGAGTACTTTCCACTAAAAGAGTATTTTCAAAAAAGGGGAATTAATCACATAACAACATGTCCTTACACCACAGAGTAGAATGGCCTTATTAAAAGAAGGCACAGGCAGATTGTTGAAACTCGGCTATCTTTACTGGCTCAAGCATTTATGCCACTAAAATTTTTGCCAGATGCTTTTGCTATAACAGTCTACTTAGTTAATAAACTGCCATCAAAAGTTTTAAATTTAAAATGTCCAATATAAATGCTATTTGCTATCAGTCCAGATTGTCTTAGTCTTAAGATGTTTAGGATTTTATGTTTTCCATATGTTAGACCTTATAATGCTCATAAATTAAATTTTAGGTCATCTCCATGTATATTCTTAGGCTATGCTGCCAATAAAAATGGATATATGCTTAGACAAAAATGACAAAATATTCATTTCAAGACATGTGGTTTTCAATGAAATTTTTTCCTTTTACAGAAACAAATATCAATTGCATTAGTGAAGTGTATAACACAAAAGAGTCTTTACCACCAATAACCAGTCCACCATTTGAAATGATACAACCTTAGGAAGCATCTATTCAGGGTAGAATCAATCATCAAGCAGCCCATCCTGACTCTCAGTGTGCTGAATTTAAACTTGAACCAGTTGATGATCAAGCTAGGTCATCTACTGTACCAGATTAATGATCTCAACAAAGAGCAAGTGCACAACTTACTCCTCATCACACACATGACAGCTCACAAAGCACTAATACAGATACTCATTAAGAAATAGAGAGAACCGGTCAACAAAAAAATACAAACAGAACCAGACATCGCATGGTGACCAGATCAAAAGGTGGCATATTCAAACCAAAGATTTTTAATGTAGTTCTAGATGTAGAAGAACCAAACACACATGATCAGGCCATGCAAAACAAAAATTGGAAAACAACCATGATTGAAGAGAAGCACTAATGAGAAACAGACATGAAATCTTGTTCCCAAGCCAAGAAACAAAAATATTTTTGGCTGCAAGTGGACTTACAAGTTAAAAAGAAATGTAGATGGTTCAATTTCTAAGTATAAGGCAAGATTAGTAGCAAAAGGTTATTCACAACAGAGTGATTTTGATTTTAATGAAACTTTTTCACCTGTTGTGCACAATACAACTATTAGAATTGTTATTACAATTACTTTACATAGAAATTGGAGTATCAAGCAATTAGATGTTAACAATGCCTAAATGGTTTTTTACATAAAGAAGTTTACATGGGGTTGCCACATGGCTTTAGACAGAAAGGGAAAGAGGATCATGTGTGCAAAATTATATAAAGCAATCTATGGTTTGAAATAAGCACCAAGAATGTGGTTTGAATAGCTAAAAAAATGATGATCAGATTGGGTTGATACCCAACAAAATCCAATAGCTCTCTATTTACAAAATTCAGTAACAAAATAATGTATGTGCTAATATATGTTGTTGATTTTTTTTTATTATAGGTAACAGTGAGCTGGAAATCAATAATTTAATAAAGCATTTAAATCAAGAATTCACAATTAAGGATCTTGGTAACCTAAATTATTTCCTGCGTATAGAAGTAAAAAGGATATCCAACACATCAATTCAACTGAATCAAAGGAAGTATACATCAGAAATTCTGCATAAAGCCAAAACG
Source organism: Allium cepa (assembly GCA_030765085.1). Lineage (NCBI taxonomy): Eukaryota > Viridiplantae > Streptophyta > Magnoliopsida > Asparagales > Amaryllidaceae > Allium > Allium cepa. The sequence continues at coordinate 253,916,434 of CM060943.1, forward strand.
AATCAAGTCAATCCAATTTCTACCCCAATGATAAGTAATATACATCTTTCAAATACAAAGGAGAAGCTATTCAAAATGATAGTCAGTACAGAAACATAGTTGGTGCACTTTAATATGCAACTATCACTGGACCAGATATCAATTATAGTGTAAATAAGGCAAGTCAATATATGCAAAGTCTAATAGATGCTCACTGGAAAGCAGTAAAAAGAATTTTAAGATATCTTAATGGAACTCAGAATTTTGGCCTAACCCTTGAAGCAAGCAAGACTGCCAATATTAATGGCTATGCTGACACAGATTGGGCCACGGACCCAGATGACAGGAGGTCTACAACAGAATACTGTATATATTTAGGATATAATCCTATATCTTAATGTTCAAAAAAGCAGTCTACAGTCTCAAGATCGAGCAAAGGGACTGAATTTAGAAGTGTAGCAAATGCTACAACTCAGATTATGTGGATTCAATCCCTATTAGGTGAATTACAAGTCATAACAGAGAGCAAAACAACCATCTGGTGTGACAACTTAAGCACGACACATCTTATAGCTAACTCCAGATTACATTAAAGGACAAATCATATCAAATTAATCTATATTTTGATCGAGAGCAAGTAATAAGTGGGAAATTGAACGTAACCATATAACTTCTACTTACCAGATCGTTGATATTCTGACCAAACCGCTTTCAAAGGCAAGCTTCACTTGGTTCAGAGAAAGACTGAAAGTTAAAATCTCTGACAACTTTTTTCAAACTACAAAGTAGAAGATCAACAAAGATGTCGACTTTCAAGAAGATCCCAAGCCTTCAAGCAAGAATAACTGAGGAGAAAAGTTGCAGTTAAAATCTCTGCTCAAAAGCTCCAAGTCAAAACTTTTCGGTGCTCCTCAGTTCGAGATCTCATAGTTGATGCGGTTTTTCCTCAGATTCACACTTATTTCTAAAGTCCTTTGGTCGAATTTCAAAGAATTTATGCTCGAATAAATTTATCGTGAATTTATGGGTGAATCGCCACAAACCCTGGCCGAAATAGGATTTGAGGGGGAGTATTGGAATGATACAGAGAACGACAGAGTATATATGGAACTGGATTTAACTCAAAGTGATCTCAGCGCTTCATCATTGATCTCAATGGCTACAATTAATCTGCTCTTCATAAAAGCGGTTTCGAGTCTGGGCTTTTAGAGACCGCAGCCCAATAGCTATTTTCTGTTTAAATAGCAAAGCTTCTATTGTACAATGGTATCGTATCATTTTTGTATCAGATATCAGTTCGTTAACGTGAATCAGATTTATCAATAAAATTATTTCATAATCTCAAATTAAATTTCTATATCATTTCATCACAAAATTTATATAACGTTAATTTGTTTGATCTTTCTTTTGATTCAACTTTACAAAAATTTATTTCTGACTATGATCCAAATGATCAATGGTTCAAAGAATGTATTTACACAAAGTCTATGCCAACTTTCTTTATTAGTATTCCTCCAAACTAGCATGGAAGTAATGGCCCATCACTTTAATCCAAATTGATTTATTCAATATGGGAATTGGTTAGAATATGATGTCCAACTTTTTGGTTGAAGTGTTATATTGGTGAATATTCTATTACTCTTACTACTATAGAGTAATCTTTTTACAATATCAATAATGACCGCCATAACTCAACAAATGTAAAATATTGGGCAATACACACATATTGAATGTCCATTTACTCAAACAATCAATCATTACAAGCGCCTGTTATAAAATCCACAATCAACAAAAGGTAATGAGATAATCAGCCCGTCTGCACATAAATATACTAGTAGGATCATCATATGCGTAGCTATAAGCTGTTGGGCATGCAGTCTTGAATATCCTCGAATACTGCGATGGTTTGCACTTATCTGGAGTCGCATATTCTTCAGTGCAGCAATACTCCGGTGTGTTGAAAGCCATGCATGCGCTTTTACATGCCACCACTTCTCCAGCATTATCCACAACCTATTGCGTAATCATCATTTCAGCCTTCACTATAAAAATATTTCATTGTTAGTACAATATTTTTCTATTTTGATGTTACCTGGAGATCTTTTGGGCAAATCTTGTTCAAATCAGATTCACATCTAACAGTCTCACAGGACAAAATAGTTGACCTAGTTCCATATCCAGTGGGGACAACGGACATAGCCACGTTGTACCCATCGACGAGACTGACATCGTAGTAGTCGACTGGACTGTCGAGAGTGAACTCAGCAAGAGTGACAGGTGGAGAACCGCCAGCTCCACCACAGTTCAAGAAGCCTCCACAGTCGCCTGTCTGACATGTGCCATGCCCTGATTGGTCGAAGGAGCAGTTGCTGCGTGGCCATATTCTGCCTGACCAGTTTGATGGAGCCTGGATTTGGATGGATTGGGCCGGGTTGATCTGTGACCCACCATCACCAATCATCACATGTCCTGCTCCTGGCTGGATTCCAGTCCATATTGGGTGTTCACATGAGTTTCTGATTGTGAACAATGCTCCACTTGCACCTGATACATAGTTTGTGTTAACTGTAAACTATCAACTATTTTGTGTACGCAACAATACAAATTAAGAGGATATATCTGACTGGAAAAACAATATAGATGCTGTATAACCTGGGAAAGCAAAAACACAGAAGAAAAGCAAGAGAGCGACGAAAGCCATAGCAGAGAGCTGATTATTGAAATCGGACGAGTAAATGGCTTGAAGCCTATTGGTTTATATGTAGAATAGAATTGCATAAGGTATGTATGCATTATTTGTTTATCATGGAAAAATTACTAACAAAAGAAGCATAGGTGAGCAGGTCATGCTTTTTTCATCTATGTATTATTTTCAAGTATTGGCATGGGAAGTGTGAATCATGTTCTTCTTCTGCGTTTCTTTCTTCATCCCTTCTAGCTATTTCCCGCTTGCAGTTTGTCACTGAAAACGCATTTTGCATCGTTGAATCTAGCATGCAATATTTGTCCCTGAACAAATTTGGATCTATTAGATCGATTACTTCAATCAGATAAAGGTTTTAATCTCCAGGTTAAACTTTTATACCTTGATTAAACGATGACACAAATGCATCTTCTTGAGATTGGGAAAACCTCCTGTAATAGTTGATATCAAAAAGCATATTTTGCAACCTACACAAGATTGCAACATGTTTTGAAAAATAATATAAAAATATGCACCACACTTGAATTTGCGGAAGATAACATTCAAATAACTTGCCAGATTATATTTTGCCGAGAAATAGTCATATGTCTGTAGTTTCAGAAAATAACTAGTTATGAAACTGGGGGATAAAGGGGGAGACTGAGTAAAGTTCATGGTATTAGAGAATATTGCACATTCCGACTCACATTAGCAAATTATTTCTGTCCTTCACATAGTATTCGTGTATGAAGGATTTAAATGACACGTATGCTTGCATACGGTACAGAAGAAGAGGAGAAAAGATTAACATGAATCGAATTCTTATTTACTATAACCTTTCTGTTAAGTCTAAAACTGTAATATTATTGAAATAAAGATGGTAAACATAAACTTGACAAGCACTACATACATACTGTAGAAGTTTTTTTATGGTTCACTTCCACATGAGCTTTCTTTGCTCTGATCATACTTGTGAATGATTAACAAATCAAATACTACTGGAATCTGGTATAAAACTTATTAACGATATTTAAAACACACTATTTGATACCCGATTCAAATGGTAATAAACTATCCTTTGTTTCCTTAATCTTATGGCATTCTGTTGTTCTTCAACATATTTCTGCAATTTTGTTTCTTGTTTTCATCGATCTTCAACCACCATTTGATGTGGGTCCTTAAAAATGGAAGGCGGTGATGGACTTTGTCTTCTTGAGGAGGCCTCTTCGCTGAGTAAGGATCGATATCACGAGGAAGCATGGATTGATCTCGATGTTGGGGGAGAGCCAGAGTCCCTTTTAGACTTGGAACAAACTCGGGAATCTCTGTCACGGTTGGAGCGGCGTCTGCTTTTCTCTCAGCACGTTTTCTCTTTGTTTTTATGTAACGGTCATATCTTGGTTGAGAACTGGACTGGCGGAGAGGAAGATTGCTGCTACTAGGCTCTGTTAAATTTTGGCGACACTATATGGAGATTTGTAGAGATCGGAAATAGCTTCGTAATAGAAAAAAGGTACGCAAATCGAAGTTCGGAGGTGGAAGTAATAAGAAAAAAGGCGAAGTGGGTTGAGTTGGGGCAGAGCATTCTCTCATATGTCTGACTAAAAGGTTCAGACGTCTGAGTTGGAGCAAAAATGCTTCCAGAGCATTCCGTCAGACGTCTGACCAAATGGGTCAGACGTCTGAGCTGAAGCAAAGTCGTTCCAGTGACTTAAGCCAGATATCTGACCTTTGAGACAAACGTCTGAAACGACTTCCGTCTGTTTTTTCATATACGGACTTGCGTGAAAATTTGTGATATCTGCAGGGGCAATTTTAAAACATTGCCTACAGTTTCTATTCTTCTATATAAGCTAGTCTTAGGTTTCAGATTTGTATGCGTGCAAGCAACTCCAAAAGATTAGCCTCCGCCAAATTAGGGTTTATCAAAACCTAAATTTCTTCAATTCTCATCTCTACAAATCAATTCTAAAGTATAATTTTGATCATTGTATTCAATCTCTTGTACACTTCTCATCAATATTAATAAAAGCTCTATCTTAAAGTGGATGTACACTAACACAACGTTAGTGGAACCACTATAAATCTCTGTGTGATTTATTTTCGTTATTGCTTTGATTTCTATATTTCTTGTTTGGGATTGTGATTGCTTTTGGATTGGTTGAGATCGAAATTGAGTCGTTGATTGGATTTTTTTACACTTCTTACCACGATCATGTCTTCCGCTGTGCTTGTAGGGTTTTGACTTGAGTGGTCTCGTGTTGGAATCTCACACCAACATTTGGTATCAGAGCATTGGTTTTGGTAAGTGGTTGTAGAAATTCTGAATCAAGTAATAACTCTAGTAGTTTCTCAATGGGTAATCCAAGTGGTGTAGCTCCTTATGTACGTGGCTCGTACGCAGCTTCAGAATCACAATTGGTAATAGACAAGTGGAATGGCGATAATGATTTTGAAAAATAGTAACGGAAGATGAAAGCGGTTCTAAGGAGGGATCAAGTGCATCGGGTAGTGTTTGACACACATTTGTTGCCAGCGGACATCTCAGATGTTGTGAGAGAGGAGATGGAAGAGTGGGCATTCACTACACTTCAACTTGCTATGGAAGAGAATGTTATCTCTGAAATTAGTGGTGAGGCAACAACTAAGGGTATTAGGGACAAGTTGGAGGAATTGTATATGAAGAAGTCACTGACAAATCGTCTGATCATACTGCGAACGTTCTTCACCTATAAGATGAAGGAGGGCACTTCACTGAAGGCGCACTTAAACATTTTTGATGATTTGCTAATGAAGATGAAGGTGGTAGATTTGAAGATTGAGGAAGAGAAAAAGGCAATGATATTGTTGTGTTCATTTTCAGATTGCTATACATGTTTCTCAAATAGTTTGATCTATAGCCAGGATACATTGACTCTTGATGATATCAACATGGGTCTTCTTAGCGAGAAATTGCGGGATCAAATGAAGGAGTTAGGTGATGGAAGTAGTGGCGCTAGTAATGGTCATGGCTTATTTGTGGAGAAGGAGAGGTATGTGAAGAAGGAGAACCGAGGGCGTTCTAAATAAAGGAACCCCAGTTGGAGAGGAAAGTTAAAGGAAAGGCAAGTGCTATATTTGTAGGAAGCCCGGTCATTGGAAGAATGAGTTTCCGGACAAGGAGAAGGCAAAGAAGGAAGTAGAATCTTCATCAGTAGCGGTGGAGAGCGCAGTTGGTGAGGGAAATGTAGATGTTTTTTCTGCAGTAGCATCGGATGTTTTGGGTAGCGAAAGGGTGCTCGATTCTGGGGCGTTTTATCATATAACGCCAAATAGAAATTGTTTTTCTTCTTACATCGACAAAGAAGGAAATTCAATTGTTATGGAAAATGGTTCTATTTGTAAGTCGAAAGGCATTGGCTCCGTGCAAATTCGGATGTTTGACGGAGTGGTTCGTACTCTCACTAATATGCGCTATGTTCCCGGACTTAGGAACTCTCTTATCTCTTTGGGCAGTTGGATTCTTTATGTTGTAAGATCACTATTGAGAGTGATAGCTTACGGGTTTCGAATGGGGCGCTTGTGGTGATGAAGGATGCAAGGACCAATGGTATTTATTTGCTTTAAGGAGTGACTGTAGAAGGTGAAACTTGTATAGGAGTTGACAGTTCTCGTGGCTTGGATGCGACTAGACTATGGCATTTGAGGTTAGGTCATGTCTAAGAGAGGAGTTTAGATGTTTTTCGAAAAGAGAGATGATTGATGGAGAAAGTTTCAACAAGTTAGAATTTTTCGAAGAATGCGTCATGGGGAAGCAAACTAAAGTTTCATTTGGTGAAGGAAAGCATGATTCGAGAAGGGTTCTTGAGTATGTTCACACGGATGTTTGGGGATCGGCACCTGTAGCTTCTTTAGGTGGAGCTCGCTATTACATTTCCTTCATAGATGACTTTTCTCGAAAAGTTTGGGTGTACGTAATGAAGGCCAAGTCGGAGGCATTTGCAAAGTTCAAAGCATGGAAGGCTCTTGTTGAAAATGAGAGTGGAAAGTCTTTAAAAGTTCTTAGGTCTGACAATGGCGGAAAGTATGTTTCGAGAGAATTTTTGGATTTTTGCAAGCATCATGGTATTCAGAGGCATTTTACTACACCTGGAGATCCATAGTCGAATGGTGTTGCGGAGAGAATGAATCATACTCTACTTGAGAAAGCTCGATGCTTGAGATTGACATCGGGTTTGGCGAAGGAATTTTGGGCTGAAGCTTTGTCAACAGAAGTGCATATTATTAATCGCATTCCGTGTTTAGCTATTGGTAACAAAATTCCAGAGGAAGTGTGGAAGAGAAAGAGCATTAACTTGAGTTATCTTTATGTGTTTGACAGTTCTTTTTATGTGCATGATCTGAGAAATGATAAGGTTGAACCTAGAGCTTTCAATGGGATTTTGCTTGGCTATATGGATGGAGTAAAAGGCTGTCGTATTTGCAATCCAGAAACGAAGAAGGTTATAAATTCTCGTCATGTTACTTTTGATGAGTCATCGATGTTCAAGGAGAGTGTGAGCTCATCGGATGTTCCAGATTTAGTTCATGGTGAATCAAAGGAAATCATTTCCACATTTTGTCCAAAGAATAGAGAGAGTAGAGTAGTTGGAGATGCTTGTGAGGAAGTAGCGGTTGATGTTACATCACATAGTCCACATGGTGCCTCTAGTAGTGTTGGTTATGTACATGATTCTAGAAAAGATTCAGCTCAAGGTGGAGACGAAGGGAGTTTGGGTGATGGTATTGCTACTCGGGTTGGTCGTCGTACTATAAGACCACTCGAAAGGTATGGTGATTGAAACTATATTAGCTTTTGCGATAATTTGGACTATGCTCTTTACGTAGTCCAAGATGAGCCGATGGACCTTGATGATGTCATGAAGTCGAGTGATAGCTCAAAATGGATTTATGCCATCGAGGAAGAGATGCAATCATTGTTGAAGAATCAAACTTGGGATTTGGTTCCACTTCCTAAAGGAAACCGTGTTGTTGGGTGCACATGTATATACAAAGTGAAGGACGATGGAAGATACAAAGCTAGACTAGTGGCTAAGGGGTTTGCACAAAGGGATGGAAAGGAGTACGATGTGATATTCGCACCAATTGTGCACTATACTTCTTTCCGGATATTACTTGCTATATAGCTGCTATTCACGACTTGGAGTTGGAGCAACTTGATGTGAAGACTGTCTTCTTGCATGGGGACTTGGATGAAGACATCTACATGGAGAAACCAAAAGGTTATGTTGTGGATGATAAGTTAAATTTGGTTTGCAAGTTGAAGAAATCACTATATGGTTTAAAGAAATCACCCAGACAATGGCACAAGAGTTTTGATCATTTCATGCTTGAAAATGGTTTTGATAGAAGCATCAAGGATGCTTGTGTTTATTTCAAGAAGTTGAAAAACGATTGTTGGGTGTATTTACTCTTGTATGTGGACGACATACTCATTGCTCCTAAGGATATGAATGAAATCAACAGGCTAAAATTGAATTTGAAATCGGAGTTCGAAATGAAGGAAATTGGAGAAGAAAGAAGGATATTGGGCGTGGAAATTGTAAGGAATCGAAAGCATTTTGAGTTGAAACTAACTCAAAAGGAGTACATGGAGAAAGTGCTTTGCCGGTTTAGCATGGAGAATGCAAATGCATCAAATGCACCTTTACCTTTGCATATGAAGCTTTCGAGTAAAGGATCAACTATCTTGGAGGAAGACAAGACTTATATGGCAAAGGTGCCATATGCTAGTGCGGTTGGAAGTCTAATGTATGCTATGGTGTGTACAAGGCTCGATATTGCAAATGCCATCGGGATGATTAGTCGATACATGGCTAATCCGAGGAAATCGCATTGGAAAGCTGTGAAGCTTATATTGAAATACCTTAGAGGCACATCATCTCATGGTCTTGTTTTTGGCGGTAGTAAGGCGATGGATTGCAAGTTGGTTGGTTATTGTGATTTGGACTACGCCGGTGATAGGGATTGAAGAAAATCAACTTTCAGATATGTCTTCACACTTGGGGGTACAGCCATAAGTTGGAGATCTGGATTGCAGACCATGGTTGCTTTATCCACTACGGAGGTGGAGTTGATAACAGCGGTGGAGGTAGCAAAGGAGGCACTCTATTGAAGTGATTGTTGTGTGACTTGGGATTCGGGCATGATAGTATTGATGTTCGATGTGATATCCAGAGTGCTATTCACTTGGCAGAGAATTTGGCGTTTAAGTCTCGGACTAAGCATACTGAGGTGAGAGAGTCATTTCTAGTAGCCATGGATGAAGATAAGCAAATATATCTTCGGAAAGTGCACACAAAGAACTCGGTGGATATGTTCACTAAGGCATTGCCGGTTGGAAAGTTCGAGCATTGCTCGAACTTGATTCGCTTGGAGAAGTGCTAGGTGCCATGGGGTGGCATGGTTAAGGGAGGAGCTTGGTGGTAGATGAGGAAGAGTATCGATGAGAGATTGAGGTTCTATCTTCTTTGTAAGTGCTAGTCTTTGGTGAGATAGCTTAGGATTTGGATGTTTTCAACATCTCATTAGCGGGCGGGGGCTTTGCCTGAGTTAGTTGGTGGAGTGCAATGGGTGGTGGCTTTGCCGGAGCTCACTAGGAAAGCATTCATGTTTGGTTGAAGGTTGAAGATGTGATAATTGGCGCTATCAGTTGTCGTTGATGGCATGGTACCATTGGAATTGAAGATAGATATAGTGTCGAGGTGGAGTGTTAAATTATGGCGACCTTATATAGGGATTTGTAGAGGTCGGAAGTAGCTTCGTAAAGAAGATAACGGGACGCAAATCAGAGTTTGGAGGTGAAAGTCATAAGAGAAAAGGTGAAGTGGGCTGAGTTGGGGTAGAGCATTCTCTCAGACGTCTGACCAAAAGGTTCAGATGTTTGAGATGGGGAAGAAATGCTTCCAGAGCATTCTGTCAGAAGTCTAACCAAATGTGTTAGACGTTTGAGCTGAAGCAAAGTCGTTCTAGTGACTTAAGCCAGACGTCTGACCTTTGGGCCAGACGTCTGAAACGACTTCCGTCTGTTTTTCCACATACACTTGCATGAAAATTTGTGATAACTGCAGTGGAATTTCGAACATTGCTTAGGGTTTCTATTCTCCTATATAAGCTAGCCTCAGGTTTCAGATCTGTATGCATGCAAGCAACTGCAAAAGATTAGCCTCTACCAAATTAGGGTTTATCAAAACCTAATTTTCTTCAATTCTCTTCTCCACAAATTAATTCTAAATATAGTTTTGATCATTGTATTCAATCTCTTGTATTCTTCTCATCAATATTAATAAAAGCTCTTTCTTAAAGTGGATGTACACTAACACAACATTAGCGGAATCACTATAAATCTCTGTGTGATTTATTTTTCGTTATTGCTTTGATTTCTATATTGCTTGTTTGGGATTGTGATTGCGTTTGGATTGGTTGAGATCGGAATTGAGTCTTTGATTGTTGTTTTTACACTTCTTACCACGATCCCGTCTTCCGCTGTGCTTGTGGGGTTTCGACTTGAGTGGTCTTGTGTTGGAATCTCACACCAACGGTCTCCTTGTCGAAATGATTGTAGAGTCTCCTGATCTACACATTTTACCTGAAAGGAAAGAAAGACTGGATTACTACATAGGAATCAGAGAAGGGTGCATGCAGAGTGAGCACGCTTATGGTCCGAAGTGATGTGTGAATTGTTGGTGTGTCCTATTCATTCTACAAACCACGCTCGATCGAGAGGTCCAAGGGGACATCTTCACCCTCAAACAGAAGGAAGGACAGGTTGTCGAATGTCTTGTAAAGAGTCTGGAGTTTGAATGCGTTGATGTCAAAGTCTTGAAGACTAAAAACCCCTAATTATTTGGCGAGCTGTATATGTCATCATAAGTCAAAAGCGAAGATCTCTCTTACCGGACTTTGATGGGGCTAAGGATTTGGCCTGCGACACCTTATCCTTATGATTTTCGGTTAAGGGGCAGAAACCGAAGTCCCTTCATCTCCGGTCGTGTCTCCGGTTGATTCGTGTCCCTCTTCTCCTTCTTGTTCTTTTTCTTCTTTTCGTCCTCTTCTTCATCTTCTTTTTCGACCTTTCTCATCCTAATTTTCTTCCCCTACCTCCGTAGTGCTAAGTATTTCCTCCTTTGGAACTCTACAATGTGTTGAAGCCGGGGGCTATCTTGGCTTGAGGAGCAACCCACAGAACGGCTTGAGTAATGCCGAGTGAAGGTGGTGCATAATAGACTCTTTGACCATTATATTGGAGTCTGTGCTTGTGCAACGGAAGATCCATGATGAGAAGAGATGTTTTCTTTTTATTGATCGAAATAGCCATGAGATCTCTGATCATTCTGATTAGAGTGTCATTCTCAACTCTTGGAGGGATAACTGCAAAAGAAATTAAAGTGGATTAGTTACTCGGGTGAAGAAAACTCAAATAAGACTAAGTATGTGGAGTTGGATTTACATCTAGAAAGGCACCTTTGGGAAAAACCATTGAAGTGTCCAACAAGAGGTATTCGTCTTTGAAATAGCTCATTTTGTTGTGAAGCTTTATGATGGCTTTGCAGTCATGAAACGCTTCAAAGAAGGTGAGCAATGGACTATCGGATCTCCTTTGAACTTGTATAGTTGCCTAATTTGAGTGTGGCTAAGGCGTTAGGATGTGTGTTGGAGCTTGTCTCATTGATGTTACATCAGCTTAAGAAATAGGTTAAAAGGAGGAACCTTCCAAGATAAGCACATGTATCGGTCAGGCCATATAACCATCTAGTGGATTGTGAGCTCTCTGATAAGGTACGAAAAGCAGAGTCTCATTTTTTAGGATCTCGTGTCGAATACATATTCTTTTGAGGTCTGCGGCCATTACCTTGATGTCGGAGAGTACGGTGGGTTGTCAAGGACCATTATACCAATCGGGTCGACATCGGGAGGGATACCGCTTTGAGGGCCTTCCTTTATATCGAAAGTTCTAGAAGATGAAAAGGTCAGATGGCCCGAGGAGTAGAGGTTAAGGCCGACACAGAGGTAGAAGTTTCTGCTGGATGAACATAAGCAGAAGTGGATGCAGCCACTGCAGTGATAGAGATACGCTTAGAGCGTTTGTAGAATTCCATTCTATACTGAAAGCATGAGAATGAGCATGGTCAGGTAATTTTAATTATGTATTTACTTTGAATAAGCACCGTGTGCATTTGAGGTATATGGTCCAGTTGATGTCGATATATGTTCACCAATCAGATTCTGTGCATCGATCTAGGTAGTATTAAGAATCATTCTATGCATTGTGTCCTGTGTCCTTGGCATGGTGTGCATGAGAGCCCTATGTAGATAACACATTTGTGTTGTCAGATGAGCTTCGGCATGCGATGGAATTATATGTTGGATATTACCCATTGACGGTACAGAGTTTTATCCGTGCATGAAAGAGGTTCTATTATGATCGAATTCAAGTGTCGATGGGATGAACGTCCTAGGACATGTTGACTCTTGAATTAATTGAAAGCCAGGGTGTATTCATTGAGGCAATTCTTTAAATTTAATCGATCTTAGCCAAAAATCGATCGATGGAAGATTGGATCGTGGAACTTTCCTTTTCACCAACTCCATCGTCCAACCCCTTTAGAAAGATTGGCCCTTGTGTGAATTTAGGGGCGATAGTGTAGGCAACGAATATGGTTGAGGGATGGATTGGTGTTTGTCGCGATGGCCTGGAAAGAAAGCAATGGTATTGTCGGCTTAGCAGGCAAGTGTCTCTTACATTTTTGGGCATAGTGGTATCCCTACCTAAGATCGGAAAACGATGTCGAGATGAAAGCGATGACATGATTAATCGACTTAACAGGCAAGTGGATCGGGTTTTGAATCTTGTGATGGTCGATATTTGAAAATTCAAATGGATCCGATGCCGATGATCGAATTTAAGCTTGGGTTGACGTTGGGAACAAAGAAGGCAATAACTACTTTACTTTGGGATGCTTGAAAACGCGAAGGCTAGGAAAATGAGAGTAAAGGGAAATTTAGCTAAGTGTTTTACTTATATGCTTTTAGGTAAATACAGATCGTTACCAATCCATTTGTTTTCTTTTAGTTAGAAAAAAGAAATCTACCTGGCCGATGACTAGAACAACTCAGATGAATTCTTAATGATGATTGAGAACATTAGATAGAAGATTTCAACAGTTATCACTACACCATAACATGGAATTATCAACACATATATTTTTGGTTTGCCAACACTTATTGCCGTAACAGGGTAACAAAACTTAAAAATGTTACAACCTTTTAAAACCCGTTGCCGAATGGAAAAAGAATTTTCCAACGGGCATAATTTATTTGGCAATACTTTTACCCATTATAAACCTAGGAAAAAAATGAAATTAAGTGAAAACACATGGACAAAATTGGAAATCAAATATTCCTTACACTCTTACGCTTCGTTCCACCTACTCAATGCTTCTTTCAGAAATAAAATGAAAAGTGGACAACTCTAGGGCATCTATTTTTGTTTGGAATTCTAAGATCTAATTTAGGTTTTCTTCATCGAAACATGTAGAAATTCTACATAATTTAATAATATCAAGGAGGAGTCGCGACCTAAAGCTTGTTGATGAGGAGCTCATCAGAGTAGTGCACGCTAACAGATTAGAGGTTGGCGTGGCCAAAACTGGAGCTTATTTTAGCAACACAACAAACAGGATGGGTGCGATTGAGGTGATGGAGTTGGAGGTCAGGAATTGGACGAAGAAGAAGACAAGTGACAACTTGGAATGAAGCACCTATGACAAGCTAGATTTTATTGAAATAACTAAATTTTGATCTTCTATTTGTGGTGAGGTGGGTTAAATTATTCACTCTTTTATACATATGATAATTCATGTTTGATTGGGTGCAACTCTACGTGGTGAGGAAATTTATATGATCTAAAATAAAATTACATTACCTCAATCAATAAGCTAACTATTACATTACCTCAATCAATAAGCTAACTATTTGCTTGATATCTAGCTTAATGACATGGTAGAATTATATATATACCCATATAATAGTTGTAATGCCTTTGATGTCACATTTTTTTGTATCAACATGAACTGCCAAAAATGCTCATCTAATATTACTGAAAAATAGGATCTAACAATTAAATTTTCTTTACAAATTCAAACTGCATTTCTACAAATATTAAACAAATCATAATAACTTAAAATTAGGATATAACAAATAAACTTCCATTAAAAAATCATTCTTTATTAATTCGTGACACAAATAAAAAATAAAACTAAGAACACATGATTTTTCAACGCGGTAAGCACATGCAAATCATTGTTCTTTTGAATGTATTAAACATATGATTTGCACGTATCATGGCACATGCTTACCCCGTGATCATGGCACGTGCTTCCCCCGGAAGTTTAAGTTTATCACCTTATATATTTTGCTATGCTTGTTTCTTACCTTATATATTTTGGCTAAGAATTTTGAATTATTACCTTATATATGTCACTATAGCCAATAAATGATATGCAGTCCTCATATATATAGCCTCATGTATTTATCGTTACATTTTTCGTCAATTTTATACCCCTATGTGACGTCATAAAATTTCATATTCCAAGAGGTATCCAATTTTTTGCCCAATAAAGTAAATATAATGACAATTTAATTCAAACTGTGGATATCACAGAACATGCAACAAAGATTTGTATAATATATTAGTGCTAATTTGACTAGTTTGTTTAACTGTATGGTGCTAATGCTTGTTTTGCCTCATGTGAATAGTGAGGCAACTTCGTGAAGGTTTGATGCAATATGACTACCAAGTGTGTATTGCTACCAATAGTTTTTTTTGTACTTTGTTGTGATAAAACAATAAATCTGAGTCTCTTTTGAATTACCGTAAATTTTTAATTGTGTTTTTGATTACTTACTAGTATGTGGTAATGACTTTGTTGAATATATAATCTAATATCAAATATTGAATTCAACTTTTTCTTTATCAATTTAGTAAGAGTAAAGGTTGTGATTGTACATTAATTCTATCACTATACTATGAGATAATTATATGATTGACTATAGAGTTATAAATAAATGTGTATTAAAGTTAGGAATAAAATGTGTATCATTATACTATGAGATAATTATAGGTTATGGCGTGATTGATGTTTTAGTAAAAAATTTGTGAGGTGGATTCCAACTTGAAATATAATAAAGAAAGTACATGTTAGGAAAAAAAATTAGAAAAGAGTAAATGGTTGACATGAAATCATGAAGCGTTGAATCTAATGGTTAATTTAATTTAAATCATACATGGCTAATATTATAAATTTTGTATCGATCACCTCTTGTTAATGTTTAGTTGATTTGTGTCTTTATGCATTTTTACTAAGAATTAGATTGATTTGCTTTAATATGGATGGTAATTTATTATTTTGCTTTAATCTGGAATGTTATAAAACAAATATTAAACTATCAACCATTTTTCATACTTCCAAGTCAAGTCAAGCTAATTAAATAAGCAATATTCATTGTAAGTAATTAAAAAAACTAACTTAATTACATAATTACGAGTATTATGGCTAGAAATCTTTGATTTTTAATTTATAGAGGTCACATATTAAAATAATTAAACATGCACTATTTATATAAAATTATGTTTATTACTGTTTCTGTAGTAACAATTTGCACATAAACATTATACTTCAGATGTCAAAAATGGATTTCGACGAAGAGGAAAAGAATACAAATATTGAAATCATATTTTAAAGTGTAGTTTATATGTTTTCTAAGAATGAAAAGAGACTTCGCTATGTTAAACTTTGATGATGCAAAATCATAAATAGAAGGAAATAGTATGCAAAAGAAAGAAAGAGAATATTTTTTTCCCCTGGTTAATAGGCATATTTGATTATGTTTATTTCTCTCTTTAATTGGCTAATCAATTTATTTTTTTCCATCTAATATTAACTTGGGCATTAAATAATTGATGTTATAAATAGAGACTAGAAGAGAGAGTGTAAAATATGTTGAAATCTATTTGCTAATTCTCTCTTCTTCCATCTTTGTTCTTCTCCTCCAACAATTTTAGCCATAGAGATCAAGTCTCCCTTTCTCAATTTGGTTATTGGTTCAATTTGTATTTTGTTTACTTTTATTTTGTTCGATTAATTGTAAAAAAAAATTGGTGAATCAATAAAGAGGGTAGTTGAGTGGAATCTCTTATGTATTGATTTCTGATTTCATATCCGTTTTTTTTCTATCCAAATTTATCTCTTTGTGATTTGGATGATAAAAGATCTATTGAAAAAAGCTTTCATAAAGTAAATTTTTTACTACAGATTAGAGATATCTTACTTTATTTTTATTTAAGTGGACCAAATAACCATGTCTGTTTGCTATAACCATACACCACTTATTATAGTACCCTACAATTATACACAATTTTACTTATGTTTTTTCTGCTTGTTATAAATATGCTTCCCATTTTAAAATATGGTTCAATACATATATATTAGGTGCTTATTTTTTCTTCTTTACCCCTACAGCCCATTCCCTCCTTCACGGTTTTAACTTCTTCTGAACGTCATATCCTTTGCCATGACACCACCTCAACTCTCTCTTCTTTCATAATTTTCCCAAACTCCATAAATTTATACCTTCCTATCCATGAAAGACATCATTGTGCTTCAACCTCCTGCTGTCATTATTTAAACTTTAATTCATCTTGCAACATTAGTTGCGTCATTCATGAAGGTGACAACGCTTACTTCGTTGATACATATCATTCAGAATTTGGATGGGTGACAAGAGGATGTTGTTTTGATGCTAATCCAGTACATGGAAAAATATGCTTCAACAATGGTGTTGTTATACGTAGATATGTATATTGGTTGGCTGATGGACCCATGATCACCTGCATTATGTTCGACCCTGATTATGGTACAGTGGAATGTAAGAATGAGGACTTTTTGAGAATCAGAATCCCATCCAATGCGAATTTGCAGCTTGGAAGAATCGAGGATGATGTCTGCACATATTTAATCGAGAATGAGGACTTAGGAGTTCTGTACTACCAAGTGCGAGGGGTTTTAGAATACATGTTTTGATCATTAATGATTTTACTAACTGTGATTGATTTATTCAAAGTGTTGTTATAACTAACCAACACGTATTTGATTGTTTAATATACACAGATTTTAAAAGTTCCCAACAAAACTTATATGTATATATATATATGTGTTTGTATGTGTACATATATGTATATATGTATATATATGTATATAGGAGCATTCCCAACAAAACATGATGTTGGTATGCTGAATAATTTGATGTGAGAGCAATGTAAAGACACTGATTATGTTCATGTATGCTTAGCTACATTTTTCATTTTATTATACATGCAGTCCCTTCATGTTTATAAATATAAATCCATATCTTAGAAAAAGCTAGCTGAATGACTAGCTATGAGAACATATCATTACTTCATTTTACCGATTTATCATCTATCAGAAGTTGTTCGTCGATGGCGCATCTATCAACTTCTACTCGAGGGCAGGAGTAGTGCTAGAGACCCCCGAAGGACAATCCATTTGCTATGCCTTATGCTTGGAAAATTTTGCAACAAATAATGAAGCAGAATACGAAGCATTGTTAGTCAGGATGAAAGTGGTGAAGGAACTCGAGATAAAGTCCATACACATCTATAACAACCCTTAGCTAGTCGTTTGGCAGGTGAAAGTCGAATACCAAGCTCCGGGAGAGAACCTCTCCCGTATCTATCAAAAGTGTAGGAATTGCTGAATGACATTGAACATTATACCATAAATCATATCACAAGAGAACAAAACATGAAGGAAAACTATCTAATCAAACTAGCCAATTCCAGAGAACCCCAGTCCTTGGGGATAGTCCCAGTCAAAATTCGAACCGCTTCAAGCATAAGGGAGATGGATATAGATTGGATTTTTGAAATAACCGAAGAACCAAAAATGTGGATAACATCAATCAAGGACTACTTTCTCGAAGGAACACTCCTTGCAAACAAGAATCAAAGGAAAAGCTCCCTCGGAAGGCATTGCGGTTTGTAGTACAGAATGGGATTCTCTACCGAAGGGGATTATCTACCATCTTACTCAGGTGTGTGGCCAACGACGAACCCCAAAGAATCTTCAGGGAAGTTCATGAAGGTCACTGCGAAGATCACACTGGGTGGTAAGCCTTCACAAAGAAAGTCCTCCGACATGGGTATTTTTGGCCAATAGTAAAACGCGACGAGCAGATTATGCCAGACGATGCAACCAATGCCAAAGATTCGGCAAGGTGAAAAGAACTCCTTCGATAGCGCTACATCGATGAGCAGCCCATGGACATTCGCGATCTGGCGGATCAATCTGATTAGTGTGATACCAATGGCCAAAGGAGGAGCCAATATGCTATATTTTCTATCGATTATTTCACCAAATAGGTCGAAGCGGAACTGCTGGCTGCTAAAACCATAAAGAAAGTTATTAATTTTCTCATTAAAAATATTATTTATAGGTTTGGAGTGCCATAAAAAATCATCACAGACAACGAGACTCAATTCAAAAGCTTTGAGTTCAAAGACTTCTACAAACGCTTCCGAATTAGGAAATTCTTTTCCGCCATTGCACACCACAGGCAAATGAGCAAGTGGAAGTAGTGAAAAAGATCGTCCAGTCCACCATCAAAAAGTGGCTAACTAAAGCTAAAGGAAATTGGGTTGATGAACTTTCACTCGCGCTATGGGCTTACAGGACAACGCACAAGTCTGCAACCGGGCACTCCCCATTCGCCCTGGCATATGGTTTAGAAGCAATGATCCCAGTTAAGCTATAAGTCCACTCTTATCGAAGGAAAAACTCCATCAGAGGAAAAACGAGCAGATCCTACTCAAGTCGCTTGATATGGTCGATGAGAAGAGTGAAGAAGCTGAGGTTAGGACTGTTGCTCATCAAAAAAGGGTCGCATGATATTTTAATTCCTCAGTCCATAACCGCACTTTGGAAGTTGGAGACCTTGTCCTCAAACGAGTTTACCATGTACCAGAACATTTGAACCAAATTAGGAAGGGACCTACGTGATCAGCCAGAAGTTAGGGATGAAACATTCAAGCTAATAACTGTTAATGGAACCAAAATTCTCTAAGCTTGGAGCAACGAGTCATCTCATTGTTACTTTATCCAAGACCATCTCATGTATTTCTTATTTCCTGCAAATAAGTCATCCTAGAATACCAGAGACATTATAACTAGGCAGAATTGACCCAACTTTTATTAATAAAATTGCTTTGCTTTTCGAACCAATAAAACTATGTTCACAAAAGTAACCTGCTGAGTGGATGGGGTCAAATTGACTTAAAATCATCCAATCGTTTCTTGAGATACAGGAACCACACTCAAGTATGCCCCGACTACCCACCGAGTCAACGGAAGCAAATCGACTCAAATCGTTCAATTGACAAAACTCAATCCTTGCCTTTTAAGAACCGATGTTGCTCCGGCAACACCAAGAAGGACAAAACCAAAGCCGCGCATTCCATAAGCCACACGCCACTTCTTGGATCATGGAATCATGCCCAAGCAAATATAATTTCATAAGCCATGCACTCCCATAAGTTGTGCATCAATTCTTGAGCCATGGAACCATGCTCTCGAAGCTCGAACTCCTCACGTTATCCGAAGATTGGTAACATCGAGAAATTCCAAACCGTTCCACATTAATGGGTCATATCGATCCCATAACCCACTCATTTCATAAGCTGCGCACTCTTAAATGCTATGCATTTCATAAGCCATGCAATCCTAAAAGTCACGCATTCCGCGCAAGCACTACTCGATGTTGCTCCAGCACTATCAGCAAGCCATTGAAATCTTGTAAGTACCGATATTGTCTTGGCAACAGCGGGAAACTCGTCTACCGCAGGACTAACAAGAATCGACTCCCATTATCAAAGACCAATTGGTATGACTACAGCAATATCGCACAACTAGAAATTGGCAAAGAATTTCGATTGTAGATCGAAAAAATCCCTAGAGTCGAAATGCTCGAGTCACAAGTTCCCAAAGATAGGAACCGTAAGTTAGCTGAAAACAACCCTGTAAAGTGTTTGAGGAAAACAACCCAGTAAAGTAGGGGGCACACATATGCCAACATTTAATTGAAAAGAAAATTACTCCACAGGCCTGTTTCTACAAATAAAGAATTTTGGAAATCACAACTGGTCTAGTTATAAAATTTTAAAAATGCATGTGTAATGCATGAAATCACAAAAATAAAGGCATCGTATACCACGAAATACGGCACGGTATGCGAAGTATAGAAACTACAGAATAAGAAATCGTGTCATGTGCATACATAAGTAGTGTAAAAGCAAGTTAAGTACATGAAAAACAAGGAAGAACATAGAAGAGATGACAGTTGAAACATTAACCTTTTCATTCCTTATAACATTTTCTGTACAAAGTCCAAAATGTGCGGGCCGTACCCACACAACAAAAAGAAAAGTACAGAGGCTAAAACAACAACAGTAATAAGTGCAGACTCTGCACTTGTGAAAAATACATGTCAAACAAATCAGAATGTCCCAAAATCCGGCTCCACTGTTAATCGAGCCTGTCAATGTTTCTTCCAACCACTTCCCTTCCCACCTTTGGTCGAAAGTTTCTTCTTCTTCTTAGAATCCCCACCAGGAGTTGTATCGCTAGCTGAAATATCAATTATTGCCTTCGTGCCTATGTCTCCTCATTCTTTGAACCCCTTGGAGGACTCCTCCTTGTTCTTGCACTTTCGGGACTTGCGAAAGCTCCTCGAAGACTTCCTCTCCTCAATCTTTTCCACTTAACCGCCACCATCTACTGTTCAGTTTTACTTAGCTGGCTGGCTTGGTCTGCCTGCTCTCGAGTGTCAGCTCCTATTAAATCGCCCACCAGAGATACAGAAGTGTTATCTAGGCCATGCAACATAGCAATCTTCTCAGATTCTGGCCCTGGTTGTGAGCTAGACAAGGGCGTAGTGATCGAAGTGACTACAGAATCAAGCGTCAAGGCTGTCGAAATAGCCGTAGGCCCCAGGACCGGAGGAATTGGCAGTTCAGTAGGCAAAAACGACTGATCTATATGTTTAAAAATGAAAGCATTCAATTAGTCTGGTTCTTGTGGCGTGAGCAGAAAATTATCAAACTCGAGAGAAACAAGAAGTTTACCTGCATCAAAAGAGTAGGACAAGAACATACTCCCCACCTTCTCCTTCTTTGGATGGCTGCACGATCTTTGGTGAAGTTCCAGAACCACCCAAGGCTTCTGAGACTGTTGCTGAGTGGGTAAACAACAAAGCAGTACCGACTGAACTCGGAATAGTTCCTAATGAGGCTGCATTGATGATTCGATAAGCCCGAAAATGAAAGGCTCTGATAGCGCTTTAGTAGTTGTAGTTGCAGTAGCATCGACGGCTTCATGTTCCCTCTCAATCTAAATAATCTCCCGACCCTCTACTAATGCCTTCTTAGACTCTTTGTTGAGATAGGCATCCTCCAACTCTTACTCGGCGTATACATCCTCATTCTCTCGGACATGGTCCAGAACTTCTTCCCAAACCACAACAAGAGTATGCGTGAATTTTGGGCCCAAATAGCTGAGGCTATCCTCATGTTGCAAGGAGTTGACATATAAATTCAAGATGGCTTCATCCATCTTCTCCACCCCCCTTTCAAAGGTATCTTGCAACTCCAAGTAGTCCATTGTCATGGCGGCCTTCTCAAATTCAACTTGGATCTTTTTAGCGTTAAGTTGCACGACTCTTTCCTGAAGCAAAGCAATCATTTGAGCCTGGTCAGAAATGGTTTTATCATGGGATTCCACCATTCCCACATAATCAACGATTGTCTTTATATGAACTTCGATGACTTCGTCATGACCAGTGATAGTTATCTTCTGAGCTTTAATGATCTTGCCTCAAATTTCAAGCTCCTTTTTCAGCTTAACCCCATCCGCATGGGCCTTCTAGATTTTATCTTGGAATATGATTTCAATTTTGGTGTTGGCCTATCTTAATTCCTTCAGCAAGTTGGTGTTACTCTTATTCTTTTGGAGTGTGTTGTCTCTCTTCTTTGTCAATTGCTCAATTATTTCATCACGTTCCGTTAACATCCTCTCATAATCATCCTTTTCCAACTCGAAGGAAAGGATCTCTTAGTTGTTGTGACGATTTATGTATAACAGTTGCTTACGTAACTTCTCCCATCCTTCAGCTTGATCCAAATTGCTTTGAATCGCCTGGAGACCATCCTTCAGCTTGATCCAAATTGCTTTGAATCGCCTGGAGAAGGGGCATATAAGAATCTTTACAGATCGGGCGTAGGTCATAATCAAATTTAACTCCCTTTAGAAACCATCCGGGGAGTGCAGATTCAATTTACAGGGACTAGACGGGAGAATGTAAGCTAGCCTCTTGCAGGGGCATGAAGAACTAGAAGAAGGAACTACGTGGGTTGATAGGGCTCGGGTCGATGGAGAGACATGAACAGTAGAAGTCGGAACTTCAATTCCAACAAAGACTGGATCCATGGAAAATGCTTGGTGCTCGAAAGGATGAGAGCCATGATCTACCTTCAATTTCTTAGATGTCTCTTCCCGATCGTCGAGAGTTTTCCTCTTCTCATAAGCACTCCTGTAAACTCTGACTCGGTCCCTCTCATCCCAATGACGAACTTCTGCTTCCAAATCTTTCCTCCTTCTCCACTCTTCCTCAGTTTCTTAGGGCTGATGGTGGCATGAAGTCCATCTTAACCAGCGTTGTGCGTCAGTAAATTATTCAAGGTCCTCATAAAGTCCACAACACACCTTAGTACCTGATAAAAAAGAAATGAATGAAGAACTTTAGCGATAGAAAATGAACTCAAATAATGCATCTGTAAGTGTACACTACTCTAGTGAAATGTGTAACATGCCATAGGCAGCCTAAAAAAACTTTACAAACTGAATCAGGAAGCGACTACAGTTGAAGTCAAGTTAGCTCTAGATACGGCAGGACTGGGGCGAGAAGACAATCCCTCAAAATTGCAATCATCTCCCAAGAGTTCATCGATATCTACATAAACGTTTCTCAAGTCCCCAAAGTTATTTTCGATTTCCTTAGGCGGAGGACCATGAAGTCATTCGGCTTCTGGGGGAGAATCTTAGCACAAATCTCTTTGGAAGAAAAATCCGGGAGAATACGACTCATTCTCGGAATTTCGTCGCATGATTTGAAATTTACTTCACTAGAACTTGCATCAAATTCCTCATCATTGAAGGAAGAATCATACCGGCTGCTCTTCTCAATTTCACCCTCGTCCTTTTTTATGATTGCTGCAGCCTTGCCCTTATGCTGCTTGAACTCCTCTCCACCCTCTTTCGAGAGAGGGGGGCTTCCTAATCGGGCAACTGGCTCCTTTCGTAACACATTTTCCTTCATCAATTTCTGCAGTTGATCCACCGGATGGACCTTCTCCTTCTAGTAGATCACCCTCTTCGGAGTCGTGCGATGAAGAAGTGGAGAATGTTCGAATACTAGAACGAGAAGGAGATGTAACTTCAATAGTTAGAGAGGATCTCCCGAGATGCAACAACCCATACTGAAGCAAATTCCCATACGCTAGTAAAAACTTAACTGATTCCTCTTAACGTTTACGACCTTTAGAGCATGGAAGATGGGATCAGCTGATGGATCTTTATTTGGACTCAGACTAACTGTAAGGAGTATTCAGTCAATTAAAAATTCCACATCATCATATTAAATCTCAAGGAGTAAAAGAGAAAACTTACCCTCTGTCGTCCAAAGACGATTAAATCCCTCAGGACACCTCACGAAAAAATATTAGGTCTTGAATTGGGACAGGTTACTTTGAAGCCGCATCATGATTTTGCGATTTCTTTGAGCCCCGATGATCACAAGGGATGGACATTTATCTCTCTTCTTGAAGGAGAGGAAATATCTCAACTCATCAAACCTTAGGGCATGATTGAATGTCCACATAAATAAAATTTAAAAACAAGTCAAAATCGCATATCCGTTGGGGTGAATCTAAAATGGAGCAATTCCCAAGTTCAAAAGAGTCTCTCTCAAGAAGTGGTTGAAGGGGGGAACTGCTCCATTCAATCACATGTACCAGTGGCAGGTGGAGTACATTGAAGGTGGCATATGTGCAAACTCATTTTTAATGGAACGCGTACGTCATTATCCTAAATGCCATGTTGTAAACAAATGTTATGCAGAACTTTAGCGGAGATTGTGGAGGAAGCTCCCTCTAGAGGGTTGAGTAAAAATCTAAAGCTTGGAGCAGTTCGATCTACAACCGGACCAACTTGAACCAATTGACCGTATTCAGCTGGCGGTGCCGGATAAGTAGGCGCTGCTGAAACCATTTTTAAAGGCATAACTGATGCAGATTTGGATTCTGAGAGTGCCAGACTTCCTCCATTGGATTTACAATGGGATGACAGGTGCTTCATTCTATACAAAAGAACTTGTATCTAACATGTTCGAGTAATTCTATTTATAACTAAAGTCCCCTACGCTTAACACTTAAATTCCAAAAAATATTAATTTATGCCGACTCATCGTATTTCAAGCATTGACTGGGGCAAGTGCAGTATGTTATCGATGTGGGATAGGCTCTGTGTCTTGAACATTACAAATGCACTATCCTGTGTAGATAGTTCACTCGCAGCGAAGAAATGAAAGATCTTTTCATATCATTCATTAAAGTTATTTCTCCTATACTTACCCATTACCGATCAACGATCGATAACGAATCTGCTATCTGAAGTGACATGGAAAGCTCTTCCTATTCCAGGTACACCGACTATGCAATGACAGAACCAATCCAAAGTGAGCAGCTGTAGATCAATGGGTCCGAGAAAATTCTTAGCACAAGTCGATTTCAGTTCTCTGGTAAATGATAACAGCATGAGCTGCATATGAGGCACTACCCTAAGCTATTATCACCTCCCAGAAAAACCAAAATAAATCCACAAGATGCCGTGCCAGATTGACGGTGTAACTTAGTGCAAGTTAATTTTGACTCTTTGGATGAAGACAACAAAACATGTCAAGCACCAGAGTAAAACCCAGGCTTCGTTTCATGAAGAATTCAAGACTCGATTTACTATCTTCTTTCACAAAGTCGTAATTAACTCAAATTTTCTATTACATCCATCACTAACACAATTTCATCACAAAATCTCTAAATAAACGCCAAAGTCCACATCACCAACCTCAAGTCATAAGCAAATACCGTCAATCTCAAGTTGTTGGTGATCCAAGGTGGGTATGGTCGGCGGCGATCCAGGTAGGTGATTTTTAAGGCACCAAGGGCTGGTTCGAGATGGCAGCGAAGTCACGTGGGGTCAGAGGTAATAAGTTCTAGAAGTGGATGGTCATAAATGGTGATGGTGTGAGAAAATTTACGGTTCGATCGAATTAGCTCGGGTCGCGAGGAAAATGGTTTGGCTCGCATGAAGGAGGTAAAGTGATTAAGGGTCGGCCTGTACAAAATTAAATAGGGGATTGAATGGAAAATTATTTGCTAAGTCCTTGGATCGCCAGTGATCCATAGACCATGGATCACAAGCGATCCATAGAATTGCAGCCAAACTTCCCCAAACTTGTCAAGCATGATCCACATGTTATTTGCAAGCATGTGGAAAGTTGTGTGGTCAAAATTGATTCATTGTTAAGAGCAACGACAATTCACATTGGAACTCAACAAATAGCTGAATAGCCAAAGCTAAATTCTCATGATAGCCTCAACACGATCAATTGTACCTCAGTAAATGGGAACTCAAAAGCAACTACTTCTGGAGCACACATTGTTCCTAACGAAGGCATATTTTAGGGGGAAATGTTAACCGAGTTTTTAACTGAATAGAATTCAAAGGAAGTTAGAACATCTATGACAACTCGAAACATCTCAAGAATCATCCAAAAAGAACAGCAGGAAATGAAGAAAAAGACCCAAGAAGATGCCAAAACAATCTAAGGCGATGGATCGCTAGCAATCCATATGCTTGCTCATGGACCCTCCAAACTTCTTGCATCATGATCCGATATCTTTTCTAGGGATGTCTGCCAAGTTTCATAATATTCCAAGCAATCTAGTTTAAGAAGTGAGCATTCAGCTGATTTCAGTCACATTTCAATGCAAGCTTTATACAAATCACCATCAAAACAAGGAAACTAGATACGAAATTACATATAGAGCATCTATATAAGGAAGAAATGCAACCTATAGGAAACAATCAAAAAATCCCCTAAGTACGTGGATGTCTAGCGATCCGTTCCCTATGGATCACTGGCGATCCATCACATTGAGTTGGATCGCTGTGAAATTTTTGGAGCACCTTCGTTTCATTATGTTTTGGTCTCTGGCAAAGCGGCCTAGGCCAATAGCCCTCTAACCCCTATAAATACAATCCTACCTACAACATAAATAAGATCTTCTGAACTGGCTGCTGGAACTCTGTAGAAGTGATTCTTCACTCTTGTTCTCCCACACAATAGTCATCTGGGGGTTCACTGTGATTCCCCGGTAAGCTCTTGCAATTGTGACTTGATCTAACTTAGGAAATTCAATCATGTTGTAATCTGATACCATTTGTAACAGCATCCAGTCAGTAGAAAGTTATAAAGTTGACGTAGACTTCATTAACAGCCAAACCACTATAAAAATCCTCTTGTCTTTTTATTATTTATTCTTTTTTACATTTATTTCTTATATTATTTCTCTGTAAGAACATAGCTGATGCTTAACACTTGATTTAACTAACTATTTTATGTTAGTTAATTTAACATTAAATGTTTTGAGTACATCAATATACACCCATGTGTATAATAACTGCAGTGTGCAATATAACAACACGTACATGATTAATGAATACATAAGTACATATTGGGATTTATATCCACTATGTAAACATTGGCTATTTATATATGTGTTGGTTATCTCACACATTGTTTAATATATTTATAGGATATATATAAACATAAATATAAATTTTCGAAATTATTAATATGTAATGAAATATAAATATCTAATCTAATTTTTACTAAGTTAGTAAATTTTAAATTCAAAATTTGTATTTAAAATTTCTAACTAAGACTTAGTAAAACATTTTAAAGTTCAAAACTAGATCTTAAAAACATCAATTAAAACATCTTTATATAAAATAATTATTACAGTATAAAATAATACTTTTAATTTATTTATATTTTATATATTTATTTACAATACTAAACACTATTTTAGTATGTATAATCCATTTAAATATATATTATAAAATAAATATTTTAAAAATTATATATATGTAAAATGTTATTTGGCCAATAAGGAAAACAATATCTATTATTACTTTATATATATACATTATTTATTTATTTAGAATACCAAACATTGTTTCAATATGTATAAAATATATATATATATACACACTAGAAATTAATTTTTTAATATATTCATAAAACATTATTTAGTAGTAATGTTCTTTTTCAAAACAATAACTGTTCTTATTTTATATGTATGTGTATAGAATAAAATTCAATGTAAATACTATTAAATAATTATTAATATCTATGTGTGTTATAATTAATTTAAATGATGTTTTTGGCCAGAGATTTTTATTTAAATTTTAATAGCTACAACTAATTTAATTAAATAAATATATAATCTCAAAATAGTCTTAAGTTAATTTAAGTTTCAAAGTTAGTATTATAATATTTAGAAAATTAATATATGTGTTTGTTTGTGTATTAGAATACAAACATTGCCGAATTTAATATATTTACCTATAATTCTTAAGTTTAAACTTTGAATATAAATTAACAGTTTCATGTAGATTAATTATTTAATATAATTTAATACATACATATATATATATATACACATATTATGAGAAAACAATATCACATATATAAAACCATTATAATGATGTGGAAAACATAAAATGAACAATATATAGGACATAAAAGAATATAGCTAAGATAAGTAGCCCTAGATTCATACATAGATTTAAATTTTCAACTAAATCCCTGTTCAAGGGTGTAAACTTCAAAGAGCCACCACTTGCAAGGGTTTTATATTTGTTTTGGGTTAGAGCTCTGATATAGGCTAGAAATGAAGAAGGATAATGACATGGGTGGAAGAGGTGGGGCAAAAAGGTAAAAAAATAAATAAGTAGAGGCTTGGGTACACTTAAATAAGGATATAATAGAAATATCTTCGACAATATCCTTTTACCAAATCATGCCCTAAAATTGCTCTCCCCCTCAATTTTGGTCGGCCTATACCCGGTCTATTATGGGCCAAACAGATATCAAAACCCAATAGTAATTAATTGCATTTCAATCCAAATTAAATTCTTATCGGTGTCGTATATCCGTACACACATGTATAACTTTTATATATGCACCTAATTAATTACTAATAGCACTCAGAAGATTTCTAGAGACTACAACATTTACTAAATACACACAAAATATTAAATACAGTAATAATTAATATTTCTTTAAATATTAATTAACTTATAATAGTTTATAAACTAATTAAATCGAGTGTTGTTGAGCGGACTGAAATGAATTCAGTTGTGCAACATTCATATGTTAATTCAGCCAACGATTGATATTTAAACTATTCAAACACTAATGCTTACATGTCACCTTAGCTAATGGTGTGATAGTTTGGCCGAACTCATCGCTTACAAATCCCATTGTTAAAATCCAATTTTACAAATTTTAAGCGGTATATTTTAGCAACGATTATCTACACCAATTATCTTCATCAACAATATATCACTAAGGATTTATGGAATTTGGCTTTGGTCAAAATTTCAATATCATCCATTTCAACTTGATTAGTCCATAAAAAGGTCTCTGGTTCATTAATAATATTTATTATTAATCATACTATTATAGCTAGAGATTTTTACTTTGAGTTGACTGTGATACTAACCTCATATAACTGATTAGAAAAATTCTATATTGAATAGCATTTCACTTACAATGCTTCAAACCAAACTCAATTATAGTCGCTCGATGGTCGTCACGCTATAATTTAATTATAATCAAAGTGGAGTATTCATATAGTATTATCAAGTCAAGAAATTGTGTAATATCATCATGCCGAAATTTCCTGCTTGACCTAATTATTATACAACAAGAAAATCTCAGATGAGTCACCCTATAGTTATCCAATAACTACCAATATGTAACCCCTTAGTGCCTCAACAACAGTGACTAATACATTGCCCAACATTTAGAGAGTGTTACATACGCTAGCCTTAATGGATGTATCGATGTCATTTCTCGAAATATCTACATAGGAATATTTAAAATAATTTGTTATTTTGTATTATGATAATTTTCTCGTTATTACAACTCTTTGTAATTATTATTACACAACATATCATATAAGAATTTTCCATTTTAATACAATTTAAATTAAGTTATTTAATTAGTTATATCACCATATGACAGTATATGATAAAAATCAAATACCTTAATTACAAACAAAATTAGCTATAGAGCTAGATACATGTAACAAATTGACAAAGTATATAATAAAAATCAAATACCTTAATTACAAACAAAATTGGCTATAGAGCTAGATACATGTAACAAATTATATAATTACCCATATGACATATCTCTAACTCTTTTAATTCTCCATATGCACTTTGGTTCGGTTATGGAATTTTATTTCCATCATTTTAATCAGTTTTCCCGAAATTGATCGAGTTAGTTTCTTCATGAATGGGTGTGTTAAATTGTTTTAATTATCTAATATATGCATCAACCCTTTCCAACGTTGATAAACTGATTTTATCATATGAAATTTTCAAAGTATTTTTTCAACTTCAAATGGGCTTATGATATGTATCACGATGTTGTTATCATACAACAATGTTATTGGATTATCAACATTTAAAATGACTCCTAGCTCAATTATAATTTGTTCATATATACAAAGCTTTTATTGTTGCGCTTATTTAATGCACCGCAATATAAATAGCCAATTAGTCGAATTAGGTACAACCTCTTATTTGGAACATTTCCAACCCAAAGCTCCTTAATTAGGGCCGACCATTTGGTAAAAGCAAGAGAAGCAATGACATAAAGATCCATAAAAATTCTAAGGCATCAAGTTTTATTTATTGAACAATACAGTTAGCAGCAAAAAAAAGCCGCATCGTGACTCAAGAGCTGGTAGCAGTGACTCCAATCTCTGATAGGGGCTACTGAATTGCAACACGGTAGGAAACAATGACTCTGATTCAAATGGGCAACTTCAGATTCTAAAATTTAGAATACGACTAGCAACTACATCACTAACATCAACATTGCAGCATCCTCTTCAGTCTTAAAAAGGTGTTAAATTCTTTATGCTTGTTTAGTAATTAGCATAAAATTTTGATTTCGTGTAGAATAATCAACCTAAATAATGTAAGCCATGTAACAGTGTTTTATAAATGTTAATTATCAATGTGTTTTGTAAAAATTGTTTTCGTTGATTTATTTTGAGTCTTTAGCCTATTCTTGTTCAGTTGTTTGGCAATTTCATTGATTTTCTTTAATATAGTACTCCAATCGGCAATGAAAACAGAAAATTACTCTTAAAATAGAGCAAAGCACTCATGAAATTTATAAGTGATAATTAGACGCACTTATAAAATGGTGCTGATATGAAAGTAGGATGTGTAGGAGGAATTCCAGCAATAGGTGGTGTTGAATCTCTGCATTAATCAATGGTTTCAATCAGTTTAGAAAAACAAGGAATAGTATTACAATATGTGCAGTTAAAGTTCTTAACGGTGGAGGTGCAAAAAGTTATAGCAAGGATAAAGTGCAGATATAGCAAGATAAAGTGGAGGTGCAAAAGGTTATAACGAGGATAAAGTGGAGATATAGCAAGATAAAGTGGAGGAGCGAAAAACTAAACTAAATTAAATATAAAATCAAGTATGTAAATTTAGTTTATATCACATCATTTGTGTAGAAAAAAGAAATATTATTTAACCTTATATAACAGAACAAAAAATATCATAATTTATGCCATTCAAATTTGGTGACTATAATATATTTATAACTTATTTTGAGAACTTATGCCATAGAATTAGGTTTTTACCCTAACTTTGTTGATTTGGTTCAAAAGAGAACCAGTTAAATCAACATCTATATTAGTTTTGCTAAAACGGGTGCTAAAAAGCCTAGATTTAGAGGGTGTAGCTGAAAATAGCGCGGCTTACAGGGGATCTATTGTTCAGTGATACTATATTGAAAAAGCATAGTGATCGAAAAACGCTATATACTATAATAGAGATTTTGCTGGTCATTGGCGAGGCTTTAACTACACGGGTTACAACTGCATTTATTCACAACCGCACTTATTCATTGTTTAAGCGTTTATAATATGGATGTTCTTTAAGAAAAGATGAGTATTGCGTGTGGAATTAGTGAAGGAGAAGGAAATCAAGGCGTTCCTTGAGTTAACATCTACATGAAACAGAATAATTGGTTGTTAGGTTGATATATTAGTAACATACGCACTCAAAATTTTAATGTGCAACCTCCATGATAACTCCAACTTCTTTTAAAGATAAATTTGTATCATGAATAACAAAATGCTTTACCTGGTATAAAGGAAGACAAAATATATAGGAATTTGGCAATCCTTTATGCCATGCACTGATTCTTATTCCTCTAAATACATGTATGCTATAAACCATACTTTCAAAAATTGAACCATGAGGCGAACTGGGTTTTAGTGCAAGGTCAAATGTTCTAGTAGTTTGACTAGTTAAACCATAAGAACCATGTTGATTATTATTTTTATTTTCTTAATTAAATGTTAAATTATTTCAGTTAATGTAGAAATTTAACTAATTATAATCAATGTATTAACTATTAAAATCTGCAATAAACTTTATGAGTTATTTCTTTTTGTTCATCTTTTTTTGTTTCTAAACAACATAAACTATTTTAATGATTTATTTAACGATATTATCGTTAGTTTTTGTATAAGGTCTTGGATTTGCAAGTGGTTTCAGATACCAAAACTTCTAGGATGAACCATGTCCTTAATTAAGGTTTAATATGAATTAATGATTGACAAACTATTCTCGACATCACTTTCAATATTTGAGCCCAAACACTCCTTCCTAGGAATTCATTATTTTATAAACAATTTATTAGCATTTTGTAAATATTCGAGAATACTTTTAGTTATCATTTAGTGAACTTAATTCCGATTTAACACTCGCTCTATGTATCAAATACATAAGCAAAATGAGATATTGCAAATAATACAATATGCAAGATTATTCCTACTGCCAATGCATAAAGAATCCATCTTACATGCTCCATGTTATAATTTTAATATAGTGTCTATGTACATCTTTTGAGATATTTCCAACATCCATTTAAATTGATTATAAAATACATTTTTTTAAATCTTATACCAAGAATTAAACAACAAAACTAATGTAACATACCCCATTTGGAGGCCCAAAACTAATTACTATGGATGCTGCAGTCATCCGTAGTTATTAATTCTTCATGACCAAATGCGGTAATATTAGAAACATTGATATACCAGAAACACATGAATACGGAAAAAAATTAAACTCAATTTGAAACAAATTTCTCATTTCATTTAAGATTTAATACATAATCCCATGCGTAAGCCATGTTCAAAGAAATTTCAATTTATTACAAAATACGTCAAGCGACATATGAAGATGCCCCCTTGGTTGATCAAAGTCTAAATATAGGCACTAAAGAACTTTGCCATTACATCCAATAACACAGTGGAATCAAACAGAAAGAACTCCTAATAGCTAGCTTGCCTCTTGAACGTCTCCAGAAAACCATTCGTCTAAAGGAGAACCTAAAAACACTAACTCTCGAACTACTCAAAATCAATTGAGCACCCGAGAGTTTAAGGGAAAAAATTAAACCTCGAGTAAGACAAAAAGTTTCTTAATAATAACCTACTATTTCGAACCATATAGAAATCCAGTGAGACCACGCCGCTTAGCGGAACGGGTTTTCACCTCACTAGTATCTTAACCCAATTTATAATAACCTTATTCTGTGCACCTGCATCCACAGTGGTTAAGACATAACATAATAATATGTATCGTGATGATATGCAAACATGCAATATGCTTTGTATTTTCCATCCTCATTTACCTGACTATCTATCTCAAGTTATGGTTTTTAGGGTCACTATAAACCTATTAGTTTTCATGGCCTGACTAATAACCAATTCCAAGCTTATGGACTATCTGTCTTATTAAATAATTTTCATAGGATCATTAAGAACCTATTGGTATGTACCAACAACATTATCTAACCATAGTTTTCATAGGCTTACTATGAACATATTGGTCTCTAATAACATCTCTTATATCATAGTTTTCATGGACTGACTGTGAATATATTAATCTTTGTCAATAACTTGTTCGAGACATGTTTTCATGGGACCACTAAGAACCTATTGGCCCCTGCCAACAAGAATTTCCATAACCTAGTTTTTATAGGCTTACTGATACTCTGTCTAAACCAATGATCTTTAATTAGCTTTGGGCATCGTATATTCTGGTCCATCTGACATCCTGGATGCAATTCTACTCACACAGAAGTTAATTCAATATATATTCACTGCTGAGTCAACCTAGCTGGTTATTCTGCCCTTAACACCCAAAAATGCAGTTATGAGTTAATTATGAAGTGAATGTGATTACAGAAGCGTATATGATAACTGATCTAAGCATAACAATATAAACACCCATGATTTAATTCCTTGTAACCATTTTCTACTAAAATCAGGTTAATACCCTTAACCCAGTATCCTTGGCAAGGAAACTTCCTCTAAGATTTCAAATTTTAGATGCCATTTCAAACTTCTTTTATATTACCATTGGTTTATATTTAAAAATGAGATTAGGTTTTCTAATTCGAAAGGTAAGGCTTTCGACTAGATCCTTCGGATCATTATGACATCTTGAGTTACCCTTCATCAGTTTCCCTTTCGAAAGCATCCCCTAAAATCTTTGACCTTCTATTTTGAAACCATTAAAAAACATACCTTTCGAAAGCATTGAAACCTTCCTTTCAAAACACTTAATGATATACCTTTCAAAACACTTAAAACATACCTTTCGAAAACATTTATTTCAAGTAAGAATTTATGGAAGCATGACTTCGAAACCATTTGAAAGCATCTCGTTCAAAATCTTTAGGTTTAACATTAAATATAACCACTGGGTCAAAGAGCAGAAGTGAAATTAACCCTTTCCAAGGAATTAATCTCAATAAAATAATTAGGGAAGATGATATCTTCGAAACCATCCTTTCGAAACCATTGCCGCTATAACTCTTACTAAAAGTGGCTAAAACAAACCTTTCGAAAGCATTGATGAAGCGGCTTTAAAATTTAAAAGGACGAAAGGTTTCCTTTCGAATACTATAAAAAAAGAGGCTTCTAATTGATTCGAAAGGTATGAATGCGACAGCTAGGTATCGAATAGATTCGAAAGCGGCAATCGAAAGCTTATAAGAAAGGCTTCAACCCCTTCGAAATCATCTTTTAAAAAAAAGGCAAGTAATTGATTCAAAAGCTTATAAGAATGGCTTCAACCCCTTCGAAATCATGCCTTTGACATAGTCCTTCCACCTTTCTCCAATACACTACGTATTAATTTCTTAATACCATGTGTGTTGGTTTCGAATGGGTGCGAAAGGTCATTAGCAGAAGTAAGGTGATGGAAGGCAAATGGAAGTGGCGAAGTGGTAATTCAAAACAAAACTAATTTTTAAGCTTTCAAAGTAATTCCTAGTGCCTAACTTTCCTAATTTGTCAAAATATGACTGGTTGCCAATTCTTTATAAAATTCTTTACTAAAGGCTGTCGAATTCAACAATTAACAAATGAAATCATTTTAACAAATAAGCCCTTCCCCTTAACAAGACATTTAAAACATTTAAGTCCTCTAACTTAAATAATTTAATATCTATAGTAAAACACTTAGGAAAAATCCCCAAAAATCAAAATTATTCACTTTTAATATGTTTTCTTTCATATATAAATTTCAGACCCGAAAACAATTCTTGATTGCCCAAAATAATTTAAACCCAAATTAACTATTTCTTTCATTCAACATTCATAATGAATTATCCGTAACTCGGAATATTATGAGAGTTTAAACCCGTCTCTTAAATAATGTTTTGCATAACATATTCAAACATCATGGCATTCAGAAACCAATTTTCACAATTTTAACCTTAAAATCAAATTATATTGTCCCACAAAAATCCTTGTTTATATTATAACATGGCATATAAATCAAAGAATATCATCATCCGTCCAATCATATGGTTTTAAACCTTAAACCTGAACTAAAACATTGTCTTGTTTCTTAACATTTTCTCATCTCTTACTACAACCCGAATTGGTTGTCTAACAAAATTAAAATTCGGTTCTACTATTAAGTCTTCTAATGTAGTTGGAGGAATAGTAGTCTCTGGATCATGCACATACTTATGAAGATGAGACACATGAAACAAATTATGGACACTTACCAAACTGCTTGACAACTCTACTCTATACGCAAGCTTTTCAATCCTCTTTATAACTAAGAACGGCCCAACATATCTCGGTGCTAGTCTCCCCGACTTTTCGAATCGTGCCACAACCTTCATCGGTGATATGTTAATAAAAACCCTATTTCCAACTGAGAAGTCTAGATTCTTACGTCTCTTATGTGCGTAACACTTTTGTCTAGACCGAGCTTCCTTCATCTTACCTCGGCTCAACTCAATCTTCTCTGTTGCCTCTCTTACTTGAACTGGACCTAAGACTAATCTCTCTCCAGTTTCCAACTAATATGCTAGTGACTTGCATGGCCTTCCATACAAGGGTTTTAAAGGCAACATTCCTATACTAGTCTGAAAATTTTTATTATAGGAAAACTTAACTAAGTGTAGAAGATTTTCCCATGATCCTCCAAAATCTAGCACACAGGCTCTTAACAAATCCTCGAGTACCTTGTTGACGTTCTCTGTCTGCCCATCTGTCTAAGGATGATAAGCAATACAAATCTTAAGCTTGGAAACTAACACATCCTGTAGACTCTTCCAAAAAATAGCTAGTAAACAAAGTATCTCTATCATTTACTATACTAAGGGGAATCCCATGTAGTCTAACTATGTTCTTCATAAACAACTTAGTTAAACAGGTGTCGTTTTGGTTGAATTAACTAGAATGAAATAGGCACTCATGGTCAACCTATCCACTATGGCGCATATACCTTCAGTTCCTCGTTTCGAGCTTGGAAACCCATCTTTAAAATCCATAGATGTCGTATTCCATTTCCAAACTGGTATCTTCAAAGATTAAAGCGGAAGCAAACCACTCGGCTTCTGATGTTTGGACTTCATATGTTGACAGTTCACACAATGCTTTACCCACAAGCCAATATCCTTCTTCATACCTTCCCGGTAAAAAATCATTTTCATATCTTGATACATCTTGGTACCTCCAGGATGAATCGTAAATTTGGATTGATGACATTCCCTAAGACCTTCCCTCCTTAAGCCCCCAACATTCGAATTACATAACCGTCCCTTCTTTCTCAACCATCCCCTCAGATCAAGACTGAAATCTTTTAGACAATCAATCTCCAATCCAATCTCAAGCCTTTAAATTTTCATGCCTAATAGTGGATTCACTTTCTGCTTATAATATATCCTTTCAATCAGAACTGGTCTAACTCCCAAGCAGGATAACATGGTAGTGCTCTGATTAGAACTAGCAGTTGATCTTAACTGCACACTACAAGTAGTAAAAGCCTTTAGGTCCTTCCATTCTGTTAATAAAGCTAACACCACATTCTGATGTTCTATGCTAAGAGCATCCGCTACTTTATTTTCTTTTCCAGGTGTATCCATACTTTCAATGTGAAGATTAACACTGCCAACTCTAGATCATGAGTAGGATATCTCACTTCATGCGGTCTAAGCTGTCATGAAGCATATGTAATAACTTTACCTTTCTATATCAACATAGCCCCTAATCCGGTTCCACATGCATCGGTATACACTACTAATCCTTGATTCCCACATGGTACTACTAACACAGGTGCATTGGTCAACCAGTGCTTTAACTTAAGTAATGCTTCCTCACATTTATCAAACCAAATAAACTTTACGTTTTTTCTGTTTAGCTTAGTCAAAGGCGCTGCTACTTATCAGAAATCCTTAATAAACCTCTGGCAGTAACTAGCAAGCCTAAGAAAACTTCTAATCTCAGTCACCTTCTCTGGTCTCTTCCAGTTGTTAACTGCCTCAATCTTATCTAGATCAATAGACAAACTTATCTCTGAGAGTAAATGACCAAGAAATTCAACTTTTTCCTTCCAGAAATTGCACTTTGAAAACTTCACTTTCAGCTGATGCTGCCTTAGCGTCTCAAGCACTACCCTAAGATGAACTTCATGCTCTCTTTGATCCTTAGAGTATATTAAAATGTCATCTATGAATACCAATGCGAACCTATCCCTGTGCACTTAGAAAACTCTGTTCATCAAATCCATGAAGAAAGCTGGTGCATTCGTTAACCCAAATAGCATCACTAAGCACTCGTATGAACCATACCTAGTTTGAAACATCATCAATGGAATACCACCCTCTGCTACTCTAAGCTAATGGAAATCTATTGCCAAATACAATTGGAAACATACTCTTGCTCCACTCAACTGATCAAATAAATCATAAATACTTCGCAAAGGATGTATTCTTGATCATCTTTTCGTCAACTTACGATAGTCGATACACATCCTTAACCACCCATTGAGTTTCTTTACGAACATACCAAGGCGAACTGCTTAGTCTAATAATATTCTTTCCTTTTAAATCCATTAGATGCACTCAATTCCTTCATCTCAGTAGGTGTCATCCTGCTAGGTGGTCTACTTATAGGTTCTGCTCCTGGCACAAGATCTATCTGAAACTTAATGGCTCACTTCGGTGGTATCCTGTGACTGGTTAAAAACCATATGCTAACTCTCTTACTGCTAAAACCTGATTCAACTCTTCTTCTAGTTCCATTATCTTCAGTAAAGCCGAAGCACTTGAGTCTGAATTCTCCACTAAGTATATAATTTGGTTATCACTATGGGGCATCTTAGCGATATTTCTTTATCTTGGAAAAATATCCTAGCATCATATTTATCTAACCAATACATACCCAAAATGATCTCAAAGCCTACGAAATCAAAAACATACAAACTGCATGCAAACTTATAACCTAACAAATCAAGTTCTAACTGGTCACATCTCATCCACAGAGTTTATACTCTTTTATCAAATTCGCAACCTTTAAGGAATAATAAAGTATGAAGCTTCTAAACATAACTTATCTACCAAACATTGAGATATAAAAGAATGCGATATGCCGGTATCAATTAGTACCCTAACTAGTATACTATGAATCAAAAGCATACCTTCCATCATAGTCTTTCCCTCCTCAGTAGTTGGTCTAGAAGATGATGGTTCTAAAGCAAATACCATTCCCTTGTCTGCTCTGACTGGTTCTGGACACTGATTCTTGCAGTTTCCAATCTGGTCACAGCTGAAGCACTTCACTCCTTTCTTATCTACGACATTTTTTTCGTTTTCTAGTTCAAAATTCATGAGCATAATGTCCTTTCTTGTTACACCTGTAGCAAACTACATCGGTCTTCCCTTTCTTGGCAGCTCCTCTTCTCTGAGCTCCTTTCTTCTTAAAGAATTTCCTCTTTTTGCCTTTAGTCCTGATTGCCATCTCCACGACAACTGTACTTGGACCATGGGAGGTATGGCATAATCGCCGTTGAAATCATGGGTCTTAACCCTCGAATAAACTTCTCATTCCTTTTAATGATGGTATCAGTGGTAGCATATCCGTATCTGGACAACTCATCAAACTTTGTAGCATACTAAATCACCAACATTTAACCTTGCACTAGGTCCATGAATATTTTCAGCAATACTAACTTGGCAACTTCAAACAAGAACATCTCTTCGAATCTCCTTCAAAACTCTGCCCAAATCAGCTCTTCCTTGGGAACTCCCACAGTAATACCATTCCACCAATAAAGTGCTGCTCCCTACAACTGTCATGAATTAAGTCTCCTCTTCTGTTCATCATCTGATCACAAGTTGGTGAAAATTCCTTCACAATGCAATAATCAATTTTTTTACTTCAATAGCATCCTCCATCCCCAAAAACATCTTCTTGCCAAGATTGGTGTAATTCTTGCTCAGCTTGGCGCAGTTATTGCCAACTAGGGCCACATGATTAACTACTCCAACATTCATAGCATTACCCCCATCTACGGCTGTAGCTGCTGCAGCTTTCATCAAATTGACAAAGAACTAGTGCATCACCCTAAAGTCACTGGAGGGGTTCCAGCACATACATTGGCATTTGCATTTGGATTACCATTTGCCTGTCGACCTTGATTTGTTCTAGTATTGGGTCGAGCATGTCCATTAGTTGTGGTGCTTCCTCCACCTAGATTTCCTCTTCCGCTTCCTGCCTCCATATCTTCCTTTCTCGTAAATCTACATACAAGCCATAGTAAGATACATGGTCTAAGAGAGAAGGGAATACGTACTTATAGATATACATATAATAAATGCAAGTATATTACTATAGCATTAACCCAAACCCCAGTCTCATTTTCTAATTCATTGGATTATGTTTTTAAAATCTTTTAGATTCAAATTTATTTTAAATTGACATAGACCTATGCTCTGATACCAACTTGTATCCCCCACTTGGAGGCCAAAATTAATTGCTACAGATGTTGTAGCCATCCATAGTTATTTATTCTTGGTAACCAAAAGCGGTAATGTTAGATACATTGATATACCAAAAACACATGAATATGAAAAAAAAGTAAACTCAATTTAAAAAAAATTTCTCATTTTATTTCAAATTCTTTACATAGTCCGATACGTAAGCCATGTTCAAAGAAATTACAATTCATTATAAAATACGCCAAGAGCGACATATGAAGATGGCCTCTTGGTTGATAAGAGTCTAAATATAGGCACTAAACAACTTTGCCATTGCATCCAATAACATAGTGGAATCAAACAGAAAGAACTCCTAATAGCTAGCTTGCCTCCTACACGTCTCCGGAAGCTTATTTGTCTAAAGGTGAACCTGAAAACCTTAACTCTCAAACTACTCAAAATCAATTGAGCACCCTAGAGTTCAAGGAGAAAACATAAACTTCGAGTCAGAAAAAAGTCTAGTGTGAATAATAACCTACCATCTCGAACCATATAGATATCCAGTGGGACCACGCCGCTTAGCAGAACGGGTTTTCCCCTTACTGGTTCTTAACCTAATTTATAATAATCATGAATTGTACACCTGCATCCATAATGGTTAAGAGATAACATAATAAAATTTATCACAATGATATGCAAACATTCAATATGCTCTGTATTTCCCATCCCCATTTGCCTGACTATCTGTCTTAAGTTATAGTTTCTAGGGTCACTATTAGCCTATTAATTTTCATAGGCTAACTAATAACCTGTTCCAAGCTTATGGACTATCTGTATGGTTACATAATTTTCATAGGATCATTAAGAATCTATTGGTATCTACCAACAACATTATCCAACAATAGTTTTCATGGGCTTACTATGAACCTATTGGATTCTCCAACAACATCTCTCATGTCATAGTTTTC
The DNA here is from genome assembly GCA_030765085.1 of Allium cepa. Lineage (NCBI taxonomy): Eukaryota > Viridiplantae > Streptophyta > Magnoliopsida > Asparagales > Amaryllidaceae > Allium > Allium cepa. The sequence continues at coordinate 253,956,907 of CM060943.1, forward strand.
ATGGGCTAACTATGAACCTATTGATCCTATCAATAACTTATTCCGGACATAGTTTTCATGGGATCACTAAGAACCTATTGGCCCCTGCCAATAGCAATTTCCATAACATAGTTTTTATTGGCTTACTAAGAACCTGTCTAAAACAATGATCATTGGTCAGCTTTGGGCTTCCTATATTTTCGTCCACTGGACCTCCTGGATGAAATTCTACTCGAACAGGAGTTAATTCAATATTTATCCACTATTGAGTCAACCTTGCCGGTTGTTCTTCCATTAATACCCCAAAATGTAGTTATGGGTTAGTTATGAAGTGAATATGATTATTGAAGCATCCATGATAACTAATCAAAAAATGATAATATAAACATCAATGATTTAATTTCTTGTAATCATTTTCTAACAAAACATGGTTAATACCTTTAACCCACTATCCTTGGCAAGGAAAATTTCCTCTAAGATTTCAAGTTTCAAATGACATTTCGAAACTCTTTTACATTACCATAGGTTTATCTTAAAAAATGAGATTGGGTGTTCTTACTCGAAAGCTAAGGCTTTCGACTAGATCCTTCAGATCATTGTGACATCCTGAATTATCCATTGTCACCCTTCCTTTCGAAAGCATTACTTAAAATCTTAGACCTTCTCTTTTGAAACCACTAAAAACATACCCTTTGGTAGCACTGAAACCTTCCTTTCTACACACTTAAAGACATACCTTTCGAAACACGTAAAACATACCTTTCGAAAGCGTTTAGTTCAAGCAAGAATTTATGGAAGCATAGCTCGAAACCATTTGAAAGCATCTCTTTCAAAATCATTGTGTTTAAATTAAATATAACTACTGGGTCAAAGTGAACGGAAGCAAGAAAGCATTAATCTCAAATAGAAGAATTGGGAAATATGATAACTTCAAAACCAACCTTTCGAAACAAGCCTCTAGAACTCTTATTAAATGTGGCTAAAAAAAACCTTTCGAAAGCATTGAGGAAGCGACTTTAAAATTTAGAAGGACGAAAGCTTCACTTTCGAATACTATAAAGAAAAGGGGCCTCTAACCGAATCCAAAGGTAAGAATGCAGCAGTTAGGTGTCAAATAGGTTCGAAAGTGGCAATCAGAAGCTTATAAGAATGGCTTCAACCCCTTCGAAAGCATCTTTTAAAAATAAAGGCAAGTAATAGATTCGAAATCCCATAAGAATGGCTTTAACCCCTTTGAAAGCATGCCTTTAACGAAGTCCCTTCCACATATCTCCAATACACTGAACATCAATTTCTTCATACTATGTATTGTTTTTGAATGGATGCGAAAGGTCATTGGTGGAAGTATGTTTGATGGAAGCAAGCAATTGGTGGCGGCGAAGTTGTAATTCAAAAAAAAACTAATTTTTATGCCTTTCAAACTGATTCCTTTTTACCTAAATTGCCTAATTTTTCAAAATATGGTTAGTTGTCAATTCCTTATAAAAATCCTTTTCTAAAAGCTACCGAATTCAACCATTAACAAATGAAATCAATTTAACAAACAAGCCCTTCCCCTTTAACAAAATATTTAAAACATTTAAGTCCTCTAACTTAAATAATTTAATATCCATAGTAAAACACTCAGGAAAAATCCCCAAAAATCAAAATTATTCATTTTTAATACGTTTTCTAACATATAAAAATTTCAAACGCGAAAACAATACTTGATTGCCTTAAATAATTTAAATCAAAAATTAATTATTTCTTTCATTCAAAATTCATAATGAATTATTGATAGAATATTATGAAAATTTAAACCCGTCTCCAAAATAATGTTTTACACAACATATTCAAACATCATGGTATTCAGAAACCAATTTGCATGATTTTAACCTTAAAATCGAATTATATTATTGCATAAAAATCCTTGTTTAAATTATAACATAGCATATAAATCAAAGCATATGATCGTTCATCCAATCATACGGTTTTAAACCTTAAACCCTAATTAAAACATTCAAGATGACCTATATGAGATGGTTTAGATCATTATTCACCTTGTTTGGATAAGTTACTTGAGATTTTTTCTTGTTTTAATCTTCCTGGCTTAAATCTTAGCATCTAATTGGATTTTTCTCTTCTTCTTCTTGGGGTTATGGGCGGCCTTATTTTCTTTTGCTTACGTTTTTGTTTTGTAAGAATGTAATGGGAATGACAAAGGTTTAAGGGGTTTTAGGGTTTATGGGGTTTGGCCATTCACATAGTACCCTTGTCCTATTCTCTTAAGTATTTAACTTACAAATCATCTTCTAAATCCATTTAATTAAGGCACAATCCTAATTAGATCTCAAATCTCAATTCGCTTAACACTCTAGTCTCTACATTATTCAATTTAATTTATCTAATTAAATCTCTTTAATTATGCTATTTGAAATTAGGGGTGTTACAACTAAGAATGATGAATACAACATTAACAATTAATTTTTGGTTATTTATTTATAATTACAGAAATATCTTAGTAGTTTTAATATTCTTTCTCATAAATATATGCTTGATTTGCATTTTGATTGAAAATCAAACTGTTTCATTTCTTTGTCAAAATATTTGCTTAATTCTGATGCTCATCGAACGATACTTGAGTATCAGTTCTTGGATTGTATCTGAAATCCACAAACTCAGTTTTGCTCTCACCGACTTCGAGATACTTGGTTGTAATGTTTAAACAGTATGTTCGAAATCATTATTTAGAATTTTATTTCAACATAAGTGTCCCAAAACTCCAAATCATATACGCGATAATTTAGCGAGTAATATCCAAATTAATTTAAGTACGTTGAATGAATAATTTGTTACACTAATTTCGATAGTTGAAATTTACGATGTTTGTTCTTATCCATATAGCTCACTATATTTCAACTATATATTTCAACTACGTTAGCCTTTCTCTTGAAGACAAATTTGCAGGTTGATAGATCATATCCCTTTGGATAAAACTATCAAAATCATACTTTGATACTACACTCCGAATACATTTAGGATTTACGCATCATGCCGTTATTATATGGTAGGCTTATTGACAACTAAGGAAATTCTTTTTTCGATATTGATATGAAACTCATAGTTTCTCTTTAGTGTATGAGAATTTTTATTATACATTCTAATGTGTCATCCACATTTAAGATTGGAAAATTTAATCTTTCATAATTAGTTTTTTCTTTGGATTGTATTTAGATCTACCTTATTAGTAATAATATCTAAAAGAAAAAATTTCATCGTGAGATTGGTGTTTCTTTGAATAATAATTGCTTCTCATCATGATGAAATAGTCTTTCAGAAACATTTTATGTACTACCTTAATATGTATAATACTAATTTTATTTTTAGCTTACAAAGTTATGTTCATGACATAAATTGGTCAATCAATATTGGTTGGCCGTAAACTGCTTTGTGGTAGTCAGCACCTCACGAATGAATATTACATGTATCCTCTCAACTCACACAACCCAACAACTCCTTGACTTGGGATATGTTTGAGTTTCTTATAGACTTTTATCTTGTATGATCTCATAAATTATGCTTTAAATGAAATTAAATTTAACTTGTGTACTTACTGTTAAGTAGACATCCCAACGGAAAGAAGTTAACTCAACTTCACTCATCATCAATCGTTCTTTGTCCAACAAATTCTTATCATTGCTTATCGATATATAATTATGGATTATAAGGAGGAATGACTTTGAGGTAGAATCTCTTTCATTTTAGGTACATTTGAAACTCTTTTTTGATATACTTACATATTCGATCAAATCAAATCGTTTTATTTTCTTTTGCACATTGTATTATTTATTTAGTTTTTTGTACATTTGAAACTCTTTCTCGGTATACTTACATATTCAATCAAATCAAATCATTTTATCTTCTTTTGCACACTATACTATTTACTTCAATTTTATATTCTTTAAATTTATCATAGACATACTACATGTGTATCAAATAGACATGTTAATCTCTATAAGAATTCATTTGTCGATTTAACGAAGTATGTGAAACTATTTTTTATCATTAAACTTATGATTGCATACATCTATATGTATCAATTTGAAGAGTTCATCAACTCTTTTGTCATTCCCACTAAATGCTTCTTTGGCCGTAATCATATGAGATACGATTCACTGGCACCATAAGATTCATAATCACATGATCGAAGGATTATTTCTCAAATATATGGCTTAGTACATAATTTCAAAATAATAGTAATTTTTTTAGATACTTCATTATTTTTATATCTAATACTTCATTAATATTATAAAAAAATATAGTTATTATAATAGGTTTATTTCATAATGAATTTTCACAATATTCATAACAAAATAAAACTATATTCATGTTCAATCATTGCTCAAAATAGTTATTATTTTATAAATAATATTTGGTATATTTACGAAAATAATTTCTTATATCTATATTTATGAAAATAATTTCTTATATCTTGATGCATCCATTGAGAAGCGTAATATGACATGCTCCCACTATTTCCACCATTACTATAAAAACATATGAAATAAAAAATTTCGTTCAATCACTTAACGTATGCCCCTTATTTGGTTTACTATAACTAGTTTACAATCGAGAATTTTTGATCAAATATCTTAAATCGTTGAAATGACCTTCATAGAACACAATTTTCTATAATATAATATATTTGGAATAGAAATTACATTTCTCCTTGCATATTAAGTACCTTACTAAGTTTTATACAATTCTCGTTTCTAATATCTCTTTATAAAGAAGAGGTGACATAGGTGGCCATTCATCCTTTTTATCCCAACTAGGCCCAAGCTATGTCCACTCTCACACATTCATTTTCCTTTTCAAATGGTCGGACCATTCAAAGGAAATTGTTATTACGAAATCATATCGAACTCTTTAAAAAAGTGCATTTGGTTATCCTAAATAATTAGGGATATCAAATAAGTTGCACTTTTTGTAAACTGATGAAACTGACATCTCAGTGATCGTATTCCTAAGTCCATCTTGTAGCTTTCGATCTAATGTTACATTTAACTCAACATGCTTCATACAACAATCAATCATATTGAATACATGATCTTGAATCATGATTTACTTGCTCATTCCGATTGAACTAATTTTATCGAGGTTTTATACACTATGAATCGCGACTATTCACCAAATAATGTTTATATACGATCGAATATGAATTAAATTTCCATATTCTTGTATTACTTAGTAGTTCAAAACTCATAAAGGATAATAATAGTCTTGGACAAATAAATACCTAAATGACTAAGGTACAAATATATCTATTAACCCTATAGTTTGGCTCTTGTGAAGGATTTGAATAGACAACACGTTAAAAGATTTTTCGATGAGTATGTCTATATTTCTATATCAATCTTGATTCAATTTATTTGTATATTTTAACAGGTAAACATTTTATCAATTATATTAGTTGCATAAATTTATCGAAGTAGATTATTTTAACTTGTATAACATATATCCTTACAATATTAGAAAAGTTAAATTTTATCATTTTATTTTCTAATAAGGCTCCCACAATATTATTATACTCCTGAACACTCTAAAGAAATATAGAATATTTTGATTCTTCTAATGAGTTTTGGAACTTGCTTGCTTTGGGAACTTAACTTAGCTCAACAAATCAGAGGAATAAAAGCGATAGACAATAGTTTTATCTGTTGTATCGCATAAAAACCCTTACTGTGGTCTTTATTTTAATATTATCTCAACCTTGAGTTTCCTTATCAAATTGAAGGAGATTATCCACTTGTACTTACCATTTCGCGATGGCTTATGTATAATGTATGTATCTTGATTTTCTTAACAAATACATGCATGTATTTTACCTCGCCTAGTGTCAATATATTGGTAGTACCTGGCATAACATCAGTAACTTTAGTTTGCTGAATAACTAAAGAGTATACAGGTAATATATTGGTGTTTATATATATATATATATGGCAGATGATAACTTTATATATTAGAGAATCATAATCCTTAGTACATACACACAGACACACAAAAACATATTGAGTGATATCAATTTAAGGAATAATTTGTTGCTTATGAAACACCCTCGTGATTCAAGTGTCGGATGCATTTGAAAACATGGTATAGTACCATATGTATGTACTTACTCCAAAAAACTGTTTTGTGTTTATTTTAGTACCACTTACATTATTTTATATGCATATAATTATATAAATTTAATTTGTTTATAATTATCATAATTTAATTAACTTATATAATGTATACATGTATCTTATTAATTAAACCATATTTAACTAAATATATTCTTATTAATTAAATCATATTTAATTTATTTATAATTTTAAAAAATTTATTTATTCATCAATCTATTTAGGATAAATAATTAACCATAACATTTATAATTAGCTTATATATGCATATTAATATATGCATACATTTTAATTAATTAACTATTAATTAGTTTCATTTAATAAATTCATTTATTTAATTAAATGATTCAATTAAATATTTGACTAGTCTGAAAATATAATGTGATCCACCTTAACAAATTTAAGATGAATATAATTACAACAACATAGTGACATATATATATATATAAATTAATGTTTAATTTATTTATTTAATAGATGTTTTATTTAATTAGAACAATTTTAATTAAATAGTTATAGTAAATTCAAATTATTTTATGTATAATTTCCTTAAATGGTTTAAGATAAATGTATATATTCAACTATACATTTATAGTTATACATACACACATATATCGATGTACATTTTATTTTATTTTGTTTTAGTTAATTAATTAATCTAATCAATTAAATATTAAATAATTGTAAAAAACATTAATTTATTTTCGAAATAATTTTGAAAAATATTTTATAACTTTTACAACATTTATTTTACATTTTGAAGTTTTGAATGTATGTAAAAATTTAGCCAAAGGCCTAAATCAATTTGGGCTTTTACAATTGAACCAACATTTTGGACTTACTCCCACGAAGGATATGGATCCGAGGAAAGAGTCCTTGGACGAAACGACAGCCCTAACCGAGTTAAAGATCAACATATCGATCAGCACGACGATCCTATATGGGTCTTGAAAGTTGGATAGCAGCTCGACACGTGGATGATGAAAGAACTGATTGCCTTTCTCTAGGCGAACCTGGATGTATTCGTCTAGACTCACTCGGACATGTATGGAATACCTCAGATATAGCGAGCCATGCAATGAATATAAACCAAAGGTGCATTCCTATGAAACAGAAATGTCGTATCCTAGGTCCAAAGAGATCCGTTGCACTTAAAGAAGAAGTGGGAAAGTTGAAGGATGACGGCTTCATCTGCGATGCTCCATACCTAGAATGGGTATCGAATACAGTTCTTGTGAAAAAGTCAAATGTAAAGTAGAGGATATGCATCGACTATTCTTACTTGAATAAGGCATGCCCAAAAGACAGCTTTGTGCTCCCAATAATAGATCAGCTAGTGGATTCAATAGCTAGACAGAGTTGTTATTGTTCATGGATGCATTCTTTGGATATAATCAAATCCTAATGCATGTACCAGACCAGGAACACACCGGCTTCATAAGAGATCTAGGACTGTACAGCTATCTTGTTATTCCATTAGGACTAAAGAATGTTGGAGCAACTTACTATCGGTTGGTGGACATGATGTTTGAAGACCAGATAAAATTCTTGATGGAGGTATATATGGGCAATATGAGTGTGAAGTCACGGCGATTAGGGAACCACATTGATGACTTGGCTGAGATGTTCAATATTCTTCGAAAATATGGGATGATGGTCAACCCCTTGAAATGCTCATTTGGTATTGCATTAGGGAAATTCTTAGGCTTGTCGTGAACTCTCACAGGATCAAAGCTAATCCCAAGAAGATCAAAGCACTAAGGAACATCCGAGCCCTGGAGACGATCAAAAAAGTCCAAAGCTTGAATGGAAAGGTCGCCGCGCCGAGTCGGTTCATCTCTAAAGCCACTACCAAGTGCATCCTTTCTTCGATGTGATTAAGAAAGGGAGAAGGAATTTTACTTGGATGCAAGAATGTATAAATGCATTTCAGGCTCTGGTGGATCACTTAGGGAGACCTCTCCTTCTATCGAAACCGCTAGATGATGAGGACTTGTATATCTATCTAGCAGTGTCGATGCATGCTTTCAATGCTGCACTCATTTGTGAAAAGTATCGAGCCCAACAACAAAAGTATTACATTAGTAAGCAGTTGACAAGAGCAGAAAGAAACTATCCAAAGATGGAAAAGCTCGCCTACTATCCGTTGATCACTTCGAAGAAGCTCGAACCTTATTTTCAGGCTCATCCGAACAAGGTTCTAATCGACCAACCTTTGAGACAGGCCTTGCAATGACCTGAGACCTATAAAAGTCTATTGAACTGGAACAATGAATTTAGCTAATATGAAATTACTTATCACCTACGAGGAGCTATCGAGGGTCAAGCTTTGGCAGACTTCATTGATAAATACAATGCACATAATGACACTTCGGAGAGTAGTGGAGAGAATAATGTCAGGTGAGAGATGTACGTGGATGGTGTATCTAATGAACGTTGTTCCAACACCAAAGAGTAGTGGGTCCTAAGGAATGCCCGATATTTTATGCCCTAAAAGTCGACTTTCCCACAACGAACAACAAAATATAATACAAGTCCTTAATTGTAGGACTCAAGACCGCCAAGAAACTTGAAGTTAAAACTTTGCATATCTTCTGTGATTTCCAACGACGCTATGTCAAGTGCGAAAGGAGTTCAAGCAAAAGGAGCAAGGCTAGCTCCATACCTAAACCAAGCCCTTGAACTGCTTAGTGATATTGAACATGATAATGCATATTCCCAAAGAGGAAAATGTGAAGGCTAACTCGTTAGCCAAGTTATCTAATTTCGAAGATGCGCTGCTCATGGCCTGGTTCCGGTAGAAGTAATGTATGCTCTGAACATCGACTAGATGGATGTCGATTGGATCTTGGAGGTTGAACCTAAGAAGGAGTCATGGATGACTCCCATAAAGAACTATCTACATAGAGGAATCCTTTCGGACCAAGAAGAACGAATGACGTCAAATTATTTGTAAAGCTGCAAGATTTATCATGTAAGAAGGGTTACTTTACAGGAAAGGATTCTCTGTCCTTTTGCTTCAGTGTGCTGCAAGCATTGAGGCCAAGCAAGTCCAAAAGGGAGTTTATGAAGGGGCCTGTGGCGACCACACCGAAGGAAAACCCTAGTGAAGAAGATCCTTCGGCAAGGGTATTTCTGGCCAATTGTCAACCAAGAAACAGCTGATTACAGCAGAACGTGTGACAAATGCCAGAGATTCGCCAAGATACCGAGAGTCCCACTAAAAAAGATTACTCAAATAGTCAGCCCATGGCCGTTTGCAGTTTGGGGAATTGATATCATTGGCATATTACTAATATCTAAGGGTGGCACAAAGTACACTATCATCGCAGTTGATTACTTCACCAAATGGATTGAGGCGGAGCTGTTAGCCACAATCACTATGAAAAAAGTAATCAACTTCATGGTTAGAAATATCATCTTTCATTTTGGGTTCCACAAACACATCTCTGGTAACGCCCAATTAGACCGTGCCAAATTCAAAGACTCTACCACAGGCACAATATCGAGAAGTGATTTACCACTGTGGCACACCCTCAAGTGAACGAAAAGGTTGAAGTAGTGAACAAAGTTATCAAGTCCATTCTGAAAAATCAGTTGGAAAAGGTTAAAGGCAAATGGGTTGATGAATTACCACTAGCACTCTAGGCTTATCGAATGACCCACAAGTCAACGACTCACCACTCTCCACCAGCCCTAGCATATGGATCAAAGGCTATGGTCCCAATCAAACTTAAAGTTCCTTCTCATCGAGTGACTCACTATAATGCACGGACAAATGAAGACCTCGTGTTAGAGTCTCTCGATATGATTGAGGAGTGCAACGAAGTTGAGTTATGAGCAGCTGCACATCCAAATCAAGTCGCTTGATATTACAACACCAAGGTTAGGACGCGTATCTTTGAAATTAGCGACCTTATCCTTAAACGAATCTTCCCTGGCCTTGGGAAGTTGGGCCCAACTTAGGAAGGTTCATCTGTAATCGAGCAAAAACTTGGTGATGGCACCTTCAAGTTGGTAATGGTGGACAAGATCTCACTCCCGGGGGCGTGGAATAGCAAACACTTGCAGTGCTATTTCACTTGAATATAAATTCATACATACTTTCCATATAACTAGATAGAATCTACCGTTTCTAATGTTTTATAAAAGGAATGACTTTTGGAACTCATAAATCTGCTTGTGCTTGATTTTACACTATGAATGGTATTACATTTAAATAAACTTGCATGTGAAAAATATTAGTGTGCAGGTACCCAGAGATAGGTGATGACTAAGCTTCTACAGTCCTTGATCGGACAAACAAAGATCAACCATATTTGGCATCTGGAGAGATGTCGAACAACTCCTTTAACCTGTGACTTGGGGGCAGTAGTATAAATATTCAAAGGCTAAATGAGATTGTTCACCTCTACTATTCGTGCCCGGTGTTTGGAAAAGCATTCACACCTTGCCCGGAGTAGGAAGGATGAAGGGAATGCACATGGAAAAGGGCGAGATTTTCTTTACGAACTTCGATTAACACTCAGAGTTAGGCACGGTCGAAAGCAAATGTCTTGGGTGAGGATGTTTAGACCATTATGCTAAGTAGTTAACTCGGACAAATGATCAAAGTTTGGCTTGGTCAGTATAAACAACCCAAAGAAGGACGTCTAGAAAGCCATCTGAAGGGGACGTACTAAGACTGACACCTAGAGACTGGCTCGGTCATGCACTCGAAACATCTTCAAAAGCGATGTAGAGCTAACCTTTAAAGTTGTTGGAATTTGATTAAATTCTGGAGTTGAACATGGTCGTACGCGGATAGACATCCTGGAGATCATTGTTTACTCACGAGCAATGAAATAGACTAAAGATTTAGTCTGATGAGACAACGAGAAGTGGATCGCAAACACATTGAATGTAAAGCGTACTTCTGAAACACTTAAGAAAATTCACACCAGACCTGAACAAAAAAAAAACGTAATTTTATTCATATTCGAAATAAGTACAAGTTTTATTAACATCCAAGCTAAAAAGCAAAAGTGGGGGTCGAATCCGCACAATACCGAACGGAAAACAAAAACCCAAAAGTGCCTAAGTACTTCTATGCCCCAAAAAACATGAAGGAATTGAATGATCATGTAACAACCCGCATATTTTACGATTGTGTATTTAAATATTTTATTTAAAAATATAGCATCGTTAGTCGGATTATAGTCCGCAATGCTACTTTTTGCAAATAGTCAAATTAGGACTCGAGACCACTTCCATTGAGTTCAAAATGCCGTTTGCGACCTTTTTGAGTACAAACTTCGACATGTTTGGAGCTAGCTAAAATTTGACCTTTGCAATTTGGACTTTGGGTTTGGGTTAGCCTAAACTATTTACTCCAGCTCAACCCCCACTTCTCTTCATTCACTTTTATTTCCTAACACTCCAAGCTTTCATAAAAATGGGGGAAGAGAAAAAGAATTAGAATTCCTAAGCCCCAGTTCCATTGAAAATCCAAGCTCTAACTCCAAATTCAAAGAGAAGCTATTGGTAAGCATCCTCTTCTTCTTCTCCAACTTATTCTACCTTCAATTTCAGAAATACCTAAAGTCTAATTTAGGAAATGTTTTTCTTTTAAGCTTAGATTCAAGCTTCTTAGGGTGGAATTGAAGAGTGATTGTTCTTGCCTTGCTTTATAGCTTCTCCATCCTTGTTTTTGTGAAAAAAGTGAGATTTTTTATCTCACATCTATGTCTATAACTATCTTTGATTGTTGGGTATGAATTCCTAAACTTATTCATGTGCATTAGCTTTTGGTTTGGATTGAATTGGTGAATATTTCAATTTTTGCCATTTTGAAGTCAAATCTTTAAAAACCCTAACTTTGAAGTTTGAACATGTTTTTGGAGTGTGTCGAGGAGCCTATAGGACTGGGTTGTCGCGTGGCATAAATCTCTAGTTGTAATTGCTCGATCGATTGGCTCCGTTTGGATTCTTGCCCTTTGGGGAATAGGCTGGAAATGTTGGATAACAGGCACCAATCGACTGGCACTTTGAGTCCAGTCGACTGACCTGTAATCCGAGAGTTTTTCAGGGTATGGTCCAGTCGACTGTTCTTAGAGAGCCAGTCGACCGACCTGCTTGTATTCAGCCTAATTTGCCTATTTCACCTATTTTGCTTGTAATTCCAATTTTTATCGATTCATGGTTTTCCGATATGTTATTATCATTTATTATCGACTTTGATGACTTCTATTTTGGAATTTTTGGGTATATCCATTTTGATGGATTTGATATCGATTTTTGGACTTAATTTACGTCTTCGAATGTGAATTTTGGTGATTGATTGTTTCTACAATCATTTTTGTGATTTGTCACTTCTAAATACAAAGGTTTCTATACTAGTAGTAAATATTCAAACTCTTTCACAAAGATGATTTCAACTCTATTTTCAATATCAAACTCTTTTATAAAACCGTTTTCCAACCTATTAGTATATACAAACTTTACCTCACTCGTATGAGAAATCTAATTAAACAGCTTAATAAAACAAGTGGTATGAAACGCTTGCGTTTACTTCGTCGGCTAATTGTTGGACTTGTTCGATTGAATGTTTTGTGATAATTTTCGAGCGGAGACTTACAGTTTGTTCGTAAAAATTTAAGTTAAGCAAGTGGTTATGTGACATGAAGCTAAACTCATATATTTACTAGCTTTGTGTAATTGACACTTCTTGATGATCAATGATGATTATTTTATGGTTTAGACTAGCAATGTGTGATGTCTCTTTATCCACGTGGGGGGACAGTACCTCATCCTATTGAGCTTCATCTCATTTCTTTTATGGGCTAGTGAACCATGTTCTTTTATGATATTCGGCTAATCAGAAGTACTGTTATTGTACTACATCGATGTCCCGGCTTTTCGATTCATTGGACGCACCGTTATTGTACTGCGTCAATGTTCCGAATTGTTTGAGTTTCGGTTCATTGGATGTACCGTTATTGTACTACATCGAGGCCCCGGCTTTTCGATTCATTGGACGTACCGTTCGTACTGCGTCGATGTTTCGAACATCTGGTAAGCGACCATGGAATAGCATTTCGTTTGTGATACACGTGTTGGTGAGTTTACATGCTCCCGTTTATGATAGACCTCCCCCTTTTGTGATTTCTGGATTTCTAATTGATGATTTCTAGAATTTGTGTTTCACCAATTTTTACGATTGGTATCGATATGATGTCACTATTTGTGGTTTGGTGAATAGAGTAAAGAATATGAAACTCTTTTTGGTGTTATGAGATTTCTTGAGAAATTGTATGATTTTTGTTGTTGTCAAATGCATAATTTTCATAGTATGGCGTTATTTTTATCATACGTTTTGTTATATCTCTTATTCCATCTCATTTTATCTGATATTTATAGCTAGACTGATCCGTTTATTATTTTCTTATTAATTAATACTCGGGTCAGACCGAGATGTTACACGTGCTTCTACCTGACTCCTCATTTGGGAGTATTACTTGACTTTTGGCTAACTACACTATATTGGTAGTTTTTGTTGTTATGCATTCGAGATAGAGACTCCTTGATGTATACATATTCTTTTGTCTAGCACTTGTATCTATTCTTTTGTTATACCGTGGATCGTGTTTGACTACTGCTCAGATAAACACTTCTATCTGTTCTATATTCATATTTATTTCCGCCTTTGTGATATGGATATCTGTGACTGATTGTGTTATGCTTATTTCTATATTTGTTTTCGAAGATCATATAGCCACTGTGTAGTAGCTTTGGGTTTGTATCGATGTGTCGGATTTCCTCTTGAAATGAAATGCATGTTATACTATCTGACATATCGGTGCTCGCACAAAGCAATTACACGGATGGTCGCTCCTCAACAGCCTTATTCTTCGTGCTAGTTGACGGAATTACTCCGTAGTGTCCTCGGCTAGCGTGAGTATAGAGGTGGGGCGTCACAGCTTGGCATCAGAGCCAAACTTCGGAACAATGTAGAATAATCTAGCAAGGATCATCATCCTGAGTCCATCTTAGGAGTCGTGCCATAGGATTTTATTTGAGTCATTGGACCCGTTCTATCCTATTTTCTTTATGATGCCTTGTTTTATCAATCATGATTGTTTGATATTCATTCTGAGAATAAACTTTTCTTCTTCTTTCTTTCTTTCTTAAGAAGAAGAGATGGTTAGTTCTGGCAGTCCACGCGCTGGTCAATCTAGTAGTCCTTCTCTAGATGGCGTATTCATGTCTGCCCAACAACTTTTGGATCTTGCAAAGAATCAAAGGTTTATCTGTGCTTTGAGTAAGAATCCCGAAATGGTTTTACCCCTGAAACTTGAAGTTCCTTTCTATCAGCTTGTGGATATCACTCTTCGACATGAAGAGGCTGATAAAGGAATTGATGGTGATATTGGGAATTTCAAGAAGAGGCATATTAAGTTCAAAAGCCCTAATCCCAATAAGAAAGTGAAGCAAACTACTTTAGTGGAAAAGACTCCAATCCCTGATCTTGGAGGATGCTGCAATTGTGGTTCTACGGACCACTATGCCAATATGTGCCCAAAACCCCTTACTTGCCGTTATTGCAAAAGTTCGGGTCATCTTTTATCTTCATGTCCCATACTTCAAGGCAAGAAGGAGGGAAGGTTAAATGTTGTGCAAGCCCCTAGTTACACTTCTCGTGGTCAAGGCATTTCTCATTCTATCCTTGATGGCATTGTTATGTTTCGTGATCAACCTATACGAGTTCCTTTTGATACGGGTGTGTCTCGTTCTTTTATATCGAAAGAGCTTGTTCATACTTTTTCTTTGAGTGTTATGGCTTTAATGACTTCTTTGAGAATTGCGAATCTGGTTGGTGGATCCACAACAATTAGCTTGCTTTGTAAAGATGTCGAGATTATTTTGTGTGATTTTTCTTTCCGAGACGATTTGCATGTCATGCGTTACTTAGGCTTAGGAATGATTTTGGAAATGGATTGGCTTAACCGTTACGAAGCCCATATCCTATGTCCTGAGCAGACTATTTATCTTCGACACCCTCTATCTGTTAAGCAGATTTCTATTGTTCTTTAGGATTCAGATTCCAACTTGGCAGCATCTTTATATTCTTTAAATCCTCATGATGACGATAATGATGATGAGGGGGATGTCATTTCTCTCATTCACGTTGTTCGTGAATTTCCTGATATATTTGAGCCTGTTTTAGGATTACCACCTAAGCGAGCAATTGAGTTCAGAATCAATCTTATCCCTGGAGCTCTACCTATCACTCATCCTCCTTATCATATGTCCAATAAAGAAAACGAGGAGATGCGTAGGCAATTATCTGAATTGGAGACGAAGCAATTCGTTCTAGTTCCTCTTTTTGGGGAGCTTCTGCTATTTTTGTGAACAAATCCGATGGTACACTTAGGCTTTGCGTTGACTACCGCAAGCTTAATGATCTTACTATCAAGAATAAATATCCTTTACCTCGGATTGATCACCTATTTGATCAACTTAGTGGTGCTTGAGTCTTTTTATAGTTAGATTTAGCAACCGGTTTTCATCAGCTTCGTATTGCAGAGGATAGCATTCCTTTGACATCATTCTGTACTCATTATGGATCGTATGAATGGCTTGTTATGCCATTTGGTTTAATGAATGCTCCGGCTTATTTCGTTGACCTTATGAATCGAGTTTTCAAAGACTTCCTCGATCAATTTGTTGTCATCTTTATAGATGATATTCTTGTTTATTCTAAAACCAAGGAAGAGCACGAAAAGCATCTTTAGATTGTGTTGGAAACTCTTAGGAGAAATCAATTGAAAGAAAATTTTTCTAAGTGCCATTTTTGGCAATCTCGTGTGAAATTTCTTGGTCGCATCATTTCGGAATCCGGAATTTCCACGGATCTTCAAAGATTGAAGCAATACCAAATTGGAAGAGACCGGAGAGTGTGACGGAGATTCGTAGCTTTCTTGGATTGGCTGGTTATTACCGCCGGTTCATAAAGGACTTTTCTAAAATTTTCGTGCCTCTTCCTAGCTTGACAAAGAAGGGAGTTAAATACATTTGGTCAGACAAATGTGAAACTTCTTTTCAGAAATTAAAAGAACACCTTTCCGATGCTCCTATTATCGTAATTCCCGAAGGGAACCAAGTTTTATTGTTTATACTGATGCTATTTGTGTTGGTTTGGGAGTCGTTCTTATGCAAAAAGAACGCGTCATTGCTTATGCTTCTAGGCAATTAAAGCCAGCCGAGACTAGATCTGCCACTCATGATTTAGAGCTCGCGGCTATTGTTTTCACCCTTCAAATTTGGCGTCACTATCTTTTGGGGGAGAAATTTATTCTTTACACCGATCATAAATCTTTAAAGTATTTATTTTCTCAAAAGGAACTTAATTTGCGTCAACAACGTTGGCTTGAGTTCCTTGCATCTTATGATCTTGATATTCTTTATACTCACGAAAAGGGGAATCGTGTTGTCGATGCCCTTGGTCGTAAGCAACAAGCGGTTGTTTCTATGATTTTATCCGAATGGAATGAACTCGTGATTTTGTCCACTTGTGAGTTTCGGGATCGTGAATCCGATTTATGTTCATCTCTCGTTTTATGTAGCCTTGAGGCTCATCCTTCTCTTTTAGACCGCATCCTTGGAGCTCAAAAGCTAAATTCCGAATTGGCTCTTCTTAGCCAAAGTTGTAGGGATAAAATTCATGTTGAAGGTTTGAGGGACTTTGATATTGATGCTCGTGGCGGCATTCGAAAATTTGATAGACTTATCGTGCCAAATATTAGTGATCTTCGTAAAGTCATTTTATAAGATTCTCATTGATCTAAATTTACCATTCATCCCAGTGGTAGTAAAATGTACGTGGATATGAAACGACTTTATTATTCGGATGGAATGAAATCCGATATTGCTAACTTTGTTAAGCGTTGCATGACTTGTCAACTCGTTAAGGCCGAGCATCAAAGGCCCGACGGGTTATTGCAACCTTTGGACATTCCAATTTGGAAGTGGGACCAAATTTCCATGGATTTTATTGACGGTCTTCGCCGTTCTTATGCGGGTCATGATAGCCTATGTGTGATAGTGGATAGACTTACAAAATTTGCCCATTTTATTCTCCTTCGGTCCACTCGGACCGTACCTCTTTTGGCCAAACTCTTTATTAAAGAAATTGTTAAATTATATGGAGGCCCTACTTCTATTGTTAGTGATCGTGTCCATTATTTACTAGTGGATTTTGGAAGATTCTTTAGAAATCTTTGGGAGCGAAGCTTAATTTTAGCACCACTTATCATCCTCGGTCCGATGGACAAACCGAGCGTGTGAATCAAACTCTTGAAGATCTTCTTCGTGCTTGTGTTCTTGATTTTGGTGGAAGTTGGGAAGATCATATTTATCTTGTTGAGTTTTCCTATAATAATAGCTTCCAATCTAGTGTTGGTATGGCACCTTTTGAGGCACTCTATGGAAGGCCATGCCGATCTCCTTCTTGTTGGCTTGAGGCCGGTGAGAGGCTGGTTTTAGGTCCAGACTTTATTCGTGATTCCACAGAAAAGATTGACCTTATCCGCCGAAGGATGAAAGAAGCTCAAAGTAGGCAAAAATCCTATGCCGATAACCGAAGAAGGAAATTGAGATTTTCTGTAGGAGATTTTGTGTTTATTCGTGTTTCACTTATGAAGGGTGTTGTGCGTTTCAGTCGATCGAGAAAATTAGCACCTTGATATATTGGTCCATTTCCCATCACTGAACGCATTGGTTCCGTGGCTTATCGCCTTTTATTATCGGCTCAGTTTTCTGCTATTCATGACGTGTTTCACGTTTCTCGACTACCGAAATGCCTTCAAGATGCCGATTCTATTCTTGAGCCCGGTATTGTTGAAGAAATTAAAGTTTTGCCTAATTTAACTTGTGAGCAACATCCTATTCGAATCATTGCTTCGGAGGTTAAACGCCTTCGAAATAAAGATGTTTCTCTTGTGAAAGTTCAATGGTTCTCAAATCCTAAGAATTGTTCTTGGGAATCCAGAGAATTCATCGAGCGAACGCATCCGGACTTACTCTCTCGTGCTCCTTAGAGGTGAACATCTTATGTAAAATTTTCTTTGGGTTGATATGCTTTTATGGTTGTTACTTTTATTTTTCTTCTTAAGTATTGCGAGGACGCAATTTCTTTAAGGAGGGGAGTTTGTAACAACTCACAAATTTTACGATTGTGTATTTAAATATTTTATTTAAATATAGCATCGTTAGTCGGATTATAGTCCGCAATGCTACTTTTTGCAAACAGTCAAATTAGGACTCGAGACCACTTCCATTGAGTTCAAAACGCCGTTTGCGACCTTTTTGAGTATGAACTTCGATATGTTTGGAGCTAGCTAAAATTTGACCTTTGCAATTTGGACTTTGGATTTGGGTTAGCCTAAACTATTAACTCTAGCTCAACCCCCACTTCTCTTCATTCACTTTCATTTCCTAACACTCCAAGCTTTCATAAAAACGGGGGAAGAGAAAAAGAATTAGAATTCCTAAGCCCTAGTTCCATTGCAAATCCAAGATCCAACTCCAAATTCAAAGAGAAGCTATTGGTAAGCATCCTCTTCTTCTTCTCCAACTCATTCTACCTTCAATTTCAGAAATACCTAAAGTCTAATTTAGGAAATATTTTTCTTTTAAGCTTAGATTCAAGCTTCTTAGGGTGGAATTGAAGAGTGATTGTTCTTGCCTTGCTCTATAGCTTCTCCATCCTTGTTTTTGTTAAAAAGGTGAGATTTTTTTATCTCACATCTATGTCTATAACTATCTTTGATTGTTGGGTATGAATTCCTAAACTTATTCATGTGCATTAGCTTTTGGTTTGGATTGAATTGGTAAATATTTCAATTTTTGGCGTTTTGAAGTCAAATCTTTAAAAATCCTAATTTTGAAGTTTGAACATGTTTTTGGAGTGTGTCGAGGAGCCTATAGGACTGGGTTGTCGCATGGCATAAATCCCTAGTTGCAATTGCTCGATTGATTGGCTCTGTTTGGATTCTTGCCCTTTGGGGAATAGGCTGGAAATGCTGGGTAACAGGCACCAGTCGACTGGCACTCCGAGTCCAGTCGACTGACCTGTAACCCGAGAGTTTTTCAGGGTATGGTCCAATCGACTGTTCTCAGAGAGCAAGTCGACTGACCTGCTTGTATTCAGCCTACTTTTCCTATTTCACCTATTTTGCTTGAAATTCCAATTTTTATCGATTCATGGTTTTCCGATATGTTATTATCATTTATTATCGACTTTGATGACTTCTATTTTGGAATTTTTGGGTATATTCATTTTGATGGATTTGATATCGATTTCTTTGGACTTAATTTACGTCTTCGAATGTGAATTTTGGTGATTGATTGTTTCTACAATCATTTTTGTGATTTGTCACTTCTAAATACAAAGGTTTCTATACTAGTAGTAAATATTCAAACTCTTTCACAAAGATGATTTCAACTCTATTTTCAATATCAAACTCTTTTATAAAACCGTTTCCAACCTATTAGTATATACAAACCTTTAGCTCACTCGTATGAGAAATCTAATTAAACGGCTTAATAAAACAAGTGGTATGAAACACTTGCGTTTACTTCGTCAGTTAATTCTCGAGCGGAGACTTACAGTTTGTTCGTAAATATTTAAGTTAAGCAAGTGGTTATGTGACATGAAGCTAAACTCATATATTTACTAGCTTTGTGTAATTGACACTTCTTGATGATCAATGATGATCATTTTATGGTTTAGACTAGCAATGTGCGATGTCTCTTTGTCCATGTGGCGGGACAGTACCTCGTCCTATTGAGCTTCGTCTCATTTCTTTTATAGGCTAGCGACCCACGTTATTTTATGATATTCAGCTCATCAGATGTACTGTTATTGTACTACATCGATGTCCCGGCTTTTCGATTCATTGGGTGTACCGTTATTGTACTGCATCAATGTTCCGAATTGTTTGAGTTTCGGTTCACCGGATGTACCGTTATTTTACTACATCGATGTCTCGGCTTTTCGATTCATTGGACGTACCATTCGTACTGCGTCGATGTTTCGAATTTATGGTTAGCGACCATGGAATAGAGTTCCGTCTGTGATACACATGTTGGTGAGTTTACATGCTCCTGTTTATGATAGGCCTTCCCCTTTTGTGATTTCTGGATTTCTAATTGATGGCCTCTAGAGTTTGTGTTTCACTAATTTTAATGATTAGGATCGATATGATGTCAATATTTATGGTTTGGTGAATAGAGTAAAGAATATGACATTCTTTTTGGTGTTATGAGATTTCTTGAGATATTGTATGATTTTTGTTGTTGTCAAATGTATACTTTTCATAGTATGGTGTTATTGTTATCATACGTTTTCTTATATCTCTTATTCCATCTCATTTTATCTGATATTTATAGCTAGACCGATCCGTTTATTATTTTCTTATTAAATAATACTCGGGTCAGACCGAGATGTTACAGGTGCTTCTACTTGACTCCTGATCTGGGAGTATTACCTGACTATTGGCTAACTACACTATATTGGTAGTTTTTGTTGTTATGCATTCGAGATAGAGACTCCTTGATGTATACATATTCTTTTGTCTAGCACTTGTATCTATTCTTTTGTTATACTGTGGATCTTGTTTGACCACTACTCTGATAAACACGTCTAAGTGTTATATATTCATATCCATTTCCGCCTTTGTGATATGGATATCTGTGACTGATTGTGTTATGCTTATTTCTATATTTGTTTTCAAAGATCATATAGCCACTGTGTAGTAGCTTTGGGTTTGTATCGATGTGTCGGATTTCCTCTTGAAATGAAATGCATGTTATACTATCTCACATATCGGTGCTCGCACAAAGCAATTACACGGATGGTCGCTCCTCAACAACCTTATTCTTCGTGCTAGTTGACGGTATTACTAATGTCCTCGGCTAGCATGAGTATAGAGGTGGGGCATCACAGATCATTTCTTCGGCTTGTGCTTTTTTCCCTTTCTTTCCATCATCGAAAGACGTCCACCCGAGCCTTCATTCTTTGTTTTATTTCCTTGACGACTACTTCCTTGGCCCTTCACCAGAGTGCTTTGTGGTGAAGTGATAGGCGGGCTTTGAGTTCTCCCTGTCGTAGATACCATCACTAGGATGAAAATAGGATCACCGGGTGAAGCTATGGTTAATGGAAGAGGGATGAAGTCCGTCGATTCTTACTTAATTTTGCTAGCGGCCAGGACATGTTCATTATGGATCTCTTGCATGGTAAGCATTATAACAGGCCCCGAAGTCACCATGATTAAAACATCCACGTCGATCTGAATCTTTTGGAACTTATTGGTCTCTTCTTCATCCAGAGCTTGGATCTTCTATGCACAAGGACCGGGAGTATCACGAACTGGAATGCTTGAAGTTGTTCCATAGATAGTTGCAGCCGTTGAATCGATTATTGTTGCTGTTGGCCTTAGCTGGGAGCTCCCTTTGGGAAGAGTTGGACTTGCAAGCTGACCTAAAATTTGAGAAATATGAAATAATAGATTAGTGAAGTCAACTAGCATCACATGTGCTCTCTCAAATATAGGTAACATCAATGATATACCTCCGCCAGAATGAGGCTTGGTATGGGTAGGTGTACCGTCCGAATTTTCCTCTTAAATTGGAGATAACATGATAGGCTTGTGAAGTTGTGGTGCATCCGAATTTTACGTAGGGTCTAATATACTGTAGAAGTAGCAGGAGGCTCTGAAGTAAGATCTGAGGCGGTATCCTGAGAAGTAATGCTAGAACCTTTTTCTTGATCCTTTTGAACTGTAGTGGCCAATTCTGGGTAAAAAAAATAAGCTCACCGACTTTGAGTGCCTCAATATCCTCTGCACTAGAAATTTCTTTCTTCAGCTCCACCAGTCTATTTCAGCTCCTTTTGAATGTTCGTGCTCATCCCGCATTATCTTCTCCGATGCCATTGCCAAGGTGGGAGATAAGCTTTACCCAGCCACTCCAAGCGTCAAAATTTAAGAACACTGGCGTCTTAGTCGGTGATGAGCGGATTGAAGCTATCCTTAATCCATCTTTCTATAGAGGCTACCAATTCGCCCACTCTTTTTGCCTTGCCTAGCTCGTCATCTCCTTCCTTACGCAAATTGTCTCTCTCATTGTGGGCATCAAGCAATTCTTCATAGTAATTGTGAGCAGTTTGAAGAGCCACATCTTTCACTTTTCTTTCACCTTCAAGTTGTGGTTTAAATACTTTTACCTCTTCAGCCAAATCATGATTCCGATGATGAATACACTCCACTTTGAACATATGATTATTTCCTTCTTGCTCGATTGCAGCATGTAACTCCTTGACCTTTTGATCAGCATCCTTCTTTGCTTTACTTAACTCAACGACTTCTTGGTCAAGATTGGCAACGATCTCGTCATTCGGTTTCACTATGAGCTTCATTCTTGTGATCTCAACCTCTAGATTCTCGGAATATTCCAAGATTATATCAACCGGCCTCCTTCAATTAAATTACTAATCATACACATCACTGATGTACGCAACTATTATATCCTTGATGAACATAGGAATATCTTTTAAGTTTGAAATGAACTTACAGGCTTTGAAATTAATCTTCATAAATGACGTGTAATTCAGCAATTTGAGGATTTAAAGCGACGGGTTGTTCTTTTTCAATAATGGGCTGTTCAACCAGCTTCTCGATAGGCACTTTGTCGGATCTACATTTAGAGGAATCGAAAGCCATAGATTTCGACGAACGATGAGATTGCTAAGAAGCATGAGACAGTACTAGTTGCTTGGTAGAGATAAGCACAAGAAGGGTTGTCATAAAGGATGCCATTGCACTGGCTAGACTATTTTTTTGAATCTCTGACTGGAGGAGACCTGAATCTAGATTGATGCCTAGATGACAAACCTTATGGCTTGTAATCTTTCTCTTTGCGTCCATGATCATGGCATAAATGCCGACTAGAATTAGAATCGTGAATGGGCTTGTGAGGTCGCACATTTGTTTTGCACCTCAGTTGATATCCTATCTAATCCTGGAAATGCTCATATAATCCATGTCGATCCATGGAACTTGCAGGTAAAAAGAGGATAAATCATCTTTGACAAGATAAGACCACTACATGAGCTATGCATGGTGCAATGCACGTGTGTGTGCACGCATGCCCAAGTGTCCTAGTGTCTCCCCGATGGACCATGAGTTTGAATTTTACTGACAAGGGCAATCTCTCTTGCTTTGGTAGAAGGCTCATCCTCTTGGAATTGAATGGGGGACCCAACATCCTCAATACTTATATTGGCAAGGCCAAAGGAGTGGATTTTGTTCGGGATTGGTCCGAGATCAGTGAAAGGTCCTCCGAAGACTGTGCAGGAGTCTTAAATATTGAAATAGCTCGCAGAAGCAGGGTTAGAGCACCCTTTTTAGGAAGTGTAATCTTAAGACTCTTCCATTGAAGAGGTTGCTGATCATCGTCGCCTTCACACTCTTCACCATATTCCAATGCTCCTTTACCTTCATCCCTAATTTACCCTCTTCAATATGCTCTTATATATGACCGGTCTTGATAAACGGACTTTGAAATGGGAGCACCGGTGATTTATCACTATCACCATTGAATGAAGAATCATCTTAACCATTGTCGTGTCTTCTAGAATGGCACCAATAAAACGATTGAAATCCAAAAAGTTAAAAGAAAGTAGATTTTCATCGTCGAGTAACACCTTGGCCTCTTTCTCTTCTTATAGGATTAGATGAAGTTGTCTGAAGGTCTCTGCTAACTTTGTATTGGAAGGCCTATGCGGTACATCTGCAAAGAATGAAAAAGACGTTCAAGAGTGAAAAAGTTATGTATGAGGAACTCCTTGATGAAGGGTAGATTATAGCTTATGTGGAGAGAACCAACGTTGAGCGCACCTGGAAGGACAGCGAACGAAGAAGAATTTTTCTTTAAAATAGCTCAATTTATCCCGTGTGTCGACTATGATCCGACAACCTCTAGAGGGATCTAGAACGAGGAGAGAAGGACTTCCCTTGCAACACTTAAAGCTGAACAAATGTTGGATCTTTTGGTTATTAGGAACTTGTTCAAAATGGCGAGTAAATATAATGAACAAACTGTGGAGGAAATAATAACCGTTCAAATGAAGCTGGGTTGGAGCCAGACGCATAAAATGTAGAACTTGACGGATGTACTAATTAAATGGTGGGACATATCCTGCCAAGAACATATACCTATTACATGCTGTGTAACCATTTAGTGGATGGTATGCCCTCTGATGGCGTGTCAAAACTAATGCGTCCTCAAATGTAATTTTGCGCTTCTTACAGATTATCCTAAGTTATCCTTTTTCAATTTTTATAATGGGAGAATCGATAGGATCATCTAGTATGACTACATCGTCAAGAGTATTTAGGGAAGGTTCAACTTCAAGACCCTCTACGGGCTTTATTGGAACTTCCTAAACCTATTGTTCTACTTATGAATTTTCTGGTTGAGGTATAGGCTGCAATGGAGTTTGTTCTGCAAGTGGAACCATAATCGAGCTTGACTCGGTATGTCTGATAATAGATGGAACCACACCTTGAGTGGAAAGATACTCTGAATATCTATGTGCCATAGCTATATAATCAACACATGATGGATATTAAATTGATAAAAACAGTGTCCCGTGAAAAAGTGAAAATCTAGTGCAGTGTTGTGCAATGCTGATTCTAGATAAATTACAAAAGTTCATTTAGAAATCTAAAGTCCATCAAAGTGACTGTCGTCACTGACCATTCCAATGGGCCTTTGTTGGACCTGTGCCAGACCGCTGTGGAAGAAAAGTATGGATTTTAATTTTTTTCATTTTGGATCCTTAATGGGCCTATGCAGTCTAAATTCATTTAGAACTTTGCTAAATTTCTTTTAAATAAAATCCATATTTAATTTTTTCATAAGTACAGTTTTACTTTAACTTAATGCATATGTAAATTAGAGTATATCAAATATACTCTTTTATACATATTTGTCTGTGACAGTAACTCATTAAATTTATTTAGAGAAGGAAACTTTTCATTTCCTTCTCATAACTTATTTAATCAACGAGAGGGCATAAATTTATTTAGAGAAGGAAACTTTTCATTTCCTTCTCTTTAATTAAGTTGACTAATTGATTGAAAATGACATTGATGACCAATTTAAATATGGCATGAAATGTAAGTATATTGACAGTAAGTATTATGCAAGTGCAACCTATAAGAAGTATGCATAGTAAATGATGATTGAGATGTATATATAAAATAAATAAGGATAATTTAGAGGCAATTATATAAGGGACATAAAGAAAAAAGATAAAAGACGACATATATGATTGATTCATCTTCCTTCTTTATCAAACTTGATTAGTCCAACATTTAATCAACAATCAATGAATAATAATGAAACAAGAATACGAACAATCGGTAATAATTGATACATATATTATTATTGTTAGGTTTAAAATTGTTTGATAATAATAAAAAGTTTAAATCCTACGATTTGAAGTATAAATATTAAGTTTTATATGCATAAAAATGCAAAGATATTATTATGTATGTTTGAAGATTGAAAAAAAAAACATTGTAATTAATTCTAAATTAAAATTTCATGCTACATACAAATTTTGATGTATTTGCAAACTTATATACACTTGAATTAATTAACAATATACACATGTGTATAATTAAATTAAGAGATGTAACCTAAACAAATTAAAACATAATAAATTAAGCAATGTATCAATAAATATTTAAATGCTTAAACAAGTCTATTTATGACATTAAACAAGGTGAAAAATTTAAAATTGTTGTGATCAATTTAAAATCGAATTTAGTATCAAGAAATCCTTTATTCATACGTAAGTTTCTATTACAGTAGAAATGCAAATAATAAGAACACATAAACTTTTAGATCTGAATAATTATACATTAATTTAAGTGCTTAAAACATAAATCTATAATTAAAACACCATATAACATAATTTAATCAATCAACATTAACATGTAAAATTTTAGATCTGAAAATTGAACTTTAAATTGAAATTAGTTAGAGTATATAAACAGTAACCCCCTTGATGACTGTTGTAAGGGAGAAGAAAGTTGAATAAGTGAAGGAATTCTAGTAGAGTAATGGCGGCTCTCTCCTTGGAAAAGATCCATCTCTAGTTGTAGGTAGGTTCGTATTTATAGGGGAATTCAATGAGCGTTGGGCCGAAAATCCAAGTGTAGAAGAGTTCAGTTGTTATGCCAAGTCGTCACCGAAAATCTCAAATCAATCTAAGTCATTTCTATGGATCTAGCTATCCATAGGGGATGGGTTGCTTGCTGTCCATAGGGGATGGATCGCTAGTTGTCCATACTAGAAGCCTTTACTTAGTGATATGAAGAAGCTCGGAAAGTTTGAGGGCGATCTGACCTATCTTATTGGATCACTAGCTATCCATAGGGGATGAATCGCTAGCTATCCATTCACTTAGCACATTTTTGAGTGATCTATATTTGGTTGTCTTCCTATCTTCTATTCAAGTGCTTTGTCGAAATATCAAGTCGTTTGGAGTAAGTTTGATCATCGGTCTTCATGGGTCATCTAATCTAGAAGAATCATACATAACTCGCTCAAATATTAATGGAATTGAACGAAACTTAGCGGGACCACTCTAGTGGCTGTTAAGGAAACAACAACAAAATATAAGGTGGTGGGGCCCAATCTAGATGGTCCTAGTGATCCATCTAGTGAGGTTGCTAGCGATTCATCAAATCAACTCCAATGATCTCAATTTTATTATGAGCCTTCTTCAACGTCTTCTAAATGTTCTTCCTAAATTTCAAATCAATCTGACTTTGTACGAGGTCTATAGGTCCATTTTAAGTTAGCTGCTTTTGGTCAAACAACTTGAATCAGGCGAATCTTCACTTCCTGAGCTAGATTCCATAAAATAATTTATTTAAACTTAAGTGTTAAAATCCAAACTCCCTTTATTATATTTATAAAATACTTAATTTAATATTTAACACTTATATATATAGAAATATCTTTAAAATACTTATTAATGTGTTAAAATAATTTTAAAACTGCTTAAAATAAATGATAATTATTTATATAGAATATTATGTAAAAATAAGGAATTTTGAAATAAATAAAAGAACAACTTTTAATTTTAAAAGTTACTTAGTTTAGAAATTCATAATTAATTGCTAAAGATATATTTAAACCTGAAACCTATTTTAAAACACTCTTTTATAAGTTCGAAAATAACCATAAAAAGGTTAGAGAAAATTACATATTTTAAATAGGAAAATAACGTCAAGGACAAAATTTCTCAATATTTTGACCTCAAGGACATGCCTTCGATATTTTAGCATGAAGGACAATTTTGGAACTTCAATTAAGAGGTAGGACAAGAAATTAGCATTTAGGACAAACACATAAATGAGTCTGGAGTGCGTCAAGCTTAGACGGCGTTGTCAGCAACGGTGGCTGCTGCGATGAAGTTGGCTGTGAGGGTGGTTGGTTTGACGGTGGATGGCAACAGCTAGGGTTTTAAAGTAGCTCGATTTAAAATCATCTAAAGATGAAAAATTAATGGCTCTGGTGGCATGGATGCCAATGTGAAATGTGTTTTAGAAGAAGCAGTAATTCGAGGAAGAAGAAGAAGAAGAGCAAGTCGAGGAGAAGAAGAGCGAGCAATGGAAGAATTAGGGGAGAAGAAATGGTATCAACTATTAGGTATCAGTTTTCTGGTTTGTAAGTATCATTTTTGAAAATATTTTTTATTTTTGATTTCATGATTTTTGTTGTATAAAAAGTTATTATACTATCATAATTCACATTTTGAAGTGAAATTTTTTTAATTGTTATTTTGTTTCTTTGCATTCATATTGGTGTGATTGATAACGGATTGTTGTGCTGAGTTTACTGAGGATCAGTTTTTAGGTATCATTTTTGTTTTTTTATGAGCATCATTTTTTAAAATAATGCAATGTGGAAGATTTTTACTATTTCGTTTGTCTGATTATATAAAAAATGAAGTTGTTACATAGTAAATATGATGATTATTGAGCTGAATTAGTGTTTCGTTAGTATCGAATATTTATTGAATTTTGTTTGAGTATCATTTTTTCTATTAATTTGAGAATCAGTTTTTAGGTATCAATTTTAATGATAGTAGATATCATTTTAGTCAAATCCGTTTTACCTTTTACCTAGAGATGACTCGATGTCGTGCTTGCCATTGTGCACACTACCTTAGATGAATGGAATCCACGCTTATGCTAGAGTGGAGCCACTCGATCTGGCTTGCATCAGAGAATGAAGATGCTTGAGTCAAAGCATTATCAGATGAGATAATGATGCAATTTCATGAGCTAGATAGATGTTGATTATGGTGATCTATTTGTGCTTTAAATATGATGATGAACTGATTTTCTACAAGGATGATTGTTATGATTGAAATGCTTGCTCAAGAATGAACTATAAACTTAGATAACGGTGATCGAATTTGATAAATTTGGGAACCTAGGAGATTATGGGTGATTTATTTGAGTATCAATTTTTAGGTATCAGTTTAAGTTGTCGGTAGCAATTTTTAGGTATCAATTTTTAGTTACCGATAGCAGTTTTTAGGTATCAGTTTTCAAGTTAAGAGTTATCGGTAGCATGTGATGGCGGTGGGTGGTGTTGGGGGCGATGGCGAAGCTGGTGGTGTAGGTGACGGCGGTGGGTGTTGGTGCAACAAATGGTGTTTGATAATTTGGCAATTTGTCCTTATGACTAATTTTAGAAGAACGTTTGTCCTTATCACTAATTTTGGGAGGATGTTTGTCCTTGTGGCTAAAATATTGAGGTTATGTCCTTAAGACTATGAAAAATACAAATTTTTGTCCTTTATACAAATAAACTCCTAGTTTAAATATCATATTTAAACAATTTATATCTTTAATTTATAATGGCAACACCTCTGGAAGTGCTACCTAAAGTTCTGTTACTAGTTTTATCACATTTCTGCTACACCTTTGTGTCTAGTTTACAAAACCTTAACAATTGATTTTAGATCCATTCTTTTTAAATTAGTTAGTATACTTTGGTACTTGAAAACCCTGAAGCAAAATCCCAAAAAATATATCTCAATTATTTTAGAGAATTTTTCGAAAACAAGGCATTTTACCGAACTACACAAATAGCGACTATTTCATTATAACTTTACGTTGAACTAGCAATTAAATGAATTATGCTTCAAAAAATTTCAATTAATAATAATATATTATTTACTTGAATAATTTCAAAAGAAACCTCTAAGAAGGTTTCCATAAAAATGCGCGTTATTTTCAAAGATGGACTATTTTTAAAGTGTCCGTTAATCCAAAAAATGGATCAACACCCTGGTTTGAGTGCGAGAACACTGGCCTTGCTTATCAAGAAAAAAATAATAGAAAAAGCAATAGTAAATAGCATAAAAGATAAAAAGACAAGAGATTTTTATAGTGGTTCGGCTGTTAATGAAGCCTACGGCCACTTTATAGATTCTTTTATTGATCAGCTGCTACTACAAAGGACTTTAGATTACAATATAATTCTCATTTCCTAAATTAGATCAAGCCACCATTATTAGAGACAAAAGGAGGAGCTTAATTTTCCTTTAATGGCTATTGTGTGTTAGAAGAAGAGTGAAGAAATAATGACAGAGCTTCGGTATTGATTAGATCCCCTTTACTATTGCAGATATGATGGTATTTATAGGAGTTAGAGAGCACTTGGGCTAGAACCATTTTACCAAAAGCCTGTAGCCATCATACAGAGATCGCTTAGGAAGTTTGGGGGTGTTTGGAGCTAACTTTTCAGATCGATACCGATCCTATTAGATCGAAATGGTATCGATTCAAAAAGTTGTGCAATTTTTTGGTCTTCCCAATTTGGTTGTCTTCCTATCCTGTAATTGAGTGCGTTGTTCGAATATCAAGGCGTTTGGGGTTAGTTTGATTACACATCTTCATAGATCATCCAATCTATCCCTTCGTAGAAGATCCATCCATAAATTACTTAACACTTCACCAAATGACACGAAACTTCATACATGTAATGTAGATGAGTAGTAGAGCCTCCAAATCAAATCTCATGGGGAGAGGCCCATCCTACGTAGGTCGGACCTGATTCATCACATTATCTCAATTTGGAGGAGATCTATCCAAAACTCACTTGATACTTATCAGAATCAGACGAAACTTTGCAGGTAGCTTCTAGAGGGTATGTGAGACCTACACACTGGATCTCAGATGATAGGACCCAATTTAGTTAGGTCAGATCCAATCCGATCCAAACTTTGGATCGGTACCAATTCAAACTAGCTTGGCCAAATGACTTCATTTTTGGTGTGAGCCTTCCTTTATGTCCTATAAGTGCTCCTTCCAATTTCCAGTCAATTCGATTCCATATGAATTATGTAGGTCCATTTTAAGTTGCTTCGGTCCAAAAGCGAGTAGACATTTGAATGGATCAAATGAGCCTTCACTTCTTAACCTAGGTTGCTTGGATTGTTACCAAACTTGATAGGCGAACTTAGTATAGGCATAGGAGTGCAATGGAAGTGATTAGAAGGAACCGAGATCCAACATTTCGGATCGGTATCAATCCGAATAGTTAACGTAATTCTAGGCCAAACTACTTATGTTTCTTTGTCTTGTACTTTTAGGCCTTCGGGTCTAGTTTTGAGTCGTTCTGACTTATTCGGAATTTGTTAACTTCTTTTGAATTCTGTTGGGTTAAAACCCCAGTTAATACTTGCCCCCCAAAGTTTTCCTTTTGAATGAAAGGCGTGCTTTTCTCCAAAACTAGTTCCAGTAACGAGTCTTCGATTGTTGTGGTTTCAAGCTGCTTTCGCCTTGGTGAACCATCAGTTCCTTTGGATTCTTTCATCAATCACAAGTCATTCCTAACCTGTTATAGTCAAAGACTCTAGACTCTACCTAAATGCAATCTATACATCACAATCATTCCAGTTTCATTCAGAGTTATTACATCTTAGGTCTTTAATTGCATCGCATATCTTTAATTACATTACACATCTCTAGCCACCCCGTGTTCATCTGGGACTTACTTTATTACTACTTAGATTTAATTTAGAGTTGTAATATCGTATATAAAAATTATACCGTGTTCATCCAGGATTTATCCATTTTATTCTATTTATAAGGTATTCAAATCCTTTTTGATAAATCAAATCTATTTTAAAGTTCGATCTCCCCGAACCATTTAATGCATAATCTCTCCAGATCATCTAATGTTAAGTTTAGGGGACGATCTCTCCTGATCGTTTGTTGTTTCAATTCAAGGGAAATATGGTGCATACTCCACTGGTTGCACAGTTTATTCTGCCCTACTCTTCTAGTCTCATTCTATCATCCACTCCTTCGGGGTAGCCTTGGCACATATTCCTCTGTCGGTTGCACACTAGTATTCAAATTAGCTCCCACACCAATAGTTCCTAGAGTTTCAACAATCACTCCATTATTGGCCCTTTTGGTGCCAGCTCTAATATTATCCCATCATCCACGTTGATTCCCAAGCTGACTCCCATGTTGCCCCCAAGTATCGGTTGCTCTAGGTGTGGAGGCAACAATCCATCTCTTTCTAATCCAACTCTGGAAGCTCCTATATTGTTCCCTAGGGTTTGAATTTCTACAGCTCCTGTAATTCCATATTGTCCCATCCTTTGGAAGAATCTCTCCATCGTCTCTTGTCTCCTAGCCAAGATACCATCCTACATCTCCTTTATCAGCCTTTCCATTTCTTCTCTAGCTATATAGTTGAATCGGTGAGAATTTGAGGGTACTTCCTGATTGCCCGCAGGCTCCGGTTGACTTTCTCTAGTTTTAGATCTGGTGTCAAGACTCTTCGTTTTTCCTAAATCTTAGATTCAAGCTTCAAGTTTTTGGATTACCATTATTCTCAATGAAAGCACCAAAATGTTAACCCAAAAAAATGGATCAACACCCTAGTTTGAGTGTGAAAGCACCAGCCCTATTTATCAAGGCAAATAAAACAGAAAAACAATAGTATATAGTAAAATAGGTAAAGAGAAAAGAGATTTTTATAGTGTTCGGCTGCTAATGAAACCTACATCCACTTTATAGATTCTTTTATTGATCAACTGCAATTACAAAGAGTTTAGATTACAATATAATTCTCCTTTCCCAGATTAGATCAAGCCACCACTGTTAGAGATAAAAGGAGGATCTTAGTTGTCCCTTAATGGTTGTTGTGTAGGAGAAGAAGAGTGAAGAAATAATGGCAGAGCTTCAGCAATGATCAGATCACCTTTACTATTGTTCATAGGATGGTGATTATAGGGGTTAGAGAGCACTTAGGCCAGAGCTACTTTACCAACAGCCTATAGTCATCATGTAGAGGTCGCTCAGGAAGTTTGGGTGATTTGGATCTAACTTTTCAGATCGGTACCGATCCGATTGGATCAGATCGATATCGATCTGAAAAGTTGTGCAAGTTTTGATTCTTCTTAATTTGGTTGTCTTCCTATCCCATAATTGAGCGTCTTGTCCAAATATCAAGTCGTTTGGAGTTAGTTTGATCATCCATCTTCATAGATCATCCAATCCATCCCTTTATAGAAAATCCATCCATAACTCATTAATACTTCACCAAATGACACAAAACTTCATACATGTAATGTACATGAGCCTCCAAATCGGATCTCATGGGGCTAGGCCTATCCTAGGTGGGTCGGACCTGATTCATTAAACTAGCTCAATTTCGAGGAGATCCATCCATAACTCACTCAATTCTTATCAAAATAAGAAGAAACTTTGCAAGTAGCTTCTATAGGGTGCGTGAGACCTGCATACTAGATCTCAGGTAGCGGCGCCCAATTTAGTTAGGTCCGATTCAATCCGAATTTTGATTGGTACCGATCCAAACTAGTTTGGCCAAATGACTTCAGTTTTACTGTGAACCTTCGTTTATATCTTCTAAGTGTTCCTTCCAAATTTCAAGTCAATCCGATTCCGTATGAGTTCTGTAAGTCCATTTAAACTGCTCCAGTCCAAAAGTAGTTTTAAATTTGAATAAGTCAGATGTGTCTTCACCTTTTGAACTAGGTTTCTAGGAATGTTACCAAAAATGATAGGAGAACTTAGAAGAGGCATAGGAGTCCAATGCAAGTAGTTAGAAGGAGCCATGATCCAATATTTCGAGTCGGTATCTATCCAATTGGATCGGATTGGTATCAATCCGAATAGTTAGCTTAATTCTGGGCCAAACTTCTTATGTTTCTTTGCCTTGTTCTTTTAGACCTTTGCGTCAAGTTTTGAGTCATTCTGACTTGATCTTAATGTGTCAACTTCTTTTGAACTCTGTTGGATTAAAAACCCAGTTAACAGTGTCACTATAACAACCTTTTTACTTCAATCTTTTGTTAGTCTGGTTTACTTCTTCTATGACTCTCCAAACATATTCTTTGCTTTTCTGAACACTTATACAAGTATAGATAATAATCAAACAGGTTAGTATCATGATATGTTATTGAATCACCATTTTCACAAGTTATAGTTTAAGGGATTCAAATTGAGTTTATATGGACTATCGCTATATGGCCAATTCCGTATTCAATCGAATATTTGGTATCATATTATTTTATACAAAATATGATTCCAAGTTCCAACCATACTACTACTAAACATACACATCAATATATCCCTTTTAAATGTTCAAATGAACTTATTACAATTCAATGGTTTAGTAAGTAGCTACTTTAACAATTTATATAATTTTTAAATCATATAATCAAGGGTTTAACTTTAAGCAGTTAATGTCCATTATTATTAATATAGAGCAAGCATATTTACAAATTATTTAATAACAATTTTCAAGAGAATAAGCAAGCAAATATCAAGCAATATTTCAAGTTAACTTGCAACCAATTTATAGTGTAATCAAAGTGAGATTAACTCACTTCTATCAATCCATATCCCTTCTTACCAACATCCATTTATAACCCCACTTCTTCTAAAAAAATTATTTTCAACCTAAACATCACCTAAGCCTTCCTTAATACCTTTATAACTCATTCACACTCTCCCTTATCATGGTTGCTCAAGGCCTTTCTCTCATCTCCACATGCTTAAGGCCCAAAGCCTTCCCCCACCATTTTGCTCAAGGCTAAGCATCTTTCCCCTCTTTTTCCAAACGTCCATCACTCTATTATATCCCCTAGTTACCAAGTCCTAAGGCCAAATTATCTCCATGGCTCACGCATAAAGGAAGAAGGAAAAAAGAAAGAAGTAAAGAAGAAGAGGATTTGGTTTATGAAAATGAAGTGAATGCATGAGTGTATTTATAGGCATGGAAATGAGAGGATAATTCACTGAACCCCCTCCTTAGCCATGAAGTTAAGCATGTAAGACCATGCTCTTACACATCCATGCTTTACTTAAATCAAGGAGTGATTTAAGGGTCCTTTTGTCCTTAATGTTTCTTTAATCTTTCATGCTTACTTTAATTAATTTGATTAGGAAATGAAATGTTCTAATACTTGTTCTAAACATGTCGTAGGTTACTTTATAATAACTATTCAAATTGCAATATGTTCACACAACTTGTATTGTATAAAAATTTAATTTTTAACAAAACACTCTTCGATCACATTTCAGTATTTATCCAAAGTGTATATTTTTGTAAACACATTTCAAAAATAATTTTCTAACATCACTTATTAATTAAAAAGTGTTTAATAAGGTTATAAAAATCATATTTAATCACAGGAAATCTTAGTCGTTGCAATATTAATAATAAATTAGGATGAATAAAAAATTAAATAATTAAAAGTTAATTAATTAACTGAAAACATATATATTGATATATGTAAATTTATCTTAAAATGTTTAAGGCAATATTTATGTACATATAATTTTTAAAATTGATTAAAATTGCTTTAATTGTAGAGTCAATTAAATGTTAATAAATAAATCATGTAATATATATATATATATAAGATGTATGTGTAGCTATAAATGTTACGATATACGTATGCAATTTAAAATGTTTAAAATGAATGAAATTAAATTAATTAAAATGCTAATTATTTGATTAATTAATTATTTAAATAAGGTTTAATTAATAAAATTAATATAATATTATGCATAAGATTATTATATAAGTTAATTAAATTATACAATGTTATGCAACAGAAAATCAAAACATTTGAAGTTAAAACCGCTCAAAAATGGTGACAGATACAACTCTTACCCTTCTTCTAATAATTACTCTCCTCATCACAAAATTACATATGCTCAAGTTGCCAAAGCCTTCTTCTTTCAAGTCAAATCTAAAGTTTATCTCCAAAAAACTGATCGCGTACCTTGGATCTGGCAAACAAGAGGAAACGTTTACGTTTTGGATGTGGAAAGTATTCACACTTAACAATGCACTACCGAGAGCCTATAAGCTTTTTTAACTATGGTTGCTACGATCACAATCATGCAACGTGCCTAGCAAAGTCAAATACCACGCTCAACTGGTAGTTTTCACCTTCTCTAACGAAATTCGATCATGGCTTGTAATTTTCTCTTAAATTTTTGCACCTAAAGCGCTTACTACTAGAGGAGATTGGAATACGCAAGGCTACTGGATTTAGGCTTCTAGATGACCTATTATCATATTCAACAAAGTATTCCGGTCAGATTGGCCAGATATCCCAACAAGTTCACAGTAGTCAAGCCGTGAGAACCTTAATGCTTCTCCAGCTAAATTAAAATCAAAGACCAAGGATGAAGAAAATGTATTATTCGACGTATTGCCTCTTGATCCTCTAAATGATTCTAGTTCACTTCCTCTGCCATGTGACCATCTATGCTTAGACCGACCGTCAGCACCCTATTATGTTCAGTCGTCATCGATCTTAACCAACCTTGCCTTAAAACATCGATGCAAAGGTTGACAAAAATGATATTGATATCATAACGTGTTTCGATACCTTAAACATATTCATTGTCAAGTATTACCTGAAGAGGTTGATTCAAACCTGGATGCTACAAAGTTGGAGGCCAATCAAGCGAATGATGATGCTTTGCTAAAGAAATTAGAGACTTCGAGTGTTGCTGATGAGGCCTTGTCATTAAATGTAAGCAACTGCATTGTAAATGAGATGGGTTTTGATCCAACGATAGGAGTAAAGGTTGATTTGGTTTTGGTGGTGAAGAAAGTGGGGAGTAGAGTGGATGAGTTAGGTGGAGATAATAATGGAGTTGCTAAAGCAAGTGTGGCTAATGCGATGATTAAAGTTAAATGGTAATGTAGAGCAGCACATGATGATAGGAGATATGAGTCATGAAAGATTGGTTAGGGATGGGATTGCCCGTTTCAAAAAATGGGCATGGACTAGATAGGTGATTGATTGTTCAAAATATGAAAAGATAGGGAGGATGTTGTTAGGGCTATGCTAGAAGGGGACCTCTTTTGTAGAATGCAAGAAGAAAGGGAAGATTTTGGTAAGTAAGGGTATTTCAGGCGATGCATGACAATTTGAGTTCGGGTTCAAATTTAGGACATAAACTGGATACGGAAAAAAAGCGTGCCTCTAGGTGAAAATCTTCATAACTTGGCATCTCTGTTAGGAGGAGTGCACAACCACATGGTGCATCTTCAAGAGCTTTAGGCCTAGCTCAGGTTTGGTTATTCACTCAGGTATCACTTATCACACCACTATTTGGAATGACTTACCTACTACTTCTATGCTAAGCTTAACCAATGGGACAAAATTTATATTGGATTTAGATCATTCCAATATAAAATACATTAGAAGCAAAGAAATCGGGAGGCTCCATTTGTTTGGAACATAGGATACATTAGCTGGAAGATTAGGGTTTTGCACAATATTAGTAAATGTAATAATATTAGATATTTTTTAAAAGATAAAAATATTGACATAGTTTTGTTCCAAGAAATAAATTACCACTTCTATAGAAGTCTGGGGTATTTTTATCTCAGTAACCGAGTTTTCTCCCGGGTAGAGGTAGCTCAAGAAGTTTAATGGCGGGCTGGAAACTTGTTTGGGTTAAGCTTATTAGAGAATCATTAATGTTTGCTCGATGAACCTTATTTTCACTGATTTAAGAGACGAATCCCTTCTAAATGATACTAATGTCTATGAGCTGCATAGTAAGATTGATAGAAGGGTTCTCTAGAGAGAGTTCCTAGAGTTTAGAACCCTTACCATCAGCCTATGGGCGGTAGGGAGAGATTTCAATGTAGCAAGGCTTTTAAGGGAGCACTTGCCTAGATAAGGCGATATTTCTACCATTGAAGAGTTTGACCAGTTTATTACTAATGATCACTTGATTGAAGTACCATTGAGTAACATGCGCTTCACTTAGTCGAACTCAAGAGATGTCCCTTCTATGATGCTCCTCAACCATTTCTTTATTAGCGAAAAAATGGAAGATATGTTTCCGGTATTGCATGTCATTGGGCTTCCAACCTTGTACTCAGATCACTTTCCTATTATTCTCTTTTGCAAGAACCGTCACCTAATTCATAGCTCATTTTCATTTGAAAATACATGGCTTTAGAAAATAATTTTATCGGCATATTTTCTAATAAATGGGTAGATGTTCGGGAGATTTTTAATTTTTGTTCCAGTAAACTTAGCAACCTTAGATTATTCCTTAGAAAATGGAATAGAGATATTTTTGGCAATGCCAGGATTAAAAAAGAAAACGTAATTTTAGAAATTCTAAAAAAACAAACTAGAAGAAACTACAACCTTATACCAATCAGAACAAAACATTCTTTCAAAACTTAAAAGAAGAATTTAATATAGTCATTACATAAGAGGAAATAATGTAACACCCGCTCTCTATACCCATACTATCCAATAGTATTACTAGGTAATACTATTAAATAATATGGAGAATGATGCTATATGGGGTACACACATGAATATTTCCTTGGGCTAGCACTGGTATGTATTTTATAAATCACAAACAACTCACTTATACATACATAGTATCGACACAAAGTTATAAATACGTTTGTCTCCAATATAGTACAATACACATTATAAAATAAATCACAGAGAGTCATCAATGCTGTGATAATATATGATAATAAATACACACAAGTCCAAGTAGGTCTATAAAATAATTAAGTTCCCACAATCATCAAAATATACATAATATGTCCAATATACATCTCAACAACACTAGGACACATATGGATACAAACACATAAAAGATACAGAAATACTCTATCCTTCATCTATGCCCAACATATATAAATTGGTCAATTCATCCTTGAACCTGTAATATCTCAGACCTAATTATTATATAAATAACACATGAGTCAGACTATGTCTAAAATATAGACGTCAATAAACCACAACAAATATTATAGTGTTAAACAAAGTATTCCTATAGAGCTAAAGTATCTTGTGTACCAATGCACACAAAATGTCACCCATACCAAATAGTAGCCAAACATATCATCGTGTGGTACAAGAATAAAATGGATGAATATCATTGATAAAACCAAACCACTATGTGAATAAAATGTTCAATAAGGTATTTCTTGACCACTAGCCTCGATGAGAGATCATCGACCGTGTTGCTCTAAGAAATGGAACAACATATCATGCAAACTCAAATTGTATAACATAATTATAATGTAACACATAAATATAATACCATGATCTATCTCGACCATCAGTTCTAATGAGTGGAGATATTCTTAACCAAATAGCCTTAGGATACATACATAGTAAATCAATATACCTCTTAGTCGAAGGCTCTAAGAGAGAATGACAGATGAGGGCACAGCTAGTCTCTAATATCATTGGAAGACAACACATAGCTGCCTAGGGTTAGGCTAACTCAAATGAGAGACTGCCACACGACCAATCTCTAATATCATATGATCACCGTCTCTAATGAGGTGATAGTATCAAATATCTCATATATAATTGATCTACCTATGTCAATCTAAAGGGAGACTGGTGTACCACAACACTACTCCGGGAAATGCTAATGACAACAGCTAGTTTTCTACGGTCCCTTAGTTACTTCCAGAATCATGACACTTATATTCATCGCACGTCATAAAGACACTGCAAGTTAACGCTATGTATTGGCCATGACTCCTACTTACCTTTGGTAACGGACTGTTGGTCCTTAAATGACGTTTGGGCAATGGCACTAATGAGTATTATAACTCTTAGCCTACAAACTCAATAAGGTGACATCATGGATCCGGTATGCGACCCCACAATCAGAACTGTTAGGATGTATAACGAGCTTATCTGGTGGGTCTATATCACGCGCTCTTCATAGTGATGTGAATCCTATGACGTAGATTCCTAACTAATATTCTTGAATATATTAGTCCTAATGAGAGTAACAACCAGCACTCTCGATTCTAGGAGTTTTGATGAGAGTGGCAACCACTATTCTTGAATCAATAAGTCCTATTCAGAGCATCACATCATAATAATTCCTCGACTACTAGCCCTAAGAATAAATAAAAATATCACATGGCTAGTTGGTCCTAAGAGGATAAATCTATAAATCCTAGCATTCCTCAAGCTTATTGCTCTTGGAGAGGGCTCTCAACTACTAAACTCTATGGAGTCACCTATAGACGATATCATAATTTCCTAATCCATCTCCAAAATATAAGTGGAATCTACTCACAAAAAGTATTCGAACAAATATCACTTGAATGTCCCATACCACACAGTGTTACACGTTCGTTTGCTAAATGCTCGTAGATTACACTCAATCTCCACAATATTCTATATAATGTATCCAAAAAAAATCAAAGAAATATAACTGAATATCTCATCGTAGATGGTATTATAACCCCATTCATTAGAATTCCTCATTACACAGAAGTATCAATCAATCAAAACATACAATCCTATTATTTATTGATTCAGAATGGGATTCAAAATACATTTTTCCTAAACTCTTCAAAACAATTTCAATTATCAATATTCAATTGAAAGAAAATTAAATTATAAAATGAACATTTTTTTGTAAATCCAATTATAGTTTTCGAAAATAAATATTTTCAAAACTCTTATTAATTACAAAGAAATCTAACATTAAAATTCATCCAATACCAAATCGCTTAAAATCCTTTTTAAAAATAATTCATAAAATTTGTAACCATTCTCTAATAGTTTTAAAACAATAATACCAAAGAAGTTTTATAATTCATGATTTACTTTAAAAAATAGATTGAAATAATCTCATTTTCCCTATAAGGGTTTTCAATTAAAAATGTTTCCCAAATGCATATAATAAAATTCTAAAATTAGTATATTTAAAACGCTCATTCACGTTCCAATTATTTAATGTTATAATACTGAATTATACGATTAGCTTATACAATCAAAATCTCCAAAATTCCCTTCCAAAATAATTTGATTCCTTTTTTTATAAAAATAATGAACCGCAACAAAAAATATTACTTCCAAAAATTACTTCATAGTGATTATAATAAATCCCATAATGCTAATTTCCACACAATAAATAAATTATATTCAACTTGCTATTACTTTAAAATATTATTTATAATTTTCCAATCTTTAAATCTAAATAATATTAACTTATCAATTTAAAAATATAGATTTCAAATATCATTTCATAAATACCCTTTAAATATTTTTATAATCAAGGAAAAATAAATAAAAACATAAATATTCAAAGTTCATTTCTTTAAAAAAAATCCAAAAATTTATCATTTTCAAACAATTTCTATTCACACCATCTTCAAAATTATTCTAATTATATATTTTTCAAAAATCGTTCCACTATCAAAACTTTCCATTAATTTAGGAACCATTAGACACTTAGACACAAACTTTTTTTCCATTGGTTATAGGTTCCTTTAATTTAGGAACCATTAAACACACTTTTTTTCCCATTATATTTTAATTACTAATTTTTTTTATCAATAAAAAGCTAATTCCTTGTTCAAAATATTTGAATAACATACCTATTTTAAAATTAATTTCAAAAAATACTTTCAATTGAAAACTTGTGTATACATACACCTTTATATCGCAGCACATCATATCAGAAATACATATGAATAACACTCATCCACAATATAGTAAAACATACTACATGATGGGTATTTAAACACAACACCAAACCATATTGTTCCAAATTCCAATACTTTTACGAATATAGCAATGATGCCTCACATGGATTTCTAGCGACTTACTTCCCTAATTTGCTACAATGTTGATCATGTGATCAACATCGTCTCGCCATCGACTTCGGCAACTCACTAATGCTCGATGGCTACCATCATCACATCAGCATCTGATCATCAAAAAATATGTGTATTACTTTTCCAAAACAATAAATCTCCAATTTCCAAAACATTGCTATATTTTTAAACTTTAGATATAACTCCTTGAAAATATTAAATTTTTAAGGTAGCTCAAATAATTAGCTTCTTCCCAAAACACTATATTACTTTCAAAATTTATGTGCCCGTATGTCTTGTCCTAGTGTTTTGGAATTCTTATCATTAACGTTAGCCATACAAATAGATCAAAATTGTTAAATTACTCAATGGACAAATTCACATGAAATTGGCTTTAAAAATCTTTTAAAATAAATATATTCTCATATGGAAAACAATAATTTGCAAAAGCCAAACATTTTCTAACATCACACAAAAATATGTACTTTTAATAGAAAATGTTCCGACCACAAAATATGCTTGTTTTAAAATATAATTCTATCTTCAGACCATCCTTTCTGCAATCATTACTAATAGTTCCGTCCAAATTTCAGTTCTGTTTAAATTAATATTCATCTTATCACAAACTGTTATTATTATTGTTTTTTTCAAAATCTCAAGCATCACTCGAAAAAATGATTTCAATCACTTTATAACATGATATCAGTATTTTTATCATATCATTTATTTGTTTGTAAGAAAATATTTATTTCCAAAATCGTATATGCATCTAATTCATCAATCATCAACGATAATGAAAATCATCACGTCATTCATAAAATTGAACAAGCATCAGTACAATAGTATAAATGTATTCAAACAACCAAACAAATGCCCACAATGGAAAGCCATCTATTAATTTCTGATGCGCACACTGATCACTACAGGTTCCACTTTCTCAACTCACTCCTCATAATTTGGATTGGTGGAATATTTAATACAAGATTCGAATTAGGGTCTTTTACAGCTTCCCTAATCGAACAACTACATTCTTACTTCAAAGCCACATAGAGGTCTGACATTCATCATCAATACTGACACTACTAGAAGAACTAATCACTTCTAACTTTCTAATCTCACCAATTTCTCTGCATCTCATATAGAAACATACATTAAGAAAAAGGGTAGAAGAAATGTATTATACATATAATAAGGCAAATACATCCCCAGATGATTACCATAGTAATCATCGTATGCTACTATTATCACTTGAGTATAAACAATAATCTTCCACATACCCATGGGGACAGGAACTCTAAGTCTCGTCTAAGCAAAGACTCATGTTTCATATACTCTATATTATTTTGAATCTGCTCCGATACCAATCTGTAACACCCCATCTCTATACCCATACTATCCAAGATTATTGTTACGTAACGCTATTAGATAATATAAAGAATGAGGTTGTATGGGGTACACAAGTGAATATTCCCTTGGGCTAGAACTAGTACATATTTTAAAATTCATAAACAACTTACCTATACACATACAATATCGACATAAAGCAATACAATAGTGTATCTGTAGGATAAAACAATGGACAATATAATAATAATTCATAGAGATTACAGAATCATCAATGTAGTGATAACATATAATAATAAATACACACAAGTCCTAGTGGGTCTATAAAATAATCAATTTCCCATAATCATCAAAATATAAATAACATATCTAATATGCACATCTCAACAACACAAGAACACATGTGGATACAAACGTACAAATGATATACAAATACTCTATCCTCTATCTATGACCAACATCCACAAACTGGTCAACTCGTTCCAAAATCTGAAATATCTCGGACTGATCCGAGTATTATATAAATAACACACGGGTCAGACTATGTCTAAATGTAGATGTTAATAAACCACTAAAGAAGTCTAGTGTCAAACAGAGTATACCCAGAGAGATAAAATATCTCAAGTGTACCAATGCACATAAAAAGTCACCCATACCAAATAGTAGTCAAATATATCATCATCTGGTACAAGAACAAAATGGATGAATATCTTTTATAAAACCAAACCATTATGTGAATAAAATGTTCAATAAGGTATATCTCGACCATTAGCCTTGATATAGGACAATGACTCTCGTCCATGTAGCCCTAAGAGATGGAATAACATGTCATGCCGACTCAAACTATATAATATAAATATAATATAACACACAAATACAATACCATGATCTATCTCGACCAGCAATTATATTGCGAGAAAATATTCTTAACTGAATGTGTGACGCCCCACCTCTATACCCACGCTAGCAAAGAGTATTAATAGAAAATACCGTCTGCTAACACGGAGAATAAGGCTGGATAGGAGTGACCATCTACAGTCTTGCTTTAACTATCTATTAAATACGTCAACAATAATCACGCCAAACCGATCGACATATCCAATGAATACTTAAAACAAAACCATAGGTGGCTGGAGGATCTATCAGAACAGAATATAACAACTCAAACGTGGGAAACATCACAGAACAGTAAACCATTATATACATATATACCGATACATAACAGAGTACACAAAATAATACATGTCAAGTGGTATAGCCAACCACAATATACAGACAAATCCAGAAGAATAAATATCAGAGTTTCAACATAATAGGACTACACAAAAGCTATGACAAAAAGAAGCTAGCGAAGTAGTCCATGCGGAAGCAAAATAGGCTAAGTCCAAAGTACCTAACCTGAAACATCTCGGTCTGATCCGAGTATAAAATACACGGGTCAGTCTAGCTAAACAAATCAGTTAGATAAACTGAACAACAATAAACCAGCAAGGTTACAAAGTATAACAAATATCTCTAAAAGAGATAACACAATCATCAACAAAAGATGAATCATATAGAACAAGCCTCATATCATCGGCGACATAGATAAACAAAGGATACAATTATCCCAAATCAAGCCAAAAGGAAAATAACAAATACCCATAAGGTATACAAGTTCACAAGGCAATCGCTATACTTCATGCGGCTCAAAATGACCAACATCGAAGGGCGATACCAAGGGAATATACATATCAATGAAACATCATAAAATTGCTCGAGCTCAGTACTGTATAAACAAGGATCCATGAGCCCGAAGACTCCAAACCCAGTATCAACCATGCGGCTCATAACGACCAACATCGGAAGCGATACTAAAGGGCAACCCAATATCACCCATGCGGCTCATAACGACCAACATCCGAAGCGTTACTAAAGGGCAACAAACCAGAAGGCACAAACCCGAAAGTACAAACCCGAAGGCAACATACCCGAAGGCAACATACCCGAAGGCAACAAACCGTA
The DNA here is from genome assembly GCA_030765085.1 of Allium cepa. NCBI lineage: Eukaryota > Viridiplantae > Streptophyta > Magnoliopsida > Asparagales > Amaryllidaceae > Allium > Allium cepa. The sequence continues at coordinate 254,001,657 of CM060943.1, forward strand.
GTGGTGAAGGTCCGGAGGCCCTTGGACACCACTAACTGGCAGAATGTGTTACAACTCTCGAGAAGGAATCCGAAAAGTGTTAACGTATGTCCCATAACCACTCGTTCGCACTAAACGGTTTACTATCCGTCAGTCATTTTCACACTCAAAGCAGTACAAAGTTTACCTCATATCATCGATAAACCAAACCCGAAGGTCAAAACAATCAATTGAATAGGTTGGGGATTAATCGGAAAGATAAACACACAGATTCATGGTCCGTGTTTTGCCCAACCATTTAATCTTCCTTCCTCTTCGCTCGAAGTGCGAAATTGTGTGTGCATTATAAATAGAATTTATAATGTGGAGAAGGGAGCTTTTAATACGATTTAGAGAGATTATTTATAAAACCCGTGAATGAAGTCAAAAACAAGTCATCAAAGTCAAATATGCAATAACAACTAATTGGAATCAACAAGAATCGATAAAAGTTGGAAATTAACTCAAAATTAGCCAAAATAGGCAAAACTGCGCATTTCAGACGTCTGAATAACTTTCCAGACGTCTGTACCACTACCAGACGTCCGAATGGATTTCCAAACGTCTGGATTTTGTCTCTGCCTTTTTGCGTCTTCCAGGGACCAATTCCAGACGTCTGAATTTCCAAACCAGACGTCTGAATTTGAAACCAGACGTCTGAAATTAGAGTTCGGACGTCTGAAATCCCCTTGTAGGCAAAAAAAACCAGCCAAGCCCATAAAGGCAAAATCTAATGAATTGTAAACGAACGAGCGAGGGATGCTATGGGTTTATGCCATACAACAACCCAGCACTATTGGCTCTTTTATACACCTCCAAAACATGATTAAAACATCAAAGTTATGATTTTTAGAACTTTTGACTTCAAAGCACCAAATATTGCAATGTTCACACATCCAATCCGAATCAAAAGCAATTGCACATGAATAATTGTTAGGAATTCATACCTAACAACTAAAGATACTTATAGTCATAGATGTGAGATAAAAATCTCACCTTTTTGCACACAAACAAAGATGAGAGCACAAACACAAGAAGGAGTTCAATTTGCAAGGAGAAGACCAACTAATCTCCACTTCTACTCTACTAGCTTCAATCTAAGAACCAAAACATATAGTTCCCAAATTAGAGCTTACGAATTTCTGAAATTGAAGAGGAGAAGAGATGAAGAAGATGAAGAGGAGGCTTACCTATCCTTATCTTTGAATTTCAAGCAAGAATTTGGAGTTTGCAAATGGAACTAGGGCTTGGAGTTTCTAATTCTTCTTTCTTTCCCCTATTTTCAGTTTTCTTGAACTAAAGGAATGAAATAAGGATGAATGGATGAAGAGTTAGTGAGCTAGAGGGTTAAGAGGAGATTGGGGCTGAACCCAAACTCAAGCCCAAGTAGAAAAAGGGGCAAAATTTCACAAACTCCAAACATATCAAAGATTATACTCAAAAAGATCGCAAACGCCATTTTGGACTCAATGGAAGTGGTTTCGAGCTCCAATTCGGCCGTTTGCAAAAAGTAGTTTTTCGAACCTAAATCCGACTAACGACGCTATATTTAAATTAAACATTTAAATATAAAATCGTTAAATATGCGGGTTGTTACAGATCTCCCCTCCTTACAAAATTGTGTCCTCGCAATTCCTAGAGATGATATTTGTAACAACTACAAACATACAACATCCAAAAGTAAAGGAAATAAGCTTGAGATGAAAAGACATACTCACCGTTTCAAAGCGAAGAAAGAAAACCCGGATAAGATCGCTCAATAAATTCTCTGGTTTCCCAAGTACAATCATTGGGATTAGCGGACCATTGAACTTTAACGAGCGGCACGTCCTTGTTTCGAAGGTGTCGCACCTCCGTGTCAAGTACGCGAATAGGCTGCTGTACAATAGATAAGTCCAGTGAGATCTCAAGCTCTTGCAAATCAGGAGAACAATAACAAAATCCGACTCCCGAAGACACTTCCGAAGTTGCGAAACGTGAAACACGTCATGAATACTAGATAAATGAGCTGGAAGTGAAACTCTATAAGCCACAGGGCCAATACGTTCAGTAATAGAAAATTGTCCTATATTACGAGGAGCCAATTTCCCAGTCGTACTGAAACGCATAACCCCCTTCAAAGGAGAAACACGAATAAAAACAAGATCGCCGATCGAGAACTCGAGTGGTTTCCTACGGCTCTCCACGTAGGATTTCTGGTGACTTTGTGCCTCTTTTATTCTCAATCGAATAAGATCAATCTTCCCGGAAGAATGAAGAACAAAATTCGGGCCAAGAATAAGCTTCTCCCCAGATTCCAACCAACATGAAGGTGATCGACATGGCCTTCCGTATAAGGCTTCAAAAGGAGCCATGCCGATACTAGATTGAAAACTATTGTTGTAGGAGAATTCTACAAGAGGTAGGTGATCCTCCCAACTTCCACCAAAATAAAAAATACAAATACGAAGAAGATCTTCCAAGATACGATTCACCCGTTCAGTCTGTCCATCAGACTACGGATGATAAGCTGTGCTAAAATTAAGCTTTGTTCCCAAAGCTTTTTGAAGACTCTTCCAAAAATGACTCATGAATAAAGGATCACGGTCACTCACAATAGAACTAGGAACACCGTGAAGTCTCACGATTTCCTTGACATACAACTTAGCCAAATGTGAAGCAGTCCTACTAGACTTAATAGGGACAAAATGAGCAGACTTAGTGAGGCGATCAACAATAACCCAAATGCTAGAATGGCATGATCTCGAGCGAGGTAGGCCGTCAATGAAATCCATATATATCTGATCCCATTTCCATAATGGAATCTCAAGAGGCTGAAGAAGACCAGAAGGACGCTGATGTTCGGCCTTAATACGCTGACAAGTTATGCAATTACTCACATAACTCGCCACATCGCGCTTCATGCCTTCCCAATAATAAAGGCGACGCATATCGGCATACATCTTGCTACCACCAGGATGAATGGTATACTTAGAACGGTGACAATAATCTAGAATGTCATGCCTAAGTGCAAAATCAGAAGGCACAAAAAGACGGGTTTTCTTATGAAGACACCCATGAGAATCAATGCTGAAATCTTGCAACGCCTCATCACAAGATCTAGACTCACAAAGATGAATAAGATGCAACAAATCGGGATCACGCCGCTGAGCATCGGCAATACGATCCAATAAAATAGGTCGAGCTCCCAAACTAAATAATAGAATAGGAGAATCAGAAGATGAACCTCGATCACGAATTCCACAAAAAGATAGAGTCTCAAGAACATCCCATTCGGCAAGCATCATAGAAAGAACAGCCGAATGTTTGCGACTAAGCGCATCAGCAACACGATTACCCTTTCCAGGGGTATACTGGATATCAAAGTCATAGGAGGCAAGAAACTCGAGCCAACGTTGTTGTCTCATATTGATTTCCTTCTGAATAAACAAATACTTCAAGGATTTATGATCGGTATAGAGAATGAAGCGCTCGCCTAATAAGTAGTGTCGCCAAATCTTCAAGGCGAAGACAATGGCGGCTAACTCAAGATCATGAGTGGCATAGCGAACTTCATTCGGACGCAGTTGCCTAGAAGCATACGCAACTACCCGATCCTTCTGCATAAGAATAGCACCGAGACCACTACCACAAGCATCGGTGTGGACAACAAGATCATGATTCCCTTCGGGAACCACGAGAATAGGAGCATTAGTGAGAAGTTCCTTTCATGTCTGAAAGGAAGCTTCACACTTGTCGAACCAAACAAAACGAATGCCTTTCCGAGTAAGGCTGGTGAGAGGAAGCACAACACGGGAAAAGTCCTTAATGAACCAACGGTAATAACTCGCCAATCCAAGGAAACTACGGATCTCATGCACATTCTCAGGCCTCTTCCAATTCTGGATGGCTTCGATCTTTGAGGGATCGACCGAAATGCCGTCAGAAGATACAACATGGCCTAAGAACTTAACTTTATTCACCCAAAAATGGCACTTGGAGAATTTGGCTCTAAGCTGATGGTGACGGAGAGTGCTCAAGACAATGCTCAAGTGATTAGCTTGCTCGGCTTCAGATTTAGAATAAATAAGGATATCATCAATGAATACAAGGACGAACTTGTCAAGATATTCCCGGAATACTCGATTCATGAGATCAACAAAGAAATCAGGAGCGTTCGTCAAACCGAACGGCAAAACGAGCCACTCGAAAGAACCATATCGAGTGCGGAAAGCTGTAAGAGGTATGCTGTCCTCCGCGACTCGTAATTTATGAAAACCTATGGCAAGGTCGAGTTGAGAAAATACCTTAGCACCACTCAATAGATCGAACATATCATCAATCCTAGGCAATGGATATCTATTTATGATGGTTAACTCATTAAGCTTGCGATAGTCAATGCAAAGCCTAAGAGTTCCATCAGATTTCTTCATGAAGACGACCGCGGACCCCCACGGAGAAAAACTGGACTGAATCAACTGCTTGGACTCAAGCTCTAAAAGCTGCTTCTTGAGTTCCTTATTTTCCTTTATAGACATCCTCGTGGGAGGATGACTAACTGGCTGCGCGCCTGGAATGAGATCAATGCGGAACTCAATTGCCCACTTGGGTGGCAAACCCGAAACAGGTTCAAAAACATCAGGAAAGTCACAAGCAATAGGAATACGAGATATATCATCATCATCTCGCGAGTCAAGGGAATGCAAAGCCATTTCGGAATTATCCACATCCCGAAGAATAAGAGATAGCTGAGTAGGCGAATCCGGATGTCGAAGATACAAAATCCTCTCCGAACAAATAATCCTGGCATCTTATCTTACTAGCCAGTCCATACCCAAAATCATATCAAATCCCAGACAAGAGATAACGTGCAGATTCGCACGAAAAGAAAAACCACATAAAACAATCTCAACATCATCACAAAGCAAGCTAAGGGTCGCGGATCCCCCAATAGGATTCGCAATCCTTAAAGAAGTAACCATACAAGAAACATCCAAAGATAAATCATCGACGAGATTCTTCGATACGAAAGAATGTGAAGCACCCGTATCGAAAAGAACTCGAATACTATGGTCATGAAATAAAACAGAACCTTCCAAAATAGATGGAGATATACCTTTGGGTTGAGAAGGACCTTCAGAAGCCTTAGCACCATAAAGCCTGCTAGACTTGGCACCAGCCGGAACAGTAGGGAAAGCTGAAACATGATGACCTTCCTTCTTCCAATAACGGCAGAAGAGAGGCTTAGGACAAGCTCGAATAATATGATCCGGAGACCCACAATTGAAACACTTCCGGACGAAAGGTGTTCCAGAAGACTGAGGCTGAGAGCTAGAACCACCAGTCTTTCTCTTTTTAGAAGGAAAAGGCTTCTTCTGAAATGGAATCGGCTTCTTGTTGGTGTTCTTGGAAACCTCAACATCAACATCACTATCACACTCCTTCTCGAAAGCTTCGAGATGAAGTGCCGAATTTACTAATTCTTCAAAAGAAAGCTTAAGCTGAAGCAACAAAGACTTCTTAAGATACTTCTTAAGACCAGAAAGAAACTTTAAATTCTTCTTATAAGAAGTGCTAATGAATTCAAGACCATACTTAGATAAAGCCTCGAATGATGCAACATACTCAGAAACAGAAGACTTCCCTTGATTCAACTCAAGGAAGTGACGGGTCAATAAAACTTTTCCAGGTTTAGGAACGAACTTGAGTTCAAATCGCTTCCGAAACTGAGTCCAAGAAAGAGTAGACTCATCAATCTCGTCTATAAGAAGCTCATACCAATCAAGGGCATGCTCTTGTAATAAGCTAGAAGTTACAAGAACTCTATCATGGCCAGAAAGATGCATACGAGAGAAGATACGCTCGCATGTGCGAAACCAAGCTTGGACTTCAAGAACGGATTCAGAGCCTTTAAACGGCTTTCCTCCAAGATGAGCAAAATCACTGCACTGACGTGCAAAGGCAGACTTGCGAGGTGGAGACACTCGAGGAGGAACTGGAGGCTGAGTGCTCCTAAACAACTCCATAAACTGATCGAAAGACATATAAACGCCATCTGGATGTGTGCCACTGGATTGCCCAGCATCCGAACGTCGTCCCCTGCCTCTTCCAGCCATACGCTGAAAGTAAGATAAGAACGAGATTATTCACAAGGTAGATATTACAATATGGAATACTACGGAATAAAATGCATTCCTAGACGTATTCCCAAATTCTATATAACCTTGATGGAATAGAGAGACACGATGATTCAAAGATTTGTATCACTTATACACTTTGATGTATCGTAACATGTGCGTCTATTCTTTGTTTATCATACTTTGTTCTGAACTCAGCTGTGACGCCCCACCTCTATACCCATGCTAGCAAAGAGTATTAATAGATAATACCGTCTGCTAACACGGAGAATAAGGCTAGATAGGAGCGACCATCTGCAGTCTTGCTTTAACTATATATTAAATACGTCGACAATAATCACACCAAACCGATCGACATATCCAATGAATACTTAAAACAAAACCATAGGTGGCTGGAGGATCTATCAGAACAGAATATAACAACTCAAACGTGGGAAACATCACAGAACAGTAAACCATTATATACATATATACCGATACATAACAGATTATACAAAATAATACATGTCAAGTGGTATAGCCAACCACAATATACAGACAAATCCAGAAGAATAAATATCAGAGTTTCAACATAATTGGACTACACAAAAGCTATGACAAAAAGAAGCTAGCGAAGTAGTCCATGCGGAAGAAAAATAGGCTAAGTCCAAAGTACCTAGCCTGAAACATCTCGGTCTGACCTGAGTATAAAATACACGGGTCAGTCTAGCTAAACAAATCAGTTAGATAAACTGAACAACAATAAACCTGCAAGGTTACAAAGTATAACAAATATCTCTAAAAGAGATAACACAATCATCAACAAAAGATGAATCATATAGAACAAGCCTCATATCATCGGCGACATAGATAAACAGAGGATACAATTATCCCAAATCAATCCAAAAGGCAAATAACAAATACCCATAAGGTATACAAGTTCCACAAGGCAATCGCTATACTTCATGCGGCTCAAAATGACCAACATCGAAGGGCGATACCAAGAGAATATACATATCAATGAAACATCATAAAATTGCTCGAGCTCAGTACTGTATAAACAAGGATCCATGAGCCCGAAGACTCCAAACCCAATATCACCCATGCGGCTCATAACGACCAACATTGGAAGCGATACTAAAGGGCAACCCAATATCACCCATGCGGCTCATAACGACCAACATCGGAAGCGATACTAAAGGGAAACAAACCCGAAGGCACAAACCCGAAGGCACAAACCCGAAGGCAACATACCCGAAGGCAACATACCGGAAGGCAACAAACCGTAGTGGTGAAGGTCCGGAGGCCCAGTACTGGACACCACTAACTGGCAGAATGTGTTACAACTCTCGAAAAGGAATCCGAAAAGTGTTAACGTATGTCCCATAACCACTCGTTCGCACTAAACGGTTTACTATCCGTCAGTCATTTTCACACTCAAAGCAGTACAAAGTTTACCTCATATCATCGATAAGCCAAACCCGAAGGTCAAAACAATCAATTGAATTGGTTGGGGATTAATCGAAAAGATAAACGCACAGATTCGTGGTCCGTGTTTTGCCCAACCATTTAATATTCCTTCCTCTTCGCTCGAAGTGCGAAATTTGTCTATGCATTATAAATAGAATTTATAATTTGGAGAAGGGAGCTTTTAATACGATTTAGAGAGATTATTTATAAAACCCGTGAATGAAGTCAAAAACAAGTCATCAAAGTCAAATATGCAATAACAACTAATTGGAATCAACACGAATCGATAAAAGTTGGAAATTAACTCAAAATTAGCCAAAATAGGCAAAACTGCGCATTTCAGACGTCTGAATTACTTTCCAGACGTCTGTACCACTACCAGACGTCTGAATGGATTTCCAGACGTCTGGATTTTGTCTCTGCCTTTTTGCGTCTTCCAGGGACCAATTCCAGACGTCTGAATTTCCAAACCAGACGTCTGAATTTGAAACCAGACGTCTGAAATTAGAGTTCAGACGTCTGAATCCCCTGTAGGCAAAAAAAACCAGCCAAGCCCATAAAGGCAAAATCCAATGAATTGCAAACGAACGAGCGAGGGATGCTATGGGTTTATGCCATACAACAACCCAGCACTATTGGCTCTTTTATACACCTCCAAAAACATGATTAAAACATCAAAGTTATGATTTTTAGAACTTTTGACTTCAAAGCACCAAAAATTGCAATGTTCACACATCCAATCCGAATCAAAAGCAATTGCACATGAATAATTGTTAGGAATTCATACCTAACAGCCAAAAATACTTATAGTCATAGATGTGAGATAAAAATCTCACCTTTTTGCACACAAACAAAGATGAGAGCACAAACACAAGAAGGAGTTCAATTTGCAAGGAGAAGACCAACTAATCTCCACTTCTACTCTACTAGCTTCAATCTAAGAACCAAAACATATATTGCCCAAATTAGAGCTTAGGAATTTCTGAAATTGAAGAGGAGAAGAGATGGAGAAGATGAAGAGGAGGCTTACCTATCCTTCTCTTTGAATTTCAAGCAAGAATTTGGAGTTTGCAAATGGAACTAGGGCTTGGAGTTTCTAATTCTTCTTTCTTTCCCCCATTTTCAGTTTTCTTAAACTAAAGGAATGAAATGAGGATGAATGGAGAGTTAGTGAGCTAGAGGGTTAAGAGGAGATTGGGGCTGAACCCAAACTCAAGCCCAAGTAGAAAAAGGGGAAAAATTTCACAAACTCCAAACATATCAAAGATTATACTCAAAAAGATCGCAAACGCCATTTTGGACTCAATGGAAGTGGTTTCGAGCTCCAATTCGGCCGTTTGCAAAAAGTAGCTTTTCGGACCTAAATCCGACTAACGATGCTATATTTAAATTAAACATTTAAATATAAAATCGTTAAATATGCGGGTTGTTACCGAATGACCCTAAGAGATACATACATAGTAAATCAATATACCTCTCAACCGAAGGCTCTAAGAGAGAATGGCAAACGAACGCACAGCTAGTCTCTAAGATAATAGGAAGACAACATGCAGTTTTCTAGGGTTAGGCTAACTCAAATGACAAACTACCATGCGGCCAGTCTATAATGTCATATGATCATCTATCTAATAAGGTAATAATATCAAATATCTCCAATATAATAGATCTACCTAGGTCATCCTGATGGGAGACCAACGTACTGCAGCATTATTCTAGGAAACGCTAATGACCGCAGCCTATATTCTACAAACACTTACTTACTCCTAGAATCGTGACACTCATATCAATCGCATATCATAAACATGGTGCAAGACAACGCTATGCAGTGGCCACAACTCTTACTTGCCCTCGATAGTGAGCTGTTGGTCCTTAAGTGACGTTTAGGAAATGACTCTAATGAGAGTAATAACTCTCATCCTACAAGCTCAAAAAGGTGACATCATGGATCTAGGGAGCGACCTAGTAATCACGACAGCTTGGATGGATAACTAGCCTATTTGATGGGTCTAATTCACTCGCTATCAATAGTGGCGTGAACCCTTCGTATATTCCTAACAAGTACTCTCAACTATATAAGTCCTAATGTGAGTAATAACTAGCACTGTCGACTTTAGGAGTCCTGAAGAGAGTGACAATAACTGCTCTCGACTTGATAAGTCCTATTGGGAGTGTTACAACATAATAACTCCTCGACTACTAGCCTTTATAGTAAATAACAATATCAATTGGCTAGTTGGTCGTAAGAGGAAAAATATATAAATCCTAGCACATCTTCAGCTTGTAGCCCTTAGAGAGTATCAACTACTAAACTCTAAGGAGTCACCTCTACACGATATCACAATTTCCGAACCAATCTCTAGAATATAGGTTACATCTACTTATAAAAAGTAATCGAACAATTATCACTTGAATGTCCCATACCGCTCAATGATACACGCTTTTTTACTCAACGCTCATAGAATACACTCAATCTCCACAATATTATATATAATGAGTCCAAAGAATAATCAAATAAATAATAATGAATGTCCCATCCCAAATGGTATTATAAACCTATTTGTAACGACCCGTAAATTTCGATAGTTAAATTGGATATTTTAATAATATTTTTGTAATTAAATTTAGAAAGAAATAAAAACTTTATAATTTATAATGAAGTGAATGTTTAAAATGAAATGTAGCAATGGTAATTAGAACCAATTATTGATAATTTGAGTGAAATCCCAATAATGGAATAGTGTAAATTGTTACACTCGGTTATAAAATTAAATATAAGAAAATAAAAGTAAATATTCAATTAACCAAGGAAATAATACATTGATTAATAGTAATTGAACGAGATTAGTGTTGGGGAACTAATTGTAACGTTTGTTCATTAATAATAACTTATAGGTGTAATTGAAAGTTGATGGTAACAATTATTGTATATTACCTATTTATTTAGCCTGATATTTTAAATTGGAAATAAATTTCAATAAATGTAATTAAATATTATGTTAATGTAAACTAAATTAATATTTGAAAATAATGTCAATCCTATTCATAATATGATGATTGGTTGATTAAAAGAATGGAAATCAAGATTTATTAATTTATTTAAATTTTAGTAATTGGATCTGTTGCAAATAAATGAAACTAAATATTTAGATATTACGTTAATGGGAAATTAATATGAAATTGAGAAAATTAACGTAATAAATCATGAACCAATGTAAATTTCAACCGTCTGATGATAATGGATTGAATAATAGGATGAAAGGTCGATTAAATGGAATTATTGGACATTTGATTTATAATTTCTGGATTTATTGAAATTGGAAGTAAAGATGGAAATTATTGAAATAATTAACATTGAATTAACATGAAAATTTGTTTTAAATTGTTATAAATGTCTAAGTTACCAAAAGTGATAAAAAAATTTAATTTTAGAATCAGAGTTGAAATTTGATTTAATTAATTTAATATTAATTTATTTATTTAATTAATGTAAAATTAGCCATTTTGGTCACTGACTCAGATTTCGACGAAATCAGTTTCATCAGATTCGTAATAGTGAATTATTGTAGGATTTCAAGTTTCATAACGATCAGACTTGTCGTTTGATCGTATGGACTCGAAACGCTTTGAAATAAATTAAATTGAAATCAATTGAAATCAATTTGAAATAACTTAATTTTAGCATAACTTCTTCATACAATAAAATTTGGACTTGAAACCAGTTCCATTGCGTTTAAAATATTCAAAAACATCTATTTTGATAGTGGGTTGGCCCAATTTCGTCCCGAATTCAGAACGAGCTTTTCGAGCCATTAATCGTTCAATTTTCAAAACCAAATCAAGCCCATCTGTATCTATTATGTTTTGCCTATATATATGTTGTTATAAACCCTAGCAGTCTTTCTGTTCCTTATTTATGTACGTACAGAAATTTCTATTGCTCCTCTTTCTCAATGGCACAAATTCTCAATTCCAAATCCAATTGCGATTCAAAATTGAATCGAAATTCAAACTCCTCAAAAAAATTCCGAAAAAATATAAATCGAAGATCTCAACGACACGAATCTGCATCTAGTGTCTGTTCTACAAACGATGCCCAAGTCAGTCAAAAATATCAATCAAAGCCTGGAATTGTGAAACCCTAATTTCGATTTTGGGGTTTCTGATTTCATCATTAATACACAAAATTGTTTTGTGGGTTTTGGTGAGATTGACGTGTAGAATCGTTTGGTGGTGATCGCGGCCTCGATTGGTGGTTGGGGTGGTCGGAATTCATGGTTTAGGGTTTGCTATCAGCGGTGGTGGCTAGGGAATTGGGCGATCATTTCCTAGACTATAGGGGCGGCCCGGCGAGGCGTGGCCAGTGGTGGTCACGACATGTTCTACGATGGCGAATTGATGAAGGACGGGGCAGTCAATAGCGACAGATGGGACATCGCTGTTTCTGATCGCGTGAGGAAAGTGGGCACGTAAAGCTTGCTGACGTGGCAAAAACTATATATATTATTTTTATTTAATTTAATTCAAGCAGTATATGTTCAAATGCTAATAACATCCGCGTACGAGGTCCAATTCACATGCAGTTTTCTCCACTGCGATCGTATTTAAATTTCGGACATTTTGACTCTTGATTAGACGTATTCTTAGATCGTTCAAATTTTGGGCTTAAATTGAATTTAAATTCGATTTAAAATAAAAGGTGAGTGTTTTAACCCACTCACAACTTCTAAATTTCTTATGTTTGTCAAATCGATGTATGATGTGATTAGAAATTTATTTATGACTGTTCGGCATATTTTGAATCATCATCCCAGTTTATTTGAATTTATTTGGATAAAATAGTTATTTAATTTATTATTGAATATAAACTGCCAGCAAATACCTATTATTTGTCATCTGTTCTTTATTAATGTTATTGATTGAATTGGATGATGATTGTGATAAATGTTTGATAATTCCTATTGGATGAATGGATGTTGCATTTTTTTTTGTTATAAACTGCAAGTTGTTATGGATTTTTATTTCATTCGGGATTGCGGTTTGAAATGATATATAACTATATTTATATTTTAAATTGCGGGCTGAAATTATAAATATTCATATCACTTGACCATAGGATAGAAAATTATATACAGACACAGCGGTGTATATATAAAAATATTTTGAAATGATTTCTATGGTTTTGTAAAGAAATATATGGTTTTATATAAATATTGATTTTAGATATTATATAAATGTTACTTTATATATATAGTTAAATTCTTGATTTTTAGCTATGTATACATTTATTTGGTATAAAACATGTTTAAAAATAAAGACCGATGTTATTAAAAATATAATATGGTTATGTATTTATATAAATTATAATGATTCTTAATAAAATAAGGTTGAGAAGATAGATTTGAAATTGATTTGAAGTTGTATTAAATGTAGAAATTTGTTAAATGAAATCGATTTGGAACGTATGGAATTTGAGACTTGTAAAGGATATGATTTATAACTTGATCTTGTTTAAGGTAAATTAAATAAATATTTCAAGTATAAATAAATTGAAGGAAACATTTAGTTATTTGAAATCTGGGTTTATTTAAATGATAATGGATTTATTAAGTAAATATTTCAAAACTAAATAATAGAAAATTGAATTTGATATATATATATATATATATATATATATATATATATATATATATATATGAAATTATCAAACTTAGTTTTGAAATTGTTGAATACTTTAAGTTTGAAATATATTGAATTTGAAATGGTTTATTCCGTGGATCAAATCTGTTTTGAAATCGATAAATTTGGAATAGTTTATTCGGAAATTAAATTGAACTGAAATTTAAGATTTGGGATTTGGTTAAATATAAAATGTAGAATTTTAGTTATGGTGGATTTGATTTGTGAAATTGAAGAAGCTTTTTATTATATAAAGTATTTTAAATATTTAAACCATTTAAGTGGTGGAAGTTATGTTTCAAAGTTATGAGTTTCAAGGTATTATAATTTGAAAGTGTTATATTCAAGTGTTTGATTTCGAAATGTTATAATTTGAAAGTGTTATGATTTTAGAAAGGGATATATTTGAAATGAAAATGATATCATATTGATTTGGTTTTGAAAGCGCAATGATATTTGATTTTAAAGTATAAACTATTTTGAAAATGACCGTGGTGATATAATAACGATTGGTTGTTAAAGAGACCGGGATCAGAAGTTGTCACACTCTCTACGAACTCCGAAAACCACTTCAACAACCGTGTACGCGGTGGAGATTTCAGAATGAAGTAGGATGGTGGCGACGTCCTTTGAGATATGTACGTAGACCCGACTCCCGTGAGTTGGCATAAGGTGGTTAAACTAGGAGCAATTGACGGGCTAATGAGGTAGCACCTTTGATCGGACACATCCCTTCAATATTATACTTTGACTTTTGGATTGATTCGGTGGCCACTTTTGATTTAGGGGTGTAGCTCGAGGTGGGCGGTAGGTGCGCGCTACGCGTTACCACTGGCCCGGAAGCGTAATTGGTATATCTATCCTGCATTTCCTAGTTGTGCCGTGTCACCTACCCTAGCGTGCATTGTACGAGTTTAGTTTTCTCCCGTAGCCCGGGTGGTATCCTCTTGTGGCTTCCCGATCAGGAGGAACCATGATACTGGATGGACTACTAGGACTATTACATGTTAAGGTGAAAAATGTAAAGCCTTAACACTATTTAAAAGTTTGTTTATTTTACTATAGACATTATTATAATAGCGAAATATTACTACATAGTAAATAGTTTAACGGATCCTTAGGAGATGTGAATCCCGAGCATCTCTTAAGTTACTGCACTCACGTTTGACACTACATAGGAGATGTCAAATCCCGTAAACATCTCAGACGCCGTTCCACTCATATTTTACCATGATTTAACTTATATAACATCTTTTAGTCCCTTCGATATCTAGACGCCGTGAGTTGGCATAAGGTGGCTAAACCAGGAGCGATTGACGGGCTAATGAGGTAGCACCTTTGATCGGACACATCCCTTCGATAGTATACTTTGACTTTTGGATTGATTCGGTGGCCACTTTTGATTTTTTGATTTAGGGGTGTAGCTCGAGGTGGGCGGTAGGTGCGCGCTACGCGGTACCACTGGTCCAGAAGCGTAATTGGTATATCTATCCTGCATTGCCTAGTTGTGCCGTGTCACCTACCTTAGCGCGCATTGTACGAGTTTGGTTTTCTCCCGTAGCCCGGGTGGTATCCTCTTGTGGCTTCCCAATCAGGAGGAACCATGATACTGGATGGACTACTGGGACTATTACATGTTAAGGTGAAAAATGTAAAGCCTTAACACTTTTTAAAAGTAAGTTTATTTTACTATAGGCATTATTATAATAGCGAAATATTACTACATAGTAAATAGTTTAACGGATCCTTAGGAGATGTGAATCCCGAGCATCACTTAAGTTACTACACTCACGTTTGACACTACATAGGAGATGTCAAATCCCGTAAACATATCAGACGCCGTTCCACTCATATTTTACCATGATTTAACTTATATAAGATCTTTTAGTCCTGACTCGAGTGTTTTGTCTTTTCAATTCTCTCGGGTCAGCCTGAGCATTTCAGGATTTGAAGACCTTATTTCTGGAGGATGAAGATGAAGATTGTAGTACTATTATATATTATATCATTCCACTACATTTTATACTGTTTCGCTGCATTGTTATTTATTATTCTCGGGTATGTGTAACTCTGATTCTATATTGTATTAGTATAATCAAATGTTTTGCAAACAGCTTCGTGAACTGTTATTTGATTATTATATTTTGTCGCTCCGCTGCAAAATTCTGTTTCGTTTCCTTTCTTTCTCCCTTTTTCTTATTTACTCCAATAATAATTCGCTCTTTTGTATAGTTTGATAAATAAATATAATTGTCGAACTGTTTTCAATGTAATTGGATGTATAAATTGTATGTGTATACCTCTATCAATTATTTTAAAATGATTTTAAATTAAACCTGGTATTTAGTTCTTATGTTTCCGTCAATTAATAGTTTCAATTATTTTAGTGAAAAGGAATATAATTAATTAATAATTGGAACCTCTAAATGAAATAAGTTGAACTTGTGTAATTTTCAATTTGTATTCTTTAACATATATATAACTTACCAAAAATGTAAAAAGTTGAAATGCTAAATAGAAAAATGTAATAGGACATTATGCAAGTAAAAATTAAACTAATGAAAGTATTCAATGAAGTCCTTAATAAATAAGAATGGATGACATATTGTGATAACTTAAGTTATAATTGAAATGTTACTATAATTTAATATAATAGAAAGGTAAGTATTATAAATAAATGATTATAAACTTAAGTAAATAGTTTGAAATGCTAAGAAAATTGAATGGAACATGAATATATTGATAAATGAATGTAAATAAATGAAGTTAAATAATGAATGAATGTAATGCACTAAAAAAAGAAATTTATATGACATGAATAAATAAAAATGAATTATGTAAGTATAAGTGCAAATAAGTGAAATAAACATCGAATTAATGGATGGAAATGAAAATTGGCAAGAAATAAATGTAGATGAAAAGATAAATCATTATATGAATGAAAAGGAAATGAAACAATAAATGTTATGAAATAAAATTAATAAGAATGAATTTAATTTATGCTTGGAATTGTTGTTTATTGTTTATGGTTGTTTGGGCAAGGATACTTTAAATTGTTTGGATGTATGAATAATCTATTTAGTTTCATCTAAGACTGTTGAGTAAATGGTGCACTTAGTAGTTTATTTTTCATTCTGTACAATTTAAAGTTTTAAACCCAAACACTTATGGTTTTTGTTTGATATGAGTGGATAATTTATTTGTGTTGATTTTTGTGATGGTTGTATGCTTTGTTGCAAATGATTGTTGTTTATATTGATTTGTTTGCTAGTGGTTAAAACAACTTTAAATATTTCATTTATATGATTATTAACTCTTCTGGATTACATAAGTGAAATACATGTCATGGAAGCAATTTCTACTACTTTTGGTTTCATAATTAAGCGTTAATTGCCCAACAAATAGGTACGTTCTCGGATTACGGTTTATAGCGTTATTATATTGTTTTTCCCGTTGTTGGGATATATTATTTTGAGATATTGTGATATATATTGTTATATTTGATATTATATTTTCTTTCGAGTCTCCCCGTACAAAGGAGACTCTGCCAAAATTTCCCGTAAATTTTTGACTTAGAAAAATTTTGAAAAATGTTTTCCAAACTTTGTCAATTTGAGTATAAAAAGAATTAATAGTTATAAATTAAGACATTTTATTTAAATTTTTAAATTTTTTAAATTTATTTGTTTATAAAATTAATATTTTGAATAAGATATATTGACTACTTAATTCTTTCTTTCCCTCCTTTTCCTTTTTGGGGTGAAAAGTTTTGAGTGGAGGAGAGTATAACGACTCGTAAATTTCGATAATTAAATTGGTTAATTTAATAAGATTTTTGTAATTAAATTTAGAAAGAAATAAAAACTTTATAATTTATAATGAAGTGAATGTTAAAAACGAAATGTAGCAATGGTAATCAAAACCAATTATTGGCAATTTGAGTGAAATCCCAATAATGGAATAGTGTAAATTGTTACACTCGGTTATAAAATTAAATATAAGAAAAAAAAAGTAAATATTCAATTAACCAAGGAAATAATACATTGATTAATAGTAATTGAACGAGATTAGTGTTGTGGAACTAATTGTAATATTTGTTCGTTAATAATGACTTATAGGTGTAATAGAAAGTTGATAGTAACAATTATTGTATATTACCTATTTATTTAGCCTGATATTTTAAATTGGAAATAAATTTCAATAGATGTAATTAAATATCATGTTAATGTAAATTAAGTTAATATTTGAAAATAATGTCAATTCTTTTCATAATGTGACGATTGGTTGATTAAAAGAATGGAAGTCAAGATTTATTAATTTATTTGAATTTAAATTTTAGTAATTGGATCTGTTGTAAATAAATGAAATTAAATATTTAGATATTATGTTAATGGGCAATTAAGATGAAATTGAGAATATTAATGTAATAAATCATGAACCAATGTAAATTTGGATTGAATAATAGGATGAAAGGGAAATTAAATGGAATTATTGGACATTTGATTTATGATTTCTGAATTTATTGAAATTGGAAGTAAAGATGGAAATTATTGAAATAATTAACATTGAATTAACCTGAAAATTTGTTTTAAATTGTTATAAATGTTTAAGTTACCAAAAGTGATAAATTTGTTAATTTTAGAATCAGAGTTGAAATTTGACTTAATTAATTTAATATTCATTTATTTAATTAATAAAAAATTAGCCATTTTGGCCACTGACTCGGATTTCGACGAAATCAGTTTCATCGGATCCGTAACAGCGAATTATTGTAGGATTTCAAGTTTCATAACGATCAGACTTGTCTTTTGATCGTATGGACTCGAAACGGCTTGAAATAAATTAAATTGAAATCAATTGAAATCAATTTGAAATAACTTAATTTAGCATAACTTCTTCATACGATGGAATTTGGACTTGAAACCCATTCCATTACATTTAAAATATTCAAAAACATTTATTTTGATATGTGGGTTGACCCAATTTCGTTCCGGAGTCAGAACGGGCTTTTCGGGCCATTTATCGTTCAATTTTCCAAACCAAATCAAGCCCATTTGTTTCCATTGTGTTCTGCCTATATATATGTCGTTATAAACCCTAGCAGTCTTTCTATTCCTCATTTCTATACGTATAGAAATTTCTGTTGCTCCTCTTTCTCAATGGCACAAATTCTCAATTCCAAATCCAATTGCGATTCGAGATCAAATCGAAAGTCAAACTCCTCAAAAAAATTCCGTAAAATTATAAATCGAAGATCTGAACGACACGAATCTGCATCTGGTGTCTGTTCTGCAAATGATGCCCGAGTCAGTCAAAAATCTTAGTCAAAGCATGGAATTGTGAAACCCTAATTTCGATTTGGGGGTTTCTGATTTCATCATTAATGCACGAAATTATTTTGTGGGTTATGGTGAGATCGACGTGTAGAACTGTTTGGTGGTGGTCGCGGTCTCGATTGGTGGCTGGGCTGGTTGGAATTCATGATTTAGGGCTTGCTATCAACAGCGGCGGCTAGGGAATTGGGCGATCACGCCGTAGACTATACGGGCGGCCCGGCGAGGCGAGGCCAGCGGTGGTCACGACATGTTCTACGGTGGCGAATTGGTGAAGGACGGAGCAGTCAACGGCGGTAGATAGGACATCGCTGTTTCTGGTCGCGCGAGGAAAGTGGGCGTAAAGCTTGCTGACGTGGTAAAACCTATATATATTATTTTTATTTAATTTAATTTGAACTGTATATGTTCGAATACTAATAACTTCCGCGTACGAGGTCCAATTCACGCGCAGTTTTTTCCATTGGGTTCATATATAAATTCCGGACATTTTGACTCTAGTTTGGATGTATTCTGAGATCGTTCAAATTTTGGGCTTAAATTGAATTTAAAATCAAAGGTGAGTGTTTTAACCCACTTACAACTTCTAAAATTTCTTTTGTTTGTTAAATTGATGTATGATGTGATTAGAAATTTATTTATGACTGTTTGGCATATTTTGAATCATCATCCCAGTTTATTTGAATTTATTTGCATAAAATAGTTATTTTATTTATTATTGAATATAAACTGCCAGTTAATACCTATTATTTATTGATTGAATTCGATGATGATTGTGATAAATGTTTGATGGTTGATATTGGATGAATGGATGTTGCATTTTATATTATTATAAACTGCAAGTTGTTATGGATTTTTATTTCATTCGGGATTGCGGTTTGACATGATATATAACCATATTTATATTTTAAATTGCGGATTGAAATGATAAATATCCGTATCACTTGACAATAGGATAGAAAATTATATACGCACACCGCGGTCTATATATAAAAATATTTTGAAATGATTTCTATGGTTTTGTAAAGAAATACATGGTTTTATAAAAATATTGATTTCAGATATTATATAAATGTTACTTTATATATATAGTTAAATTCTTGATTTTTATCTATGTATAAATTTGTTTACTATTAAACATGTTTAAAAATAAAGACTGATTTTATTAAAAATGTAATATGGTTACGTATTTATATAAATTATATTTTATATAGAGTTTATAATGATTTTTAATAAAATTAAGGCTGAGAAGATAGATTTGAAATTGTATTAAATGTGGAAATTTATTAAATGAAACCGATATGGAACGTATGGAATTTGAGATTTGTAAAGGATATGATTTATAACTTGATCTTTTTTATAGTGAATTAAATAAATATTTCTTTGGCAAGGCAATTAAATAAATATTTCAGGTATAAATAAATTGAAGGAAACATTTAGTTATTTGAAATCTGGGTTTTATTTAAATGATAATGGATTTATTAGGTAAATATTTTGAAACTAAATAATAGAAAATTGAATTTGATATATATATATATATATATATATATATATATATATATATATATGAAATTATCAAACTTAGTTTTGAAATTGTTGAATACTTAAAGTTTGAAATATATTGAATTTGAAATGGTTTATTCCGTGGATCAAATCTGTTTTGAAATCGATAAATTTGGAATAGTTTATTTGAAAATTGAATTGAACTGAAATTTACGATTTGGGATTTGGTTAAATATAAAATGTAGAATTCGTGTTGTGGTGGATTTGATTTGTGAAATTGAAGAAGCTATTTTATTATATAAAGTATTTTAAATATTTAAATTTAAGTGGTGGAAGTTATGTTTTAAAGTTATGAGTTCCAAGGTATTATAATTTGAAAGTGTTATATTCAAGTGTTTGATTTCAAGATGTTATAACTTTGAAAGTGTTATGATTTTAGAAAGGGATATATTTGAAATGAAAATGATATCGTATTGATCTGGTTTTGAAAGGGCAATGATATTTTGTTTTAAAGTATAAACTATTTTGAAAATGACCGCGGTGTTATAATAACATTTGGTTGTTAAAGAGACCAGGATCAGAAGTTGTCATACTCTCTGCCAACTCTGAAAACCACTTTAACAACCTTGTACGCGGTGGAGATTCCAGAATGAAGTAGGATGTCAGGGAACGTCCTTTGAGGTATGTACGTGGACCTGACTTCCGTGAGTTGACATAAGATAGCTAAAATAGGAGCGATTGACGGGCAAATGAGGTAGCACCTTTGATCGGACACATTCCTTCGGTATTTTACTTTGGCTTTTGGATTGATTCGGTGGCCACTTTTGATTTTTTGATTTGAGGGTGAGGCTCGAGGTGGGCGGTAGCTGCGCGCTATGCGTTACCACCAGCCCGGAAGCGTAATTGGTATATCTAACCTGGCATTGCCTAGTTGTGTTGTCTCACCTAGCCTAGCGCACATTATACGAGTTTGCCCGTAGCCCGTGTGGTATCCTCTGGTGGCTTCCCGATCAGGAGGAACCATGATACTGGATGGACTACTACGACTATTACATGTTAAGGTGGAAAATGTAAAGCCTTAACGCTATTTAAAAGTAAGTTTATTTTACAATAGACATTATTATAATAGCGAAATATTACTACATGGTTAATAGTTTAACGGATCCTTAGGAGATGTGAATCCCGAGCATCTCTTAAGTTACTGCACTCACGTTTGACATTGGATAGGAGATGTCAAATCCCGTAAACATCTCTGATACCGTTCCATTCATATTTTACCGTGGTTTAACTTACATAAGATCTTTTAGTTCTGACTCGAGTGTTTTGTCTTTTCAATTCGCTCGGCTCAGCCTGAGCATTTCAGGATTTGAAGACCTTATTTCTGGAGGATGAAGACGAAGATTGTAGTATTGTTATATATTATATTATTCCACTACGTTCATACTGTTCCGCTGCATTGTTATTTATTATTCTTGGGTATGTGTAACTTTGATTCTATATTGTATTAGTACAATCAAATGTTCTGCAAAAAGCTTCATGAACTGTTATTTGATTATTATATTTTGTCGTTCCGCTGCAAGATTATGTTTTATTTTCTTTCTTTCTCCCTTCTTCTTATTTACCCCGATAACTATTCGGCCTTTTGTATGGTTTGAGTCTGACGTGTGTGATTTATCATCGATTTAAAACATATAAAAAGGCGGGTTGTTACACTACTCATGCTAATTCCTCATTACACATAAGTACCAATTAACCAAAATTTAAAATTCAATTATTTATTAATTCAGAATGGGGTTTAAAATACATTCCCAAAATCTTCGAAACAATTTCAATCATCAATAGTCGATTGAAAGAAAATTAAATTATAAAATTCTCATTTTTTTCTTAATCTAATTATAGTTTCAAAAATAAATACTTGCAGACCTCTTATTAATTAAAAGGAAATATGTATATCAAACTTCATTCAATTCTGAATCCCTTAAACTCCTTTTTAAAAATAAATCATAAACTTTGTAGTCATTCTCTAATAATTTTAAAATGATAATACCAAAGAAGTTTTATAATTCACATTTTCTTTAAACAATAGATTTAATCTCATTTTTCTAATAAGGGTTTTCAATTTAAAATGTTTCCCAAAGCCATAAAGTATAATTCCAAAATTAGTATATTTAAAATGCTCATTCATATTCCAAATATTTAATACTATAATATCGAATTATACGCTTAGCTTATACAATCCAAATCCCAAAAATTCCCTTCCAAAATAATTCGATTCCTTTTTATATAAAAATAATCAGCCATAACAAAAATATATTACTTCAAAAAATTACTTAATAGTAATTATAATAAATCCCATAATGATAATTTACCTACAATAAATAAATTACATTCAACTTACTATTACTTTAAAATATTATTTAAGAAACTTTCAATCTACTAAATCCAAATATAAACGATTTATCACTTTAAAAATATAGATTTCAAATATCATTTCTTAAATACCATTTGAATATTTTTATAATCAAGGATAAATAAATATAAATATTCAAAAATTCACTTGTTTAATAAAATTCCAAAAATTCACCATTTTCTAAATAATTTCTATTCGCACCATCTTCAAAATTATTCTAATTATTTATATTTC
The DNA here is from genome assembly GCA_030765085.1 of Allium cepa. Lineage (NCBI taxonomy): Eukaryota > Viridiplantae > Streptophyta > Magnoliopsida > Asparagales > Amaryllidaceae > Allium > Allium cepa. The sequence goes on from CM060943.1 coordinate 254,024,396, forward strand.
AAAAATCATTCCACTTACAAAAATTTCTATTAATTACAATGTCTTCAATATTAAATATGGAAATCATTCCAAAGATTTACTATTTATTTTAAAATAATTAATTTATCTAATTTCTTCATCTCTAAATTTATTTACCCCTTTTCGATCAATTTCAAGTGTTGTTTTAACCAATACCTTCACCAAATTCAACCAATATTCACTCAATTTCAAGTGTTATGCTATAATGTCCTATATTTTTAACTATTTTAAATTATTAAATTTAATTTGATTATTAAATAAAATTGGTTAGGAATAAAAATTTAATGATTTATTATTGTAGTTATTGAATATGAACATGAATGAAATCTTGAAATAAGCAATTTCGAAAATTTAGGAATTATTTATATTGAAATAAATTTGAATGTATTGAATGTGTTATAATCAATAGTTAGAATTGGATCATAAGTCTTGAATTAGTTAGATGGAAATAGTTACCGATGACTAAAATTCATCTGAAATTCAATGATTATTAATGAAATTAAATGGTAACTAAATTGTTTAAATTTAATATTGCAATTATTTAAATAATTGAATTTTGAATTTAATATGAATGAAAATGATATCGGAAGTTGATTTAAATTTTACTGGAATATGAATGAAGATTGTCAGCATTTAAAATTGCATTTAAAAGTGAATAATTAGAAATTAGGATTTTATACTATAACTAACTAGTAAAATTGCCATTTTGGTTACTATTTTGGATTTCAACGAATCTAGTTATGTCGAATCCGTAATAGTGAATTATTGTAGGATTTCAAGTTTCATAGAGATCAGACTTATCGTTTGGTCGTGCAAGCTTGAAACGCATAGAAATCAATTAATGAAATTTGAATGAATATAATCTGATTTTAAAAGCTAACTTCTGTATACAATGAAATTAGGTTTTGAAACTAGTTCCATTAAATTTACATATATCAAAAACATATGATTCGATATACTGGATGACCTATTTTCATTCCGGAACGAAACGGGTTTTTCGGGTCGTTGTTATCGTTTCGACCAAATTCGATCGGTGCATTCGTTCTTATCCATCTCTTCTTATATATAGGCTGTTATAAACCCTAGCAACCTTTTATTTTCTATTGTTTGTATATACATTTATTTCTCATCTTTTCCTTACCAATGAAAGACAACCCAAACTCCAATTCAAATTTCTAATCAAACTCCAAAAATCCACATTATTCAAACCATGGAAAATTATATATCGTTGGAAAGCTCTCGACGAACGCAATCTCTCTCTAAATTTCGTTTTTCAATTTAAATTTGACCAAAAAACGATGTAGAAGTGTCAGCCATCCATATGCCAAGGTTTCATTTAGCGGTGGATCTTCGACTATTCATCGATCGCGCAGTTACAGTGTGTGGATGTCGTCAAGGCGAGTTCTTCTGTACGATTACTTAGGTCTGGAAGCACCATAGTTCACCAGAAAATGGAAAAATAGGGCACATAGTTGATTGGGGGCATCGCGGCGTGTCTCGTGTGCGTGGATGGTGTGGCCAGAGGTGAGGGAGGTGGCGATGGCATTGGATCTTGGCACGGTGGCCTAGGGCATTGGTGAACGTGGGTCAAAGGTGGCGGCTGAAGACACTTGAATGGGTTCAACGTGCAATCTAGGGTTCGAGCATGGTAGCGTTAATTACAATAATACCCTTGTTTTATTTTAATTTTAATTTAAACTCTAAATGTTCTAATGCGCATAACTTTTTGATACGGTATCCAATTGACGCGCGGTTTCTTCCCTTGTGATCATATCAAAATTCTGGACAATAAGGAACTGGTTTTGTTGCATATAATCTATTAAGTTACTATATAAAGATATTGAGCATAGGGTACACTTGATAGTTTGTTTATTACCTTTATACAATGAAAAGTTTCTGAACCTGGAAAAACCATCAGTTTGATTACTATGGATGTATGATTGATTCCTTTGTTGCATATATGGTCATTTTTGTTTTGTTTTCACATGTTCTGTGTTGATTTGCTTTTGTTACTAATCGAAAACAACTAAATATTTCTTTTTTACAAACTTCTTACTCTTTTGGATTATATAAGTGAAATACAGGTTTATGGAAGCAATAACTACTACTTTTGGTTTTATAATAAAGTTGTCTACCTGGCAAATAGGTATGTTTTCAGATTATGATTTTTATAACAATATTTTATTATTTTTTCCATGGTTGGGATGTAACGACCTGTAATTCTCGATAATTAAAAATAAGGTTTTGTGATTTAATGTTGGGAGAAATAAAAATTTTGATTTAACAATAAAAATATGATACGAATGAAATGTAATAATATTAATTTAAGGTAATTGATAACTACTTTAATGTATGTCCAATTAATTGAAATGATTTAAAAGTTATAATTAGTTGTAGATTAAGTGTTAGTTATAATAATGTGTATTAATTGATAATTGGATTAAAGGTGTAATTAATAATTTAAATGTAGTGTTAATTAATGAAATAATGTGTAATAAATTGTAATTGGATAGAATTAGTATTGTGTAAGTTGCTATAACATTTGTTTGTAAATAATAAACTTATTAATGTGATTAAAAGTTAATGGTGATAATCATTATATGTTACCTATTTATTTAGTCCGTTAAGTTAAATTTGAAATCAATTGCAATTAATTGTAATTAAATATTACGTTAATGTAAATTAGATGATAATTGTAGAATAAGTATAACAAGATGTAATCCAATGTTAATTTAATTCATAATATGACAGTTATTTGAGTAAAAAGATTGAAACGAGATTAACAATTTATTGAAATTAAATTATGATTAATTGGATATAATTAAAGTTGAAATTGAACAATGTAATTGTTGTAATATTTAACATTAGATTGATATGTAAATTTGTTTTAAATTATTGTAAATGTCTAAGGAATCAAAAATGACAAAATTTGTTAATTATAAAATTTGAATTGAAAAGAAAAGTGATTTAATTAATTTAATATTAATTTATTTAATTAACGTGAAAATAGCCATTTTGGCCACCGTCTCTAATTTCGACTAAACCAGTTTCATCAGATATGTAATAGTGAATTATTGGAAGGTTTCAGGTATTTTAACAATCAGACTTATGGTTTGATTGTACGGACTCGAAACGCGTAGAAATCAACTTAATTGAATTCACTTGAAATAAGCTGATTTTAAAGGCTAACTTCTTCATATGATGGAATTAGGACTTGACATCTGTTCCATTGATTTTAAAATATCGAAAACATCTATTTTAATATATTAAATGACCCATTTTCGTTTCATAAACGAAATGGGTTTATTAGGTCATTGTTATCGTTTCAATCTAAGTCGATCTAGTCCATCCATTTCTATTTCAGCTCTGCCTACATAAAGGCTGTTATAAACCCTAGTAGTTTCTCATTTCATTTTAGTACATACTATTCTATCAGTTCTTCTTTCTCAATAGACAGACACTGAACCCCTAAATCCCATATCAATTTGAAATCAAAACCAATTTCAAAAATTCAAACTCCTCCAAACCCAAGCATATTATATACCGTTTTAAAGCTATCGACGAGGGTAATCCACTAGTACAATTCATTTTTGGTCAAAAAATGATGATTTAATTTCGACTGTTCATGTGTGGTCATGGAGATTTAACAACAGATCTACGACATAGGACGATCGGGTAGCGCCATTGGGTAGAGGTTGTAGAGTAGCTCACATCTATGCGGTTGGTTTGTCACGAAGTCAAACGAATTGGAAAGGAATTTGTGACTTAGCTCGCGGCGCCGGCCTGAGGGCGGCAGAGGCGTGCGCATAGTAGGGGAGGTGCGTCTCGGCTAGAGGATGATGGCGGCGAGGTCTGATCATCGTGGAAGTGCGTGTGGTGGTTGAAAAAATTCGAAGACGTGGTGGCGGCCGGTTACTGTAGCTCAATCACGATGCTGTGTTGAAGCTTAGGGTTTGAGCGCTTGAGTGTAGATGATAGGTACACATGTAAACTTTATTTTAACTTTATATATTATCTAATTTAAATTTTTTATGTTCTAAAATCAATAACTTTTGCATACGATATTGGATTTGCGCACGGTTCATTTCATTGGGATAGAATCGAAATTTCGAACATTATGGAAGTGGTTTGGATGAATTCTGAAACTACTGAATTTTGAGCCTTAATTTGGAACTTTAATCAATTTGAAATCAAAGGTGACTGTTTTGACCTACTCACAACTACTAGATTATCTTATGTCAGTTAAATTGAATTTTTGATGTGATTAGAAATTTATTGGTTGATGTTTGGTATATTTAAATTGTCTTTCTAGTTAAATCTGACTTTTTTTGAATTTAATTGTTATCTAATTTAATAGTGAATTTTAAAATTCTAGTTAATACCTGCTATTGATAATCAATAAATTATTGTTATTTATTGTTGATTTGGATGATGATTGCGATGGATGTTTGATTGTTAATATTAGATGACTGTATGTTGTATTTTTATATTATTATAATACTGCAAGTTCCATATAGGTTGAAATGATACATACCCGAACAATCTATAGATTAGGGAAAATCGTTATGTGTTGGAATGATAGACTCGAGCAATTTTATGGATTTTATTTTGAATTCAGGATACAGGGGCTAAAATGATATATACTCGTAAATTTAAATATTTGCGGATTGAAATGATAAATAACCATATCACTTGACCATATGGTAGAAAATTGTATACAGACATCGGATTGGTTAAATTAAATGATTTTAAATCTTTTGATTTTTAATTCAGCTAAATGATATTTTGAAATAGAATTTTATTTACATAAACTGAATTGTTTAAAGGATTAAATTTGAAATTTTGGAATTGTGTTAAGTAAATTGCTTAAAGGGTTTAAATTGGAATTCTAAAGTAGAATTTGAAGTTTAAACGAAATTTATCAAAACTGAGTTACTGAAATGTTGGAAATTGTAACTTTGAAAATCTATTAAAATTAGATTAGTTAAATTTGATATTTCAAGATTTAAAATTGCATCCTTTATTTGAAATTTGGATATGGTCCAGATTTGTTGAAACAGAAGAAAAAGTTAAGTAGACTAGGAAAATCGTTATGGGTTTAATAATGTTATAACATAAGCTGGGATGTGAAATGATATTTGCTGGTGAAATGACATATTGGAGTAAATATGATGATTTTGAATTGAGAATTTAACCTAATTGTGAATATGATTTCGAAAGTGATATGATTTGAATGGAACATGTTATTTTGATATCAATATGAATATGATATTTTGAAAAGGCCTCCATCGTCTCGCTGCTAGGGCGTGCTATGACTACATCTATAAAGGACTGCCTCGTAAGGCCTACAATGCAGATGTTCCATCGCCTTCTCTAAAAATGTAAAACTGCATCCGCACTAGCCTACACTAATGCTCAGACATCCTTAATGTACCACTTAGTGTGTACCTTGAGGACTATACGTAATCGTACTGTCTAGTCCCTGAATCCCTCTAAACAAGGTCTACCTTGTACGGAACTCATTTGGGGATTTTCTATATCTGTAAAGGACTGCCTCGTTAGGTCTACAATAAGATATTCTACTTGGTCTGTCCTATTTCTTATCGTGGCTATGGCCCCATGCATCCACCCCTCGGCTAATCAAAAGACCTCTAAAGAGCTAAGTGGTTGTGCCCTACTGCAAACAATCTAAACATCCAATTGGTTGCGTCCCTTATCCAATGTCTCGATAGTGAAAGAATCATTGGACTATAGGTTTAAATCTAGTCTTTCTTGATCTCGACTATCCTATTGGGTCTTGTCCACTAAAACTTAGTTGTAGGTATTGGGACATACGAATATCCTACTCCAGACATCAACCCCTTTTGACTTCCTACAATAGTCCGACCATGCAAAAAGCAGTCAAGGCATACTCTTTTGATGGAACACCTACAGACTTGCCTCCGGAGGACTGCTTCGTTATGCCTACCCTAGAGGGCCATCCTAATGTTCCCTCACATCCCGTTGAAGTCTCGTACTTCCTTTTAGCCCAAAACAACTAAGGTGGACGTGCTTCTTCCATGTTGAAATCTGTTATGAACTACTTCGTTAGGCTCTTCATCCTTTGGGCTGCTCCAAACACATCTCACTCTTTTATTAGACCCTAAGTCTACTCATTTATTTTGCGTTTAGTTTACTTTTCTTATTCCGTTGGCTACTTATTTACCCTAATTAGCATAATCTTGTCCCAGCCTGACCTAACTATTGTGAGACCATCAGTTCCTGGCTGAAAGGGAATGCTGTAGGTGTGGGCCACTTGTATTAACTTGCTTATTAACTTAATCCAAGATCTAAGTTTAGTAAAATATGTCTCTTCTGTTATTTTCGATCAATTTGCTTATTAACTTAATTTAAGTCTTAAAATAAGCCTTTTCTTTTCTTTCTACTTCATTATATAACCTATGTAATAATTTTACTTGCAATTATCACTACCATATTCTTTTATAGTCTATATATTATAAATATAATTACAAGTGTCTCTTTTCTATTCTAGTCTGTCTTCTTTTATTATGATATTGAATTCTTTTTAGTTCTCTTATATTATATGATAATGGACTATGTCCAACTGTCACAGATTTACTTATTATAATAATTGCTTTACTTTTATTCTATTATCTGCATAGTAAATTCAGATCAAGTTAGATTTCTTTTTATAGCTTCTATTCTTGTCTAATAATTAACTTGATTCCTTCTTTAATTCCTTTAATTCTTTACTTCATTTTCCTATATTCTAGGAAGTACTTCTATGCTATTTGGTTGGTAACAAAAAGATGCGCTAAAGATCCATTTCCATGTTTTAATACTAAATAATGCTATAAACAATAATCGTAACTGCAGGATATTTATTTTATTATTTCTTTACCTATTGGATAGTGCAAAATACAGTAATTTCTCTATTTTACACTAATTCTCTTTTTCTTTCTTTTATTCTTGCAATTACATTTATTGTTATCTTTTAAATATTAAAATATAGAAATGCATTCTCTTTTCTAAACCAACTAGTTAATCTATCACTTACTTCCAAATGTATTCTTGCAACATGGGTAAGTCGTTCGTGAGAGGCACGACGTAGGGAGGCCAGATGTCGAAAGTGAGGCCGATGGAGTCGATTGATGATCAAGTGGCGTGACGATTTGGGGGAATGGCGATGGAAACCTCTTTCTCAAGGGAGTGGCGACGACATGCTGGGTCAATGGAGTCACGATGACCTCGATGGTAAGGTGAAGGCGGCGCTAGCCGAGTGAGGATCGACGACCTATCGAAGCGGGGGTTTGGGTAGAGCTGTAAGGTATAAACTTTGTTGTTTAGGTAAATTATATTTTTCTTAGTTATGTAAATAAAAGTTCATCAGAGAAATTGTTTTAGAGAAATTTATCATTTACTGGAATGGGAAGGGAAATATATATATATATATATATATATATATATATATATATATAGTTTAGAAAATATTTGCAGTAATAAGCAAACACTTCTACGCTTAACCTAATGTAATTTAATATATAAGGTTAAACAGAAAATAAATGGATCAGACAACGGAAAAGAAATATTAAAAACTGGATTTTTATTTTACAAATATATATACACATTTTTAATCTACCAACTTATTTTAAAATAATTATTTAAGTGATTAACTTCTTAACAAACTTATTTAATTATTTTAGTTAGTTAGGACTTCAAGGAAAAAACTAGTTTAAATCAAATTATAAGTTAAAATTAAATGATGGTTAACTGTTTAATTAATTCAAAATAGTAATAAGTTATGAATTGTTCATACAAGGTCAAAATCTGAAAGAAAGCAAGCCAGATTGGAAGTGGGTTGTAAACAAAAATCAAAGGTAGGTTAATCTCACTCATTCGGATTTCCTTTTAAATTTAAATAGTTAAATTTAAATTATTGGTTGTTTGCTTGAATTGATAATCATTATCAGCTTGGATGTGATATGTTATATATAGTATATTTATATTTATATATATATATATATATATATTGGAGTGATTGATTTCCCGCATTATATAGCGAATGAGACTTTATGCGCCTCGCATAATAGCGGATGACCCTTTACACCGATATCCCGCCTTGAAGCGGGATTGATATTTTAAATTATTGTGCTAACATCTGTGGATGCAGGGAAATAGGTTGGAGGGATCCAAATGGATTGCTCAAAAGTTGAATTTATTTTATATTCAGTAATGTGATTTATATGATAATCTGCGATGGATTATATTGATTATATTGGGAATTGAAATTATTGAATGTTATGGCTTGGTTGAATATATATTGGTATTTGAGAAAAATAAAATATATATATATATATATAAAGTTTGGATTTTTAAAGGAAACAAAACGGGAAATTTTTAAGTAAAATAAGTATAGTAAATTCAGATAAATTAAAGGAATGAATTTGGGAAATGGATAAAGGTTTGATTTTTAAATCCTACATAATGAATTCAAGGATGGGAAAATAGGGATTTTGAATAAATGGGAAAAAGGATTTTATTTAAAATAAGGACTTAAACATTTGTAATTACGAAGAATTTTTTTTTTAATTCAAGATTTGAATGGGTTTGGGAAAATTAAATGGAGAATTTTGAAATAAAGTATGAAATTGGTATTTCTGATTAAATAAGAATTTAAATTATAAATAAAGAGAAATATTTATCAGAGGATAATTTGAAAGTATAAATTCAGGATGGGAATTTATAAGCAAAGGATGATTTGTTTGAAAATAAATAGTGGTTTATTTTTAAAGATGTGGAAGGATAGTGTATTTCCCTGAAAAGCCAAGTATATTTTCAAGAAAGATTTCCAAGTAAAAGTTAGAGTTTTTAAACTGGTTTTAAAAGAATGTTTTAGGAAGGAATTATTATTTAGTGGTTTTAAAATTTTAAAAGTAATATTTATTAAGTTAATTATATAAGTAAAGTATTTTAAAGGTTTAACTAGTATTGTGGTTTAAAAGATAATTATTTAATATTTACACCGTATAGAATAACTTTTATTTTAAAATTTGTTTTGGCTTGAGTTTTACATGAGAAATTATTATAAAAATTCATAACTAGTATTTTAAATAAAGCAGTTTTTATTTTATGTGTTTAAAAGTATATCTGGATAAAGTGATTTAAATTATTTAAAAATCTGAATTATTAAGACTTGGTACTTTTCAGTGGAAATAATATAATTAGATGGAAATTTATTTCATGAGAGAAAAAGTGATTTGAAAACTATTTTCAAACGGTTGAAGTGTAGAAAATATCATGCGAAGATATTTTGAATTAAATAATTTGGAAAATTATTAAAGCCTGATTGTTGTTTGTGGATGTTATATGATAGCTAAATAACCGACTATCAATATGGGCCAATGCGCTGATCGTTTCGAAGGGACCGGGATCGGGATTAATTTCTCGAAAACCACTTCGATCTGGTTTGAACATTTTCGTGAGGAAGACAAGAGCTTAGAGTTGAAGATGGAGCAGTCAAGTGCAAGGGCTAATCGCTACTAATCCTAAGGGTGATTCCAAAATGATGTAATAGAAGTTGTGCCTTTGGTTCTATTCGGACTCGGAAACGAACTTGTATGGACGAATGTTACTAGAACATCGTTAGGAGGACGATGAGCACTCTAAGTGAGATGTGTTCTAAAAATGTAACGTATAGCCTCGATCCTCATTAACCGGGAATGGCTAAAACATGGGAGGTGCAACAAGGCTAAGTGACTAGCAACCAATTAGGGTAAGGTCATCCCTGTCTAGATGTCCCTTTTTATTCGGCTGTGTGGGCGGTTGCTGATCCCAACTGTGGGGTGATCTTATTGGGACTATCCAGTATGGGGTAGCTCTGATCTTGTATAGCAGGGGGTTAGGGTGGATCCTCAGTGCGGTGATCTAGGCCATGTACGGTGACGGGCAGTATCCCAGTAGCCCTGCCATTGATGGAAACCCACTCTCCAATAAGTGCCTTCGGATTTGTTTGCATACCTATTATGCTGGAATTTAACGAATGCAACAATTTTGGCAATTTGAATAAGTATTTTATATAGACACTACTATAATATCAGAGGATTTGATAAGAAATGTTTTGGTTGTCGTCAGGTAAAAACCCGACATGTCTATTTGTGGCGTTGTCTTATGAGATACCTTTGATTTCAAAGGATTTTGAAAACTTTAATAATCCAACTAAGTGTGATTTCTCACGCGGGTTTTCCCCAGACTGACTCGGGTGTTATTTTACTATAATGCTCGAGTCTGACCGAGTATTACAGGATACAGGAAAGGATGTCGTGGAGCTCAGGAGACGAGATGGATGGCGAGATGTATCACCCGTACTTGATATATATTCCACTGTGCTAAGCTGTGTATTCAGTTTTATGGGGAAAGTTAATATAACTGTCCAATATTTTGGTATTGATTGTGTTGTACTCTGATGATGTAATGTGTAAAACAGATATAATTCTTTTTGTATAAAGATCAGTCATTTATCTATTATATATTGTTCCGCTACGATTGTGAGATTCTGATATTATTTTCTATTTTCTTCGTCTACCTCCTTCTTCTTTCCCATACGGACTGGTTTTTCGGCACTCAATTGTTCAGAAATTGATACAGTGGACGTATTGATGTCGATTTTCGCGCGTTGAAAAATCGGGTCATTGCATTTGGTATCAGAGCCGAAGGTTAAGAGAGAACCTTGGCTCTAGTAGTGATTACTCATTAGAAATAGAGTCCGTAAGTACTCGAGAATGAGTTTGAGTGTATTAATAGATACGAGCATGTATTTGTTAGTGAATATAAAATTGTTTTTATATTGTGTTGACTTATCAGTTGAGTGCTTATAGATTCTGGTCGATATGTGGGACGCCATGTCATTGATAGGGGTTTCTAAACTCTTAAACAAGATAAACCGACACAGTATTGTTTTAAAATAGGGTTAATGAAATAATTTTGCCAAATTATTTTTGTATATAGAAGGAATAATTTTCTTGAAATTATTATAGTTGTATATGGTTTCTTGGTTGTTAGGGAATGATAATATTAAACTACTATCATTGATGTGTAGAAATTTAAAATAGGATTATAATAATAACCAAAGGTTAAGGAAATAAATTCAGATAACAAAATGGAATTTTAAATGTGAATTATAAATGTGATTTACATATTGAAATAAGATGCCAGAGTAATTTTTGAATAAGAATTAAAAGGATTTGGGATTTGTTATCCTATTTTTTGGTCAAAACTGGAATATCAATGTTGAGCGCGTCTCCACCACGATCGAGCTAAGAAGGAGCAACCAGCAAGCGTACCTAAGTCCAGAGTTCCCGAATACCAAGTCCATTCGGCCTCATACCCTCATGTTCATTCGGCTATGCAAGTATACGAGTCATTCGGCACTAAGGCCTAAAGCTCGTTCGGCATTCCTAGTCGTCTCATTCGGCGTTCCCATCCGGCGTTCCCAACACAACTCCATTCGGCATACCGGTCCAAGCAATGCCGAACCAAGCCTCTCCACCTCAATACCGAACCAACCTGCCTCCTCCATCACCGGACCAATCCACCGGCCCACTCATCCTACACCGAACCAACACTCCATCCACTAACATACTACCACCGGATCATACTCCTATCACCGAACGAACTCCACTCAACCCATGCTCCACCGTACCAACCAACCACCGGTCCAACCATCCTTCTCTCCAAGCTCCATGCCGAATGAAGCCTCGCCGAACCAGAAAGTTGCCAGTCCAAACTGCATCAGCCCAGGCCCACCAACAGCTATAAGCATCCAAGACCCCTACCCCCAGCCTCACTCTATAAATAGAGGGGCAGGGGTACAACAATGGAGGACAAGTTTGAGAGCTCAAACCTGGAAGGAACTCTCAAACAACTTTAGATACTTGTAATCAAAGCTTTGTACTTGTAATCTGAAGAGAAAAAGGAGAATAACATATAAAGTGGACGTAGGCACGTTCTGGCCGAACCACTATAAATCTGTGTGTCTTTTACAGTTTAGTCCCTGCTTTTCATATATTTGCATAAATCACCCAAATCACTAAGAACAACATAAAATCAGTCAACTCATACGACTTTGGGTGTTTGCGGCCATTTTTCACGCAAACATTTTGGTGCTTTCACTGAGAAGAACCAGCTTCCGCTACACGGACAGAAGTTGAATTTGAAAATCTAAGAGTTCAGATCTAAGAGTTATGACGAGACAAACAAGTAAAAGGCAAAGGCCAGAGAGAAGTGAACACCAAGGAAGTCAAGAGGCTTCCTCAGGAGGGAATCAAGCGTCGATCTTCATCACTAGGGATGAGATGGAGGTCATGATGAGAAGACAAGAAGAGATGATCCAGAACTTACTTCAACAAATTGGGCAAATTGGAGCACAGATCCAAGGAGCGACTGGAATTCAGAACGGAGCAGGACCATCTGGCGCAGCACCAGAGCTAGGGGGCACTCACGCAGAGCATGTTGATCCAACCCCGGGAAGTGAGATGGGGGCATCCGAGCCACCTGGTAGCAACAGAGGAATGAACGTTCAGCCAGGGAGGCATACACATGGAAACTCCCGCGGACTTGGCGGGCAGGTCGAAGACAGTGAACGAGAACTACAGCTTGGAAACAACGACAGATTAGCAGAGATGGTTAGAAGAGCTATGAGAGGCGGTTTAGTAAACAGAGACTTGGAAGATGTAAACAGGAGTCCTTTTTCTTCTGCGATTAGGACGGCTAGGAACCCACCAGAATTCAAGCTACCATCATTGGACATGTACAACGGGAAAACGGACCCCACGGTCCATCTAACGAAGTATATGAGACATATGGAAGTGCTGGGGGCATCAGAGGAGGTTATGGCCCGGTGCTTTCCACTGTATTTGACGGACATTGCAGCGTTATGGTTTAGACAACTGGAGAGCGGCTCCATAGGAACATGGGCAGATTTAACTGAGAGATTCATGAGGCAATTCAGGGTTCATATTGCGAGACCCAAGAATGTGATGACTTTGGCAACCTTGAAACAGAAAACTGGAGAGACTTTGAGGAGCTTCCTAACGCGATTTAATGCGGCAGCAGCATCAGTGGATCGACCAGATCCAGCTATGGTCATGATGGCAGCTGTATCTGGAATAGCTGGTAACACAGAATTCAAGAATTCATTAACCAAGGACCCGCCTATGAATCTGGGAGAATTCTATCACGAGGCTGAAAAGTTTCTGCGTTTGGAAGATGCTAGTGCAGAAAGAGAGGAAGAAGATGACGTTTACACAATCAAGAGCGGAAACCCACCTGGAAAGGGTGCGGAGACTAGCAAAGGAAAAAGAAAGGCTGAGGATAATGATGACAGGACAAAGTGGCTACGAAGAGAGCCACGATTCACCACCTATTCAGAGTTGAATGAGAGTTTGGAACGGATTTATCAGAATACCAAGGGGCAGGTTCCGTATCGTAGACCAATGCGAAGGGATCCAACCTCTGACGAAAGAAAATCAGATAAGTTTTGTGTATTTCATGAATTGAATGGTCATAACACTAATGATTGTAGGCATTTGAAGGACGAGGTGGAAGGGCTTATCAAGAACGGTATGCTCCTTCAGTATGTGAGGAGGCGAACTCCAGCGGTGGAGCCAGAGCGACCGCCCTCTACATCAGCTAGAGGTGCCCCTGGATCAGGGCACCATTTGATTATCCATTGATTGCTTGATTAAAATAACGATGAACAGGTTGTAAGCTTCCACTAAAGCAATTAAATCATTTACACATGTACGAGATCGCGAACGATCTCCAGGCATGCTCTGAATGATCATTGGCTGCTTCGAAGTGGGAACTTACACTTTGACATCCTTGCTTTGCTTTTGTTTCGATTTGAACATTTGAATTCTTCCTGTTTGGACATTTCTGCTGTAAGGTACTATTGCTTTAACATTTACAATTCCATGGAAAAGTTATTTACTTGTATGCCCGTTGGATCGCGAACGGTCCACGAGCACCACCTATTGCATGGCAACGAACTGCCGAAGTCTTTGATTCGAAAACTCCCCCAAACAATAACTCCAACACTGATAATATTAAGTCCCCACCGGGCACACTCATTCGCCTCGAACGGCACCCGACTTCGAACAGTCACAACTCGCCTCGAACGGCACCCGACTTCGAACAGTCACAACTCGCCTCGAACGGCACTCGATCGCGAACGATCACAACTCGCCTCGAACGGCACAACTCGCCTCGAACGGCACAACTCGCCTCGAACGGCACAACTCACCTTACCTCAAATGGCTCGATCGCGAACGGTCGTCATTTGAGGTCCGCCACCCACAACTCACCTTACCTCAAATGGCTTGATCGCGAACGGTCGTCATTTGAGGACCGCCACTTGACCGCACACTGTCGCACCTTACCTCGAATGACTTGATCACGAACGATCGTCATTTGAAGTTAGGCGCTTGACCCTGAACGGTCACATTTCATCACAAATGGCTCGGTCTCGAACGATCGACGCGTGGACATACAGACTCGACCGCGCACTGTCGCACTTTACCTCGAATGACTCGATCGCGAACGGTCGTCATTTGAAGTTAAGCGCTTGACCTTGAACGGTCCCCACTCGACCGCGCACTGTCGCACTTTACCTCGAATGACTCGATCCCAAACGGTCGTCATTTGAAGTAAAGTGCTTGACCTTGAACGGTCACATTTCACTGCAGATGACTCGATCCCGTACGATCGACGCATGGATTTACGCGCTTGACCGCGCAGGGTCGCACTTTCCCTCGAATGACTTGATCACGAACGATCGTCATTTGAAGTTAGGCGCTTGACCATGAACGGCCGCGCTTCATCCCAAATAGCTCGATCCCGAACGGTCATCAGTTGGGGCCATATAAACTATCAAGTTCTTTACAGGTTGATGACAGGATATGAACATCCAGCTCATGGCATTACAAAACACGCCTTCCTACCGCAAGGCATATTTTGGGGGGCAAAGTGTTATCCTATTTTTTGGTCAAAACTGGAATATCAATGTTGAGCGCGTCTCCACCACGATCGAGCTAAGAAGGAGCAACCAGCAAGCGTACCTAAGTCCAGAGTTCCCGAATACCAAGTCCATTCGGCCTCATACCCTCATGTTCATTCGGCTATGCAAGTATACGAGTCATTCGGCACTAAGGCCTAAAGCTCGTTCGGCATTCCTAGTCGTCTCATTCGGCGTTCCCATCCGGCGTTCCCAACACAACTCCATTCGGCATACCGGTCCAAGCAATGCCGAACCAAGCCTCTCCACCTCAATACCGAACCAACCTGCCTCCTCCATCACCGGACCAATCCACCGGCCCACTCATCCTACACCGAACCAACACTCCATCCACTAACATACTACCACCGGATCATACTCCTATCACCGAACGAACTCCACTCAACCCATGCTCCACCGGACCAACCAACCACCGGTCCAACCATCCTTCTCTCCAAGCTCCATGCCGAATGAAGCCTCGCCGAACCAGAAAGTTGCCAGTCCAAACTGCATCAGCCCAGGCCCACCAACAGCTATAAGCATCCAAGACCCCTACCCCCAGCCTCACTCTATAAATAGAGGGGCAGGGGTACAACAATGGAGGACAAGTTTGAGAGCTCAAACCTGGAAGGAACTCTCAAACAACTTTAGATACTTGTAATCAAAGCTTTGTACTTGTAATCTGAAGAGAAAAAGGAGAATAACATATAAAGTGGACGTAGGCACGTTCTGGCCGAACCACTATAAATCTGTGTGTCTTTTACAGTTTAGTCCCTGCTTTTCATATATTTGCATAAATCACCCAAATCACTAAGAACAACATAAAATCAGTCAACTCATACGACTTTGGGTGTTTGCGGCCATTTTTCACGCAAACAGGATTGAAATTTTAGAAATTTAATTCCTTTGATTTGAAATAATTTTCAAAGGTTTTGGAAAAGTAATGGTGATATTATTTGGAAATATTTTTGAATTGGATATGGATGGTGAGATTTGGAATTTAAAAATATTCAAAAAATGCTTTTAAAGGGATAAAAGCACTAAACTATTTCGGTTGCTGGAAAATAATTTTGGTGATGACTACAGCATAATCGATGTTCATTTTCGAGTTTCTAGGAGAGGAATTGCTGCCAAAATGTTTTATATTGGAGTTGTTAGCAAAACTAGGTTCGGTTTTGAAATTCAAAGGATAATTCGATAAGCAAACGAATTATGTATATATAATTGATTTCAAAAATGATTTTGAAATGTTGAGTGTTTAAAAGACTCTAGAATCTTGTTTAAAATGTTAATGGAATATAAAATAGTTTGAAAAACTTATACAAAATTTGTTTGGGATAAAATTTAACTTAAGGAGAGTTAAATAAAAATAAGATATAAAAAATAAGTTAAAAAAGTAAGGCAATTAAATGAAGTAAATTAAAGAGATTAGTAAATGGAATGTAAATAAGTTGAAAAACTTATAGAAGTTTAAATTTTGAATTGAATTAGAGCGTAATTGAATCTAGTATAGTAAAAGTGAATGTAAAGAAAAAGTCTAAGTAGACTAAGTGAAATGGTTAACTAAATTAAAATTTATAAAGTTGGAAATTAATGTGCGAATGTAACAAAATAATTTAAAATATAAGTAAATGGAAATTAAACTGAGTATTAGAATTCAATTTGAATTGGGTTAAGTAAAGTATAATTGTAGAATTTGTTCAAAGGAGCTAAAAGAAGTAAAAAGTTTGGAAATAAAACTTTTTTTCAGATTTGAAACTAAATTTGATTGGGAACAAATTAGTAAGTGAAAATAATTAAAGAAATGGTTAATTAAGAATGGGTTTGAGATAAGGTGAATAGAATTCAACATTAGATTTGATTTGGGAATAAATAAAGAATTAAAGATGAAATTACATCCAGAATGAAGTTGAAATTTATGTTAAATGTAAATAGATGTAAAAGCTTAAGTAGTGAAGTAAAAATAAATTTTAAAGTATATAGAATATTTATAATAAACTTAAGGAAGTAAAAATTGGTATTTGGGAAAAATATACTTAGTTAATATGTGAATGAAGGTTTAATAAGGGTGAGTGAAAAGGGTGATTGTGAATAAGTGAATAGAAATCAAAATAAATGTGAAGAAAAAGAAAATTGTTATAGCTAATAATCAATTGAGATTAATGCTTAGGATGTACGTATATTATTTATTCACAAAATGATTTGATTCAGATTCGAGCATAGAATGTCGAGATAGTTATATCGATCCGAGTTCGGATTTTTCACTCGATTTTCGACGGCGAACCCTGGACATGAATTTTTGATTGATTCTTGAAATTCTCTATCATAGTTGTGGCTATGCAAGGAGAATGATGGTTTCTGATCAAGAAACCAGATCTGAGTTTGCACTAGGAAGTCTTGTGGACGATGCTAGTCAGAAATGAAATTTGTGATTGAGTGAGCGATCAGATTTGGTATTGCGTATGGATGATATATGTGCATCGTACGGGCTTAAGTAAAGGAAATATTGAAAATTTTGTAAAGTAGTGAATAAAATGATGTTGGATTCTATAATTGGATACTATTGCTAAGTAGGATGTACAGGTGTTTTTAAAAGCAAAGGATAAATTGGTGTTTTTAATTTCAGAAGGTAAAATTGAATTTCCCTTCAAAAGGTATGTATTTAAATTGGCGTATGAAATTTGATGATTTTCTGATCTAGCCACTTGGCTTTTTATTTTGTTCTGAAATTTGGGGGCCCATAGAGGCATGTTGTAGTTGTACCAATCTAGCTGCGCAAAGGAACATTGGCGATTTTTTTTAAAAAAATTTAGGGAGTTAGAAAAAATTTTGAGAAAATTTTGATAATTTAAAATTTGGTTTTAAATTTAAGTTTGAATTGTTGAGTAAGTAATGTTGTTTGAAAACTATGAAAGATTATGGAAAGTTAATAGAAGTGATAGTGGGTCTTTAATAAAAAGATTTGTTTTGGCAAGTTGTTAAAACTATTTGGATTGGGAAAATAGTTAACGGGTTTTGGATCATTCCTCCTAACTAGTAATTTCGAGAACGAAATTCTTTTAAGGTGGCAGGAATGTAACGATCCGAAATTTCTAAATATTTGAAATTGAAATATTTAATTGATTTAAATATTTGAAAGTTAGTTAACTTGAATTTCAAATATCACTATTTATTTGGCAATTAAATTATTGAATTTAATTATTGGAGGTTGGGTAAAATATTGAATCTTCAGTTTTATGCTTGTTAAAAATATTTCAAAAGCTTATAAAGTTTTATATTAATAGTACCGAAGATAATAAAAGTATTAAAATTGAATTTTAAGGTGATTTGTTCAATTTAAAAATGTTTAAATTGATATTTAAAAATAGCCTTCGGAGGCACAGTCTCAGAATTCGACGAAACCAGTTCCATTGGATCCGTAATAGTGTATATTATCGGATTTCCATTTTGGTAGAGTTTTGGTTATGGTGGGGCCGTATGATAAGTAAACGCGCTAAATCTATAACGAAAATTTAATATAAAAATTGGGTCCAAAAAGCTATCATCTCCATACGATCGAGTTAGGCCTCAAAACCTTTTCCATCGTATTCGTAATAGGGGTATAACATTATAAACACCTAGTGGCATGCCTCGATAGGAGATCGAGATTATGAGTTGCGAAAAACAAGACGATTTAAATTTGAATTTAAATTTAAATATAAATAATATTGTTGCATTAAAATACTGTGTCAAGCCTTTGCAGACACGTATAGAATTTTAAGCACGTGTCCTTCTGGGTATACGCGTGTCTCCTTCTTCATTTAAGAATCATAGCCGAGCATTGTAAAAGTACAAAATCAAATTCATTTGCAAAATGAAAACCATTTTTCGTTCAAAATCGAATCCACATCAGAAGAAAAAAATAATGGCCGCTGTCAATCGCGGGATCCCTTTCCCCTTCCTCCATCGATTCATGATGAACGAAAATAAATTTAGAAATAAAAGGGGAAAGAGGCACGGCTGTATAAATCACGACCATCTCTTTGTTCTTAATCGATTCATCGCAAGAGGCACGACGTGGGGATGCCAGATGTCGAAAGTGAGGCCGATGGAGTCGATCGAGGATCAGGTGGCGTGATGATTTGAGGGAATGGCGATGGAAACCTCGTTCTCGAGGGAGTGGTGATGACATGCTGGGTCACTGGAGTCGCGATGACCTCAATGGTAAGGCAAAGGAGGCGCTTGCCGAGTGAGGATCGACGACCTATCGAAGCGGGGGTATGGGTAGAGCAGTAAGGTATAAACTCTATTGTTTAGATAAATTATATTTTTCTTGGTTATGTAAGTAAAAGTTAATCAGAGAAATTGTTTTAGAGGAATTTATCATTTACTAGAATGGGAAGGAAAATATATATATTTATGTATAGTTTAGAAAATATTTGCAGTAATAAGCTAACACTTCTTCTTTTAACCTAATTTAATTTAATATATAGGGTTAAACATAAAATATATGGATTAGACAAAGGAAAAGAAATTTTAAAAACTGGATTTTTATTTTACAAATATATATACACATTTTTAATCTACTAGCTTATTCTATAATATTTATTTAAATGATTAACTTGTTAATAAACTTATTAAATTATTTTAGTTACTTAAGACTTAAAGGGGAAAATTAGTTTAAATCAAATTATAAGTTAAAATTTAAAAGAGTAAATGGTGATTAACTTTGATTAATTTAAAATAGTAATAAATTATGAATTGTTTATACAAGGTCAAAATCTGAAAGAAATCAAGCCGGATTGGAAGTGGGTTGCAAACAAAAGTCAAAGGTAAGTTAATCTCACTCGTTCAGATTTTCTTTTAAATTTAAATAGTTAACTTTAAATTATTGGTTGTTTGCTTGAACTGATAGTCTTTATCAGCTTGGATGTGATATGTTATATATAATGTGTGTGTGTGTATTGGAGCGATCGATTTTCCGCATTATATAGCGGATGAGACCCTATGCGCCCCCCCATAATAACGAATGACCCTTTATACCGCGATATCCCATCTTAAAATGGGATTGGTATTTTAAATTGTCGTGCTAACATATGTGGATGAAGGGAAACAGGTTGGAGGGATCCAACTGGACCTCAAAAGTTGAATTCATTTTATATTTAGTAATGTGATTTATGTGATAATATGTGATGGATTATATCGATTATATTGGAAATTGAAATTATTGAATGTTATGGCTTGGTTGAATATATATTAATATTTGATAAAAATGAAAGATATACAAAGTTCGGATTTTTAAAGGAAATAAAAAGGGAAATTTTTAAGTAAAATAATTATAGTAAATTCAAATAAATTAAAGGAATGAATTTGGGAAAGGGATAAAGGTTTGATTTTTAAATCCTTTATAATAAATTCAAGGATGGGAAAATAGGGATTTTGAATAAATGGGAAAAAGGATTTTATTTAAAATAAGGACTTAAATAATATTATTTTGTAATTAAGAATAAATATTTTTTTAATTCAATATTTGAATGGGTTTGGGAAAATAGAAGGGATAATTTTGAAATAAAGTATGAAATTGGTATTTTCGATTTAAATAAGAATTTAAATTATAAATAAAGTGAAATAATTATCAAAGGATAATTTGGAAGTATAAATTCAGAATGGGAATTTATAAGGAAAGGGTGATTTATTTAAAAATAAATAGCGGTTTATTTTTAAAGGTATGGAAAGGAAAGTGTATTTCCCTGAAAAGCTAAGTATACTTTCAAGAAAGATTTCCAAGTAAAAGTTAGAGTTTTTAAAGTGGTTTTAAAAGAATGTTTAGGACGGAATTATTATTTAGTGATTTTATATTTCTAAAAGTAAATATTTATTAAGTTAATTATATAAGTAAAGTATTTTAAAGGTTCAATTAGTATTATGGTTTAAAAGTTAATTATTTAATATTTACACCTTATAGAATAACTTTTATTTTAAAATTTGTTTTGGCTTGATTTTTAGGTGAGAAATTATTATAAAAATTCATAACTAGTATTTTAAATAAAGTAGTTTTTATTTTAAGTGTTAAAAATTATCTTTTTTCATAAATTGGTTTAAATTATTTAAAAATCTAAATTATTAAGACTTGGTGCTTTTCAGTGGAAATAGAATAATTGGATGGAAATTTATTCCACGAGAGAAAAGGTGATTTGAAAACTATTCTCAAAGGGTTGAAGTGTAGAAAATATATTGCAAAGATATTTTGAAATAAATAAATTGGAAAATTATTAAATCCTGATGGTTGTTTGTGGATGTTATATGATAGTGAAATAGCCGACTATCAATATGGGCCAATGCGTTGATCGTTTCGAAGAGACGGGGATCGGGATTAATTTCCCGAAAACCACTTCGATCCGGTTTGAATGTTTTTATGATGTAGACAAGAGCTTGGAGTCGAAGATGGAGCAGTGAAGTGCAAGGGCTAATCGCTACTAATCCTAAGGGTGATTCAAAATGGATGTAGTAGGAGTAGTGCCTTCGATTCCGTTCGGACCCAGAACGGACTTGTATGGACGAATGCTATCACGTCAGGAGGATGATGAGCATCTAAGTGAGATGTGTTCTAAAAGGTAACGGATAGCTTCGAGCCTCATCAACCGGGAATGGCTAAAACAGGGTAGGTGCAGCAAGGCTAAGTGGCTAGCAACAACTAAGGTAAGGTCATCCCTGTCTAGATCTGTGTAGTTAATGCCCAGCTATTACCCCGTTACAACCCCGCTATATCTCATAGCGGATTTCTACCACTACGATTTTTCCATATAGCCCCTGAATATAGCCTTTCTGCTTTGTTCCCCGCTATTTCCGCTATGTCCCGTTATTTCAACTATATTCCGCTATTCCCGCTATATCTTTTTTAATAAAATGAATTGAAAAATTGCATTTATACATTATAAAATTATGAAACTAATTTATTTGATTTAATTTTAAATATATTTTCAGAAATTAAAATACTCTAATATTCTACCAAATTCAATTATGTTATATAACAGTTTTTTGTTTGTTAAAGTATATTCGCAGATGTTTTTATTTAAAATTATTTATTTATTATTTATAATTCAATTGAATGATAATTTTTCATTTAATTACCATTTATATATTTGTAAAAAAATTAAGTATGAGTTTTATATGCTATTTTAGAGCCATCCTCTATATCCCGCTATATCCTCGCTGTATCCCCGCTATGACTTTTTGCACCTCCAACGCTTTGAATCTACCGTGCGCATTAACTGCATAGGTCTAGATGTCCCTTTTTATTCGGCTGTGTGGGGGGTTTCTGATCCCAACCGCGGGGTGATCTTATTCGAACTATCCAGTAAGGGGTAGCTCCGTCTTATGTAGCAGAGGATCAGGGTGGATCCTCAGTACGGTGATCTAGACCATGTACTGTCAGTAGCCCTGCCATTGATGGAAACCTAATCTCCAATAAGTGCCTTCGAATTTGTTTGCATACCTATTATGCTGGAAGTTAATGAATGTAACAGTTTCGGCTATTTGAATAAGTATTTGTATATAGACACTACTATAATATTAGAGGATTTGATAAGAATTGTTTTGGTTATCGTAGGGTAAAAACCCGACATGTTTATTTGTGGCGTTGTCTTACGAGATACCTTTGATTTCAAAGGATTTTGAAAACTTTAATAATCCAACCGAGTGTGTTTTCTCACGCTGGTTTTCCAGACTATCTCGGATGTTATTTTACTATAATGCTCGGGTCAGACCGAGTTTTATATGATACAGGAGAGGATGTTGTGGAGCTCAGGAGACGAGTTGGATGGTGAGATGTATCACCCGTACTTGATATATATTCCACTGTGCTAAGCTATGTATTCAGTTTTGTGGGGACAAGTTAATATAACTGCCCAATATTTTGGTATTGATTGTGTTGTACTCTGATGATGTAATGTATAAAATAGATATAGTTCTTTTTGTATAAAGACAAGTCATTTATCTATTATATATTGTTCCACTGCGATTGTGAGATTCTGATATTATTTTCTATTTTCTTCTACTACCTCCTTTTTCTTTCCCTTATGGACTGGTTTTCCGGCACTTGATTGTTTGAAAATTGATACAGTGGACATACTGATGTCGATTTTCGAGCGTCGAAAAATGGGTCGTTACAAAAATAGATGCAAATAAGTGTAAATTTCTTACTTTTAGACTTATGCCTTCCTCTAACTGTCAAGCCTAATATTAATTAAATATAAGCTCTCTTGTACAATTTACAGTCTCAACATAACTAATTAATAGAATTAATTACTAAAATAAATATTGAACAAAATTATTTAACGGGAATCTAACGATAATATATCATAAACGTAAAAGATATATAATTAAATTCACTCACCTGTCGTCCTTAGCTTTAAATCTCTATCTTCTAAAATTAATACGCCATTTTATAACTTCTCTCCTTTAATTTATTGCAATTTCTCTATATTGTTCACATATATTTCATTTGGATTGATTTGGTAAATATTTGTGAGAAATATGAGAAAAGAATGAAAAAAGAAGCCACTGTTTACTGTAAGAGGGGGATGAAGAAAGTAACGACTGATGGAATGTATTACATTACATTCTCTCTTATACAAATGCAGCCCACCAATTATCTAATTAATCCTATTTTTAATTGATCATTCAATTAATTTTTATGTGCAGCAATATACTGTCTATATGTACACATTCAAATCTAAGCAATATACTGTCTATATGTACACATTCAAATCTAAGTCAACTATTATTTCATTTCCTTACTAATTCCAATTAACTCTCATTAACTATCTGATTTAATGAACTTTATAACACATTTCTATTTTAGATTTTAAATGTGCCTTATTTGTTTTATTAAATGTTACTTTTAAACATTATGAATTATAAACGTTTAACCTTTTTTTATGTTGCTTGTTTATTCTAATTAATCATCATCAATTGCTTGATTAATTTTCCAATATAAAACTTGTCTATTTTGAATTTCACATGTGACCAATTAATGTAAATTAATTTTCTCCAATAGGTAATTGGATTACATTGCCTGCTAATGTTAATTAATTGTCTTTAATTACTGATATCAATTAATTTCTTTTATGATGACAATGTCAATTAATTATCTTTATGGCGTGCGCTTATTTTAAAATTCAAATGCGCATTACTTCTGAAATTTCATACGTACATATATTTATTTATAATAGATATATTTACTTACATTTACATGTATGATTATTTCTCGATATATAACTTCAAACGTCAATAACTTTTTCATACGAACTCCATTAGAGACATATTATATATGCAAAATTGATCAGAAAATCACCACGAACACAATGTAATAAGTTTCAAACCAAATTCTAACAATTCCAAATATGCTTATTTTCACTGTTCATAATTATTTGGTTATTTAATTATATAAAAATACGGAGTGTAATGGGGATAATTTTCATGCATAAAGTTTTGTAATTAGAGTCCGTATGAAAAAGTTATTGAAATTTAAAAATTCGAGATTGAAAATAATTAAATAAATAAGAAAATAAATTAAAAGTGCGCCATCAGTCGACAACCGGATATGGACTGATCGATCCCTAGCTGTCTACTGCTAATGACCAAGTGCTCGACCAGTCAAGCATACGGTTGTGGTTTGGCTTAGCCAAATGATCTAGATTTTATAAAGTTTAATTTAACAACCGATGTTGTTTCATGCTCCTATAAATAAAACCCTAACCAAATAATAAAAACCTTAATCTACTTCAGAGACTCTATCTTTCTTGAACCTAACTTTCTATTCTCTCTATATCAATTTTTAAAAAAAAATAAAAGGTTTGCAAATTAAATTTAAAAAATTAAAGAAGGAGGAATCAAATCAAATCAAATGGAAAGGAGAGATCGACAAACCAAGAGAAGGCAATTTCTGGTGGACAAAAGAAGGAATTGCTTACTAAGGTGAGTGGATTCATTATTACTATGGTAATTTATATGTAATTAAGTTTGCGCATGCCCTATTAGCTATAGAATTGTTTTAATTTTACTCGAGACAATGTTTATCTAATAACCATAATAGATTGGTAATTTGATAGTAATTTAACCCATATGAATATAATCTTTGTCTAATCTAAATTTGGTCAAAGTTGAGTTGGGTTGAACACATTTTTTTTGTTAAATTGAATATAGATTGATATCTTAATACCTTGTTGATTCCAAACCTAAGTTAACCTGAATTGATGATAAATACATTTATGAAATTATGAAGTAGTTAGAAACCTAAATTGACATCATCGGATATTATAGATTAACAGAGTTGGTTTTACTGTAAAACGAAATCAATTAACAAAGTAAAATTAACAGAAATAATGAAACATAAAAATTTACATTAATTCACTTCGATCAATTAGCAGGCTAACTGGTCGATAACAAGTAATCGATCGCTCTAGTAACCGAAGGTCGACTAGTTAACGATTTATAACCGTAAGTTGAACCTTGTCCTAAGCTTAGCTTACACATTTGTGTGTGTGTGTGTGTGTGTGTGTATATATATATTATAAATATATATGTTAATATATTGGTATGGAAATTAGTTTTTTAAGTTTATGAATCTTGGATGTTACGAGAATGGATAGATGTGTACGCTGGCAATTAGACCTAGACATTATTTATTATGCATTGTGGATATTCAAAAAGGGTGATTTAATTGCATATTACACTCATAAGAGGTTCCACGGCGTACTCGTAACACTGATAAGGAAACCTGAAGAAGTGTATGGTTCGACACTAATGGGAGGTTCCTCGGTATATACTACACGTATGATGTGATACCATTGTTGGACGCCTGAGATTGTGCAATAAGTGGTGTTACATTACCATTAATAGTGGACACGGATGCAACATACCTTAAGATGCCATTAGCACGAGTCGGCATTGCCGGCTCCTCCAAAATGCATAAATATGATACGTGTAGTCATAGTTTAGGAATGTAGTCCCAAAAGTGCATACTATAAGCGATCCTATGTAAGGAGTAGTCCCAAAGGTTATTAGTCTGATCCTTTGTTTTTGGGGATCGATTAGTTGTTGACCCTAAGTGTAAACCTTCGCAAGAGGTTGTGTGTTAGTGTATTTAGAGCTATAATTCCTTAAGTTAATGAAATCAACATTAGTAGGTAGTTCACAAAACCAAGTAGGACACCTTAGGTCATATAGATTAAAAATGAAGTCAACTGCGTATGATCACCATATGTTAATGATGTAATTTATTCAAACTTTTATCTGACCCACTCCTTTCATTTCCCTCCACTAAGACAGGGTAGTAGTTGATTTGGCCCGGGCATAATGCATAAAAAAGGTGTTAAAGGCTGGAGTCCCATTATTCTTCATTATTTCTCATGTAGCTATTATTTTTATTAAATGTCTGTTAGTCTTTATATTGTACTTCAAAAACATTGTATATGGACTAAGTATTTTTGTAGATGTTTTGCTAAAATGTTGATTTTCAGTACTTATACTTCAATTCCTTATACTATGAGATTTGAAAGTTTAGAATTTCTTAAATTTTACCCATATAATCTTAGTCTTTGTAATGTTTAAAAAACCCAATAGCTCATATCTCTTGACACAACACGAGTTTGAAAGCTACCATAGACTTTGGATCGGTGTGTCTGGAGGTGCGGGTTATCACACAAGCTAGCCATAGAAAGGGGCATATCAATTGGATTTCCTATGTATAATGTTAATCTGAATCCAGCCTGGGCCTACATCGGCTCATCTTCTCAATTGTACGTTAAGCCTTCTATAGGCAAAGTCTCTAATGCGGTAATCCTAGCAACTAGCTCGCCGGTTAAGACAATGCACAAGCCTATCTCGACCCATCTCCTATTGGCCGGCTGATTCTCTCTCTCTCTCTCTAGCCCGCTAGCAACCTAGCTCTAGGCCATCCCACTGGCTCAAGCATATCTCTCTCAACTATCTATTGATCGACATAGTTTGAGACTGTCTCAAGGATAGCATGCCATCAGTCTAGCTTCAATACCACTACCAATGAATGCGCTCTATCTCGTCTCACTCGACTCAACATACCCTCACCTCTTGCTGGTTCCCTATTCGCCTAATGGTCTTAACAAACCAGCTTGGCTAATCCTGCTACCTAAGCATGCAGGAGCAAAGCGAAAACAAGTATAGCCAGATGTACCTTTTTCTGACAAGTGGCATGCTCCATTTTCAACAAACATACTACAAGTACAAGTACAAGCACATTTAATGCAAAGCATGGTAAAGCAAGCTTGTGGTATAGTTAAGTTGACCTTCATCTCAACCATGCATTTGTTTCTTGTAACAACTTTGTCTCATTGATTTCATGTAGCCAGATCAATGGCCAAGCGCGCTTTATGCCTATTTTGCAGCATGAACTTAGCTATCCAAACATCAGTTTAACTGCTATTATAACCCCATGCACGGCCATATCCAAGGGGTTGGTTTTGATAGAATTAGGGGTATGCCCTAGGGGTAATTATGTAATTTGTTACATACAACCATCTCTGTGACCAATCTTGTTCAAATAAAAGATGTTTTTCTTTTTATCATATAACACTTACATAGTGGCAGAAATAATTAAGTAAGTAATTTAAAATATGTAGATGGAAAATCCTTAAATGGTAGGTTATGTGATAGTAATTACAAAGTGTTATAATCATGAGAATTTTATCAGACTGAAAATAAAATATTGGTTTAAATATTCCTAGTTAAGATGTCTCGAAAAAGGATGTCGATTCATCCGTTGAGACTAAAGTACATAACGCTCTTTAAATGTTAGGCGGGTATTTCTCATGGTCGTTAGGGGCAGAAAGGGGTTGCATACTGGTAGTTATTGGATAACTGTTTACTGACTCACTTGAGAGTTCTCTATTGGTTAAACTAAAGCCAAACTGACAATCTCAAAGTGACAATGTCACTCAGTTTCCTCGACTTGAGAATAGTATGGAACTTCAGTATGTGCACTCCATTTTGATTATAATAATATGAAGGATGACATACATCGAATGACTATAGTTGGGTCTAAGTTGAAGCACGGATGTGAGATGCTATTCAATAGAGAATTTGTCTCCTCGGTAGTATGAGGTTAGCATCATGTTCAACTATAACTAACTCAAAATCAAAGTCTTTGGCCAGCGTGGTGCAGATAGTAATAATTGTTATTATTGAACCAAGAATTATGTCTTTGGAATTACAAAGTTGAATGTGGTTAATGTTGGAGTTTGATTAAAACCAAATTCCATAAGCCCTAATTTCATATAGTTTTGATGAAGAGAAATGGTGTAAATAATCATTACTAAAGGGTAATGCTTATAATAGTAAAACTAAATTTTCTCGAAAAACAGATAAGCTCTAAAGTCAACCAAAATGTCACTCCATTAGCTAAGGTGACATGTCAGCATTAATATTCAACTAGTACGATATTAATCATAGAATGAATTTACACCTACGAGTCAAAAAACAGCATTGATAGATTCTCCAAAATACAACACGATTTAATTGATTTATAAATAGTTATAAACTAATTAAATTAATT
This sequence comes from Allium cepa, assembly GCA_030765085.1. Taxonomy (NCBI): domain Eukaryota; kingdom Viridiplantae; phylum Streptophyta; class Magnoliopsida; order Asparagales; family Amaryllidaceae; genus Allium; species Allium cepa. The sequence continues at coordinate 254,053,033 of CM060943.1, forward strand.
AATATTTTTTGAAATAGTGATTAATTATTTGATGTACTGGATGCCATTAATTTTTTTTTTGGATATCACTAGTTTGTAATTGGGATGTATATAAAAGTTGTATATGTTTAAATCAATATACAATATCGATGAGCGTTTAAATTTAATTTAAATATAATTATTTGCCAAGTGTTACTAAATAGTTAAAGGCCTGTCTAGCCACATTCATAACTGGCCATGGGAAGAAAAAGGAGGCTTGAAATCCAATGGTTTGATCTAGAAAAGGAACGAGGTTAAGGAATGTTACATCTATAATATCTTGCCTTTTATTCACTTTCCGTTCATAATCACACTCTTTCAAAACCCAAACCTCAGTCTTCATTTTATAACATTCACGGATAGAAATTAAAGGTAAAATAAAAGAAAAATATATATTTTAATGGCATTCAATTAAAACAATTAAATAAAAGTCTCTCTTTCTTTTGCAAAGCTAGGAGACTAATCTAGATTTGGATCAAGGAGCGTCTATCTATCGAGGTGCATCCAAGAGCTACATCTATTAGGTATGATCTATTATGTTTTATATGTATATTTACTTGCACCAAAAGAGGTAATGACTTTCCTCAATGTTCGGTTATCATAAATCATCAACTATTGTAGTGCATTGTCACTGATTGGAGCATCATTTATATTTTGTCTAAAATTACCTAGCATCCCATCATAAATAAGTCCGAACGAATCGAGACAACGATGTAATATGATAATTATTATCAAATTGTTTCAAATTTAGGCGGCGTTCAAATCCAAAGTCTAGTTTTTGTTCTCTTTGGATCGCACAATCGATAACCAGTTTAGCTTCTGATCTCTTTGGATCATGTAGTAATATATCCAATCTGATCTTTTCTATCTCTAGATTATATATCCAATCTGATCTTTGATCTCTTTGGATCGTATTCCCAATCTAATTTTTGATCTCTTCAAATCACATATCCAATCTAGTTTTTGATCTCTCCAGATTGCACCTCAAGATTGAACCCTATCTGCCCGCTTTTTGGCGAGGGGATCTAATACTCGAGCAAATCCGGTGAGGGGACCTACTATCTGCGTGCACCCATCCACTCACTCTCTAACGAAGGGATTGCTACATGAGCACACCCATCCATTCACTATCTGATGAAGGGGCTTGATATTTGAGTGCACCCATCCATTCACTCTCTTATGAAGGGGCTTGCTATCTAAGTGTGTCGATCCATTCACTCTCCGGTGAAGGAGCTTGCTATCTGATGGTACCTATCCACTCACTCTTCGACGAAGGGGTTTACTATCCTGTATGTCCATCTGCTCACTCTCTGGCAAAGGCACTTGTTTTGTGTCATTTCATTATCCTAGTTTTAATAAATAACCAAACTTTATTGGAAATCCATTGTAATATCTATATCGATCATCACATTCGAGTGATTTATAAATCCACACATCCATCATTTAACCATTTATCAAGTTCAAACATTAAAACATCCAATCCATTCAAGGATTACTCTTGGACCCAAACTTAGGTTGTGTTCGGGGATCGATCAGGATCCTGTGCATGTATCGATGATCCGGTAGTAATCCTTCAGATCTTATTTAAAGAAAACAAAAGTGCAAAGATCGGACCTAATACTAATTCATCCCGATCATGGGATATTCATCCTTGGCCTAGTTCCTTGGCCAGATCTAGATAAATCTATAGCAGATCGTGGATGCTCCGACTACAGTACCACGGTTTGGTTCCTTACATATTGTAGCATATGGTGGTTCAAAACCGCTCTTCTATCCAATCCAATAGATGCCTGCACCCATTCGTTTTATACTCCTCTAGCATACGAAACAGAAAAAAATTTCCAAAGCTCTTCAACATCGATTCTACATCTTGGAACCAAGCTAATTTTGGGGCGGCTTTGTGATAATGGAACCAACCAGCAAAAAGCACTCCCAACACATGGGCTCTCTCTTTAATGGTTCTCGATAGGGAGTCTGCCTCCTTATATCCAAGTTAATCCTTTCTAGTGTTTTAGTCAATTCGGTATAAGAGGAAAATTTTGGTTCCCACTTCATTCGCTTCGGTCTTCGGAAGCTATTATCAGCCTTCCGCTTCCCTTGTCCTTTCGGTGCTCTGTTTCGGACTATCCTCCATCACTTATAGCATCCACATCAGTGCCATCTTTCGCTTTATCGTCATCCTAACACATGAATCTCTCTTCTTAATATTAGAACTCTACCCGATCCATTGGCGGATCTCTTTCTAAAGAAACCTTAAAATCAATCTTACTCGTAACTTTTGAAACAACCTCCATTAGAACTATCGATGGATTTGGCTTATGAAATGCAGCGGCTGCCGCATTGAATCTGGTTAAATAACTCCTTAGGGTTTCTTGGGCCCACTACCTCACGATCAAAAGCATCATCAGTTCCTTTGGTTATGTAATATGAACTCTGAACTATTTCATGAATCTATCTACCAATTCGTTCCACATGGCTATGTACCCATTCTCCAGTTGTCTGAACCATATCGCTACGAAATCTGTCAAATATAACGGGAAACACCATCCCATTACCTTATTAGAAGCACCTAACACCTCCAAATGTTGGATATCTCTCATCAAATGAACGATGGATCTATCCTTCCTTCATATGTCTCTAGCGTCGGTAGATTAAAATCGGGTGGAATCCTTGCGTACCAGATGTTAAGGGTGAATAGGTTCTTATTCACTTTTATAAGGTTTGTTCCTGAGGCCCACTTCTCAGTACTCGTCTTACCATTTTTGCAATCCTATCATCGTCATCAAATGGAAGTATTTGATCCATGATTTCATCTTGCCCCCATTCATACGAGGAACTTTTTTCTCCAACTTCTGTTCTTGTACATTCACATTCAATTCCGATTCTCATTCTATGGCTCAACTTCATTCCTCAAATGTGCTCCATCACATCTAACTCCAATAGCTACCCATAACTTGGTATCAAGTTGACCCATTGGATTGGCACTGATTTGTGAGATCGCTTGGGGGTTGACTCGAACTCTTCCAGTTTTATTTCCAAGTGCACCTATTCGCCTTCCCGCCTCTAATCCTGGTTTCTAGCAACTTCAACTATCCCCTACCATTCCATTTTTTCTGAAGAATCTGTTTAACATTTTCTCTTGGCGGGCTATCATTGCATCATGCATTTCCTTCATTATTCTCTCCATCTAATCTCCGGTTACATAGATGGATGGGGGGTTTGATCTTGAGGACATCCATTGTAATGACCCGGAATTTTTCGACCCCGAAAATTTGACACTAATACGTTCACTGTAGAAGTGTCGAGCAATCGAATGTCGGAAATTCCAATTCATTTGGGTAAAGAAGAAAAAGAGGTAGATGAAAAAAAGGAAACAACATAACGGAATCTCACAATCGCAGCGGATCAAAATATAATATAAAATAGCAGCATTTATACTAAGAAAAGCAGTAATTGTCAATATACATTTATTATATCACAGTACAATCATTCACAAATAATCTGGACAGTTGTGACAACTTGACCCTGAAAAAAATCAATCCAACTCCAATACACAGCGGAATATACTCCATATGTTCCTGCCATCCAGCTTGCCACCTGAGCCCCAGAACGTCCTAACCTGGAAATCTGTAATACTCGGTCTAACCCGAGCATTACATTAGAGTGACACCCGAGTCAGGCTGGAAACCAGCGTTAGTAAACCCATCTAATATGAAATATTAAGGTTATAAAGCATCTTTGAAATCCTGGGGTAATTCGTACATCACTACGAGTTCTTAAATTGTTATAGTCAATCACTTATTACAAAACAATATTTAAGAACTGTTACTCTATTTAAATGGCCATCTTACTTAATTTATTCCATTTATTCCTATTTGATTCTAAAATCAAATCTATAAAGAATTATTGTAGATTACTAATCGAAGTGGTTTCGGGTATTCGCTGATACTCGACCTTGGTCTCTTCGAATCCAATATCATCTTTAAGCCAAGTTGTTTAAGTAAACAATTTAATTAAATTTAGAATAACATATGCACATAGAAATCCATCACAGATATCTAATTAAATAAATGATTCACATTTATTAACAGATCAATCCAGCCATTTCATATCACAGCACATCACGAATTATCAGACTAGAGATATTCATCAACCCAAGCATTCGATTAACTTAATCATCCATAAGCAAGATTAATTAGTTAATTAATTTCATTAACACAAATAAATAAATTACTTTTGAATCCTTCTTAATCAATACTAACTAATTAGAACCATTTATTATTATTTTAATTAATTAATTAATTATCCTTTAATCACCTAAGTCCCTAATTAATTTAAGATAAACCATTTATCTTAATTAAATTACTTAATTATAATTTAAATCTTTATTAAATTAAATGCTTCAAATTAATTTATACAAAATCTCCTGAGACCTTTTGATTAATTAAAGTTTAATACTCTTATCTTAATCATCTACTTGATTATATCTTTAAATTTCGTATAAAAACACTTAGGAATTAATTATTTAATAAACCTAATATAATTATTCAAATCCAAAACAATTATTCTTAAAACATTTAACTTTAAAAGTTTTAATCTTGAAACTTGTTTGAAAACTTATTAAATAAATTTACTTTGGAACTTAGTTAATATTCCTCTGAAAACTTATTCATTTTTTTAACTTTAAAACTTTTTAACCTGCTAAAGAAAACCCGAGCCAAACTACAAAACCCCCGAGCCAACCCCGAGTTACTCCTCCTTTCTCTTTCCTCGACTACCACAAGAACACCCAGACACAAGAGAAAACTCGTGCACGTGCACACGAGTTCACCGCCACTCCATTCATCTTCGCCATCGCCTTTAGGTCGCCGATGACCTACTCGAACCTCCCAACCACCCAGCACAAACAATTTCGCCTGAAATCGAAAACGAGCATGTCGATGCATACTAGAACCCAAACCTGATAAACAATTCCTCCTCGCGTCACCACCTCCAATCGCCAGATAATTCGCAATCACGTCCAGACTTCCGCCGCAGTCCCATGCCTCGATTCCACCACCTCCAATCAACTCCTGTTCACCCACGATGAGACACGACCCTATGAAACATCATCGACCAAAACTAGCGTCAAAACCCTAGATTGCCGTCGATTAGCCACCACGACGATCGATAAACGCTCCGATCATTTTTCCCTTGATCCTTAGACATCCAGCTTCCTCCAATAATGATCACGAAGATCATCCCTTCCCCAATCGCTAGAAATCGATGAAAGGTCGATTTCCGTTCAACTCGCGAAAACTCATCAACCACAAACTTAAAAATCTTGAAATCTATATTAAAAACCATTGTTTCTAAGCTCGAATCCAGATATGCAATCAAAACATGGAATTTAAATACTTGATTTTCCGACTAGAAATAATTTTCACTTTGATTTCTTGATTCCTGTAAACTTACTTTTTAATTATACTTAAAAATATTTTTTAAAATCAAATTTAGCTATTACAAACAGATTTCTTTTAAAGATCATAACCTAAAACTGTTTATACGAAAATATATGAATTTATATCAAGAATCTTGAGCCTGTTATACAAAGAGAGATATGTACATATATATATAGACATGCACCAGATACTTCATACACACACACACACACACACATGCAAATACTTTAATTCATCCATGCAACCATATCTACAATCATTACGTCAAATACTTATCTCATACATCAAGATGACAGATTAAAATTTATAAAAAAATGTTTACTCGCAGATTTTGAGAAAAAGAGAATAGGTTTTGAAAAACTAGACTTTATTTGATCAGATCTGCTACTTGATGTTTGAGTTGAATCTGAATTTACTTTGCTCTGCTTAAGCTTAGTTGAAATGAAGCTTAAAAAAGTTGAATTTATAGTTGTTCTTGAATTTTCTCAGGTTGGACTTGAAGTTGTTTGATTTTCTTTTGGTTTTTATTTAGAAGAAGATGAAAGAAGATTGAGATTGAGAAATGAATATACACAGCCTGGTTTTCTTATACATTTATATTTCAAATTAAAAGAAAACCATGCCACTTGTCTTTGCATGTTATACAAAAGCTACAAATGTTAAAACCAATATTATATATTTTCTTATGTTTTTTTATATTTATTTATGTATTATGTTTTTTTAATATATATATATATATATATATATTCAAACCATATTTAGTTCATATATAATTTTAAAAGAAAGCATAATAAACCCTATATTAAATCTTATTTTAAGCTATCATACTTTTTAATTAATAAATAATTATTTTTTAGTGTTTTGAAAATATCGAATAGCTTTTGAAAATTATTATATTAAACTCAAAACAATTCTTCTAAATCACAATATAGATACACATATATATATTTATATATATAATTAGAAATATTTTATGTGAATTTTTGATATATATATATATCCACACTTTTACAAACTTCTCTATATTCTACTTCTCATGGCATATACATATATATATATATATATATATATATATATATATATATATATTTTTATGCATACCTATATACTTGTATATGTATACACTTATAATTTTCAACATTCTAAAATTTGCATATATCTATTTATATTTTTTTAATTTACTATAAGATTCATCATTTCCAGAGATTTGTAATTCAACATTTATTATAGTTTTAAATCCATTTATATATACATATATATATATATATATATATATATATATATCCAGATAATTTAGTTATCAGAATTTTATATGTTCAACTAAATAAAAAATCAGTATCTCAATAGTAAAAATCAGTTAATTATCCAATTATCAGATGTCCAAACTTCCGGGTTATCACATATACTAGCTGCACCTTGTTCTTGTTAACTTCCTCAAATCATAGATCTCATGTTAGGCCTTTTCATCTTCTTCGAATTCAAGTTTCAAGTTGTTAAATTCAAGTTTTCTCGATGAAAACACCAAAATAAGTGTTACCAACAAAATTTACATAGTTTGCAAATAGGCTTGAACGATGGAACCGGGCTAAGGAATAATGAAGAAATAGACCCAAGGACTTGGAAAGCATCACATAAAGACAACTTAATGGATATAACAAAAAATAAATAGAAAATTTCAAGTTGACATTTACAACTTGGCCCAGCGGATTTGATTCGGGTTGTAACCTAGGAAAAGCGGAAAGAAACTCGAACATGAGATGGGTAAACACAAAGTTGTGCAACTTCAGGCCATCTCGAAGTAAAACCCGAAGCAATGGCCAAAGTAGCCAGAAGCCAAACCCAAAATCAGATCGATGCCGATTTGAAGCCTATGGTTCATTATTGATCAGTGAAGCATAGGTCATGGTAGGCTATGAACTTTTATAGGATAACGTTTGCGACATGGAGACATATAGAGCAATTTTTGAAGCCAAATGTGAGATCTTCGCCTATAAATAGAGTTGGAGATCACTTTGAAAAGTGGATTTTCTTCTACATTCTAAACATTTAGCTACGACATTGTGCAGAACTATAATTTTGAAAAATACCGTGCTGGATCCTTACCGAGTTCAGACTATCTAGTTGTAAGAATAGCTTTGTAAAATCAGAGAATAATCAATGGAAATCGACTACGAGGACATAGGCCGAAGTATTTTCCAAAACACTATAAAATTCTTGTGTTATTTCTTACTATTTATTTTTTTTCATTGATATTTTTCGTTTTTATTACTTGATTGGGTGTTTACATGAATTTTGGTCCAAACAATACTCATCGTGATGCTATAGATCCAGTTATTTGATTATTTTGATGAATTTGTATATGCATTTGTTGTCCACCTTTGATTTGTATATGTATAGATCTAAATTTTTTGAATTTGTAGATTTGAATTGTATTTGAAGAAAATAACAATGGTTTTGATTATTAATTCTTACTATTTTCTTTATGTTGATGTTGAGGTTGTTTTAGATCTAAATCTAATAACCTATCAATCATTATATATATATATATATATATATATATATATATATTGTTGAATGTCCATGGTAATTTCATTATTTCATAATTAATTTTTTGTTTCAACACTCACACATAGATACTACATACATAAATATATTAGCATTAAAATTAATTCGAAAACTATTTATAGTGAATGTTAAAAAAAATTATACACATGCATCCTAATATTAAAGCAACTTTGTTTTTAATGTAGAAATCTATATATAACAACATTCTATTTTTGTTCAATAAATTTACTTTATCATTAGTTATAAAATATCTACATTTTGGCTTAATATAAATTATTGACACACAAAAAACATTTATACACATAGAGACATCTTAATATTAAATGAGATATGTTTTTAAAGTATAAATATACATGTATCAACATTCTAATTTTGTTTAATAAATTTTACTTTATCGTTGCTTATAAAATATCTACATTTTAGCTTACTTTAAATTATTACTTTATCATTCCTTATGAATTATCTACATTTTAGCATACTTTAAATTATTAACACATAAACATAGGTTATGTTAGATTAAGATCGGTTTTCAAATTATTTCTATAGCGATCCACCTCTTACAACTAAAGACGACACTTAATACATCCTTGGTATTTGTGTGCCAATTATTTAATTGCTCGAAAGACAGGTCATTTGGTTTTGTAGAAAGAAAAGATAATACAAAATCTCACAAACTTGACGAGAAATAAATAATATAACAAAATCTTTACAAAAAGAAATCATCTCTATTTATACACAACATTAGAGTACACTATCTTATTATTAGCCTGGACAGTTATAACAGCATGTCCTTATAATTGTTGATAAATACATACAAGAACAAAAAAAATTAGAATAGTTAAAGAATATAAGGTACGTGAATACATTATGGATAATCCAGCTCATCTCCAGAAGCTCCAACGCATCCGACTAAATCTGGAAAATATGCTCGGGATAACCCTAGAATCATAAGAAAATAATGCCCGTATCGGTCTATTAAACCATTGTGAGAAAGCTTAATCAAATCAATCGTATTGATTTATGAAACGACCCTGACTCGACCTTCGAAAATTGGCACCGAATATGACACTCGTATTCAAATGCCGCAGATCCAAACGTCGAATCTGGTTTGCTGGAGCTTATAACACATTAAGTACAACATAGCGGAAGAACTGAATAATACATTTGATATACAACATTTGATACAATATTCAGATACAATGATGATACAATGAATATCAATATACGTCAGAGATATGATACAAGACAATAGCGATGGAAATAAAAGATAACACCAGCAGCGGAACAATTCTCCATTAAGGTCTTCAAGAGAGAAAGAGAGATAGAATCCATAAATGTAACTCCATCTCCAAAGCACCAATTCAAAAGTAGTTCGAACTCCCAATAACGATGCACAAAGCTAAGCAAGGTCAGTCGTCCAAAGACGGAAGAAGATTCCCAAGGACTGAAAGCTACCAAACTAAAGACTTCGAAAGCTATCGAATCTACACCTATTATTGATTATCTGAAAAACCCAACTCTAGACTGTCCGTGTGAGAAAATTGTGGGCACCTAGAGTTTAGGAACGGAACAATAAACTTCAGGTCAGTCGAGGGACTGGTATGAGCAAACAAAACAGTTTATCTTTTGAAACAAACAATAAAAGAATTTAAAATAAATCCGCAACGCTTTTTGAAAAATGAAACTACCATAAGGCCTCCCGCCGCACACACAATGCAAACGCAGAATTGGAGGAGATTTCTCCTTATGATGGTAAAATATGCTTGATACGCGAAAACCATTTGATATTATTATTAGTGCATAGTGCAAAAAACCTTTCGAAAATATAATATTAATCCTAGCCAGCATACAACCATTATTGTATGCCTACTATAACTACCATCTAAACAGTGGGGCGCCACCATAAGTAAATGGCAGGTTATACAACTAAAACCGTACAAGGCGCGTATTAAAGATTGGATTTCCAACAAATGGTCAGGCTGAGGAACTTCCTACTGCCATATGGGTATGCCTCCGGAGGGACATCCCGAGAGCTAAACCAGCTCTCTGCCAACACAAGGCCGGGTTACCTCTGTAACTAGGTAACTGCTACACGAGCATACCATCCCTCGGTCGTTTGCGACCTTTATCTGATGCGCCTCTCAACCACAAAGCAATCACAAAGTAATAGATTTGCAGTGACCACATGAGTTAAGTATCTGGGCTCTATACCACGATACCACCCTTTTCCAGAAGGGAATGACACACCCTAAAGGGAGCGACCCTCGTAACCTTGCCGCATCTTTCCTATTTCGACCATTTTCGGGGTGTGAGGTCCTGATGCAGTCTCGTCCACAAAGCTACGCTTTATAAAAAAGCCATGCTTTGATCAATAAATGATACGCAACAGCACTCAGCATGCCACACTACCAAATTGGGAGTATATCACTGATAACTATCAACTACATAACCTCTGAGCTCGTACGTCTCAGAGAAGGGTGTTAAGCTAAGAGAATAAATTCTCCGCCACCAAACATAAATGTATTTGATAGAGATCAGTTTTATATCTCAAAGTGTAATGTCAGACATACAACCATACAAGTCTGTTCTGGGTTCGAACAGAACCGAAGGCACTTCCGAAGAAGCCCTTGCAATCCGGGTATCCATAATTCCGATCGAACTCCCCATCACATATGGAGAACTCTATACCGGAGCAACTCAGTGCAGAGTCAATCGACGGGTTATCCTATTATTCTCGAAGACACCCGGTCTTTACCAACGGTCTTCAAATGCTATCGTCGTATCACTATTCGGAATGGGTTATATGACACAAGGTCCTCTCCCGGCTAAACCGAATAGTGAGCGCAATATTTAAACACATATGGATATGGGATTTCATTTGAGTCACAACTTAAAAAAAACCAAAACCTTTCTTGAAATGGTTTAAACAAATTACCATTCCAAATCTTTAAACAAAAAGATTCATTTCAAAAGTTCACCCAGTTTCACAAAGATCCATTCATAGATTTCAAAACAATTTCCATTTCAATTGGATTATCTCATTAAATCTTTAAATCAAAGATTTAACTTATAGCTTTCAAAACATATTTCCAAATATTTGTTCGCAACTTGGAAAACCATATTTATTTCAACTTGAAATCCCATTAACACAAATTGGAAATTTCTTTTCTTATATGAAAGCTTTTATTATTTGAAGACAAATAGTTTTCATTTCGGAAAAATCCGATTTGATTTATACAAGTTAAAATCTTCGGGTTAAGTTCAAATTCCCAAAACAACACTTAAAAAATGATTTGAAACCCATATAAACTTGTATACCATTTTAAATCATAAATAGGATTTGATTCCAAATTTTTGAATTCAAATTTAAATCAAAATTCAAAACTAAATCAAGTTATTCAAAAATAACTTTTACCTTTGAAATTCCTTTTCAAAAGCTTTTTATTTTAAACCCAATCAATTTCCGAAACCATTTTAATTCAAAAATTCAATTTTAAAATTATTTAAAAAATCTATGACTTAACCAATTTCCACGTGCAATCCATATTTGTGTATGTATATAAGTGTGGTCCAGGGGTTTTACATAATAGAAGTGTAACAACATCAATCAGTACATATTCAAATACAGCAATATATTGGATAAGTGGTATAAACTATAATGCTTATCTTTATTCACAGATCACAGATAAATGACATAGGTACATCGAAACTAAATTCAATTCATCAAAGATAATAGGTTACATTTCACAACTTAAACATATCACAAAACATCATATATCAGGGATATCACACAATTCACATCATCCAATTTAATTCAAACATTCATAAGTAAGATCAGTTAATTGTCTGATTAATTCAAATCAGATTAATTACTTATGAATTACTAATCCTAGTTATTTAACATTAATAAATTACAAATCATTTTGATTAATTATTCTTTAATCATTTATTAATTAACCATTTATAATAAATTACTTAACCTTTAATTATAATTCATCAACCTTTAATTCTTAAATAATTAGCCTTTAATTATTTAATTCACCATTTAATTAATTATCTTCAATTAATTAATTAACCCTCAATTAATTAATTACCATTAAATTAATTATCCTTAATAAGTTAAATAATAAATTAATTAACCCTTTATTAATTACCATTTAATTAATTATCCTTAATTAATTGTAGTGATTATTCCTAATTACTTAATTAACATTAACCATCAATTAATTACTTTTAACTAAGTAATTATCTTTAAGTAATTAATTTATTCTAATTACTTATATATTAATTAATCATCTAATTAATTTATTTATTCTTAATTATGAAATTAATTAACTTTAGTCAATCTTTGACTAAGTAATTATCCTTAAAATTTCTTACATTAAATAATTATCTTAAATCAAGTAATCACTTAAGATTTTAATCAAATCGAAAAAACAATCCCTTCATCTTAATTTATTTCTTTAAATATTAAAGTTAATTTTAATTAATATATGTAAACAACATTTTAAATTTAAATAAATTTTAAAAAAATGATTTGTATTTAAAACCTTTATTTGATACAAAAACAAGCACGAATTGTATAAAAGAATTTGTTTACAAAATTCATTAAAACTCAATTTAACCTTATAAAAACTTGATTTTATTTTTAACTTAAAAAGGCTGTTTTGCACAAAATTCTCAAACCCGAGCTAATCCCCTCGTTTCCCTAAGGAAAACACCTATTTACTTCGAGTTCCCCCCCCCCTCCCCCGAATCAACCTGTATACGATTTTTTTTTCCAACTAAAATTTTGTTTAAGTGTTTATTACCCGGTACAACTTAAAACTACACTAGCTCGAACTCGAGCCAAAATGCAAAACTTCCCTAGGTTGTCTTCGAGTTCCCCTCCTTCTTCCCGAGTTCAATGCCAATGACGTGCTCAAATTCGTTGTGCACGTGCACATCACCTCTGACGAAGTTCGATCAGTACTGTGACCGTCGACACGTTACCGATAGCCTCTACCAGCCACTTTAGAGCACCTAGAAACATGAGATACCTACGAATTCACAATCGAACTTCATGACCCAAACTGCAACATGACCAGCCCACCAGAAAACATCTTGTTTCGATCATCACGGCCTCTTGACGCCACGCGACTTTGACCCAAACTTCGCCTTACACCGATGGGTCGTTTCCCCTAGTGCGATGTGTTCCGATGCGACGTGGTCGATGCTATTGCCTCACGCACACGATCGATAAAAATACTGGGTTAAACCCTATATCGATTCAGATTTTTATCTATGATGAATTAAAAAATTATCTAGCATTTTTCTCGAACACAACCATCGTTCTAGTACGCACTATCACGATCCCGAGGCTAATTGATTACGCGATCATCAGAAACTGACAGAGTTTCCTTTTCTGTTCATCTAGCTAAAACGACCACAATTCGAAACTAAAAACTTTGATTTTTACTTTAAAAATCATTATTCTCGAAATCGTTTTGGATGATACAAACGAATCTCGAATCCATGCAAATTGAAAATTTGATAAAATTTTGAATTTATACTGTTTTCTCTTCTCCCAGACAACAACCTTCCATGTTATCTTGAAACATATTTTCAAAAGTAAGCTTGTATGAATTTGAACATATTTCATTTTGACATTCAATCTAATAACAACTAGAAGTAGTGTTTTAGAGATGTTTTTTCTTCTTTTTGGATAGGTTTCTGGAAACCTGAACTTGCAAATAGGGATAAATATCCCTGTTTATCAACATGCACAGAAGATATATATATACATTCATACACATAACTGTACTCATTCAAACAAATCTCAAGCACACATCCAAACCACAGATCAAACATTAGAGGTTTCAAACGGGTTTGCTCACCTATTTTAATTGAAAGAACAGAGGCCAGAGTGATGATTTTGAACTTAAGCTTCGAATTTGTTTTACTTGCTGTTGTTTTTGATGCTTTCAGATTTTGCCTGCTGTTTGAATCTGATCCTACTTTTATTTTGATGCTTCAATCCTTAAGTTTGATTTATAACTACCCCGATAATCACATGCAAACAGATATTCAAAAAATATTGAGTTTTGAGAGTGAGTTTACTCACAGACATTTCGAAACAAGGAAGGTGAAGTTTGCTCACTTGGAATGGTTGAACAGAGGAGCAATTTTAAGTCTCTGATCTGAAAATTTGAGATGATCTGGATTTTAATCTAAATCTTGATTATTTGTTGTAGTTTGAATCTGGAGATGATCTGATTTCAAGTACTTGAGATGATGAGATGATGGTTGAAGCTTGATCATCAAATTCGAGCTTGAAAATCTTGAATCCAGACTTGATTTTAAGGTTCAAGATTCTGAAAGATTATTTGCTTTTGTTTTTTTGGTTTTTATTTTTAATTTTTCCTTTTGAACAAATTTGTTTCTAGTTTTTTTTTTCAAATAGGAGAAAGAAAATGAACGGCCAATTCATTTATACTTGAAATAGAATAAAAGAAAGATATTCTAAACTTTTTATTAAACCTTGTTTACAAAAAAAATTATAACTTTGTTTTTAAACCTTAATTTATTTATAATTTCAATTGTAAATGAATACTTTCCTTTTTACATTACCATATGTTTCAAATGTTACATGCTTATTATTTTCAAATGGTATTAGGCTTTATTAATTTTAAAAAAAAAGTAAATACATATTAAGAATTTATATCCATACATTTTAATTTGTACTTATACAAATCTACAACAAATGATTTTCGAAATCAAATTAGATTATATACCTACAATTCTAATTAGATACACATGCATTGTTTTCCAAAATGCAACTTTTAAATCCAATTAATTTTATAAAAAATATTAATTATTTAATTAATCTCAAAATAAAATTTCAAGTGATAACCTATTTATATAAATAAACATGCACCTTATTTATTTTGGAAAATTCAAATATACCCAAAAAAAACTATTCACAATATATTTCCTTCTTATAACATCCAGCTTAAAATTTAATTCAATTTATTATTTTCAAATCCAAATAAATTCTCAAATAATTCACAATTGAATCCAAAATTTAATTTAATTACTAATCAAATTCGACTCAAGAATCGGGATCGCTACAATTTGTACATTTAAAAAGCCTTTTTAGAATAAAAGGTATCTTGTAAGACCATGTCGCATATGAACACGGGTGGGTTTTTACCTTACGATAACCAAAACATTTTATACTATAAATCCAGTGATATTATAATACTATCTAGGTTTAAAGTATTCAATAATCAAGTAGCTGCGATACGTGTATATTATAATAATAATAGGTATACAATCGAGAACCGAAGACATTTATTAGAGAATGGATTCCGAAAAAGGCAAGATAAAGGACTACCTTCCGAAAAACAATACATCTCTAGATAAAATGTACTATGGGCCATAGTTACCTTTGCAACCCTACCAACATAGGATCGGCTTAGTCCTGACTGGATAGTACCAAATACGTCATAACCTAGGTTGTTCCCAACCATTATAGAGAGCTCTCATGCACAATAAAATCCATAATATGATAATTTAGAAAGGTGATGACACACCCTTATGGGATAGACCTGCATAGCCCTAGTACATCTACCATGTTTTAGCCATTTTCGAGATTTATGGCTCATGAGGTAACGATTTACCTTCCTTTAGCAATTCCCACTTGGAATGCTAACAATGCCTTCCAAGCAGAAATGCAATGTAAACATTCTTCTATACAGTTTATTCCAGGTCCAAACGAAACCAATGGCACTACCTCTACTACATCCATTTTGGAATCACCTTCAGGATTAGTAGTAAGCAGCCCTTGCACTTCAAAGAGCTCTGTCTAAGATCATCATCAATATATCTTCCACTTGAATGCATATGTTGGTTCAAAGTGGTTTTCGGATAGTATATCTGATCCTGGTCTCTTCAAACCAACAACCGATAATTTTTGGTTGACTTATTCCTGGTTCTTTCAGAAGTAAGCAGACTATACCAAAGTCCCATGGTGATCTCCGACATACCCCTTAAAGCTAGAGACGTTTCACCAAAATGAGTTCTTCATATGGAACTCAAACCGTATAAACACGTGATGCTCTTATTTACTTTCTAAGTCAAAACTGGACAAGATTTGATAGTCGGTTATTTAACTATTAAATAACAAACAACAACATTCTAGAGATTTTATTCACATAGCAACCAATAAGCCTCAAAATAATATTTCATTTATTAAATCTCCTTTCAGAATATTCATTAAATATTCATAAACTTATGCCCCAGACATAAGTGCATTTGAAACACCCCCACACTCCTTAATATACCCAAAAGGGCACATTAAAAGGCATGGTGCATTGTAGGTATAACTGAAACTAACAGAGACTAACATTCATAAGACAAAAATTGGTAAAACAGAGAAAACTAAAATAATAACTTATTTAAAACAAAAGCTTCATAATTGCTTCGTAAACCAAATAAGTCAAAATCCAAATACAACATACATGTCTCAAAACCCAACATGTCTCATGAAATAAAAACTTGTGGTCTCAACAAAAATCAGAGTACAAATATCCCTCTTAATAAGCCAGTACACAAAAAGAGCTAAAGCTAGAATGAAAGAAATACATGGTAGGAATCTTCTCCAAGAATCCTTCGAGTAACCGTAATCTATTGTCCTCTCCCTTGATTACCTATAGGGGAAAGGGGAAAATAGAGGAGTGGGTCAAAATAAAAGTCCGGTGAATGATATTAACTACTAGAATCTTTAAGCAAAGTAAAAGTAATAGACCCTACAATAGTTCTAGTATATAAAAGGAAATAAAGGAAATAGGAAAGAGATAAACTGAAAATAAAAACGATTAAACTATTGCTCAATTTATAAGATAGGTTTGCTTTGATTGTTTGCACTTGTCCTTGATAGCTGATTTGATTAGGCTAAATTCCTAATCCTATTTTAATTAGGCCGAAATCCTAATTCTACCCTTTGATTGGACTTCTACTCCTTTGTGTCTACTGTGGACTAGACGTTATATCTCTCTACACAGTAGGCATTGATGTCTACGAAAGACACACATATTAAGAACTTGGAACTCAATAGCAATTTATTTCCCCTAATCGATGTCGCACGCTCGGTCACCGTCGGCTCGCACTATCTATTGCTCCCTCTTTTGACCTTTTATTTACCCTAGACTGCATAAGCATGCCCTCGTCTCACTTCAGGCTATTGTGAGACACCTTGTCCATAGAAAATAGGGAATGCTGTTGGTATTGGTCCATGTCAAACAAAATTTAGTTGCACCGCTTGTCCAAATCCCATGAATTAATATTTTTAATTATTGACCTCTTATCTACCCTAAAAAGCATAAGCGTGTTCTAAGAGAAATGCTGTCGATACGAATCTTTTCTTTTAACTATTGATCACTTATCTACCTTAAATAGCTTAACAAAAATACTGCCGGTACGGATCTTTTCCTTTAACTATTAACCACTTGTCTACCCTAAGTAGAAGAAGGGAAACGCTGCTGGTACAGATCTTTGCTTTTAACTATTGACCACTTATCTACCCTAAACAGCATAAGAGAAATGCTGTCGGTACGGATCTTTTCTTTTAACTATTAACCACTTATCTACCCTAAACAACATAAGGGAAATACTGCCGGTATGGATCTTTTCTTTTATCTATTGACCACTTGTCTATCCTAAACAGCATAAGGGAAATGTTGTTGGTATGGATTCTACTTTTGGCTTTTCTCATTAACTTAGATAAATTATTTTAAATAAGCCTTTGTTATTATTCTTACTATCTGTGCTTGTTAATTTATCCTAAGTCTAAAACAAGCCTCATTCTGTTCTGTTTTCTTATTATAACCTACGTTACAACCATGCTTATTACATAACCCAAGGTCTAAGTGTGAAATCAAGCTTTTTCATCTTGTACTCTTTTTAGTTATAATTCTAAGTCATAACTAGGCCAATTATCTTTAATTAGTTAACTTCTAACATTAATACCATAATTAGGCTCAATTTCAGTCTTAATTCCATTTTTATTACAGTCTTTACAATTTATATTTTATCTTCCATTATTTCAGTATTCTTATCATTTTAATCCATATATGCGTTAGTCCTATTCTAATCCATACACAAAGAAGAAGGATAAATAAAAGAAAACTGAAAATAGAAGAAAATTCAAGGCATGTGAAGAAGATGTAAATAACGCATAATAACAGTAAATAAATTAAAACACTGTAAATAAATGAAAAAGCTATAGTTAACAGAAATAAACTAAATTAACTGAAAAGAATAGCTAAAAAAAATATACTAAAAAAATTCTTAAAAAAATTGTAAATTAAACTGTGAAAAAGGTTATTCCAAAAATCGTAATAAAACTACAACTATTGGAAACTCTATTAATTTAAATTACTTAAAGTAGTTTAAAATAATAACGATCACTCACCTCTAGTCCTTATGTAACGACCCGTAAATTTTTATTAATTTTATTTGTTTTATTAATATATTTAATTGAAATTTTGTTAAATTTTAAATAATTAAATTTTGAAATAAAAATTTATTATTTGGAATACGTTTAATTAAACATAGCAACTGGTAAATTTTCATTGGAAAATATGAAGAAAAAAAATTGTGTGTAATTCTATT
Organism: Allium cepa; assembly: GCA_030765085.1. Lineage (NCBI taxonomy): Eukaryota > Viridiplantae > Streptophyta > Magnoliopsida > Asparagales > Amaryllidaceae > Allium > Allium cepa. Next base: position 254,071,710 of record CM060943.1, read on the forward strand.
TTGTTCCAATGTGTTAAAAATCGACGGTAATAAAATGTTTTCCAAACTTGAATATTTTATACAATAAATTTGTAAATCATATTCTGAGTGAGACGCGATATTTCGTTTCCTCAAATTTGGACTGTTGTTGCTCTGTTTATCTTATTTTTGACAAATTAACAGCAATTTTCCGTACCGGTAATCGACTTTTGATCCGATAATCTTGCCACTGCATACCGTTTTGATCGTCTTGTCATGCAGATCTCTATGGTATATTCATTTTTGTATTTTTGATGCCCAATACATGGCAAAGTCAGCATATCGATTGGTTGTATCGGTGTCATATTCGTGACTTTTTTCTCCTTTGCCTTTTTAACTGCTCGAACTACTCAGCCGTGTAAACTTGATAGCCACCTACATTTATTTTGCTAATATCAACTTAGTGTCCTTCAATATTTCCATTGATCTTTAAATTTAAAATTTCCTTTCGCTTAATATTCTTTACTATTCCTATTTTTATAAAATAAGAAAACTGCAATTGGCCTTACCCTGCCATATATTCTCTAACCCAACCCCTTAGGGCATCACGCTCTCTCCCTCCCTCTCAAGATTCCCACCTTCATGCATTTCTTCACTGGCCTCATTCCCAAATCCCCTCCACCTCATCAGATCCTCAACCACCTTACCTCTTATCCTTATCGCGTGTAGCCTCGCTGACTCAACTAGCGGTAACAGCCATCTCACAACTGCCTCTCTCCTCATGTACAACCACTTTCCCTTCCACCATCGCCTCTGATCCGCTTCTCCTACCTGTTGTGCCATACACCTTTCTCCTCCCTAAGCTTCGGCTATGTATATTTTGTGAGGTATATATATAGGCGTTTTATGTTTGTTTATATATATATATATATATATATATATATATATATATATATATATTAATTATAAATATAAGTCTTATAATTTTGGCAACTGCATACGTGTAGATGTCTACTTTAAAGTGGTTATATATATTATTTGTTCTCTCTTTAGTATATATATTTATATGTTCGAGTATTATATGTTGATAGTTATGATGTTTGTATATGGGTATGACAGTACTTGGTAAAAAAATGATATAAGTTGTCTCAGTTGTAAATTTTATTATATGTTAGATACGTCTTATATACATATATTAGTCTTATATCATAGTAGCCTATTACTTTATATTATTATTTGTTAACCTGAGATATTACTAGGTTCATAAAACATATATTTTATTGCAGCATGGCATTATATACACAAATTGTTTATAGTTATGATTTTTTACAGCATGATTTTTATATATAAATATGTATTTTAGTCTTACTTGTTGTTCGGTAATGTATATTGTTAGCAATCTGCATGATTTCCAAATTTATATATATATATATAATGTTTCAATGTATGTTTATATATATATACATATTTATAAAATAAGCTTGCAATATAGTACTATATGCATGGTTATATTTGATATAGCATGCCTAGCTTAATCTTCTATATTTATAATATATATATATATATATATATATATATATATTGGTGTGAGCTTAAGAAGTTTATATACATGAAAATATATTTAGTAGCTTATATAAATACATGTAAGGTTGTAACAATATCAATTTTCACTTATAAATATATATAATGTTGTTTTGAATGTTAGTTATATATTGGTTTACAGTTTCAAAGTATGGAAGTTGTATGTGTTTTTATACACACACACACACACACACATAAATAAACGTCATAACAGATCTATCTATTTATATTTACATATGAATTTATACAAGTTATATATATTATCATTTTGATCTTTAATTTCATATTTGTTATATATTAGTATTTATATTGCATAAGGTTATAGTATATAGATAGTTACATATGTATATCTGGTAAAAGTATATAGTCTATTTGTGTTACTATCTGCAATTTTGTGTAAATTTGAGTATGGATTTTTATGTTATATATTTTATTATTGATTTTATTATATTTGGATATGGATTTTGATTATATGTATATATAGGTTTTAAATGTGAAAATATTTTGCATTTTAATAAGATACTACATAAGTATTTATGTAATTTAAAAATGTGTTTGAATTTAGAACTTGATTTTATATATATGTGTATATATAGTTATATATAGTAGTAAGTAAGATCTCTTATACCATTGATCTTCGTCAATCCAGTTAATTTTATTTCGTCAATTCCAAGCTATTTGTTGTGCTCGTCAAACTCGTGCAAATCTAGCTTTACTTTGGAAGTCAAACTTGCATTTCGTACCTTAATTTCTATGCCTATCCTCTCTAGCCTCGAACGGTGAGCCATCACTCACGATCCACGTTCTTTTATTCATTAAATTTAATTCCAATTGAAACGGCAATTGAAATATGCTGATGTTAGTTATTTACATTGTTATATGCCATTATATGCCATCTGTTTACCTGTGACATCTGACACCATTACCTGTTATTTATATTGATGATATATGCACGTTTTATTGTTATCATATCTATTAACACTCTACAAGTTCCCTGTTAGTATAGAATTCACTACGGGTTAAAATGATACATACCCGAATGGACTTTAGAATATGAGAAAATCGTTATGGGTTGAAATGATAGACCTAAGCGATTTTCATTTGAACTGAATTTGGGATTGCAGGTTGAAATGATATATAGCCATATTGTGACGCCCCACCTCTATACCCACGTTAGCAAAGAGTATTGTATAGATAATACCGTCTGCTAACACGGAGAATAAGGCTGGATAGGAGCGACCATGTGTAATCTTACCTTAACTATTCACTAAACACGTCGAAAAGTAGAATCACAAACAGTTCGACGTATTCAATAAATATTTAAAGCAAGACTACAATGGCTATAGGATCTATCAGAACAGAATATAACAACTCAAATGTAATATGCATCACAGAACAGTAAATCGTCACATACACATATATAGATACATAAAAGAGTGTACAAAATGATACATATCAAGTGGTATAGCAAACCACAATATACAGACGAGTTCACAAGAATACATATCAGAGTTACAACATATAAGGACTACAAGAAAGCTAAGACAAAAAGAAACTAGCGGAATAGTCCATGCGGAAGAAAAATAGGCTAAGTCCAACAGCACCTAACCTGAAACATCTCGGTCTGACCCGAGTATAAAATACACGGGTCGGTCTACCTAAATAAATCAGTTAGATAAACTGAACAATAATAAACCTGCAAGGTTTCAAAACATAACAAATATATCTAAAGGAGATAACACAATCATCTAACAAAAGATGAATCATATGATAACAATCCTCATATCATCGGCAACATATAGAAACAAAGGACACAAATATCCCAAATCAAGCCAAAAAGGCAAATAACAAATACCAATAAGGTATACAAGTTCCACAAGGTAAACGCTACACATCATGCGGCTCAAAAAGACCAACACCGAAGGGCGATACCAAGGGAATATACATATGAATGAAACATCAGAAAATTGCTCGAGCTTAGTACTGTACAAACAAGGATCCATGAGCCCGAAGGCTCCAAACCCAAATATCACCCATGAGGCACATAAGGCCAACATCAGAGCGATACTATATAGGGCAACAAACCCGAAGGCACACACCCGAAGGCAACATACCCAAAGGCAACAAACCCAATATCACTCATGCGGCACATAAGGCCAACATCGGAGCGATACTTTATAGGGCAACAAACCGTAGTGGTGAAGGTCGTAGACCCAGTACTGGACACCACTAACTGGCGGAATGTGTCACAAATCTCGAAAAGGAATCCGAAAAGTGTTAACGTATGTCCCATAACCACTCGTTCGCACTGAACGGTTTACTATCCGTCAGCCACTTTCACACTCAAAGCAGTACAAATTTACCTCATATCATTGGTAAACTAAACCCGAAGGTCAAAACGATCAATTGAATAGGTCGGGGATTAATCGAAAGGATAAACGCACAGATTCATGGTCCGTGTTTTGCCCAACCATTTAATCACCTTTCCACTTCGTTCGAAGTGCAAAATTGTGTGTGTTTAAATAGAAATTTATAAAGCGGAGAATGGAGCATTTAATACGATTTAGAGGGATTATTTATAAAACCCGTGAATGAAGTCAAAAATAAGTTATCAAAATCAAAGATGCAATAACAAACACTAAAAACCAACTTGAATCGAGAAAATCCGGAAAATCGTGCAAAATAGGCAAAACAGGCAGAACAGAGCAGGTCGGTCGACCGGACTACAGGGCTCGGTCAGCCGGCCAGATGCAGAAAACAAGATATGGCTCGGGGCAGCAGGTCGGTCGACCGGCCCAGGGCGTTCGGTCGGCCGAAGGCTGTTTTCCAACACTTCTTGCCCTTATCAAATGAATTCCAAATCTTTTTCAAATCAAAGCAATAGCACATGAATATTTGTTAGAAAATCGTACCCAACATCAATGATAGTAAGAGAGGTAGATGTGAGTTAAAAACTCACATTTTTACACAAAACAAAGCAGATGAAGAAGCACAAATGCAAGGAATCAACCAACTACACTCCACTTCAACACTACAAGCTTCAATCTAAAATCAAAGCAAGTATTTCCTAAGTTAGGGTTAGGAAATTACTGAAATTGAAGAGGAGAAGAGATGGAGAAGATGAAGATGAAGCTTACCTATTGCTTCTCTTTGATTTTGGAGCAAGAATATAAGCTAGCAAGAAGAACTAGGGTTTGCAATTTCTATTTCCCTTTCCCTTCCACCATTTTCAGTTGGAGCTTGAGTTTAGAAGAGTGGAATGAGAGAATGGAGAGGAGAGGGCAGAAGTAGAGGGGTTAAGTGGGTTTAGTTAGCTAGTGGGATGAACCCAAAGCTAAAGCCCAACTAGAAAAAGTAGCAAAATTCAACTTACTCCAAACATATCAAAGATTATACTCAAAAAGATCGCAAACGACATTTTGGACTCAATGGAAATGGTTTCGAGTCCCAATTCGGCCGTTTGTAGAAAGTAGCTTTTCGGACCTTAATCCGACAACGACGCTATATTTAAACAAATTATTTAAATACGCAACCGATATATATATGCGGGTTGTTACAGACTCCCCTCCTTAAGAAATTGCGTCCTCGCAATTCTTAAGAAGAAAATAGAGAGTAACAACCAAAACATATCAACATATAAGAATAACAGAATAAGAAGTTCACCCTAAAGTGCACGAAAAGATAAGCCTGAACTTGCTTGCTCAAAGAATTCTAGGATTCCTAAGCTCAAAATAATTCGGAACACTAACGTGGTACAAACAATACGTCAAATGATCCAAAGCTCAACAAAAGAAGTGCAACAAAACGTCCGATGAACTCGGTAAAAAGATCATTCCATTCGGACTTCAACAAAGAAACAACCACCTGTTGCTTACCACTAAATGCATTGGCAACACGATCCCCCTTTTTGGGAATAAAAGAATATCAAGATCATAAGATGCAAGGAACTCAAGCCATCATTAAGCTCCTTATGAGAAAATAAATATTCTAAAGATTTATGATCGAGGTGGAGAACAAATTTCTCCGCCATAAATAAACAATGATGCCAAACTCTAAAAGCGAAAACGATAGCCGCGAGCACTAAATCATGAGTGGCATATCCAGTCTCGATAGGCTATAACTATTTAGAAGAATAAATGATAGCACGTTCTCTTTTGCAAGTGAACGGCATCCAAACCAATACGATTAGCATTGGTACAAAAGATATAGCATTGGTTCCCTACGGGAATAACAAGAATAGGGACATCGAAAAGAAAGAGTTCTTTTAAATTAATTTTCTTTCCCAAAAAGCTAAGACTTTCAAAATTACAATTATCTTTATGTAATAATCTTTCAAGAAAATTTACTTATTCCAAATCAATTTACTGTGCCTGATTGTCTCATCAAAGCGTTTAGGAAATTCCTATCGATAACGTTGATCAAGCGCATCGACCAGAATTCTTAAAGCACTCAATGGGCAATACAATCACAAAATCATCTTCTATATGATAAACATGTTTCTGAGAACTTTTAAAAATATTCTTTGTTCGTTTAAAGAACAAAAATCCAATTATACTTATAAATAAATCTTATGAAAAGGATTTGCAAAATTCTTTAAATTGCTATTTTCCATCCAAAATCAATAAATACCAAAATGGAATCATCGAGATATTCACAGAATACTTGATTCATAAAATGGATGAAATGAGCTAGACAAACTGAATGACATAACAAATCATTTATAAGAATTACAACGAGTGCGGAATGCGGTAAGTGGAGTGCTAACTCCCGCAACTCGTAGCCAAATGAAAACCAGTGGTAAGGTCGAGCTAAAAAGACCTTAACACTACTCAAAAGATTGCTTAGGTGATAACCCTAAGACAAGACCAAAATGTCAGAAAATTCTCAAACTACAAGAATGAGAGAAACAACACTTTCCTCGTCATGAGGGATTAAAGGATAAAATGATACCATCAAATTGGAATCGAAATCACAAAGAAATTAGAGACTTACCAAAATAGATGGAGACATACCTTATGCTTTAGAAGAACCTCCAAAAGCATCTGCTACATTTAACTTGCCAGATGGAGAATTATTCGGAGCAATGGGACAAGTGGAACTACGATGACCTTCCTTCTTGCAATAACGGCAGAAGAGAGGCTTAGGACAAGCTCGAATTATATGATCAGGAGAACCACAATTGAAACACTTCCGAATGAAAGGTGTTCCAGCAGACTGAGACTGAGAATCAGATTCATCGGGCTTTTTCTTCTTGGAAGGGAAAAATTCCGGCTCATCCAATGGAGACTGCTTTTTGTCGGGGTTCTTGCAAACCTCAACATCATCACTACTATCACATTCCCCCTCGATGGCTTCGAGATGAAGTGCAGAATCAACTAACTCCTCAAAGGAAAGCTTAAGCTCAAGCAATAAAGACTTCTTCAGATATTTCCTAAGACCAGATACAAACTTCAGATTCTTCCTATAAGAAGTGCTAATGAATTCAAGACCATACATAGATAAGGCCTCGAAAGATGCAACATACTCAGAAATGGAAGACTCCCCTTGCTTCAACTCAAGAAAGCGCCGGGACAACAAAGCTTTCTCAGATTCAGGAACGAACTTGAGTTCGAACCGTTCCCGAAACTGAGTCCAAGAAAGAGCAGACACATCAATTTCGGCTACAAGAAGCTCGTACCAATCAAGGGCATGCTCTCGCAATAAGCTAGAAGTTACAAGAACTCTATCATGATTAGAAATATCCATTCTAGAGAAGATACGTTCACACGTGCGAAACCAAGCTTGGGTCTCAAGAACAGACTCGGAGCCTTTAAACGGCTTTCCTCCAAGATGAGTAAAATCACTGCACAAGCGTGCAAAGGTAGACTTGCGAGGTGGAGACACTCGAGCAGGAACTGGAGGCTGAGTGCTCCTAAACAACTCCATAACCTGATCGGCAGACATATAAATGCCGTCCGGATGCGAGCCACTGGATTGCCCAACACCCGAGCATCGTCCTCTGCCTCTTCCAGCCATAAGCTGAAAGTTGAAGAAGATAAAGATTAACTACAAGGTAGATATTTCAATATGGAATACTACGGAATAAAATATATTCCTAGACGTATTCCCCAAATCCTATCTACCCCAAAAACACGGAGGGAATAAAAGCACGATAATTCAAAGATCTGTAACACTTGTTACACTTTGATGTACCGTAATATGTGCTTCTGTTCTGTGTTTATCATATTTTGTTCTGAACTCAGCTCTGATACCACGCTATGACGCCCCACCTCTATACCCATGTTAGGAAAGAGTATTGTATAGATAATACCGTCTGCTAACACGGAGAATAAGGCTGGATAGGAGCGACCATGTGTAATCTTACCTTAACTATTCACTAAACACGTCGAAAAGTAGAATCACAAACAGTTCGACGTATTCAATAAATATTTAAAGCAAGACTACAATGGCTATAGGATCTATTAGAACAGAATATAACAACTCAAATGTAATATGCATCACAGAACAGTAAATCATCACATACACATATATAGATACATAAAAGAGTGTACAAAATGATACATATCAAGTGGTATAGCAAACCACAATATACAGACGAGTTCACAAGAATACATATCAGAGTTACAACATATAAGGACTACAAGAAAGCTAAGACAAAAAGAAACTAGCGGAATAGTCCATGCGGAAGCAAAATAGGCTAAGTCCAAAAGCACCTAACCTGAAACATCTCGGTCTGACCCGAGTATAAAATACACGGGTCGGTCTAGCTAAACAAATCAGTTAGATAAACTGAACAATAATAAACCTGCAAGGATTCAAAGCATAACAAATATCTCTAAAGGAGATAACACAATCATCTGACAAAAGATGAATCATATGATAACAAGCCTCATATCATCGGCAACATATAGAAACAAAGGACACAAATATCCCAAATCAAGCCAAAAAGGCAAATAACAAATACCAATAAGGTATACAAGTTCCACAAGGTAAACGCTACACATCATGCGGCTCAAAAAGACCAACACCGAAGGGCGATACCAAGGGAATATACATATGAATGAAACATCAGAAAATTGCTCGAGCTCAGTACTGTACAAACAAGGATCCATGAGCCCGAAGGCTCCAAACCCAAATATCACCCATGAGGCACATAAGGCCAACATCAGAGCGATACTATATAGGGCAACAAACCCGAAGGCACACACCCGAAGGCAACATACCCAAAGGCAACAAACTCAATATCACTCATGCGGCACATAAGGCCAACATCGGAGTGATACTTTATAGGGCAACAAACCGTAGTGGTGAAGGTCGTAGATCCAGTACTGGACACCACTAACTGGCGGAATGTGTCACAACTCTCGAAAAGGAATCCAAAAAGTGTTAACGTATGTCCCATAACCACTCGTTCACACTAAACGGTTTACTATCCGTTAGCCACTTTCACACTCAAAGCAGTACAAATTTACCTCATATCATCGGTAAACTAAACCCGAAGATCAAAACGATCAATTGAATAGGTCGGGGATTAATCGGAAGGATAAACGCACAGATTCATGGTCCGTGTTTTGCCCAACCATTTAATCACCTTTCCACTTCGTTCGAAGTGCAAAATTGTGTGTGTTTAAATAGAAATTTATAAAGCGGAGAAGGGAGCTTTTAATACGATTTAGAGGGATTATTTATAAAACCCGTGAATGACGTCAAAAATAAGTTATCAAAATCAAAGATGCAATAACAAACACTAAAAACCAACTTGAATCGATAAAATCCGGAAAATCAATCAAATATGCAAAATAGGCAAAACAGGCAGAACAGAGCAGGTCGGTCGACCGGACTGCAGGGCTCGGTCGGCCGGCCAGATGCAGAAAACAAGATATGGCTCGGGGCAGCAGGTCGGTCGACCGGCCCAGGGCGTTCGGTCGGCCGAAGGCTGTTTTCCAGCACTTCTTGCCCTTATCAAATGAATTCCAAATCTTTTTCAAATCAAAGCAATAGCACATGAATATTTGTTAGAAAATCGTACCCAACATCAATGATAGCAAGAGAGGTAGATGTGAGTTAAAAACTCACCATTTTACACAAAACAAAGAAGATGAAGAAGCACAAATGCAAGGAATCAACCAACTACACTCCACTTCAACACTACAAGCTTCAATCTAAAATCAAAGCAAGTATTTCCTAAGTTAGGGTTAGGAAATTACTGAAATTGAAGAGGAGAAGAGATGGAGAAGATGAAGATGAAGCTTACCTATTGCTTCTCTCTGATTTTGGAGCAAGAATATGAGCTAGCAAGAAGAACTAGGGTTTGCAATTTCTATTTCCCTTTCCCTTCCACCATTTTCAGTTGGAGCTTGAGTTTAGAAGAGTGGAATGAGAGAATGGAGAGGAGAGGGCTGAAGTAGAGGGGTTAAGTGGGTTTAGTTAGCTAGTGGGCTGAACCCAAAGCTAAAGCCCAACTAGAAAAAGTAGCAAAATTCAACTTACTCCAAACATATCAAAGATTATACTCAAAAAGATCGCAAACGACATTTTGGACTCAATGGAAATGGTTTCGAGTCCCAATTCGGCCGTTTGTAGAAAGTAGCTTTTCGGACCATAATCCGACAACGACGCTATATTTAAATAAATTATTTAAATATGCAACCGATATATATATATATATATATATATATATATATATATATATATATATATGCGGGTTGTTACACATATATAAATTTAAATTACGGACTGAGATGATAAATATACGTATCACTTGACCATAAGATAGAAAATTATATACAAACACCGTGGTCTATATATATAAATATTTTGAAAATGATTTCCATGGTTTTGGAAAGAAGTATATGGTTTTATAGAATATTGATTTTCGATATTATATAAATTTTATTTTATATATAGTTAAACTCTTGATTTAAGCTATGTATAAATTTTTTTTAATATAGAATAAGTTTAATACTAAAGTTTGATTTTATTAAATAAAATATGGTTAAGTATTTATTTAAATTATATTTTAGTATAGAATTTATAATGATTAAAATAAATTAAGGTTGGAATATAAATTTGAAATTGATTTGAAATTGAATATTTTTAAGAATTATACTCAAATAAGTTTGATTTGAATTTTATTAAATTTGAGATTTTAAAGGATATGATTTTATAATTTGATTTTGATTAAGGGCGATTTAAATGAATATTTCAAATTTACATAAATTAAAACGGTATATTTTGTTTTATTTAAATTTGAAGTTTTAAAGTTATTTGAATAATTAAGTAAATATTTCAAAATAATATTAGTAAAGTGAATTTAATAGATATGGAATTATCAAGTGTAGTTTTGAAATGTTTGAATATTTAAAGTTTTGAAAATATTTTAGGGTTTAAATCTATTTTGAAATTGATATAATTTGAAATGGTTTATTGAGAAACTGAATTGAATTGAAATTGATGATTTGAGATTTGAGATTTGATTAAATTTGAATTTTGGAATTCGAGTTGTTTTGGAATTGATTTGAGTAATGTAGGAAGCTATTTTATTATATAAAGCATTTTACATATCTAAATCGTTTAGGAAGTTATGTTTTCAAAGTTATGAATTTCAAAGTATTACGTTTTGAACGTGTTATAAATTCTAGTGTTTAGTTTCAAAAATGTTATAACTTTGAAAGTGCTACGATTTTGGAAATAATATCATATTTGGTTTTGAATGAAAATGATATCATATGGTTTTGGTTTTGGAAAGGCAATGATATTTTGGTTTTGAAGTATATACTATTTTGAAAATGACCACGGTGTTATAATAACGTTTGGTTGTTAAAGAGACCGGAATCGGAAGTTGTCATTCTCTCTGCCAACTCTGAAAACCACTTTAACAACCGTGTACGCGGTGGAGATTTCAAAATGAAGTAGGATGGTGGCGACGTCCTATCGAGGTATGTACGTGGACCCGACTCTCATGAGTTGGCATAAGGTGGCTAAAACAGGAGCGATTCCGGGCCAATGATGCAGCTCCTCTTATCGGACACGCTTCTTCGATATCATTCTATTACTTTGTGATTGATTGGGTGCACCTTTGGATTTTTGGGAGTGTGGCTCGAGGTAGGTGATAGTGGCTGCTATGCGTTACTACTAGTCCGGATGCGTAATTGGTATATCTACCATGGCATTGCCTTATTGTGCCGTGTCGCCTAACCTAGCGTGCTTTACTACGAGTTTGATTTGTGTCGTACCTATGGGGTATCCTCGAGTGGCCTCCCAATCATGAGGGACTACGGTACTGTACAAACTATTGGCACTAAAAATGTGTTAAGGGGGATATGGGTAACGCCTTAACGCTATTTTTAAATATATTATACTTTACTTTAGACATTATTATAATATCGTATATTACTACATAGTAGATAGTTTAACGGATCCTTAGAGGATGGTTATCCCAAACATGTTTTGAGTTACTTGTATTTCAGTTGATATTTCACTTGAGTTGGATTTATTGATATAAGAATGTTAATCCTGACTCGATTGTTTTGTGTTTTGCTTTACTCTCGGGTCAGACTGAGTGATACAGCTTTTGGGAGTCACCTTTGGAATTAGAGCTTCGTTTGGAGATCTATCTCCATCTTTTCAGCTTGGAGTTATTCAGTTCATTACAGTGATGTATTCTGATCTTGTATTTGACTATTGTATTTGAGACTTCTGTTGTATCTTATTTAATTCTGATATATATAGTTGCTTCATGAACTACCATTCTTCTATTTCAGCTGCATATTGCTATATTACTCTGTGTTTGTGACTATGTGACTATTTATTTACTATATATTCTGAATTTTGTCAAATATAAATTAACAATCTGGTATTTTGAACAATTCAAATCCAACATGTGTGAATGCGAATGGTTGAAAATATCGGGTCGTTACATTTGGTATCAGAGCTTTGGTTTTTCGGCAAAATTTAGCATATAAAGTAAATGTTGTTACAGAATTACTTTTGTACGAGCTTGAATTCCTTCCTTTTGATTCAATTTTCCTTTGACTTTGGGAACGTTCCCTTCGGTTCCAAAATTCATCCTTATCTCCCCCTATTCGTGTTTTTTTCATTGATCTTGGAGTATGCGATAACTCCACTTCGAATGGTCTCTATAATAATTTGGCGGTTTCGTTAATCTTTGAATGGTTTGTAGAAGGGTGAAACTCCTTTACAACAAACATTGAATCACCGAAGATTCCTGTATCCTCGGTCTACGATGCTATCTATCTCCTGCTATGCCTGAATTCTATCTCTTGCGATCGAATGTTGATTTTCCTTGAAATTTTGCATCGATCTTATACTTGAAGTCACGGTTGACCCGGTTAAGGTTGCCTACTATATATAAGTTTATCCATCTTCCTGTTTGAAATTCAATCATCTTATCTTTGTTTCGAACATATCTTTGAATCAAAATTCTCTTTGATTTGAGTCCATCAAATTTGAATCTCTATCCTTGTTTTGAGATTCATTCTTGTATCGTCGAGCAAAGAAGTGTATTTGTAAATTAATAATGTTATATATATTGTGTTGTTTGAGTTGTTGATGCTGATTTGGATTTTCGATCGATACGTTTGATCAACGCTATCGATGGGATTTCCAAAACACTTTAGCAGAGCAAACCGACACAATATTATTTTCAAATTTGGTAAATAAAATAATTTTGTATGATTATATTATATATAAGTATAAATTTTTCTGTAAAAAATTGTTAATGAATTTGTTGTCAGAAATGGTAATATATGATTTTCATTTATTTTTGTAAACCATTGACTATTGCATAATATAAATAAACGAATTTATAAAACTTGGTTATAATTTGATTTAGAATTTAAAATGAATTTAAGCTAAGAATTTGAGAACTAATTTTCGGTGATTTCCAAATTTGGTTTAAATGTTTTAAGGCCATATTATTTAAATTATTTTCGAATAGAAATAGTTTCCAAAGAATGTTTAAAGTTTTAAATCAGTGCTCTTTTCTTTGTTGCTGGAAAATAATTTCGGTGAGGACGGCCGCATTATCGACATTCATTTTCGAGTATCAGAATGGAGAGACCATTCTGTAGCTTTTCTACAGTTTTATTTTGGAAATTAAATTGATTTAGACTTCTTAAGTATGACTTGATTTATATATATATATATATATATATATATATTATATATTGCTATATGATTTTAAATTTGATTTGATATATTTGTAAGTTGATTTGATGTGATGACCCGGAAATTTTGAACTTTTGAAATAGAATATTTGATTGATTTTAAAATTTTGGAAGTTATTTTAACTTGAATTTCAATTTTAACTATGAAATTAACAATTAAGATTATTGAATTTAATAATGTGAAGTTGGGTAAAAAAAATTGTATCTTTAATTTTAAGCTTGTTAAAAATAATTTGATGGCTTAGTAAATTTATATCGACAATACTGAAGATAATGGAAGCTTCAGAATTGGATTTGGAGGTGATTTTGTTTAGTTTTGGAAATTTATCGTTTAAATCGATATTTAAAAATAGCCCTCCGAGGCATAGTCTCGTAATTCGACGAAACCAGTTCCTTTAGATCTGTAATAGTGTTTTGTTATTGGATTTCAATTTTCGTATTGTTTGAAATGATCGTTTGGTCGTACGATAAGTAAACGCACTGAAAATTAAACCAAAAATTCGATATTTTAACTGGTTCCAAAAAGCTGTGTTTTCCATACGATCGAATTTGGACTCGAAACCATTTCAATTGCGTTCGAAATAGGCGTATAACATTATAAACGCCTAGCGGCATGTCTCGATTGGAGATCGAGACTTTCGACTCGATTTCAAGTCGATTAAATTCAAAATTCAAATTTAAATTGATATTTTAATCAGTCAAGAATAAAATACTGTTGATTGGACACGTTTCACCCCTTTAAACACGTGTTTATTTTTCTCTACCCAAAATTAAACACGCGTTCGTTCCTTATAAATAAATATAAAACAAGTAAACGAAATTATCTGCGTTCGTTTAAATAAAAACAATGGCCGAAGCCAGAAGAGAAAAAAAAGAATTCAATTTCTTCTTCTCTTTTACAATGGCCACATCCTTTTATTCTCGAAATAAAAAAAATCGAGTTCTTTTACAAAAATCAAATCGCGTAGTCGCGCATGATTAAGGCGTAGGCGGCAGCACTCAGTCGAAGCAGCGGCGCGGTGCCTGCAAGCAAAAGGAGGTGGAGCGGCGGCTTGGAATCGCGATGCAATTGAAGAGTAGAGCCTCACGAGGGGTCGTTGTCGTTCGATCGCAAGGTCGTCAAGCTCGGCAGCGCAAGGGGTGGGTCAAGGCAATGGCGAATGTGGTAGAGCTGAGGTATCTTGTTGTCGCAATATTTTACTTTGGGTGGCGCGATATTTTTGGTGGCAATGTTGCAATCAATCTAGGGTTTGGAGGGGTTTCGGGGAGGTCTCGAAGTCTGGTTCACAGTTTGTCAGTGAGGTAATGTTTTTTTTTAGATTTATAAATAATAAATAAATATACATATAGAAAGCAGATATATATATATATATAAGATTTATACAGAAAACAGAATAAAAGGAATAAATAAAATAATTTATAGTGAGGTTAATTTCTGTTTTTAATTTGCAAAAGATTAAACAGTAAAATGTGAGTAAATATACATATACATGCTTAAAGAAAAAATATATATAAATAATAGAAATTTTAAATGGTAATAGAGATTATTTTATAAATATATATTTATATAGATTTTGGAATCTATATATCCTGTTTTCAAATGGATATGTATTTTCAGGAATAAAAATAATAAAGATAAGAATAAATATACATATATGCCATTTAAATTCACTAGTTTATTTTTAATAATGTATAGTGGTGGTAAAATATTTTTTATTAACTTATTAAAATATTTTAGTTACTAGAAATTATTTATATTTAGGAAAATTAGTTTAACATAAAATATGTGCATGATTTTAAACTCACAACTTAATCTTAAAATAATAAATAAGTTGATTAAATCATTAGTTAATTAAATATATTAAATGGAACTTTAATTGTTCAATTTATTCGAATATTAATAAATTGTATAAATTGTTTATACAAGGTCTAAAATGGAGAAACAAGCCGAAATGGAAATGAGTTGGAATGGATTGCAAATAAAAGGCGAGATCTTCTCACCCAATCGGATACCCGATTTAATTTAAATAGTTAATTTAAATTATTAGTTGTTTTCTTGGATAATGATTGTTATCAGTTGTATTGAATTAGACCCTGTGCACCGCATAATAGCGGATGATATTATATTAAACCCATATACCGTGATATTCCACCTTGAAGTGGAATTGGTATTATATATGTATTTGGAGTGACTGATTTCCCGCATCATATAGCGAATGAGACCCTATGCGCTGCGTAATAGCGTATGATATTTTATAAATCCCATATATCGCGATATTTCAGCTCGAAGTGGAATTGGTATTTAATTGTTGTGCTAACGTTTGTGGATGCAGGGAAACAGGCTGGAGGGATCCAACTGGATTCCTTAAATATTTGAATTTGTTTCAATATTGTGTGTTGATTTATTTAAAATCTGTGTGTGATAATATTGTGATTGAAATAGTTGAAGGCTAAAATTTAGCTGAATGTATTTTTGATATCGTAGGATACCAGAAATAAATAAAATTGGATTTTTAAATTTAAGTATAAAAACTATAGTGAAATCCTATTGAATAAAATTCCAAAATATGGGAAAAAGTTTAATAAATGGATTTCAAGTAATAATATTCAAAAGGTGAACAATTTATTTTAAGAATATGGATTTTAAATAATTTGAAAAGATAAAGGAATTTATTTTAAAAATAAATTCGAAAATTGATTTGGTATTAAAAGAATAAATCTTTGGGCAATCAATATGAAAATTGATTTGGTGTTTGAATGAAAATCGATGTGGCGTTGAAATAAATTTAGAAATAAATTTGGAATTTGATTTGGTGTTTAAAACAAAATTTGAAATCAATTTGGAAATTGATTTGGTGTTTGTAAATGATTTTTGAAATCGATTTAAAAGTCATATATCAGTGGATATTTGGGAATTTGAATTCACAATGGAAATTTAAAAAGGAAAGGGAAATTTGTTTTAAAAATAAATATTGTTTTATTTTTAAAAGTATGGAAAGGAATTTACGGATTTGGAATGTAAATTTAAAATAAATCCAGAAAGATTTATTAATTGATTTGAAGGAACCATTTTAGAATGGAAGGCGTACTTTCCCGGCAAAGCCGAGTATATCTTTAAAATAGCCTTTGAAATAAAATTAAAAGTTCTAGATTTGGGTTTAAAAGAAATATCGTTGGAGAAATTAATTTTGGGAACTGTTTTAAATCTTTAAAGTAAAGATTTATTTAATTAAGTATAAAAGAGACTGTTTTAAAGATTAAATTGATATTTGATTTAGAAAATAGTTATTTAAATATTTATACTCTATCTACTAATTTTATTTTAAAATTATTGGACTTGAATTTTTATATGAGATATCAGTATAATATTTTTCACAACTAATATTTAAGCAAGTATTTTAAAATGGTTTTATTTTAAATATTTCCAAGTATATTTTGGATAAGTATTTTAAATTATTTTAAAATATTTGAACAAGGCAGATTTTCAGTGGAAATGAATAAATATTTGAAAATGTATTCCGCGTAAGGAAAAGTGATTTGAAATTTGTTTTCAAAGTATTGAAACATGGAAAATGATTTGAATTTTTTTTTCAAAAGATTGAAATGTGGAAAGTAATTTGAAATTTGTTTTCAAATGGTTGAAGTGTGAAATATATCTTGCGAAAATATTTTGAAAATAAATAATTGGGGAAAATTATTTAAATTTGGTAATCATTGTGAATGTTGATTGACATTTAAATAACCGTCTATCAATATCAGCCTTTTTAATGGCATTTGAATTTTGATACGACCGGGGGTCGGATTCCAAATGGATATTCGAAAACCACATCGAACCTTTGTGATTGTGATGGATCTTTTGTTTAAAAGACCAAAGTGGAAATTTGTTGTGATTTGTTGAAATATGAATGTAACACTTATTTTTAAAATAAGCGCTTATTATTCGGATTAGCCGGAAGAGGACTTTGTGTCATAAAATCCATTTCGAATAATGATACGAAGAAATGGGATTGCAATTGAAGATGGTGTTGAAGACCGGGTATTTTCAAAAGCAAAATGATTAGCTGTCGAATGTCATTACACCGGATTGCTCCGGTATAGAGATTTTATCACCCTTTGTGATGGGGATTCCAGACGTGATTAGTGAATATCCGGATTTGAAGGGCTTCTTTGAAGTGCCTTCGGTCCCGTTCGATCCCGGAACGGACTTGATGGATGTGTGTCTGATGTTACACTTTAAGATGTAAAGCTGATTTCTATCAAATATATTTCTGTTGGTAGTGGAGAATTTATTCTCTTAGCTAACACCCTTCTCTGTGACGAACGAGCTCAGAGGTTATGTGGTTGATGGTTGCTAGTGATATATTCGCAAATTGGTAATGTAGAATACGGAGTGTTGCTGATCATTTGTTGATCGAAGCATGGCTTTTGTGAAAACGCAGCTTTGTGGACGAGACATCGTCGGAACTCACAACCCGGAATGGTCAAAACAGGAAAGATGCGGTAAGGTTATTTGGGGATAGCGCCCCTGAGAGTATGTCATTTCCTTCTGGAAAGAGGTGGTATCATGGTATGGAGCCCATATATATTTAACCTATGTGAATGCTGCAAATTTATTACTTTGTGGTTGTTGGTGTTTGAGTATCCTCGGATAAAGGTCGGTTACGATCGAGGAATGGCATACTCGTGTCAGTAGTTACCTAGTTACAGAGGTAACTCGACCTTGTGTTGGTAGAGATTCATTAGGTTCTCGGTGCATCCCTCCAGAGGCGTATCCATGTGGGCCAGGAAGTTCCTTAGCCTGACCATTTGTTGGAAATCCAATTATCAATACGCGTCTTG
Source organism: Allium cepa (assembly GCA_030765085.1). Classification (NCBI taxonomy): domain Eukaryota; kingdom Viridiplantae; phylum Streptophyta; class Magnoliopsida; order Asparagales; family Amaryllidaceae; genus Allium; species Allium cepa. Next base: position 254,090,276 of record CM060943.1, read on the forward strand.
TATGGTTTTAGTTGAACCTACCATCTAATATGATAGCTATAGTAGGCATACTATAATGGTACGTACGCTGGCTAAGATTAATATTATACTTGCAAATGTTTTCCACTATGCACTAATGATAATATTAAAAAAAAAGAATTTTGTGTATCAAGCATGTTTGACTATCATAAAGAGAAATCTCCCCAAGTCTGCGATTGCATTGTGTATGTTCCGGGAGGCCTTACGGTAGTATCATTTTCCAAAAGCATAGCGGATTTTTTTTACTTTCTTTATGAAAACAACCGTTTTTAACATCTCATACCAGTCCCATGACTGACCAGGAGTTTGTTTTTCCCTTTCTAACCTCTGGGTGTCCATAATTTTTCACACGGGCAGCCTAGAGTCAGGTTATCAGTTGTTCTAGAGCGAAGTCAGAAAAGATGCTGTGGAGATCTAGAGTCCAAGCTGGATGGCGAGACGTATCACTTATATTATATAGTGTCCGCTGCGTTCAGGTTAGTGCAAGTCAAAATTTTCATGTAAGCAAGTTCTAATGAACGCCAGTGTTTGTATTGTGTTGTTGTAAACTCTGATAATATGATGTATGTAAAAAAAATTGACATGGTTCTTTGTTTTAAAGATTATTCATTTATCTATTATATTTGTTCCGCTACGAAATGTGAGATTCTGTTGTTGTTTCTGTTCTTCTTCTATCTTCTTCTTCTTAAACCCTAACGGTTCGATTTTCCGGCATTCGACTGTGCGGCATTGGATACACTGGACATATCGATGTCGACTTTCGGAAGTCGAAAAATTGGGTTGTTACAATGTGGTATCAGAGCATTTGGTTAAGCGACAACCTTGGCTCTGTTGGGGATTACTCATTAGAGATGGAGTCAGCAGTACTCTAGAATGAGTTTGAGTGTAAAATAGATATGAGGGCGTATTTGTTAGTGAATATAAAATTTTTTTTACATTGTGATGATTGGTTTGTTGGGTGGTATATGGATTCTGGTCGGTATAGTCTATACAACTCTATCGCTGGGGATCTCTAAACAGTTGTACAAAACAATTCGACAACGATATTGTTTTAAAATCGGGTAAATTAAAATTTTTTACCCAAACTATTTTTGTATAGAAAAGAAATCATTTTTCGGAAATTATTATATAGTATATGGTTGCTTGTTTGTTAGGAAGTGATAATATTAAATTATTATCATTGATTATTGAATAAGAAATTGAAATCATAGCTTAAAGCTGAGAAATAAAATTCATATACAAATGGAACTTGAGAATGTAAATTGTAAATGTGATTTGCAAATTGAAATGGAATTCCAGAGAAATGTTTTGAAAAGAATTGAAAGGGTTTGAAAAGTTTTGAAATTTGGAAAAGATTGGAGATTTGGAAAATTTTAAATTCTTTTGAGTTTGGAAATGATATTCAAAGGTTATGGAAAAATGATTTTACAGGGATGAAAGCTCTAAACTCTTTTCGGTCACTGGAAAATATTTCCGATGATGATCGCTACATCATCGGTGTTCATTTTCGAGTCTCCAAGAGAGGAATTGTTGCCAAATTATTTTAAATGGAGGTTTACTACAAACTGGTGTGGTTTTGGGAATTCAAAAGATAATTTGAATTGATTTCAAAGATGATTTTGAATGGTTGAAAAGATTCCGGAATCTAATAAAAATAGTTATGGAATAATAAATAAGTTTGAAAACTTAGAAAATTCAGATTTAAACTGAAATTAACTTGAGTTAATTTGAATAAAGGTGAATTTGAGAAGTCTTATAGATTAAATGATTGGAATAAAATTTATTAAGGTGGAAAATAAAATTGTGAATGAATAAATGAATTTACAATTGCAAGTAAATGAAAGTGAAATTGAATGTTGAAATTCATTTCGAATCTGTAAGTAAATAGAACTGAAATTGGAATTGAATTTGATTTGTGATAAACAAAGCAAAGTATAGAAATAAAATTAGTGAGTGAAGCTAATTGAAGGAATGACAAATTTGATATGGTTTGAAATAAATTGAATTCAATATTTATAAATAAAAGGCAAATTGAGTTCATGTGAAATTGGAAAACCAATTTAAATGTAAGTAGTTATGAACCAAAGTGGTAAATTGAAAATAAATACAAGAAAATATATAGAATATTTATATCGAACTTAAGGAGAAATGGTAAAATTCTTAAGTAAATTTTGGAGGTGCGAAAATATTCTAAATTGATAAGTGGACAAAAGAATAAAACTGGAATTGAAACTGAATATTGAAAACCAATTTGAATTATGTGAAATAAAATGAAGTTGTAAAATTAGTTCGAAGTGAACTAAAGATAATAAAGGTGGAAATAAAAAAATGGTTAAGATAAAATGAGTTGGAATTTTTAATGAATTAGTAAATGGAACTAATTTAAAATAGTGATATGAATTAGGTGTGAATGAAAGATAGTTGATATAATTCAATATTTAGAAGGTAAATTGAATTCAAATGAAATTGAAAATGCAAGATTGAATGAAAATTGATATATAACTTCAATAGTGAAGTAAAAATGGTATCAGAAGTAAGTATTCAAACTTTTGTAATAGAATGTGCAAAATGATTTTTAAATGTAGAAACTGGATATGGTTTTTAAATTGCATACAGGTGATATAAAGAAAAATGGATTGGGATTTTGATTTTGAAGATAAAAATTTGAATTGCTCGAAAAAAGGTATGTATTTAAAATTTCAGTATGAAATTTGATGACTTTCTTGTCTAGCCGCTTGACTTTTCGTTTTCTTTTTGAATTCTAGGAGCCGTTGTGGCATTTTGCAGTCATACCAAGCTAGCCGCGCAAAGGAGACGCTGACGAAAATTTTCGGAAATTTAGAGAGTTAGAAAATTTTGAAAATTTAAATTTAAATTTAAATTTAAATTTAAATTTGCATTGTTGAGAAAACAATATTGTTTGGATTTATGGAAGGTTTTTGGAAAGTTAGTTCAAATGATCATGCGTCTTTAACAAAGAGATTTGTTTTGGCAAGATTGATAAAACTGTTTGGTTATGGGTATATAGTAATCGGGTTAAGGATCATTCTTCTTAACTAGTAATTTCGGGACGAAATTCTTTTAAGGGGGAAGACTCGAAAATTTTAAACTTTTGAAATAGAATATTTAATTGACTTTCAAATTTTGGAAGTTATTTTAACTTGAATTTCAATTTTGACTATGAAATTGACAATTAAGATTATTGAATTTAATAATGTGAAGTTGGGTAAAAGAATTTGTATCTTTAATTTTAAGCTTGTTAAAAATAATTTGATGGCGTAGAAAATTTATATTGACAATACTGAAGATAATGGAAGCTTCAGAATTGATTTGGAGGCGATTTGTTCAGGTTTGGAAATTTATCGTTTAAATCGATATTTAAAAATAGCCTTCCAAGGCACAGCCTCGGAATTCGACGAAACCAGTTCCATTGGATCCGTAATAGTATTTTATTATCGAGTTACAATTTTTGTAATGTTTGGAGTGATTGTTTGGCTGTACGTTAAGCAAACGCGCTGAAATTTAAATCGAAAATTCGATATTTTAACTGGGTCCAAAAAGCTATCTTTTCCATACAATCGAATTTGGACTCAAAACCTTTTCCATTGCGTTCGGAATAGGCGTATAACATTATAAACGCCTAGCGGCACGCCTCGATTGGAGATCGAGATTTTCAACTCGATTTCAAGTCGTCTAAATTCAAAATTAAAATTAAAATTGATATTTTAATCAGTCAAGAATAAAATATTGTTGGTTGAACACGTTTCACCCTTTAAACAAGTGTTTATTTTTCTCTGCCCAAAATGAAACACACGTTCATTCCTTAGAAAAATAAAAAAATATAAAACAAGTAAACGAAATTATCTTCGTTCGTTTAAATAAAAACAATGGCCAAAGCCGGAAAAGAAAAAAAAAACAATTCAATTTCCTCTTCTCGTTTACAATGGCTACATCCTTTTATTCTCGAAATAAAAATATCGTGTTCTTTTACAAAAATTAAATCGCGTAGTCACGCGTGATTAAGGCATAGGTGGCAGCACTCAGTCGAAGCGGCGGCGCGGCGCTGGCAAACAAAAGGAGGTGGAGCGGCGGCTTGGAAATCGCGATGCAATCGAAGAATGGGTCGTTGTCGTTCGATCGCGAGGTCGTCGAGCTCGGCGGCGCAAGGGGAGGGTCGGGGCAACTGCGAATGTGGTAGAGCTGAGGTATCTTGTTGTCGCAAGATTTCAACTTTGGGTGGCACGATATTTTTGGTGGCAACGTTGCATTCGAGCTAGGGTTTGAAGGGGTTTCGGGGAGGTCTCGAAGTCTGGTTCGTAGTTTGTCAATGAGGTAAAGTTTATTTTTAGATTTATAAATAAATGTATATCATATACATATAGAAAGCATATACACACACACACACACACACACACACACACACACACAATGTTTATACAGAAAACAGAATAAAAGGAACAAATAAAATAATTTATAGTGAGGTTAATTTCTGTTTTAAATTTGCAGAAGATTAAATAGTAAAATGTAAGTAAATATACATATATATGCTTAAAGAAAAAATATATATAAATAATAGAAATTTTAAATGGTAATAGAGATTATTTTATAAATATATATTTATATAGATTTTTGAAATCTATATAGACTGTTTTCAAATGGATATGTATTTTCAAGAATAAAAATAATAAAGATAAGAATAAATATACATATATGCCTTTTAAATTCACTAGTTTATTTTTAATAATGTATAATGGTGGTAAAATAGTTTTTATTAAATTTTAGTTACTATAAATTATTTATATTTAGGACAATTAGTTTAAAATAAAATATGTGCATGATTTTAAACTCACAACTTAATTTTAAAATGATAAATAAGGTGATTAAATCATTAACTAATTAAATCTATTAAATGGAAATTTAATTGTTCGATTTATTCGAATATTAATAATTGTGTAAATTGTTTATACAAGGTCTAAAATGGAGAAACAAGCCGGAATGGAAATGAGGTAGAATGGATTGCAAAGAAAAGGTGAGATCTTCTCACTCAATCGGATACCCGATTTAATTTAAATGGTTAATTTAAATTATTTATTGTTTGCTTGGATGAAGATTGTTATCAGTTGTATTGAATTAGACCCTATGCGTCACATAATAGCGGATGATATTATAATAAACCCATATACCACGATATTCCATCTTGAAGTGGAATAAGTATTATATATGTACTTGAAGTGATTGATTTTCTCCATTATATAGCGGATGAGACCTTATGCGCCGCATAATAGCGGATGATATTTTATAAATCCTATATACCACGATATTCCAAAGGTGGGATTGGTATTTAATTGTTGCGCTAATGTCTGTGGATGCAAGGAAACAGGTTAGAGGGATCCAACTGGATTCCTCAAATATTTGAATTTGTTTCAATATTGTGTGTTTTAAAATATGCATGTGATTATATTGTGATTGAAATCGTTGAAGGCTAAAATTTAGCCGAATATATTTTTGGTATCGTAGGATACCAGAAATAAATAAAATTGGATTTTTAAATTTAAGTAGAAAATCTATAGTGAAATCCGATATAATAAAATTCCAAAATATGGGAAAAAGTTTAATAAATGGATTTCAAGTAATAATATTCAAAAGGTGAATAATTTATTTTAAAAATATGGTTTTTAAATAATTTGGAAAAGATAAAGGAATTTATTTTAAAAATAAATTTGAAAATTGATTTGGTCTTAAAAGAATAAATCTTTGGGAAATCAATATGAAAATTGATTTGGTGTTTGAATGAAAATCGATCTGGTGTTAAAATAAATTTAGAAATCAATTTGGAATTTGATTTGGTGTTTAAAATAAAATTTGAAATCAATTTGGAAATTGATTTGTTGTTCGTAAATGATTTTTGAAATCGATTTAAAAGTCATATATCAGTGGATATTTGGGAATTTGAATTCACAATGGGAATTTATAAAGGAAAGTGAATTTTTTTAACAATAAATATAGTTTTATTTTTAAAAGTATGGAAAGGAATTTACGGATTTAGAACGTAAATTTAAAATAAATCCAGAAAGATTTATTAATTTATGTGAAGGAACCAATTTTGAATGGGAGGTGTACTTTCCTTGGAAAGCCGAGTATATTTTTAAAATAGCCTTTAAAATAAAATTAAAAGTTCTAGATTTGATTTTAATAGAAATATTATTGGAGAAATTATTTTTGGAAATTGTTTAAAATCTTTAAAGTAAAGATTTATTTAATTAAGCATATAAGGGATTTTTTTAAAGATTAAATTGATATTTGATTTGGAAAATAGTTATTTAAATATTTGTACTCTATCTACTAATTTTATTTTAAAATTGGTTTGGACTTGAATTTTTATATGAGATATTAGTATAATATTTTTCACAACTAATATTTAAGCAATTATTTTAAAATAATTTTATTTTAAATGTTTCCAAGTATATTTTGGATAAGTATTTTAAATTATTTTAAAATATTTGAAGTCGGAAGATTTTCAGTGGAAATGAATAAATATTTGGAAATGTATTCCACGTAAGGAAAAGTTATTTGAAATTTGTTTTCAAAGTATTGAAATGTGGAAAATGATTTGAAATTTGTTTCAAAGTGTGATGTCCCGGAAATTTGGGCAATATTTATTTAATAATTTCATTATAATTATTTTAAAATGTGAAATATTGATTTAATAATCTAATTCAAACATAATTTTCTTTTGAAAATTTATAATTATTTAGTTTGGATAAATGATATTCTTTTGAAAATTTATAATAATAATTGAATTTGAAAATCTTATTGTTTTAAAATGTTAAAAATATATTAATGATAAAATTTCTTTCTAAGCTGATTTATAAATATTTTATTTATAATGTATATATGTGTATACATTGTAAATAGGAGTTTTGATCTTTATTTTAAATTTAAATTTAATAAAGGATATTTTCAAATTTATAACATATATAGGTGTATAATTTATGAATTGATTAAATTAAATTGAAATTAGTATTGAAACTTTTCATAAGTCAATTTATAGATCTATCTTGTATTTTCAAAAAGAAATTAGAGTAAATATTTTGTTATAAATATGTAATAGTTAAAAATTGTATTTTATAATAAAGTTTATTTTGTTTTATCTTTAAATTGTTTTGAAATAAATTTAGTTTATTTATATTAAAGTATAATATTTTGATTTGAAATCTTTGGAAAATGAATTCAACATTATTCTTTTCTTTTTAAAAGTTTCTCTTTTGAAAATTAGTTTTAAATAATTTTTAAAAATATTCAAGCAAATATTTAAATATGTAAAGATAATTCATTTGTAATTATTTAAAGACTAATTGTAAATGAAACATACAAAACATCTTAAATTAAATTAGAATGGTTTTATCTTAAATTAAAACATTTGTAAACAAAGACATTTATCTTTATATTAAAATCTTACATGTGTTAAGCTTCATGTTTTTTAAGTAGACACTTGTAATTAATCTTCATATCTAAATAACAAGTGGCATACTAAATCAATATTGAATTTATTATTTTAGATAAAAATTAACAAATCTTTTGTTTCAAACACTTTATCTCCTATAATGAATGAAAATTCAAATCTATGAAAACTGAAATCCTATTTCACTCTAAAAATTCCACAACCCAAACTAAATCAGTATTCTGCAAATATCAAACTGTATAAGTTCTGCAATCAAAAGTTTTGAAAACTGCATAAGAGAACCCAAATTTGCAAATTCTGTTAACCTGCAAACAAACAAAAGTTCTTCAACCTGTAAGATTAATTCAAGCAAGATGAAAAAGGGGAAGCGTGCAGACCAAAATCATCATCAAATGCAGTTCCAAAGGCCTACAAGCATCATGTTATAATCTATTTCAAATAGCAAGTTAGCTCAGATTCAATGCAAATCAGACTTCAGTGAAACTTGCATCTGGAATTCAGGCGGCAGGGATGAATTTCATCTGGATGCTTTCTGTTTTTCATCTAAGGTGAGTAAATCTATGTTTTAAAAACAGTTTCTTTCTTTTAAAAACAACCTATCAAGATTTGCAGAACCTAAAGTTTAATTCAAATGCCTTTTAATTAAGCAAATTAAAACGGTAGCAATTAAAACTGCTCTGTTCTTTCTCTTTAGTGAGTAATCCTAAATTTATGGGTTGTTTAAAATTTTATATGTGCATGAGTTTGAATATGCTTGTTGACTGTTGTATTATACCTGCATACATTAATCTTGAGTATGCAGATAAGTGTGATGTGAATTTCTACAGACATGCTTCTGTTATTACTTGGATTTAAATACAAATCCACTTCTATATGATTTAATAATAGTTAGAGATTATTGTGTAAACATATTGTGTTCGTTCAGTATAGTTTAAGTTTGAAATTTTTTAAAAGTAAAGCCTGTTACTTCTGAAATAAATCACAACAGACAATAGTTCAAAAAGTAATATTGTCAACATCTTAAAATTATTCAAACAAGTTTAAAAACTTCAATGCATGATTAAAAACATGTATATTTGAAACATGCATCAAGTATTAAAAACTTCTGTGTTGTTAGAAATTTAGGACTGTACAGAATTTGGTATTTTGGGGGATATCAAATCATAAAATGAATTTTGGAATCTGGATATCAAATCATAAAATGAATTTTGGAATCTGGAATTCCTTCTAGAGGTTGAATGTTGACTGGAGAGAGTGGGAAAATAAGGGGAAGTAGATCAGAGAGTTGAGGTGATGACAGTAGGGTTTTTCATGATTGATCCCTAGTTTTAGTGTAGCAGACGTTTTGTTCTGCCTGTACTCTATGGGGATTCGAGTGGCCTGAGGTTTTGGGGTTAGGCAGAGGGGATATAAGTGGAGCAATGGCCGGAGTTGGAGGTCATAGGATGGTCGGAGTGGGTTGTGGTGAGAATTGACAGGTTTGACATGTTTGGTGAAGCTTCTTTTCAGGCTGTTTGATTTGCTTGTTTCAAATTTTCAAGCAACAGAGAATTTTGTTGATGATTGTTAACAAGTCGAGGAGTGGATGGCTTCCTGGAGAGGTTGGTGAAGGATACTGGAAGTCGCCGGAGCAATGATCGCATTTGCACAGTGGTTTGTGGTCTCTGGTGAACTTTGGCTGGTGTAGGGTTTTGGATGACTCGAAGTCAACCTCGGGTAGTTTGTGTTGTGGCTTGAAGTGAATGTGGTTTTAACCCGAAGTAATTTTTTGATAGTCTCGGGTTGTTGAGTGCAGAGGCAAACCTGGGTGTTGTTTTTTTTTTAAATCTGGAAAATTCAATTTTTAAAACTATGATTTAAATTAAGTATAGGGTTGAATTAAATTCTAATGAGCTTATGAATTCAAAAGTTTAAAATGATGAATTTAAATATAAAGTAGGTTTAAATTCAAATCTGAAATCATGTGTAAAATGTAAGTTTTCAGGATTCTTTGAATCCAGATTTTAATGAAAACAGTTTGTTTCTTTTTTTAAATTTTTAAAGGGAATTCAATGTTTAAAACAAGATTCAAATTTAAGTGTAAGTTTGAATTAGGTTCAAGAATACTTTTGAATTCAAAGTTTGAAAATGAACTTTTTAAATTTTGAGCAAGATTTAAAATTTAGTTTTGAAATCTAGTTTTAAGTATGATTTCAGTTTGCTTTGAAATGAGTTTGAATTCAAAACAGTTTTGAAAATTTTTAAAAAAATTGGACAGAAATTGTTTTTAAGTAGAATTTAAATATGAAAATGATTTCAAATAAAGGTTTAAATTAAAAGAATTCTTTCCTTTAAATATTTAAATAAATTATGAAATGTTTAACTTTAAATTGAAAAGTTAAATAATCTATCTATTTTCAAATTTTTGATTTCTTAGTAAAATTTAGTAATATTGATTTTTAAACTTTTCTTATATAATAATGATAGTTCTTTATTTTAGGTTTATTAAACTATTTAAATTTGGATAATGTTTATATGGTTAAATATTTTTAAATCTTAAATTTTTAAATGGAAGATGAATTTAATTTTAGGAAAGTATTATTTTAAATACATTTGAATAATTAATAAGTCATTAATAAGTAATATGGGATTAATTTGGAAATAATTAAGATAATTAAGAATTTACTTATTAAATTGATTTTAATTAATGTTTTGGATTAATTTATAATTAGAAATGATTAATGAATAATTAATCTAAGGTAATTTTCTTAAGTAAGGAATTAATGAAAATGTTGTTAATTATCTAAGGATAATTAAATAATTAATTAATGTGATTAATTTTGATTGATTAATTAGATTAATTAATTTAAGATAATCAATTGTAATTTAAGTATAATTACTTTATAAAAGTAATTAAGGGTTAATTACTTTTTGTAACTAATTCAGATAATATGCTTTGTTAAATTTATTAATTTATTTTAATTAATTTAAGTAATAATTTAATAATTTAATGATAATAATTAGATAATGTAATATATGAGCAGGATTTCTTAGAGAAGTTTAATTGATAATTACTGGAATGTAATTAAGGAAAGGTGATTTATCTTAATAAAGTAATTTGGATAATTACTTTTGTAATTAATCAAGGATTAATTAATAAAGATAATTAATTATTGGATAACTAATTTATTTATGAGTAATTAGGGTAGTTAATTACTGGATTTAAATATTAATCAAGGTGATTAATGATTAGATTAATTACTAAATGTAATTAATTTTTAATTGAGTAAGTAATTTAAATATTAATTAGAGATCGTTTATTATTATAATTAATGATGTAATTAAGAATTGTTTAATTAAGTAATAACTAAATAATTAAGTGATTCATTAATTGTAATTAATTAAGGATAAATGTAATTAGTTATAGTTAATTAATAAATTAAGTAATTAAATGTTAATTACTTATTATTAAGGTTAATTAATTTTATGGGATTAATTTAAGACTAATTACTTATTGTAATTAGTAAATGATTAATCATAGATATTTAAGCAAGTTAAATACTTAGTGAATGGTTAATTAACTAGGTTGATTAATCAATAGGTTTATAAGCAAGATTTATAGGTGAGTAATTAATTTAATTTATTTTAAATTAATTAAGGATAGAAGTAATTAATTTAATTCATTTTAAGTTAATTATAAATGATGGATAATATATCATTGCTTATGGATGAGACTAATATACCTTTGGATGGTTGTGATCTCAGAAATGAGATCAGTAGTATCTATAGGATATGGATGCTTAGTTATAGTATGATGGATTATTTTGGTTGTGATGATTGACTGTTGTGATGATTATCTGTTATGATAATGTTATGGGTTATCTGTTATGATATATGTAGTTTATCTAACTGTGTGAAATAGATAAAAATAAAATGAGTTAATTGTTTAAAACCCTTAAGTATAACTTGGACATTAAAATGGCATTTGGTTTCAGTGAGACCGGGATCGGGTTTCCATATTTGGATATCCGAAAACCACATTGATTCCAATTAAACGTTAGGTCGTTAATCCAAGTGGAGCAAGTGAAGACTCGAGGTGTAAGGGCTATACGTCAGTATAACTCTGTGGGTGATTCCGTAATGAGTTTGACGGAATAGTACTTATAGGTTCGAGATGGTGGTTTAGAGTGCAAGGGTTATCGTCGTTAACTCTGAGGGTGATTCCAAAATGGGTGTAACGAGATAATGCCTTCGGTTTCGTTGAACCCGGAACGAACTTGTATGGATTGAATGCTTTCAGAACATCGTCAAGTGGACGATGAGCATTCTAAGATAGATGTGTTCTCTAAAGGTAATCGTAGCCTCAAGCCTCATCAACCGCGAATGGCTAAAACAGGGGAGGTGCAGCAAGGCTTCGTGGGTAGCCCCCACTTGAGAGTGAGATTTACCCCTGTCTAGAGGTCCCTTTTATTTCGGCTGTGTGGACAGTTGAGAGCTCCAACCGTCGGGGTTGTCTTGTTCGAAACTATTCAGTAAGGAATGGGTCCGGCCTTGTGTTGCAGGGGAGTTAGGGTGGCTCCTCGGTACGGTGATCTAGACCATGTACTGTGACGGGCGGTACCCCAGTAGCCCTACCATTGATGGAATCCAAAATCCAATAAGTGCCTGTACGGTTTTGATTGTGCCAAACTATGTTGGAAGTGAGATGTAAGCAATCCAGCTATTTCTGTATTTTATTTTGAAAACCTTAGACACTATTATAATATCACTGGATTTCCTATCAAATGCTTTGGTTAGCGTAAGGTAAAAACTTTTCCATGTTTATGTGTGGGAAGTCTTACGTGATACCTTTTGTTTTCAAAGATTTTCTAAAAGTTAAGCAACTTTTAAACCGTTTACTCACACCAGACCCCTGTCTGACCCGAATGTTTATTTTCTGTTTTATTAAACTCTTGGGTACTCATATTACGATGAGTAGTCAAGTGATTCAGGATTTTCTTTGACGAGTTCTGGAGGAGATAATGGAGCAGGAGGCTTTTGCGTGTAGATATATATAGTGGTTCCGCTGTCTTTGAGTTGTATCTGTTTTTCTCTGATGTACTTGAATTGTAATTGCTAGACAGATGTTTATAACTGTCTAGTTTGTGTTGTATTGGCTGTAAAACTCTGATGTATATGATACTATGTAAAGTATTATGTGATATAATATAATTTATTCGTTCCGTTGTGAGATTCTGATGTTGTCTGTTTCTTTCTTTTCTTTCTTTTCTCTTTTCTATCCCTTTCTTTCTTCTTAACGATGCAACTTCTTGGAATTTGGAAGTTGGGTCGTTACACAAATGATTGAAATGTGGAAAGTAATTTGAATTTTTTTTTCAAATGGTTGAAGTGTGAAATATATCTTGCGAAAATATTTTGAAAAATAATAATTGGGGAAAATTATTTAAATCTGGTAATCATTGTGATTGTTGATTGATATTTAAATAACCGACTATCAATATTAGCCTTTTTAATGGCATTTGAATTTCGATGCGACCGGGGGTCGGATTCTAAATGGATATTCGAAAACCACATCGAACCTTTGCGATTGTGATGGATCTTTTATTTAAAAGATCAAAGTGGAAGTTTGTTGTGATTTGTTGAAATATGAATGTAACACTTATTTTTAAAATAAGCGCTCGTTATTCGGATTAGCCAGGAGATGACTTTGTGTCATCAAACCATTCTGAATAATGATACGACGAAATGGGATTGCAATTGAAGATGGTGTTGAAGACCGGGTATTTTCGAAAGCGAAAGGATTGCCTGTCGAATGTCTCTGCACCGAGTTGCTCCGGTATAGAGATTTTATCACCCTTTATGATGGGGATTCCGGACGTGATTAGTGAGTATCTGGATTTGCAAGGGCTTCTTTGAAGTGCCTTCGGTTCCGTTCTATTCCAGAACGGACGTATATGGATGTGTGTCTGACGTTACACTTTGAGATGTAAAGATGGTTTCTATCAAATATATTTCTGTTGGTGGCGAGGAATTTATTCTCTTAGCTTAACACCCTTCTCTGAGACGTACGAGCTCAGAGGTTATGTAGTTGATGGTTACTAGTGATATATTCCCAAACTGGTAATGTGGGAAACAAAGTGATGTTGATCATTTGTTGATTGAAGCATGGCTTTTGTGAAAAGCGTAGCTTTGTGGGCGAGACTTCGTCGAACCTCACAACTTGGAATGGTCAAAACAGAAAAGACGCGGCAAGGTTATTTGGGGGTAGCGCCCCCTGAGGGTATGTCATTTCCTTCTGGAAAGAGGTGATATCATGGTATGCAGCCCAGATATTTAACCTATGTGAATGCTGCAAATTTATTACTTTGTGGTTGTTGGTGTTTGAGGATCCTCGGATAAAGGTCGGTTACGACCGGGGGATGGCATACTCGTGTCAGTAGTTACCTAGTTACAGAGGTAATCCATCCTTGTGTTGGCAGAGATCCGGTTAAATTCTCAAGGCGCCCCTCCAGAGGCGTACCCATGTGGCCCAGGAAGTTCCTTAGCCTGACCAGTTGTTGGAAATCCAATTATCAAATGGTCAGGCTAAGGAACTTCTTGGGCCACATGGGTACGCCTCTGGAGGGACGCCCCGAGAACCTAACCGGATCTCTACCAACAAAAGACCGAGTTACCTCTGTAACTAGCTAACTATTGACACGAGTATGCCATCCCCCGGTCGTCACCGACCTTTATCCGAGGATCCTCAAACACCAACAACAACAAAGTAATAAATTTGCAGCATTCACATAGTTTAAATATCTGGGATCCATACTATGACACCACCTCTTTCCAGAAGGAAATGACATACCCTCAGCTGTTTTTAAGATCTCACACTAGTCCCATGACTGACCTGCGGTTTATTGTTCCCTTTTTAAACTCTGGGTGCCCATAATTTTTCACACAGGCAACCAAGAGTTAGGATATCAGTTGTTTTGGAGCGATGTCAGAAAAGATGCTGTGGAGATCTGGAGTTCAAGCTGGATGGCGAGACGTATCACTTATATTATATAGTGTCCGCTGCATTTAGGTTAGTTCAAGTCATGTTTTTCATGTAAGCATGTTCTAATGAACGCCAGTGTTTGTATTGTATTGTTGTAAACTCTGATAATGTGATGTGTGTAAAAAAATGATATAGTTCTTTGTTTTAAAGATTATTCATTTATCTGTTATATTTGTTCCGCTGCGAAATGTGAGATTCTGTTGTTGTTTATGTTCTTCTTCTATCTTCTTCTTCTTAAACTCTAACGGTCCGGTTTTCCGGCATTCGACTGTGCGGCATTGGATACAGTGGCGTATCAATGTCGACTTTCGGAAGTCGAAAAATTGGGTTGTTACATTTGATATATATATAGTGTGTGTGTCTATATATATATATATATAAATGGTTTGATGTAAATCGGAAATTCAATTCTTAAATTTTATTAAAGGATTTTTTCAATTAATAAAATGAAGCCAAATTTTGGAATAAATATTTAAACTTAAATAATTGAATTGGGAAAAATATACTTGTGTAATACTCAATTACAGTCCAATATAACTTACCTAAACCATTCAGAAGTTGAATGTGCAATTGAATAATTTACAATGTAAAATAATGTTAAAGAGATTTTATAAATAAAATTTGTGTGGTTATAATAAATTTTATAGACTTAATTTTAAATTATTAAAATTATTAATAGAGATAAATAGAATAATAAGTTAATTGAATAATAAATGTGATAAATAAAATATAGTTTGTTTGAAGGAATTAATAAATTGAAAATTAAATCAACTTAATGAAATACTTTGAATTTAAAAATCAATTATTGAATATTAATTTGTTTAAGTTGAAATTTATATAGTTTAAATTTAATTGTTTTATTTTGTTTTTCAATCTATTTTCCTTTCTGGTTGTTTTTATTCTCTTACCTCCTTCCTTTTCGAGGACTAAAAGTTTTGTGTGGGGGAGAGTGTAACGACCCGTAAATTTCTATTAATTTTATTGATATATTTAATTAAAATTTTGTGAAATTTTAAATAATTAAATTTTTAATAAAAATTTATTATTTGGAATAAGTTTAATTAAACATAGCAACTGGTAAATTTTCATCACAAAATGTGGAAGTTTATTTTTGTGTGTAATTCTATTTTATTCCAATCGGTTAAAAATCGATGGTAATAAAATGTTTTCCAAACTTGAATAATTTATACAGTAAATTTGTAAATCATATTCTGAGTGAGATTTCATATTTCGTTTCTTCAAATTTGGACTGTTGTTGCTCTGTTTATCTTATTTTCGACAAATTAACAGCATTTTTCGGTACCGGTTATCGACTTTTGATCGGGTAATCATGCCACTGATATTTGCATAGCGTTTTGATCGTCTCATCTTACTGATCTCTATGGTATATTCATTTTTGTATATTTGATGCCCGATACACGTCAAAGTCAGCATATCAGTTGGTTGTATCGATGTCATATTCGTGACTTTTTTCTCCTTTGCCTTTTTAACTCCTCGAACTCCTCAGTCGTGTAAACTTGATAGCCACCTACATTTATTTCGCTGATATCAACTTAGTATCCTTTGATATTTCCATTGATCTTTAAATTTAAAATTTCTTTTCGCTTCATATTCTTTACTATTCCTATTTTTATAAAATAAGAAAACTGCAGTTGGCCTACCCTTGCCATATATTCTCCAACCCAACCACTTAGTGCATCACGCTCTCTCCCTCCCTCTCAAGCTTCCCACCTTCATGCATCTCTTCACCGGCCTCATTCCCAAATCCCCTCCACCTCAGCAGATCCTCAACCACCTCACCTCTTCATCCTTAGCACGTGTAGCCTCGCTGACTCACCCTAGCGGTAGCAGCCACCTCACAACTGCCTCTCTCCTCATGTACAACCACCTTCCCTTCCAACATCGCCTCTGATCCACTTCTCCTAACTGTTGAACCGTGCACCTTCCTCCTCCCTAAGCTTCGGTTGTGTATATTTTGTGAGGTGTGTATATATATAGCGTTTTGTGCTTGTTTATATATATTTTAGTTATAAATATAAGTCGTATATTTTTAGCAACTACATTCGTGTAGATGTCTATTTTAAAGTGGTTATATATATTATTTGTTCTCTCTTTAGTATATATATTTATATCTTCGAGTGTGTGTATATATATATATATATTTGATAGTTATGTTGTTTGTATATAGGTATAACAGTACTTGGTAAAAAAAATGATATGAGTTGTCTCTGTTGTAAATTTTATTATATGTTAGATACCTCTTATATATATATATATATATTAGTCTTATATTATAGTAGCCTGTTACTTTATATTATTATTTGTTAACTTAAGATATTACTAGGTTTGTAAAACATATATTTTGTTGCAGCATGATATTATATACACAAATTGTTTATAGTTATGATTTTTTTATTTTGTTTACAGTATCATTTATATATATATATATATATATATATATATATATATATATATATATATTAGTCTTACTTGTTGTTATGGTAATGTATGTTGTTAGGAATCTGCATCATTTCCAAATTTATATATATAAAGTTTCAATGTATGTATGTATGTATCTATATATATATATATATATATATATAATAAGCTTGCAATATAGTGCTATATGCATGGTTATATTTACTGTAGCCTTCTTAGCTTAATCTCCTATATTTATAATTTATATATATATATATATATATATATATATTGGTGTGAGCCTGAGCACTTTATATACATAAAAATATATTTAGCAGCTTATATAAATACATGTATGGTTGTAACAGTATCGATTTTTTTAAGTATACAGGCATACATGTATACAATAATATTGATTTTAAGTATATTGTTTTTTTGATATGTGTATGCAGAGCAATTTCATTTCTTTTGTTTATATTTTTTCCGGTTTGTATGGAGGTGTAGTGTCAGGTTTAGTAATATGTGGGAAAGAAACATGTAAGCTTTATAAATATATATATGTTGCTTTGAATGTTGCTTATATATTGCTTTATAGTTTCAAAGTATGGAAGTTGTACGTGTTTCAATATATATAAACATAAATAAACGTCATAACAGATCTGCAATCTGTTTATATTTACATATGAATTTAAACAAGTTATATATATGATCATCTTGATCTTAAATTTCATATTTGTTATATATTAGTATTTATATTGCCTAAAGCTATAGTATATAGATAGTTACATATGTATATCTGGTAAAAATATATAGTCTATTTGTGTTATTGTCTGCAATTATGTGTAGATTTGAGTATGGATTTTTATGTTATATATTTTATTATTGATTTTATTAAATTTGGATATGGATTTTTATTATATGTATGTATAGATTTTAAATGTGTAAATATTTTTCATTTTAATAAGATAATATATAAGTATTTATGTAATTTAAAAATGTGTTAGAATTTAGAATTTGATTTATATATACATAGTCATAAATAAGATCTCTTATACCATTGATCTACGTCAATCCAGTTGATTTGATTTCATTAATTTCGAGCTATCTGTTGTCCTCGTCAAACTCGTGCAAATCTAGCTTTACTTTGGAAGTCGTGCTTGCATTTCGTAGCTCAATTTCTATGCCTACCCTCTTTTGCATCGAAAGGTGAGCCATCACTCACGATTAACGTTCTTTTATTTATTAAATTTAATTCCAATTGAAACGATAATTGAAATATGCTGCTGTTAGTTATTTACATTGTTATATGCCATTATATGCTATATGTTCACCTGTGACATCTGACACCATTACCTGTTATTTATATTGATGATATATGCCTATTTTATTATTATCATGTCCGTTAACACTCTACAAGTTCCCAATTAGTATAGAATTCACTATGGGTTGAAATGATACATACCCGAACGGACTTTAGAATAGGAGAAAATCGTTATGGGTTGAAATGATAGACCCAAACGATTTTCATTTGAACTGAATTTGGGATTGCGGGTTGAAATGATATATACCCATATATAAATTTAAATTACGGATTGAAATGATAAGTATCCGTATCACTTGACCAAAGGATAGAAAATAATATACAGACACCGTGGTCTATATATATAAATATTTTGAAAATGATTTCTATGGTTTTGGAAAGAAATATATGGTTTTATAAAATATTGATTTTCAATATTATATAAATGTTATTTTATATATACTTAAACTCTTGATTTAAGCTATGTATGTATTTATTTTAATATAGATAAGTTTAATAATAAAGTTTGATTTCATTAAATTAAATCATGGTTAAGTATTTATTTAAATTATATTATAATATAGATTTTATAATGATTTAAATAAATTAAGGTTGGAAGATAAATTTGAAATTGATTTGAAATTGAATTTATTTAAGAATTATACTCAAATAAGTTTGATTTGAAGTTTATTAAATTTGAGATTTTAAAGGATATGATTTTATAATTTGATTTTGATTAAAGGTTATTTAAATGAATATTTCAAATTTACATAAATTAAAATGGTATATTTTGTTTTATTTAAATTTGAAGTTTTAATCTTATTTGAATGATTAAGTAAATATTTCAAAATAATATTAATAAAGTGAATTTGATAGATATGGAATTATCAAGTCTAGTTTTGAAATGTTTGAATATTTAAAGTTTTGAAAATATTGAAATAGAAATGGTTTATTTTGTGGTTCAAATCTGTTTTGAAATTGATATAGTTTGAAATGGTTTATTGAGAAACTGAATCGAATTGAAATTTACGATTTGAGATTTGACTAAATTTGAATTTTGAAATTCGAGTTGTTTTGGAATTGATTTGAGTAATTGAGGAAGTTATTTTATTATATAAAGCATTTTACATATCCAAACCATTTAAGTGGTGGAAGTTATGTTTTTAAAGTTATGAATTTCAAAGTATTATGCTTTGAAAGTGTTATAAATCCTAGTGTTTGGTTTCGAAAGTGTTATAACTTTGAAAATGCTATGATTTTGGAAATAATATCATATTTGGTTTTGAACGGAAAGGATATGGTTTTGATTTTGAAACGGCAACGATATTTTTGGTTTTGAAGTATATACTATTTTGAAAATGACCATGGTGTTATAATAACGTTTGGTTGTTAAAGAGACCGGGATCGGAAGTTTTCATACTCACTGCCAACTCCGAAAACCACTTTAACAACCGTGTACGTAGTGGAGATTCTATAATGAAGTAGGATGGTGGCGACGTTCTATCGAGGTATGTACGTAGACCAGACTCCCGTGAGTTGGCATAAGGTGGCTAAAACAGGAGCGATTCTGGGCCAATGAGGTAGCTTCTCTTATCGGACAAACTTCTTCGATACCATTCTATTACTTTATGATTGATTGGATGCACCTTCGAATTTTTGGGAGTGTGGCTCGAGGTGGGCGATAGTGGCTGCTATGCGTTACCACCAGGCAGGATGCGTAATTGGTATATCTACCCTAGCATTGCATTGTTGTGCCGTGTCATCTAACCTAGCGTGCTTTACTACGAGTTTGATTTGTGTCGTACCTATGGAGTATCCTCTGGTGGCCTCCCGATCAGGAGGGACTACGGTACCGTATACACAATTGGCGCTATAAAATGAGTGAAGGGGGATATGGGTAACGCCTTAATGCTATTTTTAAATATATTATATTTTACTTAGACATTATTATAATAGCGTATATTACTATATAGTAGATAGTTTAACGGATCCTTAGAGGATGGTTATCCCAAACATCCTTTGAGTTACTTGTATTTCAGTTGTTATTTCACCTGAGTTGGACTTTTTGATAGAAGAATGTTAATCCGTATTTTGTGTTTTGCTTTACGCTCGGGTCAGACTGAGTAATACAGCTTTTGAGCCTCACCTTTGGAGTTGAAGCTTCGTTTAGAGATCCATCTACATTTTTTCGACTTGGAGTTATTCAGTTGATTCCAGTGATGTATTCTGATCTTGTATTTGACTATTGTATATGAGACTTCTGTTGTATCTTATTTAACTCATATATATATATATATAGTAGCTTCATGAACTACTATTCTTCTATTTCCGCTGCATATTGCTATATTACTCTATGTCTGTGATTGTGTGATTATTTATTTACTGTATATTCTGAGTTTTACCTAATATAAATTAACAATATGGTATTTTGAACAATTTAAATCTGACATGTGTGGATGCGAACGATTGAAAATATCGGGTCGTTACACCTTAGCTCTTCCCTTTGGGCCTTCATGGATCCACTTAAGGTTGTTAAATATTTTTATTTAAAACGATTTTCTCCTTGGAAAATTATTCTGCTTAAGGTCCTTCCTGAATAGATGAACCTAATTGGAGAAAATCTTAGAATGAGAAAACGTGTTAGGCCTAGGGTTCTATTTATAGGGGTAGAAGTGGATCTCTTACCGTTGGATTTAGGGATTGAATAGGATGCGACCACGTCATAGGCTGAATAGGAACCATCAAATACAAGAATGGAAGGACCGAATTGAAATAAAGAATGCAAATGGAGTGTAAAGTCGGCTAAATACATGCTCATTATTCGAACAAACGTTCGCCTAAAAAAAGACAAGCGGGTCAACCGCCTATGTGCCAAGGTCGACCGGTCGGTCTACCTGGCCAATTTTGTTTTTGATTATTTTGTATCTCGTTCATATTAGCTCGGTTTCTAACATTCTATACATCGAAATTGACCAGAAAATTACCACGAAACAATGGCACAACTTCCGTGGCTCAATTTTGATAATTTCACAAAGTTATTTTATTATTTAATTAATTATTGAATTAATTATTATGGGTTAAGATTTTGGGTTATTACAGTTTTCACAAAAAAAAGATCAAAATGAAGGTTGTTTAAAAAAGAAACAGAGATAAAATTAAAACCAAACACTATTCGGTTGGTAACATGCATGGAACAAATGTCTACACTACTAAAAGTAAGAGGGTTAATATGGGGAAATCTATCTCAATTTTTTTAAATAAATCCTTTTAATAAATCTCTTTCATTTATGAAAGTCTCTTTTACTTAAATTCCAAATCCATTTATAAAACACTTTATAAATCGCCAATTTTATTTATAAAACTCTTTTATAAATATACAAATTATTATAAAACTTCTTTCCAAATTTCAAGATCTCTTTTCAATTTATAAAACTCCTTTTATAAACTTTCCTTAATTAAAACAAAACTTCTTTAATAAACAAATTCAATGAAGTTCCTTTGAGAAACAATCAATTATTTAAAACACCTTTAACAAACAAGTTATTATTTAAACATTCTTAATTTCATTCCCTTTAAATCACATTAACAAAATAATGATTTTAAACAATCGTTTAAAAAGTATTAAATTTAATTCAGACATTTGGATAAAATAATTGCTTAATTATCCTTTAAATATCTTACTTAAAATGGAAATAGACTTTAAATCATTTGGAAAAAAAGGATTAAATGAAATATTTGACTTTACAAAATCAGAAAGAGGCTCAGTGATCACAGCGGTTCTTATTTAATTGAGTTTATATTTCCAAGTTATGTCACATGTATTCATATAACAAGTAGGTATTTAAAAAGGGAAACAACCAATAATAATCAATCAACATATAGGTAAATGTCCAAGTTACCGAAATAGCAGAACTGGATTTTACTCTGCTTAAATAAATGTCAACATAATCTATTCGGTGATTCATAATAGAATGGTGATATATTCTGCCAAACATATGTCAAATACAATTTGATTAGTAGAACGGTGTTTATTCTGCTAAACAGATGTCCTTTTGGGTTTTATAATCATTTGAGGTTGTTTAAAGTTAACTGACAAATAAATCCCATGGTTTTGAAATACTTCTACAAGGAAACATATTTTAAACCAACCGATCCTTGGAAATAAAGTGATTTGAAGTTTAAAACTTTTATTCAATCATTAAATAATGCTTAAACTCTTTATTAAATAATAATTGAACCTTTAATTAATAATTAAACAATAATTAACCTTTAAGTAAATGATTAAATAATAACTATCCTTAAAATAAACAATTAAATAATAGTAGTAACGATCCCAATTTTAGATCAAATTTAAATTGGCAATTAAATTAATTTTTGAAAATTAATTTGGTATTTTCCAAAAATCAAATAGATATTTATTTATTTATTTATTAGTATAAATGAATATAAATATGATTTTAAAATAGAATTTCTAATTGGAAATTTAGAAATAAATGTTTTGAATAATATTTGGATTTGGAAATTCTATAAATTAATACTAATAGGAATTAATACTTTATACTTTAAGAACTATTGTATATATATGTGCGATTTTTTTTAGTGCATAAATTGTTTTTAATTCATTTTTCTTTTAAAAGTTATATAAGCATAAAAATAGAAAAAAAATGTATGAATAAAATATGAACATTCCTAATAACTTGAATTTAAAATGTAAAATAAGATTTGATAAAAAAAATTAAATTTCTTTTCTTTTATGTATTTGAAAATAAATATAGTTAGTAACTAATATATACATGAATTTGTAAGTAAATTATAAACAAGGGTTTAAACATAACTTGTAAATAAATTTATGAAAGGGTTTAAAGCTAAACCTATAAATTAATTGGAATTAGGGATTTATACACAATTGTATCATATTGGTGACATTTGTAAAAATTAGGAGAGCTTTCATCTTTCAATGGGTTCTATTCTATTTGAAATAGAAAAAAAGAAAACAATGCAAGACCAAGCTGATTCCCATCAACAATTGTATCCCAGTGAACACAGGATTTCTGGTTGTCCCCGACCCCCTTCCTATAGTGTGCAACATTCCAATCTCCCCCGAGTCAAGCACTTCAACTTAGCATTAATGGCTAGTATACTTGTAGGGCAACAAACCTTCTCCTTTCATGTGTTAAACATAGAAAAGATCAATTCTCACTTTGAGTTTTTAAGAAAGACATTTTCATTTTTATATCTTTATTGTTATCTGCCCAGTCATGCGCATCTGGCAAACACTTGATGATTCTCTCACAAATACCAGTCTGAGCCATTCCCATTGCACGGACTACTCGACGGTGGACTTACTTTGTGATTGAACCGAAAGAGTAGCCCTTGAGCCGGCTTTCGTGGAAAATTCAGACTTTCTTTTTGATGCTGCGATCACATAAAAACATAAACTATGAGGCAACTTATGGGTATTGCCTGTGAAATGACGCAAATCAGGTCAATAGTTTGGACTGGTGGAGATTGATTGGCTATCTGAGGTAGTTCTCGAGCCTTCTCTCTCGATTTTTATGCATCAGTTGAGGGATCCCAAGGGAGTCAGTGCGAGTATCCTATGCCCTTGGGGCTAGGTGTGAAGCAGGAAGCGAATCGAGAACCTTATAGATTGAAAAATCGTTTATTTATTACCCCTACTCGTCGACACGTATTTGGTTATCCGCAATCGACTGGCGAACCGCTTTCTTGATTGCGGCTTGAACCGGACCCAAATCGCTTTCGGGGTCCTCTTTGCTTAGCCGGGTTAAAAGGGTCGCAAGACTGCGGTGTTCCTCTTTTAGAGTCAGACTCCAGTCCGGAGAGACGAATCTTTTTTGTTCTAATTCAACATCCGCACAAGTAGGACACTTCCCAAGTAGCGTATGAGTAGCCTGGAAGGATATTGTGAATAGACAAGAGTTGCTTAACTTGATGCTATAGCGAAGTCTGCTAGCTCATTCAGGAAGGGTGACTACTCAACTTAATAAGAGTTATTCCCTGGGAAATGACTTATAAGAAGATATGGTGTGGACTTAGAACATCTATGCTTAAGGATCACCCAATTAATATACTAGGCCCCAATTAATATACTGGCCTAGGGTTAGGTACTGTTATTTATACAAGCTAGGTTAGACCCTGCTTAGTGAGCTTGGCAAAACGTTCATTAGTGGATTGAAAGGCAACAGGCAAGGGTTTAAAATATGTACAGACAAGTGGCAAAGATGTTTTCTTGTGAAAAAAAAACAATGTAAATACAAATCAAATTGTTTAAACAAGGCTGCCCATTTTAGCTCAAAATTTTTTCCTTCAGTTTTAAAATTTCTCAAACCTGAGAAAGATAAATACAAACCAAGGAAACAATTACAAACTCAGATCAAAAAACAAAATCATCGCAGTCTCAAACTCAAAGCAGATTTCAACTTGAAGTCTGAAAAACAAAATTCAAAAATCTGAAGCATGTAGATTCAAAAGAAAGAAAAAAGAACAGAAAATAAAATATTAATCAAGAAAAATTCAAACCAACAAAATCAAACCAAATATCAAATGCTAGAAAAATAATGAAAAGCAGTTGATAAAATCCTCAAACCTGAATACAAGGCCATCCCAATTTTTTTTCAAAAGTCAGAGCAATGTAAAAACAAATTCAACCTGGAAGCAAAGCACTTCCAGTTTCAAAAGCTCTCAACCTGATCAAGAGCAAGCTTAAATCAAAGCATTCATAACAAACTCAAGCAGATTTAACAACTAAACAAATCAAAGCTCCGTATTCAAGTTAAAAGCAATTCCAGGCTCAGAAATCTTGTCCTCTGTTCTTCAAAACAAGGTGAGCAGACCCCACTTAAATTTGCTTTTGTGTTTTAATATCTGGATTTGCATTTGAAAAGGTGTTTGTTTAGTTATTGAAACATATCTTCATGTCTGTGAATGACTGGTATATGTTTGAATATATTCATCTCTCTATTTTTCTTTAGATACAAGAAATTTTTACAAAATTTATATTTCGAAGTACAAACAGATTTAGTTGATAATCTTCAAATGAAATATGATGGGATAATCAAGTTCTCAGTTTTAAAAACAATTTCAAGTGTTCAAGTTGAATGTTTAGTTCAAAAATAGAAAATGACAGCAATTTTCAAAAATTAAGTCCAAATTCTAATATCTGGATTTCGGTTTTAAATCATTGTAATGAATTCATACTTCAAATTCATGATTTTTGATAAACAATTTAGAATTTTTATGTAAGATTTCACGGGGAACTCTCGAGTTGAACAGAAATCATATTTATGTTAATATCTGATGGTCGACATTGATGCACTGGTCGAGGTTGATGATGAAGGTAGTAGGGGGTTAGTGAGGCTGGGAAAAATACTAGATGAATTTATCAACAGTCGAGGTGGCGGCGCGATGGATTTGTAGGGTTTAAGGGCATAATTTTGTCAATGTCATTCTCGAATTAATTTCATCGTCGATCAATCATCGGGGGTGATCGCGATAGGGATATGGCTCATCAAAGTTGTGAAGTAACTTCGTGTAGGGCGACAGGCGATCCAGTGGCCAGAGTTGGGTGTGGCATGGTGATTTTGACAATGAAGTCTGGTTCCAATTGAGTGCTGTTATGCTCAATTTTGAATCATGGCTATATTGTGGGTTCTGGGTGATAATGGTGGTTGAAAGGGTAGTCGTTGACGTGTGGAAGGCGACAGGGTCGATCGTCGTTGCTCAGACGACATGTACACGTGCACGTGCACGATTTTGGTAGGCATTGGTCGATGGTTTAGGAGGAATAACATATTGCTCGGGTCAAACTCATTTTTAATGCGCGTGAGTCTCGAAGCAGAAAGGAGGCTCGTGTGTCTCGTGTCTTGACTCGGGAATTTTGAATATTGTCTCAGGTCATATTTTGTTTAAGTAAACAGTTCTCCAAACTGAAAGAAAAAAGTGCTTCGGGTTTTTAATCAAAGAACTTGTGTTTTTAAATGTTTCTAAGTTTAAAGCAAAGTAAAACAAAATTTTAGAGTTATGAAAATAATTAGTTTGCAAATATTTAATGTTGAGTAAGTTTTAAAACATATTTAAAGTTAATAATTTTTGAATGATTATCTTGATTCAATCTTAAAGTTAGTAAAGAAGTGATTAAGTTCTATTTAATTATATGATCACTATTTATAAATTAATTCTTAAAATTATTTTTTTACATCAATAATGAAGTTAAAGAGTTAATTAAAAGAAATGTTTTTGAATCATTAATTGACTTAAATTTTGTGTTAATGATAATTAATTTCAAAAATGGTTAATTAAAGATGTTTAATGTAAGTTAGTGATTAATGAAAAGATAATTACTTATGGGTGTCTGAATAATTAAGGATAATCAATTTCGTGATTAAGGTTAATTAATTACATAATTAAGGTCAATTAATTATTAATTAAAAAGTAATTAATTAATTAAAATTGATTAAGTGAATAGGGATAATCACTTATTGTAATTAATTAAGAACAATTAATTGAAGGTAATTAATTAAGGGTATTTAATTATTTAAAGACAAGTGCTTAATAAAAGTAATTGAGGATAATTAATTAATTAATGAAAGTGATTAAGGATAAATCACTTATTATGATTTTATTGATTTAATTAAGGGTAAATCAATTTTGTAATTAACTTAAGATTAATTAATTGTTTTGATTAATTAGGGATAATTTATTAAATGGTAAATAATTAAGGGTTAATTAATTTATTAATTAATTAATTAAGGGAAATTAATTAAAGAATAATTAAATAATTAAAGGTTAATTATTTAACAACTAAAGGTTGATTAATTTAATTAATAAATGATTAAAGGATAATTAATCAAATGATTTGAAATTAATTAATGTTAATTAACCATGATTGATGACTTATCTGATTTAAATTAATCAGATAATTAATTGAGCTTACTTATGGATGTTTGAATTCTATTGATTGTCGAACTGTTTGATATTTCTGATATGTTATGCTTTGTGCTATGAATTGTTTCGATGTGATCTATGATGAATGTAATTTATTTATCTGTGTTAAATTTATACTATTTATCTATGAATTTGTGAATGACGATAAGCGTTATCCAAATATACCGCTTGTTGATGTTAATATGCTTGAATTTGTGATGATTAATGATGTTGCACTATTGTGTAAAACCCCTGGACTGCACTATACACACAAAAATATCGATTGCATGAGGAAATTGGTTAAGTCACAGATTTTTGAAATGGTTTTAAAGTTGAATTTTGAACTCAAATAGTTTGGGTTAAATTTGAAATTTTGAAAAGAAGTTTTGAAGATAAAAGTTATTTTGAATAACTTGATAAGGTTTTGAAATTTAAATATTTTGATTTGAGTTTAAAATTCAAGTTTTGAAATTGAATTCTATGTCGAGAATTATGGTTTAAAAAGGTTATAAAGGTTATAAATGTGTTTATATGGGTTTCAAACCATTTTAAAAGTATTATTTTAGGAATTTGAATTTAACCCAAATTTTATACTTAAAGAGCTTTAACTTGTGCAAATGTAATCGGATTTTTCCGAAACGAAAACTATTGGTTTTCAAATAATAATAACTTTCATATCAGGAAAGAATTTCCAATTTGTTTTGAAAGATCTCAAGTTTGAATTAAAATATTTTTGGAAGCTGTGAATTAATCTTTGTGAAAGATGGTCGAATGTTGTTTTGAAATTGAAGAGAATTTTAAATGGTATATCTTTTGTAAATAAAAGGTTTGAAATGGGATTTTTTTTGAAAATTATGAATGAATCTCTGGAAATGGTTTTGAAAGCTATGAATTGAGTCTTTGATTTAATGATTGGATAAGTAATGTAATTTGAAAAGGAAATTGTTTTGAAAGCCGTGATTGAATCTTTTTGAACTTTGTAAAGTGAATCTTTTTTTTAAAGGTTGGAAATGGTAAATTGTTTAAACCATTTGAAAGAAAAAATTTTGGTTTTAAGTTATGACTTAACCGAAATCCCAATATCCATATGTTTTAAAATTTTGCGCTCCTTATTTGGTTTAGCCGGGAGAGAACCTTGTGTCATATAACCCATTCCAAATAATGATACGACGTTATGGATAGCATTTGAAGACTGGTGGTGAAGACCGAATATTTTCGAAAGCGAAAGGTTAACTCGTCGAATGTCTCTGCACCGGCTGATCCCCGGTATAGAGATTTGATCACCCTTTGTGATGGGAAGTCCGGACATGATTAGGGATTATTCGGATTTGCAACGGCTTCTTTGGAAGTGCCTTCAGTTCTGTTCGAACCCAAAACAGACTTGTATGGATGTATGTCTGACATTACACTTTGAGATGTAAAGCTGTTTTTTGTCAAATACATTTCTGTTTGGGGGCGGAGATTTATTCTCTTAGCTTAACACCCTTCTCTGAGACTTATGAGCTTAGAGGTTATGTGGTTGATGGTTACTAGTGATACATTCCCAATTTGGTAATGTGGCATACGAAGTGCTGCTGGTCATTTGTTGATCAAAGCATGGCTTTGTGAAAAAGTGTAACGATACCAATTTTAAGTCAAATTTAAATTGGTAATTAAGTTAATTTTTGAAAATTAATTTGGTATTTTCCAACAATTAAATAGACATTTGTTTATTTATTTACATAAATGAATATAAATATTATTTTAAAATAGAATCTCTAATTGGAAATTTAGAAATAAATGTTTTGAATAATATTTGGATTTGGAAATTTTATAAATTAATACAAATAGGAATTAATACTCTATACTTTAAGAACTAATGTGTATATATATGTATGATTTTTTTTAGTGCATAAATTGTTTTTAATTCATTTTTCTTTTAAAAGTTATATAAGTATAAAAAATAGAAAAAAAATGTATGAATAAAATATGAACATTCCTAATAACTTGAATTTAAAATGTAAAACAAGATTTGATAAAAAAATTAAATTTCTTTTCTTTTATGCATAAATATAGTTAGTAAATAATATATACATGAATTTGTAAGTAAATTATAAACAAGGGTTTAAACATAACTTGTAAATAAATTTATGAAAGGGTTTAAAGCTAAACCTATAAATTAATTGGAATTAGGGATTTATACACAATTGTATCATATTAATGACATTTGTAAAAATTAATAAAATATGAATTTACAAGTGTTGGAGGTTTAAAATATGTAGAGACAAGTGGCAAAGATGTTTTCTTTTGAAAAAAAAATAATGTAAATACAAATCAAATTGTTTAAACAAGGCTGCCCATTTTAGTTCAAAAAAATTTCCTTCAGTTTTAAAATTTCTCAAACCTGAGAAAGATAAATACAAACAAAGGAAACAATTACAAACTCAGATCAGAAAACAAAATCATTACAGTCTCAAACTCAAAGCAGATTTCAACTTGAAGTCTGAAAAACAAAATACAAAACTATGAAGCATGCATTTTCAAAAGCAAGAAAAAAAGAATAGAAAAGAAAATATGAATCAAGAAAAATTCAAACCAGCAAAATCAAACCAAATATCAAATTCCAGAAAAACAATCAAAAGCAGTTGATAAAATCCTCAAACCATAATACAAGGCCATCCTAGTTTTTTTTTAAAAGTCAGAGCAAAGTAAAAACAAATTCAACCTGGAAGCAAAGCACTTCCAGTTTCAAATGATCTCAGCCTGATCAAGAGCAAGCTTAAATCAAAGCATTCAGAACAAACTCAAGAAGATTTAACAACTAAACAAATCAAAGTTCCAGATTCAAGTCAAAAGCAATTCTAGGCTCAGAAATCTTATCCTCTGTTCTTCAAAACAAGGTGAGCAGACCCCACTTAAATTTTCTTTTGTGTTTTAATATTTGGATTTGCATTAGAAAAGGTGTTTGTTTAGTCATTGAAACATATCTGCATGTCTGTGAATGATTGGATATATATGTATGAATATATTCGTCTCTCTGTTGTTCTTCAGATACAAGAAATTTTTACAAAATTTATAGCTCGAAGTACGAACAGATTTAGGTGATAATCTTCAAATGAAATATGATGGGATAATCAAGTTCTCGGTTTTAAAAACAATTTCAAGTGTTCAAGTTGAATGTTTTTTTCAAAAATAGAAAATGACAGTAATGTTCAAAACTTAAGTCCAAATTCTAATATCTGGATTTCGATTTTTAATCATTGTAATGAATTCATATATCAAATTCGTGATTTTTGATAAACATTTTACAATTTTTAAGTAAGCTTTCACAGGGAACTCTCGAGTTGAACAGAAATTGTATTTCTGTTAATATCCGATGGTCGATGTTGATGCACTGGTCGAGGTTGATGATGAAGGTAGTGGAGGGGTTAGCGAGGCTGGGAAAAATACTAGATGAATTTATTATCGGTCGAGGTGGCGGAGCGATGGATTTGTACGATTTAAGGGCATAATTTTGTCAATGTCATTCTCGAATTAATTCCATCATCGATCGACCATCGAGGGTGATCGCGATAGAGGATATGGCTTGTCGAAGTTGTGAAGTAACTTCGGGTAGGACGGCAGGCGATCCAGTGGCCGGAGTTGGGTGTGGCGTGGTGATTTTGACAAAGTCTGGTTCCAGTTGAGTATTGTCATACTCAATTTCAATCACGGCTGTATCGTGGGTTCTGGGTGAGCATGGTGGTTGAGGGGGTAGTCGTTGACGTGTGGAAGGCGACAGCGTTGCTCGTCGTTGCTCGGACGACATGTACACGTGCAAGTGCACGATTGTGGTAGGCGTTGGTCGATGGTTTGGGAGGAAGAACTTGTTGCTCAGGTCAAACTTGTTTTTAATGCACGTGAGCCTCGAAGCAGAAAGGAGGCTAGCGTGTCTCGTGTCTTGAGTCGGGAATTTTGAATATTGTCTCGGGTCATATTTTGTTTAAGTAAACAGTTTTCAAAACTGAAAGGAAAAAAAGTGTTCGGGTTTTGAATCAAAGAACTTGTGTTTTTAAATGTTTCTAAGTTTAAAGCAAAGTAAAACAAAGTTTTAGAGTTATGAAAATAATTAGTTTGAAAAGATTTAGTATTGAACAAGTTTTAAAATATATTTAAAGTTATTATATTTTAAATGATTGTCTTGATTCAATCTTAAAGTTAGTAAAGAAGTGATTAAGTTTTATTTAATTATATGATCACTATTTATAAATTAATTCTTAAATTTTTTTTAAATCAATAATGAAGTTAAAGAGTTAATTCAAAGAAATGTTTTTGAATTATTAATTGACTTGAATTTTGTGTTAATGATAATTAATTTCAAAAATGGTTAATTAAAGATTTTTACTGATAAGTTAGTTATTAATGAAAAGATAATTACTTATGGGTGTCTGGATAATTAAGGTAATCAATTTCATGATTAAGGTTAATTAATTACATAATTAAGGTCAATTAAGTATTGATCACAAAGTAATTAATTAATTAAAGTTGATTAAGTGATTAGGGATAATCACTTATTGTAATTTATTAAGAATAATTAATTAAAGGTAAATATTTAAGGGTGTTTAATTATGTAAAGACAAGTGCTTAATAAAAGCAATTGGGGATAATTAGTTAATTAATGAAAGTGATTAAGGATAAATCACTTATTATGATTTTATTGATTTAATTAAGGGTTAATCAATTTTGTAATTAAGTTAAGATTAATTAATTGTTTTGATTAATTAGGGATAACTAATTAAACGGTAATTAATTAAGGGTTAATTTATTAATTAATCAAGAGAATTTAACTAAAGGATAATTAAATAATTAAAGGTTAATTATTTAATAATTAAAGGTTGATTAATTTAATTAATAAATGATTAAAGGACAATTAATCAAATGATTTGAAATTAATTAATGTTAATTTACCATGGTTGATGACTTATCTGATTTAAATTGATCAGATAATTAATTGAGCTTACTTATGGATGTTTGAATTCTATTGATTGTCGAACTGTTTGTTATTTCTGATATGTTATGCTTTGTGCTATGAATTATTTCAGTGTGATTTGTGATGAATGTAATTTATTTTTCTGTGACAAAATTATATTATTTATCTGTGAATTTATGAATGAAGATAAGCGTAATAGGAATACACCGCTTATCGATGTTAATATGCTTGAATCTGTGATGATTAATGATGTTGCACTATTGTGTAATGCCATGGACTACACTATACACACACAAATATGGATTGCACGAGGAAAGTGGTTAAGTCGTAGATTTTTGAAATGGTTTTAAATTTGAATTTTGAATTCAAATAGTTTGGGTTAAATATGAAATTTTGAAAAAAAGTTTTGAAGATAAAAGTTATTTTGAATAACTTGATAATGTTTTGAAATTTAAATAGTTTGATTTGAATTTAAAATTCAAGATTTGAAATTGAATTCTATGTTGAGAATTATGGTTTAAAAAAGTTATAAAGGTTATAAATGTGTTTATATGGGTTTCAAACCATTTTAAAAGTATTATTTTAGGAATTTGAATTTAACTCAAATTTAAACTTAAAGAGCTTTAACTTGTGCAAATGTAAGCGGATTTTTCCGAAACGAAAACTATTGGTTTTCAAATAATAATAGCTTTCATATAAGGAAAGAATTTCCAACTTATCTTGAAAGATTTCAAGTTTGAATTAAAATAGTTTTGAAAGTTGAGAATAATCTTTGTGAAAGATGGTCGAATCTTGTTTTGAAATTTAAGAGAATTTTAAATGGCGTATCTTTTATATATAAAAGATTTGAAATGGGAGTTCTTTTGAAAATTATGAATGAGTCTCTGGAAATAGTTTTAAAAGCTATGAATTGAGTCTTTGATTTAATGATTGGATGAGTAATCCAATTTGAAAAGGAAATTGATTTGAAAGCCGTGAATGAATCTTTGTGAACTTTGTGAAGTGAATCTTTTTGGTTAAAGATTGGAAATGGTAAATTGTTTAAACCATTTGAAAGAAAAATTTTGGGTTTTAAGTTGTGACTTAACCGAAATCCCAATATCCATATGTTTTAAAACATTGCGCTCATTATTCGGTTTAGCCGGGTGAGGACCTTGTGTCATATAACCCATTCCGAATAATGATACAACGTTATGGATAGCATTTGAAGGCCGGTGGTGAAGACCGGATATTTCCAAAAGCGAAAGGATAACTCATCAAATGTCTCTGCGCCGGCTGATCCTCGGTATAGAGATTTGATCACCCTTTGTGATGGGAAGTCCGGACATGATTAGGGATTATCCGGATTTGCAAGGGCTTCTTTGGAAGTGCCTTTGGTTCTGTTCGACCCGGAACATACTTGTATGGATGTATGTCTGACATTACACTTTGAGATGTAAAGCTAGTTTCTATCAAATACATTTCTGTTCGGTGACGGAGACTTATTCTCTTAGCTTAACACCCTTCTCTGAGACGTACGAGCTAAGAGGTTTTGTAGATGACGGTTACTTGTGATACATTCCCAATTTGGTAATGTGGCATACGAAGTGTTGTTGATCGTTTTTTGATCAAAGAATGGCTTTGTGAAAAGTGTAGCTTTGTGGATGAGACTGCATCAGGACCTCACACCCCGGAAATGGTCAAAACAGGAAAGATGCAGCAAGGTTATGAGGGTCGCACCCTTTAGGGTATGTCATTTCCTTCTGGAAAAGGGTGATATCATGGTATGGAGCCCAGATATTTAACCTATGTGGTTACTGCAAATACACTGCATTGTGGTTGTTGGTGTTGAGGATCCTCGAATAAAGGTCGCAAACGACCAGGGGATGTCATACTCGAGTAGTAGTTACCTAGTTACAGAGGTAACCCGGCCTTGTGTTGGCAGAGATCTAGGTAGGTTCTCGAGGCGTCCCTCCAAAGGCGTACCCATGTAGCAATAGGAAGTTCCTTAGCTTGACCATTTGTTGGAAATCCAATCAAACAGTACAAGCCCTTTACGATTGCAATTGTATAACCTGCCATCTCAGGTGGTAGCTATAGCTGACATAATATAATGGTACATATGCTGGTTAAGATTAATATTATACTTTCAAAAGGTTTTCTGCACTATGCATTAATAATAATATCAATATGGTTTTTGCATAGAAAGCATGTTTGACTATCCTAAGGAGAAATCTCCTCCAACTGTGCGCTTGCATTGTGTGTGTGCGGGGAGGCCTTATGGTAGTTTCATTTTCCAAAAAGCATTGCAGATTTCAATTTTTAAAACCTTTTATTGATTTTTTTAAAGATAAGACTATTTTTGTTTGATTATACCAGTCTCATGATTGACCTGTAATTTATTGTTCCCTTCCTAAACTCTAGGTGCCCATAATTTTCTACACGGGCAGTCTAGAGTTAGGTTTTTCAGATAATCAAATAATAGGTGTAGATTTGGTAGCTTTTGGAAATCTTCGAAGCCTTCGGATTTGGTGATCCTATTTGATTCACTTGCACTGACCTCGCATAATGCCTCAGTGATGGTGGTTCGAGCTTTTGGTTCAAGCTATTTTCGGTTTGGAGCATTGGAGTTGGAGTTGTAGTTTGTGCTGGGTTCTTTTGGAGACTCTATTGATGGTTATCTTTCCGTTGCTGTGCTTGTATCTCTGATAGTACTGATACAATTGTATCAATGTGTTGTATCATTGTAATAAACTGTTGTATATCAATGATACATTCATTCATTCCTTCCGTCGTGTTGTTATACTTAATGTGTTATAAGCTCGGCGAACCGGATTCGGCGTTTGAATCTGCGGCATTCGAGTACAAGTGAAGTACGAGTGTCGATTTTCGAAGGCCGAGTCAAGGTCGTTTCAATAGTAATCTTATATAAATAATTAAATCAAATTAAATTTTAATTAATAATTAAATAATAAATTAAATTTTCATTTAATAATAATTTAATTCTTAGTTAATTCTTAGTTAAATCTTAACTTAGTTAGTAATTAAATAAATATTTAAACCCGTCCTTAAATAATAACTATGTAATAATTAACCCTTAATTAATAATTAAACCATGCTTAATGCTTAATTAATAATTTAATAATAATTAATCCTTAAATAAATTATTAAATAATAATTAATCTTTAATTAATTAACTAATTATAATTAACTTACTTGATTAACACTTAAGTATTAATTATCTTTGCTAACTAATGATTAAGTACTAATTACCTTACTTAGTTAAATAATCATTGAATACATAAATAAATAATAATTACTTATTATCACATATAATAAGTTTGAAAACACTTTTTAAAAAGACATTTAAGTGAAAATAAATTCAGATTTCAAAAAGAGTGCATTTTTACGAACTGCATTCATAGCCACTATCACTATATGATCCGTAATTTCCACAACTTGTTTTTATGATCGAGTAGCTTTAAAACTTTACTCTTTTACTTAAACCCACTTTTTAACTTTAGAAAAAGTTTTTAAGACTAAAGGTAAAGTTTTTAAAGATTTTGTAAAGCTATTTTGAAAACAAGGGATTTCTATGTCGTTCCTACAAGTCTAAATGCTAACTTCCATAGCGTATACATCACATACGTTAACTACATATGTCACCATAATGAAGACACAATGAAGACATAGGAAAAACCATAACTTTCTAACCAATCCACACATTAGACCTCAATTTTAAGTCAAATCCAAACATCACATATAAGCATACATATGTGTAACAAACGGAAATTTTCGACTTTCGAAAATTCAACATCGACACTCACTTTATCGACTGCCGAGAAATCGAAGGCCAAAAACCCGAAATGTTATGGTTTTAAGAAAAAGAATTTAAGAAAAGAGAAGAGAAAAAGATAGAAAATTTAGATAGGGAAAAGAAGATAGAACAGAAAGAGAAAATAGAACGGGACAGAAGAAACAAAACAGAACAATAACAGAATCTCACAATTCGCAGCGGAACAACATATAATAATAAATGAATAATCTTTAAACAAAGAACTATCAGTTATCACATTTTATACATTACATTACATCATATCATCAGAGTGTACAACAACAACAACAACAACAAATCGTGCAGCGGAAAAAGAAATACTATATAAGTAATACGCCATGCCATCCAGCTTGCCTCCAGCAACTCCAGAATATCCAGAATATCCTGATAAACCTTAACTCTTAACTGCCCGTGTGGAAATTGGTGGGCACCCAGAGTTTAGGAAGGAAAACAATAAACTCCAAGTCAGTCATGTGACTGGTGTGAGAACTCAAAACAGTTTATTTATCTTAAAATCAAAATAGAGGAATATTTTTAAATTCAATTCGCAATGCTTTTAAAAATGAGACTACCATAAGGCCTCCCGCACACACACACATGCAAACGCAGAATCGGAGGAGATTTCTCCTTATGATAGTCAAAGATGCTTGATACGCATTTAGAAGAACATTTCATATTATTATTAGTGTATAGTGTAGGGAAAAATTCATTTCGAAAGTAGAATATAAATCTTAGCCAACATACGACCATTATCGTATGCCTACTATAGCTAACTATGTTCAATAGCAGGTTACCGCCACATTCCATAGCAGGTTATACAACTAAAACCGTACAAGTCACGTATTGTTTCTTTGGATTTCCAACAAATGGTCAGGCCAAGGAACTTCCCATTGCCACATGAGAATGCCTCTGGAAAGACATCCCCGAGAACCAAACCGGAACTCTGCCAACACAAGGCCGGGTTACCCCTAACTGGGTAACTACTGACACGAGCACGCCATTCCCCGATCGTAAACGACCTTTCTCACGGGATCCCGAAAACCAACAACCACAAAGTAATAAATTCGTAGTAACCACATAGGTTAAATATCTGGGCTCCATACCATGATACCACCTCTATCCAGAAGGAAATGTACATACCCTAAAGGGTGCTACCCCTCATAACCTTGCCGCATCTTTCCTGTTTTGACCATTTCCGGGGTGTGAGGCTCGACGAAGTCACGTCCACAAAAACATACTTTATACAAAAGCCATGCTTTAGGTCAACAAATGATCAACACAATGATCACAAAGATAGACGATCAAATAAACGATCCTATCACAAAAATCAACACAATGATCATTTACAGCAACACTCAGCATGTCACATTCCCAAATTGGGAATATATCGCTGATAACTTCAACTATATAACCTCTGAGCTCGTACGTCTCAGAGAAGGGTGTTAAGCTAAAAGAATAAATTCTTCGCCACCAACAGAAATATATTTGAAAGAAATCTGCTTTATATCTCAATTTGTAATGTCAGACACACAATCCATACAAGTCTGTTCCGGGCTCGAACAAAACCGAAGGCACTTACAAAGAAGTCCTTGCAATCCGGATATTCACAATCCTGATCGGATTCACCATCACATATGGAAAACTCAATACCGTAGCTACTCGGTGCAGAGTCAATCGACAGGTCATCCTATCGCTCTCGCAAATACCGGGTCTTCAGCACTGATCTTCAATGCAATTATAACGACGTATCACATATTCGGAATGGGTTATACGACCCCATGGTCCTTTCCCGGTTAACCCGAATAGTGAGCGCTTATTCAAAAATAAGCGTAGCATTCACATTCAAACAAATCACATCTATTACCCATTCAAAGGGAAATATTGATAGTCGGTTATTGAACTATCACTGGATATGCACACATCACTAGTTTCCAAATAATTTTCCAAATTATTTATTTTCCAAAATATCTTCACTAGATATATAATTTCAATACTTCAAAAATAAATCAATATTTATTTTTAAACCAATTCCACTTTCTTTTATAAATTCCTTAGTGAATTTATAATCCAAAATATCTATGGATATTCGATTCAATTATTCATTTTAAATATTTCTTTTCAATTTATCTTCAAAAAGATAAATTCTCAAAATATTAACTTATATTGGAAAACATTTCCATACTTATACATTCATAAGTAATTCACAAATTTTATTTATTTTCAACACTTGGAAAATATTCAATATACTTAAATCGAGATTAAGTATATATCTCATTCTTTAGGGAAATCATTCTCTTAAACATATTTATTTGGGCCAAAACGAATGTTGCGTAAAACATCGTGACGACAACCCAAAATCACTAGTATAGGGATTTGAAATTAAAACAGATATATAAATCCCAATACTATACAAAACATTTCCTTTCGGAAATCATTTACTATAACAACAGTGTTATAGTCCACTATTTCCTTTTCATTTCTCGAAAACGTCTATTTCAACAATTAATGTTGAAATCTATGGTTTCGAATCTCAACACAATTAAAACTTCGTTAGATCGTTTTAATTCAATTTAAACATCTCATTCAAAACATTTCCTTTAACATATTATTCACAGTTCAAAAACGTGAATATACTACGTTAACACATTTCATCCTTTTATACATTTTAATTCAAAGGATTATTCACTATTCAAAAACGTGAATATAACTCCATTAATAGGTTTCAACAATTTACTTATCAAAATAAGTCATTTGCGAATTTATAAAACAACGTTTATAAATTCCATTTCTATTTATTTATAAAAACTTCCTTTTTATAAATTCTTTTATTAACCTATTCCAGTTTATAACTCAATTATAAACTAAAAGTTCATATTATAAGTCGAATGCTTATAAAACGATTATTTTACAAAATCGTTCTTTTTAACTTCCCAAATTATAAATCTTATAACTTATAAGATTCATTCATTTATCCAAAATCATTATTTTAATAACTTAATAAATTTTATAAACCTACTGCTTATAAAATTCCATTTATAACTTCACCGTATAAAATTCTATAAATTCCATTCAATTATGAAATTCATTTTCACTTCATTCAAACACTTATAAAAACTCGTTTTATAATGTCCATATTTCAATTTATAAATATCCATTTATAAATCTCTTAATATAAATCAATTTATATTATTCTTTTTAAACGTCTTTAAACTCCTTTAAAAACTTCATCATTTTGATTCATAAAATAATTAAATTTTATAAATCCTATATTTCAACTTTTCATAATAAATTCAAAAATTCCGATTTAACTATTTTATAAAATCATTAGCATCATATTCTCAAAAATCAGTTTTTAACTATATTTCTCAAAAAATCATAATTTTTATAACTTTAAAAATTATAACGTTTATTTATTTAAAACGGATCAATTCCAAAAATTATTTTATAAAACGTATACTTTCTAAAATCACTTTAAAATCATTTTAAAATCCCAAAATCTGGGTCCAATGATGCTACACACCAAATAGTCAATCACGACAACAACGATATCATATATCGATATGATAATCAATCAAATATCAAAATATCTGAAATTAAATAAAAACTGTTGAGGAATCCAGTTGGATCCCTCCAACCTGTTTTCCTGCATCCACAAACATTAGCACAATACCAATTTCGTTCCAGTACGAAATTATCGCGGTATATGGGATTTAAAATATTATCCGCTTAATAGACGGCGTAATAGGGTCTCATCCGCTAAACAAAAAATGCGGGAAATCAATAACTCCAATATATACATATGCCAATATATATATATTGATATTATATATATAATACCAATTTCACTGTTTATGAAATATTCGCGGTATATGTTTTTATTAAATAACATCCGCTTACTAACGGCGTATAATGTCTATTTTAACAATTAATAGATAACAATCATCATTCAAACATGAATTCAAATATTTTAAATCTAACTATTTAAAATAAAATCGAAACCGATTCGATTGAGTGAGAAGTTCTCACCTTGATTTCATTTCCGTTTTAGCGATTTATTTCGAATAAAATTAAACGTGCGTTTAATTTTACCCAAAATTCTCACTAACTCCAAACGACTCCAAACAAATTTCATCGCGTAGTGCTCGTCCATACGATTCCAACGCAACTGGTTTCGCGCGTTTTCGACCTCGTATGAAAAAGTTATGATATTATGAAGTTTATACACGATTTTAAACTAATATTTACAACATAATTAATTAATTTTGAACTCAAACTCTACAGGCCGTTAGATTTTTGCCTCCATCAGATCCTAGCCGTGCCACGCAACCCCTTCTTCCTCGTTCACGTCCGTTCCCATCTCCAGGAGCAAGCACGCAAGCAAGAACCCAACAACACCAAATTAGGTTTTCAATTTGCTCCTCCTACACTCGACGAAACCACATCAAACCACCGCCATCTCGAAGGGCTCAACCCACTCCATACTCGGCCCAAACCCTAAAGAGCTCGGCCCCCTATGCTGCCTTGAATTGCGTGCGCAAGTGCAGGTCTTTGAAGATGATTTGCCGCCAATCCATCGCACCAAATCCAATCACAACAGTTGAATAGCTGGATCTTGGCATGCTCTACGAGTTTCTAGTTGAAAGTTTGTGAAATTATTGAGTACATTGGAAGATAAATGAGGAAGAAAACTGGAAGATTTCGGCCATTCAATCCTTCACTGGCGGCTAGGGTTTTGGATTAGAGATATTTTTTTTTTTAATTATGAAGGGGGTGTGGGTCTATTTATAGAAGAACGAACGAACATTATTCATCCGGAAATTCCGAACTCCGATTTACATGCCGAAACTGACGTACCTAGGGTTTATCCCGCGTTCCGGACACAATGGAACAGGTTTCGGAAGCTAATTCGGACATCTGTGCGAGTTATGGCTATAAACGCTCAATTTGAATTAAACCGATTTAAGCGATTTTCTAGGCGTTTTAATTTGTACCGGACAAACGGTAAATCCAATTGACTTGAAATTTGAAACCTTACAATAATATCACATTACGGATCCGATGAAACTGGTTTCGTCGAAATCCGAGACTTTTTGAAAAATGGCTATTTTAGCTCGCTAAATTTAAATTAAAAACAATCGATGCGTTTCGAGCTGCCACGATCAAACGATAACTCCGATTGACGCGAAATTTGAAATCCGGTAATAACTAACTATTACAGATCCAATGGAACTGGTTTCGTTCAATTCTGAGACTGTTCAAAAATTGACTATTTTTACTAGTCGATTTAAATATTAAAATATTCAATTTTCACAAATTAACTTTAAATTCGATTTTAAAAGTTCTAAAATATCATTCTAACTTCCATAAGATAAAATAAAATTTTAAAAATCATTTTCAATCATATTTAACCCAATTTTCAATTATTTCCATAATTTAACGTATTAAATTATCGATTTAATTATTCAATTAAATCCAATAATTCAAATAAAAATTTATTTGACTTATAAATTCACTTATTAATATTTAAAATTAATTAAATATTCAAATTTTAATTAATAAAAATTCTGGGTCGTTACAATCTTCCCCACTTAAAAGAATTTCGTCCTCGAAATTATCAAGTAAGAAAAGTTACAGAATTCATTAACTTTCCAAAATTCATAGTTAAACTTCTTACAATCTTTACTAAGTTTTCAAAATCATACTTAGTTATCCTTTCAAAAACAATTACTATTGTTTAACTTTCAATTCCAAATCAAAGTTAAAGTTTTCAAAATTTTCCAAATTTTCTCAAATTTTTTCTAACGCCTTAAATTTTCGGAAAAATTCGCCATAGTCTCCTTTGCGCGGCTCGATCCGAAAAAAAAATGACAGTATATATATCACAAATATACATCTCATCAAGTAATGAGGCATCCCGAAGGGAAAAAAGTGTAAAAGTACGGTATGTAATCCGAGATATGTACCTTATATTTTATTAGCAAGCATATACGGCTAATATAGCGCAAAAGCGAGCTCCAAATGCGAAGCAAACGCAATCCGCACCTACTAATTACTCAACAAACAACATGAGAATCATGCATATAGATAATAATATCGATATACAACATATAGCAACGTAATAACTATACATGTCAACATAGCAAATGCAACTAAAGCAACAAATGCAAACATCAACCAACTAGCATTCAACAAATTCATAATCAATATATATTCATTTATATTCTCATTAATATTCAATGAATTGGTTTTCAATTTAATCATATTTGATTCATTAACAGTGGATGTTCTTATTAACATTCATTTTCAATTAGTTTATGTTCACTAATTCATATTCAAGTTGGTTCACTTTCAATTCAAATTCAATTCTTTTAAGTTTCACTTAACTTCCAATTGAATTTCAATTACTTTAGCTTCCAATTTCGCTAATTCACTTTCATTAACACTTAATGAATTATATACAATCAACTAACAATCATATAACAACCAATGTATATTAATTACAACCAAATTCTTTTGCTTACAATTGGTTTAATTTAATTGATTTTCATTCAATTATTCAACTTTCAATAACTTTAGATTTTAAATGAATCAACACTTACATTCATTATTCCATATCAATTATTTACATTTAATTGATTAACATTCAATACATTAATTCAATTCAATTACAAAAGTTGAATTTCATTTACATAACTTAAGTTTATATTCATTTACTCCACTTCATTAATTTACTTTGATAACTATATCAACTTCATTTAACATACCTTAAGTTATATTCCATTTACAAACATCACTTGTTTTCACATAACTTAAATTCATTTTTATATTTACAACTCATATTCATAAATATATATTCATATAGTTTCACTTCTCATATAAATAAGTTTATTTCACAATTGTAAATCACTTTAATTATAATTCAATTCTTATAATTCTTTTGCTTATACAATTATTCTTTTATTTAGGTTACTCAAACAACTAAACAATCAACTTATATACACTTTAATAATTCTGAAAAATTATTCCTTTATATATAAAATATATAATCAAGGTAAAATTATTTCATTTATCCAATTTAAAGATCAATACTGTGTCGAATTGTTTTATTCAAGTGTTTAGAAACCCCTTCGATTCAGTTTCGAAGCTGCGCCGACGAAGGTTCATATGCCACTCAACAAACCAATCATCACAATATAAAACAATTTCATATTCACTAACAAATACGCTCTCATAGCTATTATTACACTCAAACTCATTCTAGAGTACTACTGACTCTATCTCTAATGAGTAATACCCAACAGAACCATGGTTGTCGCTTAACCATAAGCTTTGATACCACATGTAACGACCCGGAAATTTTCGACTTTCGAAAATTCAACATTGACGCTCACTTTATCGACTGCCGAGAAATCGAAGGCCAAAAACCCGAAATGTTATGGTTTTAAGAAAAAGAATTTAAGAAAAGAGAAGAGAAAAAGATAGAAAATTTAGATAGGGAAAAGAAGATAGAACAGAAAGAGAAAATAGAACGGGACAGAAGAAACAAAACAGAACAATAACAGAATCTCACAATTCGCAGCGGAACAACATATAATAATAAATGAATAATCTTTAAACAAAGAACTATCAGTTATCACATTTTATACATTACATTACATCATATCATCAGAGTGTACAACAACAACAACAACAAATAGTGCAGCGGAAAAAGAAATACTATATAAGTAATACGCCATGCCATCCAGCTTGCCTCCAGCAACTCCAGAATATCCAGAATATCCTGATAAACCTTAACTCTTAACTGCCCGTGTGGAAATTGGTGGGCACCTAGAGTTTAGGAAGGAAAACAATAAACTCCAAGTCAGTCATGTGACTGGTGTGAGAACTCAAAACAGTTTATTTATCTTAAAATCAAAATAGAGGAATATTTTTAAATTCAATTCGCAATGCTTTTAAAAATGAGACTACCATAAGGCCTCCCGCACACACACACATGCAAACGCAGAATCGG
This sequence comes from Allium cepa, assembly GCA_030765085.1. Lineage (NCBI taxonomy): Eukaryota > Viridiplantae > Streptophyta > Magnoliopsida > Asparagales > Amaryllidaceae > Allium > Allium cepa. The sequence continues at coordinate 254,134,211 of CM060943.1, forward strand.
AGGAGATTTCTCCTTATGATAGTCAAAGATGCTTGATACGCATTTAGAAGAACATTTCATATTATTATTAGTGTATAGTGTAGGGAAAAATTCATTTCGAAAGTAGAATATAAATCTTAGCCAACATACGACCATTATCGTATGCCTACTATAGCTAACTATGTTCAATAGCAGGTTACCGCCACATTCCATAGCAGGTTATACAACTAAAACCGTACAAGTCACGTATTGTTTCTTTGGATTTCCAACAAATCGTCAGGCCAAGGAACTTCCCATTGCCACATGAGAATGCCTCTGGAAAGACATCCCCGAGAACCAAACCTGTAACGACTCGGATTTTGCCCGCTCAAAAATCGACATCCGTACTTCAAATCGTACTCGAATGCCATAGATTCGACCGTTCAAATCCGATTCGCCGGAGCTTATAACAATCATTAAGTAAACAACATAACGGAATAAAAGAATAATACATTGATATACAGCTTTGATACAATATCTGACACAACAGATGATCCAATAGATATCAATATACATCAGAGATATGATACAATAAAATAGCAGCGGAAAGAAAATAGATAACATTTAACAGCGGAACAAATAGCTCTAAGATAGTCTTCAATGAAGAACTCCAAATCGGAACTGTAACTCCATTTCCAAGAATCAATCCAGCAATAGCTCGAACTCCCAATAACAATGCACAAAGATAAGCAAGACTGGTGCGATCCAAAGACTGAACTAACTCCAGATAATCCACTATATCTAACTATCTGTAAAACCCAACTCTAGACTGCTCGTGTAGAAAATAATGAGCACCCAGAGTTTAGGAAAGAAACAATAAACTCCGGATCAGTCGTGGGACTGGTGTGAGCGACAAAAACAATTTATCTATTAAAAATAATATAAGAAAGAATTTTAAAGTCAATTCGCAATGCTTTTGAAAAATGAGACTACCATAAGGCCTCCCGCACACACACACAATGCAAACGCAGAATCGGAGGAGATTTCTCCTTATGATAGTCAAAGATGCTTGATACGCATTTAAAATAACATTTGATATTATTACTAGTGCATAGTGTAGTGAAAATCATTTCGAAAGTAGAATATAAATCTTAGCCAACATAGACATTTCGAACTATGCCTACTATAGCTACCATCCAAACAGTGTTGCAACACCATAAGTGAATGATAGGTTCTACAACTAATACCGTACAAGTTTCGTATTGGGAATTGGATTTCCAACAAATGGTCAGGCCAAGGAACTTCCCATTACCACATGAGAATGCCTCTGGAAAGACATCCCCGAGAACCAAACCGGAACTCTGCCAACACAAGGCCGGGTTACCCCTAACTGGGTAACTACTGACACGAGCACGCCATTCCCCGATCGTAAACGACCTTTCTCACGGGATCCCGAAAACCAACAACCACAAAGTAATAAATTCGTAGTAACCACATAGGTTAAATATCTGGGCTCCATACCATGATACCACCTCTATCCAGAAGGAAATGTACATACCCTAAAGGGAGCTACCCCTCATAACCTTGCCGCATCTTTCCTGTTTTGACCATTTCCGGGGTGTGAGGCTCGACGAATTCACGTCCACAAAAACATACTTTATACAAAAGCCATGCTTTGGTCAACAAATGATCAACACAATGATCACCAAGATAGACGATCAAATAAACGATCCTATCACAATAATCAACACAATAATCATTTCAGCAACACTCAGCATGTCACATTACCAAATTAGGAATATATCGCTGATAACTTCAACTATATAACCTCTGAGCTCGTACGTCTCAGAGAAGGGTGTTAAGCTAAAGAATAAATTCTTCGCCACCAACAGAAATATATTTGAAAGAAATCTGCTTTATATCTCAATTTGTAACGTCAGACATACAATCCATACAAGTCTGCTCTGGGTTCGAACAGAACCGAAGGCACTTACAAAGAAGTCCTTGCAATCCGGATATTCACAATCCCGATCGGATTTTTCCCATCACTTAGGGAGTTTCTATACCGGCGCGACTCGATGCAGAAACAATCGATAGGTCATCCTATCGCTTTCACAAATACCCGGTCTTCATCACCGGTCTTCAAATGCTATCCATAACGACGTATCACATATTCGGAATGGGTTATGCGACACAACGGTCCTTTCCCGGCTAAACCGAATAGTGAGCGAAAATATTTTCAAAACATATGGATATGAGATTTCAATTAAGTCACAACTTAATAATTCAAAACCTTCTTTCAAATGGTTTAATCAATTACCATTTCAAATCTTTTAACAAAAAAGATTTATTTTCACAACCTTTAACGGTTTTAAACAATTTTCACATTTTAATCTTTTAAACAAAAGATTCATTCACAGATTTTCCAAATCAATTTTCATTTCAATTTGATTAACTCGTTAAATCTTTAAATCAAAGATTTAACTTATAGTCTTCAAAACAATTTCATTTCAATTTGATTTAAACAAATCATCAATTTAAATCTGTTAAAAAATAAGCAGATTTAATTCATAGCTTTCAAAAAGAATTCATTCATAACTTAGAAAAATCATTTCTCTATTCAATCTGAAATTCCCCTAATTAACTGGAATCTTAGTTCTTATCCAAAAGTGTTTATCATTTGAAAACAACAGTTTTCATTTTGGAAATCTGATTCATTTATACGAGTTGAAATCCTTGAGTTAAATTCAAATTCCCAAAAATAATACTTTAAAAATGGTTTAACTCATAATGACTAGTATAATATCATTAATCTCTAATTTCAAATTACAGAATTCAATTTCAAGTATTGAATTTAAATTTAAATCAACTTATTTAAATTCCAAAACTTAATCAAGTAATTTAAAAATAATAAATTCTATTTTGAAATTCCATTTTGAAATTCCATTCCAAAAGCTTTTCACATTTATTCCGATTCCATTTCCAAAACATTTGAATTTAAAAATTCAATTTTTTTTTTCTATAAATCATTTCAAAAATCTGCGACTTAATCGATTTCCTCGTGAAATCCATATTTGTGTGTGTATGGTGTGGTCCAGGGGTTTAACTCAATAGTGCCACATCATTCAATCATCACAGTTCAAAATATAGAAATATAATTGATAAGCGATATAAACTATAACGCTTATCCTTATTTCACAGATCACAGATATATAAATTACAGATAATGAATTACATTTATCCCAGATAAATAAACTACATTACAGGTCATACATAAATCAGTATATATCACAAAGTATCATAGATCATATATGACAATCAATTCAAGGCAACTCATTCAATACAATCATTCATAAGCAGGATTAATTAATCGTTTAATCCTATTCAATTCAATTTATCTCTTATGAATTTAATTATCCAATCCTGATTTATTAATTACAAATCATTTGATATAAATTTATTTATCAAACACTTTAGTCATTAATTAATAACTTTAATTATTAATCAATAACTTAACTACCCATTTATTTACCATTAACTACTTAGTTAACCAATTATAAATTCTTAATTAAATTCCTTAACTAATTAACTATTAATTATGCATTAATTAATTTAAGTAGTTAATTACGATTTGTTTATCACTTACTCATAAATTTATTCAAACTCTAATTACAATTAAAATGAAATTATTCTTAATTTCTTTCTAAAATGATTACATAATATTAATTATCCATTAACATTTAAAGGTCTTCTTTAACTTGGTGCAAATCGATGTATTACTAACTATAACTTAAATATTACTTATCTTGAAGTGATCACTTAAGTTAATTTCCATTTATTAACCTTTAAGTAATCAGCTAACTTTTGTAAGATTTAAATTGATTTAAACATATGATTTATTTTTAATTACAAAATTAATTTAAAGTTATCAATTTAATTTCAAATATAAATTAATTTACATTCCTAATTACTTTATATTAATCAACTATCTTTCATCACTTACCTTATTAAACCCTTAAAACAAATATTAACCTAAACTAACTAATTTCTTAATTAACTTAGTTATAAAAATACTAAAAAAAAAATCATCCACGTTCAATTGGTAATGGACCCGAGACAGCTCCTCTTTCTACTCGAGTCGGTCTCGAGTTTCCCCCGTGCTTCCCTTGCGTCTCTCTCTTCTTCCCATCTTCTCCTTTTGCCTGTTCTTTTCTTCTTCTCTTTTTTTTTAAGTTTAAGTTAAAGTTATAAATGAAACTGCAGTAGCCAACTCACGCATGCATCAGATCGATTCGAAGCATCTGCCCAAAAACTTCGAGCACCACTCGCGTCAGCCCAACTCAAAGACACAGGCACTCACACGCCACCGTGCATGTGCACGGTGGTTCGCCTCCCCTCCGGCAACCCACGCTACCTCCAGCAAACCACAAATTGACATCTCTCGTGAAAACAAACTTCAGTTCAACATGAAATGCTTGAAATCGAAAAAGAGCCTGAAGCTCGAATCATCAACTCAAACACCCTAAACAAACTCGCCTCGACCCGCTGACACCGACCTCTAGGAGCGACGCCGCTTCGGCCATGCCACGTCCAAACCTTTCTCAACCATCTCCTCGAAGGCCGACCCACTCGATCAAGTCACGGCGAGGAAAACGCAAATTTACAGAGCTTCGAAAAACAAATGCACAAAACCCTACTTTTATCTCAATCTCAAAACCCTTACATTCGAAAAATTTCCCAATATTTTTCTAGTGATCTCACATCAACACTCTAGCTTCATGTTAAATTTCATCAACAATAATTGATTGAATCATCTGGAATTTACAGAAAAGCAATTTTTGTTCATTTATAAACTATACCTTATATACATATCTAAAAGTCTCCATTTTTGCTTTAAAAATCCTACTTTTACATGTTTATTTAAGTTATGAATTCAAATTAACAAATTATAATAGTTGAGTTTTTTTTTTCTTTTTCTTTTTCCACATATTGATTTCTTACTGTAACTTAAATATGCAGTGTTTGAGTACACTGTCACTTCAAAACAATCTTACCAGGCCGTGATTTCCAGTTTAAACAAGATTACACATGACTTGAATTCGTAAGTTTACATATTTATATGAAATAGTATTTAAAGTTTCCTCTCCCTTACTTTGTTCAGAAATTGAAATACTGAAGATCATGGCATATAAATTTCCAGAGCAACAAAGTGAACTCAGAAATAACAGACAACAAAGTACATACCATTGTAAGTTAAATATACAAGTTTAAAATTTGAAAATAGTATGTTTACTCACCTGTCATGGTTGAACAGAGACAGTGCTTTTTGTTTTTTAGTTTCAATCACCAGGTTTCATTCTTGAAGAGGAATGAATGAGCCTTGTTTGAATTGAGCTAATTGTTGTTCCAGTTGAATTTTTTTAAGATTTAGATGGTATTGCTTCAAAACTCAAGTTTGTATGCAGAAACAAATTTCCAGATTGAAGAAAAATATGCACAGGCTTTGATCAGATTTTTTTTCTTCTTAGCTTTGAACTGACCAACTGATGATAAAGAGGGTGGATATATAAAGAGCAGTTGACTGTGTGATGTACAACTTTGTACAGGGTATTATATTGGTTTGTACATAATAGGTATGGTTGAAGTTGTTGTATGTACTTCGGCTGATGGTTTACATTTTGATGGGGTTTAGGTATGCTATGGTGTACTAAAGCAAGGATATTAAATGCAAGTGTCTCCCATTTTGTTTACAGTAAATCCATATGCTTTGTAATTTTTTGTTTTGTTTATTTTTGTGTTTTATTTTACTTTGTATAAATTCTTTTGTCTTTGCTTTTATATTGCCTTGTTTTATATGCTTACTTTGTTTTCATTTACAAGTGTACATACTTGTATGTATTTTTGTTTTGTAATACTTCCTATATATGTTTACTTATTGTTTTTGTTTTATTCTTGCATTTTAAATTTACTTCTATTTTTAGTTTAAATAATTATCATAAATTTTACTTTAAAAATTATTGTTTTATATTTCTCTATATATACACATATATTTTATATAACTCAAATTATCATCATTTATAAATTTTTAAATCAATTTATTTATTCATTTTTATACTTGTGTCCAAAGTATATTATTTATTTTTTTCAAAATCATTTATTTAAGAATTTATTTAAAATCCAATATATACATATATATTCACATATATACAAATTTACAAATTCATACGACTTAATAAAATTTCTATTTGAATCGGGGAAACTCGCTGCCCTTTATAATTAATTTTATAAATTTTTATTCAAATTTTTCATTTAAATTATCAATTTAAATTCATAAAAATCTGGGGTCGTTACAAAACCGGAACTCTGCCAACACAAGGCCGGGTTACCCCTAACTGGATAACTACTGACACGAGCACGCCATTCCCCGATCGTAAACGACCTTTCTCACGGGATCCCGAAAACCAACAACCACAAAGTAATAAATTCGTAGTAACCACATAGGTTCAATATCTGGGCTCCATACCATGATACCACCTCTATCCAGAAGGAAATGTACATACCCTAAAGGGTGCTACCCCTCATAACCTTGCCGCATCTTTCCTGTTTTGACCATTTCCGGGGTGTGAGGCTCGACGAAGTCACGTCCACAAAAACATACTTTATACAAAAGCCATGCTTCGGGTCAACAAATGATCAACACAATGATCACAAAGATAGACGATCAAATAAATGATCCTATCACAAAAATCAACACAATGATCATTTACAGCAACACTCAGCATGTCACATTACCAAATTGGGAATATATCGCTGATAACTTCAACTATATAACCTCTGAGCTCGTACGTCTCAGAGAAGGGTGTTAAGCTAAAAGAATAAATTCTTCGCCACCAATAGAAATATATTTGAAAGAAATCTGCTTTATATCTCAATTTGTAATGTCAGACACACAATCCATACAAGTCTGTTCCGGGCTCGAACAAAACCGAAGGCACTTACAAAGAAGTCCTTGCAATCCGGATATTCACAATCCTGATCGATTCACCATCACATATGGAAAACTCAATACCGTAGCTACTCGGTGCAGAGTCAATCGACAGGTTATCCTATCGCTCTCGCAAATACCGGGTCTTCAACACCGATCTTCAATGCAATTATAACGACGTATCACATATTCGGAATGGGTTATACCACCCCATGGTCCTTTCCCGGTTAACCCGAATAGTGAGCGCTTATTCAAAAATAAGTGTAGCATTCACATTCAAACAAATCACATCTATTACCCATTCAAAGGGAAATATTGATAGTCGGTTATTGAACTATCACTGAATATGCACACATCACCAGTTTCCAAATAATTTTCCAAATTATTTATTTTCCAAAATATCTTCACTAGATATATAATTTCAATACTTCAAAAATAAATCAATATTTATTTTTAAACCAATTCCACTTTCTTTTATAAATTCCTTAGTGAATTTATAATCCAAAATATCTATGGATATTCGATTCAATTATTCATTTTAAATATTTCTTTTCAATTATCTTCAAAAAGATAAATTCTCAAAATATTCACTTATATTGGAAAACATTTCCATACTTATACATTCATAAGTAATTCACAAATTTTATTTATTTTCAACACTTGGAAAATATTCAATATACTTAAATCGAGATTAAGTATATATCTCATTCTTTAGGGAAATCATTCTCTTAAACATATTTATTTGGGCCAAAACGAATGTTGCGTAAAACATCGTGACGACAACCCAAAATCACTAGTATAGGGATTTGAAATTAAAACAGATATATAAATCCCAATACTATACAAAACATTTCCTTTCGGAAATCATTTACTATAACAACAGTGTTATAGTCCACTATTTCCTTTTCATTTCTCGAAAACGTCTATTTCAACAATTAATGTTGAAATCTATGGTTTCGAATCTCAACACAATTAAAACTTCGTTAGATCGTTTTAATTCAATTTAAACATCTCATTCAAAACATTTCCTTTAACATATTATTCACAGTTCAAAAACGTGAATATACTACGTTAACACATTTCATCCTTTTATACATTTTAATTCAAAGGATTATTCACTATTCAAAAACGTGAATATAACTCCATTAATAGGTTTCAACAATTTACTTATCAAAATAAGTCATTTGCGAATTTATAAAACAACGTTTATAAATTCCATTTCTATTTATTTATAAAAACTTCCTTTTTAAAATTCTTTTATTAACCTATTCCAGTTTATAACTCAATTATAAACTAAAAGTTCATATTATAAGTCGAATGCTTATAAAACGATTATTTTACAAAATCGTTCTTTTTAACTTCCCAAATTATAAATCTTATAACTTATAAGATTCATTCATTTATCCAAAATCATTATTTTAATAACTTAATAAATTTTATAAACCTACTGCTTATAAAATTCCATTTATAACTTCACCGTATAAAATTCTATAAATTCCATTCAATTATGAAATTCATTTTCACTTCATTCAAACACTTATAAAAACTCGTTTTATAATGTCCATATTTCAATTTATAAATATCCATTTATAAATCTCTTAATATAAATCAATTTATATTATTCTTTTTAAACGTCTTTAAACTCCTTTAAAAACTTCATCATTTTGATTCATAAAATAATTAAATTTTATAAATCCTATATTTCAACTTTTCATAATAAATTCAAAAATTCCGATTTAACTATTCTATAAAATCATTAGCATCATATTCTCAAAAATCAGTTTTTAACTATATTTCTCAAAAAATCATAATTTTTACAACTTTAAAAATTATAACGTTTATTTATTTAAAACGGATCAATTCCAAAAATTATTTTATAAAACGTATACTTTCTAAAATCACTTTAAATTCATTTTAAAATCCCAAAATCTTGGTCCAATGATGCTACACACCAAATAGTCAATCACGACAACAACGATATCATATATCGATATGATAATCAATCAAATATCAAAATATCTGAAATTAAATAAAAACTGTTGAGGAATCCAGTTGGATCCCTCCAACCTGTTTTCCTGCATCCATAAACATTAGCACAATACCAATTTCGTTCCAGTACGAAATTATCGCGGTATATGGGATTTAAAATATTATCCGCTTAATAGACGGCGTAATAGGGTCTCATCCGCTAAACAAAAAATGCGGGAAATCAATAACTCCAATATATACACATGCCAATATATATATATTGATATTATATATATAATACCAATTTCACTGTTTATGAAATATTCGCGGTATATGTTTTTATTAAATAACATCCGCTTACTAACGGCGTATAATGTCTATTTTAACAATTAATAGATAACAATCATCATTCAAACATGAATTCAAATATTTTAAATCTTACTATTTAAAATAAAATCGAAACCGATTCGATTGGGTGAGAAGTTCTCACCTTGATTTCATTTCCGTTTTAGCGATTTATTTCGAATAAAATTAAACGTGCGTTTAATTTTACCCAAAATTCTCACTAACTCCAAACGACTCCAAACCAATTTCATCGCGTAGTGCTCGTCCATACGATTCCAACGCAACTGGTTTCGCGCGTTTTCGACCTCGTATGAAAAAGTTATGATATTATGAAGTTTATACGCGATTTTAAACTAATATTTACAACATAATTAATTAATTTTGAACTCAAACTCTACAGGCCGTTAGATTTTTGCCTCCATCAGATCCTAGCCGTGCCACACAACCCCTTCTCCCTCGTTCACGTCCGTTCCCATCTCCAGGAGCAAGCACGCAAGCAAGAACCCAACAACACCAAATTAGGTTTTCAATTTGCTCCTCCTACACTCGACGAAACCACATCAAACCACCGCCATCTCGAAGGGCTCAACCTACTCCATACTCGGCCCAAACCCTAGAGAGCTCGGCCCCCTATGCTGCCTTGAATTGCGTGCGCAAGTGCAGGTCTTTGAAGACGATTTGCCGCCAATCCATCGCACCAAATCCAATCACAACCGTTGAATAGCTGGATCTTGGCATGCTCTACGAGTTTCTAGTTGAAAGTTTGTGAAATTATTGAGTAGATTGGAAGATAAATGAGGAAGAAAACTAGAAGATTTCGGCCATTCAATCCTTCACTGGCGGCTAGGGTTTTGGATTAGAGATATTTTTTTTTGTTTTAATTATGAAGGGGGTGTGGGTCTATTTATAGAAGAACGAACGAACACTATTCATCCGGAAATTCCGAACTCCGATTTACACGCCGAAACTGACGTACCTAGGGTTTATCCCGCATTCCGGACACAATGAAATAGGTTTCGGAAGCTAATTCAGACATCTGTGCGAGTTATGGCTATAAACGCTCAATTTGAATTAAACCGATTTAAGCGATTTTCTAGGCGTTTTAATTTGTACCGGACAAACGGTAAATCCAATTGACTTGAAATTTGAAACCTTACAATAATATCACATTACGGATCCGATGAAACTGGTTTCGTCAAAATCCGAGACTTTTTGAAAAATGGCTATTTTAACTCGCCAAATTTAAATTAAAAACAATCGATGCGTTTCGAGCTGCCACGATCAAACGATAACTCCGATTGACACGAAATTTGAAGTTCGGTAATAACTAACTATTACGGATCCAATGGAACTGGTTTCGTTCAATTCTGAGACTGTTCAAAAATTGACTATTTTTACTAGTCCATTTAAATATTAAAATATTCAATTTTCACAAATTAACTTTAAATTCGATTTTAAAAGTTCTAAAATATCATTCTAACTTCCATATGATAAAATAAAATTTTACAAATCATTTTCAATCATATTTAACCCAATTTTCAATTATTTCCATAATTTAACGTATTAAATTATCGATTTAATTATTCAATTAAATCCAATAATTCAAATAAAAATTATTTGACTTATAAATTCACTTATTAATATTTAAAATTAATTAAATATTCAAATTTTAATTAATAAAAATTCTGGGTCGTTACAATATGCATATCCAAATCAATATCATATTCACCCAACAAGCAACTATTTTAACAACTAAACATCAACAAGAATGAAGTTACTAACTTAGTACAAAAGAGAAAGCTCTAATCACCTAAAGCTAACCAAACTAACTACGATTATATCACGACTTGAATCAGTCCTAGATTCATGCTTTCAACTTGGAAAAATAGATTTTTTATGGGCTTGAAAACGGCAATGGCTTAGGGTGGCTTGGCCAAGGTAGTGAAGAGGTGGTGTGGACTTGTTTTGGCAAAAAGGAGTTGTAGGAAAAGAAAGGAATGGTTTTAAACAAGGTTTTAAGGATTTAAAAGTAAAAAAAGAATTTTTATTTTAAAATGTTCATAAAGAAGACATAGAAGAGCTTAAGGAAAAGGATGGAGGAGAAAAGCTTAAGAAAAAGATGGAGGATGTTTATAAAAATGAGCATGAAGCGAAAAACGAGATTAAAATTCATGAAATTGATTTTAAACAAAATGGATTAATTAAATTACCAAAAAGTCCCTCAAGTACTTACCCTCCACCACATTTGCTCCACCTCATAATGTCCCCTTCCACCTCATTCCATGCACAAGGATCATGCTTCCCTCCTTGAGCCGATATGCATTAAATGCCCATATATAATTATGTTTCAATATGTAGAATAATGCTTTGAGTGATGTGATGTTTTATGGCATTTTTTTCATTCCTTTACACTTGAAAATTAAACTCATTTAACTTAAGTACACACATACATATAAACACTCACACACACACTAACATATGCTATATTGTTTAATAAATGTATGAGTTAATATTTGCACTAGATTTCACAATGTTTCTGACAACTTTTAGCTAACGAGAAGTCGAAAATTTGAAAAACGAATTACGCTCATATTGTCAATTTTTCTTCAAAATAATTATTTTCATAAATAGATTTTTAAAACTATTTTACTGCAACGACACGGATTTTTCATCGTTTGATTTTGAATATTTAAATGATTTTAAATATTCATTTGGGATTTTAGTTTAGTTGGTAAGTTTTTAAATTTTAAGTTTCAAGTGATTTTGAAAATTTTGGAATCGTTGATTTAATCGACGCGTTAAAATAGCAATCTAAGCACAGTCCCAAAATTTAACGAAACCTGTTTCGTTAGATCCATCATAGTGTATTATTATTGAATTTTAAATTTCATAGCGTTCGGAGTTACCGTTTGGTCGTACGATCTGAAAGCGCCTAGAAATAATTTAATTGAAATTAATTTTTGTAGTCGACTTAAAAAGGCTATCTTCTCCATATGATTAAATTAGGTTCCAAAACTTGTTCTATTGTGTTCGGAATAGGGGTATAACATTAAAAACATCAGATGGCATGCCTCGTTAGGAGTTCGAAATAAATATTTAGATATTTGGAAATTAAATAAATATGTTCATATCGATTTAACTCCTATCAACCATCAGCCGGCCTCGTTCAAATCACGTTCGTTTCTTTCTTTTCTATCTAAGCATGAAAAAAAGAAATCAAATCACGCTTATTTTCTTCCATCATTCTCCTTTTATAAAACACGACATTCCTCTTTCTTTTCTTTCACCTCCTTCAACTCGATACTAAAAAAAATATACAGAACAAAATCAAAATCGATTTCGTTTTAAAAAAAGAGTGAAATCTCGAACTCGAATTCTTAAAGAAAATTGTGGCGACGTGGTAGTGTTGGTCTCGTGAAGTGCGGCAAGGAGAGACGGTGGGTATTGCGTTTGACCATGGGAAGGGGTTAACAATGTTGGGGATTCGTGCATACGTTGGTTGTTTAAGGCGAGGTTTCAGGCGATGGTTCTGGTGGCATGGCGAGCTCTCGGTCAGGGCGTACGATAGTGGGGTTGCATGGTGATTTAGGAGACTCTGGTGGCATACTGGAAGGTAGGGCATGCGAACTGGAGGCGAGTGGTTCTATGCTGCGTGTGTTCGAAAGGAGGGGAAAACGATGGTGGCAGGAGTGAAGGCGCGTGTATGGGATTTATGCTAGAAAACAGTGGCGAGCACGAAGTTGGGTCCGATCTGGATGCACACATGCGTGCACAGGGAAGAAGATGGTCGTTGATGGAGGGAAGGGTTTTGATTCGACCTGGAAACGTATTCGCAATTTTGAATCGGGGTTAAGAAGGTAAACATGGGTAATTAATTAATTACTGTAATTAGTAAAAAAAAATTAATTTAAAATTAAAAAAATATTTTGAATATCTTGTCATGCGACGTCCAAAAATCATGAAATGAGTTGTGTCGAGTCATTATGGGAAACACTACAATGTGGAATTGGAATGATTAGCAATTTCAAAAATCAAGGTGAGAAATTCTCAATCATTTGGATTACTAGAATTTATTTTAAATAGTTAAAATAAATTATTGAATGTTCGTTGAATTTATAAATTATTATCTGTTGAATGCCATATATATAGTGGTATGTATATTAGTAATCGAATTGATGTTCCCGCATATTTTAGTGGATAAGACCCTATGCGCTCCGCATAATAACGGATGACCCTATATACGACAATATCCTACCTCAAAGCGGGATTGGTATTTTTATATTATATTAACATTTGTGGATGCAGGGAAACAAGTTGGAGGGATCCAACTGAATTCCTCAACATTTATATTGATTATTTTTCATATATAGTAATATATGATGTGTTAGAATAATCCGTTATAGATTATTGCCGTAATGTAAATTATTAGATGCTATAGTAGCACTAGCCTGAATTTTGGTATTTTAAATACCACAAATATTATTTTTGAATTTGAAGAAATTAAAAGGGGATTTTGAATATAAAAGTATGTATATCGAAGTTTGGATTATTATAAAAGAAATTGATTTGGATAAATGATAAATTGATTTTTGGATTGTACTTAACTATTTGGGAAAATATATTTTAAATAGAGATTTAAAAATAATTTATATAGATCAAGATTTTTAAATGATGGATTTTTTAAACGATATTTCTTGAAAATATGAAAAGAAGTTAAAATCGATAGTAAAAATAGATCGACAGAAATGAATGGAATTTAGAAGGAATTCAATTTATAAAATGGAATTTTATAAATGAGATTATTTTTATAAAAGCGAAACTCAGAGAAGTTATAAATTTATAAACGATGTTTATAAATAAAGGAGATCAATATCTATAACGACCCATAAATTTCATGGATTTAATTTGGTTAAATTAATAAGTTTTGTAATTAAATTTAGTAGAAATAAAAACTTTATAAACAAATATTGAAATGAACGCTAAATTAAAATATATAAATGGTGACTTAAAACCTATTTACTAGCAATTTGAATAAATTTCAATAAATGAAATAGCGTAAGTATTATATCTGGATACAATTTGAATATGAAGAATATAGGGTAGACATTGAATGAGTTAATGTAAGAACACGTTGTTACAGTAATTGATTGTAAATTTAGGAAACGTGTTAATGCAAGTTAATAATTACTGACTTGAATGAAATTCCAATTCAATAAAATAATTTAAATGTTATGATTTGACTTTTAATGGAATATGAGAAAACAAATGTAAGTATTGAATTAATATATGTTATTTATTTAGGGTATTGAATAAAAATTGGTAACCCAATTTGTAATTAATGGTAATAATGTTGATGTTAGCTAATAAATTAAATTTCAATGCAATGCCCATTAATGAACGGAATGAAATGGAATTTATGTAAAAGTATACTAGGTTATTTATCAAGTAGAAGGAAATAAATGGAAGTATCGAATTAATTAATGAATAAATATACATTGAATAGTAATTGAATGTAAAATTTATGGTAATTGTATAAAAATCTATATAAGATAATGAATTGCAATAATTGTGGGTTGATAATGTAAGAAGGGGCTATGTGGTAGGATCGTGTAATATGGAATAATGAAATAGTCTAGGTAGATAAATTAAGTAAATGCAAGGAGACACCGAGACTTTATACTGGTTCGGACCTCTCGTCCTACGTCCAGTCCCTAAGCTTCACTTAGGAATTTCACTAACTAACACCCTCACTTCACCTGGAGGAATAGGTTTACAACTTACCCGAACAACCGAACGGGATTTCTTGCCTCAACTACCAAAGAGGACTTCAACTCAATTACTAAAATATAATATTCGACTTGTTGTGTTCTTTTCAACACTAATGAATTTAATGTAGTACAATATTCCTATAATCTTATCCTCGAGAATATGCAATGTGTTTGTGAAGATTTAGGAAATGTGAATTGCTATGAATCAAAAGAATGTTATAAACAAAAACAGTGATTCAAGCAATAGATTGGTGATTGCTTTGAGAATATCTAGAGAATATGAACAAGAGAATAGTAAGATTAAAGCAAGAGAATTCGGTGAATTAAGTGATGTTAGAATCATGTATATATACTTGTAGAAGAGGTGCATAAGTTGTTAAAGGTTGCAAACAAGAGATGCTTCCATTTCTATTGATGAATGGTTGCAACTCTTGGGAAGAAGAAGGTGTCTTTTGAGAGAAAATTCGCAGGTTTAAATTCAGTCGACTGAGCAGGAGATTCAGTCGACTGAAAATGTGAAGAAAAATTTTCAGGAACAATTTCAGTCGACTGCGCAGGTAATTCAGTCGACTGAAACTGTGCAATTATGTATATGTGTACAGTTTCAGTCGACTGGCCATGTCTGTTCAGTCGACTGAAGTATAAAAGTATGCACAGTGAACATGTGAATGAAGTTTTTATGAATGTGTTCTAATGTTCGTGCAAATCTCTTGAGGATAGATTTTAACAAATAATCTAGACTAAGACACATAGAAAATCATACTAATGTTTATACTTTGGTCTTTATCTATCCTCTTCTACCTTTTGCATTCTCTCCTATTTGTTGAAGCTCATTGTCATTGATCAAAATCTTCGTGTATCAACATTCTCGCCCATTTTGATTGATGACAATACTTTTGTAGAGATGTATATACTTACTTTCTCCCCCTGAATGTATGCACTATCTTTTCTACAAAACAAAGTTAGTGCCATAGATTTTCTCTCCCTTTGTCATCGACAAAAAGGAAGAACTAACAGTAGCAATAATATATCAAAAAAATCACTAAATCATAGAGAATATAAGCATGAACTAAGAGAAATAAAAATGTTATGACAGACAAGCATAAAATAACTATTAGAAAGTTTAAAGATAGACATCAAAACAACAAAATCACTCATCCTTATCCCAGTCATATGAACCTTCCCTTCCAGTTGGTTCACGTATGACGGGTCCTCCTATTGGTGGTCTAGGTGCTCTTCCTCCTTGGCCACAACTAGCTCCGCTTGCGCTGCTACTTGTGTGCTCTTCGGATGTCGTCCATGTAAACGTGGGTGTCGGACGTTTGCCGCGAGATGTTGAAGCAGTAGTGGTGCTTGAGCATGAGATTGCATCCCAAAGCTTGTTGAAGAATCCTTTGATTTTATCAAGCTTATGATCTACCTTTTTAAGACGAGTGTCAAGAATTTGTTGATTTCATGACAATATCCCCAACGATTGGTTGGTAGTGAAGCTTGGGTCAACAAGACGAATTTCATCATCTTGCTCGAGATGTTCTTCGTGGTGAGGTTGAGGAGGTTGTTGTTGTTGTTGTTCTTGATACCTTGCTTCGCATTCGGCAAGTGATATTATGCGAGGAGGTCGAGATGGGAGTTGCATTAGGCTTATGGTCTGATGGTTAATCTGATGGACCATTGTATTCTTTGATTCAGGTAATGGCGTATCGACATTTAGGAGAAGTCGCATGATGTACTCTCCAAAGTAAATAGTGCGCATTTTGCCATTGTTGAAAGTGAGAAACTCATCGAGAATAAGCTGTACCCAATTAATTTGAATATTGCCAAAAACAGCATATAAAGCTCGATAGTTGTTTGGGTAGACAATTTCGTATGAGCCCGTGCGAGGAATAATCGTTCTCATTAGGGCTTTATAGAGGATTCTTGCCATAGGTCGAAGGGAAGTGGACTTAAAATCCCTAAAGTTGATGTTATCTTCCATAAATCGATGGTTGATGTTGTCTCGAATGTGTGGATTGAATCCAATCTCTTCAAGTTTTCTCCCAACATTTGGGGACTCTAAAATGTGAGCCATTCTATCCAAGGAGAACCAAACTTTCTTTCCACATACCATTCTCTAAACACTATTGTTTGGATTTCTTGGAGTTTGGTGTCCAAGATTAAGATTAGCATAAAATAATTTTACCATTACATGATTAATGGCATGATCATTTCTTTTTAAATCTAGAAGTGGAGTTAAACCTGCCGGATCTGTGAATGCTTGAAGATTGTAGGTTTGGAAACTTTGAAAATCAACGAAAGAATGCTCAAAAATTCTAGAATTCATCATCTTGTTCCATCGGGTGACAGCAGTTCCATCATAAAGCCATTGTGCAATTTGAGCATCAATTGGCTCGGAGGATGAAGAAGATGAGGCTCTTGATCTTTTTGGTGCCATTTTGGTGAGAATTGATTTGATTTTGAGGAATTTGAGAGCTAGGGTTTCGAATAGATTTGGGGAAGAAGGTTTGTAGGAGGTAAAAGTGAATAGGTATGGTAATTTTTGGTGGTTAAAAGGGGAAATACTGCTTGGGAAGCAGCGTTCAGTCGACTGAATGTTCTGTTCAGTCGACTGAATCAAAGGCCGAAGTGTTCTGTGATATATTCAGTCGACTGAGCAGTACTTTTAGTCGAATGAATTTTGTTACAAAAATTTTGCTATTGAATTGTCAGTCGACTGTGCAGATGGTTTCAGTCGACTGAACTGTGCATAAGTGATTTTCTGTCATAATTTCAGTCGACTAAGCAGGGGAATTCAGTCGACTGAACATACAATGTTTGCTATTTTAGTTAATTTTTGAATTTTAAACAATTTATTTAAAGGAATAGTTACAAAAATGTTGATGTATTATCATACAGAATTTTAACTATTTCTTTGGAGATGGACTTGGAGAATTCTTTCCTTCATTCTTAATGTAATTTATATCCCATGAATTCGGACTATATTGAGGAGTCTTAGGAGACATCCAAGGATTCACAGGATCAACCGGTGTACTATAAGATGAAGATGGATCAAGTGAGCTAACAGGGCGAGGTAGAGGTTCAGCCACTTGATTCTTCTTTGATCCACAGAAGCGTAAACCGATTTGTTCTAGAAAACTCAAACGTCGTGCTGTAACTTTTTGCTCGAAGTATAGCTCTCGTTGAAGATCGATTTGTTGTTATTGAAAGTGATGAATTTCATCAATCTTTCTTTTTGTGTCAGGTGAAATAAAGAGTCCTCTTTTCGCCTTTTTCGATTCTGGTGTGAAACCAGTACGATAATTTTCCCATTTGTAAACCGGCTCATGTGCTGGCGTTGGTGTGGGAAGTTTTGGCGATGTTGGAGTGTTATCAACTGACGATGTGATATTGATCGGAGAGAAGGAGTTGTTTGACGACATTTTATATTGAAATTGTTTAAGCTTTTAATCGTAAAATCGAGATGAATAATAAAAAATTTAGAATTTATTTATAGTAGAATTTTACTAAACAACTAATGGTTATAATTTATTTAGATTTTTAACCGCATAATGATTTAATGGTTAGGAGAATTTTGTCAGAAAAGTAGGGTTCTTATTAAAAATTCAGTTTTTAAAATGAGTGGTCTACAAAGTATATAATGTAGCATATAGTATTTTCGAAAAATATTTGATATGTTCATTCAGTCGACTGAACAGATTGTTTTAGTCGACTGAAATGAGTGAATATTTCAAATGTATCCCTAATTGATATCTTTAAAGGATATTATACCTAATTCTCGTCGAAGTTTTATAAAGGAGTTTTCTAATAGAGGTTTAGTAAATATATCGGCAATTTGATTTTCGGTAGAAATATATTCTAAATTAATTATTCCTTTTTCGATATTGTCACGTAAAAAATGGTGACGAATATCTATATGTTTTGTACGAGAGTGATTAACAGGATTTTTAGATAAGTTTATTGAACTTGTATTATCACAATATATTGTAGAATTTGTTAAATTTATATTAAAATCTTTAAGTGTTTGTTGCATGTATATAACTTGAGTGCAAGCTAAAGCAGCTGATATATATTCGGCTTCGCATGTGGAGAGGGAGACGCAATTTTGTTTTTTATTAAACCAAGATACAAGTGATTTTCCAATGAAATGGCAAGTACCACTTGTACTTTTTCTATCCGTTCGGGATCCACCAAAATCAGCATCACTGAATGATACTAACTCAAATGAACATTCTTTTGGATAGAAAAGACCGAAATCTTTAGTTTGATTAAGATATCGCATTATACGTTTTACCGCTCTTAAGTGTGAATCTTTAGGATCGGATTGAAAACGTGCACACAAACAAACACTCATCGTTATGTTAGGTCTACTAGCGGTTAAGTAGAGCAAAGAACCTATCATACTTCTAAAAAGTTTTTGATCAACACTTTTGCCATTTTCATCTCGCTCGAGATGTGTAGTAGTACTCATAGGAGTAGGTTTAGCAGAAGTGTTTTCCATGCCGAATCGTTTTATTAAATTATCACAATATTTTTCTTGGTTTATAAAAATTCCATTTGTTAATTGTTTGATTTGAAGTCCGAGAAAATAAGATAGTTCTCCCATATGAGACATTTCGAACTCATTAGTCATTATTTTTGAAAATTCTTTACACAAATTTTCATTTGTTGAACCAAAAATAATATCATCTACATAAATTTGAATTATTAAAATATCTATGGCAGTATTTTTAATAAATAGTGTTTGATCTACTTTTCCAATTTTAAATCCTGAGTTTAATAAATAACTTTTAAGTCTTTCATACCAAGCACGAGGAGCTTGTTTAAGACCATATAGTGCTTTTTTTAATTTAAATACATGATCCGGATATTTTTCATGTATAAATAACGAAGGTTGTTCTACATATACATTCTCTTTAATAAAACCATTTAAAAATGCACTTTTAACATCCATTTGGTAAAGTTTAAAATTGTGATAACAAGCAAAGGCTAATAGTATACGTATTGCTTCCAATCTTGCAACAGGAGCAAATGTTTCTTCAAAATCAATACCTTCTTCTTGATTATACCCTTGTGCTACTAGTCTTGCTTTATTCCTTGTTATATTACATTGTTCATCTACTTTATTTTTGTAAATCCATTTTGTTCCAATTACAGATTGATTATTCGGACGGGGAACTAATTCCCAAACATTGTTACGTTCAAATTGATTTAATTCTTCTTGCATTGCGATAATCCAATAATCATCTGTTGATGCTTCTTTTGGATTTTTAGGTTCTATAGATGAAATGAAAGCTACATGACCCATTTGATTTAATTGATTTCTTGTTCTAACTTGAGAATTTATTTCTCCTATTATATTTTGAGTTGGATGATCTCGTAATATTCTGGGAGGAGATCTTAGTTCATTATTATTTTCAAGGTTTATTTCTTCTATATTTATCAATTCTTCATCATCTTTTATATTTAAATTTTTATTAAAGTTTTCATCAAAAGATATATGTAAAGATTCTTCAAGTAAGTTTGTTCGTTTATTAAATACTCGATATGCTTTACTTCGTTCAGAATATCCTACGAAAATTCCTTCATCAGCTTTTGAATCGAATTTTCCTAGTTGATCTTTTGTATTTAAAATAAAACATTTTGATCCAAATATTTTAAAATAAGATATATTTGGTTTTTTATTATTGAATAGTTCATAAGAAGTATTTTTAGTTAAAGGTCTAATTGAAATTCTATTTAATACATAACATGCAGTAGCAACTGCTTCTGCCCAAAAATGTTATGGTAGAGAACATCCATTTAACAATGTTCTCGCACATTCTTGTAATGTTCTATTCTTTCTTTCTACAACTCCATTCTGTTGAGGAGTTCTAGGAAAAGAGAAATTATGATTAATTCCTTTCTTTTTACAAAATGTTTCAAAATCTTCATTTTCGAATTCGCCTCCATGATCACTTTGAATATTTTTAATTTTCAAGTTTTTAATATTTTGGATTCTTTTGACAAATGTTTTAAAATGTTCAAAAGTGTCACTTTTATTTTTCATAAAAATAGTCCATGTATATCTTGAAAAATCATCAACAATTACAAATAGTATCGACTATGATTAATGGATTGAACTTGTGTTGGTCCGAATAAGTCCATATGTAGTAATTCTAATGGTTGTAAAGTTGAAATAGTTTTCTTAGATTTAAAAGATGATTTCGTTAATTTCCCTTTTTGACAATCATCGCAAAAATTATTTATTTTAAAATTTATTTTGGGTAATCCTCTTACTAATTCGTTTTTAGAAAGTTTTCTAATAGTTCTAAAATTTATGTGACAAAATCTTTTGTGCCATAACCAAGGATCATTGTCTTTGGCAAGTAAACACATACTTGAATTATGATTAATACTCATATTTAGAACATAAATATTTCTATCTCTTTTTATTTCAAATATAAGATTTTGGTCTTGATCAAAAATACTACAATTATTATTTGAGAAAGTTATTTTAAAACCTTTGTCACATAATTGACTTATGCTAAGTAGATTATGTTTTAAATTTTCAACTAATGAAACATTTGTTATAAAAGGTAAATTTGATGTACCGTAATTGTTCACATCTCCTTTGCCAATGATATAGCCTTTTGAATTGTCTCCGAAGGTAACCGAGCCACCATCAAAGTATGTGATGTTTGTAAGCATATCTTTGTCTCCGGTCATGTGTTTTGAACAACCACTGTCTAATATCCATTTCTTCTTTTTAAGTGGGACCTGAAAATAAATATGAGATTATTGGTACCCACTTTTTAATAGGGTCCTAAGAAGTTAGAGTTTTAGGAAACCAAACCCAGTTTGGTTTAGTGTCTTTTTTATAAATATAGTTTTTATTATGATGAACATTATCCATAAATGTTTTAATATATTTATTTCTTATTAATACATTGTTAGTTTTTGGTACCCAAATTGTAACTACTTTGTTTTGTACTTTTGTTTTAATAGGTTTCTTAATTAATTTTTGTTGTTCTGAATCCATATTCCTTTTAAAATTTGTATTTTTATTTTTAGGAATTTTTGACTCCTTATTATATCCTAATCCATGTTTATTTGAAGAGAATTGAGAATTTTCTAAAATCTTAGATAAATTTTCTCTTCCTTTGTTAAAGTTAGAAACATTTTTAGTGATGTTCTCTAATCTAGTTTGAAGACTATTATTTTCTAACTCAACTTGTCTAATTTTAGTTTTTAAATCATGATTTTCAGAAATAATTATATCATTCTTTAATTTTTGAGTTTCAATTTCTTGACTTAAAAGTGATAATTGAGTTTCCGAATTTGAATAAGATTCTTGAACGTTTTCAAGTTCTTCTTCAATAATTTTCTTTTCATCATTTAACATATCTCTCTCAAACTCAGCTTTGTTTTGATTTTCACGAATTTCCTTAATTTTCTTTTTAAGAATTTTTATTGTGCTTAAGAGTTCAGTGTTTACTTCAATTAAATCGTCGAAAGTTAAATTATTTACCTGAGATTCTTGAGCCATGAAGCATACATTTGCCTGTTAATTGTCGCTATCACTATCATTTTCGGATGAAGATGAATCTGAATCGTCCCATGTTACAGAAAATGCCTTCTTTTTGAATTTATCCTTCTTGTTTTTGTTGTTGAAGTTTTTCTGATTTTCCTTCATTTGTTCTTGACAATCTTTTTGCATATGTCCTTTCTTATGACAATTGAAGCATTCTATATTTGAGGATGATGGTTTGTTCAAGAAATTCTTTTTGATTCCGATTTTGTTTCCTTTTATATACTTTAGGAATTTCTTGAAATTTTTGGCTATAAATGCTAGATCCTCATCTTCAGACTCTGATTCTTCCTTTTCCGCATGAAAGCAACATTCTTTCTTTCTTGAGCTTGATCCTTTTTAGCTTGCATATTTACTTCATATGACATAAGATTTCCAATCAATTCTTCTGGTTTCATTGTAGATAAATCATTTGCTTCCTCAATTGCTAGTACTTTTCTCTCCCATTCATCAGTGAGTGAATTTAGAACTTTAGACACAATGTCAAAGTCCGTGTATCTTTCTCCTAGTCCGATTAGAGCGTGATGAATGTCTTGAAATCTTGAGTACATGTCATTGATGGATTCATTTTGTCGCATTCTAAAGTTTTGGAATTGATTCTTCACCATGGATATCTTTGTTTGTTTAACCTTGTTTGTGCCTTCATGTATGACTTTAAGAGTTTCCCATATCTGATATGCAGTAGTACATATGCTAACACGGTTGAATTCATTTCTATCCAGGGCGCAAAATAGCATATTCATAGCTTTGGCATTTGCACTAGCTTCATTCTTTTGAATTTGTGTCCATGTAGGATAATCGGTTGTAGGTACAACGAACTCTGCTTGAGTAGCATTCCAGGCTTCGAAACTTGTTGCTTGCATATGAATTCTCATCCTTGTAGCCCAATAGTTATAGTTTAGTCCATTAAATAGAGGAGGTCTTTGGGTGGATTGTCCTTCCGCAAATATAGAACTATAGGCAGATGTTGTGCTTGTGCTTGCGTTATTTTCCATATTATCAATATGTCTAATAACGGTGTTATGGTTATAGGACAGCCTTGCTCTGATACCAATTGTAAGAAGGGGCTATGCGGTAGGATCGTGTAATATGGAATAATGAAATAGTCTAGGTAGATAAATTAAGTAAATGCAAGGAGACACCGAGACTTTATACTGGTTCGGACCTCTCGTCCTACGTCCAGTCCCTAAGCTTCGCTTAGGAATTTCACTAATTAACACCCTCACTTCACCCGGAGAAATAGGTTTACAACTTACCCGAACAACCGAACGGGATTTCTTGCCTCAAGTACTGAAGAGGACTTCAACTCAATTACTAAAATACAATATTCGACTTGTTGTGTTCTTGTCAACACTAATGAGTCTAATGTAGTACAATATTCCTATAATCTTATCCACGAGAATATGCAATGTGTTTGTGAAGATTTAGGAAATGTGAATTGCTATGAATCAAAAGAATGTTATAAACAAAAACAGTGATTCAAGCAATAGATTGGTGATTGCTTTGAGAATATCTAGAGAATATGAACAAGAGAATAGTAAGATTAAAGCAAGAGAATTCGGTGAATTAAATGATGTTAGAATCATGTATATATACTTGTAGAAGAGGTGCATAAGTTGTCAAAGGTTGCAAACAAGAGATGCTTCCATTTCTATTGATGAATGGTTGCAACTCTTGGGAAGAAGAAGGTGTCTTTTGAGAGAAAATTCGCAGGTTTAAATTCAGTCGACTGAGCAGGAGATTAAGTCGACTGAAAATGTGAAGAAAAATTTTCAGGAACAATTTCAGTCGACTGCGTAGGTAATTCAGTCGATCGAAACTGTGCAATTTTGTATATGTGTACAGTTTTAGTCGACTGGCCATGTCTGTTCAGTCGACTGAAGTATAAAAGTATGCACAGTGAACATGTGAATGAAGTTTTTATGAATGTGTTCTAATGTTCGTGCAAATCTCTTGAGGATAGATTTTAACAAATAATCTAGATTAAGACACATAGAAAATCATACTAATGTTTATACTTTGGTCTTTATCTATCTTCTTCTAGCTTTTGCATTCTCTTCCTATTTGTTGAAGCTCATTGTCATTGATCAAAATCTTCGTGTACTAACAGATAATAAGGTGTGAATGGGAAATGATTGTTATAGTAAATGAATGGAATTCAAATTTATTGGAAAAGGGTAAATGGGTACTTGGTAATAAATTTAAACGGACTTAAATATTGAATTTATTTATTTAACATTTATTAATAAATAATGATTAAATGAAAACTAATACTCTATAAATATCTATAACATTTGAGTGGAAATAATATACTTGTAAAATGTGGAATTAAGAGTTTTACAACAATTATTATGAGTTATATACTTAGTTCATTCAATTAGATTGGAAAACATTGCAATAGATGTAAATTAAGTGTTACGTTAAATAAATTAAAGTAATAAATGGGGAATAACGTAAATGTCTTCATAATATGATGATTTGTGAATAAAAAAATGGAAATAAAGTTTATTAATATATGGGAATTTAATTGATGACAAAGGGTTAATTGCAATCAAATGAGTTACATATTTAAACGGGAATCAAGCTTTATTTATTTATTTGGTTTAAAATAAGATAATTTGGATTTATTGCAATTAATTGAAATTAAATATAAAACTTTACGTTAATTGGAAATTAAGTTGAAATTGGAAAATATTTATGTAATAGCTTTAAACCAAGGTTAATTTCATCCATTTGACGGTAATGGATTGAATAAAAAGAATGAATAGTGAATTCAACGGAATTATTGAAAAGTTAATTTATAAATATGACGAAATTTCAATTTACGCTGAAATTTATGACTGAATCAACAATTAATTGACATCTAAATTGGTTTAAATCACTGAGATTGTTTAAGAAAACAAAATTGATAAGATTTGTAAAATTTGGAGGTGAAATTGAAAAGGTGATTTAATTAATGAATTTTTAATTTATTTAATTAATATAAAAATAGCCATTTTGGTCACGGACTCGGATTTCGACGAAACCAGTTTCATCGGATCTGTAACGGTGAATATTGTAGGATTTCAAGTTTCATAGCGATCGGACTTGTCGTTTGATCGTACGAACGTGAAACGCCTTGAAATCAATTTAATTGAAATCAATTTGAAAATATTTATTTCAGCATAACTTCTGCATACGATGGAATTAGGATGTGATACTTTTTCCATTGCGTTCAGAATATTTTAAAACACCTATTTGGATATATGGATTTAACCAATTTCGTTCCGGGGTCAGAACGGGCTTTTTGGGCCACGTTAGAGTTAGCACGTATATCCAACTCGATCCATCTATTCAAATTTCTAACCTACCTATATAAACCCAGTTATAAACCCTAGCCTCCATCTATTCTCATTTATTTGTGCGTTCATTTTCCTCAATTCCTCCTTTTCCTCAATGGCAGACAAAGATCTATATTTCCAGATCAAAGTTCAAATTTCAAAACTCAAATCCAAAGCCTAAAATTCAAAATCCTCAGAAATTATGAAAAAAAATATATCGAACACCTCGACGATACGAATCAGCGTCTGCTGTTTGTTTTTCGAAATTGCGCTTCGATCAGTGAGAAATCGCAGTCAAACTTGTAAAATTCGAAACCCCAGGGCTAATTGGGGTTTTTTGATTTTGGATCAAATCGTCGAAATCAAGATATGGGTTTTGTTAGGCTTGGCTTCAGGAGTCGATGGGTGGTGGTCGTTTGGTCTATCTCGACCGGAGGTGACCGGAATTTTTAAATTAGGGTTTCGGCACACTTGAGTGAGGCGGCGGCGGCGGCGGCCGATGGGGGCCGCGTTGGCGTGGGGACGTGCGGCCGGAGAAGGGGCGTACGATGGTGGTAGCGGCATGGTCAAAGGCGATCATTGGTGATGGTGGCAGTTGGTCTAAGTCTTGGCTGTAGGGGGCGTGCGTGCGTTTCTGATTCAAGCCGTTCGCGTAAGGGACGTTAGAGGAAGTGACGTGGCAGATTGATTTGGGTTTTTTTATTTATTTTCTTTTATTCTAATTTGATTTTCAACTCGTTCTAACCTCCATAACTCTTTCATACGAACTCTGTTTCACGCGAGATTTTTTTGTTAGGATCGTAAGAAAATTTCGAACACTTTGGCGTAGGTTTGAACAAATCCGAGATCGTTGAATTTTTGGGTTTAAATTGTAATTGAATCCAATTTAAATTCAAAAGGTGAGTGTTTTAACCCACTCACAACCTTAAAAATTTCTTATATTTGTTAAATTGATTTATGATACGCGTAGAAGTTCATTTGTGACAGTTTGGCCTATTTTATTCATCATCTCAGTTAGATTGCATTTATTTAAATTAAATTGTTATTTAATTTTATTATTGCATATAAATTGACAGTTAAATTTATTTATTTTGCATATAAATTTCCAATTAAACAGTTATTAATTTATTTGTGAATATAAACTGTTCGTTGATACCTGTTATATTTATATGCTATTTATTGATGTTTCTTCAAATTGGATAATGATTGAAACAAATGATTGATGAATGATGTTTGGTGAATGGATGATGTGTTCCATATTATATAATCTGCAAGTTATCATGCATTTCATTCGGAATTGCGGTTTGAAATGATATACAACCGTATTTTATTTTTAAATTGCGGATTGAAATGATAAATATCCGTATCACTTGACCATAGGATACAAAATTTTATACATGCACCGCGGTGTGTGTGTGTATATATATATATATATATATATATATAAATTTGAAATAATTTCTATGGTTTGGATAGGATACAGTTAAATAAATATTAAATTTTGATATGATATAAATATTATTTTATATATATACATATATAGTTAAGTTTTTGAATTTAATCTATGTATAAATCTGTTAAATAAAATATATAAGTTGAATAATGGAGTTTAATAATTTATAATATGTGGTCAAGTACAGGTTTAAGATATGGTATATATATAGAGTTTTAACGATTTAAACCAATTAAGCTTAGAAGGTAAATTGGAAATTTATTTGGAATTGAGATTATTTAAAAATTAAACTCCATAAGTTGATGTAAAACTTATTAAACTTGAAATTTTAAAGGTATGATATTTTTATCTGAATTGTTAGATGAATAATTCTAGTATAAATAAATGGAAGGAAATATTTAGTGTTAATAAATTTGGGTTTTACTTTAAATTGTTATGGATCTATTATGTAAACATTTCAAAACTAAATAATAGAATTGTTGAATAGAAATTCCCAACTTTAGTTTTGAAATTTATTAAATACTCAAAGTTTGAATATATTGAGATCGAAGTGTTTTATTGAAACTGAAAGTGAATCTAAATTTATGGGTTTTAGACTAAAATTAAAGTGAATAACTGGTAAAGGCGTGGAAATTATTTACTTTATCAAGTATTTAACATCAACTATTTTACATGCTGTTGAATATCCAAACCATTTAAGTTTTGGAAGTTATGGTTTTAAAACTATGGATTTCGAAGTATTATGTTTGAAAGTTAAAAATTCAAATATTTGGGTTCGAGGTATTATAAATTGTAAAGGTGGTATGATTTTGGAAAAGAAATATATTTGAAATAAAAATGATATCATATTGATTTGGGTTTTAAAAGGAAATGATATCATGTTTATATGACTTTGAAATTGATATTATATTCTGGTTTCGAAAGTATAATTATTTTTAAATGACCGCGGTGTTATAATAACGTTTGATTGTTGAAGAGACCGGGATCGGAAGTTGTCATACTCTCTGCCAACTCCGAAAACCACTTTAACAACCGTGTACGCGGTGGAGATTCCAGAATGAAGTAGGATGGTGGCGGCGTTTTCCTTTGAGGTAATTACGTGGACCCGACTCCCGTGAGTTGGCATAAGGTGGATAAAACAGGAGCGATTCTCGGGCCAATGAGGTCATTCCTCTGATCGGATACTTCTCTTCGATACTATTGTAACGACCCAGGATTTTTAGTAATTAAAATTTGAATATTTAATTAATTTTAAATATTAAGAAGTGAATTTATAAGTCGAATAAATTTTATTTTGAATTATTGGATTTAATTGAATAATTAAATCGATAATTTAATATGTTAAATTATGGAAATAATTGAAAATTTGGGTTAAATATGATTGAAAATGATTTGTAAAATTTTATTTTATCATGTTGGAGTTAGAACGATATTTTAGAACTTTTAAAATCGAATTAAGAGTTAATTTGTGAAAATTGAATATTTTAATATTTAAATCGATTAGTGAAAATAGTCAATTTTTGAACAGTCTCAGAATTAGACGAAACTAGTTCCATTGGATCCGTAATAGTTAGTTATTACCGGATTTCAATTTTCGTAGCAATCGGAGCTATCGTTTGATCGTGGTAGCTCGAAACGCATCAAATTGTTTTTAATATTAATTTGGCGAGTTAAAATAGCCATTTTTCAAAAAGTCTCGAATTTCGACGAAACCAGTTTCATCGGATCCGTAATGTGATATTATTGTAAGGTTTCAAATTTCGTGTCAATTGGATTTACCGTTTGTCCGGTACAAATTAAAACGCCTAGAAAATCGTTTAAATCGGTTTAATTTAAATTGAACGTTTATAGCCATAACTCGCACAGATGTCCGAATTAGCTTACGAAACCTGTTCCATTGTGTCCGGAACGCGGGGTAAACCCTAGAAACGCTGATTACGGCGTGTGAATCGGAGTTCGGAATTCCCGGATGAATAGTGATTGAAAAAAAATTCCTATAAATACACCTAAATTCACAAAAAAAATAATAAGAAAATAACAAAACCCTAATCTAAGCAGTCGGCCGCCTCCTCTATTTCGAGGGCCAGGAAATCATCTTCTTCTCCCCTCGTTTACTTCCAATCCACTCAATATTTTTGAAAACTTCCTGAAGCAAAATCGAAGAGCATCGCGAGACAAAGACATCTAACGGTGGAGATCGCGAATGGAGTTGTATTTCGTGAGACAATGGCCCGCGTTTCCCTTACGTTCACATGCAATTATAGGCAGCTAGGGGTAGCCGAGTTTGACAGTGATGGGGGCGGGGGTGCACGTGGGTGAGGGCATCACGATGGCGCATTCTGATCGACTTCAAAGTCGACGAAGAAGTGGCAAAAAATCAACCCTAGTTCGGCCTCTAAATGGGTTCGTGCGTGTTCATCACCTGGAGCATACGAAGAAGAAAGGGGTGGGGGGGTGCGGCCCAGATGCAGTGTTGCAAGATCCTACGGCCAGTAACGAATAGGTTATAAAATTATATATATAATGTTGTAAATTATTATAAAAATTCGAGTAAACTTGTAAAATCCATATCTTTTTCATACGAGGTCGAAAACGCGCGAAACCAGTTGCGTTGGAATCGTATGGACGAGCACTACGCGATGGAATTGGATTGGAGTCGTTTGGAGTTAGTGAGAATTTCGGCTAAAATTAAACGTCCGTTTAATTTTATTCGAAATAAATCGCTAAAACGAAATTGAAATCAAGGTGAGAACTTCTCACTCAATCGAATCAGTTTTGATTTTATTTTAAATAGTTAGATTTAAAATATTTGAATGCATGTTTGAATGACAATTGTTATCTATTGATTGTTAAAATAGACATTATGCGCCGTTAGTAAGCGGATGTTATTATTAAAAACATATACCGCGAATATTTCATAAACAGTGAAATTGGTATTATATATAATAGCAATATATATATATATTGGCATATGTATATATTGGAGTTAATGATTTCCCGCATTTGTATAGCGGATGAGACCCTATTGCGCCGTCTATTAAGCGGATAATATTTTAAATCCCATATACCGCGATAATTTCGTACTGGAGCGGAATTGGTATTGTGCTAATGTTTGTGGATGCAGGAAAACAGGTTGGAGGGATCCAACTGGATTCCTCAACAGTTTTTATTTGATTTCAGATATTTTGATATTTGATGGATTATCATATCGATATATGATATCGTTGTTGTCGTGATTGACTATTTGGTATGTAGCATCATTGGACCAAATTTGGAACTTTAAAATGATTTTTAAAGTGATTTTTGAAAATATACTATATGTTTGGAAATTGATTCATTTTAAATAAATAAACGATATAATTTTTAATGTTATAAAGATTATGAATTTTTGAGAAATATAGTAAAAGGCTGATTTTTTTGAAAATATGGAGTTAATGATTTTATAAAATAGTTTAATCGGGATTTTTGAATTTATTATAAAAAATTTAAAAATAGGATTTATGAAATTTGATTATTTTATAAATCAAAATGATGAAGTTTTTAAAGGAGTTTAAAGACGTTTTAAATATTAATATGAATTGAATTATATAAGAGATTTATAAATGGATATTTATAAATTGAAATATTGAAATTATGAAATGAGTTTTTATAAGTGTTAGAATGAATTGTGAATAAATTTCATAAATGAATGAAATTTATAGAATTATAAACGGTGAAGTTAGAAATGGAATTTTATAAGCAGTAGGTTTATAAAATTTATAAAGTTATTAAAAGAATGGTTTTGGATAAATAATTGAATCTTATAAGTAATAAGATTTATAATTATGAAGTTCAAAGGAACGATTTTTGCAAACAAATAAATTATAAGTATTTCACTTATAATATGAACTTTTAGTATATCATTGAGATATGAATTGAGATAGGTTAATAAAAGGGATTTATAAAAAGGAAATAGTTATAAAACAAATAGAAATAGAATTTATAAACGTTGTTTTATAAAATTCGCAAAGCGACTTATTTTGATAAGTAAATTATTGAAACCTATTAATGGAGTTATATTCACGTTTTGACTGTGAATAATCCTTTGAAATAAAATGAATAAAAAGATGAAATTGGTTAACGTAGTATATTCACGTTTTTGAATAGTGAATAATATGTTAAAGAAAATGTGTAGATTTGATGTTTTAAATAGAATTAAAACGATTTAACGATGTTTTAAAATGTGTTGAGATTCGAAACCATAGATTTCAACATTCATTGTTGAAATAGACGTTTTCGAGAAATAAAAGGAAATGGTGGACTATAACACTGTTGTTATAGTAAATGATTTCCGAAAGGAAATGTTTTGTATAGTATTGGGATTTATATATCTATTTTAATTTCAAATCCCTATACTAGTGATTTTGGGTTGTCGTAACGATGTTTTACGCAACATTCGTTTTGACCCAAACAAATATGGTTAAGAGAATGATTTCCTTATAGAATGAAATATATACTTAATTTCGATTTAAGTATATTGAATATTTTCCAAGTGTTGAAAATAAATGGATTGAAAATTACTTATGAATAAATAAGTATGGAAATGTTTTTCCAATATAAAGTGAATATTTTGAGAATCTATCTTTTTGAAGATAAATTGAAAATGAATAATTGAAATCGTATATGCATGGATATTTTGAAATATAAATTCACTATGGAATTTATGAATGCAAAGGGAAGTTGTTTAAAAATAAATATTGATTTATTTTTGAAGTGTGAAAACTATATATCTTGTAAAGATATCTTTGGGAATTAAATAATTTGGAAAATTATTTGGAATCTGGTGATGTTGTGCATATCCATTGATAGTTCAATAACCGACTATCAATATTTACCTTCGAAAGGTATTTGTTGTGATATGTTTGAATTTGAATGCTACACTTATTTTTTAATTATTGCGCTCGTTATTCGGATTACCCATTCCGAATAGTGATACGACGTAATGGATAGCATTGATGACCGGTGTTGAAGACCGGATATTTGTAAGAGTGATAGGATGACCTGTCGATTGTCTCTGCACTGAGTTGCAACGGTATAGAGACTCCCTAAGTGATGGGAAATCCGATCAGGATTGTGGATATCCGGATTGCAAGGACTTCTTTGTAAGTGCCTTCGGTTCTGTTCGAGCCCGGAACAGACTTGTATGGATTGTATGTCTGACATTACAAACTGAGATATAAAGCAGATTTCTTTCAAATATATTTCTGTTGGTGGCGGAGAATTTATTCTTTTAGCTTAACACCCTTCTCTGAGACGTACGAGCTCAGAGGTTATGTAGTTGAAGGTTATCAGCGATATATTCCCAATTTGGTAATGTGACATGCTGAGTGTTGCTGTGAAATGATCATTGTGTTGATTATTTGTGATAGGATCATTTATTTGATCGTCTATCCTGATGATCATTGCTATGATCATTTGTTGACCCAAAGCATGGCTTTTGTATAAAGTATGTTTTTGTGGACGTGACTTCGTCGAGCCTCACACCCCGGAAATGGCCAAAACAGGAAAGATGCGGCAAGGTTATGAGGGGTAGCGCCCTTTAGGATATGTGAATTTCCTTCTGGAAAAGGGTGGTATCATGGTATGGAGCCCAGATACTTACTCATGTTGAAAACACTTTATGATTGTGTGAATTGATTACGAGCGCTCGGTGAAAGGTCCCAAAGGACCGAGGGATGGCATATTCGGTCAGTTGTTACTCAGTTAGGGGTAACCCGGCCTTGTGTTGGTAGAGATCCGGTTTGGTTCTCGGGGATGTCCATCCAGAGGCATTCTCATGTGGCAATGGGAAGTTCCTTGGCCTGATCATTCGTTGGAAATCCAAAGAAACAATACGATCTTGTACGGTATTAGTTGCAGAACCTATCATTCACTTATGGTGGCGCCCCACTGTTTGGATGGTAGCTATAGTAGGCATAGTTCGAAATGTCTATGCTGGCTAAGATTTATATTCTACTTTCGAAGTGAATTTTTCTCTACACTATGCACTAGTAATAATATCAAATGTTCTTTTAAATGCGTATCAAGCATCTTTGGCTATCATAAGGAGAAATCTCCTCCGATTCTGCGTTTGCATTGTGTGTGTGTGCGGGAGGCCTTATGGTAGTCTCATTTTTAAAAGCATTACGAATTGACTTTAAAAATATTCCTCTATTTTGATTTTAAAGATAAATAAACTGTTTTGAGTTCTCACACCAGTCACATGACTGACTCGGAGTTTATTGTTTTCCTTCCTAAACTCTGGGTGCCCACCAATTTCCACACGGGCAGTTAAGAGTTAGGTTTATCAGGATATTCTGGATATTCAGGAGTTGCTGGAGGCAAGATGGATGGCATGGCGTATTACTAGTTATATAGTATTTCTTTTTCCGCTGTTTGTTGTTGTTTGTTGTTGTACACTCTGATGTAATGTAATGAAATGTGATGTAATGTAATAACTGATATAGTTCTTGTTTAAAGATTATTCATTTATCTATTATACGTTGTTCCGCTGCGAATTGTGAGATTCTGTTGTTTTCTGTTCCGTTCTATTTTCTATCCTCTTTCCTCACTATTTTCTATCTTCTTCTTATCTCTTCTTCTTTCCTTTTTCTGTTCTTAAACCATAACATTTCGGGTTTCCGGCCTTCGATTTCTCGGCAGTCGATAAAGTGAGTATCGATATTGAATTTTCGAAAGTCGAAAATTTTCGGGACGTTACAACTATACTCTAACTTTGGATTGATTCGGTGGCCACCTTAACTTTTGATTTCTTTGATTTGGGGGAGTTTGTCTGAGGTGGGCGGTAGTAGCAGCTACGCGTTACCACCAGCCCGGATGCGTAATTGGTATATCTACCCTGGCATTGCCTAGTTGTGCCGTGTCACCTACCATATCGTGCCTTGTACGAGTTTGGATTTCTCCCATAGCCCGTGTGGTATCCTCTACTGGCTTCCCGATCAGGAGGGACTATGATATTGGATGGACTACTGGGACTATTATTGTGTGAAGGGGGAGATTGGGTAACTCCTTAACGCTATTTAAAAGTATGTTTATTTTACCATTGACACTATTATAATAGCGCAATATACTACATAATAAATAGTTTAATGGATCCTTAGGAGATGTATATCCCGAGCATCTCTTGAGTTACTGCACCCATATTTATTTCTGTTAGTTTAACTCACATAAGATCTTTTAGTTCTGACTCGAGTGTTTTTGTCTTTTCAAATTCGCTCGGGTCAGTCCGAGCGTTTTAAGACCGAAGACTTTAGCTCTGGAGGACGAAGACGGAGATTTCTGTTATTATTAGTATTTATTATATTCCACTACACACTGTATTCCGTTGCATTGTTATTGTTGGTATGTGTACTCTGATATATTGTATAGGTATACTTAAATATTTTGTAAACAGCTTCATGAACTGTATATTTGATTATTATATTTTACCCTTCCGTTGTGAGATTCTGTTTTCTTTTATTTCTTCTCGTTTTTCTTATTTACCCCATAATAATCCGCCCTTTTGTATGGTTTGAATTGGCACGTGTGTCGATTTAAAGCATGTGAAAAGGCGGGATTTTACAATGTGGTATCAGAGCTTTGGTTTAGCGATAAATCTTAGCTTTGTGGGGTTTGACTCTTTACTAATAGGGTAGTAATACCCTATGGGAGTCGCTAAGTGTGCATATATATGAGACAGCGTAATTGTTAGTGTTATAAAAAGGTTTTAATATTGTGTTAATCTGTTTCGTTTTGTATTTATAAATTCTGGTTGATGCATGGGACGCTATGACATCAGTGGGGATTTCTAAGCACTTAATAGGACAGACCGACATAATATTTGCTTTCAATATAGGTAAATGAAATTATTTTGCATATTATATTTTCTATATATAAAATAAAAAATTTCAAGTGATATCTATATTTGGCTACAATAGATTGGTTGTTAGGTAATAAAGTGTATAAATAATAATAGAAATAGGATTGAAAAATAAAATAAATGAAATCTGGAAATTTAGAACTTAAGTTTCGAGGTTTTGAAATTTCTTTCGAATAAATTTCGGAATATAATAATATTGTTTATAAGTATTTTCTGATATAAATATTTCAATATAATTTGGAAGAATTGTTTTAAAGAAGATTTTGGAGAAAATAAGTTTTGCACTTTCCTCTATGTCGTTGGAAAATAATTTCGGTGATGGCGGCCGCATCATCGACTTTCATTTTCGAGTTTCGAAGGGGAAGGCCGCTGTAGTAGTTTTACTGCAGATTCATTTTTGATAATATATATATATATATATATATATATTTTGAATTGCTTTAAATATAATTAGAGATATATAAGTTGTAAGGATATATTTATCTATTATTTTAGAATAAATTGAAATTTAACCCGGTATTAAATTCTTAAATTTCCATTAATTAATTTTTAAATTATTGTAATGAAATGAAAGGTAAGTAATTAATAATTGAAACCTCTAATGTAGGTAAGAGATTTAAGACTAAGTTATAATGGAAGTTGAAATTGTAACTTATAAGGAAAAGGTAAAAATTTATTGAATAATGAATTAATAAAAAAAGGAAATGGGAAAACTTGTATAACTTTCAATTACATTCTTAAAGGCATATATATAACTTACCAAAAGATTTAAAAGGTTGAAAATGTTAAGAAGAAAATGTAATAGATATTATACAAGTAATGAACTTGAGGTAATGAAATAATTAATGGAATTCCTTAATAAATCAGAATTGATGTGTAGTGTATAAACTTAAGTATAATTGAACGCTACTAATTAAATATAATGGGAAGTAGGTATTGTAAGTAAGAAATTATAAACTTAAGTGAATAGGTTTGTAACGACCCAGAATTTTTGATAATTAAAATTTGAATATTTAATTAATTTTAAATATTAATAAGTGAATTTATAAGTCGAATAAATTTTATTTCGATTTATTGGATTTAATTGAATAATTAAATCGATAATTTAATATGTTAAATTATGGAAATAATTGAAAATATAGTTAAATATGATTGAAAATGATTTGTAAAATTTTATTTTATCATATTGGAGTTAGAATGATATTTTAGAACTTTTAAAATCGAATTAAAAGTTTATTTGTGAAAATTGAATATTTTAATATTTAATTATCGACTGTAAAATAGTCAATTTTTGAACAGTCTCAGAATTGAACGAAACAAGTTCCATTGGATCCGTAATAGTTAGTTATTACCGGATTTCAATTTTCGTGTCAATCGGAGCTATCGTTTGATCATGGCAGCTCAAAACGCATCGATTTATTTTTAATTTAAATTTGGCGAGTCAAAATAGCCATTTTTCAAAAAGTCTCGGATTTCGACGAAACCAGTTTCATCGGATCCGTAATGCGATATTATTGTAAGGTTTCAAATTTCAAGTCAATTGGATTTACCGTTTGTCCGGTACAAATTAAAACGCCTAGAAATCGATTTAAATCGGTTTAATTTAAATTAAGCGTTTACAGCCATAACTCGCACAGATGTCCGAATTAGCTTTCGAAACCTGTTCCATTGTGTCCGGAACGCGGGGTAAACCCTAGAAATGCTGGTTACGGCGCGTAAATCGGAGTTCGGAATTTACGGATGAATAGTGTTCGATTTTTTCCCTATAAATACACCCTTACCCTTCACAAAATAAAAAAATAAAAAAATCCTAAAACTCAAACCCTAGCCGGCCCTAACCCATGAACGGCTGAAGTGTTCCCAACTTCTTCTCCTCTTTTCTCTTCATCCATCAACATTTACAAGAATCTTTCAACTAGAAAGATGTAGAGCACATCAAGATCTACAATATCAACGGTCATGATCTGAAAAGACTTCACGGATTGGCGGCAAATCGTGGTGGAAGAGGGCCGGTTGCGCACGCAATTCCAGGCGCAGATGAGGGCCGAGTTGGCTATGGTGGTGGGCGAAGGTAGAGGGGGTCAAGAGCTTCCTATTGCAAGTGGTTTGATCGATTTTCATCGAGTATTGATGTTGAAAAATTAAACCCTAGTATAAGTGTATGGGTTCGGCTTGCTTCAGGGGTTGTGCGTGATGAACGAGAGGTTGGGGGAGATGAACGTGAGGCGTTGGATTTGAATCTCACGGCTGTAGTTGAGTTAGGTTATAAATTTTAAATTTATGTTATAAAATGTTATATAAATCGTGTATAAACTTGTAAAATACATAACTTTTTCATACGAGGTCGAAAAAATGCAAACATAGTTGCGTTGGAATCGTATGGACGAGCACTACGCGATGGAGTTGGTTTGGAGTCGTTTGGAGTTAGTGAGAATTTTGGGTAAAATTAAACGCGCGTTTAATTTTATTCGAAATAAATCGCTAAAACAGAAATTGAAATCAAGGTGAGAACTTCTCACTCAATCGAATTAGTTTCGATTTTATTTTAAATAGTTAGATTTAAAATATTTGAATGCATGTTTGAATGATGATTGATATCTATTGATTGTTAAAATAGACATTATACGCCGTTAGTAAGCGGATGTTATTTAATAAAAACATATACCGCGAATATTTCATAAACATTGAAATTGATATTATATATAATAGCAATATATATATATTGGCATATGTATATATTGGAGTTATTGATTTCCCGCATTTTTTGTTTAGCGGATGAGACCCTATTGCGCCGTTATTAAGCGGATAATATTTATTAAAAACATATACCGCGATAATTTCGTATTGGAGCGAAATTGGTATTGTGCTAATGTTTTTGGATGCAG
Source organism: Allium cepa (assembly GCA_030765085.1). NCBI lineage: Eukaryota > Viridiplantae > Streptophyta > Magnoliopsida > Asparagales > Amaryllidaceae > Allium > Allium cepa. The sequence goes on from CM060943.1 coordinate 254,172,354, forward strand.
GAAAAAAGGTTGGAGGGATCCAACTGGATTCCTCAACAGTTTTTATTTGATTTCAGATATTTTGATATTTGATGGATTATCATATCGATATATGATGTCGTTGTAGTCATGATTGACTATTTGGTGTGTAGCATCATTGGACCCAGATTTTGGGATTTTAAAATGATTTTTAAAGTGATTTTTGAAAACATACTATATTTTTAGAATTGATCCATTTTAAATAATTAAACGCTATAATTTTTAAAGTTATCAAAATTATGGTTTTTGTGAAATATAGTTAAAAGCTGATTTTTGAGAAATATGAATCAATGATTTTATAAAATAGTTTAAACTGGATTTTTAAATTTATTATGAAAAAGTTTAAAAATAGGATTTATAAAATTTGATTATTTTATAAATCAAGAGAATGATGAAATTATAAAGGAGATTAAAGATGTTTTAAAATAATAGTATAAATTGATTTTATAAAGGATTTATAAATTGATATTTATAAGTTAAAACATTTGAATTATAAAACAAGTTTTTATAAGTGTTTGAATGAAGTGAAAATGAATTTCATTAAAGAATGAAATTTATAGAATTATAAATGGTGAAGTTATAAATAAAATTTATAAATAGTAAGATTTATAAATTTGTGAAGTTAATTGAAGAATAGATTTGGTTAAATAAATGAATCTTATAAGTTATAAGATTTATGATTTGGAAAGTCTTTAAGAGAAACGATTTTGTAAAATAATCGTTTTATAAGTATTTAACTTATAATATGAACTTGTAGTTTATAATTTAGTTATAAACTGGAATAGGTTAATAAAGAAATTTATAAAAAGGAAGTTTTTATAAATAAATAGAAATGGAATTTATAAACGTTGTTTTATAAATTCACAAATGACTTATTTTGATAAGAAAATTGTTGAAACCTATTAAAGGAGTTATATTCACGTTTTTGAATAGTGAATAATCCTTTGAAATAAAGTGTATAGAAAGGATGAAATTTGTTAACAAAGTATATTCACGTTTTTGAATAGTGAATAACATGTTAAAGAAATTGTTTTAGATATGATGTTTTAAACAGAATTAAACGATCTAACGATGTTTTAAAATGTGTTGAGATTCGAAACCATGGATTTCAACATTTATTGTTGAAATAGACGTTTTCGAGAAATAAAAGGAAATGGTGGACTATAACACTGTTGTTATAGTAAATGATTTCCGAAAGGAAATGTTTTGTATAGTATTAGGATTTATATATCTATTTTAATTTCGAATCCCTATACTAGTGATTTTGGGACGTCGTAACGATGTTTTACGTAACATTCGTTTTGGCCTAAATAAATATGTTTATGAGAATGATTTCCTTAAAGAATGAAACATATGCTTAATCTCGATTTAAGTGTATTGAATATTTTCCAAGTGTTGAAAATAAATAAAATTTGTGAATTACTTATGAATAAATAAGTATGGAAATGTTTTCCAATATAAAGTGAATATTTTGAGAATTTATCTTTTTGAAGATAAATTGAAAATGAATAATTAAAATCATATATCCATAGATATTGTGAAATATAAATTCACTATGGAATTTATAAAAGAAAGTGAGATTGGTTTAGAAAAATAAATATTGATTTATTTTTGAAGTGTGAAACTATATATCTAGTAAAGATATTTTGGAAAATAAATAATTTGGAAAATTATTTGGAATCTGGTGATGTGTGCATATCTATTTATAGTTCAATAGCTGACTATCAATATTTCCCTTTGAATGGGTAATTGATGTGATTTGTTTGAATGTGAAAGCCACACTTATTTTTGAATAAGCGCTCACTATTCGGGTTAACCGGGAAAGGACCATGGGGTCGTATAACCCATTCCGAATATGTGATACGTCGTTGTGAATTGCATTAAAGACCGGTGTTGAAGACCGAGTATTTGTGAAAGCGATAGGATGACCTATCGATTGTCTCTGCACTGGGTAGCTCCTGGTATTGAGATCTCCTAAGTGATGGGAAATTCGATCGGGATTGTGAATACCCGGATTGCAAGGGCTTCGTAAGAAGTGCCTTTGGTTTTGTTCGAGCCCGGAACAGACTTGTATGGATTGTATGTCTGACATTACAAATTGAGATGTAAAGCCGATTTCTTTCAAATATATTTCTGTTGGTGGCGGAGAATTTATTCTTTTAGCTTAACACCCTTCTCTGAGACGTACGAGCTCAGAGGTTATGTAGTTGAATGTTATCAGCGATATATTCCCAATTTGGTAATGTGACATGCTGAGTGATGCTGAAATGATCATTGTGTTGATTATTTGTGATAGGATCGTTTATTTGATCGTCTATCCTTGTGATCATTGTGTTGATCATTTGTTGACCCAAAGCATGGCTTTTGTATAAAGTATGTTTTTGTGGACGTGACTTCGTCGAGCCTCACACCCCGTGAATGGTCAAAACAGGAAAGAAGCAGCAAGGTTATGAGGGGTAGCGCCCTTTAGGATGTGTCCATTTCCTTTTGGAAAAGGGTGGTATCATGGTATGGAGCCTAGATACTTACTCATGTTGAAAACACTTTGTTATGATTGTGTGAATTGATTACAAGCGCTCGGTGAAAAGGTCCCAAAGGACCGGGGGATGGCATATTCGGTCAGTTGTTACTCAGTTAGGGGTAACCCGGCCTTGTGTTGGTAGAGATCCGGTTTGGTTCTCGGGGATGTCCATCCAGAGGCATTCTCATGTGGCAATGGGAAGTTCCTTGGCCTGATCATTCATTGGAAATCCAATTCCCAATACGAAACCATGTACGGTATTAGTTGTAGAACCTGCCATTCACTTATGGTGGTCACCACTGTTTGGATGGTAGCTATAGTAGGCATAGTTCGAAATGTCTATGTTGGCTAAGGTTTATATTCTACTTTCAAAATGAATTTTTCCCCTACACTATGCACTAATAATAATATGAAATGTTCTTTTAATGCGTATCAAGCATCTTCGACTATCATAAGGAGAAATCTCCTCTGATTCTGCATTTGCATTGTGTGTGTGTGCGGGAGGCCTTATGGTAGTCTCATTTTTAAAAGCATTGCGAATTGAATTTAAAAATATTCCTCTATTTTGTTTTTCAAAGATAAATAAACTGTTTTGAGTTCTCACACCAGTCACATGACTGACTCGGAGTTTATTGTTTTCCTTCCTAAATTCTGGGTGCCCACCAATTTCCACACGGGCAGTTAAGAGTTAGGTTTATCAGGATATTCTGGATATTCTGGAGTTGCTGGAGGCAAGCTAGATGGCATGGCGTATTACTAGTTATATAGTATTTCCTTTCAGCTGCACTGTTTGATGTTGTATGATGTTGTACACTCTGATGATATGATGTAATGAAATGTATAAAATGTAATAACTGATATAGTTCTTTGTTTAAAGATTATTCATTTATTATTATATGTTGTTCCGCTGCGAATTGTGAGATTCTGATTTTGTTCTGTTGTTTTGTTTTCTGTTCTGTTCTATGTTCTCTATTCTCTTTTTCTTCTATTTTAAAAAAATTTCTATTTTCTGTTTTCTCTTCCCTCTATTATCTTCTTTTCTTCTCTTCTTTTCTACTTTTTCTTTTCTTAAAAACCATAACATTTCGGGTTTTTGGCCTTCGATTTCTCGGCAGTCGATAAAGTGAGTATCGATGTTGAATTTTCGAAAGTCGAAAATTTCCGAAACGTTACATTTGGTATCAGAGCATATGGTTAAGCGACAACCATGGTTCTGTTGGGTATTACTCATTAGAGATAGAGTCAGTAGTACTCTAGAATGAGTTTGAGTGTAATAATAGCTATGAGAGCGTATTTGTTAGTGAATATAAATTGTTTTATATTGTGTTGACTTATCGGTTGATTGTTTATAGATTCCAGTCGATGTAGTCTAGCTAACTAACGTAGATAGGAGTTTCTAAACTCTTAAACAAGATAATTCGACACAGTATTGTTTTAAATTGGGTAAATGAAATAACGTTGCCTTGATTATATTTTATATATAAAGAAATAATTTTTCAGAATTATTAAAGTGTATATAAGATGATTGTTTAGTTGTTTGAATAATCTAAATAAAAGAATAATTGTATAAGTAAAAAGAATTATAAAAATTGAATTATAATGAAAGTGATTTACAATTGTGAAATAAACTTATATATATGAGAAGTGAAACTATATGAATATGAGTTGTAAATAAGCCAATGAATTTAAAGTTAAATGGAATATAACTTAAGAGATGTTGAATGAAGTGATATTGGTATCGAAGTAAATAATCAAGTGGATTAAATGAATATGAACTTGAGTTATGTAATGAAATTCAACTTTAGTAATTGAATTAAATGAATGGATTGAATGTTAAATCAATTAAATGTAAATTAAGTTGATATGAAATAATGAATGTAAGTGTTAATTCATTAAAATCAAATGTTATTGGAGGTTGAGTAAATTGAATGAAAATCAATTTAATTAAACCAATGGAAAGTGATGGTGTTAAACCAAATTGAATGAATATAAGCAAAGGAATTTGGTTGTAATTAATATACTTTGGTTGTTATATGATTGTTAGTTGATTGTATATAATTCATTAAGTGTTAATGAAAGTGAATTAATGAAATTGGAAGCTAAAGTAATTGAAATTTAATTGAAAGTAAATAAATTTGAATAGAATTGAATGTGAATTGGATTTAAATTAGTAAATGTTAACTAATTGAAATATGAATGAAAGTTGATAAAATCCAATGTTGATAAATCAAATGTGATTTGAATTGAAAACCATTTCATTGAATATTAATGAGAATATAAATAAATATTTGTTGGTTATGGATGTTAGTTGGTTGATGGTTGAATATATATTGCATTTGTTGTTTGTTTCATTTGCTATGTTGACATATGTAGTTATTATGTTGCTATATGTTGTATATTGATACTATTCTCTATATACATGATTCTCATGTTGTTTGTTGAGTGATTAGTAGGTGCGGATCGCGTTTGCTTCGCATTTGGAGCTCGCTTTTGCTTCGCATTTGGAGCTCGCTTTTGCGCTATATTAGCCGTATATGCTTGCTAATAAAATATAAGGTACATATCTCGGATTACATACCGTACTTTTACAAATTTTTCCCTTCGGGATGCCTCATTACTTGATGAGATGTATATTTGTGATATATATACTATCATTTTTTTTTCGGATCGAGCCGCGCAAAGGAGACTATGGCGAATTTTTCCGAAAATTTAAGGCGTTAGAAAAATTTTGAGAAAATTGGAAAATTTTGAAAACTTTAACTTTGATTTTGGAATTGAAAGTTAAACAATATAGTAGCTGTTTTTGAAAAGATAACTAAGTATGATTTGAAAACTTAGTAAAGTTATTATAAGAAGTTTAACTTTGAATTTTGGAAAGTTAATAAATTCCATAACTTTTATTACTTGTAATTTCGAGGACGAAATTCTTTTAAGTGGGGAAGATTGTAACGACCCAGAATTTTTGATAATTAAAATTTGAATATTTAATTAATTTTAAATATTAATAAGTGAATTTATAAGTCGAATAAATTTTATTTCGATTTATTGGATTTAATTGAATAATTAAATCGATAATTTAATATGTTAAATTATGGAAATAATTGAAAATATAGTTAAATATGATTGAAAATGATTTGTAAAATTTTATTTTATCATATTGGAGTTAGAATGATATTTTAGAACTTTTAAAATCGAATTAAAAGTTTATTTGTGAAAATTGAATATTTTAATATTTAATTATCGACTGTAAAATAGTCAATTTTTGAACAGTCTCAGAATTGAACGAAACCAGTTCCATTGGATCCGTAATAGTTAGTTATTACCGGATTTCAATTTTCGTGTCAATCGGAGCTATCGTTTGATCGTGGCAGCTCGAAACGCATCGATTTATTTTTAATTTAAATTTGGCGAGTCAAAATAGCCATTTTTCAAAAGGTCTCGGATTTCGACGAAACTAGTTTCATCGGATCCGTAATGTGATATTATTGTAAGGTTTCAAATTTCAAGTCAATTGAATTTACCGTTTGTCCGGTACAAATTAAAACGCCTAGAAATCGATTTAAATCGGTTTAATTTAAATTGAGCGTTTACAGCCATAACTCGCACAGATGTCCGAATTAGCTTTCGAAACCTGTTCCATTGTGTCCGGAACGCGGGGTAAACCCTAGAAACGCTGGTTACGGCACGTAAATCGGAGTTCGGAATTTACGGATGAATAGTGTTCGATCTTTTCCCTATAAATACACCCTTACCCTTCACAAAATAAAAAAAAAATAAAAATAAAAACCTAAAACTCAAACCCTAGCCGGCCCTAACCCATGAACGGATGAAGTGTTCCCAACTTCTTCTCCTCTTTTCTCTTCATCCATCAACATTTACAGGAATCTTTCAACTAGAAAGATGTAGAGCACATCAAGATCTACAATATCAACGGTCATGATCTGAAAAGACTTCACGGATTGGCGGCAAATCGTGGTGGAAGAGGGCCGGTTGCGCACGCAATTCCAGGCGCAGATGAGGGCCGAGTTGGCTATAGTGGTGGGCGAAGGTAGAGGGGGTCAAGAGCTTCCTATTGCAAGTGGTTTGATCGATTTTCATCGAGTATTGATGTTGAAAAATTAAACCCTAGTATAAGTGTATGGGTTCGGCTTGCTTCAGGGGTTGTGCGTGATGAACGAGAGGTTGGGGGAGATGAACGTGAGGCGTTGGATTTGAATCTCATGGCTGTAGTTGAGTTAGGTTATAAATTTTAAATTTATGTTATAAAATGTTATATAAATCGTGTATAAACTTGTAAAATACATAACTTTTTCATACGAGGTCGAAAAAATGCAAACTCAGTTGCGTTGGAATCGTATGGACGAGCACTACGCGATGGAGTTGGTTTGGAGTCGTTTGGAGTTAGTGAGAATTTTGGGTAAAATTAAACGCGCGTTTAATTTTATTCGAAATAAATCGCTAAAACAGAAATTGAAATCAAGGTGAGAACTTCTCACTCAATCGAATTAGTTTCGATTTTATTTTAAATAGTTAGATTTAAAATATTTGAATGCATGTTTGAATGATGATTGATATCTATTGATTGTTAAAATAGACATTATACGCCGTTAGTAAGCGGATGTTATTTAATAAAAACATATACCGCGAATATTTCATAAACAGTGAAATTGGTATTATATATAATAGCAATATATATATATATTGTGTAACAGACTGCGATTTTCGTACTTTCGAAAATCCGACATCGACACTCACTTTATCGACTGCCGAGAAATCGAAGGCCGAAAACCGAGATGTTATGGGTTTTAAAAAAAGAATTTAGGAAAAGAAAGAAGAGAGAAGAGATAGGAAATAGGAAATAGAGAGGAAAGAAGATAGACAATTTTTAGAAAACAGAGAAAGAAAACAGAGAATTTGAAAAATAGAAGATAGAAGAATTTTAAAAATAGAACGGACAGAAAGGAAACAACAGAACAACAACAGAATCTCACAATTCACAGCGGAACAACATATAATAATAAATGAATAATCTTTAAACAAAGAACTATATCAGTTATTACATTACATCACATTTCATTACATCATATCATCAGAGTGTACAACAACATACAACAATAAACAGTGTAGCGGAAAAAGAAATACTATATACTAGTAATACGCCATGCCAATCCAGCTTGCCTCCAGCAACTCCAGAATATCCAGAATATCCTGATAAACCTAACTCTTAACTGCCCGTGTGGAAATTAGTGGGCACCCAGAGTTTAGGAAGGAAAACAATAAACTCCAAGTCAGTCATGTGACTGGTGTGAGAACTCAAAACAGTTTATTTATCTTTAAAATCAAAAAGAGGAATATTTTTAAATTCAATTCGCAATGCTTTTAAAAATGAGACTACCATAAGGCCTCCCACCACACACACAATGCAAACGCAAACTTGGAGAAGATTTCTCCTTATGATAGTCAAACATGCTTGATACGCATTTAAAAAGAGCATTTGATATTATTATTAGTGCATAGTGTAGGAAAAATTCATTTCGAAAGTAGAATATAAATCTTAGCCAGCATAGGTACCATTATATTATGCCTACTATAGCTACCTCCTGAGGAAGCAGGTTCTACAACTAAAACCGTACAAGTCACGTATTGTTTCTTTTGATTTCCAACAAATGGTCAGGCTAAGGAACTTCCTACTGCCACATGGAATCGCCTCTGGCTGGACGTCCCGAGAACTTAACCAGCTCTCTGCCAACACAAGGCCGGGTTACCTTTATCACTAGGTAACTACTACACGAATATGGCATCCCCCGGTCCCATCGGACCTTTAACCGAGCGCTCGTCACCAACAACACCACACAGAAAAAGATATAGTGTATCAACATGAGTAAGTATCTGGGCTCCATACCATGATACCACCCTTTCCAGAAGGAAATGCACATACCCTAAAGGGAGCTACCCCTCATAACCTTGCCGCATCATTCCTGTTTTGACCATTACCGGGATGTGAGGCTCGACGAATTCACGTCCACAAAAACATACTTTATACAAAAGCCATGCTTTGGGTCAACAAATGATCAACACAATGATCACTAAGATAGACGATCAAATAAATGATCCTATCGCAATAATCAACACAATGATCATTTCAGCAACACTCAGCATGTCACATTACCAAATTTGGGAATATATCGCTGATAACTTCAACTATATAACCTTTGAGCTCGTACGTCTCAAAGAAGGGTGTTAAGCAAAGAATAAATTCTCCGCCACCAACAGAAATATATTTGAAAGAAATCGGCTTTATATCTCAAATTGTAATGTCAGACATACAATCCATACAAGTCTGTTCCGGGATCGAACAAAACCGAAGGCACTTACAAAGAAGTCCTTGCAATCCGGATATTCACAATCCTGATCGGATTCACCATCACATATGGAGAACTCAATACCGGAGCAACTCGGTGCAGAGTCAATCGATAGTTCATCCTATCGCTTTCGCAAATACCGGTCTTCAACACCGATCTTCAAATGCAATTCACAACGACGTATCACATATTCGGAGTGGGTTATACGACCCCATGGTCCTTTCCCGGTTAACCCGAATAGTGAGCGCTTATTCAAAAATAAGTGTGTATTCAAATTCAATCAATTCACATCAAATACCCATTCAAAGGGAAATATTGATAGTCGGCTATTGAACTATCAATTGATATGCATACATCACCAGATTCCAAATAATTTTCCAAATTATTTACATTCCAAAATATCTTTACAAGATATATAATTTCACCACTTCAAAAATAAATCAATATTTATTTTCACACAAATTCCACTTTCACATATAAATTCCATAATGAATTTATATTTCAAAATATTCATGCATATATGATTTCAATTATTCATTTTCAATTTATCTTCAAAAAGATAAATTCTCTATATTCACTTCACATTGGAAAACATTTCCATACTTATTAAATAAGTAATTCACAATCATTTATTTTCCACACTTAGAAAATATTCAATATACTTAAATCGAATTAAGTATATATTTCATTCTTTAAGGAAATCATTCACTTAACATATTTATTTGGGCCAAAACGAATGTTGCGTAAAACATCGTTACGACAACCCAAAATCACTAGTATAGGGATTCGAAATTAAAATAGATATATAAATCCCAATACTATTCAAAACATTTCCTTTCGGAAATCATTTACTATAACAACAGTGTTATAGTCCACTATTTCCTTCTATTTCTCGAAAACGTCTATTTCAACAATAAATGTTGAAATCTATGGTTTCGAATCTCAACACATTTAAAAACATCGTTAGATCGTTTTAATTCTATTTACAACACCAAATCCAAAACATTTCCTTTAACGTGTTATTCACTATTCAAAAACGTGAATAAACTCCGTTAACAAATTTCATCCTTTTATTCATTTTAATTCAAAGGATTATTCACTATTCAAAAATGTGAATATAACTCCATTTATAAGTTATAACAATTAACTTATCAAAATAGGTCGTTTGCGAATTTATAAAACAACGTTTATAAATTCCATTTCTATTTATTTATAAAAACTTCCTTTTTATAAATTCCTTTATTAACCTATTCCAGTTTATAACTCAATTATAAACTACAAGTTCATATTATAAGTTAATTACTTATAAAACGATTATTTTACAAAATCGTTCATTTAACTTCCCAAATTATTAATCTTAACTTATAAGATTGTTTATTTACCCAAAATTCATTCTTTCGATAACTTTATAAATTTTATAAACCTATTGCTTATAAAATTTCATTTATAACTTCACAGTTTATAATTCTATAAATTTCATTCTATTATGAAATTCATTTTCACTTAATTCAAACACTTATAAAAACTTGTTTTATAATTCAATATTTCAATTTATAAATATCCATTTATAAATCTCTTAATATAAATCAATTTATATTATTCTTTTAAAACGTCTTTAAATTCCTTTATAATTTCATCATTTCGATTTAAAAAAAAAAATCAAATTTTATAAATCCTATTTTTAAACTTTTTATAACAAGTTCAGAATTCCATTTAAACTCTTTTATAAAGTCATTAATTCCTTATTTTCAAAAATCAGCTTTTAACTATATTTCACAAAAATCATAATTTTATAACTTCTAAAATTATATAACGTTTATTTATTTAAATGGATCAATTCCAAAAATATTTTTATATTTCAAAAATCACTTTGAAAATCATTTTAAAATCCCAAAATCTGGGTCCAATGATGCTACACACCAAATAGTCAATCACGACTAACAACGATATCATATATCCATATGATAATCCATCAAATATCAAAATATCTGAAATAAAATAAAAACTGTTGAGGAATCCAGTTGGATCCCTCCAACCTGTTTTCCTGCATCCAAAAACATTAGCACAATACCAATTTCGCTCCAGTACGAAATTATCGCGGTACATGTTCTTAATAAATATTATCCGCTTAATAACGGCGTAATAGGGTCTCATCCGCTAAACAAAAAATTGCGGGAAATCAACAACTGCAATATATACATATGCCAATATATATATATTGATATTATATATAATACCAATTTCACTGTTTATGAAATATTCGCGGTATATGTTTATAATAAATAACATCCGCTTACTAACGGCGCATAATGTCTATTTTAACAATCAATAATTTACAGTCATCATTCATACATGCATTCAAATATTTTAAATCTAACTATTTAAAATAAAATCGAAATCTATTCGATTGAGTGAGAAATTCTCACCTTGGTTTTTAAATTCCGTTTTAGCTTTTATTTCGAATAAAATTAAACGCGCGTTTAATTTTACCCGAAATTCTCACTAACTCCAAACGACTCCAAACCAACTCCATCGCGTAGTGCTCGTCCATACGATTCCAACGCAACTGAGTTTGCATTTTTTCGACCTCGTATGAAAAAGTTATGAATTTTACAAGTTTACACGTATTTTATATAAACAAATCAACTTAAACTTTAATAATTTATAACCTAACCTAATCTAAACCATAGATTTCACCCCCTTCACATCTGGGCCGCACGCATCATCACCCCCATCTTCTTCTCTTTGCGTTCCTCTCCAGTTATTTTACACGCAACAACTAACCCATTTAAAGAAACTAGGTTTAAACAATTCGATCTCAACACTCAATTTGAACTCGATCGGGAAGTTGCAAATCGAAGAGCATCACCAACCTCATCTTCGGCCTCAATAGCATAGGGCTCGGCTATGTCTATAGCCTTGGAAGTCGTGCACAGCACATGGAGGACGCGGCCTCCTATCCCCCTCCACGCCGCTCCGTTTCCGATCACCACCGTTCAGATCGTAGAGCTTGACGTCCTCTTCAATTTGTTAGTTGAAACCTAAGGCTAATTCTTGATGGATTTGGAGAAATCAAGGGGAAGAGGAAGATCATTTCTGGCCATCCATGTTTCTAGGGCCGGCTATCAATAGGAAATTAGGGTTTTTAATTTTATAAAATTTTGAGATTTTAACTTCTATTTATAGAAAAAGGCAAGCGTAAACACTATTCATCCCGGAAATTCCGAACTCCGATTTAGACGCCGTAACCAGCGTACCTAGGGTTTATCCTGCGTTCCGGACACAATGGAACAGGTTTCGGAAGCTAATTCGAAAGTATGTGCGAGTTATGGCTGAAAACGTTCAATTTAAATTAAACCGATTTAAATCGATTTCTAGGCGTTTTAATTTGTACCGGACAAACGGTAAATCCAATTGACTTGAAATTTGAAACCTTACAATAATATCACATTACGGATCCGATGAAACTGGTTTCGTCGAATTCCGATACTTTTTGAAAAATGGCTATTTTGACTCGCCAAATTTAAATTAAAAATAAATCGATGCGTTTCGAGCTGCCACGCTCAAACGATAACTCCGATTGACACGAAAATTGAAGTCCGGTAATAACTAACTATTACGGATCCAATGAAACTGGTTTCGTTCAATTCTGAGACTGTTCAAAAATTGGCTATTTTACAGTCGATTATTAAATATTAAAATATTCAATTTTCACAAATTAACTTCTAATTCGATTTTAAAAGTTCTAAAATATTTCTATAACTTCCATATGATAAAATAAAATTTTCCAAATTAGTTTCAATCATATTTAACTCAATTTTCAATTATTTCCATAATTTAACATATTAAATTATCGATTAAATAATCCAATTAAATCCAATAATTCAAATAAAAATTTATTTGACTTAAAAATTCACTTATTAATATTTAAAATTAATTAAATATTCAAATTTTAATTTCTAAAAATTCTGGGTCGTTACAATCTTTCCCCCTTAAAAGAATTTCGTCCTCAAAATTACAAGTAAGAAAATTACAGAATTTATTTATTTTTCCAAAATTCATAGTTAAACTTCTTACAATAACTTACTAAGTTTTCAAATCATACTTAGTTATGTTTTCAAAAACAATTACTATTGTTTAACTTTCAATTTCAAAATCAAAGTTAAAAGTTTTCAAAACTTTCCAATTTTCTCAAATTTTTCTAACGCCTTAAATTTCCGGAAAAATTCGCCATAGTCTCCTTTGCGCGGCTCGATCTGAAAAAAAAAATGACAGTATATATATCACAAATATACATCTCATCAAGTAATGAGGCATCCCGAAGGGAAAAAAATGTAAAAGTGCGATATTTAATCCGAGATATGTACCTTATATTTTATTAGCAAGCATATACGGCTAATATAGCGCTAAAGCGAACTCCAAATGCGAAGCAAACGCGATCCGCACCTACTAAACTCAACAAACAACATGAGAACATGCACATATGCAAATAATCTCAATATACAACATATAGTAACATAACAACTATATATATCACATAGCAAATGCATGAAAAGCAATATATTTTCAACCATCAACCAATTATCATTCATATTCTCATTAATATTAATGAAATGGTTTCAATTTAAATCACATTTGATTTATTTACATTGGATTTTATCAACTTTCATTCTCAATTCAATTAGTTATCATTTACTAATTTAAATCCAATTCACATTCAATTCTATTCAAATTCATTTACTTCAAATTTGAATTCAATTTCATAGCTTTCAATTTCATTAACACTTAATGAATTATATACAATCAACTACAATCATATAACAACCAATGTATTATTAATTACAACCAAATTTCTTTGCTTCACTTACATTCATTTTGGTTTAACACCTTAAATTAAATTGATTTCCATTCAATTTCTTCAACTTCCAATAACATTAGATTTTAAATGAATTAACACTTACATTCATTATTTCATATCAACTATTTACATTCAATTAATTAACATTCAGGCCCTTCATTCAATTCAATTACAAAGTTGAATTCTATTACATAACTCAAGTTCATATTCATTTAATCCACTTGATTATTTACTTCGATACCAAAATCAACTTAATTCAATATCTCTTAAGTTATATTCCATTTAACTTGAAATTCACCTTTATTTACAGCTCATATTCATATAGTTTCACTTCTCATATATATAAGTTTATTTCACAATTGTAAATCACTTTACTTATAATTTAATTCTTATAATTCTTTATACTTATACAATTATTCTTTTATTTAGATTATTCAAACAACTAAACAATCACTTATATACACTAATAATTTTGAAAAATTATTTCTTTATATATAAAATATAATCAAGGTAAAATTATTCCATTTACCCAATTTAAAAACAATATTATGTCGAATTGTTCTATTCAAGTGTTTAGAAACCCCTTCGGCATAGTTTGACTGACCGTGCTGACGAAGGTTCATATGCCACTCAATAAACCAATCATCACAATATAAAACAATTTTATATTCACTAACAAATACGCTCTCATAGCTATTATTACACTCAAACTCATTCTAGAGTACTGCTGACTCTATCTCTAATGAGTAATACCCAACAGAACCATGGTTGTCGCTTAACCATCAGAGCTCTGATACCAAATGTAACAGACTACGATTTTCGTACTTCCGAAAATCCGACATCGACACTCACTTTATCGACTGCCGAGAAATCGAAGGCCGAAAACCGAGATGTTATGGGTTTTAAAAAAAGAATTTAGGAAAAGAAAGAAGAGAGAAGAGATAGGAAATAGGAAATAGAGAGGAAAGAAGATAGACAATTTTTAGAAAACAGAGAAAGAAAACAGAGAATTTGAAAAATAGAAGATAGAAGAATTTTAAAAATAGAACGGACAGAAAGGAAACAACAGAACAACAACAGAATCTCACAATTCACAGCGGAACAACATATAATAATAAATGAATAATCTTTAAACAAAGAACTATATCAGTTATTACATTACATCACATTTCATTACATCATATCATCAGAGTGTACAACAACATACAACAATAAACAGTGTAGCGGAAAAAGAAATACTATATACTAGTAATACGCCATGCCAATCCATCTTGCCTCCAGCAACTCCAGAATATCCAGAATATCCTGATAAACCTAACTCTTAACTGCCCGTGTGGAAATTAGTGGGCACCCAGAGTTTAGGAAGGAAAACAATAAACTCCAAGTCAGTCATGTGACTGGTGTGAGAACTCAAAACAGTTTATTTATCTTTAAAATCAAAAAGAGGAATATTTTTAAATTCAATTCGCAATGCTTTTAAAAATGAGACTACCATAAGGCCTCCCACCACACACACAATGCAAACGCAGACTTGGAGAAGATTTCTCCTTATGATAGTCAAACATGCTTGATACGCATTTAAAAAGAGCATTTGATATTATTATTAGTGCATAGTGTAGGAAAAATTCATTTCGAAAGTAGAATATAAATCTTAGCCAGCATAGGTACCATTATATTATGCCTACTATAGCTACCTCCTGAGGAAGCAGGTTCTACAACTAAAACCGTACAAGTCACGTATTGTTTCTTTGGATTTCCAACAAATGGTCAGGCTAAGGAACTTCCTACTGCCACATGGAATCGCCTCTGGCTGGACGTCCCGAGAACTTAACCAGCTCTCTGCCAACACAAGGCCGGGTTACCTTTATCACTAGGTAACTACTACACGAATATGGCATCCCCCGGTCCCATCGGACCTTTAACCGAGCGCTCGTCACCAACAACACCACACAGAAAAAGATATAGTGTATCAACATGAGTAAGTATCTGGGCTCCATACCATGATACCACCCTTTCCAGAAGGAAATGCACATACCCTAAAGGGAGCTACCCCTCATAACCTTGCCGCATCATTCCTGTTTTGACCATTACCGGGATGTGAGGCTCGACGAATTCACGTCCACAAAAACATACTTTATACAAAAGCCATGCTTTGGGTCAACAAATGATCAACACAATGATCACTAAGATAGACGATCAAATAAATGATCCTATCGCAATAATCAACACAATGATCATTTCAGCAACACTCAGCATGTCACATTACCAAATTTGGGAATATATCGCTGATAACTTCAACTATATAACCTTTGAGCTCGTACGTCTCAAAGAAGGGTGTTAAGCAAAGAATAAATTCTCCGCCACCAACAGAAATATATTTGAAAGAAATCGGCTTTATATCTCAAATTGTAATGTCAGACATACAATCCATACAAGTCTGTTCCGGGATCGAACAAAACCGAAGGCACTTACAAAGAAGTCCTTGCAATCCGGATATTCACAATCCTGATCGGATTCACCATCACATATGGAGAACTCAATACCGGAGCAACTCGGTGCAGAGTCAATCGATAGTTCATCCTATCGCTTTCGCAAATACCGGTCTTCAACACCGATCTTCAAATGCAATTCACAACGACGTATCACATATTCGGAGTGGGTTATACGACCCCATGGTCCTTTCCCGGTTAACCCGAATAGTGAGCGCTTATTCAAAAATAAGTGTGTATTCAAATTCAATCAATTCACATCAAATACCCATTCAAAGGGAAATATTGATAGTCGGCTATTGAACTATCAATTGATATGCATACATCACCAGATTCCAAATAATTTTCCAAATTATTTACATTCCAAAATATCTTTACAAGATATATAATTTCACCACTTCAAAAATAAATCAATATTTATTTTCACACAAATTCCACTTTCACATATAAATTCCATAATGAATTTATATTTCAAAATATTCATGCATATATGATTTCAATTATTCATTTTCAATTTATCTTCAAAAAGATAAATTCTCTATATTCACTTCACATTGGAAAACATTTCCATACTTATTAAATAAGTAATTCACAATCATTTATTTTCCACACTTAGAAAATATTCAATATACTTAAATCGAATTAAGTATATATTTCATTCTTTAAGGAAATCATTCACTTAACATATTTATTTGGGCCAAAACGAATGTTGCGTAAAACATCGTTACGACAACCCAAAATCACTAGTATAGGGATTCGAAATTAAAATAGATATATAAATCCCAATACTATTCAAAACATTTCCTTTCGGAAATCATTTACTATAACAACAGTGTTATAGTCCACTATTTCCTTCTATTTCTCGAAAACGTCTATTTCAACAATAAATGTTGAAATCTATGGTTTCGAATCTCAACACATTTAAAAACATCGTTAGATCGTTTTAATTCTATTTACAACACCAAATCCAAAACATTTCCTTTAACGTGTTATTCACTATTCAAAAACGTGAATAAACTCCGTTAACAAATTTCATCCTTTTATTCATTTTAATTCAAAGGATTATTCACTATTCAAAAATGTGAATATAACTCCATTTATAAGTTATAACAATTAACTTATCAAAATAGGTCGTTTGCGAATTTATAAAACAACGTTTATAAATTCCATTTCTATTTATTTATAAAAACTTCCTTTTTATAAATTCCTTTATTAACCTATTCCAGTTTATAACTCAATTATAAACTACAAGTTCATATTATAAGTTAATTACTTATAAAACGATTATTTTACAAAATCGTTCATTTAACTTCCCAAATTATTAATCTTAACTTATAAGATTGTTTATTTACCCAAAATTCATTCTTTCGATAACTTTATAAATTTTATAAACCTATTGCTTATAAAATTTCATTTATAACTTCACAGTTTATAATTCTATAAATTTCATTCTATTATGAAATTCATTTTCACTTAATTCAAACACTTATAAAAACTTGTTTTATAATTCAATATTTCAATTTATAAATATCCATTTATAAATCTCTTAATATAAATCAATTTATATTATTCTTTTAAAACGTCTTTAAATTCCTTTATAATTTCATCATTTCGATTTAAAAAAAAAAAATCAAATTTTATAAATCCTATTTTTAAACTTTTTATAACAAGTTCAGAATTCCATTTAAACTCTTTTATAAAGTCATTAATTCCTTATTTTCAAAAATCAGCTTTTAACTATATTTCACAAAAATCATAATTTTATAACTTCTAAAATTATATAACGTTTATTTATTTAAATGGATCAATTCCAAAAATATTTTTATATTTCAAAAATCACTTTGAAAATCATTTTAAAATCCCAAAATCTGGGTCCAATGATGCTACACACCAAATAGTCAATCACGACTAACAACGATATCATATATCCATATGATAATCCATCAAATATCAAAATATCTGAAATAAAATAAAAACTGTTGAGGAATCCAGTTGGATCCCTCCAACCTGTTTTCCTGCATCCAAAAACATTAGCACAATACCAATTTCGCTCCAGTACGAAATTATCGCGGTACATGTTCTTAATAAATATTATCCGCTTAATAACGGCGTAATAGGGTCTCATCCGCTAAACAAAAAATTGCGGGAAATCAACAACTGCAATATATACATATGCCAATATATATATATTGATATTATATATAATACCAATTTCACTGTTTATGAAATATTCGCGGTATATGTTTATAATAAATAACATCCGCTTACTAACGGCGCATAATGTCTATTTTAACAATCAATAATTTACAGTCATCATTCATACATGCATTCAAATATTTTAAATCTAACTATTTAAAATAAAATCGAAATCTATTCGATTGAGTGAGAAATTCTCACCTTGGTTTTTAAATTCCGTTTTAGCTTTTATTTCGAATAAAATTAAACGCGCGTTTAATTTTACCCGAAATTCTCACTAACTCCAAACGACTCCAAACCAACTCCATCGCGTAGTGCTCGTCCATACGATTCCAACGCAACTGAGTTTGCATTTTTTCGACCTCGTATGAAAAAGTTATGAATTTTACAGTTTACACGTATTTTATATAAACAAATCAACTTAAACTTTAATAATTTATAACCTAACCTAATCTAAACCATAGATTTCACCCCCTTCACATCTGGGCCGCACGCATCATCACCCCCATCTTCTTCTCTTTGCGTTCCTCTCCAGTTATTTTACACGCAACAACTAACCCATTTAAAGAAACTAGGTTTAAACAATTCGATCTCAACACTCAATTTGAACTCGATCGGGAAGTTGCAAATCGAAGAGCATCACCAACCTCATCTTCGGCCTCAATAGCATAGGGCTCGGCTATGTCTATAGCCTTGGAAGTCGTGCACAGCACATGGAGGACGCGGCCTCCTATCCCCCTCCACGCCGCTCCGTTTCCGATCACCACCGTTCAGATCGTAGAGCTTGACGTCCTCTTCAATTTGTTAGTTGAAACCTAAGGCTAATTCTTGATGGATTTGGAGAAATCAAGGGGAAGAGGAAGATCATTTCTGGCCATCCATGTTTCTAGGGCCGGCTATCAATAGGAAATTAGGGTTTTTAATTTTATAAAATTTTGAGATTTTAACTTCTATTTATAGAAAAAGGCAAGCGTAAACACTATTCATCCCGGAAATTCCGAACTCCGATTTAGATGCCGTAACCAGCGTACCTAGGGTTTATCCCGCGTTCCGGACACAATGGAACAGGTTTCGGAAGCTAATTCGAAAGTATGTGCGAGTTATGGCTGAAAACGTTCAATTTAAATTAAACCGATTTAAATCGATTTCTAGGCGTTTTAATTTGTACCGGACAAACGGTAAATCCAATTGACTTGAAATTTGAAACCTTACAATAATATCACATTACGGATCCGATGAAACTGGTTTCGTCGAATTCCGAGACTTTTTGAAAAATGGCTATTTTGACTCGCCAAATTTAAATTAAAAATAAATCGATGCGTTTCGAGCTGCCACGCTCAAACGATAACTCCGATTGACACGAAAATTGAAATCCGGTAATAAATAACTATTACGGATCCAATGAAACTGGTTTCGTTCAATTCTGAGACTGTTCAAAAATTGGCTATTTTACAGTCGATTATTAAATATTAAAATATTCAATTTTCACAAATTAACTTCTAATTCGATTTTAAAAGTTCTAAAATATTTCTATAACTTCCATATGATAAAATAAAATTTTCCAAATTAGTTTCAATCATATTTAACTCAATTTTCAATTATTTCCATAATTTAACATATTAAATTATCGATTAAATAATCCAATTAAATCCAATAATTCAAATAAAAATTTATTTGACTTAAAAATTCACTTATTAATATTTAAAATTAATTAAATATTCAAATTTTAATTTCTAAAAATTCTGGGTCGTTACATATTGGCATATGTATATATTGGAGTTATTGATTTCCCGCATTTTTTGTTTAGCGGATGAGACCCTATTGCGCCGTTATTAAGCGGATAATATTTATTAAAAACATATACCACGATAATTTCGTACTGGAGCGAAATTGGTATTGTGCTAATGTTTTTGGATGCAGGAAAACAGGTTGGAGGGATCCAACTGGATTCCTCAACAGTTTTTATTTGATTTCAGATATTTTGATATTTGATGGATTATCATATCGATATATGATGTCGTTGTAGTCGTGATTGACTATTTGGTGTGTAGCATCATTGGACCCAGATTTTGGGATTTTAAAATGATTTTTAAAGTGATTTTTGAAAACATACTATATTTTTAGAATTGATCCATTTTAAATAATTAAACGCTATAATTTTTAAAGTTATCAAAATTATGGTTTTTGTGAAATATAGTTAAAAGCTGATTTTTGAGAAATATGAACCAATGATTTTATAAAATAGTTTAAACTGGATTTTTAAATTTATTATAAAAAAGTTTAAAAATAGGATTTATAAAATTTGATTATTTTATAAATCAAGAGAATGATGAAATTATAAAGGAGATTAAAGATGTTTTAAAATAATAGTATAAATTGATTTTATAAAGGATTTATAAATTGATATTTATAAGTTAAAACATTTGAATTATAAAACAAGTTTTTATAAGTGTTTGAATGAAGTGAAAATGAATTTCATTAAAGAATGAAATTTATAGAATTATAAATGGTGAAGTTATAAATAAAATTTATAAATAGTAAGATTTATAAATTTGTGAAGTTAATTGAAGAATAGATTTGGTTAAATAAATGAATCTTATAAGTTATAAGATTTATGATTTGGAAAGTCTTTAAGAGAAACGATTTTGTAAAATAATCGTTTTATAAGTATTTAACTTATAATATGAACTTGTAGTTTATAATTTAGTTATAAAATGGAATAGGTTAATAAAGAAATTTATAAAAAGGAAGTTTTTATAAATAAATAGAAATGGAATTTATAAACGTTGTTTTATAAATTCACAAATGATTTATTTTGATAAGAAAATTGTAGAAACCTATTAAAGGAGTTATATTCACGTTTTTGAATAGTGAATAATCCTTTGAAATAAAGTGTATAGAAAGGATGAAATTTGTTAACAAAGTATATTCACGTTTTTGAATAGTGAATAACGTGTTAAAGAAATTGTTTTAGATATGATGTTTTAAACAGAATTAAACGATCTAACGATGTTTTAAAATGTGTTGAGATTCGAAACCATGGATTTCAACATTTATTGTTGAAATAGACGTTTTCGAGAAATAAAAGGAAATGGTGGACTATAACACTGTTGTTATAGTAAATGATTTCCGAAAGGAAATGTTTTGTATAGTATTAGGATTTATATATCTATTTTAATTTCGAATCCCTATACTAGTGATTTTGGGACGTCGTAACGATGTTTTACGTAACATTCGTTTTGGCCTAAATAAATATGTTTATGAGAATGATTTCCTTAAAGAATGAAACATATGCTTAATCTCGATTTAAGTGTATTGAATATTTTCCAAGTGTTGAAAATAAATAAAATTTGTGAATTACTTATGAATAAATAAGTATGGAAATGTTTTCCAATATAAAGTGAATATTTTGAGAATTTATCTTTTTGAAGATAAATTGAAAATGAATAATTAAAATCATATATCCATAGATATTGTGAAATATAAATTCACTATGGAATTTATAAAAGAAAGTGAGATTGGTTTAGAAAAATAAATATTGATTTATTTTTGAAGTGTGAAACTATATATCTAGTAAAGATATTTTGGAAAATAAATAATTTGGAAAATTATTTGGAATCTGGTGATGTGTGCATATCTATTTATAGTTCAATAGCCGACTATCAATATTTCCCTTTGAATGGGTAATTGATGTGATTTGTTTGAATGTGAAAGCCACACTTATTTTTGAATAAGCGCTCACTATTCGGGTAAACCGGGAAAGGACCATGGGGTCGTATAACCCATTCCGAATATGTGATACGTCGTTGTGAATTGCATTAAAGACCGGTGTTGAAGACCGAGTATTTGTGAAAGCGATAGGATGACCTATCGATTGTCTCTGCACTGGGTAGCTCCTGGTATTGAGGTCTCCTAAGTGATGGGAAATTCGATCGGGATTGTGAATACCCGGATTGCAAGGGCTTCGTAAGAAGTGCCTTCGGTTTTGTTCGAGCCCGGAACAGACTTGTATGGATTGTATGTCTGACATTACAAATTGAGATGTAAAGCCGATTTCTTTCAAATATATTTCTGTTGGTGGCGGAGAATTTATTCTTTTAGCTTAACACCCTTCTCTGAGACGTACGAGCTCAGAGGTTATGTAGTTGAATGTTATCAGCGATATATTCCCAATTTGGTAATGTGACATGCTGAGTGATGCTGAAATGATCATTGTGTTGATTATTTGTGATAGGATCGTTTATTTGATCGTCTATCCTTGTGATCATTGTGTTGATCATTTGTTGACCCAAAGCATGGCTTTTGTATAAAGTATGTTTTTGTGGACGTGACTTCGTCGAGCCTCACACCCCGTGAATGGCCAAAACAGGAAAGAAGCAGCAAGGTTATGAGGGGTAGCGCCCTTTAGGATGTGTCCATTTCCTTCTGGAAAAGGGTGGTATCATGGTATGGAGCCCAGATACTTACTCATGTTGAAAACACTTTGTTATGATTGTGTGAATTGATTACGAGCGCTCGGTGAAAAGGTCCCAAAGGACCGGGGGATGGCATATTCGGTCAGCTGTTACTCAGTTAGGGGTAACCCGGCCTTGTGTTGGTAGAGATCCGGTTTGGTTCTCGGGGATGTCCATCCAGAGGCATTCTCATGTGGCAATGGGAAGTTCCTTGGCCTGATCATTCGTTGGAAATCCAATTCCCAATACGAAACCCTGTACGGTATTAGTTGTAGAACCTGCCATTCACTTATGGTGGTCACCACTGTTTGGATGGTAGCTATAGTAGGCATAGTTCGAAATGTCTATGTTGGCTAAGATTTATATTCTACTTTCAAAATGAATTTTTCCCCTACACTATGCACTAATAATAATATGAAATGTTCTTTTAATGCGTATCAAGCATCTTCGACTATCATAAGGAGAAATCTCCTCCGATTCTGCGTTTGCATTGTGTGTGTGTGCGGGAGGCCTTATGGTAGTCTCATTTTTAAAAGCATTGCGAATTGAATTTAAAAATATTCCTCTATTTTGTTTTTCAAAGATAAATAAACTGTTTTGAGTTCTCACACCAGTCACATGACTGACTCGGAGTTTATTGTTTTCCTTCCTAAATTCTGGGTGCCCACCAATTTCCACACGGGCAGTTAAGAGTTAGGTTTATCAGGATATTCTGGATATTCTGGAGTTGCTGGAGGCAAGCTAGATGGCATGGCGTATTACTAGTTATATAGTATTTCCTTTCAGCTGCACTGTTTGATGTTGTATGATGTTGTACACTCTGATGATATGATGTAATGAAATGTATAAAATGTAATAACTGATATAGTTCTTTGTTTAAAGATTATTCATTTATTATTATATGTTGTTCCGCTGCGAATTGTGAGATTCTGATGTTGTTCTGTTGTTTTGTTTTCTGTTCTGTTCTATGTTCTCTATTCTCTTTTTCTTCTATTTTAAAAAAATTTCTATTTTCTGTTTTCTCTTCCCTCTATTATCTTCTTTTCTTCTCTTCTTTTCTACTTTTTCTTTTCTTAAAAACCATAACATTTCGGGTTTTTGGCCTTCGATTTCTCGGCAGTCGATAAAGTGAGTATCGATGTTGAATTTTCGAAAGTCGAAAATTTCCGAAACGTTACATTTGGTATCAGAGCATATGGTTAAGCGACAACCATGGTTCTGTTGGGTATTACTCATTAGAGATAGAGTCAGTAGTACTCTAGAATGAGTTTGCGTGTAATAATAGCTATGAGAGCGTATTTGTTAGTGAATATAAATTGTTTTATATTGTGTTGACTTATCGGTTGATTGTTTATAGATTCCAGTCAATGTAGTCTAGCTAACTAACGTAGATAGGAGTTTCTAAACTCTTAAACAAGATAATTCGACACAGTATTGTTTTAAATTGGGTAAATGAAATAACGTTGCCTTGATTATATTTTATATATAAAGAAATAATTTTTCAGAATTATTAAAGTGTATATAAGATGATTGTTTAGTTGTTTGAATAATCTAAATAAAAGAATAATTGTATAAGTAAAAAGAATTATAAAAATTGAATTATAATGAAAGTGATTTACAATTGTGAAATAAACTTATATATATGAGAAGTGAAACTATATGAATATGAGTTGTAAATAAGCCAATGAATTTAAAGTTAAATGGAATATAACTTAAGAGATGTTGAATGAAGTGATATTGGTATCGAAGTAAATAATCAAGTGGATTAAATGAATATGAACTTGAGTTATGTAATGAAATTCAACTTTAGTAATTGAATTAAATGAATGGATTGAATGTTAAATCAATTAAATGTAAATTAAGTTGATATGAAATAATGAATGTAAGTGTTAATTCACTAAAATCAAATGTTATTGGAGGTTGAGTAAATTGAATGAAAATCAATTTAATTAAACCAATTGAAAGTGATGGTGTTAAACCAAATTGAATGAATATAAGCAAAGGAATTTGGTTGTAATTAATATACTTTGGTTGTTATATGATTGTTAGTTGATTGTATATAATTCATTAAGTGTTAATGAAAGTGAATTAATGAAATTGGAAGCTAAAGTAATTGAAATTTAATTGAAAGTAAATAAATTTGAATAGAATTGAATGTGAATTGGATTTAAATTAGTAAATGTTAACTAATTGAAATATGAATGAAAGTTGATAAAATCCAATGTTGATAAATCAAATGTGATTTGAATTGAAAACCATTTCATTGAATATTAATGAGAATATAAATAAATATTTGTTGGTTATGGATGTTAGTTGGTTGATGGTTGAATATATATTGCATTTGTTGTTTGTTTCATTTGCTATGTTGACATATGTAGTTATTATGTTGCTAAATGTTGTATATTGATACTATTCTCTATATACATGATTCTCATGTTGTTTGTTGAGTGATTAGTAGGTGCGGATCGCGTTTGCTTCGCATTTGGAGCTCGCTTTTGCGCTATATTAGCCGTATATGCTTGCTAATAAAATATAAGGTACATATCTCGGATTACATACCGTACTTTTACAAATTTTTCCCTTCGGAATGCCTCATTACTTGATGAGATGTATATTTGTGATATATATACTATCATTTTTTTTCGGATCGAGCCACGCAAAGGAGACTATGGCGAATTTTTCCGAAAATTTAAGGCGTTAGAAAATTTTTGAGAAAATTGGAAAATTTTGAAAACTTTAACTTTGATTTTGGAATTGAAAGTTAAACAATATAGTAGTTGTTTTTGAAAAGATAACTAAGTATGATTTGAAAACTTAGTAAAGTTATTATAAGAAGTTTAACTTTGAATTTTGGAAAGTTAATAAATTCCATAACTTTTATTACTTGTAATTTCGAGGACGAAATTCTTTTAAGTGGGGAAGATTGTAACGACCCAGAATTTTTGATAATTAAAATTTGAATATTTAATTAATTTTAAATATTAATAAGTGAATTTATAAGTCGAATAAATTTTATTTCGATTTATTGGATTTAATTGAATAATTAAATCGATAATTTAATATGTTAAATTATGGAAATAATTGAAAATATAGTTAAATATGATTGAAAATGATTTGTAAAATTTTATTTTATCATATTGGAGTTAGAATGATATTTTAGAACTTTTAAAATCGAATTAAAAGTTTATTTGTGAAAATTGAATATTTTAATATTTAATTATCGACTGTAAAATAGTCAATTTTTGAACAGTCTCAGAATTGAACGAAACCAGTTCCATTGGATCCGTAATAGTTAGTTATTACCGGATTTCAATTTTCGTGTCAATCGGAGCTATCGTTTGATCGTGGCAGCTCGAAACGCATCGATTTATTTTTAATTTAAATTTGGCGAGTCAAAATAGCCATTTTTCAAAAAGTCTCGGATTTCGACGAAACCAGTTTCATCGGATCCGTAATGTGATATTATTGTAAGGTTTCAAATTTCAAGTCAATTGGATTTACCGTTTGTCCGGTACAAATTAAAACGCCTAGAAATCGATTTAAATCGGTTTAATTTAAATTGAGCGTTTACAGCCATAACTCGCACAGATGTCCGAATTAGCTTTCGAAACCTGTTCCATTATGTCCGGAACGCGGGGTAAACCCTAGAAACGCTGGTTACGACACGTAAATCGGAGTTCGGAATTTACGGATGAATAGTGTTCGATTTTTTCCCTATAAATACACCCTTACCCTTCACAAAATAAAAAAAAATAAAAATAAAAACCTAAAACTCAAACCCTAGCCGGCCCTAACCCATGAACGGATGAAGTGTTCCCAACTTCTTCTCCTCTTTTCTCTTCATCCATCAACATTTACAAGAATCTTTCAACTAGAAAGATGTAGAGCACATCAAGATCTACAATATCAACGGTCATGATCTGAAAAGACTTCACGGATTGGCGGCAAATCGTGGTGGAAGAGGGCCGGTTGCGCACGCAATTCCAGGCGCAGATGAGGGCCGAGTTGGCTATAGTGGTGGGCGAAGGTAGAGGGGGTCAAGAGCTTCCTATTGCAAGTGGTTTGATCGATTTTCATCGAGTATTGATATTGAAAAATTAAACCCTAGTATAAGTGTATGGGTTCGGCTTGCTTCAGGGGTTGTGCGTGATGAACGAGAGGTTGGGGGAGATGAACGTGAGGCGTTGGATTTGAATCTCACGGCTGTAGTTGAGTTAGGTTATAAATTTTAAATTTATGTTATAAAATGTTATATAAATCGTGTATAAACTTGTAAAATACATAACTTTTTCATACGAGGTCAAAAAAATGCAAACTCAGTTGCGTTGGAATCGTATGGACGAGCACTACGCGATGGAGTTAGTTTGGAGTCGTTTGGAGTTAGTGAGAATTTTGGGTAAAATTAAACGCGCGTTTAATTTTATTCGAAATAAATCGCTAAAACAGAAATTGAAATCAAGGTGAGAACTTCTCACTCAATCGAATTAGTTTCGATTTTATTTTAAATAGTTAGATTTAAAATATTTGAATGCATGTTTGAATGATGATTGATATCTATTGATTGTTAAAATAGACATTATACGCCGTTAGTAAGCGGATGTTATTTAATAAAAACATATACCGCGAATATTTCATAAACAGTGAAATTGGTATTATATATAATAGCAATATATATATATATATATATATATTGGCATATGTATATATTGGAGTTATTGATTTCCCGCATTTTTTGTTTAGCGGATGAGACCCTATTGCGCCGTTATTAAGCGGATAATATTTATTAAAAACATATACCGCGATAATTTCGTACTGGAGCGAAATTGGTATTGTGCTAATGTTTTTGGATGCAGGAAAACAGGTTGGAGGGATCCAACTGGATTCCTCAACAGTTTTTATTTGATTTCAGATATTTTGATATTTGATGGATTATCATATCGATATATGATGTCGTTGTAGTCGTGATTGACTATTTGGTGTGTAGCATCATTGGACCCAGATTTTGGGATTTTAAAATGATTTTTAAAGTGATTTTTGAAAACATACTATATTTTTAGAATTGATCCATTTTAAATAATTAAACGCTATAATTTTTAAAGTTATCAAAATTATGGTTTTTGTGAAATATAGTTAAAAGCTGATTTTTGAGAAATATGAACCAATGATTTTATAAAATAGTTTAAACTGGATTTTTAAATTTATTATAAAAAAGTTTAAAAATAGGATTTATAAAATTTGATTATTTTATAAATCAAGAGAATGATGAAATTATAAAGGAGATTAAAGATGTTTTAAAATAATAGTATAAATTGATTTTATAAAGGATTTATAAATTGATATTTATAAGTTAAAACATTTGAATTATAAAACAAGTTTTTATAAGTGTTTGAATGAAGTGAAAATGAATTTCATTAAAGAATGAAATTTATAGAATTATAAATGGTGAAGTTATAAATAAAATTTATAAATAGTAAGATTTATAAATTTGTGAAGTTAATTGAAGAATAGATTTGGTTAAATAAATGAATCTTATAAGTTATAAGATTTGGAAAGTCTTCAAAAGAAACGATTTTGTAAGATAATCGTTTTATAAGTATTTAACTTATAATATGAACTTGTAGTTTATAATTTAGTTATAAACTGGAATAGGTTAATAAAGAAATTTATAAAAAGGAAGTTTTTATAAATAAATAGAAATGGAATTTATAAACGTTGTTTTATAAATTCACAAATGACTTATTTTGATAAGAAAATTGTTGAAACCTATTAAAGGAGTTATATTCACGTTTTTGAATAGTGAATAATCCTTTGAAATAAAGTGTATAGAAAGGATGAAATTTGTTAACAAAGTATATTCACGTTTTTGAATAGTGAATAACGTGTTAAAGAAATTGTTTTAGATATGATTTTTTAAACAGAATTAAACGATCTAACGATGTTTTAAAATGTGTTGAGATTCGAAACCATGGATTTCAACATTTATTGTTGAAATAGACGTTTTCGAGAAATAAAAGGAAATGGTGGACTATAACACTGTTGTTATAGTAAATGATTTCCGAAAGGAAATGTTTTGTATAGTATTAGGATTTATATATCTATTTTAATTTCGAATCCCTATACTAGTGATTTTGGGACGTCGTAACGATGTTTTACGTAACATTCGTTTTGGCCTAAATAAATATGTTTATGAGAATGATTTCCTTAAAGAATGAAACATATGCTTAATCTCGATTTAAGTGTATTGAATATTTTCCAAGTGTTGAAAATAAATAAAATTTGTGAATTACTTATGAATAAATAAGTATGGAAATGTTTTCCAATATAAAGTGAATATTTTGAGAATTTATCTTTTTGAAGATAAATTGAAAATGAATAATTAAAATCATATATCGATAGATATTGTGAAATATAAATTCACTATGGAATTTATAAAAGAAAGTGAGATTGGTTTAGAAAAATAAATATTGATTTATTTTTGAAGTGTGAAACTATATATCTAGTAAAGATATTTTGGAAAATAAATAATTTGGAAAATTATTTGGAATCTGGTGATGTGTGCATATCTATTTATAGTTCAATAGCCGACTATCAATATTTCCCTTTGAATGGGTAATTGATGTGATTTGTTTGAATGTGAAAGCCACACTTATTTTTGAATAAGCGCTCACTATTCGGGTTAACCGGGAAAGGACCATGGGGTCGTATAACCCATTCCGAATATGTGATACGTCGTTGTGAATTGCATTAAAGACCGGTGTTGAAGACCGAGTATTTGTGAAAGCGATAGGATGACCTATCGATTGTCTCTGCACTGGGTAGCTCCTGGTATTGAGATCTCCTAAGTGATGGGAAATTCGATCGGGATTGTGAATACCCGGATTGCAAGGGCTTCGTAAGAAGTGCCTTTGGTTTTGTTCGAGCCCGGAACAGACTTGTATGGATTGTATGTCTGACATTACAAATTGAGATGTAAAGCCGATTTCTTTCAAATATATTTCTGTTGGTGGCGGAGAATTTATTCTTTTAGCTTAACACCCTTCTCTGAGACGTACGAGCTCAGAGGTTATGTAGTTGAATGTTATCAGCGATATATTCCCAATTTGGTAATGTGACATGCTGAGTGATGCTGAAATGATCATTGTGTTGATTATTTGTGATAGGATCGTTTATTTGATCGTCTATCCTTGTGATCATTGTGTTGATCATTTGTTGACCCAAAGCATGGCTTTTGTATAAAGTATGTTTTTGTGGACGTGACTTCGTCGAGCCTCACACCCCGTGAATGGCCAAAACAGGAAAGAAGCAGCAAGGTTATGAGGGGTAGCGCCCTTTAGGATGTGTCCATTTCCTTCTGGAAAAGGGTGGTATCATGGTATGGAGCCCAGATACTTACTCATGTTGAAAACACTTTGTTATGATTGTGTGAATTGATTACGAGCGCTCGGTGAAAAGGTCCCAAAGGACCGGGGGATGGCATATTCGGTCAGCTGTTACTCAGTTAGGGGTAACCCGGCCTTGTGTTGGTAGAGATCCGGTTTGGTTCTCGGGGATGTCCATCCAGAGGCATTCTCATGTGGCAATGGGAAGTTCCTTGGCCTGATCATTCGTTGGAAATCCAATTCCCAATACGAAACCCTGTACGGTATTAGTTGTAGAACCTGCCATTCACTTATGGTGGTCACCACTGTTTGGATGGTAGCTATAGTAGGCATAGTTCGAAATTTCTATGTTGGCTAAGATTTATATTCTACTTTCAAAATGAATTTTTCCCCTACACTATGCACTAATAATAATATGAAATGTTCTTTTAATGCGTATCAAGCATCTTCGACTATCATAAGGAGAAATCTCCTCCGATTCTGCGTTTGCATTGTGTGTGTGTGCGGGAGGCCTTATGGTAGTCTCATTTTTAAAAGCATTGCGAATTGAATTTAAAAATATTCCTCTATTTTGTTTTTCAAAGATAAATAAACTGTTTTGAGTTCTCACACCAGTCACATGACTGACTCGGAGTTTATTGTTTTCCTTCCTAAACTCTGGGTGCCCACCAATTTCCACACGGGCAGTTAAGAGTTAGGTTTATCAGGATATTCTGGATATTCTGGAGTTGCTGGAGGCAAGCTAGATAGCATGGCGTATTACTAGTTATATAGTATTTCCTTTCAGCTGCACTGTTTGATGTTGTATGATGTTGTACACTCTGATGATATGATGTAATGAAATGTATAAAATGTAATAACTGATATAGTTCTTTGTTTAAAGATTATTCATTTATTATTATATGTTGTTCCGCTGCGAATTGTGAGATTCTGATGTTGTTCTGTTGTTTTGTTTTCTGTTCTGTTCTATGTTCTCTATTCTCTTTTTCTTCTATTTTAAAAAAATTTCTATTTTCTGTTTTCTCTTCCCTCTATTATCTTCTTTTCTTCTCTTCTTTTCTACTTTTTCTTTTCTTAAAAACCATAACATTTCGGGTTTTTGGCCTTCGATTTCTCGGCAGTCGATAAAGTGAGTATCGATGTTGAATTTTCGAAAGTCGAAAATTTCCGAAACGTTACAAGGTTGAGGTAAATTCTGAATAAAATAAGAAAATTTTGACTATAAACTTAGGTTAATGAATTTGCCTACTAAGAATTCAATTGAATAGGAATAAAATAGAAAAATGAATAGAAAAAGAAACTTACATGACATTAAAATGAAAAAAAAAATTGAATATTGTAAGTGATAAATGAAAATTTTAACTATTCACTGAATGAATGAAAAGGAAATCAAACAACTAATGTATGAAATAAAATTAATAATAGTTAATTTGATTGTTAGTAGGAATTGTTGTTGTTTGGTTATGGATGTTTGGGTAAGATACTTTAAAATTTGGATTTGGGTGAATGAATAATCTATTTAGTTTATCTAAGACTGTTGAGAAAATGATGCGCTAGTAGTTTATTCTTCATTCCATACAATTTAAAAGTTTTGAACCCGAACAACTATTTGTTTGTTTGATTGAATGGTTGTTTGTATTTGTTGTGTTTGCTGTTTATTGAAATTTATGATTGTTTTATTTATTTGTTGTTAGTAATTGAAACCACTTAAATATTTCACTTTACATAAATTGTTAGCCCTTTGGATTTTAAAAGTGGAATGCAGGTTATGGAAGCAATTGCTACTGCTTTTGGTTCCATAAATCAAGCGTAAATTGCCCGACAAATAGGTACGTTTCTGATTACGGTTTATAGCGCTATTTTATATATTTTCCCGGCTTGGGATATAATATTTTGGATAATATATGTTATATAATTGTTATATTTTGATATTATATTTTCTCCCGAGCCTCTCCATACAAAGGGGACTCTATCGAAATTTTTCGTAAATTTTTGGACTTAGAAATTATTTTGAAAATGTTTTTTCCAAACTTTATTTATTTAAGTATAAAGGGATATAATGATTATAAAATGGGGATATTTTATTTAAAGTAATAAATTTTGTAAATTATTGTTTATAAATTAATATTTCGAATTAGATATATTGATCTCTTATTCCTTCCTTCTCCCTTCTTTTTCCTTTTCGGGGACGAAAAGTTTTGAGTGGGGGAGAGCGTAACGACCCGTAAATTTCGTGGATTTAATTTTGTTAAATTAATAAGTTTTGTAATTAAATTTAGTAGAAATAAAAACTTTGTAAACAAATATTGAAATGAACGCTAAATTAAAATATAAAAATGGTGACTTAAAACCTATTTACTAGCAATTTGAATAAATTTCAATAAATGAAATAGCGTAAGTATTATATCTGGATATAATTTGAATATGAAGAATATAGGGTAGATATTGAATGAGTTAATGTAAGAACACGTTGTTACAGTAATTGATTATTAATTTAGAAAACGTGTTAATGCAAGTTAATAATTACTGACTTGAATGAAATTCCAATTAAATAAAATAATTTAAATGTTATGATTCGATTTTTAATGGAATATGAGAAAACGAGTGTAAGAATTGAATTAATATATGTTATTTATTTAGGGTATTGAATAAAAATTGATAATCCAATTTCTAATTAATGGTAATAATGTTGATATTAGCTAATAAATTAAATTTCAATGCAATACCCATTAATGAACGGAATGAAATGGAATTTATGTAAATGTATACTAGGTTATTTATCAAGTAGAAGGAAACAAACGGGAGTATCGAATTGATTAATGAATAAATATACATTGAATAGTAATTGAATGTAAAGTTTATGGTAATTGTATAAAATCTATATAAGATAATGAATTGCAATAATTGTGGGTTGATAATAAGGTGTGAATGGAAAATGATTGTTATGGTAAATGAATGGAATACAAATTTGTTGGAAAAGGGTAAATGGGTACTTGGTAATAAATTTAAACGGACTTAAATATTGAATTTATTTAATTAATATATATAATAAATAATGATTAAATGTAAACCAATACTCTGTAAATATCTATAATATTTGAGTGGAAATAATATACTTATAAAATGTGGGATTAAGAGTTTTACAACAATTATTATGAGTTATATACTTAGTTCATTCAATTAGATTGGAAAACACTGCAATAGATGTAAATTAAGTGTTACGTTAAATAATTAAAGTAATAAATGGGGAATAACGTAAATGTCTTCATAATATGATGATTTGTGAATAAAAAAGATGGAAATAAAGTTTATTAATATATCGGAATTTAATTGATGACAAAAGGTTAATTGCAATCAAATGAGTTACATATTTAAACGGGAATCAAGCTTTATTTATTTATTTGGTTTAAAATATGATAATTTGGATTTATTGCAATTAATTGAAATTAAATATAAAATTTTACGTTAATTGGAAATTAAGTGGAAATTGGAAAATATTTATGTAATAGCTTTGAACCAAGGTTAATTTCATCCATTCGACGGTACTGGATTGAATAAAAAGAATGCATAGTGAATTCAACGGAATTATTGAAAAGTTAATTTATAATTTATAAATATAACGAAATTTGAATTTACGCTGAAATTTATGACTGAATCAACAATTAATTGACATCTAAATTGGTTTAAATCACTGAGATTGTTTAAGAAAACAAAATTGATAAGATTTGTAAAATTTGGAGGTGAAATTGAAAAGGTGATTTAATTAATGAATTTTTAATTTATTTAATTAATATAAAAATAGCCATTTTGGTCACGGACTCGGATTTCGACGAAACCAGTTTCATCGGATCTGTAACGGTGAATATTGTAGGATTTCAAGTTTCATAGCGATCGGACTTGTCGTTTGATCGTACGAACGTGAAACGCCTTGAAATCAATTTAATTGAAATCAATTTGAAAATATTTATTTCAGCATAACTTCTGCATACGATGGAATTAGGATGTGAAACTTTTTCCATTGCGTTCAGAATATTTTAAAACACCTATTTGGATATATGGATTTAACCAATTTCGTTCCGGGGTCAGAACGGGCTTTTTGGGCCACGTTAGAGTTAGCACGTATATCCAACTCGATCCATCTATTCAAATTTCTAACCTACCTATATAAACCCAGTTATAAACCCTAGCCTCCATCTATTCTCATTTATTTGTGCGTTCATTTTCCTCAATTCCTCCTTTTCCTCAATGGCAGACAAAGATCTATATTTCCAGATCCAAATTCAAATTTCAAAAATCAAATCCAAAGCCTAAAATTCAAAATCCTTAAAAAATTCTGAAAAACATATATATCGAACACCTCGATGATACGAATCAGCATCTGCTGTTTGTTTTTTGAAATTACGCTTCGATCAGCGGGAAATCGCGGTCAAACTTGTAAAATTCGAAACCCTAGGGCTAATTGGGGTTTTCTGATTTTGGATCAAATCGTCGAAATCAAGATAAGGGTTTTGTTAGGCTTGGCTTTAGGAGTCGATGGGTGGTGGTCGTTTGGTCTATCTCAACCGGAGGTGACCGAAATTTTAGGGTTTCGGCACATTAGAGTGAGGCGGCGGCAGCCGATGGGGGCCGTGTTGGCGTGGGGACGTGCGGCCGGAGAAGGGGCGTACGATGGTGGTAGCAGCATGGTCAAAGGCGATCTCTGGTGATGGTGGCAGTTGGTCTAAGTCTCGGCTGTAGGGGGGCGTGCGTGCGTTTCTGATTCAAGCCGTTCGCGTGAGGGACATTAGAGGAAGTGACGTGGCAGATTGATTTGGGTTTGTTTTATTTATTTTCTTTTATTCTAATTTGATTTTCAACTCGTTCTAACCTCCATAACTCTTTCATACAAACTCCGTTTCACGCGAGATTTTTTTTGTTAGGATCGTAATAAAATTTCGGACACTTTGGCGCAAGTTTGGACAAATTCTGAGACCGCTGAATATTTGGGTTTAAATTGGAATTGAATCTAATTTAAATTCAAAAGGTGAGTGTTTTAACCCACTCACAACCTCAAAAATTTCTTATGTTTGTTAAATTGATTTATGATATGAGTAGAAGTTCATTTATGACTATTAGGCCTATTTTATTCATCATCTCAGTTAGATTTCATTTATTTAAATTAAATTGTTATTTAATTTTATTATTGCATATAAATTGACAGTTAAATTTATTTATTTTGCATATAAATTTTCAATTAAACAATTATTAATTTATTTGTGAATATAAATTGTTCGTTGATACCTGTTATATTTATATGCTATTTATTGATGTTTGTTCAAATTGGATGATGATTGAAATAAATGATTGATGAATGATGTTTGGTGAATGGATGATGTGTTCTATATTATATAATCTGCAAGTTATCATGCATTTCATTTCATTCGGGATTGCGGTTTGAAATGGTATACAACCGCGTTTTATTTTTAAATTACGGATTGAAATGATAAATATCCGTATCACTTGACCATAGGATAGAAAATTTTATACAGGCACCGCGATATATATATATATACATATATAAAAGAAAATTTTAAATAATTTCTATGGTTTGGATAGGATACAGTTAAATAAATATTAAATTTTGACATTATATAAATATTATTTTATATATATACATATATAGTTAAGTTTTTGAATTTAAGCTATGTATAAATCTGTTAAATAAAATATATAAGTTGAATAATGGAGTTTGATAATTTATAATATATGGTCAAGCATAGGTTTAAGATATGGTATATATATAGAGTTTTAACGATTTAAACCAATTAAGATTGGAAGGTAAATTGGAAATTTATTTGGAATTGAGCTTATTTTAAAATTAAACTCCATAAGTGGACGTAAAACTTATTAAACTTGAAATTTTAAAGGTATGATATTTTTATCTGAATTGTTAAATGAATAATTCTTGTATAAATAAATGGAAGGAAATATTTAGTGTTAATAAATTTGGGTTTTATTTTAAATGGTTATGGATCTATTATGTAAACATTTCAAAACTAAATAATAGAATTGTTGAATAGAAATTCCCAACCTTAGTTTTGAAATTTATTAAATACTCAAAGTTTGAATATATTGAAATCGAAGTGTTTTATTGAAACTGAAAGTGAATCTAAATTTATGGGTTTTAGACTAAAATTAAAGTGAATAACTGGTAAAGGCGTGGAAATTATTTACTTTATCAAGTAATTTAAAATCAACTATTTTACATACTGTTGAATATCCAGACCATTTAAGTTTTAGAAGTTATGGTTTTAAAACTATGGATTTCGAAGTATTATGTTTGAAAGTTAAAAGTTCAAATATTCGGGTTCGAGGTATTATAAATTTTAAAAGTTGTATGATTTTGGAAAAGAAATATATTTGAAATAAAAATGATATCATATTGGTTTGGGTTTTAAAAGGAAATGATATCGTATTTATATGATTTTGAAATGGATATTATATTCTGGTTTCGAAAGTATAATTATTTTTAAATGACCTTGGTGTTATAATAACGTTTGGTTGTTGAAGAGACCGGGATCGGAAGTTGCAATACTCTCTACCAACTCCGAAAACCACTTTAACAAGCGTGTACGCGGTGGAGATTCTAGAATGAAGTAGGATGGTGGCGGCGTTTTCCTTTGAGGTAATTACGTGGACCCGACTCCCGTGAGTTGGCATAAGGTGGCTAAAACAGGAGCGATTCTCGGGCCACTGAGGTCATTCCTCTGATCGGATACTCCTCTTCGATACTATACGCTAACTTTGGATTGATTCGGTGGCCACCTTCACTTTTGATTTCTTTGATTTGGGGGAGTTTGTCCGAGCTGGGCGGTAGTAGCAGCTACACGTTACCACTAGCCCGGATGCGTAATTGGTATATCTACCCGGGCATTGTCTAGTTGTACCGTGTCACCTACCCTATCACGCCTTGTACGAGTTTGGATTTCTCCCATAGCCCGTGTGGTATCCTCTGGTGGCTTCTTGATCAGGAGGGACTATGATATTGGATGGACTATTGGGACTATTATTGTGTTAATGGGGAGATTGGGTAACTCCTTAACGCTATTTAAAAGTATGTTTATTTTACCATTAGACACTATTATAATAGCGCAATATACTACATAGTAAATAGTTTAACGAATCCTTAGGAGATGTAAATCCCGAGCATCTCTTGAGTTACTGCACCCAAATTTATTTCTGTTAATTTAACTCACATAAGATCTTTTCGTTCTGACTCGAGTGTTTTTGTCTTTTCAAATTCGCTCGGGTCAGTCCGAGCGTTTCAGGACCGAAGACTTTAGCTCTGGAGGATGAAGACGGAGATTTCTATTATTATTTATTATATTCCACTACACACCGTGTTCCGCTGCATTGTTATTGTTGGTATGTGTACTCTGATATATATTGTATAAGTATAATTAAATATTTTGTAAACAGCTTCATGAACTGTATATTTAATTATTATATTTTATCCTTCCGCTGTGAGATTCTGTTTTCTTTTATTTCTTCTCGTTTTTCTTATTTACCCTAAAAAATCCGCCCTTTTGCATGGTTTGAATTGACACGTGTGTCGATTTAAAGCGTGCGAAAAGGCGGGGTGTTACAATATCATATGAATAATTAGGAATATAAAATTTGTATGGTGAATTTATATTAGAATATGGAAATAGGGTTAGGAAAAATAGTGGATACTATTTTTGAAAAGTTAAAATGGTTAAGGAGATCGTAATGGCATTGAGGTGTTGTAAATCGAGAGGGATTTATAAATTGAATTGGTTATTGGGTTTTAAAAAACAAAATTACTAAGAAGTTAAGTTTTTATTTAAAAAAAGAAATTTTTATTTATTAAACTATGTAATTTAAAGTTAGTTAGTGTTATAATACTTTGGAAAGTGGATTTTTCAAATATTTAAAATTAACTGAAATAAATTCTAGTTTTTATAATTAGCTTTGGAAATCAATTTGCTTTATTTAAAAATGAGTTGGAAATCGAATCTTTGGTGTTTTAGTTAAGGAGTTTTGATATTTTATATAGTCACTTAAGCTTGTTTTTTAAAAATAAGTTATTGTTCTTTTCAAAACACTTATCATATATAATATATAGAGTTTTGAAGTGATTAAAAATTTTAACTATAAATTCTCTCGAGATTCGTAAATGGGTCTTATAAATGGATATGATTTTGAGGAGGGGAATTTTATAAAGGATTCGGAGGAAATGGATTTTCAAAATGTTGAATATGGTAACTTTGCAAATGAAATCTGAGTTCATAAAAGAAGTTATAAATTGTTGAATGGGGTAATAAATAAGCATATTGTGTTTTGGAAATTGTTAAAGGAAATTTATTAATTATTCCAGAGACATGAGATAATTTACGAAATATTCTCTGAAGCGTTGATATTTGAAATGATTTTGGAAAATAAGACTTATAATGTTTTCCAAAGTATAAAAATGGAAATTTGGAAATATTGCTAAGTGTTGAAATTGTTTGGGAATATCTTGTTATGGATTTAAGTATTCGAATTTTTTTTCGAATATTGATACATGTTATGCATATATATAAGGTTCAATCAATCTTCATTCATATTCCAGTAAAATTTAAATCAACTTTCGATATCATTTTCATTCATATCAAATTCAAAATTCAATTATTTAAATAAATGAAATATTAAATTTAAACAATTTAGTTATCAATCAAATTTCATTAATAATCATTGAATTTTAGATGAATTTTAGTTATCGGTAATTATTTCTATCTAAATAATTCAACACTTATGATCCAATTCTAACTATTGATTATAACACATTCAATACATACAAATTTATTTCAATATAAATAATTCCTAAATTTTCGAAATTGTTTATTTCAAGATTTTATTAAAGTTCATATTCAATAACTCCAATAATAAATCATTAAATTTTTATTCCTAACCAATTTTATTCAATAATTTTATTAAATTTAATAATTTAAAATAGTTAAAAATACGGGTCGTTACACTCTCCCTCACTCAAAACATATCGTCCTCGAAAAGGGTTTAAGTACGGAATCTAATTCGATATATATTATTCAAATATTCCATATAAACATTTAAAATCTTATTTACAAAAAATTTACTACGCTTATATTACGGCACTCTGATATCGGTTTACAGAAATAACAACTTACTTATAAAAACAAGCATAAATACACAACATACAACAATCATATACAATCAAAACAGTAATAACAATAGTTTACAATAAATCATTCAACCATTAGATCATAAACATATCAATTTACATTATCTAATATCCATATTTAACTTATACACTATATTTCTTATTAACATCCAACTTTTATTATCATTTGATTAGTCTGCTTCAAATTTATTCATATCTATTTCATTCGCATTCAATTTATTTAATTCAATTTGTGTAATTCCAATTGTTTCACTTTTTTAAATATTTCATATAAATCCATTTATAAACCATTTTATGAAATTATTCTATTTCATTCAGTCTTATTTTAAGTTAAAATTTTATTTCATTCCACTTGGTATATTTTCTTTGATACCAATCTCATTTATAAACCTTTTAAGTCTATTGCAACCATTTTACAAAATGCACTTCATATTTATTTTTCATAACTTAAGATCATATTAATCCTTCGATTCACTTCATTGGTTCATTTTATAAATTAAAGTTCGTATTAATAAATTTTACTTCAACAAATTTTGTTTTTATAAAATTACTCGCTTCATTGGTTTATTATTAATTTTACTTAAGCAAACTTTAATTTATAGCTCAAATTCCTATTAATAATTTCCTTTTTATCACAATCAATTCATTCAATACGTTAATTTTCATCTTTTAATTCATTTCACTAACTTATTTCATATCCATTTAGTTATCCTTCAATTTTATTGAAACTCGTTCTATTTGCATTTAATTTATTCACATCCAAACTAAATTGAATTCAATTACTCACATTAATTTTCTTACACTCATTTATTCTCATTTACTTTCTTTCACAATTCAAATTGCATTTCATCTTATAATTCAAGTTCATATTCATTTCATTAATTCATTTATAGTTTAAGTGGAATTAATTCGCTCTACTAATTTATCTATGTTCATTCAAATCCAATTTAATTCATTCAATGTCAAGTTAAACTTCACTTCATTTTAATACATTACTAGATTTATTCAGCATTACCTAAGTTAAACTTTTTTTTCCTATCATTTACATTCAACAAATTTAAAATTTATTATTAGCTCAATATTTCTCAAATCTATAAGTTATACAAATTTATTTACTTAAAATTTCATTCTATTATTTTGTCTAATTCATTTCAATACAATTCACTTTTATTTAAGCTTTCTTGAGATAAACTTCATTTTATTTCTTTCGTTTCACCAATTCGATCTATCTAACATTTCTTAGGTTGATTCATTCTTTTCAAATCTCAAATTTGAATCTTCTTTCGTTTGCTTAACCAAAAATATTTAACTGCTTAAAAATTAATTTTTCTTTTCTTTTTAAATCGATAAGTTGTAAACTTATATTTATTTATACTATTTTCATTTATAAGTTAAAAACCATTTTCATATATTTATCACAATAATACTTAGAATATTTTCTCACAATCAAAACTTGTTTTAATAGAAAATAAATTCATTTTTATAGCAATTCTCACTCAGAAACTCGAAAATTAATACTGGTGATGCTGCAGTCATCCCCAGAATTATTTTTCAATGACCAAAGCGAGTTCAATGCTTTTGAAATATATTTCTAGTCAAAATACTTGCCAATAATATTATTATTAATTTTGAAGGCTTTGAAAACAATTTTTAAAGTAACAGGTTTTTAATTCAAAAAATTTCAACTTTTAAATCCTTCTTTTTATAAGCTACATTATAAATATACTTACACAAGTTTCATTACCTTATTATCAAAACCGTTCATCAATTTACAAATCTGTTAATGTAAACAATTCTTGTTATAATTATATTTCAATTGAATTAAATTTTCGAACGCTTCGTGAAATAAAATTCATAAAGTATTTGTTTTATTTTAGTTCAACCAATAATTGATGATAACTAAATATTATCAACTCCGAATAAACGATATTCATTGAAAATCATTGTTTGTATATATATAAAATATAATTTAGGTAAATTATTTTAGTTACCTAATTTTAAAATAATATTATATCGACTTGCCTCGTTTAAATGTTTCGAAACTCCTATCGATAACATGGCGTCTCACGCATCAACTAAAGTTCATAAACAACTCAAGAATAAGTAAACAAAATATAAATATTTTATAACACTAACAAGTACGCTCTCTCATATATATACATACACTCAACCGGACTCATTCTAGGGGATTACTACCCTATCTCTAATGAGTCAAACCTCACAAAGCTAAGGTTATTGCTAAACCAAAGCTCTGATACCAACTATAATGACCCATCTTTTTGGACAATTTAAACTGACAATAAACCACACATGTCAACTCAAACCATCCAAAAGGGAGGATTGTCAATGAGGTAAATAAGAAAATAAGAGAAAAGAAGGAAAAACAAAAGAGAGACTCTCACAATGGAATGACAAAATATAATAATCAAATAAATAGTTCATGAAGCTGTTTTACAAATACATTTGATTACACTTTTACAATACAATCAGAGTTATACATACAACAAGTATAATAGGATAATGCAGCGGAACAACATGATACAGTTGAATAAATAAAATCAATAGTAGACTAATCTCTGTCTTCATCCTCCAAAATCAAGTCTTCAACACTGAAAAATTCAGGCTGACCCGAGCGTAATGAAAAGAGAAAACACTCGAGTCAAGACCGAAAGATCTTATGTAAGTTGAATCAACAATAAGTAAATATGAGTATAATGCCTTCAGAGATGTTTACGGGGATTTACATCTCCTATCCAGTGTATAACATGCGTGCAATAACTTAAGAGATGATTCGGGATTTTCCATCTCCTAAGTATCTGTTAAACTATCTATATATAGTAAAATACGCTATACATATGTAGTGTATATCAGTAAAGTATTAAAATAGAATTAAGGCGTTACCAATATCGCCCTTAACAAATTTTTATATAAGCATAGTAGTCTATACAGTACTATAAGCCTCACTATAAACTGGTGGGACACTCAGGGAGCACTCCATAGGTATGATACAAACCAAAGTCATAGTGGGATCGATCGGGATAAATATGACAAGGCACGCAAGGCAATGCCTAGGGCAGGATTCTACCATTTTGCACTCTCGTACTAGTGGCAACGCATAGCAACTACTATCTCCTACCTTGAGAGACACTCCCATAATCAAATCGAGGGTGGCTACCAATCAGTCACAAAGTAACAAATATGGTATCAAAGAAGCATGCTTGATAGGGGAGCAACCCACTTGGCTCGGTATAGCTCCTGTTTTAGTGATTTTAATTATGACCCAAAAGTCAAGGCTATCATTCATCGTTCTCTTACTTCATTCCAGTAGCATTTGACAAACCATCCAACTTCATTCTGGATTCTCCATTATATGTACAGTTGTTAAAGTGGTTTCGGTATTGACAAAGACTATGAGAATATCTGACCACGGTCACTTTAACAACCAAACGCTTATTTCATACCGTGTTAATTTTATATTAAAAAAATTTAGACACAGTTTATACCTTCATATCAAGATAACCATATACTTATTCCAAAGGTATAAATATGTTCACAAATACCGGGGAAGATTTCTTTCAATCAATTTCGAAAATAATTTATAAATCTCTCTTAAATCATTTATAAACTATATATGCTTTGAAACCATTTATAAAGATATTTACAAATTCCAAAATGGTTTACAACTCTTCCCTTTTTCATAAACGTCTACGTAAATTCCTTTAAAACGCTCCTAAATCCCTTTGTACGAGTTCTTTTATAAAACCCTTTATAAAATACTATAAAATCTTTATAGCTCCTTTATAAACCATTATGAAATCCTTTATAAAATAATTTATCAAGTCTTTTTAAATCTTTATAACTCCTTTAAAAACCATTATAAAATCCTTTATAACAGATTTCATTATAGATTATTCTCTACTCAACTTCTTAAATTTTATTTATTAAAATTATTATATAAAAATCTATATTTATTATATTAGATTAAAACTTGTTATATTGAATTAAATTTAAATAAATCTCTTAAAAATATATTAAATATTTTATTAAATTAAATTTTTAAACCTTTTGAATTATATATTTAAAACTAAGTAAAATTATATGTTAAAAACTTAAAATTACATTTAAAATCATATTTATACTTATAATTTGAA
Source organism: Allium cepa (assembly GCA_030765085.1). Classification (NCBI taxonomy): domain Eukaryota; kingdom Viridiplantae; phylum Streptophyta; class Magnoliopsida; order Asparagales; family Amaryllidaceae; genus Allium; species Allium cepa. The sequence goes on from CM060943.1 coordinate 254,215,981, forward strand.
ACTTTAAAGGATATAAAATAAATTATTCTCCAAGTATAAATTTTAAATTAAATTATTAAATTAAATTATTCTTAAATTTAATGGAACTAGTTTCAAACCCTAATTTCATTGTATATAGAAGTTGGCTTTCAAAATTAGATAATATTCATTTAAACTCCATTAATCGATTTCTACGTGTTTCAAGCTCGCATAGCCAAACGATATGTGGAATCATTACAAAACTTGAATTCCTACAATAGTTCACTAATACAGATCCGATGAAACTAGTTTCGTCGAAATCTGAGACAGTGGCCAAACAGCTAATTTTACTAGTTAATTATAATAAAAAAATCCCAATAATTATTCACTTCTAAATCCAATTTTAAATGTTGACAATCTTTATTCATATTTCAGTAAAATTTAAATCAACTTCCGATATCAATTTCATTCATATTAAATTCAGAATTCAATTATTTAAATAATTGCAATATTAAAGTTAAACAATTTAGTTATCAATTAAATTTCATTAATAATCATTGAATTTCAGATGAATTTTAGTTATCATTAATTATTTCCATCCAAATAATTCAACACTTATGATCCAATTCTAAATATTAATTATAACACATTCAATAAATGCAAATTTAATTCAATGCAAATAATTCCTAAATTTCCGAAATTGTTTATTTCAAGATTTTATTCAAGTTCATAGTCAATAACTACAATAATAAATCATTAAATTTTTATTCTTAACCAATTTTATTCAATAATCGCATTAAATTTAATAACTTAAAATAGTTAAAAATACAGGTCGTTGACTCTCCACCACTCAAAACTATTCGTCCTCGAAAATAGTTCAAATACGGAATTCAACATTTGATATATTTTATTCAATAATCCTTATAAACATTTAAAATCTTATTTACAAAACTTTTACTACACTTATATTACGCCACTCCGATATCGGTTTATAGAATTATAAATTACTTATAAAAACAAGCACAAATACACAACTCACAACAATTATATGCAATCAAAACAATAGTAACAATGGTTTACAATAAATCATCCAACCATTAATATTCATTCTATTGGATCATAACTATATCAATTTACATTATCTAATATCCGCATTTAATTTATACACTTCATTTCTTATTAACATCCAGCTTTTATTATCATTTGATTGGTTTGCTTCAAATTTATTCTCATATATTTCATTCGCATTCAATTTATTCAATTCAATTTGTGTAATTCCAATTGCTTCGCTTTTCGTTTAACCTATTTTAAATAAATCCATTTGTGAACCATTTTATAAAATTATTCCATTTTATTCAATCTAATTTTAATTTTAATTTTATTTCATTACACTTAGTATATTTTCTTTGATACCAATCTCATTCATAAACCATTTAAGTCCACTGCAACCATTTTATAAATACACTTCATATTTATTATTAATAACTTAAGTTCATATTAGTCCTTTGATTCATTTCATTGGTTCATTTTGTTAATTCAGGTTCATATTAATAAATTTTACATCAATAAGGTTTAGTTTTATAAAATGACTCACTTCATTAGTTTATTATTAATTTTACTTAATAAATTTTATAGCTCAAATTCACATTAATAGTTTCCTTTTTATCACAATCAATACATTCAACTTCTCTTAAATTAATTTTCAATTCATTAACTTATTTGATATTCAATTAGCTATTCTTCAATTTTATTGAAACTCATTCTATTTGCATTTATTTATTCACGTCCAATTTAAATTCAATTCAATTACTCATATTAATTTTCTTAAACTCGTTTATTCTCATTCAATTTCTTTCACAATTCAAATTGCATTTAATCTTATAATTCAAGTCCATATTCATTTCAATAATTCATTTATAGCTAAAGTGGAAGTAATTCACTTTACTACTTTATCTAGCTTCATTCAAATCCAATTTAATTCACTTAATGTCAAGTTAAACTTCCCTTCATTTTAATCCATTACTAGATTTATTCAACATTGACTAAGATAAACTTTTTTTCCAATCATTCATATTCAAAAAATTTAAAAATTGTTATTAGCTCATTATTTCTCAAATCTATAAGTTAGACAAATCTATTTACTTAAAATTTCATTCATTATTTTATCAAATACATTTCAATATAATTCACTTTTATTTAAGCTTTCTTGAGATAAACTTCATTTTATTTCTTTCGTTTCACTAACTCGATCTATTTAGCATTTCTTAGGTTGATTCTTTCTTTTCATATCTCAAATTTAAATCTTCTTTTGTTTGCTTAACCAACAATATTCAACAGTTCAAAATTTAATTTTTCTTTTTTTTTCAAATCTACAAGTTATAAACTTATCTTAATCTATGTTATTTTCAATTATAAGTCCAAAACAATTTTCATATATTCATCAAAATCATACTTAGAATATTTCCTCACAATCAATACCTTTTTTAATCGAAAATATATTCCTTTTGGTAGCAATTCTCACTCGGAAACTCGAAAATTAATACTAGCGATGCTGCAGTCATCCTCCAGAATTATTTTCCAGCAACCAAAACGAGTGCAATGCTTTTGTTTCTTTCAAGAATCTCTTTAAAAATATATTTCTAGTTAAAACACTTACAAACAATATTATTTTTGATTTTAAAGGCTTTGAAAACAATTTTGAAAGCAATAGGTTTTAAATTCAAAAATTCTAAACTTTTAAATCCTTCTTTTTTATAAACTACATTATAAATATACTTATACAAATTTCATTACCTTATTATCAATAAACTTTCATTAATTTAAAAAAAATTATTGTAATCAATTCTTTTTATAATTATATTTCAATTAAATTTATTTTTCGAATGCTTTGCGAAATAAAATTCACAAAGTTTTCATTTTATTTTAGTTCAACAATAATCGATGATAACTAATTGTTATCATCTTCTAACAAACAATATTCATTAAAAATCATTATTTGTATATATATAAAATATGATGTAGTTAAAATTACGTAACGGATCGAAATTTTAGATAACTGAAATTGGAATATTTAATTGATTTCAAATATTCAGGTGTTAATTTTTAACTTGAATTTCAAATATAATTATTTATCGGATAATTAAATTATTGAATTTAATAATGGGAAATTGGTAAAAATAGTGAATCTGGAGTTTCAAGCTTGTTAAAAATATTTCAAAGGCTTATAAAATTTATATTGTTAATTCTGAAGGTAGTATAAGTTTTAAACTTGAATTTAGAAGTGATTTTTTCAGTTTTAAAAATATACCGTTTAAAGGGACATTTAAAAATAGCCTTTCGGGACACAGTCCTGGAATTTGACGAAACTAATTCCATTGGATCTGTAATATTGTTTTATTATCGGATTCCAAGTTCCGTAGCGTTTGGAATTATCTTTGATCATACGGAATATAAACGCCTAGAAATAATTAATCGAATCAATTTATGTGGTCAATCCAAAAAGCTATCTTCTCCATACGATCGAATTAGGACTCGAAACATTTTCCATTGCATTCGAAATAGGGGTATAACATTATAAATGCCTAGCGGCACGCCTCGATAGGAGGTCGAGATTTTTAGCTACGATTTCGACATGATTTTAATTTAAAATTTAAATATAATATATATTGTTTGACTAGTCAAAATTCCTTTCGCATCAACTTTTTCCCATCAGCTACTTTTCCTTTCCATCACAACACTGTAGCATTTTTCTCCTATACGCTACCATCACTTTTATATCACATCCCTTCTTCAATCTCTCAGTAAAAAGTCATGCTATTTCTTCCCTTTAAAATCACGAACATCTTCGTTCCTTAAGCTCGAAGTCAAAAGCAAGGCAGAACGAAAATTAGAATAGAGAAAAAAATAAATGAATGGTCGTTTCATTTTCAATTTTCGAATTCCCTTTTTCTTCATTCACGAAATAGAGTTCGATTGTTCGAAAAAAAAGAGATAGTAGTGATCAGAGCTTTTCCCCTTTCCTCTCTTCAATCCCATTTCTAATCGACATCAATCAAAAAAAAATAGAGGAAGGCTCGAATTTAAGTCGCTGGCAGTGGTTGTTGGTGAGGGCAAGGTCACTGTCACAATTGGATGGGGCGGAGCAACGTGGAGGTGAGCTCGCGGTGGCGTTATTGCTAGGGTGGCATTCGATCTTATGGTAGTGACACTGATGGGGAGTTCATCGAAGCTAGGAGTATTGGATTTGGTTGCGAGTGGTGGTCTCATGGGGGAGTTGGTGCTTGTGACGACCGCCCATGACTCCTGCACGGAAACAAGAGAATGGTGCGCTGAAGGTGTGCCAGGCAGCCATGGGTGACCGTCAAGGTAGAATAAACATTGCAGAATCTATCGTACAACTCACAGCGCATGGATAAATACAATAGAGAAATATAATATAGTGAAGCTCTATAGAACAGTACATCATCATATAAGCATCATAATAGTTTTATACAAACATATGAATCATCCATACATCAAATCCTCACTACATAACACTCAAACAAATACAGCAGCGGAACACCCAGTACATATAATATGAAATAATATGCAAAAGCCTCCTGCTCGTCTTTGTCATCATCAGCGTAGATCTCCAAGAACAGCACCTGTCACTTGCTACCTAGTCTGCCCATCCCAACATGGATGAACAGCCCAAGGTAATAAGAGGAGACATAAAACCTTGAGTCAGACAAAGTCTTAGTGAGCAGTAAATCAACTATCAAACATACCAAAAGAGTATAAGGGATAAAAGGAATAGGAACCAAACCATCCCACTCCACCTCTTTCTACAGTGATAGCCCCAGACACACATTAAGGAGAAGCAAGCATAACATAGCAAGCAATTAAAGTAAAGCAATAATCACTCGAGTCAAGGTCGATGTTTTCCAAATACAAACCCCCAAGGCCTAAACCAAGATCAGATAAGCACTCAGAAAACACCGCTCTTGAGACCGAATGATGATACAATCAAACGTCCAAACATCCATGACTCTGGCTATCACTGTTATCATTGTCTTGATTTCACCGTTAGTTGAACGACCATCTGTCAAGGGCTAATGGTAACCCCAGTTCTAGACATAACTCCGCACGTCGTCGCAGCCCGTGCCTAGGAATTTTCGCAACTACCCAGAGTACTAGCACATCGTCGCAGCCCGTGCTTGGAACGTCGTCGTAGCCCGTTCCAACGTACTCTTGCTTTGAGCATGTTAGAACCTTCAACAACGATGAGATCTCAGCCTCCTAGTCATCCTCCTCGACGACTATTTCCATACTAGCTCAAGCGCCTCTCAAGCTAACCATTATCAACCAACTCGCATCGCATCATCGAGTTATCAATCATGCTTGGGATGATCCCGTCTGGATTAAACCAAGGCTATCTCACATCATGCTTCGCTTTATCGCATCATAGCAAAGTCTCATCTCAACATCATGGCTTGCCTCATCGCATCATGGCAAAGTCCCATCTCAACATCATCTAATCCATACATATGAGCTTCAACATCCGCTTCATATGCCACAAGCAGCTTTCACCATTCAAGAGCCTTTCCACTTAGCTTTTGAATTATCTTCGACCATCTTGTCTAGATCTAACTATCAATCAACTAACATACATAGCAATCAATCAAATCAATCATTAGCTTAAGCAATCAAGTAATCAAATATGGTCTAAGTAGGCATTTATAACTACAATGGCAATTTCATAAATAAATGAGCATAGATATAACATACATGAATCATGGGATTTTAGCATGAATCCAACAAATATAAATCATGGGTTTTTATCTCTACAACTTGGTAAATGAACTTGCATAAGTAAACATCTTCATAAGTAATGGATCTACACTTGGATCTAAGGAAAAATGCATAAAATCACTATCTACAACACTCCAACAAACCACCAATCCAATATACTCCTTTGGGTCCGCGTGAGAGATAACCACCACTCACCGAATCACCCAAACACTTCAAAAACAAATCACTTCAGATCTGGACAGCAAGGATTCAAGCTTGATTTGTCGAAATCTCGCTTGAAATGATGAAATCTAGCTTTGTTGGATGAAGATCTTCAACTTAGGCTCTTGGATCTTCGATCTTGGATGGATGTTAGAACTAGATTGGAGTGGAGAAAAGGAGATGAAGAAATGTTGTAGTCGAGCTCTCAAAATGGCAACACTTCGTCGCTTCAAAAACCGGTGCCAAAAACTGAGCCAAAGCCCTCTATTTATAGGCTGAAATCCCCCATGAGTCGTCCGCCCCTATGAGTCGTCCACGACTCATGATTCACGACTCAAGCCACAACGACTCACGACTCAACGCGGCTCAAGGTAAATACGACACAACACACATACGGCAGTATGCACACAACTCAACCAAAATGCGACTCAATAGAACCCAACGACATATGACCCAACAACATACGACCTATAAACACGGCCGACCTATCTCAAAAACCGTCCTAACTATGCTACGATTTACGACTTAACTCGTATACGAGTTAACACATAGATCATGTCCTTATGACTCGGCCATACGACTCAACTAGCTGCCGACTCAACTCTTAGGCGACCTAAGGCCTTAACTCGTACCAACGACTCAACCGACTCAGGTTAACTAGTGCTATGGCCCAACAGTTCCAACGGCCCAGATGACCCTACGACCTAACTAAGCCGCTAACGACTTACGACTTAGCATCCTTAAGTCGTCTAAAACTTCTAGGTCGCTAACTCGTTAGCTATGCTAACTCCTAACCCGCTAACTCACTAACTCGGCCAAACCTATAGGTTGCTACCTCTATGAGTCGGTCAGATTCTCAACTCGGTCCCCTAGTTAACTCGTTAACGACTCAACACTTGAGTTAACTTCCTATACGACTCAGGCTAGAGACAACATAAACAACACTAACGACCTGTAAATTCTACGATCTATCGACACGTAAAATACGGGTCGTTACATTCTCTCCCCCTTAGGAATTTCGCCCCCGAAATTCCAAACAAACAAGAGCAATCAAAACTATTCTGCATGCCTACCATCCATAGCAATCAACAAACCATGCATCCAATTACTATCCTAGCATGCAGAATTCTAAGATTAGAACAAGTTACAAATTCATGAGATGCCACGACACCTTAGGGCCATACCTCGAAGAGTTCAGGATGAGCTGCCTTCATCCTCTCTTCCTCCTTCCATGTACAGTCGTTAACATCATCACTCCATTGTATCTTGAGCAATGTAATCGTCTTCCTCCTAAGCTGTTTCGTGTCGGTTTCTACAACACGAAGCGGCTTACGAGGTCTCGTAACCACTGGATCAACTTCCAAGTCTTCACAGCTATTAGCAGAAACCACCGTATTCGAGTCGTGCACATACTTCCGTAGATAGGTTACATGAAAAACATTGTGCACACCCGCCATCTTTTCCGGTAACTCCAATCTATAAGCGAGCTTTCCAATTCGCTCGATGATCGGGAATGGTCCAACAAATCTTGGAGTCAATTTTCCTTCCTTCCCGAATCGAATAACATTCTTCAGTGGAGAAATCTTCACAAAAACCATATCACCTACGTCGAATTCCAAATCCTTACGACGCTTATCGGCATAACTTTTCTGACGATCTTGGGCTGCCTTCATTCGTTGCCGAATGATCTCTATACAATCCGAAGTCTGTCGAATCATCTCTGGCCCAAGTATCAGTTTTTCTCCAGTTTCCAACCAACATGTCAGAGAGTTACACGGTCTTCCATACAATGCCTCAAATGGTGCCATACCAATACTCGACTGGTAACTGTTGTTATAAGCAAATTCCACCAAATGAAGATGATCTTCCCATGATCCTCCGAAGTCCAAAACATAAGCTCTGAGAAGATCTTCCAAAACTCGGTTGACTCTCTCAGTCTGACCATCTGTTTGAGGGTAATAAGCTGTACTCAAACACAACTCAGTCCCCAAAACCTCCTGGAAGCTCTTCCAAAATCCACTAGTGAACAAAGGATCTCGGTCGCTCACTATACTCTTCGGAACACCATGGAATCGAACTATCCACTTAACATAAAGCTCAGCCAACTTCGATGCAGTCCTAGTTGATCGAACAGGAATGAACCTTGCACTCTTGGTCAACCGATCTACTATGACCCAAATCCCTTCATTCCCTGCTCTGGTTCTAGGTAGGCCATCGATAAAATCCATCGACGCTTGCTCCCACTTCCATATAGGAACCTCTAATGGATGAAGTAATCCACTAGGCTTTTTCTGCTCTGCTTTAACCAACTGACAATTCATACACTTGGAAATAAAATTTCCAACATCCTTCTTCATACCTTCCCAATAATAGGTTCTCTTCATATCCCGATACATCTTATTTCCACCTGGATGAATTGTCAACTTCGAGTGATGACTTTCTTTAAGAACTTCATCTCTCAATCCATCTACATCGGGAACAACTAGTCATCCTTGCTTCCGAAGCCAACCCTCTCGATCGACTTTGAATCCTTTATCCTTTTCTGGGTCCAATCCAGATTCCAAATATCGGATAATCTTGATAAGCTTATCGTCTCGCTTTTGGCTCTCGCCAATTCTCTCCACCAGAGTAGGCCTTATCGATAAGTTTGCCAACATCTCAGGTTCCAATTCACATCTGGGCCTGAAATCAAATCCAGCCAAATACTCGAGACTCTTCCATTCCGAAAACATGGCTCCCAATCCGGCATGTCTTCGACTCAACGCATCAGCTACTACGTTACCTTTTCTCGGAGTATAAGCTATACCAAAATCATATGATGCCAAAAACTCTAGCCACCGTTGCTGCCGAAGATTCAAATCCTTTTGGAAGAAAAGATACTTCAACGACTTATGATCCGTAAACAACTCGAATCGAACTCCCAATAGATAATGTCTCCACATCTTCAGAGCAAACACAATCGCCGCCAACTCCAAATCATGAGTCGGGTAATTCCTTTCATGCGGCTTTAGTTGTCGACTTGCATACGCAACAACTCTATCCTTTTGCATTAGCACTGCTCCAAGTCCAGTACCACATGCATCGGTGTAAACCACCATCTCATCATTCCCACTTGGAATAGTCAAAACAGGAGCACTTGTTAGTCGCTCTTTTAGGATTACGAAAGCTTGCTCACACTTATCATCCCATCTAAACACTTGATTCTTTTTCGTCAATCCTGTCAATGGTGCAGCTATCTTGGAAAAATCTTTGATAAACCGACGATAATATCCTGCTAATCCAAGAAAACTTCTCACATCGGATGCATTCTTAGGTCTAACCCAATCCTGGATCGCTGCCACCTTAGCGGGATCAACCGCTATCCCATTTCCAGAGATAACATGGCCTAAGAACCTCACTTCACCCTTCCAGAAGTGACACTTCGGAAACTTAGCCTTCAGCTGATGTTTCCGCAAGATTTCCAAAACAATCCTCAAGTGTGTCTTGTGTTCCTCCTCAGTTCTGGAATAAATCAGAATATCATCCACGAACACAAGCACGAACTTATTCAACTGATCTCTGAACACTCTATTCATAAGATCCACAAAATATGCTGGTGCGTTAGTCAACCCAAACGGCATTACCAGCCACTCATAAAAACCGGATGGTGTCCTAAAAGCAGTCTTCGGCACACTATCCTTAGCCACTCTCAACTGGTGAAATCCCATTGCCAAATCCATCTGAGAGAACACCTTAGCCTCGTGAAGCTGATCAAACAAGTCATCTATTCTCGGCAATGGATACTTGTTCTTCTTAGTCACCTTATTCAGCTCACGATAGTCCACACACAACCTCAACGATCCATCCGCTTTGGTTGCGAACACAACTGGTGCACCCCATTCGAACACACTACGCCGAATGAATCCTTTCTGTAAAAGGTCATCAACTTTCACCTTCAACTCTTGCTGCTCCCTAGGCGCCATCCGCCTAAGAGGCATCACAACAGGTCTGGCTCCCTCAACTAGATCGATACGAAACTCGATCTCCCTATGCGGCGGTAACCCTTTGACTTCGTCAAAGACATCCTCAAATCCATTCACAATAGGCACTGATGACAGTCCATCCCATGGAACAACCAGCGAATACATGAAGCTCATGAAGACGCCTTCCTCATGCTTACATCGTATCAAAACCTTTCGCCCTTCCACATTCCCGACTGTCACCTCCAGCCTCTCACAATCAATCCTTGCCGCATACCTCCTAAGCCAGTCCATACCCAAAATAATTCCGAACCCCGCAAAGTTCAGAACAAAGCAATCACAAACAAACGAGCAATCATGACTCGACACAACTAGACCATGGCATATCATACAGAAACATGACGAACCCCCAACTAGATTTGTCACAACCAATGGCCTATCAACAATATCCGGTTTCAAACCTAACCGGCCTACCAAATCATCACAAACAAAAGAATGAGACGCTCCAGTATCAAACAACACTCTAATTGGAACACCACAAATGGAAAGAGTACCTTGAACCACCACACTCTTCCCCTTCTCTTTAGCAGTAGGAGCTTTTGAAGACGACGGCACAGCTCCCATAGCATAAGCTTGCACAATCTGCCTATCCCTCCTTGGTTCCGGACAATCCCTCCTGAAATGCCCTGGCTTATCACAATTGTGGCATTTCGCCGGCGCCCTTGGATTCCTACAATCCTTGGAGAGATGACCCTTCTGCTGGCAATTGTAGCAAGTCACTTCGCCCCTTGGCTTCTTCTGGCTATCCTTACCCTTCTGTTGCTGCTGCTTCCTCTTCTTGTTTCCACTCTGCTGTGGCTTAGATCCTTCCTTGGTTACAGCGACAACAGAACTTTCCCTAGGAAACAAACACTCATGCCTGAGGGCTTTTTCCACAAGCTTCTCAAACGGATCATCCAGATGATCCACCAACTGTCTTCCAAGATAAGCATCCAAACCGGTCACAAACTTCTCATTCTTCTGATAGGGAGAATCAATATACGATCTGGCATACTTGGACAAAGCCTCAAACTCAGAAACATACTCAAGGACCGATCTCCCACCTTGCTTGAGCTCTACAAACTTCTTGAACAAAATAGATTTCTGAGCTGTAGAGATGAACTTAGCTTCAAATCTAGCTTGGAATTGCTCCCAAGTAATCTCGTCCTCCGGAGTATCAATGGTGATAGAATTCCACCAATCCGAAGCTCTCCCTTGAAGTTGCCTTGATGCGAGCTTCCTCTTAGTTGCATCCTCAATTCCCAAGTCACCAAAAATCCTTTGACAAGCATCAATCCATCTCTGCACCTCAATGGTTGATTCCGTTCCCAAGAAAACCTTTCCTCCAAGAGAAGTATAGTCCTTGCAAAGCTTAGCAAAATCCACTGGTCTTGGAGCTTGAACTTGAACTCCAACATCTACTGATGGCCCCGAGGCTGGTATCCTTCTCATGATCGAAGTCATCATGGCCTCAAACATAGGAGCATAATCAACAACTTCCCTAGCAGCACGGCCTTCCCTAGCAGCTGGTCTCCCCCTTCGACTCATCCTTAATATCTACAAAAAGGAATGATTTAGAACACCTTGAGAAACAACTGCATAAGGAGTTCAAATCCTTCTAAACTACTATATTATATATAGTAATCATTCATCAAAATACAATTACGTCTCTCATACGTAGTTACGTCAGCGAACGTTGGCTAAAATCGATTAAACAAAGCTCTGATACCAAATGTGACGACCGCCCATGACTCCTGCACGGAAACAAGAGAATGGTGCGCTGAAGGTGTGCCAGGCAGCCATGGGTGACCGTCAAGGTAGAATAAACATTGCAGAATCTATCGTACAACTCACAGCGCATGGATAAATACAATAGAGAAATATAATATAGTGAAGCTCTATAGAACAGGACATCATTATATAAGCATCATAATAGTTTTATACAAACATATGAATCATCCATACATCAAATCCTCACTACATAACACTCAAACAAATACAGCAGCGGAACACCCAGTACATATAATATGAAATAATATGCAAAAGCCTCCTGCTCATCTTTGTCATCATCAGCGTAGATCTCCAAGAACAGCACCTGTCACCTGCTACCTAGTCTGCTCATCCCAACATGGATGAACAGCCCAAGGTAATAAGAGGAGACATAAAACCTTGAGTCAGACAAAGTCTTAGTGAGCAGTAAATCAACTATCAAACATACCAAAAGAGTATAAGGGATAAAAGGAATAGGAACCAAACCATCCCACTCCACCTCTTTCTACAGTGATAGCCACAGACACACATTAAGGAGAAGCAAGCATAACATAGCAAGCAATTAAAGTAAAGCAATAATCACTCGAGTCAAGGTCGATGTTTTCCAAATACAAACCCCCAAGGCCTAAACCAAGATCAGATAAGCACCCAGAAAACACCGCTCTTGAGACCGAATGATGATACAATCAAACTTCCAAACATCCATGACTCTGGCTATCACTGTTATCATTGCCTTGATTTCACCGTTAGTTGAACGACCATCTGTCAAGGGCTAATGGTAACCCCGGTTCTAGACATAACTCCGCACGTCGTCGCAGCCCGTGCCTAGGAATTTTCGCAACTACCCAGAGTACTAGCACGTCGTCGCAGCCCGTGCTTGGAACGTCGTCGCAGCCCGTTCCAACGTACTCTTGCTTTGAGCATGTTAGAACCTTCAACAACGATGAGATCTCAGCCTCCTAGTCATCCTCCTCGACGACTATTTCCATACTAGCTCAAGCGCCTCTCAAGCTAACCATTATCAACCAACTCGCATCGCATCATCGAGTTATCAATCATGCTTGGGATGATCCCGTCTGGATTAAACCAAGGCTATCTCACATCATGCTTCGCTTTATCGCATCATAGCAAAGTCTCATCTCAACATCATGGCTTGCCTCATCGCATCATGGCAAAGTCCCATCTCAACATCATCTAATCCATACATATGAGCTTCAATATCCGCTTCATATGCCACAAGCAGCTTTCACCATTCAAGAGCCTTTCCACTTAGCTTTTGAATCATCTTCGACCATCTTGTCTAGATCTAACTATCAATCAACTAACATACATAGCAATCAATCAAATCAATCATTAGCTTAAGCAATCAAGTAATCAAATATGGTCTAAGTAGGCATTTATAACTACAATGGCAATTTCGTAAATAAATGAGCATAGATATAACATACATGAATCATGGGATTTTAGCATGAATCCAACAAATATAAATCATGGGTTTTTATCTCTACAACTTGGTAAATGAACTTGAATAATTAAACATCTTCATAAGTAATGGATCTACACTTGGATCTAAGGAAAAATGCATAAAATCACTATCTACAACACTCCAACAAACCACCAATCCAATATACTCCTTTGGGTCCGCGTGAGAGATAACCACCACTCACCGAATCACCCAAACACTTCAAAAACAAATCACTTTAGATCTGGACAGCAAGGATTCAAGCTTGATTTGTCGAAATCTCGCTTGAAATGATGAAATCTAGCTTTGTTGGATGAAGATCTTCAACTTAGGCTCTTGGATCTTCGATCTTGGATGGATGTTAGAACTATATTGGAATGGAGAAAAGGAGATGAAGAAATGTTGTAGTCGAGCTCTCAAAATGGCATCACTTCGTCGCTTCAAAAACCGATGCCAAAAACTGAGCCAAAGCCCTCTATTTATAGGCTGAAATCCCCCGTGAGTCGTCCGCCCCTATGAGTCGTCCATGACTCATGACTCACGACTCAAGCCACAACGACTCACGACTCAACGCGGCTCAAGGTAAATACGACACAACACACATACGGCAGTATGCACACGACTCAACCAAAATGCGACTCAACAGAACCCAACGACATACGACTCAACAACATACGACCTATAAACACGGCCGACCTATCTCAAAAACCGTCCTAACTATGCTACGACTTACGACTTAACTCATATACGAGTTAACACATAGATCATGTCCTTATGACTCGGCCATACGACTCAACTAGCTGCCGACTCAACTCTTAGGCGACCTAAGGCCTTAACTCGTACCAACGACTCAACCGACTCAGGTTAACTAGTGCTATGGCCCAACAGTTCCAACGGCCCAGATGACCCTACGACCTAACTAAGCCGCTAACGACTTATGACTTAGCATCCTTAAGTCGTCTAAAACTTCTAGGTCGCTAACTCGTTAGCTATGCTAACTCCTAAACCGCTAACTCACTAACTCGGCCAAACCTATAGGTCGCTACCTCTATGAGTCGGTCAGATTCTCAACTCGGTCCCCTAGTTAACTCGTTAACGACTCAACACTTGAGTTAACTTCCTATACGACTCAGGCTAGAGACAACATAAACAACACTAACGACCTGTAAATTCTACGATCTATCGACACGTAAAATACGGGTCGTTACAGTGCTCGGTGGCATCCAAGAGACGAGGCAGTGGCTCGCGATCGTCGTCATGGTTAGGAGGAGATTAAGGTAATCTCTGTGGCATTTGTTCTTTGTCAAGACAGTTAGGATTTGTTTAATTATTTATTTAAAATATAGACACATACATATATATACACATGAATCAGTAATTTTTAGGGTAATTAATATATCTATCTAAGAAATAAAAACATACATATATAAATACACACACATTCGTAAATGTATATATATATATATAGTTATAACGGTAAACATGTATATATATGATTTTGGAAAAATATAAGAGTTTATACAAAAATTAAATTTGTAAAACCTATATTGATTATTTCTATATGCAGTTGAAAATGGAAAAAAAATACAATTTACTAGTTTATTTTAAAATACTTTGTTAAGGTGATTAATTTGTTTAATTAACTTATTTAATTATTTTAGTTAATAAAGGATTTTTAAAAGAAAATTTTTTGTTAAAAATTTAATTATTAGTTTAAATTAAATCATTTGTTTAAAATTAAATTCTAGTTAATTAGAGTTATTAAACGGCAATTAGTTTTCGATTATTTAAAATATTAATAAACCCTATAATGTTTATACAAGGTCAAAAAATCGTGAAAGAAGCCGAAATGGAAGTATTTTTTGAAACAAAAAGGTGAGATTTTCTCACTCATTTGGATTACCTATTTAAATTTAAATGATAAATTTAAATTATTGGATGCCTGACTTGATTGATAAATGTATAATTTATCTGTTGGATGATATTATATATATATAGTGTATATATATATATATTGGAGTGATTGATATTCTCGTAATATAGTGGATGAGACCCTATGTGCCCGCATAATAGTGGATGACCCTAAATACCGCGATATCTCCCTCGAAGTGGGATTGGTATTTTATTTGTTGACTAACATCTATGGATAGATGAAAAACAGGTTGGAGGGATCCGACTGGATTCCTCAAAAATATTTATTGATACATGACAGGATGGATAACTTGATATGGATTGTGCATGAGTTAAATTATTAAATGTTAAATGTCCTGGGAATTGAATTTGGTATTTTTTTCAATTAAAGTAAAGGAATTTAAAACGGAAAATTTGAAAGTGATTATTTATATTGAAAATGTGATTTATTCTAAAGGTGGTTAAATAGAATAAAATTATATTTACTAACTTGGGTTACACTTAACTATTTTTAAATTGGGTTAAGTACAAATTTGGAATTTATATTATACATTAAGGGCTTGAAGAGAATTATCGTCGATAAGTAAAATAGATTGAAATAAAAACGGAGTTTTATTAAAGGAAAATGATAAAAAAAATGAAATTATAAATAGAAATTGTTGTTACAAATAAATGGAAAACTCAGGGCAGTTTACAAATTTGTAAACAGGGTTTATGAATGAGATAGAATGACATCAGTTGATACGTTTTAAATATATATAAGTTAACGGTGAGAACTTATATCGAGCAATGGGAATAGCATTGAAGGAAATAGTGAGATATTTCGAATGTGGGGAATGGTAAACATGGTCGAGGAGATAAGAATTAAGAGGAATTTATGAATTGAATTGGTGAATATTAGATTTTCTAAAAATAGAAATTGTTTTAAAATAAATTATTATACTATATAAATTTTATAAACTATTATTGGATTTAGAATATCTCGGAGTTTGTTTTTACCTTAAACCATATTTTGGAGATAAAACCATTATTCGTATTTTATGGTTATATATGTTTTTAAATGTTTTAAAATTCAATTATAAATCCTCTCGAGATGGGAAGCGAAGTTAATTAAAATTGAATAAGATTTTAGGGAAAGATCTTATAATGGTATTATGGAAATTTAAATATATTTCTTAAGTATAAGTGTAAACTTCGGAGGGTGGAATAAAATTCACAAAGAAATAGGAGTGAAAATGGGATTATAAGCAAGAATAAATGCCTTTGGAAATATTAAAGGAAATAAGTTAAGAAATTCTTGAATTTATAGAATTTGTGTAAACGAGTGAGAATTTGCAAATAAAATTGTAACGATTTTTGAGAAGAGAAAATAAGGAAATAAATGAATATTTTCCAAGTGTTGGATATTAAATGAAGTGGGAAGAATATTCTAAGTATAGGAAAAGATCTAAATTGTTCAGTAAGAATAAGAGGAATTTGAAGCAACTTTTAAAATGTGGAAATACGACAATAATATCTTGGGTTGATATTTTGAGATAAATATTTGGAAAAAATTATTTAAGGCATAATGGTTACTTATGAATGTTATTTGATTGTTAAATAACCGACTATCAATTTTGGCCAATGCGTTGATCGTTTCGAAGAGACTGGGATCGGATTTAATTATTCGAAAACCATTTCGATTCGATTTGAACGTAGCGAATGAAGACAATGAAGATGATGAAGATGGTGTTTCGATTTATCCAGACCCAGGCCAACTTATATTGACGAATGCTATTAGAGCATCGTCATTGGAGGACGGTGAGCATTCTAAGTGAATGTGTGCTAAAAACGTAACGCATAGCCTCAAGCCTCATCAACCGGGAATGGCTAAAACAGGGGAGGTGCAGCAAGGATAAGTGAGTAGCACCCGATTAGGGTAAGATTTTCCCTGTCTAGAGGTCCCTTTTATTTCAGCGTTGTGGCGGTTGGTCGCTCCAACCATGCGATGATCTTATTCGGACTATCCAGTAAGGGATAGCTCCGGTCTTGTGTTGTAGGGGATCGGGAGTGGTCCTCGGTACTCTGATCTAGAACAGGTACTCTGATGGGTGGTACCCCGGTAGCCCTGCATTGTATGGAAATCAAATCTCCAATAAGCACCTTTGGACTTGTTTGTATACCTATTTTGTTGGAATTTAATGGATGTAACAATTTTGGCTATTTGAATAAGTACTTGTACTTAGACACTATTATAATATCAGAGGATTTTGATATAAAATGTTTTGGTTATTGTAAGGTAAAAATATGGCATGTTTATTTGTGGCATGGTCTTACGAGATACCTTTGTTTTCAAAGGATTTTTGTGACGACCACCCATGACTCCCGCACCAAAACAAGGGAATAGTGCGCTGAAAGGTGTGCAAGGCAACCATGGATGATAGTCAGGGTAAAAGAAAATCGCAGAATCTCTATCGTAACTCACAGCGCATGGATAAAATACAATAGAGAAATATATAGTGAAGTCTCATAACAGAAAAATCATCATATAAGCATCACAGAAGTTTTATACAATCATCTCAACAAATCCATACATCAAGACCTCACTACAAACACTCATCAAATACAGCAGCGGATACCCAGTACATATAAGAAAATAATATGCATAGCCTCCTGCTCGTCTTCGTCATCATCAGCGGAAAACTCTAAGCACAACACCTGCCACCTGCTACCTAGTCTGCCCATCCCAAACATGGATGAACAGCCCAAGGTAATAAGAGGAGACATAAAACCTTGAGTCAGACAAAGTCTTAGTGAGCAGTAAATTAACAATCAAACATACCAAAGAGCATAAGGGATAAAAGGAATAGGAACCAAACCATCCCACTCCACCTCTTTCTACAGTGATAGCCCCCAGACACACACTAAGGAGAAGTAAGCATAACATAGCAGATAAGTAAGGTAAAGCAATAATCACTCGAGTCAAGGACGATGTTTTCCAAATACAAACCCCCAAGGCCTAAACCAAGATCAGATAAGCACCCAGAAAACACCGCTCTTGAAGCCGAATGATGATACAACCAAACATCCAAACATCCATGACTCTGGCTATCACTGTTATCATTGCCTTGATTTCACCGTTAGTTGAATGACCGCCTGTCAAGGGCTAATGGTAACCCCGGTTTAGCCATAACTCCGCACGTCATCGTGACCCGTGCCTAAGCCGAACGCATCAGCCCAGAGTACTAGCACGTCATCATGACCCGTGCCTGGAACGTCATCGTGACCCGTTCCAACGTACCCTTGCTTTGAGTATGCTAGAACCTTCAACAACGATGAGATCTTAGCCTCCTAGTCATCCTCCTCGACGACTACTTCCATACTAGCTCAAGCGCCTCTCAAGCTAACCATTATCCACCCCAACCCGGACCGCATCACCGAGTTATAACTTTGCACGTCGTCATGACCCGTGCTTGGAACGTCTTCGTGACCCGTCCCATCACAACATATGTCTTGCCTCATCACATCATAGCAAAGTCTCTCAACTTGGAACGTCATCATGACCCGTCCCATCTCAACACAAGCCTTGCCTCATCATATCATCGCAAAGTCCCAACTCAACCATGCTTTGCCTTCTCGCATCATGGCAAGATCCCACATCCTCGAATCCATCCATATGAGCTTCCACATCCGCTTCATATGCCATTGGCAGCTTTCACCATTCAAGAGCCTTTCCACTTAGCTTTTGAATCATCTTCAACCATCTTGTTCCAAATCAACTACAAGCTAACTTGGAGCAATCAAATCTAACATACATTCAAACATTCAACCATTCAAACAAGATATATTAAGCAATAACAATTATAATGGCAATTTCGTAATTAAGTGTGCAAAAGTCCAACATATGTGAAATCATGGTTTTTAGCATAGATCTATCAAATCTAAACATGGGTTTTGTCTCTAATACTTGTTAAATAGCTTCTATAGATAAACATTTTCAAACATGATGGATCTACATGCAGACTTAAGGAAAATGCGAGAAAACGCTAACTTTAACACATAAACATATCACCAATCCCATATACTCCTTTGGATCCGCGTGAGAGATAACTACCACTCACCAAATCACCAAAACAACCTAAAATGAATCAACTACAGATCTGGACAGCAAGGACTTGGACTTGATCCGGAGAAATTTCACTTGAAACGGTGAAATCTAGCCTCTTCGGATGAAAATCTTCAACTTTGGCTCTTGATCTTTGATCTTGATCTTCGATCTTGGATGGATGTTAGAATTAGATTGGAATGGAGAAAAGAAGATGAAGAAATGTTGTAGTCGAGTCTTCAAAATGGCAGCACTTCGTCGCTTCAAAAACCGGTGCCAAAAAGTGAGCCAAACCCCTCTATTTATAGGCTGGAAACCCCTTAGGTCGTCGCCCCTTAGGTCGTCCCCGACCTAACTATGAGTCGTTGCCGACTCATCAGCCCCTACGACCTACGACCTAACCAACACAACATACAACCAAGGCCGACTTACGACTTAATACCAGTGCCGACTCAAACCCCTGCCGACCTATGTCCCCAACGACCTAACAAACACACAATACAAAAGCCTCCGACCTAACTTAGGTCGTTGCCGACCTATCATGCTACGACCTAACAACATAGCCGACTCACGACTCAACCTATTTCCTTTAGGTCGCGCTAGCGACCTAACGACTCATCTACCAACGACTCAAGCATGCCTCTCTAAACCCTAAGTCGGCTACTTTCCTGGGTCGGTCCATCTCTAAGTCGCCTAACCTTTAGGTCGCTACCCCCTCTTAGGTCGCTCTCCACTAGGTTGGTCACTTTCTTAGGTCGTTCCTCTATCCTAGGTCGCTCAACCGACCTAACTCTCAACACATTAACATCCTAACCCGTTAGCTCCTTAGGTCGCTCACCCCTACCTACGACCTATCCTATGAGTCGGCCCTCTATGAGTCGGCCACGACTCATCACTTGACCCCTATTTCGCCTCTCTTCTTAAGTCGGCAACTACTATGCCGTTCTATCCCTTAACTCGGTCCATCCCCTTAAGTCGTCTACGACTTATCTATGAGTCGGTCACGACTCATCACTTGCACTCGGGTCAACTCCTAAACAACTCAAGCTAGAGGCCACACAAACAACACTATCGACCTGCAAATTCTACGTTTTATCGACACGTAAAATACGGGTCGTTACATTCTCTCCCCCTTAGGAATTTCGCCCCCGAAATTCCAAGCAAACAACAGCAATCAAAATTATTCCGCATGCCTATCATCCATGGCAATCAACAATCCATGCAACCAATTCTAACCTAGCATGCAGAATTCTAAGACTTAGAACAAGCTACAAATTCATGAGATGTCACGACACTTTAGGGCCATACCTCGAAGAGTTCGGGATGAGCTGCCTTCATCCTCTCTTCCTCCTCCCACGTACAGTCGTTAACATCATCACTCCATTGTACCTTGAGCAACGTAATCGTCTTCCTCCTAAGCTGTTTCGTATCGGTTTCAACAATACGAAGCGGCTTACGAGGTCTCGAAACAACAGGATCAACCTCTAAGTCTTCACAGCTATCAGCAGAAACCACCGTAGTTGGGTCGTGCATATACTTCCGTAGACAAGATACATGAAAAACATTGTGCACACCCGCCATCTTTTCCGGTAACTCCAATCTATAAGCGAGCTTTCCAATTCGCTCGATAATCGGGAATGGTCCAACGAATCTTGGAGTTAACTTTCCTTTGTTCCCGAATCTTATAACATTCTTCAATGGAGAAATCTTCACAAAAACCATATCACCCACGTCGAATTCCAAATCCTTCCGACGATTATCTGCATAACTTTTCTGACGATCCTGGGCTGCCTTCATTCTTTGTCGAATGATCTCTATACAATCCGAAGTCTGTCGAATCATCTCTGGCCCAAGTATCAGCTTTTCTCCAGTTTCCAACCAACATGTCGGAGAGTTACACGGTCTTCCATATAATGCCTCATATGGTGCCATACCAATACTCGACTGATAACTGTTATTATAAGCAAACTCCACCAAATGAAGGTGATCTTCCCATGATCCTCCGAAGTCCAAAACACATGCTCTAAGAAGATCTTCCAAAACTCGGTTGACTCTCTCAGTCTGACCATCTGTTTGAGGGTGATAAGCTGTACTCAAACACAACTCGGTTCCCAAAACTTCCTGGAAGCTCTTCCAAAATCTACTAGTGAACAATGGGTCTCGATCGCTCACTATACTCTTCGGAACACCATGGAAACGAACTATCCTCTTAACATACAACTCAGCCAACTTCGATGCAGTCCTAGTCGATCGAACAGGAATGAATCTTGCACTCTTGGTCAAACGATCTACGATGACCCAAATCCCTTCATTCCCTGCTCTTGTCCTAGGTAGACCATCGATAAAGTCCATCGACACTTGCTCCCACTTCCATGTAGGAACCTCTAATGGCTGAAGCAATCCACTGGGCTTCTTCTGCTCAGCTTTCACCAACTGGCAATTCATACACTTGGAAATAAAATTTCCAACATCCTTCTTCATACCTTCCCAGTAGTAGGTTCTCTTCATATCCCGATACATCTTATTTCCACCTGGATGAATTGTCAACTTCGAGTGATGACTCTCCCTCAGAACTTCATCTCTCAATCCATCTACATCGGGAACAACTAGTCGCCCTTGCTTTCGAAGCCAACCCTCTCGATCGACCTCGAATCCCTTATCCTTCTCCGGGTCCAATCCAGATTCCAAATCACAGATAATCTTGACAAGCTTATCATCTCCCCTTTGCCTCTCACCAATTCTTTCCACAAGAGTAGGCCTTATTGATAGGTTTGCCAACATCTCAGGTTCCAATTCACATCTAGGCCTGAAATCAAATCCAGCCAAATACTCAAGACTCTTCCATTCTGAAAACATGGCTCCCAATCCTGCATGTCTTCGACTTAACGCATCAGCCACTGCGTTACCTTTCCCCGGAGTATAGGCTATACCAAAATCATAAGATGCTAGGAACTCTAGCCACCGTTGCTGTCGAAGATTTAAATCCTTTTGGGAGAACAGATACTTCAACGACTTATGATCTGTAAACAACTCGAATCTAACTCCCAATAGATAATGTCTCCACATCTTCAAAGCAAACACAATCGCCGCTAACTCCAAATCATGAGTCGGATAGTTCCTTTCATGCGGCTTCAGTTGTCGACTAGCATACGCAACAACTTTATCCTTCTGCATTAGCACCGCTCCTAGTCCAGTGCCACATGCATCGGTGTAAACCACCATCTCATCATTCCCACTCGGAATAGTCAAAACAGGAGCACTTGTCAGTCGCTCTTTCAGGATTATGAAAGCTTGTTCACACTTATCATTCCATCTGAACACTTGATTCTTCTTCGTCAATCCTGTCAACGGTGCAGCTATCTTGGAAAAGTCTTTGATAAACCGACGATAATATCCTGCTAATCCAAGAAAACTTCTCACATCAGATGCATTCTTAGGCCTAACCCAATCCTGGATCGCTGCCACCTTAGCGGGATCAACCGCTATTCCATTTCCAGAAATAACATGACCTAAGAACCTCACTTCATTCTTCCAGAAGTGACACTTCGAAAACTTAGCCTTCAGCTGATGTTTCCGCAAGATCCCCAAAACAATCCTCAAGTGTGTCTTGTGCTCTCCCTCAGTTCTGGAATAAATCAGAATATCATCCACGAACACAAGCACGAACCTATTCAACTGATCTCTGAACACTCTATTCATAAGATCCACAAAATATGCTGGCGCGTTAGTCAACCCAAACGGCATTACCAGCCACTCATAAAACCCGGATGGTGTCCTGAAAGCAGTCTTCGGCACACTATCCTTCGCCACTCTCAACTGGTGAAATCCCGTTGCCAAATCCATCTGAGAAAACACCTTAGCCTCGTGAAGCTGATCAAACAAGTCATCTATTCTCGGCAATGGATACTTGTTCTTCTTAGTCACCTTATTCAGCTCACGATAATCCACACACAACCTCAACGATCCATCCGCTTTGGTTGCGAACACAACTGGCGCACCCCATTCGGACACACTTCTCCGAATGAATCCTTTCTGCAAAAGGTCATCAACTTGCACCTTCAGCTCTTGCTGCTCCCTCGGTGCCATCCGCCTAAGAGGCATCACAACAGGTCTGGCTCCCTCAACTAGATCGATACGAAACTCGATCTCCCTATGCGGCGGCAACCCTTTGACTTCCTCAAAGACATTCTCAAACTCATTCACAATAGGCACCGATGACAGTCCATCCCGTGGAACAACTAGCGAATACATGAAGCTCATGAAGACGCCTTCTTCATGCTTACATCGTATCACAACCTTTCGCCCTTCCACATTCCCGACTGTCACCTCAAGCCTCTCACAATCAATCCTAGCCGCATACTTCCTAAGCCAGTCCATACCCAAAATAATTCCGAACCCCGCAAAGTTCAGAACAAAGCAATCACAAACAAACGAGCAATCATGACTCGACACAACTAGACCACGGCATATCATACACAAACATGACGAACCCCCTACCGGATTAGTCACAACCAATGGCCTATCAACAATATCCGGTTTCATACCTAACCGGCATACCAACTCATCACAAACAAAAGAATGCGACGCTCCAGTATCAAACAACACTCTAACTGGAACACCACAAATAGAAAGAGTACCTTGAACCACCACACTCTTCCCCTTCTCCTCAGCAGTAGGAGCTTTCGAAGACGATGGAACAGCCCCCAAAGCATAGGCTTGCACAACCTGCCTATCTTTCCTCGGTTCTGGACAATCCTTCTTAATGTGTCCCAGCTTATCACAGTTGTAACACTTCAACTGCACCTTCGGATTCTTGCAATCCCGAGAAAGATGACCCTTCTGACGGCAGTTATAACAAGTCACCTCGCCCTTTGGCTTCTTCTGACCATCCTTTCCCTTCTGTTGCTGCTGCTTCCTCTTCTTATTCCCACTCTGCTGTGGTTTAGATCCTTCCCTGGTTACTGCAACAACAGAACTTTCCCTAGGAAACAAACTCTCATGCCTCAGAGCTTTCTCCACCAGCTTCTCAAATGGATCGTCCAGATGATCCACTAACTGCCTTCCTAGATAAGCATCCAGACCAGTCACAAACTTTTCATTCTTCTGGTAGGGAGAATCAATATATGATCTGGCATACTTAGACAAAGCTTCGAACTCAGAAATATACTCCAGAACAGGCCTTCCGCCTTGTTTGAGCTCCACAAATCTCTTGAACAAAACAGACCTCTGAGCAGTAGAGATGAACTTGGCTTCAAATCTAACTTGGAACTGCTCCCAAGTAATATCCTCTTCTGGTGTATCTATGGTGATAGAATTCCACCAATCAGCAGCTCTTCCCTGAAGCTGTCTCGATGCAAGCTTTCTCTTAGTTGCATCCTCAATCCCTAAGTCACCAAAGATCCTTTTGCAAGCATCAATCCATCTCTGCACCTCAATAGTCGACTCCGTCCCCAAGAAAGCTTTTCCTCCAAGAGAAGTATAATCCTTGCAAAGCTTAGCAAAATCCACCGGTCTTGGAGCTTGAACTTGAACTCCCACATCCACTGATGATCCTGAAGCTGGTATCCTTCTCATGATCGAAGTCATCATCGCTTCGAACATAGTTCCATAATCAACAGCTCCTTCATCAGCACGGCTTTCCCTTGCAGCTGGTCTCCCTCTTCGACTCATCCTTAATATCTGTAATAAGAATGATTAGAACACCTTAAGAAACAACTGCATAAGGAGTTCAAATCCTTCTAGGCTACTATATTATATATAGTAATCATCCATCAAAATACAATTACGTCTCTCATACGTAGTTACGTCAGCGAGCGTTGGCTGAAATCGATTCACCAAAGCTCTGATACCAAATGTGACGACCACCCATGACTCCCGCACCAAAACAAGGGAATAGTGCGCTGAAAGGTGTGCAAGGCAACCATGGATGATAGTCAGGGTAAAAGAAAATCGCAGAATCTCTATCGTAACTCACAGCGCATGGATAAAATACAATAGAGAAATATATAGTGAAGTCTCATAACAGAAAAATCATCATATAAGCATCACAGAAGTTTTATACAATCATCTCAACAAATCCATACATCAAGACCTCACTACAAACACTCATCAAATACAGCAGCGGATACCCAGTACATATAAGAAAATAATATGCATAGCCTCCTGCTCGTCTTCGTCATCATCAGCGGAAAACTCTAAGCACAACACCTGCCACCTGCTACCTAGTCTGCCCATCCCAAACATGGATGAACAGCCCAAGGTAATAAGAGGAGACATAAAACCTTGAGTCAGACAAAGTCTTAGTGAGCAGTAAATTAACAATCAAACATACCAAAGAGCATAAGGGATAAAAGGAATAGGAACCAAACCATCCCACTCCACCTCTTTCTACAGTGATAGCCCCCAGACACACACTAAGGAGAAGTAAGCATAACATAGCAGATAAGTAAGGTAAAGCAATAATCACTCGAGTCAAGGACGATGTTTTCCAAATACAAACCCCCAAGGCCTAAACCAAGATCAGATAAGCACCCAGAAAACACCGCTCTTGAAGCCGAATGATGATACAACCAAACATCCAAACATCCATGACTCTGGCTATCACTGTTATCATTGCCTTGATTTCACCGTTAGTTGAATGACCGCCTGTCAAGGGCTAATGGTAACCCCGGTTTAGCCATAACTCCGCACGTCATCGTGACCCGTGCCTAAGCCGAACGCATCAGCCCAGAGTACTAGCACGTCATCATGACCCGTGCCTGGAACGTCATCGTGACCCGTTCCAACGTACCCTTGCTTTGAGTATGCTAGAACCTTCAACAACGATGAGATCTTAGCCTCCTAGTCATCCTCCTCGACGACTACTTCCATACTAGCTCAAGCGCCTCTCAAGCTAACCATTATCCACCCCAACCCGGACCGCATCACCGAGTTATAACTTTGCACGTCGTCATGACCCGTGCTTGGAACGTCTTCGTGACCCGTCCCATCACAACATATGTCTTGCCTCATCACATCATAGCAAAGTCTCTCAACTTGGAACGTCATCATGACCCGTCCCATCTCAACACAAGCCTTGCCTCATCATATCATCGCAAAGTCCCAACTCAACCATGCTTTGCCTTCTCGCATCATGGCAAGATCCCACATCCTCGAATCCATCCATATGAGCTTCCACATCCGCTTCATATGCCATTGGCAGCTTTCACCATTCAAGAGCCTTTCCACTTAGCTTTTGAATCATCTTCAACCATCTTGTTCCAAATCAACTACAAGCTAACTTGGAGCAATCAAATCTAACATACATTCAAACATTCAACCATTCAAACAAGATATATTAAGCAATAACAATTATAATGGCAATTTCGTAATTAAGTGTGCAAAAGTCCAACATATGTGAAATCATGGTTTTTAGCATAGATCTATCAAATCTAAACATGGGTTTTGTCTCTAATACTTGTTAAATAGCTTCTATAGATAAACATTTTCAAACATGATGGATCTACATGCAGACTTAAGGAAAATGCGAGAAAACGCTAACTTTAACACATAAACATATCACCAATCCCATATACTCCTTTGGATCCGCGTGAGAGATAACTACCACTCACCAAATCACCAAAACAACCTAAAATGAATCAACTACAGATCTGGACAGCAAGGACTTGGACTTGATCCGGAGAAATTTCACTTGAAACGGTGAAATCTAGCCTCTTCGGATGAAAATCTTCAACTTTGGCTCTTGATCTTTGATCTTGATCTTCGATCTTGGATGGATGTTAGAATTAGATTGGAATGGAGAAAAGAAGATGAAGAAATGTTGTAGTCGAGTCTTCAAAATGGCAGCACTTCGTCGCTTCAAAAACCGGTGCCAAAAAGTGAGCCAAACCCCTCTATTTATAGGCTGGAAACCCCTTAGGTCGTCGCCCCTTAGGTCGTCCCCGACCTAACTATGAGTCGTTGCCGACTCATCAGCCCCTACGACCTACGACCTAACCAACACAACATACAACCAAGGCCGACTTACGACTTAATACCAGTGCCGACTCAAACCCCTGCCGACCTATGTCCCCAACGACCTAACAAACACACAATACAAAAGCCTCCGACCTAACTTAGGTCGTTGCCGACCTATCATGCTACGACCTAACAACATAGCCGACTCACGACTCAACCTATTTCCTTTAGGTCGCGCTAGCGACCTAACGACTCATCTACCAACGACTCAAGCATGCCTCTCTAAACCCTAAGTCGGCTACTTTCCTGGGTCGGTCCATCTCTAAGTCGCCTAACCTTTAGGTCGCTACCCCCTCTTAGGTCGCTCTCCACTAGGTTGGTCACTTTCTTAGGTCGTTCCTCTATCCTAGGTCGCTCAACCGACCTAACTCTCAACACATTAACATCCTAACCCGTTAGCTCCTTAGGTCGCTCACCCCTACCTACGACCTATCCTATGAGTCGGCCCTCTATGAGTCGGCCACGACTCATCACTTGACCCCTATTTCGCCTCTCTTCTTAAGTCGGCAACTACTATGCCGTTCTATCCCTTAACTCGGTCCATCCCCTTAAGTCGTCTACGACTTATCTATGAGTCGGTCACGACTCATCACTTGCACTCGGGTCAACTCCTAAACAACTCAAGCTAGAGGCCACACAAACAACACTATCGACCTGCAAATTCTACGTTTTATCGACACGTAAAATACGGGTCGTTACAATTTTCAAAAAATATAACAATCCAATTGAGTGTGATTTCCTCACACTGGTTTTTCAGACTGACTCGGGTATTGTTTTATTATGTTGCACGAGTCAGACCGAGTATTACAGATACAGGATAGGATGCTATGAAGCTCAGAAGACGAGCGAGGTGACGAGACATATTCCTATACTTGAATTATTATTTCGGTTGTGTAAGGACAGATAATAAGCTGTCCAAAGTGATGGATGTTTGTTGTACTCTGAAATGGTATGTATATATGACAGTACATATTTCTTTGTATTCAAAAGCTGTTATTATATATTATGTTTCGTTCTGCTGCGATTGTGAGACTCTGATGTTTTTTCTAATCTTCTTCTTCTACCTCCTTCTTCTTTCCCTTACAGTCCGGTATTTCCAGCGTTCGATGGTCGGCAGGTAATAAATACAGTGGACGTATTTATGTCGATTTTCGGAGGTCGAAAACTGGGTCGTGACATTGTGGTATCAAAGCTGAAGGTTAAGCGAGAACCTTGGTTCTAATGGGGATTACTCATTAGAGATAGAGTCAGTAGTAGTCTAGAATGAGTTTGAGTGTAATAATAGATACAAGCACGTACTTGTTAATGAATATAAATTGTTTTAATATTATATTAACTTATTGGTTAGGTGGAATATGAATTTTGATCGAGTAGTAGTGCAGCTAATTCAATAAGAGTTTATAAACACTTGACCACGATAAACTGACACGATATTGCTTTAAAAGTGGGTGAATAAAATAATTTTACCCAGAAAATATTTTTTGATATAGAAAGAAATAATTTTCTGAAATTATTATATATATAATTGGAGTGTTTGGATGATAATATTGTAGTCAAATAAGGTTATAAAGATTTAAATTGGCTTATATAACCAAGGACAGTATGAGATTGAATTTTGGAATTAAAATTTAAAAGTGAAAGGTCAAAAATGAGAATTTAACTTGGACTAAGTTGAAAAATTAAAATTTTGAAATTTAGTTGATGATAATTTGGAAAATAATAAAAATAAATCAGTGAAGTAGATTAGTTAAATGAATAAAACTTTGGATGTGATGAATTGGAAAATTAAAATTTAATTGGATTGAGAAATAAAATTTAATCGAATTAAACTAAATGAAGTTGAGTTGAATTATAAATTGGAGGTGAACTAATTAGACAATTAATTAGTTAATGGAATATGGAAATGGAAACCAATTTGGTTGAATAGAAGTTGGATTGTGAGTTAATAAACGAGTTTGGAAATGAGCTCGAGTTATAAATATCATTCGACTTGAAGTGTTAATAAATTAAACATGATTGAAATGTGGTCGAATGAAATGAAATTGAATTATAGTGATGGTTTGGGTTGCAAATAAAATCCAAGTGAGTATAAATAAATTAAATAGTGGCCTTGTTATTAATAAAATAAATTGAGAGTGTGAATTAAAATTTAAAATGATTGAATGAATAAAATAATTGAATTAAATGGAATTTGATTGGACGAGAATCAAATTAAAATGGAAATAGAATTTGTGCAAGAAAGAAATGAACTTAAGTTACGAAGTTGAAGATAACTTGAAAGAAATAAACAACTTAAGTTTATATTTTGATTGAAAGCGTGGCTTATATAAACTTGCGGAATGGTTGTTTAATATATAAGCGTGGGTGTTGTCGAGCTTAATGAAACGGTTTTGAATGGAACCTGTTTGCGTAAGAAATGAAATGCAAGTGAATGGATTGGGAATAAAAATTAAAAATTAAATGGAAATGAGAGTGTATGGATTGTGAATAAATTAGAAATGGAATGAAATTAATATAAATTGTGTTGGAATCAATTTAAAATGGTTGTAAACTTAAGTAATTAGTGATTCACATGAATATCGTCAAATTTGCGTAGAAATAATTATCGTTTGACGTAAACGAGATTATATAAAATTCTATGAATTAACGGAAGCAAATAAAATTGACTTTGGAATCAATTGAAACGAATATGAGTTCGTTTGGTTTAAAAATGAACTGCATATAAGCAAATGAGTTGTAAATCATTCCGAATTTGAATGGAATGATATGAAAATCGAATGAAAGCAATTGTTAGTATCAAAACCTTATTAATTGCTTATGAATATTGTTAGTGTGCATTGCTTATAGAATCCATGTGTTGAGACTGTTTAAGTAAGAGAATTGTTAAGAATTTCGTATATATAGTGCTTATGCTTTTAAATTGAGTAAGTATAGGTACCTGGAGGCCGTTTGGCTGGATTTTTGTCATGTTAATTGCTAAATAATAAGCCGCTTGCTTAAAAATGATAAGCAGAGGTACACATATGCAATAAAAAGAGTAAAAATATAAATATTTTTGTTTGTTTTTGTGACGACCCGGAATTTTGAGCAATATCAATTTAATAATCTTTGATAATAATTAAATTTATTTGATCATTTTACATTATAAATTGATAAGTTAAATTCTTTTAAAAGGCTAATAATAATAATTTGGTAATATCTATCAACATTTTTTATAACAGTATAAAATAGGTTAGTTTAATTCTTTTGAAAACTAATGATTTGGGAATACTTATTTTGGCAATTTAAAATTGGTAAGAATTATTTTTCAAAAGCTAATCAGAATATTTTCTATTTATTATATATATGTATATTGATATATCTTGTAAATAGGAAGTTTTAATGTAATAAAAGCTATATATTCAAATTGTAATATATATATGAATATATATATTATGATTTGGTTTGTGTTTCAAAATTTAATATAGTAATTAACAAATCTAATGATAAAATGATTTTCTATTTGAAATATGTATATATTTGTATATATTAGAAATGGAAAATTGTATTGATTTGAATTTAATAAGTATTTTCAAAACTTTAATATATATATATATATATATATATATATATATATATATAATTTGTAATTTTAACTTGACTCGATACTTTTGAAAATGACATTTGAAATTTAAATTTTAATAACAAATTTAATTTCTTATTTAATGTAGATATATATATTTTAAGCTTTTGTTTAAATAAGAATTAAAATTTGAAGTTCACTTTTAATTGTTTTCAATATTCTTTCATTTTAATTTTAACATAAGATAGATTGTTTTTAAAATTTTATATAAAGAGTTAAACTCAATTTCTCAAGTTTATAAACATATGTTATATTAAATTGAATCAAAAATATAAGTTATTTATAAATGTTTACATGAATTCATTTTTTTGAATATTTATTAAAATCTAAAGCCTGATTATAAAAAGATAAGTGTGTATATATATTTCATAATTACTTATATATAACTTAAATAAATTATAAATAAGAAAATAACATTTGAAAAACATTAAAAACATTTGTTAAATATTAATAAACATTAAACAACACTTGTAAACATTTTAATACATGTTAAAAAGACTTGTAAGCATATAAGCTTAGGTGTAAGCTAATTAAAACATAAGAGGGGACAAATGTCATACTCTTGATATTTTAATTTAAAATCTAAAATTGTAAAATAAGAAGAAATCTACTCTTAAACTTTCAGCTGAATATTATCTTCATTTCAACAAAAATGTAGTACAAATCAAAGATAAAAGAGAGACATAAAAACTGTAAAATCTAAGAATGAAAAAAAAAGAAATAAAATCTGAAAATAAGAAGATAAAAAGCAAGATCAACAATCAGAGGGAAGAAAGCAACTATATGTAAACTTCATCAAGCAATTCAGTAATGAACAAACAATTCAGGATTTATCAACACGCAATCTGGAATTAATCAAGCAATTCAACATGCAGTGAAATTTCATAGCCTGGAAAAGCAAATAAGCCTCTGTCTCCTGCTTTTATATAATGTGAGTAAATGATTTCTTTTAAAAACAGTTTTAAACCTGGATTCAACTTGTTATTGTGATGATATCATAATGTTATATGAAATATTTGATTTAAATTTGATGCATGTTTGAATTTTGTATATTGAATGCCTGTATAATTAAAAAAATGTTACTGTGTTTATAAACAGTTTCAAATTTTATAATAAAATTCAATAACTAGTTTTTGAATTCGAATGGGACTTGGAATTGTAAATAGAAGTGGTTTGAATTCAAGTAAGCTATCATCTAAAAATAATTACAAGTTTTTAAAGTGGATAATTTGTTATAAATTTTTGAAATTTCAGTAAAATTTAATTTTGGTCAAAATTTTATGATTTCAATTTTTAATTTTGATTTCATAATTGAATTGCAAATAGGAAATTATGATTTTTAATGCTTGAATCATAATTTTTAATTGGATAATTAGTGAGTTATTTGGGTTTATCTGTTTGGGGCTTTTTGGCCGATTCACGGCGAACTACGACGATTTGGGTGTCACGATTGAGCATGGAGGTTGAGGGAATGTTGATGATCATCAGAAAAATAGTTTGGTGATTTATTATTGGATGAGGTGGCCGATAATTGATGGGTTAGGGTTTTATATCCTGTTTTTGCCGACATTATTCTTTTGGGTTTCGCGATGGTGAGAAGCTACCGGAGTGGATCGTGTCGTTGCCGTGGGATTAGGGGATAGTGACGAAGCTATGGTGAAGATAGAGGGTTTTTTCGAGGCTTGGATTGCCGTGGAAGGTTGGTTTTTCGGTGTTGGTGGTTTCGAGCAGTTGGGTTTGAGAGTCAAAATTTGATTCTATCGTATTTAGTTTTTTGGGTCTCGAGAGTTGTTGTAGGAGTCGTTTGCGACTTAGTGGAGGCCGGCGTGGAGTTCATCGTCGACCGACGTGGTCGTGCACGTTGATGTGCACAGCTGCATGCATCAGGTAGTGGGTTGTGGGAGAAGATGGTTCGAGCTCGAAGCCTTCATCGGGTATATGTTACTTTGGCGCGAAGCAAGGATTTGTTTGGGGTGACTCGAGATCGACGCGAGTTTCTTTAGTGGGTTGCTCGGGTTTGTTGAGCAGTGTTTTAGTTTGGGTACAGCAGTTTTAAAGTTTAAGTTTAAAAGGTTTTAAAAAATTTAACGGTAAGGTTTTAAAAGTTTTAACACAAAGATAATATGATTTTGTAAATCATTCAAGTTTTAAAACCAAAGAAAACAAGTTTTTATTTATAAAACAAATTTGTTCAAAGTTATGTTTAAATAAGTTATATATATATATATATATATTAAATATAAAGTTTTTAAAAATAAAGTAAGTGGATTTTTAAAATAAAGTTGTATTAAATTTTATTAAATAACTTTGGAAAAGTTTTAAAGATTTAAAAGTTTAATTTAAAATGTGTTTAATTATAAATTGATTTCTAAAATGTTATATTTTATTTTAAATAAAGTTTAATGATTTAGAATCTGGAAATCAATTATAATAAAGATTATCTTTAGTAATTTAGAATGTTGATTTAGTTAAATATAAATAAATTTGTGAAAATAATTAAGATAGTTCAATTATTGTTAATAATTAAAGTGTTTTGGTTAATATAAATAGTTTAATTAAGATAATAGCTTTCTTAATTAAGAATCTTTTTAATATAGTAAATTAAAGAATCATTTAATTAATTTAAATGATTAAAGAAATAAATAATTAAGTAATTAATTAGTGATTAATTTAAAGATAATCACTTTAGAGTTAATTAAGTATAATTATTGGGTGAAGTAATTAAGTGATTAATTACTAGAAGTAATTAAGTAAAGGATAATTACTTTATGAAAGTAATTAAGTGGATGTGATTAAGGGTTAATCACTCGAGATATTAATTAAAGAATTAATTAATATAAGTATTTAAAGGTTTAAATTATTTAATTAATGGTTAATTAATAAAAGGATTAAGAGTATTTAATAATATGATTAATTACTTGTTAAAGTAATTAATTAAGGAAGAAATTTAATTAACGGAAGTAATCATTAATTAATGGAAATAATTAATTAATTGTTAATTAATAATTAAAGGATAATTAATTTATAATTAAGTTTTGATTACTCAGTGTAATTAAAAAGTAGTTAATTAAATGTGATTAATTATAAATAATTAATCAAGTGTGATTAATTAAAAAGGGTGATCAATCAGGTGTGATTAATTAAAGGATAATTAAGGAATAATTACCAGAATAATTAAAGAATAATTAATCAAGTGTGATTAATTTTAATGAGTAATTAAGAGATAATTACTTGGTATAATTAAGAAGTAATGAATCAAGATGATTAATTAAATTTGTAATTAAGGAATAATTACTTAAAGTAATTAAGTAATAATTAATCAAGGATGATTAATTCAAAGT
Source organism: Allium cepa (assembly GCA_030765085.1). Lineage (NCBI taxonomy): Eukaryota > Viridiplantae > Streptophyta > Magnoliopsida > Asparagales > Amaryllidaceae > Allium > Allium cepa. Next base: position 254,250,134 of record CM060943.1, read on the forward strand.
GGATAATTAAGTGATGTTAGATAATTAATTTGTAATTAATTAATGAATAAGTAAGATGGATTGATGATAATCCAAGTGATTAAGTAAGGAATTAATTTGATTAAGGATCAACTAAATTAATTAAGTTTGGATCAAACTTATTTATGGATGGTTAATGGTTGGATGATAAGTATCATTGGATGATATTGTATGTCATTGATTGATATGTGATGATATGAATGTGATATATCTGAGATGTGATATATATGCTGCTTTGTGATATGTGTGGATGCATTTGATAATAGTGAATTATCTATCTGTGTGTTATGAATCATCCATTTATGTTTAAGTGATATTCTGAATATCTATTGTCTAAAACCCTTAAGTACAACTTGGACATTAAAATGTTGTTTGGATTCGGTGAGACCGGGATCGGGTTTCCATATTGGAATATCCGAAAACCACACCGATCCAAAATAAACGTTAGGTCGTGAATCCAAGTGGAGTGCAAGTGAAGACTCGAGGTGTAAGAACTATTCGTCAGTATAACTCTGGGGGTGATTCTATGATGAGTTTGACGGAGATAGTACTTACAAGTTCGAGATGATGATTCAGAGTGCAAGGGCTATAGTCGTTGACTCTGAGGGTGATTCCAAAATGAGTGCAATGAGATAGTGCCTTCGGTTCCGTTCGAAACCAGAACAGACTTGTATGGATTGAATGCTTTCAGAACATCGTTAGGTGGACGATGAGCATTCTAAGATAGATGTGTCCTATAAAGGTAATCACAGCCTTAAGCCTCATTAACCGGGAATGGATAAAACATGGGAGGTGCAGCAAGGTTAAGTGGGTCATGCCCAAGTAGGACGAGATTTGCCCCTGTCTAGATGTCCCTGTTTATTTCGGCTTTGTTGGCGGTTGGATCTGCAGCCAACTGCGAGGTGGTCTTGTTCGGGACTGTTCAGAAAGGAATGGTCCCGGCCTTGTGTTGTAGGGGAGTTAGGGTGGCTCCTCGGTATGGTGATCTAGGCCATGTACTGTGACGGGCGGTACCCCAGTAGCCCTGCCATTGATGGAAACCCATTCTTCCTACGAGACCCTACAGTTTTGTTTGTATTACCCACTTTTGTAGCTAGTAGCTGGAATTTAATCATGTAACAATTTCGACTATTTCTTATTTACATGAAAACCCTAGACACTATTATAATATCACCGGATTTCCTATCAAATGTTTTGGTTAGTGTAAGGTAAAAACTTTTCCATGTTTATGTGTGGAAGTCTTACTTGATACCTTTTCTTTTCAAAGGATTTTTTAAAGTTAAGCAATCTTAAACCGTTTACTCACACCAGACCCCTGTCTGACCCGAGTGTTTATTTTCTGTTTTATTAAACTCTTGGGTACTCATATTATGTATGAGTAGTCAAGTGATTCAGGTTATCCTTGATGAATTCTGGAGGAGCTTTGGAGTAAGAGGCTTCAGCGTGTAGATATATAGATATAGTTTCTGCTGTGTGTTATTCAGTATTGATGTTCTTGTATTGTATATTAGATAGGAGTGTTATAACTGTCTAAATTAAGATGTAAGTTGTGTACTATGATGTATATGATTCTATATATATATGTTATATATTATATTTCATTCATTCCGCTGTGAGATTTCTGTTGTGTTGTTGTTCTTTCTTCTCCTTCTTTTCTTTTTCTATCTCTTTCTTTCTTAATTAGTGATGCGTCTTTCTAGTGTTAGAAAGTCGGGTCGCTACAGTTTTTGTTTTCCGACCGTATGGGTGGATGTATATATATTTATCTCTCTTTTCAAATTGCAAAAGCTCCTCTGTACAAGGAAGACTCTGCCAAAATTTTCCAAAAATTTTGGAAGTAAGAAAATTTTTGAGGATTTTTGACAAAATTTTGTTAACGACGGATTGATTTCATATTAGAATTGAAATATTTTGGAATCAAGAATTAAAAGCTAATTGTTTTGGGAGAAACAAAAGATTAGCGAAGTGAATAATCACTAAGTGGGTTTTATTAAGTTAATGGGTATGGAGCATTCTTTCCGCCTTAGCAATTTTAGGGACGAAATTCTTTTAAGGAGGAGGAATGTAATGACCCGGAATTTTAGATATTTGAAATTAGAATATTTAATTGATTTTAAATATTTAGATGTTAATTTTTAACTTGAATTTCAAACATAACTATTTATCGGATAATTAAATTATTGAATTTAATAATTGGAAATTGGTTAAAATAGAGAATCTGAAGTTTCAAGCTTGTTAAAAATATTTCAAAGGCTTATAAAATTTATATTGTTAATTTTGAAGGTTGTAAAAGTTTTAAACTTGAATTTAGAAGTGATTTGTTCAGTTTTAAAAATATATCGTTAAATCGATGTTTAACAATAGCCTTTCGAGACACATTCTTGGAATTCGACGAAACCAGTTTTGTAATATTGTTGTATTATCGGATTCCAAGTTTCATAGCATTTGGAATTATCATTTGATCGAGTGGAATATAAACGCCTAGAAATAATTAATTGAATTAATTTAAATGGTCAATCCAAAAAGCTATCTTCTCCATACGATCGAACTAGGACTCGGAACCTTTTCCATTGCATTCGAAATAGGGGTATAACATTATGAATGTATAGCGGCACGCCTTGATAAGAGGTTGATTTTTTATCTACTATTTCAAGACGATTTAAATTTAAAATTTAAATATAATATATATTGTACGACCAGTCAAAATTCCCTTCACGTCAACTTTTCCCATCAGCTACTTTTCCTTTCCATCACGACACTGTAGCCTTTTTTCTGCTATATGCTACCATCACCTTTATATCACATCCCTCCTTCAATCTCTCAGTAAGAAGTCACGATATTTGGTCCCTTTAAAATCACGAACGTCTTCGTTCCTTAAGCTCGAAGTCGAAAGCAAGGAAGAAGGAAAATTAGAACAGAGAAAAAGATAAATGAATGGCCATTTCATTTTCAAGTTTCGAATTCCCTTTTTCTTCATTCACGAAATATAGTTCGATTGTTCGAAAAAAAAGAGATAGCAGCGATCCGAGATTTTCCCCTTTCCTGTCTTCAGTCCCATTTTGAATCGACATCAATCTAAAAAAAAATAGAGGAAGGCTCGAATTCATATCGTAGGAGGTGGCTATTGGAGAGGGCAAGGTCATCGTCGCGATTGGATGGGACAGAGTAACTTGGAGGTGAGCTCGCGGTTGCATTATTGCTAGTGTGGCGTTCGATCGTGACATTGTTGCAGAGTTCGTCGAAGCTGGGAGTATTGGGTTTGATCGCGAGTGGTGATCTCGTGAGGGAGCTGGTGCTCGATGGCATCCAGGAGATGAGGTAGTGGCTCGCGATGGTCGCTATGGTTAGGAGGAGATTAAGGTAATCTCTGTGGCATTTGTTCTTTGTCTGGGCAGTTAGGATTTGTTTAATTAGTTATTTAAATATATATATATATATATATATATATATATATATATGAATCAGTAATCTTTAGGGTAATTAGTATATCTATTTAAGAAATAAAAACATAGATATATAAATACACACACACATTCATGTATATATATATATATAGGTATAACAGTAAACATGTGTGTGTGTATGATTTTGGAAAAACATAAGAGTTTATATAAAAATTAGACATTTAAAACTTATATAGATTATTTTTATATGCAGTAGAAATTGGAAAAAAAACACAATTTACTAGTTTATTTGAAAATAATTTATTAAGATGATTAATTTGTTAACTTAACTTACTTAATTATTTTAGTTACTAAAGGATTTTTAAAAGAAAATTTTAGTTAAAAATTTAATTATTAGTGTGACGACCCGAAATTTTTGGATATTTGAAATTGGAATTTTTAATTGATTTTTATTATTTGAAAGTTAGTTTAACTTGAATTTCAAGTATCACTATTTATTTAGCAATTCAATTATTGAATTTAATAATTGAAAGTTGGGTAAAATATTAAAGCTGGAGTTTTAAGCTGGATAAAAATAATTTAAAGGTTTATGAAATTTATATTGATAATACTAAAGATAATAGAACCTTCAAAATTGAATTTAACAGTGTTTGTTCAGTTTTAAAAATATATTGTTTAAATTGATATTGAAAAATAGCCTTCCAAGACACAATCTCAGATTTCGATGAAACCAGTTCCATTGGATCCGTAAAGTGTATTATTATCGGATTTCAATTTTCATTGTGTTTGGAGTTGTAGGATGATCATACGGTAAATAAACGGGCAGAAATCTTTATCGAAATCTAATATAATAACTGGGTTCAAAAAGCTAACTTCTACACGATCGAGCTAGGACTCGAAACCTTTTCCATTGCGTTCCGAATAGGGGTATAACCTTATAAATGCCTAGTGGCATGCCTCGATAGGAGTTCAAGATTTTAGGTTGTATTTTTAAGACGATTTAAATTTAAAAAAAATTGAGTGGTCAAAACTTATCATCAGCCGTTTCCTTTTTCCCTTTCTTTCCTATCACTGTAGCAGGATAATGTTTTCACGCAAGGCAAAACACGTGTTCTCCCTGGGATAACACGCATCTTATTTTAAAAAAATAGATATATTGCCATGTTCACTTTTTCTCATCTCCCTACCGAATCGCGCGTCCATCCCTTCCAGATTCTAAAAAAAGAAAGGAAACCTAATCAAAATGAATTTGTTCGTAATCAAATAGCGAGAACCTCCCTTTTACGATTCTTTCTGAAATGAAGGTCGGCGATTGAAATTGATATTTCGTGAAGCTGGGTGGCATGGCTATCATTCGAAGTCAAGGTTGTCATTAGGGCTTGCGTGGAGCTCGAGCGAGAGCGAAGCGAGGCAACGCGATAGTGGGTGGAGCCGATTTTGACCTATGTCGTGCGCATGCAAGGAGGCGACAGCTTGGAGGGAAAGTCAAGCCCGACGACGCAAGCAAGCGGAGGTTTTGGAGCTGGCGATGTTGCGGGTTGATTTCGAAGCCGTGATGGGATGTCGAGGTCCGGAGCAGGGTCGTGCGCGTGCTCGGGGAGGAATTCAACGTCGAAGGATTGAAGCTCGAGCACAAGAAGTTGAGGCAGTGAGGTCTAAATTCTATTTTAATTTAAATGCAATGAATATGTATATAAATAAAGGAAATATATATATATATATATATATATATTACATAATTTGATTTTAGCAGTAAGGTTTTAACAGGTTAATCTTTTTAAGGATTTTAAAGTGAAGATCAGTTATTATTTATGTTTTATAGAAATGGAAAGGGAATTTTTAAATGTTGAAGGGTATTTATATAAATTAGATATTTTTAAATATATATAGAATATTTTTATAAGTTTATATATATATAAAATTTCAATGGAAAATAAATATACATATTCACATTTTAAAACTACTAGTTATTTTAAAAATATGCGTTTAGGGTAATTAATGTATTTAGTAAACTTATTTCAGTTATTTTGGTTACTAAAAATATTTATTATAGAAAAATCAGATTTAAACTAAATCATTGGTTATTTAAATTTTAAAATGGTAATTAATTGTCCGATTTATTTCAAATATTAATAAATTATATAATGTTATACAAGGTCCTAAACCGTGAAATCAAGGCGAGATTGAAGTGGTTGCAAATCAAAGGTAAGTTAATCTCACTTATTTGGATTACTCTTTACATTTAAATAGTTAAATTAAAATTATTGGTTGTTGCTTGAATTGATAATTTATTATCAGATTGAATGTGATATGTTGTGTGTGTCTATATATATATATATATATATATATATATATATATATATATATATTGGAGTGATTGATTTCCCACATTATATAGCGGATGAGACCCTATGCACCCTGCATAATAGCGGATGACCCTTTATACCGCGATATCCCCCTCGAAGTGGGATTGGTATTTTATATTATGCTAATATCTATGGAAGCAGGGAAACAGGTTGGAAGGATCCAACTGGATTCCTCAAAATATTGAAATTATTTTATATTCAGTGATGTGATTTTTTTTGATGATCTGTGATAGATTATATTGGTTATATTGAGGATTGAAATTATTTAATGCTATGCTTGGCTAAATATATCTGGGTATTTTGAGAAAAGAATATATATATATATATATATATATATATAAAGTTTGGATTTTTAAAGGAAATGAAAAGAAAATTCTTAATAAATAATTGTTGGGAATTGGATAATTCGAGTAATAAATTTTAAAGGGAATTTAAAACTAAGAAATCGGTTTAGTGTTTTGGAAACTGTGATTTAAAGGAAAATGAGAAATGGAAATTTGTAAACTAGTTTACAAATGAAGTGGAACATTTATCAGTGAATAAATTTGGAAGTATAGATTCCGGTAGAATTTATAAGAAAAGGTGCAATTCATTTTAAAAATAAAGGTAATTTATTTTTAAAAGTTGGAAAGTATATTTTTCCTGGAAAACTACGTATATTTTCAAAGAAAAGATTTCAAAGTATAAACTAGAAGTTTAAAAATGTTTTTTAGAATGTTTTAAAAAATTTATTATTTTAATTATTTTTAAGAGAAAAGTAAATATTTATTTAACTTAATTATGGTAGTTAATTATTTTTAAAGGTAAATTAGTATTATGATTTTTAAAAAGGAATTTTAACATAAATATTTGATATAATATCTTTATTTTAAAAAGAAATTTTGGTTTAAGTTTTACCTAGAAACTCTTATAAATTTCTTAAGTATTATTTTTATTTAAGTAATTTTAGAAGCCTTAATGTAAATAATTTAAGTATACATTTTTGGAAGTAATTATAAGGAGATGGAAATGTGTTTTAAAAATAAAAAGTGGTTTTATTTTAAAGTATTGAAAGAAATTTACGGGTTTGGACGTAAATTAAATTGGGATAAATCGAGCAGGATTTATAAACGATTTTATGGGTTATACTGAAATGAAAATGTATTTCCCTGTAAAACCAAGTGTATTTTCAAAGGAGATTTTTTTATATAAGTTGGAAGTTTAAAGTATTTTAAAAAAATGTTTTAGGAAAATTTTTATTTAATCATTTTAAGTAAATATTTATTAAGTTAATTATAGAAGTACTTTAGAGGTTTAATTAGTATTTGATTTAAAAGATGGCTATCAAATATTTATGCTCTAGCTAATAGTTTATTTTAAAATTAGTTTGGCTTAAGTTTTACATCAGAAATTATTATAAAATTTCATAACTAGTATTTTAAATAAAGTGTTTTAAGTAGTTTTTATTTTAAATGTTTTAAAGTATATATTTTTGGACAAAGTGATTTAAATTATTTAAAAAAAATATAAAGTATTAAGCTTGGTGATTTTCAGTGGAAATAAAACAATTGGTTGGAAACTTATTCCCCGGGAGAAAAAGTGATTTGAAAACTATTTTCAAAGGGTTAAAGTGTGGAAAAAAATATCTTGCGAAGATATTTTGGAATAAATAATTTGGAAAATTATTAAGGCCTGGGGTTGTTTTTGGATGTTATTTGATAGTTAAATAACAGACTATCAATATTGGCCAACGCGCTGATCGTTTCGAAGAGACCGAGATCGGGATTAATTTCTCGAAAACCATTTAGATCCAGTTTGCACATTTTCATGAGAAAGATAAGAGCTTGGAGTCGAAGATGGCGCAGTGAAGTGCAAGGCTAATCGCTACTAATCCTGAGGGTGATTCTAAAATGGATGTAGTAGGAGTAGTGCCTTCAGTTCCGTTCGGACGGGGAACAGACTTGTATGGACGAATGCCATCAGAACAACGTCAAGGGGACGATGAGCATTCTAAGTGAATGTGTGCTAAAAAGGTAACGCATAGCCTCGAGCCTCATCAATCGGGAATGGCTAAAACAGGGGAGGTGCAGCAAGGCTCAGTGGCTAGCAAAAAATTAGGGTACGGTCATCCCTGTCTAGATGTCCCTTTTTATTCAGCCGAATGGGCGGTTGTTGATCCCAACCGTGGGGTGATCTTAATCGGACTATCCAGTAAGGGGTAGCTCCGATCTTGTGTTAGAGGGGATCAGGGTGGATCCTCGGTACTCTGATCTAGACTAGGTACTATGACGGGCGGTACCACAGTAGCCCTACCATTGTATGAAATCCAATCTTTAATAAGTGCCTTCGGACTAGTTTGTATACCTATTATGCTAGAATTTAATGAATGTAACAATTTCGGCTATTTGAATAAGTATTTGTACATAGACACTACTATAATATCAGAGGATTTGATAAGAAATGTTTTGGTTATCGTAGGGTAAAAATCGGCAAGTTTATTTGTGGCGTGGTCTTACAAATACCTTTGATTTTCAAAGGATTTGAAACTTAAATAATCCAATTGAGTGTGTTTTATCATGCTGTTTTCCAGACAGACTCGGGTGTTATTTTACTATAATGCTCGGGTAAGGTCGAGTATTATATAGTACAGATTTTGGATAACTGCTGTGGAGCTCAGGAGACAAGCTGGGTGATGAGACGTATCACACGTACTAGATGTATATTTCCGCTGTGCAGTATAAGCTGTGTATTCAGTTGTGGGGACAAGTTAATACAACTGTCCAGTATTTTTTTTTTGGTTGTGTTGTACTCTGATGTTGTAATGTATTATTCAGTTACAGATTCTTTTGTATAAAAATCTGTTGTTATCTGTTATATATTTTTCCTGCTTCGATTATGAGATTCTAATATTGTTTTCTATTTTCTTCTTCTACCTCCTTCTTTCCTCACGGTCTGTTTTTTCGGCATTCCATTGTTCGGCATTTAATACAGTGGTCTTATTGATATAGATTTTCGGGTGTCGAAAAATCGAATTGTGACAATTAGTTTAAATTAAATCGTTAGTTTGAAATTAAATTCTAGTTAATTTGAGTTATTAAATGGTAATTAGTTGTTCGATTATTTAAAATATTAATAAACCTATAATTTTTATACAAGGTCAAAAAAATCATGAAACAAGCCGAAATGGAAATGGGTTGCAAAACAAAAATAAAGGTGGTATTTTCTCACTCATTTGGATTACCTATTTAAACTTAAATGTTAAATTTAAATTATTGGATGCCTGACTTGATTGATAAATGCATAATTTATCGGTTGGATGATATTACATGTATAGAAGTGTGTATATATATTAGAGTGATTGATATTGTCGCATTACATAGTAGATGAGACCCTATGCGCCCCGCATAATAACGGATGACCCTATATACCGCGATATCCCCCTCGAAGTGGGATTGGTATTTTATTGTTGACTAACATCTGTGGATGCAAGGAAAACAGGTTAGAGGGATCCAACTAGATTCCTCAAAAATATTTATTGTTTATATATATATATATATATATTGATATATGACAGGATGGATAACTCGATATGGATTGTACGTGAATTGAATTATTAAATGTTAAATGGCCTGGAAATTGAATTTTGTATTTTTTAATTAAACTGAAGGAATTTAAAAAGGAAAATTTGAAAGGGATTATTTATATTGAAAATGTGATTTATTCTAAAGGTGATTAAATAGAATAAATATATATTTACTAACTTGGGATACACTTAACTATTTGTAAATTGGGTTAAGTACCGATTTGGAATTTAAATTACATAATAAAGGCTTGAAGAGAATTATAGTCGATAAGTAAAATAGATTGAAATAAAAACAGAGTTTTATTAAAGGAAAATTATAAATAGAAATTGGTTTTTATAAATAAATGGAAAACTTAGGGGAGTTTATAAATTTATAAACAGGGTTTATAAATGAGATAGAATGATATCAGTGGATATGTTTTAAATGTATAAGTTAGTGGTGAGAACTTATATCGAGCAATGGGAATAGCTTTGAAGGAACTAGTGAAATATTTCGAATGTGAGGATTGGTAAACATGGTCGAGGAGATATGAATTAAAAGGAATTTACGAATTGAATTGGTGAATATTAGCTTTTCTAAAAAAATTGTTTTAATATAATTATTATACTTATAATTTTTATAAACTATTATTGGATTTAGAATATCTCAAAGTTTGTTTTTACCTTAAACCATATTTTGGAGATGAAACCATTTTTCTTATTTTGCAGTTATATATGCTTTTAAATGTTTTAAAATTCAATTACAAATCCTCTCGAGATGGGAAGTGAAGTTAATTAAAATTGAGTAAGATTTTAGGGAAAGATCTTACAATGGTATTATGGAAATTTAAATAAATTTCTTAAGTATAAGTGTAAACTTCGAAGGGTGGAATGAAATTCACAAAGAAATAGAAGTGAAATTGGGATTATAATCAAGCATAAATGTCTTTGGAAATATTAAAGGAAATAAATTAAGAAATTCTTGAATTTATATAATTTGTGTAAACGAGTGGGAATTTGCAAATAAAAGTGTAAATGATTTTGAAGAAGAGAAAATAAGGAAATAAATGAATATTTTCCAAGTGTTGGATATTAAATGAAGAGGGAAGAATTTCCTAAGTATGGGCAAAGATTTAAATTGTTCCGTGAGAATAAAAGGAATTTGAAACTATTTTTCATATTTTGAAATATGAGAGTAATATCTTGGGTTGATATTTTGAGATAAATAATTTGGAATAAATTATTTAAGGCATAATGGTTGCTTGTGAATGTTATTTGATAGTTAAATAACCGACTATAAATATTGGCCAATGCATCGATCGTTTTGAAGAGACCATGATCGGATTTAATTATCTGAAAACCACTTCGATCCAGTTTGAACATAGTGAATGAAGATTGTGAAGATGATGAAGACGTTGTTTCGGTTTGTCCAGACCCACGGAAACTTGTAGGACGAATGCTATCAGAACATCGTCATTGGAGGACGGTGAGAATTCTAAGTGAATATGTGCTAAAAAAGTTAACGCATAACCTCAAGCCTCGTCAACCGAGAATGACTAAAACAGGGGAGGTGCAGCAAGGCTAAGTGGGTAGCACCCAATTAGGGTAAGATTTCCCCTGTCAAGAGGTCCCTTTTATTTTGGCTGTGTGATGGTTGGTCGCTCCAACCGTGGGGTGATCTCATTCGGACTATCCAGTAAGGGGTAGCTCCGGCCTTGTGTTGTAGGGGATCGGGAGTGGTCCTCGGTACTCTGATCCAGACCATCTAATATGACGGGCGGTACACCAGTAGCCCTGCCATTGTATGGAAACCCAACCTCCAATAAGCGCCTTCGGACTTGTTTGTATACCTATTATGCTGGAATTTAATGAATGTAACAATTTAGGCTATTTGAATAAGTATTTGTACTTAGATATTATTACAATATTAGAGGATTTTAATATAAAATGACTTGGTTATCGTACGGTAAACACCGGGCATTTTTTTTATGGCGTGGTCTTACGAAATACCTTTGTTTTCAAAGGTTTTCAAAAAATATAACAATCCAATTGAGTGTGATTTTCTCACACTGGTTTTCCAAACTGACTCGGGTGTTGTTTTATTATGATGCTCGGGTCAGACCGAATATTACAGATACAAGATAGGGTGCTATGAAGCTCAGGAGACGAGCTAGGTGATGAGACGTATTTTTGTATTTGAATTATTATTTCCGCTATGTAAGGACAGATAATAAGCTATCCAAAGTGATGGATGTTTGTTGTACTCTGAAATGGTATGTATATATGACAACACATATTTCTATGTATTCAAAAGCTGTTGTTATATATTATATTTTGTTCTGATGCGATTGTGAGACTCTGATGTTTGTTTTTATCTTCTTCTTCTACCTCCATCTTTTTTCCCTTACGGTCTTGTATTTCCAGCATTCGATAGTCGACATGTAATACAGTGGACGTATTTATGTCGGTTTTCGAAGGTCGAAAACCGGGTCGTGACAAATTATTTCATTTGCCCAATTTTAAAACAATATTATGTCGACTTGCCTCTTTTAAGTGTTTCGAAACCCCTATCAATAACATGGTATCCCACGCACCGACCAGAATTCATAAACAGCTCAACGAATAAGTAAACAAATATAAAATATTTTATAACACTTACAAGTACACTCTTTCATATATATACACACATACACACACAAACAGACTTATTCTAAGGGATTACTACTCTATCTCCAATGAGTCAAACACCATAAAGCTAAGGTTATCACTAAACCGAAGCTCTGATACCAACTATAACGACCCACCTTTTTGGACATTTTAAATCAATAATAAACCACACATTTCAACTCAAACCATCAAAAAGGGAGGATTGTCAATGAGGTAAATAAGAAAATAAGTGAAAAGAAGGAAAAACAAAACACGGTATCTCATAGCGGAATGACAAAATATAATAATCAAATAAATAGTTTATGAAGCTGTTTTACAAATACATTTGATTACACTTTTACAATACAACCATAGTTATACATACAGCAGGTATATTAGTATAATGCAGTTGAACAACATGATGTGGTGGAATAAATATAATAGATAGTAGACTAATCTCCATCTTCATCCTATAAAATCACGTCTTCAACACTGAAAAACTCAGGCTAACGCGAGCGTAATGAAAAGACAAAACAATCGAGTTAGAACTAAAAGATCTTAAGTAAGTTAAATCAACAGTAAATAAATATGCGTGTAATGGCTTCAGAAATGTTTACGAGATTTTACATCTTCTACCTAGCGTATAACCTACGTGCAATAACTTAAGAGATGTTTTGGGATTTTCCATCTCCCAAGGATCCGTTAAACTACCTATATGTAGTAAAATACGCTATACATATGTAGTGTCTATCGGTTAAGTAAAGTATTAAAATAGCGTTAAGGCGTTACCCATATCCCCCTTAACACATTTTTATATAAGCATCGCAGTCTATACAATGCTGTAAGCCTCACTGTAAACTGGTGGGATGCGCAAGGAGCACTCCATTGGTATTTCACAAACCAAAGTCGTAGTGGGATCGATCAGGATAAAGATGACAAGGCATGTGAGGCAATGCCCAGGGTGGGATTGTACCATTTTGCACTCCCCAGACTAGTGGTAACCCTAGCAACTACTATTGCCCACCTCGAGACACACTCCCATAATCAAATTGAGGGTGGCCACCAATCAATCACAAAGTAACAGATATGGTATTGAAGAAGTAATGTCGATAGGGGGAGCAAAAGTCAAGGCTATCAATCATTGTTCTCTTACTTCATTCCAGTAGCGTTCACCAAACCATCCTACTTCATTCTAGATTCTCCACCACATGCACAGTTGTTAAAGTGGTTTCGATATTAGCAGAGAGTGTGACAATATCTGACCCCTGTCTCTTTAACAACCAAATGCTTATTTCACACTATGGCCATTTTATAAAACATTTCTAATAATAAATTAGAAATAGTATATACCTCAGGATATCCACATACTTATTCCAAAGGTATGAATATATTCATAAATACTTAGGAAGATTTTTTCAATCGATTTCCAAAATAGTTTATAACTTTCTCTTAAACCATTTATAAACTATTTATATGCTTTAAAACCATTTATAAAGCTATTTACAAATTCCAAAACGGTTTACAACTCTTTCCTTTTTCATAAACTTCTACGTAAATTCCTTTAAAACGCTCCCAAATCCCTTTATACGAGTTCTTTTATAAAACCCTTTATAAAATACTTTAAAATCTTTATAACTCCTTTATAAACCATTATGTGATCTTTTATAAAAATCTTTTATAAAATCTTTTAAAATATTTATAACTCCTTTATAGACCATTATAAAATACTTTATATTAGATATAATTACAGATTATTCTCTACTTAACTTCCTAAATTTTATTTATTAAACTTATTACATAAAAAATCTATATTTATTATATTAAATTAAAACTATATTTATTATATTAAATTAAATTTAAATAAATCTCTTAAAATTATATTATGTATTTTATTAAATTAAAATTTTAAACTATTTAAATTATATATTTAAAGATAAGTAAAACTATAAATTAAAAATATATAATTACATTTAAACCATATTTTAACTTATAATTTGAAACTTTAAAACATATAAAATAAATTATGTTCCAAGTATAAATTTTAAATAAAATCATTTAATTAAATATAGAAAACAAATTTAAAAATCAAACATACTTTACCAGTTAGAAAATAATTTAAAACCAACCAAAGGTGTTAGTATATAATTTTCTACCCTATGGTCAAGTGATTGGGTATGTAACATTTTAACCTAAAATAGCTAAATTTCTATGTGTATATCATTTTAACCCGTATCCTGAATCAAAAATTTCTAGTCAATAAAATCACTCGGGTATGTATCATTTCAATCCAAAATGATTTCCCTAATCTATAAGATCATTCGGGTATGTATCATTTCAACCCAAAGTGATTTTCCTAACAACAAACTAAAGGAACTTGCAGTGTGATAACAACATATATAATAAACTTAACATCCAATCATCCAAAATGTCAACAAATAAACATGCATCACAATCAATATCCAAATCAGTCAATAAATCGCAACAATTAATTGGTTATCATTATCAGGTATTTAACTAACAATTTAAATTCAATATTAATTTAAATTGCAACTTAATTCAATAAAAATTAAACTTATATTGGATTATCAATTTAAATTACCAACAACAATCAATAAAATTCTAATCACATCATAAATTTAATTCAACAAACATAAGAAGGTTTGGTATTTGTGAGTGGGTTAAATCACTCACATTTGATTTCTGGTCGATTAAAAATCCAAATAAAGCCCAAAATTTGAATAGTCTCAGAATGCAGCCAAACCAGTTTCTTATTGTCCGAAATTTCGATATAATCACAAGGGAAGAAATCGTGCATCAATTGAAGCTCATATCAAAAAATTATGCGCGTTCGAACATTTAGAATTTAAATTAAATTAAAATAAAACAAGGGTATTATTGTAATTAATTCTACCATGCTCGAACCCTAGATCGCACACTGAACCCAATCAAACGTCTTCAGCCGCCACCTTTGACCCACGTTCACCAACACCCCAAGCAACCGTGCCAAGATCTGATGCCATCGCCGCCTCCCTCACCTCCGACCGCACCATCCACGCCCATGCGGCACGCCGCGACGCCCCTATCAACTCCATGTCATCTCCCCTAATGTGTCATTTTATAGTGAACTATGGTGCTTCCAGACCCAAGTAACCGTACAGATGAACTTGCCTTGATGACCTCCACACACTGCAACTACCCGATCGACGAATAGTCGAAGATCCCCCGCTAAATTAAACCTTGGCGTATGGATGGCCGAAACTTCTTCATCGTTTTCTAGTCAAATGATGCATCAAATCGGAAAAAAAAATGAAGAGAGAGATTACGTTCGTCGAGAGCTTTCCAATGATATATAATTTGTAATGGTTTGAATAGTATGGATTTTTGGAGTTTTATCGCGAGGATTTATAACAGCCTTTATATAAGCAGAGATAGATAAAAACGAATGCGCAGATTGAATTGGGTCGAAACGATAACAACATCCTGAAAAACCCGTTTTGTTCCTGAACAAAAATAGGTCATCCACTATATCGAATTATATATTTTCAATATTTTTAAATTCAATTGAACTAGTTTCAAACCTTAATTCCAATATATACAGAAGTTAGCTTTTAAAATCAGATTATATTCATTCAAATTTCATTAATTGATTTCTGTGCTTTTCAAGCTCGCACAACAAAACGACAAGTCTGATCACTACGAAACTTGAAATCCTACAATAATTCACTATTATGGATTCGACGAAACTGGTTTCATCGAAATCCAAGAAAGTGGCCAAAATGGCTATTTTTACTAGTTAATTATAATATAAAATTCTCAATTTCTAATTATTCACTTTTAAATCCAATTTTAAACGTTGACAATCTTCATTCATATTCCAGTAAAATTTAAATCAACTTCCGATATTATTTTCATTCTTATTAACTTCAGAATTCGGTTATTTAAATAATTGCAACATTAAATTTAAACAATTTAGTTATCAATTACATTTCATTAATAATCATTGAACATCAGTTGAATTTTAGTCATCAGTAACTATTTCCATCTAAATAATTCAACACTTATGATCCAATTCTAACTATTGATTATAACACATTCGATACATAGAAATTTATTTCAATATAAATAACTCCTAAATATCACCAATTGTTTATTTCAAGATTTTATTCAAGTTCATATTCAATAATTACAATAATAAATCATTAAATTTTTATTCCCAACCAATTTTATTCAATAATCACATTAAATTTAATAATTTAAAATAGTTAAAAATACGGGGCGTCACAGCACAATACTGAAACTGAGTAAACATTGGTTGAACATGGTGAAGGTATTGGTTGAAACAACACTTGAAATTGATCGAAAAGGGGTAAATAAATTTAGAGGTGAAGAAATTAGATAAATTAATTATTTTGAAAATAAATAGTAAATTTTTGGAATGATTTTCCATATTTAATATTGAAGACATTGTAATTAATAGAAATTTTTGAAAGTTCAAAATATAAATAATTAGAATAATTTTGAACATGGTGTGAATAGAAATTGTCTAGAAAATGATGAATTTTTGGAATTTTATTAAATAAGTGAATTTTTGAATACTTTTATTTATATTTATTTATCCTTGATTTAAAAAATATTTAAATATGATATTTAAGAAATGATATTTGAAATCTATATTTCTAAAGTGATAAGTTAGTTATATTCGGATTTAATAGATTGAAAGTTTATTAAACGATATTTTAAAGTAATAATAAGTTGAATGTAATTTTTTTATTGTAGGGAAATCATCTTTATGGGATTTACTATAATTACTATTAAGTAATTTTTGGAATTAATATATTTTTGTTGTGGTTGATTATTTTTATATAAAAAGGAATCAAATTATTTTGGAAGGGAATTTTGGAGATTTGGATTGTATAAGCTAAGCGTATAATTCGATATTATAGTATTAAATATTTGGAACGTGAACGAGCATTTTAAATATACTGATTTTGGAATTATACTTATGGCTTTGGGAAACATTTTAAATTGAAAACCCTTATTGGAAAAATGATATTATTTAAATCTATTGTTTAAAGAAAATGTGAATTATAAAACTTCTTTGGTATTATCATTTTAAATTATTAGAGAATGACTACAAAGCTTATGATTTATTTTTAAAAAGGAGTTTAAGGGATTTAGAATTGAATGAAGTTTGATATACATATTTCCTTGCAATTAAATAAAGAGGTCTGCAAGTATTTATTTTGGAAACTATAATTAGATTAAGAAAAAATGAGAATTTTATAATTTAATTTTCTTTCAATTGAATATTGGTGATTGAAATTGTTTCAAAGATTTTAGGAAAATGTATTTTAAAACACATTCTGAATCAATAAATAATAGAATTTTAGTTTTGATTGATTGGTACTTCTGTGTAACGAGGAATTAGAATGAATAGGGTTATAATACCGTTTGGGATGGGGATTCGGTAATATTTCTTTGGTTATTCTTTGGACTCGTTATATGTAATATTGTGGAGATTGAGTGTAATCAACAAGCGTTGAGTAAACGAGCATGTAACACTGAGTGGTATAGGACATTCAAGTGATAATTGTTCGATAACTTTTTATATGTAGATGTAACTTATATTCTAGAGATTAGTTCTAAAATTGTGATATCGTGCAGAGATGACTCCTTAGAGTTTAGTAGTTGAGAGGTATCTTACTCTCTAAAGGCTACAAGCTGGAGATATGCTGGGATTTACATATCTTTCATCTTAGGACCAACTAGCTAATTGATATTGTTATTTACTATAAAGGCTGCTAGTTAAGGAGTTATTATGTTGTAACGCTCCCAATAGGACTCCTAAAGTCGAAAATGCCAGTTATTACTCTCATTAGGACAATTACAGTTGAGAGTACTTATTAGTAATTTACATCATAGGGTTCACATCACTATTGGTAGCGAGTGAATTAGACCCACCAAATAGCTAATTATCCATCCAAGCGGTCGTGATTACGAGGTCGTGCCCTGGATCCATGATGTTACCTTTTTGAGTTTGTAGGATGAGAGTTATTACTCTCATTAGAGTCATTTTCTAAACGTCACTTAAGGACCAACGGTCCACTACCAAGGGAAAGTAAGAGTTATGGCCAATACATAGCGTTGTCTTGCACCGTGTTTGTGACATGTGATGTATATGAGTGTCACGATTCTAGGAGTAAGTAAGTGTCCGTAGAAAATAAGTCGTGGTAGCGTTTCCTGAAATAGTGTTGCAGTACGTCAGTCTTCCATCAGGATGACCTAGGTAGATCTATCATATTGGAGATATTTGGTATTATTTCCTCGTTAGAGTCGATGATCATATGGACATTACAGACTAGTTGCATGGTAGTTAGTCATTTGAGTTAGCCTAACCTTAGATAACTGCATGTTGTCTTCCTATTACATTAGAGACTAGCTGTGCGCTCGTCTTCCATTCTCTCTTAGAGCCTTCAGTTGAGAGTTATATTGATTTACTATGTACGTATCTCTTAGGGTCATTTAGTTGAGAATATTTCCTCTCAATATAATTGATGGTCGAGATAGATCATGGTATTGTATTTGTGTGTTATATTATATTTATGTTATATAGTTTGAGTTAGCATGACATGTTGTTCCATCTCTTAGGACTACACGGACGAGAGTCACTGTCCCTTATCAGGGCTAGTGGTTGAGATGTACCTTATTGAAAATTTTATCCACATAATGGTTTGGTTTTGTGAAAGATATTCATCCATTTTTTTCTTGTACCAGATAATGATATGTTTGACTACTATTTGGTATGGGTGACATTTTATGTGCATTGGTACACTTGAGATATTTTATCTCTTTGGGTATACTCTGTTTGATATTATACTTTTTTTTTGGTTTATTAACATCTATATTTTAGACATTGTCTAACCCGTGTGTTATTTATATAATACTCGGATCAGTCCGAGATATTTCAGATTTAGGAACGAGTTGACTAATTTGTGGATGTTGGTCATAGATAGAGGATAGAGTATTTTTATATCATTTGTGTGTTTGTATCCATATGTGTTCTTGTGTTGTTGAGATGTACATATTGGACATGCTATTTATATTTTGATGATTATGGGCAATTGATTATGTTATAGACCCACTTGGACTTGTGTGTATTTATTATTATATGTTATCGCTACATTGATGATTTTGTGATCTCTGTGAATTATTTTATATTGTCCATTGTTTTATCCTAGAGACACACTTTTTTATTGCTTTATGCTGATATTGTGTGTGTACAGATGAGTTGTTTATGATTTTTAAAATATGTACCATTTCTAGCCCAAGGGAATATTCACTTATGTACTCCATACAGCTTCAATCTCTATATTATCTAACAGTGTTACCTAACAATACTCTTGGGTAGTATGGGTATACAGGTAGAATGTTACAAATTGGTATCGGAGAAGGTTTAGAACAATACAGAGTATATGAGACACGAGTCTTGGCCTTAATCGAGACATAGAGTTCCTATCCCCATGGGTGTGTGGAAGATTATTGTTTATACTTAAGTGATAATAGTAGTATACGATGATTACTAGGGTAATCATCTGGGGATGTATTTGTCTTATTACATATAATACGTTTCTTTTACCCTTTTTTTAATGTAAGTCTATATATGAGTTATAGAGAAATTGGCGAGGTTATAAAGGTAGAAGTGATTAGTTCGACTAGTAGTGTCAGTATTGATGATGAATTTTAGTCCTCCATATGGCTTTGAAGTAAGAATATAGTTGTTCGATTATGGAAACTTTGAAAGACCCTAATTCGAATCTTGTACTTAATACTTCACAAATCCAAATTATGATGAGTGAGTTGAGCAAGTGGAACGTATAGTGATCAGAGTGCACATCAGAAATTGATAGATAGCTTTCCATTGAAGGCGTTTGTTTGCTTGTTTGAATACATGTATACTATTGTATTGATGCTTGTTCAATTTTATTGATGATGTGACGATATTCATCGTTGTTGATGGTTGATGAATTAGATGCATATACAAATTTGGAAATAAATATTTTCTTACAAGCAAACAAATGATATGACAAAAATACCAATATCATGCTATAAAGTGATTGAAATCATAATTTTCGAGTGATGCTCGAGATTTTGAAAAAAAACAATAATCATAGTTTGTGATAAGGTGAATATTAAGTCGAATAGAATTGAAATTTGAGATGGAAATATTAGTAATGATTGCAGAAAGGCTGGTCTGAAGATAGAATTATATTTTAAAACAAGCATATTTTATGATTGGAACATTTTTATTAAATATTTTTGCATGATATTTAGAAAATGTTTGATTTTTGCAAACTATTGTTTTCCATATGAAAATATTTATTTAAAAAGATTTTTGAAGCCGATTTCACATTAATTTTCCATTGAATAATTTAAAATTTTGATCGATGCGTTTGGCTGACGTTATCGATAAGGATTCCTAAACACTAGGACGAGACATATGGGAACAAATTTTTTGAAAGTAATACAGTGTTTTGGGAAGAAGTAAAATATTAGAGCTACCTTAAAATTTTAATATTCTTAAGGAGTTATATCTAAAGTTTTAAAACTATAGTAATGTTTTGGAAATTGGAGATTTATTGTTTTGGAAAAATAATAAACATATTTTTCGATGATTAGATTTTGTTGTGATGATGGTAGCCATCGACCATTAGAGAGTTGCTGAAGTCGACGGCGAGACGATGTTGATCACACGATCAATGTTGCAGCAAATTAGCGAAGTAAGTCACTAGAAATCCATGGCGAGGCATCATTGCTATATTCGTAAAAATATTGGAATTTGGAATAATATGGTTTTTGGTGTTGTATTTGAATATCCTATACTATGTTTTACTATATTGTGGATGAGTGTTTTCATATGTATTTCTGATATGATGTGATGCGATATAAAGGCGTATGTATATACAAGTTTTCAATTGAAAGTAATTTTTGAAATTAATTTTAAAATAGATATGTTATACAAATATTTTGAACAAGGAATTAACTTTCTATTGAAAAAACATTTAGTATTTAAAATATAATGGGAAAAAAGTGTGTGTCTAATGGTTCCTAGATTAAAAGGAATCTATAACCAATGTTGAGAAGTGCGAATTTTGAAAAATAAAACAGCAAGTCTGGGTAATGACTTTTTAAAATCTAGAATCATAGCTATTTTGGAAAAAAAATATTGAGAAAGAAAATAATGTGAATTAGATATTGTGAAACATTTTTGAAAACAATCTTCTACAAGGAAATGTCCTATTGTTTTGTTTTTGGAAAATGTATATACAAGATTGAAGGGTGAAAAGTGAAAGTGATACAAATAATGTAATTAATATGTTCTTTAATAAGAAAAGCTTTGGAGTTAAACACTAAATCGAATGTTGATTTATGTGGTTTTAAAATTTAAAGTCAAGCAAGTTGAAATTTTGAAAATCATATTGTCAAAATTCTCAATTTTTTGTGATCTGCAACATTAGTCATACTTTTGATTCTGTGATCGAATTTTAATAAATTTTCTTTGATTAGTAAAACTTCTTCATAAGTAACAGCATTCATGTTAATCGCTTCATAAAATTTTGAAGATGACTATGGTTTATACATGAATTAAAATGGTTATATGTTGCTCTTCTGGAATGCAAAATTGCACGAAAACAGTGCCGAACAGTTTTGATCGTAATGTTTCAAACAGTTTATCTGATTTTTAAAATCTTTCCCATTTCGAAATCTAAGATCATAAACCATAAATTTTCTTTTAAGTGTTTCATAGAATTTTGATGTTTTCAAGGCTAAGAACATGATTATATTGAGTGGGCTTGTGTTTAAAAGAGGAAACCTAGGCTGCTTCCCATTGTTAAATCTTTCGTAACTTGAATTGAAGTCCACATTTCTGTAATTCGAAAGCTATTTTAGAAAGCTAACACACCATACTACAATTTACTTTTAGAAACCATAACCTGATTTGATAGCTTTGGCATTCGAAAATTTGTTGGAAAGTGGGTTAATTAAGACTGAGATGTTGTTTTTATGTTAAATGAACGTATACTTCTTATACTTCTTCATTTGCGGTTAATATTTGAACATGAGTTAACAACAGGTACTTTCTGAGCTTGTTTGTATTATTTTGCAAGCGATAGCCTGCTTTTGCTCGTATAAAAGCTAAGTAGCTTGCGTAAATGCTAATGAAATGATACCTTTACAACATATCGATAAATATTGTAATATTATATTATTTCCCCATGTTCTAGAATGTCCCGTATTGAGATGTATATTGATTTTGTGATTATATTTTTTTGAATTTTTGTATCTTTCTCCGTACAAAGGAGACATTGCCGAAGTTTTTCAAAAATTTGAACACTTGAAAATTTGCAAAAATTTATTATGTGTGAAAATAGTAAGTCGTTAATTGAATCTATTTAAATTAATAGCATACAATAAGATGAGTTGGAATGTGAGAGCCAAATAGAAGATTGAGTAGTTTAAGTTTGATAAAAGATTGTTGATATGAAGAAAGTTCAGGGTTTGAGTTATGTATAACGTTTCCTATAAGAAATTGTATGGATGCAACTTTTTTTAAAGGGGAAGTCTGCGACAACCCTATTTTCTACACCATATAAATAAATAAATTTAATTAAAATAAGAGTGTTTGAATTTGATTTAGCAATTTGAAAATAAGTTTAGTTAATTAAATTATGTTTAACAAATAATTTAGATTTAATAAATTAAATTAATAAATCCTTTTCGGACAATTTATTGCAATTGAATAAAATGTTTCAATTGAATATAAAATATTTCAAAGTGTAAATAATTTTGACATAATTAAACTAGTTAAAATAAATTTACTTTACATTAATAAAATGAATAAATAAAAATAAACGAATATTGAATTAAAGAAAATCGTGTCGTTATCGACATGTATTCTAAACAATGAAGTGTAAATTGAACTATATTGGATTGAAATTTTATTCATAAATAAATAAAAAGAATTATATAAGATTAAAGTGAAGTAAAGATAATTAATTGAATTAGAGAGCCTAAATTCCTTTGGCCCAAGACCATTCTTTTTCTCCCTGTTTCTAGAATTCTCCCTACATTATTCGAACTCGAACCCCGTTTTCTTTATTTGGTCCCTATTCTATCAAATCCAAAATCATGTCCAAAAAAATCGCATACGTATATGCAAGTGCTAGAACGCCAACGATCGCCAATAGGGGAGAAGACATGCTAGCAGGCTTGGTAGTGGAGTCGCGATGGGTGGTTCGAGCATGGTCGGTGGAAGGAGGCAGCTCGAGAAGCAAGCCCGGTCGTAGTACGTAGGATTTGGGATGCGATAGGATTAGGTGGAGCAAGGCTAGCATCAGTTCTGGAGCTAACGGATGGATTAAAGTTTGAGGTGGTGCATGGGTTGCATATGACTGGACATGTACATTAACTGCGATGGCTAGTGTAGAGCTTATGGCTTGGACTTTGATTTGGAAGAAAGGGTTGAATCAACAAAACTTCGATCTGGGAAAGTCAAGCCTTGATTTTCAATGAGTTATTTTCGATAACTCACGATTATGATTTATATTCTATTTTCTCTTTATTCAGTTGTTATTAGTGACGAAATGTTGGTTGATATAGATTGATTCGATGAAATTGAGTGTTATTGCATGACATGTATCGAAAGAGGGTTGTGCTTTTATTAAGTTACGTTGTCTGTGTGAATATTGGTTGAATTTGATGATGGTATTGGTTGAACACAACACTTGAAATTGATTGGAAAGGGGTAAATAAATTTAAAGGTGAAGATTTGAAATAAATTAATTAGTTTGAAAATAAATAGCAAATTTTTGGAATGAATTTACATATTTAATCTTGAAGACATTTTATTTAATGGAAAATTTTGAAAGTGGAATGATTTTTGAAAAATATATAATTAGAATAATTTTGAAGATGGTGTGAATAGAAATTGTTTGAAAAATTATAAATTTTTGGAATTTTTTTGAACAATTAAGTTTTGAATATTTATGTTTTTATTTATTTTTCCTTGATTACAATAATATTTAAATGGTATTTATGAAATGAAATTTGAAATCTATATTTTTAAAGAGATAAATTAATATTATTTGGATTTAACAGATTGGAAAATTATAAATAATATTTTAAAGTAATAGTAAGTTGAATATAATTTATTTATTGTATGGAAATTATCATTATGGGATTTCTTATAATCACTATTAAGTATTTTTGGAAGTAATATTTTTTTTGTGTTTCATTCTTTTTATAAAAAAAGGAATCAAATTATTATGAAAGGGAATTTTGGGGATTTTGATTGTATAAGCTAATCGTATAATTCGGTATTATGGCATTAAATAATTGGAATGTGAATGAGCGTTTTAAATAGACTAAATTTAGAATTTTATTATATGCCTTTAGGAAACATTTTAAATTGAAAACACTTATAAGGAAAATGAGGTTATTTAAATCTGTTATTTAAAGTAAATCATGAATTATAAAACTTCTTTGGTATTATTATTTTAAAACTATCAGAGAATGGTTACAAATTTTATGAATTATTTTTAAAAAGGATTTTAAGGGATTTGGTATTGGATGAATTTTAATGTTAGATTTCTTTGTAATTAAATAAGAGTTCTTCAAATATTTATTTTCGAAAACTATAATTAGACTAAGAAAAAAAATGATAATTTTATAATTTAATTTTCTTTCAATTGAATGTTGATAATTGAAATTTTTTTGAAGAGTTTAGGAAAAATGTATTTGGAAGCCCATTCTGAATAAATAAATAAATAATAGAGTTGTATGTTTTGATTGATTGATACTTCTGTGTAACGAGGAATTGTAACGAATGGGGTTATAATACCATCTAGGATGAGATATTTGGTTATATTTCTTTGATTTTTATTTGGACACATTATATAGAATATTGTGGAGATAGAGTGTAATCTGCGAGCATTTAGCAAACGAACATGTAACACTTTGTGGTATGGGACATTCAAGTGATATTTGTTCGAATACCTTTTGTGAGTAGATGCCACTTATATTTTGAAGATAGATTAGGAAATTGTGATATCGTCTATAGGTGACTCCATAGAGTTTAGTAGTTGAGAGCCTTTCCAAGAGCAATAAGCTGGAGAAATGCTAGGATTTATAGATTTTTCCTCTTGGGACCAACTAGCCGAGTGATATTTTTGTTTATTCTTAGGGCTAGTAGTGGAGGAATTATTATGATGTGATGCTCTAAATAGGACTTATCGAGTCAAGAGTGGTGGTTGTCACTCTCATCAAGACACCTAGAATCGAGAGTGCTGGTTATTACTCTCATTAGGACTTATATATTCAAGAATATTAGTTAGGAATCTATGTCATATGATTCACATTGCTATGAAGAGCGCGTGAAATAGACCCATCGGATAGGCTAGTTATCCATCCTAACAGTTCTGATTGGGGGTCGCATCCTGAATCCAAGATGACACATTATTGACTTTGTAGGCTGAGAGTTATTACACTCATTAGTGTCATTGCCCAAATGTCATTTAAGGACCAACAATCCGTTACCAAAGGTAAATAGGAGTCATGGCCAATACATAGCATTAACTTGCAGCGTCTTTATGACATGCGATGAATATAAGTGTCATGATTTTGTGAGTGACTAAGGGACTGTAGAAAACGAGCTATTGTCATTAGCGTTTCTCGGAGTAGTGTTGTGGTACATCAGTCTCCCATTAGAATGACATAGGTAGATCAATTATATATGAGATATTTGATATTATTACCTCATTACAGATGGTGATTATATGAGATTAGAGATTGGCTGTGTGGTAGTCTCTCATTCAAGTTAGCCTAACCCTAGACAGATGTGTGTTTTCTTCCAATGAAATTAGAGACTAGTTGTACCATTGTCTGTCATTCTCTCTTAGAGCCTTCGACTAAGAGATATATTGATTTACTATGTATGTATCTCCTAAAGCCATTTGGTTGAGAATATCTCCTCTCATTAGAACTGATGGTCGAGATAGATCATGGTATTGTATTTATTTGTTACATTATATTTATGTTATACAATTTGAGTTTGCATGACATGTTGTTCCATCTCTTAGAGCAACACAGTCGAGAGTTATGATCTCTCATCATTGCTAATGGTCGAGATATACCTTATTGAACATTTTATTCACATAGTGGTTTGGTTTTGTGAACGATATTCATCCATTTTCTTCTTGTACCACATGATGATATGTTTGACTAGTCTTTGGTATGGGTGACATTTTATGTGCATTGGTACATAAGATATTTTAGCTCTACGGGAATACGCTGTTTAATACTATACTGTTTGTTGTGGTTTATTGACATCTATATTTTAGACAGAGTCTGACCCATGTGTTATTTATATAGTAATTAGGTTTGAGATATTTCAGGTTCAAGGACGAGCTGACCAATTTATAGATGTTGGGTATAGATGGAGGATAGAGTATTTATATATCTTTTATGTGTTTGTATCCACATGTGTTCTAGTGTTGTTGAGATGTGTATATTGGACATATCATGTATATTTTGATGATTGTGAAAATTTAATTATTTTATAGACCTACTTGGACTTGTGTGTATTTATTATCATATATTCTCACAGCGTTGATGACTCTCTGTGATTTATTTTATATTATGTATTGTTCTTGTAACCACCCAGTATTTCGTGCCACTCGCATCCACATATGCCAGACTTAAATTGCCCAAAATATCAGATTGTTAATTTATATTTGGCAAATCCCATCATATACGGTAAATATATCAATCATAGAATCACAAACACAGAGTAATATAACAATAATGCAGCGGAATAGATAAATAGTAGTTCATGAAGCTACTATATAAGCATCAGAGTTAGAAATAAAATACAGTAGAATATCTCAAGTAAGCTGAAGTCTCGAATACAAACAGATGACCTCTTTGAACAAATCAACTGGAAAGCTCAAAGCTGAATCTATAGTTGGATCTCCAAACGAAGCTCCAAACTCCAAAGGTGAGTCTCAAATGATGTATCACTCAGTGTGACCCAAGCGTAAAGCAAAACACAAAACACTCGAGTCAAGATTAACATTCTTATATCAATAAATCCAACTTCAAGTGAAATATCAATTAAAATACAAGTAACTCAGAGGATGTTTGGGATAACCATCCTCTAAGGATCCATGGAACTACCTACAATGCAGAAATATACACTATAACACCATGGTCATTTCAATTAATTTATGATTCAAAACCAAAATGTCATTTCCATTGAATATATATATATATATATATATATCCCAAATTTCACAAATAGATTCCAATCAATTCGAGTTCCAAATTCACATTTAATTCAATTTAGATTTATCTATTTTAATTCAATTCAGTTTCTAAATAACAAATTCAAATTATATTGATTTCAAATATAGATCTGAATCACAAATAAACCATTAAAATTCCAGTATATTTCAAAGCTTTCATATTCAGCATTTTCAAAGTTCAATTTAACGGTTTCATATAGATCTCGATTTAACCTCATTATTAATTAGTCTTGAAATATTCACTTAATAAATTCAGTATTATTTAAATAACTTTAATTTACCCTTAAACTAAATATTCCTTTCGATTTATTTAACTTGAAATATCCATTTAATCACCTTAAATCAGAAATCAAGTTATAAGATCAAATCTTAAACTTTAAATTCAATGGTTCAAATCGATTTAATTTAGTAGAATTCTTAACTAAATACAATTTCAATTAGTTCAACTTTATCTTCTCAACCTTAACTTATTCAAATTATTACAACAATCTATTTTGATGTATAAATTTAAATAAATACTTAAACATATTATATGTATTAAATAAATCTCAATAATATTATTATTAAACCTTTATATAAAATTACCATATATATAATATTTTAAGAACCGATATTTATTTAAACCATATATTCCTTTCAAAACCTTAGAAATTATTTTCAAAACATTTATATATATGGACCAACGGTGTCTGTATATATATTTTCTATCCTATGGTTAAGTGATACGGATATTTATCATTTCAATCCGCAATTAAATATATATGGGTTGGTACCATTTCAACCCGCAATCTCAAATTCAAATCAAATAAAAATCGCTTGGGTCTATCATTTCAACCAATAACGATTTTCTCCTATTCTAAAGTCCGTTCGGGTATGTATCATTTCAACTCATAGTGAATTTTATACTAACAAGAAACTTGCAGGGTGATATCTGGATATCATTAGTAATTAAATAACCGATAAACAACGAGATATGGTGTCATATCTCACAGGTGAACAGATACAAATAATAGCATAAATAACAATTTAAATAACTACAGCAGCATATTTCAATTGTCGTTTCAATTGAAATCAAATTTAATAAATACAAGAACGTCAATCATGAGTGATGGCTCACCTTTCGAAGCTAGAGTATAGATAATGAAGTTGAGTTATAAAATGCAAGCGCGACTTCCAGAGCAAAGTGAAATGGGCACGAATTAGATGGACAAAGCTGATAAATGGAAAATCGATAAGAATAGAATATATATAATTTAAAGTCTAATATATAGTCTTATGAAAATAAATAAATTTATACAAAACCCAAGAATAAATTTAAATTATATTTAAAATTTATCAAAACAAATTTAACATATAGTTAAAATAGAATATATATTTAATTTCAAACCAATATTTACCATAAATCAATATAAACAATTCATTATGTTATATATATATATATAAATAAACTTAAACAGAAATGAAATATATAACTTATATAACCCAATACAGAAACATACATATGATAGACTTATAAAGGTAATATAGCTTATATACGTATATAGCAACATCACATCATAGCTAATACATATACTTGAACTATAACCACTGCTACATAATATGCATACTTTAAACAATGTTTACTATAGAAATAAGTATAAACCAACTTTATCATATAACACATATCTGATGTTCCATATCAGGAAAAGAACGTATATTAGCTATATATATTTATACCCTTTCAAATTAAAAGTTATAAACCCATGTATTTAGAAACAACATATTATACACGACAAATATAAATGTAAACAACAACTTCCAATATTTTAAAATATAAATATCAGCCTGAAATATAAAGACTGTTATAAAATATATATCGAAACTCAACATATTTGTAAACTGTGTATATGTAAATCTTACATTTTATAGCAAAGTATATACACAATCTTCAAGCTTTGAACACCTAACCACAAACATACACTAAAGAAAACTTTATAACAAACACATACAGCCTATATGTATTAATATAAGAAGTTTCAGACATAATGAATGTAATAACATATATAGCTTTCAACTTTTTATATAAATAAACTTATATATATACTAACTATATTAAAGAGAAATATAACAAGATAGAATACTAGAGATAAGCTGCAGATATATACTACTACACATGCCAGTAGCTTATCATGTATACAACATAGCGAAACCCATCATATGATAATTAATATATATATATGTATATAAATCAAAGTAAATAAAATATATGTATAAGATATAAATATAGTTTAAAATCATTGTTATTATAGGCATATACCTATATAAAACACGGCAGCCAAAATCCGAAAGAATCGAAACATATATATATCAACAAATGAAATCTAAAACTATAAACTATATATATCCCTGTAAATATATAACAGATCTTCAATATATACAATTATATATAACACAAAAACTATATATTCTATGCAAAGCTCGTATCAAATACTAGTTTATATATAGATATATAACTAACCTTTTTATGTTACTTGCATAAAACAGTTGAAGAAGACAAGGAGTCACGACCGAACGAAGCAAGGGGTCGGTCTCGGTGGCGAAGGCAGAGTGGTCGACGAGCATGCTGAAGGCGGAGGGGGTCGAAGTTCGGTCGAAGGGTATGTGTGGGTCTGGAGCCGACGCTCGGTCAGGAAGGTGGACGCGTGGATCTCGGCTGTCGGCATGAGAATAACGGGCGGTTGCGTGTTGCACGGGAGGGGAGGATGCTTGTGCGGAGAAGGGAGGTGCTGACGTGGAAAAAGGGGGCAGTTTCGGGTGCGCTTGGTAATGGATGGCTATGAAATAATGGTGGACGTGTGTTTGTGGAGAAATAGGAGTGATTGGCTTGGTCCAGAGATGGGTGGACTGTTTGGTGGGTGGAGATGAGGCTGTTGAATTTGGATGATTCAAATATTCATTAAAAGGGAAAGAAATTAATTAATTGATTCAATCAAATCAATTAATATAGCTGATATATGGAAGGATATTTAAGGAAACTAATTAATTAGTAAATCAATTAATTATTCTGCTATATGAAAAAATAAATTATTAGGCATGGAGAATAAAGGAAAGATATGAAAACGAAGATTACGCCATCTATTTATACTAAAATCAAATCACGCAAATTGTAAAGATATCTGCGTAATCAGGAAATTGATTTGCTTAATCTCCAAGCAACCCTTCATTATCAAGTCTATATAAATGAAGGAACTTTATCTTCATATGAATAAGCAAGTGTAGTATCAACCATTATTCTTTCCTCTTTCTTTTGTACTCTCTTCTTTAGTGAAATAAAAAGTTGTTGGGTCTCCGTGGACGTAGGATATTCATATCCGAACCACGTTAAATCTTCTTATCTTCTATTTCTGTTATTTTTTCTGTGATACTGCATAATTCTTTTTAAGTGTCATTGATATCTAAATAGGCAATACTAGATTCTGAACAAATAAACTGCTTCCGCTGAAATAAAAAATATAATTTCACTACAGTTTGGTATCAGAGCTAGTGTTATTGTTGCTGTTTGGATATTAATGGCTACTTCTAGTAAGTCTGTTGGCAGATCTGGTGTCAATTATGGAGCAACATGTTTTGACGGAAAATGAGATTTTGGTACTTGGAAGATGAAGACGGAGGCTGTATTGAAGAAGGAGAAGACTTACAAGGTTGTTTCTGCGCCCGAGAAATTAAAAGATATTGATGCAGCTGATTTGGAAGAGATGGAAGATGAAGCTCTTACAACAATTCAGTTGAGCCTTTCAGATGAAGTTCTTAGAGAATTCTCTCAAAAGAAGACGGCGAAAGAACTATGGGATGCATTATCGGATGCATATCAAGACAAGTCTCTCACTAATCGGATTATTCTTCAGCAACAACTTTATTCGTTCAAGATGAAGCCTGGAGCTGATCTCATGGAGCATGTAGATGATTTGACGACTTTGATTATGAACCTGAAGGCAACGGAAGTTGATATTACTGATGAGGCTCAAGCTGTGATCCTCTTATGTTCCTTGCCTAAGGAGTATACTGCTTTTGTTAATTCCATGATTTATGGCCGCAGTAAAATTAGCCTATCTGATGTAAAGGCTGGTCTTCATAATGAAGTATTAAGAAATAGATTGGCGAGCACTAGCTTGGATAGTGATACTGAAGGCTTATCTGTTCAGAGAGGTAGAGGCCAAAGCAGGACGAAGAAAGGTGGAGGACGGAATTATTCACGGTCTCAGTCTAGGGGGCCTAAGAATTTAACTTGCCATTATTGTAAGAAACCAAGGCACTTCATAGCACAATGTCCCAAGCTTGAAGGTAGAAGAAAAGATCCAAAGCAAGCCTCAGCTTCTACAGCAGAGAAATCAGATACAGAAAGTGACACCGATGTATTTACAGCTTCTGGCTCTTCTGGGAAGAGTAACTTATGGCTGATTGATTCTGGCGCATCCTATCATATGACACCTGATAGGAATTGCTTTTCCACTTACCGTGAAATTGATGGAGGAGAAGTTCTGATGGGCAATGATGCTTCTTGTCGTATGGTGGGTGTTGGTAGTGTGATGATTAGGATGTTTGATGGTGTTATTCGTACGATCACCGATGTTAGACATGTACCTGATTTGAGGAGGAGCTTGATTTTTGTTTGGGCGTTAAGTATACTTGGCTTGAAGATTGTAGTGGAAGGAGAGAAAATGAAGATATCGAAGGGTTCCATGATTGTTATGAGAGGTGTGAGGGCAGGAAATCTTTATCTACTAAAGGGCATTACTGTAATTGGTGAATCAGCTTCTGTTACATCTGTTGATTCGGACTCTTCCAGATTATGGTACTTACGGATGGGTCACATCGGTGAGCGCAGCATGGATGAGTTGAGAAAACGAGGATTGATTGATGGAGTTCATCATTCAAAACTTGGTTTTTATGAAGGATGTGTTCTTGGAAAGCAGACGAAGATTTCTTTTGGTACAGGAGAGCATAAAGCAAAAGCTGTCTTGGAGTATGTTCATACATATGTCTGGGGTCCCTCCCCTTGTCCGTCTTTAGGTGGAGCCAGATATTTTGTTTCATTTATAGATGATTTCTCTCGTAAAGTATGGGTATACTTTCTTCAGTCAAAGAGTGAAACCTTTGCCAAGTTTCGGAAGTGGAAATCTATGGTTGAGAAGCAGTCAGGGAAGAAACTGAAAGTTCTCCGTTCAGATAATGGCGGTGAATTTGTATCACAGGAATTCATCGTCTATTGTGAGTCTGAAGGCATTAAGAGGCATTACACCACACCAGGCGACCCCCGTCTAATGGAGTTGCAGAAAGGATGAATCAGACATTATTGGGGAGGACAAGATGCCTTAGACTGACTGTTAAATTGAAGAAGGGATTTTGGGTTGAAGCTTTATCTATGGTGGCTTTCCTCATCAACCGCACACCTTCCACTGCCATAGATATGAAGATCCCTGAAGAAGTATGGAAAGGAGATCCTGTTAGCTATTCATTTCTTAGAGCGTTTGGTTCCCAGCTTATGTGCACGAGAGCAAAGGGAAGCTGGAACCTAGAGCTCGCAAGTGTATTTTTCTAGGTTATAGGAGAGGAGTGAAGGGATACAGGTTGTGGTGTCCTATTAGCAAGAAGATCGTTATAAGCAGGCATGTGACTTTTGATGAGAAGGCTATGTTGAAGGTGGAGCCTTCCTCATCGGATGACAATGAGAGGACGTGAAGAATACCAGACACAAAGCAAGTCATCTGTTGATTCTTTCCATAGACGTTCAAATGGTGTTTCCGATGACACCGTGGTTGATGAGGATAATATCGATGTTGGTACAGAGGATCAAACTCAAGGTGGAGCTCATTCGGAACCTAGCCTGTCAGACAAAGAAGAAAGCCTAAGTGGCTTGATGAGTTTGTTGGATTGAGCATCGAAGATATTAACTTCGATGATATGGCAACATATGCTTTGAATGTTGTCCATGATGAGCCATGTGATTATAGAGAAGCTATCGCATCAGTTAACAGTTCCAGTTGGTTAGTTGCTATGGAGGAGGAGATTGAATCATTGCAGAGAAATCATACTTGGGATTTGGTGCCTTTTCCCACCGACAAAAGAGCTATTGGATGCAAGTGGATCTATAGAGTGAAAGATGGCGAAAATGGTAATCTCAGATACAAGGCAAGGTTAGTCGCAAAGGGGTATGTTCAGAAGAAAGGGGTAGAGTATCATGATATCTTTGCTCCAGTGGTTAGGCATACGTCTATTCGTATTCTTTTGGCATTGGTTGCTCATTATGATATGGAATTAGAGCAACTAGATGTCAAAACTACATTCTTGCATGGTGATCTGGATGAGGAGATTTATTTAAAGCAGCCGGAAGGGTCTATTGACAGTAGCAGGCCAGACTATGTTTGCAAACTCAACAAATCTCTATATGGACTGAAGCAGTCTCCTAGACTATGGTATAAGAGGTTTGATAAGTTTATGCTTTCACAGGGATACTCCAGAAGTTTCAAAGACCAGTGTGTTTATTTCAGGAGATGTGATGGTGATATGATTTATTTGTTGTTACATGTTGATGATATGCTGATTGCATCTCGGAGTATGGTCAGAATTATGGAGTTGAAATCGGAGCTCAGTAGGGAGTTTGACATGAAGGATTTGAGAAAGGCACAAAGAATATTGGGTATGGAGATAAGCAGGGATAGGAAGCGGAGAGAGTTAAGGCTCACTCAAGCTCAGTACATCGAGAAGGTCCTCGCTCGATTTGGAATGGAGAAAGCTAAACCGGTTGGCACTCCATTAGGCTCTCATTTTAAGTTGTCAAAAGACTTATCTCCCTCATCGGAAGAAGACAAGAGGTATATGGTTGATATACCTTATTCTAGTGCTGTTGGTAGTCTTATGTATGCGATGGTGCACACAAGATCAGATTTGGCCCATGCAGTGGGTGTTGTGAGGCGATATATGTCTAACCAAGGCAAAGAGCATTGGCAAGCTGTGAAGTGGATTCTTAGATATCTTCGAGGCACTTCTTCGGTGGGCTTGTTATATGGTGGAGTGGATGGTGACATCTTTCTTAGAGGATACTGTGATTCTGATTACGCTGGGGATAGAGATGCTAGGAAGTCAGTGTCGGGCTATGTTTTTACACTTGGCATAGGCTCGATTTCATGGAGATCAAAGCTGCAATCTATCGTAGCTTTATCGACTACCGAAGCAGAGTTGATATCGATTGTGGAAGCAAAAAAGGAAGGATTATACTTACTTCAGTTGTTGGATGATCTTTCAATGGTGCAGCGGACAGTAGAGCTATTTTCAGACAGTCAGAGTGCGATTCATCTTGTAGAAAATCAAGCTTATAGTTCACGGACGAAGCACATTGATGTTAGAGGTTTCTTTCTTATGCTTGAGGAAGAACGAAGAAAGATCAAATTGTTGAAGGTGAGTACTTTGGATAATCCTTTAGATATGATGACAAAGTCACTTCCTAAGGACAAGTTTGAGCATTGCTCAAACTTGATCAGTTTGATACCTGTTACTTGAGCGCCATGGGGCGCTAGACCCAACAACTTATATGTTGATTATTTGATGATAAGGTGATGAAGAGAGATTGTTATATTTGAATCAAGGTGGAGTGTTGAATTTGGATGATTCAAATATTCATTAAAAGGGAAAGAAATTAATTAATTGATTCAATCAAATCAATTAATTTAGATGATATATGGAAGGATATTTTAAGGAAACTAATTAATTAGTAAATCAATTAATTAGTCTGCTATATGAAAAAATAAATTATTAGGCATGGAGAATAAAGGAAAGATATGAAAATGAAGATTACGCCATCTATTTATACTAAAATCAAATCACGCAAATTGGAAAGATATCTGCGTAATCAGGAAATTGATTTGCTTAATCTCCAAGCAACCCTTCATTATCAAGTCTATATAAATGAAGGAACTTTATCTTCATATGAACAAGCAAGTGTAGTATCCACCATTATTCTTTCCTCTTTCTTTTGTACTCTCTTCTTTAGTGAAATAAAAAGTTGTTGGTTCTCCGTGAACGTAGGATATTCATATCCGAACCATGTTAAATCTTCTTGTCTTCTATTTCTGTTATTTTCTCTGTGATACTGCATAATTATTTTTAAGTGTCATTGATATCTAAATAGGCAATACTAGATTCTGAACAAATAAACCGCTTCCGCTCAAATAAGAAATAAAATTTCACTACAGAGGCTGAGGTCGAGGCGGTTCGTGCTGTGGAAGTGGAGTTCGCGTGAGAAGAAGGAGAGAGGGAGGTGGAGTAAAATGGAAGAGGGAGGAGATTATGAGAGCAACAGAAGGAAAAAGGAAAAATATATATAGGTGCGATCGTACCATATTATTTTGTGGAAGCAAGAGAATGAACCGACCAATAAATTGAACCGTTGGGATTAATAATAGTCACCAGAAATTATGAAATGATAACAGCACTTGACTGTTGATTTCAAATGGTAGGTAAATAAATGGAGGAAGTAATTCAAAAAATTTAAGCGGTACGAATTCGGTTATCGATGTACTGATTTCGCAGTGTACCACACTCCGAAATACAGAAGTGAATATGCCACAGAGATCAGCGCGATGAGAGGATCAAAACGGTATACAGATATTGGTGGTACGATTGAATTATAAAAATTTGAATTTCCGCTAGCGAAAAATGCAACAAAAATGCAGCAAATAAGATCGACGGAGCTACAGAAGTCCAAGTTTGATGAAACGAAATTTGACGTCTCACCAGGAATATGATTTACAAATTTTCTGTATAAAAATATTCAGCTTTGGAAAACATTTTATTATCATCAAATATTAACTGATTTAAATTGAAATAAAATTACATCATAAAATAAGCATTCATACTATCTGATGAAAATTTACCAGTTGCTATGCTAAAATAGACGTATTCCAAATGTCAAATTTATTTTCCAAAATTTTATCATTCTAAATTTCACAAAATTTCAATTCATTTAATAAATAAAATAACTAGAATTTATGGGTCGTTGTAGTTCTATCCTAGAGACACACGTGTTTATTACTTTGTGTCGATATTATGTATGTATAGGTGAGTTTTTTGTGATTTTTAAAATACTTACTAGTGCTAGCCCAAGGAAACATTCATGTGTGTACCTCATATAGCATCATTCTCCATATTATCTTATGGTATTACCTAGTAATACTATTGGATAGTATGGGTATAGAGGTGCGGTGTTACATTATTTCCTTTTATGTAATGACTTTGCCAAATTCTTCTTTTAAGGTTTGAAAGAATGTTTTGTTCTGATTAGTACAAGGTTCTAGGTTCTTGTAGTTTGTTTATTTTTAGAATTTTTGAAAGTAAGTTTTCTTTTTTAATCTTGGCATTGTCAAAAATATCCTTATTCCATTTTCTAAGGAATAATTTAAGGTTGCTAAGTTTACTGGACAAAAAAATTAAATATCAGCCGAATATCTACCCATTTATTAGAAACTACGCCGGTAAAATTATTTTCTAAAGCCATGTATTTTCAAATCAAAATGAGCTATGAATTAGGTGATGGCTCTCGCAAAAGAGAATAATAGGAAAGTGATCTGAGTACAAGGTTGGAAGCCCAATGACAAGCAATACCGGGAACATACCTTCCATTTTTTCGCTATTATGGAAATGATCGAGGAGCGTCATAGAAGGGACATCTCTTGAGTTCGACCAAGTGAAGCGCATGTTACTCAATGGTACTTCAATCAAGTGATCATTAGTAATAAACTGGTCAAACTCTTCAATGGTTGAAATATCGCCTTCTCTAGGCAAGCGCTCCCCTAAAAGCCTTGCTACGTTGAAATCTCTCCCCACCATCCATAGGCTTATGGTAAGGGTTCTAAACTCTAGGCACTCTCTCTAGAGAACCCTTCTATCAATTTTACTATGCGGCTCATAGACATTAGTAACATTTAGAAGGGAGTTGTCTATTAAATCAATGAAAATAAGGTGCATCGAGCAAACATTAATGATTGGCTGAATAAGCTTAACACAAATAAGTTTCCAGCTCGCCATTAAACCTCTCAAGCTACCTCTGGTTGGGAGACAACCCGGTTACTGAGACAGAAATACCCCAGACTTCTATAGAAGTAGTAATTTGTTTCATGGAACAAGACTATGTCAACATTTTTATCTTTTAAAAAATACCTAATTTTATTGCATTTACTAATATCGTGCAGGACCCTAATTTTCCAGCTAATGTATCCTATGTTCCATACAAATGGAGCCTCTCGATTTCTTTGCTTCTAATGTATTTTATATTGGAAAGATATATATCCAAAATAAATTTTGTCCTGTTAGCTAAGCTTAGCATAGAACAAGTAGATAAATCATTCAAAAAGTGGCGTGATAAGTGATGCCTAAGCGAATAACCAAACCTAAACTAGGCCTAAAGCTCTAGTAGTCGAACCTGAAGATGAACCATGTGGTTGTGCACTCCTCCTAACTGAGATGCCAAGTTGTGAAGATTTTCACCTAGAGGCGCACTTTGTTTCCATATCCAAGTCATGTCTCGAATTCGAACCCGAACTCAAATTGTCGTGCATTGCCTGAAACACCCTTACTTACTCAAATCTTCCCTTTCCCCTTGCATTCTACAAAAGAGGTCCCTTTCTAGCACAGCCCTAACAACATCCTCCCTATCTTTTCATGTTTCGAGCAATCAATCACCTATCTAGTCCACTCCCATTTTTCAAAACGGGCAATCCCATCCCTAGCCAATCTTTCATGACTCATGTCCCCTATCGTCACGTGCTGCTCCACATTACCATACATATTACCCTTAATCGTCGCATTAGCCACACTTGCTTTAGCACCTCCGTTATTATCTCCACCTCACTCATCCACTCCACTTCCCACTTTCTTCACCACCAAAACAAAATCAGCCTCTACTCCTATCGTTGGATCAAAACCCATCTCATTTACAATGTAGTTGCTTACATTTAATGACAAAGCCTCATCAGCAGCACTCGAAGTCTCTAATTCTTTTAGCAAAGCATCATCATTCGCTTGACAGGCCTCCAACTCTATAGCATCCAGGTTTGAATCAACCTCTTCAGGTAATACTTGACAGTGAATATGTTTAAGGTATCGAAACAGTTTATGATATCAAAATCATATTTGTCATCCTTTGCATCAATGTTTGAGGCAAGGCCAGTTAAGATCAATGACTACTGAACATAATAGGGCGCTGATGGCCGGTCTAAGCATAGATGGTCGGATGGCAGAGGAAGTGAACCAGAATCATTTAGAGGATTAAGAGGCAATACATCGAACAATACATTTTCTTCATCCTTGGTCTCTAATTTAATTTAGCAAGAGAAGCACTAAGGTTCTGACGGCTTGACTCTTGTGGACTAGTTGGGATATCTGGCCAATCTGACCAGAATACTCTATTGAATGGTGAGAATAGGTCATCTAGAAGGCTAAAGCCAACAGCCCTGCATAATCCTATCTCCTCTAGCAGTAAGAGCTTAAGGCACAAAAATATAAGAGAAAATTAAAAGCCATGATTGAATTTTATTAGAGAAGGTGAAAACTGCTAGTTGAGCGTGATATTTAACTTTGCTGGGAATGTTGCATGATTGTGATCGTAGCAACCACGGTTAAAACACCTTATAGGCTCTTGGTAGTGCACTATTAAGTGTGAATACTTTCCACATCCAAACCGAAAACGTTTCCTCTTTTTTGCCAGATCTAAGCTACGCGGTTAGTTTTTTGAAGATAAACTTTAGATTTGACTTGCAAGAAGAAGGCTCTGGCAACTTAAGCATATGTAAGTTTGTGATGAGGAGAGTAATTATTAGAAGAAGGGTAAGAGTTGTATCCGTCGCCATTTTTGAGCGGTTTTAACTTCAAATGTTTTGATTTTCTGTTGCGTAACATTTTATAATTTAATTAACTAATATAATAATCTTATGTATAATATTATATTGATTTTATTAATTTAACCTTATTCAATTAGTTAATTAATCAAATAATTAGCATTTTAATTAATTTAGTTTCATTCATTTTAAACATTTTAAATTGCATGTACACCATAACATTTAATTGCTTTATAATTAAAGAAATTTTAATCAATTTCAAAAATTATATATACATAAATATTTCCTTAAACATTTTAAGATAAATTTACATATATCAATATATATGTTTTCAATTTAATTAATTAACTTTTAATTAGTTAATTAATTATTTATTCTAAATAATTATTAATCATGTAACGTCTAAGATTTCTTGTGATTTAATACGATTTTATAACCTTATTAAAAACTTTTTAATTAATAACTGAAGTTAGAAAAATTATTTTTGAAATGTGTTTACATAAATACACTCTTTGGATAAATACTGAAAATGTGACCAAAAAATGTTTTGTTAAAAGTTAAATTTTTATACAATAGAAATTATGTGAACATATTGCAATTTGAATAGTTATTATAAAGTAACCTATGACAAGTTTAGAACAAGTATTAAAACATCTCATTTCCTAATCAAATTAATTAAAGTAAGCATGAAAGATTAAAGAAGCATTAAGGACAAAAGGACCCTTAAATCACTCATTGATTTAAAGAAAGCATGCCGATGTAAGAGCATGGTTTTACATGCTTAATTTCATGGCTAAGGAGGGGGTTTAGTGAATTTATCCTCTCATTTCCAAGCCTATAAATACATTCATGCATTGACTTCATTTTCACAAACCAAATCCTCTTCTTCTTTGCTTCTTTCTCTTCTCTTCTCCTCCTTCCTTTATGCGTGATTCATGGAGATAATTTGGCCTAAGGCCTTGGGTTCTAGGGGATGGAATAGAGTGATGGACATATGGAAAAGGAGGGGAAAGAGGCTTAGGCCGTGAGCAACATGGTGGGGAAGGCTTTGGGCCTTAAGCATATGGAGAAGCATATGGAGATGAGAGAAAGGCCTTGAGCAACCATGATGGGGGAGAATGTGCATGAGCTATAGAGGTGTTAAGGAAGGCTTAGGTGATGTTTAGGTTGAAGATAAAAATGTTAGAAGAAGTGGGTTATAAATGGATGTTGGTAGGAAGGGATATGATTGATAGAAGTGAGTTAATCTCACTTTGATTACACTATAAATTGGTTGCAAGTTAACTTGAAATATTGCTTGATATTTGCTTGCATAATCTCTTGAAAATTGTTGTTAAATCACATGTTAATATGCTTGCTCTATATTAATAATATTGGAAATTAACTGCTTAAAGTTAAACCCTTGATTATGTGATTTAAAAATTATATAAATTGTTAAAGTAGTTACTTACTAAACTATTGAATTTTGATAAGTTCACTTGAACATTTAAAATGGATATATTGATGTGTATGTTTAATAGTAGTATGGTTGGAACATGGAATCATATATGTGTGTAAAATAACATGATACCAAATATTCGATTGAATATGGAATTGTCCATATAGCGATAGTCGCTATAAACGCACGTTGAATCCCTTAAACTATAACTTGTGAAAATGGTGATTTAATAACATATCTTAATAATAACCTGTTTGATTATTATCTATACTTCTATAAGTGTTTAGAAAAAGAAAAGAATATGCTTTGGAGAGTTATAGAAGAAGTAAATAAAAGTAACAAAAGATTGAAGTAAAAAGGTTTTTATAGTTTAACTGGGTTTTTAACCCAAAAGAATTCAAAAGGAGTTAACACATTTAGATCAAGTCAGTACAACTCTAAACTTGACCCGAAGGTCTAAAAGAACAAGGAAAAAAACATAAGAAGTTTGGCCCAGAATTATGCTAACTATTCAGATCGGTATCGATCCAATCCAATTGTACAGATATCCATCCGAAATGTTGGCTCGTGGCTCCTTCTAACTACTTGCATTGCGCTCCTACACCTTTACTAAGTTCGCCTATCAAGTTTGGTAATATTCCGAGAAACCAAGTTCAAAAAGTGAAGACTCATCTAATCTATTCAAATTTCGACCCGCTTTTAGACTAGAGCAGCTTAAAATGGACCTACAGGACTGAAATAGAATCAGATTGACTTGAACTATGGAAGGAACGGTTAAAAGATATAAATGAAGGCTCACACCAAAACTGAAGTCATTTGGCCAAACTAGTTTGGATCGGTACCGATCAAAAATTGGATTGAATCAGACCCAACTAAAATGGGCCCCATTCTCTGAGATCTGTTGTGTAGGTCTCACGCACCCTCTAGAATCTACTTGCAAAGTTTCATATGATTCCGTTAAGAATCGAGCGAGTTATGGATGTGTATCCTCCAAATTGAACTAGTGTAACGAATCAGGTCCGACCCACCTAGGTTGGGCCTCGCCCCATGAGATCCGATATGAAGGCTCTTCTACTCATCTACATTACATGTGTGAAGGTTCATGTCACTTGGTGAAGTATTAAGTGAGTTATGGATGAATCTTCTACAAAAGGATGGATTGGATGATCTATGAAGGTGGACGATCAAACTAACTCCAAACGACTTGATATTCGAAAAAAACACTCAATTATGAGATAAAAGACAACCAAATTGAGAAGACTTAAAACTTGCATAACTTTTCAGATTGATACCGATCTGATCCAATCGGATCGGTACCGACCTGAAAAGTTAGATCCAAAAAACCCCCAAACTTCCTAAGCGGCCTCTACATGATGACTACAGGCTTTTGGTGAAGTAGCTCTGGCCCAAATGCTTTCTAGCCCCTATAATTACCATCCTATGAACAACAGTAAAGGGGATCTGATCTCTGCTAAAGCTCTGCCATTATTTCTTCATTCTTCTTCTCCTACTCAACAACCATTAAGGGACAATTAAGATCCTCCTTTTGTCTCTAACAATGGTGGCTTGATCTAATCTAGGAAAGAAGAATTATATTGTAATCTTAACTCGTTTGTAGTTGCAATTGATCAACAAAAGAATCTATAAAGTGGATGTAGGTTTCATTAGATGTTGAACACTATAAAAATCTCTTGTCTCTTTACCTTTTTTACTATTTAATATTGTTTTTCCTATTTTATTTGCATTGATTAGTAAGGCCGGTGCTTTCACACTCAAACTAGTGTGTTGATCCATTTTAAGGGTTAACATTTTGGTACTTTCACTGAGAACAAAGGTAGATCCAAAAACTTGAAGCTTGAATATG
This sequence comes from Allium cepa, assembly GCA_030765085.1. Taxonomy (NCBI): domain Eukaryota; kingdom Viridiplantae; phylum Streptophyta; class Magnoliopsida; order Asparagales; family Amaryllidaceae; genus Allium; species Allium cepa. Next base: position 254,292,637 of record CM060943.1, read on the forward strand.
AGATTTGGGAAAAATGAAGAGTCCTGACACTAGATCTAAAACTGGAGCAAGTCAACCAGATCTTGCTGGCAGTCAGGAAGTACCCTCTAATTCTCACCAATTGAACTATATTGCTAGAGAAGAAATGGAAAGGCTGATGAAGGAGATAAAGGATGAAATCTTGGCTAGGAAACAAGAGATGATGGACGGATTCTTCCAAAGGATGGGACAACATGGAATTGCAGGAGTTGTAGGAATTCAGACCCTAGGGAACAATATAGGAGCTGCTAGAGTTGGATTAGGAAGAGATGGATTGTTGCCTTCACCCCAGAGCAACTGATACTTGGAGGCAACACGGGATTCAGCCTGGGATTCAATGTCGTTGATGGGATAATATTGGAGCTGGCACCAAAGAGCCAACAATGGAGTGATCGTTGAAACTCCAGGAACTAATGGCATGGGAGCTAATCTGCATACTAGAGTGCAAATGACAGAGAAATATGTGTCGGGGATCCCCCAAAGGAGTGGATGATAGAATGAGACTAGAAGAGTAGGGTAGAATAAAGTGTGCAACCAGTGGAGTATGCACTAGATTTCCCTTGCAAGGCGGGGGGCAAAACATCGCTTTCGAATGAAGACCTTTGTTGGATGGTGAAAATCGAATTGCTGAATTAGTAAGAAGGTTGATTAGAGGAGGACCCATAGATCAGGGTTTGGAAGATGTGAACAGAAACTCGTTTACTGCTAATATCCGAAACATGAGAAATCCTCCTAATTTCAAACTTCCTATGCTGGAAATGTACAATGGAAAGACCGATCCAATGATTCATCTGATGAGATATATCTGACATATAAGAGGTGTTGGGTACTTCTGAGGAAGTAATGGGGCGGTGCTTCCCATTATACTTGATGGGTTTTGCAGCTATATGGTTTAGACAGTTGGAGAATAGGCCCATTAGCACGTGGACCATGTTAGTGGGCAGATTTTTAAGACAATCCCGAGTTCACGTCTCATAACCGAAGAATGTGATGATGTTGGCAAATATGAAAAAAGGCCCGGGGAGACATTGAGAATTTATTTAACAAGATTCAATACAATAGTGGTTGTAGTCGATAGGCCAGACCCATCAGTGATCTTTATGGGGGTAGTGTCTAGAGTCGAAAGCAAGATCGACTTCAGGGCTGCACTTAAGAGGGATCCATTAATGAATCTTGCTGAGTTTTAATATGAAGCTAAGCAATATTTACGTTAAGAGGATGCTGACGTGGAAGATGAAGTCAAAGACGTTGAAATTTATGTTGTGGGTGGCAAGGGATCCTTTGGAGCAAGATTTGGAGATGACAAAGGGAAAATAGAAGCTGATGATAATTCTAGAAAACCAAAACGAAAAGATGAGAGTGCAAATTCTCTTCTTACTCTGAACTGACTAAAACTCTAGAAAGGATACACCTAGACACTAGGGGCAATTTTCCTATCGGAAGCCTTCGAGAAGAGAGCCCACTAATCTAGAGAAATGTTCTAGAAGGTTTTGCATCTTCCATGAGCTTGGCGGAGATGAAACGAATGAGTGATGACACCTTTGTGATCTGATAGAATAAATGGTTCGAAACAACCAGCTGCCATACTACGTGAGGAAAAAAGTTGTGATAGCACAGCCGAAGCAACCGCTACCCATAACAGATGCTTCAAGGAATGGCCAAGGATCTGGACCAAGATAGATAATCCCATAACCGGGATGGATGGAAGTCAGATCCGGCTGCTACTCTTTGTTTTGGCTTCTTTTTTGCACTTTTCTTTTCGTATATTAGCGTTAAAATAATAATGACCCTAGACCGCTTAGCTGTATGCTAAACCTAGATTGGTTCCTAGTCGTGCTCTAAGTGGGATATCTGGGATAACTGCTTAGGATAATAAGTCTCAAACCGCTTGGACGTGCACAAAACCTAAATTGGTCCATTGCCACGCTCTGAGTCGAATGTTTGAGATAAACATTTAGGATTTTTGCTTTTTCAATTTCTGCTTGTTTGCTTTGATTTGAAATTTAAATTTTGTAAAATCCATATTGAATGTGATGACTGATTTTGAATGCCATGGAGTCCCGACCGGAGAGACGGGATCAGAGTGTAAGGTGCGAGTCCCCTTACCATAGAGCGAGTGGATGGACTTGTATGATATCAAATGCCATAGAATCCCGACCAGAGAGATGGGACCGGAGTGCAAGAAAATTAAGTTCCCTCACCAGAGAGTGAGGGCATAGGCATACTTAAACCCCTTTAACTTAATAAGCAAATGATCTAGAGAGATCATCCACTTGAATTGAAACAACAAACGATCAGAAGAGATCGTCCCTTAAACTAAAATTAAACGATCTGGAGAGATCATGCATTAAATGGTCCGGAGAGATCGAACTTTAAAACATATTTGATTTTGCCAAAAGGATTTGAATACCTTATAAATAGAATAAAATAGATAAGTCCTCGATGAACATGGTATAATTTTGATATATGATACTATAACTCTAATTAAATCTGAGTGGTAATAAAATAAATCCCAAATGAACACGGGACGGTTAGAGATATGTAATGTAATTAAAGATATGTGATACAATTAGAGACACGAGATGTAATAACTCCGAATGAAATAGTAATGATTGTGATGTATTGATTGCAGTTAGGTAGATCTAGAGTCTTGGATTATACCAAGTTTGGAATGACTTGTGATTGACGAAAGAATCCAAAGGAATTAACGGTTCACCATGGCTAAAGCAGCTGGAAACCTCAACAATCGAAGACTCGTTATTGGAACTTGTTCTGGAGCAAAGCACACCTTTCATTTAAAAGGCATACTTTGGGGGCAAGTATTAACTGGGTTTTTAACACAACAATATTCAAAAGGAGTTAAAAAATTCCGATTAAGTCAGAACGACTCAAAACTTGACCCGAAGGCCTAAAGAACAAAATAAAGAAACATAAGAAGTTTGGCCTAGAATTAAGTTAACTATAATCGATACTGATCTGATCCAATTGGATCGGTACTGATCTGAAATGTTACCTCTTGGTTCCTTTTAACCACTAACATTGTGCTACTATGACTCTACCAAGGTCTCCTATCAAGTTTGGTAACAATTTGACCAACCTAGGTCAAGAAGTGAAGACCCATTTGATCCATTCAAATATCTACTCGCTTTTGGATCGAAGCAACTTAAAATGGGCCTACAGATTTCATATGGACTCGGATTAACTTGAAATTTGAAAGGAAAACTTATAAGACCTAAGGAAGGCTCACACCAAAAATGAAGTCACTTGGCCAAGCTAATTTAGATTAGTACTGATCCAAATTTTGGATCGCATCGGACCCAACTAAATTGGGCCTCACCACCTGAGATCCGGTGTATAGGTCTCACACACCCTCTATAAGCTAACTACAAAGTTTTGTCTGATTCTTGTAAGTATTAAGTGATTTTTAGATAGATCTCCTGCAAATTGAGCTAGTGTGACGAATCAGGTCCGACCCACCAAGGATGGGCCTCGCCCCATGAGATCTGATTTGGACGCTATACTACTCATCTACATTACATGTATGAAGTTTCGTGTCATTTGGTGAAGTGTTAAGTAATTTATGGATGGATCTTCTACGAAGGGATAGATTGGATGATCTATGAAGATGGATAATCAAACTAACCCTAAACGACTTGATATTCGAACAAGGCACTCAGTTATAGGATAGGAAGACAACCAAACTGGAAAGACCCAAAAATTGCACAACTTTTTGAATCGATGCCATTCTGATCTAATCCGATCGGTATCGATCTAAAAAGTTAGCTCTAAACACACGCAAACTTCCTAAGCGATCTCTGCATGATGACTACAGGCTTTGGTAAAATGGCTCTAGCCCAAGTGCTTTCTAACCCCTATAAATACCATTTTATCTGCAACAGTAAAGGGGATCTAATCTCTACTGAAGTTCTACCATTATTTCTTCACTCTTCTTCTCCCATGCAACAACCATTAAGGGACAATTAAGATCCTCCTTTTGTCTCCAACAATGGTGGCTTGATCTAATTTAGGAAAGGAGAATTATATTATAATCTAAAGTCTTTTGTAGTAGCAGTTGATCAATAAAAAAATCTATAAAGTGGACGTAGGCTTCATTAACAACCGCTATAAAAATCTCTTGTCTCTTTACCTTTTCTTTTATTTACTATTTCTTTTTCTATTTTTTGTCTTGATGAACAGGGTCGGTGTTTTCACATTCAAAAAAGGGTGTTGATCCATTTTTTGGATTAACGGACACTTTAAAAATAGCCCGTCTTTGAAAATAACGCCCATTTTTTGGACATTTTCTTAGGGGTTTCTTTTGCAATTAATCAAGAAAATAATATATTATTATTAATGGAAAAGTTTTGATGCCTAATTCATTTGATAGCTAGTTGAACGTAAAGTTATAGGGAAATAGTTCCTATATGTGTAGTTCGGTAAAATACCTTGTTTTCGGAAAATTCTCTAAAATAATTAAGTGATATTTTTTAGGATTTTTCTTCATGGTTTTACATTACCAAAGTATACTAACTAATGTAAAAAGAATGGATCTAAAATCAATTGTTAAGGTATTGTACACAAAGGTGTAGCAGAAATGTGATAAAATTAGTAACCGAACTTTAGGCAGCACTTCTAGAGGTGCTACCATTGTAAATTGAAGATATAAATTGTTTAAAAATGATATTTAAAATAGGTTTTTTGTATAAAGAACTAAAAATTATATTTTTTTGCCTCAAGGACACAACCTAAATAGTTTCGCCACAAGGACAAACATTATTCCAAAATTAGTGATAAGGACAAACATTCTTTCAAAATTAGCCACAAGGACAAATCGCCAAAATTATCAACCATCATTCGTTGCACCACCACCCACCGCCATCACATGCTCCACCAGCTTCGCTGTAGCCCCCAAAACCATGTACCAGCATCACATGCTACCGATAACATTAAACTTAACAACAGATATCTAAAAACTGTTGCCGGTAACTAAAAACTGATACCTAAAAACTGCTATCGACAACTAAAACTGATACCTAAAAGTTGATACTCAAATTAACCACCTATAATCTCTTAGGTTTCGAAATTTATCAAATTCGATCATTGTTATCTAAGGTTACAGTTCATTCTTGAACAAACATTTTAATCATAATAATCCTCCTTGTAGAAAATCAGTTCATCATCATATTTAAATCAAAAATAGACCATCATAATCAATATCTATTCAGCTCATGAAATTGCATCATTATCTCATATGATAATGCTTTGACTCAAGCATCTCCATTCTCTGATGCACGCCAGATCGAGTGGCTCCAATCCAGCATAAGCATGGATTCCATTCAATTAAAGTAGTGTACACAATGGCAAGCACGACATCAGTTCATTTCCAGGTAAAAGGTAAAACAGTTTTGACAAAAGTGATACCTACTATCATTAAAACTAATACCTAAAAACTGATTCTCAAATTAATAGTAAAGCTGATACTCAAACAAAATTCATTAAATATTCGATACTAACGAAACACTAATTCAACTCAATGATCATCATATTTACTATGTAACAACTTCGTTTTTTATAATCAAACAAACAAAATAGTAAAAGACTTCCACACTACATTATTTTTAAAAACGATGCTTAGAAAAAACAAAAATGATACCTAAAATCTGACTAAACTCAACATAGCAATCCATTATCAATCAAACCAATATGAATGCAAAAAAATAACAATTAAAAAATGTTCGCTTCAAAATGTGAATTTATGATAGTATAGTAATTTTGTTATACGACAAAAAATCATAAACTCAAAAATAACAAATATTTTCAAAAATGATATTTACAAACTGGAAAACTAATACCTAATAGCTGATGCCACTTCTTCTCCCCTAATTTTTCCATGGCTTCTTCTTCTTCTTCCTCGACTTGCTCTTCTTCTTCTTCCTCGAATTATTGTTTCTTCTAAAACACCACTTCACAACGGCGTCCATGACAACAGAGCCATCAATTTTCCATCATCAAATGACTACAAATCGAGCTACTTCAAAACCCTAGCCGTTTCCATCCACCGTCAAACCAACCACCCTCACCGCCAACTTCATCGCAGCAGCCACCCTTACTGACAATCCCTTCTAAGCTTGACGCACTCTAGAATCATTTATGTGTTTGTCCTGGTCGCTAATTTCTTATCCTGCCTCCAAATCAAAATTCAAAAGTTGTCATTCATGCTAAAATATGGAAGGCATGTCCTTGAGGTTAAAATATTAATAAATTTTTTCCGCTATTTTCCTGTTTAAAATATGTAATTTTCTCTAATTTTTTAGGGCTGTTTTCTAACTTATAAGTTTTAAAATAGGTTTCAAGTTTAAATATATCTTTAGCAATTAATTATGAATTTCTAAACTAAGTAACTTTTAAAATTAAAACTTGTTCTTCTATTTATTTTAAAATTCCTTATTTTTACATAATATTCTATGTAAATAATTATCTTTTATTTTAAGTAGTTTTAATATTATTTTAATACATTAATAAGTATTTTATAGATATTTCGATATATATAAGATATAAATATTAAATTAAGTATTTTATAAATATAATAAAGGGAGTTTGGATTTTAACACTTAAGTTTAAATAAATTGTTTTATGGAATCTAGCTCAAGAAGTGAAGACTCGCCTGATTCAAGCAGTTTGACCAAAAGCAACTGACTTAAAACGAACCTATAGAACTCATATGATGTCGGATTGATTTGAAATTTGGGAGAACATTTGGAAGACGTAGAAAAGGCTCATAATAAAAATGAGATCATTTGGAGTTGATTTGATGAATCGCTAGCGACCTAACTAGATGGATCACTAGGACCCTTCTAGATTGGGCCTCACCAACTTATATTTTTATGATGGGTCCTTGACACCCTCTAGAGTGGTCACATTAAGTTTCCTTTAATTCTGTTAAGATTTGGGCGAGTTATGGATGATTCTTCTGGACTAGTAACCCAAGAGGACCGATGATCAAACTTACTCCAAACGACTTGATATTTGGACAACGCATTTGAATAGAAGATAGGAAGAAAACCAAATAAAGATCACTCAAGAATATGCTAAGTGGATGGATAGCTAGAGATTCATCCCTTTGGATAGCTAGTGATCCATATAGATAGTTTGGATCGCCCTCAAACTTTCCGAGCTCCTTCATAGCACTAAGTAAAGACTTCTGGTAGAAAAATATGCTTAGTTGATGGATAGCTAGCTATCAATCCTTTATGGATAGCTACCAATCCATCCTCTATGGATAGCTAGATCCGTAGAATTGACTTAGATTGATTTGAGATTTTTGGTGATGACTTGCATAACAACTGGACTCTTCTGCACTTGGATTTCTGGCCCAACGCTCGTTGAATTCCCCTATAAATACTCACCTGCCTACAACTAGAGATAGATCTTTATTAGGGAGAGAGCCGCCATTACTCTACTGGAAATCCTTCACTTCTTCAACTTTCTTCTCCCTCACAATAGTCATCAAGGGGGTTACTATGATTCTCCAGTCAATCCTTGTACTTGTGACTTATTCTAACCCATTGTAACTTAGATATAAGGACAAACTAGTTGATATCCAGAAAGATTAACTAGTATAATCATACAAAAGATTGATTAAAGTGGACATACGTCAGAGTCAGCCGAACCAATATAGAAATTATGTGTCTCTTTCCTTACTTTTGCTTTTTATTTGTTGTTTATCTAAGATTTATGTTGCTGATTATCTGCATTGGTGCTTTCATATTTGTTCCACGCTATTGATCCATTTTTTGGGTTAAAATTTTGGTGCTTTCACTGAGAACCTTTAACGAGATCTGAAGAATTGAAGTTCGAATCTAAGATATATAGAAGATGAGTTGGTGTAATACCAGATCTGGAGCTGTTGCAAGTCAACTGGAGCCTGAGGATAGCCAGGAGGTGTCCTCAAATTCTCATCAATCCAACTATGTGAACAAAGAGGAGATGAAAAGGATGACGAAAGAGATGCAGGACAAGATCTTAGCTAGACAATAGGAGATGATGGATGCTTCTTCGAGAGGATCTAGCGGCAAGGGATGGGTAGATCTGTAGGTAATAGGAATCAAACTCCAGGGAACAACACAAGAGCTGCCAGAGTTAGATTGGAACAAGATGGAGGCTTACCCCCATGCCTATAGCAACCAATACTTGGGGGCAATGCTGGGATCAATAATGGGACTCAATGCAGGAGCATTTGGAGTTAGAGCAAAACAAACTGAAACAATGCCCACACGACTATGGGTCATAATAGATTTGGATCTAGGATTAGTTCTAACGCCTAGAATGGGTAATGTTGGAGCCAGAGTAGCAAACCAGAGTATGGATACATGACTGCATGAGCCGAAACTAGAAGCTCATAATTGGAGCAAGGGGCAGGTTTGTCCTTTAGTATTTGCCTTCTGCTTTTTCTACATTCAATAACCTCAGGGCACATACACATGTATGGGATCTCGAACAGCCTTAGACATGCTCGGAGTCGGATGATTGAGATGAAGATTTAGGATAACAATGACCTCAAACCACTTAGATGTGTGATGAACCTGGATTGGTTCCTAATCACACTCTGAGTCAGATATCTGGGATGATTGCTTATAAAAATAATCTTAGACCACTTCGATGTGCACAAAACCTAAATTGGTCCCTTGCTACACTCTAAGTCAGATGTTTGGGATAAACATTTAGGATGTCTGCTTATTTATTTTGGTTTGAAATTTGAATTTTGTAAAGTCTGTATTTAGTGTGATAACTGATTTTGGATGATATAGAGTCCCGAACGGAGAGACGAGAACGGAGTGCAAGGTGCAAGTCCACTTGCCAGAAAGCAAGTCGATGGACTTGTAAGATATTGAATGCCATAAAGTCCTGACCAGAGAGACGAGACCAGAGTACAAGAAGTAGGTCCCTTTGTAGGAGAGTGAGCAGATGGGCTAACTTAATCCCCCTTACCTTAATAAGCAAATGGTCCAAAGAGATCATCCCCCAAAACTGAAACAATATGCGATCAGGAGAGATCGTCCCTTTAACTTAAAACATTAAATGATCCGACGAGATCGCATATAAAACAAAACATTAAATGATCCAAAGAGAGCGTACATAATAACAAACATTAAACGATCTGGAGTGATCGCGCATTAAACTTAAATGGTGCAGAGAGATTGCACCTCAAAACAGATTTGATTTTGCAAAAAGGATTTAATGCCTTATAAATAAATAAAATGGATAAACCCTGGATGAACACTAAACGACTTTGATATATGATGTATAATGTGATCTTGATATATGATGTGATGTGATTTTTATATATGATATTATAACTATGAATTAAATCTGAGCGGCAATGATGTAAATTGCGGATGAACATGGGAGGATTAGAGATGTGTAATGTAATTAAAGACATGTGATGTAATGACTCCAAATGAAACTGGAATGATTATGATGCATAGGTTGCATTTAGGTAGATATTAGAGTCTTAGGCTATAATAGGTTTGGGGCGACTTGTAATTGATGAAAGAATCCAAAGGAACTAAAGCGTTTGCCAAAGCTAAAGCCACTGGAAAGCTCAATAATCAAAGACTCATTACTGAAACTTTTCTGGAGCGAAACACACCTTTCATTCAAAAGGCGTACTTTGGGGGCAAGTATTAACTGGGTTTTTGACCCAATATAATTCAAAGAGAACAAGAACATCTACAACCAGTTAAAATATTTCAAGGATCGACCAAAAAGACTAGAAGGAAAAGAAGAGAAAGACCAAAGAAGAAAAATATGAAAACAAGCTTAGACGATGGATCGTAAGCGATCCATCACCTATGGACCGCTATTAATTCATAAAGCTTGCTCGTGGATCCTCCGGTCCTCTTGCATCATTATCTAATATGTTCCCAAGAGACGCTTTCCAAGTTTCATAGCATGCCAAACAATTTAGCTTGAGAAGTGAAGACTCGCTGATTCATGCTATTTGACCAAAAGTAGCTAACTTAAAATGGACCTATAGAACTCGTAAAGTCGGATTGACTTGAAATTTTGGGAGAACATTAAGAAGACATAGAAGAAGACTTAAAAAAAAGTGATCATTTGGAGATGAATTGATGGATAGCTAGCAACCTAACTAGATGGATCGCTAGCGACCCATCTAGACCTGGTCCCACCACCTTAAATTTTCGTGGTGAGTGCCTGACACACTCTATACTGTTCCTGGAAATTTTCATTTGGTTTTGCTAAGATTTGAGTGAGTTATGGATTATTCTTCTGGACTAGATGACCCATGAAGATGGATGATCAAACTAACTCCAAAGCACTTGATAATCGAACAAGGCACTTAAATAGAAGATAGGAAGAAAACTAAACAAAGTCCACTCAAAAATATGCTAAATGGATGGATAGCTAGCAATCCATTTCCTATGGATAGCTAGCGATCCATACCCTATGGATAGCTAGCCATCCATTAAGATAGGTCAGATCGCCCTCAAACTTTCGGAGCTCCTTCGTAGCACTAAGTAAAGGCTTCTGGTAGAAAAATATGCTAAGTTGATGGATAGCTAGCGATCTATAGAAATGACTCAGATTTATTTGAGATTTTTGGTGATGACTAGGCATAACAACTGGATTCTTCTACACTTGGACTTCTTGCCCAACACTCACTGAATTCCCCTATAAATACTCACCTACCTACAACTAGAGATGAATCTTTTTCGGGTAGAGAGCCGCTATTACTCTAATGGAATTCCTTTTCTTCTTCAACTTTCTTCTCCCTCACAACAGTCATTAGGGGGATTACTATGATTCTCCAATCAACCATTGTACTTGTCACTTATTATAACTCATTAACTTAGATAAAAAGACTAACTAGTTGATATCCAAAGAGATTCACCTGGTATAATCATAATAAAGATTGATTAAAGTGGATGCAAGCCAGAGTCAGCCGAACCACTATAAAAATTATGTGTCTCTTTTCTTACTTCTGTTTTTTATTTGTTGTTTATCTGAGATTTTTGCTATTGATTATCTGCACTGCTCCTTTCACACTTGATCTAGGGTGTTGATCCATTTTTGGGGTTAATAGTTAAAATGCTTGCTCTATATTAATACTAATAGATATTAACTATTTAAAGTTAAATCCTTGATTGTATGCTTTAAAAAGTGTATAAACTGTTAAAGTAGTTGCTTACTAAACCATTTAATTGTGATAAGTTCATTTGAACATTTAAAATGGATATTTTAACGTGTATGTTTAGTAGTATTATGGTTGGAACTTGGAATCACATATGTGTATAAAATAACATGACACCAAATATTGGATTGAATACGGAATTTTCCATACAGCGGCAGTCGCTATAAGCACACTTTGAATTCCGCAAATTGTAACTTGTGAAAATGGTGATTTAATAACATGTCTTAACAATAACTTTATGGTTATTATTTAAATTTTTATAAGCGTTTAGAAAATAAAAGAATATGCTTTTGAAAGTTATAGAATAAGTAAATCAAAGTAACAAAAGATTAAAGTAAAAAATGTCGTTATAGTGACACTTACAAAAATAGTCCATCTTTGAAAATAACGTGCATTTTTGTAGAAACTTTCTTAGAGATGTCTTTAGCATTTAATTAAGCAAACAATATAATATTCTTATTGTAAATGTTTTGAAGCCTAATTCATTTGATAGCTAGTTGAACAAAGTTTAAAAAGTTATAATGAAATAGTCGTTATAAGTGTAGTTCCATAAAGTACCAAATGGAAAATTCTATAAAATAAATTAAAAGATACTCTTTGGGATTTTTTCTTTATGGTTTTCAAGTATCCAAAGTACAATATTTAATGTAAAAGGAATGAATCTCAAACCAATTGTTAAGGTATTGAAAACTAGACATAAAGTTGTAGCAAAAATATGATAAAACTAGTAACAGAACTTCAGGCAGCACTTCCAGAAGTGCTGCCATTGTAAATTGGTGATATAAGTTATTTAAAAATGATATTTAAATATGCATTTTTCTCTAATATTTTTAGGGTTGTTTTCTAACATATAAAAGAGTGTTTTAAAATTTGTTTCAAGTTTTAATATATCTTTAACAATTAATTATGAATTTCTAAACCAAATAGCTTTTAAAATTAAAACTTGTTCTTCTATTTATTTCAAAATTCCTTATTTTTACATAATATTCTATGTAAATGATTATTATATATTTTAAGTAGTTTTAGAAGTATTTTAACATATTAATAAGTATTTTAAAGGTATTTCTATATATATACATTTTAAATATTAAATTAAGTATTTTATAAATATAATAAAGGGAGTTTGGATATTAACACTTAAGTTAAATAAATCGTTTTATGGAATCGACTGAAAGTGTGTTTCCTTAATAATCAGTGTGGATATGCTTTGATCTTTAGATAAATTTTTAAATTTATTAATGGATAAATAAATAGTTTTGGGTTGTTGTAAAAGTGTTTTTAGCATCACTTTTTTAACCCTTATTATTATTTATACTTGGGAATATAATTAGATATTTACCAATGGATATTTAGTAGAAAAAAAAAGTAAATGGGTTTGGATTTATTGTGACAAATGTTTTGAGCAACACTTGTCTTTAACCTTAAATATAAATAAATCTTTAAGAAGGGAGTTTTAAAGTGGAATGTTTTCGAAGTATAAAATGTTTGGGTTTGTTGTGACAAATGTTTTGAGCAATACTTGTCTTTAACCCTTTAATATAAATAAATCTTTAAAAAGGAGTTTTAAAGAGGAATGTTTTTAGAGTATAAAATTTTGGGTTTATTGTGACAAATATTTTGAGCAACACTTGTCTTTAACCCTTAAATATAAATAAATCTTTAAGAAGGGAGTTTTAAAGAGGAATGTTTTCAAAGTATAAATTATTGGGTTTGTTGTGATAATTGTTTTTAGCAACACTTGTCTTTAACCCTTAAACGAAACTATACTTTTAAAAGGAGATTTTAAAGGCAGTGATTAAATGGAATGGGTTTGGATTTGTAGCAAACAATGTTTTAGCAATATTTGTTTTTAAACCCTTGAATTATATTTTGGAAGAAATATTATAAATCTTTAATAATGGAATTTTAATAATAATAACAAGTATTCAACTCTTTTATGAAGAGATAGAAAATGTTATATGTTTAATTTATAAAAGAAAAGAAGTTTATTATAACAATGTTTTGGTAGTTATTGTTTTAATCTCCTTGATTATATTTCAAGTAAGTAAAACTTGTTAAACAATTTGTGAATACACTTATACCATTCGAATAAATGAGTAGTTAAATTTATAAAGACAAGTATATATCTTTTATAAAGAGAAATCCAATATATTTATACAAGTACATAAAGGAAGTTTTAATTAATAAAATAGTGTAAATTAATAAAGGAAGTCTTGATTTACAAAAGAAGATCCATTGGATAAAAAGATGTTTTACTAATAAAAAAGGGTTTTAATTAATAAAGGATAAATTAATTATAAATGGATTAAAAGTCGTTTATGTGACTTGATTATACTTGGATAATGAGTAACAACTATGTAATAACTTTGGTCTTATTTTTTATGGGATGTTAATACTAATATGCTTAACACTAAAAGCTGAATGAGTAAGCTTCTCTATTTGTGAGACTCAAGATTGATGTTTAGGTAGGGACGGAGCAATAGAGCTCCAACCTATCGACATTCTTCTAGGCCGAGGAATAGTTAAGTAGAAAGGTAGGAAAAATGTAAAGTGTGGAACCTTGATTGCCATAAGCAAGCATTCAAGACTTGATAGTCAATTAGCCGACTATCGATCTTGGCCAAAATTAACTTAGGAAGTATACAGTACTTCGCTGTAAGCCGGCATTTTGACCCAGCTATATCCGAACTGACTGGACAACTTAGACTCGACTGTCATCAACGCCAGTAGCTCAGATCGACGATTATGAGGTACGAACATCAAGTGCATGCAATGATATGAAGTGCCGATCAACTGAGACCAAGAGATAGGCTCTCCATAATATTCTAAGTATGGATTTGTATCCCTCTAAACAGAGGATCGATGCATATCCCTTCCCCTTAGGGATCGATACATATCCTCAATTTTTGTCCTAAACTGGATGAGATTGCTATAAAGTGACAAGGAAGGTCCCAGAAGGCTATATTTCAAATCTCAAATCATTAGGAGCTTGTATGCCCAAGTTATGGGCAAATTGCTTCTCCTAAGAAAGGGATTGATATAAAAGGGATCGAATAGAAGGGATCGGCATATTTCATCTTAAGATCCATAAGTCCAATAAATATGAAACTTTGGGAACAAGATGTGGGGACCCTAGGGAGCTTATCCTAGGGATTGCACCTTAAAAGCATGAAGAAAGAGGGATCGACCTTCTTCCCTCTATAGGGATCGGCTAGAATCAGGAGACAACTCACATTGCACCAAAGTTCAAGCAATAACTCAGTTCTCCTCATCCAATTGACATGAAACTTGGAGCACAAGCTTACTACAACATGCACCCCCTAGGAATAGGAAGCTTGACTGCAAAGGCTCTTCCATTTTTATTCTTCATTCTTGTACTAATGAATCTCAGCTGTTCCAAACATTCTTGTAATCATAATCAAGCGCAAGATCAATAAAAATAAAAAGTGGACGTAGCCCACGATTGCCGAACCATTATCAAAATTTATGTGTACGTTTATTTTATTTGCTCTATTTTAATTTCATTCTTCATTTAGTCTCTATTAGATTCTAATGGGTGTTGATGCCCATTTTTGTCATTTACATTTTGGTGTTTTCACCGAGAAATGAATTCATGGCTCGATTGAATTTATCATCTACTTGTGGATTTCTATATTCGCGAGATAGATCCATCTTTCTACTGGTAAACTTCCTATTCTACTCTGATTTGATGGAATATAAAGGAAACTGATAGCCATGGCTAGAAAAATTAAATCAACTTCCAACGTAGCTGAAAGAAATGATGATGCTAGTGTTCTTGTTTGGAGTTGTTCATGCGTTCATGTCCATTTAGAAGGGATAGGATCCGCTCAGGTATGCAAGTTCTTCGGATCAAATGCTGAAGTTTGCACTTATGTTAGCTAAAGGCCAATTCATCTCTCAAGGCAAAAATGGTCGATCCCTCTCACAAGGCCGAAATGGCCGATCCCGCCATCAAGGTCAACATGATTGATCCCTCCTTCTTGGGGTCCAGCACCGGTCCCTTCATAATCGACCCTTAAATACATATACATGCTCAATATCGATCTCCCCAAAGACATTAATAATGATCCCCTTGAATTAGCTATAACGATCCCTCCAACATATACGTATACCGATCCCTCCAACATATATACCAATCGCTCCAAAAAGTATATATATCGATCACTCCACAAGGTGTATATATCGATCCCTCTGCAAAGTATATATACTGATCCCTCTACAAGGTGTATATACCGATAACTTTGCAAGGTGTGTATATCGATCCCTCTGCAAGGTATATATATCGATCCCTCTAGAAGGTTTATATACCAATCCGTATACCACCGATCCGTCCTTAGCACTACGACCGATCGCATGCCAACAACTATCTTCATGATCGACCCCTTCCACCAATCGCTTATAGCCGATCCTTACATTCACTACTGATCCCTCCATACTCCGTATGACCGATCCCTCTCATAAAACATTCAATACCAATCACTTTGTCGCATTTTTCTAGAACCAAAACATTTTTGAACCGATCCTTGCACCACACTCAACTACAACCAATTTCTCCAACCGATCCCTTTTGCATTCAATAGGGAACATAACCGAACCCTCCTTCCTAGGGGCAAAAAGGGATCGGGACTGATCCCTCCTTACCGCACGTAAAAATATGGATGGGGTACGATCCATGTTTAATACCCATGCTGTAGCGTAGTACCCCCGCATTGTGGATTCGGAACTCAACTTAAAGACGACGCATTCTATCCACTTCCCTAACATCCTATGATTGGCCGAGGCATAAGGAATAAAGCAACAGCTGTTCAATTGTACCCAAGGAATGGACAAGGAACTGCTACTCAAACGGTACACCCAAAGGTTGGAGAACCAAGACGATATGACATGAACTGGGATCTGTTACTGGATAAAGCTTCTAGGTTAGATTACGACTACTCTCAACTGACCAGCTTCTAAATGTCCAACTTGCCAGCTATGATATGATGGCTTGCGTGATGACCGCTCTACGCCGCTTATTATGCCATCTCAAAATGTAGCAAGCCATCATAAAAGTTGAACCTGAAGTAGTCACCCATACGACTCGAAGCAAACCCAGGAAGTTCTGGTCCAAGGTCAAACTTCGGTAAAACCAAGATTTTCTTCATCAAAACAATAGTATGACTCCAAGCACCTTTCGTCACCAACCAGCACGTCAAATTTTGCGACTCCAAGCGAACCAAGGGCAGACTCCATGCAAATAGCAAATTGTCTCAGGTCGGACTCCAAGTAAATTATCACCAATCCGTCACATGCTGGATATCATGCATACAACATTCACAAGCATTACAAATAGCCGTAACTTGAAAATAGACCGGACTAATGACCATTGGAGTATTTCCCACTATCGAAGCCCATTCCCTATAGCCATTCAATGTGCAGAATATCCCAAGAGATTCAATATGCCAACTATGTTAGCGTATTCTGGAACACAAACCCCCAAAAGCATCTCATGAAATATGAAGGGCACAAGAATTCCGTCAGAGCGGAGAATGCATTTAATTGCTGATTCTTTCCCATATTCCTCAACGGAGTAGCAATCGATCATATGATTTACTCGATCACCGCCCAGGTCCAATTAATCATTTAACCAACTGGCTAAGGAGTTCATCGAGAAATTTAGAATGCATACGACTCACCCCAAGGATGCGATATTTTTATCCGCAACTTACCCCAAGTCCCAAGCATGCCGCTCAAAGACTTCTCACAAAGATTTAACACTAATGTCACTAAACTGAGCAATCCCGGCGAGATTATCGTACTGATGGCGTTGACAAGGGGAATCGACCCTGAATCCCATAATCCGACTCATATAATCCTTGAATGATTCAATCAATAACATCTACATGGAGACTCATGACTCAAAGCAGTACTTGAAACTATCCTTGAGAGAGTCCACCGAAACCCAAAAGCAATTTGGGAAATGTTGTATATTTCACGACACGCACGATCATAACACCAGCGATTGCAGACACCTCTGATATGTGATCGGAAAGCAGATCCGAAAAGGAAAACTTCAACAATATGTACAAGCCCCACAGAATGGAAGGTAGGGAACATTTGATCCTTATCAATAATGACCTTTGATTATTAATTGGACCACCTACGTCTGACTTCCAACTGAGGAGGGCTAGGACAAAGTGGAATAGCGAGCATTCGATTCTGCTTCACTTATCAATAAGATTTATTTCATTTTCAATTATGTTACGAACTATGACCAACTTGAACCAAAATACTTCCAAACGATGTAGGTAACAAAGTAATTAGATTAAGCGCCAACTAACCTCCACGGAATAAGATCATACCTATGGAGGATCATCAAGACGAGCATGATTCAACCGCTCATCAGCTACCATATGCTCCTAACTTGGGGCAAGGACTCGAAATAGAAAGTGGGTATGACTCGACCATCCACTTCCTACTCCGTGCTTCAATTCTGATCGAACATCTATGCCTTACTCAGACATCGACAAGGTCAGAATCTAATACAAAGTGGACACTAGTGACTGTCCACTCATCAACCTCCATGCTTGACTTGAAGACCAAGAAACACTTGAGTGGATGCAACTCGACCATCCACTCCCAGCTCATACTTGAAGTTTGCCAAAATACATATGCCTCTCTCCAAGCTCACCACAACCAAGGTCCAACTAAAGTGGATGCAATTTGACCACCCACACATTAACTTCTGTCCTGAAAATATGAAATAGTCTGGAAGCTTGACTTAAAGTAGGCGTGACTGACTGCCTACTCATCAATCACCGCCCTCAACACATGTACACAGCTACAGCTTGAGGTGGATGTGATTTGATCGTCCACCCAAAAACCCTCTCCTTCAACTTGCTAGGAGGAGTATTAAGAAAATTGGACAAGCCCTGATCATCCAACACATGCATGGATGTTATCTAGACATCCATCACTTACTTCCGTCCTCGACTTGACTAGAAAAGCTACAATCACCAAGTGGACATAAATCAACTGTCCATTAATCAAGTTTTTCCCTTGATGCTAAGGGCAGAATTCCATTCCATAGATGAATGCGGTTCGACCGTTCATTCGACAACTCTTAGCTTGACCTGAAAACTGAGTATAAATCAAAAATGTGTGCGACTAACCACCTATTGACTAACTCTGGTCCCCAATGTGTGGACTGAAGTATAAACATCAAAATTGGGATGCGGTATGATCGTCCATCGACTAACTTTGGTCCCTAGAGCGCGGACTGGAGTATAAACACTAGATGGGTGTGACTGACTACCCATCAACCAACTACGGTTCCAAGAGTGCAGACTGAAGTACAAACATCAAATGGGTATGACTGACCACCCATTATAAAACTCTGGTCCCTGGAGCATGGACTGGAGTATAAACACAAAATGATGGATGCAGTTCAACCATCTATTGATTGACTCCGACCACTTAGCGCGATCTGGACTAAACGTACTATAAAAAGTGGACGTGGTTCGACCATCCGCTCCTCAACTCTTGCTATTGCCTTGGGGGCAAACACACGACTTAAAGCAGATTCGATCTGATTATCTCCTCCCCAACTCGAGGTTGAAGTTCTTCAGAATGCTCATCTTACTCCCAAGGTTTGGCAAAAACAGAATCCAAATGAAAATGGACGTGGTACGACCATCTACGGATCGACTCCTGCTCTAGATGTAAGGGACAGTTTGAGAGCCCAAGCCTAAATTGGACATGATTCGACCATCTATTCCAAAGAGGATGTGATACGCCCATCCACGACCTTTTTTGCACCTGATGTACGGTGAACTATCCAAGCCTTGCCCGGACAATGGCAAGCCTAAAATCCAAAACAAGACATAGACTCGGTTTGACCGTCCAACAAATAACCTTGGTCCCTTTGTGCGGATTAGACTATAAACACAAATTGAGTGTTGTTCACCACTCGCCAACAAACTCTTATCCCCAAAGTGCAGATATGAGTATGAACAAATAATGAATGTGGTTTTACCATCCAATATTGTAGGATCGATTTTACCCTAGAGGGGCGGTGAATAGGGTGATACTAATAATTATAAAAATTTAATACGGAAGTACATAAAAAATCGCAGCACTGATAATAGCAAAATGATATCAACACAGAATAATAGTAGAATACAAAATGAAAAAATAGAACAACATAGATTTACCCAGCTTCGACAAAAACTTGCCTACATGTCGCCCCTAAGGTTTCTATTAGAAATTAACTAGTCGGACGCTTACATAAACTCTCGATACCTACTATCGACTAACCTAACTCTACGCTCAAAACTCTACCATAACTCAGCGACTGAGTTGCGAATTCTCGAACTATACCATCATAGTCTATCCTCTAGTAACACGACTAGACTTTACAAAAGTTTAAAAACAAAATACAAATTAAAAGAATAAATCCCTAATATCTATTTTAGCCCAAAAGATATTATAAGCCGGCCTAAATAAAAACTTTATAAAACAATTTCCCTTTCTCCTTTTTATATTGTTCGTCCCGCTTTCCTTTGCGTTTGTGATAATGGCTGTCTCATTTCTCTTTAATCGTTCATTCTTCTTCCATCAAAAAATTAGGGCTATGTGATTTTGAAGCCGCCGCTTCGATGGTTTATTAATTGATGTTCTCACGTTGCGCTGTTGTTCGAACGTTTGTTTCTTAGCTTTGGCTGCTTCAAATTCGATCGAGTTCGAATAGAATTCGGTATGTGTTTTATGCTCTTTTCTTTAATAGTTAATTTTCTTGAACTCGAGAAACTTTAAATGCCGATGATGACTGGGTTAAATAGGGTTCGAACCCTATAATTATTGTTCGTATAATATCATTTGATAATTTTTCTCGACCACTGATTATTACTTGAATGCTTGTGATTTGTACTGATTGTTCAATTCATATATCTTTTGCTTGATTATCACGGCTTTGATTTTGGCTTGTTCAATTTTTTCTTGGTCATCATGGTTTTGATTCTCTGGCACTTGACTTTAGTTTCGTTTTATATTCCCTTTGACTTGGGTCAATTGCTCACTGCTTCATGTGAATTTTACTGTTGAGGCTTTGTTCGATTATGATATTCTTTGCTGGCAACAATCGAATTCTTTAAACTGCTTTGACTCATGACTTGATTATTTTGAAATTTCTAACTTTGATAAAAATGGAGTTCAACTTGATCATTGATGTATATTGCTGGTTTCTTTAGTAGCTGAGTATCTTGTAGTTTGTTGGTCTTCATGTAGCTTTTCTGCACTTGATTACTGTCACTGTTCAGTTGCTTGAATTGACCGGTTCGATAATTTATTATTGCATTTCACATATATGATTCTTTATACTTTGTACTGTCCTGGTATGGTGCACTGCTCATATGTGTTCATTTGTATGCCTATGCACTTGGTTGATTGCACAGTCTGATTCAACCTACTACTGTTTCATCAATATATATATATATAATATATATATATATATATGCATGTCTGGTTTTCCTATACACTTTGTTTTTAAGCTTGATCTCTGTGTTGATGTTCATGTAAAAAGTATTGCATTCATGTTCTTGTGCACTTACGATTGCACTTATGTTTAGTTGAGCTTGCATTTGGTTTTGTACATTTGTGTCTTAATGTTGTACTTCACTGTATTGATGATTTTGGAATTTTTCTTGCACACTCCAGTGTGTGTGTACCTGTAGCACTTCCAACCTGATGCTTGAAGTTATGTGTGATATTGGTGTTCGTTGCATTGCTTGCATATCCATAACTTGCTTTCACCGCACTGCATATTGATCACTCTCACTACATATTGCTACTTGTATCAGTCCATGTCAAGCTTTATGTATTATATGCGGTCATTGAAGGTTCCTATCATTTGTGTTTCTTTTTTTATTTGCTTCTTCAGGTGTACTGCTATGTGCTTTGAGCATTGCCTTGAACCATTTCCATCAATGTTGTTGTATACTTGAGACTATAGCTCCGGTTACTGCTTTGTTGATATATATGGCATGTCTGGTTTTGTTTGAAGTTGCACTGGTTGTCTTCATTTGGCCTTGCTCATTAATCTGGTTGAATTTTGTGGCCTTGGTTTCACTTTGAACTTCATGTGTGTTCGAGTTTGGGTTGCTCCTGACCATTTTATTTAACTTGTACATTTGGATTGCACCTGTGTTGAATCCAACTAATAGCTCAGGTTTGACCTTGTGCTAATATCGTAACGTAATTTGTATTTCACTTGAGTTGAACCTGGCTTTTGATTGGGTTTGACCTTGTGCTCACCTGTCCATGCAATTTTATCAAGTATATGTTGGTGTGCATGGCCTTTGTGGCATGTACAGTGATACACTGTGCATGTCACAGGTTGTTCGTGTTTGATGAATTCAAAATTGAATGATGACGAACAACCCAAATAAATGAGGCTAATAACATTTTCAAAATACACTTTATATTTTCCACTGCACAAATATTTCTTTTTCAATTTTACTATGTCAGTGTGTATTTTGCAAATAACTCAGAGGCTGGATTCAATCTGGAATAGAGTTGAAGAGTAATATGAGTGAATGATTGAAATGTAGTAAGGTGTAGATGTATGTAAACATAGTATAGTGAAAAAATAGTGATATAATCGAAATTGTATTGTAATTGAAATTGTTTATATATAGTGAGAGCTCAAATTTATATTGTTCAAACTTGTAATAAAATATTTGTTTGAATTTAAATTCTATGTTATTTATTTTATTTAGCAAATATTTATTCAACTACGTTAAAATAAAATAGTACAATAACAAATACATTTAAATGAATATATATATATATATATATATATATATATATATATCTGTGTGTGTGTTTATTATCATCAAACAAAAATCATATACTTGCATATTCAACAATCTTCCCCTTTTGATGATAACAAACATATATTTAAGATTTTGAATTTATTAAATGTATTTGGTCATTTGATTTTCTCCCCCTATTTGAATGCTCCCTCTCTACATAAAACTCCCCCTTCATACATGCATGAAAATAAATAAAAATGTGCAAATAAATGTAGATACAAGTAGAAAATAAACAATAAAATATTTGACCTTTATTTGTCAAAATCTTGAAATTTCTCTCTCCTACTTGTTATCAGCAAAAGAGTAATAGTGTTAGAAAAATAGAGATAAAGTGATAGACATTAATATAACATTAATACCCAATTGAGCATCAATATTAATTTCAATAAAAAAATCAAACAAAAATCATAAATACTCTGTAAGGTGCACATTCCACATTAGAATGGTAGGGATGATGTCGGTATACAAAACCATATAGTTGTGTCAATTTGTGGTATATTTATAGCACAGAGTTGAATATCTACTAACCATGCAGAACCGTTAGGACTTTTAAATGAGATTAGTAGTATTACCAAATTTAAAAAAATGAATTCAAGTATCTTCTAATTATGCATAATCGTGAGGACTTTTAAATGGGATTGGAATCAACTTGTTTATTTAATAACCAATTTTGATATGTGTTCCATACATACATAATCGTGATGACTTTTAAATGAGAATGAAAGCACATAATCAAAAATTTCAAATAATTCACCCATGCATATCCGTGAGGACTTTTAAATAAGAGTGAATACTTTGGATGTTTTTATTGCTAAAAATATAATGAAATGAAAAACGAATAATCTCCTATTTAAAATACCATATATTAGCATACTATACTAAATTTGGATGAGTGATGGTCAATAGAAATATGACGGAAATAGAAATGGTCATGGAATTTTTACCAACAAAAAGTTTTTATAACTCTTGTTTAAATTTCTAAAGAAATTTACTAGTTATAATGTCTCAAGTTATAATATATAATTAATATCAACACTCGTCACTTTTTTAGTCACTATTTATCTTTTCGATAATAAGTAGGGAGTCAGATTAGTTAATGTAGTCATTTAAGATCAAATCCAAATATAATTATAAAATCCAATTTCCTAAAGTGACTAATCTGAAACAAGGTCAACAAAAACTATTTTCTGGAAGGGGTCTTATAAAAGAAAATTTTTTGCTAATTGAAAATCATTTGAAATGAAAAAATATGCAGATATTTACTTTGAAAACAATGCAACTGTTGAATGTCTCAACATAAATCACGTTTCACTAGTAATTTTTCTGTCAACTAGATTACCAGTGTTATCAGCATCTGAATTTCCCTTTGACTCAAAATTATCATTAGATAGAAGTCCTAGACCAGACTGTAATGTGTGCAACACATACCTTGAAATCATTCTTAACAACTTTTAAATGAAATTGAACTGAAACCGTGCAAATAAACAAATAGTGAACATAGTGTCAAGCCGTAGGATAAACAAATATATTCACGTGTACCGAGATTAATCATCAATCAATAAAACACCATCATTAGTTCAAACAAAACTATAACTAGTTCAGAGACACTAGAGAGACTTATAGTGTTCTCGTCATATAAAGATAGTTGGCCAACAATTTTGAAAAAGACGGAATCAATATCAGCATTCATTTCTTTATCAATAACTGGCTGAATTATATCAAATTATAGTGCAGATTTTCACATTTAACAAATCGTTCAAGATAAATATACTGTTACCTATTTTACCTTTGTCGACAATTTTTCGTTGATGCCCATTGTGATTCTACGACATTTATACTAGGCTAAGGAACTTTGATTTATAGTCCGTCATGTGCCTGGAATAGTCAGAATCTCGATAATACTGTTGTTGTTCCTTAGCCTGCCACCACACCTACATGAGAAAATAAGTTCGTGACCTATTTGTTTTTATAGGTCCATGGTTGTTAGTGGCGAAAGATTTTGGAAAATAAGTTTGTGTAGACCCAAAAAAATTTATACTTGTTTCTTTTGGCACCCAGATTTGTTTGACTTTAAGAGATTTTATATTCATGCCTTTTGGAATCCAAATTGCTATGGTTTTCACGTGTTTGGGATCATACTTTTACCTTTAACAATGTTATTAGTTGTTTGTTAATATTTTGACACTTTTGCAAATCCAAATGCATTCCTTTTATTCTCAATTTCTAGCATCTTAATTTCAAAGAGTTGGAGTTTTTTTAATTCAATTTTTTTTAATCCTTGATTTTTCAGTCTCCTTTTCAAAATCGTGATTTAATTGAATAATTTCAGATTTACTCAAAGTCACATTTTCTTTTTCAAGGGTTTTAAAATTTTCGTTGATTATTTAATTTCTTTTCAAACATCGCACATTTAGAAATTTCTGACTTCTTAAAGCTATCCAACTCTTTTTGCAAAAAATTAATTTTATAAATCAACTCAGTTTTGTTTTTCTCTTGAATTAAAATTTCATTTTTTAACTTTTGAAAGTTTTCATTAAGATAGGAAAATTCTTTTTCATGATTCAAACACGTTTTGCAACTAGAACTTTTATTTTTCTTAATATTTTTAAGCTCATTTTCCAAATCATTACTTTTCTTAGCTTATTCCCTATATAAATTATTATTTTTCAACTCAAGAGCTTATTATTTTCAATTAATTTTTGGCCTAAGAGAACTTAATCGTTGATTTGAAACTCGCTTATCTCATCGGCTATTGAATCTTCATTACTGCTATATTTTGCCAACCCTGTCAAGCATGTTTCTGAGTCGATTATGGAGGACCTCTTACGGTTGTTGACTTTTGCATCATATATTGCATCAAAAGTATTCCAGATTTCCTATGCATTTTCACAATTAGAGATAAAGTTAAAATTATCTTGATTAATATGAGAATATAGTATATGCATAGTAAGAGCATTAATCGAAGTTATTTTCTCATCTATTATATCACACCCATTTTCAATAATATCCCAACATTTAGAATTAACAGATTTTATATAAAATTCCATTTTTAATTTTCAATTTAAAAAATTTATTCCATCGGAAATAGGTGGAATAATGCTGGATCGACCCTCAGCAAAAGCATTATTAAAAGAAGCCATTTTAAAATTTAAATTTGTAAAACAAAAATTGGTCTTTGAAAAATCCAATTTTTTTAGAATAAAAATGGCTTTTGTTTCTAACTCTAATACCACTTGTAAGATCGATTTTACCCTAGAAGAGGGTGAATATGGTGATACTAATAATTATAAAATTTTAAGCAGAAGTATATAGAATAATCGCAGCACTGATAATAGCAGAATAATATCAACATAGATAATAGCATAATATAAAAAGCAGAAATAGAACAACACAGATTTACCCAACTTCGGCAAAACCCTGCCTACATGTTGCCCCCAAGGTTTCTACTAGAAATTAAGTAGTCATACACTTACACACGTAAACTCGCGACATCTGCTATCGACAAACCTAACTCTATGCTCAAAACACTGTCATAACTCAACCATTGAGTTGCGAATTCTCGAACTACACCACCGTAGTTCATCCCCTAGTCACACGACCAGACTTAACAAAAGTTTAAAAACAAAATACAAATTAAAAAAATTAAATCACAATATCTATTTTAGTCAAAAAGGTATTATAAGCGGCCAAATGAAAACTTGATAAAAAAAATTCCCTTTCTCCTTTTCATATTGTTTGGCCCGCTTTCCTTTGCCTTTGCGATAATGGTTTTCTCGTTTCTCTTTACTCGTTTGTTCCTCTTCCTTCAAAAATTAGGGCTTCGTGATTTTGAAGCTGCCACTTGGATGGTTGATTGATTGATGTTCTCACGTTGCTCTATTGATCGATCGTTCATTGCTTAACTTTGGCTGCTTCAAATTCGATCGAGTTCGAACAGAATTCGGTATGTGTTTTATGCTCTTTGCTTTACTGGTTAATTTCTTTGATATTGATACACTTGAAATGTCGATGATGATTGGGTTAAATAGGTTTCAAACCTCTTAATTTTTTTTCATATAATATCGTCTGATAATTTTTCTCGTCCACTGATTATTACTTAAATGCTTGTGATTTGTACTGACTTGTTCAATTCGTATATCCTTTGCTTGATTACCATGGCTTTGACTTTGGCTTGGTTGATTTTTCTTGTCAACCACGGCTTTAATTCTCTGGCACTTGACTTTAGTTTCGTTCTATATTCCCTTTGACTTCGGTCAATTGCTCACGGCTTCATGTGAATTTTACTGTTGAGGTTTTGTTCGAATGCGATATTCTTTGCTGGAAACAATCGAATTATTTAAACTGCTTTGACTCATGAATTGATTATTTTGAAATTTCCAACTTTGATAAAAATGGAGTTTGACTTGGTCATTGACGTATATCATTGGTTTCTTCTGTAGCTGAACATCTTGTAGTTTGCTGGTCTTCATGTAGCTTGTATGC
Source organism: Allium cepa (assembly GCA_030765085.1). Taxonomy (NCBI): domain Eukaryota; kingdom Viridiplantae; phylum Streptophyta; class Magnoliopsida; order Asparagales; family Amaryllidaceae; genus Allium; species Allium cepa. The sequence goes on from CM060943.1 coordinate 254,319,220, forward strand.
ACTTGATTACTGTCGCTATTCAGTTGCTTGTATTGACTGGTTCGATAATTTATTACTGCATTTCATATATATGATTCTTTATACTTTATATTGTCCTGGTATGGTGCATTTCTCATATGTGTTCATTTGTATGCCTATGCACTTGTTTGATTGCACAGTCCAATTTGCTTATGTTGATTCAACCTGCTACTGTTTCATCGATATATATATATATATATATATGCATGTCTGGTTTTCCTGAACACTTTTTTGTTGAACCTTATCTATGTTGATGTTCATGCAAAAATTATTGCCTTCATGTTCTTATGCACTTATGGTTGGACTTATGTTCAGTTGAGCTTGCACTTGGTTTTGTACATTTGTGTCTTCATGTTGTACTTCACTGTATTGATGATTTTGGAATTTGTCTTGCATACTCTAGTGTGTGTACATGCCTGTAACACTTTCGACCTGATGCTTGAAGCTATGTGTGATATTGGTCTGGGTTGCATTGCTTGCATATCCATAACTTGCTTTCACTGCACTGCATATTGATCATTGTCACTGCATATTGCTACTTGTATCAGTTCATGTCAAGCTTTATGTATTGTACGTGGTCATTCAAGGTTGCTATCATTTGTGTTTCTGTTTTGTATTTGCTTCTTCAAGTGTACTGCTGTGTGCTTCGAGCGTTGCATTGAACCATTTCCTTCTATGTTGTTGTGGACTTGAGACTGTAGCTCTTGTTGCTGCTTTGTCGATATATATGTGCATGTCTGGTTTTGTTTGAAGTTGCACTTGTTGTATATATTTGGCCTTGCTCATCAATCTGGTTGAATTTTGTGGCCTTGGTTTCACTTTGAACTTCATGTTGCTCGACTCTGGGTTGCTCCTGACCATTTTATTTAACTTGTACATTTGGATTGCACCAGCGTTGAATCCAGCTTATAGCTCGGGTTTGACCTTGTGCTAATATCATGACTTAGTTTGTATCTTACTTAAGTTGAACCTGCCTTTTGATTGGGTTTAACCTTGCGCTCACATGTCCCTGCAATTTTATCAAGTATATATCATTGTGCATGGCCTTATGGCATGTACGGTGATACACTATGCATGTCACGGGTTGTTTGTTTTTGAGGAATTCAAAATTAAATGATGACGAACAACCCAAATAACGGAGGCAAATAACATTTTCAAAATACGCTTTATATTTTCCGCTGCATAAATATTTCTTTTTCAATTTTACTGCATCAGTGTGCATTTTGCAGATAGCTCAAATGCTGGATTCAATTTGGAATAGAATTGATGAGTAATACTAGTGAATAAGTGAAATGTAGTGAGGTGCAGATGTATGTAAGCATTGTATAGTGAAAAAATTGCGATGTAATCGAAATTGTATTGTAATTGAAATTGTGCATATATAGTGAGAGCTCAAATTTGTAATATTCAAAATTGTAATAAAATATTTGTTTGAATAAAATATTTGTTTGAATTTAAATTCTATATTATTTATTTTATTCAGCAAATATTTATTCAATTATGTGAAAATAAAATAGTACAATAACAAGTACATTTAAATGAATATATATATATATATATATATATATATATATATATATGTTTATTATCATAAAAAATCATATACTTGCATATTCAACAAATATTCCATAAACTCCGACCTGAACTCGATAGTGTGAGAAATGCGGATTATAGATCTTAAGGCTAGAATTAACACTAGAGGGGGGTGAATAGTGTTTTAAGGAATTACTAAATCTTTTTAAGTTTATGTTAATTTGAACACCTGTAATATTCTGACACAGATATGATCACAGAATCAAACACAGATGCAAAAATAAAGTAAAAGCAATAAAGGAAAGAACACGTCGGATTTTATACTGGTTCGGAGTTACCCTACATCCAGTCCCACACACAAGTATGGATTTCCTTTCAAAAGAAATTTTTAAAACTACACCCTCGATTTCAAGGCCACGAGGTACACCACTCCAGATTCACAATCCTTTGGGTAGAGATACTTGATTTTATGGGCAACAAGTTCACCCAATTGATTTCATAGGCTACAATCACACTTTTTCTCGCTTGATTGATTTCACAGGCTACAATCACACCTTTTCCCACTCAATTTATTACAAAGAAGCCTATAACTCTGAATAACACCGAGATCTTGTTGAGATAGTGATAGAGAATCAAACCAAAGATGATCTAGTTAGATTCAATGGTAATTTCGGCAGAGTAATGGTAAAAATATATATAAAGAAATGTGGAAGAAGAAGAGGAGTGAAATCAGAGAAAATATGAATATAAATTCGTTTAAAACTGCATCTATTTATAGTAGAACAACAGCCATGTCCATTCGTGAAAGCATATGACGAATAGACACTTCTTTTGAAATTCAAAATTTTAAAATCAACTGCCACCTTGTCGACAGGGGTACCTAGGGGTTATCGACAAGCCTATGGTATTTTTGGTGATTTGTTTTTCTTTGAAAATAACTTCTATCTTGTATTAAAACTATTTTTAAACTTTATTAATATACTTAACTATAGTTAAAATACATAAATAAATATAGAGAATAATATTGTGATATATATAAAATTTTACTATAATTTTATATTTAAATCTAAGTATAAATATTAAAAGTTAAATATATTATTATTAGAAGATAGGTTTAAGCCAACGATAATTTGATTTTGAAAATAAAGATTATTTTTTAGGCTAAAAGTATTTAAAACCAGGATAGATGTTTTTGATTCTTTTAAAAGAAAGGTTTTGAAATCATTTTGAAAATAAGATAATAATTTTGTAAAAACATTTGAATAAAAGTTAGTGGATACAAAACAATGTTCCACTAGATTTTTCGTAGGTTCCATCCTACTTAGGGTTCCATCCCTTTAACAGGCTCAAAGTGGATTCCATTCACGAATAAATTAGATTTTAAGATGCCAGTGCTTTTCTAGGAGTTTTAACAAAATTCCTAGCTAAATTACTTATTCTTGAACTCTTGATAATCTTGATACTGATGAGTCTTCAATCTTGATATCTTCAGTCTTGAATCTCTATACTGTACAGTCTTTATTCTTTGATACATGCATCGTTAAATCCTGCATATATATATATATATATATATATATATATATATATATATATATATATCTAAACTATAATGTTAGTATTTATTTTATAATCTTATTCTAAGGTTGTTGTCATCAAAACCATCTTCTCAAGGACTAACAATCTCCCCCTTTTTGATGATGACAACCTTTGTTTATAAAATATTACTTCTATCCTAATAACTCCCCCCTTAATCTATGCCTAACTATCCTACTTTATACTTCTCCCCCTTTGTCATCAACAAAAACTAATTCTAAACTATATAACTCCCCCTACAACTAATACTATATGACATGTGATTATAATGATAGTGTTATCATAAATAATCACCACTTAATTCTAAAACAAAAACTTAGTACTTAATTACTAACTATCCTAACTAAGAATCCATATATGATAATACTTATAATAGTGATAATGTGAGAAATCAAATATAAGAACACAAATTATTTATTAATTATATATTTTTTTATTTACATTTGCGTAGAAGATGAAAGTAAGATCATACGATAATAGAAAAGAGAGAAAAGAAACTAATGTGTGTCCTTGAAAATGGGAGATCAATTAACCGAACAATTTGGGTAGCGGAAACAGAAATTTCCACGTTGTTCGACTAGATTTCCATCCTTGTTAAAGCACACTTCGCCAATGCAAACGACTTTGTCGTCATCTTCAGCGTGCTCTTCTTCCATGAAAGCTTCTTCTTCTTCCTCGCTATCCTCTTGCACTTGATCTCCTGAAGATTCTTCATCAATCAAGATCGGATTAGCGTGATTGTCCATTAGAAATTTTTGCAAATTTATAAGGATTTTGCCTTGTCGTTCTCGTTCTTTGGCCATTCTGAGTTGCACTACTTGAATTTCAGTCATTAATTGCAGTGCATCCTTCAAGAAATCCTCCATTTTCATCTCGTGCAAGCGTAGCTCGTTGAAATAGTCCGGTAGAAGGAGAAGGGAACGAAAAGGTTGAATTTTTGTTTGATTTGGAAGAGGAGGCCATTGTTTTATTGTTTTCAGAAGTTAGAATAGAGAAAGGACAGAAAGAATGAACAAAATTTCGAAATAAGAAGAACATATAACCACTTATTTGAATTTTGGTGGGAAAATTTCAAAAATAAAAAAGCCGTTACATGTCGATAGGGGTAAGAGGGGGTTGTCGACATGGTACTTGATATTTTTGCTATTTGATTTATTTTATTTTAATTTTTAATTATACTTTGTTATTTATATTCTATATTTCAGTTATTGAAAAAATACCTAATTCTCTTCTTAATTTAGTAAATATAGATTCATTTAAGGGTTTTGTTAAGATATTAGCAATTTGGTTCTCAGAATTGATATAATCGAGAGTAATTACTTCCTTACTTATATTATCTCTGAGAAAGTGATGTTTGATATCAATATGTTTAGTTCGAGCGTGATGAGTAGTATTTTTGGATAAATTTATTGCATTAGTGTTGTCATAATAAATTGGTGATTTTGAGATATTTAAACCAAAATCTTTTAAAGTTTGTTGCAATATATTACTTGAGAACATGGCAAAGCAGCAGAAATATACTTTGCTTCAGTTGTTGATAAAGAAACTGTGTTTTGCTTTTTACTAAACTAGAAAATTAAAGAATGCCACAAAAAGTGACAAGTTCCACTTGTACTTTTTTCGGACCGATTTACAACCAGCATAATCAACATCATAATAAGATATTAATTCAAAAGAATCATTTTTAAGATAAAATAAGCCATAGTCAAAGGTGTGTTTAATATATCTTATGATACGTTTTACAGCTTTTAAGTGGGTCTCTTTAGGTTGGGATTGATATCTTACACAGAGACAAACACTATGCATGATATCAGGTCTACTAGCAATGATATAGAGTAGTGATCCAATCATTCCTCTATTTAATTTTTGATCTACATCTTTCGAGAGATCTTCTTTACTTAGGTACTCATTGGTTGCCATGAGAATGGGTTTTCCACTTGCAGTAGTCAAACCAAATTTACTAACTAGGTCTTTAGCATATTTTTCTTGACTAATAAAGATACCATTATCTAATCGTTTTATTTGTAATCCTAGAAAGAAGTTTAATTCATCCATATGACTCATCTTAAACTCTTTTGTCATTATTTCATAAAATTCTTTATTCATTTCAAATTAGTTGATCCGAAAATGATATCATCTACGTAAACTTGTACTAGTTGAATATCATTTTTATTTCTTTTAATAGAAAGAGTATTATCTACTTTACCAATTTCAAAGTTTGATTGTAATAAGTAAGATCTTAGTCTATCATACCAGGCTCTAGGAGCTTGTTTTAGACCATATAGAGCTTTCTTAAGTTTGTAAACATGATTTGGTGATTTTTCATTTTCAAAAAGTGGTGGTTGTTCAACATATACTTCCTCTTTTACAAATCCATTTAAAAAGTCACTTTTAACATCCATTTGATATAATTTGAAATTATTATGATTTGCGAAAGCAAGTAGAATCCTAATGGCTTCTAATCTTGCTACGGGAGCAAAGATTTCATCAAAATCCATTCCTTCTTCTTGACAATAACCTTGAGCGACTAACCATGCTTTATTTCTAACAACCTCTCCTTGTTCATTCATTTTATTTTTATAAACCATTTAGTTCCAATTATAGTTTATTTTCAGGTCTAAGAACAAGTTCCCAAACATCGTTTCTAGTAAATTGATTTAGTTCTTCTTGCATAGCCAAAATCCATGAATCATTTGGATTTTTGGATTCAATAGTTGATATAAAGGCTACATCGCTCATTTTACTTAGTTGATTTCTAGTGGTAACAATAGATTGCATATCTCCTAGTATATTTTCTATAGGATGATCTTTTAAAAGTTTAATCTTTCTATTAGGACGATTAATTTCATTATTAGTTTCAGTTGACTCTTGATTTTGAGTAATTAAATCCTCTTCATCATTTGTATCTTCAAAAAAATTGAGATTTTCATCGAATGAAACATGCATTATTTCTTCGATGGTGTTAGTTCTTAAATTAAACACTCTATATGCATTACTTCTATTAGAATATCTTATAAAGATACCTTTGTCGGATTTAGGATCAAATTTATCTAAGTTATCTTTTGTCTTATAAATAAAGCATTTACTTCCAAAAATTCTAAAATAAGATACTTTAGGTTTCTTTGTGTAAAGAAGTTTATAAGATGTCTTATCAGTTAAAGGTCTAATTAAAATTCTATTTAAAATATAACAGGCGGTAGCAACTGCTTCTGCCCAAAAATATTTTGGTAATTTACTATCTGAAAGCATAGTTCTCACACACTCTTGAATCGTCCTATTTTTACGCTCTACTACTCCGTTTTGTTGTGGAGTTCTTGGAAATGAAAAATTGTGAGTTATTCCCTTTTTATTGCAGAATTTCTCAAACTTTTCATTTTCAAATTCACCACCATGATCACTACGGATGGTTATAATTTTTAGAGAAAGTTGATTTTGAATCCCTTTTGTAAAGTTCTTAAAACATTCAAAAGTATCATTTTTATGTTTCAAAAATATTGTCTATGTAAATCTAGAATAATCATCTACAATTACAAAAACATATTTACTATGATTTATTGACAGAATTTGAGATGGACCGAATAAATCAAGATGAAGTAATTCAAGAGGATTTGAGGTTGAAATCATATCTTTTAATTTAAAGGAACTTTTTATAAGTTTTCCTAATTGACATGCATCACATAAACTATCTACTTTAAAATTCATTTTAGGGAGACCTCTTACTAGATCATGTTTTGACAGTCTAGATAAGAATTTAAAATTCAAATGCCCAAATCTCTTATGACAAATCCAAGGGTCACTTGTATTTGCCAGAAGACACAGGTTATCATTTAAAACTTCCATATTAAGAATATAAATATTCTTTTTCCTAATTCCCTCAAATATTATAGTTGAATTATTATCTTCAATGTGACACTTATCTTTTTCAAATTTAATTTTATACCCTTTATTGCAAAATTGGCTAATACTTAGCAGATTATGTTTCAAAATCTTAACTAGCAAAACATTAGTAATAATAGGAGTTTCATAGTTACTGACTTTGCCGATGCCAATCGTATATCCTTTTGAGTTGTCTCCAAAGTTAACTGTCCTCCGTCTTTGTATATTATATAATTCAGCATATCTGGATTACCAGTCTGTGTCTAGAGCATCTACTATCGAGTATCCATTTATTCTTTTTGATCTGCACAATTTATCCATTGTGAATTGATTCCTCAACAACCATAAAGCATGTTTTCTACCCATCATACAATTTTGGTAGACAACTTGAATTTGAATATTGATTATATGCAACTCAAGAGACGATGATGATCTGAATATTCCTAAACTAGTATTAACAAGTTTTTTAAACATAGCCATTTTAAAAGGTTTTTCAAAAATCATATTATGAAACTTTGAAAACCTTGCTCCGATACCAAATGTGAGAAATGCGGATTACGGATCTTAAGGCTAGAATTAACACTAGAGGGGGGTGAACAGTGTTTTAAGAAATTACTAAATCTTTTTGAGTTCATGTTAAACTGAACACAAATGTATGTAATATTCAGACAAGGATATGATCACAGAATCAAACATAGATGCAAAAATAAAGTAAAAATAATAAAGGAACGAACAATCCGGATTTTATACGGGTTCGGAGTTACCCAACAGACAGTCCTGCACACAAGTACGGATTTCCTTTCAAAAGCAATTTTTACAATTATACCCTTGATTTCAAGGCCACGAGGTACACCATTCCATATTCACAATCCTCTAGGTAGAGATACTTGATTTTACGGGCAACAAGTTCATCCAATGATTTCACAGGCTACAATCACACTTTTCTCGCTTGATTGATTTCATAGGCTATAATCACACCTTTTCTCACTCATTTTATTACAAAGAAGCCTATAACTCTGAATAGCACTGAAATCTTGTTGAGATAGTGATAGGAAATCAAACCAGAGATGATCCAGTTAAATTCAATGGGGATTTCGGTAGAGTAATGGTAAAAATATATATAAAGAAATGTGGAAGAAGAAAAGGAGTGAAATCAAAGAAAATATGAATAAAAATTCGTATAAAACTACCCCTATTTATAGTAGAACAACAGCCATATCCATTCGTGAAAGGATACAATGAATAGACACTTCTTTTGAAATTCAAATTTTTTAAATCAACTGCCACCTTGTCGACAGGGGTACCTAGGGGTTGTCGACAAGCCTATGGTATTTTTGATGATTTGTTTTTCGTTGAAAAAACTTCTGTCATGTATTAAAACTATTTTTAAACTTTATAGATATACTTAACTATAGTTAAAATACATAAATAAATATATAGAAAAATATTTTCATATATATAAAATTTGCTATAAGTTTATATTTAAATCTATGTATAAATATTAAAAGTTAAATATATTATTATTAAAAGATAGTTTAAAACCAAGGATAGTTTGATTTTGAAAATAAAGATTATTTTTGAGGCTAAAAGTATTTAAAAGCAAGATAGATGTTTTTGATTCTTTTAAAGGAAGGTTTTGAAATCATTTTGAAAACAAGATATAATTTTGTAAAAACATTTGAATAAAAGTTAGTGGATACAAAATAATGTTCCACTAGATTTTTCGTAGGTTCCATCCTACTTAGGGTTCCATCCCTTTAACAGGCTCGAAGTGGATTCCATTCCACGAATCGAAGTGGATTCCATTCCACGAATAAATTGGATTTTAAGATGTCATTGCTTTTCTAGGAGTTTTAACGAAATTCCTAACTAAATTACTTATTCTTGAACTCTTTATAATCTTGATACTCATGAGTCTTCAATCTTGATATCTTCAATCTTGAATCTCTATACTGTACAGTCTTCATTCTTTGATACCTGCATGGTTAAATCCTACATATACATATATATCTAAACTATAATGTTAGTATTTATTTTATAATCTTATTCTAAGGTTGTTGTCATCAAAACCATTTTCTCATGGACTAACAGATAGGATGAGTATAAACTCAATACGGATGGAATTCGACCATCTGCAAACTAATTATGCTAAAACCAAGAATGGGAACGAAAGTACAAACTGTTACAAGCTGAGTGTGACATCTTACTATAGCTCCAGCTGGGTGATCCTTACAACTTAAGGCAATGGCTGCAAGGTGGCCTCAATACAAAACCAATCGGAACGACATCCGAAGGTACGGGTGATCGACTAAATTGTACCATTAGATCGAGAGTCAATATCAATCCACGCCAACCATAAATGGATTGTGACATGAACATCCATTGAGTAATTCCGGTCACCAAAGCATGGATAGGAGAATAAACCATGAGTGAGTGTGACTTCATCACTAATTCTCCAGCACCCTCCTTCGATCTGTCAGGGGGAGTATGAAACCAGATTAGCATGAATGGACTGCGCTTGAGCCAACTCTAACCTTAGATCTAGCGAGAGAATATGAATCAAAATGGACGCGACTGACCATCTCGCTTTGAATGAATGTGACACGACCATTCATTCATTGACTCTTACCATGATCCGATTAGAAGAGAAATACGAAATAGGCATGGCTCGACCATACGCATACTGATTATTGCCCCTGGTTCTATAGGGAAAGCATCAACCGCTGATTGGACATGACTTGCCTTTCTACTTATGGATGCATGCCCCAGATTTGGGGGCACGAGCGAGAAACAAGATAAATGCAAACTGACCATTCATCGATCAACTCTAAGTCTATGGAGATTAGGTGGGAGTATAAACATGATTAGGACAAGAATCGACCCTCCATACATTTATCAACCTGAGATGGGCGGTTGAAGTGTGACATACAAAGACTGATTGCGATAGCTCATACTGTGATTCACACCTAGTGTTTACAATGACTCGAGGCTACGACCAAATGGATGCCTAGAGATAGAATCATCAAATTAATGCCCAGATCAAGGGCAACTAATCTTCACTCTAACTTGAACGATGAGTAATGGATCATGAGTACGTTGAATGGAAAGCACGTTATTCGAATATGCAAGAAGATTCAAACTCAAAACAAGATCCAACAATGCAGTTGCATGTAACACCAGGTTGAACCCTACTCGACACTTGATTCAATGTGCTTCTAAGCCTGATCTTCGGCCATTTGCAGATAATCGCTCAAAGCATTTAGTGCCCTTCACTATCAGACTTAATAACTCGTAACAAGACTTTGGGATTTGACTAGAGTAACCATCATCATTGACCATCCCAACCAGATTTCACTCTGATTGTTATGAAAAATAATTACATTTAAACTTAAGGAATCCAAGGCTGCACCTACTGAGCTGGCAAATAGTCATGCGTAGTCCTAAAGTACTTTGTATGACATTACAGCCAGCCATGGTGACCCATCACAGGTATTGAAGATCAGATCATAGTACAGTGCAACAATGATGATGGAATTAGCTGCCTTTCTCCGAATGAATCTTGATGTGTTCACTTGGACCCATTTTGACATGCATGTGATCTCACCGACTATCGCGAGCCATGCATTGAATACCGACCTAAGGCATTTCTTGGTGAAATAAAAGCAATGCAGCATGGATCTAGAGGGATTTGCTGCACTCAAAGAGGAGGTGGAAAAACTCAAAAATAATAGGTTTACCCATGTCGCCCTCTACTCGAAATAGGTATCCAATCCAGTTCTTATGAGAATAGCTAATGGAAAGAAGAGTCACGCGTTGACTACTCAGACCTAAACAAGTCATGCCTGAAAGACAGCTTTCCACTTCTAAGGATCAACCAGCTAGTAGACTCAGCCGCTGGATATGAACTGCTTTCATTTATGGATGTTTACTCCAGTTACAAACAAATGCCAATGCACGACCCCGACCAAAAGCACACTAGCTTCATTATTGATATAGGGATATATTGTTATGTCGAGATGCCGTTTGAACTAATTAATGCTGAAGCTACTTACCAAAGATTAGTTAATAGGATGTTCAAAGACCGGATCGAGCGATCGACGGAAGTATATATGGATGATTTGCTCATGAAGTCATGGTGATTACACAACCACATCGATGACTTAGCGGAGAAGTTTAGTGTTCTACAAAAATATTGAATGAAACAAAATCCCTTGAAATGCTCTTTCAGCATTGCGTCAGGAAAATTTCAGGGTTTCATCGTTTACTCTCACGGAATCGAAGCCAATGCCGAGAAGATTCAAGAAATTCGAAACATCCAAGTGCAAAAAGATTAAGCATGTACAGATCTTAAATGAGAAGGTTGTCGCCCTAAGCCGCTTCATCTCCAGGGCTATCAACAAGTAGGTTCCTTTCTTCGAATTGATTAGAAGAGGGAAAAGGAACTTTGAATGGACTCAAGATTGAATATATGTGTTTCAAGTTCTGGTAGATCACTTAGAGAGACCTCCCATCCTATCCAAACCACTGTATCATGAAGACTCATACATTTATTTAGGGGCGCCGGTACATGCCATAAGTGCCATACTGTTACGTGAAGAGAATCACAGCAAGAGGCCCGCATATTATGTTAGCAGGTGATACCCAACGCTGGAGAAGCTCGTGTACTGCCTGTTGATTATGTATGAAAGCTTCACCATTACTTCCAGGCTCACCCATCAATATCTACACCGACCAGCCGTTATGACAGATCCTAAAGCAACCTTAGAGGTCTGGAAGGTTGCTCAAATGGAATATTGAGCTAATACAATTCAATATCACTTATCTCCCTTGAAGAGCTATCAAAAGACAAACATTAGCAGACTTCATATCTGAATTCACTACATCATACGACTATCCAAAGTGTAGTGGAAAGCCGACCAACCAATGGAAAATGTACATAGATAATGACTCCTAAGGAATGATCGATCTGCTACACCCTAAAATGCAACTTCCCTGCAACAAATAACGAAGCAAGGTATGAAGCCTTGATCGTGAAGCTCAAATTTTCTAGAGAACTGGGAGTGGAAACTTAACCTTTTGTGATTCCAGTTAGTAGTATGCTAAGTCAGGGAAGATTATCTTACTAGGGGCAGTGTCTTGCTCCTTATCTAGGTCGGGTCCAACAGCTACTAGCTGACTTTGAGTATTAAACCATTACACACATCCTTAGAGAACAAAATGAAAAAGTCGAGTCATTGGCCATGCTAGCCAATCTGGGCATGCACAATAAATAAACTTTGTCCTGATTAAAGTACTTAACATTCCAAGCATTGATAGAAAGAGATTGATTAGATCTTCGAGACGGAGCCAGAAAAGGAATCATGCATGACTCCTATTAAATACTATCTGCACTGGGGGATCCTTCTTAGACGAAGGAATGAAAAACGACAGATCCTCCCCAAAGCTCCATGCCACATCATCCAAGAAGGAGTCATGCATAGAAAAGGTTTCTTCATTCCTCTACTTCGAAGTATCAACCATGATGAAAACAAAGGAGTCTTGAGAGAAGTCCATGAAGAAGAATGCGATGATCACACCAGGAGGCAAACCTTGAGAAAGAAAACACTTTGTGATGGGTATTACTGACCAACTGTTAATCGAGATGCATCTCATCTACGACGAATGCTAGATGTTTGGAAAAATTCTAAGAGCCCCACCGACGGAAATTACTCAAATGGCGAGTCCATGGTCATTTCCCACTTGGGTTATTGACATCATCAACTTCTTAATGATTCTAAAGGTGGCGTGAAATATGTCATTGTAGCAGCTGATTACTTCAGCAAATGGGCTGAAGTAGAACTTTTAATCACGATCACAATGAAGAAAATAATCAACTTTATTGTCCAGAATATCATATGTCATTTTGGCCTTCCACGAACCATTATAACTGATAATAGAACCCAATTCGATAGCGCTAAATTTAAGGACTTCTACTGTCAGCATTATATTGAAAAGAGATATGCGGTAGTTGCTCATCCTCAAGAAAATGGATAGGTTGAAGCTGTGAATAAAATCATAAAGTCCATTTTCAAGAAACGTTTGGTAAAGGGTAGAGGCAAGTGGTTCGACGAACTCCAATCAGCATTATGCGCATACGGAACCATGCACAAATCCATGATTGACCACACTTCATTAGCCCTTGTTTACGGCTCTGAGGCCGTCATCTCTACAGAACTTTTAGTCCCTTCCCATTCATTGACTTATTACGTCCCCTTTCCACTATAAAAAAATAAAAAATCATAAACAAGGAATTGCAACCCGATTACAATTAAACTACAGGGAATTGGTGAAGACCTGTGAGCGTACAACACATCCGAGAGCCAATGATAAGAAAGCGTACCTGAACGTGCACGTGTATATTTCGAAAATTCAAATTTTGAAATCGACAGAAATTGAATTCTAACCTGAGGCTTTCAAAAATGAAGCTGAATTGGATAGCCAAAGCTTAATAGCCTGGTAGAACCTATCATAGATAACAACTGATGGAATACAACCCAGAATTTATACCATTGGAAAATCGACCAAGCGTCATGATGTTCAAAGATAGATACGACATTTTGGGAAAATAATTCAATGAAAGGATAGTGACTATTTAGAAAACTGGATGGATTTCATTCCGAAAACTCTAACTTTTTTTGATTCAAAGCACATCATGTTCGACACAAGACGTACTTTGAGGGGCAAGTGTTATCCGGCATTTTGATTCGGCTATATCTGAATTAACTACATAAGTTAGACTCAACTATCATCAAGGCTAGTAGTCTAGAGTGATGATTGTGAGGTCTAGAAATCAAGTGCAGGAAATGATATGAAGCATCGATCAGCCAAGGCAAAGAGATAGACTCTCCAAAATATTCTAAGTACGGATTAGTATCTCCCCCATACAGGGGATCAGTATATATTCCTTCCTCTTAGGGATTGGTACATATCCTCAATTTTTGTCCCAAACTAGGTGAGATTGATATAACATGATAAGGAAGGTCCCGCGAGGCTATATTTGAAATCTCAAGTCATTTGGATTTTGTATGCCAAGTTATGGGCAAATTGCTTCACCTAAGAAAGGGATCGATATAAAAGGGATCGTATAGAAGGGATCGGCATATTTCAGCCAAGCAAGTACAATTCAATGGAAAACAATCAATATCTCAAGATATAAGTTCAATGAATATGAAACTTTGGAAACAAGGTGTGAGGATCCTAGGGAGCCTATCTTAGGGATTGCACCCCAAAAGCATGAAGAAAGAGGGATAGGCCCTCTTCCCTCAATAGGGATCGGCTACAATCAGAAGACAACTTACATTGCACCAAAGATCGAGCAATAAATCAAGTTCTACTCATCCAATTGACATGAAACTTAGAGCACACACTTACTACAACATATGAAATACCCACTAAGGATCTCATTCCAATTGGAGGAAGTTGGAGGGATCGACATAGTTCCCTTTGGAGGGATCGACAAAAATCAAAATTCAATCAACTCTACTTTACAGAAACATATCTCACAAACCGCATGTCGAAATCAGACGAAATTTAGGAAGCAAGTAGCTAACATCATGGAGCACCCCTCACAGGGATTTTAGTCCATTTGAAAGCACTAAAAGGGATCGATACTGATCCCTATTGTGGGCCCCGTTGGGCCTGGAAATTTGTATATGCCTCGTCTTGATCTTCTAAACCTTCTTCTGAAATTTCAGTCCGATCCATGCATATCTTCCCTTATAAATGCAACAGGCATGACATCAAAAAAGGGAACCTTCTTTCAACTGCGAAGGATTTTCCATTTATATTCTTCATTTTTGTACTGATGGATCCCAGTTGGTCCAAACATTCTTGTAATTATAATCACGTGCAAGAACAATAAAAATATAAAGTGGACGCAAGCCAAGATTGCCAAACCACTCTAAAATTTGTGTGTTTATTTATGATATTTGCTCTATTTTAATTTCGTTCTTCATTTAATCTTACAAGATTCTACTAGGTGTTGATGTCCATTTTTGGCATCGACATTCGTGGATTCATACCAATAAGAACCCTTAGGAGGAGTATTGGTACAAAATGCCTCTAGCTTTCGATTACTTCTAAAAGAACCGAAATTCAATTAACTGAAAGTTCATCGATTAGTTTTGAGGTGTCTGGGATCTGTAAGTATTTTAATTTCCAAATACCGCTTCAAAATTATAATGCAGGTTCTATTTTTTGGAAGTGAATGATGGAAACCATGTATGGTTTTTGAAATCTGTTGAGATGATAGAATCCATATATGATTCATTATGTGATCGAGTCTCGTTGGAAACTCATGTCAAGATGCCGAACGTATCCTCAACATCGGAAAATGACTAAAGACAAAGTGGGATGCATGATCTCGAGTTCAGCTAACCCAAACAAGGAGTACATCCAATCCATTATCTAGAGTATGCTTATCGATTTATTGCGCACGGGGAGTTGATGATACTCGGTTCACGTGTTTGGGTGTGCGCTGGTTGTGTTTACCTTATGGTATATTTTATTTAGAGATATACATCGCTCGGTAGGTAGTTTCTGAGCCTTGTCATAGGTGATCAGTGTCAGTATGGCTTACGAGCATACTGGGGAGGTCTCCATGGAAAATCCATTTATACGAACGTCCTTGAGCAGTTTTATTTGTATACCTGAATATGCTGTCAAATGCAATCAATTTAACCATTTTAGATATGATATATTTATGTTAAACACAACTCCGCCTGTGTAGTTTTCTATGCAGCCTGTCCCAAGCCAGGATAAAGGAGGATGGTCGTGATAGGCTTGGCAAGCGAACGTAAAAACCACAGCCTCTTATATGGAAATGGAACCTAATTATATTTCGTTTGGGCGTAACCCTCTTAGTGACGCCCCATATTGAGGCTCGGGTATGCTAAAAAGTGAGCAAGGGCTGGGTCGTTACTCCCTTAGTGGCCCGCCATATCGAGGCTCAGATATGGTGATAAATATGCAAGGGCTGGATTGTTACTCCCTTAGTAGCACGCTGCATCGATGCCTCGGTGTAGTGATAAATGAACAAGGGTCTTTGCACTTTACTCGACGGGTGCGAGGGGCAAGGAAGCTATTCGATGATAGTAGGATTCGGTTAGATAGTTAGAATGTAGGATCATTAACAGGAAACCTAAGCGAGATAGTTGATACGATGACTAGGAGACATGTAAATATCTTATGCATTCAGGAGACCAAATGGACGGGCCAGAAGGCGAAGGAGGTGGAGAATACAGGCTTCAAGTTATGGTACACGAGAAAAGAGCGTAACAAGAACAGGGTAGGCATTTTAATTGACAAGAACCTTAGAAACGGAGTTGTCGATGTTAAGAGACAAGGGGGAAGGATCATCCTATTAAAGCTGGTAGTGTACGATATGATTCTGAACGTCATTAGTGCATATGCCCCACAAGTAGGTCTAAGTGAAGTTGTCAAGAGGAATTTCTAGAAAGAGTTAGATGTTATGGTTAGAGATGTGCCTAGTAGCGACAAAATTCTCATATGAGGAGATTTCAACGGGCATGTTGGTACGGCTAATGGTGGGTTTGAGAGAGTGCATGGTGGTTTTGGATATGGCGATAGGAACCAAAAAGGAGAAGAAATACAGAGTTTCGCTATTGCTTATGACCTCATGATAGCGAATAACTTCTTTAGAAAGAGATAGTCACACTTAATTACTTTTAGTGGTGGTCAACACCATAGCCAGATTGATTTTTTCCATACTAGAAGAGATGAAAAACGAGTTTGTGTAGATTGCAAAGTCATACCTAGAGAATGTGTTGTCTCGCAACATCAGCTTTTGATATCTGAGTTTCATCTTCGAATACGTATTCGAAGGGATAAAGGAGCCAAGATTAGTCGGACAAAATGGTGGAAGCTCAAAGGTGACACTTCACGGGTGTTTAAGGATAGGGTGATGGGAGAATGGGCATGGAATTTGGAAGGAGAAGCAAATAACATGTGGGATGATATGGCAATGCGTATTCAAAAAGCGGCTACTGAGATGTTTGGGGTAAAGAAAGGCAATAAACGTGAACCTAAAGATTCGTGGTGGTAGAACAGTGATGTGCAAAAGGCTATCAAAGAGAAGAAGGAATGCTATAAGTGCTTGCATCATCACATGAGCGAGGACAACATGCAAAGGTACAAAGTTGTAAATAAGAACGCAAAGAGAGCGGTGAGTGAAGCAAAGGATCGGGCATATGAAAACCTGTATCATAAGCTAAGTATGAAGGAGGGTGAAAAAGACAGCTATAGGATAGCTAAGCTCCGTGAGAGGAAGACAAGAGACTTCATTCAAGTTAAATGCATCAAAGATGATAATCATAGACTTTTGATGAAGGACGATGAGATAAAAAATAGATGGAGAGATTACTTTGACAAGCTATTTAATAAAGAAGGTGATAGCACTTTGATCGAGATAGACGACTCTTTTGATGACAACAGCAGGCATTTTGCTCAGAGAATTCAAGAATCTGAGGTAAAGGAGGCGCTAAAACAGATGAAAGTAGGCGAGACATTGGGGCCTGATGGCATCCCCATTGAGGTGTGGAGATGCCTTGGAGATGCAGAGATAGCCTGGCTAACTAAGTTGTTCAATAATATTTTCAAATCAAACAAGATTCCAGATGAGTGGAGGAGAAGCATATTAGTTTGAATTTTTAAGAATAAAGGAGATATACGAAGTTGCATAAACTACAGAGGAATTAAGCTTATGAGTCATACGATGGAGCTATGGGAGAGAGTCATCGAACATCGATTAAGAAGAATGACAAGCATTTCAAAAAACCAATTTGGTTTCATGCTTGAAAGGTCGACCACTGAGGCTATTTTCTTGATAAGACAACTAATGGAGAGGTTTAAGAAGCAAAAGAAGGATTTACGTATGGTTTTGATTGATTTGGAGAAAGCATATGACATAGTACCACGAAAGGTGATGTGGTGGGCTCTGGAAAAGAAGAGAGTTCCAACAAAGTACATTACCCTTATCAAGGATATGTACGATGATATTGTGGCTAGTGTCAGAGCATGTGATGATGTAACCAGTGACTTCCATATTAACATAGGATTACATTAAGGGTCAGCTTTGAGCCCCTACATTATTGACCTAGTGATGGATGAGGTTACGAAGAGCATACAAGGGGAGATCCCTTGATGTATGCTATTTGCTGATGATGTTGTTCTAATTGATGATAGTAGGATTGGGTTGATAGACAACTCGAGCTGTGGAGACAGACTATAGAATCTAAGGTATTTAGGATTAGTAGAACTAAAATAGAGTATATGAAATGCGAGTTCAGCGGTGTCAGGTCAGAGGATGAAGATATTATTCTGGCCGAAAAAATAGTTCCTAAAAAGAAATCCTTTCGTTATCTAGGATCAATGTTGTAGTGTAATAGTGAGATTGATGAAGTTGTTATTTTTCGAATTTGAGCGGGATGGGTGAAGTGGCGACAAGCATTTGGCGTTCTCTGTGATAATAAAGTCCCATGGAAGCTTAAAGGAAAGTTCTATAGAACGGCAATTAGGCCTACGATGTTGTACGGTGCAGTTTGTTGGCCTGCTAAAAACCAACATGTCCAAAAGATAAGCGTAGCAGAGATGCATATGATGCGTTGGAGTTGCGGTCATACAAGAAGAGACCGAATTAGAAATGACGATATACGTGAAAAACTTGGAGTAGCACCAATTGAGAAGAAACTAATTTAACATCGCTTAAGATGGTTTGGACATCTCCATTGAAGGCCACCCAAGGCACCTGTGTGCGTTGGAATTATAGGTCGTGTCGTCTGCTCAACGAGAGGTAGAGATCTACCAAAGTTGACATAGGAGGAAGTTGTTAAAAGGGACTTGAAGGGTTGGAATATAGCTGAAGAGCTGGTAACAGATAGGAGCACGTGGAACTTAGCGATCCACATACCAGAACCATGAGCTCTGAGTCTTATAAGTTTTAGATTATAGGATCAGGTAAAAAGAGCCTAAAACGCGGCGTTTGCTCTTTGATTAATGTTACTATCAGCACCATTATTACTATTTGTGCTGTTATCATTATTTTTATTTTTATTTTATTTTATTGTATTTTATTTTTTATTTATTATTTTATTTTTTTATTTTTTATTTTTTTACATACATATGTATTTGTATATTTATTTTACTTCGTTACTATTATTACTAATTTACCTATTTGACTTAATTTTATTATTGCTATTGTTATTGTCATTATTGTAACCTTTAAATTACTTTTGTCATTTAGTCTCAGGTTCCATCTCTAGCCGACCCTAATTTGTTTGGGAATAATGGCTTTGTTGTTGTTGTTTGTTTATATTTATATTAAACACCTTAGACATTATTATAATGTCACGGGATTTTATATATATATTTTGATTATCAAAAGGTAAAACCCATCTGTGTTTATTTGTAGGGTGGTCCAATGCGATACCTTTATTTACAAAGGTTTTACAAACATTAAAAGTTTCAATTGACTTGAGACTTCTCACACTGGTTTATTGGACTGACTTGGGTGTTATTTTTTTATAATGATTCCATGTATATTTTAAAATTTCATTGATAATCATTGGAGCTCTTGGGGATAGGAGCTGAATGGTTCTCTATCATAGATTTTATTTCCGCTGCATTACATTATTTATTTTTGTATCAGCAATTGTGAGGACAGGTTGTAATGCAGCGGAATTTATTCTTGAGTTTGGATACTAGAGTCCTACTCTACCTATAGTAAGTTGTGTTACTATAGATTATAATACTGGTCAGTATTTATGTATGGTTTTTTTTAATTGCTTATGCCGGAATTTCAAGGATGAAATATTCTAAAGGGGGAGAATGTAACAACACGGAATTTCGAACACTTCGTATTTAAATATCTGAATTATTTAAATATTTGAATCTAAGATTTATTTTGATTAAATATGATTTTATAACCTTATTAAACATTTTTATTTACTAATTAATGTTAGAAATATTATTTTTGAAATGTGTTTACAAAAATATACAATTTGGATAGATACAAAAATGTGGCCAGAAAATATTTTAATAAAAATTAACATTTTATACAATAAAAATTTTGTGTGAACATATTGCAACTTAAATAGTTATCATACGGTAACATATGATAATTTTATAAAAGTATTAAAACATCTCATTTCCTAATTTAATTAATTAAAGTAAGCATGTAAGATTAAAGAAACATTAAGGTCAAAGGGACCCTTAAATCACTCCTTGATTTAAGGAAAGCATGCTTGTGTAAGAGCATGGTCTTACATGCTTAAATTCAAGGCTAAGAAGGGGGTGTAGTGAATTTATCCTCTTATTTCCTAAGCCTATAAATACACTCACACATTCACTTCATTTTCACAAACCAAATCCACTTCTTCTTTACTTCTTTCCCTTCTCTCTTCCTTCTTCCTTTATGTGAAAGTCATGGAGATAATTTGGCATTAGGCCATGGTTCTAGGGGATGGAATAAGGTGATGGAAAAATGGAAAACGAGGGGGAAGAGGCTTAGGCCATGAAAAACATGGGGGGTAGGGCCTTGAACCTTGAGCATGTGCAGATGGGAGAAAGGCCATGAGCACCATGATGGGATAGGATGTGTGTGAGTTATGGAGGTGTTTATGGAAGAGTTAGGTGTTGTTTTGGTTGAAGATAAAAATGTTAGAAGAAGTGGGGTTATAAATGGATGTTGGTAGGAAGAGATATGGATACAAGTGAGATAATCTCACTTTGATTGCACTATAAATTGGTTGCAAGTTAACTTCAAATATTGCTCGATATTTTCTTGCTTAAACTCTTGAAATTATTATTATATCATATTTTAATGTTAACTAGGTTTTTAACTCAATAGAATTCAAAGGGAACTGGAACATCTACGACAAGTCAAAATATCTCAAGGATCGACCAAGAAGGTCAGAAGGAAAAGAAGAGAAAGACCAAAGAAGAAAAATGCCAAAACAAGCTAAGGTGCGATCCATCGCCTATGAATCGCTAGGAATCCATAAAGCTTGCGCATGGTTCCTCCTACCCTCTTGCATAATGATCTAATATGTTCTCTAAAAACGCTTGTCAAGTTTCATAGCATGCCAAATAATCTAGCTCGAGAATAGAAAACTCACCTAATTCAAGCTGTTTGACTAAAAGCAGCCAACTTAAAGTGGACCTACTGAACTCATACAAAGTTGGATTGACTTAAAAAATTTGGAGAACATTTAGAGGATATAGAAGAAGGCTCATAAAAGAAATGAGATCATTTAGAGTTGATTTGATGGATTGCTAGCGACCAAATTAGATGGATCGCTAGCGATCTATCTAGATTGGGCCCAACCATCTTAAATTTTTATGTTGGGTCCTTGACACCCTCTAGAGTGGTCCCGCCAAGTTTCGTTCAATTTTGTTATGATTTAAGCGAGTAATCGATAATTCTTATAGACTAGATGACCCTTGAAGATCGATGATCAAACCAACTCCAAACGACTTGATATTTGGACAAGGCACTTAAATAGAACATGGAAAGACAACCAAACAAAGATCACTTAAAAATATGCTAAGTGGATGGATAGCTAGTGATCCATCCCCTATGGTTAGCTAGTGATCCATCAAGATAGGTCGGATATCCCTTAAACTTTTTGAGCTCCTTCTTAACACTAAGTAAAGGCTTCTGGTAGAAAAATATGCTAAGTTGATGGATAGCTAGTGATCCATCACCTATGGATAACTAGTGATTCATCCCCTATGGATAGTTAACGATTCATAAAGGTGAATCAAATTGATTTGAGATCTTCGGTGATGACTTAGCCTAACAACTAGACTCTTCTGCACTTGGACTTCTGGCCCAACGCTCAATGAATTCTTCTATAAATACTCACATACCTACAACTAGAGATGGATCTTTTCTAGGGAGAGTGTCTTCGTTAGTCTACTAGATACCTTCACTTCTTCAACTTTCTTCTCCCTCACAATAGTACTTAAGGGGTTAACTGCGATTCTCCAGTCAACCTTGTACTTATGACTTATTCTAACTCATTATAACTTAGATCTAAGGACTAACGAATTGATATCCATAAAGATTCAACTAGTATAATCATAACAAAATATTGATTAAAATGGACATAGGCCAAATTCAGCCGAACCACTATAAAAGTTTTATGTCTCTTTTCTTACTTCTTCTTTTTATTTGTTGTTTACCTAAAATTTGTGCTGCTGGTTATCTGCACTGGTGCTTTCACACTTGATCCAGGGTGTTGATCCATTTTTTAGGTTAAAATTTTGGTGCTTTCACTGTGAACCTTGAACAAGATCTGAAGAATTGAAATTCGTATCTAAGATTTAGTGAAGATGAGTAGGCCTAATACTAGATCGAGAGCTGTGGCAAGTCAACTAGAGCCTGGGGATAGCCAAGAGGTATCCTCAAATTCTCATCAACCCAACTGTGTGATCAGAGAGGAGATGAAAAGGATGATGAAAGAGATGCAGGACGGGATCTTAGCTTGACAACAAGAGATGATGGATGGCTTCTTCTAGAGGTTGGAGCAGCAGGGATGGATAGATCTGCAAGGAATAGGAATCAAACTCCAAGGAACAACATAGGTGCTCACGGAGTCAGATTGGAACAAGATGAAGTCTAACCTCATGCCCAGTGCAACCGATACTTGGGGGAAATGCTGGAATTAATAATGGGACTCAATGCAGGAGCAGTTGAAGTTAGAGCAAAACAAACTGAAATAATACCCATAAACCTAGGCGGCATGACTGATTTGGATCTAGGATGAGCTCTAATGCCTAAAACGGGTGATGTTGGAGCTAGAGAAGCAGACCAGAGTACAAATACATGATCGCATGAGCTGAAACCATAAACTCACAATTGGAGCAGGGGGTAGGCTTGTCCCTTACTTTCTGCCTTCTGCTTTTTCTGCATTCAATAACTCTAGGCTACTTACACATTTACGGGATCTCGAATGGTCCCTAGGCACACTCTGAGTCGGATGCCTAAGATGACTATTTAGGACAACAATGACCCCAGACCGCTTAGACGTGTGATAAACCAAGATTGGTTTCTAGTCATGCTCTGAATCGCATATCTAGGATGATTGCTTAGGATAATAATCTCATACCACTAGGACATGCACAAAAACTTGATTGGTCGTTGCTACGCTGTGAGTCGGATGTGTGGGATAAACATTCAGGATATCTACTTATTTGCTTTGGTTTGAAATTTGAACTTTGTAAAATCTATAATTAATGTGATGACTGACTTTGAATGCCATAGAGTCTCGACCGGAGAGATGGGACCGAAGTGCAAGGTGCAAGTCCACTAGCCGGAGAGCGAGTGGATGGACTTGTAAGATATTGAATGCCATAGAGTCCCAGCCGGAGAGATGGGACTGCAGTGCAAGAAATAAGTCTCCTCGTAGAAGAGTGAGCAGATGTGCTTACTTAATCCCCCTTACCTAATAAGAAAATGATCCGGGGAGATCATCCCCTGAACTAAAAAATAAATGATCCAAAGAGATCGTCCCCTTAATTTAAAACGTTAAATGATCCAAAGAGATTTCATATTGAACAAAATATTAAACGATCCAGAGAGATCTCACATTAAATTAAACATTAAACGATCCGAAGAAATCATGCATTAAACTTAAATGGTCCAGAGAGATCAAACCTTAAAACAGATTTGATTTTGCAAAATGGATTTGAATGCCTTATAAATATAATAAAATGTATAAATCCTAGATGAATACAGGAGGACTTTGATATATGATGTATAATGTGATTTTGTTATATGATGTGATATGATGTGATGTGATTTTTATATATGATATTATAACTATGAATTAAATTTGAGCAGTAATGATGTAAATTCCAAATGAACACGGGAGGATTAGAGATGTATAATGTAATTAATGACATGTGATGTAATAACTTCAAATGAAACTGGAATAATTATGATGTATAGGTTGTCGTTAGGTAGATTTAGAGTCTTAGGCTATAACGAGTTTGGAGCGACTTGTAATTGATGAAAGAATCCAAAGGAAATGGACGGTTTGCCGAGGCTAAAGCCGTTAGAAAGCACGACAATCAAAGACTCGTTACTGGAACTTGTTCTAGAGCAAAGTACACCTTTTATTCAAAAGGAATACTTTACGGGGCAAGTGTTAACTGGGTTTTTAACCTAATAGAATTCAAAGATAACTAGAACATCTACAACAAGTCAAAATATCTCAAGGATCGTTCGAAAAGAACAGAAGGAAAAGAAGAGAAAGACCAAAGAAGAAAAATGCTAAAACAAGCTAAGGCGATGGATCGCTAATGATCCATAAAGCTTGCTCGTGGATCCTCCATTCCTTTTGCATCATGATCTAGTATGCTCCCTAGAGATGCTTGACAAGTTTAATAGCATACCAAACAATTTAGCTCAAGAAGTGAACATTCACTTTATTTAAGCTGTTTGACCAAAAGCAACTCACTCAAAATGGACCTACAGAACACATAAAGTCGAATTGACTTGAAATTTTGGAAGAACATTTAGAAGACATAGAAGAAGGCTCACAATAAAAAAAGATCATTTGGAGTTGATTTGATGGATTGCCAACGACCTAACTAGAAGGACCGCTAACAACCCATCTAGAGTGGTCCCCACCACCTTAAATTTTTATGGTGGATCCTTGACACACTTTAGAGTGCTCTTGTGAAGTTTCGTTCGATTTCATTAAGATTCGAGCGAGTTATGGATGATTCTTCTGGACCACATGACCCATGAAGACGGATGATCAAAATAACTCCAAAGGACTTGATATTTGGACAGGGCACTTGAATAGAAGATGGGAAGACAACCAAACAAAGATCACTCAAAAATATGCTAAATGGATGGATAGCTAGTGATCCATTCCATATGGATAGCTAGCGATCCATCCCTATAGATAGCTAGTGATCCGTCAAGATAGGTTGGATCGCCCTCAAACTTTCTGAGCTCCTTCGTAGCACTAAGTAAAGCTTCTGGTAGAAAAATATGCTAAGTTGATGGATAGCTAGCGATCCATCCCCTATGAATAGCTATCGATCCATCCCCTATGGATAGCTAGCGATCCATAGAAATGACTCAGATTGATTTGAGGTTTTCAATGAAAACTTGACATAACAACTGGACTCTTCTGCACTTGGACTTCTGGCCCAATGCCCAATGAATTCCCTATAAATACTCACCTACCTACAACTAGAGATGGATCTTTTCCAGCGAGTGAGTCGTCGTTACTCTATTGGAATTCCTTCACTTCTTAAACTTTATTCTCCCTCACAACACTCATCAAGGGGGTTACCGTAATTCTCCAGTCAGCCCTTGCACTTGTGACTAATTCTAACTCATCGTAACTTAGATCTAAGGACTAACTAGTTGATATCCAAAGAGATTCAACTAGTATAATTGTAATACATTGATTAAAGTGGGCATAGGCAAGGGTTAGCCGAACCACGAAAAAAAATTGTCTCTTTTTTTACTTCTACTTTTTATTTATTGTTTATCTGAGATTTATGCTGCTGATTATCTGTACTGGTGCTTTCACACTTAATCCAAGGTGTTGATCTATTTTTTGGGTTAACAGTTAATATACTTGCTCTATATTGACAATAATGGACATTAACTATTTGAAGTTAAATCCTTGATTATATGCTTTAAAAAGTAAATAAACTGTTAAAGTAGTTGTTTATTAAACCATTGAATTGTGATAAGTTTATTTGAACATTTAAAATGGATATATTGATGTGTATGTTTAGTATAGTATGGTTGGAACTTGGAATCATATGTGTGTATAAAATAACATGACACCAAATATTGGATTGAATACGGAATCGTCCGTATAGCGATAGTCGCTAAAACGCACTTTGAATTCTTTAAACTATAACTTGTGAAAACGGTGATTTAATAACATATCTTAATAATAACATTTTTGGTTATTATCCAAATTTTATGAGTGTTTATAAAAGCAAATAATATGTTTTTGAATGTTATAGAAGAACTAAATCAAAGTAACAAAAGGTTAAAGTAAAAAGGTCACTATAGTGACACTTACAAAAATAGTCCACCTTTGAAAATAACGTGCATTTTTGTGGAAACTTTCTTAGGGGTTTATCAAGTAAATAATATATTATTATTGGAAATGTTTTGAAGCCTAATTCATTTGATAGCTAGTTGAATGCAGCGCAAAAAGTTATAGCGAAATAGTCGTTATATGTGCAGTTCGGTAAAATACCTTGTTTTCGGAAAATTCACTAAGATAATTAAGAGATATTTTTTGCGATTTTGCTTCTTGGTTTTCAAGTACCAAAATTTAATAACTAATGTAGAAAAAATGGATCTAAAATTAATTGTTAAAGTGTTGTAAACCAGACATGAAGGTGTAGCAAAAATGTGATAAAACTAGTAACAGAACTTTAGGCAGCACTTCTAGAAGTGCTGCCATTGTAAATTGAAGATATAACTTGTTTTAAAACAATATTTAAGATATGTAATTTTCTATAACCTTTTTAGGGTTGTTTTCTAACTTGAAAAAGAGTGTTTTAAAATTGGTTTCAGGTTTAAATATATCTTTAACAATTAATTATTAATTTCTACACTAAGTAGCTTTTAAAATTAAAACTTGTTCCTCTATTTATTTCAAAATTTCTTATTTTTACAAAATATTCTATATAAATTATCAACATATATTTTAAATAGTTTTAAAAGTATGTTAACATATTAATAAGTATTTTAAATATATTTCTATATATATATACATTTTAAATGTTAAATTAAGTATTTTATAAATATAATAAAGGGAGACTGGATTTTAACATTTAAGTTAAAATAAATTGTTTTATGGAATCAACTAAAAGTGTATTTCCTTAATAATAAGTGTGGATATATTCTGATCTTTGTTTAAAGTTATTAATGGACAAGTAAATAGTTTTGGTTTATAGTAAACAACGTTTTTAGCAACACTTCTTTTTAACCTTTATTATTAATCATACCTAGGAATATAGTTAGATATTTACTAATGGATATTTAGTAAAAAAGAATACAAGTAAAGAGGTTTCAGTTTGTTGTGACAGATTTTTTGAGCAACATTTGTCTTTAATCCTTAAATACAAATAAATCTCAAAGAAGTGAGTTTTAAAGAGGAATGTTTTCAAAGTTTAAAATGTTTGGGTTTGTTGTGACAAATGTTTTGAGCAACTCTTGGCTCTAACTCTTAAATATAAATTAATCTTTAAGAATAGAGTTTTAAAGAGGAATGTTTTCAAAGTATAAAATGTTGGGTTTGTTGTGACAATTGTTTTTAGCAACACTTTTTATTAAACGACAGATTTTCTATCAATTAGAAAACCTCGTAAGTATATAATCATTATAAAAAATGCAAGCGCACGGCGTACAATCGTAGTACGTATGCGAGTACGGGCGGATCCATAGGAAAAGAATTAAATTCTAATATTACTCAATCAAATTACCCTAAATTTTTTAGGTTGTTTTAAAGTAAGAAAAATATATAAAATAAACTAGAGCAAAGGTGAATAAGAGCACTTTAGAGGCAATTCCACTTCCAATCGTTCATATAAATCAACTCAAAATTTATCTATAATCTCTCCTTTTAATTTTAAGTAGAAATGATAGATGTGTTTATTATAAGTATGATTTATTTGTGCTATCAATTAGCACAACTTAAACCATCAAACTCTAACAAATCATTCAAACCAACTTATAAATTCTCATTAAAATGACATGAATTTAAATATAAAATTTATTTTAAGCATGATCTATTTACTAAAAACTAGTATAATAGATCACCAAAGTTTGATTCTACTTTGACTTTCATCATCAAAATCACTTAAGCAAATGATCAAATAGTTTACGTTTATATTGGATTAAGCATAGCATATTTGAGTTGTCAACATAGACTATCAAATTCACTAAATTCGAAACATAAACTACCATCATTCGTAATTTCCATTAAGCACAAAATAGAGATCAGAAATGAAATTATTATGTTAATTTAATATGTTTCATGAGAGCTTTATTACCCCTAAATAGAAGGGGTTTAGCTTCTCATATTTGAAAACATCTTAACATAAAGTGATTTCAACATTAAAAAATAAGGAAAATGAGAGCTAATTAAAAGAAAGGAGTGCTAACTACTTGCATGAAATAAAACTAAACTAATTGCAGGAATTAAATCTATGCTATTAACATGAAATAAGAGAGCATAAAAAAAGCAATAAAAGAAAGCATGAAATAAAAATTGCATGAAAGTAAAGAACAAGGCTAAGAAGTCATTGAAGAGATATTTTATTTATCATTAATTTTATGCCACAACTTTGCATCAAAAAAGAAGAACATTACATGAAACATAAGGGATATTTATACATGCTTAAAACCCTAATTCATTTTTAGGGGACTATCAAAAATGCCCTCATGATAGTGTAACCACCAAGTAATTGTTAGGAAATTAATTAATGCCCACTAACATGCCTTTAAGTCTCCATCAATATGTGCATGTGCTTTTAATTATGGTCCATTAGTTAGTGGGCACGTGGGATCCTCTATGCATATTGCATGAATTCTTTTATTTCTTTTCTTCATTTACTTTCAACACATGTGCATGCATATATCCATGAAGCTCCATCCAGTTTGCACTCAGTTTCCTTCAAATAAAAATAAAAATGTGCAAATAAATTTTTCCAAAATTAATTCATACATAAAATTACCGTTTTGCCCTCGAATGAAGATGAATGAATGATGATTTGAAAACAATTTATATTTTGGTTTAAACATGTAAAATATCCTAGTATGCTCATTTGTTTTAATAAAAGAAGATTAAATATGGGAGTAAAAATATACACTTTTACATGCATACTAAATAACTCCTCGCATTTATCTTTTATTCGTCCTTGAATAAATTAAAACTCAATAAATCCATTTTTGTAGGAAACACGATTGCATTGAGCATATCCAACAAGCCGTTAAACATCTTGATGTCCATCGTAGAACGAGTGTTGCCTCATGAAGATTTTCAGCAGATACTATCCACAAAATCCAAATGCAATATGCAAATTTTAATGCGACTACATGATGCAAGTTTTCAAAAATATTTTCAAACGAAAGAATTTACTTTTAAATTGACACGAATAATTTAGATATAAGTTTTGGTTATTATCAAGAAATTTAGTCTTTTTACTCATCAAAACTTCCAAAAAAAATGAAGTTATCATCATAATTAGACTCTAGTTTGGCTAGTTCTTTTGGTTGATAACATAGTGCAACAATGAAATGAATCCTTTAGTTGATTATCAAAGTTTTGCAAAGTGGCATTTTAATTTCTTTTGAATAACAAGTCAAATCAAATAAGTGAAGATAGTGCTTGAGTTTCAATTGCTTGCTCTCTCTATTTTGAAAAATATTAACATTATTATTTACACACCTAACTCAGATATACCGATTATGCACAGCCTTTCGGGCATACGCGAGAAGAGTACAGAGCATGGCAAGTGTACACACTTGCGCATGAACACATGAATCTAGGTGTTTATTATTATTTTTATTTACATGCACCTAACTCAGATAAACTGAGGCCAGATATATCGATCACGCACTGCCTTTTGGGATTACGTAAGAAGAGTACAGAGCGTGGTGAGTGTACACACTTACGTGTGAACACATGACTCTAGGTGTTTCTTATTATTATGAAAACTTTTTTTTTTGAAATGAGAGAATTGTACAAAATCATCATAGCACAACTTAACTTAGAAGGTCAAAATTGTTATCACCTTTACTTTAAATCAACCACTCTTTTTAAAAAAGATTACAGTTAGGATATACTTCATAATTATCACCAATGAACCTTATTACATACTAGTTAAACCATAGTTGCTGGTAATCAAAATTTTATTTTTATTTCTGTTGAGGCAAGTAAGTTTTTAAAAATTTCAATTTAAAAACCAAAAACGTATACTTATCCTATCGTGTTTCTTCAAAAGCAAATCAATATGCTAAAAAGAAAATTTTGTTTTAGTATTTTTTTGTTTTTGGAAAGAAAATTCAAAAAAACTAAACCATGAGAAATTAAAATAAATATGGGACTCCCCAAAACTTGATTTTGACTGTGTTCTTACGGTCAATGCATGATATAATGAGTGTAACGGAGAAAAATATGTACATATTTACAAGAGATGGTTAAAATTTCTTACTAGACGTGGTGTGGCTCATGAAGAATCATGAGCTCCTTCTCTCGATCACTCGTCAACTCCAAGTAAGGTTTTAAACGATGACCATTGACTTTAAAATCGATCTATCCCTAAGGTTTTCTATGGAACTATGTGGAAAAATGGAACGTACCATGTAGGGTCCTATCTACCTTGATTTTAATTTCCCTAGGAACAAATGAAGTCGAGAATCATACAAAAGAACTCTTCAATTTGGCGAAAATGTTTTTCTTAGGATCGAATTTTCATGAAAAACTTTTGTTCTTTTTTTGTAAATTTTCTCATTTTCATACGCGTCGTTCCTAATCTACTCTAATTCATTGAGTTGCAATTTTATGTTCTCGCTAGCTATTTCAAGATCAAAGTTTATGTTCTTAATTTCCCACAATGCTTTATGTTTAAGTTCGATAGGTAAGTGGCATGCTTTATCGTATACTAGCCTAAAAGGAGACATCCCAAGATCGGTTTTATACGCAGTTCTATAAACCCAAAGCGCATCTGTCAATTTTTGTGATCAATCTATTCGACTTTTGTTTACAATTTTCTTCAAAATTTTCTTGAATTGGCGATTTGAAACATCAACTTGGCCATAAGTTTGAGGATGATAAGGAGTGGATAACTTGTGGGTTATCATGTATTTCTTCATTAGAGTTTCAAATGATCAATTACAGAAATGGGTTCCATTATCGCTTATTATTGTGCAAGGTGTTCCAAATCTTGAAAAAATGTTTTCTTTTATGAATTTCATAACAACTTTATGATCATACATGGAATGGTTTCAACCGATTTAGAGTCATAACCAATAGCAAGAAGAATGTATAGATTTTCGAAAGAGTTGGGAAACGATCCCATAAAGTCAATACCCTAAACATCAAAGATTTTGATTGTAAGAATGAGGTTCAAAGACATTATGTTTCGTCGAGAGATTATTCCTAAAATTTGGCAGTGAATACAAGTTTTATAGAACTCGAATGCATCTTTGAAAAGCGTAGGCCTGTATAAACCACGTTGAAGCACCTTTTCCATTGTTTTCTTAGGAGTAAGGTGACCACCACAAGCTTGGTCATGACAAAACGAAAGAATATTCTTAATTTTGCAATTTGGGATGCAACGTCGAATGATTTGGTTGGAATAATACTTATACAAGTATGGATCATCCCAAAAGAAGTACTTGACTCAGGAAAGAAATTTGTATTTATCTTGTTTCGACAAAAATGAAGGTGTTTCTTGACTAAATTTTCACTATAGCGGCATACCATGGATTGATTAAAACAGAAAGGACTTGTTTATTAGGAAAGTTCTCGTTGATTGATAAAGAAGGTGGTGCATTTGGAAGACGCGACAGATGATCAGCAAGTATCTTATCGGATCTTTTTTTGTCTTTGATCGTAAGGTCAAATTCTTGGAATAATAGGATCCAATAGATCAAATGAGACTAAGCATCTTTTTTAGAAAAAAGGTACCTAAGAGTGAAGTAGTTAGTGTAAACCATAATGTGTGAACCAATCAAATAAGGTCGGAACTTTTTGAGCACAAAGACTATCGCTAAAACCTCTTTTTTGGTGGTTATGTAATTGAGTTAAGCATCATTTAGGGTCATATAGCATAGTAGATGTCATGTAGAATTTTATTGGTGTGTCTCCCTAAGACAGCACAAACCTCAAAGTTAGAAGTGTCACACATTACTTCGAAAGGAAGATCCCAATTGGGTAAGCTGGTGATGGGAGTAGAGATGAGTTCATTTTTGAGACGTTCGAAAGTAGAAGCACAGTCAGCATTAAAGTCAAATAGAACATCTTTTCCAAGAAGAGTTGTCAGAGGTCGAGCAAATTTACTAAAGTCCTTAACAAAGCGTCGATAAAAACTAGCATGTCGTAGAAATGAACGAATGTCCTTGACATATTTAGGAATGGATAGATTTGCAATCGCATCAACTTTCGCTTTATCTACATCTATGCCTTTGTCTAAAATGACATGTCCAGGGACATTGCTATGTTTGACTATAAAATGGCATTTTCCCTATTTTAACGTTAAGTGTTTTTCCTTACATCAATTCAGAACCATCTCGAGATGGTGTAAGCACTTGAAAAAAGAGTTTTAAAAGATGGAAAAATCATCCATAAACACTTCCAGAAAGCATTCGATCATGTCAGGAAAGATGTTGACCATGCATCTTTGAAAAGTAGCAGAAGCACTGCAAAGGCCAAATGGCATATGTCGATACTCAAAGGTGCTAAAGGGACACGTGAAATTCATTTCTTCTTGATCTTTAGAAGCGATCGGAATTTGATTATAACCGAAATGACCATCAAGAAAGCAATAGAATTCATGGACGGCTATCGTTCAAGCATTTAGTTGATGAAGGGAATAGCGAAGTGATCTTTAGGTGTTGCAACTTTTAATTTTTGATAATCAATGCAAACACGCCAACCCGTTTGAGTATGAGTTGGAATAAGTTCGTTGGCGTAAAGTCCAGACTTTTTAGGTACGGCATGAAGTAGGCTAACCCACGAACTATCAGAGATGTGATATATGATTCCATTATCGAGGAGCTAAAAAATTTCATCACAAACCGCATCTTTCATTTTTGGGTTAAGCCTTCGCTGCGCATCACAAAAAGGCTTGGCTTCATCAACTAAGTAGATGCGATGTTGAACAAGAGCCGGACTAGTTCCATTTATATCGGTGATCAACCATCTAATTGCCTCTTTGTTTTTCGAAAGAACTGAAAGAAGGGAAGCTTCTTGATCAAGAGAAAGAATTGAAGAGATTATGATAGGAAAAATTTCGTTGTCACCTATGTATGCGTACTTAAGGTGATCAGGAAGAGCTTTGAGTTCCAACAAAGGGGGTTGCTCAATCAAAGAATTTGGTTGATGTTCCGACTCAACCATGAAGGGTTCAAACTGAAGCGCATTTTCAATTTCATTAGGCTCATATTGAAATAGTTGTTCGCATTCGGTTTCACGTTCATTGTTAAGGTCAATTGTTTCGTTGTTAAAATTTTCTTGAATGGAGCTAACTTCCAACATTTTATCAAGTGGTTTGTTTGATTGGTTTTTGAGATTAAAGATGTTAAGATCCAAAGTCATGTTTTCAAAAGAAATATTAATCGATCCATTTCGACAATTAATTAGGATATTCAAAGTGGCTAAGAAAGGTCGTTTAAAATCAATGAAATTTGACTCATCGGATTGTTCACGGGTTGTGTTTCAAGGATCATGAAATCGATGAGGAATATAAACTGGCCGATTTTGATGAGTACATCCACGATTTCTCCCATGGTTTTCTTTACCGAACGATCGCCAAATTGAAGAGTTACTTTTGTTGGTTTTAGTTCACCTAAGCCAAGTAAACTAAATAAGGAATCAAATGGACAATCACACTTAAGTCTAGTAAGCACTTATTAATCATCTTGTCTCCTGTCGTGCATGAGATTGTTGGACATCCATGATCTTTTTATTTTACGGGGACTGATTGAGACAAAACTTCTCTAAGACCGGCAGATAAGAAAACTTTCTTGGGTATATGAGTGCATCATTTTTGAGTACACAAGTCTTTCAATAATTTAGTGTAAGTTGGGACTTGTTGAACGATATCAAGAAGAGGGATGTTCAGTTTGACTTGTCTGGAAATTTTCAACATATTTTCCATTTGATCGGAATGTTTCTTAGGTCAAACGAGATGTGGAAATGGAATTCGATACTCAGCAGGTCGGTTTACTTGAGTAGAAGAAGAATTTGGATAGGAACCTGATTCGATATTTGGCTCGATGTTTTGTTCAGAATCGCTTGTCATTTTTAAAGTGTCAAGATGAACTTCTGGTAAATCGTTTGGATTGACAACTTGGTTATCGATTTGTTTACCAGAACGCAAATTCATGGTAGCATTCATTTGGTTTACATTGCTATCTTGAACAACATGGTCTTGATTCGAGTTCATGTTTTGATTTCTAGGATTCTGAACTAGCTTCCTTGGGAATACGCCTCGTTCACATTCACTTATAGAAGTGGCTAATTGACTCATTTGCATTTCAAGTTTTGCAATTAATTGACTTGTATTTTGCATGTACGAGGTTAACATATTTTGTAAATTGCTATTTGGTTGGAGGTTTTGATAGTCACTTTAGTCAAAGTTTCAAGACTTTTCTCAAGTGAAGTCAATCGTTTATCGTCTTGGAGAGAAAAAGATTGTTGCGGTTGATTTTGAGACGGACCCACAAAATTTGGTTGAAAGTGGTTGGGCTGAAAGGGAGGATTTGAAGCATTGTTCGAAAATACTTGAAAATTGGGACAAACTAAATTCATGTTAGAATTTTTTGGCTCCATTTGAAGTAGGATGATTTCTCTAACCGAGATTGTACGTTGGAGAAAATGGGTCCTTCATAACCTTGTTAAAAGCATTGAGTTGTTCGGTCGAACGAAGGCACTGATCAACGATGTGATTCAGATCGTTGCATTTATAATGCAATGGTGGGAAAGCTTGGTTCATTTGATTGGATGAGAAACATAGTCGAATTTATTGATCATTACATCAATTTTAGCTTGCAAAGCCAATAATGATCCTATCGAATATGCGCTCGATCGTGAATAAATGGATTTTTCATTAGAATGTTCCTATTGGGATGATTTTTCGCCTAAGTTTCCAAGGAATTACCAAGCACCATCGTGATGTTGGGCGAGAAAATTGCTTTGGCACATTGATTCAAGCATGGTTCGTGAACTATATTCAAGTCCATCGTATAAGATTTGGAAAAAAGTCCATTTTTTAAAATTATGGTGTGGACATTTTATCAGAAGCTCTTTAAATCTTGCAAAGTTTTTTCCAAAAGGTTCGCCCCTGAACTGATGAGAATTCACAATTTGTTTTGGATTTTCATTTTTTTTCCAAGGTGTAGAACTTTTTTAAGAAAAATTTAACGAATTCATCCCAAGTTTTGATTGAGTTCGACGGTAAGTTGTACAACCATTTTTCAGCATAATCGGTAAGGGTGAATGGAATTAACCAAAGTTTGATTCCATCATCACATAATTGTTGGAGTTTAATAGTTGCATAAAATTGTTTGAATTCTATTGAGAAAATATATGGGTCATTGTGTTCAAAATTTCCAAATTTCGAGAGCATGGCAATATGATTGGGATGAATTTCGAAGTGACTACCCATTAGGTGGGTAATGTGATACAAAAAGGAATAGAATCTCTATTGGAAAAGATTCTATCAATGAGAGTTCAAGGAAGGTTTTCCTTAGCCGTCGTTTTGAGGATTGTTCGTTTGAGTTAAACGACACGTCGTGTCATGAGTCTAGGTTACTCGTGCATAAGTGAAAAGATCAAGGAGAAAAGACGTGAAAATTAGGGTTAAGAGAATGAAACAAGGTTTAGAGAATGAAATGAAGTGAAAAAATTCTTTTCTTTTGTTTTTTTTCAAAGGAAAAATATTTACCAAAAAGAGTTTATTTTTTTTGAAAGGGAGATTTGATTTTTGTTTTGTTTTTCTTTTTTTTGGATTTTAAAATTTTTTCCTTTTTTTTTGTTTTAGTTTTAGTTTTTGAAAAGATTTCTTTTAATTTTCCATTTTTGTTTTGAAAAGACTAAATTAAGTAAAATGCTTGTTTTTTGAATTTTTGACGTTGTCTGATTTTTTTTTCAAAGGTAAAGATTTGAAAAGATTTTTTCTTCTTTTTCTTTTATATAGATATACATACATACATACATGCATACATACATATATATATATATATATATAAACTAATGCAACTAAATGACTATAAGGACTTAACTACAAATTTTCTGTCTTTAGCAGCTCCTAATTGTATAATCATACTTTGACTTAATCCAATGAAATAGTTATTAACCATGTAACGGACAAGAGTTATCGGTGCACCACGAATCACCACAGCGATGTAGTTGAAGGTTTAAGTATGTTCAGAGAAACAATCACTATAATATTTATGGATCGCTGTAATATTTATAACTGATTATTGCTCAGTCATAGCGTAAACACTAAGAGATTAAATTATTGAAAGAAGACAACTTATCAAGATACAATTAAGCTTTAGATGAGCTCACCTTAAGTCCAATGTCAAACCATTATTATTAGTCAAATTCTAAGATGAAATGCAATTTGAAGGCCAAAGAAGGGGTGATGAAATTCCCTACCTTATATGAAGTTCGGTATTGCCCTTCGAAAAGAAAATAAGATGAAATGAATGCAAAGCAGAAAGTAAACATGATTAAATAATGCAACTACGAACGATTTTTTTTTTGATTTTTAAATGTAAGCAACCGAGAATGCAAGGATAAATAAAAATAAAAGATAAGAGCACAATATCATAGCGTGCAGAATTATTAGCAAATTTATTTAAAAGCGGCGAATTTTTTAACGCAAAATTTTCTGACAAGCAAAGTAGAGCAAGCAATTCTTCTCCTTTTGATTCCTGCAATTTGCAACCTATAAAAGTGTTGAAAATGATTTCTTTTTTATTAAAGGATATAACAAACAAAAGCAAAAATAAAAGCAAATTTAAGATAGATCCAAAGTTTAAGCAGAAAAAACTTTATAAAAAAAAAATTAACTCAGCCCGAATTACACAAAGAGGAATTATCTCAGCCTAATATACACAACTCAATCCAATAACAAGCGCACACATGCTCGCACAAATAAATCATAAAACATTCCAAAATTCTCAGAATAAACATGGGTAATTGGTGTTCAAACTAAAATTAGGAACCATCAAAATACACAATTCCAACTCAAACTTCTAAAATCAAAATTCTCCATCCAAACAAATTGGTGTTCGATATGTGTGGTGCGACTTCTGGGTGATTGGTCGCGGGTGGTGCCCAAAGGCTGTAAGAGGATTTTCGGCTTATTGGATGATTGCGAGTTTTCTGGTTGATGGTCACAGTCGTGGTTTTGAAGAAGGAGGTTGTAACATCCCGCCTTTTCGCACACTTTAAACCGACACACGTGCCAATTCAAAGCATACGCAAGGGCGGATTGTTATGGGGTAAATAAGAAAAACAGAGAAGAAATAAAAACAAAACAGAATCTCACAGCGGAAGGATAAAATATAATAATAAATATACAGTTCAAAACAGTTTACAAACACTTGATTTGCTTTATACAATAAATATCAGAGTTACCCATACCAATACAATCAATGCAACGGAACAGTATGAGTGTGGTGCAATACTATAGATAATAATAATACGACTCCTTCGTCTTCGTCCTTCAAAGCTAAAGTCTTCGATCCTGAAACGCTCGGACTGACCCGAGCGAATTTGAAAAGACAAAAACAATCGAGTCAGAACTAAAAGATCTTATGTGAGTTAAATTAACAGAAATAAATATGAGTACAGTAACTCAAGAGATGTTCGGGATTTACATCTCCTAAGGATCCGTTAAACTATTTACTATGTAGTATATTGCGCTATTATAATAGTGTATATTTATAAAATAAACTTACTTTTAAAAAGCGTTAAGGCTTTACATTTTCCACCTTAACACGTAAAATGCCAATAGTCTATACAGTACCGTAATACCTCCTGATCGGGAGGCTACCAGAGGATACTCCATAGGTACGACACAAATAGAAACTCGTAGTAAAGGCTCGATATGGTAGGCGACACGGCACAACTAGGCAATGCCAGGGTAGATATACCAATTGCTATCCAGGCTGGTGGAAACGCGTAGCCGCAGTTACCGCCCACCTCGGACTAACTCCCCAAAATCAAAATATAGAAGTGGCCACTGAATCAATCCAAGTCAAAGTATAATATCGAAGAGGAGGGTCCGATCAGAGGAATGACCTCATTGGTGTAACAACCCGCATATTTATCGAGTTTACATTTAAATATTTTTATTTAAATATTAAATCGTTAATCGGATTTTGGTCCGAAAAACTACTTTTTGCAAACGGTCAAATAGGACTCGAGACCACTTCCATTGAGTTCGAAATGTCGTTTACAACTTTTTAAGTATAAACATCGATAGGTTTGGAGATAGTGAAATTTCACTAACTTTTCCCGCTTTGGACTTTGGGTTAGTTTAGCCTATTAAGCCCAAGTTCCAACCCTCTTCTCCTCACTCTTCATAAATTTCCTAACTAACTCAAGCTTTAGCATTAATGGTGAAGAGAATGGGAAATTAAAACTCCAAGCTCAAATTCAATTGCAACTCCATCATTCAACTCCAAATTCAAGTAGAAGATATTGGATTCAAGCTTTGGATTGCTTCTCCTTGCTTTCAAGCTTCATCTTCATAAAATTTTAGTGCAAAGGTGAGATTTTTATCTCACAATTCTAGTCTATAACTATATTGGACTGTTGGGAATGATTCCCTATCACTTAGCATGCATATTTGCTTTTGGTTTGGATTGGATTGGCGAAAAACTCCGATTTTTGGTGTTTGGGAGAAATTTCTGCATTTAGGTCGTTCTGGCCGTTTTTAGCTCGCTCGGAGTTAGGTCGTGTGGACCTTAGGTCGTAGGTCGCGTACGAGTTAACCCCTAGGTCGTTCTGGCCATTTTTAGGTCGTTCGGAGTTAAGTCGTTCGTCCATGGGTCGTGAGTCGTTCACGAGTTAACTTTAGGTCATTCTGGAAGTATTGGCACTTTGGAGTTAGGTCGCTCGCGAGTTAAGCCTTAAGTCGTAGGTCGCTCACGAGTTAGGCCTTAAGCCGTAGGTCGCTCGCGAGTTAAGCTTTAAGTCTTAGGTCGTTTCCGACCTATAATCTCCAGGCAAACGTTAAGTCGGCCTGCTTTATCTCGTAGGTCGTCTCCGACCTAAGCTCCTGATAAGTCGTTCGAGTTAGGTCGTTGGACCATTTACCATAGGTCGCTCGACTCTGTTAAGTCGTAGGTCGTTAGATTTAGGTCGTTCGCCTTCCTTAAGTCGCTCGACCCCTCCACACTAGGTCGCTCGGCTTGCTTGAGTCGTAGGTCGTTGGACCTTAAGTCGCTTGCCTCCCTTAACTCCAGTTAGGTCGCTCGGCCATTGTGTTAGGCCGCGTGAACCCTTAGGTCGTTAGACCTCGTTTTGCTTTAGGTCGTAGGCCGCTTGTCTTCACTTAGGTCGTACCGTTTTGGACGGGGCGCTGCCCCCTGGACCCCCGCGACCTGACCGGGCAGGTCGAACCCCGTAAGCGGTGGCGTTGCCCCCGCACCCCCACCTTGGGGGGTTGCCACCCCCCCTGGACCCCCCCTCCGTAGGGGATCTTATCTGAAAAATATTGAGCTGATTTCCTTGGATTTTATTCGCATCTCCGTATGCGATCTTTGTGACTGATTGTTTCTACACTTGCTTATGTGTTTTGTCACTTTATAATATAAAGGTTTCAATACTAGTAGTAAATATCAAAACTCTTTTAACAAACAATTTCAACTCTATTTTTAATAACAAAGCTCTTTTCTTAAACCGTTTTCCAATCTATTAGTATATACAAGCCTTTACCTCACTCGGATGAGAAATCTAATTAAACGACTTAGTAAAACAAGTGGTATGAAACGCTTGCGTTCACTTCGTCGGTTAATTCTTGGACTTGTTCGATTGAACCTCTTATGACAATTTTATTAGTGAAGATTTACAGTTTGTTCGTAAATATTTAAGTTAAGCAAGTGGTTATGGGACATGAAGCTAAACTTCTATATTTACTAGCTTAGTGTAATTGACACTTCTCGTTGATCTTGATGATCGCTCTATGAATTAGACTAGCAATTGCGCGATGTCTCTTTCATTGCAAGGTTAGACTAGACACCACTTGTGTGATTCCATTCACACATACCTTTCTGCTTTTTGGTTAGTCTTGACCTCATTCTGTGTGATTCCACTCACACATGTGGGGTAGCTCCCCATGGTCTTCGGACCGTCATGTGATAGGCCTCTTTCCCTTTTTTACGATTTCTGGATTTCTCGTGTTGATTTCTGGAATTTATGTCATTGACTTGTTATGAGTACAAGTTTATGGTATGATGCCCCCTTCGAATATTTCAGAAGATTCTTGTGATATTGATTATCTCTTATTGATTGATCTTCTTTTGATCATTATTTACATACTTATAGTGGTATGTCGTTATGGATGTTTATGTTTATGCCATATCTTTTATGTTATATCATGTCATCTGATATTTATAGCTAGACTGATCCGTTTATTATTTTCTTAAATAATACTCGGATCAGACCGAGATGTTACAGGTGCTTCTGCTTGACTTCTTCCCAGGGATTCATCACTCTGACTTTTGGCTAACTGTTTAGATTAGCAGTTTTTGTTGTATACACTTGAGATATAGACTCATAGTTGTATTCTTTTGTATAGCACGTGTTGCTATTCTTTTGTATTATCGTGGATCTTATTGACCACTACTCTGATGTACACTTTCATGTGTTAGTTATATATTCATATCTTCTTCCGCCTTTGTGATATGGATATCTGTGACTGATTTGTGATATGATTATTTCTATGTTTGTTTCCGAAGATTATTTATAGCCACCGTGTGATAAGCAATTACATGGATGGTCGCTCCTCAACAGCCTTATTCTCCGTGCTAGTTGACAGCACTTCTCCGGAGTGTTCTTGGCTAGCGTGGGTATAGAGGTGGGGCGTCACAGCTTGGTATCAGAGCCAAACTTCGGAACAATGTAGAATAACTTAACAAGGATCATCGTCCTAGGTCTATCTTAGGAGTCATACCATAGGATTAATTTGAGTCTTCGTACCGACTCATCCTATTTCCTTTATGATTCCTTGTTTTATCTATCAAGATTGCTTGATGTTCATTGGTAAATAACCTTCTTCCTTCTCTTCTTTCTTTCTTTAAGGAAGAGAATGTCTAGACCAGGCCGTCCCTGAACTGGATCATCTGGTGCTGCTCCTCCGGATGGAGTTTTTATGGCTGCTCAACAGCTTCTTGATTTAGTAACTAATGCTCAAGCAGCTGGAGCTAACCCGGAACCTACTCACCCAAAGTCGGGATTTGCACGCTTGTGCAGCGATTACACCAACTTGGGTGGGAAGCCCTTCAAAGGTTCGGAAAATATCATCGAGGTCCAGGCTTGGTTAAAATCATGCGATCGAATCTTTTCTCGCATGAATCTTATCGATCTCCACCGCGTTCAGGTGGCTTCCAGCATGCTCCAAGAGAGAGCATTGGACTGGTACGAACTCCTTATTTCAGAAATTAATGAAGCGGATCTCACCTGGGAGCAATTTCAGGGACGCTTCGAGTTAAAGTTTGTACCAGAAGCTGGGAAAGTAAGCTTGGCTCGACGTTTTATAGACCTTGTTCAAGGTCAATCCTCTGTGACTGATTACGTCGCAGCCTTCGAGTCGCTTTCCAAATATGGGGTTGAATACATCAACACCCCATTGAAGAAGAACCAGAGGTTCGTTTATGGCTTAAATAAGAGTCTTAAGAAGCCACTGCTCCTGAAACTAGAAGTCGCATTTGATCAACTCGTCGATATCGCTCTTCGTCTTGAAGAGGCTGATAGAGAGAGTGATGTTGAAGTGGAAGGCGCTAAACCAAACTTCAACAACAAGAAGAGGCCAAACAAATTCAAGGGTCCTTATCCCAACAAAAAGGGTAAGCAGGCAACCCCTGTGGCAAAGTATCCTTCTCCTAGTGGTGCGAGTTGCTTCAACTGTGGGTCAGGGGATCATTATGCGAATAAGTGCTCTAAGCCCAAATCTTGTCGCTATTGTAAGAGCCCAGATCACTTTATACATCAATGCCTCAAACGTAAAAGCAGGAATGAGGGAAAGTTAAATGTGGCTCAAGCCCCTGGCAACACATCTCGTGGCCAAGGTATTTCTCATTCCATTCTTGATGGTATTATTTTATTTCATGATCAACCTATTAGAGTTCTCTTTGATACGGGTGCATCCCATTCCTTTATATCAAAGGAACTGGTAGACACTTTTTCCTTAAGTGTTACTGCATTGATGACTTCTTTAAAAATTGCGAATCCTGTTGGTGGATCCGCAACTCTTAGTTTGCTTTGTAAAGATGTGGAGATTATTTTATGTGATTTTTCTTTCCTAGCCGATTTGCATGTCATGCGTTACTTAGGCTTTGGAATAATTTTGGGAATGGATTGGCTTAACCGTTATCAAGCCCATATCCTATGTCCTGAGCGGACTATTCATCTCCGACATCCACAATCTGTTAAACATATTTCTGTTAATCTTAAAGATTCAGAATCATGTTTGGTGGCATCTTTATATTCTTTAAATCCTCGTGATAACGATGATGATGATGAAGATGATATTATTTCTTGTATTCATGTTGTTCGTGAATTTTCCGACATATTCGAGCCCGTTTTAGGTTTACCACCTAAACGAGCAATTGAGTTCAGAATTAATCTTGTTTCTGGAGCTCAACCTATTACTCGTCCTCCTTATCGCATGTCCAATAAGGAAAATGAGGAGATGCGTAAACAATTATCTGAGTTGGAGACGAGGCAATTTATTCGCTCTAGTTCCTCGCCTTGGGGAGCTTCGGCTATTTTCGTAAAGAAATCCGATGGTACTCTGAGGCTCTGCGTTGATTATCGCAAGCTTAACGATCTTACTATTAAAAATAAATATCCTTTACCTCGGATTGATGATCTATTCGATCAGCTTAGTGGTGCTAAGGTCTTTTCACAATTGGACTTGGCTACCGGTTTCCATCAGCTTCGTATCGCTGAGGATAGCATTCCGTTGACATCATTCCGTACTCGATATGGATCTTATGAATGGCTTGTTATGCCATTTGGGTTAACGAATGCTCCAGCTTATTTCGTTGACCTCATGAATCGAGTTTTCAAAGATTTCCTCGATCGGTTTGTTCTCATATTCATTGATGATATTCTTGTGTATTCAAAAACCGAGGAGGAACATGAGAAACATCTTCGGATTGTATTGGAAACACTTAGGAGTAATCAATTAAAGGCGAAATTTTCTAAATGCCACTTTTGGCAATCTCGTGTGAAGTTTCTCGGTCATATTATTTCCGAATCCGGGATATCTGTGGATCCTTCAAAGATTGAAGCGATTCAAGATTGGAAGAGACCGGAGAGTATGATAGAGATTCGTAGTTTTCTCGGATTGTCGGGCTATTACCGTCGTTTTATTAAAGACTTTTCTAAGATTGCCGTGCCTCTTACTGGCTTGACTAAGAAGGGAGTTAAATACATTTGGTCGGACAAATGTGAAGCCTCTTTTCAGAAATTGAAAGAACTCCTTTCCGATGCTCCTATTCTTGTTATTCCCGAGGGGAATCAAGATTTTGTTGTTTATACCGATGCTAGTCACGTTGGTTTGGGTGCCGTTCTTATGCAAAAAGAACGTGTTGTTGCTTATGCTTCTAGGCAATTGAAGCCGGTCGAGACTAGATATGCCACACATGATCTAGAGCTCGCGGCTATTGTTTTCGCCCTTCGAATGTGGCGTCATTATCTATTGGGAGAGAAATTTATTCTTTACACGGATCATAAGTCTTTGAAATATTTATTTTCTCAAAAAGAACTTAATTTACGTCAACAGCGTTGGTTCGAGTTCCTTGCACCTTATGATCTTGATATTCTTTATACCCCCGGTAAGGGTAATCGTGTCGCCGATGCTCTTAGCCGTAAGCAACAAGCAGTTGTTTCTATGATGATATCCGAATGGAACGATCTCGAGATCTTATCCACTTGTGAGATTCGAGAGCGCGTATCCGATTTATGCTCATCGCTTGTTTTATGTAGCCTTGAGGCTCATCCTTCTCTTTTAGACTGCATTCTTGAAGCTCAAGGGCTAGATTCTGAATTGGCTCTTCTTGGCAAAAATGTTAAGGATAAAATTGATATTGAAGGTTTGAAAGACTATGATATTGATTCTCGTGGCGGCATTCGAAAATTTGGTAGACTTATCGTACCAAATATTGGAGATCTTCGTAAAGATATTTTAGAAGATTCCCATTGTTCTAAATTCACCATTCATCCCGGTAGTAGTAAAATGTACGCTGATATGAAGCGACTTTATTACTGGGAGGGAATGAAATCTGATATTGCTAACTTTGTTAAGTGTTGCATGGCTTGCCAACTTGTCAAGGCCGAACATCAAAGGCCTGGTGGGTTATTGCAACCTTTAGAAATTCCAATTTGGAAGTGGGAT
This sequence comes from Allium cepa, assembly GCA_030765085.1. Classification (NCBI taxonomy): domain Eukaryota; kingdom Viridiplantae; phylum Streptophyta; class Magnoliopsida; order Asparagales; family Amaryllidaceae; genus Allium; species Allium cepa. The sequence goes on from CM060943.1 coordinate 254,363,656, forward strand.
CAAATTTCCATGGACTTTATAGATGGCCTTCCCCGTTCTCGTTCGGGTCATGATAGCTTATGGGTGATTGGTGATAGACTTACTAAATCCGCCCATTTTATTCCGGTTCGGTCTAACCGAACCGTTCCTCTTTTGGCCAAACTATTTGTCAAGGAAATTGTAAAATTGCATGGAGTTCCTACTTCTATTGTTAGCGATCGTGATCCATTGTTTACTAGTGGATTTTGGAAGAGTCTTCAAAAAGCTTTAGGAACGAAGCTTAATTTTAGCACCGCTTATCACCCCCAGTCCGATGGACAAACCGAGCGTGTGAATCAAACTCTTGAAGATCTTCTTCGTGCTTGTGTGCTTGATTTTGGTGGAAGTTGGAAAGATCATATTTCACTTGTTGAATTTTCCTATAATAATAGCTTCCAATCTAGTATTGGTATGGCACCTTTCGAGGCACTCTACGGAAGGCCATGCCGATCTCCTTCTTGTTGGCTTGAGGCCGGTGAGAAGCTGGTTTTAGGTCCAGACTTTATTCGTGATTCCACGGAAAAGATTGAACTTATTCGACATAGGATGAAAGAAGCCCAGAGTAGACAAAAATCCTATGCCGATAATCGAAGAAGGAAATTAGAATTTTCTGTTGGGGATCCTGTTTTTATTCGTGTTTCACCTATGAAGGGTGTTGTATGTTTCAGTCGATCGGGGAAGTTAGCGCCTCGATATATTGGGCCATTTCCTATCACTGAACGTATTGGTTCCATGGCTTATCGCCTTGCATTGCCGGCTCAGTTTTCTGCTATACATGATGTATTTCACGTTTCTCAATTACGGAAATGCCTTCGGGATTCCGATTCTATTCTTGAGCCTGCTGTTGTGGAAGAAATTGAAGTTTCGCCGAATTTAACTTATGAGCAGCATCCTATTCGAATTATAGCTTCTGAGGTTAAACGACTTCGAAATAAAGATGTTCCACTTGTAAAGGTTCAATGGTCCTCAAATCCTAAGGATTGTTCTTGGGAATCTAGAGAATTCATCGAGCGTACACATCCGGACTTGCTTACTCCTGCCCTTTGAGGTGAACTTCTTATTTCAAATTTCTCTTGTGTTAATATGCTTTTATGGTTGTTACTTTTTATTTCCACCTTATATATATATTGCGAGGACGCAATTTCTTTAAGGAGGGGAGTCTGTAACAACCCGCATATTTATCGAGTTTACATTTAAATATTTTTATTTAAATATTAAATCGTTAATCGGATTTTGGTCCGAAAAACTACTTTTTGCAAACGGTCAAATTAGGACTCGAGACCGCTTCCATTGAGTTCGAAATGTCGTTTACAACTTTTTAAGTATAAACATCGATAGGTTTGGAGATAGTGAAATTTCACTAACTTTTCCCGCTTTGGACTTTGGGTTAGTTTAGCCTATTAAGCCCAAGTTCCAACCCTCTTCTCCTCACTCTTCATAAATTTCCTAACTAACTCAAGCTTTAGCATTAATGGTGAAGAGAATGGGAAATTAAAACTCCAAGCTCAAATTCAATTGCAACTCCATCATTCAACTCCAAATTCAAGTAGAAGATATTGGATTCAAGCTTTGGATTGCTTCTCCTTGCTTTCAAGCTTCATCTTCATAAAATTTTAGTGCAAAGGTGAGATTTTTATCTCACAATTCTAGTCTATAACTATATTGGACTGTTGGGAATGATTCCCTATCACTTTAGCATGCATATTTGCTTTTGGTTTGGATTGGATTGGCGAAAAACTCCGATTTTTGGTGTTTGGGAGAAATTTCTGCATTTAGGTCGTTCTGGCCGTTTTTAGCTCGCTCGGAGTTAGGTCGTGTGGACCTTAGGTCGTAGGTCGCGTACGAGTTAACCCCTAGGTCGTTCTGGCCATTTTTAGGTCGTTCGGAGTTAAGTCGTTCGTCCATGGGTCGTGAGTCGTTCACGAGTTAACTTTAGGTCATTCTGGAAGGATTGGCACTTCGGAGTTAGGTCGCTCGCGAGTTAAGCCTTAAGTCGTAGGTCGCTCACGAGTTAGGCCTTAAGCCGTAGGTCGCTCGCGAGTTAAGCTTTAAGTCTTAGGTCGTTTCCGACCTATAATCTCCAGGCAAACGTTAAGTCGGCCTGCTTTATCTCGTAGGTCGTCTCCGACCTAAGCTCCTGATAAGTCGTTCGAGTTAGGTCGTTGGACCATTTACCATAGGTCGCTCGACTCTGTTAAGTCGTAGGTCGTTAGACTTTAGGTCGTTCGCCTTCCTTAAGTCGCTCGACCCCTCCACACTAGGTCGCTCGGCTTGCTTGAGTCGTAGGTCGTTGGACCTTAAGTCGCTTGCCTCCCTTAACTCCAGTTAGGTCGCTCGGCCATTGTGTTAGGCCGCGTGAACCCTTAGGTCGTTAGACCTCAATTTGCTTTAGGTCGTAGGCCGCTTGTCTTCACTTAGGTCGTACCGTTTTGGACGGGGCGTTGCCCCCTGGACCCCCGCGACCTGACCGGGCAGGTCGAACCCCGTAAGCGGTGGCATTGCCCCCGCACCCCCACCTTGGGGGGTTGCCACCCCCCTGGACCCCCCCTCCGTAGGGGATCTTATCTGAAAAATATTGAGCTGATTTCCTTGGATTTTATTCGCATCTCCGTATGCGATCTTTGTGACTGATTGTTTCTACACTTGCTTATGTGTTTTGTCACTTTATAATATAAAGGTTTCAATACAAGTAGTAAATATCAAAACTCTTTTAACAAACAATTTCAACTCTATTTTTAATAACAAAGCTCTTTTCTTAAACCGTTTTCCAATCTATTAGTATATACAAGCCTTTACCTCACTCGGATGAGAAATCTAATTAAACGACTTAGTAAAACAAGTGGTATGAAACGCTTGCGTTCACTTCGTCGGTTAATTCTTGGACTTGTTCGATTGAACCTATTATGACAATTTTATTAGTGAAGATTTACAGTTTGTTCGTAAATATTTAAGTTAAGCAAGTGGTTATGGGACATGAAGCTAAACTTCTATATTTACTAGCTTAGTGTAATTGACACTTCTCGTTGATCTTGATGATCGCTCTATGAATTAGACTAGCAATTGCGCGATGTCTCTTTCATTGCAAGGTTAGACTAGACACCACTTGTGTGATTCTATTCACACATACCTTTCTGCTTTTTGGTTAGTCTTGACCTCATTCTGTGTGATTCCACTCACACATGTGGGGTAGCTCCCCATGGTCTTCGGACCGTCATGTGATAGGCCTCTTTCCCTTTTTTATGATTTCTGGATTTCTCGTGTTGATTTCTGGAATTTATGTCATTGACTTGTTATGAGTACAAGCTTAGGGTATGATGCCCCCTTCGAATATTTGAGAAGATTCTTGTGATATTGATTATCTCTTATTGATTGATCTTCTTTTGATCATTATTTACATACTTATAGTGGTATGTCGTTATGGATGTTTATGTTTATGCCATATCTTTTATGTTATATCATGTCATCTGATATTTATAGCTAGACTGATCCGTTTATTATTTTCTTAAATAATACTCGGATCAGACCGAGATGTTACAGGTGCTTCTGCTTGACTTCTTCCCAGGGATTCATCACTCTGACTTTTGGCTAACTGTTTAGATTAGCAGTTTTTGTTGTATACACTTGAGATATAGACTCATAGTTGTATTCTTTTGTATAGCACGTGTTGCTATTCTTTTGTATTATCGTGGATCTTATTGACTCATGTGTTAGTTATATATTCATATCTTCTTCCGCCTTTGTGATATGGATATCTGTGACTGATTTGTGATATGATTATTTCTATGTTTGTTTCCGAAGATTATTTATAGCCACCGTGTGATAAGCAATTACATGGATGGTCGCTCCTCAACAGCCTTATTCTCCGTGCTAGTTGACAGCACTTCTCCGGAGTGTTCTTGGCTAGCGTGGGTATAGAGGTGGGGCGTCACAATTGGCCTGAGAATCGCTCCTGTTTTAGCCACCTTATGCCAACTCACGGGAGTCGGGTCCACGTATTTACCTTACAGGAAACGTCGCCACCACCTACTTCATTCTGGAATCTCCACCGCATACACGGTTAGTCAAAGTGGTTTTCGGTATCGACAGAGAGTATGTCCATATCCGATCCCGGTCTCTTTGCCAACCCATCGTTATTATAACACCGCGGTCGTTTAAAAATAGTTTATACTTTAAAACCAGAATAAAAATTCCATTTCAAAACTATGAATACGATATCATTTTAAAACCTAAAACAATATGATATCATTTTATCCAAATATAATTCTTTCCCAAAAATCATACTGCTTTAAAATCTATAATATCTAGAAACCAACATTTGAATTATATTTTCAAAGCATAATATTTTGAAAATTCATAGTTTTAAAACCATAACTTCTAGAACTTGAATGGTTTGGACATTCAACGGTATATGAATTAAATGGTTTAACTTAAATGTTACTTTGTAAAGAAAATAGTTCTCATGGCTTTACAAATACATTTCTTTCTCAAAGTCTAAACCAAAATTTATATTATCTCTCTCAAGTTCCAAAACCACTTCAATTTATTTATATATACGTATATCCATTTTGAGTAACAATATTTCAAACTAAAATTGGATTTTATTCTTTCAACAGATCAATTATTCTATTAATTAGTCTTGAACATTCACATAAAATCCATAAATAATAAGACTTCAATTTCTAGTAATAAAATATATATATTTTCCCAATTCAAATTATACTAGAATATTCATTTCAATTTATTTTGGGAAAAATCCAATTATAAATATCATATCTTAAAATTTCCAAAGTTAACATTTAAACATATGATATAAATTATTAAACTCCATTTTCTTAATTTTCTTCCATTTTTAAATAAAGATTTTTATACACCTTTTAATTTCAAAATTTTCAACTTCATATGTATATATATGGAAGAATAATATTTATACAATATAAAATTTAAGATTATTAGAAACCGTATTCCATCCAAACCATAGAAATCACATTAAAATAGTTATATATAGACCGCGGTGCCTGTATATAATTTTCTATCCTATGGTCAAGTGATACGGATATTTATCATTTCAATCCGCAATTTAAAAGATATAAAATTTTGCGGTTATATATCATTTCAAACCACAATCCCGAATGAAATGAAATATGCATGATAATTTGCAATTTAATGATATACAATAAACATCCATTCATCAACATCATCCATCATCCAAATCGCAATCATCAATCAATATCAATCAATAACAACATTATTTTTTGTACTACATAACAGGTAATACTGGCAATTTTATTCAAATTAAATTTAACAGCTATTAATCTACAGTCTATATTCAGTAATAAATTATATAACTGTTAACTAGCAGTTCATATACAAACAAATAAATTTTAACTGTAAATTTATAGGCAATAAATTAATTAAATTAACGGTTAAATTTAATAAATGCAATTCAACAGATATGAATAAAATAAACATGCCAAATACTCATAAATAAATTTCTATTCATTTCTAAAATTAATTTAACAAACATAAAAGCTTCTAGTAGTTGTGAGTAGGTTAAAACACTCACCTTTTGAATTTAAATTGAATTCAAATTCAATTTAAACCCAAAAATTTGACAGTTTCCAAATTCATCCAAACTCGTGCCAAAACGTCAGAAATTCCGATACGATCCCAGCAAAATAAACCGCGCGTGAATCCGAGCTCGTATGCAAAAGTTATGAAAATTTGAAAAATGGAAAATTCTGGTCCTGGGCCGACTTCGGGTTCGACTTCGGTGCGCCGCCTCAATTCCCCGGTACTTGCTTGGAGTTTTCGCCAAAATGACCCGGATCGACCAGAGTCATTTTCTTCCTGACCCGAAGTTGCTCTAGGGTTTTCTCCCCTGAAACCCGAAGCACGACCAGAAGCTGCTGCAGATCCGAATTTTTTTTTTTTTTTTGAACTGACTGGATCTAGGGTTATCCCCCATTGAAGAAGAAGAGAAGCTTGAAGAAGATGAACGTACAGTAAATAGACAATAGAATGGAGCTAGGGTTTATAACTGTATATTTATAGGTAGGGTTGGGTTAGAGTAGATAGACTAGATAGATGAACGTACGAAACAAACTAAGGCCCAAAAAGCCCGTTCTGACCCCGGAACGAAATTTGTCAAACCCATATATCTAGATAGGTATTTTAAAATATTCTGAACGCGATGGAAAAAGTTTCACGTCCAAATTTGATCGTATGAAGAAGTTATGCTGAAAACAAGATTTCCAAATTGATTTCAAATTGATTTTAATAAAATTGATTTTCAAGGCGTTTCGCGTCCGTACGATCAAAGGACAGGTCCGATCGATACGAAACTTGAAACCCTATAATAATTCACCGATACGGATCCGATGAAACTGGTTTCATCGAAATCCGAGTCCGTGACCAAAATGGCTATTTTCAATATTCATTAAATAAGTTAAATAAATTATAAAAATCCAATTTTTACATCTAAATTCAAAAATTGACCAAATTTCTCCCTTTAAATTTTCTTAATTATTTACTCTAATTCTAAACAATTCAAGTGTCAATACATAGTTGTTCTATTCATCAATTTAGATGTTAATCCTTACTTAAAGGTTAAATTCCAATTTTTAATAAATTCAACATTATAAGTTTGATTAAATTTATTAAATTCACTTTCTTTCTATTATTCAAGGTTATTGATGTCAATTTAATGAGACTAACATTGGCTCAATATCTATACATAAAAAAAAATCTCAATTCTAAACTTAGATCTCGACTTATGAAATAGTTAAATAATAAATTCCATCTAAATCTATATCTTCCTACTATCAAATATTTAGAATTTACTTACCACTTTTTATTGTAAATTTCTAAACTAGTAGATTTGAGTCATTTCTAGCCCTCTGGATATTTTAAATTAACTAAAAGCAAATTTACATATAATTTCCATCGTCAATTATTTTAGTGAATAAATCTTCAAAGGTTACTGCAATTAATCCCATAAATTGCAATAAATTCTAATAAATTTGATTTTATTGGATTTCAAACTTAACACTAAATCAATTATTACTCAGCTACAGTTAACTTTCCTTTTATATTTCATTACAGTAATAATTCCCAATTTCCATCTTTTATTTGCATAAATTACTGGATTTCAATTAAATTGAAATCTTGTTAACTTACATATAAATAAAACTTAAAACCTCAATTAATTCATTCCACTTTGGTTGCATTCTTAAGATTACACTAATTATTATATTATAAAAATGAAATTTTCCCTTGGTTACATCTTATTTATCCACTTACCAATATTCTACACTAACTGCAATAATTTAGTGCATAAATTGAAATTGATTAAAATAAAACTTAACAAACAAATAGAATAAATACGTACAATAATTATTGTCATAAATCTATTTTATAAGTCTACACTTAATTATTACCTTACAATACGTTTTACGTTACCATAAATTTATATTCACTCTTCCGTTACTTTATTAATAATTACTAAAGTAACGTTTTTCTTAATTAAAACTTTCTCCACAATTGAATGAACTTTATATTCAATACATACTACCGAATTACAATCACTTATGTTCTATCCAACATACATTAAAAATTCACTTCCATTTATTTATCAAATGTTTACATCCACAAATTAACAAATAAATTTCATTATACAATTTCAATTCATATCTTATAAATAAATTTCCCAATTTTGTTTCTTTCAGCATTAATTAAACAAACATATTTGATTAAGAAATTATAATGCTTTTAACTATTTCCAATTACACTACATAAAACCCAAAAAGTCGTTTCAATCACACTTGAATTTGCATATAATTGATTATCTATCAACTGCCATTTATTTTACTAACTTAATTCACATACGGTTACAGTTTTATCAATATATATTAATACATAAGTGATTTAAATTCCTGTCTTTAATTCCTTATTTATATTTTATTCAAGTGCAACAATTTACACAAATTCTTTATTTACTTCACTTAAATTTCAACAATTTGGTTAAATAACTGTTTCTAAAATTCATTATAAATTATAAATTTAAATCTCCTTTATTTATTCAACTTACACAAGGGTATAAATCTTACATATTCTCAATCATTAGATTTCTATAAATTTAACAATTAATTAAGATTTTTAATTACCGTTGCTATAAATTTCATTTAGCGTTCATCTAGTATTAATCTATCTCTTTTATATATATACATTTCCCTTTTCTACAAAATTTAAATTTCAAAATCCTTTTTAATTAATAATTTAATTGTCGAAATTTACGGGTCTTTACACTCTCCCCCACTCAAAACTTTTCGTCCCCGAAAAGGAAAAAGAAGGAAGGAGGAAGAATTTAATAAACAGTACATCTTATTTCAAATATTAACTTATAAACAACAATTTACTGGATTAATTTCCTTTAATGAAATATACCCGTTTATAATCATTACAACCTTTTATACTTAAATCATTAAAGTTTGGAAAATATTCAACAAAATTCTAAGTCCAAAATTTACGAAATTTTTTGGCAGAGTCTCCTTTGTACGGTGAGGCTCGGGAGAAAATATAATATCAAAATATACAAATATATTACATATATTATCAAAATATTATATCCCAACACGGGAAAAATAGCGCTTTAAACGTAATCCGAAAACGTACTTATTTGTCGGGCAATACACGCTTATTATTTTGGAACCAAAAGCAGTAGCAGTTGCTTCCATCAACTGTATTCACTTATATAATCTAAAAGGTTAAATATTTATTTTAAAGTGAACTATTCAAGTGGATTCAATCATAAATCAACCAAACAATTCAACAACCATCAACCTTACAAACAACATACATACACAAACAAAGCAACCATTTAATCCATCAACAAATAGTTGTTTGGGTTCAAACTTGAAATTTGTATGAAATGAAATTAACTATCAAGTGCATCCTTTACTCAACAGTCTTAGATGGAACAAAGATAGATACTTATTCATTTAACCACTTCAAATTTCTTACCCAACAACATAAATCAAACAACACAATTCAAACCAACACCCAAATTTATTTATTATACATTTATCTCATGCTTCAATGGTTTGATTTTCTTTCTTTCATTTATGGAGTGATTTCTTTATTTCTTACAAATTTTCATTTTCCATTTATCACAAAATTCATTCTATTTGTATTCCAATTTATTTACTAAAGTTTCTATCATCTATTTATACTACTTACCTTTACTTATAGTAAAATTTCCAATTTAACTTAAGTCTATACAATTAATTCTCATTAATAATAGCAAATTAATAGAATACCTTTATTACCTTACTCTTCATTTGTAAGATTTCCCCTTACATTTTCCTACTAACATTGCAACTTTTTATTATATGGTAAGTTATGTATGTTTTAAGAATGTAAGTGAAAATTTACAAGTTTCTTCTCCATTCCTTTAATTAATATATATTTGTTTTATAAATTACAATTTCGACTTACCTTTAATCTCATTCATTTATTTAATGTTGAAGTTTCCATTATATTTAATTACAGTAACCGTCTACTTACACTTAATTTATTAACCTTATAACTTGCATTCCTATAAGTGAAAGATTTTACTCATTCATTAACTATGGATTGCAGTCATTTATATTTTTCCTACTTTCCATTATATTAGAATAGGGGAAATTAAGGCGTACTTAAGTTAATAACCCTACAATCAATCCTTATTTACTAAAGAATTTCATTTTATTTACTTAAGTTCATATCACCTATTAATAATTCTTGACTTATTTTCAGTAAAATTTCAATTAGAACTTAAGTTGATACCACTAAATTCTTATTTATATAATAGCAATTCATAGAATAATCCAAAATTTCCAGCATTTCAACTTGCATAATATTCTATTCCACTCTTAATTTACATTTCAACTTTTTATACTTGGTAAGTTATTTATGTTAAAGAAAAAGCAAAAGAACTTATGCAAGTTTAATCTCAACTCTTTTAATTCATTGATTACTTCTTTTATTTCACTAACCTAAATTTTTACAACTAATTAATGGAAATTCAAGAATTAATACCGGGTCAAATTCCAAAATTTCTTTAAAATAATAGATAATTAATTTCTTACAACTTTTATATCTCTAATTACCTTTAAACAATTAAAATTTCAAATAATTTCAAAACAAATCTGCAGTAGAATTTACTACAGTGGTCTTTCCCTTCGAAACTCGAAAATAAAAGTCGATGATGCGGCCGTCATCACCGAAATTATTTTCCAGCGACAGAGGGGAAAGTACAAAATTTATTTTTTCCAAAATCCTCTTTTAAAACAATTCTTCCGAATTATACTAAATATTTATATAAGAAATTACCTATAAACCAAATCATTATATTTCACAAATCCTTTGAAAGAAGATTTTCAAAAATCCCGGACTTAAGTTCTAAAATCTCCAATTTGATTTATTATAATTTCAACTTAGCTTCAATTTATTACAAATATTTTTATATTACCTAACACCCAATCTATAGCAACCAGATAGATATATATATCTTTATAAAAATATTTTTATATATGGAAAATATAATAGGCAAAATTATTTCATTCACCTATATTAAAAACAAATATTATGTCGGTATGTCCTATTAAGTGTTTAGAAATCCCTATTGATGTCATAGCGTCCCATGCATCAACCAGAATTTATAAATACAAAGCGGAACAGATTAACACAATATCAAAATCTTTATTAACACTAACAAATACGCTCTCTCATATATATACACTCAGCGACTCCCATAGGGTATTACTACCCTATTAATAAAGAGTCAAACCCCACAAAACCAAGGTTTATCGCTAAACCAAAGCTCTGATACCAACTGTAACATCCCGCCTTTTCGCACACTTTAAACCGAAACACGTGCCAATTCAAAGCATACGCAAGGGCGGATTGTTATGGGGTAAATAAGAAAAACAGAGAAAAAATAAAAACAAAACAGAATCTCACAGCGGAAGGATAAAATATAATAATAAATATACAGTTCAAAACAGTTTACAAACACTTGATTTGCTTTATACAATAAATATCAGAGTTACCCATACCAATACAATCAATGCAGCGGAACAGTATGAGTGTGGTGCAATACTATAGATAATAATAATACGACTCCTTCGTCTTCGTCCTTCAAAGCTAAAGTCTTCGATCCTGAAACGCTCGGACTGACCCGAGCGAATTTGAAAAGACAAAAACACTCGAGTCAGAACTAAAAGATCTTATGTGAGTTAAATTAACAGAAATAAATATGAGTACAGTAACTCAAGAGATGTTCGGGATTTACATCTCCTAAGGATCCGTTAAACTATTTACTATGTAGTATATTGCGCTATTATAATAGTGTCTATTTATAAAATAAACTTACTTTTAAATAGCGTTAAGGCTTTACATTTTCCACCTTAACACGTAAAATGCCAATAGTCTATACAGTACCGTAATACCTCCTGATCGGGAGGCTACCAGAGGATACTCCATAGGTACGACACAAATAGAAACTCGTAGTAAAGGCTCGATATGGTAGGTGACACGGCACAACTAGGCAATGCCAGGGTAGATATACCAATTGCTATCCAGGCTGGTGGAAACGCGTAGCCGCAGTTACCGCCCACCTCGGACTAACTCCCCAAAATCAAAATATAGAAGTGGCCACTGAATCAATCCAAGTCAAAGTATAATATCGAAGAGGAGGGTCCGATCAGAGGAATGACCTCATTGGCCTGAGAATCGCTCCTGTTTTAGCCACCTTATGCCAACTCACGGGAGTCGGATCCACGTATTTACCTTACAGGAAACGTCGCCACCACCTACTTCATTCTGGAATCTCCACCGCGTACACGGTTAGTCAAAGTGGTTTTCGGTATCGACAGAGAGTATGTCCATATCCGATCCCGGTCTCTTTGCCAACCCATCGTTATTATAACACCGCGGTCGTTTAAAAATAGTTTATACTTTAAAACCAGAATAAAAATTCCATTTCAAAACTATGAATACGATATCATTTTAAAACCTAAAACAATATGATATCATTTTATCCAAATATAATTCTTTCCCAAAAATCATACTGCTTTAAAATCTATAATATCTGGAAACCAACATTTGAATTATATTTTCAAAGCATAATATTTCGAAAATTCATAGTTTTAAAACCATAACTTCTAGAACTTGAATGGTTTGGACATTCAACGGTATATGAATTAAATGGTTTAACTTAAATGTTACTTTGTAAAGAAAATAGTTCTCATGGCTTTACAAATACATTTCTTTATTAAAGTCTAAACCAAAATTTATATTATCTCTCTCAAGTTCCAAAACCACTTCAATTTATTTATATATACGTATATCCATTTTGAGTAACAATATTTCAAACTAAAATTGGATTTTATTCTTTCAACAGATCAATTATTCTATTAATTAGTCTTGAACATTCACATAAAATCCATAAATAATAAGACTTCAATTTCTAGTAATAAAATATATATATTTTCCCAATTCAAATTATACTAGAATATTCATTTCAATTTATTTTGGGAAAAATCCAATTATAAATATCATATCTTAAAATTTCCAAAGTTAACATTTAAACATATGATATAAATTATTAAACTCCATTTTCTTAATTTTCTTCCATTTTTAAATAAAGATTTTTATACACCTTTTAATTTCAAAATTTTCAACTTCATATGTATATATATGGAAGAATAATATTTATACAATATAAAATTTAAGATTATTAGAAACCGTATTCCATCCAAACCATAGAAATCACATTAAAATAGTTATATATAGACCGCGGTGCCTGTATATAATTTTCTATCCTATGGTCAAGTGATACGGATATTTATCATTTCAATCCGCAATTTAAAAGATATAAAATTTTGCGGTTATATATCATTTCAAACCACAATCCCGAATGAAATGAAATATGCATGATAATTTGCAATTTAATGATATACAATAAACATCCATTCATCAACATAATCCATCATCCAAATCGCAATCATCAATCAATATCAATCAATAACAACATTATTTTTTGTACTACATAACAGGTAATACTGGCAATTTTATTCAAATTAAATTTAACAGCTATTAATCTACAGTCTATATTCAGTAATAAATTATATAACTGTTAACTAGCAGTTCATATACAAACAAATAAATTTTAACTGTAAATTTATAGGCAATAAATTAATTAAATTAACGGTTAAATTTAATAAATGCAATTCAACAGATATGAATAAAATAAACATGCCAAATACTCATAAATAAATTTCTATTCATTTCTAAAATTAATTTAACAAACATAAAAGCTTCTAGTAGTTGTGAGTAGGTTAAAACACTCACCTTTTGAATTTAAATTGAATTCAAATTCAATTTAAACCCAAAAATTTGACAGTTTCCAAATTCATCCAAACTCGTGCCAAAACGTCAGAAATTCCGATACGATCCCAGCAAAATAAACCGCGCGTGAATCCGAGCTCGTATGCAAAAGTTATGAAAATTTGAAAAATGGAAAATTCTGGTCCTGGGCCGACTTCGGGTTCGACTTCGGTGCGCCGCCTCAATTCCCCGGTACTTGCTTGGAGTTTTCGCCAAAATGACCCGGATCGACCAGAGTCATTTTCTTCCTGACCCGAAGTTGCTCTAGGGTTTTCTCCCCTGAAACCCGAAGCACGACCAGAAGCTGCTGCAGATCCGAATTTTTTTTTTTTTTTTTGAACTGACTGGATCTAGGGTTATCCCCCATTGAAGAAGAAGAGAAGCTTGAAGAAGATGAACGTACAGTAAATAGACAATAGAATGGAGCTAGGGTTTATAACTGTATATTTATAGGTAGGGTTGGGTTAGAGTAGATAGACTAGATAGATGAACGTACGAAACAAACTAAGGCCCAAAAAGCCCGTTCTGACCCCGGAACGAAATTTGTCAAACCCATATATCTAGATAGGTATTTTAAAATATTCTGAACGCGATGGAAAAAGTTTCACGTCCAAATTTGATCGTATGAAGAAGTTATGCTGAAAACAAGATTTCCAAATTGATTTCAAATTGATTTTAATAAAATTGATTTTCAAGGCGTTTCGCGTCCGTACGATCAAAGGACAGGTCCGATCGATACGAAACTTGAAACCCTATAATAATTCACCGATACGGATCCGATGAAACTGGTTTCATCGAAATCCGAGTCCGTGACCAAAATGGCTATTTTCAATATTCATTAAATAAGTTAAATAAATTATAAAAATCCAATTTTTACATCTAAATTCAAAAATTGACCAAATTTCTCCCTTTAAATTTTCTTAATTATTTACTCTAATTCTAAACAATTCAAGTGTCAATACATAGTTGTTCTATTCATCAATTTAGATGTTAATCCTTACTTAAAGGTTAAATTCCAATTTTTAATAAATTCAGCATTATAAGTTTGATTAAATTTATTAAATTCACTTTCTTTCTATTATTCAAGGTTATTGATGTCAATTTAATGAGACTAACATTGGCTCAATATCTATACATAAAAAAAAATCTCAATTCTAAACTTAGATCTCGACTTATGAAATAGTTAAATAATAAATTCCATCTAAATCTATATCTTCCTACTATCAAATATTTAGAATTTACTTACCACTTTTTATTGTAAATTTCTAAACTAGTAGATTTGAGTCATTTCTAGCCCTTTGGATATTTTAAATTAACTAAAAGCAAATTTACATATAATTTCCGTCGTCAATTATTTTAGTGAATAAATCTTCAAAGGTTACTGCAATTAATCCCATAAATTGCAATAAATTCTAATAAATTTGATTTTATTGGATTTCAAACTTAACACTAAATCAATTATTACTCAGCTACATTTAACTTTCCTTTTATATTTCATTACAGTAATAATTCCCAATTTCCATCTTTTATTTGCATAAATTACTGGATTTCAATTAAATTGAAATCTTGTTAACTTACATATAAATAAAACTTAAAACCTCAATTAATTCATTCCACTTTGGTTGCATTCTTAAGATTACACTAATTATTATATTATAAAAATGAAATTTTCCCTTGGTTACATCTTATTTATCCACTTACCAATATTCTACACTAACTGCAATAATTTAGTGCATAAATTGAAATTGATTAAAATAAAACTTAACAAACAAATAGAATAAATACGTACAATAATTATTGTCATAAATCTATTTTATAAGTCTACACTTAATTATTACCTTACAATACGTTTTACGTTACCATAAATTTATATTCACTCTTCCGTTACTTTATTAATAATTACTAAAGTAACGTTTTTCTTAATTAAAACTTTCTCCACAATTGAATGAACTTTATATTCAATACATACTACCGAATTACAATCACTTATGTTCTATCCAACATACATTAAAAATTCACTTCCATTTATTTATCAAATGTTTACATCCACAAATTAACAAATAAATTTCATTATACAATTTCAATTCATATCTTATAAATAAATTTCCCAATTTTGTTTCTTTCAGCATTAATTAAACAAACATATTTGATTAAGAAATTATAATGCTTTTAACTATTTCCAATTACACTACATAAAACCCAAACAGTCGTTTCAATCACACTTGAATTTGCATATAATTGATTGTCTATCAACTGCCATTTATTTTACTACCTTAATTCACATACGGTTACAGTTTTATCAATATATATTAATACATAAGTGATTTAAATTCCTGTCTTTAATTCCTTATTTATATTTTATTCAAGTGCAACAATTTACACAAATTCTTTATTTACTTCACTTAAATTTCAACAATTTGGTTAAATAACTGTTTCTAAAATTCATTATAAATTATAAATTTAAATCTCCTTTATTTATTCAACTTACACAAGGGTATAAATCTTACATATTCTCAATCATTAGATTTCTATAAATTTAACAATTAATTAAGATTTTTAATTACCGTTGCTATAAATTTTCATTTAGCGTTCATCTAGTATTAATCTATCTCTTTTATATATATATATATATACATTTCCCTTTTCTACAAAATTTAAATTTCAAAATCCTTTTTAATTAATAATTTAATTGTCGAAATTTACGGGTCTTTACAGAGGTAGGTAGCATTTGCAGGGTTTCTGGTGTTTTCAGATTTATTCGGAAGGGTGGTGAGGTTCGTGATGATTAAGGAAGAGGCGGGTTTTGTGTGGATGGTGATAGGGTGTTTGTACAGTTTTGGTGGATTTAGGGGTTCATATTAGGAAGCGAGTTGTAGCTGAAATTGTGGAGGATGAAGTTGCGGATTTAAGGTGATTGGCTGAGGTTGAATGTCTTAAAGTAGTGGTTGGTCACAATGAAAGTGTGGGGGTATTTTGTGGGATGTGGTTGAAGTTTATGGGTTCTGATGAGATTGCGGATTTGTGAAGAAGTAGCAGGTGGATGGAATAGGAGATTATGTTCTTTGGAGAAGTTTGTTGTGATGAAATGCAGGAAACAGGGATGTGGGCAGGGGTTATTTGACTGTAGGCGTTGCAATTTTGTTGTGTGGGTGGTGGTTTTGTGCTGAAGGCAGGGAGGTGGACTTGCAGTTTGAGGTAGGGGTGGGTATTGATTTCGGTGTAATATGAGTTGTGAGTTGGAGGCAGTTCGGTGGCAGAGGGAGTGTAGGTGTGGCAGGTAGGTTGCAAAAGGTGGTTGCAAAGGGTTGAATTGTTTGTCGGGTTGAACTGGTGTTGATGAACAGAGGGTGAGTTCTGGTGGTTAGGGTGTCGATGAGGTATTTGCAGTTGACAGAGGAAGTTGGCAGTTTGTTTGAGTGAGAAGGCTATCTGGTTGAAGGAAACGGATGGTGATTGTAGGCAATGGTTAGAGTTTTGGTTTCTGTTATGTTTCTAGTGAATATAGAAGTTGGAGTGATGAATTTTAGGTTGGAGGAGATTGGTTGAAGAGGTTGTTTTGGGCGTTGGAGATGGTTGTTTCGTTTGCTGGATGAAGTCGGGGGAAGTTGCTATGAGATGGTGAATAGCAGTGAGGAGGAGGAGGAGGAGTGGATATTTGGTTGGTTGTCGTGGAAGGAGTTTGGAGGTTTTAGGTAGGGAAATGAAGTAGAAATGTGGATAACGGAGTGCGGTGATGTAAGTTTGTAACTGAGAAATGATAATGATAATGAAATGCAACTCGATGCAGTGATATGTAACAAAGTGCGGTGTGAATTTGGAGCAAATGCAACGCAATGTGAATTTGTTTTTTTTTTAAATGCAAAATGGGAAAATGTAATCTGGAAAAGGAACTACAAATGCACAAAACAGAAAACATATAGAAACAAAAACTGAAAATGCACGAACACTAGGGCCCGTTTGGTTTCATTTTGTATTTTGAGTTTTGTATTTCCAACTTGCACTAAGAAATAGCAAAAAATAAGAAAAGAAGATTTACAATTCTTAGCCATTGCAACGACCAACGGATAACGAAGGAGTTGGATTGTTCTCCGTGCTTTTGTTATCTCTCAAAACATAAAAAACAAAATAAACTTGTTTTCTATTTTACATGTTAATTTCATTTTTCAAAATTGTTTGTCTTTCAACAATACATAAAATGAACGTGTTTTTGTATAGACGAAAACACAAAACTTGAAACGACAAGCCAAACGGAGTCTATATAACACAAAATAAAGTTGGAGCAGTAGTGTACAACAGAGAAAGAAATGCACAAATGATGTTTTTTTTAACGTGTTTTGTTAATGACAGTGAATGTAAGAAATTGAACAACAGAAAATGGAAATGTAACAAGGATTGGAACCAGGAATGAACAACTTAATGTATATTTTTTATAAAAAATGCAATGCGAAAATTAAGCAAAACACCAATAAATGCACAAAATGGTATTACAATAAAAGCAAACAAAACAATACACAACAAAAAAAAATTCTATGAAAATAATACAAAATAACATAAATAAAAAAATAATTCGAAGAGTAAAATTAAAATTAAATTGTGTTTCTCTGGCAGCGGAGCTAATAACTTGTTAAACGATGAATTTTGTATCGATTAGAAAACCGTCGTAAATATATAATTGTTATAAAAACCGCAAGCACATGACGTACAATTATAGTACATATGCAAGTACGAATCAATCCGCACGGAAAAAATTAAATTCTAATATTACTCAATCAAATTAACCCAAAGTTTTGAAGTTGTTTTAAATTAATAAAATTGTAGAAAATAAACTAGAGCAAAGGTGAATAAAACTACGAGATTAAGGAGCATTTTAGATGCAAATCCACTTTCAATCATTTATATAAATCAACACAAAATATATCTATAATCTCTCCTTTTAATTTTTAATAGAAATGATAGATGTGTTCATTATAAGTAAGATTTATTTGTGCTATCAATTAGCACAACTTAAACCATCAAACTCTAAACATCATTCAAACCTACTCATAAATCCTCATGAAAATGACATTAATTTAAAAATAAAATCTATTTTAAGCATGGTCTATTTACTATGATCAAGTAACATAGATCATCAAATTTTGATTTTATTTTGACTTTCATCATCAAAATCACTTAGGCAAATGATCAAATAGTTTATGTTTATACCGGATTAAGCATAGTCTATTTGAGATGTCAACATAGACTATCAAATTCACTAGAAAGAAACATAGACTACCATCATTCATAATTTTCATTAAGCACAAAAGAGATCATAAATAAAATCATTATGTTAATTTAATATGTTTCATGAGAGCTTCATTACCCCTAAATTGAAGGGGTTTAGCTTCTCATATTTGAATACATGTTAACATAAAGTGATTTCAACATTAAAAAATAAGAAAAATGAAAGCTAATTAAAACAAAGGAGAGCTAACTACTTGCAGAAATAAAACTAAACTAATTGCAAGAAGTAAATCTATGCTACTAACATGAAATAAGATAGCATAAAATAAAATAGCAATAGAAGAAAGCATGAAATAAAAATTGCATGAAAGTAAAGAACAAGGCTAAGATGCCATTAACGAGATATTTTATTAATCACTAATTTTGTACTACAACTTTGCATCAAAAAAGAAGAAGAATATTACATGAAACATAAGGGGTATCTATACATGCTTAAAACCCTAATTCATTTTTAGGGGACTACCAAAAATGCCCTTGAGATATTGTAACCTTCAAATAACTATTAGGAAATTAATTAATCCTCAGCAACATGCCTTTAAGTCTCCATTAACATGTGCATGTGCGTTCAATTATGGTCCATTAGTTAGTGGGCATGTAGGCTCCTCTATGTTGCATGAATTCTTTTATTTCCTTTCTTCATTTGCTTTCAAATATGTGCATGCAAACATCCATGAAGCTCCATCCAATTTGCACTCAGTTTCCTACAAATAAAAATAAAAATGTAAAAATAAATTTTTACAAAATTAATTCATACACAAAATTACCATTTTGCCTTCGAATGAAAATGAATGAATGCTGATTTGAAAAAAATTTAGATTTTGGTTTAAACGTGTAAAATACCTAATGTGCTCATTTATTTTAGTAAAAGAAGATTAAAAATAAGAGTAATGTACACTTTACGTGCACATCACATGTCTTTAACCCTAAAATGTAACTAAACCTTTAAAAGGAGAGTTTTAAAGATAATAATTAAATGGAATGGGTTTGGGTTTGTAGTAAACAATGTTTTAGCAACATGTGTTTTTAAACCCTTGAATTATATTTCAGAAGAAATATTATAAATTTTTAACAATAGAATTTTAAAGGTAAAAGCAAGTATTGAAACCTTTTATAAATAGATAGAAAATGTTATATGTTTAATTTATAAAAGAAAAGGAGTTTATTATAACAATGTTTTGGAAGTAATTATTTTAATTTCCTTGAGTATATTTCAAGTAAGTAAAACTTGTTAGATTTGTGAATACTCTTATACCATTAGAATAATTATATGAATATCTTTTAAGTATTAAAAGAATAAACAAATAGTTAAATTTATAAAGCAAAGCATATATCTTTTATAAAGAGAAATCTAATATATGTGTACAGTTATATAAAGGAAGCTTTAATTAATAAAGAGTATTAATTAATAAAGGAAATCTTGATTTATAAAAGAAGTTTTATCCGATAAAAAGATGTTTTACTAATAAAAAAGGTTTTTAATTAATAAAGGATAAATTAATTATAAAGGGATTAAAAGTCATTTATGTAACTTGATTATACTTGGATGATAAGTAACAACTATGTACTGACCTTAATTTGATGGTTTATACGATGTTAGTACTAATATGCTTAACCCTAAAAGCTGAACGAGTAAGCTTCTCTATTTGTGAGAGTCAAGGCTGATTATAGGTGGGGATGGAGCAATAGAGCTCTAACCTATCGGTATTCTTCTAGGCTGAGGAATAGTTAAGCAGAAAGGTCAGAAACTTTTAAAGTGTGAGACCTTGATTCCCATAAGCAAGCGTTCAAAACTCGATAGTCGATTAGTCAACTACCGAACTTAACTTAGGAAGTATACAGGATGCTTCGTGGATTTATACCAATAAGAACCCTTGGGAAGGAGTATTGGTACGAAACACCTCTAGTTTTATAAAAGAACCGAAATTTGAGTTAACGAAAAATTCGTCGATTGTTTTTAAAGAGTTCGGGATCGATAAATGTTTTACTTATCGAATAACACTTCATAACTATTATTTGGATTCAATGTTTTGGTAGTGAATGATGGAAACCATGCGTGTTTTTGGAAATATGTTAGGATGATGGAATCCATATGATATTCATTATTTGATCGAGTCTTGTTGGAAACTCATGTGAAGATGCCAAACAAAGCCTTGATATCAAAAAATGACAAAAGACATAGTAGGATGCTTGATCCCAGTTTCAGCTAGCCCAAATAAGGGGTACATTAACTCCATTATCTAGAGTATGCTTATCGATTTGTTGGGCATAGGGAGTTGATGATACCCGGTTCATGTGTTAAGGCATGGGCTGGTTGTGTTTACCATATAGTACATTTTATTTAGAGATATACGGTGCTTGGAAGGTAGTTTCTAACCCTTGTCGTAGGTGATCGGTCTTAGTATGGCTTACGATTATACTGGGGAGGTCTCCATGGAAAATCCATTTATACGAACGTCCCTTAGCATTTTTATTTCTATACCTAATTATGTTATCAAATGTAATCAATGTAACCATTCAACTATGTTATATTTATATTAAACACCTTAGACATTATTATAATATCATAGGATTTTATATATAAATGTTTTGGTTATCGTAAGGGAAAAACTCATCCGTGTTTATTTGCGGTGTGGTCTTATGAGATACTTTTATTTACAAAGGTTTTATAAACACTGAATGATTCAAATGACTTGAGTCTTCTCACGCTGGTTTATGGACTGATTCAGATGTTATTTTTCTTATAATGATTAGCCCCATGTATATTTGCAGATTTGATTGTTGATCATTGGAGTTCTTGGCAAGAGGAGCAGGACGGTTCCCTATCGTAGATTTTATTTATGCTTTATTACTTTGTTTATTTTTATATAAGCAGTTATGAGGATAGGTTATTATAATTGGCCAGGCTGATGACAGGTTTGTTTACTCTGATTATTGTATCTACACAGTTTTCCTTTGTAAAGTATCATTTTAACATTATATGTTATCGTTCATTGTGAGATTCTGATATTGTGTTCTCTTTTTTCTTGTTCGTTTTCTTTTTTTCTTTTATTTTACCCTAACATTCTGCCTTTCCGACAATTGGGTGCTCGGCACGTGAATACCGTGGATGTCTTAGTATCGACATTTGGGGGTTGAAAAGGCTTTCGTTACAAATAATTTTGAAAATAGTTATTTGATTTTAAAACAATTTTGAAAACCATTTATAAAATATTCACTTATTCTAAATTTAACCTTTTAAATTTAAAGTGTTATTGTTAAGTTCAAAACATATTTTGAATCAGCCTAATGTCCAAATCAATTTAGGCCTTTATATAAGGGATAACCTTTGGACTTACCTCACATTTTGGGTCAGGCAAGTAACCATTTAGGGTAGAGTACTTGACTATCCAAACCCAACCTCAAACATCATTCTTCTAAACATCCTATTGAATAGGTAGTCTTTAATAAGTTAGTCTCAATATGCTAATTTAGACCACATAAGCTATTGGAATACAGTACCAACTGGACCAACATGAAGTAGGCTAAATCAGTAAAGTTCAAATAAAATATTCCATTTTTAGATCATATTGGGCATATGAAGTCTAAATTAATATAGATCCTATATAAATAATTTTAAATAAAATCTTTATTTATTTTATTTATTAATATAAAGAATTGATTATATAACATATAAATGTGTAAAGTGTATATGTGTATTAAATACACATATTTGTGTAGGTGTGCTTGCAACATGTAGATGTGTACATGGTTTAATATGTTGGTACATAAGTGTTGCGGTATACACTACAATGGGCACACTAGTCCTTTTATATGTAAACCAAACATGAAGTACCAAACTCAAAATTTCTATCTTTGGAAATGCAAACTTAAAATCTTTTATCAAAAATTAAAATTTTCTTACTTCCAAATAGGATCAAAATAACTTATTTTTAAAACCTTCTTCATCAAAGATTTAACCTCTAAAGGTTAGAGTTTCAACTCATAGAACTCAATAACTGCTTTTTTTAAAAAAAGAAACCATGAAAAACTTTTCTTTTTCAATGATTTACTAAAAAAAGGACTTACTCCTTTTGAAAATAGGGTCTTTAACATAAAACATCCAAAACTCAATTATCAAATAATAAATTAGACCTTCACTATTCCAGAAAGTTTTCTAGTTACATGAATTATCATTTCCAAAATAATAAATTTACCTCAATTACCATTTCAAAATAACAATATATCATTCTAAAATATAGATTCATATTTATTGCCTTATTACTCAGAATATATCGTTATTTGATAAAATAATTTTTGTAATTTTTCCCAAAACTATTAAAATCTCTTGCAATCCATTTCTTATTCATTCCGACAATATTCTCATTTAAAATAAATAGGAAAAAACATATGCATAGAATTACCATCTTTACATAAATGCTTTTCCAAAAATATCCAACTCTTTAATTTTCATTCAAATCCTTTTCAATTATTAAAGATACATTTTATAACTTCAAATGAAAGGAAAAATGGAGTAGACAAAATATCACCTATCTTATTCCTAATACTCCTCTCCTATGTCATCTATTACTAGATAATAATTCCCAATTCTATAATTGCCTAAATTCAGCCATCATTCTCCTCATTTACTTATACGGGAACCTTAACAGATGTTGTTACCTCTTATTCTTTGTATCCCATACTAATCAAGCGTCTTTCCCATTTGTACACCCTTTCAAAAGAAATTGAAAAGAATCACTAATTTTATAAGGTAGAAAAAATCATGCATTTCAAAAGAAAAATCCCTTATTAAAAATCTTCGGACCTAAAACTTTTGGCATAATAAATTTAAACTAAGAACTTTAAGAATGCAAAATGCAAATACTTTTAAGTTACAACTTTCTAACTCAACTATTTAGAAATTATAAATCTCCAAATTTCCTTGCTTATTTTTCAAAATAAAAATGTTCAAATCTATATAGTAGAAATCATAAAATAGGAAAATCCAAAAATGAAAAAACCTAAAAAGTTGAAAACTTTTAATTTAATAAAATTAAAATTGAGAAGTTAACAATTGAGAACCTTCTCTTTTTTCAACTTTTAAAGTAACTAAAAATCGCCGACCTTTTTTTTAAATGTTTCACCACTTACTTATAATTTTTTTACAAATGGTGGTATATTTCCAGAGCTGTCAAAAATCACTTTCTATCAAAAATTTCCAACTTACAAAGCATAAGTTTTCACTTAATAATCTTTTGAAAAGCTCTTTCAAAACATTCAAGGAGTTTTCAAAAAACCCTTTTTACCACTTCCTTTCTCAATGGTTAGGATATAAAAATTGTCTTTGATTGTTCTTCTCTTTGAACTCCTTAATCATCTAATCTACTTATCTTCTTGTGGTGATAAATGTTCACATTCTTACATAAGCTTGTTCAATAACTATATTCGTTACTTCCATATGAATACAATGCCTTATAGTATCCGACTATTACCTAGCATTCATACTTATATTCTCATAAATGTCATTTTATCTTTATTAAATGGTTATTGCCTTAACGGACGTTTATAAAGACATTTATTTGTTTTTTCAACTTTTGTTATTTAACTTCTTTCTTATCTTCCCATAATTACCTTAATGACCTCATTAATCTATTTTATTTCTTATAACTCCTCACTTGTTTTCCATTTTATTACTTAGTAAATTTTAGAGTCACTATCTTTCCATCCATGATTCTTATCCATATTACTTTAGTACTTATCGGGTCTACAATGATAAGGAAGTCTAGGTCCAACAAAGAAGCATAAATTTAACTCTATTTATTTTATAGTCACTTCATCCACCCTTTTAGAATATGATAGCAACTACTTCTATAGTCGAAATTTATAGAGTTATGCATAAATTCAAAATAAGTGTGTGTGTGTGTCTATATGTATGTATGGTATGCATTTTAGGAAAACCTTTGGAAAAACCTTTTTAGGAATAACATGTACGCCACTCATACGTATACTTTTCCCCATTGATCGGGTAATTTCGGCTCCGATACCAAACGTAACAACACACCCTAGAACAGACTTAAATTTTGACTCACAAAAGATCCATCAAAACTTAGATCCATTCTAAGGTTGGCTGTTGGTTAGAAAAAGAGATAACAGTACATAGTAATAACTATTTTTTCCAGAACTCACAGTGGATGGAATAAAATATAATATGAAATTATACTCATTTTTTTCAAAATCATTGAAATGTCATATATCGTAAAAACTATAACATAAAATCAGTTACATCATTTGTCTAAGTACATGGGAACAACATAAAAACATCATAAATAATGAAAACCTGGAGTCTTACATATCTAGTACTTGTGTAGTATATTTCATAATAAGAATATGTTTATGTACGTAAATCCATTTAATACTTATAAGGAAAGGAGATAGGTCCTCAATAAACCACTTAATACTTTCCATTTTGAAAGCAGTTTCCGAAATCCCATGATCCAAATCCTATGTCATAAATATCTAATGATGCAAGACATACTACACAAGCCACTTAATACCTTTTGTTGGAAAATAGGCACACTCTGGCCATTTAAGGCCTCAATTAAGGTAGACCCCATCATTTAATAACTATTTTCTAGGTAGACCCGTCAATGGTAATTATCTAGCTGACATCATATGGAACCTTTCAAGTCACTTAATACTTATTTATGGAAATGCAGATGCTTAATCAGTCACTTAATACCTTATCCTGAAGCGGGCCCCTATCGAGACACCACCTACCGTGACTAATAAATAGCCCCTTGGCCATTTAATACTTCATTTTAGAAAAAGAGATGGCTCCTCAAACAACCACATAATACCTCAGGACCCCGAAGTAGACCCTTCGTATTATGGCACGTACTCATAATGACGTCTCACGTTACTACGACTAGTCATAGGAACTAGTAGCCAGATTAACTGGGTAGGTTTATTCTACAGAATTTAGGACTAATCTCGTGTCATCATAAATATTTATCATAAAGGATACGTCACATCAATAGGAAGTGTACACAACTGCCAGTAGCCACAAAGTGAAGGGAAGACTTCTATCATGTAACTCTATTGACCTCGCATCCCTATAACTTAGTCATAAATTAAATATTCTCCATATATATAGTACTCATCTCGCCGTTCCATAATTACGGCCTTATAAGGAATCTTCCTAGTTACGCCTTAAAAAACAATTACCTCCTAATGGGGGATTTAATGGGAATAAACGCCTAATTAACTGCGCAATATACGCCATAATTATACGTTAATTGTGCAAATAGATATATATATATATATATATATATATATATATATATATATTAGCATCTAATAAATTCCAAGTGTGTGATTTATACGTTCTAAACTAGCGTTATTCTTTAACCAAAATACTAATACAAGTCTTTTTCCTTCAAATTCCCAAGACTTCAATATCTATAACAAGGAATTCTAAATCCAAACAAGGATTAAATATTCATGTCTAAAACTGCAATAAATGGACTTGTAAATAAAATAGAAGCCTAATTTATTGTATCATTTTAATGGAAATGTCCTAAATAATAGGAATTGCAATCTTAACTTCATATTCTATTCAACTCTTTTTTACAAAGAAATAGATAAAGGAAAACTGGTGTGGAATAAGTGGTGTAAACATGAAAAGAATTCGTAATCTAAACCCTTATTTTATTAAAGAAACTCTATTTGAATCAAAGAGGGAAGAGAAGTGGAATATACTATGAAATTATCAAAAATTGCATAAACAAAATAAATTCCATCAAATTAACATAAACAATTGAGAATCTCCACATAACAAAAAAGAATTATTGGGGATTTTATCTATAATATTTTCGAAATCCCAAAATCCCTATGGTATATTCAAATCCAAAGCGATATACTAAACAATTATTAAAAAAATACTAAGGTTTTCACTCATATAGTAGCCTTAGCTTTGCCTTCCTTGGATTTGTATGTCTTACAATCTCTTCCAGAATCTCTTTCTTTTGATATACACACACACACACACACACACACACAAAAGAGGTATATATATTTATTAGATTTGGAACAGTCGGAGAAAAATAGAATAAGAATAGGTTGGAGGGAGAATAAATAAATAGAAAATAGATTGGATTCTTACCCGAATTCTCCATGGAGTTTCTAAATCTAATTCGGAGAGATAACAATGGAAGAGTTTCGCTTAATTCCACAAATAATATGAATAAAAAGTGAAGAGGTAGGGTTCTATTTATAGAGGTTGAAACGCACCAGAACTGTAGGATAGTGGTAGGTGAGAAACAGATAAATCTAGAGCATACAACTCAACACAACACAATAAAACCCTAGCCGCCAATTGCTATGAGCGGTCGACCACCCCTACGGTATCGATCGACCGATAGGGGTCGACCGGTAGAGGTGGTCCTGGGGTCGACCTCTTCTTTTAATTTGGGGAACGTTTAATTTTTCCATTGCACTATTTATTAAATTCCCTTATTAACTTTAATGTTAATTAATTAGCTTAATGTTTACTTAACCCGCAAGTAAACTTATAATTAATTTTTAAAATTCAAACCCTAAATTTAAATACTCAATTGAATTTGAATTCAAACTAGATTAATTTAAATCTGAAAACTTCAAATGCTTGTAACTTCTTCGTTTTAGCTCCGTTTTCAGCATATCATATATGAAAACAGATCAAAATTTAGCCATGAATGTAATGAAATAACTTTCATGGTCCAATTTCGATTTCTATAAATATTCATTTTCTATCCTATCACATTTAGTTTAGTTTGCTCTATTTATTTCTCATAAATTTTACAGGGTGTTACATTCTTCCCCTTCTCCCCAAAAAGAATTTCGTCTCAAAATCTTTCAAGGAGCGAACAGTGTAGTGCACAATAACATCCATGTTATACAACCAAGTTATCTACACAACCATCTACTCCACCAAAGTGCAATGTGATTATGTAATGTAGACATACTAAAATGAACTCAATCTAGCATAGGTGTGTAATTGTTTCATGCAAAAACTCTAAATATGCACAAAAGTGCTATGTGAGTGTAAAGTGATGATGAAAACGTGTAGCAACCATCTTCTACCATCCAATCTAGCAACCAAAATCCTAATTTTGGGGAGAAAATTTACCAGAGAAAGGCATCATACGAGAAGTCCTTATGCTTTCCACCGGACTTTCTCCCCATTATACTCTGACCAATCTAATTTTTTGTTGTGGAGCTTCCTATTTCTACGCTCCATGATGCCTGTAGCATCACGGAACGTCAGTGGCTCCATCTCAAAATCCCCCACTTGATTAGGCTCTACCACAATTGCAATGCCGTGAAGGTACTTCCTCAAATGAAAGAACGTCATGGACTCCAGCCAACATAAAAGTTTTTATATTTTTCCCTATATTGGGAAAAGGCCCAATAAATCTAGTGCCAATTTTTCCAATAATCTAAATTTTATGACCTTCACACACTATTTAATCAACTCTGACTTTCCAAAGTCTCGTGATTCAAATCTGGTCCTAGTAGAATTTGTCGGTGGTTTCCCACCCACAATTTGAAGATTTGCATGACCTCCCAAAAAGTGTTTCAAGGGTGCCATACAAATGGTCTATTGATGACTACTACTGTATGTGAATTCTACGAAGGGTAAATGCTTCTCCTAATGTCCTCCAAAGTCCATGATGCAAGCTCTCAACAAATCCTCTAAGCTCTTGTTCATTCCTTTAGTATGTCCGTCGGTCTTCAACCGGTAAGCGATGCTCAGATTTAACGAAGTTCTTAAAGTTACTAGCAAACTCCTCCTAAAATTTTCCAGTAAACTAAGGGTCTCTATCACTAACAATGCTAACCATAACTCCTTGAAGCTGTGTTGGAGATGCTACGGTTCCACTGCTTCTGATGTAAAATTCTGTCGCCTTCTCCTTAATCCTTGTTCAATAGAAAATTCCATTCATATTCCTATACATTTTATCTTTTCCTTGAATGGTGGCATTCTATGAGCTAAATTCCTTATGTTTTCTAAAATTCTAAGGTTTTGGATTGAAACAATTATTCGATTTAGGCCGCTAACCTAATTTCCTTATTAAATTTCAGTTTCACCTATGATTTATCGCTAGTTAAATGTTCCCATAAAATTTTCTTATTTATTTTGCTTCCCAACACAAATCAAGTGGTTTAATCTCATTCATAAAGTCAATACAGGAATAAAACAGGGATATATCTTATACCACATCATACACTTTTTTCAATAACTATGGAGACAACTAGTGACTATAAACTAAGAATTCTAAGAAAATTTTGCTGGAAGCTACCATTTATTACCAACTGGTATGAATGGTGATATGGTCCTAACACTCCTTTCTAAATTAAGATGGGTATTTCTAAAATTTCATTCCATCATTATCCATTTTCCTTAATTTCCATTTTTCGTCTATAATAAATACGGTCCATTCATTGCCTCAATTAATATATCCATAGCAGTTGATCATTGCTGTCAATATTGGATCATTTCCTATTAATCCTTCTTTAACCTTCTCTAGGTTTCCAAAATCCATTCATCACTCAAATTTCTTTCTTCCATAAATGTTATATCAAGTTTCCTTAATTAGTCCACACTAGATTCCTTTTTCCTCTCATTAATTACAAATTTATTGCTCATTAAATTTGTAATTAATGTCCATAAATCCAAATCCATCAATTACTAACTAATAGGCAAGTAGTCTTAACCGATGCTACCTATATATATTCCAGTCATTGAGTGTGGCCATATGGGTATATATCTAACTACTAATTTCTACAACTAGAATACTTATTTCCATATTTTAATTTATCGATACTATCCTTTTAAAAAGGTCACTATTAAAATTTCTCATAAATTAAACATAAGTTATATTTTTGCTTTATTTGAAATTATAAGGAATTATTTCTTTTCTTTTAATTGTAATAGATAGTGTAAACAATGGAAAAGAATATCCATCTCTTACATCTCTTTTCTTTTTAGTGTATTCCTTGTTACTTCGAACAACGCAATTTTATATGTATTTAGAATGGGATAATTTATGGGCATTACACGGAAACTACTCCAAAATTAAAATCTAGAAATTCATAATCTACGGGCAACTTAATTTATAACCCAATTACAAATCTGGAATACCATTACACTTTACCAACTTCTTCAAATAGAGGTTTAGAACTGATTTCAAATTTCAAAATCAGGTTATACACTCTATTCCTATTTTATTCATATCTAGCTTGTTCTACCTAAGTTATGATCCTATCTTCTCCGTAAAAACTATTCTTTATATAACCGGCATTTTAGTAGTCATAAAAAATAGTTTTAAATAAACTATTTTCATCAAATTCAAAATCAGCATTTATTACCTTATCTCCTGCAAAACTTAAAATTTCATGAACATGAAGTACCAAACTAAAAAATTCAATTCTTTGAAAATATAAGCTTAGAATTCTTTACAAAATTCAAAATTTCTTAGTTCCAAATAGAAGCAAAATAATTCTTCTTTTTAAAACTTTCCTTACCAAAGATTTAACCGCTAAAGGTTATACTTTCAACTCACAGAACTCAAAGATTTCTTGGTTTTCAAAAAAACAATGAAAAACTTCCATTTTTAATTACTTACTAAAATAAAGACATACTCCTTTTGAAAATAGGGTCTTTAAGATTAAAACACTCAAAACTCAATTATCATTTCAAAATAATAAACATAGGTTGTCATCATCAAAAGGGGGGAGATTGTTAGTCCTTGAGATGATGGTTTTGATGACAACAACCTTAGGACTTGTTATAAAATATAAATACTTACATTATGGTTTAGATATATATGTATATGCCGGATATAAGCATGTATGTACCAAGAATGAAGACCGTACAGTATAGATATTCAAGACTGAAGATATCAAAATTGAAGACTCATGAGTATCAAGATATCAAGAGTTCAAGATTTCAATAGTACAAGATAATTATTGCGTCTAGAATTATGTTTAAACTTCTTAAAAGCACTTACATTTTTATTCGAAATTTATTCGTGGAATGTAATCCACTTCGAGTCTGTTAAAGGATGGAACCCTAGTGGGATGGAACCCACGACAATATCTAGTGGAACATATAGTGGTCTTATTTTGATATCCATTAATTTTATAAAAATGTTTTCCAAAAATATATCTCTTATTTTAAATGTTTCCAAAACCTTCTTTTCAAAAAGACATCTCTTTTGTTTGAAATATTTTAGCCTCAAATTATCTTTATCATTTTTAATATTTTGGTTTCAAAATTGTCCTAGATTTTAAATTATCTCTGGCTTTAAATATTTAGCTTTAAAATATTTATATACTCAGAGTTTAAATCACTTTATAGATTAAGATTATATATATTAGAAAATTACTTTCTAAACTCTTTTATATGTTTAAACAATATTCAAATATATTTACAAAGTTTAGAAATTGTTTTGACAAATTATAGAAACTAATTTTAATAAGAAAATCAAAACATCATTTTTTTCCTTGAGCATGTCGACATCCCTCAACCCCCATGTCGCCATGTTATCCGTTAAATTCAAATTTCATGTTTTCAAAAGTAGTGTCTATTCGTCGTATCCTTTTACGAAGAGATATGACAGTTGCTCTACTATATACACCTGTTGTTTTGAACGAATTTTAATCATAATTTTACTTGTTTTCTCTATTCTTCATCTTTCACATTTATTCTAAAAAATCCTAAACTATACTCTACCGGAATACCAAGTGAATCAAACTTGATTATCTCTTGTTTGATTCTCTGCCACTTTTTTCATAAGATCTCAGTGCTATTCAAAGTTATAGGATCTTTTGTAAATCAAACTGTTGAGTAAAAGGTGCGGTTGAGCCTTGAAATCAATTGGGTGTGATTTTAGCCTCGGAATTCAATTTGGCGATCTTGTAGCCTAGTTAAATCAAGAGAGTTTCCCTGAACTCGAATACAGGAGGGTGTACCTCGTAGCCTTGAAATCGAAGGTGTAATCTAGGAGATTATTATGATAAGAAATCCATACGATTGCACGGGACTGGATGTAGGGTGAGTCCGAACCAGTATAAAATCCTGGTGTGTTCTTTCCTTTACTGCTTTTATTTAGTATTTACATCTGTATCTAATTATGTGATTATATCTGTGTCTGTGAATTGCATTTATTGGTGGTTAAATTACATAAATTTCAAAAATATTTAGAAAATCCACAAAACACTATCCACCACCCCTCTAGTGTTATTCCAACCTTAAGATCCGTAATCCATATTTCTCACAATAATAAACAATTACTAAAAAAGAAGTATTAAATTTCCTCTCAAGGCATAGCCTTAGTTTTGCCTTCCTTGAATTTGCATGTCATACAATCTCTACTTGAATCTCTCTTTTCTAATACCTATACACATAATAGAGAAGAGGTACATATACTTATTAGATTTAGAATAATTGAAGAAGAAGAGAATGAGGATAGGTTGGAAGGAGAAGAAATAAATAGAAAATAGATTGGATTCTTACCTAAATTCTCTACAGAATTTCTGAATCTAATTTGCAAAGATAACAATGGCAGAGTTTCGTGATATGAATATAAAGTGGAGAGGATATGGTTCTATTTATAGGGGTTGAAACGCATCAGAACCGTAGGACGGAGGTAGGTGAGAAATGAATAAATCTGGAGCATACAACTCAACACAATACAACAAAAACTAGCCGCCAAACGCTAGAAGCGGTCGACAGCCCCTATAGAACTGATGAACCGTTAGGGGTCGCCCGATAGAGGTCCAAGGGTTGACCTCTCCTTTTAATTTATGGAACGTTTGATTTTTCTGTTGCACTATTTATTTTACCCCCTAATTAACTTCAATGTTAATTAACTAGCTTAACATTTACTTAACCGCCAAGTAAACCTATAATTACTTTTTAAAATTCAAAAATTAAATTTAAATATACATTTGAATTTGAATTCAAACTAAATTAATTTAAATCTGAAAACTTCAAACGCTCATAACTTCTTCTTTTGAGCTCCGTTTTTAGCATAGTATATATGGAAACAGTTCAGAATTTCACTACGAACATAGCACAACATTCATGGTCAAATTCTGGTATTTATAAAATTTACATTTTCGGCCCTATCGCATTTAATTAAATTTACTCATTATTTATGGTAAATTTTACAGGGTGTTGCACCCATGGTACCCTAGAAACCACGAATAATACACCGCCCAAATTTGGAAAGCGTTACATACTCTATTCTCAAAAGATGTATCGATATCCAAGTCGATACATCTTGACTAGGAATATATAAAACGATATGTTTATTTTTATTGCGGTAGATTTCTCATGATTACAACACATTTTAACCACTATCACAAAACATACCATTTATGGATTTTTCTATTAAATATACTTAAATTAATTAAATAGCTAGTATAACACATTAACAAGTATATAATAGAAAGAAAAACACCTTCTATTTCCAACAAGATTTTGTTATAAAGTTAATAATTTATAGTAAATTAAAGAATTGCCTATAGGGCATACCCCTAACTCTATCAGTAAGCAAAATAAATTCTATAATTCTTAAAATAACTTTATAATATTATTTCATATTAAGATAAAATAATTTTATATTTACTACAATGAATAAACTTTATTTTAAATTTGGTATTCAAAAATACACTTATTTAATAAATACAGTTTTCTTATTTACTATTACTTACATTTATTATTTATCTTTATCAATTAAAATAATGATATTTAACTTTAAAACGTAACGACCTAGAAATTTTGAACGTTTCATGATTAAATATTGGAATTATTAAAATAATTGAATCTTGGATTTGACACGAATAAAAATAGTTTCGAAAGCTTATTTAAATTCTTTTTAAATAATAAATGGTTATTGTAAAATTTAATTTATAATTAAAGTCGGTAAATTTGTTTTAATAATTTATTCTGTTTAATAATGGGTGGTATTATCATTCCGGGGCACTATCTCGGATTTTGATGAAACAGACATCACTGGATTCGGAATAATGAACTATTGTAAGCCGATGAGTTTCGTGACGAGCAGGCATGCTGTGTAGTCATATGAGCTCAAAACGCAGAACGACAAATTTGATATTAAAATATAATAAAATATTTTACAATAAATAATGGTTAACTCATCTTCCCACTATCATTTTTATTTCGTTCATCAGTTTCATAGTCACCCCCTTTTCATTTCTTATTCCAATTGTTTAGAGAGTTTTATACCATGAAAATCAACATCGTTTAATTCATCGGCTTCATAGAGGCAAGAGCTTCATGATGGTGTGCTTCGATTAGCGTGTATTGTTAGTCGGAAGTGACCAATTTGAACTAGCCATGCCTAGTGTTAACTTTAGAAGGAGGTAGAGGAGGCGATAGGGTACGACGTCAAGGGTGTTGGGTTTCTGGAGAAAAGGCGAGTCTTTGGGAATACATTGGTAAGGAGTGGTGAAGTATAGGGTGGTGCAACCAATGGTTTGTCGTGTTGTGGGGTGTTTGCTGTGATGACGTACGTGTTGCCGAAGGTCGAATCAAAGTGGCCGTTGAGTTCTGGCATGACGAGACATTGATTAGCGACGGTCGGAGAATGCTAAATGCGACTTGCAAGGTCAATTTGGGGGAGAGTAGGTTGGAATTTGATCGGGGGGTCGAGCGTAGATTGTTTGGGTCCGGCGAGTCGAGTTCGCGAAGAGAGGATGGTCGAAGCCAGTTCGTCGAACGATCAAGTCATTCTCTGTGTCACCGGTCATCGTGCACGACAAGGTTGGGTTGCATATCACTGTGCCTCATTTTAGAGAAGATGGATTGGGAGGGAAAAGTAATTAAGGTATGGTTAATTATAATTAGTTTAGTTAATTACTTAATTAAATCCAAATTCTCATATAATGCGCTACTTTTGCATACGACATCCAATTGAGTTGCTGTTTTTGCCATTATGCTAGTACCAATCATATCTATGCATTGGAGCTTGATTCGTTGAGTTTGGAGTTAGTGGGAATTTTAGCTAAAATCGAACAACATTCGATTTTGGACTATTTCGAAGCACATAAGCATTAGCTAGAACTTGGGTGAGTTTACTCACCAGTTGATTGAATATTGTTCTGCATATAACTGGTTTTGTATAAAACTATAAATAATATAACGAACAATGCAAGTTATTACTTTTGAACCCCGTCTTCTTTTGTAAAACAAGTGACAACATTATTATGGAGCATAATATCTCTTTTGATCATCTATAACATGTGTCGTGGCTCATATTACTTGTTTACATGTTTGATGGTGCATTATAAATGTTTGAAGCGGTATAGTCGTATTAAACATCCTTTGAAATCCCTGGTATTTGATATATATTAAATTGGATAAATTGTGAGATATTATGGAAATATATATGTATGTGTGTGTATATATATATATATATATATATATATATATATATATATATATATATTTAGCTACACATGTTTTGCTATGTTTGACATAAAGGAAATTGGTTTAACATATGTGGAAGTTGTAAATGTAAAGCAAAAAATTTGCTATGTATGCACTTTGAAATCGCTGGGATCAACGATTTTTAAGTTAATTTTGAAAGACTCTTGGGGCTTATCATATTTTTAATAAGTACCATAAGCATACTTATTATCAAAAAATAACAAGGATTAAATATATTACTGATAATCATTTATAGATTTTTAAAGCGATGGTTTAAATTATAAGACATGTTTTTATGGTTTTTAAATAAATGTTCAAAAATATAGTATAAGTATTTTAAAAAGTGTATTTTTAGTGTATATATGGTTTAGAAATTGTTAAATATTTTACTCAATAAATAAAAAGCTTTTACATTATAATATTTTACAAACGGCTTATAGTATTTTACTAAATATTTTAGTTTTATAAATAAATGAGTATATGTATGTATCTGTGTGTGTATGTTTTTAAAGATGTAATGACCCATAATTTTTTATAATTTAAAATATTAAAGTAAATAAGATTTTGCAATTTAATATTGTAAGGAATCAAAATTTATGATTTATTAATGAAAAATAATTGGAATATGACTAATAATGTTGTTTGAATGTTATTGACAACTATTTTAATGTAATTTCAATCAGTTGAAATAACTGTAAAGTTAATTTGGTTATAATTGTAAACAAGGAATTAAATTGGCAATTAATGGAATTAATGGATTTGAAATATTATAGTTAATATGGTAAAAGATGATAACTGTAAAATATGAATGTAATAAAATATAAACTAATGTTAATTATATTCACAAGGTAACAGTGGATTTAATTATAAGAGTGAAATCAAAATAGAAGAATTTATTGGAATTTAAATTTTAATAAAAGTTATTTTATTCTTATTGTAATTTAACACTAAAATTTATACAATATTTAAATATGACATGGGAAATTTGTTTTAAAAGATTATAAATTTGTATGTAATCAAAAATGATGAAAATGTTTAACTTTTAAATTTGAATTTAAAGGTGATTAAATCAATTTAATAATAATTTATTTAATTAATGTGAAATTTAGCCATTTTAGCCATGGACTTGGATTTTGACGAAACCTGTTTCATCGGATCCGCAACCGTGAATTATTGTAGGATTTCAACTTTTGTAGCGATCAGACTTATCATTTGATCGTGCATGCACGAAATGCGTAGAAATCAATTTAATGAATTCAATTAAAATAAAATGATTTTAAAAGCTAACTTCTTTATACAATTGAATTTGGGTTTGAAACTAGTTCCATTGAGTTTAAAATATTGAAAACCTATTTTTGATATATGGGGAGACTGATTTTCATTTCGAAAATGGAATGGGCTTGTCGGGTTCGCGTAATCGTTTCGACCTTTTCGATTTGGCTATTTATTCTTATCTATCTTTGTCTACATAAATAGATTTTTCCTAACCGTAATAGTCTTTCATCTTATATCTGTATGTACTTCTATTTCTTATCTTTTCCACCTTCTCAGATGTCAAAACATTAAAACCCTAATTTCAATTCAATATCAAATTGAAAATTTCAAACTCCTTAAACTATCTCATATTATATATCGCTGGAAAGATCTCGACGAGTATAGTCTACTGCTTCAATTATTTTTGCAATTAAGTCTTGGATTGGCCGAAAATTGCCAAAGAAGTCTCGACCGTTAAAAACTAGGGTTGTCAATTCAACGGTGAATCGTCAACTATTTGACGATCGAGAAGCACCATTGGGTAGAGGAGCAAAGCAGTGGCAATCTATGTGGTTGGTTATCATGACCGTCGTCGTGGATCACTAGGAATTGGTGATGTATGGCTGGTGTTCGCTCGCATCTTGGTGGCTAGCAGCGGCTCATGGTGGGTCGGTCGGAGGGCATGCGTGCGACCATAGGAGCATGGTCCAATGGTGTTGTCAGATTTGGTCGAGGGTGCTCATACGTGGTGGCATTTGAATCTGGAGGGTGATAGTCGTGGGTGCGTGAATGAGGCTGAAGTGGGTGGGCATGAGTTAGGGTTTAGTGAGGTAATTAATAATTACATATTTTCCCTTGTATTGTTTATTTTAATTTCAATTTAATTTTCAAATTTATGACGCTAATAACTTTTTGATACGAGCTCAAATTTGAACATAGTTTTCTCCATTGTAATTGTATCAAAATTTCGAATGTAATAGTACTGATTTGGTTGAATTCTGAGACAGTTCAACTTTTGGGCTTTAATTGGGTTTTTAATCGACGATAAATCAAAGGTGAGTGTTTTAACCCACTCACAAATACTAAATCATCTTATATTAGTAAAATTTAATTTACGATATGATTAGAAATTTATTAATTGCTGTTTGGTAATTTAAATTTTCATTTAAATTTAATTTGAATTTACATTGAATTTTATTGCCATTTAAATTAATATTGAATTTAAATTGTTAGTTAATACCCGGTATTGATAACCAGTTCATTGTTGTGATTTATTAGCAGATTTGAATGATGATTGTAATGGATGTTTTGTTGTTGACATTTTGGATGATTTGATGCTATGTTTATTTTATATATTGTTATCACACTGTAAGTTCCCTTAGTTATTGTTAGGAAAATCATTATTGGTTGAAATGATACATACCCGACGATCTTATAGATTAGGGAAAAATCGTTGTCAGGACCTAGATTTTCGATCTTTGAAAATCGACATCAATACGTCCACTGTATTATATGTCGAGAAATTGAGTACCGAAAATACCAAATCGTTCGGGAAAAGAAGAAAGAGGTAGAAGAAGAAAACAGAACAACAACACAGAATCTCACAATCGCAGCGGAACAATATATTACAGATATCAACACGTCTCTATATAAAAAGAGGTATAAAACATTACTTATACATTACATCATCAGAGTACAATGAATCAATAACTCAATACTAGACAATTATAATAACTTGTCCTCACAAGTGCTGAATATACAACTTACAATACACAGTGGAATATAATTAGATACGTGTAATATGCCTTTGTCATCCAGCTCGTCTTCTAAGCTCCATAGTATCCTATCCTAAATCTGTAATACTTGGTCTGACCCAAGCATTATAATAAAATAACACCCGAGTCAGTCTGGAAAATCTGCGTGTGTAAACACGCTCAATTTTAATTATTAAAGTTATCAAAATCCTTTGAAAAACAAAGGTATCTCGTAAGACCATGCTACACATAAACATGATGAGTTTTTACCTTACGATAACCAAAACATTTTATATCAAAATCATCTGATATTATAATAATGTCTAAGTACAAATACTTATTCAAATAGCTGAAACTATTACATTAATTAAATTCCAGCATACTGGGCTCTACAACCAAAACCGTAAAGGCACGTACTGGAGAATGGATTCCATACGAATGACTAGGCATGGGGGTACCACCATCATAGTACACATCTAGAAAATGTTCCAAGGACAACGTTAGGATCCACTGCAACACAAGACCGGACTACCTTTATCCTGGATAGACCGAATACGTTATCACCCGGGTATTCCCACCCTTTTCGAGTTCTTCCGTGCATCGTAGTAATAATATCCGAGGGTATATAGAAAGGTGATAAACATACCCTAATTGGGTGCAACCCACTTAGCCTTGGTACATCTCTCCTGGTGATTCTCAGTCATTCCTGGTTGATGAGGCTAGGGGCTATGATTACCATTAAAGATATTTTCTCTTAGAATGCTCATTGTCCTCCAATGACAATGTACTGATAACATTCATCCATACAAGTCCGTTCTGGATCCGAACGAAACCGAAGGCACTATTTCTACTACATCCATTTTGGAATCATCCTCAAGATTAGTAGCAATTAGTCCTTGCACTTCACTGCCCCATCTTCGATTTCATGCTCTTGTCTGCACTTCGAAAACGTATTCACTGGATCGAAGTGATTTTCGGATAAATTATCTGATCCTACTCTCTTCGAAACAACATTCGATATTTTCGGTAAACTCAACCCCGGTTCTTTAAGAAATAAACTGACAAAAATAAGATTGGAGATCACCTCCTAACCATTAGTGGATGGATTTCTTATCATCGTCCTAGAAGAACGAAACGAGTTTATACGTACAGTATAGCACCTCCTGACGGTAACTGTACCATATAGTTCCCGTGTTTCTTTTAGATATTTCCAAAGTTATATTTTGGGTCCAGATTTGATAGTCGGTAACAATCAAATAAATAATCATTCAACCAAATATTTCATTTTCCCCTGAAAACACTAAGTCTAATTTTATTTCATTTTAAATAAATTAAATCTCTTTATAAAAAGGTATGTGCTTATCTTATCGAAGTAAGTACATACACTAACCAATCTTTCAAAATATTTGAAAAAAATTTAACATAAATATGGAAAGCACCATGCAGTATGAACCATGGATTCATAGCTTAATGATTACGTCTCTATCATGGAGAAATCCAAAACTTAACTATAGGTGATCTCTGCTTCCGATTTTGCCATGAAAGTATACCATTACTTTTCAAAAAATCTATTTAATAATTTTCTTAAAATAATTCTTATAAATTTTCTAAATAAATTTTCTAAGTTTAATTTAGGTGAACACTCTTAAATAAAAGCTATTATATAAAACTATATTAATATTGAATAATTTATCCTTTAAAATAATAACACTAAATAATTCTTAATAATAATTACCTTAATATCAACTCATTATAAACTAACTTAATTAATAATTAAAATACTTTAAACAATTTGAAATGATTACATAACTCTGGGAACAATAATTAATTCTGATTTATTAATAAGATTCTAGTCGATTTACAAGATTTGTTTATGAAACTTATAGTTCATTTTGACAATTTAAAAATATTTAAATAACTAACTTTCTGAAAATATTCTTATGCTAAAACATTTTTAAATCACCTATTTAATAATTTAAAATTCTCTTTTTAAAAAGTCCATCTTCTCGACAAACATATTTTCCAATGTCAACATAACACATCTAATATTTATAAATCTCTCTTGATTTATTACCAATTGATTTACATCCCAACTTCGTAAATCCCCTTTTCACATTTATAAAAAATAAATCTATCATTTATTTTTAAATCGATTTACCCATCTCATTATAAATTCTCATCGTGAATTTATATCTTCAAATTATCAACTGATAACCACTTACTATAAACACTGTTTATAAATCTCACCATTTTCAATTCTAGTTTATAATGGTTTCACATTACTTAAATCCATTATAATTTGATTTCTAATTTAATTCCATTTATAATCAATTTCCCAAATAGTCCAACCTATATTTCCAAACCCAATCCAATCTCGATTATATTTCCATTTGTAATTAAGAAATCTCATTTAGGATCCGTTATATTCAATTTCACATTTATTTCCAAATGCACTTTTTTTTTCAATCTATTTGAAATATTGGTCTAAATTTTTTTTTATATTTAAAACAAATATCCATTAGGAATTATTTTTAAAAATCCTATAAATATTTATATATAATATTCCAAAATCTCTATTTACAATATTCTAAAATAGTTAAGATAAATTTAAAGTCATTTATTTTATTACGACAATTCTTTTAATTAAATCCAAATTCCATATAAATATTTTACTTCAAAAATCCCTTGTTAATTTCTTTTTAAATTTAATATACATATTTATGGTATTTTAAAATACCAAAATCTAGTCTAGTGCTACTATGGCATCCAATAAATTCAATCACACAATAATCTATCATAGATTTCTTAAAAAAATCATATATCAATATATATGTATATATATATATATATGAAATTTAATTCAACATTTTTGAGGAATCCAGTTGGATCCCTCCAACCTATTTTCCTTGCATCCACAAATGTTAATACAACACAAAAATACTAATTCCACTTCGAGGGGTATATCGCGTTGTATAGGGTCATCCGCTATTATGCGGGGTGCATAGGGTCTCATCCACTTAATATGTGCAGAAATATCAATCCAACTACCAATATATGTACTACTATATATAACATTACATTCAACTGATAATAATTTATCAATTCAACAAATCAAGCAATAATTAATTTTAACTATTTAAAATTAACTAGTAATCCAAAAGTGATTGAGTTTAACTCACCAGCATTTTCCGCTATCGCTTCCATTTTCTGACTACGATTAAATTCGAACGACGTTCGAACTTATCTAAAAACCCTGGACCCTCTAAATCATTCCATTCTAATTCCTATACATAGAATTCACAGATACGAGTGCAACGGAACTCATTTCACCAAAATCTGATTTCGTATGAAAAAGAAATCACATTAATAAGTTCCAAGCTTTAATATATAATTTACTAAATTTTATTAAACAAAATAAAATCAATACCCTAAGGAAGTTGGCCCGGCCCAACGCGACACCACTCCTTTTCCTCTGTGCACAGACCCAGCAGTCCCCTTTTCTCTCTCTTCTCTTTTTTTTCTCTTTTTTTTCTCTTTTTTTTATCTTCCATTTCTTTTTTTCCTTCTTTTTATTTCTTTTTTTATACATAACCGGGCCCATTACCCATTCGGAATCAAACTCGACCCACTTCCCACTTCATCTTCTTCCTCCTTTCATTCTTCCATTTTCCTATAGCCCAAAATCATGCACTGATACGCGCTCAAAGACTACAATCGACGAATACAAGCTCACCCTCATATCCCCATCGCCATCCTCTACCACCTGGCACCACCGCCTTATCCTCCGACACATCCAAGAAAAACGCGACATCCCTCCTCAAGTGTAACTGTGCAAAGTCGAACTCCACCATTGGAAGCCACATGCTTCCAAAACTCACATACTAGTATGCCTTACCGCCACGAATACGATTCCACTCCCCAATCTCCTCATCACCTCCAAAATCAAGATAAAATGCTAACATTAGCCTTTGATTGCAAAACGTCGATAACCCAAGTTCTAAGCCGCATCCTCCAACACATATGTCATATCAATGCTTGCACAAAAACTCAAATTTAACAACCGATTTCGAATTTTTATATGAAGTTTTTTGTATTTTGTAAGATAAAATTTTTGAAGCTATCGGCCATTTTTTTGTACTATAACAGTCGCATGAGTTTAAAAAAAGAAGAGGGAAGATGCGTTTCGTGTTCCAATAGGTCATTTACAGTGACCTAAAGTGAAGGGAAAAAGAACTAATGGAAATATTGTTAATCAATACATATAATTATATTATTTAAATTTTAACGTCTTGATTTACACAACTCAAAATCTCGAACCCCTACCGAGGCATGCCACTATGCGTTTATAATGTTATACCTCTATTCCGAATGAAATGGAAAAGGTTGAGTCCTAAGTCGATCGTATGGAGAAGATAGCTTTCTGGGCCCAATTATTATATTGAATTTTTGATATAAATTTCAGTGCATTAATATTCCGTACAACTAAACGATAACTACAAACATTGCAAAATTTGAAATCCAATAAAAATACACTATTACGGATTCAATGGAACAAACTGGTTTCGCTGAAATCTGAGACCGTGCCCCGGATGACTATTTTTATTCGTCAATTCAAAAGATATATTTTTAAAATTGAACAAATCACTTTTAAATTCAATTTAAAAAGTTTTAATATCTTCATTATTATTAATCTAAATTTTATAAACCTTTAAATTATTTTTAACAAACTTAAAACTCAAGATTCAATAATTTAACTAATTTTCAATTATTAAATTCAATAATTTAATTATCCAATATATCGTTATATTTGAAATTCAAGTTAAAAATTAACTTCCACATATTTAAAATCAATTCAATATTTCAATTTTAAATAACCAAAATTCTGGGTCATTACTATCGTTATGGGTTGAAATGATAAACCCGACTGATTTTATGGGTTTGAAAAATTATGATTTGAGATATGAGTTGAAATGATATATATCTGGAAATTTAAATTTATTGCAGGTTGAAATTATATATATCTGTATCACTTGACCATAGGATAGAATATTGTATACGGATACCAAATTTGTAAAAGTAAATGGTTTAAAATCTTGAATTTGGATTTTGATTAAATGTAATTGTTTTAAAGGAAATAGATTATAGATTTATATTAATTTAATTATTTTCTAATTCAACATTTGAAAGTTGAAATTGAAATGGCTAAAAAGAAATTATTTAAGAATTAATTGGTAAATGTAAAGTAAAAATCGATATATGACTTTAATTCTTAAATTCGAATTATTTTGAAGATTTTAATCTTAATATTTAACAATGAAATTTAATTTTATTTAAGTGGTTTAAATAAGTAAATTGAAATTGGGCTTGAAATTGATATGAGTTGAAATGGTTTCAATTAAGAATGGAATTGAATTTAAATCATTAATTTGAATTGTTGAAATTGAAATTGAAGTTAAAAATGAATGTTTTCGAAAATTTAAGTTATTTTGAATTGAAATTGAAATAACATTGATTTGGAATCAAAGCGAAACTGAGGCATTTGAATTAAAAGATTTAAATTGATTTTTGTTGATTTGAAATCTAGATATGGTCCAGATTTATTGAAATGGAAGAAACAGTTTGATATGATACTATTTTCAAAATAAAATTATTTTAATACAAACTGTTAAAAAATCTTTAAATAAGACCCTAGGCCTAACACTTTTTCTCACTCTAAGATTTTCTCCAAATGGGTTCCCCTTTTCAAGAAGGACCCTAAACGGAATAATTTTCCAAGGAGAAAATCATTTGAAATTAAAATAGTTAACAACCCCAAGTGGGTCTGGGAAGACCTAAAAGGAAGAGCTTAGGACCACAGATGAGTGATTGTAATTATTTAGATTTTTTTAAGCAATTTAAAATAATTGATTTTCCAATGGTTGTAATTTTTCTACGATTTTTGGAAATACCTTTTTATCAGTTATTTTCATTTTTAAATTTATTTTCAGTTTATTTCTTTTTAGCTATTCTTTTAAGTTATTCGTAGTTAATTTCTGTTAATTATAGCTTTTCTGTTTGATTACAGTTATTTACAGTATTTTTAATTAATTACTGTCATTTATGCTTTATTTACATCTTCTCCTACGCTTTGGATTTTCTTCTATTTTTGGTTTTCTTCTATTTCTCCATATTCTTTGCGAATGGATTATAATATATTAAACGCGAATTTAGA
The DNA here is from genome assembly GCA_030765085.1 of Allium cepa. Taxonomy (NCBI): domain Eukaryota; kingdom Viridiplantae; phylum Streptophyta; class Magnoliopsida; order Asparagales; family Amaryllidaceae; genus Allium; species Allium cepa. The sequence goes on from CM060943.1 coordinate 254,408,072, forward strand.
TTGAATTAAAAGAATACTGAAATAATGGAAGGTAAGATGTAAATTGTAAAGACGGTAATAAAAGTGGAATTGGACTAAATTTGTGATGTAAATATTAGATTTGGACTAAATTAAATAAATTGGCCTAGTTATAACTTAGAATTATAACTAAAAAGAGTAAAAGAGGATAGAAGCTTATTTTCGCACTTAGACCTTGGGTTAAGTAATAAGCATGATTATAACATAGGTTATAATAAGAAAATAGAACAGAATAAGGCTTATTTTAAGACATAGGATAAATTAATAAGAACAGATAGTAAGAATAATAATAAAGGCTTATTAAAATAATTTATCTAACCAAAGAGTTAAAGTAGGACCTGTACCAACTAGCATTCCCTATTAGGCAAAATGGTGGTCTCACATTAGCCTGAAGTGAGATGAGGATATGCTTATGTTAGTAATGGTAGTATGGTCAATAAATAGAAGTTGAAATCACAGGGATTTAGACAAGGGGAGAAACTAGATATTTTTTGGATGACGGGCCAAAACCAACAGCATATCCCCTATTTTCTATGGACACGGTGGTCTCACATTAGCCTGAAGTGGGATGAGGGGCATGCTTATGATGGAGCTTGATGTAATAAGAAGACATAATAGGTGGAACAAAAGGTAACATGAGCATGGTGGTGGTTATACGTGCGACTTCCATTCAGATGCTCAGTAATTGTTATGAGTTCCAAGCGCCTAGTATGTGTGCCTTTCGTAAGCACCATTGCCTTATGTGTAGGGAACTATATATTGTTTAATCCAATGTAAGTACTATGTGTATGTTTTGTAGAAACCATTTCCTTCTGTGTAGGAAGTTATATAGTGTCGGTCCACGGTAGGTACTTGTTAGCACCAGAATTGGTCACTAACACCCTTAAGAGAGTTTGTGTAGAGAGATTAATCAAGAAAGTAAATTAAACAGAGGATAATATGCAGATTTAAGTGCAGAAAGTAGAACACCAGATTTATAGTGGTTCGACGTGATTGCCTACGTCCACTTTGAGGTTAATCTTTATTGCTTTTATCAATAATCGATTACAGATACAATCCGTATACCAACTATATTGAATACAATTGCTAAGAAAAAAGATAAGTCTTGAATGAGTCTTGAATGCGGCAGAGTCTCCCCGGTGTTCTCCAAAAAAGGTCCCTTTCACTATGCCCCCGCCTCTCTATTTATAGACGAAGGTAGGTTGGACTTCCCTGGTGGGCCAATAGCTTGATATCTCGGCCCAAAAAGAGTGATCTCTGTGTGCCGAACCAGATAGGCCGAACGGTAAAATGCCGAGCAAGGCATAAATGCCGAACGATGTTCTCATGCCGAACGAAGTGATGCCGAACAACCTGAATGCCGAACGAGGCATTTGTGCCGAACTATGTTCTCATGCCGAACGAAGTGATGCCGAACAGTATGGAGTGCCAAATGACTCTGCCATGCCGAACATCCATAGATGTCGATCGATATTCAATACCGAACGTCTCTGATTGCCGAATGCTCTCGCATGCCGAACACTCTCGCATGCCGAACGTCCTATAGATGTCAGACAAACTTGAGTGCCGAACGAATCATATGTGCCGGACAACTCTGGAAGCCGAGCACTTTCTAATGCCGAACGCTCCTAAATGCCAAGCGTTCCTTTATGCCGAGCATTCTTCTAATGCCGAACGCTCCTAAATGCCGAGCGTTCCTTTATGTCGAGCGTTCTTCTAATGTGGAACGCTTCTGACTGCCGAACCATTTTTTTCATGCCGAATGGCCTTCAATGCCGATCGACCACAGGTGCCGAACGGCCTAATCTTGCCGAACGAGATTGCTGAGTCCTTAGTTGCCTGGTCAAACCTCCAGGTAACACTTGCCCCCCAAAGTGCATCACGTGGTCGAACATGATGTGCTTTGAACCATGAGGCCACTGCCTTTGCTACGAGATGTGGTTCAGTTTCCTCGATGGTGACTTCCCTTGATCACTAGTTAAGGTGGTGTGTGCCGAACGGTATGCAAGTGCCAAAAGATATAGCTGAAGCCGAATGCTCCATGTATGTCGAACGATATCGTTTTGACCGGTTCTACCGGTCAATGCCTCTTCAACTTCTTCTTCCCTATAAAAGCCAGCATTTCCCTTCTCCTCCACTTTTTCACCTTTTGCCTCCGTGGATTTCCAAGAACACACAAACTACTTCCCTTGAGTTTCATTCACTCCTCTGATCTTCGCTTCCTAGTTGGTATCCATCACGTCCTTTCTAGTTAAGCTCGATCAACACCCAATCCTAAATTTACAAACCCCCTAGTCCCTGCCGTACTCTTAGGTAAGAACTTTCTGATCACTCTCTTAGATTAGGAATTATCACTCATTATTGATGAATTGGAGTCTGTGCGCGCTCTAAGGTTGAAACTTAGTATGCTTTTAGATGACCTTGAGGTGGATGGATTGGAGAAGAGGAAGGTGGAAGATGCATTGCAGTGGCTCGGCATGATCCTTTAATGCCGAGCGATGTTGGAGGGAAGAATAGAGAAGGACCAGGAATTGGTTAGAATATCGAACAACACGGTTCGGTATGATTTGCCAAACGGCTCTTTCACGTCGTTCGACATGGATGGAGGAAAAGACGAAATCGTTGTTAAGGACGGAGTGCCGAGCGTTGGGACTCGGCATAACTTTGGTTTGACATGATTCGTCACATGCTGACCAGTGAAGTGGAAGGACAGGAAGGAAGCACGAATTGGATAGAGTGCCGATTGATACCTCGGTCGAACAGCACTTAGGCCGAACGATATTTTGACAGAACGAACCCTAGGCCAAAATGTTTGCACAAAAAATGGACAAACACCTCCAAGTCGTATTATTTAGTTGATTATATGTAATTTTCAATGATTTTAGATGAGTATGTAAATATGAGAAAAGTAGGGGCTGAAATGTAAAAGACACACAGATTTATAGTGGTTCGGCCAGAATGTGCCTACGTCCACTTTATATGTTATTATCTTCTTTCTTTCAGGTTACAAGTACAATGCGTTGTATACAAGTGTATGAAAGTAGTTTGAAAGTTCCTTCCTTGCTTGAGCTCTCAAACTTGTCTGCCATTGTTGTACCCCTGCCCCTCTATTTATAGAATGAGGTAGGGGGCAGGGGTCTTGGAAGTATATAACTGCTGGCGGGCCCGGGCTGAAGCGATCTGGACTGGCAACTATGTGGTTCGGCGAGGCTCATTCGGTGTTGCGTGGATATGGAGGCTTGGACCGGTGTTGGGTAGTTCGGCATGTAGGTGTTGTGGTGGTTCGGTAGTATGGTTGGTCCGGTGGCGATTGTGGTTCGGCAGTAGCGAGGTGTGGGCTTTGGACCGGCAAGGGTCTTGTCCGGTGGTTTGGTGGTATAAAGGACGCCGAATGAGGTGGAGCCGAACGAGGTGGGGACCGAATGAAGTGGAGCCGAATGAGTTGGAGCCGAATGTGGTGGAGCCGAATGAGGTGATGGTTGAACGTTGGATGGACATCTAGGTTAGTATTGAGCTTCTTGGCTGTCGAACGAAGTGGAGGCTGCAAGCCCGGGTGACATTGTGACTTCCTGGTCCCTAGATCTTCTGGGTGAGAATTCGCCCAACACAAACAATGCTTTGGCTGAACGATACCTAGGTCGAACAATGTTTCGACCAAACGATAGTTTGGCCGAACTGGCCGAACGACACTTAGGCCGAATGATAGTTTGGCTGACAATACTTAGGCCGGACAACATTTTAACCGAACGGTACCCAGGCCAACAATACTTCACCTTGCCTAAACATAAGACAAAAATAAAGACATGGACCTAATCAAACTAGCAAATCGAACTAATCTGGACTGATAACTTCCTAGTTCCAATTATCACAAGCCTGAACTGAAGTCGATAAAAACAGATAAAAGCTTTGGCATACAATGTCAATATCCAAGTCCAAAATTGAAAACATTGCAAGGCTGATTTTCGAAGACAGTTAGCGATGACGGTCTTCGAAGACGACAGTTCAAAGTTCAACTTATACCATCAACTCTGTGACTCATAATTTCTCAACACTTATACTCGAATTATCACACTAGTTCACACACCACACGGGGGGAATACTTGTGTTGTTAAGTCTGACGTCGATTGTTTTTCAAGTATAGTTCAATCAGGCACTCTGTTGGATTCAATTTCTATCAAAGATGTCTAAGAAATCTAGCTCCGCCACAATCTCAGATAGACCTGGGCTGTCTTCTAAACAAGGGGTCGCAGATACTTCTAACCCATCGTCCCCTGCTCATAACTTAGCTCCCGTTGCCCTAGAGGTATCAATTTTCTTGGACAACCCGGTTGATTCACAGGCTTCGAAGATCAATGAAAGTGCACTCCGTCGGATATGCTCCGTCCACGGAATCCCCTTCGATGATGTATTAGTTCCATCGGGGCACGATCGTCCACACCTGCCCCCAGTTGGATATACTGCCTGTAATAAGTTTATGTGCTGGGTCGACAGTGTGCCACCGTTTAACTTATTTCTTCAGGACGTGCTGCAATACATCGACATTGCCCCGTCATAATTGCACCTGAACGGTCACGCCTTCATCTACGGTACCTACATCCTTTTTATTACCATTCTCTCCAGGCCTCCAACCCCGGATGACATCAGATATATATATATATATATATATATGCATACATACATACATATATATATACACATATGATCAAGAAGCGGAGAGATAGCCCCTCTTTCATGTTTCTCGAGCCGCACCACAAATGCCAAATCTTAACTGGGGCCTGTAGTAAGTTCGTCCTGTACAAGCAGGAATGGTTCTATGTGCGTTGCCCTCTTGGTTTCGCGAGAAGATGGGTGGAAGGAAGTAAGTCTTTTCTCTGGATCGATATTCATGCTTAATCGAAGCCGTGCCTCTTCTAACTCATTTTTCCATCTTTTCGGGTATCAATCCACGTTCTGACGATCGCGGATATTCTGAAGCCGTCGAAGCTATTAGAGCCCTTCCTGCCGACGAACGGGACATCCGAACTCTCATTTCAAACGAGTCACTTTTGAGGTTTGGACTGTTGGCAGAAGGCCGTCGGATAAGCCTTCCTCAGGGGGTTTCCATACCCAGGCCCACCTCTAGCAAAGGGAAAAAACAAGCTAAGTCTTCAGCATGCAACGCTCTTGGCACACTAGAAGAAGGTGAAATCAAAGAAAACGAAACACCAGAAGCGTAAGACAAGAACGTTGGTCCTACTCAGGACCCACTAGTTGAAGTTCATGACATCGAAACGTCATCCTCCCCTTTGAAGAGGGAAAGGAAGATAATGTACAAGATAAGAAGGGAAAAAGTTGGCGCAACCTCTAAAGTTACTCTTATCCCAACAGAGAAAGAGGCTTCCTCTCAATGCTTAGAAAGTTCTCTAAAGGGCCTCTCGAACCTCTCCATTCCGAACGATTTACTTAATTATGATTTCGATGATCCGGAGGCACTTAAACTTCACTCGCCCATCAGAGGCGATGCAGGCATTCAAGCCCACGCTCAGGGAGAGAAAACACCCATTAGTAATGAAACTGGACCGTCGGGGGGAAACACTAGGACAAACACATGCACTTTGCCTCGCACTTAAATTTTCGTCGTCACACTACTCTTTGCTAATTTGTTATTATTTAAATTCTATGCAGGTGACATGGGGCGTACACACGGCATTGATCACCTCCGCGGGTCATCTGTTTTCCATCACTCTGGACGTGACTCGGGTTCCGGGAGACGTAGGGATAGAGAAAGTGGCGGCGATAGGGATTATCATTCTCGGGACTCATCGTCTCGGAAGAAAACATATTATCAGCCCAAGTACCACCAACATCCCTCTTCTTACTCGAAAAAAAGCAAAGATAAGCATGGCTATAACGGGTCGCAATCCGATGTCCCCCAAGACCAACACTCTGATTCCTCTTCCACATGACAATCTCGGGATCCTCACAGGAGAGCTGAACTTTCAAAGCCATCTCCACCTGTTCCCACAACAGATCCAACAGTATCGAAGAGACTGGCCGAGCTTAAAGCTAAATTTCCAAAGATCTGCTTTGATGGTCTGAAGTTCCTCCCGACGATCCACCATATACCTGGAGATGTTAAACAGAGCGCCATCACCTGCACCAACGATGTCTATGTTCAACATGACGCGTTTGTTCATTTAGCTAAAATACTTTCAGAAGTCTCCATGGAGCGCTAACATGAGATCGATCGCCTAAAGCTTGAGGCTATCCATGACAAAGATATTATTAAAGCTCAAGACGAAGAGATTGCGACTTATAAGTCCAAACTTCAGGCCGCCCAGCAGAGCTCCAAGGATACCGCCGAAGCCGTAACTCGTCTGGAATCGACTCACAAAAAAGAACTCGACGAGGCGGTACAACGCTGTGGGGCTTTGGCATTGGAAAAAGATTCGGTGCAAAAAGAGAGGAATGCATTCTGTCTCCGGGTTAAAAAACTTGAGGAGCGACTCCGCAAAGAACAAGAGGAGAAGGTTGCTGCCCAAGAAGAGTCGCAATGGTATTGCGACGAGATTGTTGCAACGCGATTTCTTAAGGCGAAACTTGAGGGCGAGCTTTCTAAAGTTGAGGCACTGAAGAATGAAGCCCACGAAGAGGGCAAAGATAGCCTCTGTAGAGATCGACTCCCGTCTTGAGGCGGCCAAGTAGGAGGGCAGAGAAAAAATTAAAACCATGTTCGACCCGCTTATTGCCGAATTCAATGCCCGCATTCTCATGCATCGGGACTTAACTTTTCTGGGCGAGGGCTATCTCAAATCTTTGGCCGAGACGTGGGAGACTTTAATTAAAACCAAAAAGGCCGAACACGGTATCGAGGAGGTTGATGAGGGGGCCTTGATAAAAGAATTCCTCAAGGGAAATGAGTCTTCGGACCTATCGGCAGCTAAAGCTATTTATTGCAAAGGATCCCCTTCAACAAAAGGGAAAGAAGTTATCGCCGGTCCATCCAGGATTGAGTCTCCAGCTCGTGTGCCTACCCAGCCGACCAATCGGCCGATGCTCAATCCTTTTGAACAGCACATCGGCTATGATCCGGAGGACCCCGGCCTTGGGATTCATGTTTTGTCACCTATTCCAGAGGGCGAGACCCCCTAAGGGTTGAGAGCCAGCTGGAACCTGGTCGACAACTCTTTTGCTTTAACATTCCAAGAGCTTTGGTTTTTCACCAGAAGCTATCGTATTATAATACTTGCTTTTCGTGATTTTGTGTAGGCCGTTCTGATCTTGAGCCTACTCCGAGGAGCGATGTCGCCAAGGAGGTGAGGGAAAAAATGAGTGAAGCCACTCGCGCAGGAGAGGCTCTCGGTCCAGATGCTCAAGTGATTGGAGCGCTTGATGAAGACAAATCTGAGACTTCCTCTCCCATCGATGGGAGTTATGAAGTTGAAATTATAGGCATCTATGAGCACACATCCGAGCTGAGCATGAAGGAGCAGCTTGAGAAAGAGAAGGAAAAGACGATCAAGATCAAGGTAGAACCTCAAGTTGTGGACCCAGACGATCCTTTGAACAAGCCGTTGAAGGTCATTCTCCCCGGCAGGTCCAAACCCACGAATGTTCCTCATACTTCTTCGGCTGTCACTCCCCTATCAAAGAAAGCTATCAAGGGTAAACGTACCGGGGAGGAGTCAACGGGCAAAAAGTCGAAGAAGTCAAAGAAGTAGTTTTCGATCTCGTTCAACAAGAGCTAGTTCAGATTATGCAACTATTTTTGTTTTCGTAGTTTATGTAAATAAAATTTTGACTCCGAGCTTCGAAGGAGTTGTAGTAGAAACTTATTTTTGATGAATAAAACTTAGTTCTTTTTGCCTTTCGGGAGATTTCCGTTGTTTGGTTTTCTGTATAATCATGGTCGGAACCCAAGCTATTGCGAGTTACATAAGCCTCTCGATTCATCTCCAAATAAGTTGATAATCTTTTGGCATTGCACATTTTTTATTCCACGCTCCGGGTACTTAGAATATTTTATAGTGCGTACGCCAAAGGCTCAATGACTTCAAGTCATTTATATCCAGTCTGCCTTTAGGGGACTTGGTCATTTAAATCGTTTATACTTGAGTTTGCATTCTGGGGACTTAGAGTACTCCAGTCCGCACTCCGGGGACTTGGAGATTTCGAGTCGTTCACACTTGAGTCCATACTCCGGGGACGTAGAGTACTACAGTCCGCGCTCCGAGGACTTGGAGGTTCTGAATCATTTGTACTCGAGTCCGCACTCTGGGGACTTAGAGTACTCTAGTCCGCACTCCGGGGACTTGGAGGTTTTGAGTCGTTTATACTTGAGTCCGCACTCTGGGGACTTAGAGTACTCCAGTCCGCACTCTAGGGACTTGGAGGTTTTGAGTCGTTTATACTCGAGTCCGCACTCTGGGGAGTCCGCACTCCGCGGACTTGGAGGTTTTGAGTCGTTTATACTCGAGTCCGCACTCTGGGGACTTAGAGTACTCCAGTCCGCACTCTGGGGACTTGGAGGTTTTGAATCGTTTATACTCAAGTCTGCACTCTGGGGACTTAGAGTGCTCCAGTCTGCACTCCGGGGACTTGGAGGTTTGGAGTCGTTTATACTTGTGTCCGCACTCTGGGGACTTAGAGTACTCCGGTCCGCGCTCCGGGGACTTGGAGGTTCTGAATTGTTTATACTCGAGTCCGCACTTTGGGGATTTAGAGTACTTTAGTCCGCACTCCGGGGACTTGGAGGTTTTGAATCGTTTATACCCAAGTCCGCACTCTAAGGACTTAGAGTACTTCAGTCCGCACTCCGGGGACTTGGAGGTTTTGAGTCGTTTATAATCGAGTCCGCACTTTGGGGTCTTAGAGTACACCAGTCTGCACTCCGGAGACTTGGAGATTTCGAGTCGTTTATGCGCATTTGTACGTCAAACGAGGTAATGTATCTCTTAGTCATTTGTTACAGCGTTATAATACACAGAAACATCGACAATTCATGGGAAAAGGAAATGTCTTCAAGCCTTTATTAATGCAAATAAGCGAAATTGTCTTTTCACATGCCGTAAACTAAGAATAAAAACTTGCTGGAAATAAATGCAACTAAAATATGATAGAAATGAACTAAGTGTAATAGTGCCGCAAATGTTCACTATTCCATGCTCGGAGAAGTGTTGCACCATCAACGGTTGCTAGCTTGAAAGTTCCTTCTCCAAGCTTCCGTTCAATGACGTATGGACCTTCCCATGCGGGGCTCATGTGTGACGGAACTGGGCAAACTCATTTCAAAACGAGATCACCCACTCCAAAGATTCTCGGTCGGACATTTTCCTTATAATATCTAGCAACTCGGTGCCTATACGCGGCCGCTCTTAAATTAGCTTCTTCGTGTTTTTCATCAATGAAGTCCAAAGATTCCAGCAAGAGATCTTAGTTAGACTCTGGGTCGTAATAAGTTACCCGATGTGATGCGACTTCAAGTTCCACGGGTATGATAGCTTCCATGCCATACACTAATGCGAACGGAGTTTGGCCAGTCGTGGACTGTAAGCCCAAAGTGCTATTGGAAGCTCATCCACCAACTTGCCTCTAGCCTTTTCCAAACGTTTTTTCAATATGGATTTGATTATCCTGTTTATGGCCTCCACTTGTCCATTAGCTTTTGGATGAGCAACTGCTGCAAACTTTTTCCTAATACCATTTTTTTTGGCAAAACTCTTTGAACTCTTTGCTTTCAAACTGAGTTCCATTATCTGTGACGATGGTTCGTGGAAGGCCAAAACGGCATATAATATTTCTTACAACGAAATTAATGACCTTTTTGGTGGTGATAGTGGCCAAAGGTTCTGATTCTGCCCACTTGGTAAAGTAATCGACCGCAACAATCGACCACCTTTGGATAGAGGCAAGGAACCGGCTATGTCGATTCCCCACATTGCAAATGGCCAAGGACTAACCATTTGTGTGAGTTCCGTCGGCGGAGCTCTTTGAATTTTTGCATACTTCTGACATTTGTCACATCTTCTCACGTAGTCTACGGCATCTCGATTTATAATTGGCCAATAATATCCATAGCAGAGGATTTTCTCTGCTAACATCTGCCCTCCGGTATGGTCGCCACATTCACCTTCATGGACTTCCTTCAGGACTCGTTTTATCTCATCATGGGCAATGCATCGAAGTAGTGGGGTCGAGAATCCCCTCCGATACATTATTCTATCCTGCATTACATAACGAGAAGCCTTACGAATGACTTGTCATCTTTCGCTCCATCTTTCAGGCACGGCCCCGTGTAACAAGTACTGCTTGAATAGGGTCATCCATGACTCCCTTTCGATTTCTGTTTCTAACACGAAATATACCTCCATCATATTTATACTCAGAACATGTAAGGTTTCGACAGGAAATAATCTCATCTGTTGCGCATCACCAGTGCTTGTGAATTTTGCCAATGAATCAGCTGCCCTGTTCTGTTCGTGCAGAACATGTGAAATACCATAATATTAGAGATTCGCTAGCAACTCCTAAACTTGGGCCAAATACGGGGCAAGTCTCTGCCCCTTTGCTTGGTAGTCTCCACGCACTTGATACACCACCAGTTGCAAGTCGCAAAAGATTTCAACCGATCTTATTCCCAGTTCTTTGACGAGTCTTAAGCCGGCAATCAATGCTTCGTACTCGACTTCGTTATTTGTTGTTGTGAATTCGAGCTTCAAAGCGTAGCAAACTGATCGGTTTTCAGGAGTTACCAGAACTATGCCAACCCCCAAAAAACGGTCGTTAGATGCCCCATCGGTGTACATCTTCCATCGGACGGGAGGTATGACATCGCGGCCATTTGATTCGTCTGTCATGGTGAATTCAGCGACGAAATCCGCTAGCGCTTGTCCTTGTATGGCCTTTCGCGGTAGGTAAGTAATATCAAATTGACTTAATTTGATATTCCACTTTAACATCCTTTCGGAAGTTTCCGGTCGTTGGAGTACCTGTCGCAGGGGTTGATCAGTGTAAACACTGATTGAGTGTGCCTGGAAGTATGGGCGAAGCTTGCGTGATGCAATCACTAAGCAACAAGCTAATTTCTCGATCTTGGGATAATTTCTTTCTGCCCCCACTAAGCGTTTACTGACATAATATACTGGCTTTTGAACTCGGTCCTCCTCGCGAACCAGAGCCGTACTGATAGCGTGCTGGGATACTGCCAAGTATAAATGCAGCATTTCATGGTCGATTGATTTCGATAGCACCGAGGGGCTCTCCAAATGCCTTACTAGAGCTCTAAATGCTTCCTCACAGTCGGATGTCCACTCGAAATTCCTTTTTCCCTTCTTTATCACGTCGAAGAAGGGATTGCATTTATCCGTGGCTCTGGATATGAATCGGCTCAGCGTTGCCACCTTTCCGTTCAAGCTTTGTACTTGCTTTATAGTTCTGGGCACTTGTATGTCCCGGATAGCCTGAATCTTTTTCGGGTTAGCTTCAATTCCACGTGCATTCACAATGAAACCCAAGAACTTTCCAGATGCCACACCAAAAGAGCACTTCAAAGGGTTGATCTTCATACCATAATGTCTAAGTATATCAAACATTTCTGCCAAGTCTCGAATGTGGTTGTTTGACTGTCGTGACTTCACGAGCATGTCATCCACATAGACTTCGATCATCTTACCGATCTAGTCTTTTAACATTCGATTCACCAGACGCTGATAAGTTTCTTCTGCTTTTTTCAATCCAAAGGGCACTACTACGTAGCAATATAGCCCCACATTCGTGACAAAACTGGTGTGCTCTTGGTCAGTAATATGCATCGAGATCTGATTGTTTCCTGAATACGCATCCACAAATGACAATAATTCATGTCCGGTGGTAGAGTCGACGAGCTGGTCGATTCTAGGTAAAGGGAAACTATCCTTTGGTCATGCTTTATTTAGATCGGAGTAATCAACACAAGTTCTCCACTTTCCATTTGCTTTCTTCACTAGCACTGGGTTAGATACCCATTCAGGGTAGAGGGCGTCGCGGACGAGCCCATTGGCTTTTAGTTTGTCCACCTCCTTTTTGAGAGCCGCAGACCTCTCCGGGTCCATACCTCTCCTTTTCTGTTTTACGGGAACATGTTTCGGGTCCATGTTCAACATATGACTCGCAATTGTTGGAGAAATCCCGCACATATGAGAGTGTGTCCAAGCGAAAACGTCCAGAGTCGCCCGCAGGAAATCAGTAAGATCCTCGGCCAATGAGGGGTCGAGTTGTGATCCAATCTTAAGAACTCGTGATGGGTCATCCCGGCTGACTGGGATGTCGATCATCAGCTCAGCCGGTGCTGCATTCGTTTCCCTGGGTTCCCCATCATCATCTCCCGGATCAATGTCTCTAAGGATCCGAGAATGCTGCCCGAGCCAGGGGCTCGGGCACTACGTGTCAATCATCAGTCTTTATGATGCGGATGGAGCTGTTCGCAACCTTTTCCTTCTCACTCCGTTGAGCTTCTCTCAATTCTACCATATAACATGCACGACCGGTCGCCTGATCGCCATGTACAACACCGACTCCTTTGTCTGTCGGAAATTTTAATGTCAAACACCATGGGGCCAAAGCAGCCCTAAATTCTGCCAAGGCTGGACGACCCAAAAAGACATTGTATGGAGAGCCAACATCCATTACTATTAGGACTCGCACTCTCCTACGCTCACCTTCCCCCAGTTCAACTGGTAGCTCTATATACCCCATCGCGTCGGTTGCAGCACCGTTAAAACCATGGATACAGGCTTTGCATGGTTTCAAATCTTTCATTTCCATCTTCATCTGGTCATAAGCTTTCTTGAAGATGATGTTAAAGGAGCTCCCGCAATCAATCAGGATTCTTTTCACGTAAGCTATCCCGATTGTTGCAGATATTACCATCGGGTCGATAGTAGGAGCCTCCACCTTGTCCGCGTCTCGACTCCTAAACACTATATCGTCAGTCATCATGCGTTGTTGCTTTGCGGGGGTTCCATCTTCCACATTCGAACAACATTCGTAATCCGCATGCCTTAAGGAGGTAGCATATCGTTCCATCTCTTGCCAATTCTTGTCTGCAGGATGAGGTCCTCCGACAATAGTGTTTATAATCAATATACCCACAATCCGAGCAGGTTGTTCTGGTTGGAGTGGGGCCGGCCCGCGTCTGGGGCCTGATGTTCCTTGCCTTCCATCTTGCAGGTTTTTGAGAAATTTCTGCAATTTTTTCTATCTGATTAACTTTTCTATGGCGTCATGGAGGTGTCTACACTCCTCGGTATTGTGCCCATGGGTCTCATGGAAGCGACAATACTTCACTGTCCGTTTCTGTTCTTCAGTGGGCTCCTTTGGGCGTGGCTTTCTGTATTCAAATGTGTTACAGGTAGATAGATAAATGTTTTCAAGAGAATTATTCAGCGGGGTGTATTCATTGTAGGTCGGAATTCTTGACTTCCATTTCCCTGCTTCTCTTTTCTTTGTGGGATTTCCACCTCCGGATCCTTTGGACTGCCCAGGCTTGTTCTGGACGTTGACTTGAACCTTTTCTGAACTATCGTCGAATTGCTTCACGGCGACGTTACTTTTTACAGTCTCTTGAATAGGCCCTGGTGCCTTATCTCCTCTCGTCCATCTATCCTCCTCCCTTCGTATGAACTGATGAGCCTTGGAATAGAATCATTCCAATGTAGTTGGGGGTTTTCCCTCCAACCAATCTCCAAACTCCGAGTCTGGATCTACACCTCGCATTACCGCCATCAAAATCGCGTGGTCGTTAGGATTGCTAACTTCAGTGGCGGCAACATGAAACCTCTGTAAGTATCTTTCAAAGACTCTCCCGGAGCCTGGATTATGCTTGATAAAGACATTACATCCTTTGGACGGGTAGCATGTATCCTGAATTGTTCAACAAATTTCATTGCTAACTCGTCGAAGCTGGATATAGATCGCGGAGGAAGCCGAGTAAACCATATAGTGGCAATTCTGGACAGAGTGATTGGGAAACACCTACACTTAGTTGCGTCATTTGCCCTTGCCAAATCCATCATCCATTCGTACCTCATCACGTGTTGCCTAGGGTCAGTCTTCCCTTCGAAGGCTGGGATAGTCAGCATATTGAATTTCTTGGGGTACTCAGCCTGTAGGATAACATCTGTGAAGGGAGTATGACTTCTGGACACTCCACAATCCTCGTTGGTCAGGCCTTGGTTCTCTCTCATCAATTGCCTGACCATGGCTGATAAATCCAGAGTTTGTATGGAGGGTGGGAGGTTGGGTTTCGTTACATAGGACCGTGCGGGTTGGTGTCCCGCTTGATTAGTTTCTTGGTGATCCGGGCGTCCGGTCTCATCACGTGCCTGATCCCTGGCGGATCGATCAGTGGCAGATGCTTGTACAGCCTTATCCTTACGACGTCTGCGCCTAGGAGGTTCATCAACTGAGGTTGAGCTATCAGATTCAAAATAAGGAGCAGGACTACTTCTAGCATTCTGATGCTGCTGTTGGGCAAGCTTAGTCATGAGATTAGCATTGGCTTGAATCTGCTCAGCAAGTAGCCTTTTACTTTCCTTGAGTTCTCTTATCAAGTCGTCGAACTCTGTTTGGGAAACGACCTCCGCTTGGTTCTGGGTGGAGGTTCCTACGCTTGGAATTGCTGATTGGTTGCTAGGTCCTATTTGTTGTACACTAGCAGTTTCGTGGACAACTGCGTTATGAGAGGCCGATCTAGTTCATGGTCTCCTTATGGTAGAGTTGTTGGTTGTAACTCTGAGTAGAATCTACAGATGTCTTATGAATGATTTGGATCTCCTTCAGGGGATTTTTCAATCCATTAGCTGCAAAGTAGATCCTATCGTCCTGAGAATTTGATTCTCAGTGAAAGCACCAAAATGTTAGCACCATAATTGGTTACTAACATCCTTAAGAGAGTTTGTGTAGAGAGATTAATGAAGAAAGTAAATTAACCATAGGATAATATGCAGATTTAAGTGCAGAAAGTACGAACACAAGATTTATAGTGGTTCGTCGTGATTGCCTATGTCCACTGTGAGGTTAATCTTTATTGCTTTTCTCGATAATCGATTACAGATACAATCCGTATCCAACTATATTGAATACAATTGCTAAGCAAAAAGATAAGTCTTGAATGAGTCTTGAATGCAGCAGAGTCTCCCCGGTGTTTTCCAAAAAAGGTCCCATCCATTTTACCCCCGCCTCACTATTTATAGACGAAGGTAGGTTGGACTTCCCTGGTGGGCCTAGAAGCTTGGTATCTCGGCCCAAATAGGGTGATCTTTGTGTGCCAAACCAGAGAGGCCGAACGGTAAAATGCTGAGCAAGGCATAAATGCCAAACAATGTTCTCATGCCGAACGAAGTGATGCCGAACAACCTGAATGCCGAACGAGGCATTTGTGCCGAACGATGTTCTCATGCCGAATGAAGTGATGCCGAACAGTATGGAGTGCCAAATGACTCTGCCATGCCGAACATCCATAGATGCCGATCGATATTCAATACTGAATGTCTCTCAATGCTGAACACTCTCGCATGTCGAATACTCTCGCATGCCGAACGTCCTATAGATGCTGGACGAACTTGAGTGCCGAACGAATCATATGTGCCGGACAACTCTGGAAGCCGAGCACTTTCTAATGTCGAACGCTCCTAAATGCCGAGCATTCCTTTATGCCGAGCATTCTTCTAATGCCGAACGCTCCTAAATGTCGAGTGTTCCTTTATGTTGAGCGTTCTTCTAATGCCGAACCATTTTGTCTTGCCGAACAGCCTTCAATGCCGATCGGCCACAGGTGTCGAATGGCCTGATCTTGCCGAACAAGATTTCTTAGTCCTTAGTTGCCTGGTCAAACCTCCAGGTAACAGTACTATAGAGTAGCAGGCTGATCAAAGGGTAGAATTAGGATTTCATCCTAATCAAAACAACTATCAACACAAGTGCAAACAATCAAAGTTAACTTATTGCATTAATTTAGAAATAGTTAATTCGTACTTATTTCCAACTTTATCTTCGCTTCTATTTCCTTTGTTTCCTTTTCAATATTAGAATTGTTGTAAAGCCTATTACCTTTTCTTTGCTTAAAAATACCAGTGATTACTATCAGTCACCAGAGTTTTAGTCTGACCCACTCCTCTATTTTCTCATTTTCCCCCTAGGCAATCAAGGACAAGGATGATAGACTGCAGATTCGTGGAGACTTCTTTGGCAGAGATTTTATCATGTATTCCTTTTCTTTATTTCTAGTTTATGATGTCCTTTATTGTAACCGGCACTTTTTGGGGAAAGTTGTACTCTGATTTATTTGAGATTATGGTTTTTGATTTCACGAGACTTGTATGGGTATTTTGACATATTATGTATTTGGTATTTGGTGAGTTATTCTTATCATCTTATATTATGGATTTTTATTTTTAGCAAAATACTATAATTGTTTTCGCTGTGTTGTTGTTGTTGTTATTTAGTTTTTTTCTTATGAATTTTAGTCTCTTCTAATTTTAGTTATACCTACAACGCGCCACATCTTTTAGTGTATCCTTTTGGGTATACTAAGGGGTGTGGGGTGTTTCACTTGCTTTTAGAGCCTTACATTACAGGATTCCTAAAAATTTATTTTAAAAGTAAAATATTTTTCCAAAATAACTTGTTTTAAAAGTATTTTTTAGAAAAGAATTCTTAGAATTGATTTTTATGTATAAAAGAGTTTTTATAAAAATCCCCTCAAAAGACCAGTTCAATCTTCCTTCGAATCTTTCCTAAACTTTCTTTTTCTTTACGTAGATGGCGTTTCCCCTAATCTTCTCCAAGGCATTCCAGTCCCAGGATGGTTTCATAAGTATCTACAAGCCACGACTCCAGTGGTGCATGGGCAAGCTCCCAATCCAGCACCAGCGGGTGGGAATCCCATCAACTCACCTATAGTAGTTAATTTCTCTAAGCTTTGTAAGGACTTCACGAATTTTGGTGGAAAGAATTTTTTTGGTACGGATACTTTTGTAGGTTTGACTACGTAACACGGAGAGGATATTCGAACTATTGGGATTGGATGATCAACAACGGGTTCAGCTAGCATCTTGGTAGCTGAAAAAGGAGGCTTCGTATTGGTGGAAAGTTATAAAGTTAGAAGGAAGGGAAGTCACTTGGAATGGATTTCAGGAGCGATTTGATAGGAAGTTTTTATCTCAAGTAGAAGAGAGTGTTCAATTGGAGCGATTCATTAATTTGAAGCATGGGAGTTTGGCTATGAAGGAGTACATTAATCAATTTAATGAGTTGTCGCGGTTTGGGATGGAGTTGGTTAATACATCGCACAAAGAGGCAATGAAGTTTGCAAAGGGATTGAATCGGCCCCTTCAGAGATTCTTGTTGACTCACATGCCAATGGGAGCTACTTATGAGTCTTTGGTGGAAATGGCACTTACGAATGACGTAGTCAAGGAAGGAGAGTCTAAAGAGGTTGTTAAGACTGAAGGTCCAAAGAAGAAATGGTGGAAGAACAATAAAAAAAAAGTGAAGGCCCTCAGAAGCAGATTAAGATAGGTTTGAAGTGCAATAGCTCTGGGATTATGGGACATATCTCCAAGGATTGCAAAAGGGAAAGGATGAAAGGAAAGTGCTATACTTGTGGGCAACCTGGTCACTTGAGTAGGGGTTATCCCTAGAGAGCAGGGCGGGGGTGAGTGCACCAGTCGCACAGATTCAGGCCTTAGATGCAGTGCCTTCAAGTAGCATTCCGGATAGAGGTAGGAAAGTCACCATTGAAGTTTGATTTTTATTTTTGATTTTCCCGTTCGGATTCTTTTTTTATTTTGGAGCTTCACACTCTTTTATCTCTAGCTATCTTGTGGATTGTTTGCACTTAGACATCTCTGTAGTAGTAGACCCTATTGTTGTTTCAAAGCCCATAGGAGGATCGACATACTTGTCTATGGTTTGTAGGGGTTTGAAAATTTTTATCCTAGGCATAGGATTTGACTATGACGCCTATGTTTTTGGATTTTTCGGGTATGGGATGATTTGGTAAAGGATTGGCTATCCAAATATGGAGCTATATTAGATTGCAAGAGGAGTGTCGTTAGACTAGAGACATGCAGCGATAGGACTCTCTTGCGACTCGCAAGGGTCAGTTATGGTGAGCTTCCTTTATTCCCTTGAATCATCATCACCAGAGTTAGATTCGGTTCCTATTGTTATAGATTTTCCAGATGTCTTTGAGGTGGTTAGGGGACTACCATCTAAGAGAGAGATTGACTTCAGGAATTACTTGACAGATAATGCTAAGCCAGTGGCATTACCCATTAGGCCCATAGCACCTAGGTAGAGGAAGGAAATGAGTAAGCAAATCTGTGAGCTTTTAAAGAAGGGTTTCATAAGAAGGAGCATATTGAAGTGGGGAGCGCCAAACATCTTTGCTACTAAGGAGGATGGTTCTCTTCGACTTTGCGTGGACTATAGGGAATTAAATAAGATCACAAAAAGAAACGTTATCCACTCCCTAGGATAGATGACCTTTTTGATCAGCTAATTGGCTCTTCGGTATTCTTTCAGCTTGATTTAGCCACGGGATTCCATCAGCTTAGGGTTGCTGATGATAGCATTGATAAGACCGCATTTAGGACTTTAGACGGATTTTATGAGTGGTTGGTTATGCCTTTTGGGCTAACATACGCCCCATCCTACTTCGTAGATTTGATGATCCATGTCTTTAGAGAAGTCCTACATAAGTTTGTGGTTGTATTCGTGGACAACATGTTGGTGTTTTCCAAGAGTATGGAGGAGCATGCTATGCATCTAGAAGAGGTTCTTCGCATGCTTCATAGTCATCATTTGAGAGCTAAATTTTCGAAGTGCCACTTTTGGAGACAGGAGGTACATTTCTTGGGGCACGTAGTTTCGAAAGAAGGCTTGGTTGTTGAACCTGCTAAGGTAACGGCGGTGCAAGATTGGAAAGCAACCAAAAACATCACCCAAGTTAGAAGCTTCCTAGGATTAGCTAGCCATTATAGATTTTGCGAAGATAGCATCACTCATGCGCCTTACTAAGAAGAATAAAGCATTCGTGTGGGACGTGGATTGTGAGGATTCCTTTACGAAACTCAAAAGAGCCCTTACTAGTGCACCGGTGTTAGTTCTACCCGATAGATCTAAACCTTTTATAGTATATACTGATGCATGTGGGATGGGTCTAGGAGCGGCGTTGATGCAAGAAGGGAGAGTGGTATGTTATGGAAGTAGGCAGTTGAGGAAGCATGAAAAGAACTACCCTACCCACGATTTAGAGTTGGCTGCTATAGTTTTTGCACTCAAGTCTTCAAGGCATTATTTGCTAGGAGAGAGGTTTGAGCTTTTCACCGACCATAAGTCATTAAAGTACCTATTCTCACAGAAGGATTTGAACTTGAGACGGCAGCGATGGATGGAGATTTTGGCGTCGGATGACTTTGAGATAGCTTATACCCCTGGCAAGAGTATGTGGTTGCAGGTGCGTTAAGTAGGAGGAAATTAACCTTAGTCCTTTATTCGTAGAGTGGAAGTGCCTAGAGTTTATTTCTACTTTTTATTTTAAGTCCTCTACGAACATTAACCCTGGATTGCTAGCTACACATGAGCTAAGTCCTACTCTTGTAGATCAGATTGGCTTGAGGCAGCGAGAGGATTCAGAACTTATGGATGTGATGGATAGGATTAGCAGAGAAGAGGTCCCTAGACATCTCCAACGTTATCCATTGATAGCAAAGGGTGGCTTAGGAGAGATGGAAGGCTTTGTGTTCCCCGCGTTGGTGACTTGTTGAAAGCAGTTTTAGAGGAAGCGCACCATTCTCATATGACTATTCATTCGGGTAGTGACAAGATGCATAGGGACATAAAGAGGATGTTTTATTAGAATGGCATGAAGAAGGATGTGGCGAAGTCTGTAGCGAAGTGTCTTATATGCCAAAGGGTTAAGGCAGAGCAGCAGAAGTCCGGAGGATTACTTTAGCTCTTGGATGTACCTGAATGGAAGTGGGATAGCATTTCGATGGACTCCATAGATGGTTTACCCCGTTCTAGTAAGAGGAATACTAGCATTTGGGTGATTGTAGATCGCTTGACTAAAAGTTACCATTTCATTCCGGTTAAGAGTAAGCGTGCGACATCTTATTTGGCATCCTTATATGTTCGTGAAATATTCTGACTTCATGGAGTTCCCTCTAGCATAGTGAGCGATAGTGACCCTATTTTTACTAGCGAGTTTTGGAGAAGCTTGCAAGAGGCTTTAGGGACGCAGATTAGATTGAGTCCGGCCTATCATCATCAGACTGATGGCTAAACATAGAGAGTTAATAGAGTTCTTAAGGACTTGTTGCGGATGTGTATTTTGGATTTCGGAAGAGCTTGGGAGGATCATCTTTCATTGGTGGAGTTAGCGTACAATAACAGTTACCAAGCAAGCATAGGAATGACACCATTCGAGACTTTATATGGGAGACCTTGTAAGTCACCTTCATGTTTGGTGGAGTCTATGGAGAAGTTGCTACTTGGGACTGACATTGTTAGGGAGACATCGGAGAAGATGGATTTGATTCGACGGAGGATGAAGACAACTCAAGATAGGCAGAAATCTTATGCGGACAAGTGAAGGAGAGACACCGAGTTTGAGGTTGGAGACTTAGTTTTTATTAAAGTATCCCTGCTTAGGAAGGTGGTAAGGTTTGGGTCGAATGGAAAGTTAACCCCCAGATTTGTAGGACCATTTCCTATCTTAGAGAGAATTGGGAAGATGGCATACCGAGTGAAGCTACCAAAGAGGATCGCAGGAGTGCACAACGTTTTTCGTGTTTCTCACTTGCGAAAGTTCTTACATGACTTAGCGGAGGTTGTAGAGCCTAGTCAGTTAAAGGAGGTAGAAGTAGAAAGGGAAACATCAGTTCAGCGTATTCCTATGAAGATCATTAGATGAGACACCAAGCGACTTAGGAATAAAGAAGTTCCGTTAGTAAAGATGCAATGGGGAGACGATGTTGCAGACGCTTCGTGGGAGACTGAAGAGAAGATTCGTACTTCTTTTCCTCATTTTTTCAATCATAAGTTTTTGAATTTTCTATTTTCCATCTTTAGTTTTGAATAGGTTCTTTCCTTTATTATCCTTTGGAAGGGTAGAACTTAAGGTTTAACTATGGATGATAGGATTTGATGTAAACATGTTAATAGAACATGTTATGAATGATGTATGCCATTGGTTGCAAGTGTTTGCTAGTGGATGATAATGGACACATATACTTACACTAGGCACTATTATCTCTTAAGGATTCGCCTAACTAGGACACTAGAGCATACGCATATGGATGTGCGCTCATTTTATTTTATTTTCCATGATTGCTATAAATGGATGATTATCACATGGTTATTGCATTTTAATGATGTTTGAAGCACGCATATAGAACTATCAATTATCATTAGGAATTTTTGCATTCATTTGGATACATAGCACGAGCATGATTGTATAAAAGGAGGTCAACTGACTTAGTGGATCGCCTAATCTTTTGCATTAGCTAGGGACATTAACACTGCATTAATTGCATAAGTAACATAAATCGCATTAGAAAACTTAAGGACAATGGATGGATGGTTGATGATTAAGTGGTTGGGTGTAGATATTGGATGAAAATATTTAGTTCATTCTTTTATCCTTAGAGATTTCGAGGACGAAATCCCTTAAGGATGGGAGAATGTGACAACTCAAAATTTAAGCTATAATAATTAATTAACGAATAAATGAAATGATAAAATAACTTTATGAAATTATCAAAATTGAGCCATGGAAGTTGCACCATTGTGTTTCTAGTCAACTTCCATATATAGAATGTCAGAATTCGAGCTTATACGAGCAAGATACGAAATTAGCAAAATAGATGAATATACATACATACATACATATATATATAGGGACATCGATCATCCCAAGGCCTAGGTCAACCGGTCCGTCGACCTGGCGCTATGGGCGGTCGATCTGTAGGTCGACCCGCCTATGTTTGTGAGGCAAAGGAAATTTTCCTTCATGCTGTTCAATTTTAACACGTCAATTTCATTTTTTTGTTCAGTCTGGTCCCTTCGTGCTTCCATTCGATGGCTCATATTTAGCCTATAATGTGGTTACATCCTATTCTATCCCCAAATTAAACGGTTTAAGATCAATTCTACTTTATAAATAAGACCATAGGCCTAACAATTTTTCTCACTCTAAGATTTTCTCCAATTGGGTTCACCTTTTCAGGAAGGACGCTAAACGGAATAATTTTCCAAGAAGAAAATCATTTTAAATTAAAATATTTAACAACCCCAACTGGATCCCGGAATACCTAAAGGGAAGAGCTTAGGACCATAGGTAAGTGATTGTAATTATTTAGATTTTTTAAGAAATTTAAAATAATAGATTTTCCAATAGTTATAGTTTTTCTACAATTTTGGAAATACCTTTTTATTAGTTATTTTTGGTTTTAGATTTATTTTCAGCCTATTTCTTTTTAGCTGTTCTTTTGAGTTATTCGTAGTTCATTTCTGTTAATTATAGATTTTTCGTTTAATTATAGTTGTTTACAATATTTTTAATTAATTACTTTCATTTATGATTTATTTACATCTTCTCCTACGCTTTGGATTTTCTTCTATTTTTAGTTTTCTTCTGTTTCTCCATATTCCTCGCGAATGGATTATAATATATTAAACGCGAATTTGGATTAAATTTAAAGAATACTGAAATAACGAAAGGTAAGATGTAAATTGTAAAGACTGTAATAAAAATGGAGTTGGACTATAATTGTGACTAAATTAAATAAATAGTCCTAGTTATAACTTAAAATTATAACTAAAAAGAGTAAGAGAGGAAAGAAGCTTATTTTCACACTACGCCCTGGGTTAAGTAATAAGCATGATTATAACGTAGGTTATAATAAGAAAACGGAACAGAATGAGGCTTATTTTAAGACTTAGGATAAATTAATAAGCACAGATAGTCAAAATAATAATAAAGGCTTATTTTAATAATTTATCTAAGTTAATAAGCAAAGTATTAAAGTAGTATATGTACCAAATAACTTTCTCTATTAGACAAAATGGTGGTCTCACATTAGCCTGAAGTGAGGTGAGGGCATGCTTATGTTAATAATGGTAATAATTGGTCAATAAATAGAAGTTCAAATCACGGAGATTTGGACAAGAGGCGCAACTAGATATTGTTTGGATGACGGGCCAGTACCAACAACATTTCCCCTATTCTCTATGGATACGGTCGTCTCACATTAGCCTGAAGTGGGATGCGGGACATGCTTATGCTGGAGCTTGAGGTAATACGAAGACCTAATAAATGGAACAAAAGATAACATGAGCATGGTGACGGTTACGCGTGCGACTTCCATTCGGGTGCTTAGTAATCGTTATGAGTTCCAAGCGCTTAGTATGTGTGCCTTTCCTAGGCACCATTACTTTCTGTGTAGGAAACTATGTATCATCTAGTCCATAGTAGGTACTATGTTTATCTTTTGTAGAAACCATTTCCTTCTATGTAGGGAGTTATATAGTGTCTAGTCCACCGTAGGTACTATAGAGTAGCAGGCCGATCAAAGGGTAGAATTAGGATTTTAGCATAATCAAAATAGCTATTAAGACAAGTGCAAACAATCAAAGTTAATTTATCATATTAATTTAGCAATAGTTAATTCATACATTTTTCTAGCTTTATCTTTCCTTCAATTTCCTTTATTTCCTTTTTAATACTAGAGTTGTTGTAAAGCCTATTACCTTTGCTTTGCATAAAAATACTAGTGATTACTATCATTCACCAGACTTTTAGTCTGACCCACTCCTCTATTTTCCCTTTTTCCACTAGGCAATTAGGGAGAAGGATGGTAGACTGCAGATTCATGGAGATTTCTTTGGCAGAGATTCTATCATGTATTCCTTTTCTTTATTTCCAGCTTTTAGTTTCCTCTGTTGTAACTGGCACTTATTATGGAAAGTTGTACTTTGATTTATTTGAGACTATGGTTGTTGATTTTACGAGACTTGTATGGGTATTTTCACATATGTGTATTTGGTATTTGGTGACTTATTCTTATCATATTATATTATTGGGTTTTATTTTTAGCAAAATACTATAATCGTTTCCGCTGTGTTATTATTTTTATCATTATTATTATCTAGTTTTTGTCTTGTGAATCTTACCCTCTATTAGTTTTAGTTATAGCTATAACGCACCACACTTTTTAGTGTATATTTATGGGTATACTAAGGGTTGTGGGGTGGTTCAGTCTTGTTAATTTATCCTGATCTAGCCCACTACGAGTTTGGTCTGTGTCGTACCTGTGGAGTGCTCCCTGATAGCCCACCGGTTTAGTGGAGTTTACAGTATTGTATAGACTATGAAATTTACGAAAATGTGTTAAGGGGGGTATGGGTAATGCCTTAATGATATTTTGATAATTTACTTTACTGATAGACACTATATATATCGTACATTACTGCATAGTCAATAGTTTAACAGATCCTTAGGAGTGGAAATTTCGAACATATCTTCAGTTATTGCATCACTTTATACACTAGATAGGAGATGTAAAATTTCGTAAACATCTCTGAAGCCGTTGCACTCATATTTATTTACTGTTTATTTAACTTACATAAGACCTTTTCGTTCCGACTTGAGTGTTTTGTCGTTTCATTATGCTCGGGTCATCCTGAGAATTTCAGCGTTGAAGATTCTATTTCTAGGGGACGAAGAGGGAGATTTGTATACTCTTTATATATATATATATATATATATATATATATATATATATATATTCCACTGCATCATGATGTTCCGCTGCATTATTTATTTGTTCCTGTTGTATGTATAACTCGGATTGTATTGTAAAAGTATAATCAAATGTATTTGTAAAACAACTTCATGAACGGTATATTTGATTATTGTATTTTGTCATTCCCCTGTGAGATTCTGTGTTTTGTTTTTCCTTCTTTCCTCTTATTTTCATATTTACCCCATTAGCAATCCTTCCTTTGGAATGGTTTGAGTCTAACATGAGTGGTTTATTGTCAATTTGAACCTTCTAAAAAGGTGGGTCTTACAGTTGGTATCAGATCTTTGGTTTAGCAATAATCTTAGCTTTGTGGGGTCTGACTCACAGAGATAGGGTAGTAATACCCTAGAATGAGTTGTCTAAGTGTATATAAACGATAGAGCGTATTTGTTAGTGTTATAAAAATGTTTTTATATTGTGTTAATTTGTTCTGTTTAGTATTTATAAATTCCGGTCGGCACATAGGACGCTATGGCATCGACAGAGATTTCTAAACACTTAAAAGGGTAGATCGACACAATATTGTTTTGAAATATAGATAAATGAAATAATTTTACCTAGTAATATATTTTTTATATAAAACAATAATTTCTATAAATGGATATAGTTGTCTGTGATATGTTTGTTAGTTAGGGAGTGATATTTTATAAATATTGGTTATAAAATAGGATTTACAAATAAATGAATTTAATTGGAAATTTGAGAACTTAAGTTCCAGGGTTTTGAAATTGGTTTTCAAAGATTTTGGAATATAATATTAGAATTATTTGAAGTATTTTTGAATATAAATATTTTCAATGTGATTTGAAAGAATTGCTTAAAGGAATTTTAAAAGGAAACAAGTTTTGCACTCCAATCTTTTGTCGTTGGAAAATAATTTTGGTGATGACGGCCGCATATTCATTTTCGAGTTTTAAAGTGGGAAGGCCACTGTAATAGCTTTATTACACATTTGTTTGATAAACAAACTTTTTTATTTTCATAAATATGATTTGATATATATAAAAGATATGAGTATTTTAAATATTTCAAAGTGATTTAAAATGAATCCGAAATTTGAATTCTTAAGTTCCTGTTAAATTAATGATTTCAGTAGTAGAAGTAAACTGAAGTTTTAATAGTTAAGAATAAGAAATTAGAAGCTAAGAGATTAATGGAACTATAAGAAATTGGAGACTTGTAATTTGAAAATATAAAAGATAATGAAAAATTAAGAAGATGTAAATTGTTGAACATTTTTGTTAACTAAAATGCATAAAATAATTTGTATAACATTCAATTACATTCTAAAAACATATATATAACTTACGTGAAATATTTGAAAATTTGAAATATTAATAGGGATATGTAATAGAATATTGTACAAGTAAAATCTTAATAACAAAATGATTCAAAATGAACAAATGTTTGTAAATGAAAATTAAGATGTACAAGGAATGTTATAAACATAAGTTAATGTTTCAAAATGCAAATAATTAGATTGAATAGTAAAACATGATTATTATCTAAGAAATGTTTATAAACTTAAGAAATGACTGAAATGATTCATAAATAAGTTTATTATTAATTGACACAGTAAAAGAAAGGATACATGCAAATTAAAAGGTAGAAACACTTAAGTATGGTATGTTTATTCATGAATATTCATATTAAATGGAAATCTAGTTATATATGTAAATAAATATGAATTAAATTGCAAAGAAACTTATATAATTTTTTAAGAATTGATTTACTGATGTTCTATATAATTGAATGGAAAATAATATATGTGAATAAAGGAAGGTAAATTAATGGAAAGAGACATTGTATGAATGAATGAAAATAAATGAAAAGTAAATGATGAAAAAGAAACCAATCGAGTAAACTTAAATAACATTTAAATTTTGTGTTGTTTGGCTTATGGGATGTTTGGGAAGTGATACTTTAGATTGTTTAAGGATGTATAAATAATCTATTAAGTTATTATCTAAGGCTGTTGAGCGTAGGGTGCACTTGATAGTTTATCTATTACCTTTGTACAATGAAAAGTTTCTAAACCTGGACAAACCATTAGTTTAACTGCTATGGATGTATGATTGATTCCTTTGTTCCATATAATTGTCGTTGTTGTTTTGTTTGCATATGTTATGTGTTGATTTGCTTTTGTTACTAACCGAAAACAGCTAAATATTTCTTTTTTACAAAATTCTCATACTTTTGGATTATATAAGTGAAATACAAGTCTATGGAAGTAATAGCTACTGCTTTTGGTTTTATAAATAAATTTTTTTGCCTGACAAATAGGTACATTTTCAGATTACGATTTTTGTAACGATATTTTATTGTTTTCCCATGGTTGGGATGTAACGACCCATGATTTTCGATAATTAAAAATAGTTAATTTAATAAGGTTTTGTGATTTAATGTTGGGAGAAATAAAAAATTTATTATTTAGTAATAAGAATATAACTGGAATGAAATGTAATAGTATTAGTTTAAGGTAATTGATAACTACTTTAATGTATGTCCAATTAATTGAAATGGTTAAAAAGTTACAATTGGTTGTAGATTAAGAATTAATTATAATAATATGTGTATTAATTGATAATTGAATTAAAGGAGTCATTGATAATTCAAATGTTGCGTTAATCAATGAAATAAAGTGTAATAAATTGTATTTGGACAGAATTAGTATTGTGTAAGTTGTTATAACATTTATTTGTAAATAATAAACTTATTAATGTGATTAATAGTTAATGGTGATAATCATTATATGTTACCATTTATTTAGTCCGTTAAGTTAAATTTGAAATCAATTGTAATTAAATGTAACTAAATGTTATGTTAATGTAAATTAAGATGATAATTATAGAATAAGTATAATAAGATGTAACCCAATGTTTATTTTATTCATAATACGACAATTGATGGAGTAAAAAGATTGAAATCAAATTTATTCAGTTTATTGAAATTAAATTATGATTAATTTGATTTAATTACAGTTGAAATTGAACACTATAATTAGTGTAATATTTAACACTTGATTGATATGTAAATTTGTTTTAAATTATTGTAAATGTCTAAGGAATCAAAAATGATAAAATTTGTTAATTATAAAGTTTGAATTGAAAAGATAATTAATTTAATATTTATTTATTTTATTTAATGTGAAAATAGCCATTTTGGCCACCGTCTTGCGTTTCGACGAAACCTATTTCATCGGATCCGTAACGGCGAATTATTGTAAGTTTCAAGTTTGATAGCAATCAGACTTGTCGTTTGCTTGTACGGACTCGAAACGCGTAGAAATCAACATAATTGAATTCAACTGAAATAAACTAATTTTAAAAGTTAACTCCTTCATATGATGGAATTAGGACTTGAAACATGTTCCATTGAGTTTAAAAATATCGAAAACATCTATTTCAATATATTGGATGACCTATTTTCGTTTCGGAAACGAAATGGGTTTTTTGGGTCATTGTTATCGTTTCAATCTAAGCCGATCTAGTCCATCCGTTTCTATTTCACCTCTGCCTTATAAGATATGGTAAATCCTTACTATTTCTCATTTCTTATTTCAGTACATACTAATCTATCGGTTCCTCTTTCTCAATAGACAGACTATGAACCCATAAATCCCAAACCAATTTCAAATCAAAACCAATTTCAAAAATTCAAACTCCTAGTAACGACCTAGAATTTTAGTCCTTCGAATTCGGAATATTTAATTGATTTTAAATATTTAAGGGTAAAAATTTATGAGTTGAATAAATTATATTTCAAATATAGTGATTTAATTAGATAATTAAATTGTTAAATTAATATTTGAAATCATGGAAATAATTGAAATTTTAATTTAATGTTAATGAAATGATTTATAAAGTTGAATTAGTTTCTATTTGAATTAGAACGATGTTAGTGAGCTTTTAAAATTGAATT
This sequence comes from Allium cepa, assembly GCA_030765085.1. Lineage (NCBI taxonomy): Eukaryota > Viridiplantae > Streptophyta > Magnoliopsida > Asparagales > Amaryllidaceae > Allium > Allium cepa. The sequence goes on from CM060943.1 coordinate 254,436,838, forward strand.
AAAAGCGAAATTATAGAAATTGAATATTTTAATATTTAATTAACGTGTAAAAATAGTCATTTTTCAAACAGTCTCGGATTTCAACGAAACCATTTTCATCGGATCTGTAATGTTATATTGTTGTAGGATTTCAAACTTCGTACCAATCGGATTTACGGTTTAGTCGTGGCAAGCAAAAACGCGTAGAAATTGGTTGAAGTGAATTTTAAATTTAAATAAGTCGATTCGAAAACCTATCTTCCAAATACGATGAAATTGGCTTTTGATATATATTCCATTGTGTTTGGAATATGGGCAAAACATTATAAACGCTAGGCGGCCCACTTCAATTGGAGTTTGGAAAAATTTCGGGTGAATAGTGTCGCGAAATTTTCTATGAAAGGATGTTATAATTTCACATTTTCATTAAACCCTAACCTAACTAGGGCAAGCCGCCGTTTCTTCGTCATGGCCGTAAATGCATGATCTTCTTCCCTCTTTTTCTTCCAATCCATGCAATATTTCAACAAACCTCCAATACAAAAGTTGTAGAACACGTTGCGAACTTCCAATCCAACGACTGTGATCGAGAATGGAGCCATGGATTGACGACAAATAGCTCACATTCGTTTTGGGTTTGGGTACGTTTTTCATGGCCGATATGGAGACGAGTTTGACCATCCTCCTGTCGTTGGTGAAACTCACGTAGCGCGTCGTTCGATGGCTCCTGATCGTCATCAAAATGGTCGAGGAGGGAGTATAATTCGATGGGAAATGGCGGCTCTGTAGGTTGAAGCGTATGTGATAAATGAAAGGGGAGAAGAAGAAGGTAACGGCTCAGATCTAGGGTGAGAAAAATGAATGGCTCGATTTCTTTTAGGGTTACAAAATTAAAAAGAAAATTGAAAATATTTATATATTTAATTCGTATAAACTTTGAAACATCATAACTTCTTCATACGAGGGCTGTTTTTGACGGAATAAGTTGCGTTGGGTCCATATTGACGAGCACTGCATTATAGAGCTAGTTCGGAGTTGATGGGAGATAGTGAATATTTTGGGTAAAATTAAATGCTCGTTCAATTTTATTTGGAATAAAACACTGCAACTGCTATTGGAAGCAATGTGAGTACAACTCACTCTTTCTGTCTCGCTTGTATTTTTATCTAAGTGAGAATAAATTTTATTTAGCTGTTTGATGATCATTTGGATGATATGTGATATATTGATTGGTATTTGGATATATTTCTGCCTTTTGGAGCAGATGAGAACCTATATGTTCCCACGTATGAGCGGATGACCCTTTGTATGCACGTCTGCCTCGAAGCGGACATTGTACACATATTCTAATATGTATATTTGTTGCAGGTGACAAGTTGGAGGGATCCAATAGGATTCCTCATCAGTATTGGTTTATTTACAGATATTGTGATATATGCTGTTATCATATGATATATGATGTTCTGGATGTCGTTATTGATATATTTAGTGCTGTTGTAGCATTGGGCCTATTTTTGGAATTTAAAAACGTTAAAGTGATGATTTCAATTTAAAAAGAAATTTCAAGTGATTTCGAAAACAGATGTTTTATTGAATTTTTGAATTGTTAAGTAAATGGATTTGTTTTAACTAAATTAAAGTTATTTTTATGTTATAAAAATTATGATTTTTTTGAAATATAACGAAATGTGATTTTTGAAATATGGAGTTGATTATTTTGTAAATAGTTTGAATTGAGATTTTGAAATTATCATAAATGGTTTATATATATGATTTATAAAATTGAATTTTTATAAATCAAAATGATGGTATTGTAAAGGATGTTGTAAATGTTAAAGTGGAGTTCTAAATGGATTTTATAAGTAAATAAGATTTACGAATTGTGATGTTATAAAATGAATGGATTTTTCCAAATAAATGATATATAAGTAATTTACTTATGAATTGAATTTTAGCATTTAAATGGGATATGAACAGAATTTGTTAATAAAATGATTTTATAAGTGGAAGTTTTATAAAATAGAAATGTGAATTTGTAAACATTATTTTATAAATGTGAAATCAATTGATTTTGATAAGTTAAATATAGCAGTTTATTAAAGGAATGTCATCCACGATTTTGGATAGTGGATAATCCTTTAATAAAATGTGTATAAGTAACGAATTCAGTTAGGAAATTGTATCCACGATTTTGGATAGTGGATAATATTTTAATTTAATTGTATAGAAATATTGGATTTGGTAAATGAATTTTATTCATGATTTTGGATAGTGAATAATATTTTAAAGTTAAATAAATGTTTGGAAAGTGATCTTTTAAATGAAGTTAAGTGACTTAAAGATGTTTTAAAATGTGTTAAGTATCGAATACATAGATTTCAACATTCATAGTTGAAATAAACGTCTTCGAGAAGTGAGGAAAGTATGGACTATAACATTGTTGCTATAGTAAATAATTTTCAAAAGGAGATGTTTTTTATAGTATATGGGATTTATATATCCATCTAATTTTTGAATCCCTATACCAGTGATTGTGGGTTGTCATAACGTTGTTTTACGCAACATTCATTTTTGACCCAAATAAATATGTTTCAAAGAATGTTTTCCTTACAAAATAAAACATATACTTAATCGTGATTTAAGTATATGTAATATTTTCTAAGTGTTGAAAGTAAATTGATTTGTGAATATGCTTATACTGCGATATAAGTATATGGAAATGTTTTCTAATATAGAAGTGAAATGTTTTGAGAATATATCCTTTTAAAGATAATTTGAAGTGAATATTTAGCAAGTGGCTTAATTAATAAAAGATTAATTAAAAGGGCCTAGTGATTGTTTATAGTGCTAAATATTTATTTGTTTGCTTTAGTAGTTAAATAACCGACTACCAAATTTGGCCATTTTAGTTCCTCGACTTGATGTGGGAACTATTTAGTCGTACACTTAGTACGCAGCCTTCTGTGTAGGCTTGATTATCGTTTGTTTTGAGGATGTTGATTCGTGTAGTGCGGAGTGTTACTCCAATCTATCGAGCTTCCTTCTTAGCCCGAAGGATAGCAAGTTGAAAGTTGGAGACGTGATAAGTCTATGTGACTTAGTTTCTGTTTGAGGTTGAGAAATGCTTTTGCGTTGTTGGTGTGAAGAGATCGGGATCGGTTTATCCAAAAACCACTTCGGACCAACATTTATGCGAAGATTGTTCAGGTTGGTCGATGATATTGATATTCAGGATTTTCATAGTGGAGGGTTGTTTGTTGATCGTTTGGGGTTAAAATCCCAGTATACATATAGTAGCAGTGGTTTCTTCATTATGAAATATCTAATGCAAGAACTATTCGCTAGTAATCCTAGGGATTTCCCGACAGGATGTGATAAGAAAATGCCTTCAGTTTGTCCTGTTCCTGGACAACTTGTATGGACGTTTGTCTGACATTGCATTTCTAAAAAATTGCATACATTGGTTTTTACAAACGTACATTGGTGGTGGCGGAGCAGGCATTAGCTTAACACCCTCCTTGAGACGTACGAGCTTAAGGCTTGTATTTTTGTGGAAGGCAATTAATAGTCAATGAAAATGGCAATGTGGCATTAAAAGTGGTGTGATTTGTGATATGTGAAAGGTAATCGATACCACTTTGGCCTCACACCCCGGTAAATGACTGAAACAGGGATAAAGGTAGCAAGGCTAAAATGGGTCGCTCCCATTAGGAGATGTCGTCACTCTTTTAGATATATTTTTACATGATATGACGTCGCGTCTCTAATTATTGTTGTGTATGTTCATAGCCACGAATTAAAGGTCAGTAACGACCGGAGTGATTATATATTCGGTACTATCCAGGAAGGGGTAGGCCGATCTTGTGTTGGTTTAGGAGTTCAGTATTTGGACCTTATGTGCGTCCCTCTAGAGGTGTAATGTGTTGGATCGGGAAGGTAGTCCCTTCACCTAGTCATTTGTATGGAATACCAAAACCACTACGTGCATGCCATGTTGTTTTGTAGAGCCTAGTATTGCTCGAATTTAATAAAGGTAACAATTTCTGCTATTTAATCTATTATTTGCATAATAGACACTATTATAATATAATCGGATTTGATATGAGATGTTTTGGTATCATAAGGTAAAAACATATCTGTGTTTATGTGTGGACGTGTCTTACGAGATACTTTTTGTTTTGAAAGGAAAAGTTTTGATAACTTTATAAATTTCAGTTGAGTGTGTTTTCTCACGCTGGTTTATCAGACTGATCCAGCGTTTTTCCCTTTCAATGCTCGGGTCAGACCGAGTATATTAACAGGTTCAAATTTAGTGCTTTTGGAGCTTCAACAGTCGAGCTAGAGATCTATTGAATCATAAGTTTTGATTCATGACAAAAGAGCTTAAAACAAATCAGTGAACGAGACTATATAGATAAGTGTAAAGTCTCATTTTCCCATACTCTTTTAATCGACAATAAACCACACATGTCCAACTCAAATTGCACGAAAAGACGAAACTTTAAGGGTGATAAAGAAAAGTAGACAGAACAGAATCTCACTCGAATGAAATAACATATAATATTGAACAAATATTTTTACAGCGGAAAACTTTTAAATACATATATCAAAGTCTAACCTAGATTCAGCTTGGACAGTTATAAAACCTGCCTTTACATATGCTGACAAATGTCAAACAAAATACACTAAGTATAGCGGATAATAGAATATGCTCATACGTCGATGGATATCTCCAGCTCTCCTCTGGAAACTTCAACCGTCTTCGATATCCTGAAACTACTCGGATCTGACCCGAGTATTGAAAATACCCAGATTAGGCTTGATAAACCAGCGTGAGAAAAACTCAATAATAGATGACAGTGTCATATATCAGCCTTTTTATAAATCCTTTGAAAATAAAGAGTATCTCATAAGACCACGTTCATACATAAACACGGACGGGTTTTTACCTCATGATAACTAAATCACTTTTATATCAAAACATTTGATATTATTCTTACTGACATCTCTTTGAAAACATTTGCAAATAAACTTATTAATCTTATCCGAAATGGTTACCCATATAGCATTTCGAGGCTATTCATTACGTCAATACAAATAAAACCGTAGGTTCTTATTGGAGAATGAATTTCCATATAAATGACCAAGCGCAGGATCTACCTTTCGAATGGGTACACCTCTAGATGGATTTCCCGAGGAACCATCACAAAGCTCCTCTACCAACACAAGACCGGCCTACCTCTGTAACTAGATAGTACCGAATATGTCATCCCCCGGTCGTTACCGACCTTTAAACGGAGCGCTCGTTTTCCATACACCACATTAATATACATCTCGAACGTCATAGCGGGAAGAAATATATCTAGAAGGGGATGATCATACCCTACTTGGGAATGACCCACTTAGCCTTGCTGCATCTATTCCTGTTTCGGTCATTTTCGGTTTGATGAGGCTTGAGGCTATGATTACCTTTTCACAAAGCACATATCACATCTTTGAATGCCACATTGCCATTTCCGTTAATTACTATTTGCCTTTCATAAAAATACAAGCCTTGAGCTCGTACGCCTCAAGGAGGGTGTTAAGCTAAGAGAAGTTTCCTTCTCCGCTACCACCGATGTACTTTTGTAAAAACCAATGTACATAATCTTTAGAAATGCAATGTCAGACAAACGTCCATACAAGTTGTGTAGGAGCAGGACAAACCGAAGGCACTCTCCTACTACCGCTAGTAGCGAGTAGCCTTGCAATCCAAAAAATCTCCATCATGAGGAGACCACTGCTATAAATAACTCTATAATAGGAGCTACCCAGAGCATATTCAACAAGCAGTCTTCACGCTATAAAGATCCACGATCTTCAATAATCATCATCTTCAACATGTCTTCACGTTCGAACGTATACATTAGTTCGAAGTGGTTTTCGGATAGGAATAATCCAAATCCGACTCCGGTTCCTTCGAAATCCAATTATCGATAAAAAGTGAATATGAGTATATAGGATTTATTAAGTTTCTTTTCACTTCAGTTCTTTTCGGATGAATTCGAATTCTCTTCCTTTTTACTTAGAGTAATTTCTAAGAAATTCATTTTTTTGCTTTGGAAAATATCTCAGATTTTCTTACTTAATTCTTGATTCCAATTTCTTAACTTTTAGGCGGGTCAAAAACAATGTTATTTAAGACATTGTTTACGATAAACCCTTAATCAGTCTTAGCAAACATTTTTGAGTAAACAGGATCATAGTAATCATTCACTTTGGAGATTGCTTAAATTTGGATAATACGAATCTTCTTTTAATTTAAAAACTTAATACATTCTTTTTTTAAGAGCATCCGGGCTTTCCTTTCGATCTGTTCCACCCCACGCCTAAGAAAAGAAAACAAGGTCAGGTAAGTTCGGGGCACTGGTTGCTCCACCCCTAACCTTAGTTAAACACCTTTTTTTTATCTTTCTAGATCACGGGCGGGACAAATATACTAGTCGTTTCCGCATACTCAGATTTCCAACTTATTTTTGAATTGCTTATAAATATTCCAAATTATCTTTTCGAAATGCTTCATTATCCTTTTTAAAACATTCACAATTGATTCTGGGAAATGTCATTACATTTAGACTCATATTCCAAAATTTATAGAATTCACAGTAGAAAAGTGCCGCGGAAAGCCATATAAGCTTTATTTGAATCAAACAACTTTTAAATATTTGAAAATTCATATTTTTCGATCCAAATTTCTTTTAAATCATTTAAATAGATTTATCAAATTTATTCCATATTTTTCCATAAGTAAAAACGTTCATTTAAAAAGATTCCCTGTTATGGTCACTTAACTCCACAAGCGCGATTTTTCTAGAAAATTGATTTGGACTTATTTCAAAATCTACTTATCGAAACTTTGATTTTCTTTCTTCGTCTAGAAGATATGGATATAATAGTACGGAATTTTCTTATCTCAAAGAATTCCGAGCTATATTGCACTCTATACACTCATTTGAACTTTTCGACGCGAAATCGCAAACTGCCGTTGCGCGACGTGTCTAATTTTAACTTATTTTTCAATATTTGAAATAATCTATTCAAATTGGATTTCAACACTTATAAAATCATTACAAATCATTTTAAATCAATATTTTCACTTTTTGAAGTATTTAATATATATTTTCACTATTACCATATTATAATATTATTATATTCTCATTATTTTAATATTAAATTTTAAATTCCAATTTTGATTTGATTTCAATTCTAATCTCAAATTAAAAACATTTAAAACTTAGATTTCAAATCTAATTTAAATTTAAAATTCAATTCAACCTCAAACTAAACTTCACTTTTTCAAAATCGATTTCAATTTTAATTTCACTATTCATCTCAATTTCAATTTCCATTTAACTATCCTTTTCAAATCCGTTTCACTTCAAATTTCAAATTCTTTTTCATTTTAACTTTAATTTCACTTTTAAATGAAAAGAGATTTATTTTTCCACAATATTCATATAACTAAAATATGGTCTTATTTAACAAAGGAACTACTTAACTAATAGAAATTGATGTCTGAATTATCATCACAACCATACAACTATCATATAACACTAACATATTCAATACGGTAAATGTCATAACATTACTGCGGATTATCCAACATATCCAAACAATCAATCAAACATCCATACCATCGAATAATCATTATCTAACTAACAATTAAGCATGATAATCAATATAATTTAAAAAGCGGTAAGAATTTCTCACCTTCCTATCCACTCCGTCAAACTTTAACGTAAGATTTCCGTCTCTCGCTAACGTGCTATTTCCAACGTCTCGCCTTTTGCCATTTTCTTTCCGAATGCTTTTGTTTTCCTTTTCATTTTCTTTTCTTCTCTCTTTTTTTTCTTTTTCTTTTCTTTTTTTAATTTTGGCCCAAAGCTTTTGGAGGGGAATGAGTGTACGGCCTTGGGGTAGGAAGGGTTAGGTGGGTGTAGGAGCTTGTCCGTGGGTTTTGGGGTAAGGATGAGGTGGGTAGGTGGTAGTTTGGCTTGGTTTTGATGGTGTAAGGTGATGGTTTGGAGTATTGAGGTGGTAGCTTGAAGGTAGAAGAGAAATGAAGATGTGGAAAGTCATGGAAATGGAGGTGAAGAAGAAGGAGAAAGTGAAGAAGAAGGTAGTGAATGAAGTGTGAAAAATAAAAGGTATGAATGCATATTTATATTTGAGCTTTGGATGGCAAATGATTAAAATACCATTCTCTACTTTTTTGACTTTTCATTTACTTTTTTACCCTGAATTTGACCTTTGCTTAATGGAGAAGAAATGGTTTGAGTTGAATTTGTACTTATGAAATGATGTTTGCCTTATTTTCTTGAATTTTAAAAAGAAGAATTTTGCTTGAGTTGACTTGCATTAAATGGATTAGTAAATATGCATTAATGGTGAGAATATGTGTCATTAATTTCTTTAGTTAGTTATCTTTTCACTTTCCATTTGCTTGAATTCTAGGTGTATAAGTTATATTATGTGTAAGAGAAAAGAAAGTTACGTAATAATGTTGTTTTATTTGTTTACTTTTACACTCTTTTGTCAAATCATGTATTAACATTATTTTTATCATTTATGTAAATATTTTCAAAAGTAAACACCTTTTTTCTTTTAGTACTAAATGTAAAGTGTTTAAATAGTTTGTAAACTTGTATTTATAAGTTAGAAAATGTATCAAATTGCAATAACTTGTCGACAACTTGTTTTGGTTGAAAACGGTGTTTTTGGCGACAAAGTTTACAGTCAAAATTTGTCGTTTTTATTAAGCTATATATTGAAGTAAACCAAACTTTAAAATTAAATTTTTACTTATTTAAATAAATTAAAACAAGTCTCTTTATATTTTAAAATTATGTTTAATTAATTTCAAAATCTCAAATTTTACAGTGTATATAAAACTGACAAAATGCGACAAATTTTGGTTATTTTTGTAAAACGATTATTAACATACTTTTAAATATATAAATTTACTTTTATTATCTTTATTAGATGTTTTAAATAAGATTTACCTTTTTAAATAAATATTTAAATTCATTTATTTAAGCCTTTATTTATTATTGACAAAACTTAACTTTTGTCAATTTGTTCTAAAATCCAAATTTATACTTTTAAATTTATTAACTATAAGAATAATTGATTATATAACATACTTATTTTAAGATTTAAACATCTTTTAAATTTAAAACGAATGAAATCTCTCATTTTCGAAATAGCGAAATTACGGGTCGTTACATTCTCCCCTGCTTAAAAGCATTTTGTCCTCGAAATGAAAGTTAGATAAAGGAATCTATCTCATACTCATATCCTCAAATATTTTGACTTAGTTATACTGATGATAGAACAAAAAAGAAGGTCGATATCATGACAACACTAAAACAAATGATGTCAAACATACATACAAAGATTCCCCACATTAACCTGAGTATCTATCGCGCACTTACAGTTATATGTACATACATCAAATCAAACTTCCGTCCTACCCATCCTACTGCACATTGCACATTTAAGATAATATATAAAACAACCCAACAAGACTATACATCCAAAAACAACCAAACAGATACAATAAATACATCCATATAACTCATTCCCTGACATGAGCATGTTACTATACCTAAGGTCTATATATACATATAACAAAACAGGAGTCCAACCACTATATCTTAATGTCTAAGATGACTATCTAACTACTATATAGATAGACCCATAACATCATACTAAATGTGATATTTAATTCGATCTATTATCAAATCCACAACTTTACTTCCGAACTAGTATCGATCCCCCGATTTTCTAATGCGGACTTTAATCAGACTTCTTAATCACAAACCCTTGCTTTCCTTGCATTTCTCTCAACTATGATAGAAAACTTGTGTACATAATCATAAACTCTTATCAATGTTCGCCATCAAAAATCGAGTGATAAATCCTTTTTCGGATTGGTGTAAATACCTCAAAGTTCTGTACTCAAATCTTAGATCAAAATTTATGTGCCAAAATGATCTACGTTTAACTTATGTACTTATTCACATTCATCTTTACCTAATACATTTCTTCAAAACTTCTGTTAATCCAAGTTTATTTCACAACATTGCTTTCTTCTAAATATATTATTACTTAAGCATACAAATATGACTTAAACTTGTATAATATGCCTTTACTTCCTAAGAGTATATATACATATCCATAATCTTCAAACCATCATTACTTCAATTAGGGTCTTCAACAAATGTGGAATTCTATTATTCCAAATAAATAAGTTATAAAACTTAACCCTTAGTTTTATTTACCCTAGGTCTCAATTTAAGTAAGATTATTTATCTATCCATATATTAGTAAGACAACTTGCTAAGTGTTCATCTTTTCTTGCCAAGCTTAACTTATTTACCTATCCATTTTCTAAATCAAATTTCTTAATCTTAAATCCATCAAATATTTAATAGTCAAATTGTGACAGTTAATTCACATGGTATTTGTTACTAAAACATTTTCATCCAACAATCACCCTACTAACCATATTAGTAAAAAATATCCACTTCTATTCTTACTTCATTTTGAATTACAAATGATACCCTAAATGTATCACTAATTCAAAATTTTAAATTAGGATGATATTCCTTATCTCTTGTATTCCAAAATGTTAGTTTGACTTTTAACCTAATCAAAATGTCTAAAGTTCACATTATTTTATCTCCTTTATAAGTTATAGAACTTATCCTTCTATAGTATATTTATAAAAAGTCTCAAATTAGGTTTATTTTTTCCTATCTTATTGATAGGAATTTTTCTAAGTATTCATTTTCTTTTGACCTTCTCTAATTACGACTTCTAGCTTCAATATTATCATCAAATATCTTATAGTCAAATTGTGAATTTTACTTCACAAGATAATTGTACTTAGCCTTTAAAACGATCCATTATGATAATCACTTAACCATTATTATTTATTGGTACTAAATATCTAAGGGTATATGATTAAAGTTCTAAACTCTACCTTTCAATTAATTGATTCTATATGGAATATCATATAGTCAAATTGTGCAATTCTAATCACAAGATACGTAAGAGAAAAGAAAGTTATGTAATGATGTTATTTTATTTGTTTACTTTTACACTCTTTTGTCAAATCATGTATTAACATTATTTTTATCATTTATGTAAATATTTTCAAAAGTAAACTCCATTATCTTTTAGTACTAAATGTAAAGTGTTAAAATAGTTTGTAAACTTGTATTTATAAGTTAGAAAATGTATCATGTAACAACCCTGTATTTTGTAATTATTTTAATTGAATTTTAATTTAACTTTATTATATTTAATTTAGATAATTTTTTTATTTTAAAATATAAACTTTGATTTTGATATGAATTATCATTCCAAACATGACTAGATAGAATAATTTCCAAAATAATGAATTTTGGTCAACTTTGACTTTTAACTTAAAATTTTAAAAGTTTGAAAATTTGAATTTTATCTTTTATTATGAAAGTAAATAAAATTTTAAGATCACTACTTTTCGTTTCATTGAAATCTGATTTATTATGTGAAAGTTATGACTTTTTAACTATTCTGTGAAATTTGCTATATTTTACAAAATTGTTTATTTCAAATTATATAAATAATATTTTATTTGGTCATGTAATGTTATAATTTATATTTATATGAGTAAAATAACATGTTATGTGTATCTTTTTGGTTTACAAACATTTTTTTAGTGAAATTGACATTTTCAAGTGTCAGTTGTATATTTGTTTACAATTTCTAATTTCCAGCTTCAATTAATTTAAGTAATTCCTTATTTATTTTTATATTTTTCTTAAGAACTTATTTTCTTCTCATTCCTATTTTATTTTGTTCCTCATTTATTAATTTAACTTCCTTTCTATTTTTTTTAAAGTAAAATATAAATTTTCTAAAAGCTTGTGATGTTTTATTTGTAATTTTCATGTCCTGTTTGCCCTTTTTAAACAGTTTCTCTAATTATCTTCTATTTTCTCTAAATATAATTATTTATTTCATTTTAGAAATGATAAATTAAGTATTTTATTTCAAAATCTTGCTTTAAAATATTATTAAAATGAAGTAGATATTTTTCCAAAGCCAGTGATGTTTTAATTTGTAATTTTTAAGTCCTGTTTTGAATTTTTAAACAATTTCTTTAGTTCTTTTTCTATTTTCTCTAAATTAAATTATTTATTTCACTTTGAAAATGTTTAAAAATCATTTTTATTTCAAATTTTGTTTTAGAATATTTTTAAAATAAATTAAATAATTTTCTAAAGCCAATAGTGATTTATTTGAAATTTCTGGACCCTGTTTTCAATTTTTAGGCAATTTCTTTTATTCTTTTTCTATTTTCTTTAAATTTTATTATTTATTTTCATTTATTTTCACTTTGTTTCGGTTTTTAAATGTATTTATTGAAATTTTAGTTTGTTTTTATTTTAATTTAAAAGGAATAGAAATATGAAGAGGTTAAAAGCTTTTGAAACTCAAGACCTTTCATTCACCAAAAACCTTTCATTTTCCATGACCTTTCACTTGCTCATTTTGGCCGTACCTTTTTTTTACTGAAGCCGTGAGTTTCTCAACTCATTTTCACGTGAAATACTCTTCCTCATCTCATTTTTCATGGCATGGAATAATGGGTAATGACCTCCTCTTCTTTCTATCTTTTCCTTCTTGTTTCCATGGAATTTTGCTTGAAATTGCCTAGACTTCTTCATATGTTTGCTCAGCCATAGCCTCTCCATCACCTCCACCGACCACCACCACTTCTTTCCCATATAATCCACGACCAAACCAACTCACTCCTCTGACCTGAAAGTTCCATGACCTCCACATGAACACAACACCACAAAACAATGCAAAAGCTCCTTAAAAAACATGCCTAGCCACCTAGTCTTCATCACCATCACCTTAGATGACTTTGGCCACCTCCTATTGCTCCATCACCACCTTGACATACCTCTAACCATCACCTCCTACCTCTGTCCAGACCTATACATGTAACGACCCAGAATTTTTAACAATTTAATTTGAAAATATTTAAATTATTTTAAATATTTAAATGATGATTTGACTTGAATTTCAAATTATCAGAATGAATTGGCGATTAAATTATAGAATTTAATCTATCGAAAGTTGAATAAAAATTTGAATCTTCAATTTTAAGCCGATTAAAAATATTTCAAAGGCTTGTAAAATTCATATTGATAATATTGAAAATTATAGGAGCTTCAGAATTGAAATTGAAAGTGAATTGTTCAGTTTTGAAATTAAATCGTTTGAATCGATATTTAAAATAGCCGTCCGAGGCACAGTCTCGGAATTCGACGAAACCAGTTCCATTGGGTCCGTAATATTTAATTATTGTCGGATTTCAAATTTCGTATTTTTCGGAATTAATATGTGAGCACACGACACACAAACGCGTTGAAATTTAATTTGATTTAAACTTGAATTTAAATTTTTATTTAAGTCAACAAACAACACTGTAGCTTCCTAAACTCACGCCTAAAATCATGCCGATAAATCACGAAATAAATCGTGCCAAGCATACTGCATTCGATTTTAAATATCTCTTCCCCTTCACTCTCGTTCAGAAGCAAATCAAACGAGATAAAGATAAAAATAATGGCTGCGTTCATCTCTTTCTTACCCAAATCAACGGCCGAAGTTTTCTTCCCCCAAATTCATTCGAACGCAGCATTAAAAAAAAAATAAGAAAACAAATGGTGGCTGCGGCAACACAAATCGATAGGGGAGGCTCGAGGCGCGGCCGCGTGCGCGCGACTGCGATGGGTGAACGCGAGGGCATAGGGGCGATTCTCGATTCGTGATGGAGGAGAAGCGGTGGCGAGTTGATGAGGTAGGAGGCGACGACGTGGAGATGGCGCGGCACGACAATCGCGAGGGGCGATGGTGGCTGTGGGATTTGGGGGGCGCGCGCTCGAAGCATGAGGCAACGTTGAAGGCGGCGACTCCGACAATGGGATTCTGGGCATGCTCGATGGAGGCAGCTCGTCTTTTGGGTGGGTTCGTTCTGAGCAATTAGGGGTCGGCTTTGTCAGGTGATTGTGAGATTCTCGAGCCTGTTGTGAGGTAGTTTTAATTGTTAATATAAATTGTATTCAAAAGAAAAAGATTTATAAAGATTGGTATTTATAAATATGTATATACAGTAAAGTATATATAGCGGTTTGGATCTTCATTTATATATATATATATATGTATGATATAGATACAGAAAAAAAAAGAAAAAAAAATATAATGCAGTAAGTTATAATACATGCAGTTTTAATATTTTGTATGTATATGCAGTTAGAAATAAATAATAATAAGAATTTTAAAACTTGAAGAAAATTTAGTTTAAAACTAAATTATTATTTGAATAGAAATTTTAGTTTCAAAAAAAAAAAAATTTGTAAAAGGAAAATTAGTTAGAAAATTTTACTTATTTGATAAAATGACTTACCAAAAGAAAATATTACTAATTTTGGGAAGAAATGTATAAAAGAAAATGTTGTTTAAATTAAATAGTTAGTTAATAAAATTTATTTAAATAGAAATTAAATTTGTTCGACAAAAATTGAATTTATAAAGAATAGTTTGAATTTAATTTTTGTTAAATCAAAATATTAAAAAGAAATTGTTTGGAAGCCAAAAACAATCTATTTAAAAAGGGAATTTAATTTTAAAAATTGTAACCTTTTGTTAAACAAATTTAATTAAAGGAAATCAGTTGAATTTTTAATTTTTAGTTTAAAATAAAAATCATTAACTTGAGATTGAAATAATTAGTTGGATAAATTTAATTTAAGGGTAAGTTTATTAAATCCATTTGAGAAGAAAATTTTGTTTTAAAATTAAATTGTAGTTGAATAAAATTATTAAAGGGATTGGTTTAGAACAAAACCATTGAATAATTAAAACAATAAAATGAAAATTTATTATTCGATCTGCTCGAATATTAACAAACTGTATAAATATTTATACAAGGTATAAATCAAGAAAATCAAGTCAAGATGGATAATGGATTGCTAATAAAAGCAAAGGTGAGAACTTCTCACTCAAAAGGAATTTTGTTGTTTATTTAAATTTTAAGTAGTTAGATTTAAAATTTGTTGATTGAATGATTGAATGCTTGAATAATGATTGTTATCTATTGATTGTTAAAATAGACATTATACGCCGTTAGTAAGCGGATGTTATTTATTAAAAACATATACCGCGAATATTTCATAAACAGTGAAATTGGTATTATATATAATAGCAATATATATATATATTGGCATATGTATATATTGGAGTTATTGATTTCCCGCATTTTTTGTTTAGCGGATGAGACCCTATTGCGCCGTTAGTAAGCGGATAATATTTATAAAATCCCATATACCGCGATATTCCACCTCGAAGTGGAATGGTATTGTGCATGCAGGGAAACAGGTTGGAGGGATCCAACTGGATTCCTCACAAATATTTATTTGATTTCATATATTGTGATATTTGATTGTTTATCATGGATGATATATGATGTTTAAAAGTCATGATTGACTATTTGATGTGTTGCATCATCGGACCCAATTTTGAAATTTAAAAATAACGATTTTGATTTCTAAAGTTGATTTTTGAAAATATGAGATTAGTGATTTTATAAAATAGTTTGAACTGGGATTTCTGAATTTATTATAAGAAGTTTAAAAAAATAGGATTTATGAAATTTGATTATTTTATAAATCAAATGATGAAATTATAAGGAATTGAAAGACGTTTTAAAATAGTAATATAAATTGTTTTATATATAAAAAAAAGATTTATAAATTGATATTTATCAATTAAAAATATTGGAATTATAAAACGAGCTTTTACAAGTATTAGAATGAATTGTAAATGAATTTCATAAATTGGAATTATAGAATCATAACAGTGAAGTTATAAATGGAATTTTATAAGCAGTAGGTTTATAAAATTTATAAAGTTATTTAGGGAATAGATGTGGGTAAATAAATGAATCTTATAAGTTATAAGATTTATAATTATGAAGTTTAAAGGAACGATTTTGTAAACAAATAAATTATAAGTGTTTGACTTATAATATGAATTTAGTATATCATTGAGATATGAAATTGAATAGATTTATAAAGGGAATTTATAAAAAGGAGTTGATATAAAATAAATAGAAATAGAATTTATAAACGTTGTTTTATAAATTCGCAACGACTTATTTTGATAAGTAAAATTGTTGTAATTTATTAATGGAGTTATATTCATGTTTAGACAGTGAATAATCCTTTAAAATAAATTGAATAGAAGGGATGAAATTGGTTAACAAATATATTCACGTTTTTAAATAGTGAATAATATGTTAAAGAAATTGTTTTGAATGTGATGTTTTAAATAGAATTAAAACTATCTAAAGATGTTTTAAAATGTATTGAGATTCGAAACCATAGATTTCAACATTCATTGTTGAAATAGACGTTTTCGAGAAATAGAAGGAAATGGTAGATTATAACACTGTTGTTATAATAAATGATTTTCGAAAGGAAATGTTTTGTATAGTATTGGGATTTATATATCTATTTTAATTTCGAATCCCTATACTAGTGATTTTGGGACGTCGTAACGATGTTTTACGTAACATTCGTTTTGGCCCAAATAAATATGATTAAGTGAATGATTTCCTTAAAGAATGAAATATATACTCAATTTCGATTAGGGTATATTAAATATTTTCTAAGTATAGAAAATAAAAAGATCTGTGAATTACTTATTTTTAATAAGTATAGAAATGCTTTTCCAATATTAAGTGAATATTTGGAATTTATCTTTTTGAAGATAAATTGAAAATGAATATTAGAAATTGAATGGAAATCGTATATTCATAAAGATTTTGGAATGTAAATTCAATATGGAATTTATAAATGAAATTTGGAAAATGAGTTTAAAAATAAAATATTGATTTATTTTTGAAGAATGGAGAATATATATCTTGTAAAGATATTTTTTTTGGAAAATAAATAATTTGTAAAATTATTTGGAATCTGGTGATGTTGGCATATCTATTGATAGTTCAATAACCGACTATCAATATTTACCTTTAAATAGGTATTTGTTGTGATTTGTTTGAATTTGAATGCCACACTTATTTTTTTAAAATAAGCGCTCACTATTCGGGTTACCCGGGAAAGGACCTTGGGGTCGTATAACCCATTCCGAATATGTGATACGTCGTTATGAATTGCATTAGAAGATCGATGTTGAAGACCGGATATTTTCGGAAACGAAAAGGTTTCTTGTTGATTGTCTCTGCACTGGCTGATCCCCGGTATTGAGATCTCCATATGTGATGGGAAATCCGAACGTGATTAGAGATTATTCGGATTGCAAGGACTTCTTTGTAAGTGCCTTCGGTTCTGTTCGAGCCCGGAACAGACTTGTATGGATAGTATGCCTGACATTACAAATTGAGATATAAAGTCGATTTCTTTCAAATATATTTCTGTTGGTGGCGGAGAATTTATTCTCTTAGCTTAACACCCTTCTCTGAGACGTACGAGCTCAGAGGTTATATAGTTGAAGTTATCAGCGATATATTCCCAATTTGGTAATGTGACATGCTGAGTGTAGCTGTAAATGATCATTGTGTTGATTATTTGTGATAGGATCATTTGTTTGATCGTCTATCTTGGTGATCATTTCTATGATCATTTGTTGACCCAAAGCATGGCTTTTGTATAAAGTATGTTTTTGTGGACGTGACTTCGTCGAACCTCACAAACTGGTAATGGTCGAAACAGGAATTGTGCGGCAAGGTTTTCAGGGATCGCTTCCCTAGGGTATAGCCATTCCTTCTGGAAAAGGGTAGTATCATGGTATGGAGCCCAGATACTTACTCATGTTGAAAACACTTTATGATTGTGTGATGATGGTGACGAGCGCTCGGTGAAAGGTTCCAAAGGACCGGGAGTGGCATATCTGAGGGTTTGTAATATTCCTTGGGAAAAGGGATTCCCGGCTTTGTTTAGCGGAGAACGGTGGTTCTCGGGGCGTCCTTCCAGAGGCGTTTCCATGTGGCAATGGGAAGTTCCTTGGCCTGACCATTTGTTGGAAAATCCATTCTTCAAATACGAGACTTGTACGGTATTAGTTGTATTACCTGCCATCTACTTATGGTGGTAACCCACTGTTTGGATGGTAGTTATAGTAGGCATAAATGCGAAATGCCTATGCTGGCTAAGATTTATATCTTTATTTCCGAGATAATTTCCTACACTATGCACTAATAATAATATCAAATGTTTCTTTTTAATGCGTATCAAGCATCTTTGACTATCATAAGGAGAAATCTCCTCCGATTCTGCGTTTGCATGTGTGTGTGTGTGTGCGGGAGGCCTTATGGTAGTCTCATTTTTAAAAGCATTGCGAATTGAATTTAAAATTATTCCTCTATTTTGATTTTAAAGAAAAATAAACTGTTTAAGTTCTCACACCAGTCACATGACTGACTCGGAGTTTATTGTTTTCCTTCCTAAACTCTGGGTGCCCACCAATTTCCACACGGGCAGTCAAGAGTTAGGTTTATCAGGATATTCTGGATATTCTGGAGTTGCTGGAAGCAAGATGGATGGCATTGGCGTATTACTAGTGTAACGACCCAGAATTTTTAGAAATTTAAATTTGAATATTTAATTAATTTTAAATATTTATAAGTGAATTTATAAGTCGAATAAATTTTTATTTGAATTTTTGGATTTAATTGGATTTTTAAATCGATAATTTAATATGTTAAATTATGGAAATAATACAAAATTGGGTTAAAAATGATTGAAAATAATTTGGAAAATTTTATTTAATCATACTGGAGTTATAGAGATATTTTAGAACTTTTAAAATCGAATTAAAAGTTAATTTGTGAAAATTGAATATTTTAATATTTAATAATCGACTGTAAAATAGCCAATTTTTGAACAGTCTCAGAATTGAACGAAACCAGTTTCATTGGATCCGTAATAGTTAGTTATTACCGGATTTCAATTTTCGTGTCAATCGGAGTTATCGTTTGACCGTGGCAGCTCGAAACGCATCGAATTATTTTTAATTTAAATTTGGCGAGTCAAAATAGCCATTTTTCAAAAAGTCTCGGATTTCGACGAAACCAGTTTCATTGGATCCGTAATGTGATATTATTGTAAGGTTTCAAATTTCAAGTCAATTGGATTTACCGTTTGTTCGGTACAAAATAAAACGCCTAGAAATCGGTTTAAATCGGTTTAATTTAAATTGAGCGTTTATAGCCATAACTCGCACATACTTCCGAATTAGCTTCCAAAACCTGTTCCATTGTGTCCGGAACGCGGGATAAACCCTAGGTACGCTGGTTACGGCGTCTAAATCGGAGTTCGGAATTCCCGGGATGAATAGTGTTTACGCTAGCTTTTTCTATAAATACAACATCATCTTCATAAATTAAAAAAAAATAACAAAACCCTAATAATTTTGACCTAGCCGCCACCCCCCCCCTGAACGGCCAGTTTTTCTTCTCCTTCCTCCTTCGATTCCACCAAATCCATCAGCTATTAGCTTAAACTTTCAACTGGAAAATCGTAGATCTCATCGAACACATCGAAGTGATCAACAGCAAAGATGAAGAGCACGGGATGAGCTTTCAATCCATACGGATTTGATGGAGTTTGGAGCATCGTGGGGCGAGCTAGGGGAGGCCGATGGTTGTAGGTTGCGCACGAAATTCTAGGGGATGGGGGTAGCCGAGTTTGATGGTGGTCAGGCCGAAGTTGGAGGGGGTGAAGGCCTTCGACGTGGCGGTGTGGTGATCGAGTATTAGCGAGTGTTGATGGAGCAATTTGAAACCCTAATTCCTTGAATGGGTTCGGCTATGGGTTTTGTTTGCTGAGAAATGAACGTGGAGGGGAAGAACATGAGTAACGGCCCAGATTTGAGAATATGGGATCTAATGGCTAATATGAGCTGTAGGTTTTAATTATAAAGTTTAAGTTGAAATTATTAAGTTTAAATACATGCAAACTTCATAAATTCATAACTTTTTCATACGAGGTCGAAAAAATGCAAACTCAGTTGCGTTGGAATCGTATGGACGAGCACTACGCGATGGAGTTGGTTTGGAGTCGTTTGGAGTTAGTGAGAATTTCGGGTAAAATTAAACGCGCGTTTAATTTTATTCGAAATAAAAGCTTAAACGGAAATTAAAACCAAGGTGAGAACTTCTCACTCAATCGAATAGATTTCGATTTTATTTTAAATAGTTAGATTTAAAATATTTGAATGCATGTTTGAATGATGACTGTAAATTATTGATTGTTAAAATAGACATTATGCGCCGTTAGTAAGCGGATGTTATTTATTAAAAACATGTACCGCGAATATTTCATAAACAGTGAAATTGGTATTATATATAATATCAATATATATATATTGGCATATGTATATATTGCAGTTGTTGATTTCCCGCATTTTTTTGTTTAGCGGATGAGACCCTATTACGCCGTTAGTAAGCGGATAGTATTTATTAAAAACATGTACCGCGATAATTTCGTACTGGAGCGAAATTGGTATTGTGCTAATGTTTTTGGATGCAGGAAACAGGTTGGAGGGATCCAACTGGATTCCTCAACAGTATTTATTTAATTTCAGATATTTTGATATTTGATTGATTATCATATCGATATATGATATCGTTGTTGTCGTGATTGACTATTTGGTGTGTAGCATCATTGGACCCAGATTTTGGGATTTTAAAATGATTTTAAAAGTGATTTTGAAAATATACTATATTTTTGGAATTGATCCATTATAAATAAATAAACGTTATAATTTTTAAAGTTATAAAATTATGGTTTTTGTGAAATATAGTTAAAAGCTGGTTTTTGAGAAATATGAACCAATGATTTTATAAAATAGTTTAAACTGGATTTTTGAGTTTATTATTAAAAGTTTGAATATAAGATTTATAAAATTTGATTATTTTATAAATCAAGAGAACGGTGAAATTTTAAAGGAATTTAAAGACGTTTAAAAGAATAATATAAATTAATTTATATTAAGAGATTTATAAATGGATATTTATAAATTGAATTATGGACATTATAAAACGAGTTTTTATAAGTGTTTGAATGTAGTGAAAATGAATTTCCTAAATGAATGAAATTTATGAAATTATAAACTGTGAAGTTATAAATGAAATTTTATAAGCAATAGGTTTATAAAATTTATAAAGTTATCGAAAGAATGAATTTTGGATAAATAAACAATCTTATAAGTTAAGATTTATAATTTGGGAAGTTAAATGAACGATTTTGTAAAATAATCGTTTTATAAGTAATTAACTTATAATATGAACTTGTAGTTTATAATTGAGTTATAAACTGGAATAGGTTAATAAAGGAATTTATAAAAAAAGAAGTTTTTATAAATAAATAGAAATGGAATTTATAAACGTTGTTTTATAAATTCGCAAACGACTTATTTTGATAAGTTAATTGTTATAACTTAGAAATAGAGTTATATTCACGTTTTTAGACAGTGAATAATTCTTTGAATTAAAATGAATAAAAGGATGGAATTTGTTAAAGAAGTATATTCACGTTTTTGTATAGTGAATGATATGTTAAAGAAATTGTTTTGAATGAGATGTTTAGATTGAATTAAAACGATCTAACGATGTTTTAAAATGTGTTGAGATTCGAAACCATAGATTTCAACATTGATTGTTGAAATAGATGTTTTCGAGAAATAAAAGGAAATAGTGGACTATAACACTGTTGTTATAGAAAAAAAAAAAAATTCCGAAAGGAAATGTTTTTGTATAGTATTGGGATTTATATATCTATTTAAATTTCAAATCCCTATACTAGTGATTTTGGGTTGTTGTAACGATGTTTTACGCAACATTCGTTTTGACCCAAATAAATAAGTTTAAGAGAATGATTTTCTTAAAGAATGAAATATATACTTAATTCGATTTAAGTATATTGAATATTTTCCAAGGTTGAAAATAAAAAGATTTGTGAATTACTTATGAATAATAAGTATGGAAATGTTTTCCAATGTGAAGTGAATATTTAGAAATTATCTTTTTGAAGATAAATTGGAAATGGATAGTTGAAATCGTATATGCACGAATATTTTGAAATATAAATTCATTATGGAATTTATAAGTGAAAAGGGAATTTGTTTGAAAATAAATGTTGATTTATTTTTGAAGTGTTGAAATTTTATATCTTGTAAAGATATTTTGGAAAATAATAATTTGGAAAATTATTTGGAATCTGGTGATGTGTGCATATCCAGTGATAGTTCAATAACTGACTATCAGTATTTCCCTTTGAATGGGTATTTGATGTGAATGGATTGAATTTGAATGCACACTTATTTTTGAATAAGCGCTCACTATTCGGGTTAACCGGGAAAGGACCATGGGGTCGTATAACCCACTCCGAATATGTGATACGTCGTTGTGAATTGCATTGAAGATCGGTGTTGAAGACCGGTATTTGCGAAAGCGATAGGATGACCTGTCGATTGACTCTGCACCGAGTTGCTCCGGTATTGAGTTCTCCATATGTGATGGTGAATCCGATCAGGATTGTGAATATCCGGATTGCAAGGACTTCTTTGTAAGTGCCTTCGGTTCTGTTCGAGCCCGGAACAGACTTGTATGGATTGTATGTCTGACATTACAAGTTGAGATATAAAGCCGATTTCTTTCAAATATATTTCTGTTGGTGGCGGAGAATTTATTCTTTGCTTAACACCCTTCTTTGAGACGTACGTGCTCAAAGGTTATATAGTTGAAGTTATCAGCGATATATTCCCAATTTGGTAATGTGATATGCTGAGTGATGCTGAAATGATCATTGTGTTGATTATTTGTGATAGGATCGTTTATTTGATCGTCTATCCTTGTGATCATTGTGTTGATCATTTGTTGACCCAAAGCATGGCTTTTGTATAAAGTATGTTTTTGTGGACGTGAATTCGTCGAGCCTCACATCCCGGAAATGGTCAAAACAGGAAAGAAGCAGCAAGGTTATGAGGGGTAGCACCCTTTAGGATGTGTCCATTTCCTTCTGGAAAAGGGTGGTATCATGGTATGGAGCCCAGATACTTACTCATGTTGAAAACACTTTGTTATGATTGTGTGAATTGATTAGAGAGCGCTCTCGGAAAAAGGTCCCAAAGGACCGGGGGATGGCATATTCGGTCAGTTGTTACTCAGTTAGGAGTAACCCGGCCTTGTGTTGGTTGAGATCCGGTTTGGTTCTCGGGGATGTCCATCCAGAGGCATTCTCAGTGGCAATGGGAAGTTCCTTGGCCTGACCATTTGTTGGAAATCCAATTCCCAATACGAAACTTGTACGGTATTAGTTGTAGAACCTGCTATTCACTTATGGTGGTCACCACTGTTTGGATAGTAGCTATAGTAGGCATAGTTCGAAATGTCTATGTCGGCTAAGATTTATATCTTTATTTTCGAAATGATTTGTTATACATTATGCACTAATAATAATATCAAATGTCTTTTAAATGCGTATCAAGCATCTTTGGCTATCATAAGGAGAAATCTCCTCCGATTCTGCGTTTGCATGTGTGTGTGTGCGGGAGGCCTTATGGTAGTCTCATTTTTAAAAGCATTGCGAATTGATTAAAAATATTCCTCTATTTTGATTTTAAAGATAAATAAACTGTTTTGAGTTCTCACACCAGTCACATGACTGACTTGGAGTTTATTGTTTTCCTTCCTAAACTCTGGGTGCCCACCAATTTCCACACGGGCAGTTAAGAGTTAGGTTTATCAGGATATTCTGGATATTCTGGAGTTGCTGGAGGCAAGCTGGATGGCATGGCGTATTACTAGTATATAGTATTTCTTTTTCCGCTGCACTGTTTGATGTTGTTGATGTTGTATACTCTGATGATATGATGTAATGAAATGTATGTAATGTAATAACTGATATAGTTCTTTGTTTAAAGATTATTCATTTATTATTATATGTTGTTCCGCTGCGAATTGTGAGATTCTGTTGTTGTTCTTTTTTTGTTTCCTTTCTGTCCGTTCTATTTTTAAAATTCTTCTATTCTCTTTTTCTTTCTCTGTTTTCTAAAAATTGTCTATCTTCTTTTCCCTCTATTTTTCTTTTTCTATCTTCTCTTCTCTCTTCTTTCTTAAATTCTTTTTAAAACCCATAACTATTCGGTTTTTCGGCAACGAAAATCCCTTTACGTTACATTCACTGCGAATTGTGAGATTCTGTTGTTGTTCTTTTTTTGTTTCCTTTCTGTCCGTTCTATTTTTAAAATTCTTCTATTCTCTTTTTCTTTCTCTGTTTTCTAAAAATTGTCTATCTTCTTTTCCCTCTATTTTTCTTTTTCTATCTTCTCTTCTCTCTTCTTTCTTAAATTCTTTTTAAAACCCATAACTATTCGGTTTTTCGGCAACGAAAATCCCTATACGTTACATTTGGTATCAGAGCTTATGGTTAAGCGACAACCATGGTTCTGTTGGGTATAATTCATTAGAGATAGAGTCAGCAGTACTCTAGAATGAATTTGGGTGTAATAATAGCTATGAGAGCGTATTTGTTAGTGAATATAAAATTGTTTTATATTGTGATGATTGGTTTGTTGAGTGGCATATGAACTTTCGTCAGCACAGCCTCGAAACTGAGCCGAAGGGGTTTCTAAACACTTGAATAGAAAAATTCGACACAATATTGTTTTTAAATTGGGTAAATGAAATAATTTTACTTGATTATATTTTTATATATAAAGGAATAATTTTTCAGAATTATTAAAGTGTATGTAAGTTGATTGTTAGGTTGTTTGAATAATCTAAATAAAGAATAATTGTATAAGTAAAAGAATTATAAGAATTGAATTATAATTAATGTGAATTACAATTATGAAATAAAACATATATATATAAGAAGTGAAACTTTATGAATATATTTATGAATATGAGTTGTAAGTAAAAATGAATATAAAGTTAAATGGAATATAACTTAAGAGATATTGAATTAAGTTGATTTTGGTATCGAAGTAAATAAATCAAGTGGATTAAATAAATGTGAACTAGAGTTATGAAATGGAATTCAACTTTGTAATTGAATTGAATGAATGGATTGAATGATAATCAATTGAATGTATAATTAAGTTGATATGGAATAATGAATATAAGTGTTAATTCATTAAAATCTAATGTTATTAGAAGTTGAATAAAATTGAATGAAAATCAATTTAATTAAACCAATTGAAAGTGATGGTGTTAAACCAGATTGAATGAATAAGTAAAGGAAGTTGGTTGTAATAAATATACTTTGGTTGTTATATGATTGTTTGTTGATAGCATATAATTCATTAAGTGTTAATGAAATTAAAAGCTATATAATTGAATTCAAATGGAAAGTAAATAAATTTGAATAGAATTGAAAGTGAATTAGATTTAATTAGTAATGTAAACTAGTTGAATTGAGAATGAATGTTAGTAAATCCAATGTAAACAAATCAAATGTGATTTAAAGTGAAAACCAATTCATTGTATATGAATGAAAATATGAATGAATATATTGGTTATGAATTTGTTGAATGGTAATTGGTTGATGGTTGAATATATATTGTTTGGTTGCATTGCTATGTGATATATATAGTTATCATGTTGCTATATGTTGTATATTGAGATTATTGTCTATATGCATGATTCTCATGTTGTTTGTTGAGTTTAGTAGGTGCGGATTGCATTTGCTTCGCATTTGGAGCTCGCTTTTGCGCTATATTAGCCGTATATGCTTGCTAATAAAATATAAGGTACATATCTCGGATTAAATATCGTACTTTTATACTTTTTTCCCTTCGGGATGCCTCATTACTTGATGAGATGTATATTTGTGATATATATACTGTCATTTTTTTTTTCGGATCGAGCCGCGCAAAGGAGACTATGGCGAATTTTTCCGGAAATTTAAGGCGTTAGAAAAATTTTGAGAAAATTGGAAAATTTTGAAAATTTTAACTTTGATTTTTGAATTGAAAGTTAAACAATAGAAATTGTTTTAGAAAAGATAACTAAGTATGATTTGAAAACTTAGTAAAGTTATTGTAAGAAGTTTAATTATGAATTTTGGAAAGTTAATAGATTTTGTAACCTTTCTTACTTGTAATTTCGAGGACGAAATTCTTTTAAGGGGGAAAGATTGTAACGACCCAGAATTTTTAGAAATTTAAATTTGAATATTTAATTAATTTTAAATATTTATAAGTGAATTTATAAGTCGAATAAATTTTTATTTGAATTTTTGGATTTAATTGGATTTTTAAATCGATAATTTAATATGTTAAATTATGGAAATAATAAAAAATTGGGTTAAAAATGATTGAAAATAATTTGGAAAATTTTATTTAATCATACTGGAGTTATAGAGATATTTTAGAACTTTTAAAATCGAATTAAAAGTTAATTTGTGAAAATTGAATATTTTAATATTTAATAATCGACTGTAAAATAGCCAATTTTTGAACAGTCTCAGAATTGAACGAAACCAGTTTCATTGGATCCGTAATAGTTAGTTATTACCGGATTTCAATTTTCGTGTCAATCGGAGTTATCGTTTGACCGTGGCAGCTCGAAACGCATCGAATTATTTTTAATTTAAATTTGGCGAGTCAAAATAGCCATTTTTCAAAAAGTCTCGGATTTCGACGAAACCAGTTTCATCGGATCCGTAATGTGATATTATTGTAAGGTTTCAAATTTCAAGTCAATTGGATTTACCGTTTGTCCGGTACAAAATAAAACGCCTAGAAATCGGTTTAAATCGGTTTAATTTAAATTGAGCGTTTATAGCCATAACTCGCACATACTTCCGAATTAGTTTCCGAAACCTGTTCCATTGTGTCCGGAACGCGGGATAAACCCTAGGTACGCTGGTTACGGCGTCTAAATCGGAGTTCGGAATTCCCGGGATGAATAGTGTTTACGCTAGCTTTTTCTATAAATACAACATCATCTTCATAAATTAAAAAAAAATAACAAAACCCTAATAATTTTGACCTAGCCGCCACCCCCCCCTGAACGGCCAGTTTTTCTTCTCCTTCCTCCTTCGATTCCACCAAATCCATCAGCTATTAGCTTAAACTTTCAACTGGAAAATCGTAGATCTCATCGAACACATCGAAGTGATCAACAGCAAAGATGAAGAGCACGGGATGAGCTTTCAATCCATACGGATTTGATGGAGTTTGGAGCATCGTGGGGCGAGCTAGGGGAGGCCGATGGTTGTAGGTTGCGCACGAAATTCTAGGGGATGGGGGT
The DNA here is from genome assembly GCA_030765085.1 of Allium cepa. Classification (NCBI taxonomy): domain Eukaryota; kingdom Viridiplantae; phylum Streptophyta; class Magnoliopsida; order Asparagales; family Amaryllidaceae; genus Allium; species Allium cepa. The sequence goes on from CM060943.1 coordinate 254,464,196, forward strand.
AGCCGAGTTTGATGGTGGTCAGGCCGAAGTTGGAGGGGGTGAAGGCCTTCGACGTGGCGGTGTGGTGATCGAGTATTAGCGAGTGTTGATGGAGCAATTTGAAACCCTAATTCCTTGAATGGGTTCGGCTATGGGTTTTGTTTGCTGAGAAATGAACGTGGAGGGGAAGAACATGAGTAACGGCCCAGATTTGAGAATATGGGATCTAATGGCTAATATGAGCTGTAGGTTTTAATTATAAAGTTTAAGTTGAAATTATTAAGTTTAAATACGTGCAAACTTCATAAATTCATAACTTTTTCATACGAGGTCGAAAAAATGCAAACTCAGTTGCGTTGGAATCGTATGGACGAGCACTACGCGATGGAGTTGGTTTGGAGTCGTTTGGAGTTAGTGAGAATTTCGGGTAAAATTAAACGCGCGTTTAATTTTATTCGAAATAAAAGCTTAAACGGAAATTAAAACCAAGGTGAGAACTTCTCACTCAATCGAATAGATTTCGATTTTATTTTAAATAGTTAGATTTAAAATATTTGAATGCATGTTTGAATGATGACTGTAAATTATTGATTGTTAAAATAGACATTATGCGCCGTTAGTAAGCGGATGTTATTTATTAAAAACATGTACCGCGAATATTTCATAAACAGTGAAATTGGTATTATATATAATATCAATATATATATATTGGCATATGTATATATTGCAGTTGTTGATTTCCCGCATTTTTTTGTTTAGCGGATGAGACCCTATTACGCCGTTAGTAAGCGGATAGTATTTATTAAAAACATGTACCGCGATAATTTCGTACTGGAGCGAAATTGGTATTGTGCTAATGTTTTTGGATGCAGGAAACAGGTTGGAGGGATCCAACTGGATTCCTCAACAGTATTTATTTAATTTCAGATATTTTGATATTTGATTGATTATCATATCGATATATGATATCGTTGTTGTCGTGATTGACTATTTGGTGTGTAGCATCATTGGACCCAGATTTTGGGATTTTAAAATGATTTTAAAAGTGATTTTGAAAATATACTATATTTTTGGAATTGATCCATTATAAATAAATAAACGTTATAATTTTTAAAGTTATAAAATTATGGTTTTTGTGAAATATAGTTAAAAGCTGGTTTTTGAGAAATATGAACCAATGATTTTATAAAATAGTTTAAACTGGATTTTTGAGTTTATTATTAAAAGTTTGAATATAAGATTTATAAAATTTGATTATTTTATAAATCAAGAGAACGGTGAAATTTTAAAGGAATTTAAAGACGTTTAAAAGAATAATATAAATTAATTTATATTAAGAGATTTATAAATGGATATTTATAAATTGAATTATGGACATTATAAAACGAGTTTTTATAAGTGTTTGAATGTAGTGAAAATGAATTTCCTAAATGAATGAAATTTATGAAATTATAAACTGTGAAGTTATAAATGAAATTTTATAAGCAATAGGTTTATAAAATTTATAAAGTTATCGAAAGAATGAATTTTGGATAAATAAACAATCTTATAAGTTAAGATTTATAATTTGGGAAGTTAAATGAACGATTTTGTAAAATAATCGTTTTATAAGTAATTAACTTATAATATGAACTTGTAGTTTATAATTGAGTTATAAACTGGAATAGGTTAATAAAGGAATTTATAAAAAAAGAAGTTTTTATAAATAAATAGAAATGGAATTTATAAACGTTGTTTTATAAATTCGCAAACGACTTATTTTGATAAGTTAATTGTTATAACTTAGAAATAGAGTTATATTCACGTTTTTAGACAGTGAATAATTCTTTGAATTAAAATGAATAAAAGGATGGAATTTGTTAAAGAAGTATATTCACGTTTTTGTATAGTGAATGATATGTTAAAGAAATTGTTTTGAATGAGATGTTTAGATTGAATTAAAACGATCTAACGATGTTTTAAAATGTGTTGAGATTCGAAACCATAGATTTCAACATTGATTGTTGAAATAGATGTTTTCGAGAAATAAAAGGAAATAGTGGACTATAACACTGTTGTTATAGAAAAAAAAAATTCCGAAAGGAAATGTTTTTGTATAGTATTGGGATTTATATATCTATTTAAATTTCAAATCCCTATACTAGTGATTTTGGGTTGTTGTAACGATGTTTTACGCAACATTCGTTTTGACCCAAATAAATAAGTTTAAGAGAATGATTTTCTTAAAGAATGAAATATATACTTAATTCGATTTAAGTATATTGAATATTTTCCAAGGTTGAAAATAAAAAGATTTGTGAATTACTTATGAATAATAAGTATGGAAATGTTTTCCAATGTGAAGTGAATATTTAGAAATTATCTTTTTGAAGATAAATTGGAAATGGATAGTTGAAATCGTATATGCACGAATATTTTGAAATATAAATTCATTATGGAATTTATAAGTGAAAAGGGAATTTGTTTGAAAATAAATGTTGATTTATTTTTGAAGTGTTGAAATTTTATATCTTGTAAAGATATTTTGGAAAATAATAATTTGGAAAATTATTTGGAATCTGGTGATGTGTGCATATCCAGTGATAGTTCAATAACTGACTATCAGTATTTCCCTTTGAATGGGTATTTGATGTGAATGGATTGAATTTGAATGCACACTTATTTTTGAATAAGCGCTCACTATTCGGGTTAACCGGGAAAGGACCATGGGGTCGTATAACCCACTCCGAATATGTGATACGTCGTTGTGAATTGCATTGAAGATCGGTGTTGAAGACCGGTATTTGCGAAAGCGATAGGATGACCTGTCGATTGACTCTGCACCGAGTTGCTCCGGTATTGAGTTCTCCATATGTGATGGTGAATCCGATCAGGATTGTGAATATCCGGATTGCAAGGACTTCTTTGTAAGTGCCTTCGGTTCTGTTCGAGCCCGGAACAGACTTGTATGGATTGTATGTCTGACATTACAAGTTGAGATATAAAGCCGATTTCTTTCAAATATATTTCTGTTGGTGGCGGAGAATTTATTCTTTGCTTAACACCCTTCTTTGAGACGTACGTGCTCAAAGGTTATATAGTTGAAGTTATCAGCGATATATTCCCAATTTGGTAATGTGATATGCTGAGTGATGCTGAAATGATCATTGTGTTGATTATTTGTGATAGGATCGTTTATTTGATCGTCTATCCTTGTGATCATTGTGTTGATCATTTGTTGACCCAAAGCATGGCTTTTGTATAAAGTATGTTTTTGTGGACGTGAATTCGTCGAGCCTCACATCCCGGAAATGGTCAAAACAGGAAAGAAGCAGCAAGGTTATGAGGGGTAGCACCCTTTAGGATGTGTCCATTTCCTTCTGGAAAAGGGTGGTATCATGGTATGGAGCCCAGATACTTACTCATGTTGAAAACACTTTGTTATGATTGTGTGAATTGATTAGAGAGCGCTCTCGGAAAAAGGTCCCAAAGGACCGGGGGATGGCATATTCGGTCAGTTGTTACTCAGTTAGGAGTAACCCGGCCTTGTGTTGGTTGAGATCCGGTTTGGTTCTCGGGGATGTCCATCCAGAGGCATTCTCAGTGGCAATGGGAAGTTCCTTGGCCTGACCATTTGTTGGAAATCCAATTCCCAATACGAAACTTGTACGGTATTAGTTGTAGAACCTGCTATTCACTTATGGTGGTCACCACTGTTTGGATAGTAGCTATAGTAGGCATAGTTCGAAATGTCTATGTCGGCTAAGATTTATATCTTTATTTTCGAAATGATTTGTTATACATTATGCACTAATAATAATATCAAATGTCTTTTAAATGCGTATCAAGCATCTTTGGCTATCATAAGGAGAAATCTCCTCCGATTCTGCGTTTGCATGTGTGTGTGTGCGGGAGGCCTTATGGTAGTCTCATTTTTAAAAGCATTGCGAATTGATTAAAAATATTCCTCTATTTTGATTTTAAAGATAAATAAACTGTTTTGAGTTCTCACACCAGTCACATGACTGACTTGGAGTTTATTGTTTTCCTTCCTAAACTCTGGGTGCCCACCAATTTCCACACGGGCAGTTAAGAGTTAGGTTTATCAGGATATTCTGGATATTCTGGAGTTGCTGGAGGCAAGCTGGATGGCATGGCGTATTACTAGTATATAGTATTTCTTTTTCCGCTGCACTGTTTGATGTTGTTGATGTTGTATACTCTGATGATATGATGTAATGAAATGTATGTAATGTAATAACTGATATAGTTCTTTGTTTAAAGATTATTCATTTATTATTATATGTTGTTCCGCTGCGAATTGTGAGATTCTGTTGTTGTTCTTTTTTTGTTTCCTTTCTGTCCGTTCTATTTTTAAAATTCTTCTATTCTCTTTTTCTTTCTCTGTTTTCTAAAAATTGTCTATCTTCTTTTCCCTCTATTTTTCTTTTTCTATCTTCTCTTCTCTCTTCTTTCTTAAATTCTTTTTAAAACCCATAACTATTCGGTTTTTCGGCAACGAAAATCCCTATACGTTACAACTAGTATATAGTATTTTTTTCCGCTGTTTAAAATTGTTTGTTGTTGTACACTCTGATGATATGATGTAATGTAATGTAATGTAATGTAATAACTGATATAGTTCTTTGTTTAAAGATTATTCATTTATCTATTATATGTTGTTCCGCTGCGAATTGTGAGATTCTGATGTTGTTCTATTGTTCTTTGTTCCGTTCTATTTTCTGTTTTCTATGCTCTCTTTTCTCTCTTCTACCTCTTTCTTTTTCTTTTCTTTTTCTTAAACCCATAACATTTCGTGTTTCCGGCCTTCGATTTCTCGGCAGTCGATAAAGTGAGTATCGATGTTGAATTTTCGAAAGTCGAAAATTTTCGGGACGTTACAGTACATGAAAGTGCAGAACCTAGATGGGACATAGACCGAGCCAAATGTTGAACCAAAACTCATATATTTGCCTTAACCACTTGTACTCCTCACTTGTAACTCCTCTACACTTCCTATTCTCTTTTAGCCGTGCCTTTATAGGTCCAAACCTAAACTTAAACCATGTCTTAGCCGAGCCATACTAACCCCTAGGCCGAGCAAGTGATTGTAGAAAGCATGGCCAAAGAAATTGTGTTCGTATTGCTTTCATTTTCTAATTGTTTCAATTCAATGTTGTATTGTATTCATATTTATATTTTGTTTTGTTTTTTGGTTTGTGGCAAGATAATTAGCTTGGATCTCGCTCTCCACTCAAGTCCATAGGCTTGTCATTTTGCTCTTGATTCTGTTGTGTCAGTTGTATTGCAATCTCCAACATTTTGAGGTGAGTAAAGCTCACACGACATTTATACTTATGCAGTTGTGAAACAACAACAACTGAATGTGTAGAAAAAAAATATGATGTTATAACTGCCATGTGATTATTTATGTATGATGTTCAACCTGTTAAATTTCATGTCATATCATCTGTTATTTATACATGTTGTTAACTGTTCATTTATATCTGTTTATCACACTGCAAGTTCCCTGTAGATGAGGTTCACTACGGGTTGAAATGATACATACCCGAACGGACTTTAGAATTGGGAAAAATCGTTATGGGCCGAAAAGATAGGCCTGAACGGTTTTTATTTATTTGTTTTTAACTTGGGATTGCGGGTCTGAAATGATAGTTACTAGATTTTTCTTTGTAAACTGCGGATTGAAATGATATATATCAGTATCACTTGACCTAGGTTAGAAAACTATATACAGGCCCGTGGTTATTTTATAAAGTGTTTTTGGATATTTTTAAGTATTTTAAAAATATAAATTTATGAAATTTGAATTAAATAAAATTTGAAATGTTTTAAAATAAATAAATTATGATTTTTCTATGAGTTAAAAATGTACATAATGAATGGTTAAATTGGATTATTGAAATATAACTTAAGTTTGGAAACTTAGAACTTTGGTTAAAAATGATATTTAAGTTATATAAATAAAATGGAAATTTATTCTTATTTGGAAAATGGTAAATATGATAATTTGATTTATATTTGAATTTCAATGATTTAATAAAGTATTATTGAATTTTCTCTGAATTAAAATGGTTAGGTAAATGAATGCTTGAAAGTGAAATTTTAAAATACAACTTGATTTGGAAATGTGGAATTTGGTTTTGTTTAAAGGTTTAAGTTAATTAAATAAATTGTAAATTTAGTTTAATTTGTGAAATGGAGATTTGAAAATGTAAGTGTAAATAATGTGACAAATGTAAAAATAGGAAAATTGTACAATTGAATTTGTTAAGTGAAATTATTTAAAAAAATTGGATTTTCTGTAAAGGTTTGCTTTATAAAAATCATAAATTAAAAGAGTATTTAATGAAAATCTTTGAATGTTAAAATATGGTTTTTTTTTTATAATGTTTAAATGGTTTAAATTGAAATGTTTTCAAGTATAACTTACAGCAGCTTTTTCTTAATGCTGAAAAAGGTTGAAATTTTCAATGTTTATGGTTTTAACTTAGTAAATGAACTCGGAATGGTTTAAAATTTTGGAAATTGAATACTTGATTTGAAAGTATGTAAACTTCACTTTTAAATGGTTTAAATGAATTATTTTGATTGAAATATAAGCTATTTAAAAGGTGATTTGGAATGATAATAAATGAATGATATCTTTGAATTAAAAAGATATTTAAAGTTGAATATTTGAATTTGAACTTATTAAAATGAAGTTATGAAAGATTTGATATTTTGATATTAAAATCATCTGAAAATGAAGTTTTGAAAGATATGATATTTTGATATTAAAATGATCTGAAAATGAAGTTTTGAAAGATATGATATTTTGATATATATTAAATGTTTTGAAATGAAGTTTTGAAAGGTATGATATTTTGATATATTAAATGTTTTGAAATGAAGTTTGGAAAGATATGATATTTTGATATATATTAAATGATTTGAAAATAAAATTCTGAAAGATATGATATTTTGATATTAAAATGATTTGAAATAAAATTTTGAAAGATATGATATTTTGATATTAAAATGATCTGAAAATGAAGTTTTGAAAGATATGATATTTTGATATATATTAAATGTTTTGAAATGAAGTTTTGAAAGATATGATATTTTGATATATTAAATGTTTTGAAATGAAGTTTGAAAAGATATGATATTTTGATATATATTAAATGATTTGAAAATCAAATTCTGAAAGATATGATATTTTGATATTAAAATGATTTGAAATAAAATTTTGAAAGATATGATATTTTGATATTAAAATGATTTGAAAATGAAGTTCTGAAAGATATGATATTTTGATATTAAAATGATTTGGAAATGAAGCTTTGAAAGGATATGATATTTTATGTATTAAAATGATTTGAAAGGATATGATAATTTAATATATCAAAATGGTTGGAAATGACTTGATATTTATTTTGATAAATATTTGAATTTGAAAGATATGATATGTTGATATATTGAAATGGTTTGAAAATGATTTAATCTTTATTTTGATAAAGATTTGGATTGAAATGATATTTTATTTTGAAGTATAAATTATTATTTTAAAGTTATAACCACGGGTTATAATAACGATTGGTTGGCAAAGAGACCGGAATCGGATATGGGCATACTCTCTATTGATACCGAAAACCACTTTGACTAACCGTGTACGCGGTAGAGATTCCAGAACGAAGTAGGATGGTGGCGACGTTCTTATGGTATGTTACGTGGACCCAACTCCCGTGAGCTGGCATAAGGTAGCTAAACAGGAGCGGTCTCGAGCCAGTTGAGGTCGCACCTCGTAGCGGACGCATTTCTTCGATACCATACTATTACTTGAGATTGTTTGGGCGCCCCTCCAATTTTTATGGGAATGTGTTCTGTGGTGGACGTATGTGGCTGCTGCGTTACCACCTGCCTAAGTGTCGTAATTGTTATATCTACTCTGGCATTGCCTTGTGTGCCGTGTCACCTACCATATCGAGCCATTACTACGAGTTTCTATTAGTGTCGTACCTATGCAGTATCTTCTCGTAGTCTCCCGATCAGGAGATATGCAGGTATTGTATAGACTATTGACATTATTTGTGTTAAGGTGGAAAATGTAAAGCCTTAACGCTATTTAAAAGTAAGTTTATTTTACTATTAGACATTATTATAATAGCGCAACATTACTATATAGTAAATAGTTTAACGGATCCTTAGAGGATGGGCGGTCCCAAGCGTCCTTTAAGTTACTTGTACTTTTACTACAGTTCACTTGAGTTGGTTAACGTTGCATAAGTATGTATGTCCTGACTCGAGTGTTTGTATTTTATTTACGCTCGGGTCAGCCTGAGTTATTCACAGATTTGGATTCCACCTTCTAGAGATTGGAATCGCTGGAGATTATCTGCTTGTCTTGTTTTATCTATTTCAGTTCTGTTGTTCTATTCAGCTTGTACTTGGTTATCATATGGAGACTTCTTTTGTACTTTATTTCTTCTGTTGTATCTTATTTAACTCCGATATATTTATATAGTAGCTTCATGAACTACTATCTCTTTTTCTTCCGCTGCACTATTATTACTCTGTGTCTGTGATCTGTGATTATTATTTACTGTATATTCTGGGATTTGCCAAATTTTATTTACAACGCGGTATTTTGAGCAATTCAAGTCCGACATGTGCGGATGCGAATGGTTTAAAATAGCTGGTTGTTACATTTGGTATCAGAGCTTTGACTTTGAGGCAAAACTTAGAATATAAGGTAAATTATTTACAAAATCACTTTCGTTCGAGTTTGAATCTTTCCTCTTTGATTGAATTTCCTTTGAATTTTGGAACGTTCCCTACGGTTTCAAAATCCATTCATGTCCCTCATTATTCATCTCCTTTTGATTCTGGAGTATCTCATAACTCAACTTCGAATGAGCTTTATAATGAATTGGCGGTCCCGCCAATCTCAAAAAAAAGTTCATTTGTAAAGGGGAAAACTCCTTTACAATTAGCATCGATTCACCAGAGATTTATATCTATCCTTGGTTTAGATGCTAATATCTTTTGTTATTCCAAACTCTATCTATTGAGATCGAATGTAGATTTACCCTAGAAAATCCACATTGATCTTATTCTTTAAGTCACGGTTGACCCGATTAAGGTTGCCCGCGATTTACTTAAGCTTACCCATCTCCCTACTCTATTATTTAATCATCTTGTCTTTTGTTTCCAATCCATTCTTCCAAACATTTTGAATTGTACTTGTAAATCTATATTTTGTTTTACATATTGTGTTGTTTGGGTTGTTGATGTTGATTTGGGTTTTCGATCGATTCGTCTGATCAACGCTATCGATAGGATTTCTAAAACGCTTTGATAGAACAAACTGACACAATATTATTTTTAAATTTGGTTAATCAAATAAATTTTGATATATAAGTAAATTTATGGAACTTAATAAATTGATGTAAATTGATTATTTGAAATGATAATACTTTATTTACCATTTATAGTTCTATAAATGAATTTATAAATAGTTGTTTATAAATTGATTTGGGAACTGAAATGAATTTAAAACAAGAAATTTGAGAATTTAATTTCCGATGGTTTCAAACCTCGTGTTTAAGTTTTGAAGTATATTATTTAAAGCATTTTCGAATAAGAATATGTTTCCAAAGAATTTTAAAGTTTAAAAATCAGTGCTCTTCTCTTTGTTACTGGGAAATAATTTCGGTGATGACTGCAGCATCATCGACATCCATTTTCGAGTTTCGAAGTGAAGAGACCGCTCTGTAGTCTTGCTACAGCTTTGTTTTAGGAAATCAAATTGATTTGAATTTCTAAAATATGACTTGATTTATAATATATATAGATATATGATTTAAATTTGATTTGATAAATTATGTACATACATTTATTTATCCCTAAAAGGTTTGAAGAAATCAAAAATTTAATTCTTAAATTTTATTTTAAAGAATAATTTCAATTATAAAAAGCAAATCAAAATTTTGGATGAATATTCAAGCATGAAATGATTTAATTGGAAAGTTTTATTTGTATAATACAATTCCAATCAAATACAACTTACCTTAATTTCAGAAGTTAACAATGTAATTGGATAATATACAATATAAAAAGATTTTATAAATAAGATTTGAGTGGTTATAATAAATGTTATACACTTAAATTTTAGTTATAAAATGATTAACAGAGGTAAATATAATAAAGGGTAATTGAATAACTTACAATAAAATAACGTTAAAAGAACTAAGAATAAAATAAAGCAGTTATAATAAGTGTAAGTATATTTAACATAAGTGATAAATATATTGGGAGGAATAAATTTAACTTTAATTAGGAATAAAGAAGAACTAAATTTATTAAGTGCATTATGAGTATAATAAATGATTATTTTCAAGCCATGGTTTTGAACATCTTTAATTTAAGATAATTGGATAACAAGATAATGAAATTTAAGATAGTTAATATTTATTTAACTTGGGTAAAAAAAAATTATTTTCTATTTAAGTTGAAATTTCCATGGTTTCAAACTTATTTCCTTATTTTGTTTTTCAAACTATCTTTTGGTTGTCCTTATTATCCTTATCTTGCTACAGACTGGTATAGACATCTTTCTATAATCTTTCTGTTTAGAAATCTTTCTATAATCTTTGGTGCCCATTTTGAATCCACCTTTTCGTGCTTGTGTTCTAGATTCTAGAGGATCTTGGAAAGATCATTTCCACCTTGTTAAACTTACCTATAACGACAGTTATCAGATATAATCTCAATCTTCTTGTCACCTTGTCTTAATCATATTTCATTTCTATCTTTTCCATGCTTTCCCGTACCTCATTCCTTTTCGGGGGCGAAAAGTTTTGAGTGGGGGAGAGTGTAACAACCCTATATTTTATAATTATTTTATTTGAATTTTGATTTAACTTTATTATATTTAATTTAGATAATTTTGTTATTTTAAAATATAAACTTTGATTTTGATATGAATTATCATTCCAAACATGACTAGATAGAATAATTTCCAAAATAATGAATTTTGGTCAACTTTGACTTTTAACTTAAAATTTGAAAAGTTTGAAATTTTAATTTTATCTTTTATTATGAAAGTAAATAAAATTTTAAGATCGTTGCTTTTCGTTTCGTTGAAATCTGATTTATTATGTGAAAGTTATGTCTTTTTAACTATTGTGTGAAATTTGCTGTATTTAACAAAATTGTTTATTTTAAATTATATAAATAATATTTTATTTGGTCATGTAATGTTCTAATTTATATTTATATGAGTAAAATAACATGTTATGTGTATCTTTTTGGTTTTCAAACATTTTTTTTAGTGTAATTGACATTTTCCAGTGTCAGTTGTATATTTGTTTACAATTTCTAATTTCCAGCTTCAATTAATTTAAGTAATTCCTTATTTATTTTTATATTTTTCTTAAGAACTTATTTTCTCCTCATTCCCATTTTATTTTGTTCCTCATTTATTTATTTAATTTCCTTTCTATTTGTTTTAAAGTGAAATATAAATTTTCTAAAAGCTCATGATGTTTTATTTGAAATTTTTATGTCCTGGTTACCTTTTTTAAACAATTTCTCTAATTATCTTCTATTTTCTCTAAATATAATTATTTATTTCATTTTAGAAATGATAAATTAAGTATTTTATTTCAAAAAATTTCTTTAGAACATTTTTAAAATGAAGTAGATATTTTTCCAAAGCTAGTGATGTTTTAATTTGTAATTTTTAAGTCCTGTTTTGAATTTTTAAACAATTTCTTTAGTTCTTTTTCTATTTTATCTAAATTAAATTATTTATTTCACTTTGAAAATGTTTAAAAATCATTTTTATTCCAAATTTTGTTTTAGAATATTTTTAAAATAAAGTAAATAATTTTCTAAAGCCAATAGTGATTTATTTGAAATTTCTGGACCCTGTTTTCAATTTTTAGGCAATTTCTTTTATTCTTTTTCTATTTTCTTTAAATTTTATTATTTATTTTCATTTATTTTCACTTTGTTTCGGTTTTTAGATGTATTTACTGAAATTTTAGTTTGTTTTTATTTTAATTTAAAAGGAATAGAAATATGAAGAGTTTAAAAGCTTTTGAAACTCAAGACCTTTCATTCACCAAAAACCTTTCATTTTCCATGACCTTTCACTTGCTCATTTTGGCCGTACCTTTTCTCTACTGAAGCCGTGAGTTTCTCAACTCATTTTCACATGAAATACTCTTCCTCGTATCATTTTTTCACGGCATGGAATAATGGGTAATGACCTCCTCTTCTTTCTATCTTTTTCTTCTTGTTTCCATGGAATTTTGCTTGAAATTGCCTTGACTTCTTCATATGTTTGCTCAGCCATAGCCTCTCCATCACCTCCACCGACCACCACCACTTCTTTCCCATATAATCCATGGCCAAACCATCCCACTCCTCTGACCTGAAAGTTCTATGACCTCCACATGAACACAACACCACAAAACAATGCAAAAACTTCTTAAAAAGCATGCCTAGCCACCTAGTATTCATCACCTTCACCTTAGATGATCTTGGCAACCTCCTATTGCTCCACCACCACCTTGACACACCTCTAACTATCACCTCCTACCTCTTTCCAGACCTGTACATGAAAGTTCAAAACCTAGATGGGACATAGACCGAGCCAAAAGTTGAACCAAAACTCATATATTTGCCTTAACCACTTGTACTCCTCACTTGTAACTCCTCTACACTTCCTATTCTCTTTTAGCCGTGCCTTTATAGGTCAAAACCTAAACCTAAACCATGTCTTAGCCGAGCCATACTAACCCATAGGCCGAGCAAGTGATTGTAGAAAGCATGGCCAAAGCAATTGTGTTCGTGTTGCTTTCGATTTCTAATTGTTTCAATTCAATGTTGTATTGTATTCATATTTATATTTTGTTTTGTTTATTGGTTTGTGACAAGATCATTAGCTTGGATCTCGCTCTCCACTCAAGTCCATAGGCTTATCATTTTGCTCTTGATTCTGTTGTGTCGGTTGTATTGCAATCTCCAGCATTTTGAGGTGGGTAAAACTCACACGACATTTATACTTATGTAGTTGTGAAACAACAACAACTGAATGTGTAGAAAAAATATATGATGTTATAACTTCCATGTGATTATTTATGTATGATGTTCAACCTGTTAAATTTCATGTCATATCATCTGTTATTTATATGTGTTGTTAACTGTTCATTTATATTTGTTTATCACATTGCAAGTTCCATGTAGATTAGGTTCACTATGGGTTGAAATGATACATACCCGAACGGACTTTAGAATAGAATAGACAAAAATCGTTATGGGCCAAAATGATAGACCTGAACGGTTTTTATTTATTTATTTTTAACTTGGGATTGCGCATTTGAAATGAAAGAACCCGGATTTTTCTTTGTAAATTGCGGATTGAAATGATATATATATATATATATATATATCTGTATCACTTGACCTAGGTTAGAAAACTATATACAGGCCCGTGGTTATTTTATAAAGTGTTTTTGGATATTTTTAAGTATTTTAAAAATATAAATTTATGAAATTTGATTTAAATAAATTTTGAAATGTTTTAAAATAAAGAAATTATGATTTTCTATGAGTTAAAAATGTACTTAATGAATGGTTAAATTGGATTATTGAAATATAACTTAAGTATGGAAATTTAGAATTTTGGTTAAAAATGATATTTAAGTTATATAAATAAAATGGAAATTTATTCATATTTGGAAAATGGTAAATATGATAATTTGATTTGAATTTGAATTTAAATGATTTAATAAAGTATTATTGACTTTTTTATGAATTAAAATGGTTAAGTAAATAAATGCTTAAAAGTGAAATTTTAAAATACAACTTGATTTGGAAATGTGGAATTTGGTTTTGTTTAAAGGTTTAAGTTAATTAAATAAATTGTAAATTTAGTTTAATTTGTGAAATGGAGATTTGAAAATGTAAGTGTTAATAATGTGTCAAATGTAAAAATAGGAAAATTGTACAATTGAATTTGTTAAGTGAAATTATTATAAAAAATTGGACTTTTTGTAAAGGTTTGCTTTATAAAAATCATAAATTAAAAGAGTATTTAATGAACATCTTTAAATGTTAAAATATGATTTTTTTTTATAATGTTTAAATGGTTTAAATTGAAATGTTTTCAAGTATTACTTACAGCAGCTTTTTCTGAATGCTGAAAAAGGTTGAAATTTTCAATGTTTATGGTTTTAACTTAGTAAATGAACTCAGAATGGTCTAAAACTTTGGAATTGAATACTTGATTTGAAAGTATGTAAACTTCACTTTTAAATGGTTTAAATGAATTATTTTGATTGAAATATAAGCTATTTAAAAGGTGATTTGGAATGATAATAAATGAATGATATCTTTGAATTTAAAAGGTATTTAAAGTTGAATATTTGGATTTGAACATATTAAAATGAAGTTATGAAAGATATGATATTTTGATATTAAAATGATCTGAAAATGAAGTTTTGAAAGATATGATATTTTGATATTAAAATGATCTGAAAATGAAGTTTTGAAAGATATGATATTTTGATATATATTAAATGTTTTGAAATGAAGTTTGGAAAATATGATATTTTGATATATTAAATGTTTTGAAATGAAGTTTGGAAAGATATGATATTTCGATATATATTAAATGATTTTAAAATAAAATTCTAAAAGATATGATATTTTGATATTAAAATGATTTGAAATAAAATTTTGAAAGATATGATATTTTGATATTAAAATGATCTGAAAATGAAGTTTTGAAAGATATGATATTTTGATATATATTAAATGTTTTGAAATGAAGTTTTGAAAGATATGATATTTTGGTATATTAAATGTTTTGAAATGAAGTTTGGAAATATATGATATTTTGATATATATATTTAATGATTTGAAAATAAAATTCTGAAAGATATGATATTTTGATATTAAAATGATTTGAAATAAAGTTTTGAAAGATATGATATTTTGATATTAAAATGATTTGAAAATGAAGTTCTGAAAGATATGGTATTTTGATATTAAAATGATTTGGAAATGAAGCTTTGAAAGGATATGATATTTTATGTATTAAAATGATTTGAAAGGAAGTTTTGAAAGGATATGATAATTTAATATATCAAAATGGTTGGAAATGACTTGATATTTATTTTGATAAATATTTGAATTTGAAAGATATGATATGTTGATATATTGAATTGGTTTGGAAATGATTTAATCTTTATTTTGATAAAAATTTGGATTGAAATGATATTTTATTTTGAAGTATAAAATATTATTTTAAAGTTATAACCATGGGTTATAATAACGATTGGTTGGCAAAGAGACCGGGATCGGATATGGGCATACTCTCTATCGATACCGAAAACCACTTTGACTAAACATGTACGCGGTGGAGATTCCAAAATGAAGTAGGATGGTGGCGACGTTCTTATGGTATGTTACGTGGACCCAACTCCCGTGAGTTGGCACAAGGTGGCTAAAACAGGAGCGGTCTCGGGCCAGTTGAGGTCGCACCTCGTAGCGGACACATTTCTTCGATACCATACTATTACTTGTGATTGTTTGGGCGCCCCTCCGATTTTTGTGGGAATGTGTCCCGCGGTGGGCATATGTGGCTGCTGCATTACCACCGGCCCGAGTGTCATAATTGATATATCTACCCTGGCATTGCCTTGTGTGCCGTGTCACCTACCATATCGAGCCTTTACTATGAGTTTCTATTTGTGTCGTACCTATGCAGTATCTTCTCGTAGTTTCCCGATCAGGAGATATGCAGGTATTGTATAGACTATTGGCATTATTGGTGTTAAGGTGGAAAATGTAAAGCATTAACGCTATTTAAAAGTAAGTTTATTTTACTATTAGACATTATTATAACAGCGCAATATTACTACATAGTAAATAGTTTAACGGATCCTTAGAGGATGGGCGGTGCCAAGCATCCTTTAAGTTACTTGTACTTTTACTACAGTTCACTTGAGTTGGTTAACATTGCATAAGTATGTATGTCCTGACTCGAGTGTTTGTATTTTATTTACGCTTGGGTCAGCCTGAGTTATTCACAGATTTGGATTCCACCTTCTGGAGATTGGAATCGCTGGAGATTATCTGCTTGTCTAGTTTTATCTATTTCAGTTCTGTTGTTCTATACAGCTTGTACTTGGTTATCATATGGAGACTTCTTTTGTACTTTATTTCTTCTGTTGTATCTTATTTAACTCTAATATATTTATATAGTAGCTTCATGAACTACAATCTCTTTTTCTTCCGCTGCACTATTATTACTCTGTGTCTGTGATCGGTGATTATTATTTACTGTATATTCTGAGATTTGCCAAATTTTATTTACAACGCGGTATTTTGAGCAATTTAAGTCCGACATGTGTGGATGCGAATGGTTGAAAATACCTAGTTGTTACATATCAAATTGCAACAACTTGTCGACAACTTGTTTTGGTTGAAAATGGTGTTTTTGGGGACAAAGTTTACAGTCAAAATTTGACGTTTTTATTAAGCTATATATTGAAGTAAACCAAACTTTAAAATGAACTTTTTACTTCTCTAAATAAATTAGAACAAGTCTCTTTATATTTTAAAATTATCTTTAATTAATATCAAAATCTCAAATTTTACAGTGTATGTAAAACTGGCAAAATACGACAAATTTTGGTTATTTTTATAAAAAGATTATTAGCATACTTTTAAACATATAAATTTACTTTTATTATCTTTATTAGATGTTTTGAATAAGATTTACCTTTTTTAATAAATATTTAAATTCATTTATTTAAGCCTTTATTTATTATTGACAAAACTTAACTTTTGTCGATTTATTCTAAAATCCAAATTTATACTTTTTAATTTATTAACTATAAGAATAATTGATTATATAACACATTTATTTTAAGATTTAAACTCCTTTTAAATTTAAAACAAATGAAATCTCTTATTTTCGAAGTAGCGAAATTACGGGTCGTTACAACAAGCGACAAAAAGAGAAAGAAATATGCTGTTAAAACTACAAAGGAGACAAGACTACAAAACTAAGTATAGTATGTTTATTTGTCGAAGTTTTTAGTCTTGGAATTGTTAAATCTATCCTCAAGGAGTCCACACAAATCAAAGTTGTTCTAAGCTTCAAATTCTTTAAAATTTATGAGAACTATGCACTGACAGTCAGGTCAGTCGACTGACCATATATGACCAGTCGACTGAACATGCTCAGTTCCACCGAAACACTCTGTTTTGCACCAACTTTGAACTTTCAGTTGACTGAACTTTTCCAACAGTTATTTTTCTGAACAGACACTTCCTTTTGCCTAGAGATACGATCCAATTTGAAGAGATATGGCTGCTTCTTTTGGTCAAAAATCTTCGTGAATGGTTGCAGCTGTTTATCTACTATATAAACACTTGAGATTCTCTTCTCAAGTCACCAAATTTCATTTTATTTTCTGATCGTACTCTCCACTACCTCTGCATTCTGTAAAGCAATCACAATTTACATATATTGCTTGAATCTTTGAATCAATTAACTTATTCTTCGATTCAAAGCAATTTTTTCCTTTCTAAATCTTTACACACATATATACTTTAGGAAAAGATTATAAGAAGATTAAAACAAATAATAACTTATTGAATAAGCATATCAAAACATTTATCGAAACTGTTCACAAAAATGAGAATTATATTTATAAAAGGAATTCTGAACCCTTTTGGGCTTGGTTTCCTAAGACCTAGCTCTTAGGACCCTAAAAAGAAAAGTGGGTACCATCTTTTGCAGGTACCACTTAAAAAGATAAGAAAATGGATTTTAGACAGCGGTTCCTCAAAACATGTAACGACCCCAATTTTGAATTGATTTTAAAATTTATAGTTAATGTAAATTTTGAATAATTTTTGGGATAAATTTGAAATTTGCATATTTTTGCGTAGTTTTTTAAATCATTCTCTTTTAAATAATTATGTAGAATATAAAGTAACACATTAACTAATTTAAAACAACAAATATATAAGACATATTTTAAAATAATATGTATAGTGTTAACAAGACAAAATGTAAGCTAAGAAAAGAAAAATAAAAATCATAAAATATGAAATAAAAAAAAGATAGGAGTTTATTTACATTATAAAGCAATTAGATTATGCAAAAGCAAACAAAATACAAACATGAATCATCACCCTGTAAATCTCATTTTCTATACATATATATACATTAACAATTTTTCTTATATCAGCCTTCTCATTTATCTTCGTCCATCAAAGCCATGAAAAAATGAAGTAAGAATCATTTTAAACTCAAACAAACATCCACTTAAAACCATCAAACAAATCTGTTGTTTAAAAATAAAAAAATAAGTACTACAAAGTAAAATAAAACACATAGATAAAAACTAATGTCATCTCAGCCCATGATACAAACATCTCAGCCATACCCTATTGAATAAACAAATAAACATCACTTTGTACAAAAAGAACATACTATCACCTGTACAAATAATATAATACCTTGTACACTTTCTTTTATATGATCAACTTCATCTCAGTTTTGTTCATTCGAAACTGAGTAAACCAGAAGATAAGCATCACGTTTCCAAACATGGAAAACAAAAACAACAAACTAGATCAATTTGCAAAACCTGTAGACATAGGAAAGATCAAAGTTTTCAACCTGGAACAAAGAAGAAAAGAGTTCCAGTTCCCATCTTCTCTTCAAAGCTCAGGGAAATAGGATCAAAAAAAAAGCAGAGCAGTTTGGAAAATTTCATGGTCCAGATTTTCAAACTCAATCTTCTCCTCTGTTCTTCATAATTCCAAGGTGAGTAACTTCATGTTAAAAAGTTTGTGTATTTGTGTATATATATTGGTGAAATTTCTGTGTATTTGTGATTTATAATGAATGCATGTTTGCTAATACCTGTAGAACTCCTCTGTTCAAATTTCAAGCTCAAGTTTAAGTTAAAAATCATTTTCACATGACCTGTTCCTTGTGAGGATTAAAAATTCAAACAAGTTATGTTTGTTAAATGATAGAATAAAGTTTAAAATTTATTTAAGTTAAAAATAAATTGAGTTTTCTCTGGAAGAACCATAAGAACAGTTAATACTTAATATAAGTGAAATTCTCAAATATCTTAAAATATCAATTCGAGTTTATAAATTGAATTCTTATCTGAAAATAGGATTTTTAAAACAAAAATAGGAATTTTTTGTGACCTAAATCAAGAGAAATCGAAAAATAAGTGATTTCCATTCAAAAATAAATTTCTGTCGACTTGGTCGACGAGAGGTGACGTGGCTTTGGCTGGAGGGAGTAGGAGGACCTAGGGAAGAGGTCTACCGTGGCGGAATTTGTGATTTGGCCTTTGATTGTTTGGGCGAGATGATTTTAGGGTTTAACAGCGGCATTGAAAGGTCGATGGACGCGATCGAATTGACGAGGGAAGGCGCGACCGGAACTTTTGAGTTTTGGTGAAAAGATAGTGTGATGAGTGTGCTTCCTGATGGTGAAGGTTGCGGTGGACCAAACGGCATCAGTGGGGAGCAGTTCGACAAGTTCTGGGGCCGGGTTTGCTCGATGGTTCGAACGTTGATTGATTTTTGGTCTGGGGTGGTTTAGGTCAGCGGGGAGGAGGCGATTGCGATCAGTGGATGAGGCGCGACTCGATGGCACGGTCGCGGCGATGAGATGGCTGATGGTGACGGCGTACACGTGCACGTGCACGTTTGGGTTGTTGGGTTTTGGATGTGGGTTGCGTCTTTGGGGAAGAAGAAGGAACACGGGACGTTGCTCGAGTTTTAGCGTGAGTGACCTGAAGGAGCTGGGTTCGTGAGGGCTTCTGAGTGACTCGAGAGATAGGTCGAGTTGCCTGAGGGTTAGGCTCGGGTATGTGAGTTGAGTTTTAAATATGTATTCTAGTTTTAAAATTAAAGGAAATTGGTTTTAAATTCTTCTAAACTTCTTTATAAAATGAGTATTTCTTTAATATGAGAATTTAAAAGGATTTTTGAATTGTTTTTAAACTTCGATAAAGTTGAAATTTAAAAGTAAACTTGAAATGGAAATTGTTTTAAAACCCTTTTTATAATAATAATGTAATCATTTATAAGAATGAGGTTTACCTTAAAGTCAAGGAAGATTTAACGATTTGAAATTCATTAAATTATGTTAATCAAGATGGATAATTTATTATTTAATTAATTGATGAACTGGACTAATTAAATAAGTAATTAAAGGTTTAAATTAATTAGTCAAGGTTTAAAGATTAGGAATAATAAATTTGTGAATTAAGGATTTTTAATAAAATATTAATCAATGATTAAAGTTGATGTATCAAGTGATTAAGCAATAATAAATTTAAGGATAATGTGATAAATTGATTTGGTAATTAATTTGAGAATAATTAAATTATTAAAGTAATTAATTTATTTAAAGGTTAATTAAATTAATGTGATGAATTAAGAGTAACTTTACTTATTAAAGTGTTTGATAAATAAATTTATAGCAAATGATTTGTAATTAATTAATTAGAATTTGATAATTAATTTATAAGTAATAAATTTACTTGGGATTAATTAGGATTTAAACGATTTATTAATCCTACTTAAAAATGTTTATTGAATGCTTGACCTTACTTATGAATGATTGTATTATATGAGATGCCTTGAATTTACTGCCCTATCTGATTTGTGATATTTTGTTCTGTAGATTGTGTTATGTATAATTTATTCATTTATTTGATGGTACATCTGTATGTTATCTGTGAATCCGTGAATGAGCGATAAGCGTAATAGTTATATCACTTATCAACTATTTTTCTGTGTTTTAATCTGTGATGATTGAATGTTGTTGCACTATTGTGTTAAACCCCTGGACCTCACTAATGCACACACAATTATGGATTTCACGAGGAAATCAGTTAAGTCGCAGATTTTTGAAATAATTTTGAATTTTGAATTTTTAAATTCAAATGTTTTGGAAATGGAATCGGAATAAATGTGAAAAGCTTTGGGAATGGAATTTCAAGATAAAATTTATTTTTAAATTACTTGATTGAGTTTTGGAATTTAAATATTTTGATTTAAATTTGAATTCAATATTTGAAATTGTATTCTATGATCTGGAAACTAGGGACTAAAGATGTTATTCCAATTTATATGGGTTAAACTATTTTAAAGGTATTTGGTTTAGGAATTTGAATTTAAATTCAAAGGCTTTAACTCATGTAAATAAAATTGGATCTATCTGAAATGAAACTATTGTTTTTAAAAAATAAAAGCTTTCATATAGGAAGTGAAATAATAAAAGCTTTCATTAGGAAGTGAACTTCCAAATTGTGTTAAAAGGATTTCAAGTTAAAAATGAAAATGATTTCCCAAGTCATGGAAACTGTTTGAAAACTATAAGATAAATCTTGATTTAAAGATTTAAATGAACTGATCCAATTAAGATGAAACTGTTTTGAAATCCGGGAATGAATCTTTGTGAAAGTAGGTGAACTTTATGAAATAAATCTTTTGTTTAAAAGATTTGAAATGGTAATTGGTTTAAGCCATTTGAAAGAAAGTTTGAATTATTAAGTTGTGACTTAATTGAAATCTCATATCCGTATGTTTTAAATATTGCGCTCACTATTCGGTTTAACCGGGAAAGGACCTTTGTGTCATATAACCCATTCCGAATATGTGATTCGATGTTATGGATAGCATTTGAAGACCGGTGGTGAAGACCAGGTATTTGCGAAAGCGATAGGATGACCTATCGATTGTCTCTACACCGAGTCGCGCCGGTATAGAGATTCCCTAAGTGATGGGAAATCCGATCGGGATTGTGAATATCCGGATTTCAAGGACTTCTTTGGAAGTGCCTTCGGTTCTGTTCGAACCCAGAACAGACTTGTATGGATTGTATGTCTGAAATTACAAATTGAGATATAAAGCAGATTTCTTTCAAATATATTTCCGTTGGTGGCGGAGAATTTATTCTCCTAGCTTAACACCCTTAGAGGTTATATAGTTGAAAGTTATCAGCGATATATTCCCAATTTGGTAATGTGGCAGGCTGAGTGTTGCTGATCATTTGTTGATCGAAGCATGGCTTTGTGAAAAGCGTAGCTTTGAGGACGAGACTTCGTCGGATCTCACACCCCGGAATGGTAAAAACAGGAAAGATGCAGCAAGGTTATTGGGGGTAGCACCCCTTAGGGTATGTGCATTTCCTTCTGGATAGAAGCGGTATCATGGTATGGAGCCTAGATACTTAACTTATGTTGATATCGTAGATATATATATGTATTACTTTGTGATTTGTTGCTGGGGCCCCGGTTAAAGGTCGGTTACGATCGGGAAATGGCATACTCGTGTCAGTAGTTACCCAGTTAGGGGTAACCCGGCCTTGTGTTGGCAGAGATCTGGTTTGGTTCTCGGGAACGTCCTTCCAGAGGCGTTCTCATGTGGCAATGGAAAGTTCCTTGGCCTGACCATTTATTGGAAATCCAATTCCCAATACGAAACCCTGTACGGTTTTAGTTGTAGAACCTGCCATTTAGTTATGGTGGCGCCCCACTGTTTAGATCGTAGCTATAGTAGGCATACGATAACGGACGTATGTTGGCTAAGATTTATATTCTACTTTCGAAATGTTTTCTACGCTTTGCACTTATAGTAATAATATCAAAGAAATTCACGTATCAAGCATCTTTGACTATCATAAGAAGAAATCTCCTCCAATTCTGCGTTTGCATTGTGTGTGTGGCGGGAGGTCTTATGGTAGTTCCATTTCTAAAAGCATTGCGAATTGAATTTAAAATTCTCTTGCTGTTTGTTTTTAAAAGATAAACTGTTTTTGTTACTCACACCAATCCCACGACTGATCCGGAGTTTATTGTTTTTTTCCTAAACTCTGGGTGCTCAAATTTTTTCTACACGAGCAGTCTAGAGTTGGGTTTTTCAGATAGTCAGATGTAGTGGATTGTCTGGAGGTAGTTCAGTCTTTAGATATGGACTGCACTTGCTTATCTTTGTGCATCGTTATTGGGAGTTCGAGCTATTGTTGGATTGGTTCTTGGAAATGGAGTTGCAGTTTTCGAAGTTCTTCCTTGAAGACTATTTTAGAGTTATTTGTTCCGCTGCTGATGTTATCATTTTCTTTTCCGCTGCTATTTTATTGTATCATATCTCTGATGTATATTGATATCTATTGGATCATCTGTTGTATCAAAGCTGTATATCAATGTATTATTCTTTTATTCCGCTGTGTTATTTACTTAATGTTGTTATAAGCTCCGGCGAATCGGATTTGAACGGTCGAATCTATGGCATTCGAATACGATATGAAGTATGGATGTCGATTTTTGAGTGCGAAAAATCCCGTTCATTACAAAACACATGACTGGTAATAAAGACATATTGACAAACATAGTCTACTCAAATGGAGGATTGGTCACTTTTGGTGATAATTCAAAAGGATATGTCATCGGCAAAGGCGATGTAAGCAATAATGGTATCTCTAACTCACCTCTCATTACTGATGTTTTATTAAAATTTAAAACATAATTTATTAAGCACTAGTCAATTATGTGATAAAGGTTTTAATATATCTTTTTTAGAAAATAAATGTATTATTTCTGATAAAAATCAAAATTTAATTTTTGAGGGTATAAGAGATAGAAATATTTATATTTTAAATATGAATATAAATTATAGCACAAACATGTGTATAGTAGCAACATAGAATGATTCTTGGCTATGGCATAAAAGATTTTGTCATATAAATATTAATACTATTAATTAAATAGCTAAAAATAAACTTGTTAAAGGACTACCTGATATGAAATTCAAAATTGATAATATTTGTGATGCATGTCTATTAGGAAACTTTAAAAAATCTTCTTTTAAATCTAAGAAAATTATATCTACAACACAACCACTTGAACTACTACATATGGACCTTTTTGGACCTACTCAAGTTCAATATATTAATGCCATATCTTATGTGTTTGTTATTGTAGATGATTTTTCAAGATTTACATGGACTATTTTTATGAAACATAAAAGTAATAATTTTGAGAATTTCAAAATTTTTGTAAAAAGAATTCAAAATATAAGAATTTAAAAGTTAAAATATTAGAAGTGATCATGCAGATGAATTTGAAAATGAAGCTTTCGAACATTTTTGCAACAAGAAAGGAATTAATCATAATGTCTTCTTTTCAAGAACACCACAACAAAATGAAGTTGTAGAAACGAAAAACAGAACATTACAAGAATGTGCACGAACATTATTAAACGGAAGCACTTTACCTAAGCATTTCTGGGCAGAGGTTGTTGCAACTGCTTGTTATGTTTTGAATCGTGTTTCTATTCGATCTTTAACAAAACATACTCTATATGAACTTTTAAATGGTAGAAAACCAAATATATCACATTTCAAAGTTTTTGGTTTAAAATGTTTTATAGTTAACACTAAAGATCAGCTTGGAAAATTTGATCCAAAATCCGATGAAGGAATATTCATAGGGTATTCGGAAAGAAGCAAAACTTATCGAGTTTTTAATACAAGAACTAAAGTAATCAAAAAAACACTTCATGTTTCATTCGATGAAAATGTCAAAATTTCTTCTAAAACTACAAACTTGAAAATTAATTCAAATCAAATTCTAACAAATAATTCAGAAGATAATGATATTGTTTTTCAAAATAATAATACTGATAATACTAGAGAAAATGAAAACTTTATTCAAAATGAAAATATAGTAAGATCTCCTCCAAGAATTCTTAGAGATCATCCTGTTCAAAATATAATTGGAGAAGTTAATTCAAATGTAATAACAAGACATGAATTCAATCAAATGGGCCTATAGCTTTTCTGTCGAACATAGAACCTAAAAATATTAAGGAAGCCTTAACCGATGACTATTGGATTATAGCCATGCAAGATGAGCTAAATCAATTTCAAAGAAACGAAGTTTGGGAATTAGTTCCTAGACCGAGTGATCAATCATTCATTGGTACAAAATGAGTTTTTAAAAACAAAGCTGATGAACATGGTAACATTACTAGAAATAAAGCTACATTAGTGGCACAAGGTTATAATCAAGAAGAGGGAATAGACTATGAAGAAATGTTTGCTCCCGTCGCAAGATTAGAAGCTATACATATTCTATTGGCTTTTGCATGTTTTCATAACTTTAAATTATATCAAATGGATGTTAAAAGTGCTTTTCTAAATGGATATGTAAAAGAAAATGTTTATGTTTAACAACCTCCTCCTTTTACTCATGAAAAATTTCCATATCACGTTTATAAACTTAAGAAAGCTTTATATGGTTTAAAACAGGCAGCTCGTGTTTGTATGATCGACTTAAAAGCTATCTAATAGAATATGGTTTTGAGATTAAAAAAGTTGACCAAACTTTATTTATTAAGAAAACTAAACAAGATATTTTAATTATGCAAATATATGATGATGATATTATATTTGGTTCAACAAATGAAAAATTATGTCAGGAATTTTCAACTATCATGACAAATGAATTTGAAATGTCACATGTGGGAGAACTATCATATTTTCTTGGACTTCAAATCAAGCAATTGCAAAATGGAATTCTTATTAATCAATAAAAGTATTGTAATGATCTAATTAAACGATTTGGTATGGAAAACACTTCTGCCAAACCAACTCCTATGAGTACAATAATACATCTTGATAAAGATGAAAATGGTAAGAGTGTCGACCAAAAACTATATCGTAGTATGATTGGATTATTACTTTACTTAACTACTAGTCGACCTGACATTATGGCGAGTGTTTGTTTATGTGCTCGATTTCAAGCAAATCCTAAAGAATCACATATGCGAGAAGTAAAACATATAATTCCTTATCTTAGCAAAACCAATGACTTAGGATTATTTAGTGATGCTGATTTTGGAGGAAGTCGGACAGATAGAAAAAGTTCAAATGGAACTTATCATTTCATTAGACGATCCTTAGTATCTTGGTTTAGCAAGAAACAAAATTGCGTTTCACTATCGACATGTGAAGCAGAATGTAAATCTGCAGCTTTAGCATGTGCTCAAATAATCTACATGCAACAAAAATTACAAGATTTTGATATAAAATTAAATAGATCTATAATATATTGTGATAACACCAGTGCAATAAATTTATCTAAAAATCCTATCAATCACTCACGAACTAAAATATTGACATTCGTCGTCATTTTCTTCGTGATAATATTGAAAAGGATATAATAAATTTAGATTTTGTAAATTATAAAAATCATTTAGCTGATATTTTCACTAAACCACTCAATGAAAATTGTTTTATAAAACTAAGAAGAGAAATTGGTATAATTTCTTTAAAAGAATAATAGAATTTCTAAAGTAATTTAAATATAAAAAATAAAAATTTCTTTTGGTACTCGAACTCAGCACCTTGAGTTCGGTAAGCCTATGTCTCTGCAATTTGACCATTTACTATTTCATAACTACTTCTACTACAATTTTTTTATTTTATGAACAATTCTTAGCCACAAAACTTATGTTTTGTTTTCATCCTCTAATTTTTTTCAATTTTAACGTAAATCCATCAACTTCTAACTGTTTATTCTCTTATATATATATCTCAGAGTTCTGCCATTTATCCTTCCATCAAATTTTGGTTTCAAACATATTTTATCTTCTCTCTACCATATTGTCTTCACAAGAAAAATCATCAAATGGTTCCTCTTATTCTTCTGTCGATTTTTCGACACCTTCATTTGGTTCATCAAACTTACCTACACCTACACCTAATCATGAACCGGCTAGACCGTCAAACTATCACACAGGCCATACTCCCGAGAAAAAGAAGGCGCGACGTTTTCTATTCTTTGGTTCTCCTCAAACAAAACAAAAAATTGATGATTTATATCATTACCAGCGGGAATCTATAGCGATTCAACGCGAGATGTACTATGAATAGAAAATGAATTCAAGACGCCTTAGTTTTCTGGAGCAGATTGGATGGAAATTCTGCGAGTCATCTTCATCTGTGGTTCATCAACCTACACCCTCTTCCTCTCGTAATCCATGGGATCAGTCGCCACAACCCCCACTTATGTCTCCAAACTCATGGGAGCGTGGAAACTGCTGGTCACCATTGAAACCATATGAAGAAAAGACGAAGGATGAACCAGACAACTCGATGTCTCTATCCACTCCTTCATCCAAATAATTTATTTTCTTTCTATATTTTTTTAATTAATTTCATTCCTACTGTATGCATTATTTAATATATATTTAATATAGTATTTTATGCAAAAATATATTGAAAATGCTGCAAAAAGACTTAAAGGTCTGTTGTGAATTTTCTTTCTTGATGGTACGCTTTCTTTCCAGTCTGTTGTGAATTTTCTTAAAAGATATTGGAAACTTAAAGGTGAAGTTGAATTTAAATCAGATGGGTTTAATTTTTACTTCAATTTTTCCAATCAAGAGGATAAGGACTATATCCTTAACTCGGACCCTATCTTTATTAGAGGTAGGATGTTCATAATTACAAAATGGGATCCATCTATAGGGCTTTCACAAGCTCAGGTTAAGAAAGTGCCGGTGTGGATACATTTTTATAGGATTCCAATTATTTTGTGGACATTAGTTGGTATCAATTGGTTGGCATGTCACATTGGTAGATTAATATGTTTTGATAGTAGCACTGAAAAGTTGCAAAGGTTTAAGTATGCAAAAGCATTGGTGGAGATTTCGCCTGATTCTGAATTACCTGACACTATTCATGTACCACAGCTAGGAAAGAATTGTCCTGATGTTAAACTATCTTATGATTGGAAGCCTAAAATTTGCACTCATTGTAGAATTTTTGGACATGATACTGCAACATGTGAATTTGTTAATACTGCTAATGATGCAAAGGATAATAATCTGTATGATATGGAGGAGAATGAAGTTAGGATTCAAACTGGTCATGATGTTAATCCTATTGATCAGAATTGGAAAGTTGTTAATAAAAGAAATAGAGGGGTTTGGAAGAAGAAAGTCTCTATGGTTAAGGAAAATATTCAATCAAATGTTGATACTATGAGTAGTAAGGAAGTTGACAAACCAAAAGATAATGAAACTCATATTGTTAATAGTTCTTGCCCTACTGTTAATGCTAACTCATTTTCATTTTTATCAAACCCTTCTATTGATATGGTCAGGGTTGGTGTATCTGATTCATTATGTGATGCAAATCTTTCTACTTCATCTTTGTCAGTTGAAAATCCTTCTAATGCTTTATCTGCCTCTGTTTCAAAGGTTGTCTTAGCTATTATTGCAAATTCTGTTTCAACTTCTTGTTGTTCTCAATTCAGTTCTAAATCACCATCCATGAATGTTCCTAATCATTCACCATATTTGCATTTGTCACCTCCTAAAAATATTTTACTTCCACCTCCTTCTGGGTCATGTGAGAGTGCAGTTGTTATGAAGAATTCTAGTTGTACTAGTAATCTGGATTCTGTTGATCTTAATAAAGGTAAGGAATATAAACCTCCTGAGGTCCAACCTTTATCTTCATCCAAAAAAAATTCTCATCCAAGGCATACTAGGAAGAATCCTTCTCCACTGTTACCTCCTCTTCCTAATAAATGAATAACATTGCTTTTTGAAATATTAGGGGGGCTAATTTACCCTCTAAACAATTAGAGATTAAGAATCTTATTGAGATCAAAAATATTCATTTGATGTGTGTTTCAGAAACTAAGCTTGACTTCTCTCAACTGTTAAGGCTATTCGTTTGATTGCTCCATCTTGGTCACATGATAATAATTTTGTTGAATCTAATTATGGCAGACTGCTCACTCTTTGGAATCCACATTTGTTTAAACTCTCCAGAATTAGTGCCTCTGATCAATATATTCATTATAATTGTATCCATTTACCTTCCAATACAAACTTCCATCTTACTTCTGTGTATGCTCAAAACTCATTAGCTCTGAGACAGGTATTCTTGGATCATCTTCCTTCTTTAAATTCATCTTCTATCCCCTGGATTATTGGTGGTGATTTCAATTGTATGTTTGCAAGTAACCAAAAAATTGGTGGCTGCCCTTTATCTCTTAAGGATATTTCTCCTCTAAACAGTGCTTTAATTCAATCAAATCTTATCCCTGTTAAATACTTAGGTTCTGATTTTACTTGGTCAAACAGTAATAGGAGTGGTAATGCAACTTTATGTAAGCTTGATCATATTTTCTTAAATCTTTCTTTTCTTCATCTTTGGCCAAAATCTTTCTATCACATTTGTCAGCCTTCTTTATCTGATCATTGCTCATTAATTTTTCATTGGGGAGTTAACGATTTTTGTGGAGGGAAACACACTTTTAAATTTTTTTAATTTTTGGACTAAGCAGGTGGATTACTATGATATTTTAAAGCAGGTCTGGAGTATGCAATTTGGCAAGGATCCTCTCACAAATATTATTCTCAAGATGAAAGCTTTGAAATTTCAACTTAGGAATTCGTCTTCAGCAATTTTTGGTAAGGATTCTAAACTTTCTTCTCAAATTAGGAATCAGCTGATTAGGATACAGGAGGAACTGAGTGCTAGACCATTTGATACTACTTTACTTCATACTGAACTGCAATTAAAGAATATCCTTGAGCAAGTTATTCAAAAGGAAGTGTCTTCACTCAAGCAGAAAATTCATTTGAGAATGGATAAAGAGGCTGATAGGAACACTAAATATTTTCATAATTACTTAAAAGTTAAAAGGAATCGTGAATGCATTTTTCAGATTAAGGATATGTTTGGAAACTTGGTGGAAACTTTTGATGGTATTAATGAAGTCTTTGTGGGGTATTTTACATCAATTTTAGCTCCAAACAATCAATTCATTCCGGACATTAAACCTCTCTATGATATTACTCTTCCAACCTTAAATACCCTTCAATCCAATTCTCTAATCAGTGCTATTTCTAATAATGAAATTGAAGCCGCGGTCTTTAGTTTGGATAGTGATAGTTGTGGAGGTCCAGATGGTTATAATGCACATTTTATTCAGCAGAGTTGGAAGATAATTGGGTCTGGCATTATT
This sequence comes from Allium cepa, assembly GCA_030765085.1. Lineage (NCBI taxonomy): Eukaryota > Viridiplantae > Streptophyta > Magnoliopsida > Asparagales > Amaryllidaceae > Allium > Allium cepa. Next base: position 254,494,273 of record CM060943.1, read on the forward strand.
AAGGCTATCCAATATTTTTTTCTTAATAATAAACTCCCTGTTGGACTAGCTGCCACTGCTATTGCTCTAATACCCAAGATTGTTAATCCATCTTCTGTTGTTGATTTTAGACCAATTTCATGTTGCAATATCCTTTATAAAATTATTTCAAAGGTTTTAGCTAATAGATTACAATTAGTTTTGCCATCTATCATCTCCAACAATCAGCCTGCATATATTAAGGGTAGATCAATAAGTGATAATATTCTCTTAACTCAAGAATTATTATATGGTTATGAAAGGAAAAATATTTCTCCAAGGTGCATGTTAAAGCTTGACATTAAAAAGGCATTTGACTCTATTGCTTGGAATTCAATTTTAGCAATCATGTCCAGAATGAATTTCCCAAAGCCTTTTTTAGCATGGATTTACACTTGCATATCATCACCTATGTTTTCTATTTCAAGAGAGGGTGGGCTGTATGGTTATTTTAAAAGTGTACAAGGAGTTAGGCAAGGTGATCCAATTTCTGCATACTTGTTCATAATAGTTATGGAACTTCTTAATCCTATTTTGTTGGATCTTGTTGCTAAAGGAGATTTTCAGCTTCATCCCAAATGTAAAAGACCTGTTATTACTCATCTTCTCTTTGCTGATGACCTTATCATTTTTACTAAGCCTTCTTATCATAATATTCAGTCTATAATTTCATCCCTAGAGCTTTTCTATTCTATTACTGGCCTTCAGATTAATCTTCACAAGTCAAATATATTAGTTGCTGGTTTAAATTCATTTCAGAAAAATGATATTATTAGGTGCTCAGGTCTACAGGATTTATCCAAAAATACTTTCTACTTGGGTTTGCCTATCTTTTGCTCCAGAATTACTAAACAAAATTGCCTACCACTTTTTGAGAGGATTATTGAAAGGCTTCAGATTTGGCCAATGGATAAACTGTCACAAGCTGGTAGGTTAACTATCATTCAATCAATTGCAGTGGCTATGACAACATATTGGACTAGACATTATATACTTCCTGTTAAGCTTATTAATATGATATCTAGTGCACTTAATAAATTTCTTTGGCATGGTGACCCTTTTTCCAGAAAGTTGATTCCTATTTCTTTTTACAAACTATTTGAATCCAAAAAGAAAGGTGGTCTTGGTATTACTAATATTTTTCTATGGAATAAGGCTGCTATATCAGTATATTTCAATAAGATCTTTGATTCTGAAAAGAATTTATGGTCTCAATGTGTCAATAATAATCTTATTGGTAAAAAGAACTTTTGGACTATGCCCATTCCACAAAATTGCAGTTGGGGTTGGAGATGTATTCTCAAGCTTAGGGAGACTTTCATTCCTCTTGTACAGTGTAACTATGTCTTGATTAAGGGTTTATCTTTCTGGCATTCACCATGGGCTAAACAAGGGTTGATCTTGAGTTCTGTAGTGGATTATAACTTGAGAAGAAGCTCTAGAATTTCTGAACAGGCAAGGGTTGAAGAGTTTTTACATGATGATGGTATAGTTTTACCATATTCATGTTCCTCTCAACTCAGGAATTTATGGAATGCCATCACTGATAATCCCATTAAGAATAATGACAATGTCTTAATTTGGTCTGATAAGGGTAAACATCATTCCATTAGACTTGTTTATAATGCTCTCTGTCAAAATGGTTATCAATTCCCCTCGCATTCAAGAATATGGAATATTGGAGGTAGTGCAAAGGAAAATTTATTGTTATGGAAAGTGATGGCCAATGCTTTAAATACCAAAGATAAACTTTGTAAAATGGGTATCATTTCAGATGACTTATGTGTTCTATGCAATTCAGAAACTGAAAGTAATACTCACTTGTTTTTTGAATGCACTTTTGTGTATCAGATTTGGTATAGATTGCTTCCTAATGGTGGTTTTTATAAACCATCACCTGTTAGTTCGATTGAATGGTTTAATGTGTTCAAAGCTACAAGATGGAAGACTCATATGACAAGGTTGCTGCTTAAACTGCTAAAGAGATTGATATATACAATTTGGTCTGAAAGGAACAATAGAGTTTTTGGTATTGGATGTAAGAATTTGGCACAGCTATATAATTTGGTTCATGGCAGCATTCTCAGAGACATTAAAGCTAATCATATTTGAAGTTCATGGCAGTTTTACATACATGCAGATGGCTATTTCTATGGATTATTATATTCAATAGGATTCCTTAGTCTGTATGCAGTGATTTATTCAGTTTGGTCTTTGTAATGAATTCTTTGTTTGTATTTGTTTGTTTTATTATCATTGTAATGGCCAGGATGGTTGTAATTGAGTGAAATTGGTGGATTTGTAATTGCTCTTGTAAAACTACATAAGTCAATAACATGAGTTCTTACTCTTGCTTTTCAAAAAAATGCTGCAAAAAGAGAATTTATCGACTAAAAATATTCGACCAGTCGACTGAATCTGAAAACAGAAAGCTTTCAGACTATATTCAGTCGACTGAACAAATATAGGCAGTCGACTGAATCATAAAAAGAAAGCATTCAGATTACATTCAGTCAACTAAAATAATATGGCCAGTCGACTGAATCTGAAACAGAGAGTTACGCGATATGAATCAGTCGACTGACCATATATGACCAATCGACTGAATGGCAATCTGAACCTTTTTTTACATCCTTTCACCTACCTATTAACCCTTTAACCCACTATCTCCTCTTTCACTTTTCTCTTTTACCTTCTAACTTAAGTTTTCCAAAAACCCTAACTCCCAAAAAAATTCAAAATCCTTTACTCCATTATTATTTCCAATGGCTCCACATCAACCTAAGATCTAAACATGCCTCTACCTCATCCTCTGAGCAAATTGATACACAAATTTCTCCATGGCTCTATGATGCTACAGCTCTCCAAAGGTTCTTTTGTTGTGTTTCCTAATTTTGCTCCGTATGGAATTCAAGAGCAGCAAGGAGAAACCGTCTAGAGTCTCTCCTAGACTACAATTAGAATAATATCAAGATAAATCACACTTTGGTAAAAAAAATTATACAAATTTGAATTTAGGCCATCAAAACCCACGTAATCATGATAATTGCATTTGGAGTTTAGTTTGTGGTCGACAAGTATTTCTGTCATTACATCGAATTGGTCATATTCTCCATACTCCAACTGATGGTATTCCATTGGAAGAATTAAATGTACCTATAGGCGAGTGTGATGAAGTAAGTCATCAGTTCTTAGAAGATGACATGGCTGAATTAAACTCTATCGTCTTACGCCCTACAGCTCGTATTGTGCATCGAGCATTAATGCACACGATTCTACCTCATACTGGCTCTTATGAGCTTGTATACCCAAACAACTTTAGGGCGTTATATGCTGTTTGGGGAGATGTCCAAATAAATTGGCCTAAACTTATTCTAGATGAATTCTTGTCATTTAACCAAGGTCGTATGAACATCATTTATTATGGACAATATATTATGCCGCTACTCATTAACCTCCAGGTTCAAATTTTGAAATCCGATACTTCCATTCCCAAATCTTTAAATAGCCGCACAATAAGTCTTATGAAATTGCCTCCTAGACCTCTATCTATCATGTCTTTCCAAGACTGGAAATCACGACCTCATCAACAAACTTCTACTCCACAGCAGCAACAACCAAGAGATGAGATTCGCACACTAACTCCATCCCAAAGTACTCAGGAATCCATTGATCTAATTGTGCGAAATCAAGTCATTTTGGATTCTCGCATAAAAAATATCAACAAGAAAATTGACAAGATTAAAAGTTTCTTCGTGATTTTATCGGATGCGATATCTTGTTCCTTTTCCACAACTATGGAAACTTTGCATCATGATCCGGGTAAACATCCAGCTCCTCCCATTACTTGGTCCACATCAAAAGAACACACAAGTTCTAACACAAGCGGAAATGGAGGTGGCAAACAGTTTGTCGAAAGTTCTTCCAGAGGAAAAACTCTAATGCAAGTGGAAGAAGAAGAAATAGAGACTAACTCAGATTCATATTGTTGTTTCTTGGTGGTAGTAAGTTATCTATTTATTCTAAACATTTTATTTCTATGAGCTTGTGTATGTAGCTCAAAACAATTTGATACATTTTTCTCTATGATTGCAATTTTTTGTTAGTTCAATGATGAATTTGTTATTATTTCCTTTTGGTCGATGACAAAGGGGGAGGAAGTTGTATGACAAACTATTTCTTGCAGGATTAAATATGTCGCCAGATATTCAAGGGGAGACATATATATATATATATATATATATATATATAACTAACTCCCGCCATATATTTGTCAAAATATAGTATTATCTATAAATGGTTGTCATCGATCAAAATGGGGGAGAATGTTGAATCATATGTTTTGATTCATGACAAAAGAGCTTAAAACAAATCAGTGAATTAGAATATATGGACAAGTGACAAAAAGAGAAAGAAATATGCAGTTAAAACTACAAAGGAGACAAGACTACAAAACTGAGTATAGTATGTTTATTTGTCGAATTTTTTAGTCTTAGAATTTTTAAAATCTATCCTCAAGTAGTCCACACAAATCAAAGTTATTCTAAGCTTCAAATTCTTTAAAATTTATGAGAACTGTGCACTTACAGTCAGGTCAGTCGACTGACCATATATGACCAGTCGACTGAACCTGCTCAGTTGCACAGAAACACTCTGTTTTGCACCAACCTTGAATTTTCAGTTGACTGGTCGTTTTGGGTCAATCGACTGAACTTTTCTAACAGCTATTTTTCTGAACAGACACTTCCTTTTGCCAAGAGATACGATCCAATTTGAAGAGTTATGGCAGCTTCTTTTGGTCAGAACTCTTCGTGAATGGTTGCAGTTGTTTATCTACTATACAAACACTTGAGATTCACTTCTCAAATCACCAAATTTCATTTTATTTTCTGATCATACACTCTACTATCTCTGCATTCTGAAAAGCAATCACAATTTACATATATTGCTTAAATCTCTGAATTAATTAACTTATTCTTCGATTCAAAGCAATATTCTTCTTTCTAAATCTTTACATGCATATATAGTTGAGAAAAAGATTATAGGAAGGTTGTACTATCAAAGACAAATCAGTGTTAACAAGAACACAAAGTGTTTATTGAAAGTGTTGAAGTCCTGTTCGGTTGTTCATGCGGGTAAAGTCCTCTTTCGATTGTTGGGGGCGGAAAAATCCTGATCGGTTGCTCAGGTGTTATATACATATTCCTTCGGGTTAAGTGATGGGTTATTGAGAGAAATTCCAGAGGGAAGTTTGGGACCGGGCATAGAACGGGAAGTTCGAACCAGTATAAAAACTCATGGTGTGCTTATTCTTATTTACTTTACTATTATTATCTGTTTTCGCATTTAGATTATAATACATTCCATATTACACGATCCTAAGTGATAACTAGCCACACAGTAGTCACTTTCAAGATCTTCATGTCGTATACACGTATCTATTTATTATTCCACGATATTGCATTATTATTGATTGTTGTTTCTGTAAATAATCAGTACTTGTGAGGACAAGTTATTATAACTGTCCAAACTGATGATTATTTATTATATACTCTGATATTGATTATGTGTTTTATAGTTTCTCTTTGAAAAGATAATTGATCTATATTATATATTATTCCGCCGCAATGTGAGATTCTATATTGTTTTGGTTTTGCTTCTCTCTTCATCTTCTCTTCTTTTCTTCTTTCTTCTCTCTTTCTTCTCACCCTCGCTTTTCTTTCTCTTGTTTATCAGTAATCGGTGCACTCTGGTTTGGACATGTGTGGTTTATTATCGGATTCAAAAGGTACGGATTTGTGGGTCTTCACGGCTGGAATCAAAGCTTAGATTTTGTATATTCCTAGGCTTTGATGTGTACTCAGTATAGATAGGGTCAGTAGCTCCCTAGATGGAGTTTGAGTGTATTATATATTTGAGTGCCTATTTGTTAGTGAATATAAAATTGTTTTATATTGTGTTGATTGCGTTGTTGAGTGGCTTATGGGTTCTGATCGTTGCGTTTGGCCAACGTTATCGATAGGGATCCCTAAATACTTCAACAGAAGATTGGACACAATATTGTTTTCGAAATTGGGTAAATGAAATAATTTTACCTTTATTATATTTTATATAGTAGTATAAATTAATTGATTCTTGATGAATGGTAATAGTTGATTATTATCATTTGTTATTTGTTGTGTTTAAATAATAAATGTTGTTACTATTATGAATCTAAACAAGGTAAACAAGTAGGAATGAAATTATATAATTATAAATTTATAAATGTGATTTATAAATAAAATAATTTAAAAGAAATAATTTAAAAAAAAGAATTCAAAGCACTGAATTCACTACCGTTACCGGAAAATAATATGGGTGATGACTGCTGCATCATCGGTATCATTTTCGAGTTTCTATGTGATTGATTTGCTACAAATAGTAAATTGAAATTTAAATTCTGTTGTGGTAAACAAATTTGAATTTAAAATCCAAATTTTAATTGATAAATATAAGTAGAATAAGTTTTGGACTTACAATATGAGTTTGAAAGTTTAAATAAACCTAAGTTGTAAAGTTATTATATAACTATGATTTGAAATTACAAAATGAGTTTGGTGAATGGAAGTATACTGAGGAAAATGTTTATGGAAGTATGAATAAATAAGTTGTATAACTTATAAAATGATAAAATGTAGTAAAAAAAACAAATATTAAAATGGTTAAACGGTTTTGTTAAGCAAAACAAAATCTAAAACTGAATGGTGATATGAATTTAACTTAAGTAATGTTAAATGAAGTTGATTTTAATATCAAAATAAATTAACAAAGTGAAGTGATAAATATGAATATAAATTTGAGTTATATATGGAAATTCAACTTTAGTTGTGGAATGAATTAGCAATTGAATTAAATTAATGAATGATAATCGATCGAATTTAAATGAACTGATATGGAATAATAGATGTAAGTGTTAATTCATTAAAAGCTGATAAAACTAGAAATTGAGTAATTGAATAAAAGTTAATTAGAATGTTAAACCAAATTGAATGTAAGTAAGTTAAATAAATTTGGTTATGTTGGATATGCATTGGTTGATAGATGGATGTTAGTTGATTGAATAGAAATTCATTAAATATTAATGAAGTTGAATTAATAAAATTGAAAGCAAAATAGTTGAATCCAAATTGGAAGTAAGTAAATCTAAATAGAATTGAATTTGATTTGATTTGAATTGAAAGTGAACAAACTTGAATGCAATTTAGTGAATGTAAACTAATTGAATTTGAATAAATGAATGTTAGTAAAATCCAATGTTAATGAATCAAATGTGATTTAAATTGAAAAACCAATTCATTGAATATTAATAAAAAAAGATATTGATTTGGTTATGGATTGATTGGATAGATATTGGTTTGTTGGATGTTAGTAGGACGATAGTTGTTCGATGGTTGGATTTGTTGATTTTGTTGCATTTGCTATATTGGCATATATAGTTGTTGTATTGGTATATGTTGTATATTGATATTACTTTCATATATAAATGTTTCTCATTGTTTTTTGAGTTTTTAGTAGGTACGTATGGCATTTGCTTCGCATTTGGAGCTCGCTTTCGCACTATATTAGCCGTATATGCTTGCTAATAATATATAAGGTACATATCTCGGATTACATATTGTACTTTTACACTTTTTTCCCTATGACATGTCTCAAACTCGAAGATGAGATGTATATTTGTGATATATATATATATATATATATATATATATGTGTGTGTGTGTGTGTGTGTGTGTGTTGTGATCCTACTACGATCGAACCATGCAAAAGAGACGCTAGCATTATTTTTTTTTGAAAATTTAAGGCGTTAGAAAATTTTTGAAATTTTTGGAAAAAAAAATTGATAATTAAAGTTTTGATATTAAGTTATAAAAGTTAAACGATATTAGTTGGTTTTGAATAGGATAACTATGAATGGATTTGAAAACTTAGAAAAGTTTTTATAAGAAGTTTAACGAATGGATTTTCGATAAGTTAAAGGGTTGAAATGATTTTGGTAATCTAGCTTGAATGAATTGTTTTAAAAGCTAATGGAGTTGTAGAATTTTCCTTACGTTGTAATTTTGGGGACGAAATTCTTTTAAGGGGGAAGAATGTAACGACCCGGATTTTTAGTCGTTCGAATTCAGAATATTTAATTGATCTTAAATATTTAAACGTAAAAATTATGAATTGAATAAATTAAATTTCGAATATAGTGATTTATTGGATAATTAAATTGTTAAATTAATATTTGAAATCATGGAAATAATTGAAATTTGAATTTAATGTGAATGAAAATGATTTATAAAGTTGAATTAAATTCTATTTGAATTAGAATGATGTTAGTGAGCTTTTAAAATTGAATTAAAAGCAAAATCATAGAAATTGAATATTTTAATATTTAATTAACGTGTAAAAATAGTCATTTTTCAAAAAGTCTCGGATTTCAAAGAAACAAGTTTCATTGGATCCGCAATGTTGTACTATTATAGGACTTCAAACTTTGTGCCAATTGGATTTACGGTTTACTCGTGGCAAGCCAAAACGCGTAGAAATTCGTTTAAGTGAATTTTAAATTTAAATAAGTCGATTCGAAAACCTATCTTCCAAATATGATGGAATTGGCTTTTGGTATATATTCCATTGTGTTTGAAATAAGGGTAAAACATTATAAAGGTGTAACGATCTGGAATTTTCGACCTCAAAAATTCGACACTAGTACGTTCACTGTAGCAATGCCGAATATCCGAACGCCGAAAATTCCCGGTTGTTAAGGAAAAGAAGAAAAAAGGTAGAAGAAGATACAGAAAACAAAACTCAGATTCTCACATTCGCAACGGATAAAATATAATATCAAATAATAGTAGATATATAAAGAAAGCTGTATGAATTAAATTACATACAATACATCAGAGTTACAGCAATGACTCAAACACTGGACAGTTAAATTAACTTGTCCCAGATGAACAATAATATCTCTCAGTGGAATACTTTATACGTTCCTTCCATCTAGCTCGCCTCCGGAGCTCCGGAACGTACTTAATAAAAATCTGTAATACTCGGTCTAACCCGAGTATTAAATCAAAATAACACTCGGGTCAATATGAAAACCAGCGTGAATAAACCCATATAACATGAAATAGCAAGACATAACATATGTGAATACCAGGGTAACTCGTACCTTTTACGAGTTCTTATAGTCAAACATTTATCACACAACAGTTTCAGGTTAAATTTCCATGTTACTCGATTCATTCCATTCCAGCTTGTTTAGTTTCACATATCCAATTTATAAAGAATTCTGTTTACTAATCGAAGTGGTTTCGGGTATTACTGATATCCAACCCCAGCCTCTTCGAATTCAATATCATCTCTAATCCAAATTGTTAAGTTTTAACAATACAATACGTATTCAGGATATCATACTACATAACAATTCATTATCGATAGATAACTCACAATATTACTGTTTAACCCATTATATCACAGCACATCTAAATTGCCTATCAGTGACATTAACAAACCAAGCAATCCAATATTATTCAATCATCCATAAGCAAGACTTTTTTAGATATAATTCCTAATTAATTTAATTAATCTCCAATTAAATTAATCACCGACTTTAACCATTTGAATTACCTTAATCCTGCTTACTTAACATTAATTAATCACCCAATTAATTATCCATCTTAATTTATCATTATTAAATTAATTACTACGAATTAATTACTTAACTTAGCTTAATTAACATTTGTTAATTACAAACCATTTGTAATTAAATTACTTAACCATTCTTAATTAATTAACTAATCCTTAATTAAGTTCTTAATTAATCCTCAATTACTCAATTAATTAGTTGTACTAACTTAATTATTTTATCTTAACTAGTCAATTAACCTTAATTAGTTACATGGATTAATTAACCTTAATTAATTAATAATTAATTAATTATTCCTCTTAACTATTAATTAATTACTCTTTAATTATTAATTAATTAACCAATAATTAATCTTTAATTACTTATTAATTAATCTTTAATTATCAATCCAGTAATTAATTAAATGATAAATCATTTATCTTAATTATCTTCCAAATTATCATTTAAAATCTCACTTAATAACCATGGAATCAAATTACCATTAACTATTGACTAACTTAAAATTTTAAATTAAATTAATAATTAAAACACTTTATCCTAATTTATTAACTATTTAACTACATGATTAATTAAGTTTAAAAACAAATAAGGATTAACTCAATTAATTAGAACTTTAGAATAAATTTCTCAACTTTAATTAAAAAACATTAATTAATTAAGTATTACATAAAATAGTTTAAAGATAATTAGTTTTAAAACTTGACATTGTTGAACTCAAAATTTTGAAAACCATTTTACCCGAGAAAATTATAGGGTTACTTGAATTAGAACCCGAGTTTTCTCACCCTTTTCCCGAGTCAAACCCGAAGGAAAACTATCGTTCCTAAAACCCAAATCTCGTATGCACAGACAATCTAGTGCACGTGCACCTACCGCCGGCGATATTCCGGCGCCCACGATCATCATCGCCAAGTCATCGATCATCTCCTCTTCCGATCTCAACAACTTAATCACCAAAACAAACTCGAAATCGAAATTCAACGAGTTCGAACCCACATGAACAAATATTTCGACCAAAAGATCATCTCGTCTAGGCGACGCCGACCACCAGAGATCACCATTCTCCGTCTGAAGCCTCTCCACGATCCTCTTCTTTGAATCCCCTACGATCGGCCTCCTTCGGTGCTCCGACGACAAAGCAGCAATCAAATTTCCGACCTTGACTTCGAACCCACCTAAAACCCTAGTCTTGCCTCGTCCGGCCATTTTCGGCAACGGAAATCTCCCTGACCATTTTCCCCGACCTCGACGAACACCCGGCTCGCTTCAGCCAAGACCTCGATCATCCCAATGCCGCCTTCCACCAAAAAAAGCAAGAAACCCAAAATTCATTCATCAAACAATATCTCTCGAATCACCCAATTAAAATTCATGATTTAACTATTAAAAATGCTAGATTTTAATGATGATTCAGATTATATATATATATATATATATATATATATATAACATTTAGTTGTTGAAATCAAAATTTGACAAATTTTGAGTTTTTCTGTAAAGTTCAAATTTCAAGAAAAATACCAACCCATTTTACTTAAAAATAATTTTAATCCTTAGCTTATGTTTAAAAAAACATAATTTGTTTAAATACCTAAGCCTAACCGAGATTAGAGTGAGAAGAATTGGAATTTTGATCTAAATTTTTAACTCTGTAACTTAAACAGAGATGATCATTGATACATCCATACATGCACACAGTTTCCACATTCATATATACATGTATTCATATCTAAAACAAACACGCATACATATATTCAACATGCATCACAATTTTCTTCAAACATTTTACCAATGAATCAAATTTTAACTGTTTTTTTAAACTTAAGCTTACTTACAGATTGCAACAGAGACAGACAATATATTTTGAAATCTGGAATCTGATTGCCATGAAGCTGCAAGCTTAGATTTGAACTGCAGTTTGCCCTTGATCATAGTTGATTGTTATGAGCTGAAGCTTGTTTGATTACCAGATTTTGATTTCTGTTGAATTCTTTGATTATGTTTTTTTTCTTTTTTCTGGTTTATAATACAGGCTTTCTGTTTTTTCCTTTTTCGTCTATGTTTGATAATGAAGAAATAAATAATTTGAAAGAAAGGGATAGAAAGATGTTAATATAACTCAGTTTTATCATTTTATTAAAAATAAAATACAAATTTAGATACTTGTACAATTTAGTTTACACTCGTAATTAGATAAAATCCTTGGCTTACACTTGTAATTCTTGTATATATATTCTTACATTTGTAATTTCCAAGTTTAAATATGTTTTTTATAAGTATTTATAAAATATTTCAATTTAGATATATATCATTATCTTTTCACCTTTATTTAAATGTATATAACTCAATTAAACAATATAAACTTATTTATTTATATTTTTATGTTTAATATCTTAATATATATATATACAACATATATATATATATATAGAGAAAAAATATGATCCTTTATTAATTCCTATTTTAAACTTGAGCCACTATTTTTAAACTTAATAAGTATTTATCTTAAGTGTTTACAAATATTGAATTCTAACTTAAATCTCTTTTGAGAATTTAATACATTGAGTTCAAATCAATGCTCTCAATTCACCCAACATATATATACACTTATATACTTGTATATGAACACACTTAAAATTTTCAACATTATTAAGTTTGCACATCACTATTTATATATATTAATTTACTATGAGATATATCACTTCCAGATATTTATATTTCAATATTTATCATAGTTTCAAATCCATCCAAATATCTTTTATTACCAGAATTTATCTGTTCAATTGAATAAAACCAGTTAATTATCCAATTATCAGATACCAAAAATCCGGATTATCACATTCCTCCCCCCTTTGAATCTTTTCGTCCTCGAAAAGGAACGAAGCCAAAATTTATTAAAATACTTATATCAGACAAATTACTCTTTGAACATTTTAAACTATAAACTCTTTTTATTTTAAAACACTTTTAAAAATCTATATATATATATATATATATGGCCAAAATAGTTTTATAAAAATACTTTTTATAACTCGATTTCTCAACCAGTCCATCCTTGTTCTCACGAAAATTCGGTCATACGTTGATCAGGCGTAAGACTGAAAATCTATAAGTACTTGGTAAACCCATTTTCAACACCCAGTGAAAATATTTTGGAAAATATTTTGGTAAAAATATAGAAAACCTTTTTGAAAATAGAGGGAACATCTTTTGGTGAGAATGCTCTGGAAATCATCACCCCCTCCATGGTCGAAGTTAACCGATGGTTACGTCGCCATCCCGGAAAAATCTACAGATAACTGTAGGCACTCCGCGCCCCTCGATTACACCATGGAACCCGGTGCAGATCGCAGCTACACCCGGGATTACGTTGCCATCACGACAAAATCCCATGTTACTGTAGGCATCGGCGCCCTCGAATTTCGCTGCCAAATAAAATGAAACTTCTCCACTCGACCATAGATCGCAGTCTGCCGATGTTACGTTACCATCCCGCAAAATCAAACGTAGACCGTTGACACTCACCTCCATACGATTTCCGCTATGGTCCATAGTAGAACGCAGCGACATCGAGTTACACTATCGTCACAGCATAACCCAAAGGCCTCTGTAGGCATCGGCGCCCTCGACTTTCGCTACCCACATAATCCTCAGGAACTTCAGTTTGTCCAAACTTCCTCATAGGATCAACTTTAGAGCCTCCCCCTTAGGGCTCAAGGCAGTACCAACCTATGGTACTCCTAACAAGTTCATTTCAAGGGAGCGCCTTTTCCCCAAAGCCATTCTCAAAACACTTTATACTATACACATATAGTATTTTCCAAATAATACACCTAGTATGAATCCCATATAAATCTCCTTTTCTCAAAATCGATTATTCCAAAATCGATAATTCTCAAACTAGGCTTTCCAAATTTCCAAAAATTGATTTTTTTTCCCAAAAATCAAAAGCCTTTCCAAAATCCATAGGTTCCAAAAACCTTTTTCCCAACATCGTTCTCATAAGATCCTTTATATGTATAAATATATATAACCTTGAAAAATATTTTGAATCACTTCAAACTTGTATAAATTCCCTTTTTATACTTCAAATACTATCAAAAACCCTTTTCTTCTGGCTACAGATTCAACAAGGGGGGTTTATCAAATATATATAACTTATTTATACCAAATCAATTATTCAAATTTGATTACTCTTGATAAACTTATTTACCATATTACCTTTCTTTACAAAGTGAACCTTTAATCATAGAAATATCCTATTTCCATTTTATTTCATCGTTTATTATTCAAAATATACTTTTCCATTTCAAAAAAATCATTTTACAGTTCTTATCCACAAATTTTCAATATCAATTTTATTCAAACCCATACGATATACACATATCATCCGTACGCTATATCAATCTGATCGCTCACTCGATCACACAATTTCACTTCCGAACTATTGTCGTCCACCCGATTTCCTAGTGCGGACTCAGATCTGGTTTCTTGATCAGAAACCGTCATTCTCCTTGCATAGTCATAACTATGACAGAGAATTTCCAAAACCAATCAAAAATCCATATCCAGGTTCGCCATCGAAAATCGAGTGAAAAATCCCAACTCGGATCGACATACTATCTCGAAATTCTGTGCTCGAATCTAGATCAAATAAGAATAATATACGTACATCCTACGTATTCATCTCCATTGATTATTAACCAAATTAATTCCCTTTTCTATTCACATTCATTTTGATTTCTATTCACCTATTCACAGTTACCTCAATCCCCATTTGGATTATCACTAAAATCTTTTCCAATTGGTATTTAATTATAAACAGTTTGAACTCTGTCCAGCTTAAATTTAGAAAATAGCTTGAAGAATTAAAAATAGATAAGTAGTTGAAAAATAATTATTAGTTTGTAAATTAGCTGTAAAATAGTTAAGTAATTGTAAGATAGTTGGAAAATAGTTAAGTAGTTATAGAATATTTAAGTAATGCAAAATAGTTGTATAATATTAATTTGTTATGAAGTAGTTAGAAAATAGTAATTAGTTTATGAAACAGTTGTAAAATAGTTGTAAAATAAATATAAGATAATTTGGGTTTTAAAAAGAAAAGATGGTATAGTAAATAGCTAGGAAAATTAGATTTAAGAAAGTTTACATTAAAACAATTTATTTTGAAAATAGTCTAGAGCCAAACTGTTCAACTTCCCAATCTCCATACCCATCAATTCCATTTAAATTTCCACTTCCTTTTGAACTGATTCAATCCCAATTCAAGTTGAATTTTACCTTCAATTTCCTTTCAAATTCAAATCAAATTCCATTTGAATTTACTTATTCAACTTTAAAAACAATCCCAAATTATTCAAATCAAATTTCAATTTGAATTAACTTCAAATTCCATTTCACTTTAAACCATCTCGAATTATATAAACTCGAGTTAAATTTTCAATTATTGATTTAATTCCTTTAAATCAAATTACCTTTACTTTTTAATTTAACAACCCAAGTCCTTGCACAATTAAATTTTGAGTCCAACATTTTAATATTTATTCAAATACTTTTACTTACTTATCTCAAGTTTTCAAGTAAAAGTTCAGAACCCTTTAAACATTTAATTCTGAGTCCAAATCTCAAAATTCTATTTTAAATTACCTTTACTTCTTCATAAACTTATTTATAGTTCAAATAATAATTTAAATCCTTTTTAAACAATTTAATCTTTGAAATCCAATTTAATACCCAATTTCAATTTTTGAAACCAAACCTCAGAAATTTCGGTTTGAATTAATTTCAAATTCCATTTTCAAATAAAAGAAAGTGATTTTATATTAGATCGTACTGCCACAAAATATTTCATATATTAATAGAATGCAAACTAGCAGTTCAAACATCACATTCATTATCACAATAAAATCTTTACAAAGTCATGAATCTAGATGTCTACATCATTACCTAGGTTTTAGAGTCCTAGCATTTTCTACCAGAATCCTTCCTATGGACTTCCTTCCAATGGGCAAAGCCCAAACATGCACTTTTCATCAGGATGTCCCCACTTATAGCATTTTCCACCAAATGTTTCTACCCTCCCATCAATCTGGATAACCTCCACACCTGCTATAGGATGTTCCACGACTTTAATATTCTTCTTCCGTTTCTTGGGACAATTCCTAGCGATGTGTCCCAACCCTTTACAATGATAGCAAATGGTTGACTCATTGACTGGTTCCACTGGTTTACGCTTCACCTTCCTCACTTCAGGAGAAAGGTTAAGGAAATGTTCCTTCTTATGGCACTTAAAGCATAATATCTCGGAGAGAAATCGTTGAAATGTACCCTTTAATTCCTTCCTTGTTTATCCATACTTGGCTGCGTAATAACCCTTATTGAAACATCTGTAGCAGGTGACATTATCACAAGGTCCTAGTCCATTCTTTTCCTCAATCCGATTTTCAAACTCCTGTATTGCTATTTCCCATTCCTTACGTGCAGCTGCTATCCGTTCTCTGCATCTTGCCTTCCATTCTTCACTCTTAGCCATTTCTCTCAAAGATTGAATTCTAGAGGGACTTCCTAACCTATAAATTAAACTTAATTAGAATAATTCAACTTTTACTCTTATATACCAATTTGCTTACCAAGTTATACCTTAAGTTTTAAACCACCTTTGGTTTTTAATTCCAAACAAAGTTTTCAAACAACTTCTTATTTATTCAAAAATATTCTGAATAATATTATTCATCATTCCATTTAACATTTTGAAAACAAATTTCAACTGTTTTTAATCTTAGGATTCAAAACTTCATAATTTAAAACCCACTTCAATTCACAAATCATACTTATTTAAAAGTTTACTTCCTTAACACATTTCATTTTGCTTTATCATTATTAGAAAACAAACATCCCAATATTTGATACAATAACCATTTTATTTTATTTTTTTGGTTTGAAACCAATTCCAATTCACCTTATTTGTATGGCTCATTCTATTCAACTCCTATTTGGATATATATAACACTTAAATTCTTATTCCATTACAATGACCAACAATCAATTTCTTAATATATAATAATTGGAAAATTATTTGCTTTATATATCAAAATATAAGCTTGTATAAGAATCATTCATTTTAAACATTTATATTAGAAAATAACAAGTACGCTCTCATACATATACACTCAACTCATTCTAGCACACCACTGACCCTATCCTTAATGAGTAAGCCCACCGAGCCAAGGTTCTCACTTAACCTTCGGCTCTGATACCAAATGTAACAATCCGGAATTTTCGACCTCGAAAATCCGACACTAGTACGTTCACTGCAGCAACGCCGAATATCCGAATGCCGAAAATTCCCAATTGTTAGGGAAAAGAAGAAAAGACGTAGAAGAAGATATAGAAAACAAAACTCAGATTCTCACATTCGCAGCGGATAAAATATAATATCAAATAATAGTAATTATACAAAGAAAGCTGTATGAATTAAATTACATACAGTACATCAGAGTTACAACAATGACACAAACACTAGACGGTTAAAATTAACTTGTCCCAAATAAACAATAATATCTCTCAACAGAATGCTTTATACGTTCCTGCCATCCAGCTCGCCTCCTAAGCTCTGGAACGTCCTTACCTGAAAATCTATAATACTCGGTCTGACCCGAGCATTACATCAAAGTAACACCCGGTCAGGCTGGAAACCAGCGTGAGTAAACCCATATAACATGAAATACCACTAGACATATGTGAATACCAGGGTAACTCATACCTTTTACAAGTTCTTACAGTCAAACATTATCACACAACAGTTTAGGTTAAATGCCCATATTACTCAATTCATTCCATTCCAGCCTGTTTAGTTTCACATATCCAATTTATAAAGAATTCTATTTACTAATCGAAGTGGTTTCGGGTATTACGATATCCGACCCCGGTCTCTTTGAATTCAATATCATCTATAATCAAAATTATTAAGTTTTAAAAATACAATACATATTCAGGATATCATACCATATAACAATTCATCATCGATAGATAACTCACAATATATCTAAATTGCCTATCAGTGACATTAACAAACCAAGCAATCCATTATTATACAATCATCCATAAGCAAGATTTTTTTTTTAGATATAATTCCTAATTAATTTAATTTTTCTCTAATTAAATTAATCACCAACTTTAGTTATTTGAATTACCTTAATCCTGCTTACTTAACATTGATTAATTACCCAATTAATGATCCATCTTTATTTATCATTTGATTAAATTAATTACTATGAATTAATTACTTAACTTGGCCTAATTAACATTTGTTAATTACAAACCATTTGTCATTAAATTAATTAACCATTCTTAATTAATTAACTAATCCTTAATTAAGTTCTTAATTAATTCTTAATTACTCAATAATTAATTAGTTATACTAATTTAATTATTTTATCTTAACTAGTCAATTAACTTTAGTTAATTACATTGATTAATTAACCTTAATTAATTGATCATTAATTAATTATTCCTCTTAACTATTAAGTAATTACTCTTTAATTATTAATTAATTAACCAAAATTAATATTTAATTACTTATTAATTAATATTTAATTATCAATCCATTAATTAATTAAATGATAAATCATTTATCTTAATTATCTTCTTAATTATCATTTAAAATCTCACTTAATAACCTTGGAATCAAATTATCATTAACTAAAAATTTTAAGTTAAATTAATAATTTAAACACTTTATCTTAATTAATTAACTATTTAATTACATGATTTATTAAGTTTAAAATAAACAAGGATTAACTTAATTAATTAGAACTTTAAAATAAATTTATCAACTTGAATTAACAAACATTAATTAATTAAGCATTACTTAAAATTGTTTGAAGATAATTAGTTTTAAAACTTGGCATTGTTGAACTCAAAATTTTGAAAACCATTTTACCCGAGAAAATCATAGGGTTGCTCGAATCAGAACCCGAGTTATCTCACCATTTTCCCGAGTCAACCCCAAAGGAAAACTATTGTTCCTAAAACCCAAATCTCGTGTGCACGTACAATCTGGTGTATGTGCACCTTCCGCCGGCGACACTCCGGCGCCCACGATCATCATCGCCAAGTCGTCAATCGTCTTCTCTTTCGATCTCAACGACTTAATCACCAAAACAAACTCGAATCGAAATTCAACGAGTTCGAACCCATAGGAACAAATATTCTAACAAAAAGATCATCTCTTCTAGGCGACGCCGACTACCAGAGATCACCATTCTCTGTCTAAATCCTTGCCACGATCCTCTGCATTGATTCCCCTACGATCGACCTCATCTAGTGCTCCGACGATAGAGCAGCAACCAATTTTTCGACCTTGACTTCGAAGCAACTTAAAACCTTAGTTTCGCCTCGTCCGGCGATCTCCGACAACGTAAATTTCCCCGATCATTTTTCCCGACCTCGACGAACACCCGGCTCACTTCAGCCGAGACCCCAATCATCCCAATGCCACCATTCGCCAGAAAAAGAAAGAAACCCAAAATTCATTCATCAAACGATATCTCTCGAATTTCCCAATTAAAATTCATGATTTAACTATTAAAAATCCTAGATTTTAATTATGATTCAGATTATATATAATATTTAATTGTTGAAATCAAAATTTAACAAATTCTAAGTTTTTACTGTAAAATTCAAATTTCCAGAAATATACCAACTCATTTTACTTAAAAATAATTTTAATCCTTAGCTTATGTTTAAACAAACATAATTTGTTTAAATAATAAGCCTAACCGAGATTAGAGTGAGAAGAATTGGAATTTTGATCTAAATTTTTAACTCTATAACTTAAACAGAGATGATCACTGATACATCCATACATGCACATAGTTTCTACATTCATATATACATGTATTTATATCTAAAACAAACATGCATACATATATTCAACATGCATCACAATTTTCTTTGAACATTTTACCACATGAATCAAATTTTAACTATTTTTAAAACGTAAGCTTACTCACAGATTGGAATAGAGACAGGACGATATATTTTTGAAATATGGAATCTGATTGCCTTGAAGCTGCAAGCTTGGATTTGGTTTGAAAATAAATTTATTCGAAAACACCCCTTTTATTTAAAGTCTTTACTGTGCATCTCAAACCCTTGATTCAAATAAAGTTTAAATGATGACTAACTAAATAAATGATTATCTTAAAATAAATTAAGGATAATTTTATTAATAAAATAAAAAGGTTAATTAATACTTAAAGGTAATTACTTAATTTAAAATAACTAATTAATAATTTAAATTGATTTGTCAAGTAATTAAAGGGTAATTGACGCAGCGGATTATAACATATGACGATGAAATGAAGATTTCATGTCAAACTAATCGAAGAACGATTAGATGAAGCAATATAAATCGATGGATTGAAAGATACCGAATGCCCAAATTCGTTGATCTCCAAAAATACCGAATACTAGCAACCCCTAACACGTTAATCGCGCATGATACCGTGTTAAAAGATCTACGGTTCTTCGACGTTGATCTCACGCACGAGATTCCGTGAATCGGCTTCAAATCCGTTGATTCGAGCGCACTCGAATACCGCAAATGGAGATAGGAGTTAACATTCAACTACCAATTTCAAAGAGGCACAAAGCACTCAAACAAAGTTTTATTCAAAATCAACCCCCTCAAATGTTACAACTCACCCGCTATTTATAGAGAATTTACAACACCACTGCACACGACCAAACTGACGCGATTCACGACCTAGCTAAGGTCGTTAACGACTCAACAAATGTTACAACAATACAACATTCAATAAGCGACATAACAATATACAGCACGAGCGACTTACAATACAATGCGACCCAGTAACATACGACTCAATATGTACAAGTACAACAGATACAACATACGAGTTACACCACTCACGACCCAACAATAATGACCTATCACTTTAGCAGCTTAAGTGAACCGAACGACTTAAGGAACTACGGCAGTGAGCGACTTAATCATTGAGCGACCTAAGAAAACCCCTCCAGGAGCGACTTAAGCTTCGGTACAAGGGAGCGGCTTAAGACAGAGCAATATAGGAAATTCCACGACCTAACATAGGTCGTAACTCCTTCCTGCGACCTAACTTAGGTCGTAACTCGTCAAAGTCAAAACTCGATAGGTTGGAGCGACCTAAAGAACGGCTCATTGGTTTCCTTAGCGCGCTGGATAGATTCCCACAGGTTGTTTGCGACTTAAAATTTAAGGCGCTGGGTCGTTTGAACGTTTGAAACCCCAACTCGTTAGGTCGCAGGTACACTTTATCATCCTTCTCATTAGGTCGTGAACGACCTAGGACCTTCGAGCGAGATTGCGCTGCATCATCCTCCCCCGGTTAACAGAATTTGACCTCGAATTTGCAGCTTCCTCCTCCTCGACGGGCTCATTCCCATGAAACGGAACAAAGTATTTGACATTGAAAACATCAGAAGTATGAACATTATCCGGCAACTTCAACTGGTACGCATTCTCATTGACCTTCTTCAAGATTTCCACTGGACCAATTTTTCGAGCTTTCAACTTGTTGTAAGTTCCCACTGGAAAACGATCTTTCATCAAACGGCATAAACCAAATTACCTTCTTTGAAGTCCACACTTCTTCGATTCTTATATGTCAATTGTTTGTACTTCTCATTTGATGCAAGCAATCGTTCTTGAACAACTTTGTGGCATTCTTGCAAATCATTCACGAAATCACAAGCTTGCTTAACAATTCCTCTCTGACATGGCACTGTCGTCAAATCTAACGGTCCCTTCGGAATTGTTGTATAGACAACCTGAAATGGACTGAATCCAGTACTTCGATTGACAGCGTGATTATGTGCAAATTCTGCTTGACATAACTTCACATCCCAGCTTTTCAAATTGTCTTTCACAAGACATCTCAATAAGTTTCCCAACGATCTATTCACCACTTCCGTTTGCCCATCAGTTTGCGGATGATAGGCGCTACTGAACTTCAGCTTCGTTCCAACCATCTTCCACAAACTCAACCAAAAATGGCTTAGAAATCTAGTATCCCGATCAGAAACAATAGATTCAGGTAGCCCATGCAATCGATACACCTCTTTAAAGAACAATTGAGCAACTCAGACGGCATCAGCTGTCTTCTTACAAGCTATGAAATATGCCATTTTTGAAAACCTGTCTACCACCACAAATATAGAATCATTTCCTCGCTGAGTTCTTGGCAAACCCAAAACAAAATCCATGCTCACATCAACCCACGGTTTAGTAGGAATAGGCAATGGCATATATAATCCTGCATTTGTAGCGGTTCCTTTCGAAACTTGACAGATATGACATCTCTCCACAAACCTTTCGACTTCTTTCCTCATTGACGGCCAAAAATAAGATTGAGAAATCAACTGCAATGTACGATCTCTACCCACATGGCCTTCCTCAAGTAATTCCTTCACAATATTTAGTCGCAAACTACAATCTGGAATACATAATCGATTTTCTTTGAAAAGAAACCCCTTCACTAACACAAACTCATCCGTCTTCCCTTTATTGATTTCATCTACAAACTTCTCAAAGTAAGAATCTTCAACAAACAATTCTGGAAGTGTATCAAACCCCGTCACTTCAACCTTCATCGCAGTTAATAAATGATTCCTCCTGCTCAATGCATCTGCCACGCGATTCGCAAGTCCTGACTTATGTTTCACAACAAATGTAAATTGCTGCAAGTATGCAATCCACGATGCATGCCTAGCTGCTATCTTGTTCTGCCCTTGCAAGTGCTTTAACGCCTCATGATCAGTATAAAGAACAAACTCCTTCTGAAACAGATAATGCCTCCAGTGCTTCACAGCTTGAACAATCGCGTAAAATTCTACATCATAAGTATTATATCTCATCTTTGCTTTCGAAAGATTCTCACTGAAATAAGCAATAGGACGTCCCTTCTGACTCAACACCCCTCTAATCCCAACCTTCGATGCATCAGTATGTAACTCAAAAAACAACTGAAAGTCTGGTAATACTAGAATGGGCGCTGACGTTAAAAGTTCTTTGATCTACTCAAAAGCAACTCCTGCTTCCTCTGACCATGAAAACTGTTTTCCTTTCATACAATCGGTTACAGGTTCCATCACACTGCTAAAATATGGAATAAATCTTTGATAGAATGATGCCAACCCATGAAAGCTCCTCACTTCAGTAATTGTCTTGGGTTGTGGCCAACTCCTGACAGCTTCCACTTTGCTTTCATCCACTTGAATACCCTCCTTTGGCAGAACATATCCCAGAAACAAAATACTGTGCGGCATGAACACGCACTTCTTCGCTGCTGCATAGAATTGTTCCTGTCGTAGAATAAACAGCACTTCTCACAAATGCTGGATATGCTCTTCCATACTCCCACTATAGATCAAAATATCGTCAAAGTAAACTACTACGAACTTCCCGATAAATGGTCTGAAAATCTGGTTCATCACTCTCATAAAAGTATTAGGAGCATTTGACAAGCCAAACGGCATAACTAGCCATTCGTATAGACCTTCCCAAGTTTTAAAAGCAGTCTTCCACTCATCACCCGGTCTAATATGAGTCTGATGGTATCCACTCTTCAAGTCAATCTTTGAGAACACAACATCCCCACTCAACTGATCCATCAAATCATCGAACCTCGGCATAGGAAACCTGTATCTCACAGTGATCTTGTTGAGAGCCCGACTGTCCGTACACATCCTCCACGAACCATCCTTCTTTGGTACCAATAAGGCTGGCACTACACAAGGACTCAAGCTCTCCTGAACACGCCCTTGTTCTAACAACTCCTCCACCTGCCTTCTCAGTTCCTCATGCTCCTCGGGACTCATCCTGTAATGTGGCCTGTGAGGTAATACCGCCCCTGGCACAAGATCAATCTGATGTTGTATGTCTCTCAACGGTGGTAATTCTTTTGACAACTCTTCAGGAAACACATCTTCAAATTGCTCCAACACTGGTTTGACTTCCTCTGGGACTTCAACCTCCTTACTACTTTCACGTCCGATCAACAAAAACACTCCAGGCTCATCCTCCACTTCCTTGACAAATTCCTTAAAGATAACAAAGTCTTTAGTTCTTCAATCTCCTCCACCTTGATTTCTTCTTGTTGTCATTTCTTAGGAACCAAAGTGATTTTAGTGCCCTTGAACATGAAACTGTAGCTGTTAGTACGACCATCATGTTGCACAGCTCTATCATACTGCCACGGTCTCCCCAACAACAGATGACATACATCCATATCAACCACATCACACCAAATTTCATCTTTGTATTTCTTCCCAATCGAAAAATTTACACAAGCTCTTCGATTAACCTTCACTTCACCACCTTTCCTCAACCATGCTAATTTGTACGGTTTAGGATGCTCTCCGTCTTTAGCTCTAATTTCTTCACAGATTCTGTAGAGATGTTATTGTCACAACTTCCCGCATCAATAAAAAACTTGCACACCCTTCCCAATATAGTACACATTGACTGAAAGATGTTACTCCTCAACCAACTTGAATCATCCACTTGCTTTGGTGTCAAACAAGATCTCCTCATCATCAAATTACGTCCCTCGTCTCCCGACAATAATTCTTCCTCCTCAGCTTGTGGCGAATTGGAACATTCTACTTCTGTATCCTCGGCCTCAACAACCATCGCTCGCTTCTTTGGTTTCAGACATTCATTGCTCTTATGACCAAACTCCTGACAATTAAAGCATTTGATACCACTATTGACCTTGGTCTTAGCAACTTCATTGACAACTGGTTTCGCAACAGCCTTGGAAACATTCGCATTGCTACTAGCCCCTTTCACTTGATTGTTGGAATTTGTAAACACACCACCTCCTCTTCTGCCTTGCTTCTCCAAAGCTAGCGCCTTCTGGTGTGCTTCTGCAACAGATCTAGGATCAAACATATTCACCATATCTTGAATCTGCATTCTCAACCCTCCAACAAATCTAGCAGTCAGCTATTCCTCTGTCTCCCTGATATCATTCCTCGCAATCAATTGATAAAATTCATCTGCATAATCATTCACTGACTTTGTTCCCAGTCTCAAGTTCTGCAATCGCTGATACATAAGAGATTGATTTATATACGGTAAGAAAGTAGCCTTCATCAACTTCTTCATCTTCTCCCATGACTCAATCTTTGACTTCCCCATTCTCTCCCGTGTAAGTTTAGTTTGCTGCCACCATACCATAGCTCTCCCCCTCAACCTTGTAGCAACCAACTTAACTCTACGATGCTTAGGAACTTCTTTGAAGTCAAAAATTTCTTCAACATTAGATAACCAATCCAAGAATTCTTCAGCTACCATTCCTCCTTTGAATTCTGGTATTTCTGTTTTCATCCCTAACTCCCATTTACGATCATCTTCAACATATCGATATTGATATCGCACTTGGTCTCGATCTCGATAATGAACACTACATCTATCACCATCTTCATCATAATCAAATGTACTTCGATATCGATCTCGACCATCAACATCTCTATGATCAAGCATATTTCTTCTACTATGTTTTCCGCATCACGATATGGCTCATCTCCAAACTCACGTCGAGTTCTTCTCTCTTCATTTCTATACTCATGGTATTCTCTTCTCATTGAAACTGATGATTCTCTTCTTTCTCGATAAGATTGTGGCGACACCCTCCTCACTTCCGTAACCGATGGCGAAACTCTGTTTCCTCCATGGTTCGAGACTGGCGACCTTCTCCTTTGACCTTGATTCAAATCATCCAAACAATTTCTCTAACTTCCCAATTCCTTCATCAAACTTTTCATTGATTCCTTGTTCCATTTGCTCAGCTTCTTCTCTTCTGTACAACGCTTCAACATTTTGATGACGATTAGCTCTTCTCGGCGGCATGATTATCTTTAACAACAATCTTCAACAAACTCGCCTTTAACTTCAACTAGCTCTCGGCCTTGATCTTCAAAATGACGCACGGCTTCAACTTGAACAAATCTCCCACAAACTTGAACAAGTTCGGCTCGGCTTTGAACAATACTTCAAATCTTCTCCCAATAGGCTCGACTTAGCTATGATTGGCTAAGTCTAGCTCTGATACCAAAACTGACGCAGCGGATTATAACAGATGACGACGAAATGAAGATTTCGTGTCAAACTAATCGAAGAACGATTAGATGAAGCAATATAAATCGATGGATTGAAAGATACCGAATGCCCAAATTCGTTGATCTCCAAAGATACCGAATTCTAGCTATCCCTAACACGTTGATCGCGCACGATACCATGTTAAAAGATCTACGATTCTTCGACGTTGATCTCGCGCACGAGATTCCGTGAATCGGCTTCAAATCCGTTGATTCGAGCGCACTCGAATACCGCAAATGGAGATAGGAGTTAACATTCAACTACCAATTTCAAAGAGGCACAAAGCACTCAGACAAAGTTTTATTCAAAATCAACCCCCTCAAATGTTACAACTCACCCGCTATTTATAGAGAATTTACAACACCACTGCACACGACCAAACTGACGCGATTCACGACCTAACTAAGGTCGTTAACGACTCAACAAATGTTACAACTATACAACATTCAATAAGCGACATAACAATATACAGCACGAGCGACTTACAATACAATGCGACCCAGTAACAAACGACATAAGATATTACAACAACATACGACTCAATATGTACAAGTACAATAGATACAACATACGAGTTACACCACTCACGACCCAACAATAACGACCTATCACTTCAGCGGTTTATGTGAACCGAACGACTTAAGGAACTGCGGCAGTGAGCGACTTAATCATTGAGCGACCTAAGAAATCCCCTCCAGGAGCGACTTAAGCTTCGGTACAAGGGAGCGGCTTAAGACAGAGCAATATAGGAAATTCCGCGGCCTAATATAGGTCATAACTCGTTCATGCGACCTAACTTAGGTCGTAACTCGTCAAAGTCGAAACTCGATAGGTCAGAGCGACCTAAAGAATGGCTCATTGGTTTCCTTAGCACGCTGGATAGATTCCCACAGTTTCCTTGCGACTTAAAATTTGAGGCGCTGGGTCGTTTGAATGTTTGAAACCCCAACTCGTTTGGTCGCAGGTACACTTCATCATCCTTCTCGTTAGGTCGTGAATGGCCTAGGACCTTCGAGCGAGATTGCGCTGCATCAGTAATTACTCAAGGTGATAAATTTGTATTTGATTAATATATGTGATTAGGATAATCACTTATTGTAATTAATTAAGGATAATTAATTAGATGGAAATTGATTAAGGGTAAGTTAATGTGATTAATTAAGAATAATTAAATAATTAAAGGTTAGTTTTTAATAATTGAAGGTTGATTAATTATAATTAAAGGTTAATAAATTAATTATTAATGGTTAATTAATAAATGATTAAAGAGTAATTAATCAAAATGATTCGTAATTCATCAATGTTAATTAACCAGGATTAGTAATTCATAAGTAGTTAATCTAATTTGAATTAACCAGATAATTTAACTGCTTTACTCATAAATGTTTGGATTCTATTAGATGATTGAATTGTATGATATCCCTGATTGTGATGCTCTGTTTTGATTTAAATTGTGTTTGATGTAATTTATTTATCTATGATGTAATTTAATATCTACGATGAACTTAGATTATTCATCCATGATCTGAAAATGAAGATAAGCGTTATAGATTATACCACTTATCGATATTTCTGTGTTTGAATCTGTGATAATTGATGTTGTGCACTATTGTGCAAAACCCCTGGACTACACCATAAACACACAAATATGGATTGCACATGGAAATCGGTTAAGTCACGGATTTTTAAAATAGTTTTGAATTTGAATTTTAAATCCAAATGGTTTTGGTAATGGTTTGGGTTTAAAATGAAAGACTTTTGAAAAGGATTTTTCAAATATAAAAGTTATTTTTGAATAACTTGATTTAGTTTTGAAATTTGATTAAAATTTGAATTCAATATTTGAAATTGAATTCTATATTGAAAATTTATGATATAAAAGGTTATACAAACTATAAATGTGTTTATATGGATTTTAAACCATTTAAAAAAGTATTGCTTTGAGAAATTGAATTCAACTCAAGTTTTATACTTGAAGGGCTTTAACTCGTGCAAAAGTAATCAGATTTTTCTGAAACGAAAACTAACTGTTTTCAATTAATAATAGCTTTCATATAAGGAAATGGTTTCCAATTTGTGTTGAAAGATTTCAAATCAAACTGAAATACTTTTTGAAAACTGTTAACTAATCTTTGTGAAAGATAGTCAAACTTTGATTTGAAATTGAAGAACATTTTAAATGGTGTATCTTTTATATAAAAGATTTGGAATGGAATTGTTTTGTGAAAATAATTTTAAAAGCTATAAAATGAGTCTTTAATTTAAAGACCGAATGATTTAATCCAACTTGAAATGGAATTGTTGTTGAAAGGCTATAAATGATCTTTCTTAAAGATTGGTGATCCTCGTTTTAAATTGAAGAGGGGTTATAAAGATAAATCTTTTGTTTAAAAGATCTAAGTATGGAAATTGTTTAAACCATTGAAGGTTTTTGAAATGAATCTTTTTGTTTAAAAGATTGGAAATGGTAATTTGTTTAACCATTTGAAAGAAAAGCTTTGGATTTTTAAGTTGTGACTTAACTGAAATCTCATATCCATATGTTTTTAATATTGCGCTCACTATTCGGTTTAGCCGGGAGGGGACCTTTGTGTCATATTAGTGATATGATGTTATGGATAGCAATTGAAGACCGGTGGTGAAGATCGGATATTTTTGAAAACAAAAGGATTTCTTGTCAAATGTCTCTGCATCGGCTGATCCCCGGTATAGAGATTTAAGCACCCATTGTGATGGGATGTCCGGACGTGATTAGAGATTATCCGGATGTGCAAGGTCTTCTTTATGAAGTGCCTTCGGTTTCGTTCGATCCCGGAATGGACTTGTATGGATGTGCGTCTGACATTACTCTTTGAGATGTAAAACCGGTTTCTATCAAATACATTTCTGTTTGGTGGCGGAGATTTATTCTCTTAGCTTAACACCCTTCTCTGAGACGTACGAGCTCAGAGGTTATGTAGTTGATGGTTACTAGTGATACATTCCCAATGTGGTAATGTGGTATACGAAGTGCTGCTGATCATTTGTTGATCAAAGCATGGCTTTTGTGAAAAGTGTAGCTTTGTGGACGAGACTTCGTCGAGCCTCACACCCCGGAATGGTCGAAACATGAAATATGCAGCAAGGTTTCAGGGGTAGCTCCCCTAGGGTATGACCATTCCTTCTAGAAAAGGGTAGTATCATGGTATGGAGCCCAGATACTTACTCATGTGGGCACTGTAGTATATTATTATTACTGTGTGATGTTTTTGGTATTGAGGATCCTCGGTTAAAGGTCCCAAAGGACCGGGGGTAGCATATCTTAGGTTTTATTCCCCGGGAAGGGGGTAGTCGGCCTTGTGTTAGCAGAGAACTGAGGGATGGTTCTCGAGGCGTCCCTCCAGAGGCGTACCCATGTGGCAATGGGAAGTTCCTTGACTTGACCATTTGTTGGAAAACCCAAAGAAACAATACGCACCATGTACGGTTTTAGTTGTATAAGCTGCCATGGAATATGGCGGTAACCTGCTATTGAACATGGTAGGTATAGTAGGCATACGACGAAATGTTGCATGTTGGCTATGATTAATATTATACTTTCGAATGTTTTCCACTATGTACTAATAATATCAAAATGGTTTTCGCGTATCAAGCATTTTTTACTATCATAAGGAGAAATCTCCTATAATTCTGTGTTTGCATGGTGTGTGCGGCGGGAGGCCTTATGGTAGTTTCATTTTCTAAAAAAAAGCATTGCGGATTTCAAAATTTAAATTCTTTTGTTTGTTTTATAAGATAAACTGTTTTTGTTTGCTCATACCAGTTCCATGACTGACCCGAAGTTTATTGTTTCCTTTCTAAACTCTAGGTGTCCACAATTTTCCACACGGGCAGTCTAGAGTCGGGGAACTGCAGTTTGCCCTTGATCATAGTTGATTGTTATGAGATGAAGCTTGTTTGATTACCATATTTTGATTGCTGTTGAATTCTTTGATTATTATTTTTTCTTTTTTTCTGGTTTATAATATAGGCTTTCTGTTTTTTTCTTTTTCTTCTATGTTTGCTAATGAAGAAATAGAGAATTTGAAAGAGAGGGATAGAAAGATGTTAATATAACTCAGTTTTATCATTTTATTAAAAATAAAATACAAATTTAGACACTTTTACAATTTAATTTACACTTGTAATTAGATAAAATCCTTGGCTCACACTTGTAATTCTTGTATATATATACTTACATTTGTAATTTCCATGTTTAAATATGTTTTTTATAAGTATTTATAAAATATTTCAATTTGGATATATATCTTTATCTTTTCGTCGTCTTTTATTTATATGTGTATAACTCAATTAAACAATATAAACTTATTTATTTATATTTTTATGTTTAATGTCTTAATATATATATATAATATATAATATTATATATACATTTAGAAAAGGTGTGGTCCTTTATTAATTCCTATTTTAAACTTGAGCCACCATTTTTAAACTTAATAAGTATTTATCTTTAGTGTTTATAAATATTGAAGTCTAACTTAAATCTCTTTTGAAAATTTAATACATTGAATTCAAATCAATGCTCTCAACTCACCCAACATATATATACACTTATATACTTGTATAAGCTATACTTAAAATTTTCAACATTGTTAAGTTTGCACATCACTGTTTATATATATTAATTTACTATAAGATATATCACTTCCAGATATTTATATTTCAATATTTATCATAGTTTCAAATCCATCCAGATATCTTTTATTACCAGAATTTATCTGTTCAGCTGAATAAAATCAGTTAATTATCCAATTAACAAATACCAAAAATCCAGGTTATCTCAAAACATCAGGCGGCATGCTTCAATTGGAGTTTGGAAAAATTTCGGGTGAATAGTGTGGCGAAATTTTCTATAAAAGGACCTTATAATTTCACTTTTTCATTAAACCCTAAACAAACTAGGGCAAGACGTCGTTTCTTCATCAATGGCCGAAAATGCATAATTTTCTTCGCTCTTTTTCTTCCAATCCATGCAATATTTCAACAAACCTCCAACACGAAAGTTGTAGAGCATGTTGCGAACTTCCAATCTAATGGTTGTGATCGAGAATGGAGCCATGGATTGATGAAAAATAGCTCACATTAGTATTGGGTTTGGGCACGTTTTTCGTGGCCAAGATGGAGCCGAGTTTGACCATCCTCCTGCCATTGGTGAAACTCACATAGGCACGTCGTTCGGTGGCTCCTGATCGCCATCAAAGTGGTCGAGGAGGAAGTATAATTCGATGGTAAATGGCAGCTTTGTGGGTTGAACCATACATGATAAATGAAAGAGGAGAAGAAGAAGAAGGTCACATCTTAGATCTAGGCTGAGGAAAATGAACGGCTCGATTTATTTTAGGGTTATAAAATTAAAAAGAAAATTGAAAATATTTATATATTTAATTCGTATAAACTTGGAAACATCATAACTTCATCATATGAGGTCTGTTTTTGACGAAATAACTTGCGTTGGGTCCATATTGATGAGCACTACATTTTACAGCTGGATTGGAGTTGATGGCAGCTAGAGAAAATTTTGGATAAAATTAAATGCTCGTTTAATTTTATTTGGAATAAAACACTGCAACTGCTCTTGGAAGCAATGTGAGTACAACTCACACTTTCTATCTCGCTTATATTTTTATATAAGTGAGAATAAATTTTATTTATGCTGCCTGATGATTATTTGGATGATATATGATATATTGATTGGTATTTGGATATACTTCTGCCTATTGGGCACATGAGACCCTATATGTTCTCATGTATGAGCAGATGACCCTTTGTACGTGTGTCTACCTCGAAGTGGACATTGTACACATATTCTAATATGTATATTTGTTACAGATGATCGGTTGGAGGGATCTAACTGGATTCCTCACCAGTATTGGTTTATTTATAGATATTCTGATATATGCTGTTATCATATGATATATGATGTTTTGGATGCCGTGATTGATGTATTTAGTGTTGTTGCAGCATTGGGCCTATTTTTGGAATTTAAAAATGTTAAAGTGATGATTTCAATTTAAAAATAAATTTCAAATGACTTTGAAAATAGATGTTTTATTAAATTTTTGAATTGTTAAGTAAATGGATTTATTTTAAATAAATTAAAGTTATAATTTTTATGTTATAAAAATTATGATTTTTATGAAATATTCGAAACGTGATTTTTGAAATATGGAGTTAATTATTTTATAAATAGTTTGAATTGAGATTTTTAAATTATCATAAATGGTTTATATATATGATTTATAAAATTGAATTTTTACAAATCAAGATAATGGAATTGTAAAGGATTTTTATAAATCAGGAAAATAGGACCAAGGAAAAAGTTACAAAAAAATTTAGTCTCAAGGATGGTAAGTTTGGTTTTTAGTCTGAAGGACATTTTATAGTGTAAACAGAAAATGATAGCTACATCTATCATTCTGTGATTTACACTACAAAATGTCCTTCAGACTAAAAACCAAACTTGTTGTCCCTGGGACTAAAATTGTTAGCAGCTTCTTCCTTGTGCCTAAAAAACCCTTTTATAAATGCCAAAGTGGAGTTATAAATGGATTTTATAAGTGAATAAGATTTACGAATTGTGAAGTTATAAAATGAATGGATTTTGTAAAATAAATGATTTATAAGTAATTTACTTATGAATTGGATTTTAGCATGTAAATGGGATATGAATAAAATTTGTTAATAAAGTGATTTTATAAGTGGAAGTTTTTATAAAATAGAAATGTGAATTTATAAACATTTTTTATAAATGTGAAATCAATTGATTTTGATAAGTTAAATATAGAAGTTTATTAAAGGAATTTCATCCACGATTTTGGACAGTGGATAATCCTTTAATAAAATGTATATAAGTAACGAATTCAGTTAGGAAATTGTATCCACGATTTTGGACAGTGGATACTATTTTAAATTAATTGTATAGAAAAACTGGATTTGGTAAATTAATATTATTCACAATTTTGGACAGTGAATAATATTTTAAAGTTAAATAAATGTTTGGAAAGTGATCTTTTAAATGAAGTTAAGTGATTTAAAGATGTTTTAAAATGTATTAAGTATCGAATACATAATTCTACATTCATTGTTGAAATAAACGTCTTCGAGAAGTAAGGAAAGTATGGACTATAACATTGTTTCTATAGTAAATGATTTTCGAAAAGAGATGTTTTATATAGTATATGGGATTTATATATCCATCTAATTTTTGAATCCCTATACCAGTGATCGTGGGTTGTCGTAACGATGTTTTACGCAACATTTGTTTTGACCCAAATAAGTATGTTTAAAAGAATGTTTTCCTTATAGAATAAAATATATACTTAATCGTGATTTAAGTATATGTAATATTTTCTAAGTGTTGAAAATAATTTGATTTGTGAATATGCTTATACTGTGGTATAAGTATATGGAAATGTTTTCTAATACAGAAGTGAAATATTTTGAGAATATATCCTTTTAAAGTTAATTTAAAGTGAATATTTTGCAAGTGATTTAATTAATAAAAGATTAATTAAAAGGGCCTAGTGATTGCTCATGGTGCTAAATATTTGTTTGTTTGCTTTAATAGTTAAATAACCAACTATTGAATTTTGCCATTTTAGTTCCTCGACTTGATGTGGGAACTATTTAGTCGTACACTTAGTACGTAGCCTTCTGTGTAGGCTTGATTATTGTTTGTGTTGAGGATGTTGATTCGTGTAGTGCGGAGTGTTACTCCAATATACCGAGCTTCCTTTGGCATGAAGGACATCAAGTTGAAAGTTGGCGACGTGATAAGTCTATGAGACTTAGTTTCTGTGTGAGGTTGAGAAACGCTTTTGCATTGTTAGTGCAAAGAGACCGGGATTGGTTTATCCGAAAACCACTTCGGACCAACATTTATGCGATGATTGCGCAGGTTGGTCGATGATATTGATATTCAGGATTTTCATAGTGGAGGGCTGCTTGTTGATCATTTGGGGTTAAAATCCCAATATACATATAATAGCAGTGGTCTCTTCAATATGAAATATCCAATGCAAGAACTATTCGCTACTAATCCTAGGGATTTGCCGATAGGATGTGGTAGGAAAGTGTATTCGGTTTGTCCTATTCCTGGACAACTTGTATGGACGTTTGTCTGACAATACATTTCTAAAGATTACGTACATTGGTTTTAACAAACATACATCGATGGTGGAGGAGAAGGCAATTTCTCTTAACATAACACCCTTCTTGAGACGTACGAGCTCAATGGTTGTTTTTTGTGGAAAGTAATTAGTAGTCAACAGAAATGGAAATGTAGCATTCGAAGTGGTGTGATTTTTTATATGTGATATATGAAAGGTAATTGATACCTCTTTGGCCTCACTTCCCGATAAATGACTGAAACAGAGATAGAAGCAGCAAGGCTAAAATGGATCGCTCCCATTAGGAGATGTCATCATTCTTCTAGATATATCTTTACACGCTATAACGTCGTGTATCTGATTATTGTTGTGTATGCTTATGGCCACGAATTAAAAGTCGGTAACGACCGGAGTGATGATATATTCGGTACTATCTAAGAAAGTGTAGGTCGGTCTTGTGTTGGTTTAGAAGTTCAGTATCTAGAACCGAGGTGCACCCTCTAGAGTTGTGTGTTGGATCGGGAAGGTAGTCCCTTCACCTAGTCATTTGTATGGAATCCAAAGTGCCTGCCATATTGTTTTGTAGAGCCTAGTATTGCTGGAATTTAATAATGGTAACAATTTCAGCTATTTAATCTATTATTTGTATAACAGACACTATTATAATATAATCGGATTTGATATGAGATGTTTTGGGTAACGTATGGTAAAAACATGTCTATTTTTATGTGTGGACGTGTCTTACGAGATACTTTTTATTTTGAAAGGAAAATTTTTGATAACTTAATAAATTCAATTGAGTGTGTATTCTCACGCTTGTTTACCAGACTGATCCAGTGTTCTTCTCTTTCAATGCTTGGGTCAGACCGATTATATTTACATGTTTAGATTTAGTGCTTTTGGAGCTTCAGCAGTCGAGTTGGAGATCTTGATGTCGTATACACGTATCTGTTTATTATTCTGCTGCATTGCATTGTTATAGATTGTTGTTGCTGTAAATCATCAGCATTTGTGAGGACAGGTTATTATAATTTTCCAAGCTGATGATTATTTTGTTGTACCCAGATATTGATTATGTATATTACAGTTTCTCTTTGAAAAGATTACTGATCTATATTATATGTTATTCCGCTGCGATGTGAGATTCAGTATTGTTTTGGTTTTGCTTCTCTCTTCTTCTTTTCTTCTTTTCTTCTTTCTGCTCACTTTCTTCTCACCCTCTCATTTCTTTCTCATGATTATATGCAATCGGTGCACTCTGGTTCGGACATATGTGGTTTATTGTCGGATTCAAAGGGTACGGATTTGCAGGTCTTCACACTCCTCCAAACCATAGCATATTATATGCCATTTTGAAGCTCTCGATGAGTGTAATCCACTAGTATAATTCGTTTTGCAATCGAATTAGGGTTTGGTCGTAAATCGATGATTTAATTTCGACCGTTTGTGTGTAGTCGTGGAGATTTAACGGTGGATCTGCGACCATAGAACAATCGGGTAGCGCCATTGGGTAGAGGTTTTTGAGTAGCTCACATTTATGCAGTTGGTTTGTCATGAAGTCAAACGAATTGGCTAGGAATTTATGACCTTTCTCGCGGTGGCTTGATGGCGGTAGAGGTGTGCGCAGGGTGGGGGGAAGTGCGCCTCGGTTGGAAGATGGTGGTGGCGAGGTCTGATCATCGTGGAAGTGCGTGTGGTGGTCGGAAAAATTCAAAGACGTGGTGGCGGTCGATTGCTGTAGCTCAATCGTGATGATGTATTGAAGCCTAGGGTTTGAGCGCGTGAGCATAGATGATAGGTACACTTGTAAACTTTATTTTAACTTTATTTATTATCTAATTTAAAATTTTCATGTCCAACATCAATAACTTTTGCATACGATGTCGGATTTTCACGCGCTTCATTTCGTTGGGATCGTATTAAAATTTCGGACATTATGGAACTGGTTTGGATGAATTCTAAAATTATTGAATTTTGAGCCTTAATTTGGATCTTTAATCAATTTGAAATCAAATGTGAGTGTTTTGACACACTCACAACTACTAGATTATCTTTTGTCGGTTAAATTGAATTTATGATGTGATTAGAAATTTATTGGTTGATGTTTGGTATATTTAAATTGTTATTCTAGTTAAATATGACTTTTTTGAATTTAATTGTTGTTTACTTTAATATTGAATTTTAAAATTCCTGTCTCGTTATTGATATTCAGTAAATTATTGTTATTTATTGTTGATTTGGATGATTATTGTGATGGATGTTTGATTGTTGATATTAGATGACAGATGTTGTATTTTTATATTGTTATAATACTACAAGTTCTCTATGGGTTGAAATGATACATACCCGAACAATCTATAGATTGAGGAAAATCATTATGGGCTGGAATGACAGACTCGAGCAAT
This sequence comes from Allium cepa, assembly GCA_030765085.1. Classification (NCBI taxonomy): domain Eukaryota; kingdom Viridiplantae; phylum Streptophyta; class Magnoliopsida; order Asparagales; family Amaryllidaceae; genus Allium; species Allium cepa. The sequence goes on from CM060943.1 coordinate 254,530,687, forward strand.
TTTATGGATTTATTTTGAGTTTGGGATTTACGGGTTGAAATGACATATACCCGTAAATTTAAATATTTGCGGATTGAAATGATAAATACTTGTATTACTTGACCATAGGGTAGAAAATTATATACGAACATCGGATTGGTTAAATTAAATGATTTTAAATCTTTAGATTTTAAATTCAACTAAATGATATTTTGAAATAGAATTTGATTTACATACACTGAATTGTCTAAAGGATTAAATTTGAAATTTTGAAATTGTGTTAAGTAAATTGCTTAAAGGGTTTAAATTGGAATTATAAAGTTGAATTTGAAGTATAAACGAAATTTATCGAAATTGAGTTATGAAATGTTGGAAACTGTAACTTTGAAAATTTATTAAAATTGGAATAGTTAAGTTTGATATTTCAAGATTTGAAATTGGGTCCTTGATTTGAAATCTGGATATGGTCCAGATTTGTTGAAATGGAAGAAACATTTAAATTTGATGTCAATTTCAAATTTATTATCTCAATATAAATCGAAAATGTTCTTTTAAAGTCTAAACTTTAAGATTTTCAACTATTAAAATAAGTTAATCTATTTTGAACCAACTTAATCTATTTAAACTATTCGATTTATTTTAATCTAATTTAACCTATTTTCAACTAATAAACCTATTTAATCTATCTTAATCTATTTCAATTTATTTTAAATTATTTTAATATATTTTAATCTATTTTAAATCATTTAAACTTTATTAAACTATTTTAATTTAATTTAAAATATATTTTTTTAACTTAACTATTTTATTTTATTTTAAACTATTTAATCTATTTTAATTCTATTTAATCAATTTTAAATTCATTTAATCTATTTTAAATCTAATTAATCCATAATAAACATATTTAATCTATTTTAAACCCATTTAAACTATTTTAAAACTATTTAAGGTATCTTAATCTATTTTAAATTTATTTATTTTAAACCAATTTAACCTAATTTATATCTATAAAACTATGTTAAGCTAAGTAAACTACTTATAACTATTTAAATTATTTTCAAAATTCCAAATGGTGTAAAGTGGAAATGTTTATAATTAAATCCTTGATTTTCAAGTGAATAAGGTTTAATAATATTATAACATAAGTTGGGATGTGAAATGATATTTGCTGGTGAAATGACATATTTGAGTAAATATGATGATTTTGAAATGAGAATTTAACTTAATTTTGAATATGATTTTGAATGTGATATGGTTTGAATTGAATATGATATTTTGATATCAATATGAAATAGCTTCGGAAATTTAAAAGAATCATCCGGTGTGAAATAGGCGTTCGGTTGTTAAGGAGACCGGGATCGAATATTGTCATACTCTCTTCCAATACCGAAAACCACTTTAACAACTATGTATGTAGTGGAGATTCCAGAAATGAAGTAGGACGGTTTGGCGAAAGATTCTATATGAGGTATTTACGTGACCCTGACATCTGTGAGTCAGCTTAGATGTGACTAAAACAGGAGTCATGACGGACCAAGTGAGGTCATTCCTCCTATCGGACATGCTTCTTCGATACCATAATATGACTTTGTGATGATTTGGAGGCCACTCCTTGATTTTGATTATGGGAGTGTGTTCCGAGGTAGGTGGCAGTAGCTGTTATGCATTACCACCAGTCCAGATCCGCAATCAGTATATCTACCCTGGCATTGCCTCGAGTGTCGTATTCACATGCCCTATCGTGCCTTCTACGGGTTTGGTTTGTGCCACACCTATGAAGTGCCCTCTGATATTCTTCCAATTTACGGAGGAATTACAGTACTGTATAGACTATGGGAATATATAAAAATGTGTTAAGAGAGATATGGGTAACGCCTTAACGCTGTTTTAATACTTTACTCTAGACACTGTTATAGTAGTGTATTGCACTACATAGTAGATAGTTTAACGGTTCCTTAGGAGATGGTAATTCCGAACATCTCTTAAGTTATTGCACTCGTGGTAGGCACTGGATAGTAGACTTAAACCCCCGTAAACATCTCTGACGCTGTTACACTCATATTTATTTACTTTTGATTTAACTTACATAAGATCTTTTAGATCTGACTTGAGTGTTTTGTCTTTTCAATTCGCCCGGGTCAGTCTGAGCTTTTCTGTTTATCGAAGACTGCTTTTTGGAGGATAAAGACAAAGATTTTATACTATTATTTTTTATTATATTTATTCCACTACATCATGTTGTTCTGCTGCATTTATTTATTTATTCTCGTTGTATGTAACTCTGTTTTGTATTGTAAAGGTATAATCAATGTTAATTGTAAACAGCTTTATGAACTGTTTATTTGATTATTATATTTTGTCATTCCGCTGCGAGATTCTATATTTGTTTTTCTTTCTTAGTCTGATTTTTCTGGTTTACCCCATAACAATCCTCCATTTTAAATGGTCTAAGTTTGACATGTGTGGCTTATCGTCGATTTAAACCGTCCAAAAAGAGTGGGTCATTACATGGGATATTTTATTATTGAATGCGATATATATTGATATATATTGATATTATTATTTTTCTGGACCTATCCGCACAAAGGAAACTCTGCCGAAATTTTTCAAAAATTTAAAACTTAGAACATTTTGTAAAAGTTGGGTTATTTTCAAATTTTATTTTGCATATTAATTGTTTATAAATAGACTATTTTGAATAAAAGTATAATAGCTTCTTAATTCCTCCTTCTTCTTTTTCGAGGACGAAATGTTTCAAATGGGGGAGAGTGTAACGACCCATAATTAAGAATATTAAATTAAATAAGATTTTGAAATTTAATATTGTAAGAAATCAAAATTTATGATTTATTAATGAAAAATAATTGGAATATGATTAATAATGTTTTTTGAATGTAATTGACAACTATTTTAATGTAATTCCAATCAACAGAAATAATAGTAAAGTTAATTTGGTTATAATTGTAAATAAGAAATAAATTGGTAATCAATGGAATTAACGGAATTGAAATGTTATAGTCAATATAGTAAAACAAGATAACTGTAAAATATGAATGTAATAAAATGTTAACTATGTTAATTATATTCACAAGGTAATAGTGGATTTAATAATAAGAGTGAAATCAAAATAAAAGAATTTATTGGAATTTAAATTTTAATAAAATAGATTTTATTCCTATTGTAATTTAACGTTAAAATTTATGTAATATTTAAATATTGAATTTGACATAGGAAATTTGTTTTAAAAGATAAATTTATACGTAATAAAAATGATAAAAATGGTTAACTTTTAAATTTGAATTTAAAGGTGATTAAATCAATTTAAGAACTATTTATTTAACTAACATGAAATTTAGCCATTTTGGCCACGGTCTCGGATTTCAACTAAACTAGTTTCATTGGATCCGTGATAGTGAATTATTGCAGGATTTCAAGTTTCGTGGCGATCGGACTGAATGTGCGAGCTCGAAATGCGTAGAAATCAATTTCAAGAATTCAATCAAAATAATCTGATTTTAAAAGCTAACTTCTATATACAATAGAATTTAGGTTTGAAACTAGTTCCACTGAGTTTTAAAATATCAAAAATCTATATTTTGATATACAGGATGACCTATTTTCATTTCAAAAATGGAACGGGCTTTTCGGATTCACGTAATTGTTTTGACCAATTTGATCTGTCCATCCATTCTTATCTATCTTTGTCTATATAAATAGATTTTTCCTAACCCTAGCAGCCATTCATCTTATTTCTATACATACTTCTATTTCTTATCTGTTCCACTTTCTCAAATGTCAGAACATCAAAACCCTAATTTCAATTAACAAATTCAAAATCAAATTGAAATTTTCAAACTACGTCATATTATATGCCGTTGGAAAGCTCTCGATGAGCGTAGTCTACTGCTATAATTAATTTTTGCAACTGAGTCTCGAATTGGCCAGGAATCATCGAAGAAGTCTCGACCATTAAGAATTAGGGTTGTCGAGTCAATGGTGGATCGTCGATTGTTTGACGATCGAGAAGAGCCATTGGGTAGAGGAGACGAAGCAGTGGCGATCCATGTGGTTGGTCGTCGCGATTGGCGTCGTGGATTGTCAAAAATTGATGATGTATGGCCGATTTTCACTCTCGTCTTGGTGTCTGACGGCGGCTCATGGGGGTCGGTCGGAGGGCACGTGAGCGGCCATAGGAGCGTGGTCCAATGGTGTTGTCAAATCTGGTCGAGGGTGCTTGTATGTGGTGGGGTTTGGATCTAGAGGGTGGCAGCCATGGGTTCGTGAATGAGGCTGAAGTAAGTGGGCATGAGTTAGGTTTTAGTGAGGTAATCGATAATTAAATATTTTCCCTTGTATTGTTTATTTTAATTTTAATTTAATTTTCAAACTTCTAACGCTAATAACTTTTTGAAACGAGCTTGGATTTGGACGCGGTTTTCTCCTTTACGATCGTATAGAAATTTTGGATGGCATGGAATTAGTTTGGCTAAATTCTGACACTGTTCATTTTTTAGGCTTTAATTGGATTTTTAATCGATAATAAATCAAAGGTGAGTATTTTAATCCACTCACGAATACTAAATCATCTTATGTTAGTTAAATTCAATTTATTATGTGATTAGAAATTTATAGATTACTGTATGGTATTTTAAATTATCATTTAAATTTAATTTGAATTTACATTGAATTAAATTACCATTTTAATTTATATTGAATGTAAATTGTTAGTTAATACCTAATGTTAACAACCAGTTAATTGTTGTGATTTATTGGTTGATTTGAATGGTAATTGTGATGGATGTTTTATTGTTGACATTTTGGATGATTTGACGCCATGTTTATTTTATATGTTGCTAACACGGTTCAAGTTTCCTTAGTTATGTCTATGAAAATCACTATGGGTTGAAATGATATATATCTGAACGATATTATAGATTAGGGAAAAATCGTTGTAGGTTGAAATGATAAAACTGAGCTATTTTGTGGACTTGGAAAATAAGTGACTTAGGATATGGGTTGAAATGATATATATCCGAAAATTTAAATTTATTGCGGTTTGAAATGATATATATCTATATCGCTTGACTATAGGGTTGAAAATTATATAGGGATACTGGATTGGTTATATTAAATGGTTTAAAATCCTGAATTTGGATTTTTGATTAAAATTAATTGTTTTAAAGGAAATAAATTATGGATTCATATTAATTTAATTCTTTTCTAATTCAAGCTTTGAAAGTTGAAATTGAAATGGTTAAAAAGAAATTGTTTAAGAATTAAATTGGGAAATGTAAAGTTAAAATGATATATGACTTTAATTCAAAATTTTGAATTATTTTGAAGATTTGAACCTTAAAATTTAACAATGAAATTAAATTTGATTTAAGTGGTTTAAATAAGTAAATTGAAATTGGGATTGAAATTGATATGAGTTGAAATGGTTTAAATTAAGAATGGAATTGAATTTAAATCATTAATTTGAATTGTTGAAATCGAAATTGAAGTTAAAAATGAATGTTTTAGAAAATTTAATTTATTTCGAATTGAAATCGAAATCACATTGTTTGGAATTAAATCGAAACTGAGTCATTTGAATTGAAAGATTTAAGTTGAGTTTTGTTGATTGAAATCCAAATATGGTCCAGATTTGTTGAAATGGAAGAAACGGTTTGATATGATACTATTTTCAAAATAAAGTTATTTTAATATAAACTGTTTAAAAATCTTTTATTTTAAAATTCAGATTATTTAGATTTTCAAAACTATTTACTATAAAAACCATTTCCAACAATTAAACCATTTTTTATTTACTATTTTAACTATTTTAAATCTTAAACTAATTTAAATTATTAAAACTAATTTAAAATTATTAAATCTATTTTAAACTATTTAAACTATTTTAAGCTATTAAAACTATTTTAAACTATTAAAACTAGTTTAAACAATTTATGACTATCCAAACTATTTTCAAAAATTCAAACTGTGCAAGGTTGAATTGTTTATATATAAACCCTTGATTTAAAGGCGGATATAGTTAAATGATGTTATAACCTACGTTGGAATTTGAAATGATATTTTCTACTGAAATGACATATTTTTAGTAAATATGATTGTTTTGAAATGAGGGATATTTTGAATTCAATATGATATTCTGATATCAATTATGAAATGGTTTTAGAAATGTAAAAGAACTAACCGATGTGAAATAAGTGTTTGGTTGTTAAAGAGACCAGGATCGGATGTTTTCATACTCTTTGCCAATACCGAAAACCACTTTAACAACTTTGCACGTGATGGAGAATCCAGAATAAAGTAGGATGGTTTGGGAACGCTATTGGAATGAAGTAAGAGGACGATGATGGATAGCCTTGACTTTCGGGTCATAATTAAAACAACTAAAACAGGAGCTATACCTGGGCCAAGTGTGGTCTCTCCCCTCATCGAGCATGCTTCTTCGCACCATATCTATATCTTTGTTATTTGATTTGGTGGTCATCTTTTGATTTGATTATGGAAGTGTGTCTCGAGGCGGGTGGTAGTGGCTGTTATGCGTTACTACCAGCCCGGTTCTAAAAAACGGTAGTATCCTACTCTGGGTATTGCCTCGTATGCCTTGTCATATTTATCTTGATCGATCCTACTACAAGTTTGGTTTGTGTCGTACCTATGGAGTGCTCCTTGAGTATCCCACCAGTTTACGGTGGGGTTTACAGTACTGTATAGAATACGACATTTATAAAAATGCGTTAAGGGGGATATGGGTAGCGCCTTAACACTATTTGAATACTTTATTAATAGACACTATATATATATACATACATACATACATACTATATATATATACTCATATATTGCTACATAGTAAATAGTTTAACGGATCCTTAGGAGATGGGAATCTTGAACACCTCTTAAGTTATTGCATGCACGTTATACACTGGATAGGAGATGTAAAATCCTATAAACATCTCTTAAGCCGTTACACTCATATTTATTTACTTTTGATTTAACTTACATAAGATCCTTTAGTTCTGATTCCTTGTTTTGTCTTTTCATTATGCTCGAGTCAACCTGAGATTTCAACATTGAAGATTCTATTTCTAAAGGACGAAAATGGTGCTTTGTGTATATATATATATATATATATATATATATATATATATATATATTTGTGTGTGTGTTCCACTGTATTATGTTGTTCCACTGCATTATTTATTTATTCTTGCTGTATATATAACTCCGATTGCATTGTAAAAGTGTAATCAAATGTATTTGTGAAACAGCTTCATGAACTGTTTATTTGATTATTATATTTTGTCATTCCGCTGTGAGATTCTATGTTTTGTTTTTCCTTCTTTCCTCTTATTTTCTTATTTACCTCATTAACAATTCTTCCTTTTGAATGGTTTGAGTTTGACACGAGTGGTTTATTGTCGATTTAAACCATCCAAAAAGGTGGGTCATTACAAAAGGTATTTTAGTATATTTAGAAGTTTGGAAAGGAAATTTTGTATTTGGAAATAATATAAAGGATTTTTTAGATTATAACACTTATGTTATAATGAATTGTTTTATGAATTGATTAAAAGGTATACAGCCTTGTTTCATAAGTACAGATGTACTTAGAGCTTTAAATGAATGTTTCAAGTTAATGTCGAGTTTAAAATTGATTTTGGGTTATAATAATGATGTTTGTGCAAAATTTGTTTTAACCTATTTAACTATACTTTAGAAAATTAATTAGACCTTTAAAATGGAGTTTTATAGATAACGATTAAGCGAAGTGTTTTTGGATTTGTTGTAAACAATGTTTTAATAACATTTATTTTTAAATATTGAATAATATTTTAAAGTGGTAAAATATTGTTATGTGATTTTGAAAAATACTTAGATCTTTAATAATAGAATTTTATAGAGAACAACAAGTATGAATTGATTTTGGGTTTGTTGTGACAATGTATTGATAACATTCATCTTTAACCCATTTTAATTATACTTATAAATACAAATAGATCTTTAAAAGGGAATCATAAGTGAAATGGTTTTGGGTTTGTAGTGACAATGTTTGAGTAACATTTATCTTAAGCCCTTTGAAATCGATTTGTGAATATACTTATACGATTGAGGTAAGTATATGAACATTTTTTGAGAGTATTAAACAGCTAGAAATGAATTTAAAAGTTTTAATTAAATAGTGAAGTTTAATTAATAAAATGGAGTTTCATTTATAACGATGTCTATTGAGTAAAAAATGGTTTTACTAATAAAGAGGTTTTTAATTAACAAAGGAAGATTGATTAAAAGGGGTATTAGAATTCATTTATATAACTTGATCATGTTTTTGTGTTTCGATTATGTTTTGTGCGTTACTTGCTTATGAATAGTATATAAGACTTATTTTCCGTATACGATTGTCTCATTGTTATTGGAATTGACCAAAATATAACTTTGGAAGTATTTAGAAGAAACACGGAAATTATATGGTACGGTTATCTTAGGTGATGTTATACTGTATGTATAAACCTGTTTTTCTCTTCTAGGACAAATGGTAAGAAAATCCGTCTATTTAAACGGTTAGGAGGTTATCTCCACTATTATGTATTGTTTGCTTCCCACAAAACCGAGGTTAAGTTTACCATAAATTCATCGATTGATTTTGGAGCACCCGATAAGCGGGGGAGTGTACTTATGTGAGATGACTTGAAACCGTAACCACTCCAAAACTATAAACGTGTTTTATGCTTTGGAAGAGGTTCGTTGTTGGTTCATGATTAGTTCAGGATTCTGAAATCTATGTGGACTTTCGAGATCTGTTTGCGATGCTTTAACATATGCAGTTATTCATGATCTATTCGAAATGTGGGAATTCATGTGTGATTCCGAGATCTGTTGAGGAATCCATGTTTGGTTCCGAGATCTGTTGAGATATGGGAATCCATGTGTGGTTCTGAGATCTGTTTGAGTTGTGGACTCGTGTGTCGAGATCTGTTCGAGTTGTGACTTGTGTGCTACGGTTTTGAACGTGATTGTTATGCTGAATGTGACTTCACCATCGGTAATGACACAAACCAAAGATAGGAGACATAGCCTATAGGGTTTGGCTAAACTGAAGGGTGCAGGCACTCCATTCTAGTGAGACTTATGAATATGCATGCGGAAGTGATGTGACCCGATGCCACGTGTTCGAACGTGGACCGGCTATATATATATATATATATATATATATATATATATATATATATTATATAGAGATATACGATACTCGGAAGGATATCTTTGATCCTTGTGTAGGGGGGCCATTCTCGAAATACTAAGTGCACCTCCGTGGAATCCTACACAATTAGCGAACGTGCTTTAGCGGTTGTGATTGCATATCTATTATTGTTGTGATGTACACTTACATGCATCACAGCTATATGGTTATTTATATTTCACACCTTAGACATTATTATATTATCATTGGATTTTATAATAGAAATGGTTTGGTTATCGTAAGGTAAAATCCCATCCATTTTTATTGGCAGTGTAGTCTTACGAGATACCTTTACGTTTGAAGGGTTTTATAAATGTCGCAATCCATATAATTTGAGTTTCTCGCGCTAGTTTACTAGACTTATCTAGATATTATTTTCTTAATGCTTGGATCAGCTCGAGTATATTTTTAGATTTAGATATGGTTCATTGGAGCTCTTGGAGAGGAGCTGGATGATTTCTTACCTTATTTATTTTCAGCTGCATTACTTGTTTTATCTATTAGCATTTGTGAAGACATGCAGTTATAACTGTCCAGCTGATGATAGGTTAGTTTACTCTGATTGATGTATGTATATCAAAGTTTTCTTTTTGATAAAGACCTTCTGAGATATTATATGTTATCCTTCCGCATGTGAGATTCTGATATCGTGTTCTTCTTGTTCTGTTTATTTTTCTTTCACCCTAACGTTCTGTCTTTTCAGCACTTGGGTGCTCGGCACATGAATATCATGGATGTATTAGTGTCAATGGCCAGGGGTTGAAAAGCTCGACCAGTGCATAAAAATTTTCCAGTAAAATTTAATTATATATATTGTAATAATAATCATTTCAATATTTCATAAAATATAATCAAACCACTGCCCAACCGAACTCTACCATTCCAAACCTCAAAGGTGAAAGTACTGGGTCCTTCTTGTTGTCCTTATGACATATCGGTTATATCACAATATTATCCACTCATTCTTCCCAAACCAAAATTATAAAATTAAAATAATAAAAAATATTTAAATACATACAATAATAAAATCAGGTTGTTACACATCTTTTATGAATTATTTTCGGTCGAAAACTGAGAATTACTATTGTGTGACTCCTAGGTGAACTCAACCCTCGATAGTATTCAAAACATGTATGGACTTTGCTAAAGCACAATACTGGACACGAGTTCATTTGCTTATAGATTATTTAGGCAAAATTCAATTTCATACTTGTAAAGCGAAATCCCTAAACAATGCCATATTGGTTCATCGTCACTATATCAATCGGATATTTAGATCATGGTCAGTGGTCAAAACTCTATTAATATCCGTAGTTAATTGAAAATTCTGATATTAAAGTCCATGTTTCAATTCGATAGCAATCATTAGTTAACCGATTTTCTTTGACCAAAGAAGTTGACTTTACATTGACTATTAGTATAGTAATGCTAACTTCTATTCAAATGAGATGAATCCTCTCCTAAATAGTATTTCATGTTAGGTTGTTCAATTTATACCCAACCATGGCCTTAACAAGATCCTTGGTGTCGTATGATTGATCATAACCAAAGTATACTTCAGAAGCTTAAGATTCACGGTATTCTTAAGTTAAAAGAGTACTACACATCACTTGAAACCTTTTATATGACTTTTAACTTATAAAAGAGTCTCGGTGAGTTCTATAATTATGACGCCCCACCTCTATACCCACGCTAGCGAAGAGTATTAATAGATAATACCGTCTGCTAACATGGAGAATAAGGCTGGATAGGAGCGACCATCTATAGTCTTGCTTTAACTATCTATTAAATACGTCGACAATAATCACACCCAACCGATCGACATATCCAATGAATACTTAAAACAAAACCATAGGTAGCTGGAGGATCTATCAGAATAGAATATAACAACTCAAACGTAGGAAACATCACAGAACAGTAAACCATCATATACATATATACCGATACATAGCAGAGTATACAAAATAATACATGTCAAGTGGTATAGCCAACCACAATATACAGACAAATCCAGAAGAACAAATATCAGAGTTTCAACATAATAGGACTACACAAAAGCTATGACAAAAAGAAGCTAGCGAAGTAGTCCATGCGGAAGCAAAATAGGCTAAGTCCAAAGTACCTAACCTGAAACATCTCGGTCTGACCCGAGTATAAAATACACGGGTCAGTCTAGCTAAACAAATCAGTTAGATAAACTGAACAACAATAAACCTGCAAGGTTACAAAGTATAACAAATATCTCTAAAAGAGATAACATAATCATCAACACAAGAAGAATCATATAGAACAAGCCTCATATCATCGGCGACATAGATAAACAAAGGATACAATTATCCCAAATCAAGCCAAAAGGCAAATAACAAATACCCATAAGGTATACAAGTTCAACAAGGTAATCGCTATACTTCATGCAGCTCAAAATGACCAACATCGAAGGGCGATACCAAGGGAATATACATATCAATGAAACATCATAAAATTGCTCGAGCTCAGTACTGTATAAACAAGGATCCATGAGCCCGAAGACTCCAAACCCAATATCACCCATGCGGCTCATAACGACCAACATCGGAAGCGATACTAAAGGGCGACCCAATATCACCCATGCGGCTCATAACGACCAACATCGGAAGCGATACTAAAGGGCAACAAACCCGAAGGCACAAACCCGAAGGCAACAAACCCGAAGGCAACATACCCGAAGGCAACATACCCGAAGGCAACAAACCGTAGTGGTGAAGGTCCGGAGGCCCAGTACTGGACACCATTAACTGGCGGAATGTGTTACAACTCTCGAAAAGGTATCCGAAAAGTGTTAACGTGCGTCCCATAACCACTCGTTCGCACTAAACGGTTTACTATCCGTCAGTCACTTCCACACTCAAAGCAGTACAAAGTTTACCTCATATCATCGATAAACCAAACCCGAAGGTCAAAACGATCAATCGAATGGGTCGGGGACTAATCGGAAAGACAAACGCACGGATTCATGGTCCGTGTTTTACCTAACCATTTAATCTTCCTTCCACTTCACTCGAAGTGCGAAATTGTGTGTGTGCATTATAAATAGAATTTATAATTTGGAGAAGGGAGCTTTTAATACGATTTAGAGAGATTATTTATAAAACCTGTGAATGAAGTCGAAAACAAGTCATCAAAGTCAAATATGCAATAACAACTAATTGGAATCAACACGAATCGATAAAAGTTGAAAATAAACTCAAAATTAGCCAAAATAGGCAAAACTGCGCATTTCAGACGTCTGAAATTACCTTCCAGACGTCTGAACCACTACCAGACGTCTGAATGGATTTCCAGACGTCTGGATTTTGTCTCTGCCTTTTTGCGTCTTCCAGGGACCAATTCCAGACGTCTGAATTTTGAAACCAGACGTCTGAAATTAGAGTTCAGACGTCTGAAATTCCCCTGTAGGCAAAAATCAGCCAAGCCCATAAAGGCAAAAATCAAATGAATTGCAAACGAACGAGCGATGGATGCTATGGGTTTATGCCATACGACAACCCATCACTATTGGCTCTTTTATACACCTCCAAAAGCATGATTAAAACATCAAAGTTATGATTTTTAGAACTTTTGACTTCAAAACACCAAAAATTGCAATGTTCACAAAACCAATCCAAATATAAAGCAATTGCACGTGAATAATTGTTAGGAATTCATACCTAACAATCAAAGATACTTATAGTCATAGATGTGAGATAAAAATCTCACCTTTTTGCACACAAACAAAGATGAGAGCACAAACATAAGAAGGAGGTTAACCACTCTTCACTTAAACTCTACATTCTTCAATCTAAGAAGCAAAACATATATTTCCCAACTTAGAGCTTAGGAATTTCTGAAATTGAAGATGAGAAGAGATGGAGAAGATGAAGAGGAGGCTTACCTATCCTTCTCTTTGAATTTCAAGCAAGAATTTGGAGTTCGCAAATGGAACTAGGGCTTGGAGTTTCTAATTCTTCTTTCTTTCCCCCATTTTCAGTTTTCTTAAGCTAAAGGAATGAAATGAGGATGAATGGATGAAGAGTTAGTGAGCTAGAGGGTTAAGAGGAGATTGGGGCTGAACCCAAACTCAAGCCCAAGTAGAAAAAGGGGCAAAATTTCACAAACTCCAAACATATCAAAGATTATACTCAAAAAGATCGCAAATGCCATTTTGGACTCAATGGAAGTGGTTTCGAGCTCCAATTCGACCGTTTGCAAAAAGTATCTTTTCAGACCTAAATCCGACTAACGACGCTATATTTAAATTAAACATTTAAATATAAAATCGTTAAATATGCAGGTTGTTACAGATCTCCCCTCCTTACAAAATTGCGTCCCCGCAATTACTAGAGACGATATTTGTAACAACTACAAACATTCAACATCCAAAAGTAAAGGCAATAAGGTTGAGATGAAAAGACATACTCACCGTTTCAAAGCGAAGAAAGAAAACCCGGATAAGATCGCTCAATAAATTCTCTGGTTTTCCAAGTACAATCATTGGGATTAGCGGACCATTGAACTTTAACGAGCGGCACGTCCTTGTTTCGAAGGTGTCGCACCTCCGTGTCAAGTACGCGAATAGGCTGCTGTACAATAGATAAGTCCAGTGAGATCTCAAGCTCTTGCAAATCAGGAGAAGCAATAACAGAATCCGACTCCCGAAGACACTTCCGAAGTTGCGAGATGTGAAATACGTCATGAATACCAGATAAATGAGCAGGAAGTGAAACTCTATAAGCCATAGGGCCAATACGTTCAGTAATAGAAAATGGTCCTATATAACGAGGAGCCAATTTCCCAGTCGTACTAAAACGCATAACCCCCTTCAAAGGAGAAACACGAATAAAAACAAGATCGCCGATCGAGAACTCGAGAGGCTTCCTACGGTTGTCCGCATAGGATTTCTGGCGACTTTGTGCCTCTTTCATTCTCAATCGAATAAGATCAATCTTCTCGGAAGAATCACGAGCAAAATCTGGGCCAAGAATAAGCTTTTCCCTAGATTCCAACCAACATGAAGGTGATCGACATGGCCTTCCGTATAAGGCTTCGAAAGGAGCCATACCGATACTAGATTGAAAACTATTGTTGTAGGAGAATTCTACAAGAGGTAGGTGGTCCTCCCAACTTCCAAGATGCGATTCACCCGTTCAGTCTGTCCATCAGACTGCGGATGATAAGCTCTGCTAAAATTAAGCTTTGTTCCCAAAGCTTGCTGAAGACTCTTCCAAAAATGACTCGTGAATAAAGGATCACGGTCACTCACAATAGAACTAAGAACACCGTGAAGTCTCACGATTTCATTGACATACAACTTAGCCAAATGTGAAGCAGTCCTACTAGACTTAATAGGGACAAAATGAGCAAACTTAGTGAGGCGATCAACAATAACACAAATGCTAGAATGGCCAGATCTCGAGCGAGGTAGGCCGTCAATGAAATCCATAGATATCCGATCCCATTTCCACAATGGAATCTCAAGAGGCTGAAGAAGACCAGAAGGACGCTGATGTTCGGCCTTAATACGCTAACAAGTTATGCAATTACTCACATAACTCGCCACATCGCGCTTCATGCCTTCCCAATAATAAAGGCGACGCATATCGGCATACATCTTGCTACTACCGGGATGAATAGTATACTTAGAACGGTGACAGTCATCAAGAATGTCATGCCTAAGTGCAAAATCAGAAGGCACAAAAAGACGGTTCTTCTTACGAAGACACCCATGAGAATCAATGCTGAAATCTTGCAACGCCTCATCACAAGATCTAGACTCACAAAGCTGAATAAGATGCAACAAATCAGGATCACGACGCTGAGCATCGGCAATACGATCCACTAAAATAGGTCGAGCTCCCAAACTAAATAATAGAATAGGAGAATCAGAAGATGAACCTCGATCATGAATTTCACAAAAAGATAGAGTCTCAAGAACATCCCATTCGGCAAGCATCATAGAAACAACAGCCGAATGTTTGCGACTAAGCGCATCTGCAACACGATTACCCTTACCAGGGGTAAATAGGATATCAAAGTCATAGGAGGCAAGAAACTCGAGCCAACGTTGTTGTCTCATATTGAGTTCCTTCTGAGTAAACAAATACTTCAAGGATTTATGATCGATATAGAGAATGAAGCGCTCGCCTAATAAGTAGTGTCGCCAAATCTTCAAGGGGAAGACGATGGCTGCTAACTCAAGATCATGAGTGGCATAGCGAACTTCATTCGGATGCAGTTGCCTAGAAGCATACGCAACTAACCAATCCTTCTGCATAAGAACAACACCGAGACCAC
This sequence comes from Allium cepa, assembly GCA_030765085.1. Classification (NCBI taxonomy): domain Eukaryota; kingdom Viridiplantae; phylum Streptophyta; class Magnoliopsida; order Asparagales; family Amaryllidaceae; genus Allium; species Allium cepa. Next base: position 254,546,225 of record CM060943.1, read on the forward strand.
TACCACAAGCATCGGTGTAGACAACAAGATCATGATTCCCTTCGGGAACCACAAGAATAGGAGCATTTGTGAGAAGTTCCTTCAATGTCTGAAAGGAAGCTTCACACTTGTCGGACCAAACATAACAAATGCCTTTCCAAGTAAGCCTGGTGAGAGGAAGCACAACACGGGAAAAGTCCTTAATGAACCGACGATAATAACCCGCCAATCCAAGGAAACTATGGATCTCATGCACATTCTCAGGCCTCTTCCAATTCTGGATGGCTTCGATCTTTGAGGGATCGACCGAAATGCCGTCAGAAGATACAACATGACCTAAGAACTTAACTTTATTCTCCCAAAAATGGCACTTGGAGAATTTGGCTTTAAGTTGATGATGACGGAGAGTGCTCAAGACAATGCTCAAGTGATTAGCATGCTCGACTTTAGACTTAAAATAAATAAGGATATCATCAATGAATACAAGGACGAACTTGTCGAGATATTCCCGGAATACTCAATTCATGAGATCGACAAAGAAAGCAGGAGCGTTCGTCAAACTGAACGACATAATGAGCCACTCAAAAGAACCATATCGAGTGCGGAAAGCTGTAAGAGGTATGCTGTCCTCCGCGACTCGTAATTGATGAAAACCTGTGGCAAGGTCGAGTTGAGAAAAGACCTTAGCACCACTCAATAAATCGAACATATCATCGATCCTAGGCAATGTATACCTATTCCTGATGGTTAACTCGTTAAGCTTTCGATAGTCAATGCAAAGCCTAAGAGTTCCATCAGATTGCTTCACGAAGACGACCGCGGACCCCCACGGAGAAAAACTGGACTGAATCAACTGCTTGGACTCAAGCTCTAAAAGCTGCTTCTTTAGTTCCTCATTTTCCATTGTAGACATCCTCGTAGGAGGACGACTAACTGGCTGCGCACCTGGAATGAGATCAATGCAGAACTCAATTGCCCGCTTAGGTGGCAAACCCGATACAGGCTCAAAAACATCAGGAAAGTCACAAGCAATAGGAATACGAGATATATCATCATCATCTCGCGAGTCAAGAGAATACAAAGCCATTTTGGAATTATCCACATCCCGAAGAACAAGAGATAGCTGAGTAGGCGAATCCGAATGTCGAAGATATATAATTCTCTCCGAACAAATAATCCTGGCATCATATCTCACTAGTCAGTCCATACCCAAAATCATATCAAATCCCAGACAAGAAATAACGTGCAAACTCGCACGAAAAGAAAAGCCACATAAAACAATCTCAACATCATCACAAAGAAAACTAAGGGTCGCGAATCCCCCAATAGGATTCGCAATCCTTAAAGAAGTAACCATACAAGAAACATCCAAAGATAAATCATCGACGAGCTTCTTCGATACGAAAGAATGTGAAGAACCCGTATCGAAAAGAATTCGAATACTATGATCATAAAATAAAACAGAACCTTCCAAAATAGATGGAGATATACCTTTGGATTGAGAAGGACCTTCAGAAGCCTTGGCAGCACTAAGCTTGCCAGACTTGGCACTACCAGGAACAGTAGGGAAAACTGAAACATGATGACCTTCCTTCTTGCAATAGCGGCAGAAGAGAGGCTTAGGACAAGCTCGAATAATATGATCCGGAGAGCCACAATTAAAACACTTCCGAATAAAAGGTGTTCCAGAAGGCTGAGTCTGAGAGCTAGAACCACCAGTCTTCTTCTTCTTAGAAGGAAAAGACCTCTTCTGAAACGGAAACTGCTTCTTGTTGGGGCTCTTAAAAATCTCAACATCCTCACCACTATCACACTCCTTCTCGACAGCTTCGGGATGAAGTGTCGAATCTACTAATTCTTCAAAAGAAAGCTTAAGCTGAAGCAACAAAGACTTCTTAAGATACTTCTTAAGACCAGAAACAAACTTTAAATTCTTCTTATAAGAAGTGCTAATAAATTCAAGACGATACTTAGATAAAGCCTCGAATGATGCAACATACTCAGAAACAGAAGACTTCCCTTGCTTCAACTCAAGAAAGCGACGGGTCAATAAAACTTTTTCAGATTCAGGAACGAACTTGAGTTCAAATCGCTCCCGAAACTGAGTCCAAGAAAGAGTAGACTCATCAATTTCGGCTATAAGAAGCTCATACCAATCAAGGGCACACTCTTGTAATAAGCTAGAAGTTACAAGAACTCTATCATGGTCAGAAAGATCCATACGAGAGAAGATACGCTCGCATGTGCGAAACCAAGCTTGGACTTCAAGAACGGATTCAGAGCCTTTAAACGTCTTTCCTCCAAGATGAGCAAAATCACTGCACTGACATGCAAAGGCAGACTTGAGAAGTGGAGACACTCGAGGAGGAACTGGAGGCTGAGTGCTCCTAAACAACTCCATAAACTGATCGGCAGACATATAAACGCCATACGGATGTATGCCACTGGATTGCCCAGCATCCGAACGTCGTCCCCTGCCTCTTCCAGCCATACGCTGAAAGTAAGATAAGAACGAGATTATTCACAAGGTAGATATTACAAAATGGAATACTACGGAATAAAATGCATTCCTAGACGTATTCCCGAATTCTATATAACCTTGATGGAATAGAGAGACACGATGATTCAAAGATTTGTATCACTTATACACTTTGATGTATCGTAATATGTGCTTCTATTCTGTGTTTATCATACTTTATTCTGAACTCAGCTCTGATACCAAGCTGTGACGCCCCACCTCTATACCCACGCTAGCAAAGAGTATTAATAGATAATACCGTCTGCTAACACGGAGAATAAGGCTGGATAGGAGCGACCATCTATAGTCTTGCTTTAACTATCTATTAAATACGTCGACAATAATCACACCCAACCGATCGACATATCCAATGAATACTTAAAACAAAACCATAGGTGGCTGGAGGATCTATCAGAATAGAATATAACAACTCAAACGTAAGAAACATCACAGAACAGTAAACCATCATATACATATATACCGATACATAGCAGAGTATACAAAATAATACATGTCAAGTGGTATAGCCAACCACAATATACAGACAAATCCAGAAGAACAAATATCAGAGTTTCAACATAATAGGACTACACAAAAGCTATGACAAAAAGAAGCTAGCGAAGTAGTCCATGCGGAAGCAAAATAGGCTAAGTCCAAAGTACCTAACCTGAAACATCTCGGTCTGACCCGAGTATAAAAACACGGGTCAGTCTAGCTAAACAAATCAGTTAGATAAACTGAACAACAATAAACCTGCAAGGTTACAAAGTATAACAAATATCTCTAAAAGAGATAACATAATCATCAACACAAGATGAATCATATAGAACAAGCCTCATATCATCGGCGACATAGATAAACAAAGGATACAATTATCCCAAATCAAGCCAAAAGGCAAATAACAAATACCCATAAGGTATACAAGTTCAACAAGGTAATCGCTATACTTCATGCGGCTCAAAATGACCAACATCGAAGGGCGATACCAAGGGAATATACATATCAATGAAACATCATAAAATTGCTCGAGCTCAGTACTGTATAAACAAGGATCCATGAGCCCGAAGACTCCAAACCCAATATCACCCATGCGGCTCATAACGACCAACATCGGAAGCGATACTAAAGGGCGACCCAATATCACCCATGCGGCTCATAACGACCAACATCGGAAGCGATACTAAAGGGCAACAAACCCGAAGGCACAAACCCGAAGGCAACAAACCCGAAGGCAACATACCCGAAGGCAATAAACCGTAGTGGTGAAGGTCCGGAGGCCCAGTACTGGACACCATTAACTGGCGGAATGTGTTACAACTCTCGAAAAGGTATCCGAAAAGTGTTAACGTGCGTCCCATAACCACTCGTTCGCACTAAACGGTTTACTATCCGTCAGTCACTTCCACACTCAAAGCAGTACAAAGTTTACCTCATATCATCGATAAACCAAACCCGAAGGTCAAAACGATCAATCGAATGGGTCGGGGACTAATCGGAAAGACAAACGCACGGATTCATGGTCCGTGTTTTACCTAACCATTTAATCTTCCTTCCACTTCACTCGAAGTGCGAAATTGTGTGTGTGCATTATAAATAGAATTTATAATTTGGAGAAGGGAGCTTTTAATACGATTTAGAGAGGTTATTTATAAAACCTGTGAATGAAGTCGAAAACAAGTCATCAAAGTCAAATATGCAATAACAACTAATTGGAATCAACACGAATCGATAAAAGTTGAAAATTAACTCAAAATTAGCCAAAATAGGCAAAACTGCGCATTTCAGACGTCTGAAATTACCTTCCAGACGTCTGAACCACTACCAGACGTCTGAATGGATTTCCAGACGTCTGGATTTTGTCTCTGCCTTTTTGCGTCTTCCAGGGACCAATTCCAGACGTCTGAATTTTGAAACCAGACGTCTGAAATTAGAGTTCAGACGTCTGAAATCCCCCTGTAGGCAAAAATCAGCCAAGCCCATATGAATTGCAAACGAACGAGTGATGGATGCTATGGGTTTATGCCATACGACAACCCATCACTATTGGCTCTTTTATACACCTCCAAAAGCATGATTAAAACATCAAAGTTATGATTTTTAGAACTTTTGACTTCAAAACACCAAAAATTGCAATGTTCACAAAACCAATCCAAATATAAAGCAATTGCACGTGAATAATTGTTAGGAATTCATACCTAACAACCAAAGATACTTATAGTCATAGATGTGAGATAAAAATCTCACCTTTTTGCACACAAACAAAGATGAGAGCACAAACAGAAGAAGGAGGTTAACCACTCTTCACTTAAACTCTACATTCTTCAATCTAAGAACCAAAACATATATTTCCCAACTTAGAGCTTAGGAATTTCTGAAATTGAAGATGAGAAGAGATGGAGAAGATGAAGAGGAGGCTTACCTATCCTTCTCTTTGAATTTCAAGCAAGAATTTGGAGTTCGCAAATGGAACTAGGGCTTGGAGTTTCTAATTCTTCTTTCTTTCCCCCATTTTCAGTTTTCTTAAGCTAAAGGAATGAAATGAGGATGAATGGATAAAGAGTTAGTGAGCTAGAGGGTTAAGAGGAGATTGGGGCTGAACCCAAACTCAAGCCCAAGTAGAAAAAGGGGCAAAATTTCACAAACTCCAAACATATCAAAGATTATACTCAAAAAGATCGCAAATGCCATTTTGGACTCAATGGAAGTGGTTTCGAGCTCCAATTCGACCGTTTGCAAAAAGTAGCTTTTCAGACCTAAATCCGACTAACGACGCTATATTTAAATTAAACATTTAAATATAAAATCGTTAAATATGCAGGTTGTTACAGATCTCCCCTCCTTATAAAATTGCGTCCCCGCAATTCCTAGAGACGATATTTGTAACAACTACAAACATTCAACATCCAAAAGTAAAGGCAATAAGGTTGAGATGAAAAGACATACTCACCGTTTCAAAGCGAAGAAAGAAAACCCGGATAAGATCGCTCAATAAATTCTCTGGTTTTCCAAGTACAATCATTGGGATTAGCGGACCATTGAACTTTAACGAGCGGCACGTCCTTGTTTCGAAGGTGTCGCACCTCCGTGTCAAGTACGCGAATAGGCTGCTGTACAATAGATAAGTCCAGTGAGATCTCAAGCTCTTGCAAATCAGGAGAAGCAATAACAGAATCCGACTCCCGAAGACACTTCCGAAGTTGCGAGATGTGAAATACGTCATGAATACCAGATAAATGAGCAGGAAGTGAAACTCTATAAGCCATAGGGCCAATACGTTCAGTAATAGAAAATGGTCCTATATAACGAGGAGCCAATTTCCCAGTCGTACTAAAACGCATAACCCCCTTCAAAGGAGAAACACGAATAAAAACAAGATCGCCGATCGAGAACTCGAGAGGCTTCCTACGGTTGTCCGCATAGGATTTCTGGCGACTTTGTGCCTCTTTCATTCTCAATCGAATAAGATCAATCTTCTCGGAAGAATCACGAGCAAAATCTGGGCCAAGAATAAGCTTTTCCCTAGATTCCAACCAACATGAAGGTGATCGACATGGCCTTCCGTATAAGGCTTCGAAAGGAGCCATACCGATACTAGATTGAAAACTATTGTTGTAGGAGAATTCTACAAGAGGTAGGTGGTCCTCCCAACTTCCAAGATGCGATTCACCCGTTCAGTCTGTCCATCAGACTGCGGATGATAAGCTCTGCTAAAATTAAGCTTTGTTCCCAAAGCTTGCTGAAGACTCTTCCAAAAATGACTCGTGAATAAAGGATCACGGTCACTCACAATAGAACTAAGAACACCGTGAAGTCTCACGATTTCGTTAACATACAACTTAGCCAAATGTGAAGCAGTCCTACTAGACTTAATAGGGACAAAATGAGCAAACTTAGTGAGGCGATCAACAATAACACAAATGCTAGAATGGCCAGATCTCGAGCGAGGTAGGCCGTCAATGAAATCCATAGATATCCGATCCCATTTCCACAATGGAATCTCAAGAGGCTGAAGAAGACCAGAAGGACGCTGATGTTCGGCCTTAATACGCTGACAAGTTATGCAATTACTCACATAACTCGCCACATCGCGCTTCATGCCTTCCCAATAATAAAGGCGACGCATATCGGCATACATCTTGCTACTACCGGGATGAATAGCATACTTAGAACGGTGACAGTCATCAAGAATGTCATGCCTAAGTGCAAAATCAGAAGGCACAAAAAGACGGTTCTTCTTACGAAGACACCCATGAGAATCAATGCTGAAATCTTGCAACGCCTCATCACAAGATCTAGACTCACAAAGCTGAATAAGATGCAACAAATCAGGATCACGACGCTGAGCATCGGCAATACGATCCACTAAAATAGGTCGAGCTCCCAAACTAAATAATAGAATAGGAGAATCAGAAGATGAACCTCGATCATGAATTTCACAAAAAGATAGAGTCTCAAGAACATCCCATTCGGCAAGCATCATAGAAACAACAGCCGAATGTTTGCGACTAAGCGCATCTGCAACACGATTACCCTTACCAGGGGTAAATAGGATATCAAAGTCATAGGAGGCAAGAAACTCGAGCCAACGTTGTTGTCTCATATTGAGTTCCTTCTGAGTAAACAAATACTTCAAGGATTTATGATCGGTATAGAGAATGAAGCGCTCGCCTATCGCCAAATCTTCAAGGGGAAGACGATGGCTGCTAACTCAAGATCATGAGTGGCATAGCAAACTTCATTCGGACGCAGTTGCCTAGAAGCATACGCAACTACCCAATCCTTCTGCATAAGAACAACACCGAGACCACTACCACAAGCATCGGTGTAGACAACAAGGTCATGATTCCCTTCGGGAACCACAAGAATAGGAGCATTTGTGAGAAGTTCCTTCAATGTCTGAAAGGAAGCTTCACACTTGTCGGACCAAACATAACAAATGCCTTTCCAAGTAAGGCTGGTGAGAGGAAGCACAACACGGGAAAAGTCCTTAATGAACCGACGGTAATAACCCGCCAATCCAAGGAAACTATGGATCTCATGCACATTCTCAGGCCTCTTCCAATTCTGGATGGCTTCGATCTTTGAGGGATCGACCGAAATGCCGTCAGAAGATACAACATGACCTAAGAACTTAACTTTATTCTCCCAAAAATGGCACTTGGAGAATTTGGCTTTAAGTTGATGATGACGGAGAGTGCTCAAGACAATGCTCAAGTGATTAGCATGCTCGACTTTAGACTTAAAATAAATAAGGATATCATCAATGAATACAAGGACGAACTTGTCGAGATATTCCCGGAATACTCAATTCATGAGATCGACAAAGAAAGCAGGAGCGTTCGTCAAACTGAACGACATAACGAGCCACTCAAAAGAACCATATCGAGTGCGGAAAGCTGTAAGAGGTATGCTGTCCTCCGCGACTCGTAATTGATGAAAACCTGTGGCAAGGTCGAGTTGAGAAAAGACCTTAGCACCACTCAATAAATCGAACATATCATCGATCCTAGGCAATGTATACCTATTACTGATGGTTAACTCGTTAAGCTTTCGATAGTCAATGCAAAGCCTAAGAGTTCCATCAGATTGCTTCACGAAGACGACCGCGGACCCCCACGGAGAAAAACTGGACTGAATCAACTGCTTGGACTCAAGCTCTAAAAGCTGCTTCTTTAGTTCCTCATTTTCCATTGTAGACATCCTCGTAGGAGGACGACTAACTGGCTGCGCACCTGGAATGAGATCAATGCAGAACTCAATTGCCCGCTTGGGTGGCAAACCCGATACAGGCTCAAAAACATCAGGAAAGTCACAAGCAATAGGAATACGAGATATATCATCATCATCTCGCGAGTCAAGAGAATACAAAGCCATTTTGGAATTATCCACATCCCGAAGAACAAGAGATAGCTGAGTAGGCGAATCCGAATGTCGAAGATATATAATTCTCTCCGAACAAATAATCCTGGCATCATATCTCACTAGCCAGTCCATACCCAAAATCATATCAAATCCCAGACAAGAAATAACGTGCAAACTCGCACGAAAAGAAAAGCCACATAAAACAATCTCAACATCATCACAAAGAAAACTAAGGGTCGCGAATCCCCCAATAGGATTCGCAGTCCTTAAAGAAGTAACCATACAAGAAACATCCAAAGATAAATCATCGACGAGCTTCTTCGATACGAAAGAATGTGAAGCACCTGTATCGAAAAGAATTCGAATACTATGATCATAAAATAAAACAGAACCTTCCAAAATAGATGGAGATATACCTTTGGATTGAGAAGGACCTTCAGAAGCCTTGGCAGCACTAAGCTTGCCTGGCATGGCACTACCAGGAACAGTAGGGAAAACTGAAACATGATGACCTTCCTTCTTGCAATAGCGGCAGAAGAGAGGCTTGGGACAAGTTTGAATAATATGATCCGGAGAGCCACAATTAAAACACTTCCGAATAAAAGGTGTCCCAGAAGGCTGAGTCTGAGAGCTAGAACCACCAGTCTTCTTCTTCTTAGAAGGAAAAGACCTCTTCTGAAACGGAAACTGCTTCTTGTTGGGGCTCTTAAAAATCTCAACATCCTCACCACTATCACACTCCTTCTCGACAGCTTCGGGATGAAGTGTCGAATCTACTAATTCTTCAAAAGAAAGCTTAAGCTGAAGCAACAAAGACTTCTTAAGATACTTCTTAAGACCAGAAACAAACTTTAAATTCTTCTTATAAGAAGTGCTAATAAATTCAAGACGATACTTAGATAAAACCTCGAATGATGCAACATACTCAGAAATAGAAGACTTCCCTTGCTTCAACTCAAGAAAGCGACGGGTCAATAAAACTTTTTCAGATTCAGGAACGAACTTGAGTTCAAATCACTCCCGAAACTGAGTCCAAGAAAGAGTAGACTCATCAATTTCGGCTATAAGAAGCTCATACCAATCAAGGGCACACTCTTGTAATAAGCTAGAAGTTACAAGAACTCTATCATGGTCAGAAAGATCCATACGAGAGAAGATACGCTCGCATGTGCGAAACCAAGCTTGGACTTTAAGAACGGATTCAGAGCCTTTAAACGTCTTTCCTCCAAGATGAGCAAAATCACTGCACTGACATGCAAAGGCAGACTTGAGAGGTGGAGACACTCGAGGAGGAACTGGAGGCTGAGTGCTCCTAAACAACTCCATAAACTGATCGGCAGACATATAAACGCCATACGGATGTATGCCACTGGATTGCCCAGCATCCGAACGTCGTCCCCTGCCTCTTCCAGCCATACGCTGAAAGTAAGATAAGAACGAGATTATTCACAAGGTAGATATTACAAAATGGAATACTACGGAATAAAATGCATTCCTAGACGTATTCCCGAATTCCATATAACCATGATGGAATAGAGAGACACGATGATTCAAAGATTTGTATCACTTATACACTTTGATGTATCATAATATGTGCTTCTATTCTGTGTTTATCATACTTTATTCTGAACACAGCTCTGATACCAAGCTGTGACGCCCCACCTCTATACCCACGCTAGCAAAGAGTATTAATAGATAATACCGTCTGCTAACACGGAGAATAAGGCTGGATAGGAGCGACCATCTATAGTCTTGCTTTAACTATCTATTAAATACGTCGACAATAATCACACCCAACCGATCGACATATCCAATGAATACTTAAAACAAAACCATAGGTGGCTGGAGGATCTATCAGAATAGAATATAACAACTCAAACGTAAGAAACATCACAGAACAGTAAACCATCATATACATATATACCGATACATAGCAGAGTATACAAAATAATACATGTCAAGTGGTATAGCCAACCACAATATACAGACAAATCCAGAAGAACAAATATCAGAGTTTCAACATAATAGGACTACACAAAAGCTATGACAAAAAGAAGCTAGCGAAGTAGTCCATGCGGAAGCAAAATAGGCTAAGTCCAAAGTACCTAACCTGAAACATCTCGGTCTGACCCGAGTATAAAATACATGGGTCAGTCTAGCTAAACAAATCAGTTAGATAAACTGAACAACAATAAACCTGCAAGGTTACAAAGTATAACAAATATCTCTAAAAGAGATAACATAATCATCAACACAAGATGAATCATATAGAACAAGCCTCATATCATCGGTGACATAGATAAACAAAGGATACAATTATCCCAAATCAAGCCAAAAAACAAATAACAAATACCCATAAGGTATACAAGTTCAACAAGGTAATCGCTATACTTCATGCGGCTCAAAATGACCAACATCGAAGGGCGATACCAAGGAAATATACATATCAATGAAACATCATAAAATTGCTCGAGCTCAGTACTGTATAAACAAGGATCCATGAGCCCGAAGACTCCAAACCCAATATCACCCATGCGGCTCATAACGACCAACATCGGAAGCGATACTAAAGGGCGACCTAATATCACCCATGCGGCTCATAACGACCAACATCGGAAGCGATACTAAAGGGCAACAAACCCGAAGGCACAAACCCGAAGGCAACAAACCCGAAGGCAACATACCCGAAGGCAACAAACCGTAGTGGTGAAGGTCCGGAGGCCCAGTACTGGACACCATTAACTGGCGGAATGTGTTACAACTCTCGAAAAGTTATCCGAAAAGTGTTAACGTGCGTCCCATAACCACTCGTTCGCACTAAACGGTTTACTATCCGTCAGTCACTTCCACACTCAAAGCAGTACAAAGTTTACCTCATATCATCGATAAACCAAACCCGAAGGTCAAAACGATCAATCGAATGGGTCGGGGACTAATCGGAAAGACAAACGCACGGATTCATGGTCCGTGTTTTACCTAACCATTTAATCTTCCTTCCACTTCACTCGAAGTGCGAAATTGTGTGTGTGCATTATAAATAGAATTTATAATTTGGAGAAGGGAGCTTTTAATACGATTTAGAGAGGTTATTTATAAAACCTGTGAATGAAGTCGAAAACAAGTCATCAAAGTCAAATATGCAATAACAACTAATTGGAATCAACACGAATCGATAAAAGTTGAAAATTAACTCAAAATTAGCCAAAATAGGCAAAACTGCGCATTTCAGACGTCTGAAATTACCTTCCAGACGTCTGAACCACTACCAGACGTCTGAATGGATTTCCAGACGTCTGGATTTTGTCTCTGCCTTTTTGCGTCTTCCAGGGACCAATTCCAGACGTCTGAATTTTGAAACCAGACGTCTGAAATTAGAGTTCAGACGTCTGAAATCCCCCTGTAGGCAAAAATCAGCCAAGCCCATAAAGGCAAAAATCCAAATGAATTGCAAACGAACGAGCGATGGATGCTATGGGTTTATGCCATACGACAACCCATCACTATTGGCTCTTTTATACACCTCCAAAAGCATGATTAAAACATCAAAGTTATGATTTTTAGAACTTTTGACTTCAAAACACCAAAAATTGCAATGTTCACAAAACCAATCCAAATATAAAGCAATTGCACGTGAATAATTGTTAGGAATTCATACCTAACAACCAAAGATACTTATAGTCATAGATGTGAGATAAAAATCTCACCTTTTTGCACACAAACAAAGATGAGAGCACAAACATAAGAAGGAGGTTAACCACTCTTCACTTAAACTCTACATTCTTCAATCTAAGAAGCAAAACATATATTTCCCAACTTAGAGCTTAGGAATTTCTGAAATTGAAGATGAGAAGAAATGGAGAAGATGAAGAGGAGGCTTACCTATCCTTCTCTTTGAATTTCAAGCAAGAATTTGGAGTTTGCAAATGGAACTAGGGCTTGGAGTTTCTAATTCTTCTTTCTTTCCCCCATTTTCAGTTTTCTTAAGCTAAAGGAATGAAATGAGGATGAATGGATGAAGAGTTAGTGAGCTAGAGGGTTAAGAGGAGATTGGGGCTGAACCCAAACTCAAGCCCAAGTAGAAAAAGGGGCATAATTTCACAAACTCCAAACATATCAAAGATTATACTCAAAAAGATCGCAAATGCCATTTTGGACTCAATGGAAGTGGTTTCGAGCTCCAATTCGACCGTTTGCAAAAAGTAGCTTTTCAGACCTAAATCCGACTAACGACGCTATATTTAAATTAAACATTTAAATATAAAATCATTAAATATGCAGGTTGTTACAGATCTCCCCTCCTTACAAAATTGCGTCCCCACAATTCCTAGAGACGATATTTGTAACAACTACAAACATTCAACATCCAAAAGTAAAGGCAATAAGGTTGAGATGAAAAGACATACTCACCGTTTCAAAGCGAAGAAAGAAAACCCGGATAAGATCGCTCAATAAATTCTCTGGTTTTCCAAGTACAATCATTGGGATTAGCGGACCATTGAACTTTAACGAGCGGCACGTCCTTGTTTCGAAGGTGTCGCACCTCCGTGTCAAGTACGCGAATAGGCTGCTGTACATAGATAAGTCCAGTGAGATCTCAAGCTCTTGCAAATCAGGAGAAGCAATAACAGAATCCGACTCCCGAAGACACTTCCGAAGTTGCGAGATGTGAAATACGTCATGAATACCAGATAAATGAGCAGGAAGTGAAACTCTATTAGCCACAGGGCTAATACGTTCAGTAATAGAAAATGGTCCTATATAACGAGGATCCAATTTCCCAGTCGTACTAAAGCGCATAAACCCCTTCAAAGGAGAAACACGAATAAAAACAAGATCGCCGATCGAGAACTCGAGAGGCTTCCTACGGTTGTCCGCATAGGATTTCTGGCGACTTTGTGCCTCTTTCATTCTCAATCGAATAAGATCAATCTTCTCGGAAGAATCACGAGCAAAATCTGGGCCAAGAATAAGCTTTTCCCTAGATTCCAACCAACATGAAGGTGATCGACATGGCCTTCCGTATAAGGCTTCGAAAGGAGCCATACCGATACTAGATTGAAAACTATTGTTGTAGGAGAATTCTACAAGAGGTAGGTGGTCCTCCCAACTTCCAAGATACGATTCACCCGTTCAGTCTGTCCATCACACTGCGGATGATAAGCTGTGCTAAAATTAAGCTTTGTTCCCAAAGCTTGCTGAAGACTCTTCCAAAAATGACTCGTGAATAAAGGATCACGGTCACTCACAATAGAACTAAGAACACCGTGAAGTCTCACGATTTCGTTGACATACAACTTAGCCAAATGTGAAGCAGTCCTACTAGACTTAATAGGGACAAAATGAGCAAACTTAGTGAGGCGATCAACAATAACACAAATGCTAGAATGGCCAGATCTCGAGCGAGGTAGGCCGTTAATGAAATCCATAGATATCCGATCCCATTTCCACAATGGAATCTCAAGAGGCTGAAGAAGACCAGAAGGACGCTGATGTTCGGCCTTAATACGCTGACAAGTTATGCAATTACTCACATAACTTGCCACATCGCGCTTCATGCCTTCCCAATAATAAAGGCGACGCATATCGGCATACATCTTGCTACTACCGGGATGAATAGTATACTTAGAACGGTGACAGTCATCAAGAATGTCATGCCTAAGTGCAAAATCAGAAGGCACAAAAAGACGGTTCTTCTTACGAAGACACCAATGAGAATCAATGCTGAAATCTTGCAACGCCTCATCACAAGATCTAGACTCATAAAGCTGAATAAGATGCAACAAATCAGGATCACGCCGCTGAGCATCGGCAATACGATCCACTAAAATAGGTCGAGCTCCCAAACTAAATAATAGAATAGGAGAATCAGAAGATGAACCTCGATCATGAATTTCACAAAAAGATAGAGTCTCAAGAACATCCCATTCGGCAAGCATCATAGAAACAACAGCCGAATGTTTGCGACTAAGCGCATCTGCAACACGATTACCCTTACCAGGGGTAAATAGGATATCAAAGTCATAGGAGGCAAGAAACTCGAGCCAACGTTGTTGTCTCATATTGAGTTCCTTCTGAGTAAACAAATACTTCAAGGATTTATGATCGGTATAGAGAATGAAGCGCTCGCCTAATAAGTAGTGTCGCCAAATCTTCAAGGGGAAGACGATGGCTGCTAACTCAAGATCATGAGTGGCATAGCGAACTTCATTCGGACGCAGTTGCCTAGAAGCATACGCAACTACCCAATCCTTCTGCATAAGAACAACACCGAGACCACTACCACAAGCATCGGTGTAGACAACAAGATCATGATTCCCTTCGGGAACCACAAGAATAGGAGCATTTGTGAGAAGTTCCTTCAATGTCTGAAAGGAAGCTTCACACTTGTCGGACCAAACATAACAAATGCCTTTCCAAGTAAGGCTGGTGAGAGGAAGCACAACACGGGAAAAGTCCTTAATGAACCGACGGTAATAACCCGCCAATCCAAGGAAACTATGGATCTCATGCACATTCTCAGGCCTCTTCCAATTCTGGATGGCTTCGATCTTTGAGGGATCGACCGAAATGCCGTCAGAAGATACAACATGACCTAAGAACTTAACTTTATTCTCCCAAAAATGGCACTTGGAGAATTTGGCTTTAAGTTGATGATGACGGAGAGTGCTCAAGACAATGCTCAAGTGATTAGCATGCTCGACTTTAGACTTAAAATAAATAAGGATATCATCAATGAATACAAGGACGAACTTGTCGAGATATTCCCGGAATACTCAATTCATGAGATCGACAAAGAAAGCAGGAGCGTTCGTCAAACTGAACGGCATAACGAGCCACTAAAAAGAACCATATCGAGTGCGGAAAGCTGTAAGAGGTATGCTGTCCTCCGCGACTCGTAATTGATGAAAACCTGTGGCAAGGTCGAGTTGAGAAAAGACCTTAGCACCACTCAATAAATCGAACATATCATCGATCCTAGGCAATGTATACCTATTCCTGATGGTTAACTCGTTAAGCTTTCGATAGTCAATGCAAAGCCTAAGAGTTCCATCAGATTGCTTCACGAAGTCGACCGCGGACCCCCACGGAGAAAAACTGGACTGAATCAACTGCTTGGACTCAAGCTCTAAAAGCTGCTTCTATAGTTCCTCATTTTCCATTGTAGACATCCTCGTAGGAGGACGACTAACTGGTTGCGCACCTGGAATGAGATCAATGCAGAACTCAATTGCCCGCTTGGGTGGCAAACCCGATACAGGCTCAAAAACATCAGGAAAGTCACAAGCAATAGGAATACGAGATATATCATCATCATCTCGCGAGTCAAGAGAATACAAAGCCATCTATAGTGGTGCTAACACGGAGAATAAGGCTGGATAGGAGCGACCATCTATAGTCTTGCTTTAACTATCTATTAAATACGTCGACAATAATCACACCCAACCGATCGACATATCCAATGAATACTTAAAACAAAACCATAGGTGGCTGGAGGATCTATCAGAATAGAATATAACAACTCAAACGTAGGAAACATCACAGAACAGTAAACCATCATATATATATATACCGATACATAGCAGAGTATACAAAATAATACATGTCAAGTGGTATAGCCAACCACAATATACAGACAAATCCAGAAGAACAAATATCAGAGTTTCAACATAATAGGACTACACAAAAGCTATGACAAAAAGAAGCTAGCGAAGTAGTCCATGCGGAAACAAAATAGGCTAAGTCCAAAGTACCTAACCTGAAACATCTCGGTCTGACCCGAGTATAAAATACACGGGTCAGTCTAGCTAAACAAATCAGTTAGATAAACTGAACAACAATAAACCTGCAAGGTTACAAAGTATAACAAATATCTCTAAAAGAGATAACATAATCATCAACACAAGATGAATCATATAGAATAAGCCTCATATCATCGGTGACATAGATAAACAAAGGATACAATTATCCCAAATCAGCCAAAAGGCAAATAACAAATACCCATAAGGTATACAAGTTCAACAAGGTAATCGCTATACTTCATGCGGCTCAAAATGACCAACATCGAAGGGCGATACCAAGGGAATATACGTATCAATGAAACATCATAAAATTGCTCGAGCACGGTACTGTATAAACAAGGATCCATGAGCCCGAAGACTCCAAACCCAATATTACCCATGCGGCTCATAACGACCAACATCGGCAGCGATACTAAAGGGCAACCCAATATCACCCATGCGGCTCATAACGACCAACATCGGAAGCGATACTAAAGGGCAACAAACCCGAAGGCACAAACTCAAAGGTACAAACCCGAAGGCAACATACCCGAAGGCAACAAACCATAGTGGTGAAGGTCCGGAGGCCCAGTACTGGACACCACTAACTGGCGGAATGTGTTACAACTCTCGAAAAGGAATCCGAAAAGTGTTAACGTGCGTCCCATAACCACTCGTTCGCACTAAACGGTTTACTATCCGTCAGTCACTTCCACACTCAAAGCAGTACAAAGTTTACCTCATATCATCGATAAACCAGACCCGAAGGTCAAAACGATCAATCGAATGGGTCGGAGACTAATCGGAAAGACAAACGCACGGATTCATGGTCTGTGTTTTACCTAACCATTTAATCTTCCTTCCACTTCGCTCGAAGTGTGAAATTGTGTGTGTGCATTATAAATAGAATTTATAATTTGGAGAAGGGAGCTTTTAATACGATTTAGAGAGATTATTTATAAAATCCCGTGAATGAAGTCAAAAACAAGTCATCAAAGTCAAATATGCAATAACAACTAATTGGAATCAACACGAATCGATAAAAGTTGGAAATTAACTCAAAATTAGCCAAAATAGGTAAAATTGCGCATTTCAGACGTCTGAAATTACCTTCCAGACGTCTGAACCACTACCAGACGTCTAAATGGATTTCCAGACGTTTGGATTTTGTCTCTGCCTTTTTGCGTCTTCCAGGGACCAATTCCAGACGTCTGAATTTCCAAACCAGACGTCTGAATTTTGAAACCAGACGTCTGAAATTAGAGTTTAGACGTCTGAAATCCCCCTGTAGGCAAAAATCAGCCAAGCCCATAAAGGCAAAAATCCAAATGAATTGCAAACGAACGAGCGATGGGTGCTATGGGTTTATGCCATACGATAACCCATCACTATTGGCTCTTTTATACACCTCCAAAAACATGATTAAAACATCAAAGTTATGATTTTTAGAACTTTTGACTTCAAAAAACCAAAAATTGCAATGTTCACGAAACCAATCCAAATCAAAAGCAATTGCACGTGAATAATTGTTAGGAATTCATACCTAACAACCAAAGATACTTATAGTCATAGATGTGAGATAAAAATCTCACCTTTTTGCACACAAACAAAGATGAGAGCACAAACACAAGAAGGAGGTTAACCACTCTTCACTTAAACTCTACAATCTTCAATCTAAGAACCAAAACATATATTTCCCAACTTAGAGCTTAGGAATTTCTGAAATTGAAGAGGAGAAGAGATGGAGAAGATGAAGAGGAGGCTTACCTATCCTTCTCTTTGAATTTCAAGCAAGAATTTGGAGTTTGCAAATGGAACTAGGGCTTGGAGTTTCTAATTCTTCTTTCTTTCCCCCATTTTCAGTTTTCTTAAGCTAAAGGAATGAAATGAGGATGAATGGATGAAGAGTTAGTGAGCTAGAGGGTTAAGAGGAGATTGGGGCTTAACCCAAACTCAAGCCCAAGTAGAAAAAGGGGCAAAATTTCACAAACTCCAAACATATCAAAATTATACTCAAAAAGATCGCAAACGCCATTTTGGACTCAATGGAAGTGGTTTCGAGCTCCAATTCGACCGTTTGCAAAAGGTATCTTTTCGGACCTAAATCCGACTAACGACGCTATATTTAAATTAAACATTTAAATATAAAATCGTTAAATATGCAGGTTGTTACAATAATTGTTCCAAACACCTACACTTATATAACCCCTTGGTGCCCCCCCCCATGGTCATTAGTACTTCACCATGCATCATAAAGAACACTAGTCTTAATGGATATATCGATATCTCATTCTCGATGCATCTTAACTAAGAACATTTAAGGGCAAGTATCTATTTTATACGATTCAATACCCATGGTTATAAATATGTTCATAACTACAATCGATTAAATACTTTTCTAAGAACTTTCTACTTGTTTAATGTAATTAAATATTAGTTATATAGAAAATAAAATCAAAAGCTTACTTTATTTCAACAAGGTTCGCTACAAGAGTTTATATATATATATATATAATCAAGTACATAATTTCTCTTAGGGCACAACATTAACTCTATCAACTATGTCATTTATACATCTAGAGCTCGATTGAAAATCAAAACTTTAATAATGTCTGTACTTAATTACAAAGTTCAAACTTCGAGATTTACTTAGTTCAAACTTATAAAATTTATTAATCAACTGAAATAATCTAGCCAAAGGCTTTGACTTGACTTTTAATTACAATGACAATAGCTTTATGAATTGAAGTAAATGAATCCTTTCTTGAGTAGAGTTTTACTTCATAAGAGTAAACACTGAGGTGAACAAAATAACCTTCCTGAGAGAAATAAGGGGGAGAATGGTAGTATTCTTCATAAGAGTAAATAGCAAGGTGAATGAGTGTAACTTACTTGAGGATACATACTGAAGAGAATGGTAGTAACTACCAAAAAGCACTAAATGTGGAGGCAAATGATAATAACCTCCATAAGGGTTGAATGTTTAAGCAAATGACAATGACTTCTGTAAATAAATAGCAATACTCAAGCGAATGGAAGTAAACTTTGTAAGAGTTTATATACCAAGGTAAATAAATTGTAATCCCTAGGCAAATGATAGTAATCTTCATAGGAGTTAAGTACAAAGAGAGTTGAATAAATATACCTAGATGAATGATAGGAACCTTTATAAGAATTAAACACCAAGATAATTAGGTTGTAAAACCGAGGTGAATGACAGTAACGTGTGTAAGTCTTGCTACGCCAAGATGAATAAGATAATCTTGGGACAAGTAAGACTTTGTTTAAAATGTGTAGGTAAGTACCAAGAACACAATTTCTTTATAGAAGGGTAGAATTATCTTCTGTGGAATATGATATGTAGGTTTATACTTAAACCCGAGACCGAGACCTTAATTATAATGACCCAGAATTTAGGTTATTTAAAATTAGAATATTTAATTGATTTTAAATATTTAAAAGTTAATTTTAACTTGAATTTCAAATATAATTATTTATTGGATGATTTAATAATCATAATTTACTAAAATAATTGAATTTTTAGTTTTTAGCATGATAAAAATAATTTAAAGGTTTATTGAATTTATATTAATAGGAATGAAGGTAAGTATAATTTAAAATGAATTTAAAAGTGATTTGTTCAATTTTAAAAATAACTCATTTAAAATTAACGAGTGAAAGTAGCTTTCCGAGGCACAGTCTCGGATTTCGATGAAACCAGTTACATTGGGTCTATAATAGTGTACTATCACCGGATTTCAAGTTTCGCAGCTTATGGAGTTATCGTTTGGTCGTAGGTATATAAACGCATGGAAATTAATATTGAAAATTCAATATAATAAATGGGAAAGAAGGAAGATGGCACAGTTATGGGCAGGGGTTTGAACGTATAGGTATGGGCTTTGTTGCAAAGAAAAAAAAGTTGTAAATTTTATATATTTAAATTCTAGTAAACTTTAAAGTTGTATAACTCCTACATGCGAGGTCGAAATTGGATCGAACTTTTTACGTTGTGATCGTGGTGACGAGAGCTTCGAAATGAAACTAGTTTGAACGAATTTGGAGACCGTCAAAATTTGGGCTAATATTGGGCGGCGGCCGGTTTTTGTTCCAAAACGGAATGTCTCGGCGATAACTGAAAATCAATGTGAGTAAATCTCACTCATTTGGATGATTGGCATTAATTTTAAATAGTTAAAATTAATCATTGGATGATTTTGATAATCAATATTATCAGTTGATTGTGATATTATATATAGTAGTAGTATATATTAGTAGTTGGATTGATTACTCTCGCCTATTGGAGCGGATGAGACCCAATGCACCCCGTATAATAGCGGACGACCCTATATACCGCGATATCCCCCTCAAAGTGGGATTGGTGTTTTTATGTTATCTAACATCTATGGATGTAGGGAAACAGGATGGAGGAATCCAATTGGACTTCTCAAAAATGTTGAATATAATTTTTATATATAATGATATATGATCAGTTGAATAATTTGTGATAGATTATAGTGTGATTTGAAGTTATTATATGTTATGGTATTACTAGCCTAGATTTTGGTATTTTAAAATATCATATATATATATACACACACACACACACACATATATATATTGAGTTTGAAAAGAAATTAAAATGGGATTTTGGAAATGAAGTATTTATATTGAAATTTGGATTAATTAAAGAAAATTATTTGGATAAAATAAATGGTTGACTTTGTACTTGAATATTCCATGATGTTTAAAATGGAGACTTTGGAATAATATAAAGAAAGAATTTTAAATAATAAAACTTAGGCGATATTTATTTAAGTGTAAAAGGATTTTAAAAATCGAGATTTTAAAATAGATCAGAAGATAAAAGGGGAATTTGGAAATAATTGTAAAATTGGTTATATTAGATCGTTAATAAGATTTCTAAATTACAGAATGGCGGTTATTTAAGGAGTTAATTTATAAATGGAATTGAATTTAAGGAATTGATTTATAAAGGGAATTTTATTTAGAAATCAAATAATAATGGATTTAAGTGATGTGAAACCGTTATAAACTAGAATTGAAACGGTAAGATTTATAAACAATGTTTATAAATAAAGTGAAGTGATTATCAGTTGATAAATTGAAGATATAAATTAATGGTAAGAATTTATGAGGAGAACCGGTAAATCGGTTTAAAAATAAATGATAGATTTACTACTAGAAATGTAGAAAGGGAGATTTACGAAACTGGGACGTAAATCAAATTGGTGATAAATCGAGAGGAATTTATAAATATTAGACTGGCTATATTAGAACTGAAAAATATATTTATCGAAAAGTTAAGTTTGTTTTAAAAAGAGGATTTTAAGTTAATAAACTAGGTAATTTAAAAGTGCTTTAAAATATTCCAGAAAATGACTTTTTTAAATATTTTAAAATTGTCGAAATGGATTATAAGTTATAATAAGTCTTGTAAATCGATTTGAATTTATTAATGAATCAGAATTAGTTATCATTTCAAAGTTATGTAGTTATTTTAAATTGTTAAAGTATATTTAGTTATTAGTTAAGTTAGTTTATAATGAGTTGTTATTAAGTAAATTATTATTTAAGAATTAATCGGTATTATTATTTTAAAAGATAAATTATTCAATATTAATATTATTTTATATAATAATTTTATAGAAGGGTATTTTCCTAATTAAACTTTGGTATTTATATAGAATTTTATAAGTATTATTTTAAGTAGATTATTAGTTAAGTTTTCGAAAAGTAATGGTATACTTTCGTGGCGAAATCGGAGGCAGAGATTGCCTATAGTTAAATTTTAGAATTCTCTGGATTAGAGATGTAATCATTGAGTTGTTAATCCACAATTGATACCGCGTGGTGCTTTCCATATTTATTTTAAAAAGTTTTCAAATATTTTTGAAAAGAATGGTTAGTGAACGTACTTACTCCGATAAGATAAGTACACACCTTTTGATAAAGGGATTTAATTTATTAAAATTAAATCAAATGAGACTTAGTGTTTTCAGTGGAAAATGAACTCTTTGGTTGAATGATTGTTTATCTGATAGTTAAATAACCGACTATCAAATCTGGACCCAAAACATAACTTTAGGAATACATAGGAGAAACACGGGAATTATATGGTACAATTACCGTCGAAGGTGTCATACAATACGTATAAACTCATTTCGTTCTTCTAGGATGATGATAAGGAAATCTATCCACTTATGGCTAGGAGGTGATCTCCGAGCTTATTTTCATATTTATATTTCCTAAAGACTCGGAGTTGAGTTTACCGAAAATATCGAACATTGTTTCAAAGAGACCGGGATCGGATAAGTTATCCGAAAACCACTTTGATCCAACGAGTACATTTTCGAATTGAAGTCAAGAGCGTGGAATCGAAGATGGAGCATTGAAATGCAAGGGCTAATCGCTACTAATCCTAAGGATGATTCCAAAATGGGTGTAGTAAGAATAGTGCCGTTGGTTTCGTTCAGACCCAGAACGGACTAATATGGATGAATGCTATCAGTACGTTGTCATTGGAGGACAATGAGCATTCCAAGTATAAATTCCTTAAAAGGTAATCGTAGCCTCAAGCCACATCAATGTGTAATGACTGAAAATCAGAGGAGATGCAGACAGGCTAAGTGGATCACACCTAATTAGGGTATGTTTATCACTTTTCTAGGTACTCTCGGGTACTATTACTACGATGCATGGGAAGAACTCGGTAAGGGTGGGAACATCCGGGTGATAGCATATTCGGTCTATCTGGTCAGGGGTAGTCCGGTCTTGTGTTGCAGGGGATATCGGCGTGGTCCTTAATACATTTGTCTAGATGTGTACTGTGATAGGCGGTACCTCAGTGCCTAGTCATTCGTATGGAATCCATTCTCAAATACTTGCCTTTATGGTTTTGGTTGTAGAGCCTGGTATGCTGGAATTTAGTTAATGTAACAATTTCGGCTATTTGAATAAGTATTTGTATCTAGACATTATTATAATATCAAATGATTTTGATATAAAATGTTTTGGTTATCGTAAGGTAAAAACTCGTCGTGTTTATGTAAGGCATGGTCTTACGAAATACTTTTTTTCAAAGGATTTTGATAACTTTAATAATTAAAATTGAGTTTGCTTTCTCATGCTAGTTTTCCAGACTGACTTGGGTGTTATCTGTTTATAATGCTCGGGTCAGACCGAGTATTACAGATTCAGGATAGGATGCTATGGAGCTCAGGAGACGAGCTGGATGATAAAGATGTATTGTGACGACCCGGAATTTCTAGCAATTTAAATTTGAATAGTTAATTGATTTTTTAAAATATTTAAAGGTTAATTTTAACTTGAATTCAAGATATCAATATTTACTTGATCATTAAATCGTTGAATTATATAGTTTAAATATTGAATTTAATAATTGAAATTGGGTAAGTGTTGAATCTGAGATTCTAAGCCAGTTTAAAAATAATTTGAAGGCTTATAAAATTTATAATGATAATACTGAAGATAATAGAATGGTTGAAATTCAATTTAAAGGTAATTTGTTCAATTTTAAAAATATATCGTTTAAATTGAATTTTAAAATAGCCTTCCGAGGCACAGTCTCGGAATTCGACGAAACCAGTTCCATTAGATCCGTAATAGTTAGTTACTATCGGATTTCAATTTTCGTAGCAATCGGAGTTGTCGTTTGACCCTGACAACTCAAAATGCTTAGAACTATTTTAATCGATTTAATTTAAAATTGATCGTTTACTTCCGTAACTCGCGCATATAATCAAATTAACCTCCGAAACACGTTCCATCGTGTTCGGAATGCGGGTAAAACCTTATAAACGTCTGTCAGCGTGTCTGATTCGGGGTTCGGAATTTCGCGTTATGCAACGAGATATTTTCAATATTAAATTATTTTATGGAAGCGTACTCCAGAAGCTAATTCCCCGAATCAATATTTTTTTTCCGTCCTCTCTTCTTTCAACAGAGATGAATCGAGCCCCTCTTTCCTTCATCTCCATATACCACTTCGTTTTTTTTTTAAAAATGAAAATCATGGCCGAAGCCTTCATCTTAATATCAATAGAAATCGAAGGGAAAAAAACAAATTAAATCAAGGGCCGCTTCCCTCAGTTAAAATAATATTAGCCGAAGCCCTTGCATTCACAGGGAAGTCGAAAAGGGGGGAGGCACGAAATCGATCAATCGACCAATCGCGCTCTTGAGTCGCGCACGGAGGAAGAGGATCGCCGCTTCTGGGCCGAAGGACGTGACTCGATTTTGGGCGTCTCGGTACCGATGGAGTTTCACATGGCTTGCGAGCATCCAAGAGGAAGGTCGTCGATTTGAATCGCGACTCGACGCGGCACGTTCAGGGTGGTAGTCGCGACTTGATACGGCTGAGCGCTTTCGTCTTGGGGTGCAAATTGAGCTAGGGTTTTGGGATTCGTGAAGGAGTGACGTATGGTAGGGGCTTGTTCTAGTCGCGACCGACCTGGGTGCATACGCAAGTAGGGTTGAGGCAGCAAGGCATGATTTAAATTTATTTAATTTAATTAATGAATAAATATACATGTGAAATTTTATTTTTACAGTAAATAAATTTTAAAACATGTCTGTTGATTTTATTGTAGTACATGTATATAGAGGCTAGAAAGAAAATTTTTGAATGTTGAATATTTATATAAAATTAGATTTTTGGGAAACTATAAATTAATTTTAGTATATGGGTTTCAGAAGAAGTGGAATAATTACTATTTTCTTTGGGAAATTTATTCGAATAAAATATTTGGTAAATCAAATTATATAAAACTGTTTCAATTAACTTATTTAATTTCTGGACTAAATTATATGTTTAAGGTGATTTTTAGTTTAAGAATTTAAGTCAATTTATAAGTTAAATTAAATAAGTGAATGATAATAAATTATTGATTTAAAATTCAAGTGTTATTTAATTTATATGATATGTGTACAAGGTCTTATCTGAGAAGACAAAAATCGAATTGGAACGGATTGCAAACAGCAAAATCAAAGGTGAGTAAACCTCACGCTTTTGAATTTCTATTTAAATTAATTGGTTAAATTTAAATAGTTGGTTGAATGATTGGTTTGTTTTGTTGAGCTATAGTATATATGGTAGTATATAATATATATTGAAGTGATTGATATTATGTGGTGGATATTATTGGTAATTGGAAGATTGAATGCTGTGGTTTGCTTGTATATTTCGGTACCCTGAGTCATTGAAAAATATATAAAATTGGATTTTTAAAGGAACATAAGGGTGGAATTTTGAAAGTGAAATAATTATAAAATAAAATAAAAATAAATTGGAAAGAAATTAAAGTGATATTTAAACCTTGGAGTTAAATTGTAAAGTTGAGGTTTAAAACAAGTTTTATATCAAAGTTAAATCTAACAAATAAAGGAATTTTTTTTAGTGTTTTACCAACTTGAATGTCAAAGTACAAGTGAAAACCGAATTGGATTTTAAAAATAAATTTGTTTTAAAATTCCTTTAAGCTTCCATTATAAAATGGGTAATTAAATTAGATCAAAATAAACTGAACGTAAATGAGAAATCATTAATTTTTATAATCAATGATGTAAATAGAGATTGATTAGGTAAAACTGAATCAATTCAATAAATAATGACTTATGAGAAATTAATAAGTAATTAAGGATTAACGTAGATAATATGGTTAATTAATTTATAAATTAATTAAGACCACTTATTGATTTTTGGTTAAGAATAATTAATATTGTGTAATTGAACAAAGATAATTACTTGAGTGTAATTGAAAAATAATTAATCCAGGGTGATTAATTAAGATGAATTATGAAGAGTTGGCTAATTAATTGTTTGGAATTAATTAATGGAGAATGAAGGAATCTAAGTGATTGAGATTTGAAATTCAATAGAATCAAATGAATTAATTTGGATGAGATTAAGTTTTGCTTATGGATGATTGAATGGTATTGGATGTTTTTGAATGAGTAGATATCTCTAATATGAAATATTTTGTATTTCATTTGAATAACTTGGGTTAGAACAATATGAGTTCGAAGAGACCGGGGTCGGGTATTGGGAAATACCCGAAACCACTTCGAATTGTTGTAAATTGATTTGTGAAATCAATGGGTTGGAATGAAATTATTTGAGTGAATTAAATTATTTTATCTAAGTTTGGTACTTAGAAATTGATGTGTGGAATAAGTGTTGTTTATAGCTAATCGCGAATTTGTTAAATTGATATATGTCACCCCAGGTTTATATAAGTTGATTGCTTTGGTATTCCATGTTAGATGGGTTTACTCACGCTGGTTTCCAGCCTGACTCGGGTGTTACTTTGGTGTAATGCTCGGGTCAGACCGAGTATTACAGATTCCCAGATTAGGACGTTCTGGAGCTCAGGAGGCGAGATGGATGGCAATATCGTATAGAGTATTTCCGCTGAATTTATATTATTGTTAATCTGAGACATGATAATTGTAAATATTCAATGACTGTATATATATGTGAAAACTCTGATGTATATTAAATGTAATCGACGGATAAAATATTCTTTTGTAAACTGTTATTATTTATTATTATATTTTATCCACTGCGAATGTGAGATGTTGTTTCTATTCTTCTTCTTCTTCTATCTCTTTCTTTTTTTCATAACTATCTGGAATTTTCGGATTTGAAAATTTTGGGTCGTTGCATGTATCATACGTACTTGACTATATTCCGCTATGCATTATATGTTGTATATTTAGCACTTGTGAGGACAAGTTATTATAACTGTCCAGTATTGAGTTATTGATGTGTTGAAATCTGATGATGTGATGTATAAATAACAGTTGTAGTTATTTTAGTATAAAGACATGTTATTATCTATTATATATTGTTCCGCTACGATTGTGACATTCTGTGTTGATGTTTCTGTTACTTCTTCTACCTCTTTCTTCTTTTCCTCTAACGATCTGGTATTTCCGGCACTCGATTGCTTGGCATGCTATACAGTGGACGTATTGATGCCGATTTTCGAGGGTCGAAAATCCATGTCATGAAATTTTGGTATCATAGCTGAAGGTTAAGCGAGAACCTTGGCTTTGGTGGGATAAATCATTAAAGACAGGGTCGGTTGCACCCTAGAATGAGTTTGAGTGTATTAACAGATATGAGCGTGCATTTGTTAGTGAATATAAAATTGTTTATATTATGTTGATTGATCTATTGAGTAGCTTATGGATTCTGGCCTATACGGGTAATTAACGTTACTGATTGGGATCTTTAAACACTTGAACAGAACAATTTGACATGGTGTTATTTGAAATTGGATAAATGAAATAATTTTACCCAGATTATATTTATATATATAAAGAAATAATTTTCATAAATTATTATTGTTATATATAGTGTGCTTAGTTGTTGGGAAATGATAATATTAAACTATTATCATTTGTTGTTGTGGTGACTAAAAAAATTGATATTATAATCAAAAGTTAAGAGAGTAATTCATATAACAGAATGGGATTTTGTAATTTGTAAATGTGATTTAAAAATTGATATGGTTTATAAACACGATTTACAAAGGATTTAAAAGTTGGAAATTTTAGGATTTAAAACCCGTTGGTTTTGAAATGTTTTTCAAAAGTTTTGGAAAATAATAATTATATTATTTGGAGAATATTTTTGAGTTGGAAATATTTTAAAAGGAATTTTAAAGGAATAAAAACACTGAACTCACTTCGGTCGTTGGAAAATATTTTCGGTGATGACTACAGCAGTTCATTTTCGTGTTCCCAAGAGAGGAATTGCTACCTTAATGATTTGCAATTGGAGCTTTTTTTGTTGGCACTGATTTGATTTTGAAATTCAAAGGAATGTTTTAAAATACCATGAAATTTTGGGCATATATGATTTCTAAAATGATTTGAAATACTTAGAACAAATTGTTAAGCTTTAGAATTTTGATTTGAAATATTTATTTGGAAATATGAGAATATAATACTGAACCTATAAAATCTGGAAAGCAAAATTGAAATGAATCTTAAGGTATGTTAAATAGAGTGGATAAAATTGAATGTGAAAACCGAGAATAAAATTTAACTTGAGAAGAGTTAAATGAAAGTGGGTGTGATAATGGAATAAATTAGTAAAGTAAACTAATTAAATGATGTGCATTGGAAGAAAATTAGTGAATGGAATATGAGTAAGTTGATAACTTATAAAGTTTGTAAATTGCAAGACAAAGCAATGTTTAAATTGTTGATTAAGAATGCAAGAAAAGTAAAAATTTGGAATTGAATTATGGAATGAAATTTAACTTAAATTAAGTTAAATAAGAGTGAATCTTGAAAATTTAGCCTACGTAGGCTAAATGAAATAGTTATTGGAAACAGAATTTATTGAGATTTGGAAATAATAAATAAAGGAACTACTTAAATCGATATTTAGATATGGTTTAGAACGTGGATTGAAAAAAAAAATGTGAAATTGGAAATTGGAATTGAATTTTAATATAAATGGATTTAAACTTAAGAGGTGAGGTGGGAATAAAGCTAACAACATTTGTATAAAATGTTATAATGGACTTAAGAAAATTGATGGTAAAGTTCTTAAGGGAAACTGGCATTAAAGAAATGTACTAAGAAAATAGTGGACACTGATAATTGGTTAAAAAAGAAATGAATGTGTAATAATTCTTAAATGGTATCGGTTTGGGAAGGATATACTAAGTCAATAACGAATGTGAATAAAGCAAGGAAAATAATAATTACGGATGATTAATTATAAGTAAAATGTATATGAGTAAAAAGGATTTGATATAGCTAAGAATCAATTGAAAATTAATACACAAGTTATAAATATATTGCTTATTCGCATGACGATTTGATCCAGATTCGGGGATAGAATTTCGAGATAGGTCAAATCGATCCGAGTTGGAATTTTTCACTCGATTTTTAACGGCAAACCCTGGATATGGATTTTTGATTGATTCCGAGATTCTCTATCATATTATATGGCTATGCAAGGAGAATGACTGTTTCTGATCAAGGAACCAGATCTAAGTCCGCACTAGAAAGTCGTGTGAATGATACTAGTTCGAAAGCGAAATTGTGTGATCGAGTGAGTGATCAGATTTGATATTGCGTACGGATGATGTACGTACATCGTACGAGTTTTGGTGAAATAAATATTGGAAACTGAAATTGCAAAGTAAAATGATTTTGAATTAAATGATTGGATATCATTAGTAAGTTAGATACAGGTATATAAAAGCAAGAATTAAATTGATGCCTTTAATATCAAAAGAGAATTGGATTGCTTGACTAAAAAGTACATGCTGAAATTGATGTTGAATTTGATGGTTTTATGATTGAGCCACTAGGCTTTTGTTTTCTTTTGCTGGTCTGGACCCATAGAGGCTATTTGTAGTTGTTCGGATTTAGTCGTGCGAAGGAGACGCTGGCGAAATTTTTCGAAAATTTAAGGAGTTGGAAAATTTTGAAGAAAATTTTAATAACTAAAATTTGATATTGGATTACAACTTGAAATGGTTAAGTGAATATTATTATTTAAAATCCATGGATGAATTTGGAAATCATTAAAAGCGATAATGTGGTTTCGATAAATTGATTTTGGAAAGTTGTTTCAACTGATTGGTTTTGGAAATTAATTAATGGGTGTTTGACCAATCTTCTTACCTTGTCAATTTCAAGGACGAAATTCTTTTAAGGGGGAGGAATTACGACCTAGAATTTTGGTTATTTGAAATTGGAATATTTAATTGATTTTTTAAAAATACAAAGTTAATTTTTAACTTGAATTTCAAATATAATTCTTTATTGGATAATTTAATAACTAGAATTTACTTAAATAATTGAATTTTTAGTTTTTAGCTTGATAAAAATAATTTAAAGGCATATTAAATTTATATTAATAGGAATGAAGGTAAGTATAATTTTAGAATGAATTTAAAAGTGATTTGTTCAACTTTAAAATAACTCGTTTAAAATTAACGAGTGAAAATAGCCATCTGAGGCACAATCTTGAATTTCGACGAAACTAGTTTCATTAGATCCGTAAAAGTGTACTATTAGTGGATTTCAAATTTCGTAGATTTTGGAGTTATTGTTTGATCGTACGGTATATAAACTCATGGAAATTAATATCGAAAATTCAATATAATAAATGGGTCCAAAAGGCTATCTTCTCTGTACGATCGAATTAGGACTTGAAATCTTTTCCATTGCGTTCGAAAGAGGGGTATATCTTTATAAACGGCAGTGGCATGCCTCGATAGGGGTTCGAGATTTTAAGCAATGTAATCAAGACGGTTTGAAAATTTAAATAATATATTTATATATTGACTATATCTTTTTGTGATAATTCGGATTTGTGGAACATCTATTATTTGATAATCAACAGTATTGAATTAGTAAACTGTTGATTTATAAGTGAACAAAAAAAGTTCTGATAATTAAATATATGGAAATAATAACTCTTATAGTAAATTAATAAAAATATATAAATAGGATTTAAGGTTTATACTTTCTTTAATGTAAGTATTAAACATAAAAATATAAATATAATATAAAAACACATATAAGTATAAAAATAAATAGCTAATATAATGAAAAAAAATTATAAAGACATTTGTAAGCCTTATAATACATGAAATTAACAAGTGTAACTTGAGTTAGCATGCAAATTTACATGTGGCACTTTTGTTTTCTTTTTAAATTTTAATGTAAATAAATATCAATAATTAAACTAGGCTTTATTCAAATTCAAAGCATCTTCATCTTCTTTCATTCTCTCAAATTAAAACTGAAAAATTGAATCAAAAGAAATCAAAAATCAAACCTGGAAAAGAAAACTTAAAAAAACTAGTGAAAAAGAATTAAAGCAAACCAGAAATATCAAGTAACAATTTTTCAACTAGATCAATCAAGCAAGATCGAGGCAAATGGAAGCAAAACAAAAATCAGCTCAGTTTTTAAATTGAAAAGCAGTAGTTTAAAATCAAGATCAAGAAGCAAATTCAAATTTCCAGAGATTCTCTGATTCTTCCAGAGGTGAGTAAACTGCTACTCTTTTTTTTATGTTTAAACCTGTTTGAAAATTGATGCTTGTGAGTAAAACAATTACAGTTAAGTTTTAATTTGCTTAAAAATCTGATGCATGAAACTAATATATGAAGTAAAGCATAATAAATTGTTTGCATGATTGTTTAATATATGTTGTATGGATACATGTATTTGAACATTTGGATGTACATGTTTATAAACAGAGTGTTGGCTGTTCTTGATATACGAGATACAAACTTGATCAAAAATTCATACTTCTCTCCCTGTTTCTTTTTAGACTTAGATTTATAAACAAAATTAGTTCGTAAACACAAGATGGTGGAATTAAAAATACTTCCAATAAGAAATTGATGGTAGTTGAAATAAAAAGGGAAGAAGAACGGTGAGATTCAAACTACATCAAAATCTCGATAAGAAAAGGTTGATTCAGGTGTATAATCCAGTTTGTTAGCAAAAATTATGATTTTTAAAAATGAAATTTTGATTTTAAGCTTTTAAATCATGAGATATTACGGGATGAACGGGAATGGTGTTTTCATCGAGTTCTGGCGATTTAAGAACCTGGGGTGTTCGAGGCTGTTCCTGGAGGTGGCTGGAAGAGCGAAGGTCTCGGCAAAAATAGCCTCTGGGTTTATTGATCGCCGTGGTGTCGAGACGACAATCAAATAGGGTTTTAGGAGCTCACTGGGTTGATGTCGAGTTCGAGGTGTTTGCGTCGACATGGTCAATCTATAGGTGATCGGCGGTGGGGAAAATGGAAGGGGGAGGCAAGGTGAAGGTCAGGGTTCAATAAGGAGGTTTCTGATAGTCGGAGAAGATGGTTGTTGGAAAATCTTTGGGTTAGGTTGGTTTCAGGTTTGAATGATGTGCTCGTTTTTCGAATTTCAGTTGATTTCGTCGATCTGGAAGGTTGGAGGCATTGGAGAATGGATGATCGATGTGAAGGTGGCTTGAGCAATGATCGAAAGGGAAGGGACGCTGTGTGTACGTGCACCGTGGCGGCCATGTATCAGTTTTGTTGCGAGCGGAGAATAGGAAGCTCTCTCAAAGGAACACTCGAGGAAATGAGGGAGTTGCTCGAGTCATTTTTGACTTTTATGGGTGTGTTAGCAGAGTCGAATGTATGTAAGCTTGTTTAAAAAAAGAGACTCGAGTTGGGTGTGGGATTGCACTAGTTTTCTCAGGTGAGAATCGGGATGGTCCCGGAGTAAATCTAACAGTTTGAAATCTAAATATAAGCAGTTTTTAAATTTTAAAAATGAATCTAGTTTAAACTATTTTTAAAAAAAAACTTTTCTTTATATAACAAATATTATTAAATAGTGGATTTAAGAAAGGTATAATTTATTAACTTGAAGTTGTTAAGTTTAAAAATATTAAGTTATTTTAAACTTAATTTAAAATTTTATTTATGCGTTAATTAAAAGGACAAAGTGTTTAAGATAAATGGTTTATTTTAAAGCTAATTAAGGTCTTGGATAATTAAGGATTAATTAAATTAATGTAATAATTTAATTAATGGTTAAGGATTAATTAATTATAATTTAGGGTTATAAAACTAATTAGAGATTAATTTATTGGGAATTAGGGATTGATTAATTTAAGTAACTAGAGGTTAATTACTTAAATAAGTAATTAAAGGATTAATTTGTTGAGGGTTAATTAATTTAATTAATTATTTAAGTATAGTTGATTAATAATTATAGTTAATTAATTAAGGATAATTAACCAATGAGATAATTACTTAATGAGGTAATTATGGATAATTAATTAAGGATAATTAATTAATTAAATTGTAATTAATTAATATTAGGTAAGCAGGATTTAAAGGTAATTAAAGTAATTAATTTAATTTATTTAAATTAATTAGAAATAGTGTGACTAATTAATCTTTCTTATGGATGATTTAATTATATGGAATGACTTGAATTGGTTGATACCTCTGATGTTAAATGATTTGTGATATGATATGTTGGATTGTACAGTGATAATGTGGTTATCTATCGATGATGAATTGATGTGTAAGTGACATCCTGTATTTAAAGTTTGAATTATATTTCAATTGAATAACTTTGGTAAGACGACATGGGACTCGAAGAAACCGGGACCGGGTATCAGTAAATACTCCAAACTACTTTAATTTGTAATCTACAATAATTCTGTATAGATTTGATATATGAGATAAATAGGGTGGAATGGAATAATATGGACCTTTGAAACTAAGTAAAGTTACTTAAGGATTGATTTATGAAATAAGTGTTGGCCATAGAAAGTTATGAACTCGTAATAAGGTACGAGTTACCCGGGATTTCATTTATGTTTAAAGCTTAGTATTTCAAATTTCATGGGTTTACTCACGCTGGTTCCCAGCCTGCCCCGGGTCTTACTTTGATGTAATGCTCGGATCTGACCGAGTATTACATGTTTTCAGGTAAGGACGTTCTGGAGCTCAGGTGGCGAGCTGGAGGGCAGGAACGTATGGAGTATTCCGCTGTGTATTAGAGTGATTATTTGGGACAAGTTAATTTTTAACTGCCCAGCTTTTGTGTAAGGTTTGAAAACTCTGATGTATTGTATGTAATTTAACTGATACAGCTTCTTTATATAACTAATATTATTTGATATTATATTTTATCCACTACGAGTGTGAGAATCTGTGACTTGTTTTCTGTTTCTTCTTCTATCTCTTTTCTTCTTTACCTTAACTATTTGGGATTTTCGAGATCGAAAATTCCGGGTCGTTACATTTGGTATCAGAGCAGAAGGTTAAGCGAGAACTTTGGCTCTGGTGCGTTTACTCATTAAGGATAGGGTCAATGGTATCCTAGAATGGGTTGAGTGTGTGTGTGTATATATATATATATGAGAGCGTACTTGTCACTTTCTTATATAAAGATTTTAAACGGTTTTAAAAATGAATGATTTTATATAAGATTATATTTTGATATATATAAAGCAATATTTCTTTCTAATAAATATTAAGGTAATTGGTTGTTAAATCATTAGAACTAAATAAAATAATAAGAATTAAGTGGTAATAGAAATACAACCAAACCGAAATTGAATGAAGATAAGTTTGAAATGGATTCAAACTGAAATTAAAATCTTGAATTTGGAGAAAAGTTTTAGACTAAGATAATAGTGAATTGGTTTCCAGTTGTAATAACCTTGGTTATTATCCTAAATTAAGGAAAAGTTTTAAGGAAGTAAACTTAGTTGAGTATAACTTGTAAATTAAAGTGGGTTTAAAATTGTGATGTTTTGAATTCTAAGTCTAGAAACATTCGAAATTGTTTTCAAAATGTTAAAAGAAGAGATAAATAATATTATTCAAACTATTCTTGAATATAATCTTATTTTAAAATAAGAAGTTGTTTGAAACTTTAAAAGAATTTGTTTTGAAAAGCAAAGGTGGTTTAAAATTTAACGTATGGCCTGATGTGTAAAGGAAATAAATATGTATATATGTATAGATATTCCCTGAAATATTAAGGGTAATTACTTAATGAAGTAATTTAAAGGAATATATTACTCAATATAATTAATAAAATTAATGTGATTAATTTAAGTTAATTAACTAGTTTAATTAATTTAAGATAATCACTTGATGATTGATTAAGTATAACTACTTAATGTAATTAATAAGATTAATTACTTAGTGTAAGTAATTAATGGTTAATTGGTGGATGTAATAAATTAAAGGAAAATTACTAAATGATAAGTAATTGAAGAATAATTACTTAGTGGAAGTAATTAAGGATTAATTACTTTGTGTAATTAATTAATAAGTTAATTAATTAACGTAAGTAATTGCAGGATGGTTAATTACTGTTTATGATTAATTAAGATTGATCGATGAAGTGATTATAGAATAGTTAATTAAGGATCAATGTAATTAATTATAGTTAAAATTTGAAGTGGGAAGGTTATTAATGAGAAATTTAAAATTTGAAATGGAAGTTCAAATTGAATAATGTTGATAGGAGTAAACTGAATTGAATTTAACTTAGGGAAAGTTAAATAAGTTTAGGAGAAGCACCCTAAATTGGAAATTTCAAGATGAAATTGAGATTTAACTTGGGAAGTTAAATGGTTGGTTTTGAATTGAGAATTTGTATGATCTTAAAATGGTCCTATTGTTATTAATAATCTTTAAATTGTGAATTGGATTTGTTTAAATGAATGAAGAAATGGATTGTGGTAGTATATCCATTATTGAGGGAAATTAAACTTTAATTTGAAATTAAGGATATGGAATTACTTTGAACTTAAGATTTGAATGTTAAGAATTGAACTTGTAAATTAAAATTTGTTTAAGAATCGGTTTCAAAGTTGGAAGCTAAAATTGGGTAATAAATTGAATTTTAAAGATAAAATTGTTTTGAACTCTTATTTGAACTTTGAAATAATTTAAGTAAAGATAATTTAAAATGGACTTTTGAAATTTGGACTCAAAATTAAATTGTTTAAAGATTTAGATTGTTGATTTAAAAATAAAGGTTAATTTGATTTAAGGGATATAATCAACATTTAAAATTTAACTTGAATTTATATAATTCGAGATGGTTTAAAGTTGAAATTTAAATTGAATTAGTTC
Organism: Allium cepa; assembly: GCA_030765085.1. Lineage (NCBI taxonomy): Eukaryota > Viridiplantae > Streptophyta > Magnoliopsida > Asparagales > Amaryllidaceae > Allium > Allium cepa. The sequence continues at coordinate 254,582,040 of CM060943.1, forward strand.
AGATTGAATTTGATTTGAATTAATTATAATTGTGATTGAAGATGGATAAGTTTATAATTCAAATGGAAAATTAGAATTGGATTAATTTGAAATGAAATTGAAGTTGAATAAGTTTAAATTCAAATGGGAAGTTGATTTGAATTTGGGATGGGAATGGAAGTTAAGTTAATTTGAATTGAAATTAAAAGTTAATTGGAAATCGGCAATAGATTGAAAATGGAGATTGGGAATTGAACAGTTTGGCTCTGAACTATTTTCAATTAAATTATTTTAATGTAAACTGTTTTTAAATCGATTTTCCTAGCTATTTACAATACAACTTTTCTTTTTAAACTCAAACTGTCTTATAGTTGTTTTACAACTACTTTTAGAACTATTTAACTATTTTACAACAATTTTATAACTGTTTTATAAACTAATTACTATTTTTCAACTACTTTATAACTACTTACCATTTTACAACTACTTTATAATTATCTAACTGTTTAACTATCTTATAACTATTTTATAATTAATTAACTATTTTACAGCTATTTTACAAACTAATAATTATTTTTCAACTACTTATCTATTTTTTAAGTTCTTCAAGCTATTTTCTAAATTTAAGCAGGTCAGAGTGCAAACTGTTTATGATTAAATATCCATTTGAGATAAGAATTGAGATAATAATCCAAATGGGGATTGAGGCAACTGTGAATAAATAAATAGAATCATAAGTGAGGATGAATAGAAATAAAATTGATTTAACTAATAATCAATGAAGATAAATACGTAGGATGTACGTATATTATTCTATTCGCATAGTGATTTGATCCAGATTCGAGCATAGAATTTCGAGATAATACATCGATTCGAGTTGGGATTTTTCACTCAATTTTCAACGGTGAACCTGGATACAGATTGTTGATTGGTTCTGAATATTCTCTATCATAGTTAGGCTATGCAAGGAGAATAACGGTTTTTGATCAAGAAACCAGATCAGAGTCCGCGCTAGGAAGTCAGGTGGACGATACCAGTTCGGAAGAGAAATTGTATGATCGAGTGAGTGATCAGATTGATATGCGTACGGATGATATGTGTACATGTACGGGTTTGAATGAAATTAATATTGAAAATTTGTGGATAAGAACTATAAATGATTTTGAAATGAAAAGTATATTTGTGAGATATATGATTAAATAAAGTGGAAATTGGATATTTCTATGGTAGAAATTTACTTATGAAAGTAAGTAATATGATAAGTGATTTTATAGAATAATCAAGCATGAATATTATTTTGACATAAACAAAGTTATGTATATATAACTGATAAACTCCCCTTGTTGAATCTACTGCTGAAGGAAAAGGGTTTTTGAAAAGTATTTGAAGTATAAAAAGGGAATTTATACAAGTATGAAGTGATCCAAAGATTTTTCAAGGTTATATATATCTATATACATAAAGGATCTTATGAGAATAACTTTGAGGAAAGGTTTTTGGAACCTATGAATTTGGAAAATCTTTTGATTTTTGGGGAAAAATCAATTGGAAATTTGGAAAGCCTAGTTTAAGTATTATTGATTTTGGAATAATCGATTTTGAGAAATGGAGATTTATATGGGATTCATACTAGGTGTATGATTTGGAAGATACTATATATATATATGTGTATATGTATGTATGTATGTATGTATGTATGTATGTATGTATGTATGTATGTATGTATGTATAGTACAAAGTGTTTTGAAATGGCTTAGGAGAAAAAGGCATTCCCTTGAAATGAACTTCTCAGGAGTACCATTGTTTTGGTATTGCCTTGAGCCTTAACGGAGGGAAGCTCTAAAGTGGATCCTGTGAGGAAGTCCGAAAAAACTGAAGTTCCCGAGGATTATTTGGTAGCGAAAGTCGAGGGCGCTGATGCCTACAGAGGTATCTGGGTTATGCTGTGATGATAGTGTAACTCGATGTCGCTGCGATCTACTGTGGACCATAGCGGAAATCGTGTGGAGGTGAGTTTCAACGGTCTACGTTTGTCGAGAGGTCAACGTAACATCGGTAGGCTGCGACCTATGGTCGAGTGGAGTGAAGAAGTTTCATTCTTTTGGTAGCGGAATTCGAGGGCCCTGATGCCTGTACTTATAAGGGTTTTTGCTGTGATAGCAACGTAACCTCAGATGTAGCTGCGGTCTGTAGCGGGTTTCATGGCATAATTGAGGGGCACGGAGTGCCTATAGTTATCTATGGATTTTATCGGGATGGCAACATAACCATTGGGTTAACTACGACCATGAATGGGGGTGATGATTTCTAGAGCATTCTCACTAAATATGTTTCTTTGATTTCAAAAATGTTTTCTATATTTTCAATAAAATTATTTTCCAAGTATTTTCACTGGATGTTGAAAATGGGTCTGCTAAGTAGTTATAGATTTCCAGTTCTACGCCTGATCAACGTATGACCGAAATTCTGTAAGAACAAGGATGGACTGGTTGAGACATCGAGTTATAAAAAGTATTTTTATAAAAACTATTTTATAATATGATGTAGATTTTAAAAGTGTTTTAAAAGTGATCAAAAAATAATTTTTCTAATAATAAGCATTTTAATAATTCTGGCTTCGTTCCTTTTCGAGGACAAAAAGATTCCAAGTGGGAGGAATGTGATAATCCGGATTTGTGGAACATCTGTTATCTGATAATCAACTGGATTGAATTAGTAAAATATTGATTTATAAGTGAACAAATAAAGTTCGGATAATTAAATATATGGAAATAATAACTCTTATAGTAAATTAATAAAAATATATAAATAGGATTTAAGGTTTACACTTTTTTAATGTAAGTATTAAACATAAAAATTTAAATATAATATAAAAACACATATAAATATAAAAGTAAATAGCTAATATAATATATAAAAAATAAAGACATTTGTAAGCCTTATAATACATGAAATTAACAAGTGTATCTTGAGTTAGCATGCAAATTTACATATGGCACTTTTGTTTTCTTTTTAAATTTGAATGTAAATAAATATCAAGAATTAAACTAGGCTTTATACAAATTTAAAGCATCTTCATCTTCTTTCATTCTCTCAAATTAAAACTGAAAAAATTGAATCAAAAGAAATTAAAAATCAAACCTGGAAAAGAAAACTAAAAAAACTAGAGAAAAAGAATTAAAGCAAACCAGAAATATCAAGCAACAACTTTTCAACTAGATCAATCAAGTAAGATCAGGGGAAAATGGAAGAAAAACAAAAATCATCTCAGTTTTTAAATTGAAAAGCGGCAGTTTAAAATCAAGATCAGGAAGCAAATTCAAATTTCCAGAGCTTCTTTGATTCTTCCAGAGGTGAGTAAACTCCTACTCTTTTTTTTATGTTTAAACCTGTTTGAAAATTGATGCTTATGAGTAAAACAATTACATTTAAGTTTTAATTTGCTTAAAAATCTGATGCATGAAACTAATATCTGAAGTAAAGCATGATTGCATGATTGTTTAATATATGCTGTATGGATACATGTATTTGAAAATATGGATATATATGTTTATCTACAGAGTGTTGCCTGTTCTTGATATACAGGATACAAACTTGATCAAAAATTCATACTTCCCTCCCTATTTCTTTTTAGACTTAGATTTATAAACAAAATTAGTTCGTAAACACAAGATGGTGGAATTAAAAATACTTCCAGTAAGAAATTGATGGTAGTTGAAATAAAAAGGGAAGAAGAACAGTGAGATTCAAACTACATCAAAATCTTGATAAAAAAAGGTTGATTCAGGTATATAATCCAGTTTGTTAGCAAAAATTATGATTTTTAAAAATAAATTTTTATTTTTAAGCTTTTAAATCATGAGATATTACGGGATGAATGGGAATGGTGTTTTCGTCGAGTTCTGGCGATTTAAGAACCTAGGGTGTTCGAGGCCGTGCCCGGAGGTGGTTGGAAGAGCCAAGGTCTTGGAAAAAATAGCCTCTGGATTTATTGATCGCCGTGGTGTCGAGACGGCGATCAAATAGGGTTTCAGGAGCTCGCTGGGTTGATGTCGAGTTCGGGATGTTTACGTCGACATGGTCGATCTATAGGTGAGAGGTGGTGGGGAAAATGGAAGGGGGAGGCAAGGTGAAGGTCAGGGTTCGATAATGAGGTTTATGATGGTCGGAGAAGATGGTTGTTGGTGAATCTTTGGGTCAGGTTGGTTTCAGGTTTGAACGATGTGAACGTTTTTCGAATTTCAGCTGATTTCGTCGATCTGGAAGGTTGGAGGCATCGAAGAACGGATCATCGACGTGAAGGTAGCATGAGCGATGATCGGAAGGGATGGGACGCTGTGTGCACATGCCTGGTGGCGGCCATGTATCAAATTTTTTGCGAGCGGAGAAGAGGAAGCTCTCTCGAAGGAACACTCGGGGAAATGAGGGAGTTGCTCGAGTCATTTTTGAGTTTTTATGGGTGTGTTAGCAGAGTTGAATGTATGTAAGCTTGTTTAATAAAAAAGAGACTCGGGTTGGGTGTGGGATTGCATGAGTTTTCTCGGGTGAGAATCGGGATGGTCCCGGAGTAAATCTAACAGTTTGAAATCTAAATATAAGCAGTTTTTAAATTTTAAAAATGAATCTAGTTTAAACTATTTTAAAAAAAAAACCTTTTCTTTATATAACAAATGTAATTAAATAGCAGATTTAAGAAAGTTATAATTTGTTAACATGAAGTTGTTAAGCTTAAAAAAAATTTAAGTTATTTTAAACATAATTTAAAAATGTATTTATGCGTTAATTAAAAAGATAAAGTGTTTAAGATAAATGGTTTATTTTAAAGCTCATTAAGGTCTTGGATAATTAATGATTAACTAAATTAATGTAATAATTTAATTAATGGTTAAGGATTAATTAATTATAATTTAGGGTTATAAAACTAATTAGAGATTAATTTATTGGGAATTAGGGATTAATTAATTTAAGTAACTAGAGGTTAATTACTTAAATGATAATTACTTAAATAAGTAATTAAAGGATTAATTTGTTGAGGGTTAATTAATTTAATTAATTAATTATGGAATAATTATAGTTAATTAATTAAGGATAATTAACCAATGAGATAATTACTTAATGAGGTAATTATGGATAATTAATTCAGGATGATTAATTAATTAAATTGTAATTAATTAATATTAGGTAAGCAGGATTTAAAGGTAATTAAAGTAATTAATTTAATTTATTTAAATTAATTAGAAATGGCGTGACTAATTAGTCTTGCTTATGGATGATTTGATTATATGGAATGCTTTGAATTGGTTGATATCTCTGATATTAAATGATTTGTGATATGATATGTTGGATTGTACAGTGATAATGTGGTTATCTATCGATGATGAATTGTTGTGTAAGTGACATCCTGTATTTAAAGTTTGAATTATATTTCAATTGAATAACTTGGGTAGGATGACATGGGACTCGAAGAAACCGGGATCGGATATTAGTAAATTCTCAAAACTACTTTAATTTGTAATCTACAATAATTCTATATAGATTTGATATGTGAGATAAATAGGCTGGATTGGAACAATATGGACCTTTGAAACTAGTTACTTAAGGACTGATTTGTGAAATAAGTGTTGGCCGTAGCAAGTTATGAACTCGTAATAAGGTACGAGTTACCCAGGATTTCATTTATGTTTAAAGCTTAGTATTTCAAATTGCATGGGTTTACTCACGCTGGTTCCCAACCTGACACGGGTGTTACTTTGATGTAATGCTCGGGTCAGAGCGAGTATTACAGATTTTCAGGTAAGGACGTTCTGGAGCTCAAGTGGCGAACTGGAGGGCAGGAACATATGGAGTATTCCGCTGTGTATTAGAGTGATTATTTGGGACAAGTCAATTTTTAACTGTCCAGAGTTTGTGTAAGGGTTGAAAACTCCGATGTGTTGTATGTAATTTAACTGATACGGCTTCTTTGTATAACTGGTATTATTTGATATTATATTTTATGCACTTGGAGTGTGAGAATCTGTGACTTGTTTTCTATTTCTTCTTCTATCTCTTTTCTTCTTTACCCTAACTATCTGGGATTTTTGGGACCGAAAATTCTGGGTCGTTACACTTTTATTCACATCAGCTGCCTTTCTCTCACTTCAAAACACTATAGCCATCCACCAACATGCTTCCTCTCTTTTAAAAATACAAGCAAGGTTACAATAAGGAGAAGAATAGTTCGGAAAAAATGAAGCTTAAAAATCAAATTCTTGAAATCTACTCAATTAAAAATCACTAGGCTTGTTTTAAAAAATTAAATTTTCCAGAGGGGTTTGATATGACATAAAATTTGTAGGGTGTGGCAACTTTCTTTGGTGGTCGACTGTGAGAAGCGTGGGTCTAACGAACTAGGGTTAAGCTTTTCGTCATATTCATTCGTCGATTCAAGAAGTGAGGCTCGTATTTGGAATTATCTTCGAAAATCACACCTAGGGCCTCGATATGGTGAAGCTCGGCCATGGTTTGCAAGTTGCGATGTCGCACGCAGGCGGTGAGGACCTAGAGTCGCGATTTGCCAGGGGTGGCGGGGTCTACAAGTGGTGGTGGTCGAGATGAGGATGGCGAGGCGGATGCGTTAGTGGACTCGAATGGATCGTTTGTGGTGAGGATTGTTCGTGCACGTGCACATTTCGTTCATGCACTTATGTTTTCTGGAACAGGGAGGAATTAAAGAAATAGGGAAGAAGGAAGATGGCACAGCGGTGGGTCGGGTTTTGAACGTATGGGTATGGGATTTGTTTTAAATAAAAAAGAAAGAAAAAGAAAAGAAAGTTGTAAATTTTATATATTTAAATTCGGGTAAACATAAAAATTGTATAACTCCTGCATGCGAGGTCGAAATTGGACGAACTTTTTGCATTGCAATCGTGGTGACGAGGGCTTCGAAATGAAACTTTATTGGACGGATTTGGAGACAGTCAAAATTTAGGCTAAATCGGGCGTCATCTGGTTTTAGTTCTAAAACGGAACGTCTCGGCGACAACAGAAAATCATTGTGAGTAAATCTCACTCTTTTGGATGATTGGCATTAATTTTAAAAAGTTAAAATTAATTATTTGTTGATTGGATGATTTTGATAATTATTATTATCAGTTGATTGTGATATTGTATATAGTATTATATATATTAGTAGTTGGATTGATTATTCCCACCTATTGGAGCGAATGAGACCCTATGCGTCCCGCATAATAGCAGATGACCCTATATACCGTGATATCCCCCTCGAAGTGGGATTCGTATTTTTATGTTATCTAACATCGGTAGATGCAGGGAAATAGGTTGGAGAGATTCAATGGATTCCTTAAAAATATTGAATTTAATTTTTATATATAGTGACATATGATCTGTTGAATAATCTATGATAGATTATTGTGTGATTTGAAGTTATTGGATGCTATGGTATTACTGGCCTAGATTTTGGTATTTTAAAATATCATATATATATATATATATATATATTGAGTTTGAAAAGAAATTAAAAAGGGATTTTGGAAGTGAAATATTTATATTGAAATTTGGATTAATTAAAGAAATTTATTGGGATAAAATAAATAGTTGACTTTGTACTTGAATATTCTGTGATGTTTAAAATGGAGACTTTGGAATAATGTAAATAAAGGATTTTAAATAATAAAACTTAAGCAATATTTGTTTAAGTGTAAAAGGATTTTAAAAATCGAGATTTAAAAATAGATTAGAAGAATAAAAAGGGAATATGGAAATAATTATAAAATTGGTCATATTAGATCCTTAATAAGATTTCCAAACTACGAAATGGAAGTAAACCAAGATTTGGTTGTTTTTGAAAATAGTTGGGTTATTTAAGGAGTTAATTTATAAATGGAATTAAATTTTAGGAATTGATTTATAAAGGTAATTTAATTTAGAAATCAAATAATAATGGATTTAAGTGATGTGAAACCATTATAAACTAGAATTGAAATGGTGAGATTTATAAACAGTGTTTATAAATAAAGTGAAGTGATTATCAGTTGATAAATTGAAGATATAAATTCACGGTAAGAATTTATAATAAAATCGGTAAATCGGTTTAAAAGTAAATGATAGATTTACTGCTAGAAATGTGAAAAGGTGGATTTACGAAATTGGTACGTAAATCAAATTGGTGATAAATCGAGAGGGATTATAAATATTAGACTGGCTATATTGGGACTGAAGAATATAATTTATCGAGAAGTTAAGTTTGTTTTAAAAAGAGGATTTTAAGTTATTAAACTAGGTAATTCAAAAGTGTTTAAAAATATTCCAGAAAATTAGTCATTAGAATATTTTAAAATTGTCAAAATGGATTTTAAGTTATAAATAAGTCTTGTAGATCGATTTGAATTTTATAAATGAATCAGAATTAATTATTATTTCAAAGTTATGTAATTATTTTGAACTGTTAAAGTATATTTAATTATTAATTAAGTTAGCTTATAATAAGTTGGTATTAAGTTAATTATTATTTAAGAATTAATTGGTATTATTATTTTAAAAGATAAATTATTCAATATTAATATTAATTTATATAATAATTTTTACAGAAGGCATTTTGCTAATTAAACTTGGGAATTTATATAGAATTTTATAAGTAGTATTTTGAGAAAATTATTAAATAAAGTTTTCGAAAAGTAATGGTATACTTTCATGGCGAAATCGGAGGCAGAGATTGCCTACCGTTAAGTTTTGGAATTCTCTGGGGTAGAGAAGTAATCATTGAGCTGTGAATCCATGGTTGATACCGCATGGTGCTTTCCGTATTTATTTCAAAAAAATTTCAAATATTTTTGAAAAGAGTGGTTAGTGAACGTACTTACTCCGATAAGATAAGTACACACTTTTTGATGAAGAGATTTAATTTATTAAAATTAAATTAAATGAGACTTAGTGTTTTCAGTGGAAAATGAACTTTTTGGTTGAATGATTGTTTATTTGATAGTTAAATAACCAATTATTAAATTTGGACCCAAAACATAACTTTGGGAATATTCAGGAGAAACATGGGAATTAGTTGGTACAGTTACCGTCAAAGGTGCTATACTGTACGTATAAACTCTTTTCGTTCTTCTAGGACGATGATAAGAAAATCCATCCACTTACAGTTATGAGGTAATCTATGATCTTATTTTTGTCTTTTTATTTTCTAAAGAACCGAGGTTGAGTTTACTAGAAATATCATGTTTCGAAGAGACCGGGATTGAAAAAGTTATCTAAAAATCACTTCGATCCAACGAGTACGTTTTCGAAGTGAAGACAAGAGCGTGGAATCGAAGATGGAGCATTGCAATGCAAGGCCTAATCGCTACTTAATCTGAGGGTGATTCCAAAATGGATGTAGTAGGAATAGTTCTTTCGGTTTCATTCAGACCCAGAACGGACTTGTATGGATGAATACTATCAGTACATTGTCATTGGAGGACAATGAGAATTCCAAGTATAAATTCCTTAAAAAGTAATCATAGCCTCAAGCCTCATCAACTGGGAATGACTGAAAATCAGGGGAGATGCAGCAAGGCTAAGTGGGTCGTACCCAATTAGGGTATGTTCATTAGTTTTCTAAATACCCTTGGATATTATTACTACGGTGCATGGGAAGAACTCGGTAAGGGTGGGAACACCCGAAGTGATAGCATATTTGGTCTTTCCAGGTTTGGGGTAGTCCGATCTTGTGTTGCAGGGGATCCCAGCATGGTCCTTGGTACATTTTTCTAGATATGTACTATGATAGATGATACTCCAATACCTAATCATTCATATGGAATCCATTCTCTAATACGTGCCTTTACGGTTTCGATTATAGAGCCTAGTATGTTGGAATTTAATTAATGTAAATTTTTTGGCTATTTGAATAAGTATTTGTATCTATACAATATTATAATATCAAATGATTTTAATATAAAATGTTTTGGTTATCAAAAGCTAAAAACCCGTCGTGTTTATGTGTGGCGTGGTCTTACGAGATACCTTTGTTTTTCAAAGGATTTTTGATAACTTTAATAATTAAAATTGATGTGTTTTCTCATGCTGGTTTTCCAGACTGACTTAGGTGTTATTTATTTATAATGCTCGGGTCAGACCGGGTATTACAGATTCAGGATAGGATGTTATGGAGCTCAAGAGATGAGCTGGATGATGAAGCCATATCACACGTACTTGATTATATTCCTCTGTGATTGTATGCGGTATATTCAGCACTTGTGAGGACAAGTTATTATGACTGTTCAGTATTGTGTTATTGATGTATTGTACTCTGATGATGTGATGTATAAACAACAGTTGTAGTTCATTTTGTATAAAGACGTGTCATTATCTATTATATATTGTTCCACGGCAATTGTGAGATTCTATGTTGTTGTTTCTGTTTCTTCTTCTACCTCTTTCTTCTTTTCCTCTAACGATCTATTATTTCAGGCACTCGATTGCTCGGCATACTATAAAATGGACGTATTGATGTCGACTTTTTAGGGTTAAAAACCTTGCTCGTGACTTTAATATATAAAATATCTAAATGTATAAGACATGATAACATCGATAAGGGGAAATATAATTCTGCTATGTTGCATGGTCTCACTATTGATTGTTATAACTATGAATTATTATGGGTAATATTATTCACAACAAACTTATATCTTATTCGACGTTTATGTTTTTTCTCTTAAAATCTCACGTACTTGTTTGAGTGGCTCGAGGGTTGAAGGCTTCAGAAATAGCAAGTTTTTGACGAATGGCCAAAAGAAGACGACTGATGGAAGAATGTTGTTAAATATTTATTTTGTTATGTATAAAATATGATGCAACTTTAGTTGCTTTTAATGCATGGATCATTCATGGTTATATTCTCATATTACAACCAGGTATCATTTTGTTGTATATAATATTTCTCTCTACTGTGGAACGTTGGGTAATTTAGTTTGAATAAAATGATGAATGAATTTTTTTAGGTACTATGGCTCGTTATCATTTTTATGTACAAAAGAATAATAAAGAAAGGATCTCACATTGTGCACATTGTGCTTCAAAATACAATTAGAGTGACGGCACACTTTTCATTTTTGGGTCTCAAAACGAGGGATAATACATCTTTAGAATGGAAGAACTAGCCATTTTTACTACCAAGAGAGATTGTTCTCTAAAGCTATGTGTTGGTTGTCACGAGCTGAACAAATTGATGCTTAAGAATAACCCTTGCCTCGTACTTATGACATTTTCGATGAGTTGGTTGGACTTGTGCATTTTCTCAATTGGATTTGTTTATGGATATCCATCAGCTAAGAGTTGTTAAAGATAGTCAGTTGACTACTAAGCTCAAACTTCCAACTGGATTTTAGTAATAGTTGATCAATATGTCATTTGGGATTACCAATGCTTTTTCTTAAAGTGTGGATTTGAGGAGTAGGATCATCAAAAAAAACTAAATAATTTTGTACTTGTGTTCATTGATGATACCCTAGTTGCTCTAGGAATGAGAAGGAACACCTAAGGTAAGTTAGGGCGGTGTTAGATACATCAAGAAACTGCCCGCTGTATCAAACAAAAAAGATAATAATAAATAAATAGGATCATCAGCTGTCAAGTTTTTGAAGCCACTTCTAGTGTTTGGATGCCATTCCTAGCGTTTGAAAGTGAGATTTCCTAGACATGTTACTTGTATCCACGCAAGGAATCTTCATCGAGCTTGTGAAAATTGGAGCAATTTAAGATTGGAAATGCCCGAAGAACATAATGGAAAAGGTTTTTTGAGATGTAGTAGGATATAGGATGTCTATTCATGACTTCTCTACGATTTTCAATCACATTGTTAATGCGGTTAACCAAAAACAGTAAGGAATTTTCTAAAAATGCAGCATACGAAAGGCTTTTGTTGGATTTAAAGAATGTTCACCTAATACAATTGTTTTGAAGATCCTAGACAGCAATGAAGGTTTGATGGTCTATATTGATGCATGTGATACTGAATTAGTAGTAGTTTCAATGTAGAAGGAAAAAGTTAAATTATTACTCGCGTAGGTATACAACTAAAGAAGTGGAGAATTATCTACTTTGAGAGAGGTTCGAATTGGTCACCACCATAAGTCGTTGAACCATCTTTTCCAACAGAATGGTTTAAATTTGAGGTAGTGACAGTGGTTAAGTTTTATAGGTTTTTTTAGATTTGGCCTTGTTTTTAAACTTATTATCACAAATAGCCTCCTTTCAAAACTAATATCGATTATATCCCTGTTTTGGCCCGCTAAACGTTGAGCTGGCCAAAACATACTGACGCCTTTTCAAAAGGCGCCAGTGGTATTTTTTAAAAAAAAAACAGGTGACTTTTGAGAAGTCTCCTGTTTGTTCGTAGTTAAAAAAAATAAACTAATTGAAAAGTCGTCAATCGGCGACTTTTCAAAAGTCACACATATGGGATTCCGCAACAAAACAGAACCCTCCTCCCTCCCTCCTTCACTTTACTCTTTCATCCCACTTCTCTAAAAAAACTCAAAACCCTCTACCTCCATTTTTTTTCAAACCAGATTAAATTCCATTTAATCTCAATAAAAGCATCAGATTTCAAAGATCTACCTCAAGCATTACAAACCATCATTAGCTCAAATCCAATTACGGTATGTAGTAGAAACCTTAAGTTTTTTGATTAGTTTGTAAATTAATTTGATTATGTGGTTTTTGCGTGGTTGATGTAGAATGGCTCCTAATTATATTCCAACCATATTCTATTATGGCGGTGAATTGATTATTGATGTTTTAATGTGTGGAAAAAATCTTGGTGGATCTTACAAACCGGCCAAATTTCGAAGAGGTTCTAGTTTTGAACAATTGGAAGAGTCGGTTTACAAAGCAACAAAGATAAAACCGGAAGAGTATGATATAGATATAGTTTGCAATTGGCCAACCGATTCTGGATCTAAAGCAATAAAAATTATCGACGGCGACGACGTTGAATTAATGTTTGTTGTTGTGACTAAAACTATTGAGCTATTTGTTGGGAAAAATAGAAGATCGGTTGCAGAACAACCAACAGTGGCACCTGTATCAAATTTTAGCGTTGAAGAATACTTAGAATGGTGGGGAACATGAGTACTGGGAAAGGAATTCCATCTATTAGTTTTAGTTATCCGACTCGGCTTGTATCGCAATACGGGCAACAACAAATGTTTCATGGTTATTATCCTTTCATGAATTTGCAGTCAAATATCCAATTTACCTATTCCCATTTGGCGTAGGACAGCATTGCATGAATGAGTCAGGGGTAACATTTAGCTGTAATTACATACAGATCTGATTATTGAATTGATTTAATTATTGTACAAAAATTGTATTCTGGTGCAGTTTTATCCCACTTAAAAATTCAAATCAAAGTAGTGCTAGTTCATCGAGTAGCCGTACATCCGAACGAATGCAGCCAACTTCGTTTGAACTATACCAATTAAGCCAGAAGTGATTTAAATATTGCAATATGATTCAAAATTGTTGTTATGTAGAAATTAACTAAAACTGATGTATTTTTTATTGCAGCTTCGCAGCAAACAATGCTGCTACACAGTCATACGTCCAACCACCGATTGAACCAGCAGGTCAAAGTATATGTAATGATGATATGGATGTAGATGATGAAGAAGATGGACAAGTTGAAGGTGTTACTACACTTGATAGTAAGACTGTTGTGCTGATACCAGAGGTTGATACAACTTAGGTGGAAAATATGCAAGTAAACAATGTTCCACTGAACAATGATTTTGGAGGTGCATAACTAGATTGTGTGGACAGCGATGAATCGAAAATGGAGAAACTGATGGATGATGATTTATGCAATGCAAAAATTATGACTAGGTCAATAGGAGAAAATGTAAACTTCAACAACAAAATATTTTCATCTGCTATCGTACAAACCGGTTTCAAAGTTGGCATGGTTTTTGAGAGCAAAGCTAAATTTCTGCAACAACTATCTGAATGGTCAATCTTACGTGCGGTGTCCTTTAAGCCAATCAGGTCGAACAAATCTTAATACACCGCCATTTGTAATGTCGATGCTAGTTGTCCGTGGAGAATACATGATATTGATTTAAAAAAGACACGGGATGGATGGTGAGTTATTAAAAAATATCCAAGCAATCAAACAGGCATAAACCTAACAGTGAACTCAAATCATAGGCAAGCTACATATTCCTTTATAGTATCGAAGATCATGCCTTTCGTGAAATCTAATTAGAACATTACGGCTGGAATGGTGCAGGTTTTAAACAAGGAACAATTGTTAATCAAAATTAGTTATTTGAAAGCATAGGGAGCATTGAGCAAGGCAATTGAATGCATATACGGTGATTGGGCAAAGTCATATTCCAACCTATGATAATGCATTAGTGAAATATGCAAAACAAATCCAGATAGTGTAGGACACGTGACCACTGATGAGTACGAAGTGTTCGATCATTGTTCGTCAGCGGAAATTCTATGAAATTAGAAAACCGTCGAACGAATTTAGAAATAAAAATAACCGCAAGCGCACGGTGTACGAATGTAGCACGCGGCGAATACGGGTCGATCCGCAGGGAATTGATGATCTTAAAAATCTATTCAATCAAATTATACCAAAGTCGAAGAGGATCTGTTAACTAGAAATAAAATGAGGCTAACACTAGAAAATGCGATTCAAAAATTATTAGACTAAAGAACAATTTAGAGGCAAATCCACTCTCAAATTTTTGTAAATCAACAAAAACATAATTTATGATCTCTAACTTTGATATTAAGTGAAATAATCATTGCATTTATCATAAGTATGGTTTGTTTATGTTATTAGTTAACATAACTCAAACCATCAAACTATAATACAACAATTATACCACTTACAATTCTCATGAAAAAGAAGCCAAAGCAAAAACTATTTTAAGTATGATCTATTTACTATTGTAACTAGTAACATAGATCATCAAATTTCATTTTTACTTTCATTTCATAATCAAAAATTAATTAGCAAATGTTGATGTAAATTGTGTTTATGTTGAGTAAGAATAGCTCATTTGCATAAGCAATATAAGCTATCAAACCCACTTGTATAAACTTACATCAAAATTCACATTCATGAAGCATAAACAAAGAGATCATACATCATAAAAATGTTGAAATTACATAAAGTTAGAGAGCTTCATCACCCCTAAATTGAAGGGGTTTAGCTACTCATTTGTGGCATTGAAGCAACACAAACAAATTTCAACATTAAAAAGAAAAGAGAATAGAAAATAAGCAAAGAAAGCAAAAGAGATTAGCTACTTACTACTTGCATAAATGTAAATCTAAGTTATGAACATAAAGGAAAAGAGAGCATAGAAATAAACATTAACAATAAAACAAAGAAAAGCATGTAGAAAAGAGAGAAGAAAGAGGCTTGGAAGCCATTTTTATTTCATAGAACATTGAGCTTACACTTTGATTTCTTAATTTCCTAAGTAAAATGAAAGAGTAAATGATAGTTTCATATACATAAGAGGGCTATATATACATGCATAAAACCCTAATTCTATTTTTAGGGGGCTACCTAAAATGCCCTTTAGGAAGTGTGGCCAACAAGTAACCATTAACCACTAATTAATCCATCATTTGTTTTGCATGAAGCTTTAACCTCCACTTAGTTGTCCATTAGCTCCAAATTGTACTTTTAGGTAAGTGGGTGGGGTCCTCCATGTTCATGGCTTGAATTATTTCCCTCCTCTTTCCTTTGTATTCATTTGTGCATGCATATCTTCATATAAGCCTCTTCCATATGCATCCAAATTCCTATAAAAATTGTCAAAAAATGTCCAAGTAAAAATTCTTATATTGACACATGCACAAAATGACCGTTTTGCCCCTGGATGAAGATGAAAATATGATGATTGGAAATAATTGAATTTTGGTTTTAAACATGTTAAATGCCCAAATATGATGATTATTTAAATAAAAAGAGATAAAATATGGATGTAAATATATGCACAATTACGTGCATATCAATCATGCATTTTTGTCATTTAGTCTATGTGTCGAAGGATTTGTCCACTGTCATTTGGACAATACTCGGCAGAATTTCATCCCATACGCGATAAAAGGTATTGGGCCCCACACAAAGGACCAATGGTTCTTCCACCCCCAGCTCGGCGAGCTCCAGGAAGGCCTAAGTCTACTAGATTTAAAGTCACTATGGATGAGATGCAACATCCATGGCCGAATAGATGCAGAAAATGTGGTATGCACGGTCATAAAAGAAGTCGTTGTAATTCAGCTACTTAATTTTCGTACGCGTGTTATTGTTGGTATGATGTTTTTAAACCATATGTTGTTTATGTAAGAACAGTTTGTGTTTTTATTTCATGTGTTGTGTTTGTTTGAGATAATGAATGTTATGTGTTGGTATTGGATTACTCCACTGAAAGTAAGTTGAGAAATGATAAATGATAAACGATATGCAAACAAATCCAATGATACATGCTAATGATACATAAACCAATTACATATGACATGGTAAGCGATACATAAACTGATGACATTATACATTAACATCCAAAATTGTAATTACTTATCCTCCCACAATCTACGAGGACTCAACTTTTTGAATGCTACGCCCTTATTCAACAGCACCTTGCGATACTGTAAATTAAACTTCTTCAAACGATCATTTTCTGCTTGCATCTCAAGGGCATATTCAACTCCCTTTTGACACATTTCAGAATCTTTCCACTTAAAAAAGTTGCAGCATTCAACATCGTTAGGTCGTACCTTATTATCGTTGTATGATTCACAATGGTAAAAGCGACGGCCCACATTCCTTTCATTTCTACACATAACAACTTCACATTCATCTCCATAACAACAAAGTACCCAAGGTGGTGGCCGGTTGGAACTAGCACTGATAGGCTTACGACGAGCTAGCACATCCATTAATTTTCCATGAAGTTGTTGCTTTATTAGTTCAACGCTAGCCACGGCCATTATTGATGTACCACCACCTCGGGAAGGGGGAAATTTTTCAACCTGCGTCTCAAGTATGAAATCAACTCAATAATTTCTTCATTAACTGATACAAAGCCTCTTTGGTGTTCAAATTCGTCACACATTTTCATCATCATGTCGTCATCAATCTCTTAATTATCCATTTTCAACAACCTATTTATTGAAAATAGTAACGTTGGAATTAGCCTTAACTGCAAAAGATTATACAAAATTAGTAGTGCTAATGGAACTTACCTTCTTGTTTCATCTCAAAACCTAAAAAAGATATTCGATTTCATCGGGAAATAATGAAATTATGGAAGAGAGATGTGGCTTAGGTTTTGGGTTTTATTTTTGGTTTTTGGTAAAATGATAAATGAGGAAGGGTGTTGGTTGTAGTACAGGGTTTCTATTTTGAAACTCTGCGTAGACTTCTGGTGTGACTTTTCAAAAGTCGTCGGTGGGTGACTTTTGAAAATCGCCCCGGATGTAACATCCCGATATTTTCAACCATTCGCATCCACACATGCTGGATTTGAATTGCTCAAAATACCAAATTGTTAATTTATATTTTGCAAAACTCAGCATATACGGTAAATAAATAATCACAGAATCACAAACATAGAGTAATATAACAATAATGCAACGGAAACAAAGGAATAGTAGTTCATGAAGATACTATATATATAATAGAGTTAAATAAGATACAACAGAAGTCTCAAATACAATAATCAAATACAAGATCAGAATACATCACTGGAATCAACTGAATAACTACAAGCTGAAAAGATGTAGATGGATCTCCAAACGAAGGTCCAACTCCAAAGGTGAGTCTCAAAAAGTGTATCACTCAGTCAGATCCGAGCGTAAAGCAAAACAAAAAACACTCGAGTCGGGATTAACATTCTTATATAAATAAATCCAACTCAGGTGAAATAACAACTGAAATACAAGTAACTCAAAGGATGTGTGGGATAACCATCCTCTAAGGATTCGTTAAACTATCTACTATGTAGTAATATGCGCTATTATAATAATGTCTATAGTAAAGTAAACTATTAAAATAGTGTTAAGGCGTTAGTCATATCCCCCTTAACACATTTTATGGTGCCAATAGTCCATACAGTACCGTAATACCTCCAGATCGGGAGGCTGCCAGAGGATACTCCATAGGTACGACACAAAACAAACTCGTAGTGGTCTCGCTATGTAGGTGACATGGCACAACAAGGAAATTCCATGGTAGATATATACAATTACGCATCTGGATTGGTGGGAATGCATAATAGCCACTACCTCCCACCTCTGAACACACTCCCAAATCAAAAAAAAATCAAGCATGGCCAGCAAATCAATCACAAAGTGAGAATATAGCATCGAAGGAATGTGTCTGATCGGAGGAATGACCTCATTTGGCCCGAGAATCGCTCCTGTTTTAGCCACCTTATACCAACTCACTGGAGTCGAGTCTACGTATATATCTCAATAGAACATCGCCACCATCGTACTTCATTCTGGAATCTCCACCCCGTACATGGTTGTTAAAGTGGTTTTCGGAGTTGGCAGAGAGTATAACAACTTCTGATCCCAGTCTCTTTAACAACCGAACATTATTATAACACCACGGTCATTTCAAAATAGTTTATACTTCAAAACCAAAATATCGTTGCCATTTCAAAACCATATCAATATGATATTATTTACATTTCAAAACCAAATACGATATCATTTCCATTTCAAATATATCCTTTTCAAAAATCATAGCACTTACAAAGTTATAAGACTTTCGAAACAAAACACTTGAAATTATAGGACTTTCAAAACATAATACTTTGAAATTCATAACTTCCACCGCTTAAACGGTTTAGATATAAAAATTGTATACAAAATAAAATAGTTTATAAAGTATATATAAAGTTAAAATAGTTTATATAAAAGAGTTATAAGTTAAAATAATTTATATTAAAATAGTTAGTATATTAAAATAGTTTATATTAAAAATAGTTTATAAAGTAAAATATAAAATAGTTTTAAATATAATTTAAAATGCTTTATATAATAAAATATTTTCCTCAAATTTCACAAATTGATTCCAAATCAACTTGAATTCCAAAAATTAAAATTTAATCAAATCTCAAATCATCAATTTCAATTTATTTCAGTTTCTCAATAAACCATTTCAAATTATATCGATTTCAAATATAGATTTTTAACCACAAAATAAACCATTTCAATTTTGATATTTTCAAAGCTTTAATTATTCAAACGTTTCAAAACTAGATTTGATAGTTTCATATGTACCTTAATTTAACTTCATTATTATTTAGTTTTGAAATATTCACTTAATAAACCCAATATCATTTAAATAAAACACCAAATTTCAAATCACTAAATATTTTCTGCAATTTATTTAAACTTGATATATTCATTTAAATCACCTTAAACCAAAATCAAGTTATAAATCGTATCCTTTAAAAATCGCAAATTCAACAAGTTCCAAATCGATTTTACTTAAATATTATTCTTAATTAAATACAATTTCAAATTAATTTCAAATCTATCTTCTCAACCTTAATTTATAAAATCATTATAAACTATATATTAATATAATTTAAATAAATATTTAACATATTACATTTCAATGAAATCAAACTTTATTGTTAAACTTATTTTATATTAAAACAAATTTATACATAGCATAAAATCAAGAATTTAACTATATATAAAATAACATTTATATAATATCTAAAATCAATATTTATATAAAACCATTTACTTCTTTCCAAAAACCATAGAAATCATTTCAAAGTATTTATATATAGACCAACGGTGTCTGTATATAATTTTCTATCCTATGGTCAAGTGATATGGATATTTATCATTTCAACCCGAAATTTAAATTTATATACGGGTATATATCATTTCAACCCGTAATTCCAAATTCAATTCAACGAAAATCACTTGGGTCTATCATTTCAATCCATAATGATTTACTCCTATTTTACAGATCGTTTGGGTATGTATCATTTGAACCCATAGGGAATTCTATGATAACAGGTAACTTGCAAAGTGATAACAGATATGAAAATAATATAACAGGCATATATCATCAATATAAATAACAGATGATAGTGTCAGATGTCATAGGTGAACAGATACAGATAATAACATATATATATAGCAATGTAAATAAGTAATAGCGGCATATTTCAATTGTCGTTTCAATTGAAATCAAATTTAATAAATATAAGAACGTTAATCGTGAGTGATTGCTCACCTTTCGAGGCTAGAGAGTTTGACAACATAACAAGCTACAAATTTCAAAGCAATGTTAGATGGGCATGATTCGTTGAAGAAAACGGGCACGATGGACAAAGTTGATAAATGAGATATCGATGAGAACTAATCAGACTCAGTTTTGATATAAACTAAAACGGAATATATATATAATATTCATATATTATTTTCTTAAATCAATATTAATTTAAAAACACAAAATAAAATATTTATATGAAGTTCGAAGGGCTTATAGGAAGGAAGTCTTTGGCATCTGTGGCAGTAGTGCAGCTGGGAGTGTTTTGTGTGCCAACAGGAAGGTCATCTGGTGTAGCAGTTCCTAGAGGTGGAGTTCATAAGAAGTAGAGCGGCCCGTTTCTTCGATGGTTGAAGAGACTTTTTGATTCTACTATCAGCAGTTCGGGGAGATGGTGGAAGCTCGCCCACTTCTTCACGAAGCTCAGTAGAGCATGGTGTTGGTGGTTGAGGGTGGACTATCAGATTCTTCTTCTGGTAGCAAAGGTTTAAGTTGTTCTGATTTATGAAGAGAGAATGGTGTCTTTGAATTCTGAAATGGGTAAGATCGTAAAAGTGACTTGCGATAGTTCAGAGTTCATCTGAGCAATCTTTTGATATGAGAATGAGGCTTCTCAAAAGAGGCTGGGAGTTATTGAAGCTATCAGAGGTTTATCCGCATCGGAGATTGAGTTTCATATCGATTTGGCTTCCAGAAGCAATACCAATGGTTCAACCTAGTGGAAGGGTGGTCCCTAGAGAGAAAGTTTGGTGAAGCAGACACTAGGTTTCTCAAAGAAAGATTAATCGGGTCTTAGTTTCCTAGTTGGGGTTTTGCTGAGGTACTTGTGACCAAGTTGGAGGGGTCATTAAGATTTAGTGAACCTGATGAACCATGTTTCCAGAATATGTGGATCAAGTTTCTGCTCGTGTTCATCATCGGCATTCTCATCTACTCCGGATCAGAGTTGTGTAGCGAAAGCAAGGTAGCAGCTGTGCAAGAATGGAAGTAACCTCAGATTACTATGGAAGTTCGCAATTTACTTGGATTAATAGATTTCTACTTGAAGTTCATCTAGGATTCTTCTATAAGATTTCTTCTCACTTAACCAAGCTAGCTTGGAAGAGCAAAGTTTAAATGGACCTCTAAGTGTGAAGAAGTTTTTTAGGATTTTAAGGTAGGTTGTTGAGTGCATCTGTTTTGGTTAAACCAAATAGGAGAAGTAAGTTCGAAGTCTACTGATGCTTATGAAGCAGAGCTTGTGCCCTAGATATCTGGGGATCTTAGGAGGATCAATTTGTTGAGTAGGATCCAGAGATTGGCTTGTTTTTGGTCTAGTTTGTTTCAAGAAGCATCAGCAAAGGTTGAGCTGATCAGGAAGAAGGTAAGCAGCCCAGGATTGTCAGAAGGAGTTATGTGGATAAGATGGATGAATTTGGAATTCGAAGTTGGAGACTTCATTACTGTTAAGATTTCTCTGGTTAAGGAAGCAATAAGATTGGTAAGACTGTGAAGTTAGTTCCGAGGTATAATGGACTTTTCTGTGTTTGGATAGGACAAGTTCTTTGGTCTACAAGATTTAATTGCCAGTTTGGATGGATGGGATTCACATTGTATTTCACCTATCTCTGAGAGAGTACGTGTATGATCCATCTCTAGTTGGGAATCTGTAGTTCAAAAGGATCTGATAGTTGAACTGGTTTTAAGTGTGGTCTGATATCTGGTTCAAATTTATAGATCGGGGTGAGAGGAAGCTCTGGATCATAGTGGTATAGCTAGTTAAGGTTCTGTGGAGCGAGGATCCCAGTAATTGTATTGGGAAACTCTAGATAGTATTAGGGAGTTCTATCCTGATTTGTGTCAGGATAATTAGTTTGTTTGAATAAATTGGTTGCTATAGTTGTTAGTGTATGATTGATATGTATGCATGTTATTTGAAATTAAAACTTCTACTGGATTATTAAATTACCTTTGCTTTTAAATATTGGGGATGAAATTTTTTTTAAAGGGAAGGAATGTGATGACCCGGAATTTTAGGCAATAACAATTTAATAATCTTTATTAATAATTAAATTGACTTGTTAATTTTCTTTATTTATCATTTAAATTGGCAAATTTATTCTTTTAAAAAGCTAATAGATTGGTTTAATAATCTTCTTTTATAAATATTTAATTGGTCATATTTTATCTTTCAAAGCTAATAAAATTTGTTTTCTATTTATAATATATATATATATTTGTATATATATTGTAGATAGGAAGTCTATGATTTGAATTTAATAAAAAGATATGGTTTCAAATTGTAATATATATGTATATTCAAGTGGTGTTTTAAATTCAATATAATAATTTTCAAAGCTAATATTAAAATGTTTTCTATTTATAATGTATAAATATTTATATATATTGTAAATAGAAAAGCTTTGATTTAAATTTAACCAATAAAAACATGTTTTCAAATTTTAATATATATTTTGTGATTTGGAAATTATGTTAAATTCAATATAGCACTTTTTAAAAGCTATTTAAAAGTTTATTATCATTTTCAAAACACTTAAAGTAAATGTTTATTTATCTAAAAAGTATAATAGTTTTAGTTTGAATAAGATTTAATAAAATTTTATTTTTCTGAAACTAAAATAGTCTATAAATATATATATAAAGGTTTAATTTTACTTTCTTTTTAATATCTTATGAACTAAAAATAGTTTGAAAACATATAATATATTAATTTATTTAAAAATATAAGTATATATATAAATATATATACATAAATGCATATTTGCATAAATATAAAACATAAGTACTTTTTTATAATAGGAATGTAAACATAATATTGCATAGTTAAACATTTGTAAGTTAAAGAAACTCGTGTAAATACATTTGTCCCTTAAGTATCATGCAATAAAACAAGTGGCAAGGTTCATTTTTCTCTAAAAATTAAACTAAATAAATTAGTATTAGAAGAGAAAAACCTGGTTATTGTTTTCCAGTTCAAAAGTTTTACAAGTTCAAATATTTTCTCCTCTTCTTCTTAAAAACTAAAATCTGGAAATCATATATATGTTAATCCTTAGTACATGTGCAAATCCTTAGTACATGTGCTAAAAACATATAATCATGATGTAATTATGATGTGCATGTATGTTTAAACTGGAATAAAGTCGAATATTGAAAAGATCTGTGTGTATATATCTGAAGACTTGTCTGATATTAAGAGAAAAAACATGTCACCGTCTGTTTTTTTATAGGCTAGAAAATAGTTCAAAAATCATTTCCTATCTTCTCAATCTTTATCTGGCCATGATCTCTAAAAGAAAAACGATTGCATTGATACAAATTTATGTTTAAAAATGGTTTCAAGATTTTATATTTAGTAGTTAAACAAAATATTAAGAAAATACAGTAATAATCAGAGATAAGCCAAAACTTAATATTCATAATTTTTAGATTGGATTATATAATTGAATTCGTCGTGGCAAACGATGAATTTAGAAAGAAGAATCATGTTTTTTAGATATGTAATTGTTGAGGAAATCGGGGTTGTTCGAATTTGAGTCGATCGTCGATTTTCGACGATTGGCGTGATGAGGTTCGTCGAGATCGATGCTGGAGGTGGCGGATAGCTTGGTGGTTGTAGGAAAATAGTGGAGGATTTTATCATCGACCGTTGTGGTTAGGCTCGGGTGATCTAGGGTTTGTGACTGGGTTTTGGACGATGAGGATGTCGAGCTTCGTTCGACAACTATGGCGCATCGTAATAGATCGTGAGGGTGGGGAATGGTTCATCGAGCTTAGGGTAGCTTCGGGTAGGTCGGCATGTGTTTTAGTGGTCGGAGATGGTGGCTGGTGGAGTTTATGTCCGATCGAGTTGTTCCAGTTTTGATCATAAGGCTCGATCTCCATTCATAGGCGTTTCAGTTGATCTGGGTTATCGTGTGTGACGGCGAGGTTATCGATGACTGGTCGATGATCAAAGGGAAGGTCGGAGAGTGTTGGATCGACGGTGTACGTGCACGGTGCACATTTGTATTAGGCGATGATCGTTGGGTTTGGGAAGAGGATGTTTTCTCGGGATTTGTCTCGAGAAATTTCGTGAGTGACTCGAAGTAGCGTGTGTCTCGGGGGTTTTGAGGGTTTTTCTTGGGAATATTATTTGATATCTCGGGTTTGTTTTTTGATAGGAACAGATTTCAGATTTTATAAAGAAATCAAGTTCAAGTGTAAAGCAAAATCAAATCAAGTTTTTTCCAAGCTAAAATACTATTTAAAGTTTCAAGCAAGGTTTTTAAAAAGGTTTTAAAGTTTTAAAGATTTTAAATAATTGTTTTCAAAGAAGAAGATTTAATCTAGTTTTAAATATGTTTAAAATTTTAATAAGTTATAAAAGGAGATAATAATTAAGTATTCAAAGAGTAAGAATTTATTTAAATTATTAAATAAATTTGAACAAGTTTTTTTAATGATTTTAAATGATAAAATTTAATGTTTAAATTGTTTTGTTTATAAATAAGTTATATTTTATAATTGATTCTTAAATGTTTTCCTAAAAGTTAATGATGTAATTAAGTTTATATATTTACTTTTAATTAATTAGGGTTGTGATTAATTAAAGATTATTAACTAGTCTAATTAATTTAAAAGTAATCACTTAATGAGATTAATAGAGATTAATTAATTAATGTTAATAATAAAGGTATAATTACTTAGTATAAGTAATTAGAGGATAGTTAATGATTTTAATTAATTTAAGATCATTAACTAGTGATTATGGAATAATTAATTAATGTGATTAATTTTAGATAATTAATTAGATTAATTAATTAACATAATCATTTGTCGAATTGGTTAAGTATAATTACTTAACGTAATTTATAAAGTATAATTACTTAAAGAAGTAATTAAGATGGATAATTACTGAATGTAATTAATTTATGGGAAATCATTTAACGAAGTAATTAGACAATAATTACTTAATGGAAGTAATTAAGGATTAATTACTTAATGTAATTAATTAAGAATTGATTAATTGAGGTAATAAATTAAAGAGTTAATTAATTAATAAAAGTGATTAATTAAAGATTATTTGTTAAAAAGTAATTAAATATAAGAGTGATTAGTTAATGAAAGTAATTTGAGGATCATTAATTAATTAATGATATTAATATAAGGTTAATTAATGAAAATGGTTAAGAATAATTAATTTACTTAATTAATTAAAGGTTAATTACTTAATGTAATTAAATGGTAATTAATCAAGAATGATTGATTAAAAATGGATAATTAAAGGATAATTACTTAATGTAGTTATGGGATAATTAATCAAGGATGATTAATTAAGATAAATGATTAATTAACTAATTTGTAGTTAATTAATGTTAAGTAAGCAGGATTAAGGTAATCCAAATAATTAGGATTGGTAATTAATCTAAATTAAATTGATTAAGAATGAATCAATCTTGCTTATGAATGATTGAATGATATTGGATGATTTTGATGTGACATCTCCGATATGTGTTATGTGTTGCTTGATGGTATGAGATATTTGGTTGAATTGGATAATATGGATTAACTATCTGTGTAATGTGAATCATTTATTTGTATGTAATGTTATTCTAAATTATAATTAAAATTTGTTTAAAACCCTTAAACAACTTGGACAATAAAAGGCTTTTTGGATTTCGGTGAGACCGGGATCGGATTTTCGAATTGGATATCCGAAAACCACATTGATCCAAATTAAAAGATAGGTCGTGAAATCTCAAGTGAAGTGAAGACTCGAAGTGTAAGGACTATTGTCGTCAAGTCTCCGAGGGTGATTCCAATACGAGTATAACGGAGATCGTACTTTCAGTTTCGATATGAAGATTCAGAGTGCAAGGGCTATGATCGTTAACTCTGAGGGTGATTCCAAAATGAGTGCAACGAGGTAGTGCCTTCGGTTTCGTTCGAACCCGGAATGAACTTGTATGGATTGAATGCTTTTAGAATATCGTCAGGAGGAGGATGAGCATTCTAAGATAGATGTGTTCTATAAAGGTAATCGCGGCCTCAAGCCTCATCAACCGGGAATGGCTAAAACAGGGGAGGTGTAGCAAGGCTAAGTGGGTCGTTCCCAAGTAGGACGAGATTTTCCTCTGCCTAGAGGTCCCTTTTTATTCGTCTTAGTGGGCAGTTGGTTTGCGGCCAACTGCGGGGTTATCTTGTTCGGGACTATTCCATAAGGGATGGTTCCGGCCTTATGTTGCAGGGGATTTAGGGTGGATTCTCGATACGGTGATCTAGGCCATGTATTGTGATGGGCGGATCCCCGGTAGCCCTGCCATTGATGGAAAACCATTTTCCCTACGTACCTTTATGGTTTTGATTGTATAACTCACTTTATGGCTAGTATGCTGGAATTTAATCATGTAACAATTTCAGCTATTATCTATTTACATGAAAACCCTAAACACTTTTATAATATCACTAGATTTCCTATCAAATGTTTTGGTTATCGTAAGGTAAAAAAAAATTCATGTTTATTTGTGGGAAGTCTTACGAGATATCTTTTGTTTTCAAATGATTTTTAAAGTTAAACAACTTTAACCCGTATACTCACACTAGACCCATGTCGAACCCAGAGTTTATTATCTGTTTTATTAAACTCTTGGTACTCAAATTTTTACGAGTAGCCAAGGGATTCAGGTTAGCTTTGACGAATTCTGAAGGAGATTTGGAGCAGGAGGCTTCAGCATTTAGATATCTGTATTTCCGCTGTGTTATATCTTTGTGATGATGTCTGTATGGCACTAGAGATGTATGATAGACAGATCTAAATAACTGTCTAAATTGTGTTGTATAAGCCGTGTAACTCTCATGTATATGATACTATGTAATATTATGTGATGTAATATATTTTATTCATTCCGCTGTGAGATTCTGATATTGTTGAGTTTCTTCTTTTCTATTTTTTCTCTTTTCTATCCCTTTCTTTCTTATTCATGATGCATCTTTCTATGGAATGAAAGGCGGGTCGTGACATTGTGGCATCAAAGCTCTAGGTTGAGTGAATACCTAGGATTTGGAGTGATTTCTATCTTGAGAGAGCGTACTTGTAATTTTTATATGTATATATATATATACCTAATCTGTTGGGTTACCTGTTCAGGTTTTCCAACATAAGATCTAAAGGTGGATGGGTAGTGGTGTGTGTAGCATGACTACCCCTATTGAAAGAAGTCAAATTGTTGAGGTTAAAAGAATATCTGTTGAGGCTGTAGACCTAATACCGCCTCGAGTAAGCTTGGCTGCATGGTGTAAGAATTTCATCAATCTTGAAGGGAAGCCTTTTTAAGGGTAGGAGTCCATCAATGAAGTGAAAGTTGGGTTGGACTGTGATGAGCGGATTATCAAGAGTTTGGATCTATTGGATGAGCAGAAGAGAGTGATGATATCTTGGCATCTTCAGGAAGGAGCAGCTGCATGGTGGAACGCGGTATCCATGGATGTTCCCGAAGGAGATTTCTTCAG
This sequence comes from Allium cepa, assembly GCA_030765085.1. Lineage (NCBI taxonomy): Eukaryota > Viridiplantae > Streptophyta > Magnoliopsida > Asparagales > Amaryllidaceae > Allium > Allium cepa. The sequence continues at coordinate 254,609,824 of CM060943.1, forward strand.
AACCAGTTTAAGGAAGTCATCTGTGTTGGAGTATGAGACTAAGGTCTATGAGTTGCCTCGCTACGGGCATGGTCTCATTATCACCCCTTAAGGAAAATGAGATATTTGTGCTTGGTTTAAGGCCTGAGTTTCTTGAGAGATATCTGGCCATCTTGAAGGCTATTTTGGTAGAGTAGGTTGCTATAGCTTTATGGTTCGAAGGGCTTATGGGAAGGAAGTCTTTGGCATCTGTGGAAGTAGTGCAGCTTTGAGTGTTTTGTGTGCCAGCAAGAAGGTCATCTGGTGTAACAGTTCTTAGAGGTGGAGTTCAGAAGCAGTAGAGTGGCCCATTTCTTCGATGTTTCAAGAATCTTTGTGATTCTACTATCAGCAGTCCGGGCAGATGGTGGAAGCTCGCCCGCTTCTTCAAGAAGCTCAGTAGAGCATGGTGTTTGTGGTTGAGGGTGGACTATTAGATTTTTCTTCTGGTAACAAAGGTTTAAGCTGTTCTGATTTATGAAGAGAGAACAGTGTCTTTGAATTCTAAAATGGGTAGGATCGTAAAAGTGACTTGCGATAGTTCAGAGTTCATCTGAGCAATCTTTTGATATGAGAATGAGGTGTCTCAAAAGAGGCTAGGAGTTATTGAAGCTGTCAGAGGTTTACCCGCATCGAAGATTGAGATTCATATCGATTTGGCTTCCAAAAGCAATACCGATGATTCAACCTAGTGGAAGGGTGGTCCCTAGAAAGAAAGTTTGGTGAAGCAGACACTAGGTTTCTCAAAGAAAGATTAATCAAATCTTAGTTTTCAAAACACTTAAAGTAAATGTTTATTTATCTAAAAACTATAATAGTTTTAGTTTGAATAAGATTTAATAAAATTTTATTTTGCTTAAACTAAAATGGTCTATAAATATATATAAAGGTTTAATTTTATTTTCTTTTTAAATATCTTATGAACTAAAAATAGTTTGAAAACATATAATATATTAACTTATTTAAAAATATAGGTATATATATATATAAATATATATACATAAATGCATGATTGCATAAATATAAAACATAAGTACTTTTTTATAATAGGAATGTAAATATTATAATGCATAGTTAAACATTTATAAGTTGAAGAAACTCATGTAAATACTTTTGTCCCTTAAGTATCATGCAATAAAATAAGTGGCAACATTCATTTTATCTCTAAAAACTAAATTAACTAGTGTTAAAAAGAAAAACCTGGTTATTGTTTTCCGGTTCAAAGGTTTTACAAGTTCAAATATTTTCTCCTCTTCTTCCTAAAAATTAAAATCTAGAAATCAAATTCAAAAGAAAACTAAAATCAAAACAAGCTAAGCCCAGTTCAAATTTAACAACATCAAACTGTAAATATCATCTCAGCAAATTAAAAGATCAGCATCAATTTCAGTTTCATCATCAAAGAATTCAAATCAAAAACCAGCATAAAGTTCAACTGCAGATCAGAATAAAATCTATCCTCTATTTGAATTTCAAGGTGAGTAACCTTTAATTTAAAAATAGTTTAAACCTGTGATGTTACTTAAATGCTTGTGATGCAATTTTTGAAGAAATATGGTTTGTATATGCTTTTGAATGTGGATGCATGTATGCATTATGATATGTCTACGTGCATAAAAAAAATCAGCTCCTTTGTTCTTTTAAAAGGTGAGTAAACACTTTTTTAAAAAAAATATATAAATATATGTTAATCCTTAGTACATGTGCTAAAATCATATAATCATGATGTAATTATGATGTGCATATATATTTAAACTGGAATAAAGTTTAATATTGAAAGATCTGTGTGTATATATCTGAAGACTTGTCTGATATTTAAAAAAACATGCCACTGTCTGTTTTTTTACAGGCTAGAAAATAGTTCAAAAATCATTTCCTATCTTCTCAATGTTTACCTGGCCATGATAAAAAAAATGGTTGCATTGATACAAATTTATGTTTTAAAATGGTTTCAAGATTTTATATTTAGTAATTAAACAAAATATTAAGAAAATACAGTAATAATCAGAGATAAGTCAAAAATTAATATTTATAATTTTTAGATTGGATTATATAATTGAATTCGTTGTGGAAAACGATGAATTTAGAAAGAAGAATCATGATTTCTAGATATGTAATTGTTGAGAAAATCGGGTTGTTCGAATTTGAGTTGATCATCGATTTCCGACGATTGACATGACGAGGTTTGTCGGGATCGATGCTAGAGGTGACAGGTAGCTTGCGGTTGCAGGAAAATAGTGGAGGATTTTATCATCGACCATGGTGGTCAGGCTCGGGTGATTAGGGTTTGTGACTGGGTTTTGGTCAATGAGGATGTCGAGCTTCATTCGACAACTATGGTGCATCATAATTGATCACATGGGTGGGGAATGGTTCATCGAAGCTTAGGGTAGCTTCGGGTAGGTCGGCATGTGTTCTAGTGGACGGAGATGGTGGCTTGTGGAGTTTATCTCCGATCGGGTTGCTCCAATTTTGATCGTAAGGCTCGTCCTCGATTCATAGGTGTATCAGTTGATCTGGGTTATCGTGAGTGACGGCGAGGTTATCGATGACTGGTCGATGATCAGAGGAAAGGTCGGAGAGTGTTGGATCTACGATTATTACGTGCTCGGTGCACGTTTGTATTAGGCGATGATCGTTGGGTTTGGGAAGAGGATGTTTTCTCGAGATTTGTCTCGAGAAATTTCATGAGTGGCTCTAAGTAACGTGTGTCTCGGAGGTTTTGAGGGTTTTGCTCGGGAATATTATTTGATGTCTCGGGTTTGTTTTTTGATAGGAACAGATTTCAAATTTTATAAAGAAATCAAATTCAAGTGTAAAGAAAAAATAAATCAAGTTTTTCCAAGCTAATTACTATTTAAAGTTTCAAGCAACGTGTTTAAAAAGGTTTTAAAGTTTTAAAGATTTTAAATAATTAGTTTTCGAAGAAGAAGGTTTAATCAAGTTTTAATTATGTTTCAAATTTGAATAAGTTTTAAAAGGAGATAATAATTAAGTTTTCAAAGAGTAAGAATTTATTTAAGTTATTAACTAAATTTGAACAAGTTTTTTTAAAGATTTTAAATGATAAAATTTAATGTTTAAATTGTTTTGTTTGTAAATAAGTTATATTTTTATAATTGATTCTTAAATGTTTTTCTAAAAGTTAATTGATGTAATTAAGTTTATATATTTACTTTTAATTAATTAGGGTTGTGATTAATTAAAGATGATTAAGTAGTATAATTAATTTAAAAGTAATCACTTAATGAGATTAGTAGAGATTAATTAATTTATGTTAATAATAAAGGTATAATTATTTAGTATAAGTAATTAAAGGAAAGTTAATGATTTTAATTAATTTAAGATCATTAACTAGTGATTATGGAATAATTAATTAATGTGATTAATTTAGGATAATTAATTAGATTAAATAATTAAAACAATCATTTGTGGAATTGGTTAAGTATAATTACTTAATATAATTTATAAAGTATAATTACATAGGGAAGTAATTAAGATGGATAATCACTTAATCTAATTAATTTAAGGGAAATCATTTAATGAAGTAATTAGAGAATAATCACTTAATGGAAGTAATTAAGGATTAATTACTTAACGTAATAATTAAGAATTGATTAATTGAGGTAATTAATTAAAGAGTTAATTAATTAATAAAAGTGATTAATTAAAGATTATTTGTTAAAAAGTAAATAAATATAAGAGTAATTAATTAATGAAAGTAAATATAGGATCATTAATTAATTAATGATATTAATTTAAGGTTAATTAATGAAAATGGTTAAAGAGTAATTAATTTACTTAATTAATTAAAGTTTAATTACTTAATGTAATTAAAGGGTAACTAATCAAAAATGATTAATTAAAAATGGATAATTAAAGGACAATTACTTAAGGGATAATTAATCAAGGATGATTAATTAAGATAAATGGTTAATTAATTAATTTGTAATTAATTAATGTTAAGTAAGCAGGATTAAGGTAATCCAAATAATTAGGATTGGTAATTAATCTAATTGGAGATTAATTAAATTGATTAGGAATGAATCAATCTTGCTTATGAATGATTGAATGATATTGGATGATTTGGATGTGATATCCCTGATATGTGTTATGTGCTGCTTGATGATATGAGATGATTGGTTGAATTGGATAATATGGATTAACTATCTGTGATAATGTGAATCATTTATCTGTATGTAAATGTTATTCTAAATTATAAATTAAAATTTGTTTAAAACCCTTAAACGACTTGGACAATAAAAGGCGTTTTGGATTTCGGTGAGACCGGGATCGGATTTCCGAATTGGATATCCGAAAACCACATCGATCCAAATTAAACGATAGATCGTGAAATCTCAAGTGAAGTGAAGACTCGAAGTGTAAGGACTATTGTCATTAAGACTCTGAGGGTGATTCCAATACGAGTATAACGGAGAAAATACTTTCAGTTTCGAGATGAAGACTCAGAGTGTAAGGGCTATGGTCGTTAACTCCAAGGGTGATTCCAAAATGAGTGTAACGAGGTAGTGCCTTCGGTTTCGTTCGAACCCGGAACGAACTTGTATGGATTGAATGCTTTCAGAACATCATCAGGAGGACGATGAGCATTCTAAGATAGATTTGTTCTATAAAGTTAATCGCAGCTTCAAGCCTTATCAACCAAGAATAGCTAAAACAGGAGAGGTGCAGCAAGGCTAAGTGGGTCGCGCCTAAGTAAGACGTGATTTTCCCCGTCTAGAGGTCCTTTTTTATTCGGCTTAGTGAGCAGTTGGTTCACGGCCAACTACGGGGTTATCTTGTTCGGGACTATCCAGTAAAGGATGGTTCTGGCCTTGTGTTGCAGGGGATTTAGGGTGGATCCTCGGTACGGTGATCTAGGCCACGTACTGTAACAAACGGTACCCCAGTAGCCTTGCCATTGATGGAAAACCATTTGCCCTACGTGCCTTTACGGTTCTGATTGTATAACCCACCTTGTAGCTAGTATGCTGGAATTTAATCATGTAACAATTTCAGCTATTTTCTATTTACTTGAAAACCCGAGACACTATTATAATATCACTGGATTTCCTATCAGATGTTTTGGTTATCGTAAGGTAAAAACTTTTCCACGTTTATTTTGGGAAGTCTTACGAGGTACCTTTTGTTTTCAAATGATTTTTAAAGTTAAACAACTTTAACCTGTTTACTCACACCAGACCCATGTCTGACCCGGATTTTATTCTCTATTTTATTAAACTCTTGGGTACTCAAATTTTTACAAGTCGCCAAGGATTCATGTTAGCTTTGACGAATTCCAGAGGAGATTTTGAGAAGGAGGCTTTAGCATTTAGATATCTGTATTTCCGCAATGTTTATATCTCTGTGATGATGTCTGTATGGCACTAGAGTTGTGTGATAGACAGATCTTTATAACTGTCTAAATTTTGTTGTATAAGCTGTGTAACTTTGATGTATATGATACTATGTAATATTATGTGATGTAATATATTTTATTCGTTCCGCTGTGAGATTCTGATATTGTTGAGTTTCTTCTTTTCTATTTTTTCTCTTTTCTATCCCTTTCTTTCTTATTCATGATGCGTCTTTCTATGGAATGAAAGGCAGGTCATGATAAGATTGTTAATCTATATTTAGCAAAACTCAGCATATACAGTAAATAGATAATCACAGAATCATTGACACAGAGTAATATAACAATAATGCAGCAGAAACAAAGGAATAGTAGTTGATGAAGCTACTATATATATGTGTGTGTGTGTGTGTGTATAACAGAGTCAAATAAGATACAACAGAAGTCTCAAATACAATAATCAAATACAAGATCAAAATACATCACTGGAATCAACTGAATAACTGCAAGCTGAAAAGATGTATATGGATCTCCAAACGAAGGTCCAACTCTAAAGGTGAGTCTCAAAAGCTGTATCACTCAGTCTGACCTGAGTGTAAAGCAAAACATAAAACACTCGAGTCGGGATTAACATTCTTATATCAATAAATCCAACTCAAGTGAAATAACAACTGAAATACAAGTAACTCAAAGGATGTTTGGGATAACCATCCTCTAAGGATCCGTTAAACTGTCTACTATGTAGTAATATACGCAATTATAATAATGTCTATAGTAAAGTAAACTATTAAATAGCGTTAAGGCACTACCATATCCCTCTTAACACATTTTATAGTGCCAATAGTCTATACAATATCGTAATACCTCCAGATCGGGAGGCTACTAGAGGATACTCCATAGGTATGACACAAAACAAACTCGTAGTGGTCTCGCTAGGGTAGGTGACACGGACAATGCCATGGTAGATATACCAATTATGCATCTGGGCTGGTGGTAACGCATAACAACCACTACTGCCCACCACGAAATACACTCCCAAATCAAAAAAAAGTCAAATGTGGCCACCAAATCAGTCACAAAGTCAGAATATAGTATCGAAGGAATGTGTAACGACCCGAAATTTTCGATCCCGAAATTTTCAGATAGTTAGGAAAAGAAAAAAAAAGAGATAAAAGCAATAGAAAAGAAACACAGAATCTCACATTCGCAGCGGATCAAAATATAATATCAAATAATAACAATTATGCAAAGGAAAACTGTACTTATCAAATTACACTTTAATACATCCTAGTTACTTCATATACACAAGCATTGGACATATACACACAACATGTCCCAGATAAATAACAATATAACACAACGGAATACACTCCATATGTTCCTGCCATCCAGTTTGCCTCCTGAACTTCAGAACGTCCTTACCTGAAAATCTGTAATGCTCGATTTGACCCGAGCATTACATCAAAGTAACACCTGGGTCAGCCTGGAAACCAGCGTGAGTAAACTCATCTAACATGTAATACTAAAGCAAACAACTTATATAAACCCGGGGTAACTCGTATCAATTCACAAATTGGTTAAAGACAATGCTTATTTCACACAACAATTTCTAAGTACCAAAACTTAGATTAAATGGTCCAATTCACTTTAAACATTCCATTCCAGCCTATTGATTTCACGTATCAAATCTGTATAGAATTATTATAGATTACAAATCGAAGTGGGTTTAGGTATTACTGATACCCGACTCCGGTCTCTTCAAATTCAATATCATCTTAACCCAAGTTATTCAAGTGAAATACAATTCAACTTTAAACACAGGATGTCACTATTTAGCACAAACATATTATCATATAGCATCACACATCACATGTCAGAGATATTTACTAATCTAAGCATAAAATATCATTCAATCATTCATAAGCAAGATTAATCAACCACTCCATCTCTAATTAATTTAATTAACCACTAATGAATTAAATTAATTACTTTTAAATCCTGTTTACTAATCATTAATTAATTACAAAACAATTAATCAATCATCCACTAATTTTCAATCTAAATTAATCATCCTTGATTAGTTATACTTTAATTACATTAAGTAAACAGCTTTAATTAATTCCACAAATTAAATATCCTTAACTATTTACAGTAATTATTCCTTAATTAATTACTCAAATTAATTATTTTATAATTACCTACATTGATTAATTATCCTTTAATTTATCACAATCATTAATTAACCCTTAATTAATTCCTTAATTAATCAACCCTTTAATTAATTACACTAAGTAATTAATTCTCAATTACTTCCCTTAAATAATTTACCTTTAATTACTTTCATCAAGTAGTTATTCCATTGGTTAATTATTCTCAATTAACTAACCTTGATCCTAAATTTATTTAACCTTTAACTGCTAATTAAAAACAATCAACCCTCAACAGATTTATCCTTTAATTACTTACGCTAAGTAATTATCATTTAAGTAATTAATCTCTAATTACTTAATTAATCTATCCTTAATTACGAATTAATTAATCTCTTATTAATTAACACATAATTAATTTAAATAATTAACTATCCTTTTTTTCATTAATTAATTCCTAAATCATTATTAAGATCTTATTAAAATCTTAAAATTCTTATCAATTAACATATGTTTAACATATTAATTCTTTAATTAACTACCTAATTACATATTTTAAAAAAATTAAGTTTGAATAAACTTAAGAATCAACTAAATTAATTTAAGTAACATAATTACTTAACTTTTTAAACCAATTATTAAATAAAACATTGACTACATATAAAATAAATTTATTTAAGAACAGTTTAGACTTGATTTAATTTAACAATCAAAAACTTGATTTTACTTAAATTTTTAAAACCATATAAATTTTCTTCGGGATCAATCTGGTTAATATTCGACTCGGACTCGAGACAAACCCATTTTCTTTTAAAACTTTGGTCAAATTTTAAACTGATAATACACATGTAAACTACCCGAAGGCAACCCACCAATGACCCGAGTTGACCCCGAGCTTTCTCACGTTCCCAATCCTACCAACCACCAACCATCACGCAGATGCACAACTGATACTGTACACGTGCACACATCGTCGGAGCTACGGCGATCGCTTACGATCCCTTCACCCAGTCATCGACGACTTCCCTTAGCCATCCGACCATCGAGACTTCATCACGAACCTAATCAAAATCGAGCACACTCAAACCCATCGGTAGAAAACCTGATCACTAAATTCATCCATATCTTCGATCTCCAATCACCAGAGGCCACGACCTCCTTCCTGGACCTCCGCCTGAGTTCTCATTTGCTTCCCCGTAGCTCCGATCTAACTCGACGCGACGTCGACACCTCAAAGACCTAAAAAGCAACTCATCCCAAAACATAACTTAAACCATGCATTCGCCTCGCATGGCCATCACGATCTCTTGAAAAATGTCAGACCATTTTTCTCGATACTCCCATCACCTAAACTATCTCTGTTCTAAGCTCGCCGCCACGAAATCGACCCTGCGATCCTAATTTGGTCAGAATCCCAAATCCCGATCATCTATATTTCCCCCACAAATACTCACTTAAAAATCACATTACTTCCACCAAAAATCATTCAATTCGAAAGTGAATACAATCATGTATGAAAAACATATAATTCGCTTAATTGATTTTTAGCCTATTTTGATTTATCTCTGTAAATTTCTGTTCCAGGTAATTATTCCCACCAGTTTTACTTGAATGCATTTTTAAAATTGCAATTTCATGTCAATTAACACATTTCCTTCAAACATCTTGAGATATAAGAAATCTTGTGAAAAGAAATGAATTCTTTTTGAAAGAATTTTGGACTGATGGTAACAACCAGAAACATGCATTTACTTACCCAGGCTTACAGATAGAATTCCTCTAATATTTTTAACAATCACATTCATTTCACTATGGAATTCAAATCCAAGTCATTTTTCCCAATCATATTTTATGTTCACAGAGCTATAAAAGAATTTGGTTTTTAAAGTAAAAAAAAATTACCCATTTTTTTGTTTAACAAAGGTGCAGGGACTTAGTTTGTAGTTTTGGAACTTGATTTTTTTTTTCTGCAAACCAGATCTTATCCTAAGTTTAGTTTTATGAAAAAAAATTGGATTTATTTAGTGGATTAAAGCCTGTAGTTCAAACAGAGAACACACATACATGCTCATTTCCAGACATGCATAGGCTTCTTGTTTATTTATAGAGTAGTTTAAATATATATATATATATATATATATATATATATCTATGTATGTATGTATGTATGTATGTATGTATGTATGTATGTATGTATGTATGTATGTATGTATGTATGTATGTATGTATGTATGTATGTATGTATGTATATGTATATGTATATTACAAGACATTCAAGTGGATCATTTTTATAATATCACTTATAGATTTTCACATGCATCAAAGATTCAACCAGATTAAAGCTTTTTAAAGAAAAAGATTACTTACCTGTAAATTGTAATAGAGATGATCCTGTTGAGTTGATTCCTTGAATTGTTAAGTTGAATTTGCATCCCTGCAGAGTTGATCTTGCAAGATGTATAAGAGTTGAATCTTTGCTTAGCTTGTTTCAGTTTTGATTAGACTTCCACAAATCTGTTTCCAGCCTTGATTTATTTTGATTTTATTCATTTCCAGGTTGAAGATTTTTGAACTGTTGTTTTTTTTGATTTGGTTGATAACATTTAACAGATTTGAGTTTCCTTTAGATCACTTTGAACAAAAATGAAGAAAAATGGCTTGGCTATATTTTTATTTTTTTATTTTACAATTTCAAATGGGAAAAACTTTGCCACTTGTTATCATAAGTTTACAAGTGTTTATTTCCTATATTCATGGTTTTACAAATGTCATTAGTTAAATTAATTGTGCTTATGTCCTTGTTTAAATTGATTTTTATAACTTTGTATTAAATCCTTACTTAAATTTTATTAATAATTTCTTATGTTCGTATATTTATGTATTATATTTACAAATGTATATTTTAAAACTCTCATTATTCCTTGTTTTAATACCATATTATATTTATATCAATACCTTCTCTAGAATTTATACATATATCGAACTCTAAAAAGATAAGATTTTAAAATCTTAATTATACACTCAAAATAATCAAACATATTTCATCTTTGAATTTCAAAACACAAATTCAAATTCAATTTTAAAATCTACTCATATATATATTTTAAGCAAACACATATTTAATTTGTTTGGAAATAATAATTTTTGCCATCTTAAATAATTATATTAGGAGATTATCAAATAAATATCATCCCAGATATAAATATTTATCATCAGATTTATTCGTCCAACTTTAAAATCAGTGTTAACAACAGTTAAAATCAGATAATTATCCAAATACCTGATGTCCAAAAATTCGGGTTATCACATTCCTCCCCCCTTAGAATCTTTTCGTCCTCGAAAAGGGACGAAGCCAGAATTATTAAAAATGCATATTATCAGAAAAATTATTCTTTTAATCACTTTAAAACACCTTTAAAATCTACATAATATTATAAAATAGTTTTTATAAAAATACTTTTTATAACTCGATGTGTCAACCAGTCCATCATTGTTCTCACAGAAATTCGGTCATACGTTGATCAGGCGTAGGACTGAAAATCTATAAGTACTTAGCAGACCCATTTTCAACATCCATTGAAAATACTTGGAAAATAATTTTATTAAACATTCTGAAATAGGAGAAATGTCTTTGGTGAGAATGCTCTGGAAATCATCACCCCATCCACGGTCGCAGTTAACCCGATGGTTACGTTGTCTTCCCGGCAAAATCCACAGATAACTGTAGGCACTCCGCGTCCCTCGATTACCCATGGAACCCGCTACAGATCGCAGCTACAATTGGGGTTACGTTGCTGTCACGATAAAAACCGATATAACTGTAGGCCTCAGCGCCCTCGAATTCCGATGCCAAAAGAATGAAACTTCTCCACTCCACTCGACCATAGATCGTAGTCTACCAATGTTACGTTGCCTTTTCGGCAAAATCAAGCGTAGACCGTTGACACTCACCTCTACATGATTTCCGCTATGGTCCACAGTAGATCGTAGCGATATCGAGTTACACTTTCGTCACATCATAACCCAAATGCCTCTATAGGCATGAGCGCCCTCGACTTTCGCTACCCAATAAACCTCAGGAACTAGTTTGTCCGGACTCCTCACAGGATCAACTTTAGAGCCTCCCCCTCTTTGAGGCTCAAGGCAGTACCAACATATGGTACTCCTGAGAAGTTCATTTCAAGGGGGCGTCTTTTTCTCCAGAGCCATTTTCAGAACACTTTATACTATACATATATAGTATCTTCCAAATCATACACCTAGTATGAAACTTATATAAATCTCCTTTCTCAAAATCGATAATTCTCAACTAGGCTTTTCAAATTTCCAAAAATGATTTTTCTACAAAAATCAAAAGCCTTTCCAAATCCATAGGTTAAAAAATCCTTTCCTCAAAATCATTCTCATAAGATCCTTCACATATATATACCGATATATATAACTTTAAAAATCTTTGGATCACTTCAAACTTGTATAAATTCCCTTTTCATACTTCAAAAATTTTCAAAACCCTTTTCTTCGGGAAAAAATTCAACAAGGGGAGATTTATCTTATATAAAAAAGATATATAACTTTGTTTATTCCAAATTAAATATTCAAATTTGATTACTCTATAAAGTCACTTACCAGTTTACTTACTTCCATAAAGTAAATTTCTACCATAGAAATATCCAATTTCCACTTTATTCCATCATATATTTCACAAAATATACCTTTCATTTCAAAAACCTTTTACAGTTCTTATCCACAAATTTTTAATATCAATTTCATTCAAATCCGTACGATGTACACATATTATCCGTACGCTAATCTGATCGCTCACTCGATCACACAATTTCACTTTCGAGCTAGTATCGTACACCCGACCTTCTAGTGCGGACACAGATCTGGTTTCTTGATCAGAAACCGTCATCCCCCTTGCATAGCCATAACAATGATAGAGAATATCCAGAACCAATCAACAATCCATATCCAGGTTCATCGTCGAAAATCGAGTGAAAAATCCCAATTCGGATCGATATACTATCTCGAAATTCTATTCTCGAATCTGGATCAAATCATTATGCGAATAGAATAATATACGTACGTCCTACGTATTTATCTCCATTGATTATTTGCCAAATCATTTTCCTTTTCTATTCACATTCACTCAAATTTTCATTCACTTACTCACAATTCTTAAATCCTCATTTGGATTATCACTTCAATTCTTATCTCAAATGGATATTTAATCATAACAGTTCGAACTCTGTCCAGTTTAAATTTAGAAAATAGCTTGAAAATTTTTAAATAGATAAGTAGTTGAAAAATAATTATTAATCTGTAAAATAGCTGTAAAACAGTTAAGTAATTGTAAAATAGTGGCAAAATGGTCAAATAGTTATAGAAATTTTTAAATAATTGCAAAATAGTTATAAAATGGTAATTAGTTATAATATAGTTGAAAGATAGTAATTAGTTTATAAAACAGTTGTAAAATAGTTAAATAGTTCCAAAATAATTGTAAAATAAGTACAAAATAATTTGGGCTTTCAAAAGAAAGATTGTATATAGTAAATAGCTTGGAAAAATAGATTTATATTAAAACAATTTATTTTGAAAATAGTCCAGAGCCAAACGGTTCAACTTTCCAATCTCCATTTTCATCAACTCAATTTAAATTTTCACTTCCATTTAAATTGACTCAATTCTAACTTAAATAACTTCAATTTCCATTTAAATTGATTTAACCCCAATTCAAGTTAAATTAATCCTCAATTCCCTATTTGAATTTGAACTCATTCAACTTCAATTTCATTTCAAATTAATCCAATTCAAATTTTCCATTTGAATTTTTAAACTTATCCATCTTCAATCACAATTCCAATTAATTCAAATCAAATTCAATTTAAACTAATTCAATTCAAATTTCAAATTTAAACCATCCCGAATTATATAAATTCGGTTAAATTTTTAAATGTTGATTTAATCCTTTAAATCAAATCAACTTATATCTTTAAACCATTTAATTCTGAATCCAAATTCCATTTTTAACCTACTTCAAAGTTCAAATAATAATTCAAATCCTTTTTAAACAACTAAATCTTTGAAATTCAATTTATCACCAAATTTCAATTTTGAAACCAAACCTTTGAAGTTTTATCTTAAACATTCAAATCTTAAGGCCAAAATGATTCCATTTTATCTTAATAATGGATATATTACCACACCCCATTTCTACATTCATTTAAACAAAACCAATTTCAACTTAAAGATTATTAATAACAACAGGATGGTATCATTCGAATTATTTTAAAATATCCATCCATTTACAATTTCCAAATCTCAAACCTATTTTGAGATCATACAAATTCCCAATTCAAATTAACCATTTAACTTCCCATGTTAAATCTCAATTTTCATCTTGAAATTTCCAAATCAGATTGTTCATTCAAACTTATTTAACTTCCTCCAAGTTAAATTAAATTTACTTAATCCAGTCAACTTTACACAATTTGAATTCCCATTCAAATTTTAAACTTCAGATTAATAATCTTTTCCATTTAAGTTTAAAAACTTACTTCACTTTGGGTTTCACATCACATCCCAAGGAAAATTCAAAACTCAACCTTAGAGTTTATTTCCAAATATACATATTTATTTCCTTTACACACCAAGTTACCGTTAAATTTAAAACCACCTTTGGTTTTTAAATTCAAAACAAATTCCTTTAAATTTTTAAACAACTCTTGTTTGAAACAAGATCCTTCATTCAAATATATTTAATAACATTATTTATTATTTCTTCATCACTTTGAAACAATTTTCAAATCTCTAGACCTAGATTTAAAACTTAACAATTTAGATCATTTCCAGTTCCAATTTATAAGTCATGCTTGCTTAAATGTTTTACTTCCCTAAAACATTTCATTTTTCTTACTCATTAATACACATTTTATTATTAAACACAACAATCATATATGATAATAACCAAGGACACCAGTTCATTATTATCTTATTCTGAAACTCTTCTCCAAATTCAAGATTTTAATTTCAGTTTGAATCCATTTCAAACTTGTCTTTATTCAATTTATATTTGGTTGTATTTCTATTACCACTTAATTCTTATTTTTACTTTTAATTCATTTAATACAACAACCAATTTCCTTAATATGATAGAAAATCTATTGCTTAATAAACTTATATAAGATTCATTTACTTTTGAAACCATTTTAAAACCTTTATATAAGAAAATAACAAGTACGCTCTCATATATATATATATATATATATATATATGTGTGTGTGTGTGTGTGTGTGTGTGCACTCAACTCATTCTAAGGTACTATTGACCCTCCCTAATGAGTAAACCCATCAGAGCCAAGGTTCTCGCTTAACCTTATGCTCTGATACCAAATGTAACGACCCGAAATTTTCGATCCCGAAAATTTCAGATAGTTAGGAAAAGAAGAAAAAAAGTGATAGAAGAAGAAACAGAAAAGGAACACAGAATGTCATATTCGTAGCGGATCAAAATATAATATCAAATAATAATAGTTATACAAAGAAAAACTGTACTTATCAAATTACACTTTAATACATCCTAGTTACGTCATATACACAAGCACCGGACAGATACAAACAACAGGTCCCATATAAATAACAATATAACACAGCGGAATACACTCCATACGTTCCTGCCATCCAGCTTGCCTCCAGAACTTCAGAACATCCTTACCTGAAAATCTGTAATACTCGGTCTGACCCGAGCATTACATCAAAGTAGCACCCGGGTCAGGCTGGAAACCAGCATGAGTAAACCCATCTAACATGGAATACCAAAGCAAACAACTTATATAAACTCGGGGTAACCCGTATCATTTTACAAATTCACAAATTGGTTATAGACAATGCTTATTGCACATAACAATTTGTAAGTACCAAAACTTAGATTAAATGGTCCAATTCACTTTAAACATTCCATTCCAGCCTATTGATTTCAAATATCAAATCTATATAGAATTATTATAGATTACAAATCGAAGTGGGTTCGGGTATTACTGATACCCGACTCTGGTCTCTTCGAATTCACTATCATATTAACCCAAGTTATTCAAGTGAAATACAATTCAACTTTAAACACAGGATGTCACTGTTTACCCCAAAAATATTATCACATAGCATCACACATCACATGTCAGAGATATCAACTAATCTAAGCATACAATATCATCCAATCATCCATGAGCAAGATTAATCAACCACACCAACTCTAATTAATTTAATTAACCACTAATGAATTAAATTAATTACTTTTAAATCCTGTTTACTAATCATTAATTAATTACAAAACAATTAATTAATCATCCACTAATTTTCCATCTAAATTAATCATCCTTGATTAATTATACTTTAATTACATTAAGTAAACAGCTTTAATTAATTCCACAAATTAATTATCCTTAACTATTTACAGTAATTATTCCTTAATTAATTACTCAAATTAATTATCTTATAATTACCTACATTGATTAATTATCCTCTAATTTATCACACTCATTAATTAACTAACCCTTAATTAATTCCTTAATTAATCAACCCTTTAAATAATTACACTAAGTAATTAATTCTTAATAACTTCCCTTAAGTAATTTACCTTTAATTACTTTCATCAAGTAATTATTCCATTGGTTAATTAGTCTCAATTAACTAACCTTGATCCTAAATTTATTTAACCTTTAACTGCTAATTAAAAACAATCAACCCTCAACAGATTTAACCTTTAATTACTTACACTAAGTAATTATCATTTAAGTAATTAATCTCTAATTACTTAATTAATTTATCCTTAATTACGAATTAATTAATATCTTATTAATTAACTCATAATTAATTTAAATAATTAATATCCTTTTTCTTTCATTTATTAATTCCTAAATTATTATTAAGACCTTATTAAAATTTTAAAATTCTTATCAATTAACATATGTTTAACATATTAATTCTTTGATTAACTACCTAATTACATATTTTAAAAAAAATTAAGTTTGAATAAACTTAAGAATCAACTAAATTAATTTAATTAACATAATTATTTAACTTTTTAAACCAATTATTAAATAAAACATTGACTACATATAAAATAAATTTATACATGAACAGTTTAGACTTGATTTAATTTAACAATCAAAAACTTGATTTTACTTAAATTTTTAAAACCATATAAATTTTCTTCGGGATCAATCTGGTTAATATTCGACTCAGACCCGAGACAAACCCATTTTCTTTTAAAACTTTGATCAAATTCTAAACTGATAATACACACGTAAACTACTCGAAGGCAACCCACCAATGACTCGAGTTTACCCCGAGCTTTCTCACGTTCCCAATCCTACCAACCACCAACCATCACGCAGATGCACAACTGATACTGTACACGTGCACACATCGCCGGAGCTACGGCGATCGCTTACGATCCCTTTGCCCAGTCATCGACGACTTCCCATAGCCACTCGACCATCGAGACTTCATCACGAAATTCCTAATCAAAATAGAGCACACTCAAACCCATCAGTAGAAAACCTGATCACTAAATTCACCCATATCTTCGATCTCCAATCACCAGAGGCCACGACCTCCTTCCTGGACCTCCGCCTGAGTTCTCGTTTGCTTCCCCATAGCTCTGATCTAACTCGACGCGACGTCGACACCTCAAAGACCTAAAAAGCAACTCATCCCAAAACATAACTTAAACCATACATTCGCCTCGCATGGCCATAACGATCTCTTGAAAAATGTCAGACCATTTTTCTTGATACTCCCATCACCTAAACTATCTCTGTTCTAAGCTCGCCGCCACGAAATCGACCCTGCGATCCTAATTTGGTCAGAATCCCAAATCTCGATCATCCATATTTCCCCCACAAATACTCACTTTAAAATCACATTACTTTCACCAAAAATCATCCAATTTGAAAGTGAATACAATCATGTATGAAAAACATATAATTCACTTAATTGATTTTTGGCCTATTTTGATTTATCTCTATAAATTTCTGTTCCAGGTAATTATTCTCACCAGTTTTACTTGAATGCATTTTTAAAAATGGAATTTCATATCAACTAACACATTTCCTTCAAATATCCGGAGCTATAAGAAATTGTGTGAAAAGAAATGAATTCCTTTTGAAAGAATTTTGGCCTGATGGTAACAACCAGAAACATGCATTTACATACCCAGGCTTACAAACAGAATGTGACGCCCCACCTCTATACCCACGCTAGACAAGAACACTACGGAGTAATGTTGTCGACTAGCACGGAGAATAAGGCTGTTGAGGAGTGACCTTCCATGTAATTGCTTTGTGCGAGCACCGATATGTCAGATAGTAAAACATGCATTTTATTTCAAGAGGAAATCCAACATACCGATACAAACTCAAAACTACTACACAGTGGCTATATAAATCCTTCGGAACAAATATAGAAATAAGCATAACATAAATCAGTCACAGATAAATCATATCACAAAGGCAGAAGAAGATATGAATATATAACCAACACATGAAAGTGTATTACAGAGTAGCGGTCTAAAAAGATCCGCAATAACACAAAAGAATAGTTACAAGAACTACACAAAAGAATAAGTATACATCATGGAGTCTATATCTCAATTGTATACAATCCAAAAACTACTAATCTAAGTAGTTAACCAAAAGTCAGAGAAATCAATCACAAGTGAGAAGTCAAGCTGAAGCACCTGTAACATCTCGGTCTGACCCGAGTATTATTTAATAAGAAAATAATAAACGGATCATTCTAACTATAAATATCAGATGAAACGATATAGAATAAGAGATATGACTAAACACATTATAATCACAATGCCAAGCTGTGATATATATATATATATAAGTAATTGAAAATCAACAAGAGATTAATCAATATCACCAAATCTACACAAGAATCAAAGAAATGTCATACTCCTTATTTCGTTCACCAAACCATAAATATTGACGATTATATCAATGTCAATCACCAAAGTCGATGGCACACAAATTCACCAATGCACAAATATTGATAAAACTTATCAATGGAAATCACGAAAATTTGTGAAACACAAATTCTAGAAATCACCTCAAGAAATCCAGAAATCACAAAAAGGGGGAAGGCCTATCACAAACGGGAGCATAAAGCTCACCAACACGTGTATCACAAACGGAACGCTAATTCCATGGTTGCTAACCATCACAAATTGAGCCGAAGCTCCACAAATGGCCCGAAGACCATGGGTTGCTACCCCACCAATTTGAGTCGAAACTCCACAAAACGGGGTTTAGTCTCCCTCGCAGACAAAGAGACATCGCACATTGCTAGTCTAAATCACAAAGATGATCGTCATGATCAATGAGAAGTGTCAATTACACTAAGCTAGTAAATATATGAGTTTAGCTTCATGTCCCATAACCACTTGCTTAACTTAAATATTTACAAACAAACTGTAGATCTCCACTATAAAATTGTCACAAGAGATTCAATCGAACAAGTCCAAGAATTAACCGACAAAGTAAACGCAAGCGTTTCATACCACTCGTTTTACTAAGTCGTTTAATTAGATTTCTCATACGAGTGAGGTAAAGGTTTGTATATACTAATAGATTGGAAAACGGTTTAAGAAACGAGCTTTGTACTAAAATAGTGTTGAAATCATTTGAAGAAAGAGTTTTGATATTTACTACTAGTATAGAAACCTTTACATTTTTAAAGTGACAAATCACGAAGAAGATTGTAGGAACAATCAATCACTAAAATTCACATACGAAGATGTGAATAAAAATCCAACGAAACCGATAAAGAATCCATCGAAATGGATATTCAAAAATCCCTAAAAAGGAGTCATCAAAGTCATAATAAATGATAACAACAAATAGGAAACAACACGAATCGATTAAAGTTGGAAATTCAAGCAACTAGACGAAATAGGCAAAATTGCATCAGGTCGGTCGGCCGGCTACAGAGCTCGGTCGACCGGACCATGTTTCAGAAAATTTCTCGGGAAGCAGGTCAGTCGGCCGAACCCTGTAGTTGGTCGACCGGACCATAAACAGAGAAGTGCTTATGCACTAGGAAGCAGGTCGGTCGGCCGGCAGCAGGGCTCAGTCGACCGGACCTGTTGCCAGCCTCTTCCCAGCCCATCCAAATGAGGTCCAACCTCGACCAAATTGCATTCTCTCGAGCAACGACGCTAAGGGTTTATGCCAATCGACTACCCGGCCCTATGAGCTCTTCGATGCATAACCAAAACACATTCAAACATCAAAGTTAGGATTTTTAAAGATTTGAACCCAAAACACCAAAAATTGGAATATTCATCAAATCAATCCAAACCAAAAGCAAATGCACATGAATAAGTGTTAGGAATTCATACCTAACAATCGAAGATAATTCATAGACTTAGATGTGATATTAAAAATCTCACCTTTGAACCCAAACGATTGAAGAAGAAGCTTGAAAGCAAAGGAGAATCAACCACTCTTCAAATCCAACTCAAGAAGCTTGATTCTAAGCTAAAAAGAGAAACATTTCCTAAATTAGGTTTAGGAATTTTCTGAATTTGATAAGAGAATGAGTTGGAGAAGAAGAAGAGAAGCTTACCAAAGGGTTCTTCAATTAGTTTGGAGCTAGAGTTTGATTTGCAAAACAAAACTAGGGTTTGGAGTTTTAATTTCCTCTTCCACTCTCCATTAATATGAAAGCTTGAGTATTAGGAAATGAGGAATGAAGGAATGAAGAGGAGAAGGGGTTGGGACTGAATACATAAGTGGCTCAGCCCAAACCAAAGCCCTAAGTAAAAAGTAGCAAAATTCAACTTTCTCCAAACATATCGAAGCTTATACTCAAAAAGGTCACAAACGGCATTTTAAACTCAATGGGAGTGGTCCCGAGTCCTAATTCGACCGTATGCAAAAAGTAGCTTTTCGGACTAAATTCCGAGCATCGATAAAATATTCAAATAAAATATTTAAATATAAAATCGACAAATATGCGGGTTGTTACAGACTCCCCTCCTTAAAGAAATTTCGTCCTCGCAATGTTTAAGAAGAAGATATATAGTAACAACCAAAAAAGCATATTCAACACAAAAGAAGTTTGAAATAAGAAGTTCACCTTAAAGAGCACGAGAAAGTAAGTCCGGTTGTGTTCGCTCGATGAACTCTCTAGATTCCCAAGATCAATCCTTAGGATTTGAAGACCATTGAACTTTAACAAGCGGAACATCTTTATTTCGAAGTCGTTTGACTTCCGAAGCAATGATACGAATAGGATGTTGCTCATAAGTTAAATTAGGTAAAACTTCAATCTCTTCCACAACACCGGGCTCAAGAATAGAATCGGAATCTCGAAGACATTTCCGAAGTTGAGAAACGTGAAACACGTCATGGATAGCAGAAAATTGAGCCGGTAATAAAAGGCAATACGCCATGGAACCAATACGTTCACTGATAGGAAATGGCCCAATATATCGAGGCGCTAACTTTCCCGATCGACTGAAACGTACAACACCTTTCATAGGTGACACACGAATGAACACAAGATCTCCCACAGAAAACTCTAACTTCCTTCTCCGGTTATCAGCATAGGATTTTTGTCTACTCTGGGCTTCTTTCATCCTATGTCGAATAAGTTCAATCTTTTCTGTGGAATCACGAATAAAATCTGGACCTAAAACCAGCTTCTCACCGGCCTCAAGCCAACAAGAAGGAGATCGGCATGGCCTTCCATAGAGTTCCTCGAAAGGTGCCATACCAATACTAGATTGGAAGCTATTATTATAGGAAAACTAAACAAGAGAAATATGATCTTCCCAACTTCCACCAAAATCAAGCACACAAGCACGAAGAAGATCTTCAAGAGTTTGGTTCACACGCTCGGTTTGTCCATCAGACTGGGGATGATAAGCGGTGCTAAAATTAAGCTTCGTTCCCAAAGCTTTTTGAAGACTCTTCCAAAATCCACTAGTAAACAATGGATCACGATCACTAACTATAGAAGTAGGAACTCCATGTAATTCAACAATCTCCTTAATAAAGAGTTTGGCCAAAAGAGGAACGGTTCGGTTAGACCGAACGGGAATAAAATGGGTGGATTTAGTAAGTCTATCAACAATCACCCATAAGCTATCATGACCCGAACGAGAATGGGGAAGGCCATCTATAAAATCCATGGAAATTTGGTCCCACTTCCAAATTGGAATCTCTAAAGGTTGCAATAACCCACCGGGCCTTCGATGTTCGGCCTTAACGGGTTGGCAAGTCATGCAACACTTAACGAAGTTAGCGATGTCAAGTTTCATTCCCTCCCAATAATAAAGTCCCTTCATATCCGTGTACATTTTACTACTACCGGGATGAATGGTAAATTTAGAATGATGAGAATCTTCTAAAATATTACGAAGATCTCTAATATTTGGCACGATAAGTCTACCAAATT
The DNA here is from genome assembly GCA_030765085.1 of Allium cepa. NCBI lineage: Eukaryota > Viridiplantae > Streptophyta > Magnoliopsida > Asparagales > Amaryllidaceae > Allium > Allium cepa. The sequence goes on from CM060943.1 coordinate 254,631,813, forward strand.
TCCGAATGCCGCCACGAGAATCGATATCAAAGTCTTTCAAACCTTCAATATCAATTTTATCTTTAATATTTTGGCCAAGAAGAGCTAATTCGGGATCTAGCCTTTGAGCTTCAAGAATGCGGTCTAAAAGAGAAGGATGAGCCTCAAGGCTACATAAAACAAGAGATGAACATAAATCGGAAACACGGTCTCGAATTTCGCAAGTGGATAAAATCTCGAGATTGCTCCATTCGGATATCCTCATAGAAACAACAGCTTGTTGTTTACGGCTAAGAGCATCGGCGACACGATTACCCTTACCGGGGGTATAAAGAATATTAAGATCATAAGGAGCAAGGAACTCGAGCCATCGTTGTTGACACAAATTAAGTTCCTTTTGAGAGAATAAATACTTCAAAGACTTATGATCGGTATAAAGAATAAATTTCTCTCCTAAAAGATAATGACGCCAAATACGAAGGGCGAAAACAATAGCCGCGAGCTCTAAATCATGAGTGGCATATCTAGTCTCGGCAGGCTTTAATTGCCTAGAAGCATAAGCAATAACACATTCTTTTTGCATAAGAATGGCACCCAAACCAACACGACTAGCATCGGTATAAACAACGAAATCTTGATTCCCCTCGGGAATAATAAGAATAGAAGCATCAGAAAGAAGTTCTTTTAATTTCTGGAAAGAAGTTTCACATTTGTCCGACCAAATGTATTTAACCCCTTTCTTCGTTAAGCTAGTGAGAGGCACGGCAATCTTAGAAAAGTCTTTGACAAAACGGCGGTAATTACCCGCCAATCCAAGAAAACTATGAATCTCCGTCACACTCTCCCGTCACTTCCAATCTTGAATCGCTTCAATCTTTGAAGGATCCACAGAAATTTCGGATTCGGAAATAATATGACCGAGAAACTTCACACGAGATTGCCAAAAGTGGCATTTAGAAAACTTTGCCTTTAATTGATTACTCCTAAGAGTTTCTAACACAATCCGAAGATGCTTTTCATGCTCCTCCTCGGTTTTTGAATGCACAAGGATATCATCAATAAAGATGAGAACAAACCGGTCGAGGAAGTCTTTGAAAACTCGATTCATAAGGTCAACGAAATAAGCCGGAGCATTCGTTAAACCAAATGGCATAACAAGCCATTCATAAGATCCATAACGAGTACGGAACGATGTCAAAGGAATGCTATCCTCTGCAATACGAAGCTGGTGAAAACCGGTAGCCAAGTCCAATTGCGAAAAGACTCTAGCACCACTAAGTTGATCGAATAGATCATCAATCCGAGGTAAAGGATATTTATTTTTGATAGTAAGATCATTAATCTTGCGGTAGTCAACGCAAAGCCTAAGTGTTCCATCGGATTTCTTCACCAAAATAGCTGAAGCTCCCTAAGGCGAGGAACTAGAGCGAATAAATTGTTTCTTCTCCAATTCGGATAATTGTTTACGCGTCTCCTCGTTTTCTTTATTGGACATATGATAAGGAGGGCGAGTGATAGGTTGAGCTCCAGGAATGAGATTAATTCTGAACTCAATTGCTCGCTTAGGTGGTAATCCTAAAACGGGCTCGAATATGTCGAAAAATTCACGAACGACGTGAATAAGAGAAATAATATCACCCTCATCATCATCATCGTCATCACGAGGGTTTAAAGAATATAAAGATGCAACCAAAGCAGAATTCGAATCTTTAAGAATAATAGAAACCTGATTAACAGATTGAGGATGTCGAAGATGAATAGTCCGCTCAGGACATAGGATATGAGCTTCATAACGGTTAAGCCAATCCATTCCCAAAATCATTCCAAAGCCCAAATAACGCATGACATGCAAATCGGCTAGGAAAGGAAAATCACACAAAATAATCTCGACATCTTTACACAATAAACTGATTGTTGCGAATCCACCAACCGAATTCGCAATTCTCAAAGAAGTCATTAAACACAAAACATCCAAAGATAAAGTATCAACAAGCTCTTTTGAAATAAAAGAGTGGGATGCACCCGTATCAAAAAGAACTCGAATGGGTTGGTCACGAAACATAATAATGCCATCAAGGATAGAATGAGGCATACCTTGACCACGAGATGTGTTGCCAGGGGCTTGAGCAACATTTAACTTTCCCTCCTTCTTGCCCTGAAGCTTGGGGCAAGAATATATAACATGACCGGGACCTTTGCAGTAGCGACAAGAGAGAGACTTTAAACACTTGTTCGCGTAATGGTCCTTCGAACCACAATTATAGCATTCCCCACGACCAAAGGAAGAAGTCATTGCCACAGAGGTTGCTTGCTTCCCTTTCTTATTGGGATAAGGACCTTTGAATTTATTAGGCCTTTTCTTGTTGTTGTTGAAGCTTAGTTTGGAACCCACCACTTCAACATCATTTTCCAAATCCGCCTGTTCAAGACGAAGCGCGATATCAATGAGTTGGTCGAAAGAAACTTCTAATTTTAGAAGTAATGGCTTCTTGAGATTTTTGTTTAAGCCATAGACGAACCTCTGGTTCTTCTTTAAAGGGATGTTGATGTATTCAACCCCATATTTGGAAAGCGACTCGAAGGAGGCGACATAATCAGTCACGGAGGACTCACCTTGAACAAGGTCAATAAATCGTCGAGCCAATGTCACTTTCTCTGCTTCTGGTACAAATTTCAACTCGAAGCGTTCCCGAAATTGCTCCCAGGTGAGATCCGCTTCATTAATCTCAGAAATAAGAAGTTCGTACCAGTCCAATGCTCTTTCTTGGAGCATATTAGAGGCCACCTGAACTCGGTGAAGGTCAATAAGATTCATGCGAGGAAAGATTCGATCGCATAACCTTAGCCAAGCTTGTACTTCAATAACAGTTTCGGAACCTTTGAATGGCTTCCCACCCAAATTAGTGTAATCGTTGCACAAGCGTGCAAATCCTGACTTTGGGTGAGTAGGTTCCGGGTTAGCTCAGCTGCTTGAGCATTTGTCACTAAATCAAGAAGCTGTTGAGCAGTCATAAAACTCCATCCTGGGGTAGAGTGCTAGAAGGTATGGCTCTGGGGCGGCCTGGTCTAGACATTTCTCTTCCTTTAGAAAGAAAGAAGAAGAAGAAAAGGGTTATTCACAAAATGAATATCAAGCAATCTTGATAGATAAAACAAGGAATCATAAGGAAAATAGGATGAATCGGTACGAAGACTCGAATTAAATCCTAAAGCACGACTCCTAAGAAAGACTTAGGACGGTGATCCTTGTTATGATTTTCCATATTGTTCCGAAGTTTGGCTCTGATACCATGCTGTGACGCCCCACCTCTATACCCACGCTAGACAAGAACACTACGGAGTAATGCTATCGACTAGCATGGAGAATAAGGCTGTTGAGGAGCGACCTTCCATGCAATTGCTTTGTGCGAGCACCGATATGTCAGATAGTAAAACATGCATTTTATTTCAAGAGGAAATCCGACATACCGGTACAAACTCAAAACTACTACACAGTGGCTATATAAATCCTTCGAAACAAATATAGAAATAAGCATAACATAAATCAGTCACAGATAATTCATATCACAAAGGCGGAAGAAGATATGAATATATAACCAACACATGAAAGTGTATTTCAGAGTAGCGGTCTAAAAAGATCCGCAATAACACAAAAGAATAGTTTCAAGAACTACACAAAAGAATAAGTATACATCATGGAGTCTATATCTCAATTGTATACAATCCAAAAACTACTAATCTAAGTAGTTAACCAAAAGTCAGAGAAATAAATTTCAAGTGAGAACTCAAGCTGAAGCACCTGTAACATCTCGGTCTGATCCGAGTATTATTTAATAAGAAAATAATAAACGGATCAGTCTAACTATAAATATCAGATGAAACGATATAGAATAAGAGATATGACTAAACACATTATAATCACAATGCCAAGCTGTGATATATATATAAGTAATTGAAAATCAACAAGAGATTAATCAATATCACCAAATCTACACAAGAATCAAAGAAATGTCTTACTCCTTATTTCGTTCACCAGACCATAAATATTGACGATTATATCAATGTCAATCACCAAAGTCGATGGCACACAAATTCACCAATGCACAAATATTGATAAAACTTATCAATGGAAATCACGAAAATTGGTGAAACACAAATTCTAGAAATCATCTCAAAAAATCCAGAAATCACAAAAAGGGGGAAGGTCTATCACAAACGGGAGCATAAAGCTCACCAACACGTGTATTACAAACGGAACGCTAATTCCATGGTTGCTAACCATCACAAATTGAGCCGAAGCTCCACAAACGGCCCGAAGACCATGGGTTGCTACCCCACCACTTTGAATCGAAACTCCACAAAACGGTGTTTAATCTCCCTCGCAGACAAAAAGACATCGCACATTGCTAGTCTAAATCACAAAGATGATCGTCATGATCAACGAGAAGTGTCAATTACACTAAGCTAGTAAATATATGAGTTTAGCTTCATGTCCCATAACCACTTGCTTAACTTAAATATTTACGAACAAACTGTAGATCTCCACTATAAAATTGTCACAAGAGATTCAATCGAACAAGTCGATTATCCGACGAAGTAAATGCAAGCGTTTCATACCACTCGTTTTGCTAAGTCGTTTAATTAGATTTCTCATACGAGTGAGGTAAAGGTTTGTATATACTAATAGATTGGAAAACGGTTTAAGAAACGAGCTTTGTACTAAAATAGTGTTGAAATCATTTAAAGAAAGAGTTTTGATATTTACTACTAGTATAGAAACCTTTATATTTTTAAAGTGACAAATCACGAAGAAGATTGTAGGAACAATCAATCACTAAAATTCACATACGAAGATGTGAATAAAAATCCAACGAAATCGATAAAGAATCCATCGAAATGGATATTCAAAAATCCCTAAAAAGGAGTCATCAAAGTCATAATAAATGATAACTACAAATAGGAAACAACACGAATCGATTAAAGTTGGAAATTCAAGCAACTAGGCGAAAGAGGCAAAATTGCATCAGGTCGGTCGGCCGGCTACAGAGCTCGGTCGACCGGAACCTGTTTCAGAAAATTTCTCGGAAAGCAGGTCGGTCGGCCGAACCCTGTAGTTGGTCGACCGGACCATAAACAGAGAAGTGCTTATGCACTTGGAAGCAGGTCGGTCGACCGGCAGTAGGGCTCGGTCGACCGGACCTGTTGCCAGTCTCTTCCCAGCCCATCTAAATGAGGTCCAACCTCGACCAAATTGCATTCTCTCGAGCAACGGCGCTAAGGGTTTATGCCAATCGACTACCCGGCCCTATGAGCTCTTCGATGCATAACCAAAACACATTCAAACATCAAAGTTAGGATTTTTAAAGATTTGAACCCAAAACACCAAAAATTGGAATATTCACCAAATCAATCCAAACCAAAAGCAAATGCACACGAATAAGTGTTAGGAATTCATACCTAACAATCGAAGATAATTCATAGACTTAGATGTGAGATTAAAAATCTCACCTTTGAACCCAAACGATTGAAGAAGAAGCTTGAAAGCAAAGGAGAATCAACCACTCTTCAAATCCAACTCAAGAAGCTTGATTCTAAGCTAAAAAGAGAAACATTTCCTAAATTAGGTTTAGGAATTTTCTGAGTTTGATAAGAGAATGAGTTGGAGAAGAAGAAGAGAAGCTTACCAATGGGTTCCTCAATTAGTTTGGAGCTAGAGTTTGATTTGCAAAACAAAACTAGGGTTTGGAGTTTTAATTTCCTCTTCCACTCTCCATTAATATGAAAGCTTGAGTATTAGGAAATGAGGAATGAAGGAATGAAGAGGAGAGGGGGTTGGGACTGAATACATAAGTGGCTCAGCCCAAACCAAAGCCCTAAGTAAAAAGTAGCAAAATTCAACTTTCTCCAAACATATCGAAGCTTATACTCAAAAAGGTCGCAAACGACATTTTAAACTCAATGGGTAGTGGTCCCGAGTCCTAATTCGACCGAATGCAAAAAGTAGCTTTTCGGACTAAATTCCGAGTATCGATAAAATATTCAAATAAAATATTTAAATATAAAATCGACAAATATGCGGGTTGTTACACAGAATTCCTCTAATATTTTTAACAATCACATTCATTTCACTATGGAATTCAAATCCAAGTCAATTTTCCCAATCATATTTTATATTCACAGAGCTATAAAAGAATTTGGTTTTTAAAAGAAAAAAATATTTACTCATTTTTTTGTTTAACAGAGGTGTAGGGACTTAGTTTATAATTATGGAACTTTATTTTTTTTCTGCAAGCCAGATCTTATCCTAAGTTTAGTTTTATGAAAAACAAATTTGGATTTATTTAGTGGATTAAAGCCTGTAGTTCAAATAGCGAACATACATACATGCTCATTTCCAGACATGCACAGGCTTCCTGTTTATTTATAGAGCAGTTTAACTATATATATATATATATATATATATATATTACAAGACATCTAAGTAGATCATTTTTATAATATCACTTATAGATTTTCACATGCATCACAGATTCAACCAGATTAATGCTTTTTAAAGAAAAAGATTACTCACCTATAAATTGTAACAGAGATGATCCTGTTGAGTTGATTCTTTGAATTGTTAAGTTGAATTTTCATCCCTGCCGAGTTGATCTTGCATGATGTATAAGAGTTGAATCCTTGCTTAACTTGATTCAGTTTTGATTAGACTTCCACAGATCTGTTTCCAGTCTTGATTTATTTTGATTTTATTCATTTCCAGGTTGAGGATTTTTGAACTGTTGTTGTTTTTGATTTGGTTGATAAATGTTTAACAGATTTGAGTTTCCTTTAGATCAGTTTGAACAAAAATGAAGAAAAATGGCCTGGCTATATTATTATTTTTTATTTTACAATTTCAAATGGGAAAAATTTTGCCATTTGTTATCATAAGTTTACAAGTGTTTATTTCCTATATTGTTTTACAAATGTCATTAGTTAAATTAATTGTGTTTATGTCCTTGTTTAAATTGATTTTTATAACTTTGTTTTAAATCCTTACTTAAATTTTATTAATACTTTCTTATGTTAATATATTTATGTATTATATTTACAAATGTATATTTTAAAACTCTCATTATTCATTGTTTTAATATCATATTACACTTATATCAATACCTTCTCTAGAATTTATACATATATCTAACTCTTAAAAGAGAAGATTTTAAAATCTTAATAATTCACTCAAAACAATCAAACATATTTCTTCTTTGAATTTCAAACCACAAATTCAAATTAAATTTTAAAATCTACTCATATATATATTTTAAACAAACACATATTTAATTTGTTTGGAAATGATAAGTTTTGCCATCTTAAATAATTGTATTAGGAGATTATCAAATAAATATCTTCCCAGATATAAATATTTATTATTAGATTAATTCGTCCAACTTTAAAATCAGTGTTAACAACAGTTAAAATCAGATAATTATCTAAATACCTGATGTACAAAAATTCGGGTTATCACAGAATGTGTCCAATCGGAGGAATGACCTCACTTGGTCCGAGAATCGCTCCTGTTTTAGCCACCTTTTGCCAACTCACGGGATTCGGGTCCACGTATATACCTCAATAGAACATTGCCACCATCCTACTTCATTTTGGAATCTCCATCGCATACATGGTTGTTAAAGCGGTTTTCGGAGTTGGCAGAGAGTATGACAACTTCCGATCCCAATCTCTTTAACAACCAAGCGTTATTATAACACCGCGGTCATTTCAAAATAGTTTATACTTCAAAACCAAAATATCATTGCCATTTCAAAACCATATCAATACGATATTATTCCCATTTCAAAACCAAATGCGATATCATTTCCATTTCAAATATATCCTTTTTCAAAATCATAACACTTTCAACGTTATAACACTTTCGAAACCAAACACTTGACATTATAACACTTTCAAAACATAATACTTTGAAAACATAACTTCCAACACTTAAACAGTTTAGATATTAAAATAGTATATAAAATAAAATAGTTTATAAAGTAAAATAGTTTATATAAAGGAGTTATAAGTTAAAATAGTTTATATAAAAGAGTTATAAGTTAAAATAGTTTATATTAAAATAGTTAGTATATTAAAATAGTTTATATTAAAAATAGTTTATAAAGTAAAATATAAAATAGTTTTAAATATAATTTAAAATACTTTATATAATAAAATAGTTTCCTAAAATTTCTCAAATCGATTCCAAATCAACTTGAATTCCAAAAATTAAAATTTAATCAAATCTCAAATCATTAATTTCAATTTATTTCAGTTTCTCAATAAACCATTGCAAATTATGTCGATTTCAAATACAGATTTTTAACCACAAAATAAACCATCAATTTTGATATTTTCAAAGCTTTAAATATTCAAACATTTCAAAACTAGATTTGATAATTTCATATGTACCTTAAATTAACTTCGTTATTATTTAGTTTTGAAATATTCACTTAATAAACCCAATATCATTTAAATAAAACACCAAATTTAAAATCACTAAATATTTTCTACAATTTATTTAAACTTGGTATATTCATTCAAATCACCTTAAACCAAAATCAAGTTATAAATCATATCCTTTAAAAATTGCAAATTCAATAAGTTCCAAATCGATTTTAATTAAATATAATTTCAAATTAATTTCAAATCTATCTTCTCAACCTTACTTTATAAAATCATTATAAACTCTATATTAAAATATAATTAAAATAAATACTTAACCAAATTATATTTTTATAAAATCAAACTTTATTGTTAAACTTACTTTATATTAAAACAAATTTATACATAGCTTAAAATCAAGAATTTAACTATATATAAAATAACATTTATGTAACACCTAAAATCAGTATTTATATAACCATTTACTTCTTTCCAAAAACCATAGAAATCATTTCAAATATTTATATATAGACCAGCGGTATCTATATATAATTTCTATCATATGGTCAAGTGATACGGATATTTATCATTTCAGCCCGAAATTTAAATTTATATACGGGTATATATCATTTCAACCCGCAATCCCAAATTCAATTCAACGAAAACCACTTAGCTCTATCAGTTCAACCCATGATGATTTTCTCCTATTCTACAGATCGTTCGGGTGTATCATTTCAACCCATAGGGAATTCTATACTAACAGGAAACTTGCAGAGGGATAACAGATATGAAAATCGTATAACAGGCATATATCATCAATAAAAATATCAGATAATAGTGTCAGATGTCATAGGTGAACAGATACAGATAATAACATATATATAGCAATGTAAATAACTAACAGCGGCATATTTCAATTGTCGTTTCAATTGAAATCAAATTCAATAAATATAAGAACATTAATCGTGAGTGATTGCTCACCTTTCAAGGCTAGAGAGTTTGACAACACAATAAGCTTCGAATTCTAAAGCAACGCTAGATGGACATGATTCGATGAAGAAAACAGGCACGACGGACAAAGCTGATAAATGAGAAATCGATGAGAACTAATCAAAATCAGTTTTGATATAAACTGAAATGAAATATATATGCTATTTATATATTATTTTCTTAAATCAGTATTAATTTAAAAACACAAAATGAAATCTTTATATACATATATATACAAATGTCTTATATACAACTCTTATATACTTTATAATATATAAACCGCTTGATGTATAACTGTATGACTTGGGTAAATGAATTAACACATTATATACATAACTAATATATATAATTTAATATATATAGATAAATATATATACTCAAAACTATATTCTAGTATTCCCATGTACGATTGCACAGCACTGGTAGGCTACAACACCTAGAAACTTATGCGAAATATACTATGTCATAACTTATATACAAACAAAATTTCATAAGAACTAATATAGTATATACATTAATATATTATATAAATATAGCTTCCTAACCTAAAATATAAATTTGATGTATATTCAGACAAGTTTACTTTATATTATAAAAAAATTAGAAATATATGAATAGATCGAATCAGGAAAAACTTATAATATAACATATATAATGATACTTTAAAACGTATTATACAAGAATCAAAATGTTAATATATCATAAATCAAAGTCAGACCTCATATATATTCGCATTTTCACAACTGTAAGATAATAAACAAAAGAAAACAAAGCAGTTTGTATAGAAATATATATATATATATATATGTATGTATGTATGTATGTATGTATGTATGTATGTATGTATGTATATATGTATATAAACTAAAGCTTATACCTTTAAATATCGAACTAATATATATGTATGTATGTATGTATAACTAGTACATTGTAAACCACAAATTATGACAACCCATACTTACATATATAAAACTACACTGCCACACTTATATGTAAAGTTTATATAAACAACATACATGCAGACTTACAATATGAAAACTATACTTATATACATATATAATGTAAAATAAGACTTATATAAATTATATATATACATACAAACATATATATACCTTTTTATAGAAACGCATGACAAGAGAAAACTAGTGATGGGTCAGCACTTGCAGGTGATTGAGGTGTTAGCATAGAGGTCGGCTGAGCTTCGGTGAGAGGAGGACAAAGGTGGTCAGGAGAGAAGAGCGATGGCAGGTTGTTCGCTCATCTGGTGGCAGCGGCTAAGGGACAGGCGAAGGTCGAAAGGTTAGGGATGCAAGGTGATGGAGGCTTTGAGGGTGTGAGGCTCGGTAGGCGATGCGTGGGTATGGAATGGAGATGAAGAGAAGGAGGAGATGTGAGCTTCGGCATGGGTGAGGTGAGGAGAAGAAAACGAACAGTGTTCTTTTTTTTTCTGTTTGCTCAATGAACCGAGAAAAGAGGAAGTGAAAAGATATCAAATGAAAAGGCACGATAGATAAAAAAATCAAGAAAATATGAAAAGCCAAAGGTTTTTTTCAACATTTATTAAAGCAATAACCGATGAGTTTATATGGCTGGAACTTCGGAAAGGCAAAGGAAACAAAGAGGCACAAATACGTACCGATACGGTCCGATGCTTTACAGATTCCGTCGTGTACCGGACTTCGAAACATAGAACTGAATATATTGCAGAAATCATCACGACGAAATGATCAAACCGGTATAAAGATATCAGTGGCACGATCATCCTATCAAAGTCGATAATCGTTACCGAAAATGCTGCTAATTTGCCAGAAATAAGATAAACGGAGCAATAGCAGTCCAAATTTGATGATACGGAAGATGGCGTCTCAATCAAAAGATGACTACAGATTTAATGTACAAAAATATTCAGGTTTGAAAAATATTTTATTATCATCAATTTTAACTAATTTGAATTAAAATAAAAATTACAGAAGAAAATAAACTTCCATATTATTAATTGAAAATTTACCATTTGCTACGTTTAAATAGACGTAATCCAAAAATAAAATTTTTATTTCCAAATATTATTATTTAAAATTTCATAAAAAATCAATTAATTAAATAAATAAAACCACTAAGATTTACGGGTCATTACGCCAGAAGTGCGTGCAAGGTTTCAATACAGAAACCCCGCATCACACCAATCCTCATTTCTCGTTACGTTCACATTTCAACAATTCATTCAAATTCAAACATCCAACGTCTAACAATTCAAATTACAATATCCAATAATTCAATAATTGAATTCAAATTCCAACATCCAACAATTCGACAATTGAATTCAAATTCTAAAATCCAACAATTCAATAAAATAATTCATTCCAATATTTCAGCGGTTCATTAAACACAACAAAATCGAACAAAACATTTCAATAATTTAAACCATCCTAACTACCTCAACCTACGAAGTTTGCGTGGAGTGCATCTTGCTTTCCTCTTGGACAATGGAATTTCGTCCGACGAATCCTCCTCTTCGATTGCTTGCGTAAGATCTGTAGGTTGTAAAAGGTCGGGAGCAACTTCAACTTGTTTTTGTTGAGATGAAGAAGTATCTTTTCGATGTTTCAGCGGCTGATATGTCTGAGTAGTAGGAGGAACATCGATAGCTTCTATGGCATGTTCAATGAACGCCTGTGATGGAGGTGGAGGAGGCGGTGGATGCGGTTTTGGTCTTGTTAACTTGTTCCTCCCCAAAATAGACTATAAAATGCGTTCAACACTGAAGCATTTCCCTTGCGACCTTTCAGGAACCTCTTGTGCAAGCTCGTATACAGTCTCGATCACACAGTAAATGTCGTCCGCCTGCCATAATAACATAAATTACGAGTATATATTTCAAATATTTGAATAAAGATTGGACGTACGATGTACACATTCCTTTTAAGGGGTGCTCTAGGAGTGTAAGGGTCTGCAACAACGGGAGGCGTTGTAGGTGGCTCCATAGCACGAAGAACATATCGACGCATGATGCTCCACTACCAAGAAAGATATTCTTCTTCGGACAATATGAACTCTCGTTCCTGTTGCGTGTGCATATAGCTATCATTCCACGTCTCAATCGCCATAGCGTACTCTCCAGCTGCAAAATCTTTCTTGTAATGTGGTGGTTGTTCCGGTAAATACTGGGTCATACCAAACTGCATCATCACTCGGTCGGGAAGATGATACGCGACATCATTCAAGCAAATGAGAGGAACATGGGCAGTCCATAACTGAATGGAAGTGGTACACAAGTTTGGCAAATCTTCAAGCACATCTGCATATGGGGTCCAAGTCATAGAATGATAATCTAGCACATCGAACTCATCACGGTAGAAGGCAACATTACGTCTCGACGATGAAGCGTCCTTTTAGGTCCTACCCACCTGCAGCAATATAAAAAATGTAACTTATCAAATCCGATCAATTATACATACCATACTTTAGCACTAATTATACCTGGCACCGTATGGCAATGATAAATCGACCGTTATCCTCCTCATGGATATTCTACCTACAGGTAGATAAGTCCAACACCAAAGCTGAATAATAGTAAACGCATGTTTTCAAATGGATAAGATCATATGAAATAATTGTCGGAGAAAGTAAATAATGCAAATACATGTACTAGACTCACACAACCACCAATGTTTGCGCTCTCTTGCAAAGCAAGCCTTGTCAACTCAGCGTATGTATGCTAGAATTGCACTGCCCCAAGAATACCGGCGACAAACACCAAAGTCTTTTAAAAATGGGAGTCATCTAAGCCATATCCGTGTCTTCGAATGATCATATATCAACCTCGAGCAAATAATATGCAATATAATGGCTCTACCTCGCTGCTGAATCTGAATCTCTGTGGCGTCTGCTGGTATGTCATCCACAAGTTATTGCCCAAACCATCTTGTTTGTATCATCTTGTTACCTCACCACTCCTCTGCTGGAGGAGTTAAACCTAGGAGCTCTTGGCATAAATTAAGGAAATCAACTAGCTCGGGGTTGGTCAACGGAGCACCATCTAGGGTATACCAAGTAAGCATGCAACATCACCCAACGTGATAGTTATCTCCCCAACACGTAGGTGAAATGTAGATGTCTCCGGCCTCCATCTATCCACCAAAGCGGTTATAAGATGATGATCCGATTGGATGTGCCCCAACTGAAAAACTAGTTCAAATCTGGCTTGGTCTATCAACTGTAGAATGCTTGGATGAGCAGATGTTACTCTTTTCAATTTAGATGAATGGTCTATAATCTCGTCTGCAGTATTGCGCTGTCAAAATACCACAAAAATGATATCAACATCTAACAGACAATATCAATTGATATTTCCATTTTAAAACTAAGAATTTTACCCCGACGAATTCAGGATTATTCGTTCGATGATGTTCTTGCAAATATAGGACAGAACTATCGATAGGTCCCGGTAACATATCCGAGTAATCTACACATATACAAGAATTAGATATTCACATTTATTTTCCAATTTCAAAACTATGAATTTAGGCATTGTTTTTCGACAATGTAACAATGATTTTACATATATTTAGTTATTTCTACAAGCAATCACTACTTATAAATCTTAAAAACTAATATATTTCATTTTTTTACAAAATCCTAAATTAGAAAAAATTTGAGTTATTCATACCTAGAGTATCCCGCGATAAAGAGTTTGTCATCTTTCAATTTGTTGAATAAAATGCTAAAAGTTGTAAGCTTAGGGGGAAAGTTTTTTGATTTTGGTGGGTTTGGGGTTTTTTTAAGAAGAAGAGTGAAAGAGTAAAGTGAAGGAGAAAAAGAGAGAAGGTTCTGTTTTGTTGCAGAATTCTGTATGGACGACTTTTGAAAAGTCGCCCATGGTTTATTTTATTTTAAGTACGAACAAACAGGCGACTTTTGAAAAGTCGTCTGTTGACGACTTCTCAACAGTAGCCAGTTTGGTTTTTTAAAAAAAATCACTGACGTCTTTTGAAAAGACGTCGGTATGTTTTGGTCGCTCAACGTTGAGCTGGTCAAAACAGAACTATAAGCGATATTAGTTTTGAAAGGACGCTATTTGCGATAATAGGTTAAACAAGTTCAAATTGGAAAAAAAAAATCCTTTTAACATTGTTGTACGTCTAAAAAAGCAATGTGCTGGCAGATATGCTCAATAAGGGACATGCTACATTGGCTCGTGGCAGAATACGGAATTAATACTGGGTTTTCATTCTCAATCTAAAGACAGGCTTTGATCTCATGTAGTGGTACATACGGAGGCAGGACTTACTTTATTAGAACATGTTGGAGCTACTCAGTGAGGCGACGTAAAGCTAGTCTAAGTTTTGGATAAGTTAACTTAAGCATGTAGAGTTTGACGACTGGAAGCATATGAAATCGATCAAAATAGTTAGCTAATGATGGCTGGTTGACTATGCGTAGACTTCAAGATGGAATATCAGGTAAATGTGATAATTCGAAGTTCCATATCCCCTCTGTGTAGCAAGATCTATAGATACACACATGGTATTTAATTTATAAGAAAAGAGCTACAAATCTTTAATAATAGTTGTAATAGCTTTGGTGTCACACTTTTTTGGTATCAACGTAAACTACCAAAAATGCCCCTCTTTATATTATTCAATCTTAATTACTTAAAATAAGATATAATACTAAATTTCTTTTACCAATTCAAATGCCCATACAAATAGGATCTGATAACTAAACACACTTTAAAATTTAAAGCGCTTTTAAAAATGGGATCTAGAATTAAGCATTCTTTACATATTCGAAATACTTTTTTACAAAATATCACTTGAAAATAAAAAATTATTTTATTGATTGATTTAAACATATACAATTTATAAGAAAAACAATTCACGCGCAAAGCGCGTGCCATTACACTTACATGTTTTATGGTGTTATAAATACATGTTTTTAATGTTGATATAAGAAAAGTCTCTGCACAAATGAATATATAAATTTTGTCCTTATTTTTGAAAAATGAAAAATGCATGGTGTCTTGCACTTTTTTGACAGAAAATGCAATGTAACTTGCACTTTTTTGAATTCGAAATTTTTTTTGAAATTTTTGAAAAGGACAAGTTATTTTGTAAGCAATTTTACGCTTTCTGATTTAAAAAAACAAAAGCCTAACTTCATACTCATTGCTATAATGACTTCTCTTGTAGGAACACCGGAAATAGACGTGCAAAGCCCCTTTAGTTTAATCAACAAATTATTCATAGCAACATATGATCAGGAGTGCTATTGCTAACTTACAGAAGATTGAGCCCATGTGACCGGGAGTCAAAAGTAGGGCTGCACAAAGTATGAGTTGGATTACATAAATTTGATACAAAAAGAAGAGCATAAAGAAAAAATTAAAATATAATATTAAAATATTGAGCTTAAAATATCAAATTGCATTAAATGTAATTGATTCACTACAACACATATTTGATTATAATTTCATTATAGAATACATCACACTAAATTAATTCACTGCATATTAGAGTAAGAATTTTATTTCAAAATACATTAAAATGCTTTTCGAAATCTCTTAGTCAATTCTATGTATTTTTTATTAACATCATACATGCTTTTTTAGTATATTTATTTGAAAATACAAAAATTTTGTTCTAGGTTTAGACTTTTCTAATTTTTCATGAACTAATATTAAAGTAGGTTTTTATATTTGGTTGGATTAGGTTGAACAAAATATCTCACCGACGCATATATAGTTGGGTTACAAATTGTAACCCATATCCGACCCAAGTTAGGATGGATTGGAGTTGGATTTATGTGGATTGGGTCGGGTTGAGTATGGATTGTGTGCACACCTAGTCAGAAGGAAACGCAAGTGCAGTCAATTCAATGAAGGTGGAACACTATCAAGTGGAATATAAGAAGGCAGAACAAAAAAGATTTGATGCAGCTACTTTTAAAACGGTAGCACAGAGTACAAAATTTTTTGCTCAACTCCCATAACAAAGTAGTATATTGCACGGCGTATACAGTAAAGAGTGCTCTATCTAAAAGTGTCACTTTAACAATATCAAACTTCTGAAATTGAAATAATTCAGAAACATAAATTAGACAATTGACTTCACTAGAGCCATAGTATACATCTCGAAGATATACATGACAGCAAGTTAGCATGAGGCTGCTTTTTGCCAAGCACCTAATCTGTCTTCAGGGTCATAATTTGTGAAAAGTCTGAACTCATTTCCAAGCTTGTTCGAGTGTTGGGGTCTGAATCCACATGGAATAAGATCTAGCAGTTCTTTAGCTCTATTAGTTTGAACCTCCCCTGCAAAAATGAAGAATAAAACACTGAGCAAGAGAATAACACGAATACAAATAGTGCTTTAATACAAATGGTACGACAAGCACAAACACATTATATGTTTTGAAAAGTGGATTAAAACAAGATTTTTTTTTTAAAAAAAAAAATCTTTAGTCTTTCATAATTTTCTAGTTAACATCAATCACGCATCAACTCAGCCACACATTACCATATTGTCATCTATTGGGAACGAAATCACAACTCCAAACTGTAGTATTATACTAAAACAAAAGTAATGATTTTTTTTTTTTTAAGTATAATCTACTAGGTCCTAAGTTTTTAATACAATACTACATAAAGTTGACAGCCTTATTTCACGGACAACTTACATTTTTATAAAACTGCAAGTTATACAATACAAATAAAATATTCATAAAGAATGTCGAAAGGGTGACAGTAGAGAAAAAATTGATTTCATCCAAAAAAGATATTTGCACAAATGCAAACCAGGTAGTTCCTTAATAATAATAATAATAATAATAATAATATGGAAAAAAGCATGGTTCGAACTCCATCCAACGCCCAAAATTCTGGTGATTCCATACCGCTTTTGGTAAGGAATAGAACAAAATTCTGATTCCGGTCAACAATTGAGATAAAAGACAATAATTATGTTTTTATTTTAATAAAATTAACTAAAACATTAATGCTTTTGAATGTTACACAATAATTGAATAGTTTTCATATAAATACAAAAAAATAAATGCAAAATCAATTCTCATTTCACTTTGTCAACACAAATATAACTTTATTCCAAAATACCTACTCAAACAGTTGACACAAAAGATTGAATCTACAATGAAATACCTATAAAGAAGAGAGATGTATTGGGAAATAAAAGCAGTGAAAAGTCACACCATGAGCTACATTATTTTCAAACCCACACTCAATTTGTTATTAAACATACACCAAAAAATATATTCAAAATTATAATAACGAAACATGGATGAAATAACCACAAAATAAAAGCACTCGATTTGCTATTTAATTATTCCATTTACAATTTATGTATAAACACGGTATATATCTTGTTTCTAATATTTATTAATGTGTATAAATATATGTTGAAAAATGTTAAATTATCAAAAATTAAAACCAGCATTAGAACGGAATTTCTAGAAATTCCAAAACAGAATCTGTAAGTGTTGAATTTTCAATAATCGAAACGGAATTGATAGCCGAAATTTCAAACCAGTAAATCTGTAATCGAAATGGAACCGATAATCGAAATTTCAAACCTGTAAATCTGTAACCGAAACGGAATTGATAATTGAAACTGAATACAATTTGGGCCAAGATTTTAATTGGAAATCAGTGAAACTGAATGAGGAACTTTTTTCCACTCCAAAAGAAAAATCAACCTGCGCTCTCTTTAGTGTTAGAATTTTGAAAACCACTCATCTATACAATAAGATTGATTGAGATTAATGGAATACAAACAAAAGATAAAGAACGGTTTAGATTTGCTGATAATGAAGACATCGGATGGTTGCAAGTTGTCCAACTAAACAACAATGACGGTGCTAAAGTTTCTTTTTGGAAAACTTGTTCCCAGCTTTGTTAGTTTAAACAACCTACTCCACGTTTAATCCCAAACTGCTCCACTTATCTTCAGATTTATCTCCCCACACCCTCCGCTAATCTCTTCCCATAACTAGCACCAACAACTGAAGAATTTGATGAATCCTACATCAATTTTTATTAGCTAGCTACTGGAATACAAAATTACATGCACAAATTTGGGTATGGAGTGTTGCTGCCATATGTTTCAAACTCAGGTAATTTTTTCTTCTATTTGTTGGGGATGTCGTTGCTCCATTGTTCAAAAAGTTGAGTTATGGCCATAAATTTGCTTCTGTTTCTATAATTCTGGATGGCGGTGCTTGGTAAAAATCTTACCATTGATACTTCTCCATATTTCGATATAAATGAAATTGCTAGATTTTTACTTTATTTTTCTATCTATGCAATATTTTTAGAATAAGTGTAGGAAGGTGAGTGCGTTACACATGTCATATACAGGTTTGGTTTTCTGTCAATATATGGTAAATTTGCTGAAAATAATAGTTATTATATGGTTAATTTGCTGAAAATAATAGCTGAGTGTTGGCTTTCAATACGCAGTAATGTTCAAACTTCTTCAAATAGTATGGAATTTTATGGTTTAGGAAGCTCATTTAACCCAGATGTATTTTCTTTTGGTTTTGGAAAATAATTTAAGAAATCGAAGGCACTATCTTTGAAAATCTAAGTAGCGTTTTTTTTTGAATGAGTTTTGTGTTTTGAGTTTTCAACATTAATTACAAACGATGAAAAGGGTGGAGGGACGACGGATAGAATGAAAGGAAGATAGAGGGAACCACGGAGAGGATGGAGGACCGATAGAAGATGAATTATTTCTCATGCTTCTCTTATTTCTCAAAACATGAAAAACAAAAATATTTATTTTTTTATTTTGTATGTTAACTTTGTTTTCTAAATTGATCGTTTTCCACAATATACATGCGTAGTGTGCATTTTTGTACGGACGAAAACCCAAAATTAAAAAGAGTAAACCAAACACTACCTAAGTGTTTCGAAATAAGTATTCAATGGTCATATTGTACTTAGTCATAATATCTTATTAGTATTTTATAGTTGTTTCATATTTATCAATTTATCGTTATTTAGTTTAAATGGGTATACAATACTTTTTAGTACCTCGGGTGAACTTTTTAAGTATATGCACACAGTTTGATTAACAAAACAATTCTTTATTTGAATATTCTTGCCGAAAATGGAAAAAAGAGTTAGTTTCCTTGAAATTTGCATATTTATATTCACAATTGTAGATTTTTACATTATTATACTGATAATTTAAAATTTCCAACATACCATCAGAAAATACATCTTTTCCAGCATATGTGCAGATGTTTTAATTATTCTACAATTTTGGTCTATTATATTTGTTGCTAACCACTACATTGAAGATACAATTTACCCTTTTCATCTGCGTGGTTTTGCGGTTCTTCATTTTCATCAAATATTCAAGCTAACTCCATTATTTTTGTCAGTTTCTTACATAATAGTCAATATTGATTTTTTACTGAAACAAAATTTCAAAGTCCTGTAAAGGATGCCTACTTTAAATTAGTTAAATTCTCATTCGTATTTCGCAACAATATGCATAGTACCATTAATTTATGCTTTCAATTTGTTTCCACGTGGTTGTTTCCTTTTACTATTGATCAATTTATTGCTTCAAGTTTGCAAAGATTAATGCTCTTCTATTAACGGATCCATTGGATAGAGTCAAATTTTGGATGATAATTTATACTTACTAAGACTTAAAAAGTGACCGAAGTTCATGGACAAACACCCGGATGATTGATTTTTTTCAACATAACTGCAGTAAAGCATGGGTGAATTTGCATTGACTTTTAATTGCATGGTATTAACTATTTTTCATGGATAAATTCTATTTTTAGTATTTTCAGTAACTGAATTTATGGAACAGTATATATTTACCTGGCACTTATGGTAATGAAGGTTAAAGCGGGCAAGTCAAAAATAAAGTTAGTTTTTTAAATAATTCATTAAATAGCAAGATTTATTGGTTCAACATTTAAATGGTTAAAATTGCTCACTTGGGTTGAATTATATAGGCAATTTATCTTAATTGAATTATACATTTATCGATTAAGCATTTTATGGTAAGTTCTATTGATTTAGCCTGTGGTGGACTGAATTATATGTTTCCCCCACTAATTAACATTTGTCATCGTTTGGATCATCCACCTAACTAATGTCGTTTCATAATGTTTTATGATAAAAGATAACTTGGGTAGGTTGATTTCCGTGTTAAGGAAATATAGAGTTTTTACTGTGTAAAGTTTATGATCAATAGGAGCGAGCATGTATGGTACTTGGTTTTGGTCTTATTCTTGTTAAGGAAATATAGAGTTTTTACTGTGTAAAGTCTATGATCAATAGGAGCGAGCATATATGGTACTTGGTTTTGGTCTTATTCTTGGTGGTCCATTGTTAGCTCTTACTGTTGCAAGTTTAGAACTTGGAGAAGTGGGAGATCTTCTATGAACTATTTACTTAACGAGGAGATGACGTCCTGTCAATTATATTTGTCTGGAAGTGACGTCTTTTTTGTTATAGAAAGACGTTTTCAAGTTCACTTATGATCACAATCAGTGGAGATGTCTTTTTTGTTAGTTTTTTATGCCTATAGAATCCTGATAGATACTAGCAGCACAAAATTAAGTTCTATAAACAGATCAGACAACCAATAAAGGCTACACTCAAGCGAAATAGATGATGGTGAAGGAGAATGAGTAATTCTTTTTGTTGCACAAGGGTTCTCACTTTACTCGTGTTATTCATCAATCTGAATCTTTTTGATGTTTATGCACAATAGAATTAGAAATCGTAAAGATTTTGTTTCTACCGTTCATCAATCTTTCTTTTCCTTTTCATTTGAACTGATAGTATTCAAATTTATGAATCTTATAACCTTTTCTTGGTAACTCTGTTCAGGACCAATAACATCAATGGGATGATCAAAATTTTATTTTGTCGTTAAGTATTACCTTTTAATGAGCATTCTCAGGATATAACTGTGAAAAAGGTTCAACTATTCACGTTTGGATTCTGACGAGTTCATAATGATCAAGGGATTTACAGGACAGTACTTAATCTTGGTCGCCATAGTTAAATAATAATAAAAATAATGTGTGCAAGTGATAAAGTATCGAAAAAGGTTATGTGGTGGGCTCTGGAAAAGAAGAAAGCCCCAGCAAAGTATATTACCCTTCTCAATAATATGTACGATGATGTTGTGACTAGTGTCAGAGCGTGCGATGGTGAAACCGGTGACTTATCCATTAATATAGGATTACATCAAGGGTCAGCTTTGAACCTCTACATTTTTGCTCTAGTGAATGTGAGCTTTCGAAGGATGTACAATGTGAGATTTCTTGGTGTATGTTCTTTGCTGATGATGTTGTGTTGATTGACGAACGTAGGATAGAGATGATATATAACTGGAGTTGTGTAGGCAGACTTTAGAATCAAAAGGTTTTAGGCTTAGCAGAACTAAAACAGTGTATACGAAGTGCGAATTCAACGGTGTCAGGTCAAAAAATGGAGATGTCACTTTGGTCGAACAAATAGTGTCCAAGAAGAAATCCTTTCAATATTTAGAGCCAATGTTGCAGTATGACGGTGAGATTGACGAATATGTTAGTTTTAGAATTCGAGCGGGATGGTTTAAACGGTGACAGCGTCTGACATTCTCTGTAACCGGAAAGTCCCACAAAAACTTAAAAGAAATTCTATGGAACGACAATCAGGTCTGTGATGTTGTATGATGCAAAACGTTCGTCTACTGAACGACAATACGTCCAGAAGATAAGTGTAACAGATATGGGTATGCTACGATGGAGTTGTGGTCATATAAGACGAGACCCAATTAGGAATGATGATATACGTGACAAACTTCAAGTATTGAAGAGAAGCTAGTCTAACACCGCTTAAATGGGTTGGACATCTTCAACGTAGACCTCCAAGGCACTTGCGCGCGTTGAAACTATACACCGCATCGAATACTTAAATAGATGTAGATGTCGAGTAAGGTTGACATGGAGAAAGTAGTAGAAAAAACTTGAGGGATTGGAATATATCCAAATAGCTGGTGTCAGACAGAAGCGTGTGCAAGTTAGCGATTCACATACCAAAAACATGAGCTGAGTTTTTTTTTCCTTATGCTTGGTTTGAGGTAGTTATAAGTTTTAGATTATAAAATTAATGAATAAGAATCTAAGACATAGTGTTTGATCTTCGGTCTCTATTACTATTAGTACAGTTATTACTGTTAGTATTACCATTGTTGTTGTTGTGGTTTTTTTTCAATTTCTTTATCTAATTTTATTTTTTTATCTTATTTTTTTAATTATTTTAATTTATTCTATTTTTATCTTTATTTCTATTTTTCCTTTTTTTACACTATTATAGTTATTATTACTTTTAAATTGACTTTGTCATTTAGTTTGGGTTTCATCTTTAGCCGACCCCAACTTATTTGGAAATAACAACTTAGTTGTTGTTGTAACATGACACAAATTGATTGTGATTAGTGGCATGATATTATTATATAAACAATTATAGGAGATATCAATCTAGATTTGTATCATACTCTCGTTCTTCTGAATAAGTAACCACGACACTCTTTTTAAATGGCGGACTAGGTACAACTTTCCATAACCACTTTTCTCCCCGCTTACAGACAACTACTTTTTGTGAATACCATATTTGTTATATTTACTTTACATATACCACGGGTGTAATATTACTGGTGTAATGTTACTGCATTGCATTTTCTTTCTCATGTTATTTAGGCTTCCTCATTGAGTTTTGATGTACGTCATTGATACATACTCTTCATCTGATTGAGAAAAAAAATCAAAAACATATTTTTTATACAGTTATAAACCAAATGGCCAAGCTAGAGCTTAATACCACAAAAGGGCAAATCAACATGTTCTTAATGATCATATGCTTGACTTTTATTCAGTCGTATTTGTTGAGATTTGACAATAGTTATTAAATTTGTCGATTGGTTATAATAACAAAAAGAGGTTCAGAGATTCATCCTTAGCGCATATATCAAGTGGTTCTCAGTTAACTAGATCATCACATTACACGCACTGCTTTTCGAACGATCTTTTTTTTGTGAAATTTGGTACATTAGATGGTAGTACATAGTTGCACTATAAATTTTAGGTAGTACATAGCATAATACAAGTCAACATATCTTTAGTGGTTCAAATCACGCTAGGCATAATATGAACCTGTGAGCTCACGGACCAAGCCGGAGCGCCTAACCACTAAGACAGCGATAGTTTCTTTTCCAATCATAATTTACTAACCTCATATATTTTGATTGGTGCTCATCATCATATATTTATGATTGCCTGAGCTTTCTTTTCCAATCCACCATTGAAGGCTAGTTGTTGCAATCTAATCATATATTCTTATTTTTTCAGTTGTTGCAATCTAATCATATATTCTTATTTTTTCAGTTGTTGCAATCTAATCATATATTCTTATTTGTTTAATTCCAACACTAATTTTGAAAGAGGATTGATGAAATGTTTTGTTTTTTTCCTTTCAAATCAGAGAAGCATTATTCTCCAATCTAGTATCTTCTTACGGATTCAAGGTTAGTTATCATTCATTTGAGCTTGTTTAGTAATCTCATTATATATTCTAATTCATGCATTTCAGTTGCCCTAATTGTATGTTGTATTAAAAACATTTTGCGAAGAGAAGTAGATAAAGTGGTCCCCCCCCCCCCTAAATGCGCTATATAACAATGATTTTGAAAACCCTGAAACTTGAATGATTTTGATGTTGCAATTTTCTCATACCCTTCAACATTTTGTTACCTATTTACAGTTGTACACTTTATATACTGCTGTTCAACTCTCATACCATGTACTGTGTTTAAATTGTCATGCAATATTTTCGGTGTTTGAATATGGATTTGTGCATCTCCCACTCCTACAATGTAGCTTCTCTTTTTTTCGTGTTTAGGTATAAAGATTGAGATAAACATAGAATGAGTAACATGGAATGAATTTTATAAGAATTTTTATATTAAGTGATTGATTGCTCGATTTGAGAACAAACACTACTAGAGGCAGTTTACCAACATAAAATACCGACGCCACATGAAGCTTTGACGTCGGTATGTTGTAGGTAAAATTTCACCTATGATAATTTTCAGACGTCCATGATTTGACGTCGATCCCTTCACAACATAACTTTCTCCCCCTAGCATCGTTTGTTTACTTTACAGTTTTCATTACAAAAAAAACCTCACCTCCAGATCGCACAACGCCTCGACATCACTGCTCAACCTCCACCCAATCAGCACGCCACCCCCTCCAGATCGCAGCCGCTCCAGCCATCACCCCACTCCAACCCCTCGTCGCAAGCCATTGCGCTGCACCAGATCACCGCAGCCCTCCGCCGCAACACCCGACATCCACCCTTGCTTTGCCGGTCATTGTCTCCTCCAATTTAGGTGTGTATTTAATACTTATTCGCTTAGTGCTTACTGCCATGTTGTCATATTGTCAAATTGAGCACCACAATGAGGTTGCTAGATTTTTAAATGATATAAAAAAAATATGAAAAATGAGGTTGTTAGATTGTTACATCACAACGAGGTTGTTAGACTGTTTTAGCTGCCACCCATGATAAACATTTAGTTTAAAATTGATTTTTATTAGAGATGAACGATGTGTGTGTCATGCTTAGAGAAAGTATTTTCCCAATGTGATGTAGCAATGATGCTTGCACTTTGATAAAAAAATCCATTTGGATTAAACGTTCCAAAATTAGCGTTGAATTATATGCATCCTTAAGTTCATATTTAAACCATTCAAAATTTTAATATCTAACCCTTCCTGGTTTTGATTTTTTTTTTAATTTGGATACTTTGACGTATGAAAATTTTAAATTTTTACAACTTGAATTCTTAATACATAGCATATTTATATATGGTATTATTAATGATACCCCTTAGATGTTTATTTTGATCATGTCTGACAAGTTAACAAACGTAGAAGAAGAAAAACGATGTTTGAAGTCACATGTCAGTAAGCTGGAGAAGAAGCTCGGTGAGCTCACCAATGCATTTGTGCAACAATTTTCACATGTGGACATTTCTTCTGATGATGATGTTGGACAGTGTGCGAAGAAGTTGTTAGTATTTATATTGTTTGAATAGTTATGTTTGGATGTTTATGTAAACATTTGTATACGTTCGATATTTTTGATGTTGGATGGTAATTGACGGATACGGTATGTTGATATTTGTAGATTGGATGGTATGTTTATATTGACGGACATTGTGTATGTTGATGTTTGTGATGTTGGACGCAAGTGAATTTGCGACTAGATATTATTTTGGTTATATTTGTGATTAATTTTCGATTATATATGAATTTGTGATGTTCGATATTATTTGGTTATATTTGTGCGATTAATCATCGATTACATATGAATTTGTGATTGATGTGAGAAATGCAGCAGAAATACCGCAACAATGTTTCAACTATAGTGTCAACATGGCATCGGAAATGCGTCGGAAAATTTAATTTTAGCATTTTAATTTGGTATGACGTCAGTAAGTCGTCGGCAAATACATTTTATTGAGGTCGACATGTCGTAGAAACCATGGTTTGAGGTTCCGTCCGGAACCACGAGATTCCGACCAACTCGTACTGGTTCCGGCCGGTGACGGAACGGGATTAGGGCAAAATCCCGTCCCGCCCAAACAGTCAAAGAAAAATCGAAAAAAAAAATCGTACGCGAAATTGTTATATCAAAAGAAGAATAGAAAAGCTACAATCAAAAATCAAAAAACACACTCGAAATCAAAATCGAAAAGGTACGAAAAAAAACAAACCTTTGCTGTTCGCCCAAAATCAAGCAAGCTTCGACGTCGCAGAGATGCTTCGATATCGTAGAAAGAAATTCGAGTGTATGATCGCAATTGCAGGTGAATCTTGAATTTTTTTTTCGCTTTCTGCCCTTCGTTTTTAGATGTTCGGCTCTTTTTTTTTCTTTCTGTTCTTCGTTTCTGAGTCGCTCTTTGTAAACTAGGGTTTTGTAAAGTGGGCTGAGAAAGTGGGCTTGGGCTTTGAAATGTATTAATTTTATTAATTAGGGCAGAATGTGATTAGGTAAGCTGGGCTGGGCTATTTTATTCATTTAATTTAGTTTAGAGTACTAGTGAAATTCTAATTCTAATTAAACAAATTTAAATTTATTTAATTTAGTATAAACATATTGGGTTAGGGTATTTTATATTATTATTTACATCGACCGTTATTAAATTTTCGTTAACAAACCATTGTAAACCATAATCGGGACCGAAACCGAAATCGAAACCGAAACTTTCGAAATTGTCCGAAACTAAGAAAATTTCAAATGAACGAAACCGAAACCGAGTTTTCGAACCTTGGTAGAAACGACTTCTGCAAATTGACATCGAAATGGCATCGGAAATAAGACGTTCTACAGCATTGGTAAGTAACCCACGAAAGACGTCAATCAGACGTCGATACAAAAAATTTGATGCCTTGTTTGCGGACGCCCTTTACGGCATCTGCGCGTCGCCGGTATACTGCTTATCGACATCGTGCCGACGGGGTCAGTAAACATGATTTCTCTCGTAGAGAAAACTTGCCATTATGGATTGGAAATGGTTGGTTTTATAGTCTCTCTTTGATTTTAAATAATCTCAAAGATAATGTAAACTGCCACTGGTTATAGGTGACATCAATTTGGATTTATAACACTGCTTACTCTTTAGGTCTACTTAATACATAAAAGAGTCATCGTATTTTTGATTGCATTCATCTGTATTTAACCGCATCATTTAATTAGGTAACCTTTTTTTAAAACACTTTTTTTATTTTTGCTCATGATACTAGGCACATTTTTGAGTTCGGGCAATTAGACCATTGGAATACATGTTTGTGGACCTTTTACCATATGTTAGGGGAGAATTTGATAGTCTCAAAACAAACCCAAACCGGTGGGAAAATATATTTAAGATCGAGAAATGCACCTAGATTGAAATTGCATATCAATTCGAACTACGGATTGGAGAGTACGGTTATCACTTAGAATTGTTGAAAAATCTGTAATTGAAATCTCATAGGTTAGTGGCTAGGACAGAGATGCAAGAAGATCAAAAGATAACATGAGAAAAATCGAAAGAAAAAAATAAAAATTTAAAGACTAAGCGGTCGGTTCGATAGATAACCGAACAGAAAACTCTGTTCGATGGTCAGCTATCGAACATAAGATCTTGTTGGGTAGTCAGCTACTGAACAAGGCTACTACCGGGCCAGTGTTGGTTACCGAGCCACCTATGTCGAGCCACTCATGCCTAACCGAACCACCCATGTCGAACCGAACCAGTTATATATGAAAATGACCTAGCATGGTGGGACAACTGGGCTAGTCACCATATATTTTCACTTCTATAAATACCTCAAAGTTTGAACACTTTTGGACATCAAGAAATCATCTAAACCGTATCTAATCACATTCAATTGTCCAATTCATCTTCCAACATCAAGTTATGGTGTATCAATCTCAAGATTTACGGCATTAGAGCTTTGCCAAACACGGTTCTAGCAAACCACAATTGTTCTTACCGATCCAGAAAGGTCTAACGGGTATTATAACAATTGTAAATCGAAGAATCATAATAAAAGAAACAAAGTGGATGCAGGTCAACGATTGTCAAACCATTACAACAATTCTGTCTTTAGCTTTTCTGCATTTCGTGCTTTCTAGCATATCTGTCTAAGATTTATGATCTTAATTAAAGTAAAAAACTTAACATATTTGATGACTGCAGATCCACTATTTTAAAACTAGCTAGGATCACATGCAGGATCCTAAGCTCTACCAGTTCTCATACTATAATTAATCATCCAAAAAACATGGCATGGATGCCCATAATTAAGCTGATCGTAGTAATTGGTTAATGCTTTACAAAGATACAAAAGAATGAGTTTTTTGACATATTTTTTCTTCACTATTTTTATATTTAATTTTTTGTTTCCACTTGAGAATACTTGCATGATTTGAAGAAATATGTTTCAAGATATATAGTTCAAACTTCAAATAAAGAACTAATCAAACAACTTACTCTAAGTTCATCATAACATACCTCATGCATTTTTTAATCTTATGCAATTCTTAAAAAAATTTGCTACACATTTTGCCAAAACAATCCTTGGTTTGGAGCGGAAGTTGCTCCCAATGATTTGAACTACCTTAATTGAATTGGATGATTTGGGCCCTAACATATTCCAAAATGATGAAGTAAGAAAAACAAATGTGGTTTCAGAGCATTCCATTCTTAGCTCAAATTCAAATATTCTTCAAAATTATGTGTGCCTTGTTGGTTTTTCTAACCCGACCTCAAAACTTGCCGTTATGTTAAATAATTTTTATTATATTAATTTTACATTCATGGAAATGGTTATGTATTTGTTAGAAGAAAAAAATCATTTTTAATTAAAAAAGTATGTGTTTGTTTCAAGTTATAAAACTACCAACGACTTTTTTTGAAATTGGGTACTTAGATGTTGGTACATATTAGTACTACAAATTTTATCTAGTACTAGTATACAACATATTGCATGTCAATATAAATGGTTTGAACTACGCTATGCAAGTTTCGAACATGTGACATCTCGCATGAAAGTCGAAACGCCTAACCCACTTGGACAATGATGCTATCGACTTTATAGTTACATTCCATAATCAAATTTATTAACTTCACTGGTTCATGTAATAGCTGCAAATTTATTAAGACATTGTTCATTTTCTACCTCTAACTTTTATCATGATTTCGTAAATACCGACGACTTTGAATTATTTCCTAATTATCATTAGGCGATGGTATGACAGTGAATTGCCTGGCTTTGTGATACGATGGTGATGACTGCACAAGTGATACCAATGTTGTGCATGATACACAAATAATAATGCATTCTGTACAGGGCCTAAAAGAGTAATTAACCCAATGTGAGACATGGCTGCTTATGTGGAAAATCTTTCATTTTCTTTCTTTTCCTTTTGCCTAAAAGTTGTTTTAGATGATCGGGCTATATGATGCCACCTAGCAAGTTGTTAACAAATTATAATGCACGCATGTATTGAATGAAGAGATAGGAAAATATTTGCAAAAAATTCTATTATTGTGCGCTCTTGCTTCTCCTTTACTTCCCTCTAACTTCTTCTAGCCACTCTCCTCTCTAACAATTTTGTTTCATTTCACTTTGGTTCTTTCAGTATTGACCGCTCCCCCTCCACTTACTATTTCCCTAGTCTTGAACCATAACCTGCCTTGTTGATGAAGCCATTCAACATCTCCATGACCCTACACCCAAACACCAACAATCCATTTAGTCGATTCTACTCTAGTTTTCCAAGCAACCATGCTCCAAAAACAAAGCATTCAACTCATCGAAATCAAAACGACTTTTCACTACCACGGTGACATCTTACAACACATCGCCCAAACTTTGGCTGATATCACCACTGAAATTTCCTCCATTCCTCGACCACCACCACAATATTCACTATCAACCTCAAATAAATAAATATATATATATATATATATAATCAGCACAACTTACAACCACCCTTACAAACCTTATCATCATTTCAACTCCATCACCCTCGCCTCCCTCCCTTTCATCCCATAATCCACCTACTCCTACCCAATTACTCCTAGCTCTGTCCTCCTTACTTCCTCATCTGCGGCTGCGGTGCCAACTCTGACATCCTCCTCCACAACTCCTTCCTTTACTCTAGTTTTAATCTCAAACTCCTTATTTTCCCCTCCACGCGTCAAACCATACGACTCCGGCCTTCAAATTCATAAATTCTTCATCGACGTCGACATCCCCATCCCCAATGCCTCTGTCATCTCCATAACCAATATCAAAACTTCTCTCCCATGGTTCACAACCAACATTAAACCTTTCTTCCCTAAAATCGAAGTAGTCATCACGGTTGGCTACGAGACCATCTCCGACAACTTGTCTTTTTTGGTTGAGATGGTTTGAATGCAAAAGAAAGATTCATGAAAGTAAAAACTTTCGTATTTGATCTCGATGCTACAATAAGATGTGGAGAATGCTACAATAAGATGTGGTGACGCGCATTTTACAACTTATGAACCTAAGGACAATGTCGGTTTCAAGGGAACGACAATGACACGGTGGTGATAACTGCACAAGTGATACCAATGTTGTGCATGACACAACAAATAATAATGCAATCTATACAAGACCTAAAAAGTAATTAACCCACATAAAAGATTCATAAAATGATGCAATTCGGGAGGATACAAATTATCACAAGTTGGTTATATTCTGAGACAAGATTGCTTATGTGGAATTCTTTTATTTTCTTTCTTTTCCTTTTGCCTAAAGTTGTTTTAGATGATTGGCCTATATGATATCACCTAGCCGGTTGTTACAAATTGTAATGCACTTTATATATATATATATATATATATATATATATATATATATGATGTATTAAATGAAGGGATAGGAAAATATTTATCAAAAATTCTATTGTGCACTCTTTCTTCTTTACATCCCTATAACTTCTTCCTACTATCCTCCTCTCTAACAATTTTGTTCCATATCACTTTGTACCTTACCAAGTAAGTGCAATTATTTCTCATTTAATTATTATGTCATTTAATTTTTATTCTTTACCGTTATGAACCAAAAGTGGTACTTACCCACTATAATTTTTTTCCCACTCATGTTCTCATTTTAGACTGATTCCTATTTATAAGCTGTAAATTTTACACATTTCTTTCTGGATTACCAATTTCTTTATATCAACATAGAAAATTATTACAAATATAATCTGGCTATATTCATTAACTAAAATAATGTCATACTTATCTTTTTGTACTTATTTGTTATTCTATTTTTGCACTTTGAATGATTTATATTCAAGATATAATTTCTAACATCGTAACTTTATAATTAAATTTTTAGCAAAGTTGTTAGCAAAGGATTAACATAAAAAAAGTATGCAAGTAAATTAGAAATAAATTGATTTACTAACAAACTAAAGCTAATGAACCCAACAGATCTTTTCTATTTTCTTTTTCTTTCCTGCTATGGTAAAATATTGAATAAATTTTTCAAATTTTGTTATGTTTCATATTATCGGAAATGCCAGGTATACACACACATACATGTACATTTTAAACTTCTCAAATTTTGCTATGTTTCGCATTATCGGAAATGTCAGATATACACATACATACATATACATTTTCTTGCATTGTATCTACATTTTCTTGCACATCGCACTTTGCTGTATGATCTTGTTTTAGATGTTGCTTCTTATTCCAGCGTTGTGCTGGATTGACACATTTTTCCTTTAAGTATGGTTTCCTTATTGGCTCCGGTTGTCCCATCTTTTCCATGTAATATATCGGATTATTTGTTAGCCATGTACCCTAACTAATACCATTAGAAATTTGACTTTCAAGTAATTGGAGACTAATCTTATTTCTTTGGTTGTTGGTTTTTATGCCAAGTTTAATAACGCTATGGAGCTTCATTTGTTTTAGTCTGCTTTGAATTCCTATTTTACACTCTTATTGACTTTTTAAACATTTGTTGACTGACGTTATTACCATTGGGGTTAATGCGAAATCTAGTTTTAAGTTGCTTATAGATGTCATTATGCTTTCCTTCCGTTCGAGAGGTGTTAGACCCAATTTGCTCCGACCAGACGTGAAGATAAAAGAGGTGTTAGACCCAATTCGCTCCGACCGGATGCGAAGATAAATGGTGATTTTGAAGGGATTGATGACTATGAAAAGAATATGAAATGTTTATTCTTCTCTTATGTGACTTTAATTTCCCTTTGTATTGCTGTATTTGTCATGGAATTTTGTAACTTAGATTTGAAG
Source organism: Allium cepa (assembly GCA_030765085.1). NCBI lineage: Eukaryota > Viridiplantae > Streptophyta > Magnoliopsida > Asparagales > Amaryllidaceae > Allium > Allium cepa. The sequence continues at coordinate 254,664,083 of CM060943.1, forward strand.
CTCGTATTTTATAAGATACTGATATATTTTCCACTTTGATAAATGTGTCTTAACTTCTTTCGATTGCATCCTAGTGTTATTGTTCTATCTTTGTGTCTATAGCCATAGAATGGTTATACTTTTGAAAAATTCTCAAAATAGCAATGTAGTTCGGCTTTGATAGTCTGCAACACATCTACATGGTAAAATGTCATATTTGTACATTTGAGGCAAGGATAATGATTTCATGTAGGAATAACAAGGGTTATTAATAGCATGCTTTACACCTCTTGCCCCTTCTTGCAACTTATCAAAAATATACTGGGGAGAGTGCATGTTTTACTTACAGTGATTGGACATTTCGGATTTCCTTTTCTTTCCAGGAATGAGATAGTTTTTCATACCACCCTACTTTTAAGTTGCACTACGCTGTTGTCTAATGCCCCACTTTTAAGGGCACTAAGTTCCACAAAGCCCTACTTTTAAAGTGTACTCGGTCTTTAAATTAGTTGTTGAATCTTCAAACATAGCTTTACAGTTGAATCTTTGTTTGTGTGTTGATTATAGCATTTCAATTTGAAATAGAACTATTGACATGTTACTTCTTTGAGCACATTCAGAGGGTGGAACTATAAAACTCGGTCTTTAAGGGTCATGACTCCTAAAAACTTGAGATTTACAAATCTTCCCACTTTCAAGCGTTAAGAAAATAGGAAGACGGTCCTTATTTTCTATCCTATTTTTCAAAGTAGAAGGAACAAGAACAATTCTTTCCCTTCAAGCTTGGAGAGGAAATGCAGTTAGCATTTTCTTTCGTTCTATCCTATCAAAATATAAGTAAGATGGGCAATTATTTCTCCTTAACCATGGAGAAGAAATGAAGTTGGTCTTGTCATCTGTTATGTCTTTTGATAATAGACTAATGGGAATAATTTCTTGCCTTAGTGACATTAAAGGTAGCAAAACTATCTGCTTGAGACTTTAAGGGTCATAACTCCATAAAGCCGACTTTACGAACCATTTTTCCTTAATATTTTTGGATAATGAGTAAATCTTGTTCTCCATTATTGTATGGTCACCTTCCTTTGATAGGATCCCGAATGTGCCTTCAAAATACCTGCTTAAGAGCTAAACCTTCAAAATTAGCATGTTTAAGAGCTGGGCCTTCAACTTTTCAGTAGTTGCTCGCTCAACCCTTTAAATACATGAACTTTGTCTTCCATTACTTCCATTGTGTCCTTTTCAATTTAAAAAAGAAGTTAAAAACAATCACATGGCAACTACAACTTTCAATTACACATCACCATCCATCTTATGTTTTAAAGGGAAGAGCTTTGATTATTGGATCATCCAGATGTGACCTACTTTCATCTCAAATGACTCGTTCGTGATAGTTGAAGGTGTGATTAAAAAGCAACTGCTACAACAAATGATTTACAAAAGTTGGAAAAAAATTGCAAAATCATTGCAATTCATCAACGGATACAGAAAGTTCTTTTGAAGAATAATAAGAGCCTTGCCTAACAAAAATTTTAAAATCTTACAATTTGAATTCCGTTTCAAATTAAATCTCTCATTTTACGATTCGATTTATATTCCGTTTCAAACCTAGCTAATACCGCGGTGAAGAAAAATCATTCAATCCAAACTTATATGTTCATGTATTTATTTGGATCTACAATTCCAATTCTAATTATTTTCAAACAAAATAAAATTGGAACAGGAAAAAAATAGTTTTAGATGTAGAAGTTGAAACATCAAAATCAATTTCGAAATGTATGCAAACCTTAAAGTATGGATTTTTTGAATCTACAATTTACGACTTAAATCTCATTGTTATTTGAAGTTTGAATTTATGATTTACGATTTGAATCTCATTTTGAAAACCTTGATACGAGCAATTAAAGCAAATGATGATAGGGATATCTTGAAAAATGCATTTAAAAGCTCAAGCGTGATAATCTCCATAAAGCTTCAAAGCATGTAGAGCGATTGACAGAGAAAGAAAACATTCAACAATTCAGCTCATGAAGATACAATTGAAGATAAAAGAGCTGCGGAAAAAATGCTTTGGAATTTTCTTTCTAAGTTTGATCATGTTGTAGTTATTACTAAATAATCCAAAAGATTTATCCAAGTCATTCCATGAACTTAGGGGATCATTTGAAGCTCATGAATTTAGAATGAACCGTTCTTCAAATCCACAGGCGAGCAAGCATTCCAATTAAGGTTTTCTACTTAAGGCAATAAAGAAAATCAAGGCAAAATAAGCAATTTTCAAAGGAAAGGCCAATTCCAAAAGCGATGAGAAAACAAACTCAATGGAGGAAAAGGTTCCTTTTAAAAAATTGATGAGAATATTAATGTTTTATTTGCAAGCATGTGATCCATTAATTTAAAGAATGCTACTTTAAATTAAACTTGCAAAATCTTCTAATCACACTGAAAGGGATTGTTGGAACAAAAAAATTGAAGCAAATTTTATTTAAGTTCAAAAAATGAGCAATTATTCTCTTGGACAACTCCTGAAGAAAAGCCAGAAAATATATATTTCTTGTATAGTGGTTGTAGTAGTCACATGACTGGAATTCACGAGATGTTTGTAGAACATGATAAAAATATTTCTACAAACGTCAAGCTTGATGATGGAAAATGCAAGGAATTTAAAGGAAAATGAGTTATTGCACTCAGCATAAAAGGAAGTAACACTATATGTGTATGTACACGCATGCGTGTGTGCTTGTGTGTGTATGATATTTATGTTGTCGACATTTCTCATAATCTCCTAAGTTTTGGTCTATTGCTTCAGGACTATAAGCTTGTTTCTGTTGATCTTGAATGTGAAATTGGTAATAAAGAGAAAAATCAAACCTTAACGATTGTTAGAACGTCATCTAACAAAGTCTTTCCTCTTCTCATGCCACACAGTGGCAGGTCGCATTCAAGTATGAAAAAGATGATAAATCTCAATTATGGCATTTGAGATATAGTTACTTAAATCATCAAGATTTTCTCTGCTGCAAAAGAAAAATATGATGCTGCCTTCAATTAAAAAGACTAATAGTGATAGCGAATGTTGAATTTATGGAAAAATGCATAGATTGTCGTTTCCAAAAACAAATTGTAATGCTCGAAGTCCTATTGAACTAGTGTGCATTCTGATATTTTTGGACCAACAAGGACACCTCTCAATGGCAGAAGAGATCTTTTTGCTTGTTTGTGGAGGATTATACACGTAAGATGTGGATTTATTTTCACAACCAAAAGCATTCCTTAATTTTTGGAGTTTACAACATGTGGAAAAGCAAAGTGGCCTAGAAATAAAAGCTCTCTGAAATTAATCGTGGTAGGAAGCACATTTACATCATTCATGAACTATTGCAAGGAACGATGCAAACGTCAATTAACTATATTTCATACTCAACAAAGTGGTGTAGCAAAACAAAACAAAAAAACAGAACAATTGTAGAAATGGCAAGAAGTATGCTTTAAAGTTTTAAATTTCCTTCATCTCGTACAAGATCTCACCCGAGATCATGCTTTTGCACTTGGACGAGACGAAATTTCAAACATTATTTTTAATTGTTTGACAACCAACTCATCCGATATCTCAAAATTTCAAAGCTAGATATAGACCGAGGTCACAATTTGAGATTTCATTTGAAACTCGAGATTTGGAAGCTTGATATGCTCAAAGACAAAAGTCTTCCAAACAAGCTATGGGATGATGCGTTTGGCTCTCTTTATTTTCATTTGATCTCCCACCAAAGCAGTCATTAATCATACTCCATATGAATCTTGGCATGGAAAGAAACCTTGGGTGAGGTATTTCAAAGTATTTGGCTATGGTGACGACGAGTCTAAGAGATACCGTCTCTATAATCCCGACTTGGGGAAAAAAATTCTTGTATCTAGAGATGTGATATTTGATGAAATAACCACATGGTTGCGCTCAAAGCTCTTCTCAGCTGCTCCTTATATCTGAATTGTTTTAGCAAGAAGACGTTCAAGAAAATTCTACATCTCCTGCAACTCAGGAAAATCAAAGGCATGAAGATGAAGATCTACTTAATTCTCTATCTGATTCTGAATCACCTTCCAGGATAATTATATCTATCCAAGATGCCTATGAAAGATACCTATGAATATTGTGAATGTGCTTTTTTTCTCTTGTGAACCATAAAATTATAAACAAGTTGCTAAGGAAGAAAGTTGGCAAAATGCGCTGAATGAGGAAATTGCTGCCATAGAAAAGTAGGGTACTTGGAAACGTGTAGATTTACCAGAAGACAAAAAAATCATTGGCTTTAAGTGGGTTTACAAAACCAAGTTTCATGAAAATGGAACTGTCCAGAAGATGAAGACGCACTTAGTTGCAAAAGGGTATCCTCAACAACCCGATGTAGACGAGCTGCTCAAATGGAAACAATTAAAATAGTTCTAGCTTTAACTGCTCAATTTGAATTGGAAGAATTCCAACTATATGTGAAGCATGCTTTCCTAAATGACGAGCTAAATGAAGTTGTTTATGTGCAACAATCAGAAGGCTTCATGCAAAGGTAAGGAAAATAAGGTCTACAAAATTGTACTAAGCATTTATGGCCGGAAACAAGCGCCAAGAGCATGAATAGCAAAATTGACAATTATTTTCTATAAAATGGGTTCAATAGAAGCAGAAACGAAACATCCTTGTATGTGAAGAAGAAAGGTAAACATGATTTTCTTAGCATATGTCTTTATGTTGATGATTTGATTTACACTAATAAACATGAAAATGGTTGAAGATTTCAACAAGGCAATGATGGAGTATGAAATGTCCAAATTGGGTCTCGTGAGATATTTTCTTAGGATGCAAGTTTCACGATCACAATGTGGAATTATTTCCTAGGCTGCAACTCCACTTGCCATAAATGAAAAGCTGCAATTGGATGGTGCTCCAAAAGCCAATGCTAAAACCTACCCAAATTTGGTTGGATCATTGGTCTCTCACCACCACAAAGTCTGATATCATCTACTTTGTTGGTTTGCTTCCGAGGTTAATTTTCATTTCTCAACGGCTAAAATGATTTGGCCTTATCATCAAGGAACGAATACTTTTGATTGGTTGTATGCAAAGGAAGATGACAACAAGCTTGTGGGTTTTACTGACAGTACTGCGCAAGTTCACTTGATGGTTATAAAAGCACTTCAGGATATGCTTTTCACTAAACTACTTCTTGATAGTCAAAGAAGCAGCAGACCATTACATTATCACATGCAGGAGCATGATATATTGCAGCATCGGATGCAACTTGGCTAAGGAAAATTCATGCATATTTTGCGGCAAAAGGTTGTGCTCCAACGTCTATCTATTGTGACAAGTTTATCATTGCAATGACAAAGAATCTCAGTTTTCATAGTTATTCAAAGCACATTGAGATAAGGCATCAACTTATTCGTGACTATGCAAGCAAATGAGAAATTCAGTTGGTGTATATCAACACCAATAATCAACTCGCATATATCTTCACCAAAGCAATTTCAACAGAAAAGCTTAACTACTTCAGAAGCTGCTTGAAAACCACAGATTAAGAAGTATTAAAATATATTTTACATTTTATGAAATCTAAAATTAAGGTAGGTAGGATATATCTTAAACAACGATTGAGATAATATGGAAAGCCAAATCAGGAAAATATCTTAGAAGATTTATTAGATATTTGTGGGGAGAATTAAGGATGTGTGTGTGTGTAAAATATCTAAAGAGATTTATGGAGAGTTCTAAAGAGTGATTTGAACCATTAGATCAAATAATTTTCACCACTCATTTGAAAGGTGGATTAGCATAAACATGGGTGAATTCCCTCATTTGTAATCAAGTAAACAAGAAAAACTCCATTGTAAAAGAGCAAAATTTAAAAAAAGAAAAAATCATACTCTTATTAGTTTTGTATTTATTCATTTTTCACCCATCATATTCCACCCAAATATCATATAAAGTGATATCAGAACAATGTCTCGCTCTGATACCATGTTAAAGTTTTGTGAATCACTCGCTATTACAAAACTGGCAATTAAAAGGGTGGTCCCTTAAATATTTATATAGATTTTATTTTATAATTTCCATGGTGTAGGATTATTTTCAACATAGAAAATGCAAGCTTTGCAATTATTTTGGAATAAAACATCTTTAGAAATAGTAGATAAGGATAATAAATTGTTCATTCAAAAGCTTACATTTATTGAAAGCCCAAACTAATTTGCATTTTAGAAACATGAAGCTAAACCATTTTGTACAGAGAATCACGTACGACGAGGAAAAAATCCACATTTTAATGAAAAGAGGAAGCAAGTCTGGATTAAATAAAAAACAAGTTAAATCAGAAAATTCCTGGAGAATCGTTATAATTCAAAAGTTGGGAAAACAAAACTAGTTCAATTCAAGAAGTATGTTTATGGAAAGCGTATGCCAGCCTGTCCTTTCAAAAATGTAAATTATACGACAAAAAAAAAATCTTCGAATTTTGACGCGTGGAAGAATGAATCTTTCCTTATAAAAACGCAACATGTTTGCAGCATTGAATGCAAGTTACATCAACTTTCATCATATACAATCTTCAAAATTCAACCAAGAAGATTTTCATGAAAAAATTACCAAAAATGCGAGTAGATTTTCAGTTTATGAATATGCAAGTTAGGACACCTCTTTTATGAACTTCTCTAACATTCAACAATTGATGAAATACATACATATTAGGAAATCAATGATAATAACATTAAATTTGATCAAATGGTACAAATTGAGGTATGGAGAGAAAGAATGAATAGTAAAGGATAGAAATGAGAAAATTTAGAGAAAAATAAATAGAGAACGGGAGGTACATAAGCTTGTTGGTACATCAAAAATAAGGACGCTTCCATTTCCACTTTATGATTTATGGTTCATAATTTTAAAAAACAAGTCTTGTATGTTTTTGAGTGTTGTAAAAATGAATAGGAATAGTCGAGTTTGACATGATAAAATGTTTTGCTATTTGGTTTTCTGAATGACCAAACAAACATGAATTATGACAAATAATTATCTGACTCTAAGTTAGTTTGATTATTATCATATATTTTTTTGCTAAATTGTTTGAATATTGTACAACCTACCAAACTTTAACCATGTCTAGTCCGAAACTGTCTGAGTTTCTCAAGGAACAAAGCTTGAACATTCTTAGTTCTACATCCGATGAGATCATCGAACTAACTTACACATCAAAAACCAATTGCAACATAGCATGCAAACTTACACCATAAAAATCCTTAGCCCTCAGGTGAGATCGATGGCATACACTTAGGTATCCAATAACACAACTGTCAGCATGCGAGCTTGCACCCGAAAAACATATTTCCTATCATATTATTACATATTTAAACAATCATTTCCTTGCCCAAGATTCGGGTTTCAATACAGCTACCATATAATCATCATTGTTTATTTTACACAAAAAATTATCATGTCTAAAATGAGATATGCATCGTCATCTCAAGTTGACTAGCAACTATCATTGCTATCAAAAATCTTAAAATCTTACTATTTAAATCTCGTTTCAGATCGGATTTGTGCCTTTACAATTCTATTTACATTCCAATTCAAACCTAGTTAAAACCGTAATTTAGAAAAATCATTCAATCTATAAAATATATTTAATATACTTGGATCCACAATTACAATTCTGATGTTTCAAAACAAAATAAAAATGAAACAAGAAAGAAAAATTGAGTTTTAGGTTTAAATGTAGAAGTTCAAACATCATCATCAGTTTCAAAGTGCATACAAACATTACAATATGAATCTTTTCAATGTACGGTTTACGATTTAAATCCAATTTCGATTTAAATTTTGAATTTTATGATTTACGATTTAAATTCCATTTTAAAAACCTTGGCAACTACAACAAACATTTGTAGCATCTATGATTTAATATCAACTGAAGTTGAAGAAAACGTCCACAGTCTGTGAATTTGAATACCTCCCAAATATGGGAGAAATGGTACCCATGTAACTAACAAGACAATCTGAATGAAGTGTGCAAGGGAGAACACAAAATCGCATGAAAAATAAAAAGGCTATTGAAAATAAATAAGACAATAACATTATAATATTACCTGTAAGAAGTAATATATGTGAGTTTTTTGGCTGCGCCAAAAAAGAAATCGTCGTTGCTACCTTTTCCAAACACTCCTTGCTCTGCGGCAAAGATGGTTAAAGTCAAAAAAAAATCAGCAATAACAAGGCAGGTGATACCCGAAAACTTATACCACTCTGTGGTCCAAAGGAGCCATCTCAAATTGGATCCAAATGCCCATGTAAAAGAAAACCTTAATTTAGCCAACTTTGACGTCGTTGTATAACAAATGCATACGCGCAAAAAAAAAAAAAGATGAAAAGTTCTCACTTACTTATTTCTAATTACTTTCTAAATGCTTGTAAATAGATTCATATGCACATATCTTAAATCTTCCAACTTTGACATCTGCTAATTTTTTTCCTTCTGATGCCACATGCTCTGGATATCTTTTAACTCCAGGCAAATATATCATTCTAAGTAACTTATTGCTAATAACCATTCAAATGTTTTGAAATATACCCAAAAAAAGGTATCCACCACCTTTTGACATCTGGCATGTTTTTTATATTCCTATTCATTTTTAAAACACTGTAGACAGAATACTTATAAGAGGCCTCACACTTACATTTATTCTTTGGCATGCAAATTTCTAAAATAACATATATGCAGCAACTATTATGCTGCAATTTCAGACATTTCTCTGACAAGCTGCTTACCATCCTTGATTGTCTAACTGGAATGAATATTTGTTTTAAATTTATCTTATTCGTTTAAGTTATTTTTGTATGAAATCTGTTTATCAAATTCAACTTGTTGTGCTTCTACGATAGAAAAGAAGAATATACAAATAGCAATGACAAACAGTAAAGCATGTACGATCCGCATAATATTTAGCATTCTAGTATTAATCAACTACACAAAAATTTCAATTTATAAATAATGCCCTACCAAGTAAGGAGGGTCAGCAACAACAATCTGAAAGGTGTGCTTTAATTCAAGCGGCAATTCTTCCGGCTGATTGTAGTCGTAAAATGTAAAGTCATTACCATATTGCCCAAAGCGTCGATCAAATTCAAGTAATTGCACCATGATAGTAGGATGATTTTTCTGTAATCAGACATTTAAATAAAGATATTGAATAAAAGAACCATTAGCAGCAACTAATTTTAGATGGCCAATGTACCTTCAAATTAATAATGCTTCTACTTGTTTAAGGCAAAACATTCAGCATATATTCATGTGTGTGTGCGTATAATGTATTTATCTCTACAATAACACTATCATTGTAGATTAAGATTGATTTCCTTGTATTCAGCAAGCATTTTAAAGTGAGAATCAGGAAAGCATGCTAAATGCAGTCACTTGCCTTGCACAGAATCGATATATAATGTCTTAGATTATCTTAAGAAATTTATTGTCCGTTTGGTTTCATCTTGAGTTTTGTATTTTATGTTGAAAACACACGTTACCAAACTTGAGAAGAGCAAAGGAAAAGAAGATTTAAAAATTCTATAGCATTATGACAATGGAGGGATGACAGCATGAATAGATTGTTTTCTGTGCTTTGTTATTTCTCCCAACACGGAAAACAAAATAAATTTGTTTTCTATTTTGTATATTAACTTCATTTTCCAAGTTGAGTGACTTCTAAAAATACATATATTGTGCACATTTTTGCTTCGAAGGAAATCCAAAACTACAAACGGCAAACCAAACGGGGCCTTACATATTTAAAAATGAGCTGTTGGCAAGAAGCATAACCTAACAATCAATCTTTTTAATTTCACTTCTCATAAAGCGTGAATATCATCACATGGTTATTTTTTGGATAAAGTGTTCATTCATATTGATCAATATGATGTAAAATATGTGGTTGAAGAATCAAGCAGTTTTGATTCAAAATTTTGCAACGGTCTATGTTGTTGGGGATAGGGGGAACATTAATAAACTGACAGCATAAAATAAGAGGCAAGAGCTATAACAATGTTCCACGCTGGGGGCAAAAGTTCAAACAATAGAGCTTAGGCAGAGCCTAATAGAACTAGTTTAGATGGAGCCTTTGGCAGCAAAGCCTATCATACAGCATAGATGGAGCTAGCTTAGCCACGTGTATTACTATGATCATTATAACCGGAAAGCATATTCAAATAGTATATATCAACTTCTACATATCAGATAAATTTTACATATCTTCTCTAGTTTTACGGTTACACAAAATAAACAGCTCTAATCTAAGTTTAGAAAGTATAACCTTAAGATAAGCATAAATTGTTGGGCAAGCGATACAAACAACTGAAAAACCATTCAACCCGGATAAATAGCGGATCTCTTCACAAATAGTTTCTGCTGTTTCTTTATCGTACCAAAACTGGCTCAACCTCCAATCTTCAGTAACCAATTTCACTTCTTTTTCGTCTTCGATTTCCTTCATAGAGTGTTGTTGCTGCTGCTCTTGTAAGAACTCTTTAAGTGCTGCTAGTGTATGGGAACTTAATGTCGGAGAATCCGAATCCGAATCTTCAGATTCTTGAATTTCAAGGGAAATATCGGAGGGTTTCGACATTTTTAGCGAGGGTTATGAAATGAAAGGGTCTAGGGTAAGAGCTCTTTTTGGTACTGAAATTAGAATGAACAGAGCTCAATCATGATGACATCGGAATACCACGTATCCTGGCTGAGAATCAACTAGTGCAGTTGGCAGCAATTTTTTAACCTGGGCTGTCAATGAGTACACGAAAAATCTGAAATCCGTCCGTATCTGTGTTCGAAATATGAAAAATATCCTATATTCGAAAAACAGATTGGGATACGGATATGGTCTATCTGTTCGGTTTTTATCAAGATTATAGTTATTTTTTTTTATATATTTTAGTACATAAAATGACTGTCTTTTAATATTATATCCCAATAAAAAAATTAATATGTATATAAAAATCAAGTATTACTACTTAAAATTATTTTTCTTAGTGTATTTATTGTTTCTATATATCTAGTATAAAAATGAATTTATAATAAATCAAAATTTTCTATTAATTTGTTTAGATTTTTCGGTTGTGAACGGATCGAATAATATCTGATAAATATCTGATATTCGTTCGCATCCGCTGATACGGATATCCGATATCCGAAAATAATTTCGGATACGGATATCGGATATAGCACTATCTGTATCTGAAAATATCCGTTTACAGACCTATTTTAACCAATTAAATTTGTTTCATTTGGCTCAACCGTTGAAATCGTGGGGCACGCATCAGAATGGCTAAATCCCAACATAAGCATAATGTTCAAAGGCGTATATTTATTATTCTCTTTTCTTCCACCTTAACAATGTCAACTCAAAATTTAATCCATAAATCTTTAGAGAAAAAAATTGACTAATTTTGATGCACTCATCTCGATCTCATTTTCCTTTATTTTTTCTGTTTTTTTAGTTTTTTAACTAAAAAATGGCCGAAACTATTCCAAAATCCTTTTTCCTATTTTAGTTTTTCGATTATTATATGATGATTTCTTAACTTTCCATAAGTCAAAGACCTAATAATTGATATGAAAAGGCTAAGACATAATTCTTGCTTTGAACCGTTGATGCTTACCAAATAGTTGGGAAGAACAAAAAAAACATCCATAAGAAAATTATAGCGTCATTGAATGAGACTTTAACGACTATTTCAAATGAAATACTGGCAACGGACAATCAAGTTCACTACAAATATGATGGACGAAAAACAATGAACAGTAGGGTAGAGTTTGTGTAGCAAAACAGGCTCAGGATGAGATCCAATGTGGGAAACGATTAGCAGAAGCGCACATTGTGAGCGATCGTGTGAAGGTAGTTCCGTTCTCTTTTCTTTTGTTCCTCTTTTTTTTTACAAGTTAGCACTAAGTTTTATTCCTCTATTTTTTTTGCTTTTTAGGAGTTCGGCACCATAATTCTGAAGTACAAATAGCAACCAATGGCCCGTAAGGAGTTACTATAACGGTTTCCAATGTACCATTACAGCGGGATAATGTGCATTCACACCTGATGTCATAGAAGAACAGGTCGAGACTCAATGTTCGTCTCCTCCAAAACAAACCACCAACACGTTGACGCCAAAAGGATCAACATCCAAGATTGAGTTGTAGGGAACCTGTAAGACCTAGATCTAGCATATAATAGAATAGAATAGGCAGACGCAAGATTTTTGTAATGGTTCTGCAATCTCTGACCTACATCCACTTTATAGTTCTATTTATGGTTGTTCATAGAAAATTAGAGAGTACAAGTCACTAATTCAAGGGCTTGACGGGTTCTATAGTCTAGAACTGCCAAGAATAGCTACTTAGGTGACTATTTGAGAGAGGTAGGAGATAAAAAAAAATGATAGAGTTTATGCCAGCAGAAAATCCATTCTCTTTCGAGTTGTAGTAGGGTTTGTATTTATAGAGGAACAATAGCATGGATTCAGAAGCCTATTTGCAGCGAAGTCCAAAAAGAAGCCCAAGATCATTCAAGTGGAAATGCGAGGCCCAAAAGCCATAAATTCCTATTGGTACCGATAGGAATTGACTTGTGCAAAGTCAATTCTTGTTCTTCCTTCACTCTTCTATCTTCCATCTGATGCTTTCTAAACTCTTTTTCAACAGTCTTTGAGTCGATTCTGATAGTTTTCTTGCTAACGCTTAAACTACCATGTTTCCTTGACTTTCTTCTCATCGGTCTTGAAAATCGCTCAACTATTCTTTGAGAAAAGCACTTGACCTTGAGTGGTTGAGGTTGTATATGGTATAAAGGGTTGCGAAGCCAAGAAGGGAAGGAAATTCATATCGGCACCGATAGGAATCGTATCGATGCCTACTCCACTACTTAGCTTCAATCTTAATGATTTTTCTTGAGTGCCCTTTTCTGCTTTTTCTAAGTGTATTTCCAAGTTCTCGAGTCGTTTCCTCTTTGTCTTGTCCTAGTTCTTAGGGTCGAATTATGCTCGGTTAAAATCTTGGTTCACACCTGCCCCCTAAAGTATGCTTTTGTTGAAAACAAAGTGTGCTTTGAATCAAGACAAGGCCTTAACTGTTATCTTTTGAATTCAGGCCGATGGTCCGGACATTGCTTCGGAATGATGTTATTGTTTAGTGGACATTCCTTCAACTGCTTCATATGGTTGGAATTTCATTCTTCGCATTAAGGTCTAGATCTACGCTCTGGAGATCACCTTATGCTTTAGGCGAAAATGCCTTGCTTCTGTCGTGCATTCTACAAGGTTTCGGGGAGAGAAAACCTCTTGGCATGAAGAGCTTCATATCGGCACCGAGACATTTGATCTTCCCCGTGTTCCTTTGCTTAAGAGATTTTTGGGCTTAGAATTTTTTTTCAATTTATTCCTCTCGTGCCTTACTTCTTGCCAAGACGATTCCTTTCAAGCATTCGATCTAAACTACTGCCGTTCAATATCCTGCAATGCCCCGACCTTCGTCGTCGTCGTCAATCTCAAGACCTAAGCTACCATCAAATCACTGCTTCCATCTCACTTTGATTTTCCACTGAAAGTTCTTGAGTCCGAGATCCTAAGTTCCAACTACCAATCAAATACTCCAACTTTCCCAAGGGTGTAGATTGGTCGAACATCGTAGCGATGGCTATTATGATGATGGCGGTAGTGCGATGATGTGTTATTAGGGAAGATAGCCAAAGTTTGGTTCGTGCCCAATTTTTGGTGAACTCAATTTCCACCTTGGTTGTGCACGCACTGTTCCAGGGATAAATCTGTCTATCCAGCTTTGGCTAACTCTTATCAATGCATCGTTAATTTAACACCGTGCCTTAAATTCCAACAAGGTGGTTCTTGTTCGAGAACGGTTGTGTTGGATAATTCCATTGCATCGCTTTTCTTATTGTTGCACTTCCTATTTTCCTTAAAAGAAAAGCTTATGCGTTACTCCGGACGACGACTCTATTATCGATTATTCATTGATAACGGATAAGTTTCAACATATAATTTAATGTACAATGCGGCTCATTTTTCTAACATGAGCGAGCTATCTACATAGGATGGTCTGTTCATGGTGTGTAGGACACTAGACTCACACTACATAGATACACTTATTTGCGCCAGTCAAAAATCGAAATATGATTGTTCCATACATGTTGACGTCCTTTGCATTTCAATCGATGGCTACACAGGTTCGAATTTAAAGCAAAACATACCTGATTATGCTGAATGTCAAGTTTTCCTATTTAAAATGACTCATCGATCACTGTGTTACAAAGCCAATGGAGGCACATCTACTCCTCTTGAAGTTGGGTATTCTATGGCTTCAGCCTTGGCATCCATTCCCGTCAAATTCGGCGGTCCCATTACACCAAAATTGGAGGTTATATACTTCTCGTGGAGCCAATGGTAAACCAACCACGTCCTTTGAATGAAATCAAAGGCTTTAGAATTTTGAATGATCTACCAAGCAAGTGCCAACGGTTTCGACGACTAGAATGCTTCAGAATATTTTCCATCAGCACGGGATCCTTGAAGATGACGTGCTTCTGCACAATGCCTCCCGTCGGGATATACAATATGCAATCGGTACATGTGCTTGGGTGGTGCCGTCCCGCCTTTTAATGCCTTCCTCTGTACATTTCTGCAAGAATTTGTACAGGATTTGTTCCAAATTCACCTGAATGGATATTCTCTTTTAAGCTCGCTCTGTGTTCTTTTTATGAATCGGTTCAACCGAGTGCCAACTTTTGGCGAGCTTGCTTATATATTGCATTTCAATATAAGACAGGAGATCCCTTCCTTCATGATTATTGAAGTCCAGTTCCAATGCAAAGTTATCGAAAAGCTCCATAACAAACTCTAAGGCGTTTAAAAATGGGTATTTCTATGTTCGATGCCATATGGCTCCAACCGATTCTGGTTATCTAAATATAAGCATCCTTTACTCTTCCTCCTTATACTTGAATTCTTTCTATTCAAGTCCATAACTTATCATTCATTACTTTTTAGGCATTTCGGATTGAAAAGATTGCGAAGAGCATGAAGACATGATCAATGGCTTAAAAGAAGTTAGATTCCACTAGTGCACCACTGCCTTCCTCATTAGAGAATCTTCGACGATGTGGCTTGTTGCCCCTTGATCGGACTACTATTCCTAACTCCACTCCTTTGAGCAGTTCTAGAGCACCCGCTCGAACCACCATCGTGTTGAGTCAAGATTTTTATAGAGTTTTGATTTCTGACAAAGGGATAAGCCGTGATCGACAAAAAGAAGTTATTCAGACACAAAGAGCTCCATATGATTAGAGGTTGATTATTTTGTATGTTAGTAATGATTATTTATGTTAAAATCTATCCTCAAATAATCTTATGCCTTTAATCTTCGAATATATATATATAAATATATTTGAGTGCACATTAACTGTGCAGTCTGGACAAAACCGGTCGACCGGTCAAAACCAGGTGGTCGACCGTTTTTGCCCAGAATGCACAGATAATGTGCACAAGTGAACATAACGTATATATATATTCAAATTCCTGTCTACTGGTCATTTTTTAACATGTCGACCGTTTTTAAACAAAGAGCAACCTTTTCCAAAAGACACTTCTTTCTCCAATGGTTGCATCTCTTACCTTTCATCAAAGATCATATCTCTTAATGGCAACTGCTCACAAAGAGTTACAACCATTCTTATCTATATAAACTCATCTAAATCGTTGATTATGACAACATGATTATATATGCTTTTTACTCTAATCTCTGATCTTACTTTCTACATACTCCTGCATTCTAAAAGCTCTCGATTATTTATTGAATCATTGAAACTATTTCATATCTTTTGATTCAATAAGTAATATACTTTCCTTAATCTTTTCAAAACATCATTCGCATACTTTGAGGATAAGATTATAGGAAGGGTGTACTACTAGTGACAAATCCGTGTTTTCAAGAGCACAAGTTGTCAACAACAATTGTATTTGTTCTTTTGTTGAAGTCCTCTGTGTTGTAAGAGGCAAGTGTTGAAGTCCTCAGTGTATTAGAGGCGTGAAATCCCGTTCGGTTGCTCGGGTGTTGTAAACCTGTTCCTCCGGGTGAAGCGAGGTTGTTAATAGTGAAAATCCAGATAGAAGTCTGGGACTGGACGTAGGACGGTGCTCCGAACCAGTATAAAAATCTCTGGTGTGATTTTTCTATTTTTTATTTACTATGCTATTATCATCTATTTCCGCATTTATATTGTAGTCCATATTACATGATCCGTGTGTACTATATTAGCACATATAATTGTATACACACCGCATTTTCATTTGGTATCAGAGCCTGGTTTTTCTAGAGATCGTAACAACATCCTAGAATAAATGGATACAAAGAAATCTAGTCAAGGCAATAAGAAGAGGAAGAGCAATAAAGAACAATCAAAGGAGCAAACAAACAAATGCTTCATGGCAAAAGATAACGAGGTTAGTGATCTAACTTTTGATGATATGATAGAAATAAATTCAGAACTTCTAGACACTTTAAAAAGTCTCAAAAGAAAATATAAGGAAGCTCTGGAAAATCAGAAGAAAGCAGAATTCGAAAGAGATATGCTTAAAGACGAGAAGAGAATATTAGAAGAAGAACTTGAGAAAATTCAAGATTCAGACAATTCTCAACTCGCTCTATTAAGTCAAGAAATAGAAGCTCAAAAAGAAAAGAATAATTCTCTAGCTTCTGAAAATCATGAGTTAAAAACAAAAATTAGAATTGTTGAGTTAGATAACACTAGTCTCAAAACTAGCTTGATGACATTACTAAAAATATTTCCAATTTTAATAAAGGGAGAGAAAATTTATCAAGGATTATTGAAAATTCTCAACCTGCTTCAAATAAGAAGGGAATAGGTTATGTTAAGAATTCAAAAGCTCACAATGATAGAAGTGGTGTAGGCTATAAACAAGCTAAAAGTAAAAATAGTACTAGATATGCATTTATGTATACTAACTTTAGTGCTAGTACTAGTAATCAAGATAGTTTTAAAACCAGTTATAGTCATAATAGTACTTTGTTTAGAAATGATAGAAATTATTCTACAAGTACTAAGCTAATGACCAATAGTATTAAGATATGGATTCCAGCTAATATGATTGATCATGATAAACAACTTTATATTAGCAACTATTATAAGAATGTAATTTGTAATGAAAATTATATTTATAAAGGTTCAACCACACCCAAATGGGTATGGTTTCCAAAGACCTAACCCCCCGGACCCTAACATAGTAAGTGGGTACCGAAAATTATTATTATTTTTTGCAGGTACTCAGAGAAACAAAAGGAAAATAATAGATTTTGGAATTTCAAAGAATGTTCCATATGTTTAATAGAATTACGTGCTTACAATAAAATATGGACTTCGGTAAATATGGTAAAATTTATTTTACTTTTCCTTCATAATTAATAATGAGTTTATCTCGTTATATACAAGATATTTTATATAATTTTATATATTTCCCCATTCTTTTTGATAATGACAAAGGGGGAGAAATTCATATGCATATAAATAGAGGGAGATATTATACTTAGGGGGAGATGTTATACTTAGGTGGAGCTTTAAAGATATTATCTGGCACTTGTACTAAATAGTGTCGTGTTTTAATTCGTACTAGACTTGTGTGTATTATCATCTTGTGTGAATGTTACTCTTGATCTATGGTAGTAGTTTTATGTTGCTTGTAATCTCTTTTACATCCTCCATTTAAATAACTCCTTTTTGTCGATGACAAAGGGGGAGAAAATTGTGCTAACAGTATATATGTAGGACACAATCTCAGGGGGATATCTTATACAGGGGGAGATTCATAAATATGTTGTCATCAATCAAAAGGGGGGAGAATGTTGAGTCAAGATTTTTATAGAGTTTTGATTTCTGACAAAGGGATAAGCCATGATCGACAAAAAGAAGTTATTCAGACACAAAGAGCTCCATATGATTAGAGGTTGATTATTTTGTATGTTAGTAATGATTATTTATGTTAAAATCTATCCTCAAATAATCTTATGCCTTTAATCTTCGAATATATATATAAATATATTTGAGTGCACATTAACTGTGCAGTCTGGACAAAACCGGTCGACCGGTCAAAACCAGGTGGTCGACCGTTTTTGCCCAGAATGCACAGATAATGTGCACAAGTGAACATAACGTATATATATATTCAAATTCCTGTTTACTGGTCATTTTTTGACCTGTCGACCGTTTTTAAACAGAGAGCAACCTTTTCCAAAAGACACTTCTTTCTCCAATGGTTGCATCTCTTACCTTTCATCAAAGATCATATCTCTTAATGGCAACTGCTCACAAAGAGTTACAACCATTCTTATCTATATAAACTCATCTAAATCGTTGATTATGACAACATGATTATATATGCTTTTTACTCTAATTTCTGATCTTACTTTCTACATACTCCTGCATTCTAAAAGCTCTCGATTATTTATTGAATCATTGAAACTATTTCATATCTTTTGATTCAATAAGTAATATACTTTCCTTAATCTTTTCAAAACATCATTCGCATACTTTGAGGATAAGATTATAGGAAGGGTGTACTACTAGTGACAAATCCGTGTTTTCAAGAGCACAAGTTGTCAACAACAATTGTATTTGTTCTTTTGTTGAAGTCCTCTGTGTTGTAAGAGGCAAGTGTTGAAGTCCTCAGTGTATTAGAGGCGTGAAATCCCGTTCGGTTGCTCGGGTGTTGTAAACCTGTTCCTCCGGGTGAAGCGAGGTTGTTAATAGTGAAAATCCAGATAGAAGTCTGGGACTGGACGTAGGACGGTGCTCCGAACCAGTATAAAAATCTCTAGTGTGATTTTTCTATTTTTTATTTACTATGCTATTATCATCTATTTCCGCATTTATATTATAGTCCATATTACACGATCCGTGTGTACTATATTAGCACATATAATTGTATACACACCGCACTTTCACATCACACTCGCAACTCTGATGAGACTCTATGAGGGGAGGTTGAAGGTCGTTCAGGAGCGGTGCATGCGTAGGAAGAAGCTGTCGTTTATGATGCCCCATGTGGGGGCGAAGGAGCAGAATGTCCTTGATTCCTGAAGAGGGTGGAAATGAGGGAGCGGGAGGAGCAAAGGAAAATAACTCATAGTAGAGGAGGAAGGCTAAGACGTTGGGATAGCGATAGTGACTATCATGCTAGCGAAGAAGAGGGTGAATCTTTCAAAGTCATGTCTATATGAGTCCTGATCTCCCAAGCTCGCCCCTTTGGGAGCACATCGTTAAAGAGACTTACGATGCGGACTAAGGATCAAGCCGTGTTACCCTCAAGAGAGGTTTCGCCTCAAACTATTCCTTTGGCATTGTCTTCATCGACTTAAGTTATATCGGCAAAATCGGTTTCACCATCTAGAACATTATGGGCGAGGCAGGTTATGACTTTTGCTTCTCTCTTTAAATAAGTATAAATGAAGGTGGAGAAACTCCATCCTTACGTCCATGCGCAACACAGTCCGTAAAGTCCTCAGGGGGTCATTAGCATCATACACTTCACTAGGAACATAAACACGCTTCCCTACATATACTCATGCATTCTAAAGTCATGATCCTTATACTACCTTTTCCTTTTTGTAGGTTTAATGGGTTGTGGTTACTAAGAGAAGCTTTCCCACCAAGCCAGCAAATATAGGGGTCATACTCCTGATCCAAATCTACCTCATCATTATGAAAGTGACGAGGAGAGGGCGGAGGAAGAAAGACCATGAGGCTCACAAGGATGATAGGGAAAAAGAAAAGGAGAGAGAAAAGGAAAGAAGGAAAAGGGAGGCCAAGGCCGAGCTGCCTCATGTTGCACCCAAACGTCATAGAGATTCCTCTGAGCGTCAAGGGCCTCCTACTAATGTTCCGCCATATACATAGGCTCAAACTTCTTCTGCACATCAAGTTCCAACTTCCCAAACTATGATTGCTATAGTTTCGCGTAATTCCAAGGGCGTTTCCGCTCCCTTGTTCACTTACCCACCCGATCCTCCATGCTTGTAAGCTGCATTTTCATATCTCTTTTTACATAAGGTAAAGTTTAACGAGGATATTAAGGACGTCCTAAAAGAAGTCACCGTGAAAAACCTCCAGGCCATCCAAGAAGATGTAAGGACTAGGTACGAATGGAAACAATTATATAAGGCCCTCTCCAATGCGAATCGAATCAATTACACCAATATACAATTCTTCGAGTTCGATAGATCTAGCTTTGAGCAAATGATTAAGGAACAGGAGGACGATTAGTCAAGGTCACCAGAGAGAGACCTATCACAAAAGAAAAAAGCCAGCACTAACAGCTTGATACAAGAGTTAAAGCGCACTTTAAGCCACTGATGAGGTTATGATAAAGAATGAGTTGAAAGCTGCTCTGGCCGAGAGTAGCAAGCTCAAGAACCAGCTTACAAGTGGGCACAAGCGCTTTTCCAAAGATGATATTATTCAGGCTTGGGACCAAACTATCTTAAAACAAGCTGTTGAGCTTGGTAGGCTCTAAGAGGAAAATCAAATGCTTCTGACCTGACTGAACATGAAACTATGGCCATGAGGTTAAGGAAGGATATGGATAAGATTAGAATAAAGTAGGAACCCAGAGTTGACCAATCCACCTCTACAAAATTGACAAGCACCCATCAAAAGGTTCCTACAATAAAGATCTGTACACCTACAACAAATCTCACTAAGATTCAGCAGGCCAGTCCGTGGAGCGACATACCGCGATCGCGGGTAGTTTACTCACTCGAAAGGTAAGACTCCTATTGGTAAGGAGAGGAAGAAGCTTAAGACCCATTTGGTAGCACTGGTCAAGGTAGCTGGAGTGGAAAGACAGGGAAGACTCAATGGTGTGTGCTAATTGAGTGCTTGGCTTTTGTGTTGTTATGGTGGTTAAGTCTATATTTTTCCTTTTTGTTTTCAATGTGCTATTATTATGTGAGTACGACCTCTGCTATTTGACTTGTACATAAAAGATTATTTGTAATGCAATATTAGTTTTTCCTTCGTAATCCCTCTTCTGTGTACTTTTTTGCATTTTATGTATTATGCAAGTTTATGTGTGACTACCTGTGTATATATAATATGATTGCTTATACTGAAATTGCCTATATTATATACTTTCATTTCCATGCAATATGCTTATTTACCGCACCTCTATGCATGTAAACATTATTCCTGCAATTGCTTTAGTATATCATGATACTTAGCTCTGTTTCTGACTGTTAAGGTACTTTGTTTGGCGCAACAAAACTATGGTTTTAGCTAACTCTGTGGCTATTCCTATTCGGGCTCATCCAAGTTCTTTTCGGCTATCTGTTGGCATACGTGCCCCTATCCATAGGGCTGAAAGTTAAGATTCGGGCATTTACGAGAGACTGGGCATCCTAGCATTTCATTTGATTGCCCCTGGTCTGATTTGCATGATAGTTCCTGTCTTTGAGAATTAATGACTCTCTGTTTGATTCTAAACATTATATTTTCAATGCTGCAAATTCTTTGGCTGCAATCGAATTCTTCCAAGTTGACATCATCAGCCAATGTTATTCTAGATGTATGTATCACAGAGATGTGTCATTGTCATCTTTCATCATAATAAATTCTTCTTAGTTTAGCATTGAGATCCCAGTCATGTACTAGTTTCTATCACCGAAAAATAATAGACGAGTAGCTTAATTCTATGGATTTCTCCTTTTCATTGCCTATCTTCGGGCCTGTGCAATTAAAACGCTTAGCGGTTCTATAGCGGTGGAGGAGCAAAAGTTATAGCAAAGATAAAGCGAGGATATAGTGCAAAATGGATGAGGTTCAAAAAACATTATTAGATATAAAAATATATATTTAAAGTTAACTTATTCTTATTCTGGCATCATTTAAAGAAATATTTTTTAATCTTATATAACAAAACTGAAGAACATCATGATTTATGCAAACTAGATTTAATGACTATAATGGATTTCTGACTTATATTAGTCTTTATCCAAACTTTGTTAGTTTGGTTTAAAAGAAAACCAGTCAAATAAACCTTTGTATATTAATATTGCTAAAGCGGGTACTAAAAAACTTTGATATAGCGGGTATAGAAGAAAATGGTGTGGCTCAAAGCGGATCTACTGTTTAACAGCACTAAATTAAACTAGCGTAGCGGTTGGAGAGCCCTATGCCCTATAGCGGGAATTTTGCGGGGCTTTAACTGCATAGCTTCGGGCATTTGTTAATTTCTTTTGTTATCGCCTATCTTTGGACGATGTCAAACTTTGAAGGGTCTAAGTCGATATTTCCGTTGATTTGGCTGCTTAGACATTCCAGACGTTGCTGGAGCAACGTCGATTCCCATAAGGTAGAGGTCGATTTTCACCATCGACCTGGCAGCTTGAACCTTCCCAACGTTGCTGGAGCAACACTGGTTCTCAGAAGGTTGGAATTGATTTTCCTCGTCGATCTAGCGATTTGAACATCCTCAACAATGCTGGAGCAACGCCGGTTCTCAGAAGGTTGGGGTTGATTTTCCCCATCGATCCAACGGTTTTGGACATTCCCAACATTGCCGGAGAACGTTGGTTCTCAGAATGTTAGGATCGATTTTCCTTATTGACATAATAGTTTTGGGCCTTCCCGACGTTGCCAGAGCAACGTCGGTTTTCAGAGGGCCAAGGTCGATTTGACCGTCGACCCAACAGCTTTGCTTACGAAAACATGGTTATATTGGTTCATGAGGTCAATTTTGTTGATGGATAGATGAAATGGCAAGTCCTGTCGATTTACAGTGCTCCCAGTGTCCCTAGATGACTTATTTACCAAAATAAGAAATAAAGAGATCAAGTATGGTAGTGCTGTAGCAAGTTGCATTCGCTGTTATAGGCACATGGAATCGGAATTCCATCAATGGTTGCTTGCTTGAATGTTTCATTTTCAAACTTCATATCGATCGCATAAGATCCTTCCAAGTTCGGGCCAAGTGCTTCCATGCTCGGGATATCTCATTTTAGAACAAGGTCCTCTATTTCGAAGGTACGGTTTTGGACTTTTGTGTTGAAGTGTTATGCCACTCTCTTTCTGGTGAGTAGCAACCTTTAGTTTAACTTATTCCCGCTTCTTATTGATTTGATCAAGGGACTCGAGCAGCAGCTGCTTGTTTTCTCTCCGATTGAAGTGTCTTCTATGATGAGAAGGGACTTCTAGTTCCATTGGGATCATAGCTTCTAAACCATATACCAAGGCAAACAACAAGTGCTTGGTCGTAGATTCGTGCATTGTCCTGTAAGCCGATAGTGCCATTGGAAGGTCATCAACCAAGTTGCCTTTAGCATTAGTCGGGTGCTTATTTAATGTGGATTTGATGATTTTTTTCACCGCTTCCACTTGCCCATTTTCCTACGAATGCACTACCGTGGAGAAGTTCTTCTCAATTCGGTACCTCTTACAGAAATCTTTGAACTCGGCACTCTCGAATCGATCCTCGTTGTTCATGATAATCTTCTGAGGCACTCTAAACCTGCAAATAACATTTTTCATTACAAAATTAATTACTCTTTTAGTGGTGATCATGGCAAGCGGTTTCGCTTCTGCCTATTTCATAAAGTAGTTAATGCAACGATAGCGTATTTGGCTCCTCCTTTCATCATTGGTAGCATGCCAATAATGTTGATTCCCCAAATCACGAATGGTTAGGACCGATCATTTGCGTCAATTCTAATGGTGGGGCTCTCGGAATCTTCAAGAATCTCTAGCACCTGTTAATCACTTTATATAATCAGCTGCATCCATGATCAGCAACGACTGGAAGTATCCGTATCGGAGCACTTTCTTTGCTAACGTCTGCCTCCCAATGTGATCTCTGCAGCTACCTTCATGAATTTCCATAAGAGTCTTCCTGGCTTCATCTTTGGTTACACACCTAAGCAAAAGGGAAGAGAATCCTCTTTTATATAGAACTCTATCCTGCATTATGAATCAAGGCGCCTTTCGAAGGAGCTTCTTTCATTCGCTCCTGCCTCTAAGGTGTAGTTCCCTGAGTAAGTTGTCCTTTATTGGCATCCTCCATGAGTCTACCTCCTCTGTAGTCTCTAGAACCCAATCAACATTCATTTGATTTATGCTAGGAGTAGTCATCACTTCTATTGGAATCGATCCCATCGGTTGTGCTTCTTTGAAACCGGCTAGCTAAAGAATCGGCCTTCATATTTCCTTTATTGGAATGTAAGATATCATGTGGTGTTCAATTTCATTGAGCAACTCATAAGCTTTCAACAAGTAAGGGGAAAATTTCATGCCCTTAGCTTGATATTCCCTTCTAACATAGAAAATGAATAATTATGAATTGACGTAGATATGTAGAGTTTTTATTCCCAGTTCCCTTATAATCTTCAATCAACGCCTCATATTCTATCTCGTTGTTAATGGCAGGAAATTCTAGCTTCAAAGCATAGAAAATTGACTGCCCTTCGAGAGTTTCAAGCACGACTCTCGCTCCTGAGTAAAATTCATTTGACGCGCCATCAATGAACAATTTCCAATGGGATATTGTGACTGTTGTGTCCCCCTCCTCATCATCCCCAATAGTGAACTTAACGATGAAGGCAACCAGCGCCTGTCGGTTAATCGCTCTTCGAGGATGGTAAGTCACATCGTACTAGCTCAACTCGATATTCCACTTTAGAAGTCGTCCCGAGGTCTTGGGTCGATACAATACATGCTTTATGGGTTGATCTGTCAACATCTTAATCGGGTGAGCCTGGAAATACAGTCGCAGTTTCCTAGATGTTATTTGCAAGTAGTATGCCAGCTTTTCCAACTTCGAGTAGTTCCGTTCAGCTCCAGTGAATCATTTTCTAGTGTAGTAGATGAGCCGTTGAACCCTAGCTTCCTCATGCATAAGCGCTTTGCTTAATGCATATGCAGACACATTGCGAGGTAAATGAATAAGTCCTCCCCCTTCACCGGTTTAGACAGAACCGTTGATGTCTTTATATGTCACAATAATTCTTCGAAAGCATTCTGGCAGTCCTAATTTCACTCAAAGTTCTTCTTACCCTTCTTTAATGCATCAAAGAATAGTATGCACTTATTCATCGCTATGGATATAAATCGGCTCAATGCTGCAATCTTTCTATTTAAGCTTTGTAATTCCTTCTTCATCGTCGGGGCTCTAACATTTCGTAAGGCGTCAATCTGCTTCGAATTGGCCTTAATGCCACTTACGTTCATAACAAAACGAGAAATTTCCTAGAAGCCACTCCAAATGAACATTTGAGTCGGTTCAATTTCATTCCGTACTTTCGAAGGATCTCAAACATCTTTAAGAGATTATCCAGATGGTTTTTAGACATTCGTGATTTTACCAGCATATCATCTGTATACACTTCCATTGTTCGTCTGATTTGGTCCTTGAACATTGTATTTACTAGTCTCTGGTAAATGGCTTCGACGTTCTTCACACCGGATGACATTACGCGATAGCAATATAGTTTCACGTCTGTGATGAAGCCGGTGTTCTGCTGATCTAGTTCATGCATCATAATCTAATATACCCTGAGTAGGCATCCATAAACAAGAGCAGCTCATGCCCAGTGGTTCTGACAACAAGTTGGTCGATCTTGGGCAATGGAAAGCTGTCCTTCAGGCAGGCTTTGTTGAAATTTTAGTAGTCAATGCAAGTTCACCACTTCCATTCGAATTCCAAACCAACACAGGGTTTGATATCCATTCAGGATATGTCGCGTCATCGATAAAGCTGTTGGTAGCTTATCCACTTCTTCCTTCAATACAGCAGATCGCTCTGGACCCAGGCTGCGCCTCTTCTATCTCGCTGGCGTGAACTTGGGATCAATATGAATGTGTGACACACTATCTCCAGTATATGTTGAACATGTCAATATGCGTCTAAGAAAAAACGTCAAGATTCACTTATAGGAAATTAATCAGTTCCTTATGTAATCCATTTCCAAGCTGGGAACCAATCTTTAATACTTGAGTTGGGTCATCCATACTAACAGGGATAACCATCGTAATCTCCATCGGTGCTGCCCATGTCTCCCTTGACTTCTTCCTAGGATCCATAGCCTTGTCGAAGCGACTATGATCCCCGAGCCAGTGGTTGTTCTATAATTGTTGTGCTTATGGTTCCTAAATGCGGAGAGTCTTCCCCCACATTCTTTCCCTTTTCATGGTGTTTAGCTTCACGTAGTTCAACATGTAGCATACCCTTGCAATGCTTGGGTCTCCTCTTACCACTCCTATCCCATTTTCTGTTGGGAATTTCAATGTTAAACAACGTGAAGCCAAAGTGATTCTAAAGTCAGCTAGGGTCGGTTGGCCCAAGAAAGAAATATAAGCAGAATGCTCATCAGTAATCACGAAGGTCTTGATGTGAACCACTTGTCGTTCTCCTTCTCTAAGTTCTACTGGAATATCGATCGTTCCAATCGGATATTTAGCTTCACTTGTAAATTATTTAGTCTTTGTTTTGCAGGTGATCAAATCCTTCGTGATGATCTTCATATGGACAAACGTCTTTCAGAATAGGATGTTGACTGAACTTCAATTGTCAACCAATGCCTTTAGTGTCTCGATTCCTGAATACATTATCATCCGTTGTTGCTTAGCCGGAGCTTCATCTTCGACGGCGTAGCACTCTCCTGCTCTACATGCTTTAACGAATTAACATATCATTCCATCTCACCTAACTCTTCTGGATTGGATGAGGTCCTTCGACCTCGATTAAGTCCTTCGGATGCCGACATTCATTTATGTTACGCCCATAAGTTTCATGAAAGCAACAATACTTTCCCTACCTTTTTTGTTGCTTGGTCGTTTTCCTCTTAGGCGATTTGTTATACCGCTCAGTTCCCTCAATGGCAAGATATATGTTCTCCAAACCATCATTCAATGACGTATAGTCCTTTGGTCTCAGATCCCTTGGACACTCCTGTCCTTATCACGCCTACCAGCACTTTGATTCCTCTTCCTCTGATTCGGAGTTTTCCTCGCACTTCCTACAATAGTTTTGAAATTATTCCCATTTTGTTTTACCGCACTGTTACTCTGAATCACCTCTTTTGATTGCTAATTACTGGACTTGCCTTCAATGATTGCTTCTTCTAACCTTAGAAACTATTATTTCCTTCCAGTGGAATTCCTCCATAGTGTTGGGTTTCATCATCTTTATTAACTTACTAAAATCCGTGTCTGGGTGGATTCCTCGAATCAGAGCCATAAGCACTAGATCTTTTTTTAGGTCGTCTAGTTTAGTCACAACAACGTTGAATTAATTCAAAAACCCTTTCAAAGGCTCCTTGGGTCCTTTTAACAAGCCAGACGATAACATAACGTCCTTTGGTCGTGCAGTGTCGAGCCTAAACTGCTCCAGAACTTGGCCAATTCATCAAACATCAATATTAATTTAGGCATGAGCTTAGTGAGCCATATAGAAGCAATTCCTTCCAACAAGATAGGGAAACATTTACAATGAATAGTGTTCATATCTCTATCTTCATCCATATGTCATTCGTATTTGAGTAAGTGATATTTGGGATCAGTAGTTCCATTATAGGATGGCATTAACGACATGGTGAACATTCTATGGTATTCATCTCTCAATATTTTTTTAGTGAATGAAGTTCGACTAGAGGAGGACCACAATCTTAGTTCTTCATATCCCTACTTTCTTTCACCTATCGTTTGATTATGTCAGTAATGTACTCCTCATTGGTACAGTAACCCGAAGGTCGACTATTAGCAGCTACGCCGAGTATTTGACTCTGCAAACGGTCTTGCTTTGCCGGCTGGCTCTAGGTGCTCTTATCTCTGGAAGTACCACTTCCTTGGTATTTTGTGGACGTGCAATTGGTTGAGTTGCAATTGTTTGAACTCCAACTTTATCAGCATTAACATCTAACTCTAAAACATCACCATCCAGCTATAAGTTCACACCCTCAACTTATACATCTGTGGCATCACCTTCGTGAAAATCCTCTACATGGGCATTCCTCTTGGTACCGAGAGAAATCCTCGCGGTACCAGTTGGTCTTCTTGTGGAGGGAGCACTCCTGCAGTTTTAACAACCACTTCCTTCTACTTTTACTTCCCATCTCTCCTGTTTAGTCCAGAAAGAAAGGAATTCCCTAGTTCCATAACTGGTCAAAATTTCCCTTTTAGTTCTTCTAGTTCTTAGTGGCTATAAGGTTAGCAAAGCGTCCATCTTGTCCATGAGAGCTTTTTGGCTATCTGCCATTTTCTGGTTAAGTTCATGGACCATCTTATTAAATTATCCTCTGGCAACTACCTCCTATTGAGCAGAGGATTCTAGTATTATGTTTTCACTATTAACTTCCATTTAGCGAGTATTTTCTTCACCACCACCACTACCGCTCTTGTTGATCTTCTAGATACAGACTTTTCTTTTCTAGGTGCCATAAGTTTCTAGTAGTAAACCCTCAAGTTCCTCAAGCAAGTATTTCTAGATATAACTTCAGGATCCTTTCAATCCAGAGTAGAAAACTGGATCTAAGCATGGATTCAATTTTCTCGATGAAAACACCAAAATGTTGATGCTAAAAATGGATCGACATCCAAGATTGAGTTGTAGGGAAGATGTAAGACCTGGATCTAACAGATAACAGGGAAAATAAAAGAAAATAAAATAGGGATATGCAAGATTTTTGTAGTGACTTGGCTATCTCTAACCTATGTCCATATTATAGTTTTATTAATGGTTGTTTATAGAGAATTAGAAAGTACAAGTCACTAGTTTAGGGGATTGACGGGTTCTATAGCCTAGAATTGCTAAGAGTAGTGCCTAGGTGACCATTGTGAGGGAGGTAGGAGATGAAGAAATGACAAAGTCTATGACGGAAGAAAATCTGATCCATTTCTAGTTGTAGTAGGGTTTGCATTTATGGAGGAACAATGGCATGAAGTTAGAAGCCTTCTTGCAACGAAGTCAAAAAGGAAGCCCAAGACTATATAGGTGAAAATATGGGGCCTAGAAGCCATAAATTACTATCGGTACCGATAGAAGTCATGTTGGTACCGATAGGAATTGGCTTGTGCAAAGTCGATTATTGTTCTTCCTTCACTCTTCTATCTCCTTTCTGATGCTTTCCAAACTCTTTTCCATAGTCTTTGAGTTGATTCTGATGGTTTTTTTGTTAACACTTGAACTATCTTGCTTTCTTGGCTTTCTTCTCATTAATCTTGAGGTCGCTCAACTAATCTTTGAGAAAAGCACTTAACCTTGAGTGGTTGAGGTTTTATATGAAGTATAAAGGGTTGTGAAGCTAAAAAGGGGAGAACATTCATATCGGCACCAATAGGAATCATATCGGCGCCGATTAGACCACTTAGCTCCAACCTTGGTGATTTTCTTGAGTGTCCTTTTCTACTTCTTTTAAGTATGTTTCCAAGTTCTCGAGTCATTTCGTCTTCGTATTATCCTAGTCCCACTAGTTAGGTGTTATAAGTTTCACTCATTTTTTTCTTAATTAAGACGATATGCTAATTAAGGTATTTTGGCTTGGCCTAGACCGGTCTAGGCCAATTGAATCCAAGTTAGCTTGTACACCCTGCAAAAATTAATCATAAATTTAATAAAAGAAATTAAATTAAATATAACAAGGACAAAAGTGGAATTTTCACAAACATCCAAATTTGGCTATGTAACTTGCATCATTGTATTCGTTGCAATTTTCTGGACAATTTTCGTTTTCTAATCAAAGCTCATATGAAAAGTTATTAACATTTAATAATTTGAGATCGGAAATAATTAAATATATAAACAAGGAAGGAAATAAATTAAAAGTGCACCACCGGTCGACCCCTAGTGATCGACAGTCCATGACGAAGTGGTTGACCGGTCGAGCATATTTTGCTATGGTTTGGCTTAGTCGAATGGCCCAGATTGTATAAAATTTTATTTAAAGGCCGTTTTTGTTTCATACCCTTATAAACACAACCATAACCTAATACTGAAAACCCTATTCTAATTCTGAGCATACCAAACTTTGTATCCCCCAAAAATAAACTCTTTATTCTCTACAAATTAATTTTCTTCAAAAATAAAAGGTTTGCAAATTGGATTCAGAAGATAAAGGAGGAACTAAATCAAATCAAACAGAAAGGAGACATCGATGAAACAAGCAGGGGTGATCCCAGATGGATAAAAGAGGGAATAGCTTACCAGAGGTGAGTAGGTTTGTTATTAATACAATGATTGATATGTAATTGAATTTGTTTATACCTTGCTTGATCTAAAATTGTTTTAATTTAATTAGAAACATAGTTTATATAATAACCATAATAGATTACAGTAATTTAGCTCATATGAATATGAACCCTCTCTAGTGTAAATTTGGTTAAAGTTGATTTGGATTAAACATACTTTTTTAATTAAATTGAATATAGATTGATATCACAATACCGTGTTGATTCCAAACCAAAGTTAATCTGAGTTGATGACAAATACACTTATGAAATTGTGAAATGATTAGACGCCGAAATTGAGAACATTAGGGATTGTAGATTAATAGGGTTGATTTACTATAAAACAAAATCAATTAACATAGAGCAATTAACAATGGATGAAGAAAAACAAAAATTCATGATAATTAATTTCGACCGATCAACAGGCTCAACCGGTCGACAACAAGCGGTCGATCGCCCTAGTATTTGGAAGTCGACCGATTAATGATTTACAACCGCAAGTCAAACCTCTGCCTACGGCCTAGGTTATATATATTATATATATATTAGTATGCTAGTAGGGAAATTAGTCCCATATGTTTATGACTCTTGGACATTACGGGACTGGATAAATGTGTACAATGGCAATTAGGTCTGGACGTTATTTGTTCGATGTAGTCAATATTCAATAGGGAAGATTCGATCGCAAATCGCACTCATAGGAGGTTCCACGATGTATGCGCAACATTGATGAGAATGCTTGAAGAAGTGTGTGGCCCAACATTAATGGAAGTTCCTTGGTACATATGACAAGTAGAATGTGATATTGTTGTTGGATGTCCAACAACACGCAATAAGTAGCGTTACATTACCACTGAGAGTGGGCGGGGATGCGGCGGACCCTAGGATGTTGTTGGTGCTAGTTGGCATTGCAGGCTTCTTCTCAATGCATAAATACGATACATGTAGTCATAGTTAGCAACTATCCTAGAGGTTGTTAGTCCGATCCGTCATTGATTTAGGGTTCGATTAGTTGTTCGACGATGAGTGTAAACCTTTACAAAATGTTAAACGTAGGTGTATTTAGAGCTATAATTCATTAATTTAATGAAATCAACCTTAGTACGTAATTCATAAAACCAAGTAGGACACTTTAGGTCACATAGATTATAAATGAAGTCAACTGTATGTGATCACCATATGTTAATGATGTTACTCATTCACCATATTTTTGTTTGACCAAGTCCTTCCATTTTCCTCCCACCATAAGAAGACAAAGTTGCAGTTGATTTGGCTTAGGCATAATACGCGAAGAAAGAAGTTAAAGGCTGGAGTCCCATTTGTAGTGATCCTCCTTTCTTACGCCTAAAGACGACACTTAATATATCAGCAGTATTCATATGCTGATCATCTAGTATCTGAAAGACAAGTCGTTATGGTAAAAAAAAAAGACAATAATAAAGAAGCACAGAATCTCACATCGCAAGGCAATCATATATGATAGAACATAAGATAGTACATATGGTTAGTTCCAAAATGAAACATATGAGTTACAATAGGTACTAACTTCGGCTAGGACAATTATAATTGCTTACTCCCATAATGCCGATAAAAAATACACACACAGCGGAAATAAAATAGATAACTAGATAACGTCGAGGCCTCCTGCTCCATGCTCATTCAAAATGCATTTATAAGCACCTAGACTACTTGGCTACTCATATAAATTTGAGTACCCTAGAGTTTTAAGCAAAGAAAGAAAAACTCTAGGGCAAACATCGGTCTAGTGTGAGTAAACTCCAAATAATTGAATTGTTATACTTATAAAATCCTTTAAAAAAAGATATCTTATAAGACTACACCACACATAAACATGGACGGGTTTTTACCTTACGATAACCAAACCTTTCCAAATAGAAAATCTAATGATATTATAATAATGTCTAGGATTTAAACAAATATATAACATAGCTGAAATGCTTGATTCTCACATTCCAATATAGTTGGGCATAACTAGTCCATAAGGCAGTTATTAGAGAATGGATTCCATCAATGATAGGGCTACTTGGGTATCGCCCGTCACAGTACACCTCCAGATAAAATGTATCAAGGTCGAAAATCTTTCAACCCCCACGAGTTAAGATCAGCCTACCCCTTACTAGATAGTACCGAATATGATCATCCCTCAGATGCGATCAACAACAATATTGGGATCCAAAGCATACATAAAAAGGAATAATATCGATCCAGATCAGGGATGATCAAATCTTAGTAGTAGTGGACCACATAGCTTTAAAGCATTCCCCTCTTTTAATCATTCTCAATTATGAGGCTTGAAGCTACATTTTACCTTTTTATATAGCAATCCCACTTGGAATGCTAACACTGCCCTCTGGATGGCAATGCAATGCTAGCATTCATCCATACAAGTTGTCTAGGATATGAACAAATCGAAGGCGTTACTTCTATTACATCCATTTTGGAATCACCCTTGGGATTAGTAGCAAGTGGTCTTTGCACTTCAAAGAACTACATCTTCGATTCCATCATCTTCAAGATGTTTTCGAATTTGAATGCTTATGTTGGTTCAAAGTGGTTTTTGGATAACTCATGTCACCGATCCCGGTCTCTTCAAACCAATGTTCGATAATTTTAAAATAGTCAAGTTATCTATGGTGAGCAAATCCACTATATAGGGTGGGTATAGATTTTCATATGAAAATAGGACATTCTATACTTATCCCCACTTTCTAATTTCACACAGCACTATCCCTTGATTAACAATGAGGTCGGACAAGTTAGAGCACTAACCTTGACTTGACGTACATTCTTACTTCTCGGGATAGAGACAAGTT
Organism: Allium cepa; assembly: GCA_030765085.1. Taxonomy (NCBI): domain Eukaryota; kingdom Viridiplantae; phylum Streptophyta; class Magnoliopsida; order Asparagales; family Amaryllidaceae; genus Allium; species Allium cepa. Next base: position 254,697,202 of record CM060943.1, read on the forward strand.
TTCATATCTCGGAATTTAATGTTAACTATACAATGAAGTATCTTTCATACACTTAATTAATCATGATCCATTTATCAAAATTAACCCCTTATACTTATCGCCTTTCCGACAGTTTGCCTTCTCTATTCCTCGCCCAGAAAATCAAGTTCTAGATCTCACAGATAGAGGAAAATCTACTCTCGGCTTTTATTTCTAAATACAAGATGACTTACTTTCAATAAGACGTGTCAACATTTTAACAGAACTTATCATATTTGTTTGGCTATATAATGGCATAAACAAGAAATCCCTTGTATTTAAAACCCATCCTTTACAAAAGAAAGCCGTTTTAAAATAAACCGACCTATGGAAATAAAGTGGTTTAAAATTAGAAACTTTTATATAATTAATTAATAATAAATTAAAACCTTCGTTTTAAATAATAATTAAACCTTTTTAATTAATAATTAAATAATAACTAAATAATAATTAAATAACAATTAAATCGTTACTTAATTAATTAAATAATAATTAATCCTTTACTTAAATAATTAATTAAACCTTACTTAATTATAATTAACTCAAAATTAAACCTTTACATTATTAATAATTTAACCCTTCCTTAATTAATAAATTAACCCTTACTTTATTAATTAATTAACCCTTAATTAATTAATTAATTATTGAAAATATTTTAATATTTTAAAATTCCTTGTTAATGCTTATAATATCCTTTAAAAGACTTTTCAAAAATATTTAAATAAAACTGTTTTTAGTTTACTCGAAAGTCTTTGATTTACATATGCGACTATCGCTCTGTGGACCATAACTTTCAAACTTGTTTTATACATCAAAATAGCATTTAAATCGTTTCCTTCCATATCTAAATAACTTAAAAAACTTTATGCAGGAGTTGAAAACAAAAGCAAAAAATGTTTGGAAAACTTTTTAGAAACACTTCAAGAAAACAAGGAAATAAACAAGTTTTAAAACATATGGGATCTCGCTGTCGAACATAAACAAATTCAACCATTAACTTTCTAACTAATATACGACCAATCATATACATAAGCACATGCAAATGCAAATGCCATCCATAAACAAGAAAAGATTATTACTTATATATCATACATAAGCTCTTCGGTTATATTCCAAGTCATCAACCAATCATCATATATACTCTACGCTTTAAGTGGAAACCAAACCAAACAACATCACTTTCAAACACTTATAAACATAAAGCAATAAACTAAGATTATTTTAACTAATAATAAAGTTAAAAACTTGATTTTAAAAGTGATCTTTACTCGTTTAAACAAGCACAAACTTCAACCAAACTTGCAAACGACACTCGGATGGAGCTTCCTTCTACAAAAGCTTGCTTTCAAGACCAAGAGGAGGTGAATTAGCCTTGAGCTGGTTGGACTCAACCTTAGTCTTGTTGTGGGGTTTTGGGACTTGTTTTGGTGAATAAGTAAAGTAGAGAAGAGTGGAACTGGTTATAGAAGCTAGTTTAAGTTGTTTAAGAGGAATGAGAAATTATTAAGTAAAAATATTTTTGGAAACCATTAACGGAGTGGAGAAGAAGGTTTTAAGAAGGTGGAAAAGAAATGAGAAAGAAGTAAAATAAGGTAAAGGAAGAAAAGAAAGAGTTAGGTTATTTTTATAGAAAACGGGGATGAGAATTTACCAAAATAGCCCTCTTTTTAAAATAACATGTAACACCCCTAATTTTTGTTTAACATTATTCAGTACAGTTAATTGGATAAATAAAAAGAATAATGAGGTTGATTAAGGAGTTCAGATTTAATTGTCAATTAACTTGGCCGCGCCTAAATAATGAATGTATGAGTATGGTTTATAATTTATAATATAGGAAAATAAGAGGAGGGAAATATGAGAATAACCATACCCATATACCCTTAAACCCTCCCTTATTCTCACCTACCATTTCATAAATCAAAATACACATAAAAGAGATGTTATAGCCAGCTATTAAAACACCTTAGGAGATCATAAAGCTTGGAAGATCCAAGAGAGAAAGCTTGAAGATTAAAGCTAGGACAAATCTCAAACTTCAACAACTTAATCAAGATGAATAATAGTGCAAATCATCTTATTTTTCCTTGTTTTGGTTCGGTTATGGTTAATAACCGAATATATTTTGCTATGTTGATCATATTTGGATCTAATAATCATTTTTGGATAGAATAATGATATATGGTGATTTATTGAAATTTTTATAAAATTAAAATGATGGGTTTTAAAGTAAAAACCTTAGTAAAACAACTTGATTTTTGGATATGTTGTGTAAAACATTATTTTGGAGATGAGTTTATAATTTCATAATTTTCGGATTTAATAGGAATATTTTATGAATTTCCTAAGGTGAAAAAGGCATTTATTTCTGGTTTCAATTATTAAAAATAATAAAATTATGAATTTTGCCCCAATTTTTTTTTATGTTGTAGAAAATGTTATTTCAGATTTTTGCTGAATTTTTCCAAGTGATTTCGATTTATCAAGAATTTTTTAAGCTAAAAAGGTTTAATAATTATACTAAAATATGAATATAATTAATTATTTTGAAAATAATTTTGGAAATAATAAAATCTGATCTATAGCATTTTTTTTGTAAAGAAAGTGTTAAAGTATGTAATTATCCAATAGAAATTTGACAAAGAATGGGAGTTGGTGAAAAGAATATACTTTAATTAGCAAAATAATAGTTTTCAAGTTATTTACAACTCTGCCATTCGACCTTGTCGAAGGCACATTTCGGCTGCATTATTCTGCAGCAGTTCTGGACCCCGAGTTAGTCAAAATTATCTTTCTACGGTATCTTTTTGCAACATTTCTGGACATTTCTGTTGCATTTTGAAAGCACCTTTCGATTCAGTCGAAAGCTCCCATTCGATAGCAGTTGTAAATATAGCGGAAGCCCTTTTGTAGCAGTTTTCACCAGCTTTATTAACAAAACTTCAAATAGGCATAACTTTCTAACCGTAAGTCCATTTTTCTATTGTGACCACTTTACAGAAAGGGAAACCATCATTTGAACATGATGGAATAGGTTAGAGATCTTAGTTCTACACCTATAAAAGGTTATAGATAAAACAAAGTTTTAAATTTTCGAAGGGGTTGATTTCTTTGCTTTCGAATACGTTCGCTTAGTTTTCTTTGTCTTCGAAGGGATATTTTCAAAGGGGTTGTAAAATTGTTTTCTTTTAACCAAGCTTTATACTATCCAAAGAGGTACTTTCAACTGGTTTCGAAGCTAAACTTCTAAAGTTAGATATTAATACTTTAATATATTCGAAAGGTTTCGAAAGGTATAATTAAAGTATTATAAGGCAGGAGCCTAATGTTTTTATGGGATTTTGAAGGAGGTTATCCTATGAAGTCAAAAGCTAGATATCGAAGGTATCGAAAGGTTTTATGACCCAAGCTCTATTTTTAAAGGAAAAACCCATGACTATATTAAATAAGCTTTTATAACGGTTTAAGAATAATCTATCTTTGATAAATTAAACCCACAAGAGTGGTATTGCTATATTGTTATATTGCTTCTTCTAATATGAATATATTCACTTTATAATGGACCCAAAACTGCATTTTGGAGAAAAATGGTAGGAGAACCAATTAGGTTAACCCAGTAGTGAATATAAATTGAATAAAATCCTGAATGGGTAGAATTGCATCCGGGAGGTCAGGAAGACCAGAATATAGGATGCTAAAATATGAATGAAAGATATTGGTAGGGACCAATAGGTTTACAGTAAGCCCATGAGAACTGCATTATATCGACAGGAGCAAATAGGTTCATAATCAACCCATGAAAACTATGAATAACGAGGATGTCAGATAGACATGTTCATAGTTACTATGTGTAAATTAAGATGTAAGATAGAAAGGTTCATAGTAAGCCCATGACAATTATGTAATTGGACAGGGAGTTCTTAAACGTTTAACCGGTTATTAGTCAGCCCATGAAAACTACTAGGTTAATAGTAATCCTACAACTATAATTGAGACAAATAGTCAGAGTGAATGAGGATGGGTAATCCAGATTTGATTTGCTTGTTTTTCATACCATCATAATGTTTTGAAATACTATGTTTTAACCGGTGTGGATGCAGGAGCATAGTATATGGTTTTATAAAGGTTTTAGGATACTGTGAGGGGAAAACGTGTTCCACTATGCGGCGTTGTCTCACTAGATATCTATTTGGTTTGAGATGACAGACCATTCTTCACACTAGGCTTTATGTCCGACTCAAAGTTTTTGTTTTCACCTTGAACTTTCGGGTACTCAATTGATTTTGAGTAGCTTGAGGTTTAGGGTTTTCAGGTTCTCTTCTTAGATGAATAAAGCTTCCGGAGGCATGCATGAGACATATAGTTATTTAGGGATATTTTTTTCTACTGTGTGTTTTGTTTGTAAAGGCAGGTTTATTGGCCTTATTATATACTCTGATCAATCAACTAGGCATCTTCATATGTCACTCTTGGCGTATGTGTAATAGTTATATTTTGTTGAACGTGGTTAACGTTTTGGGATTATGTAATGAACATGAAATGTTTCGATTGGAATGTGGATATATGTTTTTAAATTGTTAATTTTTTTTCCATATTCTTATGATCTATGTATCAATGAATCTAGCACCGCCGTATTTGATCGCCGAAGATTAATAACCATGGATGACTGCAGCATCTATAGCCGTTAGTTTTGGGCCTCGAAGAAGGGGGATGTTACATAACATACTCACCATCAAAATTTTACATATTACTCTCATCTTCCCTTGTTGCATATGTTACTTTTCACCTCCCTCACTTCGTCTCTTAAATCATGTACTTGATTTGTTACCTTTTTACCGTTTTCATTTTAAAATTTTAAAATAAAAGTCAAAACACACTTTATTTACTTAGATAAATATTTAATGAAACACCCCACATCACTTAATATACTGAAAGGACACATTAAAAGGCATGGTGCATTGTAGGTATAGCTAAAACTTGAAGAGACTAAGATTTACAAGACAAAATAGATAAAAACAGCGGAAACAATTAAAACAATAATTTATCAAAAATCAAACTTCATAAGATAGAGTTATAAAACCAAATACATAAGATGTCTTAAAATGCCAATACATGTCTTATGAAAATCATAACCCCAGCCTCATAAAAATCAGAGTATACTTATCCCTCAATAGAGTGCCAGTACAATACAAGAACTAGAAGTTGGAAATAAAAGTAAGAAATGCATGATAGAATCTCCAAAAAAGTCTTCCAAGAAGCTATAGTCTACCTTCCTTGCCCCCGATTTCCCATAGGAGGGGGGAAATGGGGAAAATAGAGGAGTAGGTAAGACTTAAAGTCTAGTGAACGATAGTAATTACTAGAATCTTTAGTTAAGGTAAAGATAATAGGCTTTACAACACTTCTAGTATATAAAAGGAAATAAAAGAAATAAAGAGAAGGAATAAGCTGGAAATAAATACGAATTAACTAGATCAACATAATCGATTAACTATGATTGTTTGCACCTGTCCTTGATAGCTGCTTTGATTAGGCTAAATTCCTAATCCTATTTTAATTAGGCTGATGTCCTAATTCTACCATTTGATCGGCCTGCTACTCCATAGAATTGTTGTGGATCGGACGTTTCCCTACACTGTAGATTTTGGTGCCTACGAAAGACACACTTACTAAGCGCTTGGAACTCATAGTGATTACTGAGCACCGAAGTGGAAGTCGTACGCGTAACTGCCACCATGCCCATGTTACCTGTTGCTCCCTCTTTTGACCTTTTATTTACCCTAGTCAGCATAAGCGTGCCCCTCGCCTCACTTCAGGATTATGTGAAGCACCTCGTCTCATTTTAGGGTTATGTGAAACACCATATCCATAGAAAAACAGGGGAAATGCTATTGGTACTGGTTCCTATTAAACAATAATCTAGTTGCGTCTCGTATTCAAATCCCCTTGATTTGAACTACCATACATTGACCTTACTACCACTATAAGCATAAGTGTACCTCTCGCCTCACTTCAGGATTATGTGAAGCACCTCATCTCACTTCAGGATTATATGCAACATCGTAACTAGAGAAATATTAGGGGAATGAGATTTGGTACAGATCCTACTCTTATCTTTGCTTATTAACTTAGATAAATTATTTAAATAAGCATTATTTTTATCAGTTACTATTATTGTTTATTATTTTATCCTAAGTCTTAAAATAAGCGCCATAGTTTCCATAGTTTATCAATTTATAGCTTACGCTATAATCATGCTTATTACTAAACCCAAGGTCGAAGTGTGAAAAAAAGTTTCTTTCTTCTTTTATTCTTTTTAGTTATAATTCTAAGTTATAACTAGGCCAATCTTCTTAATTTAGTCCAATTCATATTATAATTAGGCATAATTTTAGTCCAATTCCATTATTTATTACTGTCTTTATAATTTATGTCTTATTTTCTTCATTCAATATTCTTTCTTATTTAATTCATAATCATGTTCAATCTATTCTAACCCATACGCAAAGAAAGAGGAGAAATAAAAGTAACGCTTGCATATAAATCCAAAACATAGATAAAGATGTAAATAAAATATAAATAACACTAAATAAACTTAAATACTGTAAATAAACTGTAATTAAATGGAAAAGCTTTAATTAACAGAAATAAACTTAAATTAACTGAAAAGGATAGCTAGAAGGAATAGACTAAAAATAATTCTAAAAATTAAAAATAAATTACAAAAAAGCTTATTGCAAAAACCGTAGTAAGACTACAACTATTGGAAACCCTATTATTTTAAATTACTTAAAGAAATTTAAAATAATTACAATCACCCACCTCTGGTTCTTAGCTCTTTCCCTTGGCCTTCTTGGATCCACTTGTAAGTTATATAAAATATTTTTATTAAAAAGATTCTCCCATTGGAAAATTATTCTTTTTAGGGTCCTTCCTGAAGAGGCGAACCCAAGCGGAGAAAATCTAAAATGAGAAAAAGTGTTAGGTCTAGGGTCTAATTTAAGGGATAAAAGCCGGCCTCAGACCATTGGATTTGAGGATTGAATATGATGCAACCACGTCATAGGCTGAATAAGAGCCATCAGATGCATGAATGGAAGGACCAGAATGGTTTAAATAATGCAAACGACGTAATAAAACTTGACCTCCTCAAAAATTTCTTCGCCGCCTCAAAAGGGACGTGGGACGACCGCCTGGTTGATCGCTCCTTCCCCTAGGTCCACCGGCCAGACGATCTAGGTGATGGTTAGGTCGACCTCGCACCTTGTATTATATTTTTTTCCGTTTCTTTTCATATCTCGTTCATATTAGCTCGGTTTTCTGACGTTCTATGTATGGAAATTGACTAGAAAATAACCACGGACACGATGGTGCAACTCCCGTGGCTTATTTCTTATAATTTCGCAAATTTATTTTATTATTTAATAAATTGACGAATTAATTATTATGGCTTATATTTCGGGTTGTTACATTCTCCCTTCCTTAAAGCATTTCTTCCTCGAAATCACTAAGGATAAAAGAATTTGCTAAATGTTTTCATCTAATTCTACAACCAACTACTCAATCATCAATCATTCATCCATTTTCCTTAAGTTTTCTAATGCAATTTATGGTACTTATGCAATTAGTGTAGTGTGAATATCTCTAACTAATGCAAAATATTAGGCGGTCCACTGATTCAGTTGACCTCCTTTTATGCAATCATGTCTGTGCCATGTATCCAAATGAATGCAAAAATTTCCTAATGATAACTAGTAATTCTATATGCGTGCTACAAACATCATCCAAATGCAACAACCATGTGAAAATCATCCATTTATAACAACCATGGAAATAAAATAAAATACACACACATCCATATGCATATGCTCTAGGGTCCTAGTTAGGCCGACCCCTAAGAGATAATAGTGCCTAGTGTAAGTATATGTGTCCATATCATCCACGAGCAAACATTAGCAACCACTTGGATCCATCATTCAAAACACGTTCTAGTAACATGCTTACATCATATCCTGCCATACATAGGTTAAATCCTAAGTTCTACCCTCCCAAAGGATAACAAAGGAAAGAACTATTCAAAACTAAAGATGTAAATAGGAATTCGAAAACTTATTATCAAAGAAATGTGGATATGAGATAAGAATTTTTTTCCAAATCAAACTAATCATTTCCGAAGTCTACTTAACCGTGTCATAACCAAGGCAATCACTCTGTAGACTCTATCCAATAAGAAAGCGACTTATGCAGTCTTCCATAAAGAGCTTCGGAAGGTGCCATTCCAATGCTAGCTTGAGAACTACTATCTTATGTGAATTCCACTAAAGAAAGATTCTTCTTCCAAGTCCTTCCAAAATCAAGGATATTCATTTCCCACCCATGCATGACTTACCATTCTTCTTTAGTCTTCACTAGGGTCCTGTATACTATATGGAAACTCTATTATTACTTCCAAAAGTAATTACTGCGTCTCCTTTATAGCCTTGCACCTTTTCTGTCACTCCTTAGGGAATGATTCCTACATATTCCACTTTTAAGGGTTTGGTTTGGCATTTATCCTCTCATTTCAAAAACTAAGGCTTCTAAATTTTCAAATCCCAAAATCTTTCTTTAAGTTCTTCTTAAATTCAAAAATAATTTATTGCTTTACATTTTATGTTTCTAGATTTGCATCCTTACTTTCTTTTTAATTTACACTATTTCCTAAACCTAAAGGGAAAAACTTACAAATTCTAAATCCAAAACTTATTTATCGCTTTCTTATGAAGACCTTTTCAATTTTCTATAAAATTTGAGTTTTCAAATTCTACTTTTATTAAGTTTTTCATTTCAAAAACTTATTTACTTTTTCACCAAACTATTTCCTTTTAAAATATCTTTAAAATGTCCTTATATGTTTCCAAAACATCTCCTAACGATCTCATACCTTAATGTATTGGAACTACTTTCTCCTATTAGAAATTGTTAACGCTAAAATCTTCTACGAGCCTTTTAAAAGAGGATTTCATGTTTATGTGAAATTACAAGGAATTTATTTTATTTTTTGAAATAGCCTATACAAAATATGGTTCTTCCCATACCTGTGCATCTCTTTCACGTATTCCTTATAACTTACGCAAAACATTTTTATTGGTTTCATAGAAAATTATACCATTATTCTTTCCAGTATATTAAAGTATGTTTAATTTATATTCTCTTACGATAGAAATTTTCTAATATCCGACTTACTCTTTTATTTTCAGAAAAACTCATCTTCAAAACAGTTTTAATATATCCATGACCAAAAAACATTTTCTTATACTTACTTAAATAACAAGTGTATTCACAAATCATATTTATTTCTATTCTTAGAGATTATCTTTTTAAAACATATTTTTATTTGGGATTAATACAGATGTTGCGTAAGACACTATTACTACACCCCAAAAGTACTAGTGTATGTACTCAATTAAAAATAGAGGTTTTAGGCTCAAGAAAAAAGTTGAAGAAAAATTTAGTTTTAGGGACAAGAAGTTTACTTTGTAGGCTAAAGGACACTTTCTAATGTAAATCCTAGTTGTAACTATCGTTTTTTGTTTACATTGGAAAATGTCCTTCAAACTAACTAGCAAACTGGTTATCCTTGAGACTAATTTTTTTTGCAACTTCTTCCTTGTGCCTATTTTCCTGTAAAAATAAATACTAATAAACCTCACATATTATGTAAAAAAATTTCCTTAGGTAGTCACCTACTATAATGGTAGCGTTATAGTCTATGCTCCCTTTATTTTCATGAAAACATCTATTACAACAATAAATATTATTATTTACGCTTTCGATACTTAATACTTTTTAGATTTTTATATTTAAAATCATTGTTTCCTTTCAAAGAAACTAGTGAGCTATATACGCTCTATAATTCATCAAAAACAGTTTCACCTTTTCAAAAAAAAATTACATCAATAAAAACCAACTTAAATTTCTTATCATATTTCCAAAAATCCAGCATTTACTCTTCTTCTTTTCAATTCTAATAATTTCATGTTATTGGGTTAGACATAAAGCGCGTCTTCCTACTTAGTACCCTCGGAGTACCCTTGGAAATCTCATTTCCTTACTTAAAGCCTTTTGTTCCTATACTCATATTTATTCTAAGGTGCTACTGTTAAATTTTATATGAAACAATTATAGTTCCTATAATTATCTACGCATGGGCTTTCATCTTTCCTTACCAACTGAACCTATTGTACATCTCCAATCTTTGCATACCTCTCTTTGGATTTTCACAATTCGAACCTAAATGTACAAAATCATTTCTCAAACTTTTTCTATGTGTATACCTTCTCTATGCCCTAGGAAACACACTTCCTTATGCGTAAAGTGATACTTCAGGAACTTTGCTTTCAATTGAAGAATGTGAAGTGTACGAAGAACCTCCTCTAGATGAGTTGCATTCTCCTCATAACTTCTTGGAAAACACAAAAATGTCGTCCATGAATACCACCACAGCTTATTTAGGACGCCTCTAAATACACGGCTCATCAAATCAACAAAATAGGCTAGGGCATTAGTTAGCCCAAAAGGCCCAACCGACTACTCAAAGAATCCGTCGAGTATCCTAAATACAATCTATTCAATGCTGTCATCAACTACCATAAGCTGATGAAATCCAATGGCTAAATCAAGCTGAGAGAACATTGCAGGGCCAACTAAATGATCAAAAAGGTCATCTATCCTAGGAAGTGGACAACGATTCTTCTTCGTGAGCTTATTCAATCCTCTATAGTCTATGAAAAGTCGAAGGGAATCATCCACCTTAGTAGCGAAGACGACTGGTGCTCCCCACTCCGATATGCTCCTTCTTATGAAACCTTTCTCCTAAAGCTCACAAACTTGCTTGCTCAATTCTTTCCTCTCCCTAGGTGCCATGTGCCTCATGGATAATACTACCGGCTAGAAAAATAAATCCCGAAGTCATAATCTCTATTAGAGATGTAGTCCCTAACCTCCTCAAAGACTTCTGGAATATCTTTGACGACAGGAACCAAATCTAACTCTGATGATGATGAATCAGGGAAATAAAGGAAACTCAACATAACTAACCCTAGCGGATCATAATAAATCTCGAGGGTCCTATGCATGTCTCTATCTAATGAATCTCCTCTCGCAATCTAATATAGCTCTATATGCGGATAGCCAATCCATTCCTAAAAATCATCCCATACCCTGAAAATCCCAAAACGTAGGCGTCATGGTCAAATTCTACTCCTAGGATATAAATTTTCAAACCCTTACAAACCATAGACAAGTATGTCGATCCTCATATGGGGTTTGAAACAACAATGGGGTCTACTACCAAAGAGATGTCTAAGTGCAAACAATCTACCAAAGGACTCGTAATGAAAGTATGCGATGCTCCAGAATCAAAAAGAGTCCGAATAGGAAAACCCGAAATAGAGATCAAAACCTTCTATAGAGACTTTCCTACCTCTATTTGGAATACTTCCTGAAGGTGCTACATCCAAAGCTTGTACTTGCATTGTAGATGCACTTGCTCTATGCCCCATTCTCTAAGGACAAGCTTTACCGAGATGAACGGATTGCCCATAGTTGAAACACCTCCCCTTCATCGTTTTATTCTTATAGTCCTTTGCGTAATGACCAATCCGTCTATAGTTATTACATTTTTCGCTTTTATTGATCCATTTCGAAGGTCCGCCAAATCTAACAGCCTAAACCTTTGCTCTATAACCTCTAACCTAGCTCGTGGCTCCTCGAGATCATCTGTGCCAAAAATTGTTCTGCCTCTTAGACTAGTGAAGTTCTTGCATATCTTAGAAAAATAGGCTGTCGTAGATGGATTAAAGGGGCCCCGACCTATCGTGCAATATTGGGCGCTTGCTCTTGCACCTCTGGTATTGTAGCTCTATGGAACAAGTCAGCCATATTATGCAAAGATAAGAGAATTTAGACTCGAAAGAATCGAAAGAAGATTGCACTGGACTTGGAGGGGATTTTTATAAAAACTCTTTTATACTTAAAAACTATTTCTAAGAGTTCTTTTTTGAAAAATGCATTTTAAAAGAATTTATTTTGAAAAATAGTTTTACTTTTAAAATAATTTTTTAGGAATCCTGCAACCTTAAGCTTCGATACCAAGTGAAACATCCCACACCCCTTAATATACCCAAAGGACACACTAAAAGGCGTGATGCATTATTGGTATGGCTAAAACTTGCAGACACTAAGATTCACAAGACAAAATAGATAAAAACAACAGAAACATTTAAATCAATAATTTACCAAAAATCAAACTTCATAAGATAGATTTATAAAATCGATACATAAGATGTCTCAAAATGCCAATACATGTCTTATGAAAATCATAACCTCAGCCTCATAAAAATCAGAGTACTATTATCCCTCAATACAGTGCCGGTACAATACAAGAACTAAAAGGTGGAAGTAAAGGAAAGGAATGCATGACGAAATCCCTAAAGAAGTATTTCAAGAAGCTATAGTCTACCTTCCTTGCCCTCGATTGCCTATGGGGAGAGGGAAAAGGGAAAATAAAGGAGTGGGCCAGACTAAATGTCTGGTGAGTGATAGTAACTACTAGAATCTTTAAGTAAGGTAAAGGTAATAGGTTTACAACACTTCTAGTATATAAAAAGAAATAAATGAAATAGAGGGAAGGAATAAGCAGGAAATAAATACGAATTAACTAGATCAACATAATTGATTAACTATGATTATTTGCATTTGTCCTTGATAGTTGTTTTGATTAGGTTGATGTCCTAATTATATTCTTTGATCGGCCTGCTACTCTATAGAATCTGTCGTGGACCGGGCGTTTCCCTACACAGTAGACTAAGATGTCTACAAAAGACACACATACTAAGCGCTTGGAACTCATAGCGATTACCGAGCATCAAAATGGAAGTCGCACCCGTAACTGCCACATGCCCATGCTACTTGTTGCTCCCTCTTTTGACCTTTTATTTACCCTAACTAGCATAAGCGTGCCCCTCGCTTTACTTCAGGATTATGTGAAGTACCTCGTCTCAATTCAGGATTATATGAATACACCGTGTCCATAGAAAAATAGGGGAAATGCTGTTGGTATTGGTCCCTATCAAACAATAATCTAGTTACGCCCCTTGTTCAAACCCATTTGATTTGAACTACCATAGATTGACCGTTTACTATAAACATAAGTGTACCCCTTGCCTCACCTCAGGATTATTGGAAGCACCTTATCTCACTTTAGGATCATGTGCAACACCGTAACCATAGAAATATTAGGGGAATGCTATTTCGTACAGGTCCTACTCTTATCTTTGCTTATTAACTTGGATGGATTATTTAAACAAGCCTTTACTTTTATCAATTACTGTTATTATTTATTAATTTATCCTAAGTCTTAAAATAAGCGCCATAGTTTCCATAGTTTACCAATTTATAACTTACCTTATAATCATGCTTATTACTTAACCCAATGTTTAAGTGTGAAAATAAGCTTCTTTCTTCTTTTATTCTTTTTAGTTATAATTATAAGTTATAACTAGGCCAATCTTCTTAATTTAGTCTAATTAATATCATAATTAGGCATAATTTAAGTACAATTCCATTATTTATTACCGTCTTTATAATTTACAACTTATTTTCTTCATTCAATAGTCTTACTTATTTAATTCATTATCATGTTTAATATATTCTAATCCATACGTGAAGAAAGAGGAGAAAGAAGAAAATTAACACTTGCATATAAATCCAAAACGTAGATAAAGATGTAAATAAAGTATAAATAACAGTAAATGAACTTAAATACTGTAATTAAATGAAAAACTGTAATTAACAAAAATAAACTAAAATTAACTGAAAAGAATAGCCAGAAGGAATAGACTAAAAATAATTCTAAAAACTGTAAATAAATTACTAAAAAGGTTATTCCAAAAATCATAATAAAACTACAACTATTGGAAACCCTATTATTTTACATTACTTAAAGATATTTAAAATAAGTATAATCACTCACCTCTGGTCCTTAGCTCTTTCCCTTGGCCTTCCTGGAGCCACTTGCATGGTATTAAAATATTTTTATTAAAAGGATTCTCTCATTGTAAAATTATTCCTTTTAAGGTCCTTCATGAAAATGTGAACCCAAGCGGAGAAAATCGAGAATGAGAAAAAGTGTTAGGTCTAGAGTCTAATTTATAGTGGTAGAAGTGGATCTCAGATCGTTGGATTTGGGAATTGAATAGGATGCAACCACGTCATAGGATGAATAAGAGCCATCAGATGCATGAATGGAAGGACCGGTGTAACGTCCTGCCTTTTCTGTACGCTTTAAATCAACGATAAACCACACATGTCAGACTTAAACCATGCAGAAGGGCAGATTGTTATGGGGTAAATAAGAAAAAGCAGAGAAAGAAAAAATAAAATAGAATCTTGCAGCGGAACGATAAAATACAATAATCAAATATACAGTTCATGAAGCTGTTTTACAAAATATTTGATTTTACTTATACAATACATATCAGAGTTACACATACAAGAGAATAATAACTAATGCAGTGGAAACAATATGAATGTAGTGGAAAACTATAATAAATAATAGTAATAAAATCTTCGTCTTCGTCCTCCAGAAATAAAGTCTTCAAATCCTAAAATGCTCAGACTGACCCGAGCGAATTATAAAGACAAAACACTCGAGTCAAAACTAAAAGATCTTATGTAAGTTAAATCAACGGGAATAAATATGAGTGGAACGGCGTCAGAGATGTTTATGGGATTTGACATCTCCTATCCAGTGTCTAACGTGAGTGCAGTAACTTAAGAGATGCTCGGGATTCACATCTCCTAAGGATCCGTTAAAGTATTTTACTATGTAGTAATATTTCGCTATTATAATGATGTCTAATAGTAAAATAAACTTACTTTTAAATAGCGTTAAGGGGTTACCCATGTAGCCATTAACATGTAATAGTGCCAGTAGTCTATATAGTACCTGCATATCTCCTAATCAGGAGACTACGAGAAGATACTCCATAGGTACGACACAAATCAAACTCGTACAAGGCTCGCTAGGGTAGGTGACACGGCACAACTAGGCAATGCCAGGGTAGATATACCAATTGCTATCCGGGCCGGTAGTAACGCGTAGTAGCTGCCCACCTCGAGCCACACCCCCAAAATCAAAAATCAAAAGTGGCCACCGAATCATTCCAAAAGTCAGAGTATAATATCGAAGGGATGTATCCGATAAGAGGGGCTACCTCCTTGACCCGAGAATTGCTTCTGTTTTAGCCACCTTATGCCAACTTACGGGAGTTGGGTCAACGTAGATACCTTAATAGAACGTCGCCACCATCCTACTTCATTCTGGGATCTCCACCGCGTAAACGGTTGTTAAAGTGGTTTTCGGAGTTGGCAGAGAGTATGACAACTTTCGATCCCGGTCTCTTCAACAACCAAACGTTATTATAACACCGTGGTCATTTCAAAATAGTATATACTTTAAAAATTCAAAATATCATTTCTATTTAAACCATATCCTTTATTTTAAAATAACATATACTTCAAACCCCAATTCAATAATATATCATTTCCATTTCAAAAACGATTCAATAATATATCATTTAAATAAAACCCAATTTCCGATCACTAAATCGTCCTTTAATCTATATAACTTGAAATATTCTTTTAAATCATCTTAAACCCAAACTACATTATGAAATCATATTCTTAATCTTCAATTCCAATAGGTTTCAAATAAATATATTCAAAGATAATTCTTTAAATAAATTCAATTTCAACTAATTCATTTCCTAACCATAAAACTTCCAAAGTTATAACGACTCCAAAACCCAACACTTTGAAACCATAATACTTTAAAATACTTAAATTTCGATAAAACATTTCAATTTTGATATATTTCAGGTCTTTAAATATTCTAGAGTTTCCAAACCAAATCTGATAATCTCATATATATCTTAATTCAATTTTCTATTATTTAGTTTAGAAATATTTATTTAATACATTCAATATCATTTAAATAAAGCTCAAATTTGGAATATTTATTAATCACCTTAAACCCTCATCAAGTTATAAAATCATGCCCTTTTAAAATCTCAAATTCAATAAGTTCCAAATTGCTTCAATTAAATAACATTCTTAATTTAAAAATAATTTTTAAGCCGATTTTAAATCCATCTTCTCAGCCTTAATTTAAAAATATCATTATAACTCTATATATATTAAAATATAATTTAAATAAATACTTAACCATATTATATTTTAAATAAATCAAACTTTATTATTAAACTTATTATATAATGAACAAAATTATACATAGCTTAAATTTAAGAATTTAACTATATATAAAATAATATTTATATAATACTCAAAAATCAATATTTATACAAATCCATATATTTCTTTCCAAAACCATAGAAATCATTTTCAAAAATATTTATATATATAGACCAACGGTGCCTGTATATAAATTTCTATCCTATGGTCAAGTGATACGGATATTTATCATTTTAGTCCGCAATTTAAAATAAAATACGGTTGTATATCATTTCAAACCGCAATCCCGAATCATAATGACAAATCAATAAAGAATTTGTAGATTATAATGATATAAATAAAACATCCATTCATCCATCATAAATCATACATCCATCACAATCATCATTCAAAACAATCAATCAATATCAATATCTAACTGATAATATATAACAGGTAATTAACTGGCAGTTATATTCAATAATAAATTAAATAACGATTTTATTTAAATAACTGCAATTAACTGAGATGATGATTTAAATATATACAAAATAGTCATAAATAAATTCATGATCACAACATAAATTAAATTTAACGAACATAAGAAATTTTAGAAGTTGTGAGTGGGTTAGAACACTCACCTTTTGAATTTAAGTTGAATTTAAATCCAATTTGAACCCAAAATTTGAACAGTCTCCAAATTCGTCCAAACTAGCGCCAAAATGTCCGGAATCCCAATACGAACCTAGCGGAGAAAACCGCGCGTGAAACAGACCTCATACGCAAAAGTTATTCGAGTTAAAACGAGTTGAAATCAAAATTAAATTAAAATACAAATAACGGCTAATACCTAAAGTTTGACACGTCAATCATCTTCACACTGCACGCGAAACACTTCTGCCCAGACCACCCCTAGCCGCGATGTCAACGCCCACGCTTAGACACGTGCGCCGCCACCGTGGGTTGCAGTCCCCTCCGCCGCCATACTCGGACGAGCCACCGCCCTGCGCCGGCCTCCTGCCTCCACGGTCACGACCACCACCGAAATAGGTAGGGTTGTCGAAACCCTAACCACGATTTCCGGCCGCCATAGGTGGAGATAGCCCTCAATACCACCACCAGTCAACTCCCCGTGAAAATCTCTCTAAAACCCACAAAACAATTTCGCAAATAAATGAAGAAATCAGGAAACCCCAAATCGACCTTAGGGTTTCGAAAATTCCAGGCTTTGACCGAGTTTTTCATTGATTTGAGCCTCAATTCCAAAAATGAACACTAGACGCAGATTCGAATTGTTGAGATATTCAATATAGAATTTTTTGAATTTTTTTGAGGAGTTTGAAATTTTTGTTTCGTTTTGAATTGCAATTAGATCTGGAATTGTCTACGATTGAGATAAGGAGGTGAGGAGGAATTGTACATACAGAAAAATGTCAATGAGGAACAATTAGGGTTTATAACAGGGTATTTATAGACAAAGCTGAAATAGAATGGACTGGATCGATTGGATATACGCGTTGAACGACAAAATGGCCCAAAAACCCCGTTCCGACTCTGGAACAAAATTGGGTCAACCCATATATCAAAATAGATGTTTTAAAATATTATAAAATCGATGGAACAGGTTTCAGGTCCACATTCCATCGTATGAAAAAGTTATGTTAAAATCAAATTATTTCAAATTGATTTCAATTTCATCGATTTCAAGACGTTTCGAGTCCGTACGATCAAACGACAAGTCCGATTGCTATGAAACTTGAAATCCTACAATAATTCACCGATAAGGATCTAATGAAACCGGTTTCGTCGAAATCCGAAAGAGTGGCGAAAATGGCTATTTTCTAATTAAATAAATAAATAAATAAAGTAATTAAATCAAATTCTCAATTTCAATTCTTTAATTGACAAATTTTATCATTTTTGATTTCTCAATCATTTATAACGATTTAAACAAATTAAAATATCAATTTAGAGTTGATAAATAAATCAATTTCAGTATTAACCTTAATCCCATTAAATTCAAAATTATAAATTAAATTTCCAAAAATTCTGTGTAGTTTACTTTTCATTCTATTATTCAATTTATTATTATCAAACTGATGAAATTAACATAGGATTCAAAATCTATTACCTTAATATTTTCAAATTTCATCTAAATTTCTATTAACGTAATAATTAAATGTTTAA
Source organism: Allium cepa (assembly GCA_030765085.1). Lineage (NCBI taxonomy): Eukaryota > Viridiplantae > Streptophyta > Magnoliopsida > Asparagales > Amaryllidaceae > Allium > Allium cepa. The sequence continues at coordinate 254,715,679 of CM060943.1, forward strand.
TTTCATTTATTTGCAATTAATTCAATTACTGAATTTTACACTTCAATTAAATTAATAAATCTTGCTTTCTATTCTTTAAATCAACCAATTGTCATATTATACATAGAATTAACATTATTTCCAATTATTTCCTTAATTTATACTAATATAACCTTGAATTGAGATTCATTGCAATTTGATTACAAACTTGATTTAATGGACTAAATAAATGATTACTTTATAATAATTGTTGCCACTAACCCTTAATCATATTTATATAAGTTATCATTTCCAAACAATTACATACGGAACATTGATTTTATTCAATCACTATTTATTCATTATTAATTCATTGATTAATTCAATATTTACATTTATTTTTCTTATATTAATTTATTACCAAATTTTCCTGTTTACAATCAATTATAACCCAAGTAGTTGTTTCAATGCCCAAATAGTGGTTTCAATCAATTGGGATTGCATTGAATTAACTATTTATTAGCTTACATTAACATTGTTACAATTCATACCCGTTATAAATTCATTAACGGATTACAAATTTTTATTCCTTCTAATATTAAATAGCAAAATTGATTACATAACATTGTTCTTATCCAACTATCATTAATTTTATACTAATTCATCAACTTGTTCAATATATACTCTCATTTCCTTATATTCAATTCATAGTCAAGTATGACATCTAAATTATTTTAGAAAATTGGAATTTCATTGAAATCGTAAATGATCAACTTTAATTGACATTGTTATGTTTTATATCTTTTATTATAACATTTAATTTATTTTCATTAATTGGAATTTCCTTCCATTCATTTATTATTAACCTTAATTAGTATTGTTTACCTTGCATTAATATTATTGCCTTAATTTACATCCAGTTACTATTAATCAATATATTATTGCATTGGTTAATTAACTACTTGCCATTAATTACTTATTTTAAATTTTATACCCAAGTGCAACAATTAACACTATTTCTTTATTGGGATTTCACTTCAATTGTCAACAATTAGTTTTAATAACCATTGCTACAATTCATTCTCAGCATTTACTTCAATATACATTATAAAATTTTTATTTCTTTCTAAATTTAATTACAAATTTTTTATTAAAATAACCAAATTTAATTATTGAAAATTTACGGGTCGTTACAACCGGATTGGTCTAAATAATGCAAACGACGTAATAAAACTTGACCACCTCAATAATTTGTTTGCCGCCTCAAAAGGGACATGGGTGACCACCACAAAAGGTAATAAAACTTAACCTCCTGGTCAATCTAGCCCCTTATATTTTTTTTTCATTTCTTTGTTTATTTCATATCTCATTCATATTAGCTCAGTTTCTGACGTTCTATATACGGAAATTGACCAAAAAATTACCACAGGCACAATGGTCCAACTCCCGTGGCTTAATTTTGATAATTTTACAAAGCTATTTTATTATTTAATTAATTAACGAATTAATTATTATGGCTTAAATTTCGGGTTGTTACATTTAAACCTATTAAATCAAATCACTTCCCTAACAAAAGAATATGTTATATATAAATATGTGTGCGTGCGTGCGTATGTATACTCTAGTGCATACAACATGTTCCGACAACTTTTAATGATGAAAAGTCGACAATCCGAAAAACAATTTTCGGTCACATTTTCGATTTTTCTCCTAGCTAATTATTTTTGTAAACCAAATATGAAAATAACTTCGCCGTCATTAGTTATTACTTAAAAGAGGTTTATTCGAGTTAAAAAATCCATTAATTAATTATTTAAAAATATACCAAATATCTATATTCAAAGTGATTGAATTATAAGCCATTACACCATTTTCTTCTTTATTTCTCGTGTAGCTATTATTTGTATTAAATGTCTATTGGTCTTTATATTGTACTTCGAAAACATTGTATATGAACTAAGAATTTTTGGAAACCTTTTTTCTAAAATGTCTATCTTAGTACTTATGTTTTAATTCCTTGAGCTTTGAGATCTAAAAGTGTAGAATGTTTTGGATCTTACCCCTATAACCTTAGTCTCTGTAACATTTTAAAAACCTGATAGTTTGTATCTCTTACATGACGCGAGTCCGAAAGTCACTCTAGACTTTGGATTGGTGTGTTCGGAGGTGCAAGTTGTTACGTGTGGTATAAGAGCTTACATTTAAGACTGCTTAACATTTAGGTACATATGGAGAGGACATACTTGAATATTTTGGAACTTTTTTTCCAAAAAAGGTTTTCAAAAAGTTTTAAAAAAATAGGTTTCTGAAAAAGTGTGTGTATATATATATGCGTAGATAAAAAGTTTTTTGAAGGTTTATATATGAAAAACATCATGGCTTATCCTTACCAGTACTATTTGTAGAAAAGTAGCTAATAATCACAAATAGTGAGAATGAGCAATTTTGATGGGAATGGCTCTGGTGAGGCAGTTTAGGTTCCGGGCATGAACATCCCTATATGGTTCCGCTAATATCTACAAGAAAGGAGACAAGATGAGCCTAATCTAACAGAGGAAACATATTTATAAATTTCTGGCATGTATATTCATCAGTACACAATACCATATGCATTGCAACTCATAAGGCAGTTACTGGGTTTCCCTGTATACAAACAAACAATTATGGGTTAAAACTATGTATTAGAGTTGTAAAAGTTGAGGTGTAAAGTAAATCATACACTTTTGTTATAATTTACACCATAAAGAAATGCCAGTAGAGGTTTCCTATAACAACTAGAAGTAGCAAGTTATGAATTTAAGGGCATTTAGAAGAAAAAGGGTACCCTTGAACCTATCTAATAAGAGTGATGCTGATAAGACATAAGGGGAACATAAAAGAGGACTTCACAACTTAAGGAAAATTCCCCCAGTTAAAGTGGAAGACCTATTCTTATATTGGCAGTAGTTGTGAAGGCTCCAATTGGCATAAATTTGTAGCCAGATTGTTTGTATATTAGAGTTGGACATTGCATTGGAAGATAAACTTGAGTTAACCATTTTGAAGAAGAGGGATGGAAATTCTATGCACTTAAAGCATTATTAGAAATAGCTAGGCTTTTGTAAATTAGGTTACTTTTATCTACTCCAATTCAAGTGATAAATTAGTGGAAATATTTTCTAAAAGTTAGAAAAAATAGATGTCTAATGTTTAAAAAAGTTGGTTTATGATTTTCTAGATAGTGATCAAACAAACTTTATGAAATATATTTAAAAAATAGAACTAAAAGAATTTGAAAAAAAAATCTTCAATAACCGCTTTAAAGCTTTTGTTCCTTTTTAGGCACATTATTGCAGTTACCTTTAATGTGTACTTTGCTTTTGATAATGAAACTTTTGAAAGGAAAATCAAGAAGTACATAAAACTCAAATTTTGAATCTGTTTTATAAATAAGAAATGACCAGTGCTTGAAAATGTCTTTTATAAGTATTTCTACCACACTTTGAAGCATCACATTTTCTTTTAGAATACACTTTTTGTGAAAGTTTCTTATCTAGAAAGGAAATTTTTAGAGTGACATGTTTACATATACATTTTGTTAAGTTAAGCTAAACCATTTTAGAATAATTTAAATCGAAGAAAAAAATCACGATCTTTGTAAAAAGGGAAACGTTTGTTAAAACTAATAGTGGATTTTGCAGTTTTAGAAACTTACTAGTCTCGTGGAAAAGATGTTAAAGTCGAAGATTTTGATTTAAAAGGTAAATTAAAGGTATGACTATCACTAAACTAAAAACGAAAGAATTAAATGGAGTTAGATAAATACGATTACATGTTATGCGAGGACTAAGTTGACAATGGAGTTTAGAATCATTGAAATATTTGGGCGTAGAGATAGGAAGCAATAAGGGGATTTAGTGACCTTTTCATTCGACGTATGAATTAGAAGGGTGGAATACTAAATCAAGCTTCCTGTAATAGTAAAGAGTGAACATCACTTGAACATCACTTTATATTTTTCTACTAAGTATGGTTTTAATTTTAAAATCGTTGCATAAGAAAGGTTGGAAAGTATGATTTGGTAAAATATATTTTGGAGCAAAGTAGGGATAAGCCAGGATATTTTATTGTATCAAAGAATGCTACGGATGCAAGAAGTTCTTTTGGTGTAGCAGGCTGCTATTAGAAGAATTAGTTTTCTCATGGAACCCGAGACATGTATATACTTTGATTTAGCTAATGGAGTTATTGACTAGTAAGCTTATTTAAATACGCCTTGATGGTTTGAAGGCGTTTGTTGTACATACCAATGCTTACGGTACAGGATGGGATGCTGTTTTGATATAGGAGGATATAGTTGTTATGCTAATCAATAGCTGAAAGCACACAAGAAGAATTACCTAACCCATGATCTTGAGATGATAGTTATCATTAGGGCTGTCAATTTCCAGCACGACCCGAAGATTACAAGGAAATTAGCAGGTTAACCTGACCCGTTTAAGTGGGTGGGTCATTTTTGGGTCAACCTGAATTTGACCCGTTTATAAATGGATGGGTTTCAGGTTGACCCGTGAACCCCAAGTTGACCCGTTTACAACCCGTTTATACTTATACGGGTTGACCCGACCCAATTATAACCCAACCTAACCCATGAACCCAAATTTGACCCGTTTATAACCCATTTACGACCCACTTATACCTTATGTGGATTGACCAGACCCTTTTATGATCCGACATGACCTGATTCGGTTATAATCGGGTTACACGGGGTGGGTCAGGTCAACCCGTTTATAATCGGGTCGGGTTCGGGTTGAGCTATTTCTGATCTATTTAATAAACGGGTTGATCCGGCCTATTTAAAATCAACCCGAAACCCGACCCAAACCCAACCCAAACCGACCCATTGACAGCCCTAGTTATCATTTTGCTCTCAAGTCTTAAGGCGATTTAATTTGTTAATATATTATAAATCCCCAAAATATTAGTTGTTTTAACATCGCCGAAAGAGGAAAACGGTTTGAATTACTTGTGGGTGGGTGGCATTAATCCGGCATTTCAAATAATGATATGCCATACATTTTGCTTTTGGTTCGAGAAGTTAAAGGTACTGGACATGTTGTTTTGACTTGGTGAATTATAGGTAACCAAACAAGTAGGTTGTGGTCTAATAGTATACATTATATAACGATATTTATAAAGAAATTGGTACTCAAGTTGTCGTCGCAACTACAAATATGTTATTGGGACTGAGGTGACAAGAGTTCCACAAGACTTTTTCTAGGCTAGGACATCATCCATTTTAGATGTTCATAGATGTTTTCTTGGGTATGGTGATAGTTAAGTATCGATCATTATGCCTATTGAATCAAAATGGCAAGTCATGATTTCATATTAAGTTGTATCAACCATAAATTAGTTATAATCAAACGATAAGAAGTTACATTTGGGAAAAGGTCCCATTGATGGGTTGGCATTAGGGGATGGTAAATTTTAGAAGTTCAAACTACAAAAGATATCCTAGATGGAGTTGGAGTCAAGATTGTGCATGGAATGGTTAATTCAAGGATTTTAGTTCCTGTTAAGATTAAAATATTGTTGTTTGCATGCATTGAGAATGCAAAGGTGATTTAGAAATAAGACATGGAAGTTTTTGGTAAGATTTGGTGGAAAGGACAATAGGATACTTTTCGACCATCCCTTGGATTAAGGATGTTATTTATATAAGAAAGTTCATGAAATGCCAACTTAGAATGCATAGTTTATGTTGCATAACAATTGAATGTGAACAACAGACCACCTAGTTGGTTACCTTTGATGCTAAAATAACTTTAGTTTATAATGTCATTTAAATTTCAGACTTCATTTAGACATAGGATTTTAATTACTAGGTTTGAATAGGAAATAAGTTGGCATTACCCTATTTGAATGCTTGGGTATTTGCTTGCTTGTATACTATAGGATATAGGATAAAAACTAAGCTATAACCATAATACCTAAGTATCACAAATGTAAAAAGATTGGAAGAGCGACATCATAAGTGAAATGGTACAAATTAAGTTAAATCGAAACGGGTAAAAAGAAATCATGCTAATTTCAATGGTTTAAGAAACTACCAAGTTTGGATATCCTTGAGGAAAATGAGGAATAGCAAAAGATTCTAAGATACCAGGAGGGAACATTGTTCACTTTCAGGTTGTCTTACCTTAGTATTTAGAAGATGAAATGATCAACTATACTACTAGATGATTTAAGTTACATGTCAGTAGTAAAGATGATAAGTGTAGTCAGAAGAATTATCCACTAGAGAGCACTTGGAAAGTGGAAGAGAGAATCCAATCTTTTCATCTCAACTCTTTACTAAAAGGCTTTTGGTAGACAGAGGGAGACTACAGGTAATAGGCAAAAATCACATGCTAATTGGAGACAGACGGAGTCGAAGTCGGTGGTGACATGGTCTATGTGAGGATCTCCCACTTATATACATTATTAGGTTGGTGGTTTGGAAAAGTTAGCACCAAGGGTTATAGGGGCTTTTTCAATTTTAGATAGATTGGGGAGTTAGCTTATAGAGCAAAGCTTCCTAAAGGTTCGTTCGGAATTCATAATGTTTTATGTATGTCACACTTGCAGAAGTTTTTACATAATTCGGCTACCTTGGTGAAGTTGAGCCAGTTAGAAGAAATTGAAGTAGTAAGTGAGTCGCTTGTTCGCCATCCACTTACCCGCACTTTTGAGTATAAGACAAAGCAACTCCGCAATAAGGTAATTAAATTGTTTATTATAACCACCCCTACTTTTATATCCATACCATCCAAGAGTATTACTAAATAATACTGCCAGATAATATGGAAAAGAAGGCGATATGAGGTATACACGTGAATATTTCCTTGGTCTAGTAGTGGTACGTATTTAAACATCGAATAAATAACTCGCTTATACATACATAGTATCGACACATAGCAATAAACATGTGCTTCCACAATAGAACAACACACAATATATAGTAATAACAGAGAACATGTAGTCATAATCGTAGCGATTATATATGATACAAAAATATATAGGATTGTCTAATATATGTCACATGAGTATACTTACAAGAGACAATACAGTACAGAATGATAGCTACTATAGTGAATACTAGCCTCCTCTATGCCTTAAACATAAGCTGGTCTCTCTGTCCCTGAACCCGAAATGTCACAGACTGACCCGAGTATTATATAAATAACACATATATCAAACAATATCTAAATTAGAGGGTAAATAAACGTATGGAACTCAATATACACTAGATATAATAATAATATGGTAACACCATTAGAATAATTCAAAACAATAATCATAACACCAATATATATAGTATTATAAGCATGATACATAACGATACTATCTTAAATAAGCCCCAAAATGTCATATAATTTAGAATACCACAAAACCATGATTAAAGATGTCATCAACCGTACATAAACTAATCAAATCAAAATTCATGGAATCAACATCAAATGGGTGAATCATCCATATCCAGAAATCATTATCAAAATCTAGAAACAATCAATATATGAGATATCACCAAGGTCCAAGAATAATCAGGCTAGCATATAACATTACCCCGAATATCTCTCAATTTCAAATAATATATTACCAGCATCAATGTAAAATATATAAATATGAGGCGCCTATCGGGTAAATCATATATAAATAAAGATATAAGAATCCACTATACTCTGGACAACTATCACATCACAGGTGTAATCTCTTCTCCTCATATAGAAATACATGGTGATGGGAATTAAATCACAATGTCTGTGTTACGCCACCAAGTTAAACCATAACATGGCCATCCGCATCTCCAAGAGCACTTGGGTTATTCACCCGGATCCTCTCTTGTACTTCTTTTAGCAAAGCTAGCTTGCTTTAGAGTGGTTCACCACTTATATTAATTTTTTTAGAAACAGGTGTTTGGCACATGCGTCAGAACAAATAAATAAAAATAAAGCATTTAGTTAGGTAAAAAACCTAAACTACTAATACAAAAAGAGACTACGCCTCCTCTTGAGAGGAGGAACCACTACCTTCATTGCCTGCAACAGACCCAATGACATGAATAAAAACATAGAAAAGAGTGGCCAAATTAGGAACAAAATCCATCGAATTGCCAGAATATAAATATTTCCAATCTCAAGTGTCATCCGCCAAAACAATTCTATGTCGTCGCCATCTTCACCTACGAAAGAATGTACTTGACCATTTCCAACAACGTGGTAGTATAACAATCAACCGTTCCTATCTCCACCTACAAACATATAATAACTATCAAACTCCGAACAATATCTCATTTCAGATTTCACGTGAACCCAAGCATTCGTTAATGGAATTTCATGTAATCTCAATACTGGATGGAGGAATCACCACAGGTTCAACCATGTAACTACAATTCATGTCTAGGATTATTTCACTCATATCCTTTTAGTTTTGCAACCCTTGATTGGGCTGAATTGGTTAGCTAGCCTTGCTGGAAAGCTCAAATGCTTTGACGCAAATATATTGGCTAGAAAGAAGCTGGTTTATGCTAAGGCTTTAATTGAAATAACCTAGGTAAGCCTCTACCTTTTAAGCTTAAAGTTCTTATCGCTAATGGGCAGGATGTGTTTGTTGATGCTAACTATAAATGGAAGCCATATATTTGCATGATATGCCACTTTTTGGCCATATTGTTGAAGCATGTAAGCATGATATTGTTGACACCCCTATGCCTATTCCATTTAAGATCCCCTTCCTTATCCTCTAGTGAGGAAGGAGGTTCCAAAAACTTCGATCTTTGGTTCCTCGATGGATGAAGTTGCTGACATCTTGCCTATTTGTCTGATTCCTTCCATGTCTTCTTTTGTACTTTACTTTGATCTGCTCTAATATTAAGGTGAGGTTTATATATAATATGGACTTATCTACCAATCAGTGGAGAACCAGAAGGAGACTGACAACTACCCCGTCTTCTCCAGGAGTCCTAGGCTACACCACTCGTATCCACTCCCATGGTCATTAGTTATCTCCCTGGTAATGTAACTATATCCATCGATATACTCATCGACGTAAGGACTGTTAGTATGACCCGGATCACTGCCCTTATGATAATAGACTGTTGGCCTTCGTGACTAAAGAGGCTAGTGCTACACCACTCTAAGGGCTACACCACTTTTTACTTAAATCCCACGAAGGACATCTAATGTATTAAAAGTGTAATAGATTTGATGCGACCTTACGATCAGGCCGCCAAGGTGGACACTGGCCTTTTGGTTCTAGCTAACTCCTATTCATATCCTCAGAGTACTTCAAAATAGACAAGTAGATAATATATATAAATATTTCCATAGATTTGGGTGCACCCCCATAACTCAACAGCCATAAACGTGCTCTACCCTGAGCATATAAACTGCTCAACTTAAGCTTCACCTCACATAAGTATAAATCACATCCATATTTATGTCTATTCAGTGTCATCTACTTACACTGAATAATCAAATAATCATTACATCGACATCTCATACCAACTGGTCATACTAGTGCATTTATTCAATGCCCATATAGTACACTCAATCCAGTTAATATCTCTATGCAACAAGTCCGATGAATAACCATAAAAGTGTTACCGAAAGTCCAATAGCGGATGGTATCACTAAATCGTTTATTCAAATTTCTCATTACATAGAAATAAAAACACATATATAATAACCAATTTAATATGTATTGAAATATATGTATATATATAGTTTATAAGAGTCATTATATTTATAAAAAATATAAATATATTTTGAAAACTGTAATAGATTTATAGAATAAATGATATATATATATGTATGTATGTATATATATGTATAAATAAATTCTACACTTCATAAATGGCTTTCAGAAAGTTATTAATATAATATAATATAGACATCCATATTCATTCTATAATTATAATTAAATAATTAAAAATATAGAAAAACATAACTTTAGGAAAAATCAAAAATACAAAGAATAGTCCACTGAATTCATCGTTCAGTCGACTGACACCCAAAGAAGTCGATTGAGTTTGGATATTTCTCACTGGTTTGAATTTTACACCGGTTTAGTCGGTTGAATTCCATTCCCAATTGACGAATTGTGATTTAGTCAACCGAGTTCCCTTTTTTTGTTAGCTCAATTATTAGAAGTCCAAAAATGACTTTTATGAATGCTTTCATTCGATTCTATTAGTTGTTTCTCCTTTGTTAGTGTTTATTTACTTCTAACGACTCATACTCCAACTACACAATGATCATACACAATCAATTCCATCTATGAGCATAATTCATATAAGTAAAGGAGTGATCATTACTCCATCAATGTGTAAACTTGATCACTTAAAAAATTGATTATTGATCTATGATCATTATACCAAGTTAGACATAGTAACATGTAAAAGAATTCACATTGAATTGAAGATCACATTATCTTCCCTTTGTCCTTTCTTCCCTCTCTTCTTGCCTTTTCTACAAGAGTTCTTCAATTCAATTTGGATGAACAAACTTGTGCTTCAATTGGTTACCTAGTGTAGATTGTTGTCTAGAATCTAGGATTGGATTATGAAAATTTATGGGATTTTATATGAATTGGTTTTAGTTTTCAAAGTGGTAGAGTGCTGGTGGGAAATTTAATATTTTCCATGATGATAAAATAAGGGGTTGGAGTTGTATATATAGATGGAGTTGAAACCTCTAGATTTTAGAAATCTCTAGAGCCCATGAAACAATATTTGTATTTTGGTTTTAGATAAACTAATTTGGGCCGAGTGATAATTGGTCCTTTATTAACTATAAATTTATTTCCTTCTTTAGTCTTTCATTAAATCTGAGTTTCTACACACTTCTAATCTACTTCATTTCTCATGAAATATGAATTGGGTTTGGATGTAATATTGGGATTGCTTTAGTAACTTAATTTATTCCTTTCTTCTTTCTTTATTTTCTAATTCATGAATAAATTTTATCACACTAAATTACTTTTTAATAAATCATTTACTAATTAATTTCAAAACTACATTCATAAAATTCATTTTCTCATCAATATAAACTTCATACTTACAAAATTTGAATTAACAATATATTCCAAATAATTAATTCTTATTTTTGTGTTCCAAAACAATTAAATAAATTATCAAATCATTATTCTTCTCAATAAAATATTGCTTATGTAATTTCTAAGTCATTACTATAATTCCATAGTAATTAATTCAAATCATAATTAATTCGTTATTTATGATTATTTAATTATTGATTAATTGCTTCTTGACAGCGGGTTGTTATAAACTCTCCACTTAAGAAAATTTCGTCCTCGTAATTTCTTCGTAGGAAAATCTATAACCAGCTAGTTGAATTCTAGCTCATCTATGCCATTGCTTAATTTACATCCAAATGCAAAACATTCATTCAACACCTTTACAAAAATTACACTTCAAAAATTAAGTTTGTATTTCTTACCAAAACAAACCCTTTAACAAATAACTTCATGTTATAAACCTTACAATCTTCAAAAATAATCTTTTTATAAAAGCTTATTTTTTAAACATTTCTTTTCTATTGAAAACAATATTCACAAAATTCCAATTCTATTCCGCTTTTAAATTTTTAATTCAAAATTTCCATTTCAAAAAATAGAATTAGTAAAACTTATCTACTTATAATATATGATGCACATAAAACAAAATGAGTTTTCCTTTTCATTAAATAAACAATATATCATTTCAAAATTCATTTTTAATTTAGACATCTATTTTTACTAGAGTGATCTTTTTCTTGAATCAATTGCTCATAAATCACTTTTATAAGTCATCTTAATAATTTGTAACATTTATCAATAATAATACGAAATTCCTTTGAAAACATATTCTAATCTCAAAGCATTTAATTCACAAAATTCTATTTTACTAGAATACTTCTTATTTACAAAAATGAGTCTTCAAATCAATAGTTTTTTGCAGATGTAAATAAATTATAACATTACTCCAACTTTCTTTTCAATTCAAAACACATATAAATATAAGTTTTAATTTCTCACTATACATCAATACAACCATAATTTAACATCCATTTAAGCTAATTTAATCACACACAAACATTTCAAAAGAACCATTTACACAATTATATCTACATACATGCTTGAATATATTTCCACTTTAAACCAGTTTATATAATTTATCAAAACTCTACTAATTCCTTCTTCCCAAAAGATGGCTCATGATATTTCTTTAACATATAATAACATCTTTAAAAGATCTTATTCCTAAGTCCGTATAAAAGATTTCCTCAAAATATTCATTTGTTAAAATAATTAATTTCCTTATATTATTGTTCTTAGTATTCTTCAAAACAATTAATTCTCCTAAACACTTAAAACTTACAAAAACTCAAATCCTTTGAAATCATTTTAATCTTTCCAATCCATTGAAACATTTACAAAAATTTGAATTTTGTCATTTATCCTTCGTATCTTTTTCAAAAATTGCAGTGTCCAAATGTCTCGCCCTAGTGTTTAGGAATCCCTATCGATAACGTTGGCCAGACGCATTGATCAGAATTCTTAAATCACTTAACAGACAGATTAACACCAATCTATTTCAAAATTGCTTCAAATATTTTATTTAGCAACTTTATATAAACATCATTCTTTATTAAATCATCGCTTATACAAAATATAACTTATCAAATATCACTTATATAAACATATATCTTATTAAAGTATTTCTAATTAAAACATCTTCTAACTTTGATAAAACATTTTCTAATTTTATGTACATAAGAATCAAAATTATAAGCTTACATTAAAATATTTACTAAAACCCTTTTTCAAACATATTAAATAATAAATCACTTCCAGTAGTTCGGTCGTCATACAACATCAAGCAAGCAAGTATAAATAAAAAAATCCAATGTGCTAAGCGGAAATCAACACATTCATTTCTGCTGTGCACTCTGATCACTAACGGTCCAGAATACAATAATTCATACTAAGCCACCGTAGGTCAAACATATTATATTTCAAACTTAAATAAATAGTAGTGATATATATATATAATACAAATACATCCCAAGATGATTAACTTAGTAATTTTACGTGTGCTAGCAATATATATATATATATATATATATATATATATATATATATATATTATATAGAGAGCCCTATTATCACTTACTATAGACTAACTGCCCTAACACAACATATCTCATATATACAATGTACTGTTCTAAACTTGGCTTGGATACTCCATCTCTACACCCATACTATCCAAGAGTACTACTAAGTAATACTGTATGATAATACAAAGAATTAAGCGATCTATGGTATTCCCTTGGGTTAACACTGGTATATATTTAAATATCAAATAAATAACTGTAACGACCACTATTTTGTACCATTCAAATTTGACGATAAATTTAAAACTTGTCAAACTTGAAGAGTTCAAAACAATAGATTGTAAATAAATTTGGAGCAAATGAAATCAAATCACAGAAATCACAGACACAGATATCAGAAAACTCACAGTGGAATTTAAAATACTTAGTGGTTCATGAAGCCACTATAAATAGTCTCAAACAAATAAAAATTACACAGTCTTTAATATCAAATATAGTTTAAATCATCAACAGAAAATCCAAATATCCCATAGTCTTGATTACATAAATAAGATAACGAACTGAAAGTTTGCCAGCAGCTTGAGAGATCTACAGAAGTCCTAGCTCCGGGATGAAGACTGAACTGCAACTCAGGCTGACCCGAGCGTAAAATAAAACATATACACTCGAGTCAGGACATACATACTTATACAGTGTAAGCTAATTCAAGTGTACTGTAATATAAAGCAAGTAACTTAAAGGATGCTTGGGACCGCCCATCCTCTAAGGATCCGTTAAACTATTTACTATGTAGTAATATTTCGCTATTATAATAATGTCTACATTAAAATAAACTTACTTTTAAATAGCGTTAAGGGGTTACCCATATAGCCCTTAACATATAAAATATTCTCATAGTCTATACAGTACCGTAATCTCCCCCGTACTGGGCGTCGTCACACTCCATAGGTATGGTACAAAACCAAAATCGTATAAGGCTCGCTATGGTAGGTGACACGGCACAACTAGGCAATGCCAGGGTAGATATACCAATTACGCTTTCGGACCGATGGTAACGCGTAGCGCGCAGCTACCGCCCACCTCGAACAACACTCCCAATCAAAGGTGCGCACCAAACAATCATAAAGTAATAGAATGGCATACGAAGAAGTGCGTCCGATCAGAGGTGCTACCTCATTAATCCGTCAATCGCTCCTGTTTTAGCCACCTTATGCCAACTCGCAGGAGTCGGGTCCACGTACTTACCTCAAGAAAACGTCACCACCATCCTACTTCATTCTGGAATCTCCACCGCGTACACGGTTGTCAAAATGGTTTTCGGTATCGACAGAGAGTATTCCCACATCCGATCCCGGTCTCTTTAACAACCAACGTTATTATTACCCGTGTTTATAAACTCCAAAATAGTTATATTTAAATCAATTGCTATATTGAAAAAGGTGAAGTTATAATAAAACCCAATATACGTCCCAAGGTTATACCTTAGTTCATATAAAATTTCGACTTAAATATGGTTTCAACAAAAAGTAAACTAATTTAATTTATAAACATATTTCTACCTTTTAAACAGTCATTTAAATTACTCGATAAATTATGATTTTGATAAAGTATATCTTATAAATAAATATCTACTTGATAAAATCAAGTGCAAAAATTTCTATAAATTTTACTTATAATGTAGTTAAATTCCCATATCCAAATTTTTTTTTCCAATTAATTTCTTACCTTACCTTTGTTTCAAAACAGCCTTCCATTTCTAAATCAAGTTAAATTTCAATTTCCATATTTTACTAATCTAACTTTTTAATTCATAGAAAAATTAACTTATATTTATCTGCTTTATATACAAGTTATACCAAATTTCATAATTTATTTCTTAACTTAAATTCCACTTGTTTTACAAATTCAAAATTTTAAGCTAACCCATACTTAAATTTCAAATATTATTGACGTATTTGACTGGTATAGTATTATACATATAAAAATCATTTAAATCCAATTTTAAACAAAGAATTATTTAAACATTTAATATTTCCAAAAATACATACACATACACACACACACATACACACACATATATATTACCACGGGTCTGTATAATATTTTCTAACCTAGGTTAAGTGACCGGATACTATATCATTTCAATCCGTAAATTTCAAAGAAAAACCGGGGTTTATCATTTCAAACCCGAAATCTCAAGTTAAAATGACTAAATAAATAAATGAAATATATATATTGTTCAGGCCTATCATTTCAGCCTATAATGATCTCTTTTTTTTTCCAGGGAACTTGCGGTGTGATTTTTTTTAAACAGTAAATAATAGTAAATAGTATAACTGCAAAATATAACAATAGAAAATACAACTGATGATGTGTCAATTAAATAATGGGGTTTAACATCATAAGTTAATATCACAGGCAGATAAAATTAAATAAAATAAGTTTACAATTACACTTGTGATTAATTCACAAATAAACAAGTATGTTTGTCTGCTGAGGAATACTCACCTTTTCCCGAAGCTGAAGAATTTGATTCAAACTACGGTACCCACTGGAAGTCAGTGTACAACAGGTACGATCAAAAATTTGAGGACGAGACAAACTGATTTCGATCTTTAACAAGAAGATAAATAAATTTAGTAGGCGAACGAAATTATGGACAAAGCAAATAAAATAGGAACGAGCTTTAACACAAAGGATAATTTTCCCAACATGCTCGACCGCTCCTCTCTAAGATTCGACCTAACATATTCAAGGGCTCGGCCCGTTTATTCATTTATTATTATATTATATATATATTTTAAAAACATGCACGTAGTACAGGGTATTTGGCAAAGGCTAATCCAAGACCATTGAAAGGGTACACGCATTAACCAATACTTATATTTTCTATAATGAAAAGATGCACCCCCCTTAGGCCGAGATATAAAATGTACAGGTGGCCCCAAAGTTTCGCATGCAACTCCTCCTCTCCCTTTTTTTATACACTATTATCGCAACCGAACCTGAATTAAGACCTGAAGATGCTGTTTTTCATGCTTTCAGAATTACAAGTTTTGTTTTTTTTTCATTGACACGTCCCTTCCCATTTATGCTAGAATGCATGTACGCACAGGGTAAGGTATATGCACGTCAGTGCTTTCAAGGCCTAGAGCTGCATAATTTTTTATGGTTCAAACCTTTTATTCAAATATACTTTTTTTTTCATACGACACAGTAAGGAGTGGAGGCTGCGGCTTTGCATGATGGGGGAAGTAGCCGAGTGAATTTGAAAAGAATAAAGAGAAAGAGAGAAAGAAGAAGAAAGAAAATACATAAATAAATAAAAGGAAGGAGAAAGAATACTGCCATTACCTGAAGGAGCTTGCACGAAATATGAATTGCAGAGATGTTGTTATGCAATAGATGTTGAGTACGAGTTTATAAAGGCAGGGGTGCGTGATTTTTGGGAAAAAATAAAAATCAATCCACTCGGTTGCAAAATTATAGGTAAGATAAATTTTTGGCAAGAATTAAAATTCGTTTTGAACGTGTTATAAATAGGAAGCTGCATGATTTATTCCTTTGATTTTTAGTAATTTCGTTTCTACGGGTAAGGAATAAATTTCTTCCACTAAATGTTTATTACCAAAGCTAAGATGAGGTGAAGTATATGCAAACGTTTCTAGTTATTTGAAGATGAGGCTTGCGAAAATTTAGGTAACCAAAATATGCAGGCAAGCATTTAATTTCTTTGATTGAAACTAAGAAGGCAAGCAATTTACACTTTTCTTTGAAACTGAAGTGGAAGGAACGTTGAAAAATTTTCAGGTATAAGAGTTGATTGCGGGAGGGAGTATGGTAAGAAAATAAATTGTTTGCTTTGATTGAAGAGGAAAAAAAATGGTAAGGAAGCAAGATAAAAGAAACGTGCCTATTTTTAACCGCTTTATTAAAGGAAATAAAAGAGGCAAGAGATCAAATTTCTTCAGGAATGACAAAATTTCCACTTGATTGCGTAGAAAGAATGGCGACTGAATTTAATTGTTAACGGAAATAAATGTTTCATTGCATATTAAAGGTTGCATGTAAAAATAAATTAAATAGGTCGAGTGATTACATTTGAAACGGAACATCAAGAATTTAAATTAGCAAAGATTTTGGAATTGTTCCGAAGTAAAGATTTTTTCCAATCTTTAAAACAAATGAATGTTATGGGAAAAAGTAAAGCTAATTCGTGGAATTCAGGGTACTAAAATTTTACGGCTATATTTAATTTATTTACTAATTAAGAATGCGCACCCTATACATAGGTAACTCTTTTGAATTAATACGTTTTCCTATTTATACGTTATTTATTCCTTCAATAACCTAACCCTTTAAATGCATAATTTAACAGTTTTAATACACTATAAATTTTTAACATTTATTACTCAAATAAAGATATGATTTTTGGTTACATTCTTCTTTGATTCCTATTACCATTTACAAAGTGATTTATTATTCAAATGGCCAAAATATTACGAATTTTTAAAGAAAGTAGATAATCCAATTTTTATTAAAATTCCAATTAGATTATCCTTTAAACAAAGTTAAAAATTCAGAAACTTTCATTTTATACTTAGAATTTTTGGGAAATGATTTAGTCAAATTAAAATTTATATTAAAATAAATTTCAAGGTTTTATAAATAAAAGAATAAAGTGCTTGTTAAAAACTTGGGCTGTTACACTCTCCCCCACTCAGAACTTTTCGTCCTCGAAACGGAACGAAAGAAGGAACAAGGAAGATAAGAAAATAAAGCAAAGTACCTTAAACGAATAATTCCGGATTTGAAGCGTGAATGCTCTCCTCCGTCTCCCATGTGCAATCTCGTTCATCAGCGCTCTATTGCACTTTGACCAGGCAGACAGATTTTCTTCTTAGCTGTTTCGTACCTTGATCAACGATACGAAGCAGCTTCCTCTCAATAGTTAGGTCAGGCTCGATGTCCAAACTATCAAGAGCAGAAGGCTGGATGATAAGAGATGGATCGTGAAGACAACGACGAAGGTGGGATATATGGAACACATTGTGTACTCCAGCAAATTTCTCGGGTAAATCCAGTCGATAAGCAAGAGACCTAATCCTTTCCAAGATGCGGAATGGACCAATAAACCTAGGAGCAAGCTTTCCTCTACGCCCAAACCAAACCACATTTCTTAAAGGGGAAACCTTAAGAAAAACCAAATCACCAACAGCAAACTCCAAGCTTCTTCTACGACGATCAGCGTACTTCTTCTGCCTATCCTGAGCAATCTTTAACCTTCTCTTAATCTCCTCAACCTTTTCCGAAGCTTACAAAATTATTTCGGGCCCAAGAACTAAGCGATTACCGGATTCAATCCAGCAAGAAGGAGATCTACAAGGACACCCATAGAGAGCAGCAAATGGGGACATCTTAAGACTAGCCTGATAACTATTGTTATAGGTGAATTCCACAAGATGGAGATGATCTTCCCAAGATCCTCCATAATCCAAGATGCATGCACGAAGGAGATCCTCCAGAATCTGATTTACCCTTTCAGTTTGACCGTCAGTTTGTGGATGGTAAGCAGTGCTCAGATTCAAACGGGTACCCAAAGATTCTTGGAACGCTTTCCAAAACTGGCTAGTGAAGATAGGGTCTCGATCACAAACAATGCTGAGGGGAACACCATGGAGGCGAACGATCTCCCTCATATAAATCTCAGATAAGCTCGAAGCCGTACGGGTAGACCTGACTGGAATAAAATGTGCGGACTTAGTCAGTCTATCCACGATAACCCAGATGCTCTCATTTCCCTTTCTAGATCTTGGTAAACCATCGATGAAATCCATAGAAACTTGCTCCAACTTCCAATTTAGAATCTCCAGAGGCTGTAACAAACCCGGTGTCTTCTGATGATCTGCCTTGACTTGCTGACAAGTCGCACACATACTCACAAAGATAGAGACATCGCGCTTCATACCCTTCCACCAGTAAAGTTTCTTTAAATCCTGATACATCTTCGCTACACCAAGATGTATGGAAAGTCTGGATTGATGATGTTCCTGAAGTAACTCTTGCCTTAAACCATCAACATTCGGGACACAAATCCGATTATTAATCCTTAAAATCCCTTTATCATCAATCTGGGCTCCACCACCATCAATACTACTTTTTCCACCATCTCTGCTACGGACACTTCCCTTTATACGCCTAAGTATCTCGTCCTCATCCTGCTTAGCCTTAATACGATCCATAAGAGGAGAAGAAACAAAAAGCTGGAACAACAAAGACTTCTTCCTACTCTGCGCATCAGCCACTACATTTGCTTTCCCCGGTGTATAGTTGATGTCAAGATCGTAAGAAGCTAGAAACTCGAGCCATCGAACTTGTCTCTGATTTAAATCCTTCTGGGTAAAGATATATTTCAAAGACTGGTGATCGGTGAAGAGGTAAAATTTAGCCCCCAAGAGATGATGTCTCCACAACTTCAGAGCAAAGACAACCGCCAGCAATTCTAAATCGTGAGCAGCATAATTAGCCTCATGGGTCTTCAACAGACGACTAGCATATGCAATTACCTTCCCCTCTTGCATTAATACTGCTCCCAAACCCTCTCGACAAGCATCGGTGAAAACCGTTAATCTCTCATTTCCATTCGGGATGGTAAGCATGGGTGCGGAAGTCAGCTTGTCCTTCAACTCTTGGAATGCTGCTTTACACTTATTGCTCCAAATAAACTTAGCATTCTTTCGGGTTAGAGCAGTGAGAGGTGCAGAAATCCGAGAAAAGTTCTCAATGAACCTCCGATAGTAACCGGCAAGGCCCAGGAAACTGCGAATATCAGTTGGTATCTCTGGTTCTTCCCAATCTTTGATCGCAGCGATTTTGACTGGATCAACAGAAACTCCTTCACTAGAGACTATATGTCCGAGAAATCGGACTTCCTCTTCCCAGAAATGGCATTTAGAGAATTTGGCTTTTAACTGGTGACTTCTAAGGGTCCCCAAAACAAAATTTAAGTGGGATTTGTGTTCTTCCTCGGATTTAGGGAACACAAGGATATTATCAATGAAGACTAGAACAAATTTATTGAGCACATCGCGGAAAACACGATTCATCAAGTCGACGAAGAAAGCAGGGGCGTTGGTCAGGCCAAAAGGCATAACTAGCCATTCGAAGAAACCATTCTCAGTACGGAAAGCAGTTTTGGGTATGCTCTCCTCCGCAACTCTAAGCTGGTGGAAACCTGTGGCTAGATCAAGCTGAGAGAAAATGGTGGCTCCATAGAGTTGGTCGAACATATCATTGATGCAGGGCATAGGATATCTGTTTTTCATAGTGAGCTTGTTCAGCTCCCTATAATCAACACACATCCGGAGGGAACCATCTGATTTAGTGATGAAAACCACGGCTGCTCCCCATTCTGAAAAGCTAGGCCTGATAAGACCCTTTGAGGACAAGTCTTGAATTTGACTCCTTAATTCCACCTTCTCACGGGGTGCCATTCTTCTAGGTGGAAGAACTACAGGTCGGGCTCCAAGAATGAGGTCGATGCGGAAATCAATTTCCCGCTTCGGAGGTAGAGAGGTGACTTCACCAAATACGTCGGGAAACAGTCTAACCACCAAAGTGGACTCAATATCACCATGGAAAATATCGAGAGAATAAATGAAGCTCCCTGCAAACTCCCGAGGCATACTACACTGGATTTCTAATGGATTTCCAAAATCATCTTCAAGGGCAATAGTACAAGAACTACAAGAGATATGTGCATCATGCCTATCTAACCAATCACCCCCAAGCAAAAGATCGAAAGCGTCAAATCCCAAAACATAGAAGTCACCAGTGAATCGATAACTACCATGAAAGAGTTTCACGTTTCTACAAACCTTATTAAGGTTCGCAGGGCCACCGATAGGGTTTGAAACACATAAGGGTACAGAGGAAAATTCGGGAGATAGAAGATTTTCAAATTTATTACAGAGGTCAACCGAGATAAAGCTATAGGAAGCTCCGGTATCGAAGAGAACTCTTACAGGAAAATAATGCAAGGTAAAAGAACTCTGGAGTGTACCTTGAGAATTGCTTGGAGCAGAGGCAGGTGCAGGTTGTGGGGCTGGGGAGGATGCAGAAGTAACAACAAAAATTCCTGATGCCGTACCCTTCTTCTGGGTAGGGCAGTCTCTCTTGAAGTATCCCGGCTGAAGGCAGATGTGGCAGAGGTCTCGTCTAGCCAACTGAGAAGGAGGTGGAATCGCAGCACCCAAGGTAGGACAACTATTCGCGTAGTGTCCCTTTTGGTCGCATCGGTAGCAAGTAATGGTAGATAGATCCACAGGCTGCCTCACGGATGACGAAGACGATGATCCAAGTCCTGGAGTCCTATTCCTCTTATGCCGGTTGAAGTTGGACTTTCTTTTCTTAGAATTTCCAGAAGACTGAGCCGGTGCAGACTGGGCAGTTGGAGTGGCCCTAGAAGTAGGGTTCTCATACCGGAGAGCCATGTCCATCAAAGCGGTGAACGTCCCATGCACGTGGGTAATAAGTCGATCGTAGAACTCAGGGCGTTCTCCAGAAATAAATTTTTCGTTCTTCTTCAGCGGGGTGTCAATCAAATTCAGGCCATATTACGAGAGCTCATTAAATTTTCTCTCGTATTTTGTGAAGGACATACCGCCCTGCTTCAGATCCATAAAGTCTCGATATAGCTGAGACTTACCCGCTTCAGGCATCCATTTGACCAGAAAGGCCTCCCTAAAGCACGATAAAAGATATAAGACAGATTCTAAAATGGGGAAATTTGAATCCTAATTTGGACAACCGAAGACGATACCTAAATTTCTCCCAGGTGATGTCAGCCTCATTAGTGTGAGCAGTGACCGACAACCACCAATTTAAAGCGGCTCCTTTCATCTGCCAGGCCGCCAATTGCCTCTGCTGGGCATTTGTGATTTCGAGACAGGAGAAGATTCTCTCCAAGTCTCTCAACCATTGTTGAGCTTCTATTATGGATTCAGACGCCGTAAACTTGGTGCCACCAAGCTCGGTATAATCTTTGCATAACTTAGTAAATCTAACAGGGGCCGAGGGTGGAGGAGCTGGGGCAGCAGTTTGTCCCCTACCTCTGATATTTCCTCGATTCATCCTGAGAAACCAAGAATGAAATTAAGGACAGAGGATAATATAGATGTCAAGATATTTTAGATAAGATAAAGTTTAACCGGAACCGGCATTTAACTAAGGCTCTAATTATGTACGATGGAGAAAGGGAAATAAGTAATTGGAAATTTTTATTTTAAAACAGGAATGTTTTTATATCAAATACTTCTTTGAAAATCCTTTTGAAAATCATTTTATTCTTTAAAATACGTTCTCTCTCAAGGAAAGGATTCTAAAATTTGACTTCACTCATTCTAGGGTATTGCTACCCTATCTCTAATGAGTTTTTGCTCCTTAAGCTATGGTTAAACTTGGCTCTGATACCAAGTGTAACGACCCACTATTTTGTACCATTCAAATTTGACGATAAATTTAAAACTTGTCATACTTGAAGAGTTAAAAACAATAGATTGTAAATAAATTTGGAGCAAATGAAATCAAATCACAGAAATCACAGACACAGATATCAGAAAACTCGCAGCGGAATTTAAAATACTTAGTGGTTCATGAAGCCACTATAAATAGTCTCAAACAAATAAAAATTACATAGTCTTTAATCTCAAATATAGTTTAAATCATCAATAGAAAATCCAAATATCCCATAGTCTTGATTTCATAAATAAGATAACGGACTGAAAGTTTGCCAGCAGCTTGAGAGATCTACAGAAGTCCTAGCTCCGGGATGAAGACTGAACTGCAACTCAGGCTGACCCGAGCGTAAAATAAAACATAAACACTCGATTCAGGACATACATACTTATACAATGTAAGCTAATTCAAGTGTACTGTAATATAAAGCAAGTAACTTAAAGGATGCTTGGGACCGCCCATCCTCTAAGGATCCGTTAAACTATTTACTATGTAGTAATATTTCGGTATTATAATAATGTCCACATTAAAATAAACTTACTTTTAAATAGCATTAAGGGGTTACCCATATAGCCCTTAACACATAAAATATTCCCATAGTCTATACAGTACCGTAATCTCCCCCGTACTGGGCGTCGTCAGAGGGCACTCGATAGGTATGGTGCAAAACCAAAATCGTATAAGGCTCGCTATGGTAGGTGACACGGCACAACTAGGCAATGCCAGGGTAGATATACCAATTACGCTTCTGGACTGATGGTAATGCGTAGCGCTCAGCTACCGCCCACCTCGAACAACACTCTCAATCAAAGGTGCGCACCAAACAATCACAAAGTAATAGAATGGCATACGAAGAAGTGCGTCTGATCAGAGGTGCTACCTCATTAATCCGTCAATCGCTCCTGTTTTAGTCACCTTATGCCAACTCGTGGGAGTCGGGTCCACGTACTTACCTCAAGAAAACGTCACCACCATCCTACTTCATTCTGGAATCTCCACCGCGTACACGGTTGTCAAAGTGGTTTTCGGTATCGACAGTGAGTATGCCCATATCTGATCCCGGTCTCTTTAACAACCAACGTTATTATTACCCGTGTTTATAAACTCCAAAATAGTTATATTTAAATCAATTGCTATATTGAAAAAGGTGAAGTTATAATAAAACCCAATATACGTCCCAAGGTTATACCTTAGTTCATATAAAATTTCGACTTAAATATGGTTTCAACAAAAAGTAAACCAATTTAATTTATAAACATATTTCTACCTTTTAAAAAGTCATTTAAATTACTCGATAAATTATGATTTTTATAAAGTATATCTTATAAATAAATATCTACTTGATAAAATCAAGTGCAAAAATTTCTATAAATTTTTCTTATAATGTAGTTAAATTCCCATATCCAAAAAAAAAAAAATTCAATTAATTTCTTACCTTACCTTTGTTTCAAAACAACCTTCCATTTCTAAATCAAGTTAAATTTCAAATTCCATATTTTACTAGTCTAACTTTTTAATTCATAGAAAAATTAACTTATATTTATCTGCTTTATATTCAAGTTATACCAAATTTCATAATTTATTTCTTAACTTAAATTCCACTTGTTTTACAAATTCAAATTTTTAAGCTAACCCATACTTAAATTTCAAATATTATTCACGTATTTGACCGGTATAATATCATACATATAAAAATCATTTAAATCCAATTTTAAACAAAGAATTATTTAAACATTTAATATTTCCAAAAATACATACATACATACATACACACATATATATATAACCACGGGTCTGTATAATATTTTCTAACCTAGGTTAAATGATACGGATACTATATCATTTCAATCCGTAAATTTCAAAGAAAAACCGGGTTTTATCATTTCAAACCCGAAATCCCAAGTTAAAATGAGTAAATAAATAAATGAAATACATATGTTGTTCAGGTCTATCATCTCAGCCTATAATGATCTCTTTTTTTTTTTTCAGGAAACTTGCGGTCTGATTTTTTTAAACAATAAATAATAATAAATAGTATAACTGCAAAATATAACAATAGAAAATACAACTGATGATGTGTCAATTAAATAACGGGGTTTAACATCATAAGTTAATATCACAGGCAGATAAAATTAAATAAAATAAGTTTACAATTACACTTGTGATTAATTCACAAATATACAAGTATGTTTGTCTGGTGAGGAATACTCACCTTTTCCCGAAGCTGAAGAATTTGATTCAAACTACGGTACCCACTGGAAGTCAGTGTACAACAGGTACGATCAAAAATTTGAGGACGAGACAAACTGATTTCGATCTTTAACAAGAAGATAAATATATTCAGTACGCGAACGAAATTATGGACAAAGCAAATAAAATAGGAACGAGCTTTAACACAAAGGATAATTTTCCCAACATGCTCGACCACTCCTCTCTAAGATTCGACCAAACATATTCAAAGGCTCGTCCCGTTTATTCATTTATTATTATTATTATTATTATTATTATTATTATATATATATATATATATATATATATATATATATATATATATTAGAAAAAACGTGCACGTAGTACAGGGTATTTGGCAAAGGCTAATCCAAGACCTTTGAAAGTGGTACACGCATTAACCAATACTTATATTTTCTATAATGCAAAAGATGCACCCCCCCTTAGGCCGAGATATAAAATGTACAGGTGGCCCCAAAGTTTCGCATGCAACTCCTCCTCTCCCTTTTTTTATACACTATTATCGCAACCGAACCTGAATTAAGACCTGAAGATGCTGTTTTTCATGCTTTCAGAATTTACAAGTTTTGTTTTGTTTTTTTTTTTGTTTTTTTTCGTTGACACGTCCCTTCCCATTTATGCTAGAATGCATGCACGCACAGGGTAAGGTATATGCACGTCAGTGCTTTCAAGGCCTAGGGCTGCATAATTTTTTGTGGTTCAAACCTTTTATTCAAATATACTTTTTTTTTCTTCATACGGCATAGTAAGGAGTGGAGGCTGCGGCTTTGCATGATGGGGGAAGTAGCCGAGTGAATTTGAAAAGAATAAAGAGAAAGAGAGAAAGAAGAAGAAAGAAAATACATAAATAAATAAAAGGAAGGAGAAAGAATACTGCCATTACCTGAAGGAGCTTGCACGAAATATGAATTGCAGAGATGTTGTTATGCAATAGATGTTGAGTACGAGTTTATAAAGGCAGGGGTGCGTGATTTTTGGGAAAAAAATAAAAATCAATCCACTCGGTTGCAAAATTATAGGTAAGATAAATTTTTGGCAAGAATTAAAATTCGTTTTGAACGTGTTATAAATAGGAAGCTGCATGATTTATTCCTTTGATTTTTAGAAATTTCGTTTCTACGGGTAAGGAATAAATTTCTTCCACTAAATGTTTATTACCAAAGCTAAGATGAGGTGAAGTATATGCAAACGTTTCCAGTTATTTAATGATGAGGCTTGCGAAAATTTAGGTAACCAAAATATGTAGGCAAGCATTTAATTTCTTTGATTGAAACTAAGAAGGCAAGCAATTTACACTTTTCTTTGAAACTGAAGTGGAAGGAACGTTGAAAATTTTTCAGGTATAAGAGTTGATTGCGGGAGGGAGTATGGTAAGAAAATAAATTGTTTGCTTTGATTGAAGAGGAAAAAAAATGGTAAGGAAGCAAGAGAAAACGAACGTGCCTATTTTTAAGCGCTTGATTAAAGGAAAGAAAAGAGGCAAGAGATCAAATTTCTTCAGGAACGGCAAAATTTCCACTTGATTGCGTAGGAAGAATGGCGACTGAATTTAATTGTTAATGGAAATAAATATTTCATTGCATATTAAAGGTTGCGTGTAAAAATAAATTAAATAGGTCGAGTGATTACATTTGAAACGGAACATCAAGAATTTAAATTAGCAAAGATTTTGGAATTGTTCCGAAGTATAAATTTTTACCAATCTTTAAAACAAATGAATGTTATGGGAAAAAGCAAAGCTAATTCGTGGAATTCAGGGTACTAAAATTTTACGGCTATATTTAATTTATTTACTAATTAAGAATGTGCACCCTATAAACAGGTAACGCTTTTGAATTAATACGTTTTCCTATTTATACGTTATTTATTCCTTGAATAACGTAACCCTTTAAATGCGTAGTTTAACAGTTTTAATATGCTATAAATTTTTAACATTTATTACTCAAATAAAGATAAGATTTTTGGTTACATTCTTCTTTGATTCCTATTACCATTTACGAAGTGATTTATTATTCAAATGGCCAAAATATTACGCATTTTTAAAGAAAGTAGATAATCCAATTTTTATTAAAATTCCAATTAGAGTTATCCTTTAAACAAAGTTTAAAATTCAGAAACTTTCATTTTATACTTAGAATTTTTGGGAAATGATTTAGTCAAATTAAAATTTATATTAAAATAAATTTCAAGGTTTTATAAATAAAAGAATAAAGTGCTTGTTAAAAACTTGGGCTGTTACAATAACTCACCTATATATACGTAGTATCGACATAAAGTAATAAATACTTGTGCCTCCAGGGTAGAACAATACATAATATATAGTAAATAACAGAGAACATAAAGTTAGAATCACAGCGAAAACATATAATATAAAAATATACAAGGTTTGTCTAATATACGTCACATGAATATACTTACAAGAGACAATACAATGCAAGATGATAACTATTATAGTGAATTCTAGCCTCCTTTATGCCTTAAACACAAGCCAATCTCTCTATCCCTGAACCTAAAATTACTCGGATTGATCGAAGTATTATATAAATAACAAACGGGTCAGACTATATCTAAAGCAAAGGGTCAATATGCGTATGGAACTCGATATATACTTGATATATGATGATGATGATGATGATGATGATATGATAACACTATTAGAATAATTCAAAATAATAATCATAACAACAATATATACAGTAATGTAAGTATGGTACATAACGATAATATCTTAAACAATCCTCGAAGTGTCCCATGACGTAGAACACCACAAAACCATGCAAAAAAATGTCATTGCCTATACATAAGCCTATTAAATCAGAAATTACAGAATCAACATCAAATGGATGAATCGTCCATATCTAGAAATCATCATCTAAACCCAAAAATCATCAATATATGAGATATCACCAAAAATAATCAGGCTAGCATATAGTATTACCTGAATATATATCTCAATCTCAAATAATATAAAACTAACGTCAATTTAAAATATACAAATAGGCGCCTATCAGGTAAATCATATATAAATAAAGATATAAGAATCCACTATACTGTGGACATCTATCACATCATATGTATAATCTCATCTTCTCATATAGAAATAAAAGGTGACGAGAATCAAATCATAATGTATGGGTTACATCATCCAATAATCTCATAATGTCTAGATTATGCCACTCAGTCAACCATAACATGGCCATTCGCCATCTTGAAGAGCACATGGGTTATTCACCCTGGTCCACTTTAATACTTTGGTGAGGTGTATAGATATTATGTACTTATCTACCAATCTGTGGAGAACCAAAAGAGAGACTGACAGCTACTTCGTCCACTTCAAGAGTCCTAGGTTACGCCACTTGGATCCACTCATACAGTCTTTAGTTACCTCCCTAGTATTATAACATATCCACCAATGTACTCGTTGATGTGAGGACTGTTAGCTACGACCCAGATCATTTCCCCTATGATAACAGATTGCTGGCCTTCGTGACTAAAGGGCTAGGATTACACCACCCTAATGGCTACACCACCCTTCACTCAAATCCCATGATGGGCGCTTAATGTAATAAAAGTGTCAACATTTTGAACGCGTCCCCACGATCAGGCCGCCAGGGTGGACACTGGCCATCTAGTTCCCGCTAACTCCTAATTAAATCCTCAAAGTACTTCAAGATAGATAAGTAGATAATATCTATAAATATATCCATTCATATGGGTACACCTCATAACTCGACATCCATAAACGTGATCTACCCTAAGCATACAAACTTTCTTAACCCCGAGCTTCACCTCAAATAAGTATAAACCACATCCATATTCCCATCTATTGAGTGCCATCCACTTACACTGAACAACCGAATAATATCACATCGGCGTCCTATACCACCATATCATACCAATACGTTTATTTAATTCCCATATAATACACTCAATCCACTGAATATCTCTATGCAACAAGTCCAATGAATAACCGGAAAAGTGTTTCCGAAAGTCCCATACTGGATGGAATCACTAAACTGTTTATTCAAATTTCTCATCACATAGAAGTAAAAACACATATATAATAATAAATTTAATATGTATTGAAATATATGTATATATATAGTTTATAAGAGTCATTATATTTATAAGAAATATAAATATATTTTGAAAACTATAATAGATTTATAGAATAAAAGATATATACATACATATATATATATATACATACATATATATATACATATTAAATTATAAAAAATAATATAAATATTTAAATAAATTCTAGGCTTCACAAATGGCTTTTAATATAATATAATATAGACATCCATATTCATTCTTTAATTACAATTAAATAATTAAAAATATAGAAAAATATAACTTTAGGAGAAATTATAAATACAAAGAATTAGTTGATTGGATTCATCACTTGTCGAGTCGGCTGAAACACAAAGGAGTCAATAGAATTTGGGTATTTCTCTCGGGTTTGAATTTTACACTGGTTTAGTCGACTGAGTTTCCCAATCGGTGAATTATGATTTAGTCAACTGAATTCCATTTTTTATCAACTGAATTACTGAAAGTCAAAAAATGACTTTTATGAATACTTTCATTTGATTCTATTAGTTTTTTCTCCCTTTGTTATTGTTTATTTACTCCTAATGACTCATACTCTAACTACACAATGATCATACACAATCAATTCTATCTATGAAGCACAATTCATAAAAGTAAAGGAGTGATTATTACTCCATCAATATGTAAACTTGATCACTTAAACAATTGATCATTGATCTATAATCAACTATCAAGTTAGACATAGTAGTGAGTATAAGAACTCCCCTTGAATTAAAGATCACGCTAGCTTTACCTTGGTCCTTTCTTCCCTCTCTTCTTGCCTTCTCTAAAGAATTCTTCAATTCAATTTGGATAAACAAATTTGCTTCAATTGATTATTTTGTGTAGATTGTTGTCTAGAAGCTAGGATTTGATTATGAAAATTTATGGATTTTATATGAATTTGTTTTCATTTTCAAAGTGGTAGAGTATTGGTGGGAAATTCAATATTTTCCATGATGATAAAATAAGGGGTTGGAGTTGTATATTATAAATGAAGGTGAAACCCCTAGATTTTTGAAGTCCCTAGAGCCCATTTTCATGAAGCAATATTTGTATTTTGGTTTGGGACAAACTAATTTGGGCTAAGGGATAATTGGGCCTTTATAAATTACAAATTTATTTCCTTCTTTGGTCTTTTATGAAACCAAGTTTCCACACACTTCTTGTCCACTTCATTTCTCATGAAACATGAATTGGGTTTGGGTTTTTGTAATATTAGGATTGCTTTAGTAACTTAACCTATTCCTTCTTTTTTTCTTTTCTAATTCATGAATCATTTCTAATCCAAACCAAATTACAAATCATATCTATCATACTAAATTACTTTTTAATGAATTATTTACTAATTAATTTCAACACCACATCCATAAAATTCATTCTCTTATCAAAATAAACTTCATGCTTACAAAATTTAAATTTACATTATATTCTAAATAATTAATTCTTATTTTTATATCCAAAATAATTAAATAAATAATCAAATCATTATTCTTCTCAATAAAATATTTCTTTTCTAATTTCTAAATAATCATTATAAATCCATAATGATTGATTTAACTTTTAACTAATGCATTATTCATTATTATTTAATTATTAATTAATTGGTTCTTGACAATGGGTTGTTACAGTTTTAGTCCAGTTGGAAGGTGAGCACATTTGGAAGCCCGAGGAGAAAATCCTAGCTATCATTTAGGGCTCTTTTCTAGTTAGTATCTATTTAGAATAACTAACTATTTGTGCACGTAGGATTTAACTTAGTATACCCCATAGGTTGGGATATTTTGATATAGAAATGGTTGCAAACATGTTATTAGGACATGTTTTGGGTGATGGTTGCTAATGGATGTATTTATTAAATTGATCTTTGCATACCTAGATAGATATATTCTCTATTTAGTATATACTCACACCATTGCTTATTTTATTTTACTAAGTTATATGCATATTGATTGAATGGTTGCGCATACTTATAGAACTTCCAGTATATTTGCATAGGTTGTTGCATACATGTGGATAGATGGCATAAGCAATTGCATTTTAGAAGGTCAGCTAGATTAGGAGGACGCTTAATTTTTGCATTAGTACAGGTTCATATGCATTTCATTCCTATATGTACATACTGCACTAGAAATTTAAACTAAAGAAAGTGGTTGCCAATGGTTAATGTTTGAGTAGATGGTTGTAAGTACTAATTCCATACATATGAGTTGCATTTTCCCATCCTTAGAGATTCGAAGACGAAATCCTTTTAGGGGGAAGAATGTAACACTCTGCAAAAATTAACTGGAAATTTAACAAAAGATATTAAATTAAATATAACAAGGATAAAAATGGAATTTTCATAAGCATTTGAATTTGGCTACGAAACTTGCACCATTGCGTTCGTAGCAATTTTCGAGATTGTAACAACCCAAATTCCGGCGGATTCGTTTTTTTCGCAAAAATGCTAAAATCCAAGCCCACTGAAGCTCGAGTTGGGTTTCTGGTATCCTGTAAATAGACAAAGACAAATATAATAGATCTCAGATAAATATCTCACAACAGAACTGACTAAAATATAATAGTAAGTAAATACTCACCAATATAATAACACTTTCTAAACAAGTGTCTCAAAGCTGGAAAGTCTCTGCCGTCTACCTAACCTGCAGGATGTTATGAGGAGGGGTCAGAACTAAAGTTTCGGTGAATGGACAAATTATGTACTTCTAAGTTTAATTCTACATATACCCTTTTTTTCCATTTTCTGTTATATTTGGTTTATTGTGTTTATAATACTCTCGCCTCTATGCGTGAACTCCCTAGTAGATCAAAACCTAATAACTAATATATATAGCTATATGCCCAATAACAGTATCAGTCCCAGGTACTACCCTTAGTACCTTCTGTATTCTCCTCGAAAAGGACACCATCGTCTCGCTGCTAGGGAGTGTCGTGACTACATCTACAAAGGACTGCCTCGTAAGGCCTACAATATAGATGTTCCGTCGTTTTCTCTAAAAACGTAAAACTGCATCCGCACTAGCCTATACTAATGCTCAAACATCCACAATGCACCACCCAGCGCGTACCTTGAGGGCTTAATCGTTCTACCTACTCCCCGAACCCCGCTAAACAAGGTCTACCTTGTACGGAACTCAGTCGGCGATTTTCTATATATGTAAAGGATTGCCTCATTAGGTCTACAATGAGATATTCTACTTGGTCTGTCCCATTGCTTATCATGGCTATGGCCCCATGCCGCCACCCCTCAACTAATCAAAAGACCTATAAAGAGCTAAGTGGCTGTGCCCTACTGCAAACAATCTAAACATCCAATTGGATACGCCCCTTATTCAACGTCTTGATAGTGAAATAATAATTGCATTGTAGGTTTAACTCTAGTCTTTCCTGAACTCGCTTCTTGGTTTTGATGCCGGCCCGATATTCGCATGCGACTACCCTTTGGGTCATGTCCACTAAAAATTACTTGCAAGTAATGGGACATATGGATATCCTACTCCAAACATCAACCTCTTTTGACTGCCTACAATGGTCCTGCCATGCAAAAAGCAGTCAAGGCATACTCTTTTGATGGAACATCTATAGACTTGCCTTCGGAGGACCGATTCACTATGCTTACCGCAGAGGGCCATCCTAGAGTACCCTCGTGTCCCGTTGAAGTCTCGTACTTCCTTTTAGCCCAAAATAACTAAGTTGGACGTGCTTCTTCTGTGCTAAAATCTGTAATGAACTACTTCGTTGGGCTCTTCATCCTTTGGGCTGCTCCAAACGCATCTCACTCTTTTATTAGACCCTAAGTCTAATAATTTATTTGCGTCTAGTTTACTTTCGTTATTCTGTTGGCTATTTATTTACCCTAATTAGCCTAATCTTGTCCCATCCTTACCTAACTATTATGAGACCTTCAGTTCCTGACTGAAAGGGAATGCTGTTGGTATGGGCCACTTCTATTATCTTGCTTATTAACTTAATCCAAGATTTAAGTTTATTAAAATAAGCCTCTTATGTTATCCATTTTCTTATTAACTAAATTTAAGTCTTAAAATAAGCCTTTTTTGTTCGTTTTACTTAATTACAACCTATGTTATAATTTTACTTCCAATTGTCACTATTGTATTCTTTTATAATCTATATATTATAAATATAATTACAAGCGTCTCTTTTCTATTCTAGTCTGTCTTCTTTTATTATGATATTGAATTCTATTTAATTCTCTTACATTATATGACAATCTTGACTTGGGACTACGTCCAACTGTCACAAATTTATTTATCATAATAACTGCTTTACTTTTATTCTATTATCTGCGCAGTAAATGCAGATCTAATTACATTTCTGTCCACAACTTCTATTCTTGTCTAATAATTAACTTGATTCCTTCTTTAATTCCTTTAATTATACACTTCATTTTTTTTATATTCTAGGAAGTAGTTCTATGCTATTTGGTTGGTTACAAAAAGGTGTGCTAAAAATCCATTTCCATGTTTTAATACTAAATAGTGCTATAAATAATAATCCGTAACTGCAAGATATTTCTTTTATTATTTCTTTACTTATTGGATAGTGCAAAATAAAGTAATTTCTCTATTTTATACTAATTCCCCTTTTCTTTATTTTATTCTTGCAATGACGTTTATCGTTATCTTTTAAATATTAAACTATAGAAATGTATTCTCTTTTCTAAACCAACCAGTTAATATATCACTTACTTCCAAATTAAGTTATTAGGTTTTCCCTTCTTATTTATTTTTCCCTATTTTAACATAATTTACTGCAAATTTCTATTTTTCTCTTTTTATTTAATCTTTTCTTATTTTACATCTAATTTATGTAAATCTAGTGTTCTTCTATTTTAGTCCGTATTTGCGAATACTTCTCTTTAACTAATTTATTCGTGTAAAAAGGAATAAAAAGAAGCTAACATTTATAGGGTAAATTTCAACTTAAAATAGATGTAAATAACTATAATTTTTTTACTTTTAGTCTTATGCCTTTCTCTAACTGTCAGGCCTAATATTGATTAAATATAAGCTCTCTTATACAATTTACAATCTCGGCATAACTAATTAATAGAATTAATTACTGAAATAAATACTGAATAAAATTATTTAACAGGAACCTAACGATAATATATCATAAACATAAAAGATATATAATTAAATCCACTCACCTATCGTCCTTAGCTTTAAATCTCTATCTTCTAACCATTTTATAACTTCTTTCCTTTAATTTATTGCAATATCTCTATTTTGTTCACATACATTTTATTTGGATTCATTTGGTGAAGACTTGTGAGAAATAGGAGAAAAAAAATGAAGAAAGAAGCCATTGTTTACTGTAAAAGAGAGTTGAAAAGTGACGGCTGATGGAACGAATTACATTACATTCTCTCTTATATAGATGCAGCCCACCAATTATCTAATTATTCCTCCTTTTAATTGGTCCTTTAATTAATTTTTATGTGCAGCAATATACTGCCTATGTGTACACATTCAAATCTTGGTCAACTGTTATTTCATTTCCTTATTAATTCCAATTAACTCTCATTAGTTCTCTGATTTAATGCTCTTTATAACGCATGTCTATTTTGGATTTTAAACGTGCCTTATTTGTTTTATTAAATGTTACTTTTAAATGTTATGAATTATAAACGTTTAATCTTTTTTATGTTGCTTGTTTATTCTAATTAATCACCATCAGTTTCATAATTAATTTCCTAATATAAAACTTGTCTATTTTGAATTTAACATGTGACCAATTAATGTAAATTAATTCCCTCTATAGCTGATTTGGTCACATTGCCTGATAATGTTAGTTAATTGTCTTTAATTACTGATAACAATTAATTCCTTTATGATGGTAACGTTAATTAATTATCTTTATGACGCGCGTCTATTTTTAAAATTCAAATGTGCCTTATTTCTGAAACTCGTATGCACATATATTTATTTATAACAAATATATTTACGTATATTTACATATATAATTATTTCTCGA
Organism: Allium cepa; assembly: GCA_030765085.1. Taxonomy (NCBI): domain Eukaryota; kingdom Viridiplantae; phylum Streptophyta; class Magnoliopsida; order Asparagales; family Amaryllidaceae; genus Allium; species Allium cepa. The sequence goes on from CM060943.1 coordinate 254,750,631, forward strand.
TATAAAACTTTGAACGTCAATAATTTTTTCATACGAACTCCATTCGAGACATATATATGTAAATTGATCAGAAAATCGCGATGAACACAATGGAATAAGTTTCAAAGCCAAATTCTGATAATTTTTCTGATGAACACAATGGAATAAGTTCCAAAGCCAAATTTTGATAATTTCAAAAATGTTTATTTTCACTGTTCATAATTATTTGATTATATAAAAATATAAGGTGTAACAGGGATAATTTTCATGCATATAGTTTTGTAGTTAGAGCTCGTATGAAAAATTTATTAAAGTTTAAAAATTCGAGATCGAAAATAATTAAGTAAATAAGAAAATAAATTAAAAGTGCACCATCGGTCGACAGTCGAATATGTACTGGTTGATCCCTAGCTGTCTACTGCTAATGACCAAGTGCTCGACCAATTAAGCATATTCGGTTGTGGTTTGGCTTAGCCACATGGTCTTGATTTTATAAAGTTTAATTTAACGGCCGATGTTGTTTCATACCCTTATAAATACAACCCTAACCAAATACTAAAAACCCTAATCTACTTCAGAGACTTTTTCTTTCCTGAACCTAAACTCTCTATGCTCTCCAAATCAATTTTCTTTACAAATAAAAGGTTTGAAAATTAAATTTAAAAATTAAAGAAGGGGGAATCAAACCAAATCCAATGGAAAGGAGAGATCGACGAACCCAACAGGGGCATTTTCTGGTGGATAAAAGAGGGAATAGCTTTCTAAGGTGAGTGGATTCATTATTACTATGATAATTTATATGTAATTAAGTTTTCTTATATCCTTAGATTTAGAATTGTTTTAATTTAACTTGGGACAATGTTTGTCTAATAACCATAATAGATTGGGAATTTGATAGTAATCTAACCCATATGAATATGTTCCTTGTCTAATCTAAATTTAGTTAAAGTTGATTTGGGATTAACACACTCTTTTTGTTAAACTGAATATAGATTGATATCTTAATAACTTGCTGATCCCAAACCTAGGTTAACCTGAATTGATGATAAATGCACTTATGAAATTATGAAATAGTTAGAAACCAAAATTGACATTATCGGGTATTGTAGATTAACAAAGTTGGTTTTACTGTAAAACGAAATCAATTAACAAAGAACAATTAACAGAGAACAATGAAAAATAAAAATTTATGATAATTCACTTCGATCAATTAGTAGGCTCAACTGGTTGATAGCAAGTAGTCGATCGCTCCAGTAACCGACGGTCGACTGTTAACGATTTATAACCATAAGCTAAACCATGGACTAAGGCCTAGCTTATACATTTGCATATATATATATATATATATATATATAATATAAATATACATGTTAGTATATTAGTATGGAAACTAGTTTCCTAAGTTTATGACATTTGGATGTTACGAGAATGGATAGATGTGCACACTGGCAGTTAGACCTAGGCACTATTTATTCTATGTAGTATATATTCAATAAGGGTGATTCAATTGCACATTACACTCATGTTAATCTCTTGACACAACACGATTCTAAAAGCAACCCTAGGCTTTGGATGGGTGTGTTTGGAGATGCGGGTTATCACACAAGCTAGCCACAGAAGGGGCATATCAATTGGATTTCCTATGTATAATGTTAATCTAAATCTAGCCTAGGCCCACATTGGCTCATCTACTCAATTGTACGTTAAGCTTTTTATAGGCGAAGCCCCTAATGCGGCAATCCTAGCAACCGACTCGCCTGTTAAGACAATGCACAAGCCCATCTTGACCCATCACCTATTGGTTGATCGAATCTCTCTTTCTCTCCAGCCTGCTTACAACCTCGCTCTAGGCTAGCCCATTGGCTCAAGCATCTCTCCCTTGGCTATCTATTAATCGACATCGTTTGCGACTATCACAAGGATGGCATGCCATCAGTCTAGCTTCTATACCACTACCAATGATTGCGCTCCATCTCGTCTCACTCGACTCGGCATGCCCTCAGCTCTTGTTGGTTCCCTATTCGCCTTATGGTCTTAGAAGACCAGCTCGGCCCTTCCTGCTACCTAAGCATGCAGAAGTAAAGCAAAAACAGGTACAACCATATTTTCCTTTTTCTGACAAATGGCGTGTTCCATTTTCTACAAGCATACTAGAAGTACAAGCACATTTAATGCAAAGCATGGTAGAGCATGCTTGTGGTATAGTTATGTTGACCATCATCTCAACCATGCATTTCTCTCTTTCAAGAAATTTCTCTCATCGAGTTCATGTAGCCAGATCAATGGCCAAACGCACTTCATGCCTATTTTGTAGCATGATCTTAGCTGTCCAAACATCAGTTTAACTGCTATAAGAACCCCATGCATGGCCATATCCAAGGGGTTGGTTTTGATAGAATTAGGGGTATGCCCTAAGGGTAATTATGTAATTTGTTACATATAGCCAGCTCTGTGATCAATCTTGTTCAAAATAATCGATGTTTTTCTTTTTATCATATTCCAGTTATGTAGAGGTAGGAATAATCAAGTAAGTAATTTAAAGTATATAGATGGAAAATCCTTAAATGATAGGTTATGTGATAGTAATTACAAAGTGTTATAACCATGAGAATTTTATCATACTGAAAATAACATATTGGTTTAAATATTTCTGGTTAAGATGTTTCGAAAAAGGATATCGATTCATCCACTGAGACTAGAGTACGTAATGCTCTTCAAATGTTAGGCAGGTATTTCTCATGGTCATTGGGGCACCAAGGGGTTGCATATTGGTAGTTACTGGATAACCGTTTACTGACTCACTTGAAAGTTCTCTATTCGTTAAACTACGGTCAAACAGATAATCTCAAAGTGATAATGCTACACTATTCTCTCGACTTGAGAATAGTATGGAACTTCAATGTGGACACTCCATTTTGATTATAATAATATCATGGAATGACAACCATCGAATGACTATAGTTGGGTCTAAGTTGATGCATGGATGTTAGATGTTATTCAATAGAGAATTTGTCTCCTTGGTTGTATGAGGTTAGCATCACATTGAACTATAGTTAACTCAAAATCAAAGTTTTTGGCTAGTGTGGTACTGTAAGTAATAATTGTATTATTGAACCAAGAATTATGTCTTTGGAATAACAAAGTTGAATGTGGTTGATGTTGGAGTTTGATTAAAACCAAATTGCTTAAGTCCTAATTTGATGTAGTTTTGATGAAGAGAAATGGTGTAAATAATCGTTACTACTGGGTAATGATTATGATAGTAAAATTAAATTTTACTAAAAAATAGGCAAGCTCTAAATTTAGCTAAAATGTCACTCCATTAGCTAAGGTGACATGCATTAATATTCAAATAGTATGATATTAATCTCTGACTGAATTTACACCTACGAGTCGACAAACATCATTGATAGATTCTCCAAAATACAGCACAAGTTAATTGATTTTTAAATAGTTATAAATTAATTAATATTTTTTGAACTATTAATTAATTATTTGATGTACTGGATGCCTTTAATTTTTTTTTGGATATCATTAGTATTTAATTGGGACGTCTATAAAAGTTGTATATGTTAAAATCAGCATACAATATCGATGATCATTTAAATTTCATTTAAATTTAATTATTTGCCAAGTGTATCGAATAGTTAAAGGCCCATCTAGCCTCATTCATAGTAGGCCATGGGAAGAAAAATGAGGCTTGAAATCCAGTGGTCGAATCTACAAAATGAAGGAATGAGGTAAGGAATGTTACATCTATAAATATCTCGCCTTTTATTCACTTGCTATCCATAATCCACTCTTTTAAAACCCTAACCTCAATCTTCATTTTATAACATTAATGGATAAAAATTAAAGGTAAAATAAAAGGAAAAAATATATATTTTAATGGCATCCAATTAAACCAATCAAATAAAAGTGGTTCTCTTTCTTTTGCAAAGCTAGGAGACTGATTTAGATATGGATCTAGGAGCGTCTATCAATCGAGGTGCATCCAAGGGTTACATCTATTAGGTATGATCTATTATATTTTATATGTATATTTACTTGCACCAAAAGTGGAAATGAATTTCCTCAATCATTCGATTATCATAAATCATCAACTATTGTCGTGCATTGTCACTGATTGGAGCATCATTTATAAATCGTCTAAAATTGCCCAGCATCCCATCATAAATAAGTCCGATCAGATCGAGACAACGATGTAATATGATAATTATTATCAAATAGTTTCAAATTTAGGCAGCATTCAATTCCAAAGCCTAGTTTTTGATCTCTTTGGATCGTATAATCGATATCCAGTTTAGCTTCTGATCTCTTTGGATCATGTAATAATATATTCAATCCAGTCTTCGCTATCTCTAGATCATATATCCAATCTAATCTTTGATCTCTTTGGATCATATGTCCAATCCAATTTTTGATCTCTTTGAATCGCATATCCAGCTAGTTTCTGACCTCTCCAGATCGCACATCAAGATTGAGCCTTATCTTCCCACTTTCTGGTGAGGGGATCTAATATCCAAGCAAATCCGGTGAGGGGACCTACTATCTGAATGCACCCATCCACTCACTCTCCAACGAAAGGGCTTGCTACATGAGCACACCCATCCATTCACTCTCCGATGAAGGGGCTTGATATTCGAGCGCACTTATCCATTCACTCTTTTACGAAAGGGATTGCTATCTAAGCATACTGATCCATTCACTCTCCGATGAAGGAGCTTGCTATCTGATGGCACCTATCCACTCACTCTTCGACGAGGGGGTTTACTATCTTGTTTGAGTCCATCTTCTCAATCTCTGGAAAGGGGACTTGTTTTCTATCATTTCATTATCCTAGTATTAATACATAATCAAACTCTATTGGCAATTCGTTGTAATATCCATATCAATAATCACGTTCGAGTGATTTCTAAATCCACACATCCATCATTTAATCATTTATCAAGTTCAAACATCAAAGCATCAAATCCAATCAAGGATTACTCTCGGACCTAAACTTAGGTTGTGTTCAGGGATCGATCGGGATCCTGTGCACATATCTGTGATCCGTTAGTAATCCTTCAGATCTTATTTAAAGAAAACAAAAAGTGAAAAGATCGGACTTAATCCCAATTCATCCCGATCCTTGGCCCAATTCCTTGGCCAGATCTAGATAAATCTATTGCCGATGGTGGATGCTCCGACTATAGCACCGTGATTTGGCTGCTTACATATTGTAGCAACTGGTGGTTCCATACCCACTCTTCTATCTAATCCTATAGATGCCTGAACTCATTTGTTTTATACTCCTCTAGCTTATGAAACATGCAAAATTTTCCAGACCTCTTCTCCAGCCTGTGGGCTCTCTCTTTACTGGTTCTCGATAGGGAGTCTGCCTCCTTATATCTAAATAAATCCTTTTCGGCATTTCACTCAACTCGGTATAAGAGGAAAACTTTGGTTCCCACTTCATTTGCTTTGGTCCTCGGAAGCTATTATCAGCCTTCGCTTTCCTTGTCCTTTCAGGGTCTTGTCTCGGACCATCCTCCGTCACCTATAGCATCCACATTAGTGCCTTCTTTCGCTTTAACATCATCTAACACATGAATCTCTCTGCTTAATAATATAACTCTGCCTAATCCATTGGTGAATCTCTTTCTAAAGCAACCTTAAAATCGATCTTACTCACAACTTCTGAAACAACCTCCATCAGTATTATCGGTGGATTTGGCTTATGAACTACAGCGGCTGCCACATTGAATCTGGTTAAATAACTCCTTAGAGTTTCTTGGTCCCTCTATCTCACGCTCAAAAGCATCATCAATTTCTATGGTTGTGTAATATAAACTCTGAAATATTTCATGAATCTATCTACCAATTCGGTCCACATAGCAATGTACCCATTCTCCAGTTGTTTGAACCACATCGCTACCAAATTTGTCAAATATAATGGTAAACACCATCCCATTACCTTATCAACCCAAAACCTCTAAGTGTTGAATATCTCTCATCAAATGAATGATGGATCTATCCTTCCTTCATATGTCTCTAGCATCGGTAGATTGAAATCGGGTGATTCCTTGCATACCAGATGTTAAGGGTGAATGGGTTCTTATTCACTTCTCTAAGGTCTATCCCCGAGGTCCACTTCTCAGCACTCATCTTACCATTTATGCAATCCTATTATCGCCATCAAATGGAAGTCTTTGATCCATGATTTCATCTCGCTCCCATTCATACGAGGAACTTTTATCTCCAACTTTTATTCTTGTACATTCACATTCATTTCCGATTCTCATTCTTTGGCTCAACTTCATTCCTCAGACGTGCTCCATCCCGTCTAACTCTAATAGCCATCATGCCCCTAGGACCCCATAAATCGGTATCAAGTTGACCCATTGGATCGGCGCCGATCTATGAGGTCCCCTAGTGGTTGACTCCAACTCTTCTAGTTTTATTTCCAAATGCACGTGTTTCGCCTTCCGGCCTCTGATCCTGGTTTCTAGCAACTTCAACTGTCCCCTACTATTCTATGTTTTTGAAGAATTTGTTTAGCATTTTCTCTTGGGAGCTTTCGTTGCATCATGCATTTCCTTTATTATTCTCTCTATTTAATCTCTGGTTACGTAGATGGACAGGGGGCTCGGTCCTGAGGACATCTACTGGCTGCCCCTTGTTCTTGTTGACTTACTCCAATCATAGATCTCATGTTAGGCCTTTTCATCTTCTTCTAATTCATGTTTTCTCGATGAAAACACCAAATAAAGTGTTATCAACAAAATGTGCGTAGTCTGCGAATAGACTTGAACAATGGAAGTACGCTAAGGAATAATGAAGAAATGAACCCAATGACTTGGAATGCATCACATAAAGATAACACAATGGACGTAGCAAAAAATGAATAGAAAATTTCAAGTTGACATTTACAAATTGGCCCAGTGGATTTGACTCGAGGTGTAACCTAGGAAAAGTGGTAAGACACTCGAACATGAGATGGGGAAACACAAAATTGCAACTTCAGGCCATCTCGAAGTAAAACCCGAAGCAATGGCCAAAGTGGCCGGAAGCCAAACCCAAAATCAAACCAATGCCGATCTGTAGCCTATGGTTCATTTTTGATCAGTGAAACATGGGTCACGGTAGGCCATGAACTTTTATAGGATAATGTATGCAACATGGAGACATATAGAGCAATTTTCGAAGCCAAATGTAAGATCTTCGCCTATAAATAGAGTTGGAGATCACTTTGGAAAGTGGATTTTCTTCTTTATTCTAAAAATCTAGCTACCACGTGGTGCAAAACTATAAATTTGAAAAATACTCTACTGGGTCCTTACCGAGTTCAGACTATCGAGTTGTTAGAATAGATCTGTAAAATCAAAGAATAATCAATGGAAATCGACTAAGTGGACACAGGCCGAAGTATTTTCCCAAATACTATAAAATTCTTATGTTCTTTCTTACTATTCATTTCTTTTCTTTGATATTTTTCATTTTTATTACTTGATTTGGTGTTTACGCGAATTTTGGTCCAAACAATACTCATCGTGATGCTATAGGTCCAGTTATTTTATTATTTTGATGAATGTGTATATGCATTTGTTGTCCACCTTTAATTTGTATATGTATAGATCTAAATTTTTTGAAGTTGTAGATTTGAATTGTATTTGAAAAAATAACAATCGTTTTGATTATTAGTTCTTATTATTTTCTTTATGTTGATGTTGATGTTGTTTTAGATCTAAATCTAATAACCAATCAATCATTATATATATATATATATATTTAGTTAAATGTCAATAGTAATTTCATCATTTCATAATTAGTTTTTTGTTTCAACACACACACAAATACATAAATATATTAGCATTAAAATTAACTTTTTATAGCGAATGTTAAAATTTTGTTATACAAATGCATCCTAATATTAAAGAAACTTTGTTTTTAATGTTGAAATCTACATATACGAACATTCTAATTTTGTTCAATAAATTTTACCTTTTCATTGCTTGTAAAATATCTGCTTTTAGCTTAGTTTAGATTATTGACACATAAAAAACATTTATATACATAGAGACATCTTAATATTAAATGAGATATGTTTTTAAAGTATAAATATACATGTATCAACATTCTAATTTTGTTTAATAAATTTTACTTTATCATTTCTTATAAAAATATGCATTTTAGCTTACTTTAAATTATTATTTTATCATTGCTTATAGATTATCTACATTTTAGCTTACTTTAAATTATTAACATATAAACATAGGTTATGTTAGATTAAGATCTGTTTTCAAATTATTTCTATAACGATCTACCTTTCTTACAACTAAAGACGACACTTAATATGTCCTTGGTATTTGTGTGCCAATCATTTAAGTGTTTGAAAGACAAGTCATTTGGGTTTGAAGAAAGAAAAGATAAAATAGAATCTCACAAACTTGATGAGAAATATATAATATAATAAAATCTTTACAAAAAATCATCTTTATTTATACACAACATCCAAGTACTCTATCCTATTATCAGCCTGGATAGTTATAACAGCCCGTCCTTACAATTGTTGATAAATACATACAAGAACAGAAAAAAATCTAAATAGCGGAAGAATATAAGGTACGTGAATACATCTTGGATAATCCAGCTTATCTCCAGAAGCTCCAACGCATCCAACTAAATCTCAAAAATATGCTAGGGCTGACCCTAGCATTATAAGAAAATAATGCCCGGATCGGTCTATTAAACCGTCGTGAGAAAGCTCAATCAAATCAATCGTATTGATTTGTACATTTAAAAAGCCTTTTTAGAATAAAAAGTATCTTGTAAGACCACGCCGCATAATAAGGATGGGTTTTTACCTTACGATAACCAAAACATTTTAAATTATAAATCTAGTCATATTATAATAATGTCTAGGTTTAAAGTATTCAATAATCAAGTAGCTGTGATGCGTGTACATTGTAATAATAATAGGTATACAATCGAGAACCGAAGACATTTATTAGAGAATGGATTCCAACAAACGGCAAGATAAGGGACTAACTTCCGAAAAACAATACATATCTAGGTAAAATGTACTATGGGCCATAATTACCTTTGCAACCCTACCAACATAGGAACGACTTACTCCTGATTGGATAGTACCGAATATGTCATCACCTCAGTTGTTCCCAACCTTTATAGAGAGCTCTCATGCACAATAAAATCCATAATATGATAATTTAAAAACGTGATGACACACCCTTATGGGAGCGACCTGGATAGCCCTACTGCATCTACCATGTTTTAGCCATTTTTGGGGTGTGAGGCTCATGAGGTAATGATTTACCTTCCTTTAGCAATTCCCACACGGAATACTAACACTGCCTTCCAAGCAGAAATGCAATGTCAACATTCTTCTATACAAGTTTGTTCTGAATCTAAACAAAACCAATGGCACTACCTCTACTACATCCATTTTGGAATCACCCTCAGGATTAGTAGTAAGTAGCCCATGCACTTCAAAGAGATCTGTCTACGATCATCATCAAGATGTCTTCCACTTAAATGCATATGTTGGTTCAAAGTGGTTTTCGGATAGTACATCCGATCTCGGTCTCTTCAAACCAACAACCTATAATTTTTGATTGACTTATTCCCGGTTCATTCAGAAGTAAGTAGACTATATCGAAGTCCCAAAGGGATCTCTAATATAACCCCTTAAAGCTAGATTGTTTCATCATAGTGAGTTCTCCCTATGGAACTCAAACCGTATAAACACATGGTGCTCTTATTTACTTTCTAATTCAAAACTGGATAAGATTTAATAGTCGGTTATTTAACTATCAAATAACAAACAACAACATTCTAGAGATTTTATTTTACATAACAGCCAATAAGCCTCAAAATAATATTTCATTTGTTAAATCGCCTTTCAGATATTCATGGAATATTCATAAACTTATCCCACAGGCACAAGTGTATTTGAAACACCCTACACCCCTTAATATACCCGAAAGGACACATTAAAAGGCATGGTGTGTCGTTGGCATAACTGAAACTAAAAGAGACTAAGATTCACAAGACAAAAATAGATAAAAACAAAGCAAACTAAAATAATAACTTATTTAAAGAAAAGGCTTCATAATTGCTTCATAAACCAAATAAGCCAAAATCCAAATACAACATACATGTCTCAAAACCCAACACGTCTCATGAAATAAAAACTGAAGTCTCAATAAAAATCAGAGTACAAATGTCCCTCATAATAAGCCAGTATGTAGAAAAAGCTAAAGCTAGAATAAAAGAAATATATGGTATAAATCTTCTCCAAGAATCCCTCGAGTAACAACAATCTACTGTCCTCTCCTTTGATTGCCTATGAGGGGAAAGGGGAAAATAGAGGAGTGGGTCAGACTGAAAGTCTGGTGAATGATAGTAACTACTAGAATCTTTAAGCAAAGCAAAATTAATAGACCCTACAATAGTTCTAGTATATTAAAGGAAATAAAGGAAATAGGAAAGATATTAACTGAAAATAAATACAATTAAACTATTGCTAAATTAATAAGATATGTTTACTTTGGTTGTTTGCACTTGTCCTTGATAGCTGCTTTGATTAGGCTGAATTCCTAATCCTATTTTAATTAGGCTGAAATCCTAATTCTACCCTTTGATCAGCCTTCTACTCCATTGTGCCTACTGTGGACTAGATGCTATAGCTCCCTACATAGTAGACATTGGTGTCTATGGAAGACACACATACTAAGCGCTAAGAACTCAATAGCGATTTATCTCTCCTAATCGATGCTGCATGCTCGGTCACCCCCAGTTCGCACTATCTATTGCTCCCTCTTTTGACCTTTTATTTACCCTAGACAGCATAAGCATGCCCTCGTCTCACTTTAGGTTATTGTGACACACCGTGTCCATAGAAAATAGGGAATGCTGTTAGTACTAGTCCATGTCAAATAAAATCTAGTTGTGTCCTTGTCCAAATCCCATGATTTAATCTTTTTAATTATTGACTTCTTATCTACCCTAAACAGCATAAGTATGTTCCAAAGGAAATTCGGCCGGTACGGATCTTTTCTTTTAACTATTGACCACTGATCTACCCTAAACAACATAACGGAAATGCTGCCGGTACGGATCTTTTCTTTTAACTATTGACCACTTATCTACCCTAAACAAAACAAGGGAAATCTTGCCGGTACGGATCTTTGCTTTTAATTATTGACCACTTATCTACCCTAAACAGCATAAGAGAAATGCTACTAGTATGGATATTTTCTTTTAACTATTGACCACTTATCTACCCTAAACAATATAAGGGAAATGCTACCAGTACGAATCTTTTCTTTTAACTATTGACCATTTATCTACCCTAAACAGTATAAGGGAAATGTTGTTGGTACGAATCCTACTTTTAACTTTGCTTATTAAGTTAGATAAATTATTTTAAATAAGCCTTTATTATTATTATTACTATATGTGCTTATTAATTTATCCTAAGTCTTGAAATAAGCCTCGTTCTGTTTCCTTTTTTTATTATAACCTACATTATAATCATGCTTATTACTTAACCTAAAGTCTAAGTGTGAAAGTAAGTTTCTTTCATCTTATACTCTTTTTAGTTATAATTCTAAGTTATAACTAGGCCAATTATCTTTAATTAGTCAAATTCTAACATTAATATCATAATTAGGCTCAATTTCAGTCTTAATTCCATTTTTATTATAGTCTTTACAATTTACATCTTATCTTCCGTTATTTCAGTATTCTTATAATTTTAATCCGTATTCGCTTAATCCTATTCTAATACATAAGCGAAAAAGAAGAAAGAGAAATAAAATAAAACTACAGATAGAAGAAAATCCAAGGCATAGGAAGATGATGTAAATAACGCATAAATAATAGTAAATAAATTAAAATAGTGTAAAAAAACTGTAAATAAATGGAAAAGCTATAATTAACAGAAATAAACTAAAATAACTGGAAAGAATAGCTAAAAGAAATAGGTTGAAAATATTCTAAAAAAACTGTAAATAAAACTGCTAAAAAGGTTATTCCAAAAATCATAGTAAAACTACAACTATTGAAAACCCTATTATTTTAAATTACTTAAAGAAGTTTTAAATAATTGCGATCACCCACCTTTGGTCCTTAGCTCTTCCCTTTGGGCCTTAACGGATCCACCTGTGGTTGTTAAATATTTTTATTTAAAACGATTTCCTCCTTGGAAAATTATTCCGCTTAGGGTCCTTCTTGAATAGGTAAACCCAATTGGATAAAATCCTAGAATGAGAAAAAGTGTTAGGTCCAGGGTTCTATTTATAGGGGTAGAAGTGGATCTCAGACCGTTGGATTTGGGGATTGAATAGGATGCAACCGTGTCATGGGCTGAATAGGTGCCATCGAATGCAAGAATGGGAGGATCGGATTGAAATAAAGAATGCAAATAATGTGTAAAGTCGGCTAAATACATGCTCATCGTTCGAATGAACGAACGTTCGCCCCAGAAAGGGTAGGCAAGTCGACCAGGCGGTCGACCGCCCTTGTGCCTAGGTCGACCGACTGGTCGACCTGGCCTATTTTGTTTTTTTGATTATTTTATATCTCGTTCATATTAGCTCGGTTTCTGACGTTCTATATATGAAAATTGACCAAAAAATTTCCATGGACACAATGGTGCAAATTCTGCGGCTCGATTCTGATAATTTCACAAAGTTATTTTATTATTTAATTAATTATCGAATTAATTATTATGGGTTAAGATCTCAGGTTGTTACAACACCAAAAAAGGATCAAAACAAAGGTTATTTAAAAAAGAAACAGAGGTAAGGATAAAACCAAACACTATTCCCTCGGTGTCAAGTATGGAACAAATGCCCACACCACTAAAATTAAGAGGGTTAATTTGGGGAAATCTAATCTCAATTTCTTTAATTAATCCTTTTAATAAATCGTTTTCATTTATGAAAGTCTCCTTTACTTAAATTCCAAATCCATTTATAAAACACTTTGTGTATCTTCAAGTTTATTTATAAAACTCTTTTATAAATATCCTAAATTATTTATAAAACTTCTTTCCAAATTTCAAGATCTCTTTTCAATTTATATAACCCCTTTTATAAACTTTCCTTAATTAAAACAAAACTTCTTTAATAAACATTATTCAATAAAGTTCCTTTGATAACAATCAATAATTTAAAACACCTTTAACAAACAGGTTATTATTTAAACATTCTTAATTTAATTCTCTTTAAGTCACATTAACAAAATAATGATTTTAAACAATCATTTAAAAAGTATTAAATTTACTTCATACATTTGGATAAAATAATTTCTTAATTATCCTTTAAATATCTTATTTAAAATGGCAATAAACTTTAAATCATTTAAAAAAAGGAAAAAAATTAAATATTTTACTTTACAAAATCAGAAAGGGGGTTAGTGATCACAGTGGTTCTCATTTAATTGAGTTTATATTTCCAAGTTATGTCTTGGATATTTACATAACAAGTCGGTATTTAAAAAGGGAAACAACCAATAACAATTAATCAACATATAGGTAAATGTCCAAGTTACTGAAATAATAGAACCGGGTTTTGTTCTGCTTAAATAAATGTCAATATAATCTATTCGGTGAGTTATAGCAGAACGGTGATTTATTCTGCCAAACATATGTCAAATATAATTTGATTAGCAGAACGGTGTTTATTCTGCTAAACAGATGTCCTTTTGGGTTTCATAATCATTTGAGGTTACTTAAAGGTAACTGAAATAGAAATCCCTTGGTTTTGAAATACTTCTACAAGGAAACTGCTTTTAAACCAACTGATCCATGGAAATAAAGCGATTTGAAGTTTAAAACTTTTATTCAATCATTAAATAACGCTTAAACTCTTTATTAAATAATGATTGAACCTTTAATTAATAATTAAATAATAATTAACCTATAAGTGAATAATTAAATAATAACTATCCTTAAAATAAATAATTAAATAATAGTTAATCTTTAAATAAATAATTAAATCAAAATTAAATTTTAGTTAATAATTAAATAATAAATTAAATGTTTATTTAATAATAATTAAAATCTTAGTTAATTCTTAGTTAATTATTAATTAAATCTTAACTTAATTTGTAATTAAATAAATATTTAAACCCTTTCTTAAATAATAACTATATAATAATTAACCCTTAATTAATAATTAAACCATGCTTAATGCTTAATTAATAATTTAATAATAATTAATCTTTAAATAAATTACTAAATAATAATTAATCTTTAATTAATTAACTAATTATAATTAACTTTACTTGATTAACACTTAAGTACTAATTATCTTTGCTAACTAATGGTTAAGTACTAATTACCTTATTTAATTAAATAATCATTGAATAAATAAATAAAAAATAATTTATTACATATAGTAAGTTTGAAAACACTTTTCAAAAAGATACTTAAGTGAAAATAAATTCAGATTTCAAAAAGAGTTCGTTTGTATGAACTGCATTCACAACGACTATCACTATATGATCCGTAATTTCCACAACTACTATTTATGATCGAGTAGCTTTAAAACTTTACTCTTTTACTTAAACCCACTTTCTAGCTTTAGAATTTTTTTTAAACTGAAGGTAATGTTTTTAAAGACTTTGTAAAAACTTTTTAGAAAAACACTTAAGTAAAGCTATTTTGAAAAAAAAGGATTTCTATGTCGTTCCTACAAGTCTAAGTGCTAACTTCCTTAGCGTATACATTACATCTGTCACCACAATGAAGACGTAGGAAAAACCATAACTTTCTAACCAATCCAAACATTAAACCTCAATTTCAAGTCATATCCAAAAATCACATTTATGCATACATATGCATATCCAAATAAATATCATATTCACCCAACAAGCAACTATTTTAACAACTAAACATCAACAAGAATAAAGTTACCGACTTACTACAAAAGAGCCAGCTTTACTCACCTAAAGCTAACCAAACCAACTACGATTACATCACAACTTGAATTGATCCAAGATTCATGCTTAGGGTGGCTTGGCCTAGGTAGTGAAGAGGTGGTATGGACTTGTTTTGTTAAAAAGGAGTTGTAGGAAAAGAAAGGAGAGGTTTTAAACAAGGTTTTAAGGATTCGAAAGTAGAAAAAAAGAATTTTTGTTTTAAAATATTCACAAATAATCCATGGAAGAGCTTAAGCAAAAAGATGGAGGAAGTTAAGAAAATTGAGCATGAAGTGAAAAACAAGAGTAAAATTCATGAAATTGATTTTATACAAAATGGATTAAATAAATTACCAAAAATCCCCTAAGTACTTACCCTCCACCACATATGCTCCACCTCATAATGCCCCCTTCCACCTCATTCCATGAGCAAGAAGCATGCTCCCCTCCTTGAGCCAAAATGCATTAAATGCCTATATGTACTTATGTTTCAATATATTGCATAATGCTTTGAGTGATGTGATGTTTTATGGCATTTTTTCATTCCTTTACACTTGATGTAACAACCCGGGATTTCATAACAATTAATTATCGTCAAATGACGATTAGATTGGTTTGCTAATTGCTGTTGGAGTTTTTTTAAATCGAGTTGAAATTCATTTAAAAATTTGTTACGGGTTAAGTGGACTTTAAATAAAATTTTAGCCCATGTTTCCTTTTTATTTTTGGGCCGTGATAATTATCAAAAAGGAAAACCGTTCCCTTTATCCATTCACTTCTCTTCGAAACCCTATACAAAACAAACGAAAAAAAATGGCGGCTTCAATTTTCGTTGGTCAAAAATTAGGGCTTGGAGAAAATTGTGGTAACCGACTTTTGTTCGATCGTTGCTCGTCTCGTATGGTGCTTTCGGCCGCTTGATTTGTGTTCGTCTCTGCTTCAAATTTTGGTCGAGTTTGAGATGATTTCAGCTGCTTCAAATTGTCGAACGCCTCCACGTGAACGAGTTCGTCTTCGCTTCGATCAAGGTGAGTGATTTCCACTCACGTTCTAATTCAAACTTAGCACTTTGCTTCGGTGGTTCGATTTTGTTTCCAGGTTGATGATTTCACTGATTTATTTTCGTTTTGAGCTTGACCCATTTATTTGCCGTTGATGATTGGGTTTATGTAGCGATTGATTTTGTATTATTTTGTATATATTTGTTTTGAATTTCGGTTTTAATAATTCAAACCCGCAGTGAATTTTTAGCACATGAATTTGTGATATCTTTTGATATAGTTTGAAATTTTGATTAAACATACGCATAAATATTTTTCCTTTTCTATTTTGTGACCAATTTGTACCGCTTCACTTGTATTTGCTTTTCTTATGCACCATTGCCTTGATTCTTTTTGGTCACCGATTTTCACCTGAGTATTTACATTATGTTCACTTGCTTATGTTGTGTAGTTGTCCTCATTCTAGTTGTTGATGCATTTAGGTGTATGTTGCGCATCCTTGTGCTTCTGACCTTAATGTTGTGCATGTCCATTTTGCACCTATGCACACTGTGCAGTTTGCATTTGGGTTGTACTGCCTTAAGCTCGAGTACATGGATCATTAGCTTGACCCTTATGGCTTGTTGCATTGTTGGATTCATTGTTTTATATATGTTTACTGATATGATTTGTAGCCGTGTCTCACTTGCATTGCTCCTGATCATATGTCACTGTATATCCCAAATACCACCAGAGAACACTTTATACAGCATCATATATTCAATCACTACTACACTTTTGAGCAAACATCATCACGAAATTCCACTGCTATTAGGTGTATCCACTGTTGCATTTCTGTATATGCTTTGAGTCATATTAGCAGTGATTTGAACTGTTAGCCTTTGGTTAAAAATTTTGATTTATTGGTGACCTTGTTGTTGTTTGGATTGGCTTGTTTACTTCGGCCAGTTTGATTAAAATACTGGTGATTTGTTTGAACTGAACCATACAGTTCCATGTTGACGAATTCTGGTGCTTTTGTTCATTTTCAGCTTCATAAAAATTTGGCATGTCTGCATCCATATATGCATTCATCCTTGCACTGACCAGTTTTACAGTTGCATATATGTTGTATCTTTTGTGCACTTGGTTTGTGATTCAAGTCCATTACTTTCACTGCCCACTGCTATTACATGCATTTACTACACCTCTTCTTCATACAACACACTTGTAGTTGAAGTATTCTTCGAGTTTGATCATTCATTGCAGCTGTCTTGACTATTTGAGACAGTTTGCAGACCTGTTTCATGTAGTATTGGGCATAAGTAGGTTGTGTTCATGAGGGTCCATTGATGATGCCTGTGTTTATTTTATATATGAGCTGTTGTCAAATTACATACATACGTGATTATGCATCCACCACGTCCCTGACCTGTTCAACATATTCTTTGATGTTGAGCCACTGTCTTCACTGTAATATGTCTTCAATTATAACATGTTCAGTGGTCTAGTTTCTTCATGTTGTCACTTGGGCTTGTAGTTGGATGTCAGTTGTATCATTGTTGTATCTTTGGTGCAGTTGATTGTAACCTCTGGTTCATTGTTGTTTATGATTTCAGCCTGCACATGTTCTGTAGCATGCATATTGCCATATTGTTGCAGTCTTGGGTCTTGTTCATGTATTCTTGGCTCTGGTTAGACTTGCAGTTTGAGTTGCAAATTCATGTTGCATTTTCCCTGTATGCTTGGAGTCTCTGTTCGACCATATTGATAGTATTTGGTCTGGACATTGTTGTATTGTGACTTGTACATTGATTTATACACTGAGTTGAATCTAGCTTAAATGCTTGGGTTTGACCTTGTGCTCGTGTTGTGATTGTATTTGTATTGCATTTGAGTTGAACCTGACTTTTCCTTGGGTTTGACCTTGTGCTCGTTTTTGAACTTTCATTGAGCTTTTGTGTATTTCATCACTGTAGTGGCGAGGGAGTGCACACGAGCGTGTACTGCAGCCACATAGAATTGACGTTTTGAATTGAAATTTCAAATACTTGAATTGTTTTGTCCAATTCAATATTTTGAATTTGTATTTTGATTTGGTTTGATTTGATCATTGATGATTGTCTAATTATCTATTTGATAATTAGATTATGAGTTTCTAATTATTTATTTAATAATTAGATTATGTTGTTAATTGCAGTTTAGGCAATTCTGTTGTTCTCTAAATTATCTTCATTGATAATCCTTTCATTTATCTTCGTTGATAATTTGAATTTGCTGATTTGTTGTTTAACGCTGTTACGTGTTATATTTACCGTTATCCGATTCTCTTATTGAAGGATTGGATAGAAGAGATTTATTTTGACTGTCATCTATTGGTTGTTTAATTATTATTGCTTCTATGCATTAATAACTGAGTTTGAAACCGACCCATGTATTATTTTCTTTTGAATTTAATACTCGGGTCAGATCGAGTTATTACAGGTTGTAGATATCTTTCTTTGGGTTGCTGCTTGAGCTATGAAGTCCCTTCATATCTTTTGGAGTAGTCGTTGTCATTTTTAGTAGTCAGTGTATCTGATCTAGGATGTTATGTATTCATGTATATTATTCACGATAATGTACTTGTATATGTAACTTCCAGTGTCGACAGTTGTAGTTGTATCATATGTATTGTACCACATGTGTTGTAACCGACTTCAGTTATATATATAAATATATATGAGATTTTATATTATCTGTGTTCTGCATTTAGCTTATCTGTGTTATTATTATATATATTGTCCTAAACTATTATGAACCATCGTAGTTCGTTTTATACTGGAATTGGGTATGTCGATGGGAGTAAATAAATAAGAGATGAAAAATAAAAATATATACCACTCCTATCGAGGTAACCAATACTAGTGTAAGGCCCAACTACGGATGGCCGCTCTTATCCAGCCTTATTCTTCATAATAACAGATAGTATTTCTTTTAATACTCTTTGTTAGTATGAGCATAGAGGTGGGGCGTCACAGTTGGTATCAAAGCTTGGGGGTTTATGGACATAATATAAAACATGACTTAGATGGAACATGTGTTACAACTATTTGTTGATGTTTTTATTATGCCTTGAGTCAAAACTAAAGTTTTGAAATTATGATGAAATTTTTAAATAGCCTTATTTAAAAACAAAAGTGAAATTGTGTTTTGATGATTGAGTAATTTGTGTTTTGTTTATCAGAGTGCGCGGCGGAAACGGTGAGATTGTCTTCGCTGAGTACAACTGATAACCCTTTTTGATTTAAAAATCAAAAATATGAAAATGAAATAAATTTCATTATGCCGTTACATAGACGTGTTTATTTTTGTTTTCTTTGAAAATTTCGAATCCGAATTGAGGATTCGAAGCGATTGCAGTTATGTCATTTTGTTGAGATTTTTGCTGTTTTGAATTACTTCATTGAAGATATATTCGAATGATTTCTTTGTTTATTTTGTAGTATACGTGCAGATTTAAGTTGCACGTTACTGCATTAATTTTACGTTGAACCGGTGTTTGGTTTAAACGTATTTTGTTCCCGTTATTTTTATAACGGGATTTTTACACCGGTGTTAAGTTTTTGAAGCACGGTGTTTTGTTGACATTTTAATGAATGAAAATTCACTGGGATTATATTTTGATGCGAATTATTTTAATGAGATTTTGATGTATAAAAATTACTGTCGCTTTGGCTTCAGTAACTGTCAAATTTAAAGTGGATTTTCAAGCGGGTATCCCGCAATGCTGATTTTGAGATCCGTTTTTACGGTGTTTTGAGAAGTGCAATTTCCTTATCGAATTTACTACAGATGTTGCTGTTTTGAGCATGGATTTTCAAATCGTTTTAAAATAAAATTATTTTCCAAAATTTCTACAGTTTGCGCTTTCAAAAGAATGAGGAAGCGATTTAAACGCTTCAGCAAAATTGAGGACTATGAACCCTCACTTTTACTGATTCGCTTAATTCCTGACTTGTCCGTTTGAGAACGTAAAATGTTATTTATTTAAAATACACAATTTTGCACTTTCAAGGAAATGATGAAGAGATTTAAATGATTTAGTAAAACACGTGGTATATGACATGTGAGTTTGCTATTTTGGTTAATTCCGGACTCGTTAATTGAAATATTTGTTGTTTGACGATTTTGCACTTTAAAGGAAACGATGAAGAGAATTAAACGATTTAGTAAAACTCGTGGTATGGGACATGTGCGTTTGCTATTTCGATTAATTCCAGACTCGTCAATTGAAACATCTGCTGTTTGATGATTTTGTGTGCTTTCGAGCCACCATGTTGGACCTTCGGGTCATATGTTGGACCTTCGGCTCATATGATGGACCTTCGAGTCAATACCAGTACTAGACCTTCGGGTCATTTGTTGGACCTTCGGGTCATTTTTTGGGCGCCAAAAATATAGTACTTGGTAGGCTTCGGCCATATGAGATGCACATGCGGCATAGCTAACACTCGCCATTTGTTGGGATCGATCCACCTTTTATGTTGATTTTCTAGTCATCTTAATTGATTTCTAGATATTTGTTGTTTCCAATTATCTGCAGGTAATTGGATATTTGTTGATATGAGTTCTGATTATCGTTTTTGATAATTGGATATTTGTTGTTTCTGATTATCGTTTTTGATAATCGGATATTTGTTGTTTCTGATTATCGTTTTTGATAATCGGATATTTGTTGTTTCTGATTATCGTTTTTGATAATCCGATTTTTGTTGATTTGATATTTCTGATTATCGTTTTTGATAATCGGATATTTGTTGTTTCTGATTATCGTTTTTGATAATCGGATATTTGTTGTTTCTGATTATCGTTTTTGATAATCGGATATTTGTTGATTTGAGATTTCTGATTATCGTTTTTGATAATCGGATATTTGTTGATTTGAGATTTTTGATTATCGTTTTTGATAATTAGATATTTTTTGATTTGAGATTTCTGGTTATCGTTTTTGATAATTAGATATTTGTTGATTTGAGATTTTTGATTATCGTTTTTGATAATTGGATATTTGTTGATTTGAGATTTCTGATTATCGTTTTTTATAATCGGATATTTGTTGATTTGAGATTTCTGGTTATCGTTTTTGATAATTAGATATTTGTTGATTTGAGATTTCTATTTGTTGTTTAATTATTATTTCTTCTATGCACTAATAACTGAGTTTGAATTAGACTGACCCGTGTATTATTTTCTTTTGAATTTAATACTCGGGTCAGACCGAGTTATTACAGGTTGTAGATATCTTGCTTTGGGTTGCTGCTTGAGCTATGAAGTCCCTTTATATATTTTGGAGTAGTTGTTATCATTTTTAGTAGTCAGTGTATCTGATCTAGGATGTTATGTATTCATGTATATTATTCACGATAATGTACTTGTATATGTAACTTCCAGTGTCGACAGCTGTAGTTGTATCATATGTATTGTACCACATGTATTGTAACTGACTTTAGTTATATATATATATATATATATATATATATATATATGAGATTTTATATTATTTGTGTTCCGCATTTAGCTTATCTGTGTTACTATTATATATATTGTCCTAAAATATTATGAACCGTCGTAGTTCGTTTTATACTGAAATTGGTTATGTCGATGGGAGTAAATAAATAAGAGATGAAAAATAAAAATATATACCACTCCTATCGAGGTAACCAATACTAGTGTAAGGCCGAATTATGAATGGCCGCTCCTATCCAGCCTTATTCTTCGTAATAACAGACAGTATTTCTTTTAATACTCTTTGTTATTGTGAGCATAGAGGTGGGGCATCACACTTGAAATTTAAACTCATTTAACTTAAGTACACACACACAGATATATATATATATATATATATATGTATGTATACTAATATATGCTAAATTATTTAGTAAATGTATGTGTAAATATTTGCACTAGAGTTCATAATGTTTCTAACAACTTTTAGCTGACGAAAAATCAAAAATGTGAAAAACGAATTACGGTCACATTTTCGATTTTTCTTCGAACTAATTATTTTCATAAATAGATATTTAAAACTATTTTATTATAACGACTCGGATTTTTCATTGTTTGATTTTGAATATTTAAATGATTTTAAATTTTGGATTTGGAATTTTAATTTAATTAGTTAGTTTTTAATATTTAAGTTTCAAGTGGTTCCGCAAATTTTAGAATCGTTGATTTAATCGACACGTTAAAATAGCGATCTGAACATAGTCTTTAAATTCGACAAAACCAGTTCCATTAGATCTGTAATAGTGTATTATTATCGGATTTCAAATTTCATAGCGTTTGGAGTTACCGTTTGGTCATATGATCTGAAAATGCCTAAAAATAATTTAATTGAAATTAATTTTAATAGTCGATTTAAAAAGGGTCGACTCAAAAAGGCTATCTTCTCCATACGATCGAATTAGGTTCCAAAACTTGTTCCATTACGTTCGAAATAGGGGTATAACATCAGAAACGTCAAGCGACATGCCTCTTTATGGGTTCGAAATAAATATCTAGATATTTCAAAATTAAATAAATATGTTCATTTCGATTTAACTCATATCAGCCATCAGCCAACCTCGTACAAATGACGCTCCTTTCTTTCTTTTCGGTTCCAAGCATGATAAAGAGAAATTAAATCGCATTTATTTTCTTCCATCCTTTTCCTTTTATAAAACACGACATTCCCTTTTCCTTTTTTCCATCTCCTTCAGTTTCGATACTAAAAAAATATACAGAAAAAAATCAAATCGATTTCATTTAAAAAAAAGAATGAAATATCGAACTCGAATTTGTAAAGAAAATCGTGGCGACCTAGTGGCGTTGGTCTCATGAAGTGCAGCAAGAAGAAACGATGGGCTTCACGTTCAAGCGTGGGGAGGGGTTCGTGATGTTGGGGATTCGTGCATACATAGGATTTTTGAGGCGAGGTTTCAGGCGATGGTTCCGGTCGCCGTGGTGAGCTCTCGGTTGGGGCGTATGATAGTTGGGTTGCATGGCGATTTAGGCGACTCTGGTGGCATAGTGGAGGGTAGGGCATGCGAACTGGAGGCAGTGATTTTGTGATGTGTGTGTTCGAGAGGAGGGAAAACGATGGTGGCAGGTGTGAAGGCGCAGACGTGGGTTTTGTGTTGGAAAACGGTGGTGAGCACGAAATTGGGATCGATCGGGATGCACACATACGTGCATAGGGAAGAAGATGGTCGTTGATGGAGGGAAGGGTTTTGGTTTGACCTGGAAGCGTATTCGTAACTTTGAATCGGGATTAAGAAGGTAAACGTGGGTAATTAATTTAATTACTATAACCAGTAAAATGAAATTTTAATTTAAAATAAAAAAAATTATATTGTGAATATCTTGTCATGCGAGGTCCAAAAATCATGAAATGAGTTATGTCGGAATCATTATGGGAAAAACTACAGTTTGGAATTGGAACGATTAGCCATTTCAAAAATCAAGGTGAGAAATTCTCACTCAGTTAGATTACAAGAATTTATTTTAAACAGTTAAAATAAATTATGGAGTGTAGTTGAATTTATAAATTATTATATGTTGAATGTTATATATACAGTAGTAAATATATTAATAGTTGGATTAATGTTCCCGAATATTTTAGCAGATGAGACCCTATATGCCCTACATAATAGCGGATGACCCAATATACCGCGATATCCCCTCTCGAAGTGGGATTGGTATTTTTGTGTTGTATTAACATCTGTGGATGCAAGGATACAGGTTGGAGGGATCTAATTGAATTCCTAAAAATTTATAGTGATTGTTTTTTCTATGTAGTAATATATGATGTGTTAGAATAATCCGTTATAGATTATTGCTATGATGTGAATTATTGGATGCAATAGTAGCATTTGGCTTGAATTTTGGTATTTTAAATACCATAAATATAATTTTTGAATTTGAAGAAATTAAAAGAGGATTTTGAATATAAAAATATGTATATCGAAGTTTGGATTATTTTAAAAGATATTGATTTGGATAAAATGATAAATTGATTTTTGGATTGTACTTAACTCTTTAGGAAAATATATTTTAAATAGAGATTTTAAAATAGTTTATATAGAAGATTTTCAAAACAATGGATTTTTTAAACGATATTTCTTGAAAATATGAAAAGAAGTTTAAATCGATATTAAAAATAGGTTGGCAGAAATGAATGAAATTTATAAATAACTGAATTTATAAAATGGAATTTTTTAAATGAGATTATATTTATAAAAAGTAAAACTCAGAGAAGTTATAAATTTATGAACAATGTTTATAAATAAAGGAGATTAATATCAGATGCAAATTTGAGAATATAAAATTCATAGGGTGAATTTATATTAGAGTATGGAAATATGGTTTGGAAAAATAAGGGATAATAATTTGAAAAGTGAAAATGGTTAAGGAGATCGCAATGACATCGATGTGTTGTAAATCAAGAGGGATTTATAAATTGAATTGGTTATTGGGATTAATTTTTTTTTTTACTAAGAAGTTAAGTTTTTATTTAAAAATGAAAGAAATTTTTATTTATTAAACCACGTAATTTAAAGTTAGTTAGTATTATAATACTTTGGAAAGTGGATTTTTCAAATATTTAATATTAATTGAAACAAATTCTAATTTTTATAATCAGCTTTGGAAATCAATTTTCTTTATTTAAAAATGAGTTGGAAATTGAATTTTTGATGTTTTAATTAAAGAGTTTTGATATTTTAAATAGTCACTTAAGCTTATTCTTTAAAAATAAATTATTATTCTTTTAAAAACACTTATCTCATATATATATTTATATATATATATATATATAAAGTTTTGAAGTGATTGAAAATTTTAACTATAAATTCTCTCTAGATTCATAAATGGGTCTTATAAATGGATGATTTTGAGGAGGGGAATTTTATAAGGGATTTGGAGGAAATGGATTTTCAAAATGTTGAATATGGGAACTTCAGAAATGAAATCTGAATTCATAAAAGAAGTTATAAATTGTTGAATAGGGTTATAAATAAGCATACTGGGTTTTGGAAATTGTTAAAGGAAATTTATTAATTATTCCGAAGACTTATAAGATAATTTATGAAATATTCTCTGAAGCGTTGATATTCGAAATGATTTTGGAAAACAAGACTTATAATGTTTTCCTATGTAAAAAAATGAAAATTTGGAAATATTTCTAAATGTTGAAATGGTTTGGGAATATCCTGTTACAGATTTAAGTATTTGAAATTGTTTTCAAATATTGGAATATGGAAAGGAATTTGAATATATACCCGTGTAAAGGTATTTTGAAATGAATATTTTGGAAAAAAAATTATAATATGGGCCTACTAACTGCTTATTGATGTTATTTGATAGTTAAATAACAGATTATCAAATATTGGCCAATTTCGTTGATTGTTTCAAAGAGTCCGGGATCGGATTTGCTTCATTACAACATGATGGGGGTTCTTACTTCGTGTTTGGTGGTGAGCAGGAGACTCTTACCCCTACATGTCCCTGAGTGGTTTGTTGAAGTAGAGAGGCTGGCCGTAAAAGAAAATTCGAGGTACCAGTGTCTGCCATGGTGGAAAGTGGCCACTGCTGGGGTGGTTGAAAAGCCTACTAGCCTTTATATTTGGTATCAGAGTCGAAGGTTAAGTGAGAACCTTTGCTCTGTGGGAATTATTCATTAAGATAGGGCCAGTAGAACCCTACAATGAGTGTGAGTGTATTAATAGATTTGAGCGCATATTTGTTAGTGGATATAAATTGTGTTATATTATGTTGACTTATCTGTTGAGAGGTTTACGGATTTAGATCAAATAGTGGGACGCCGCGAATTTGATAGGAATATTTAAACACTTGAACCAGGTAAACGGACACAGTATGGTTTTGAAGCAGGTAAATGAAATAATTTTACCTAAAATTATATTTTTATATAAAAGGAAATAATTTTCTAAGAATTATTGTAGTATATTGGAGTGTTTGGTTGATATTATTATGATCGAGACAAGATTATAAAAAATTGAAATGGTTATATACAACCAAAATGAAAATTGTATGAGTATGAATTATACAAATGAATTATAAATAAAAATGGATTAAAACCAAAATTTGAATGTTTAAAACCCCGAAAGCTTTGAGAAATATTTTAAAAGGATTTGGACCAAGCGTTTGGGAATTTTGCAATTTCATAAGTTTGTAAAATATTTTCTGAAGTGTTATGAAAATGAATTAGCCTTATTTTTTTGAAAGAATTTTTGAAGAGAAATTATTTTAAGTGGATTTCAAAGATGTTATAGCACTAAACTCACTTCGATCACTGAAAAATAATTCTGATAATGATCCTGACATCATCGGTGTTCATTTTCGAGTTTCTATGTGATGGATTGCTACCCTAATAATTTGATGTGGATATTTTTATTTGGAACAAGTGTTGTTCTGAAAGTTCCGAAGGGAATTTGTGTTGGATAAAACTAAATTGGTTTTGAAAATTCCAAAGAATGGTTGTTAAAAACCGAGAAAGATATATATATATATACATATGATTTTAAAATGATTTGAAATAAATACTGGTGTTTGAATTCTAGAATCCTTAATTAGATCAGGAAGTAAGTTTTGAATTAAAAGTTGGGAAATGGAAATTTCACTATGAAATAAAAATTTAACTTATCCAAGTTAAATAAATTAAATTAGTGAAAGGAAATGGTATGGATTTGAATTTAACTTAAGTAAGTTAAATAAAATTGAGTTGGTTTTGAATTGAATTTAAAATAAAGTTGGATTGAATTATAAATGATATTGAATGGTATTTAATATGGAGTTTGAATTGTAAAGTGGTTATATAACTATGAGTTATAGGTTAGTGAATGGAATAAAAATTTAAGTGGAAAAGAAAATTCTGGAAATGTGAGAAATAGGTTGTGTAACTTAGAAAATTAAAAAGTGAAATATGAAACCAAAAAAAAGGTTTGATATTTTGGTGAAGGAATAGAAATCCAAACTTGAATTATAAAAATGAATGTGAATTCAAGTGGATTAGGTAGAATGATTCTTAAAATAGAAATCAGATGTTGAATACAAAAATGGAACTTAACTTGGTTGATAAAATTGGATTGTGGATTAAATGTGGAAATTGGAAATGGAACTTGAGTTATAAATAAAATTCGACTAAAATGTAAGCGAATTAAATATATTTGGAAATGTGGTCAAATAAAATAGAAAAGGATTGAAATAGTGATGATTTAGGTTATAAATAAATTCAATGTAAGTAAAAATAAATTGATATGGTCTTGGATATTATTTAAATAAGTTTTAGAATGAACTTGAGTATGGAATTAAGAATTTGAAGTGGAGTTTGACTACAATGAACTTAAGCTGTATGGTTGAATTGATTGGAAATAAACGAATAACTTAAGTTAATATTTTGGATGGTAGCTTGGCTTAGATAAATTTATGGAAAATTAGCATTGAATGATTCCGAGCTTAGGAAAATGGATTTGAATATAATGAATGTGGATATGAATGGAATGCAAATGAATTAACTGAGAATCAATTTAAAATGGAATAGAATTAAATATAAATTGATTTGAAATCAATTTAAAATAGCTATAAACTAAAATAGTTATTTTATTTAATGAATAACGCCAAATTTGCATAGAAAAATTGTCGTTTGACGTAAACAGTGTAGGATTGATTTCACGCTAGAGGGGGGTGAATAGGCTGATGCTATTAATTATAAAAATTATTGCGGAGGTTTATAAAATATTTCAACACAGATATATCAGAATAACAGCAGCACGGATAATAGCAGAATAATAAATGCAGAACAACATAGAATTTACCCAGCTTTGGCAAAACCCCGCCTATGTGCGGCCTCTAAGGTTTCTACTAGAAATTAAGCAGTCAGACGCTTACACACATAAACTCACGACACCTGCTATCGACTAGCCTTAACTCTACGCTCAAAACCCTGCCACAACTCAGCTATTGATTTGCGAATTCTCAATCTACACCACCTTAGCTCGTCCCCTAGTCACACGACTAGAATTTACACAAGTTTGAAAGAGAAAATACAATAAAAACAATTTAAAAACAATTATACACAAACCCTAATTTATAAGCCTTATATAATTATAAACCCAAAACTAGGTCGGCCTAAATAAATGTAAATATGAATCCCTTTTTCGTTTATTTTTTTGGCCCACCCTTGTTCCTTTTCCTTTGTCGTTCGTTCCTCTGTGCGAAATTAGGGCTTGTGAAAATTGAAGGCGCCGCTTGAATGTTGATCGACTACAGTGGATATTTCTTTGTTTTGATTCGGCAATCGACCCTCAAGCTTGCTTTCGGCTACTTCAATTTTTCAAGGTTGAATGATACGTTTGTCCCCTTTTCGATTTATATTACCCTCGACTTTGATTCGAGTTGAATGACTGTTCTTTGTTGCTTGAACTCGAATGATTTTTTGCCGATGATGTTTAGGGTTTATATAGAATTCGTCTTTCTCTAAATTTGTTCGTCTGATAATTTTCTTGGCCGTTTGATTTTGATCGAATGCTATGATTTGAATTTGACTTGTTCACTTCATATATTTCATTTACTTGGTTGTCACGACTTCGATTTTGAGTCGTATCATTCCTCGACAACCATGGCTTTGAATTGTTTGGAATTTTGACTTCGGTTTGAAATTTCTGTTGATAAACGGTTTGTTGATTGTGCATTGTTCGAACTCGCTATCAGGGTTTGATTCTCTGTGACTTCGGCATTGACTTTGATCGCGTTGACTTCGTATTCTTTGGTTTTCTGAATACCATGGCTTTGGGTTTTTGCATTTGAACTTGACATTGTGTATTCATGTTAACATAACTTGACTTTTTTGATTCTTTGCCTTTGACTCGGCCATGACTTTGTTTTTGGTTCGAACTTCTACATCACGGTATATGTGCTATGTTGGTTGAACTGCAGCTTGATTTCTAATAATTTGAAAACTCCTGCGGCACTATTTTGGTTCAAACTGCTCCTGTTCGTCTTCATGTAGCTTGACTGCACGTATATGTTCTTGTTTGTAGCATACTCGACTTGTACCTTTTTATAATTGCTGTTTCATGTTATATATATATATATATATTCATATTTACTTTGTAGACTTGAGCCTTGTGATCTTCATTGCATATTGATATTGAGTTGTTGCTTTATATGCGGTCAGTGATCATGTAGCTTGTCCGCACTTGCATTGTCTCTGATCTTTTGGCACTGCTTACTGGTCCAGTTTCATTTGAACTTGTTGTACAGACTTGAGCTCGAGTTGCTTCAATGTTGCTTTGCAGTTGCATTCAGGTCTGCATGGAGTCTAGTCTTTGTTTCATTTCAGTTGAGTAAGTTTACCATATGTGTACTTGTGTTTGTATTAATGTTGAGGCTGCTGCACCATGTAATCTTTGCTTGCATATATGTGTTAGTTGAAATGTTGGGTCTGTGGTTCAGTTAGCTAGCCGGATTATGTTGATTTGGAACCTCATCATATTGTTGTTCCTTGATGTTTTGGCCTATCTTTCTTGTTTCTGGTCTGGTGGCATTCATTGCAATGAGCTCTGATGCAGTTTGGTTTGATATTGAATTATGGTTCATGTATGAACCTTCAATTGATTTGGGTTGTAGTGACCAGTTCATTGTTTTATCACTGAATTTTTGTCGAAGCTTGTTTTATGTTGTTTTTGGATTATTGACCATTCTATTGAGCTTGCACCTGTGTTGAATCCAGCTTTAAACCTTGGGTTTGACCTTGTACTCGTGTCGTGACATTATTTGTGTTGCACTTGAGTTGAACCCGGCTTTTGATTTGGGTTCGACCTTGTGCTCACCTGTCCCTGTAATTTTATCAAGTGTATATCTGTATGCATAGCCTTATGGCATGTACAGTGATACGTTGTGCATGTCACATGTTGTTCGTGTATGATGAATTCAAAATTAAATGTTGAGGAACAATCCAAATAATCGAGGCAAATAATATTTTCAAAATCACATTTTATTTTACACTGCAAAATATTTTCTTTCCAATTTTACCGCGTTAGTGTTTATTTTGCAGATTGCTCAGATACTGGATTCAATATGGAATAGAGTTGAAGATTAATTTTGAGTGAATGAGTGATATGTAGTGAGGTGCTGATGTAAATGATAATTGTAATGTAATCAAAATTTTATTGAAATTGAAATTATGTGTGTATATATAGTGAGGGCTTGAATTTGTACTATTCAAAATTGTAATAAATATCCGTTTGAATAAAATATCTATTTGAATTTAAATTTTGTGTTACTTATTTTATTCAGCGAATATTTATTTAATCATGTGAAAAATAAAATAGTACATTAACAAATACATTTACATGAATATATATACATATATATGTTTATTATCATCAAACAAAAATCATATACTTGCACATTCAACAATCTCCCCCATTTTATGATAACAAACATATATTTAAGATTTTGAATTTATTAAATGTATTTGATTATTCAATTTTCTCCCCCTGTTTGAATGCTCCCTCTCTACACAAAGCTCCCCCTTCATGTGTGCATGAAAATAAATATTCAAATGAGCTTAGATGCATAAGAAAAGTATTTGACATTTATTTCTCAAAATCTTAACTTTTTTCTCCCCCTTTTGTTATCAGCAAAAGAGTAATAGTGTTAGAGAAATAGAGAAAAGTGATAGACATTAATACAACATTAAAACTCAAATGAGTATAAATATTAAATTTCAATAAAAAATCAAACAAAAATCATAAATACTCTTTTGACACATATTCCACTTTTAGAATGATAGTAATGATGTCATCATATAAAACCATATGGTTGTGTCTATTTGTGGTATATTTATATCAGGAATTTAAATATCTACTAACCATGCATAACCGTTAGGACTTTTAAATGAGATTAGTAGTATTCTAAATTTTTTATAAAAAAAATGAATTCAAGTATCTTCTAACCACGCATAACCGTGAGGACTTTTAAATGGAATTAGAATCAACTTGTCTTATTTAATCAATCAATTTTGATATGCATTCCATACATGCATGACCATGAGGACTTTTAAATGAGCATGGAAGCACGTAATCAAAAATTTCAAGTATTTCACCCATGCATAACCGTGAGGACTTTTAAATGAGAGCGAATACTTCGGATGTTTTTATTTGTTAAAAAAATAATGAATGGAAAATGAATGATTCCCATTTAAAATACCATATATTGACATACTATATTGGATTTTGATGAGTGATGGTTGATAGAAATATTATAGAAATAGATATGGTCATGGAATTTTTACCAACATTTTTTTTTATAACTCTTGTTTAAATTTCTAAAGAAATTTACTAATTATACTATCTCGAGTTATAATATATGATCAATATCAACACTCATCATTTTTTCAGTCACTATTTATCTTTTCAATAATCAATAGGGAGTCAGATTAGTCAATGTAATCATTTAAAATCAAATCCAAAAATAATCATAAAATCAAATTTTCTAAGATGACTAATCTGAAACAAGGTCAAAAATTATTTTCTGGAAGGGGTTATATAAGAAAAATGTATGGTTTTTAAAAATTATTTGAAATGAAAAATATGTAGATTTTTTCTTTGAACAAATGATGCAATTACTGAATGTCTCAACATAAATCACGTTCCACTAGAAATTTTTCTATCAACTAGATTACCAGTGTAATATGCATCTGAATTTTTCTTTCACTCAAAATTATCATTAATTAAATTTGATAGACCAGACCATGAAGTGTGCATCAAAATATCTTAAAATTAACAACTTTTAAGTGAATTTCTCTTGAATTTAAACTTGAAGTCATGTAAACAAAAACCGTTAATATAGAGTCAACTGTAAAATATCCAAATGTATTATCATTAACCAATAAAACACTATATATGAAGTAGTTCGAAGATGATTGGTAAATATTTTGAATAAGTCAGAATCAAAATCATCGCTCACTTCATCATTACAGTACTGGCTGATTTAATTCAGATTACAGTGCAGATTATCACATTTGATATATCATTCAAAAAGAATATACAATTACCCTTTTTTTACCGATAATATTTCGTTGTTGTCCAGTGTGATTTTGTCACCTTTGCACTAGGCTAAGGAACTTTGATTTGTCGCCCGTTGTATTTCTGAAACAACCGGATCCAGATAACACTGTTATTGTTCCTTAGCCTGCCACCACACCTACACGTTAAAATTTTTCTATGACCTATGGAGCACGTTGTGTTTTGCTTGAATTTGATTGCGCAAATTGCATATGAAATAAACCACTCGCTTAAAAATGCTAATATAAGGTATTTTTCTGATTAAATACCACAAAATATAAATATTTATATATATATATATATATATATATATATATCTTGTTTTTCGATCGTGTGGGTCGATGTATATATTTTTATCTCTTTTGTCATATTGCAAAAGGTCCACCGCACAAAGGAGAATCTGCCCAAAAATTTGTGAATTTAGGGCGTTAGAAAATTTTTGAAATTTTTTTGTTAACCTAAACAGGTTGATTTTTGAATCGAAATTGAAAGAAAGGGTTTTGAACCGGAAGTGGAAACTAAATGTTGGGATGAAACTAAAGGGTTTAGAAAAGCGAATCTCAAGTTTTAACTAAGTGAGGTACGATAAATTAATGGGTTTGGGATCATTCGTCACACCTTAGCAATTTCGGGGACGAAATTCTTTCAAGGGGGAGGAGTGTAATGACTCGGATTTTTCATCGTTTGATTTTGAATATTTAAATGATTTTAAATATTGGATTTGGAATTTTAATTTAGTTAATAAGTTTTTAAAATTTAAGTTTCAAGTGATTCCGCAACTTTTGGAATCATTGATTTAATCGATGCGTTAAAGTATCGATCCGAGGCACGGTCTCGAAATTTGACGAAATCTGTTCCATTGGATTCGTAATAGTGTATTATTATCGGATTTTAAATTTCATAGCGTTTGAAGTTACTGTTTGGTCGAACGATCTGAAAATGCTTAGAAATAATTTAATTGAAATTAATTTTTATAGTTGATTTAAAAAGGCTATCTTCTCCATACGATCGAATTAGGTTCCAAAATTTTTGTTCCATTGTGTTCAAAATAGGGGTATAACATTAGAAACATCAGGCGACACGCCTCATCAGAGGTCAAAATAAATATCTAGATATTTCTAAATTAAATAAATTTATTCATACCGATTTAACTCCTATCAACTATTACCCGACCTCGTTCAAATCACGTTCCTTTCTTTCTTTTCATTCGAAGCATGAAAAAAAGAAATCAAATCGCATTTATTTTCTTCCATCTTTCTCCTTTTATGAAACACGACATTCCCCTTTCCTTTCTTTCATCTCCTTCGGTTCGATACTAAAAAATATAAAGAACGAATCAAATCGATTTCGTTTCAAAAAAAGAATGAAATCTCGAACTCGAATTCGTAAAGAAAATCATGGCGACCTGGTGGCGTTAGTCTTGTGAAGTGCAACAAGGAGAGACTGTGGGCATCACGTTCGAGCATGGGGAGGAGTTAGCGATGTTGGGGATTCGTGCTGACGCGAGGTTCTAGGCTATGGTTCTTGTAACAACTCGCATATTTTACGATTGTATATTTAAATGATTTATTTAAATATAGCATCGTTAGTCGAATTAAAGTCCAAAAGCTACCTTTTGCATACATTCAAATTAGGACTCAAGACTACTTCCATTGAGTTCAAAATGGTGTTTGCAACCATTTTGAGTATATACATCGATATGTTTGGAGTTGAGTTGAATTTTGCTATTTTTCTATTGGGCTTTGGGTTTCAGCGCGTTAACCCAACATAACACCCTAACTCCACCCCCTCTCCTCTTCATTCATTCTATTTTTACTAACACTTCTAGATAGAGTAAAAATGGGGGAAGAGAAAAGAAATCAAAATTCCGAAACCCTAGTTTTGCTAGGAAATTCAAATTCAAGCTCCAAAATCAAAGGGAAGCTTAGGTAAGCATCCTCTTCTTCTTCTCCACTTCAATCTCTCTTCAATTTTCAGAAATTCCTAAACCCTAACTTAGGAAATATTTGCATTTGATCATAGATTGGAGCTTCTAGAGTTGAAGTTGAAGAGTGATTGATCCTTCCTTTGGTTTAAAGCTTCTCATTTGTTGTGTTTGGGCATAAAGGTGAGTTCTTGAACTCACATCTATGCCTATAGTCTTCATTGTTGTTAGGTATGAATTACTAACATCTATTGCATGACCAATTGTTTTTTATTTGAATTGGTTTGATGAATTTTCCAATTTTTGGTATTTTGAAGTCAAAATCTATGAAAATCCTACATTGGATGTTTTGACATGTTGTTTGGAGTGTTTTGAAGAGCGTATAGAGTTGGGTTGTCGCTTGGTATAAATCCTTAGCCATCATGCTCGTTCGATCGCTTTTGAGATGAATTAGCCATCATTGGCCTAGTAGATTTCTGCTCTGAGCTTCAGCTCAGATGTCTGGTAGTATGCCCAGACGTTTGGAGCTACGGGAATAAAATTCCAGATACTCGGCACATACTACTGAACTTTCTTACCAGACGTCTACACGATCTAGAATAAAATTTCTAGTCTTTCAGCTCAGACGTCTAGTAGAACCACCAGACGTCTGGTAGAATCACCATACGTCTGGAGCTGCTAATTTCAGCCATCTTGCTTGTTTTAGATGGGTTTCAATTTATATCGATTTTTGGTTGATCTGATTGGTCGTCGTCATTTATTATCGACTTTGATGACTTCTTTCTGTATTTTTAGAAATATCAATTTGATGGATTTGATATCGATTTTTATGGATTTGATTCACGTCGAATGTGAATTTTTGACGATCGATTGTTTTTACAATCGTTTTCTGTGATTTGTCACTTCTAAAGTACAAAGGTTTTTATACTAGCAGTAAATATTCAAACTCTTTCGCAAAAATGATTTCAGCTTTATTTTTCATATAAAGCTCGTTTTGAAAACCGTTTTCAAATCTGTTAGTAAATACAAACCTTTACCTCATTCGTATGAGAAATCTAATTAAACGACTTAGCAAAACCAGTGGTATAAAACACTTGCGTTTACTTAGTCGGTTAATTCTTGGACTTGTTCGATTAAAATCTTGTGACAATTTTCGAGTGGATATCTATAATTTGTTCGTAAATACTTAAGTTAAGCCAGTGGTTATGAGACATGAAGCTAAACCCATTTATTTACTAGCTTACTGTAATTCACACTTTTTGTTGATCATTGGTGATCATTTTTTATGGCTTAGACTAACGATATGCGATGTCTCTTTGTCCACGAGTGGGACTGTACCCTGTTATGTTGAGCTTCATCTCTGTTTATCTACATGGGGGACTATACCTCGATTTTATAGAGCTTCGTTTCATTTTTATGTGCTAACGACCCATGGTCTTTTGACGGTTCTTAGGAGTTTCGACTCATTTTTATGGGCTAGTGACCCATATTCTTTTATGGAGCTCGCTTCATCGGATGTACCGTTGTTGTACTATGTTGTTGTTTCGGCTTCTCTGGTTCATTGGGCGTATCGATATTGTACTACGTCGTTGTTTCAAATTATTCGAGTTTCAGGTTTCTTGGGCATACCGTTATTGTACTACGTCGTTGCACCGACTCTATGGTTAGCGAAAAGGGATAGCGACCTGTTTGTGATGCACGTGTTTGTGAGTTTTCATGTTCCCATTTTTGATAGGCCTTTCCCTTTTTTGTGATTTCTCGATTTCTAATGGATGATTTCTAGAATTTGTGTTTCACCAATTTTTTTGAGATTTATATTGATAAGCTATGTCAATATTTGTGGCGTGGTGAATAAAATAAAGAATATGACATTCTTTTTGGTGTATGAGATTCTTGAGTTATTGTATGATTTTTGTTGATTGTTAAATGCATACTTGTCACAGTATTGCATTATTGCTATCGTACATTTTTTTATATCTCTTATCTTATCTCAATTTATCTGATATTTAAGCTAGATTGATCCGTTTACTATTTTCTTCTTAAATAATACTTAGGTTAGACCGAGATATTACAAACGCTTTCACTTGACTTCTTAGCTGGGACTAGCTTTTGACTTTTGGCTAACTACTTAGTTTAGTAGTTTTTTTTGCTTTTATACATTCGAGATAGAGACTCCTTGATGTATACATATTCTTTTTTGATGTAGTGAATCTTACATGACCACTACTTTGATGTACACTTTTATGTGTTAAATTCATATCTGTTTCTGCCCTAGTGATACGAATATCCGTGACTGATTTATGCTATATTTATTTTATATTTTTTGTAAAGATCACATAGCCACTGTGTAGTAGCTTTGAGTTTGTAAAGGTATGTCAGATTTTCTCTTGAAATGAAAGCGATATTCTATCTGGCATATGAAAGGGAGTGCAGATTAAGCATCTTAAGGTTAACTTAACATTAGAGGGGGGTGAATAGTTATAATGGATTCTAAGACTTACATGAACTAACTTAAAGTTATGACACAAACAAATGCAAAACTTAATCACAGAAAAATTAAAGAATCAAACACAGATGCATAAAGTAAATAAAAAACAGTAAAGGGAAAGAATACACCGGATTTTACACTGGCTCGACCTACATCTAGTCCTGTACCAAGGCAAACCACCTCATGTAGATTTTTATTATACCAATCTAGATTACATTCCTCAATTTCTAAAGGCCTTGAGGTACCCTTCTGCCTTACGAGTTCAAGGCGAACTCTCTTGATTTACGGGCCATGAGATTACCCAATTGATTTCCAGGCACAACTACACCTTATAGAGAGACTCGATAAAATTTGATTATAAATTGATCCTATAACTCTGAATAGCACTTTAATCTTTGAGAAAGGGTAGAGAATCAAACAAGAATGAAATTATAATTTGATTCACTTAATAATTCGGCAAAATTTCGGCATGATCTTAAAAATATGAAAATTATAGAATATTAATTTGTGGAGAAGAAGAAGTGAAGAAAATATGAAAATAGATGATTATAAAATTCGTTAGTGAAGCCTATTCATAAAGCACCAATGGTCATAACCATTTGTGAAGAGATTTAAACGAATAGACACTTCTTTTGAAAATTGAAACTTTTAAAATCAACGGCCACCATGTCGACATGGGGTATCACATGATTTCGATATCCCTATGTAAAAAACAATGTAAAATTTGTTTTTGAAAATGAAGTTTAAAATAAGAGTTTATTTTAAAACAAAAAAAATATTTTAAGCCTAAAACATCTTTTTGAAAAATCTTTTGAAAAGATAATTTAAGGCTAAAATATTTTGAAAAGCAGTTTTAAAAATCATTTTGAAAAACCATTTTGAAGTAGTTTTGCAAGCTTCTTTCTGCAAAATATCTCATCACATCAGGACTTGAGAATTTGTACAAAACCAGGATGTTCGTGCATTTGTAAGTCATTTGTCATAGGTTTGTAAGCTACTTGTCGTGGGTTTGTAAGCCACTAAGAAAGTGGAAATGGGTTCCATCCTAAATGAAATTCGGAATGAAGATTTCCATGCTATTATGAAATTTTAACAAAAAATAGACACATATCTTGTAATCTTGATCTTGATACTCATGAGTCTTCAAACTTGATTTCTTCATTCTTGATCTTGATACTGTACAGTCTTCAATAATCAGTACCTGCCTTATATATATCATGCATAATAACATTCACATATATATAGACAATAGTGTTAGTATATAAGCTATAATAAAATAAGTTACAAAGGTTGTTGTCATCAAAACTACTGTCTCCAGTTCCTAACAATCTCCCCCTTTTTGATGATGACAACCTTATAAAATATACTTACCACTTCGATCGTACCATAACTCCCCCTTACTCCAACAACCCCCTTACTCCAAGCCTACTATTTATATAACTTTCTCCCCTTTGTCATCAACAAAAAATAACCTATAAACCTTGAACTTAATAGAAAAAGAGATAAACAAACATATGGCATAATAATATAACATCCTAACTGGAATTCATGTTTCTACACATCGAAGATTGTTTTTAGAAGAACCTTAAGATAACACTTACATATAAACTAACAAACAAATATACAATCACGAAAGAAAAAAACGAAAAACACTTAACGAGGACCCTAACCATTGGTGATTTATGGACTGAACAATTTGGGTAGTGGAGACAAAAGTTTCCACGTTGTTCAACCAAGTTCCCATTAGCATCAAAAAGGACCTCTCCAACGCAAATCACACCATCGTCTTCGTCTATATGAACATCCAGATTCGGCTGAGGATGTTCTTCTTCTTGATCCTCTTGTGGTTTTTCTAGAGGCTCTTCTTCTTCATAATCCATGGCTTGTGATGATTCTTCAATAACAATGGGATTGGCATGGTTATCCATACAGAATTTTTGTAGACCCCTAAGGATTCTACCTTGCCTATCTTATTCTCTTGCCATTCGCAGTTGACTAACTTGAATCTCCGCTGTCATTTGACGCAAATCTTTCATATTCTCTTGCAATTTGATGAGTCGTACATGTGTGGATTGTTGAAAAGGACTAGAATGAGGAGAAGTGGCTGAAGAAGGTTCATTTTTAGAAGAGGAAGCCATTAATTTGCTGTTTTAGAAGTTTGTTACGGAGAATAGAACAGAGAAAAGGAGTAAAAGTAGAAATATATAAAAATATAACTTGATTACTAATTTTAGATGGAAATTTAAATTTAAAAATCACGGCTAGTATGTCGACATAGGGGGATGGGTAATGTCGATATGCCTAGTGTAATTTTTTGAGAAATTTTTGTTTTTATTAATCATTAATTATACTTGTATTATTTATAATTTATATTTCAGTTATTGAACATATGCCCAATTCTCTTTTAAATTTAGTAAAGTTTTGTTCATTTAATGGTTTGGTTAATATATCAGTAATTTATTTTTCAGTATTAATATATTCAAGAGTTACGACTTCTTTACTTACATTATCTCTAAGAAAATGATGTCTAATATCAATATGTTTTGTTCTAGCATGATGACTTGGATTCTTAGATAAGTTTATCGCACTAGTATTATCACAATAAATTGGTGATTTAGTTATAGTTAATCCAAAATCTTTTAAAGTTTGTTGCATATATATAACTTGAGAACAAACCAAAACAGCAAATTTATATTCTGCTTCAGTTATTGACAAAGATACAGTATTTTACTTCTTATTAAACCAGAAAACCAGAGTATGTCCTAGAAAGTGACATGTTCCCCTTGTACTTTTTCGGTCTAATTTACAACCAGCGTAATCAGCATCACAATATGAAATTAAGTCAAATACATCGTTTTTAGGGCAAAATAAACCATAATCTAAAGTATGTTTTACATATCTTAAAATTATTTTAACAGCTTTTAAGTGAGTTTCCTTAGGTTTAGATTTGTATCTTGCACAGAGATAGACACTATGCATGATGTCAGGACGACTTGCTGTTATATAAAGCAACGAACCAATCATTCCCCTATATAATTTTTGATTAACATATTTTGATTTATTTTCTTTACTTAAAGCTACATTAGTTGTTATTGGAGTTGGTTTCCCACCAGAAGTGGTCAATCCAAAATTATTAATTAAATCCTTAGCATATTTTTCTTGACTAATGGAAATTTCTTTATCTAATTGTTTGATCTGAAGTCCTATGAAGAAACTTAGTTATCCCATATGACTCATTTCAAATTCTTTAGTCATTATATCTGAAAATTCTTTATTCATTATGTTATCAGTTTATCCCAATATTATATCATCTACATATATTTGTACTAGTTGAATATCATTTTTGTTTCTTTTAATAAAAAGAGTTGTATCTGCTTTACCAATTTCAAAACCAGATTGCAGTAAATAAAATCTTAGTCTTTCATACCCGGCTCTAGGAACTTGTTTCAAACCATATAAAGCTTTCTTTAATTCATATACATGATTTGGAAATTTATTATCTTCAAAAAGTGGAGGTTGTTCAACATAAACATCTTCTTTTACAAAACCATTTAGAAATGCAATTTTAACATCCATTTGATATAACTTAAAATTATTGCAGTTTGTGAAAGCAAGTAGAATCCTAATAGCTTCTAGTCTTGCTATGGGTGCAAAGGTTTCATCATAATCAATTCCTTCTTCTTGATAATAACCTTGCGTGACTAAACAAGCTTTATTTCTCATGACCTCACCAAATTCATTCATTTTATTTTTACAAACCCATTTTTTTCTTATTATACTTTTATCCTCAGGTCTAGGGATAAGTTCCTAAATAGATTTTTGGTGAACTGATTCGATTCTTCTTGCATAGTAAGAATCCATGAATCGTCATATGATGCTTTCTTTGGACTTTTAGGTTCAATAGTTGATAAAAAAGCTACATTACTCATACTATTTAGTTGATTTCTTGTTTTAACTATAGATTCAATATTTCTATTACATTTTCTACAGGATGATCTTTTAATAGCCTAATTCTTTTATTAGGTTGAATGATTTCACAATTAGTTTCATTAGGTTCATTATTTAAAGTTACAAAATCTTCTTCATCTTCTATTTGTACAGTAGCTTTAAAATTTTCATCAAAAGATACATGCATTATTCTTCAATAGTGTTAGTTCTTAAATTATAAACTCTAAATGCTTTACTTCTATTAGACTATCCGATAAAGATACCTTTGTCGAATTTAGGTTCAAATTTATCTAAATTATCTTTGTATTAAGAGTAAAACACTTACTACCAAAAAATTTAAAATAAGCTACTAGAGTTTCTTATTGTAAAGTAATTCATATGGTGTTTTATTAG
Source organism: Allium cepa (assembly GCA_030765085.1). Lineage (NCBI taxonomy): Eukaryota > Viridiplantae > Streptophyta > Magnoliopsida > Asparagales > Amaryllidaceae > Allium > Allium cepa. The sequence continues at coordinate 254,791,377 of CM060943.1, forward strand.
TTACTGGTCTAATTAAAATCCTATTTACTATATAACATGCTGTAGTGACTACCTCAGCCCAAAAGTTTTTAGGTAAATTACTTTCAGAAAGCATTGTTCTAGCACACTCTTGAATCGTTCCATTTTTACGTTCTACCACTCCGTTTTGTTGTGGAGTTCTTGAAAAAGAGAAATTATGAACAATTCCTTTTTGATTACGGAAATTCTCAAAAATTTCATTTTCAAATTCTCCACCGTGATCACTACGAATAGTTTTTATTTTTAAAGAAAGTTTGATTTTGAATTCTTTTAGCAAAATTTTTAAATAATTCAAAAGCATCACTTTTAAGTTTAAAAGAAATTGTCCAAGTATATCTAGAATAATCATTTACATTTACAAAAACATATTTACTGTGATTAATTGATTGAATTGAGATGGACCAAATAAATCTAAATGAAGTAATCCTAGAGATTTAGAAGTAGAAATCATATCTTTTAATTTAAATGAACTTTTCTTAAGTTTTCCTAATTGGCAAGCATCACATATACTATCTACTTTAAAGTTTAACTTAGGAAGACCTATAACTAAGTCAAGTTTTGATAACCTAGATAACAGTTTGAAATTTAAATGACAAAATCTTTTATGCCAAATCCAAAGGTCACTTATATTAGCCAAGAGACATAAATTATCATTTGAAACTTTCATACTGAGAATGTAAATATTTTTCTTCCTAATTTCTTCAAAGATAATATTTGACTTACTACCTTCAATGTGACACTTATCTTTTCCAAATTTAATTTTAAATCCTTTATCAAATAGTTGACTTATACTAGCAAATTATGTTTTAAATTCCTAACTAGAAAAATATCAGAAATAAGAGGAGTTTTAGAATTACTGACATTGCCGATGCCAACCATATATCCTTTTGAGTTATCTTCAAAGTTGACCAATCCACCATCTTGATATATAATGTCATTGAGTATCTCGGGATTTCCAGTCATATGCTTTGAATAGCCTCTACTAAGTATCCATTTATCTTTCTCAGTTTGCATAGTTTGTCCATTGGTTGTTGATTCTTCAAAAGCCATGTAACATGTCTGTTCTTGCATAACAAACTAATTTGGAAGATAACTTGATTTTTCATAAAAACTATATGCAGACTTATGATACTTTGATGAAATGCATAAATTCAAACTGTTTTAACAAAATTTCCTAAAAATACCATTTTTATTTTTTCAAGTTTCAGATTACGAAAACCATGGCTCTGATACCAATTGAAAGGGAGTGCAGGTTAAGGATCTTAAGGCTATTTAACACTAAAGGGGAGGGGGTGAATAGTATTTAATGGATTCTAAGACTTATATGAAATAACTTAAAGTTATGACACAAACAAATGCAAAACTTAATCATAGAACAATTGCAGAATCAAACACAGATGCAAAAAGTAAATAAAAAATAGGAAAGGGAAAGAACACACCGGATTTTATACTGGTTCAAAGTTACCGTACATTCAGTCCTGTACCAAGGCAACCCACCTCATATAGATTTTTATTATACCAATGTCAAGATTACATTCCACAATTTCTAACGGCCTTAAGGTACCCTCCTATCTCATGAGTTCGAGGCAAACTCTCTTGATTTACAGGCCATAAGATTACCCAATTGATTTTCAGGCACAATCACACCTTATAGAGAGACTCGATAAACTTTTGATTACAAATTGATCCTATAACTATAGCACTTTGATCTTCGAGAGAGGGTAGAGAATCAAATAAGAATGAGATTCTAATTTGATTCACTTGAGAATTCGCTAGAATTTCGGCACGATCTTAAAAAATTAAAAATTATAGAATATGGATTTCTGGAGAAGAAGAAGTGAGGAAAATATGAAAATAGATGATTAAAAAATTCATTTGTGAAGCCTATTTATAAAGCACAAACGGTCATAACCATTCGTGAAGAGATTTAGACGAATAGACACTTCTTTTGAAAAATGAAACTTTTGAATTCAGCGGTCATCATGTCGACATGGGGTATCCCATGATGTCGACATCCCTATGTAAAAAGCAATGTAAAATTTGTTTTTGAAAATGAAGTTTAAAACAAGAATTTATTTTAAAACAAAAACAAATAATATTTTAAGGCTAAAACATCTTTTTGAAAAATCTTTTGAAAAGATAATTTTAAGGCTAAAATATTTTGAAAAGCATTTTTGAAAATCATTTTGAAAAACTATTTTGAATTAGTTTTGCAAGCTTCTTCCTGTAGAAATCTCATCACATCCGGACTCGAGAACTTGTACAAAACCAGGATGTTCGTGGGTTTGTAAACCACTTGTTGTAGGTTTGTAAGCTACTTGTCGTGGGTTTGTAAGCCATTAAGAAGGTAGAAATGGGTTCCATCCCAAATGAAATTCAGAATGAAGATTTCCATGCTATTATGAAGTTTTAACAAAAAAACTAGACACATATCTTGAAATCTTGATCTTGATACTCATGAGTCTTCAAACTTGATTTCTTCATTCTTGATCTTGATACTGTACAATCTTCAATAATCATTACCTACCTTATATATATCCTGCATAATAACATTCATATATATATATATATATATATATATATCTAGACAATAGTGTTAGTATGTAAGTTATAATATTAAGTTACAAAGGTTATTGTCATTAAAACTACTATCTGCAGTTCCTAACAGCATATCAGTACTCGCACAAAGCAATTATACAGAGGGTCACTCCTCAACAGCCTTATTCTTCGTACTAATCGGTGGCATTACTCCGTAGTGTCCTTGGCTAGTGTGAGTATAGAGGTGGGGCGTCATAGCTTAGTATTGGAGCCAAACTTCAAAACAATATAAAATATTATAGCAAGGATCATCGTCCTAAGTCTCTCTTAGGAATCGTGCCTAAGGATTTATTTGAGTCACTGGACCCATTCTATCCTATTTTCTTTTTTGATGCCTTATTTTATCAATCATGATTGTTTGATATTCATTTTGAGAATTACATTTTTCCTCTTCTTTCTTTCTTTCTTTCTTAAAGAAGAGAAATGGTTAGACCTGGCCGTCCCAGCGTCGGTCAATCCCGTGCTACTCCTTAGGATGGAGTATTTATGTCTTCCCAACATCTTTTAGATCTTGTAAAGAATGCTTAAGCTGTCGGACCCATTCTTGAGCCTACTCACCCTAAATCTGGGTTTGAATGCTTGGGCAGTGATTATACCAATTGGGTGGAAAGCCATTCAGGGGTTTCGAAAGCGTTATAGAAGTCTAAGCTCGGCTTAGATCATGCGACCGCATCTTTTCTCGCATGAATCTTGTTGATCTCCATCAAGTCCAAATGGCTTCTAGCATGCTGCAAAAAAGAGCATTAGATTGGTATCAGCTTTTGATTTCGGAAACTATTGAAGCGGATCTTACTTGGGAGCAATTTTGGGAAAGGTTTGAATTAAAGTTTGTGTCGGAAGCTGAAAAAGTAACTTTAGCTTGACGCTTTATTGACCTTATTCAAGGTGAATTTTCTATGACGGAATATATCGCGTCCTTTGAATCCCTCTCTAAATATGGGGTCGAGTATACTAATACCCCATTGAAGAAAAATCAAAGGTTTATCTATGGGTTGAATAAGAATCTCAAAAAGCCTTTACTTACGAAACTAGAAGTTTCTTTTGATCAACTAGTTGATATCGCTCTTTGACTTAAAGAGGCCGATAAAGGAAGTGATGTTGAAGTTGTGGGTGTCAAACAGAACTTCAACATCAACAAGAAGAGGCCTATTAAGTTCAAGCCTAATCCCAACAAGAAAGGGAAACAAGAAACTACGGCAGCAAAGACTCCTACCTCTAGTCGTGGGCAATGCTACAACTGTGGTTCTAAGGACCATTATGCGGATTGGTGTCCGAAACCCCTTTATTGCCGTTATTGCAAAAGTTCGGGTCATCTTTTATCTTCATGTCCCAAACTTCAAAGCAAGAAAGAGCGAAAGCTAAATGTTGTGCAAGCTCCTAGTAACACTTCACTTGGTCAAGGTATTTCTCGTTCTATCCTTGATGGCAATATTATGTTTCGTGATCATCATATTCGAGTTCTTTTTGACAGGGTGCATCCCACTCTTTTATATAAAAAGAACTTGTTGATACTTTTTTTTAAATTTTATGTGCTTGATGACTTCACTGAAAATTGCGAATCCGGTTGGTGGATACGTAACACTCAGTTTACTTTGTAAAGACGTCGAGATTATTTTATGTAATTATCCGTTCCGAGCCGATTTGCATGTTATGCGTTACCTAGGCTTCAGAATCATTTTGGGAATAGATTTGCTTAAACATTATGAAACCCACATCCTATGTCCTGAGAGGACTATGTATTTTCGACATCCTCAATCTGTTAAGTAGACTTCTATTGTTCTTATAGATTCAGATTCCAATTCGGTGGCATCCTTATATTCTCTAAATCCATATGATGACAATAATGATGACGAGGAAGAAGCTATTTCCCTCATGCACGTTGTTCGTGAATTTTCCAATATATTTGAGCCCATTTTAGGATTAACCCCTAAGCGAGCAATAGAGTTCAGAAATAATCTAATCCCTAAAGCTCTACCTATCACTCGTCCTCCTTATCGTATGTCCAATAAGAAAAATGTGGAGATGCGTAAACAATTATCCGAATTTGAAGCAAAATAGTTTTTTCGTTCTAGTTCCTCTCCTTGGGGAGCTTCAGCTATCTTTATAAATAAATCCGATGGCACACTTAGGCTTTGCGTTGACTATCGCAAGCTTAATGATCTCACGATCAAGAATAAATATCCTTTACCTCGGATTGATGATATATTCAATCGACTTAGCGGTGCTTGAGTCTTTCCACAGTTAGACTTAGCAATCGGTTTTCATCAGCTTCGTATTGCAGAGAATAACATTCCTATGACATCGTTCTGTACTCGTTATGGATCTTATGAATGGCTTGTTATGCCATTTGATTTAACGAATGCTTCAACTTATTTTGTTGACCTTATGAATCGAGTTTTCAAAGTTCGATTTGTTCTATAGATGATATTCTTTTTTATTCTAAAACCGAAGAAGAACATGAAAAAATTCTTCGGATTGTGTTAGATACTCTTAGGAGTAATCAACTGAATTTTTTTTTCTAAGTGCCACTTTTGGCAATCTCGTGTGAAATTTTTAGAACATATTATTTATGAATCCGGAATTTCCGTGGATCCTTCAAAGATTGAGGCGATTCAAAATTGACATATTATTTCTGAATTCAGAAATTTCATGGATCCTTCAAAGAATGAGGCGATTCAAAATTGGAGGAGACCGGAGAGTGTGATGAAAATTCATAGCTTTCTTGGATTGGCGGGCTATTACCGTCGATTCATAAAAGACTTTTCTAAAATTTCCGTGACTCTTACTTGTTTGACAAAGGAGGGAGTTAAGTACATTTGGTCAAACAAATGTGAAGCTTCTTTTTAGAAATTAAAAGAACTCCTTTCCGTTGCTTCTATTCTTGTGAATCCAATTCATGTTCATCTTTTGTTCTATGTAGCCTTGAGGCTCATCCTTCTCTTTTAGACCGCATTCTTGATGCTCAAAAGCATGATCTCGAATTGGCTTATCTTAGCCAAAGTTGTAGAGATAGAAATATTGATGGTTTGAAGGACTTTGAAATCGATCCTCGTGGCGGCATTCGAAAATTTGATAGACTTATCATGCCAAATATTAGTAATCTTCATAAAGATATTTTAGAAGATTCTCATCGTTTTAAATTACCATTCATCCCGGTAGTAGTAAAATGTACACGGATATGAAGCGACTTTATTATTGGGATGAAACAAAATCTGATATTGCTAACTTTATTAAGCATTGCATGACTTGCTAACTCAAAAAGGCTTAGCATCAAAGGCCCGGTGGGTTACTGCAACCTTTAGACATACTCATTTGGAAGTGGGATTGTGATATCCCGGAAATTTGGCAATATAAATTTAATAATCTGTGACGAAAATTAAATTGATTTGATAATTTTAGATACTAAATTTTGAATTGATTTAATAATCTTCTTTAGTAAATATTTAAATTGGTAGATTTTATCTTTTTAAAGCAAATAAATTGTTTTCTGTTTATAATAAATATAATTGTATATATTGTAAATTGATAACTTTGATTTTTGAATTTGGTAAATGAATTAATTTTCTAATTTTTTATTTATATTTGGTAAATTGGAAATTTGATTTAATTTAAGAATTGGCTTTTCAAAGCAATTTAATAAATGATGTTATGGTTTATACTATGATAAATCTTATTTGTTTTAAAATTTTATTTAGCTTAAAAATATGAATTTAAATTAGATTAACATCAAAGCTTTGTTTTATTTTATTTTAAATATTACTTAAAATTATATATAAGAGTTAAAATACAAATTTCATATGATCTTAATTTATTAAGTGATAGAAGTAAATTATAATCTCTTTTACAAATCATTTTTAATATTGTTTAATTTGTATTTTTAGATAATAATTATAATACTTAAGTTCTTATGAACATAAATAGATTTTGCAAGAAATAGAATTGTTATTTTTAATTTTAATAAGAGTTATATATGCATCTATATATAACTTGATTTTTAAAATTCGATTTGATAAATTAATTTAAAATTTGAATTTAATGTCTTGAATTTAAAAGAATAAACACTTAAAGTTATTTGAATAAGCTTTTGTTTGAAATTTGTTTTGTTATGTTTTCTAAAATTAAAAAGGGAAGGAATTCATTTAAATATACATAAGAAGGAACAAATTAAGATTTAAAAGTTTATAAACAATTTAAATTAAAATTAGAATACTTAATACATGTGTAAGTTTCTCTTAACATTTTGTTGACATGTGTAAGGCATAGATTAAATTGTGACAAATGTTTAAAATTTGTAAGAAGTGTCTTATTTATTTTTCATTTTCTTTTACTTTATTTAAGTCATTTTTCTTTTCTATTCTTTTTTTTCAAACTTGAGAAAAATCTTCAGCTAAGATCTGAAATCAAAACAGAGAAATTCTGTTTAAAACTAAGATATGCAAATTTCTTTTTTCAAAACAGAAAGCAAAATCTGTTTTTCTCACAAAAATAAAATCTGAAACCCTCTTCAAAATTGAATTGCAAATTACCTATAACCTCTTCATATACATCAACCAGAATTGCAATTCATTCTGCAAATCTCCTTAAATTTCTGTTTTAAATCAACCAAAACTGCATGCAACTTCATCAAAGCTAAATCAATATCTGCATTTTTCACCTAGAAACAAACATGCATGCAAATGAATGTGGAAGCCTGCAATTCATTGTTTTCTAGAAAGCATGCATCTGAATTCATTTTGCAACTGAGATCCTGCATTTCTGTTTTGAAAACATCCAAACCTGCATTGTTTTCTGGAAGCCTACATACAAATGGATCTGGAAAGCTTGCAAATGAAATCAAGGAGAGCATTACAAAGTAATATGAATGTTTTAAAGCATCTGCAGTTTAAAAACCAAACTGAAGTTCAAAATTCATAAGCAAGAATAAGAAATAATCCGAAGCTTGTCAAACATGTGCTCTGCTCCTAAAATCCGTGAGTAACATTTTAGATTTAATAAACTTAAGTATAATTAGTTGTTTGTTTACTCTGAAATAAGTGTACGGATGAATATGATGAAATGCTTTGAATGTATGTATGGGTTATTATGAATGTATGCTGGCTGTGAAAATTGTGTGTTTGGGCCTGTTCTAGAATTCAAGTTTAAAATCCTGATCAAGTTCAGGGTCTTATATTTAAATCATTGTTATAGTTTAAGATTTAAACAGGTATGCATGTAATATAAGTTAAAGTTTAATCTTATTTAAATAAAATAAAAAAAATGAAAATGATGATAAAAACTGTGATGACTCTGGATAAACAAAATGCAACAGAGCAAATTTTTGTAAGTAATTTTTTAAATGTTCCAGATTCATTGATTTAAGTTTAAAAACCAATTACTTGAATAATGACTTGATTTTTAAAACTATAATTTGAATTTTTAGTTTGCATTCAATTGTGTATTTCTGGTTTAACCAGAAATCACATTTGGGGTTGGTTCTGTCAACTTAGGGGTTTGGAGTGGCCAGTGTTTCTCTGGTTGATGGAATGATGATCGTAAACGCAAGAAAAAATGGTGGGATGTGAATCAATGCAGTGTGACGTTGGGAATTTTGAATCTAAGAATATAACCTCAGTTTTTCTGTAAGCAAGAAATTTGAGTGACGCGGCTTTTATAAGCGACCGAGTTGTCCCAGATTCTGTTAGGTGGTAAATGGGATAAAGAGGAAGTAGTGGCCGGAGGTGTAGATTCGCTGATGATCAGAATTTTGGGTTTGAAGTGAATTGCAGTATCGGCCTTTTTGTTCTAGTTTTCGGCTCGAATGCTCATTTTCAATTTGGGGTTTCTGCAGTTGATTCGAAGGTCGGAATGGCTTTTGGTGATGATCGGTGACTTGGGCAGATGATCGCGAATGGCCGGAGGTGATGGCCGTGGCGGTGCAGGTGCACGGTGTCATGTTGTATCAGTTGGGTTTGGGGAGATTTGGGTTCGCGAGTTGTTTCGGGTTGAATTAGGATTTACTCGAAGCTGAAGGTCGTTTTACTCGAAGATGAGGGATGGTGGACTCGAAGGGGTTGATGTGTGGGCTCGGGTGGGTTCATTTGTTATAGGTTTGTGAAAAACCTGATTGTATTAGAATTTGAAAAAATTTTACAAAATGAAAAATGATTCTCGAGTCACTCGAGTGGTTTCGAGTTTTGCTCGAGCCAATTTGTTGCAGTTTAGAATTTGTCATGCTTCAAATTTTAAACTGAATTTCAAAAGTACTAAGCAAAGATTTAATTAAGTTTCAAATCTAAATTTTAATTATGGATTCAAGTTAATTTGAATCTTAAGCTGGAAATGAATGAAGATTTTAAAATTCAATTTTTTTTAAAATATTTTAAAAGGATTCAGTGTTTAAAAATGTTTTAATAAGAATTTGTATTTAAATTAGAAATTGAAATATAAAGAAGTGTTTAAACAAAGTTTAAATTTGATTCAAATCTGAATTTGAATCTATGTTTCAAAATAGATTTAAGTTTCTATAAAATTTAAGTGTTTAACAGTTTTGAATGATAAAGTAAAATTTAAATATTTTGAATTTAAAAATAAATCTGTTTTTAACCCTTGTAAAAATTTCTTTTATAAGAAAAGTATTACTTATTTAAAATGGTTTTAAATTGATTTTAAAACTTGTTTAAGTTAAATTATAATTTAATGATTTGTTTTTCATTTAATTATTAGAGTAGTTAAATAGATGATTAATTTATTTTATAAATTAATGAAATAAATAATTACTTAAATTAAGGGTTTAATCTTAAAAAGTTTAAGATTAATTAGCTGGTGATTTAAGATTCATTAATTAAATAAGACTAGTTTTTAATTAATGATTAATAATTAATTAATCAAGTAATAAAGGATTAATTAAGTTATAATTAATACTTAATTAATTTAATAAATTAGGGGTTAATTAATAGTTATTAATGATTAATTAATAATGATAAAAAAAGTTAATTATTTTAGAAAAATAATTAATGTATTGTTAATAGTTAATGAAGGTCATTAACTAAGGATTATTTAATAATTAATTAATGTGACTAATTTTAATAATTAATTAGATTAATTAATTTAAAGATAATCATTTGTGTAAGTTATTAAGTATAATTACTTATGGAAGTAATTAAGGAATTAATTACTAATGGTAACTAATTGAGTTTAATTTGATTAGATAAGTTAATTAATTCAGTTTAATTAATTTAAAATTTATCATTTGATGATTTGTGGAGGATAATTACTTAATGTAATCTAACGAAGATGAATTACATAGAGAAATAATTAATGGGTAATTATTGTATGTAACTAATTGAAAGTGATTTGATAATGAGCTATTTGAGTATAATTGCTTTGTGAATTAATCAAGGGTGATTAACAATTATGGTTTAAATAAAGATTAGTTACTTAATGTAAATAATTTTAAAAGAAAATGTAATTAGAAATCATTAATTATTATAATTAATGATGTAATTAAGAATGAGTTATTTAGAAATAATTAATAAATGAGGAATTAACTAATGAAATTAATTAAGGAGTAATGTAATTAATTCGTAGTTAATTAAATAAGAAAGAAATTAAAGATTAATTACTGTATTTGGTTATGTATACTTAATTTGAGAAATTAATTAATGGATAATTACTTAAAGGTTAATAAATCAGGGATGATTAATTAAAATGAATAATTGATTGATGATTAATTAATTAGTTGATAATTAATTAATAGTGATATAAGCAAGTTAATATTGATGAAGTAATTAATTTAATTTACTTTAAATTAATTTGAATGATGTAATTAATTTAATTCATTTTAAATTAATTATATTTGGTGTGATTATAAATCATGGCTTATATGGTTGGATAATGTTGTTTGCCTTGAATGGTTTGATCTCGGATATGAGATAGATAATGTTGAGTGATTTAGATGCATTGGTTGCATTGTGATGTTGATATAGATTATCTTTTTGATAATGATAATATGGTTTATCTGATGTGATGATAATGTTGATTATCTGTTGTGAATCTGTGATTTATCTATTTGGATATATAGATAATTGAATTGTTTTAAACTTTTAAAACAACTTGGCCTTAAAAGACACGCTTGGATTGCGATGAGACCGGGATCGGGTTTCCATATTTGGATATCCGAAAACCACACTGATCCAAATTAACGATAGGTCGTGAATCTCTTGTGAAGAGTGAAGACTCGAGGTGTAAGGACTATACGTTAGTATATCTTTGGGGGTGATTCCGTGATGAGTTTGACGGAGATGGTTCTTATAGGTTCGAGATGGTGATTCAGAGTGCAAGGGTTATCATCGTTAACTTTGAGGGTGATTCGAAAATGAGTGTAACGAGATAATGCCTTCGGTTCCGTTCGAACCCGGAACGAACTTGTATGGATTGAATGCTTTCAGAACATCGTCAGGTGGACGATGAGCTTTCTAAGAGATGTGTTCTCTAAAGGTAATCATAGCCTCAAGCCTCATCAACTGGGAATGGCTAAAACATGGGAGGTGTAGCAAGGCTTCGTGGGTAGCTCCTACCGGAGAGCGAGATTTACCCCTGTCTAGAGGTCCCTTTTTATTTCGGCTGTGTGGGCGGTTGGAACGTACGCCAACTACGGGGTTGTCTTGTTCGGGACTGTCCAGTAAGGGATGGTTCCGGTCTTGTGTTGCAGGGGAGCGGGCGTACTCCTCGGTATGTTGATCTAGGCCACGTACTGTGATCGGCGGTACCCCAGTAGCCCAGCCATTGATGGAATCCAAAATCCAATAAACGCCAACGATTTTGATTGTATCACCCACTTTTGTGGCTAGTAGCTGGAATTTAATCATGTAACAATTTCCGCTATTTCATATTTACTTGAAAACCCTAGACCTATTATAATATCACCGGATTTCCTATCAAATGTTTTGGTTAGCGTAAGGTAAAACCTTTTCCATGTTTACGTGTGGGAAGTCTTACGTGATACCTTTCTTTTCAAAGGTTTTTCAAAGTTAAGCAACTTTAACCTGTTACTCACACCAGACCCATGTCTGACCCAGAGTTTATCTTATGTTTTCTTAAACTCTTGGTACTCAAATTTTTACGAGTAGCCAAGGGATTCAGGTTAGTTTTGACGAATTATAAAGGAGAAATGGAGCAGGAGGCTTCGGCGTTAGATATATGGTTCCGCTGTGTGTTCTCTATGTTGGTACCTCTTTGTTGAGTTGTATTGAGTTGTATAATTAGACAGGTATTTATAACTGTCTAGTATGTGATGTATATTCTGTGTAACTCTGATAGTGTTGTATATCTATGTAATACTTTTGTTATTAATATAATTTATTCGTTCCGCTGTTGAGATTTTGATGTTGTTTCTTCTTTCTTCTCTTTCTTTTCTCTTTTCTATCCCTTTCTTTCTTCATGATGATACGAATTTTCTATAGTGAGAAAGTCGGGTCGTCACAGGGATCAAGTCTCTATGGACTTTATTGACGGCCTTCCCCGTTCTCGTTCGGGTCATAATAGTTTATGGGTGATTGTTGATATACTTACAAAATCCGCCCATTTATTTCCGTTCGGTCTAATCGGACCGTACCTCTTTTGGACAAACTCTATGTTAAACAAATTGTTAAATTGCACGGAGTTTCTGCTTCTATTATTAGTGATCGTGATCCATTATTTCTAGTGGATTTTGGAAGTCTTCAAACAAAACTTAATTTTAGCACCGCTTATCATCCTCAGTCCGATGGACAAACCGAGCTTGTGAATCAAACTCTTGAAGATCTTCTTCGGGCATGTGTTCTTGGAGTTTTCTTATAATAGTAGTTCCCAATCTAGTATTGATATGGCATCTTTTGAGGCACTCCATGGAAGGCCATGCTGATCTCCTTCTTGTTGGCTTGAGGCCGATGAGAATCTGGTTTTGGCTCTAGATTTTATTCGTGATTCCACATAAAAGATTGACCTTATTCGTCGTAGGATAAAAGAAGCTCAAAGTAGGCAAAAATCCTATACCGATAACCGAAGAAGGTATTTGGAATTTTCTATGGAAGATTTGGTGTTTATTCGTGATTCACCTATGAAGGGCGTTATGCGTTTCAATCGATCGGGAAAATTAACACCTCGATATATTGGTCCATTTTCCATCACCGAACGCATTGGTCCCATGGCTTATCATCTTTTATTACCGACTCAATTTTCTACTATTCACGACGTATTCCACGTCTCTCAACTAAGGAAATGCCTTAGGGATTCCAATTCTATTCCTGAGCCCGGTGTTATTGATGAAGTTGAAGTTTCTCCAAATTTGACTTATGAGCAGCATCCTATTCGTATCATTGCTATGGAGGTTAAACGCCTTCGAAATAAAGATGATCCGCTTGTCCAAGTTCAATGGTCCGCAAATCCTAAGGATTGCTCTTGGAAATCCAGAGAATTCATCGAGCGAACATATCCGGACTTACTCACTCGTTCTCCTTAAAGTGAACTTCTTACTTCAAATTTTCTTTTGTGTTGACATGCTTTTATGGTTGTTACTCTTTGTTTTCTTCTTAAGTATTGTGAGGATGCAACTTTTTTATGAAGGAGAGTCTGTAATAACACGCATATTTTACGATTGTATATTTAAATGGAAAATAATTTTAGAGGACAAATTAAAGTAAATAATTGTTCACAAGGACACGCGCGAAAAACTTTTACCATAAGGACAAAGCCCAAAGTCTAGATACAAATTAAAACAAAACAAATAATTCTGTTCATTTCCTCCTCCTCGATTTCACTCAGAATTTGACGAACTTTCTTTTAAAAATAAAATTAAATCAAAACAAATCGATTTCTCATTCAATTGCTCAGAAGCAAAATCAATTTCCACAATCTCTCCAAAACCAAAATCACTTTCCCTAAACCAAAATTACAATTTCCAATTTCTTTGAGTCTATGTTCGATGTCGCGGTTGTGGTTGATGTTTTACAGGAGGCGGTGAGGAGAAAATTTTGATTAGGTCGCGGTTTGGTCGAGGTTGAGGTCGCGAGTTGTCGGCGATGATTGTGTTGGTCGAGGAATGTGGATTGGAGTCTGGCCATGGCAGATGAGTTGGGTTTTTGGGCAGTGAAGTCGGAGAAGCAATTTGTTGTATATGCAGAAAGGTGGAGCAACCTGCTTGAAAAAAAATGATACATACTTACAGAAACCTGATACCTACTTAATGCAAACTGATACCTAATTACTGCAAACTTGAAATCGTTACATATTTGCTGAAGATGTTTCACTGCAGCTAATACACAACCTATTGTTACATTTCAACATAGCTGATACCTACATAAAAGAAACTGATACCTATAGAAACAAAACTGATACCTACATAAGAGAAACTGATACCTACAGAAACAAAACTGATACCTACATAAAAGAAACTGATACCTACAGAAACAAAACTGACACATACAAAAACAAAAAAGATAACTACATAATAAAAAATAAAACAAAATATTTAGCAAATATATCTTAAAGTAATAGCTAGAAACGCAAAAATTCATACACAAATCAATACTAAGTGTGCTAGTAAAACTGTTAAATATTTTAATTCAAAGCATATTATATGCTTGTACCATTATCCCTGAAATTCAATGTTTTGTATTAATTGTAAACCTGATAATACAACTTATGCAAACTGATACTAACATTACATTTTGGTTTCAGTAAATAAAAAATAAACATTAGTAAAAATATGTTCAATGTAGAACATTAATTATTAAATTTCACAAAACTGATACCTACCATATACAAAACCGATACCTAGTTACTGATAACAAAAAAATGATAACAAGAAAAAATAAAAATGAAACCAAAAAACTGAACCTAAAATATGATACTTTTCCACCCTATCACAACTTTATATACAACCCAAACAACTTTATATCAGAACTTTGAAGAAAAACGAGATCACATTAGAAATATGAAAAGAATGAAATCGACAAACGCGCATGAGAAAAATATGATAGATGAACTATAATTTTAAGAAGAACGAAATTGAAATGACCAAACAAGGTTGATCGATATTTTCATTGCGAGAGTAATATTGGACCGCGACAAAAAAAATTGATCGAAAGGAAGAAGAAGAAGAAGCAGCGCGTGAAAGTGAGCTGGAAGAAAAATACGTGCGTGTGTCCTTGTGAGAAAATAATTAGCGGGCTGTCCTACATCTAAAAAAAGCCCTAAAAATTGTCCTTGAGGAAAATTTTCTGTTATTTAAATATAGCATCATTAGTTGGATTAAAGTCCAAAATGCTACTTTTTGCAAACATTCGAATTAGGACTCGAGACTTCTTCCATTGAGTTCAAAATGAAGTTTGCTACCTTTTTGAGTATAAACATCGATATGTTTGGGGTTGAGTTGAATTTTGCTAATTTTCTATTGGGCTTTAGGTTTGGGTTTCAGCCTATTAACCCAACATAACATCCTAACTCCACCCCCTCTCCTCTTCATTCATTCTACTTTTACTAACATTTCAAGCTAAGTAAAAATGGGGGAAGAGAAAAGAAAGCAAAATTCCTAAACCCTAGTTTTGCTAGAAAATTCAAATTCAAGCTCCAAAATCAAAGAGAAGCTTAGGTAAGCATCCTCTTCTTCTTCTCCACTTTAATCTCTCTCCAATTTCCAAAAATTCCTAAATCCTAACTTAGGAAATATTTGCATTTGATCATAGGCAGGAGATTCTACAGTTGAAGTTGAAGAGTGGTTGATCTTTCCTTTGTTTTAAAGCTTCTCATTTGTTGTGTTTAGGTATAAAGGCGAGTTCTTGAACTCACATCTATGTCTATAGTCTTCATTGTTGTTAGATATGAATTTCTAACATATATTGCATGACAAATTGCTTTTGATTTGAATTGGTTTGATGAATTTTCCAATTTTTGGTATTTTGAAGTAAAAATCTATGAAAATCCTACATTGGATGCTTTGACATGTTGTTTGGAGTGTTTAGAAGAGCACATAAGGTTGGGTTGTCGCTTGGCATAAATCCTTAGCTATTGTGCTCGTTCGATCGCTTTTGAGATGAATTGGCCATCATTGGCCTAGTACATTTTTGCTCTGAGCTTCAGTTCAAACATCTGGTAGTATGCCCAGAAGTCTGGAGCTACGAGAATAAAATTCCAGATACTCAGCACAGACGTCTGAACTTTCTTACCAGATGTCTGGGTAATTTGGAATAAAATTCCAGTCTTTCAGCTCAGACGTCTGGGAGAACCACCAAACTTCTGGAGCTGCTACAGCCATCTTGCTTGTTTTAGATGGGTTTCCATTTATATCGATTTTTAGTTGATCCGATTAGTTGTCGTCATTTATTATCTACTTTGATGACTTCTTTCTGGGTTTTTGGGAATATCCATTTGATGGATTTGATATCGATTTTTATTGATTTGATTCACATTATCGAATGTGAATTTTTGATGATAGATTGTTTTTACAATTGTTTTCTATGATTTGCCACTTCTAAAATACCAAGGTTTTTATACTAGTAGTAAATATTCAAACTCTTTCGCACAAATGATTTTAACATTATTTTTAATACAAAGCTCGTTTTGAAAACCGTTTTCAAATCTATTAGTATATAAAAACCTTTACCTTATTCGTATGAGAAATCTAATTAAACGACTTAGCAAATAAAGTGGTATGAAATGCTTGCGTTTACTTAGTCGATTAATTCTTGGAGTTGTTCGATTGAAATCTTGTGACAATTTTCGAGTGGAAATCTATAATTTGTTCGTAAATACTTAAGTTAAGCCAGTGGTTATGGGACATGAAGCTAAACTCATTTATTTATTAGATTACTGTAATTCACACTTTTGTTGATCAATGATGATCATCTTTATGGTTTAGACTAGCGATATACGATGTCTCTTTGTCCACAAGGAGGACTATACCCAGTTATGTTGAGCTTCATCTCTCTTTGTCCATGTAGGGGACTATACCTCGATTTTATGGAGCTTCGTTTCATTTTTATGGGCTAACGACCCGTGGTCTTTTGACGGTTCTTTGGAGTTTCGACTCATTCTTATGGGCTAACGACCCATGTTCTTTTATGGAGCTCGGTTCATCGGACGTACCGTTGTTGTACTACGTCATTGTTCCGGCTTATCCGGTTCATCGGGCATACCGATATTGTACTATGTCGTTGTTCTGAATTATTCGAGTTTCAGGTTCGTCGGGCATATTGTTATTGTACTACGTCGTTGCATCGGCTCTATGGTTAGTGACCAAGTGATAGCGGCCCGTTTGTGATGCACGTGTTGGTGAGTTTTCATGCTCCCATTTTTGATAGGCCTCCTTTTTTTGTGATTTCTGGATTTCTAATGGATGATTTCTAGAATTTGTGTTTCACCAATTTTTTTGAAATTTATATTAATAAGCTATATCAAATTTTGTAGTTTGGTGAATAAAATAAAGAATACAACATTCTTTTTGGTGTATGAGATTCTTGAGATATTGAATGATTTCTTTGATTGTTAAATGTATACTTGTCACAATATGGCATTATTGTTATCTTACATTTTTTTAATATCTCTTATCTTATCTCATGTTATCTGATATTTGTAGCTAGACTGATCCGTTTATTATTTTCTTCTTCAATAATACTCGAGTCAGACCGATATATTACAGATACTTCCACTTGACTTCTTAGCTAGGATTAGCATTTGAATTTTGGCTAACTACTTAGTTTAGCAGTTTTTTTTTCTTTTATACATTCGAGAAAGAAACTCCTTGATGTATACATATTCTTTTGTGATGTAGTGGATCTTACATGACCACTACTTTGATGTACACTTTTATGTGTTAAATTCATATCTGTTTCCGCCTTTATGATATGAATATCTGTGACTGATTTATGTTATGTTTATTTCATATTTGTTTTCGAAGATTACATAGCCACTATGTAGTAGATTTGAGTTTGTATTGGTATGTTGGATTTCATCTTGGAATGAAAGCGATATTCTATCTGGCATATCAGTACTCGCACAAAGCAATTTTACAAAGGATTGCTCCTCAACAGCCTTATTCTTCGTACTACTCGACGACATTACTCCATAGTGTCCTTGGCTAGTGTGAGTATAGAGGTGGGGCGTCACAGTTCTGGTGGCCATGGCGAGCTCTCGGTCGAGGCATATGATAGTGGGGTTGCATGGTGATTTAGGCTACTCTCGTGGCGTAATGGAGGGTATGGCACGCGAACTGGAGGCGGGTGGTTCTGTGCTGCTTGTGTTCGAGAGGAGGGGAAAATGATGGTGGCAGGAGTGAAGGCGCAGGCATAGGATTTATGCTGGAAAACAGCAGCAGGCACGAAGTTGGGTTCAATCGGGAAGCACATGTGCGTGCACAGTGAAGAAGATGGTCGTCGATGGAGGGAAGGGTTTTGGGTCTTCATGGAAGAGTATTAGTAATTTGGAATCGGGATTAAGAAGGTAACCGTAGGTAATTAATTTAATTACTATAGTTAGTAAAATAAAATTTTAATTTAAAATAAAAAAATAATATTGTGAATATCTTACCATGCGAGGTCCAAAAATCATGAAATGAGTTGTGTCAGAATCATAATGGGAAACACTATAATTTGGAATTGGAACAATTAGAAATTTCAAAAATCAAGGTGAGAAATTCTCTCTCATTTGGATTGCTGGAATTTATTTAAATAGTTAAAAACAAATTATTGGATGCTCAATGAATTTATAAATTATTATATGTTAGATTTCATATATATAGTAGTACATATATTAGTAGTTGAATTGATGTTCCCACATATTTTAGCGGATAAGACCCTATACGTCCTGCATAATAGCGGATCACCCTATATACTGCGATATCCCCCTTCAAAGTGGGATTGTTATTTTTATGTTGTATTAACATCTGTGGATGTAGGGAAGCAGATTGGAGGGATCCTATTGGATTCCTCAAAATTTATATTGATTGTTTTTCATATATAGTAATATATGATGTGTTAGAATAATCCATTATAGATAATTGCTGTGATGTGAATTATTGGATGCTATAGTAGCGCTGGACTAAATTTTGGTATTTTAAACACCATAAATACTATTTTTGAATTTGAAGAAATTAAAAGGGGATTTTGAATATAAAAATATGCGTGCGAAGTTTGGATTATTTTAAAAGAAGTTGATTTGGATAAAACAATAAATTAATTTTTGGATTGTACTTAACTATTCGAGAAAATATATTTTAAATAGGGATTTAAAAATAATTTATATATAGAAGATTTTTGGAATATGTATTTTTTAAACGATATTTCTGGAAAATATGAAAAGAAGTTGAAAACGATATTAAAAATAGATTGGCAAATGAATCGAGTTTATAAGGAATTGAATTTATACAATGGAATTTAACAAATGAGATTATTTTTATAAAAAGCAAAGCTCAGAGAAGTTATAAATTTATAAACGATGTTTATAAATAAAGGAGATTGATGGCAGATGAAAATTTGGGAATATAAAATTTATAGGGTGAATTTATATTAGAATATGGAAATAGGTTTGGGAAAAATAGTGGATACTATTTTTGAAAAGTGAAAAGTAAAGAGATCGGAATTGGATCGATGTGTTATAAATCGAGAGGGATCTATAAATTGAATTGGTTATTGGGATTTAATTTTTTTGCTAAGAATTTAAGTTTTTATTTAAAAAAATTATTTATTAAACTATGTAATTTAAAGTTAGTATTGTAATACTTTGGAATGTGGATTTTTAAAATATTTAATATTAGTTGAAATAAATTCTAATTTTTATAATCGGCTTTGAAAATCAATTTGCTTTATTGAAAAATGAGTTGGAAATTGAATTTTTGATGTTTTAATTAAAGAGTATTGATATTTTAAATAGTTGCCTACGCTTGTTTTTTGTAAATAAGTTACTACTCTTTTAAAATCACTTATCATATATATATATATATATATATATATATAAGGTTTTGAAGTGATTGAAAATTTTAATTATAAATTCTCTCGAGATTCGTAAACGGGTCTTATAAATGGATATGATTTTAAGGAGGGGAATTCTATAAGGGATTTGGAGGAAATGAAATTTCAAAATGTTGAATATGGAAACTTCGAAAATGAAATCTTAATTCATAAATGAAGTTATAAATTGTTAAATAGGGTTATAAATACGTATACTGGGTTTTGGAAATTGTTAAAGGAAATTTATTAATGATTCCGGAGACTTACGAGATAGGTTACGAAACATTCTCTGAAGCATTGATATTTGAAATTATTTTGGAAAATAAGACTTATAATGTTTTCCAAAGTATAGAATGGAAATTTGGAAATATTTCTAAGTGTCGAAATGGTTTGGGAATATCCTGTTATGGATTTAAGCATTTGAAATTGTTTTCAAATATTGGAATATGGAATGGAATTTGAATATATACGTTTGTAAAGGTATTTTGAAATGTATATTTTGGAAAAAAAATTATAATATGGGCCCAGTGACTGCTTACGGATGTTATTTGATAGTTAAATAACCGACTATCAAATATTGGCCAATTTCGTCGATCGTTTCGAAGAGACCGGGATCGGATTTAATTATCCGAAAACCACTTCGATCCGATTTGAGCATTACGAATGGATACCATGAAGATAATGAAGACGGTTGTTTGGTTTGTCCAAACGTAGGACAACTTGTATGGACGAATGCTATCAGAACATCTCATTTGAGGACGATGAGCATTCTAAGTGAAATTGTTCTTGAAAGGTAATCGTAGCCTCAAGCCGCATCAACCGAAATGACTAAAAATCAGGGGAGATACAGCAAGACTAAGTGGGTCACACCCAATTAGGGTATGTTATCACCTTTCTAGATATGCTCGGTTATGTTATAAATTATGGATACAGTTGTGCATGGAAAAAGAGCTCTCAATAAGGGCGGGATCACCTAGGGTGATAACATATTCGGTTCCATCCAAGTTAGGGGTAGGGACGATCTTGTGTTGTGGGTGATCCCGGCAAGGTCCTTAGTACATTTTCTCTAGATTTGTACCATGATAGGTGGTACCCCAGTGCCCAGTCATTGTATGGAATCCATTCTCCAATAAACGCTGTACGGTTTTGATTGTGCCCAACTATGCTGAAATGTGAGATGCAAGCATTTCAGCTATTTTTTATTTACTTTCTATAAACACTATCATAATATCAGATAGTTTTGATAAAACTAGTTTTGGTTATCGTAAGGTAAAAACCCGTTGTGTTTATGTGTGACGTGGTCTTACGAGATACCTTTGTTTTCGAAGGATTTTGATAAAAGATAATAATTCAAATTGAGTGTGTTTTCTCATGCGGGTTTTTTAGACTGACTCGGGTGTTATTTTATTATAATGCTCGGGTCAGATCAAGTATTACAGGTTCAGGTTAGAATGCTATGTAGCTCAGGAGAAGAGCTGGAGGAGTTCAGACGTATATCACGTACTTGGTTATTTCTGATGTGTGAGTTATGTATATCAGGACAAGTTATTATAACTATCCAGATTGATGTATTGATTGTTGTACTCTGATGATTGTAAGTATAAAACAGTTACAGGTTCTTTTATGCAAAAATCTGTTATTATATATTATATTTTGTTTTGCTGCGTTTGTGAGATTCGGTGTTGTTCTATTTTCTTCTCTCTTTCTTCTTCTTCACCCCCTAAAGATTCATATTTCCGTTGAATTTGAGTTGAACTGATGAGAATTATGGTCGAGTCAAAGGTTATGAAGATACAAGCCTTTACATTTACCATCATTAGTTAATATTTAAAAGAGTTTTATTTTAATTTTAAAATCCATTATTTGAATATTTAAAATTAATTAAATATTCACAAATCAAAGAAGTGAAATTCTGGATCGTTACGTTCATTAAATCAAATCATTTCATGTTTTGGAAATAAACCTTGAATTCAAAAAAGTAGACTTGGTTGAATAAATTTAGATTAATTAAAGGATTCATTAAACACACATGCACATATTAAGTATATATATAGATACATACATACACACACACACATTTTCTTAAACAATGTTTTGGACAACTAATGCATATACGAAGGAAGAATATGTCTATTGCGGTGTAAATACCAATATCTACATACGTACACATTAACTATGTACACTACTTATGTATTGCACTCACACAATTTACACTAGAGTAAATTTGAATATACCCATAATATTTGTTATGTATAAATTTCTCATTAATGACATTTAATTAATCAATCAATTTAATTTAAAAGAGAGAAACGAACTCCGAACAAAAATAAAATCTACCCTTAATTAATTACATAAGATTTAGAGAAAGAAACGAAAGGTTTCCATCTCTTAATTAACTTTAACACGTAATTATCTTACACATGTGTATATTTGATGCACTCATGCATTTAAATTCAAATCAAATTTAAACTCTATTTTAAATAACTTAAATAAAATAAGATTTTATTTAAAAGTTTGTTAGATTGAGTCTAATATCGTTTATACTTCATAGGCCCAAAAGATCCAAAATAGGAAAAAAATTGAAATCTATCTGTTTCCTATGCTTCTGACTGGCTCGGTTCCTACAACGGTACCGGAGCCAAACAATCTACATGGTCTAAATTAGCCATTTTAGGATCAACTAATTAAGCTTACCCGTTTTGTAGGGCATCTAGAAAAGTAGCGTCTAGGATGGGTTTCGGTAATTAAGTACCCTACCTTTTCAGACTACCAGCCGACCGAAAGGTAAAGTAGGCCCAAAGGTTATCCAAGGTCCAATTTGAATTTGAGCTCTAGGCTAATTTTAAAATGCATTTAAAAATTTAAAAGATATTTTGAACTTGAAAGCTGCATTTAAAATATGAAATAAAATTTACAAAAGCTATAAAGTGCATTTTCAAATTTGTGTCAAAAATAAATTAGTATTTTGAAAATTATTGAAAATTTAATCAACTAGATTAATTAATCAAATAATTAATTAAAAGTTAATTAATTAAATTTAATCATATATATGTTTATATATGACTAATAATGTTATATTTTTACATGCATGTATACTTATCTTAAATTGTTTAAGGTAAATAAAAATAGTTTTCAACTTATTAAAATATTCAATTAAAATTAGTTTAATTAAATAAAATATTTATTTGATAAATAAACTAATAAATGTAAATTTATAATATAAGATCTACATGTATAATGATACATGCTTGTAAAACCATAAGTGTTATAGTCAATATACATCTTAAATTATTTAGGATGAATAAAATAAAATTTTAAATTTTAAGAAAATTTAATTGATTTGCTAATCAAATTAACAAATTAAAATTAATTAAATATGATTTAATTAACAATGTACATAAGAATATTATACAAGTTAATTAAATTATAAATGGTTATAAATAAATTGAACTTGTATAGTATGAATGTATAATAAAATTGGAATTAAAAAGAAACCCAAATCAGATTTAAGGGATAAATACATATGTATTTATGTGTACCATGATTTTAGATATGTTTGACACTTGAATCACGAGAGCATTTCAAAAGAAATGCATTATTCCATAAATTGTTATCACCAAATTTAAATATATTAAAGATTATGAATATATAGTATAAAGTTGTCCTCTATCATTAGATGTTAATAAATTACTTGCATACTCACTAATTGTTGAGTAAACTCAAGCTAGATATATTATGTGTAGTATTATTAAATACTAACAGACATGGTAAGGTACATGTATGTACTTGTTGAGCAAACTCAAGGTATGTACATCTATAGGTAGGTTGTCATGAAAAGGTAGATATGAGTGAACAGTCTCTTTTGTTTTGTTGAGCAAACTTAAGGTCGAGATTGAGATTGGGACAAATACCATGGGTTAGGAGTTATAAATGATATAGATGATAAAGTGTTATCCATCGCTTGCGGAGCTATGACTTGTGGAGTAACTCAAGGTTAGAATCCCAATGCAAGTGAGTCCTAACGCGTACTAGAGAAATCGAAAGATTTTTATATTTTTCTTAGGGTTTTGAGAAAAATGAAAATCTAGTGTAAGCCTTATTAGAAAAATGAAATGGTAACATTTAACCTTTCTACATTGTAAGAAAATTTGTGCAACTAATATAATTGATAAATGCTTATCAATTGAAATATACAATTAGACTAAACTAATGATTGAAAAAGAAATATAAGATATACTTACCTCTAAGTCCTTGGCATATTTCAGTTCAAAACCCATGTAAGAGCCAATCTACAAAACCGCTAAAACATTCATGCCTCAATCGCTTAAGAATTTATTCATCCAAGACCGTGTGTTGTCCATTACGAGTATTTGATACATATATTCGGTCATATATAAATGTTACATAGTGAATGATCGTTGTTCGTAATATACGAAACTTCATTGGAAATAAGCAAATAAACCATTATCCAAAATCATGTATTCAATATGATTGATTATAATGAGGATTCCCTTTTGAATGGTTTGCCCATTTAGTAAAGAAAAGCAAATGTATACAAGTGAATGCAACTTAGGTATAGTTGGAATGAAGAGAGTGAATAGTTAACCTTGCTTCATGAAGTGATGTCAAAAATGAGAATCGTATAAAATACTAGTTAGTGGATACTTGATATAAAATGGTAAATATTTGTTTATATTCCAATTGTGTTATTCATATAGGACATTGTTTGCCAAACAAGTTATTTTTACGATTTTAAGACATTTGATTGAAGACTTTCGACTATAAACTGGTCATAGTAAGAGAAATAAATAGACTATAATAAGTAGTTAAATGGAGCTTCATGTTTCATACGCTATTATATTAATGGTGGAAATAGTGGAAGCATGCCATACAACACT
Source organism: Allium cepa (assembly GCA_030765085.1). Classification (NCBI taxonomy): domain Eukaryota; kingdom Viridiplantae; phylum Streptophyta; class Magnoliopsida; order Asparagales; family Amaryllidaceae; genus Allium; species Allium cepa. Next base: position 254,815,849 of record CM060943.1, read on the forward strand.
TGTTGGTGGATCCAACAAGGTACGAAAAATTGTTTTCGTCAATATACCAAATATTATTTATGAAATAACAATTAATTTCAGTGTTGACTAAAAGCGAAGATAGCTCTATTTTATTATGAATGCTTTGAATATTCATTATTAGATAAATCTATTAGAAATGATATTTGTTGCATTAGCTAAATAACGTTGAACTATCTATAATTTGATCCAAATATGGAATTAAGGACATTAAAGTTGGTGAACTCTTTAGATTGATACATAAAGATGTATGAAGATACATAAAGATGTATGAAGTTGAAAGTCTAACAATACCAAAAACGTTTCACATACTTCGCTTAATTCATAGATGAATTAACATAAAATGAACATGTTTATTTGATACGTAAGCACTTTGTTTATGATAAGTCCGCTGAATATAAAATGGATGTATAAAATATAATGTGCAAAGGAAACAAGGAAATTCTGTTTGTTCGAATAGGTGAATATAATGAGAAACAGTTCCATAAATGTCTAAAAATGAATAAAAATTCCATCTCAAAAGTTATTCCTCCCTATGTTACACAATATTGATAAGAAGTAATCCAACTTTGTTGGAAAAAGTAATTCCATCTCAAAAGTACATAGGATTAAAATTTAATTTCATCCAAAGAATAGTTTACGAAATCATACAAGATGAATGTTTATTAGAAATGCCTACATATATTGGGTCAAGGAGTCGACAGGTTATGTGAGCCGAGAGGTTGAACATAATACTTGCTTAAGGGACCTTGTGTTGACCACCCTAATGGAGTTTGGGACTGATCAATATTAATTGGTCAATTTATGTTATGAACATAAGTGTTGTAAACTAAAATAGTTACATACATATATTTAGGTAGTTCATAAAATATGTTTACGAATACATATTCCATTGCACCGAGAAACAATTGTTGTTTCAGGAAATGCTACCTTCATGGTGAAGGAATTTCTTTTAGAAATTATTGATACTATAGTGGATCTGGATACGATTCAAAGATAAAACTGATAATGATGGATGAAATAAAATTAATCGAACTAGATAAGTATGACACAATGAAATGTCTAATGATAAATCTCCCACACTAAAGAGAAATAATGGCTTCTATTAATGTTGAGAAAAGAATTTTCTCTGTCTTAAGTAAGCCATTAAGAGTATTGACTTTACCATGTGGCACAATGCGCAAATCTGGAATGGATTCCAAGTACATTATCAAAATATGATTTTGATATTAGTAACGCAAAAAATATGATCCATCAGCTGCAAAGCTTTCTTTGGGAAGAAGATAAACGCACTTGGAATATAAGCCACATTGATAAGAATAACATTGTAAATTTCAATTGTTGAAACTAACATAAAGTATTCATCATTCAATGCGCTTTACTTAATTTGGAATTTAATCAAAAAGTTTACCGCTTGCTCGGTATGACTTTGAGTTTTGGTATATATATGTTAAAACAAAGTTCTCAATAACGAGTTAGAATAAACGGTTTGCACATAACAACCAAAATGTCTCGAAGTCAGTAAGGGAGATAACTGAGTTTATGAGTATTGGATACGATCCAAGAAATGGTATAAAAGTGTTATTCAATAATCATTGGAGTTAAGTAAGTATTCTAACAAAGAGATCCAAATAATTTGAATTTCAGTCAAAATGTAGAGGATACAGTGTCTATAAAAAAGAATATTAATAGGTACTAAAAATATATCTAAACCTATAAGTAAACACCAAACTTATGACTATTAATGATGTATTTATGTTAAAATCATTTTAGTCTAGTTGTTTAGTACTCGACATTTGATTTGAAATTGACATTTTTATAATCAATATAAAAGGATGTTGTGAATGTCCCAAAATGCCATACGTAGACACGATATTAAAATAGTTTAACACTGAACATGTATGATGGGTTCCTTACACATTGGCGATAGGAAATATCATACGTATTATAATGTCTACAATATCATGCTTTGCTCATGTATTTGATACATAAAGCAAGTAGCAAATCCGAACTAAGATCATGTAATGATAATTTAGAGCGTTCTTAAGTAATTATTACATATTAGAGAATTGTTTATTGAAGGAACAAACTCCTTATGAAGGACTGCTAGGACTCGGACATCATTAATGATATCGAGTATAGTATGTCAACCTAGGTTCATGTTCAAACTTAGTTGAGAACTTTAAGTTGCAATTATTCCAATTCAAACAATAAGTAGTAGCTATTCAACCAAAGGATACTGCAATGTAAAAGTGTAGATAAATGCATAAATTTATAACTGAGCGATGGCTTATTCCAGATGTTGAGAATCCCATGATATTGTTATATAATAATAATGTCATGATACACTTCGCAAAAGAATCTAGAGCTCATTAGAAGTCGAGTGACATACTCTAAATAATTCCACATAATAAAAGCAGTTTATCAGCATCAGACAGAGTTGATTGACATAGTGGATAACTAAAATAATATAACATACCCATTCACTAAGGGACCGACCCAATTAGTTTTTGAGAAAACCTATCAATGAAGTTGGAATAAGGTTCCATAATTGACCCCAAGTGCATGTAGAAGGTTAATAAAGTTAGGGATATGTCCTAGCGGCAATTATGTAATTTATTATATATATCTAACTTTGTGATCAGTCTTGTTCAAAATAAAAGATGTTTTTCTTTCCATCATATACTTGTTATACAATGATATAAATAATTAAGTATTTAATTTAAAGTATATTAATGGAAAATTCTTGAATGATATGTTATGTGATAGTAACTATAAAGTATTGTAACCATAAGAATTTTATCACATCGATAATAACATATTGTTTATAATATCAAAATGTTTTGAGAAAGGATGTCGATTCATCCGGTGAGATCAAAGCACGCAACGCTCTCCAAATGTTGGGCAGCGTATTTCTCATGGATGCTAGGGCATCAAGGGGTTGCATACTAAAAGTTATTGGATAACTATGGAATGATTACTCGAGAGTTCTTTGTTGGTTAATATAACTAAGATAAAAAACAAACAATCTCGAAGTAACGATGTTACATAGTTCCCTCGACTTGAGAATGCAGTAGAGCTGCAATGTGGACACTCCACTTTGATTAGTAAATTATGGCATATCATCCATCAAATGACAATACTTGGGTCTGAGTTGAAGCATTGGAAGTGAACACTATTCATAGTGAATTTGTCTTCTTGGTTATATAGGATTAGTATCACGGTCAATTATAGTGAACTGAAAATCAAAGTCTCTATCTAGTATGGTTGATAATAATTGTTATTATTGAACCAAGGATTTTGTGTTTGGAATTACAAAGTTGAATGTAATGACCCAACATTTTAGTGATTTTTCTTCATTTAATTAATTGAAATTTTGTGAAATTTTAAACAATAAATTTGAAGATAAAAATTTATTATTTGGAATACATCTATTTAAACATAGAAACTAGTAAATTTTCGTCCGATAATATTGAAGTTTATTTTCTTATGAAATTTTATTTCAATTTAAATCAGTTAATAACAATCGAAGTTAAAAGTTTTCCGAAACCTAAATATCTCAACATGAGAAAATTTATTTAGAACACTCTGAATCTGACTGCGAAATTCATTTCGCGAAATTCGGATGTTTCTAGCTCCGTTTGGATTTTTCCATACGAAATAGCAACGTATATCGGTTCCGATATCGACTTTTGATCGGATGATCGTACCATTAATATCTGTATATCTTTTGATCACCTCATCGTACTGATCACTGTGGTATATTTATTTCTGTGTTTTGCTGTCCAGGGTGCAGCGAAGCCGTGATACGATTTGTCGTATCAATAATCATTTTGAACTTTTCGTATTCATGTGTCCATCCAAATTTTCCAACGGATGAAAAATCAAACAGCCGCTTTGCTATCATTATTATTCCCTGAATTTATGCTTGACTATTGCTATCCTATCTGTTTAAATATATTTACTATTTCACTGTATTCCTGGTTCGTTCCTATTTCTCAGTTCCTCCATTCTAGCTTTCTTTCCTCTTTCCCTTTTGCTTTTGAGTAATATGAATATAATATATCAGGCTACATATTTTTCTCCCAATCCTAAGAGCACGTTCAAAACCCGAATTCCCTCTACCTTCGTTTTTCCCCTTCCATCTCTTCACTGCTCCACCCAACCGAGTGTGCACGCCCTCCCATTGAGACAACTCAACCCCTAGATCCGGTCGCCTCCCCTAGCTGCTGCATCACCACTCAAAACCCGATCAAGCCAAACATCTATGCCTGCCAGCAGCAACTCTGTTTCTTTGTAAATAAAGGTATATATACATTCTATTCATAACATTATATTTCGTATAAAGTTTTAATGACTGTACATATATTTGTAGATGATAGTATTCTGTGATGAATATGTATATGTATTATTGTGATGCTGTATATAATAGATTTCTATATATTATATGATAAATGAAGTTCTAGCTTTATGTTAGCAATATAGATTTTTATAATATTTTGTACAGAGGTTATAATATAATGACTTATGTTAGCTCATTTGCATATGCTATAGAGCGATATGTGTAAAATAATTAAAAGGTTTCATTTATATCAATATAATTTTACATATTATTTTAATATAGTTATATAGCATATATATATTGTCATCTGTTGTATAAATGTACTGTTCGCTCTTTTATGCCATGCCCATATTTGATTTTGAACTTTATATGTGCCAGATGTGTTTTGGTTTTTGAGATATAAAGATATTTTAATGTGTGTACATTGTTTACAGTAGTTAATTTATGGAAACACTTTAATTGCGGTTGTAACAATCTCACATATATATTTTATTCTTTATGTTGTTCACTTGATTGTTATGTATTTGATATAGCTGCTTTATTATAAAATATATGTATATAGTGTTATGCTGGTTTTTATACTGTTTATGTATTACAGTTTGTTTTACAATTGAACGTATATATTTAAAAATTGATTAGTTAGGTTAGTTACATGATCTGTTAGGTTGAAAAATAAGTTTGGTTTGTTGGTACATATTATATAAAGTTACCATAGTATATATTAAAGTTTATGTAAATTTTGTTTTTTTAGACTTCTTTATAGATGAATATGTATGGCAGTATATGATTTGAAATAACTTATGTATGAAAATTGATATATACGTATATAGTATGTCTACTACAATAGTGGTTTTAAATATGTCATAATATATATATATATATATATTTGCTGGCAGCTATATTATAATATATAAGTATTTATTTCAAATCTTATGTATATGTGTTTGATTTTGATATATATATATTTAATTTAAAACAATGATTTTTAATTATATATATGTTATTCTAATATTTGTTTTAAATTAAATGTTGATTGCATGGAAAAAAATAATATATATATATATATCGATAGTTGCTGTTTCTATCAAACTGATTCTAATTGTTACATCGATTCCTTATCTATCAGCTTGTCCGCCGAGTTCGTGTCAATCTTGCTTTGCTTTGAAATTCATGCTTGGATTCGTAGCTCACCTCATTTCCGTTCGTCTCTGGCCTCGAAAGGTGAGCAATCACTCACGATTAATGTTCTTATATTTATTAAATTTGATTTCAATTGAAACGACAATCAAAATATACTGCTAAATTTAACAGTTAATTTTATAATTGCTAGATATGATAGGTTAATTTTATAATTGCTAGATATGATATGCTATTATATGAAATTATTCACCTGTGGATATGACACCATATCCTATTGTTTATTTAATTTGTTATTGATGATATATCTTTGTTGTTGAAATGTTATAATATTATTACAATATCTGTTATCACTTAGCAAGTTCCCTGTTAGTATAAAATTTACTATGGGTTGAAATGATACATACCTGAACGATCTATAGAACAGGAGAAAATCGTTATCGGTTGAAATGATAAACCCAAGCGATTTTCATTTGAATTGAACTTGGGTTGCGGGTTGAAATGATATATACCCGTATATATTTAAATTACTAATTGAAATGATAAATATCCGTATCATTTGAACATAGGATAGAAATTTTTATGCAAACATCGTTGGTCTATATATATTTTGAAAATGATTTCTATGGTTTTGAAAGGAAATATATATGGTTTTATTTCAATTTGAAATATCATATATATGAATAAGCTTTGATATAAGATAAAATTTATAATAAGCTTTAATTTAATAAAATTTTATTTTATTTATATATAATATGTATATGTATTTATTTAAAATTTGTATTTTAAAAATAGATTTATAATGATTGTACAAGTTAAGGTTGGGAAGATAAGTCTGAAACTTATTGAAAATTGTATTTAATTAAGTTAATAAAATTGATTTGAAATAATTGAATTTGAAATTTAAAGATATGATTTTTAACTTGATTTTGATTAAAAGTGATTAAATGGATATTTCAAGTTTTAAATAAAACGAAGGAAATATTTAGTTTAATGTAATTAAGGGTTATTTAAATGATAATGGATTTATTAAGTGAATATTTTAAAACTAAATAATAATGTAGTTAAATTAAGACATACATATGAAATTATCAATTTAGTTTTGAAAGTGCTTTAATTTGAAAATATATATATTTGAAATGGAAATGATATTTTGGCTTGAAGTATATTGAAATGACCACGGTGTTATAATGACATTTGATCATTATAGCGGATATTTTTGCATTGTAGATAGTTCCACGTATCTTTAGAGGATGGTTATCCCAAACATCCTTTAAGTTATTTGTATTTCAGTTGATATTTCACTTGCGTTGGATTTATTGATATAAGAATGTTAACCCTGACTCGAGTGTTTTGTATTTTGCTTTACGCTCGAGTCAGATAGAATAATTCAGCATTCGATACTTACCTTTACACTTTGGAGCTTCGCTTGGAGATCAAACTATCGATTCAGCTTTTAGCTTTTCCAGTTGATTTTTCCAGAGATGTCATCAGTCTGTATTTGAGATATTCTGTTGTATTTTATTTCAAACTCTGTTGTTTATATAGTAGCTTCATGAACTACTATTTACCTATTTCGCTGCATTACTGTTATAATACTCTGTGTCTATGATTCTATGATTAATTTATTTGCTGTATATGCTGAGCTTTGCCAAATATAAATTAACAATATGATATTTTGAGTAATTCAAGTCCAGTATGTGCGGATGCGAATGGTTGAAAATACCGGGTCGTTACAGTTGGTATCAGAGCTTTGGCTCTAGGCAAACTTAGCATATATAGCTAATTTATTTGCAGAATCACCTTCATTCGAGCTTGAATTTCTTCCTCTTTGATTTGGTTTTCCTTTGGACTTTGGAACGTTCCTTGCGGTTCCAAAATCCCTTATCTTCTCTCCCTATTCGTTTTTCTTGATTCTGAAGTATCACATAACTCTACTTCGAATGATCTTTATAAGAATAGGCGAACCCATCAATTTTTGAATGATTTATAAAGGGGTGAAACTCCTTTACCTCGGCACTGATTCACCGGAGATTTATATATCCCTCGGTTTAGATGTTGCTATCTCTTGTTATATCGAATTCTATCTCTGGCGATGGAATGTCGATTTGCCTCAGAATTCTGCACCAATCTTATTTTGAAATCATGGTTGACCGGTTAAGGCCGCCCATGATTTATGTAAATATATCCATCTCCTATTTTGAAATTTGATTATCTCATTTTAGATCAAGCCAATCTTTGTTTTGAAATCCATTCTTGAATCATCATTTGAAAAAAAATCAAGTTTGTTTGTATTTTAGAAATTGCTTTATATATCGAAATTATTATTTTGATAAGTATGATTGTATTCTATATATAAAAGTGAAAATGTTTTCAATAAGGATTATATACCTTTTAAAAATAAGAATTTGAAGTTTCGAAAGGATTTGAAATTTTGAAAATTATACAAGAAATTGATTTATATAAAAATGATTTATGACTGATGGTTTCAAATTTGAAATTCGAGAATTAAACTCCGATATGTTGAAATTGGTTTTAAGATTTTGAAAATATATAATAATACGATTTGAAAGTATTTCCGAATAAGATATGTTTCAAATGACTTCAAATGAGTTCCAATGGTTTTGAAGAAATCTCAAAGAAGTTTGCAAGAAAATAGAAGTCCAGAACTCACTTGTGTCGATGGAAAATAATTTCGGTGATGGGTGCACGCATCATTGACATTGGTTTTCGAGTCTCATAGTGAGGGAGATGCCATGATAGTAGCTTTTCTATGCGAGTGATTTTGTGAAACAAATTCTGATTTCGAATTCCGAAGTATGATTTGATATTCAAAAGATATATGTATATATATTTGAAACGATTTGAAGTGAATCCGATGTTGTCCTCGTGTTTCGGATTTAGCCCTATTTATTGAATTTGATTTACTGATTGGTTGATAATTTCCAACTCTTGGATTGAAATTTGATTTCGCCAATTGTTTTGAATGTTCGAACACTTCCAAATCGAGGTTTAATTTTCAAAGCTAAGTAATTTCGAAAAGTATAAATTATTTGATAAAGTATATAATTCTAGTTTTGAATGTTTAAATATGATTTGAATAAGTTTGAAACCATTTTGTTAAGAAAATGATTAAGACTATTTTGAATTATACTAATATGAATTTAGTTTTGTAATGTTTTGAATAAAATTCAGTTTTTAGTGTCTTAACTTAGTAACATCTTTTATAAGACTATATATATAGAATAAAAATTTTCAGAAGGTAAATTGGATTTTTCAAATAAAAATAAATAGTTTAAAGTTTCTAAAGGGATGGTTATAAACTTAGTAATTGATTTTGAGAAAAATAATTGGTTTCAAAAATAGATTGGCATTTAAACCCGGTATTTATATGATGATTTTGGAAATGAATTTGTTTGACCTAGATGATGTTGATTTGGAAGCTAGGATTATTTTCTAAACCTATTATTTTAGAAACTTTGAAACTGAAGATATTAAAATTGGAAGAAATAATTTGGTGAAATCGTATATGATTTTGAAACTGAACTGATATTGAAACGAATTTAATTCGAGAACCTTGTTTTACTAAATACTTGATTTGGGAGTTATCGAGCTTATATAAAATCGATTTGTATAAGTATGAAGTTGACTCAAAAACTATTGCTTTTGAAAGTTACACTATTTGAAAAGCGAAATGTTATATAATCGAAGTCTATATAAGTGTGATTTGATATACTATTGATTTTGGAAAGTATTTGATTTGAAAATGAAATCTTATATATAATGGACTTTATGTAAGTGTGATATTTGAAATTGATTTGAAAAGGTACTATATGATACATATTTTTGAAGTAAAGATATGGAAAGTGTCTTCTGCTTGATATCCGCTTTGTGGCCGCATTGTGGATTCATTCTATTGATATTATTCTCTCTGATTTTGGTTTTCTGGATGTGATACTTGAGTGTCCTTCCATGGCGTTACCCATGGTCGTTTTTTTGTGGTAGCGTAATCTGTAAGGCAGAGATTGCTTAAAAGATACGGATGTTTCCTGGGGGATCCAGGCGTGACCATTATGTATCTGTGGTCTTCCGGTTTTGTTGTCGTGGCGTAATCCATAAGGCAGAGATTGCTTAAAAGGTACGGATGTTTCCTAGGCGATCCAGGCGTAACCATTGTGTATCCGCGGTCCACAGTTTTTGGTTATCATGGCGAAATTTGCAAGGCAGTGATTGCTTAAAGGTACGAATGTTTCCTAGGGGATCCAGGCGTAACCATTGTTTATATGCGATCCATGATTCGGTTGATTTGTTTGGATTGTACTTTCCATGTCAGTTTTGAAGATTTTTCTAGTATTTTCACTGGGTGTTGAAACAGGTCTACTAAGTACTTAAGAATTCCTGCTATGCGCCTGATCAACGCATGGCCAGAGTCTGCAAGAACGAGGATAAACTTATTGAAACATCGAGTTATTAAAGTATTTTCGAAAGGAAAATTTGTTTCGATATAAAAGTATTTTATTATGAAAGTATTTCATTGTAAAGGTATTTTATTATAAAAGTATTTCCAATAAAGAAATTTTGTATTAATATTTGAAATTGAAATTCTTATGGTTCTAAATTAACTATTCGTGCCCAATACTATTCTTTTGAATCTACCTTTTCTGATCAGCTTTATTTATTCATCTATATTTTGTTTTTTCGAATCTACCTTATGTTCCTTTTAAATATATCCTTTTGAAATATGGTTGAATATACTACATGGTTTAATAGAAAATTATTAGTGTTATAAATATTTTAGAAGCTATTAATTAAATAAAACATATTTAAAGTAAATGATTATTGATTTATTAATAATATTTGAAAGGTATCTTGAGATAAAATTAATAAATTTATGAATTATAGATTTAATGTTTTCAGTAACCTCTTTGTAAATATAAGTAATGATGTAAATAATTGTTTTCAAATAGTTTTCATATATTTTCAAATACTTGTTTTCAAATGTTGTTCACTTGATTGTTATGTATTTGATATAGCAGCTTTATTATAAAATATAGTATATAGTGTTATGATGGTTTGTATACTATTTATGTATTACAGTTTGTTTTATAATAAAACGTATATATATTTAAAAATTGGTTAGTTAGGTTAGTTACATGATCTGTCAGGTTGAAAAATAAGTTTGGTTTTGTTGGTACGTATTATATAAAGTTACCATAGCACATATTAAAGTTTATATAAATTTTGTTTTTTAGACTTCTTTATAGATGAGTATGTATAGCAGTATATGATTTGAAATAACTTATGTACGAAAATTTATATATTTGTATATAGTATGTCTACTACAATAATGGTTTTAATTATGTTATAATAATAAATATATATATATGTGTTGGCAGCTATATTATAATATATAAGTATTTATTTCAAATCTTATGTATATGTGTTTGATTTTGATATAGATATTTAATTTAAAACAATGATTTTTAATTATATATATGTTATTCTAATATTTGTTTTAAATTAAATATTGATTGCATGGAAAAAGTAATATATATATATATATATATATATATATATATATATATATATATATATTGATAGTTGCTGTTTGTATCAAGCCGATTCTAATTATTTTATCGATTCCTTATCTATCTTGTCTGCCGAATTCGTGTCAATCTTGCTTTGCTTTGAAATTCGTGCTTGGATTCATAAATCACCTCATTTTCTTTCGTCTCTGGCCTCGAAAAGTGAGCAATCAATCACGTTAACGTTCTTATATTTATTAAATTTGATTTCAATTGAAACGACAATTAAAATATACTGGTAAATGTAACTGTTAGTTTTTTGATTGATAGATATGATATGTTATTTTTATAATTGCTGGATATGATATGCTATTATCTGAAATTGTTCACCTTTGGATATGACACCATGTCCTATTGTTTATTTAATTTGTTATTGATGATATATCCCTGTTGTTGAAATGTTATAATATTATTACCATATCTGTTATCACTCAGCATATTCCCTATTAGTATAGAATTCACTATGGGTTGAAATGATACATACCCGAACGATCTGTAAATAGGAGAAAATCGTTATGGGTTGAAATGATAAACCCAAGCGATTTTCATTTGAATTGAACTTGGGATTGCGGGTTGAAATGACATATACCCGTATTTATTTAAATTACGGATTGAAATGATAAATATCTGTATCATCTGACCGTAGGATAGAAATTTTTATACAAACACCATCGGTATATATATATATATATATATATATATATATATATATATATATATATTGAAAATGATTTCTATGGTTTTGAAAGTAAATATGTATGGTTTATTTAAATTTGAAATATTATGTATATGAATAAGCTTTGATATAAGATAAAATTTATAATAAGCTTTAATTTAATAAAGTTTGATTTAATTTATATATAATATGTATATGTATTTATTTAAAATTTGAATTTTAAAAGTAGATATATAATGATTGTATAAGTTAAGGTTGGGAAGATGAATTTGAAATTTTATTTAATTAAGTTAATTAAATTGATTTGAAACTATTGAATTTGAAATTTAAAGATATGATTTTTATCTTGGTTTTGATTTAAAGTGATTAAATGGATATTTCAAGTTTTAAATAAATCGAAGGAAATATTTACTTTAATGTAATTTAGGGTTATTTAAATGATAATGAATTTATTAAGTGAATATTTCAAAACTAAATAACAATGAAGTTAAAATAAGACATATATACGAAATTATCAATTTAGTTTTGAAATTGCTATAATTTGGATATATATATATATATTTTAAATGGAAATGATATTTTGGTTTGAAGTATACTGAAATGACCACGGTGTTATAATGACATTTGATCATTATAGCGGATATTTCTGCATTGTAGACAGTTCCACGGATCTTTAAAGGATAGTTATCCCAAACATCCTTTAAGTTATTTGTATTTCAGTTGATATTTCACTTGAGTTGGATTTATTAATATAAGAATGTTAATCCTGACTCGAGTGTTTTGTGTTTTTCCTTACGCTCGGGTCAGACTGAGCAACTCAACATTTGATACTCAGCTTTGGAGTTTGGAGCTTCGCTTGGAGATCCAACTATCGATTCAGCTTTCAGCTTTTCCAGTTGATTTGTCCAGAGATGTCATCAGTCTGTATTTGAGATATCCTGTTGTATTTTATTTCAAACTCTGTTGTTTATATAGTAGCTTCATGAACTACTATTTATCTATTCCGCTGCATTATTGTTATACTACTCTATGTCTGTGATTCTGTGATTAATTTATTTGCTGTATATGTTGAGCTTTGCCAAATATAAATTAACAATTTGATATTTTGAGCAATTCAAGTCCAGCATGTGCGGATGTGAATGGTTGAAAATACCAACTCGTTACATTGAATGTGGATGATGTTGGAGTTTTGGAAAAAACCAAATCCATAAGTCCTAAAGTGATATAGTTTTGATGAAGAGAATAGGTATAAATAGTCATTACTATCGGCTAATGCTTATAATAGTGAAATTGGATTTTACCGAAAAATGTGGAAGCGATAAATTCGATCAAAATATCACCTCACTTACTAAGATGATGGGTGAACGTTAATATTATAGTAGTTTGATATTAATTGTTGACTGAATTTACACCTGCGAGCCGCATAGCCGCATCGATATATTCTCTGAAATACCAAACGATTTAATTGATTTGTAAATAGTTATAAATTAACTAAATTAATTAATTTTTTTAAATATTAATTAGTTATATATTTATTTGATGTATTGGATGTCATTATTATTTTTTGGATAACACTAGTATTTAATTTGATGCGCATATAAAAGTTGTATATGTATATATCGATATAGGATAACGATTAGCATTTAAATTTGATTTAAATGTAATTATGTGTTAAGTGTTATTGAAAAAAATAAAGGCCCATCTAGCTTCATTCATGATAGATCATATGAAGAAAAAGGAGGCTTGAAATCAAATTGTTGGATCTAGAAAATGAACGGAGGAGGTTAAGAACTACAAGTGTTTTGTCTTTCATTCACTTGCCACTCTTAATCCATCTTCATTTTCTAACATTCATGGATGAAAATTAAAGGAAAAATAAATGAAAAATATTGTAACAACTCGGAATTTTATAACAATTAATTTTCGTCAAATGACGATTTAATTAGTTGTTAATTGCTATCGAGAGCTTCGAATTTGGTTTAAATTCTTTTCAAAAATTTAAAGAGTTTTGTGGGCTTCAAATTTAAATGTTAGCCCACGATTTCAATTGTTTGTTTTTGCCGTGATAACAATAAGGAAAAACCCGTTCTCCCCCCTTCACCATTTTCATTCGAACCCCAAACCTAAAATCGAAAAGGAAAATAGAAAATGGTGGCTCGTTTTCGTTCGTTCGTCTTCACAAATTAAGGCTCCTGCCGATTCATTCGCTCGTCTTCGTGATGCCATGGCGTCGTCTCCGCCAAGAGTCGTTGCTCACGGCTGCCACGTCGAAGAAGGTGAGTGAATCGTCCCTCACTCACATCTAATTCAGCTTAGTAACATGCTTGCATTTGACTCGGTTTCGTTTTTGATAATTTCTCTGATGTCGTTGTTCATGATTTCTCTGATTTTATCAAATTCGTGTATTTTAGTATAACTTGGTTAACTTGGTTTTGATTTTTCGGCTGTTTAATGTCTCGTGACCATCACAAATTCGATTTTCTTTATTGACTTCGGTCGCTTTGATTGTTAAACCTCTATGATGTGTTTTACTTGATTTGTTGAATGTTTGGGACCTGAACATTTATTCCTATTTGTGACTTCGGTCTTGGCTCCTGGTAACACTCGTGTATTACCACTGTGTTGTTCTATTTTAGTCTTGACTTGTCGAAACATTTTTATGCTCGGTAGTTTTGGTTTTGATTCAACTAGATGTGAAGTGATCTTCACTATACACGTACAGATTGAACTATTATCTCTTTTATATATATTTAACTTGTCCGAGCTTCTTGCACTTAACTTGAATTTGATATCACTTGACTTTGATTGTGATATTAGTTGTCATTGGCATGACTGCCACTCCCTGTTGTTGCAGTTTCTTTTTGATTCACTGAAATCTGGTATTGGGACAAACTGATTTGAATCTTGCACTTGTAAACCAGCCATTGTCATTGTCTTTTTCAATTTTACACATGGATTTGATTTGTAGCCTTGACCCTGTCCACTGATTGCAATATGTTGCCCCTGTAGTTGTTGATGTTCTACACATTTGCACTGTCCTTGTCATTGTACCGGTTGTTACTGCATTTTTCATTGTCGCATTCATTCGCTTCTACTCTGATTGAGTTGCAGTGTTCATTTATGGTTATTCAAAACCATTTTATTGTTGAGGCTGTTGCACTTTTCATTTGGACGCACCACTGCACTTCCATCACCATATCTCCATCATCTATGTATCTGGCCTGGTTTGCATTTGCATTTGGTCACTTGTTGGGAACTGTTACCTTGCATTGATACCTTGTCCTCATTTCATTTGGCCACCATTGCATACATGTTTATGCACTTTCTTCCTGTAGCTTGTGTTAGCTGCAGCTTCGACTTTGCTCTGAACTGCAGTTGCCTTTGGCTTGTGTAATACTTTGTCAAATTCATTTGCATTGTGATTGCCTGGCCTTTCTATCTATGCAGCCCCCTCAGGTTTCACTGATATATATGTGTTGTGTGTTGTGGTGCCATATTATTGGTGCCCTCACCTTCATTCGGTTGTGTCTTCATGTTGTACACTGCCTTGTGCACTTGCTCATTTGAGTTGTGTTGCTTCTCGTTGCACCTCTGACTCAATTTGCCATGTGCAGTTTGTTTGTATATTCATTTGTGTACATATTTTGCATTTACTTGGTGGCAATTGGTTTGCATACCATTTACATAGTGCAGCCTTATCCACTGCTGCATTCGTTTGATTGTTGTATTTGGGTTTTCGGCTGTAGTTTGTTGTCATCTTTTCTTGACCACTTTGGCATTTCTCTGCCTTGTTCGAACTTGCTTGGTTGCTGTTGCTTGAGACAGTCAACCACTTCAATTCACTTGGTCAAAGCTTTTCACTACTGTCACTTGTTTATTGCATTTGTTGGCACTGTGAATTCTTGAGCATTGGTCTTCGTGCCTTGTTGCTATTTCTGTATATGCTGTTGTGGCGAGGCAGTGTACGCGTGCGTGCACTGCAGCCATACAGTTTCGACATTTGGAATTGATATTTGAACCTTCATTGATTTTGGCTCGTTGATCTTTTGTGTACATCATCACCGTAGTGGCAAGCCAGTGCACGCAAGCGTGAACTGCAGCCACACGGTATGGTTTTGTGATATTCTATTTTGTTTTGATTTATTGATCTTTAGCATATTCCATATGCTGTAGTGGCGAGGCAGTGCACGCGTTCTTGTACTGCAGCCCTACCCGAGTTGGTATTTTAATTGATATTTCATTTTATTTTGGAGTTGTATTTTGATTGGTTAATTTGATGATTTTGTTGTTAATTGTCGTTTAGGCAATTCAGATGTATTTAAATTATCTTCATCGATATTCTTTTCACTTATCTTTGTTGATGATTTAAATTTGCTGATTTGTTGTTTAACACTACTACGTGTTATATTTATCGTTATCCGATTTTTTTATTTAAGGATCGGATAGACGAAATTTATTGTGACTATCATCTATTCATTATTTAATTATTATTGCTTCTGTGCACTAACAACTGAGTTTGAATTAGACTGACCCGTGTATTATTTTCTTTTGAATTTAATACTCGGGTCAGACCGAGTATTTACAGGTTGTTGATATCTTACTTGGGTTGCTGCTAGAGCTATGAAGCCTTTTCATACTTTTTGTAATAGTTGTTGTCTTAGTATAGGATGTTGTATATTCATGTATATTATTCACGATAATGTACTTGTATATGTAACTTCCAGAGTCGACAGTTGTAGTTGTATCATATGTATTGCACCACATGTATATCAACTAACATCAGTTATATATATACGAGAATTTTTGTTATATCTGTGTTCCGCATTTACATTATCTGTGTTATTATTATATATATTGTCCTAAACTATTATGAACCATCGTAGTTCGTTTTATACTAGAATTGGGTATGTCGATGGGAGTAAATAAATAAAAGATGAAAATTAAAAATATATACCCCTCCTATCGAAATAACCAATACTAGTGTAAGGCCTAACTACGGATGGCCGCTCCTATCCAGCCTTATTCTTCGTAATAACAGACAGTATTTCCTTTAATACTCTTTGTTATTATGAGCATAGAGGTGGGGCGTCACAGTTGGTATCAGAGCTTGGGGTTTATGGACATAATATAAAACATAACTTAGATGGAACATGTGTTACAACTATCAGTCGATGTTTTATTTGTGCTTTGAGTCAAAACTAAAGTTTTGAAAACATGTTGAAATTTTTAAATATCTTTATTTAAAATAAAAGTAAATTGTATTTTGATGATTTAATGTGTTTGTGCTTTGTTTATCAGAGTGCGCAGCGAAAACAGTGTGACTGCTTCGCTGAGTGCAGACGATAATTATTTTGATTTAAAAATCAAAATATGAAATTGAAATAAATTTCATTTGTTGTTTGCATAACTGTGTTTATTTTGTTTTCTTTAAAAACTTCGAATCCGATTTGAGGATTCGAGGCAATTGCAGCCATGTGAATTTGTTGAAGTTTTGGCTGGTTTTCTTTGATGCTAATCACATGTTGATTAGATTTTGATTGTTTTGAATTATCTTCATTGAAGATATATTTGAATGATTTCTTTGTTCATTTTGTAGTATACGTGCAAATTTAAGTTGCACGTTACTGCATTAATTTTACGTTGAACCGATGCTTGGTTAGGAAACGTATTTTGTTGCCGTTATTATTATAACGGGAGTTTTACACCAATGCTATATTTTTGAAGCGCGGTGTTTTATTGACATTTTTAAATGAATGAAAATTCACTGGTATTTTATTTTGATGCGAATTATTTTGATGAGATTTTGACGTTTAAAATTTACTATCGCTTTGACTTCAGTAACCATCAAATTTTAAAGTGGATTTTCAAGCGGTTATCCCGCAATGCTGATTTTGAGATTAGTTTTATGTTGTTTTGAGAAGTACCATTTCTTTGTTGAAGTTGCTACTTATGTTTCTGGTTTAACCACGTGATTATAAAAAGCGTTTTAAAAATAAAAATTGTTTTCAAAAATTTTCAGTTTACGTTTTCAAAAGAACGAGGAAGTGATTTAAACGTTTCAGCAAAATCGAGGACTATGACCCCTTTCTTTTACTGATTCGCTTAATTCCGGATTTGTTCGTTTGAGAATGTAAATTATTACTTTTATAAAATAAATAAAATTGTTTTCAGAATTTTTACAGTTTGCGTTTTCAAAAGAATGAGAAAGTGATTTAAACGTTTTAGCAAAATCGAGGACTATGAACCCTTTCTTTTACTGATTCGCTTAACTCTGGACTTGTCCGTTTGAGAATGTGAAATGTTATTTTTGAAATACACAATTTTGCACTTTCAAGGAAACGATGAAGAGAATTAAACGATTTAGTAAAACACGTGGTATGGGACATGTGCGTTTGCTATTTTGGTTAATTCCGGACTCGTTAATTGAAATATTTGATGATTTTCGTGTGCTTTCGAGCCACTATGTTGGACCTCCGGGTCATTTGTTGGACCTTCGGGTCAATACCAGTACCAGACCTTTGGGTCATTTGTTGGACCTCCGGGTCATTTGTTGGGCGTAAAAAATTATGTTGGATACTTGGTAGGCTTCGGCCATTTGTTGATGCACGTGCGGCGTAGCTTAAAAACTCGCCATTTGTTGGGATCGATCCACTTTTATGTTGATTTTCTAGATTATCTTAATTGATTCTAGATATTTGTTGTTCCAATTATCTGCAGGTAATTGGATATTTGTTGATATGAGTTCTGATTATCGTTTTTGATAATCGGATATTTGTTGTTTCTAATTATCGCTTGTGATAATTAGATATTTGTTGATTCTGATTATCGTTTTTGATAATCGGATATTTGTTGTTTCTAATTATCGTTTTTGATAATTAGATATTTGTTGATTTGATTATTGCTTATGATAATTAAATATTTGTTGATATGAGTTCTGATTATCGTTTTTGATAATCGGATATTTGTTGTTTCTAATTATCGCTTGTGATAATTAGATATTTGTTGATTCTGATTATCGTTTTTGATAATCGGATATTTGTTGTTTCTAATTATCGTTTTTGATAATTAGATATTTGTTGATTTGATTATCGCTTGTGATAATTAAATATTTGTTGATATGAGTTCTATATATCGTTTTTGATAATCGAATATTTGTTGATTTGATTATCGTTTTTGATAATCGAATATTTGTTGATTTGATTATCGTTTTTGATAATTGAATATTTGTTGATTTAAGATTTGATTATCGTTTTTGATAATCGAATATTTGTTGATTTGATTATCGATTTTGATAATCGAATATTTGTTGATTTGATTATCATTTTTGATAATCGAATATTTGTTGATTTGAGATTTAATTATCGCTTGAGATAATTAAATATTTGTTGATTTGAGATTTAATTATCGCTTAAGATAATTAAATATTTGTTGATTTGTGATTTAATTATCGTTTTTGCTAATTGAATATTTGATTGCTTTGAGATTTAATTATCGCTTGAGATAATTAAATATTTGTTGATTTGAGATTTGATTATCATTTTTGATAATCAAATATTTGTTGATTTGATTATCGTTTTTGATAATCGAATATTTGTTGATTTGATTATCGTTTTTGATAATCGAATATTTGTTGATTTGAGATATGATTATCGTTTTTGATAATCGAATATTTGTTGATTTGATTATCGTTTTTGATAATCGAATATTTGTTGATTTGAGATTTAATTATCGCTTGAGATAATTAAATATTTGTTGATTTGAGATTTAATTATCGCTTAAGATAATTAAATATGTGTTGATTTGTGATTTAATTATCATTTTTGATAATTGAATATTTGATTGCTTTGAGATTTAATTATCGCTTGAGATAATTAAATATTTGTTGATTTGAGATTTGATTATCGTTTTTGATAATCAAATATTTGTTGATTTGATTATCGTTTTTGATAATCGAATATTTGTCGATTTGATTATCGTTTTTGATAATCGAATATTTGTTGATTTGAGATTTGATTATCGTTTTTGATAATCGAATATTTGTTGATTCGATTATCGTTTTTGATAATCGAATAATTGTTGATTTGAGATTTGATTATCGTTTTTGATAATCGAATATTTGTTGATTTGATTATCGTTTTTGATAAATGGACATTTGTTGAATTTAGATTTCTAATTATCGTTTTGATAATTGGACCTTTGTTGTTTTCTGATTATCTACTTAATAGTTAGATTTTGTTAAGAATTTGTGAATTTCTTTTATGAAATTAAAAGATTTCTTTGGCATGTGTGTTCTTGACCTTTACTTTTCTAGCTTAACCAGTTTATGTTAGAAAAATAATTGTTATTGACGACCTTAATTATGAAAATTGCGGGGACGCAATTTTTATAAGGAGGGGAGTCTGTAACAACTTGGAATTTTATAACAATTAATTTTCGTCAAATGACGATTTAATTAGTTGTTAATTGCTATCGAGAGCTTCGAATTTGGTTTAAATTCTTTTCAAAAATTTAAAGAGTTTTGTGGGCTTCAAATTTAAATGTTAGCCCACGATTTCAATTGTTTGTTTTTGCCGTGATAACAATAAGGAAAAACCCGTTCTCCCCTCTTCACCATTTTCATTCGAACCCCAAACCTAAAATCGAAAAGGAAAATAGAAAATGGTGGCTCGTTTTCGTTCGTTCGTCTTCACAAATTAAGGCTCCTGCCGATTCATTCGCTCGTCTTCGTGATGCCATGGCGTCGTCTCCGCCAAGAGTCGTTGCTCACGGCTGCCACGTCGAAGAAGGTGAGTGAATCGTCCCTCACTCACATCTAATTCAGCTTAGTAACACGCTTGCATTTGACTCGGTTTCGTTTTTGATAATTTCTCTGATGTCGTTGTTCATGATTTCTCTGATTTTATCAAATTCGTGTATTTTAGTATAACTTGGTTAACTTGGTTTTGATTTTTGGGCTGTTTAATGTCTCGTGACCATCACAAATTCGATTTTCTTTGTTGACTTCGGTCGCTTTGATTGTTAAACCTCTATGATGTGTTTTACTTGATTTGTTGAATGTTGGGACCTGAACATTGATTCCTATTTGTGACTTCGGTCTTGACTCCTGGTAACACTCGTGTATTACCACTGAGTTGTTCTATTTTAGTCTTGACTTGTCGAAACATTTTTATGCTCGGTAGTTTTGGTTTTGATTCAACTAGATGTGAAGTTATCTTCACTATACATGTACAGATTGAACTATTATCTCTTTTATATATATTTAAACTCGTCCAAGCTTCTTGCACTTAACTTGAATTTGATATCACTTGACTTTGATTGTGATATTAGTTGTCATTGGCATGACTGCCACTCCCTGTTGTTGCAGTTTCTTTTTGATTCACTGAAATCTGGTATTGGGACAAACTGATTTGAATCTTGCACTTGTAAACCAGCCATTGTCATTGTCTATTTCAATTTTACACATGGATTTGATTTGTAGCCTTGACCCTGTCCACTGATTGCAATATGTTGCCCCTGTAGTTGTTGATGTTCTACACATTTGCACTGTCCTTGTCATTGTACCGGTTGTTACTGCATTTTTCATTGTGGCATTCATTCTCTTCTACTCTGATCGAGTTGCAGTGTTCATTTATGGTTATTCAAAACCATTTTATTGTTGAGGCTGTTGCACTTTTCATTTGGACGCACCACTGCACTTCCATCACCATATCTCCATCATCTATGTATCTGGCCTGGTTTGCATTTGCATTTGGTCACTTGTTGGGAACTGTTACCTTGCATTGATGCCTTGTCCTCATTTCATTTGGCCACCATTGCATACATGTTTATGCACTTTCTTCCTGTAGCTTGTGTTAGCTGCAGCGTCGACTTTGCTCTGAACTGCAGTTGCCTTTGGCTTGTGTAATACTTTTTCAAATTCATTTGCATTGTGATTGCCTGGCTTTTCTATCTATGCAGCCCCCTCAGGTTTCACTGATATATATGTGTTGTGTGTTGTGGTGCCATATTATTGGTGCCCTCACCTTCATTCGGTTGTGTCTTCATGTTGTACACTGCCTTGTGCATTTTCTCATTTGAGTTGTGTTGCTTCTCGTTGCACCTCTGACTCAATTTTCCATGTGCAGTTTGTTTGTACATTCATTTGTGTACATATTTTGCATTTACTTGGTGGCAATTGGTTTGCATACCATTTACATAGTGCAGCCTTACCCCCTGCTGCATTCGTTTGATTGTTGTATTTGGGTTTTCGGCTGTAGTTTGTTGTCATCTTTTCTTGACCACTTTGGCATTTCTCTGCCTTGTTCGAACTTGCTTGGTTGTTGTTGCTTGAGACAGTCAACCACTTCAATTCACTTGGTCAAAGCTTTTCACTACTGTCACTTGTTTATTGCATTTGTTGGCACTGTGAATTCTTGAGCATTGGTCTTCGTGCCTTGTTGCTATTTCTGTATATGCTGTTGTGGCGAGGCAGTGTACGCGTGCGTGCACTGCAGCCATACAGTATCGACATTTGGAATTGATATTTGAACCTTCATTGATTTTGGCTCGTTGATCTTTTGGGTACATCATCACCGTAGTGGCAAGCCAGTGCACGCATGCGTGAACTGCAACCACACGGTATGGTTTTGTGATATTCTATTTTGTTTTGATTTATTGATCTTTAGCATATTCCATATGCTGTAGTGGCGAGGCAGTGCACGCGTGCTTGTACTGCAGCCCTACCCGAGTTGGTATTTTAATTGATATTTCATTTTATTTTGGAGTTGTATTTTGATTGGTTAATTTGATGATTTTGTTGTTAATTGTCGTTTAGGCAATTCAGATGTATTTAAATTATCTTCATCGATATTCTTTTCACTTATCTTTGTTGATGATTTAAATTTGCTGATTTGTTGTTTAACACTACTACGTGTTATATTTATCGTTATCCGATTTTTTTATTTAAGGATCGGATAGACGAAATTTATTGTGACTATCGTCTATTCATTATTTAATTATTATTGCTTCTGTACACTAATAACTGCGTTTGAATCAGACTGACCCGTGTATTATTTTCTTTTGAATTTAATACTCGAGTCAGACCGAGTATTTACAGGTTGTTGATATCTTACTTTGGGTTGCTGCTAGAGCTATGAAGCCTTTTCGTACTTTTTGGAATAGTTGTTGTCTTAGTATAGGATGTTGTATATTCATGTATATTATTCACGATAATGTACTTGTATATGTAACTTCCAGAGTCGACAGTTGTAGTTGTATCATATGTATTGCACCACATGTATATCAACTGACATCAGTTATATATATATATATATATATATATATATATATGAGACTTTCTGTTATATCTGTGTTCCGCATTTACATTATCTGTGTTATTATTATATATATTGTCCTAAACTATTATGAACCATCGTATTTCGTTTTATACTAGAATTAGGTATGTCGATGGGAGTAAATAAATAAGAGATGAAAATTAAAAATATATACCCCTCCTATCGAAATAACCAATACTAGTGTAAGGCCTAACTACGGATGGCCGCTCCTATCCAGCCTTATTCTTCGTAATAACAGACAGTATTTCCTTTAATACTCTTTGTTATTGTGAGCAAAGAGGTGGGGCGTCACAAATATATTGAATGGAATCTAATTAAATCAATCAAATAAATGATGGTGCTCCTTCTCTTGCAAAGGTAGGAGACTGATTCAGATTTGGATATAGAAGCATCTATCAATCGAAGTGCATTCATGGGTCCAAAAGATCCAAAATGGTAAAAAAATATTAAAATCTATCTATTTCACCCGCTTTTGACTGACCCGGTTTCCATAGGTTGGGTGTAACGACCCGGGATTTTGGACATCCCGAGTTGTGAATATTGATTTATAATATTCAATAGTATTGTATTTCAATATACAATATTACCGTTAATCAATGATTAATAATTGCATACAATTTTCCAAATCAACATAATTTGAGTTTTCAGATCTATATTAAAGTACAGGTTGATTTAAATGGAATTTCTTATATGTATATTTTGTTTTAAAAGGTAAAATATGTATATTTTGTTTTAGATAAAATGTGTGTATTTTGTTTTAAAGACACAATATGTATATTTTATTATAAAGATAAAATATAATAGAGAATTAAATTAAATTTATTGAAAAATCATATGCTTATATTTTTACATATAGGGATAATGAAATTTATATGTATATAAAATTTGGATAGAAATTGATAATGAAGTAAAAGAGATAGTTTTGATTTTGGGTATATAAACAATGTTGTTTATAATAAATAAAAAGAATTTTTAAGTTTCTAAAATAATATACATCTTGAATAAGAAATGTTATATATATATGTAATGATAAGTTAAAAAGGAAAGTGTATAATATTTATACATAGGAAATTGTTATAAATAAATGATGTGTAACCAAGAGGAACTATATATACATGAATATCTAATGACTTGATTTATTTGGAAATAATATATTTCTATATTATCAATAAAAATTGTATGTATGGTTAACTATGTACATAAAGGCTTAAAAAATAGTTTTTAACATCTTATAGTCCTTATAATACACATGAATATAGGATGTTTAACATAGTTATTCTATTTCACTTTGTTAAAGTAACACATATATATTTATGTAAGATAAATTAACTAGAAGTGTTATTTTAAGTTTCTCATTTTTTTTCACATTGTATAAGGTATGTAGAGATTTTTGCAAAACACTAGCTTTGTCAAAAGATAACCATAGGTTATCTAACTTCATACTTACATATACTTTAAACATTGTATGGTTTATATTATAAATACAAAAATAGGATAGTTTGCATGTCATTTACTGTTAAGTGAAAAACAGTTAACAAAAATAGTTTTTAACAAAGTATAAACAATGGGTAGATAGTGATAAATTTTTATCAGTAAACATATTTGCATTTGGCAGTAATAAATATTGCAATAATTTCCTTTCTTTTCAAAATTCTACTCAACAGAGACAATATCTATCTCAGCCACCAAAAATCTTTTCAGCCTATCATCTGTTGGCTGCAAACATGTGTATATAAAGATGAGCATTTAGATCTGCATTGTTTTGGAAATTAAAATCTGTAACTTAAAAACAAAAGCCTCTGTTCAAATTATAAGCAACAGGAAATCAAAATTTAGAAGAAGTAAGCACTCTATAAAATTAAGTCTGTGAATTAAGAAGACAAGAAGCATTCTCTGTTTTTAAAATTCAAATCCAATCTTAACAATCAAGCAAGAATTTGGGCAAGGACTAAAATCAAGTTCAAGTTTTCAAATCAAAGACTTCAACTTCAAATTTTAAAGCTTTTGGAATCAATGTGGAAGGTGAGAAACCTTAATCTTTTTAACTTGGAAATTTAACTTGGAAATGAAATTGATCTGTTACTCTGTTAAACTATGAAAATTTTGTTCATCCCATTAATTAAAAAATCCATATCTCTTCACCTAGATCATTTTGCATGTTGATGTAAACAAGGAATATGTTCATTTTCTAGTATAATATTAGTTAAAAATAGTTAGTGAGCAAATTATGCTGTATAGTTCGATAGGGTTCCATTTTACAGTAAACAATCCAATTTTAGTGAAAAATAAATGTTTTTAATTCTAGGACTCAATCATGCAGCCTTGATTCTTGTGTGAAAATATGAATTTTAGTGGTAAAGTTATAATTTTTAGTGTTGTATATCATGAGATATTGTTAGATGAATGGATTTCGTTCAAAATATATATTTCCGTCGACTTCGTCGACGAGAGGAGTTGCGGCCTATTTTAGAAGGAGCTGGTGGACATTGGGGAGGGGTTGACCATGGCCGAACGTTGAATTTGGGTTTGGATGGGTTGATCGAGTGGGCTTTAGGGTTCTGGGAATGATTTCGATGATCGACGAATGCAAGAGAACTGGGAGATGTTGGAGCAATAGGAGTTCGTGAGGTTTAGCACGGAGGCGACTACATGTATAGGCTTTCGATCGAGGTAAGTGGCATGTGGAGTAGTGGTCGGACATGGGTGCGGTAGAACGATGTGTGGTGGTTGTTTTATTTCTAGTTTTGGGATTTAGGTGGGGCTGGAGATCGATTTAGGATTGAGGTGATGTCGGCATCGGCAATAGGGCGAACTGGGTCTGGGGACATAGTGTGACTTGTCGGCGATGGCGCGGTGGTGAGATGGCCAGGGAAATGGGTGTGCATGTGCACATTCGTCACCGTGCATAGGATATCAGGCGAGAGTTTTTGTTCGAGGTTGTTCGGGTGCGATGTCATATCGGCATAGTCTAGAGTTTTATCGAAGAGATTGCTCGATTCAATCGAATGATTGGAATAGGACTATTGGTGGTAGGGTAGAAGAGGAGACGAGTTAGGGGATAGGCAGATTTCTTTCTTTTGGGCTTCGACCCGTTTGCTTGGTTGTGTAAAATAAAATAAAAAGGGGTTTTCGGGTTTGTTTTGGTTTAGGCTCCAGTCGTTTAGTCTGGGTTTATTTTAAAACTGGGTTTAAATAAAGTAAAATATAATAAGCTATAATGTAAAAGTAAATTATAACGAATTGTTTTCCCAAGCATGAAATAAGGAGGTGATCAAAGTATATGTGAGGAAACAATTCCTTTTATATTTAAATGTTACTTATGTTTAATATAGACAAGGAAATTTAAAAATAATAAAATTATTTTACTTTAAGTCTATTTAATTAAGGTCGTTTAAATTGAATTTTTTATCACAGGTTAGTTAAGGTTTTAAACAATTTTTTTTAGTCGTGAGTTTTATCTGAAAATTGAAGTATAGTTTAACAGATAATCAAGGGAAATAAATGTTTAAACTTTGAAATTAATTTAAAGTCTTAAGTAATTTTATATATAATAATATTTTATTCTGAATGTTAAATAAGTAAGTGTTATTATGAAGATGGTTCGTATCGATGGATGTTATGCCGTCGTACGATCCATTGTGAAGTTAAATAAGCAAAATTTTATAAGCTTGTTCAGATTGAATTTAATTACCAATTGGAAATGAATGCCGTTGTATAATTTTATAGCCTATCTGTTAAAATGTGCCTAAACCGAAATAAAAAGTGTAAATTGTAGATTAGTCAAACTTTTGAGATCTGGTCAGCAGAAACAGACACTATTCCGCTAAATAGTTAATTTAACTTCTGTGGATAGTTTGAAGTCATCGATCTGATATTATCTGTGAAATTGTCACTAGCAATGATAATATCTGATCTGTTATTCACGCATATATCTGTTATTTGTCTTTTAATTATATTTGAGAATATAATGTGAATTGATCCATGGAAGCTGATTGATTTTGAATATCTGTGTGGATTGTGAATTGTAAATTGATAAGTACCATTGAGACTGATAAGTCTTATTCTATTTGGATTGATTTTGAACCTAGTTTTGTTTTAAAAATAAGTATTATTTTTGGAAATGTTTTAAAAGAATTGACAAATATTTTGGAAATATCAAAAGTAAATTATTATTATTTTTGGAAATCTTATAAAGGTATAATTTTTATAAGTAGATATTATTTAAACTATTCTAAGTATTAAACTGTTTTGTAATGATCCTTTAAAGGTTAATTTTTATTAAAGTAGCATTTAAGTATATTTCTTCAATATAATCTATTAAATATAAGTGTTGTTTTAAAATAATTTATTATAGAAAACTTTTATAAAGAGTATTTTTATTTAATAAACTTGAGAAATGTATTTGGAAATTTTTATAAATATGATTTGGAAATAAGTTGTTTTGAACATTTACCCGTAGAATAAGCTTCTTTAGTAATTTTAATCTATTAGGATTTTAAATGTGAACAAGGCTTAATGGTTGCAATGAAAAATAACTTGGTTGAGTTGATTGGTTATTTTGATAGTTAAATAACCGATTATCAAATCTGGACAAAAACTTAACTTTTGAAATATCTAGAGGAAACTCGAGAATTATATGGTACGGTTACCGATTGAGGTACTATACCGTATGTATAAACTCATTTGTTCTCTAGGACGAATTATAAGGAGACCCATCCACCAACGGTTAGAAGGTGAACTCTGATCTTGTGTTTCGTCGGTGTATTTCCTAAAGAACTGGGGTTGAGTTTACCGGGAAATAGCGAACGTTGTTTCGAAGAGACCGGGATCAGATTTGTAATCTGAAAATTCGATCCAACGAGTACGTTTTCGTGATGAAGACTAGAGCTTGGAGTCGAAGATGGAGCAGTGAAGTGAAATGGCTTGTCACTACTAATCCTGAGGGTGATTCCAAAATGGATGTAGTAGGAATAGTGCCTTCGGTTCCGTTCGAACCTGGAACGGACTTGTATGGATGAATGCTTTCAGAACATCGTCAGGAGGACGGTGAGCATTCTAAGTGATATGTTCTAAAAAGGTAACGCGGAGCCTCGAACCTAATCAACCGGGAATGACTGGAAATCAGAGGATATGCGGCAAGGCTAAGTGGGTAGCAAACAAGTAGGGTATGGTCATCCCTATCTAGATGTCCCTTTTTATTTCGGCTGTGTGGGCGATTGCTGATCCCAACCGCGGGGTGATCTTACTCGGGCTATCCAGTAAGGGATTGTCCGGTTTTGTGTTGTAGGAGAACAAAGGGGTCCTCGGTACGTTGATCTAGACCATGTACTGTGATAGGTGGTACCCCATTGTCTAGTCATTTGTTTGAAATCCATTCTCCCTACGTGCCCTTTACGATTTTGATTGTAGAACCCACTTTGCGGCTAGTATGCTGGAATTTAATAATGTAACAATTTGAATATGTATTTGTATATAGACACTATTATAATATCAGAGGATTTTATAAGAAATGTTTTGGTTATTGTAAGGTAAAAACTCGACATGTTTATTTGTGGCGTGATCTTACGAGATACCTTTGATTTCAAAAGGATTTTTAAACTTTAATAATCAAGTTGAGTGTGTTTCTCACGATAGTTTACCAGACTGACTCGGGCTTGGTGTTTTCCTATATGCTCGGTTCAGACCGAGCATATTTCTAGGTTTAGCTGGAAGACTGGATGTTTCAAGAGAGGAGCTGGAATCGGGAGACTTATTCACGTAGATGCTTATATTCAGTTGTCTTTGGTTGTGTTGTTAACAAGTTTGTAAGGATAAGTTGTTATAAAAATGTCCGAGTTGAATGGTTGTAATCTGATTTAAAGTATGTATATGTTATTAAAGTAATAGTTTTGGTTTCATGTAAAAATTTGTTTATATTATAGATTATTCGTTATGCTGTGAGACTCTGATTGTTCTCTTTTCTTCTGTTAACCCTATCTCGGTTACGACTCAGCAGGTCTAGTACGTGGAGATGGCGCCGACTCAAGAGATGCCGACTCAGAAGAGTTGCCGACCTAACAACCCAAAGACTTTGCCGACCTAACCAATTAACAAGGTGGCCGACTTAGTTCGGTGCCGACCTAATTAGTTAAGAAACGCGCCGATCCAATGCTTTCCCATAGATACCGACCTAAGGCATGAAGAAATACCGACCTAAGGCATGAAGAAATTCCGACCTAAGGCTTGAAGGGATGCCGGTCTAACGAGGCTATGCCGACCTAAGGAAAGTTCCGACCTAGTATGGAAGCCGACCTAGTGTATGCTCCGATCTAGCAACTCGAGGACTTTACCGACTTATAGTAAGTCGTAACCGATCTAAGGGTGTAAAGGATGGAGTAGCGGGGCAGTTTAGCATGTGACATACTAACTCGGTAGCGACCTAGCTTGTTTCCATTAAGTCGTAGGGCTTGACTCGTTAGATCGGCGAAGGGATAAGATAAGTCGGTCGCGACCTAGCTTGACCCGGTAACGACTTTGGACTTGTGCAAATTCAGCGAAGAAGGATCAACACAGCTTGACCATATCAGAGCTCCTATAAGCCGGCTGCGACTTAACTGGGTCGGTGAGGAGTTAAGACCGAGCCTAATCTTTGCCTATAAATACCACCCTACCTTCAACATGAAGGGGACCTTTTGGGGGCTCATTCTCTTCAAGCGCCATTACTCTGCCGAATTCTAGACGACTTCAAAGCTTTTTAGATCCAACAAACTTCTAAAGGAACTCCATGAAGGAATCATCCACATTCACCATGGATTTGAAGATGATTGTCAACATCAAAGCTTGAGCTACTTGTTTCACATATCCTATCACTTGAAGTGTGTTGTAATTGAAAGATCTTGTAAAGAATTGTAATCAAACTAGTGATAAAAAGATTAAAGTGGACGTAGGCTGGATTATAAGCCGAACCACTATAAATACTGTGTCTCTTACTGTTTTTCTACATACTTTCTGCTTATTTCTGTTTCCCGTACAAACGGGTGGTGCTTTCACAATCGCATCTTATACACCAGGGTGTTAGCGTTTAAATTTTTTTTCGTTAACATTTTGGTGCTTTCACTGAGAATTGAACTCAGGACATCTATCATCATTGTTTCAGAAAGATTTGTAGATAGAGTTTCTTTAAGAACCAGAAGTCTATCCGAAATCATGGCTCCTGGAAGGAAAAGTAAATCTGTGAGATCTGCAAACATTCAAGAGGGAACCTCCGCTTCCCCAACACCAAATCAAGCCACTCCAGCTGTTGGAGTTTCAAAAGCGGAATTGGACGCTGCTATCTTTGGGTTGAATCAGCAAATAAATGCCCAGAACGCGCAATTGGAAGCTCAGAATGCTCAGAATGCTCTGATTCTGAATAGGTTAAACGATCTGCTCGGGGCAAACCGTCAACCTGCGAATAATGAAAGGAACTTTGTTGGTAATGTCCATGATGCTGAAACTAGAAACATTCCCGAAAGGGCTGCTAGCCCCTTTGAACAGACATTGCCTGAGGCTGGAGGATCCAGAAATAGGAATGACGAAGAATATCTTTCTGGTATGGTTCGACAGATTATGAAAGAAAGTATGCAAAGGGTCGAAGATGAGAAAGAGTGGGGTTTCGCTCCGAGCAAGACTCCGTTTACTGAAAAGATCCTAAAAGCTGAATTCCCAAGGAAGTTCGTCCCTCCGACCATTCCAGCTTACAAAGGGACAAGTGATCCAAATGAGTTCCTGTACAAATATGATTGGCACATGACAGGTGCCAGAGCTTCTGACGAGATAAAATGCCGCTATTTTCCTGTGTATTTGGAAGGGGTAGCTCTGCTTTGGTTCACAAAACTGCCTGTCCGGTCCATCGATCAGTTTTCAGACCTAACCAGGAAATTTAAAGAGCAATTTAGGCTGTATGCTTCAAAGGCAAAAGACATCATGTCGTTGTCCGGTTTGGAACAGAATCCGGGGGAAACTATCAAGTCTTTTTTAAATCGCTTTAATATAGCGTTAGCTGAGGTGGATAATGCAGAACCCCGCATGGTCTTGACCTATTTGATGAGAGCTATTGATAAGTCAAGTGAATTCGGAAAGTGGCTGAACATGAAGGAGCCAAATTCTCTGGAAAAGTTCTACAAAAAGGCGGATGAATTCATGCGTTTGGAAAGCCGTCCTGTCCCGGCAAAGGCAACAGTAGAGAAAGCTGAAGACAACACTGCTGCGCCACGTAAGAATGGATCTGTGGGACAGAAAAGAGAAAATAATGATGGAAGGAAACAACACAATTCAAAGAAGCCTCGATCCTTCAAGCCATCAGAATATACTCCTTTGTTAGAGACACCAGAGCGCATCTACCTGGCTACAAAAGATTCTTTTGAGTATCCCAAACCTCCTGTTCTCAGAACCGGAAGAAAAGCTGTGCAAAGTGGGAAGTTCTGTCGCTTCCATAATCAGCCTGGTCATGACACAGACGACTGCCGTCAATTGAAAAATATAATCGAAGAATTGCTAAGAGAAAATAAGCTGCAGCAATTTGTGAAGAAGAGTGGTAATGATCCTGCTTCGTCAAGTCAGGGGCAACAAGCTCTTGCTCATCAGCCCAGGACAAATGAGAAGGCCGCAGGACATGAATCTGGAAGGCCAGTTATTAATGTCATCACAGGAGGACCCCACCCAGCAGGCAGAAGCTGGGGTGAAATGGAGAGGTACACTCGAGCTCTGAAACATATGCCAACTGAAGAGAATGTCTTTGTTTTAGAGGACTCTACACCCCTGAAACAACAAAGGACTTTTAATGATGATATTGTGTTCAGGGCTAGAGATTCCACGGGCATTGAGGCCCCTACTTTGGACCCGTTAGTCATCTCGGCCGGTATTGGACCGGCTATTGTCAGAAGAGTTCTTATTGATTGCGGCGCATCTTGCAACATCCTCTTCAAGAAAACGTTTGACCAGATGAGAATCCCGATGGCGGATGTGCAAGCCTCATCTCAGAAGATTGTTGGCTTCACTGGGGAGCCAAAGCAACCAGTAGGAACCATTGACTTGCTTGTGGAACTCGGAGAAGGAGAAAGAAAAGTAGTTCGCAAGCAGACTTTTGTGATAGTAGATGAATTTTCTGCTTATAATGCTTTCTTTGGTCGACCTATTCTTGCTGCATTCAAAGCTGTCCTTGCCCCATGGTGTCTTACTATTAAATTCCCTACAGACAATGGGGTAGGAGTTATTAAAGGAGACCAGAACGCTGGGCGAGAATGTTATATGACAGAGCTGCGAGAAACAAGGAAGAGAGAAATGGGGAAAGATGCGGCAACCCCAATCCGCATCAAAACACCAACCCTATAGCAACTACAGGGCGGACCCTGCACTGGCGAGCATAGCGGGGCACGAAAAGTGATGGATCCTAGAAAGGCCAGTGCGGGGGAGAGTAGGGTGGTACCAGCAGAAACAACGATACCGGTGCCCGTTGATCTGAAGGACCCAAACAAGGTGCTGAATGTGGGTTCACAACTTAATGTGTCAGTTCAGAATGCCTTGATATCTTTTTTGAAAGCAAACCTGGATGTTTTCGCTTGGACCCATGCCGATATGTGCGGAATATCCCCAGAAGTTGCGGTACATGCTCTGAATATTGACCCAAAGTTCACGCCAGTAAAGCAGAAAAGAAGAATCCAAGGTCTAGAAAGGTCGACAGCATTGAAAGAGGAAGTTGACCGGCTCATGGAGAATAATTTCATCAGAGAATCTACCTATCCAAATTGGGTTTCAAATCCAGTGCTAGTTAAGAAAGCCAATGGTAAATGGAGAGTGTGCATCGACTTTTCAGATCTAAACAAGGCCTGTCCCAAAGACTGCTTCCCATTACCCAGGATCGATCAACTGGTAGATGGAACAGCGGGTCATGAATTGTTGTCTTTTATGGATGCCTACTCCGGATATAATCAGATCATGATGCATGAGCCAGATCAGGAGGACACAAGCTTTATCACCGATGTCGGTCTTTACTGTTACAGAGTTATGCCCTTTGGGTTGAAGAATGCGGGGGCAACATACCAAAGACTGGTAAATGCTATGTTCAAACCGCAGTTGGGAAAGACTATGGAAGTTTACGTTGATGACATGCTAGTAAAATCTAAGAAAGCAGTGGATCACATCGAACACTTAGCAGAAATGTTCGCAATTCTCCGAAGATACGGAATGAAGCTTAACCCTTTAAAATGTTCTTTCGGGGTAGAATCTGGGAAGTTCTTGGGTTTCATCGTGAGCGCTAGGGGCATTGAAGCTAGTCCAGCTCAAATCACTGCTCTAAAAGAAGTCAAAGCTCCTAAAACAAAGAGGGAATTGCAAAGTCTCAATGGAAAAATTGCCGCCTTAAGTCGGTTCATATCCAAAGCTACTGATAAATGCATTCCATTCTTCGACGCTCTAAAGAAAGGAAAGAAAAACTTTGACTGGACTCCCGAATGCCAGAAAGCTTTTGAAGAATTGATTCAACATATGGAAACGCCTCCAATACTTTCCAGGCCCGGCGATGGCGAGGATCTTCTTATATACTTGGCAGTTTCATCTCATGCTTTAAGTGCAGCGCTGGTACGGGAAGACAAAAGGATTCAACATCCAGTTTACTATATCAGCAAAAGACTCACTGGGGCAGAAATGAATTACTCCAAGTTGGAAAAACTCGCCTATTGTCTATTGATTGCCTCAAGAAAGTTGAGGCAATATTTCCAGGCTCATCCTATCAAAGTCCTCACTGATCAACCTTTAAAGCAAGTCTTGTTTCGCCCTGAGACTTCGGGCCGCCTTTTAAAGTGGAATATTGAATTGAGCCAATATGACATCACTTATCATCCTAGAAAAGCGATCAACGGACAAGCTTTGGCAGATTTTATTGCAGAATTTACAGACAAGGGTAACAGCGAGGAAGAAACAATCGAGAACTCCCCAACCCAATGGAAGTTATTTGTAGATGGCGCAAGAAATGATTACTGTTCAGGTGCTGGAATTGTTCTTGAAACTCCTGAAGGCCGGTCATTATGCTATGCGCTAAGATTAGAATTTCCTTCAACAAACAATGAAGCAGAATATGAAGCTCTGATCGCTGGTTTGAAAATTGCTAAAGAACTAAACATTCGAGCGTTACAGATCTTCAGTGATTCGCAGCTTATAGTATGTCAAGTCAAGAAGGAGTTTCAAACGAAAGGAGGAAATCTGCCCGCTTATGTGTCAAAGGCTTGGGAACTTTTATGTGAATTCGACCATTACACGATAAGTCATATTCCTCGAGAAGAAAACATGAAAGCAGATTCTCTCGCAAAATACTCAAGTTCTGGCGAAGCCCAATCCTTAGGGTTAGTTCCAGTGGAAGTTTTGTCAAATCCGAGCATTGATGAAATGGATATCGATTGGGTTATGAGTATGTCGCAAGAGCAAGAATCATGGATGACTCCAATAACAAAGTATCTACTCAATGGCTCTTTACCAGAAAACTCTAAAGAACGACAAAAGCTACTGAGAAAAGCTTCTCGATACATAATCCAGGATGGTCAATTATACAGACGAGGATTCTCAATGCCATTGCTTCGATGTGTATCCAAAGAAGAAGCCAAAATAATCCTATCAGAGGTACATGGAGGAGAATGTGGGGATCATTCAGGTGGTCAAACTTTAGCAAAGAAAATTCTCTGATATGGATATTTTTGGCCAGAAATTAATCGAGATGCTGCAGATTACTCTCGAAAATGTGACAGATGTCAAAGATTTGCCAAAATTCCTAGAGCACCTTCTACTGAGCTCACACAAATGACCAGTCCGTGGCCGTTTGCGATTTGGGGAATAGATTTGATCGGACCTTTACCAACCGCCAAATCTGGAATCAAATATGCCATTGTTGCTGTAGATTATTTCACTAAATGGGCTGAAGCTGAACCATTGGCAACTATCACCTCCAAAAAGATGATAAATTTTGTGACTAAGAATATCATTTGCAGATACGGTGTGCCTCAGAAAATAATCACAGACAATGGTACTCAGTTTGAAAGCGAGGAATTCCAGGATTTTTGCAAGCGATTCAAAATCCAGAAAAGCTTTTCGGCAGTAGCTCATCCGCAGGCAAACGGGCAAGTGGAAGCAGTGAACAAGATCATCAAATCAACCATCAAAAAGCAACTCGAAAGAGCAAAAGGTGGTTGGGTCGATAAACTACCGCTTGCACTATGGGCATACAGAACTACTCACAAAACTGCAACTGGGCATACTCCTTTTTCGTTAGCATACGGATCGGAAGCAATGATCCCGGTTGAAACAGAGGTCCCTTCACACAGAAGAATCCATTTCAATCAAGCAGAAAATGAAAAGCTGCAACTTGAAGCGCTGGATCTCCTTGATGAAAAAAGAGATGAAGCTAACCTCAGAGTTGCAGCTCATCAGCAAAGGATAGCCAGACATTTCAATTCCAAAGTTCGTCAACGCAGCTTTGAAATTGGAGATCTAGTCCTAAAAAGAATTATGACAGCGACAGGTGTGTTTGGGCCAAATTGGGAAGGACCGTATGTGATAGGTCAGAAACTTCTTGACGGCACATTCAAGCTCACCACAGTTGATGGAGATCAAATTCCAAGGGCATGGAACAGCAATCACTTGCGTCCATACTTTACTTGAAAATTTTGTTGAAACATTGTAAAAAGAATTATGAATGTATGATTCCTGTAATTGAAAGCAATTGTGAAACTGATGCAAGTAAATAATGAAAGAATATAAAGTGGATGTAGGCCCAATTTCATGGCCGAACCACTATAAATCTTGTGTTCCTTATTATCATTATATGTTTGCTTTGTTTTCGATATAGAAATACACAAAATGTATTGCTGAAATATCGATTTAAATTTTTGCAGACAGTGGAGATAAAACTTGCGCATAATAAGACCGAGCGATTCTCACCATCATTCAACAAACAAATTTCAAGTCACAAAGACCCCGAATTCAAATCCTAGATAGGAAATGCTTCAATTGAACGGCTAATGATTTCGATAGGAACGAGCCCTTGCTGATAAATTGAGATTGTTTAAACAAACAAACATCCAATTAGGAAGCTAGTGCCCGTTCTCACGAACTTGCCTGGCAATGAAGTACACTTCCTTGGATTAAACAAGCCACTTGTGAGAAAAAGGGGGATGAAAACTTGAAAAGAAAGAAGAAAAAAAAAAAAAAAAAAAAAAAAAAAAAGGATCGCTGAAAAGGCATAAGCAAGTGAACAGAGGAACAACCAAAGCTACCATCAGCGCCACAAGTCCTCTTCGGAGGCGCAACTCTTCGGATAATAAAAGACCTCTAATGGGTCATATGCCACAAAAAAGAAAGTTCTCTACTCAACAAAAAAGATTGGAGGAGTCATGACCCTCCAACCATGAGAGAGTAACTTCCAGGCGATGAAAACCCTCTCTGAGGCACATTTCACCAGGAGTTGAAGTGTTATAACCGCTCTTCGGGATTTCACTTCACCAGAGTTGAAATGTAAACAAAATAAAAGCCCTCTTCGGAGGCCCATTTCACCAGGAGTTGAAGTGTTATAACTGCTCTTCGGGATTTCACTTCACCAGAGTTGAAATGTAAACAAAATAAAAGCCCTCTTCGGAGGCCCATTTCGCCAGGAGTTGAAGTGTAGCAGCCGCTCTTCGGAATTTCACTTCACCAAAGTTGAAATGTAAAAACAAAGACCTTCTTGAAAGCACACGTTTCACCAAGATTGAAATAAAACTTCCAAGTGTTGAAACGTGAAAAGGCTTTCTTCAAAGGCACAACTCTTTGGGGGTACACGTTTCACCAAGATTGAAATAAAACTTCCAAGTGTTGAAACGTGAAAAAATCCCTCCTCAGAGGTACAACTTTCTATAAAAAAAAAAAAAAAATCCTCATCAAAAGCGTACTTTAACTTTCAAAGGAAAAGTAATTTGCCTACTATGGGAAATGATCGTAAAAAGAAAAGAAGTTAAAGTACCCTTCAGAGGTCCGCTTTACCACATAGAGGAATTCACTTGATGAAATATGCACATAAGCAAAAGAAAAAAGTGATTTCTTCGAACGACCAAGCGTAAAAACTTATACGAAGGGAGTTGTACTCTATAAAATTTTCTTTAAAGAATAAAATAATTATTCTTTAGCAAATAAGAGTGCAAGTCCCCTCGAAGTATAAAATATTGCAGCAAGCTTAAGGTATGGGGGCAACATGGTATAGTAGTATAGATGCATCAGCAGAGTAATACTCAAGCAACATACCACAAGCCCGCTGCAACACTATATAAACAAACTTGTGCAAAAATAAATAGTAAATGCATTCTCAAATTCAAACAGAAGTTTGTACAAACGAAGAATCATTTTATTCAACTATAATGCAGATACAGGTTCTCAAAATAAAAGCGGAGGCCGATACCCGCACAACTCACGGCCAGTTCATACAAAAGACAAAAAGCTAAAGTCTTCACTTCTTTTTACTGCCTTTGGACCCTTTACCCGACCGAATGACCAGCTTTTCAGGTCGGCCAGTGGGTATAAGGGAGGAAGGAGAGGTAGGCGCAGCTGGCCCAACTTCTGGCTCCTCTTCAGTGGCAGTGATTATCTTCCCTCTCCTCCTTGATGCTCCTTGCTTCCTTCTCCTCTTTGAGGAAGACTCACTTCCTGGAGTGACAAGTTTAGATAAAGTTATATCGTCAGAAGGAGTCCGCTCCGGAGATATGTCACCTCCCTCAAGTCCCTCATCTTTTTGCTCTTGCGAAGCAATGGGATCATCCAGGCCATGGAGAGCTTCTATTTGTTCTTCTTGTGACCCAGGTTGCGAAGCAGAAGGAGGCGCCACTTGAAGAGATGGAGGAAGGATCACCGGGGGAGAAGAAGCTTGAGTTTGACTCGGTGCTTTCTCTACAAAGGAGAAAAAACTTAAAATATCAGTATCTTTCGAAAAGAGAGGGGATGACGGCTCATCAAAAGTCGGGAATTCATTGACATTTGAAAAATAATCAAGAAGATCGTCAAGTTCACAAGGAGCGAACGAGCAGTTCACCACTTGAGCTGGTCCGGTGTCAAGTTTACCTGGGGTAGTTGGATCTCTGAGGCTGATTTCATATCGCTGTGCTTCGTTGCTTTCACCACCTTCATCCCCGCCTTGTGCACTTGTAGTTTCAGTTACTGTCTTAGTTGCAGGCGGAGTAGAGGAGCTAGAACCCGTGATGTCAACCACAGGAGAAACTGGAGGATGGATAGAGGAAATAAGCGTTAATTCCTTTCCAGAACATTCCTCTTCCGCCATTCCAGTTCTCATCCTGGCAAGTTGTTCTCGCCCCTTCGCAAGAGCAGCGCGAGCTCCCTCATCCAGGTAACGCGCCTCAAAATCTTCATCGCCATACCCGGCGTCTTTAAACATGTTAAGAGCAGCTTCCCACACCTCGGCCAGGGTGATTTCATACTTAGGACCAAGAAAAGAGAGGCTGCCGCGTCCCAAGACACAATGTAAATAAAAATCGAATAAAGTCGAATTGATATCGTTTTCCATGGTCTGAGCAGTTTCTTCGGCTGCAATTTTGCCAGCCATGGCCTCATCTCGATCTTTTTCGGTCTGAGCAAGTTGGGCTTTTAGCGCTTCAATCTCCATGTCCCGGGCGCTCAGTTTATTCTGCAGCTGGGTGACATCAGTGCGGTGGTTCTCTACAGCTTGTTCCAACCTCTCAGCTTTAGCTTCAGCGTCCCTCTGGCTGGCGTGCGCGTCTCGCACTTGTTTTTGCAATACCTCTTCTCTTTGGGTGTAAGTATTAGTAAAAGAGGCAAGATCATCTTTGAGCTGCTTTACTTCAGCTTCGAGTTTTTCATTGTATTCGGCTATCTCCTTCATCTCAGTGTTGTGTTGATCAAGAATCTTCTGCCATTCTGATTTGTCATTTTCCATGGTCAGCATTGCTTCGATGTTAGCCCGATTAACTCTTTGAAGTTCATCAACCAGCTTTTGCCATCCAGACATTCTATCGATATCAAGCTTGACAGCATCGAGATTTCTGTACATAGCTTCTTTGTCGATGGGGACCAAATCAAGGTCGAAGCGTACCCCCCTCAAACACCAGTTCGGGAATCGGCTCTGCAAAGTCGGGGGGCCCCTTTCAACATGGTATGAAGGCCTGTTGAGAAGTGTTTGGATGGCACTTCCTTCAAGAGCAGGAGATTTGGAAGGGATGTCAATAGAAACTGAGGCACCAGGTCTCTCAGATGTCACGGGCACGTGCTCCTCGCCAAGTTTGGTCCGCTTTCTCGAATCCTCAATATGGCTCTTCCCCCTATCATCGTGCGTTTTACGTTTATGGGAATCATCATCCCTTGGGAAAGATTCATGTCGCGTGCCCGCTCCCTCATGACGTTCTTCATACCTTCTCCTCTCTTCAGCTTTTCGCGCAGCTCTCTGCTCATTGGTCTCTCTGGGATCGGTATAGTATTGCTTGTAATCATAGCTGCCACGCCCTCCATAGCGTCGAAAGTCTTTGTAATAAGAACCGCTGCCGCTGCGCCCCATAGAGGAATCTGAAAAGGCAAAAATAGCAAGTCTTAGAAACTTCCGGAGAAAAGAAGTTAAATGTGAACAAATGACAAAAAATCCTAAGTGTTGTGTGATGTGCAAGCTACGCGCATTAAGCTACAAACCACTCATTGGTGTAGAGGTGATGATAGCTTGGGTATGAGGAGTTGGTGTTTGTGTTGGTGTTAGTCGAAGAAGGGACGTCGCCTCAACTATAGGAGAGATAGTTTTAGACACGTCATCTCTAAAAAGCTCCTGTGAGGTCACTATTATGTCGCTCAACCCATCATAAACATCGTCACCATCATGCTCGGTGAGACTTGTTTTCTCAGTTCCTACATCAGCTAATCCCCCGAGAGGCTGTGAAGGTTCTTCTTCTTCCTCAATCGGGGCAAGTGCCGTCTTACTAGATGACCCCATAATGTCGGTAGGGGTGGAACATTTCACCAATGAAGCTTCGATGTTAGACTCTTTTGATGAGGGTTGTTCGATAGTAACGGGGGCATCCGATGCTTCAGTCGGGGAATCGGGAACTTCAGTCGGAGCTTCACAAAGCTGAGTATAGCGAGAAGGGTGGAGAAGTTCGTATTGATGTAGAAATTCGTCGCTTAGTAGAAACTTGATACTTCTCTCTTCTGCGGCTACAGCGCTCAGTCTATCAAAAGTCTGCCTATGTATCGGATCTCTAGAGGGAAGGGGAAGTGCTGAAAAAAGCAAAGAATGAGATTAGCAATTTGGACCCCGAAAAGAGTTAAGAAAGAAAGTGGAAAGACGGAAATAAATGATCTTACTTCCTACTCTCCAAGAAGCATAAAACTCTGGGGGACTGCGGGCAAAGAAAAATTGGTTTAAAAATCCATGGACACTTTCAGTAAGATCAAGAATGAGCTTGCGGTTTCTTGCACTTCTCACAATGATAAGAGAAGGATGGTCTTTGCTCTTTGCAAACGAGCATAAGTAGCGAATTTCTTCGAAGCTCGGCAGTCGGTCAAGATTTCTTCTGAACAAAACACCCAGCCCCATCAAGATAGCGTAACCATTAGGATGAAGTTGGAACGGAGAAATTGACATCCGAAGAAGAAGAATTCGAAGAAAGTCATTGAAAGGTGGGATCGCCCCACTTAAGCACATTTGACGATTAACCGCGACAAAACCATAGGGAGGTCTGTCAGCAGTATCATTCGGTCCAGGAAATATGACATCATCTTCAGCAAAGCCGAATTGAGTACGCAACTGAATAAATGTTCTCGAAGATAGAATAGTCGAAGTTCTTTCCGGAGGATTCTCTATAGGAACAGCTATCGGGAAAGTTTCTTCTTCTTGACTTGCTGCTTCTTCTCCTTGATGGGAAGTCATTCTACACAAGCAATTGGATATTCAAACATGAAGGTGCACGTTTCCTAAAGTGTGTGAAGTGTTGTACAAGTATCAATCAAACAATAAGCAAAGGTAACTGGAATAAAACCTAGCAAACATTTGTTAGTTATAAAAACCAGGAATCTTTGTTTTGAGTTTGAATATGCAAATACAATGTTGATGCAAACAAATCAGTTCAAATTGTTGATACTTTGCATTAATATTCTACTTTAGTCAATTAATTTACAACATTTCATGCAATATGTTCATATCTCTTATCTTGTCTTAACTAATCTGTCATTTGATATGGGCAGTCAATGGCAGTATGTGCGCCTTGGTTTTCTTTGTTTGTATGTTATTATCAACAGGTTTACAGCTCAAAAGTGAGAATGATATGTGAAGTGACACAATGACATTCAAACAAATTTAAAGTTGGGGCATTTCAAATCTTAATCCCGGTTCAAGGTTTATTCAATTTAGTTCGGTAGTCCGGGTTAAAATACTTGAAGAAGGCCTATGTTTCTAAGTGTCAATACGTCCAGAGCCCAAGTGTTAGCTCGGCTACGATTCAAAAATTCTCATGCGAGATAAGACTGAGTCGGTAACGGGTCAAAATCTAGGTGGTTCAGCTTGGCGACTCATTTCCTCTAGTTCGCACGGGGGAGATAAGAAGGCAAGCTCCAAGTCGAAAGGCAGGAATTCCTCCAAGTCTTAACTCGGTCACGATCTAAGCTTTAATGTTTAGGTCGGCGAGATTCTTTCAAGCATTATCTCAACCACGATTTAAGGTCGTGTAAGAGCTAGATCGGTCGAAGGCTAAGCCACCTAAACCCACTAACTCGCCTTCGAGCCAACATCCCATAGCATTAAACCCGATAACCCAATAGCCATTTCTTCAACAGCAGCCTTTCATTCAAGCTATCGGATCATCCAATAAAACAGCTCCAAATCGCATAAGTCCGTTGCTCTGCCTTCAGAGATCATTGAATCTGAGTGATAAAACCTTCTTCATCATCTCAACGATCATCTGAAGCCAAAATCGAGTAACCTAAACTTCATCGACTACAGGTATAGTGAGATTCGTGATGGAACGTTGCGCGAAGAGACAATTCGTATTCAAGTGACAGAATTCATGAACCAATAGCAATCTATGATCGAGAAGGGGACGGATTCACTTACGCTCTGAATAGTAGGAATTGCTGGTGATCAGGTAGGATGGAATCGCCTTAAAGAACTCAAGAGAATTTTAATGGCGGAGTTAAGAGAGCAGGTAATGAGAAAGAAGAAGGGGATATGATTTATACCTCGTAGTGAAAGGAACTGAAGCGGCAATTCGCCAGCTTAACATTTGGACCGTGCCCGATCTAATAACGTGCCGACTCAGTGAAGGGCCGAGATAAGAGATGTTTCGAAGCACACGACTTAAGCCTAAGGCGTATACTTCGAGGGGCAAATGTTAACCCTATCTCGGTTACGACTCAGCAGGTCTAGTACGTGGAGATGGCGCCGACTCAAGAGATGCCGACTCAGAAGAGTTGCCGACCTAACAACCCAAAGACTTTGCCGACCTAACCAATTAACAAGGTGGCCGACTTAGTTCGGTGCCGACCTAATTAGTTAAGAAACGCGCCGATCCAATGCTTTCCCATAGATACCGACCTAAGGCATGAAGAAATACCGACCTAAGGCATGAAGAAATTCCGACCTAAGGCTTGAAGGGATGCCGGTCTAACGAGGCTATGCCGACCTAAGGAAAGTTCCGACCTAGTATGGAAGCCGACCTAGTGTATGCTCCGATCTAGCAACTCGAGGACTTTACCGACTTATAGTAAGTCGTAACCGATCTAAGGGTGTAAAGGATGGAGTAGCGGGGCAGTTTAGCATGTGACATACTAACTCGGTAGCGACCTAGCTTGTTTCCATTAAGTCGTAGGGCTTGACTCGTTAGATCGGCGAAGGGATAAGATAAGTCGGTCGCGACCTAGCTTGACCCGGTAACGACTTTGGACTTGTGCAAATTCAGCGAAGAAGGATCAACACAGCTTGACCATATCAGAGCTCCTATAAGCCGGCTGCGACTTAACTGGGTCGGTGAGGAGTTAAGACCGAGCCTAATCTTTGCCTATAAATACCACCCTACCTTCAACATGAAGGGGACCTTTTGGGGGCTCATTCTCTTCAAGCGCCATTACTCTGCCGAATTCTAGACGACTTCAAAGCTTTTTAGATCCAACAAACTTCTAAAGGAACTCCATGAAGGAATCATCCACATTCACCATGGATTTGAAGATGATTGTCAACATCAAAGCTTGAGCTACTTGTTTCACATATCCTATCACTTGAAGTGTGTTGTAATTGAAAGATCTTGTAAAGAATTGTAATCAAACTAGTGATAAAAAGATTAAAGTGGACGTAGGCTGGATTATAAGCCGAACCACTATAAATACTGTGTCTCTTACTGTTTTTCTACATACTTTCTGCTTATTTCTGTTTCCCGTACAAACGGGTGGTGCTTTCACAATCGCATCTTATACACCAGGGTGTTAGCGTTTAAATTTTTTTTCGTTAACATCTTCTATCTTCTTTCTATTTCTACCTTCTTTCTTCTTTTCACTATCCGTCTCCCCGTGCGATTTGGCTGACAAGTGTAGATTAAAGTTAGCTTAATCAGTACAGAAAAATGGGTTGTGACATTGGGCCCCTAATAGAGGAGACCCCGGTTGGTTGGGCCCTGGACAGGGGACCCCGGAGAGTTAGAACCCATGATCCGTCACTCAAGCTCCCTAAGATTAGCATATCTCTATGATTTTCAACTTCATTAGTCTTAGATGTATCATCTTTTCTCATTATTCTCTTTTAATTATAAGAGAGGCATGTAGTATGAGAACTTCACAATGGATATAAGTAGCTTGGCCGAACCACTTCACATCTTGCGTCATTTGGCTCTAAAGGCTTTTTCCCCTTCAATTTCCGTCATTAAACCCAGTGATTGGAAAGGAATATTTGCTCTCCGTAATGCATATCCTAACTCCAAGGTTGAAGAAAAATATTGTGAACATTTTGGCGCTAGAAGGAGAGCTAATCTCCAATCTAGTGGTTAGTAGTTTTATATGCAAGCTTTATCGACCTGCTCTTCCGAACAATTCAAATTGACAAGCATCCATACATATCGGACTTGAATTGATCAAAAAAACAATTGATTTATATTTAGCAAAGCTTAGCATATATAGTAAATAAATCAATCACAAAATCACATACACAGAGTAATATAATAATAAGCAACGGAATTGATTAATAGTAGTTCATGAAGCTACTACAATATCAGAGTCTAAACAAGATACAACAAAAATTTCAAATACAAAGAAGTTACTAATACAAAAGAAACTAACAATACTAAACATAACGACTAGGAATCGAAAACAACTGACAAGCTGAATAGATAGATTTCCAAGCAAAGCTCCAAGCTCCAAAGGTGAGTCTCAAATGCTGTGACACTCGGTCTGACTTGAGCATAAAGTAAAACACAGAACACTCGAATCAGGATGAACATTCTTATACCAGTAAATCAAATCAAGTGAAATACAAAGTAACTCAAAGGATGTTCGAGATCCCAC
Organism: Allium cepa; assembly: GCA_030765085.1. NCBI lineage: Eukaryota > Viridiplantae > Streptophyta > Magnoliopsida > Asparagales > Amaryllidaceae > Allium > Allium cepa. The sequence continues at coordinate 254,860,468 of CM060943.1, forward strand.
ACTTTATGGATCCATTAAACTGTCTACATATATAGTACAATGCGCTACATAGATACTGCCCTTAGCAAAGTAAACTGTTAAAATAACGTTAAGGCGTTACCCATATCCCCCTTAACATATTTATATATATATATATATTCCTGTAGTCTATATAGTATCGTAATTCCTCCGTAAATTGGAGAGCTATCAGAGGGCACTCCATAGATATGTTATAAACCAAAATCGTAGAGGGCACGATAAGGCATGTGACAAGGCACGCGAGGCAACGCCCAGGGTAGGATGCTACCATTTTGCAAATCCCGACTCGTGGTAACGCATAGAAAGTAATACTACCCACCTTGAGACACACTCTCATAATCAAAGGTGAACCTATCAAATCACTACGTAATAGAATGGTATCGAAGAAGCATGCTTAATCGAAGGTGCAACCTCACTTGGCCCGACATGGCTCCTGTTTTAATCACATCAAGCTGACTCATGGGAGTCAGGGCTGCGTTAATACCTCATACAGAATCGTTTGCCAAACCTTCCTACTTCTTTCTGGATTCTCCACCATATACGTAGTTGTTATAGTTGTTTTCGGTATTGGCAAAGAGTATGACAATATCCGATCTCCGTCTCTTTAACAACCAAATGCTTATTTCACACCGTGGTCATTTCATTTCAGTTAGTTCATATTTATATCAAAATATCATATTCATTTCAAAAATCATATCACTTTTCGAAATCATATTCACTTTCGAAATCATATTCACTTTAAACTATAATTCAATTTAAATTATAATTTTCTTTCAAAACCATAAAGGCAAAATAAGTTAAATCATTATATCAAAGTGTTCACATTTAAATCCGTTAAATCTAAAATATAACAGTTCCAAATTAAATCGTTTATATATTGAAAATAGTTTATATATTTAAAAATAGGTTATAAATAAAATAGTTTAAATATTAAAATATGTATATATATATATCGAAAATAGTTTCAAATTAGAATTGTTTCTTCCAATTTCACAAATCAATTTAAATTCTCATTGGACCATTTTAATTTATATCAATTTCAAATCCATGTTGAACTACAAATTTCAATCATTTCCAAGTCAATAGGTTTCAAAGTTTAAATACTCAAACATTTACAATAACCCAATTTGATAAATTTCAATTATATCTCACAAAATTCAACTTCATTTTTATTTAAAATTTGAAACCATTCACTTAATCATTTTTAATAACAATTATCTAAAATCACAAATTACAAATTAAATCAAATTAAATATTCAATTTCAATTTTACTTAAATTTGAAAAAATTCATTTAATCGCCTTTAAACAAAAATCCAATTATCAAGTTATACAAATCATTCTTTAAAATCTCAACATTAATAAGTCCAGATCAATTCTTATTAAAATCAATTCTTAACCAGTTAAATTATAAATCAATTCTTATTTAAATTTAATTCTCAACAAAGTAAATTTACAAATTAATTCTTCTTTAAGTCCGATTGTTAACCAGTTTAAATGTCGAGTGAACTTTAATTTACCTTTCTAACCTTTATTTATTAAAGTTATTACAAAATCAATTTTCAAAATATTATTATGAATTCAAATAAAAATTTAAAAACATATTATATATATATATTATGTAAGCTAAATTTTATTAAATTAAAACTTATTATTATTAAATTATATCAATTTTAAATATTATTTTATATACTTTAAAAATAATAAAGTTATAAGTAAAATTCTATAATTTACATTTCAAAGCTTAATTTATAATTTTACAATTTCCAAAATATATAATTTAAAAAAATCAAAATTTTACACATATATTAAAATAAAATCTTTGTATTATAAATTAAAAAGCAATATTTAATAAAACCCATATATTTTCTTTTAAACTTTGGAAATCATTTTTCAAAAATAGACCAACGGTGTTCATATATAATTTTCTATCATATGGTCAAGTGATATGGATATTATCATTTCAATCCGTAATAATATAATATTTACGGGTATATATTATTTCTACCCGCAACCCCAAATTTCAAATCCATAAAAATCGTTTGGGTTTACCATTTCAACCCATAACAATTTCTCCCTAATATATAATATCGCTCGGATATGTACCATTTTAACCCGTAGGGAATTCCTAACTACCAGGGAACTTGTAGTGTAAGAACAATAAAATAATAATAAAAATGAAATTCATATTAACAGCAGACATATATCATAATTAACAATTTAAGTATACTATACAACAGGTCATGGTTTCATAAATCATAGATTAATAAATTTAAACATTAACAAATCATATTTAAAATTTAAATAACAAACAATTTAAGTTTAACAACATATTGCAATTGTCATTTCATATGAATATAAATTTACTAACATAAGAACGTTAATCATGAGTGATTGCTCACCTTTCGAGGCTAAATAAATAACAAGAACAAGATGCGATGAATCTAAACACGAATTCCAAACCAAAGCATGAAGGACAGAATTGATGAATTCAAAATCAAACTAGCTTGATATAAATGGAAAATATGTAATATATTATTAGTTTTTTTCCTTAAATTCAATACTTAATGAAAACACATATTTAAAATAAAAATCCACATATCATACTTTCAAAATCATTATTCATAAAATCCATATTTTCCATAATTCTTCAAACAAATATTTAAACATACTGTATATTTTAAAGTAAAAAAATATATATTTAAGAATATTGTCATAAATTTTACAAAACACCTTAAACATATCATATATATAATTTTTTTTCATAGAACAGAACACAAAATCAAACTTTATTATATATGCACTTTTCAAGATATTAACCTTGACATTAACGTAGCATATTGAATATTATCAAACCAAGGGAGGCTACATGGTGCTCAACCAGTTCGAGTACAATGGTGGCACACGCGCATTAGCATGAGAGGCTGCTATGGAATGGCTGCACTCAGAGATGCAGTGCAAAGCTTGGAGGAGGGAAACGAGTCTGTGACGAGAGAGAGCGAGAGAGGAGAGGGGTTGAGCTTGGGGGAAGAAGATAAACTATCAAGGGCGAAACAAGGTGGCTGTTGGTTGCAAGGAGGAAGCCGTGGCATGGAAATGGTCGTGGTTGAGGCTATAGGGGAAGGCGAGTGAAAAAAAGAGATGAACAGGTTGGATTCCTGTGTAATGGAGGAGGTGGACTGACGTACAGGTGGGGTCACGGCCAAAGGGATGAGAAAAATTAGGGTGTTGATGGGCTTTGGCTGCGGCTGTTCAGCTACGGGAAGGTGATGGGCGAGTTGAACGGAACAGGATGTTTTAGGCGGCTGTGAGATGGAAAAGCAGGCTGCCGTGGTGGGTTCGAAGGCTGAGTCTAGTGGAAGGGTGCAGGAGGGGCTCGGTGGGTGGCGCATCCGTGCTCAGGTTGGAGGGCGTTCGCTTGAGATGGCGGTCGAAGGCGAAAGATGATCGGCATGAAGGGGACATGGTCATTTATAATGGGCGGATGCAAACAAGGATTTGGAAAAAGAATATGTAGCTTCAAATGAATATAGGAATTACTTTTATATTTTATAACTTATATTAATAATTTTTTTTCAAACATAAATAAAAGGGAAAGGGGAAGAAGATACGAACAAATCAAAAGTTGAAGATGAACCTGCAAACATAAGTAATGATGGAAAAGCAAAAGTCACAAGCTGAATTAAGAAATTAAAAGCAAGTGATTGTTTGGTTTATACGGTGGATAATGAAGGGACATAGAAACTAAAAAGGCTCGAATTCGGAACCCATACAACAAATCCTTTTGTCGATTTCGTCGCATTCCGGACGCCGAAATGCATAAACGAATATACTATGGAGATCAGCACGACGAGACGAATAGGACGATACACATGTATGAGTGATATGATCAACATATTCAAAGCCGATATTTGCTACTAAAACTGCTGGTAAAGCACCGAAAATTATATAAACAGAGCTAGAGCAGTCCAAATTTGACGAAAAGGAATATGATGTCTCACTCAGAAAATGATTTACATTTTTATTATATAAAATATTCAGATTTCAAAAATATTTAATTCCTTCAAAATTAACTGATTTTGAATTTTCACAACAGAACTAACTTACATATTTTCCAATGAAAATCTGACACTTACTACGTTTAAATAGGCGCATACCAAATATAAAAAATTTCATTATCAAATTATATTATTAAATTTTCAATAAAAATTCAGTTAGTTATGTTGTTAAAATCCTTAAAATTTTCGGGTCGTTATACTTTCTCCCACTTAAAACTTTTCGTCCCCGAAAAGGAATGAGATAGGAGAACAGAAGCAACGGAAAGGAAAGATAGATTTAAAATACATATTACCAGATACAACAATTAATTCAAAACCACCTAAATTTCATTTTTGGGCATTTTAGTACTTACTATATTGTATACCATTCAATTACATTCAAATTATTTTCCAAGTAAGTTTTATCAATGTAATTGAGCATTATACAAATTACCTTTTATTTACAATATCTTTATTAAGCAAAATTTAGTTTGAATACTTTATCACTTAAGTTTTTCTCGGATAACCTTCAATTACATATTCACATTAACATGCAAACTTTTGAATATTTCACGTAAGTTATATATGTTTTAAAAATGCAATTGGATATTAAACATATAAATATTATCCAAGTTCAACCGTTTCAAGTTCTTTCCATGTCATTTCCCATTATAAACACTCCAATTATTCAAAAAAATTACTTCATTTCAATAATTGAAAACCATTACTTAACATAGAATTTAAGGGTTAAATTTTCGGTTTCACTTTGAACCATTTGGAATATATATATATATATATATATATATATATATATATATTATACATCAAATCATACTCAAAAATTCAATCAAATCCATTTTCCAACACAAAAGTGTGGCAAAGCTACTAAGTGGTCTCTCCACTCTGAGACTCAAAAATGACGTCGATGATGCTGCAGTCAGCATTGAAATTATTTTCTAGCGGTAGTAAAGGAGAGTACCGACTTACTTCTTTAGAAATTCTTTAGAAACTATTTCTATTCGAAAATATTTTCAAATAATATATATTTTTTTAAATTTTTTGAAAAGCACGATAAATTTAATCCTCAAGTCCTTAGTTTAAGTTCATTTCATTTTCAAAATCAAATTTATAAACCATGTTTACAAAATTTCTACACCTTATAACATGTAACAATAGTTAATGATTTCGAAAAGTTGGCAAAGCAATAAATGATAATCTAATATTATCATTTCTAATAACCAATTCATTTATCTAATTAAAAAAATTATAACCCTTATATATAAAATATAATCATACATAAAATTATTCCATTTACCAATTTGGAAAACAATATTATGTCAGTTTGCTCTGTTAAAATGTTTTGGAATTCCTATTGATGGCGTTGGCCAGACGAATCGTTCAAAACCCAAAATTCAAACTTAACAACTCAAACAACATAGTACAAAACATTTTATATTAATTGAAAATACGCTCCCTCAAAGGATGATTCAAGAATAGATTTTAGAACAAGGATAAAGATTCAAATTTAGAGCGACCCTAATCAAAGAGAATATCTAACTAATAAGATAGACTAGAAAGGAAGACAAGATACTTAAATAATAAAAGAGGAATGATGGATAGACTTACATTAATCGCATTGACCTTAACCGGGTCAACCGAGACTTAGGAAAACTAGAATATCTTCAGCGAGAACCAGCACAAACTTGATGAGAACATCGCGGAAAACACGATTCATGAGATCGACAAAGAAGGCAGGAGCATTGGTTAATCAAAAAATGATGACTAACCATTCATAAAAACCATTCATCCAGGAGGAAGGACAACAGGTCGAGCTCCGGGAATAAAATCGATGCAGAATTCAATTTCCTGCTTAGGTGGAAGAGAAGAGACTTCACCAAAACATCATAATAATTCCTGATTATCTGGGTGGAGTCGAGACCATAGTTGAGAATCAAGTGAGAAGATAGAACTGCCTACATAATCTTGAGGCAATCAACATTCAGTCACCAGAGAATTACCTTGATTGTCTACTAAAGAAACGATTCGGGATTTGCAAGAAACAATGGCATCACAAACAAGGACTTAGAAATTTCTAATAAATCGATGCCTGTTGTAAAAGAGTTTCACCCCTTTACAGATCATATCATGATCAGTGGGACCGCCGATGGGATGAGTTACACGAAAGGATGAAGTTGCCAATTGAAGTGGCAAGATATGCTCAAATTTATTACAGGGATCATCAGAAATAAACCTATAGGATGCTCCAGTATCAAAGAGAACACGAACAGGAGAAGACAAGAATGGATTCCAAACAAAAGAAAAGTTCCGAAATTCGAAAGAAATCCTAATCCAAGAGGATCTTAACGAAAAATTTCAAGTTCAAACGAAAATCATTCTGTAATTTATTTTACTTATTCTAGGTTATTACTGCCCTATCTCTAATGAGTATTTACTACATATGCTAAGTTTTTCTTAAACTAGAGCTCTGGTACCAATTGTAACGACCTGCTCTTTCGAACCATTCAAATCGACAATCATCCACAAAAGTCAGACTTGAATTGCTCAAAAAACACATTCTTAACTTATATTTGGCAAGGCTTAGCATATACGGTAAATATATCAATCACAGAATCACAGAGTAATATAACAATAAGTAGCAGAATAGATTAATAGTAGTTCATGAAGTTACTACAACATCAGAGTCTAAAACAAGATACAACAGAAATTTCAAATACAAAGAAGTTACGAATACAAAAGCAACTGACAAGACTGAACATGAAAACTAGAAATCTGAAACAACTGACAAGCTGAATAGATATATTTCCAAGCAAAGCTCCAAGCTCCAAGCTCCAAGCTCCAAAGGTGAGTCTCAAATGCTGTGACACTCGGTCTGACCTGAGCATAAAGCAAAACACAAAACACGCGAGTCATGATTAACATTCTAATACCTGTAAATCAACTCAAGTGAAATGTCAAGTGAAATACAAAGCAACTCAAAAGATGTTTGGGATTCCATCCTTTAAGGATTCGATAAACTGTCCACATACATAGTACAATAAGCTACATAGATAATGTCTATAATAAAGTAAACTATTAAAATAGCTTTAAGGCGTTACCCATGTCCCTCTTAACGCATTTATATATATTCCCGTAGTCTGTACAGTACCGTATTCCTCCGTAAAATGGAGGGCTATCAGAGGGCAATCCATAGGCACGGTACAAACAAGAATTGTAGAAAGCGCGATAAGTTCATGTGAGGCAATGCCCAGAGTAGGATGCTATCATTTTGCCGATCCGAACTGGTGGTAAGGCGTAGTAGCTATGCTGCCGACCTCAAGACACACTCCCGTAATCAAGGTGTACCCAACCAAATCATAAAGTAATAGAATGGTATCAAAGAAATATGCTCGATCGGAGGTGCGACCTCACTTGGCCCGGCGTGGCTCCTATTTTAGTCACGTCAAGGTGACTCATGGGAGTCAGTGCTGCGTTAATACCTCATACAGAATTGTTCGCCAAACCATCCTACTTCGTTTGGGATTCTTTACCACGTACACAGTTGTTAAAGTGGTTTTCGGTATTGGCAGAGAGTATGACAATATCCGATCACGGTCTATTTAACAACCAAATGCTTATTTCACACCGTGGTCATTTTCATTTCGATTAGTTCGTACTTTATATCAGAATATCATATTGATTTTAAAAAACATATCACTTTTCAAAATCATATTCACTTTCGAAATCATATTCACTTTAAATTATAATTCAATTTAAGTTATAATTCGCTTCCAAAATCATAACCACCAAATAGGTTAAACCATCATATCAAAGTATTCGCATTTAAATCCATTAGACTTAAATTAAAACAGTTCCAACTTAAACAATTTATATATTGAAAATAGTTTATACATTGAAAATAGTTTATATATTGAAATAATTATAGTTAAAAATAGTTTATATATTTAATAATAGGTTATAGATAAAATAGTTTATAATTTAAAATAGTTTATATATTAAAATATATGTATCGAAAATAGTTTCAAATTAGAATCGTTTCTTCAAATTTCACAAATTAATTCAAATTCTCATTAAACCATTTTAGTTTATATTGATTTCAAATCCATATTGAACTACAAATTTCAATCATTTCCAAGTCAACAGGTTTTAAAGTTTAAGTTCAAACATTTACAATAACCCAATTTGATAAATTTCATTTATATCTCAAAATTCAACTATATTTTTATTTAAATTTTGAAACCATTCACTTAATCATTTTTAATAACAATTATCTAAAATATCAAATTACAAATTTAAACCAAATTAAATATTCAGTTTCAATTTTACTTAAATTTGAAAATATTCATTTAATCACCTTTAATCAAGAATCCAGTTATCAAGTTATACAAATCGTGTCTTTAAAATCTCAACATCAATAAGTCTAGATCAGTTCTTATTATATTTAGTTCCTAATCAATTAAAATATAAATAATTCTTATTTTCATTCAGTTCTCAACAAATTAAATTTAAAAATTAATTCTTATTTAAATCCGATTGTTAACCAAGTTAAATGCCGAGTCAACTTTAATTTAGCTTTCCAACCTCTATTTATTAAAGTTATTATAAAATCAATTTTCAAAATATTATTATAATTTTAAATAAATATTAAAAACATATTATATATTAGTTAAACTTAATTTTATTAAACTAAATCTTATTATTATTAAAATAAACCTATTTTAAGTCTAATTTTATATATATTAAAAATAATGAAGTTATTAGTAAAATTCTATAATTCACTATTCAAAACTTAACTTACAATTTTAAAATTTCCAAGACATATAATTTTAAAAATCAAAATTTTACACATATATTAAAATAAAATCTTTACATTATAATTTAAAAATCAATATTTAATAAAACCCATATATTTCCTTTGAAAACTTTGGAAACCATTTTTCAAAAAGACACCAACGGTATCCGTACATAATTTTTTATCATATGGTCAAGTGATACAGATATTTATCATTTTAAACCAAAATAATATGATATTTACGGGTATATATATCATTTCAACCTACAATCCTAAATTTCAAATCAATAAAAATCGCTTGGGTTTATCATTTCAGCCCATAACGATTTTTCCTAATCTATAATATCGTTCGGGTATGTATCATTTTGACCTATAGAGAATTCCTAACTATCATGGAACTTGCAGCATCAGAACAATAAAATAATAATAATAACAACATTCATATTAATCGTAGACATATATCATCATTAACAATTTAAATATACTATATGACAAGTTATGGTTTGATATGTCATAGATTAACAAATTTAATCATTAACATATCATACTTAACAATTAAATAACTAACAATTTAAATTTGACAACAAATTTCAACCGTCACTTCATGTGAATATAAATTTAACAACATAAGAATGCTAATGTGAGTGATTGCTTACCTTTTGAGGCTAAAAGAATAACAAAAACAAGATGCGATGAATCGAAGCGCCAATTCCAAAGCAAAGCATGACGGACCCAAATTGATGAATTCAAAATCAAAACTAGCTTGATATAAATGAAAATTATATAATATATTATTAATTTTTTTTCTTAAAATCAATATTTAATTAAAACGCATATTTAAAATAAAAATCCACTTTTTCCATAATTCTTCAGATAAATATTTTTTCATACTATATATCTTAAATTAAAAAAAAACTATGTAAGAATATTATCATAAATTTAACAAAACACCCTAAACATATCATACGTATAACTTTTTTCCATAGGAATACAAAACCAAACTTTATAATATATATATACTTTTAAAAATATTAACCTTAACAAAAACATAACATATTATATATTATTAAACCAGAGGAGGCTGCATGGTGCCTGGCCTCTTCGAGTTGGGTGGTGGCACACGCGGGCTAGTAGAGGAGGCTGCTATGGAGTAGCTGCACTCGGAGATGCAGTGCAAAGCTTGGAGGAGGGAAGCGAGTCTGTGTCGAGAGAAAGGGGTTGAGCTTGGGGGAAGAAGCTGAATTTCAAGGGCAAACCAAGGTGGCCGTTGGTTGCGAGGAGGAAGCGGTGGCATGGAGATGCTTGTGGCTGAGGCTACAGGGGAAGGCGAGTAAAAAAAAGAGAGATGTGCAGCTTGGGTTCATATGAAAACGGCAAACTACAATATAACTTGTACACTTTTTTTTAAAGGGGGAGGCGGGCTGATGTACAGGTGGGTTCACGACCAGAGAGAGCAGAAAGAATGGGGTGTTGGCGGGTTTTGGCTGTGGCCGTTCGGCTGCTGGAAGGTGGTGGGTGAGTTGAATGGACCAGGGTGTTTGAGGTGGCTGTGAGATGGAAAAGCAGGCGGCCGTCGTGGATTCGAAGGCTAGGTTTAGTGGCAGGGTGCAGGCAAGGCACGGTGGGTGGAGGATCCATGCTCAGGTTGGAGGGCGTTCGGGTGGAGATGGCGGTTGAAGGCGAAAGATGGTTGGCATGAAGGGAACGTGGTCATTTATAATGGGTGGATGCAAACAAGGATTTGGCAAAAGAATATGTAGCTTCAAATAAATATAGGTATTACTTCTATATTTTATAAATTATATTATTAAATTTTTTTTTCGAACAGAAATAAAAGAGAAAGGGGAAGAAGGAAACGAACGAACCAAAAGATGAAGATGAACTAGCAAATATAAGTAACGATGGAGAAGAAAAAGTCACAAGTTGAATTTAAAAATTAAAAGCAAGTGACTGTTTAGTTTATACGGTGGATAATGAAGGGACATACGAACCAAAATGGCTCAAATAAGGAACTAATACGGCAAATCATTTTGCCGATTTCGTCGCGTACCGGACATCGAAATGCATAAATGAATATACTACGGAGATCAGCATGACGAGACAAACAGAATGATACATAGATATGTGTGATATGATCAACCTATTAAAAGTCGATATTCGCTGCCAAAACTGCTGCTGAAACGCCGAAATTAATATAAATGGAGCTAGAGGAGTCCAAATTTGGCGAACGAAATATGACTCCTCACTCAGAAAATGATTTACATTTTATTATATAAAAATATTCGAAATTCAAAAATATTTAATTTCCATCCAAATAAACTGATTTTAAAATTTCAAATTGAAATTTCACAACAGAACTAACTTACATATTTCTAATGAAAATATGACACTTGTTATGTTTAAATAGGCGCATATCAAATATTAAATTTTCAAGAAAAAATTAGTTAATTACATAATTAAAATTTTTAAAATTTCCGAGTCGTTACACAAGATTTCCCATGCTTGGTACCTCACGTCCAACATCGACAATGGCAACAGCGGACTGTGTTCCATCGCCTCCTCCGGTCATTAAGAAGATTACTCAACCGTTTTGATTTGGCTTCATATGTGCACATTGAGGTACATGCTCACTATCTCCTTACATTGTTGCTGCTATCAACCAAATTATGGCAGCTAAATATGCACCCTATATAAGGGCCATGCCTAACCGCTCAAATATCCGCCTCAATATTTAGATCGTCTTGATCAACCCACTTCATAGCAAAACAAGGGGTAAGGCAACCTCCTAGAAATTTCAACCGCCTGCCGAGCACCCCCATAAAGAAATTTTAAAGATCCAACACTCCTGTTAATGCCCGGAGCAGCCCCTCTACGATCAACGACATCCGAAAGCAACCACATCCCCACCCGCATGACTCAAGATGCCCAAACTCCGCTGCCGTTGTCTTTCTCAACTTCACTTCCAAGCCCGTAACCTCTTATGAAAAATGCATTGAAGACCGCAGAGCTTGGAGCATTCAACACCATCACCAAGGCCATCGAGGATGCATTATCATGTGCTCATTACCTTATTTGGAGATTGCAAGCCCTTGCCACCCGGTACAACACGACCCGATGCTCCCTTTCTGTCCGGACGACTATCTTCTGTTGGAACCGAACCACCCCGCAGCTGAATTAAAGGGGGAATTTCAAAAAATCCTTTTGGTTGTTAATTGGGCATATGTAGTCTTTATTTATTTAGAAATTTTCTAAATTTTATTTTAAATAAAATGTTCATCTTTTTATAATTATTTCAAAATTAATTTGATTTAATTTTAAATTGTTTATGTTATTATTTTATTTATTTGATGTCCCTATCAAATGCACTCATGCATTCAAGCTTCCTGTAAAATGTCATTCAAGTATCAATTTCACTCCTCACTATCACATAACATGTATCAATTTCAGGCCACTCAAGTATCAAAGTAATCAAAGATTTACACATGTATATATGCTTTGATATCAAAATGCATTTTGCTTTGATTGCTTTTCCTGAACCTTGAATGTACACATCCTTGCCTTTCCTGATCCTTGAATGGCCTGAAATGAAACTTTAACCTGAACCTTGAATGGTCTGAAACCTTGAATGGTTAAGTCTGCTATATGCAGCCTTCTTGCTTGTTACTTTCATGTATGTACACATATACATATGTTTTATACATGTGTGAAATATTGCCATATTTTTCCTTGTTTTTGTCTGGTTTATACATACGCACTTCAGCTTTGTTCATGCTGCTCCTATATGCACTATGCATAAACTGTTTTGATATTCCTTTCCTTTTATTCACTATGTACTCTTGTGTTTGTTGAATTGATGAAATTTTTATTCACTATGTATCTTATGCATTTTTCTGGCTGCACATGTATATTTTTGGTTGGAGCACCTGAATGTGCACCTGAGTTTGATTTTCTGGTTTGTATATTTCTGGTTTGATTTTCTAGTTTGAGTTGCATTTCTTTGCGCACCTGAGCTGAGCCCGATGAGGGTTGGTCTTGACCTTGTGGACATTTACACTGTGTTGAGCCTTCGGGCTTGACCTTTGCAATAGTCCGTGAGATTTAATCGATGTACAGTCTTGTGATATTCATAGTGATATATTGTGATATATATTTGACATGAAGAGAAAACAAACCCATAAACTGAGGCAATATTAATATTCAAATTTAATTTAATTTTTGCAATTTAGATTTGTTTCCTTTTCCATTTTACTGCACTGTTTATTTAACAGGTATAAGAGATGATGGACACAAGCTGGAGCAAACAAATGAAGATCAATATCAAAAATAAACTCGAGTGAGTGCTAGAAAAAAAATGTTATATATGAGAGTGTAGAGAAAAGTTGTACAGATGAGAGTGATAGTGAAAGTTGTATTGTATTTGAAAATGTAAGAATAGTGAAAGTTGTATTGTATTTGAAAGTGCAAGTATAGTGAAAGTTGTTTTGTATGTTAATTTTATTTGAAATAAAATATTTGTTTAAATAAAATTGTTATTTATTTATTTCGTTCTTCAAATATATAATATAACTGTAATTGGTATGCATATATAGAAAATTCCAAAAATGATACTATAACATCAAACAACGCAATACTGTTATTTTATTAACTTTCAGACAATATATAATATTCATCTCTACTATTTGTAAAAACAAGAACAACACATCAGACAACAGAGCATATCTGTGGTCTGATATGTAATGGGATGGCACAGAAATAAAGGACAGATAGGTATTCATTCAGACAACGGAGCATATCTGTCGTTTGATCGTTTTTTTCTCATAGTGACTATAAAGTTATCATCATCAAACCTAGGAATCGAAGTTCTAACAACCCAAACGTTTATGCCACAAGTAAGCTGATGATTCATTAGTTAAACCACATTTAGTACCAACATTATGATACAAGGTTAACAGTGTTTCAACAAAGAGATTATCCAGCTTTAATTTGTACAAATCGTCATTAAGAATACCTAAATAAAAAGATTATGTTTAAAAAACTAAAATAGTCATTTACAAATTCAAAAGAGTATCAAAGAATATCAAGTTTAGATAAGGAAATCAAATTGCGAGAAACAGAAGGAACGTAATTTTTTTTTAAAAGATCTAGATGATGTCAAATGTCTAAAATTAAAGGATATGTTCCAATGGCTTCAATTGGAACTTTGACTCGGTCTCCCATAAAAATAAAATTTTCATTTTGGCTTATGGTTTGGATTGTAAAAAATCTCTAAATCATATTTGAAACATGAGTGATACAACCAGAATTAATCCACCAAGTAGTATAAGGAGCTTCAGCTAAATTTGATATGAAACATACTAAAGAAAACATACTAAAGAACTAGACCTACCTTTCCTTTAGAACCATGCCTTACGTTTTAGGTAATCCTTCTGATAGCGTCCATTCTTTCCATAGAAATGACACTTATCTTGCTTAGTTCTTTCTTATAGGTTTGGACAGATGACTAATTTAACTTTGATGGTCCTTGCTTCCCTTTTTCAAAATTCTATCTTGGTTTCTTTCCAACTCTTTTCTGACCCATGAGATTTGCCAAATGAATTTTTGATTCCTTAAGCCTAGCTTCCTTTTGAATGAGCATACATTGAAATTCTTGCACATTCCATTTATCCATAGAGCATTATAGTTCATATGAGATAGACCATATTCAAGAGGTAAGGAGCTAAACACTTCTATTCCAATTGTCTTTAACTTTGCTACTATATTCATCATTTCAACGATAAGCTCATGCATAGTACGAGAACATAAAAGTTAATGGCCATTAAGGTACCCATTTAGTGTTCCTGCGGGTGGCTTATAAGCAGACTCAAACTGGAGCATTCTTCCAAAACTTCATAAATTCCTTAGCTCTTTCAGTTTTCTTAATTGTGGACTTGGTATTGTTTTCTATAGTCATTTGCATAAACATTAAGCTCAATCTGTTAGATCTTTCCCAAGTTTTATAGGAAGATATCTGTTCAGCACTGCTAATAGTAGTAACTACAGTTGATTTCTCTCTTAAGAATGCCAAATCAGATCCAGAACACTGAGGTGGAACTGAATTTGTTTAGACTATTCGGAGAAATTAAGCCCATTAAACTTAATAACAAATGTGGCTTGCAAATGTAGAGAAATATGAACAAATGCTACAAAAATATATAAAATACGCTCACACATTAATGTTTTGAGTAACAAACTTAAATCTGTAACACATATTCAGATTTAGCCAACAAATATAAGGTGTATATTGAAGTTCTACTTCAGGTTATACAACAATATACAATAAAACGGACATAACTGATGCTCAATAAAATTTCACATAATTGGCAATTAATATGCTCTAGTTAGATATGTTTGCTATCTTTAGACATACAAGACAAAGCTAACCAAGCACATCCGTATACCTCAATATTCTAGGTTATAAAATAAGTAATCAACCTTTGGACAACAGAAACATTTTACTATTATGAACTCAATATACTCATGACAAAATTTTAAAATTATACATAAACCATAATATCATTCATTCATAAGCGTAACATAAACATGAGTAAATGAATTTCCTGAATTTGACATTTATAAACCTTTCTAATTTGCCAACTTCGATGAGTAACAAATTACACATAATTTAAATATCAAACTAAAATACCATTATACAATTCATATGTATAAATACTTGATTTTTGATCATTCTGTGACCACAATATACAGTTAATCATTTTAA
Source organism: Allium cepa (assembly GCA_030765085.1). Taxonomy (NCBI): domain Eukaryota; kingdom Viridiplantae; phylum Streptophyta; class Magnoliopsida; order Asparagales; family Amaryllidaceae; genus Allium; species Allium cepa. Next base: position 254,876,088 of record CM060943.1, read on the forward strand.
TTCAAATAGCATACTAATAATACTTTAATTTAAATGGCAGCATAAGTGTATTATGAATATAACCATAAGACATATTTAATTCATATATTTATTAATCATTTACAACATTGTACCATAACCCAAAACATTATATACAAGCAGAAATTGTTATAGCAATAAAACAATACACTCTTTCATTATGTGAGATAGAATTAACCATACACACAAACATATATAGCATAATTCAAAACTTTACAATTAAGTTATTAACTAGAGCTACAGAAATCTTCAAAGCTTGTTTCATATATATGTATATATATATATCATAAATTAATATCGTGGAAAGCTATATTGAAAATGAGGAACAAGTTGGCTACAAACTGCACCAGGGAAATTGCTAGAGGCCTGATTTATGATGAGATCCTTGGATTAAAGATGAATCATTAGTTGATTTATTAGGATGGATGCTTTTTCTGTGTACGGTTGTCCCCATACAAAAGTGGAAGACAACATTCAGAGAAATACATGGAATTATGACAGAATTTCATGTAATAGAGACTAGAAGCAATCGATTGAAGCAGTGCCTCTACTTTTGGAATGGGAACATGATATTTGGGCTTGGAACCAAACTAGAAGGGAATTCTCTACCAAAACAGCATGGGAAGACATCAGATAGAAAAATCAAATTGTTGATTGGTGCAAAATAACTTGGGATCGCTCAAACTGTCCTAAAATGGCTTTGATCATTTATAAAGCAATGAACGAAAGACTTCCTACATGAGATTGGTTATTAAATTGGTGCATTACTGATGGAAAACTATGTGTTCTATGTAAATCTGCCGAGGAAAGCTAAAAGCACCTCTTTTTTGAGTGCGACAATGTAAATACAGTTTGGGAAAATTGTAAAGCTGCTACAAACATAAACATTCAGAGCAATAATCTCAAAGAAATAATATCATACCCAATTGAGGGTTGTCACAAAGAAAATTTGGAAACCAAAATGCAGAGAATCTCCTTAACAACCGTTGTTTGGTGTATTTGGTGGGAGAGGAACAGATGAATTTTCCAAGAGAAGGAGAGATGCACAAGAGAAACTAGTAAGTTAACTATAATTGAATTGAAGCTTATGAGTAAGTGAATAAGGAAGAAATACTTTACCAACTACTCGGGACAAGGTGGAGGCGCAATTGTAGAAGGGGATCCGACGCATGCACGGGGAGAAACTCCTCGAACGAGCAACCCCTTGAACGAGCAATGATAGTTATTGGGTGCCATAACTTTGAGCTTAAAGTTGTAAAGTGAAGATAGATCTGAGTTAAAGTGAATGAATATTATCTGGACTATTTTATTCATGTAAAGTGGAGGTTGTCTTTGTTTGATTGGAAAATTTAAAATGTATACATATTAGGGGTGGGCGTGGGTCGGTTTGGTGCGGTTTGGTGTTCAAACCGCTTCTGCACTTCATTAAACGGTTAATCAAAAATACAAACCATTATACCAATCCTTTAAGCGGTTCGGTTTCGATCCGGTTTGAATGTAAAACGGTTAGGTTTCGGTCCGGTCCGGTTTGAACCCGTATTAAATATGAAATAAAAGAATTACTTCCATCAGCGATCAATTTACAAAGGCAACTGTGTGAAATTTTTACCTTTAAAGGTTAAAAACACACAATGTTATACTGAAATGAAAGATTAGTTTTTAATTGTATGAACATTTCAATTTGACATTTACCTACAAGTGAGATTTTTTTTGGTAGATTAACTGAACATCAACATTAATCAATATATAATCATTAAGGAAAATGACTAAAATAAGATTATAATTAGCATTTATTCACAAACAAAATGAGATGGAAAATATTATACCAAACTATAACTTCTTCCTTATGTTAGCGATTATTGTTAATATAACAACAACATACGCTAAAAATAGAATGTACATCGATAGAATCTAAAATAAGATAGGAGTTGGTTATATTTTTAAGATTACTAATATAAATTTTCGGTCCGGTTTAATATGGTTGGTTCAATCATCCAAACCGCAACCGAACCGTATCGACGCGGGTCGGTCCGGTTCGAGGTATCAGCTTTGGTTAGAAGATTCGGTGCGTCTTTCCGCACCGCTTTTGCGGTCCGGTGTGGACGGTTTCCGTATAGCGGTGCGGTTTATGCCCACCCCTAGTTTGTACGCATGCGTGTTCATTTTGCGCGCATTGTATCGATTTTCAATTTGGGCTGTGTATGCCTAATAAATCCATTTCCCACTTTCAAAAGAAATAATCATAAATTAATATCAAAACTTGCAAATGAACAATGATAAAGAAAACAAATTTCAACCGGAAAATACAATTATATAGCATATTATGATAAATTTAAAATATATCACAGTAGAGAAAACAAAATAAATCAGTCACGTAAAATTATTGAGTTCTCAACCTAAGCTTTGATACCACATGTGAAATCTTAATTTTTTTTAGATCAGTAAAAATAAAAACTAATTTTTTACATAAATCGTAATATGCTAGATCTATATTGTAATAGACTATATCTTTGAACAAAATAATGTTCACAATCATATAATAGATTAAGAAAGCATATCTCAATTCCCAGTAAAAGCAATTAATATCTAGTGATTAATTGCCTAGGATTGTATTTCTTTCTCTTGATCCCTTTAGTTTGATAAGCTTTCTTGATGAAGAGGAAAACTAGATAAGTGAGTAGAGAGAGAGCCAAATCTATTAGGATTTTTTTTCTTTATATGCATCTACCATCAATGTGTTAATATGAAATTACCTTCTTATTACTATATCTAATAAGTGATTGAGGAAAAAACCAATGTACACTTAGAAATAGGGAAACGCTGTTTAAATATTGTTTTTTAATTATCGGAACAACGATTACGATCGTAACAATCAATTGTTTGAACTTTAGTTTTCCTTAAAAATTCCACCTTCAACTCTGTGTTTGGGGAAAACTAGTGGAGGAAAACTTAGAACTGTAAATAATTATCAGTAACCGAATTGGGTGTGAACAAATATTTGCAGTAATTTAGCTATGAGTATAAAAGATTGCAGCACGGAAGTTAATCTTATAAGTATTGAAAAGACGACTGCCAATTCATGGTAACAAATTAAAGGATACATTGTTGGAGAAAATCCCTTCAGATGATCATTCTAAGGGAATAAAACCCAACACAGCAAAAAATAACTAGATCATGATTGTAATGAGATGAAACAAACAGAGATAAACACCAGAATAGACAGTCATAGATCTATGCAATGCAGAAAAATAAATAACACCAGTATTTATAGTGGTTCCACTACCGCAAGGCAATGTACGTCCATTTGGGGCGAGGAGATTTTATTAACCACTGAAAAATTAGAGTTACAAGATTGATTTACTTTTGGAGGCTATACATAAGAAGAATTTACAATACAGACAAAATTCTATAGAGTTTCAGCTCTCTAGGATAGCTACCATTGTTGTCTAGAATCTTCACTATTTATAGAGTGAAGATATGAGGAGTGGTAGCTGCTATATAGCGGCCCTTAGGTTTGGTTCGGCATACCTTATCTGGTTCGGTAACACACTTCACAATATGGTCCGGTATGCACATGTTTATTTTGGTCCGGTGTAACAACCCATAAATTTTAATTGGTTTTAATAATGTAATTAATTGAATTTTTGTGAAATTTTAAACAATTGAATTTTGAAATAAAATTTAATATTTGAAATACGTCCAATTAAACATAGCAGATGGTAAATTTTTATCAGAAATTATGAATGTAAATTTTTTTGTGTAATTCTATTAAATTCAAATCAGTTAATAATTGATGATATTAAATGTTTTCCAAAAAGTTGAATATTTTTAAACAGTAAATTTCTAAATCCTCTTCTGAGTGAGACGTCATCTTTCGTTTTTTCAAATGTGGACTTCTATTGCTCCATTTATCTTATTTTCTATAAATAGCAGCATTTCCGGTATCGATTATCGACTTTTGATCGGATGATCATACCGCTGATATCTGTATACCGTTTTGACCATCTCGTCGTGCTGATCTTTGCAGTATATTTATTTCTGTATTTTGAGGTCTGATATGCGACGGAAATGGGAAACTGTGCGTCATACCGTACCGAAATTTGCAACCTTTTGTTTTCTTTGTCTCTTCAAATTTGAAACATGCTATCCAAATCAAACCATTAATTTTCCTTAATGGTTCAGCTGAATTTTTGGGATGACCATTGTTTTTCAATTCACTTCATATCTATTCTTGACTTTCACTCTACTCACTTGAATTCTAGCCTATATTTCCTTCTTTCTGGGTTGTTCATTTTCTCTAACCTTTTCTATTCGTATAATAAATTTACATTGCGTGTTGAATTCCTTCACAACCATTTTTTTTCTTTCCTCCTTTGTAATTCATTCTGTTCATTCTTGAAAAATAATAATGAATGGTGACAGGAGGCCGTGACTTCACCTACTGCCACTTTTCACTCTCCCTCACGTAAGCGAGCCTCCACCCAGACCCACTCCACCCTCCGCCTACATGAACCGCTTCACCACCCGCTACCCGATCGGCTGAGACCAACCAAGCGCAGCACCCCATCTCCGCGTGCCGGCCCCGAGCCCCACTTCCCTCTTCCCTTGAATCGATGTACCACCTTCCTTCATGCGATACACCCAGATCCGCACCTCCTCCCCTCATTTTTTCTCAACATCTCCATTAAGCTGAGACCCTGCTCCCCTCTCCTCCTCCTCCCCTATTGAATGGTAAGTTAGTTGTGTATATATTTTGGTGTTTATATATATGTATAATGTATAAGTATATATATATGTATATATATTTGAAGTATAATATGTCTCAAGTATATATTTTAAAATATATACTTTGTTTTATATGTTACGTATGTATTTATCACTTGTAAGTTTTGTTAGTTGCAGATGAGTCTTATAAAAAAAATTCACAGGTTAGCTTATAAGTCTGTTGATGTTTTCAAATTTATATAAAGGGTTATACTATATCATATAGTCTGTAATATATGTCTGCATGATTTAGTTATAAAGGTTACAGTGAGTATATTAAAGTTTATATATATACAGGTATAGTATGTGTCTCTTATTATTATATGTGTACAAGTTAGGATATTTGCTTTATAATTGGTATATTGATTTCTTATAAGCCTGTACATATCTAAAGTTATACATATGTTGTTATATATATATATCATGTCAGAAGCTATATACATATTAATATTCATATATGATGTGTTTACAGTATATTATTTATGTTAGTTTAATTCTTATATAATCTGTTTCAGTCAGTATAAGTTATTTAGGTATATTTGTTTACAACTGGTATAGTTCCTATTGATTGAACATATTATGTTAGTTCATATATTTGGATAAGTTTAAAATTGCAATTGCTGTTATTTATATGTGTATATATAAAGGTTTTGAAAATTATTTGTTTATTTTAAATTATAAGTTGTATATGAGTTAGTAGTAACCTATATATATATATATATATATATACGAATTTATTTCAAAATTGCATAATGTTTATATGTTTGAATTTTTTATATGTCTTGATTTAAACAACGAGTTATATATGTGTGTATATATATATATATATATTCAATTATACCCTTTATCTTCATCAATCCAGTTCTGATTGATTTCGTCCATTCCTATTTATCAGCTCTGTTCTTCAATTCGTGTCAATCTAGCTTTGCTTTGAAACTCGTGCTTGGATTCGTAATTCATCCCACTCTCGTTCTTCTCTAGATTCGAAAGGTGAGCAACCACCCACGATTAACGTTTCTATATTTATTAAATTTGATTTCAATTGAAAAGGCAATTGAAATATGCTGCTGTAGTTATTTAAATTGTTATATATACTATTATCTGTAACTTTTTCACCTGCGGGATATGACACCATATCATGTTGTTTATATTATATTGTCATTGATGATATATGCCTGCTATTATTATTATTATCATAACTGTTATCACTATGCAAGTTCCCTATAGTATAGAATTCACTATGGCTTGAAATGATACATACCCGAACGGACTTTAGAATGGAGAATTTCGTTATAGGTTGAAATGATAAACCCAAGCGATGTTGAGTTGAATTGAATTTGGGATTGCGGGTCGAAATGATATCTACCCATATATATTTAAAATACAGATTGAAATGATAATTATTCGTATCACTTGACCATAGGATCGGAAATTATATGCAAACACCGTTGTTCTATAAATAAATATTTTGAAAATAATTCTATGGTTTGAAGAGAAATATATAGTTTTATTTAATATTGAAATTATTTTATATATATCAATAAGTTTTAATAAAAAGTAGATTTAATATTAAGATCAAATTCAATAAAGTTTGATTTAATTAATAAATAATATGTTTAAGAATTTATAAAATCTATATTTAAAAAGTAGATTTTTGTAATACTTTAGATAAGTTAAAGTTGGGAAGATAAATTTGAATTTATATTCAATTAATTTTTTTAACTTAATTAAATTGATTTGAAACTTATTGAAATTAAGATTTAAGATATGATTTTATACTTGATTTGATTTAAAGTGATTAAATGGGTATTTTAAGTTTAAATAAATCAAAGGGAATATTTAGTTTAATGTAATTTAAAGTTATATAAAATATATGTAATTTATTAAGTGAATATTTCAAAACTAAATAATAATGAAATCAAATTGGGAGATAAATGCAATTATCAAATTTAGTCTTTGAAATGTTGAACATTTAAAGCTTCGAAATATATTGACTTTGAATTACACTGAAATTTAAATGATGTATACGTGGTTCAAATCTGTATTGAAATCGATAAAATTTGAATTTGTTTAGTCGGAAACTGAATCGAATGGAAAATGATAATTTGAGGTTGAATTAATTTTTGAAGCAATTTATGAAGTTTGAGGAAATTACAAATACTTTACTTTATAAATTATTTAAAATATATATACTATTTTGGAAAATAGATATATTTGAAATGAAAATGATATTCTGGTTTGATGTCATAATCAATTTGAAATGACCATGGTGTTATAATGTTGTTTGGTTGTAATAGTATATATTTCTATATCGTAGATAGTTCCAAGGATCCTTAGAGGATGGTTATCCCAAACATCCTTTGAGTTACTTGTATTTCAGTTGATATTTCACTTGAGTTGGATTTATTGATATAAGAATGTTAATCCTGACTCGAGTGTTTTGCTTTACGCTCGGGTCAGACCGAGTGATACAGTATTTGAGACTTACCTTGGTGTTTGGAGCTTCGTTTGGAGATCCAACTATCGATTAAAATTTCAGCTTTTCCAGTTGATTAGATTCAGAGAGGTCATCTGTTTGTACTAGAGACTTCACTGATTTGAGATATTTTGACGCCCCACCTCTATACCCACGCTAGCCAAGGACACTACAGGGTAATGCCGTCAACTAACACGGAGAATAAGGCTGGTTAGGAGCGACTATCTATAGCCTTGCACTAACTATCTATTGAATACATCGACAATAATCATAGTAAGCAGGTCGACATACCCAATGAATACTTAAAACAAAACCATAGGTGGTTGAAGGATCTATCAGAACAGAATATAACAACTCAAATGTAATATACATCACAGAACATTAGATCATCATATACACATATACAGATACATAACAGAGTTTACAAAATAATACATGTCAAGTGGTATAGCAAACCACAATATACAGACGAATCAAAAGAATACATATATCAGAGTTACAAATAAAAGGACTACACAAAAAGCTTTAACAAAAAGGAACAAGCTGAATAGTCCATGCGGAAGCAAAATAGGCTAAGTCCAAAAGCACCTAACGTGAAACATCTCGGTCTGACCCGAGTAAAAATACGCGGGTTAGTCTAGCTAAACAAATCAGTTAGATAAACTGAACAACAATAACCTGCAAGGTTACAAAGTATAACAAATATCTCTAAAAGAGATACACAATCATCTAACAAAAGATGAATCATATGATAACAAGCCTCATATCATTGGCAACATATAGAAATAAAGGATACGAATATCCCAAAACAAGCCAAAAGGCAAATAACAAATACCCATAAGGTATACAAGTTCCACAAGGTAATCGCTACGCATCATGTGGCTCAAAAAGACCAACACCGAAGGGCGATACCTAGGGAATATACATATGAATGAAACCTCAGAAAATTTGCTCGAGCTCAGTACTGTACAAACAAGGATCCATGAGCCCGAAGACTCCAAACCCAATATCACCCATGCAGCTCATAACGACCAACATCGGAAGCGATACTAAAGGGCAACCCAATATCACCCATGCGGCTCATAACGACCAACATCGGAAGCGATACTATAGGCAACAAACCCGAAGGCACATACCCGAAGGCACATACCCGAAGGCAACAAACCGTAGTGGTGAAGGTCAGAGACCCAGTACTGGACACCACTAACTGGCGGAATGTGTCATAACTCTCAAAAAGGAATCCGAAAAGTGGTAACGTGAGTCCCATAACCACTCGTTCGCACTAAACGGTTTACTATCCATTAGTTAATTTCACACTCAAAGCAGTACAAAGTTCACCTCATATCATCGGCAAACCAAACCCGAAGGTTAAAACGATCAATTGAATAGGTTGGGAATTAATCGGAAGGATAAACGCACAAATTCATGGTCCGTGTTTTGCCCAACCATTTAATCACCCTTCCACTTCGCTCGAAGTGCGAAATTGTGTGTGCTTTAAATAGAATTTATAAATTGGAGAAGCGAGCTTTTAATACGATTTGAAGAAATCATTTATAAAAACCCGTGAATAAAGTCAAAAAGGAATCATCAAGGTCAAATATGCATAAATAACTAATTGGAATCATTATGTATCGATTAAATTTGGAAAACTAAACGAACAAGGCAAGTTGGAAAAGAACAGCATATTCAGACGTCTGAAAGAAGGGATTCAGACGTCTGAATCTAAAAATAATTTTTTTTTCAAAACAGAATTCAGACGTCTGAATCCATACTTCCAGACGTCTGAAATAGGCAATATTCGGCCTATTTCCTTTCTGGTTGAAAATTGGCCAATTCAGACGTCTAGAATATAATTTCAGACGTCTGAATCTGGGGATGAAAATGTTCCCCAGAACAATATTCAGACGTCTGAAATTGGGGTTTCAGACGTTTGAAACTCAATGTTCAGGCATTTCCTGAACCTAGGCCAACTATGGCCAAACAAATCGAAAGAAATCGGATGCGTGTTGATTATGGGCTTACGTCAAACGACTACCCAACTTTAACGACACACCCAAACACTTCGAACAACATAAACATCAACCATATAAGATTTTACATAGATTTGGCTTCAAAAATCATAATTTGGCAGTTTCACCAAAGCAAACCAAATCGAAAACAAAAGAATATGAACAAGTGTTAGGAATCCATACCTAACCTCAATGATATCAAAAGAAGTAGATGTGAGTTCAAAACTCACCTTATGTCACAAAACAAAGAAGAAGGAGTTCAATTTGCAAGGAGAAGACCAACAAATCCCCACTTCTACTCAACTGGCTTCAATCTGAGAATAAAACAAGTATTTTTCCTAAATTTAGGTTTAGGAATTTCTGAGATTGAAGAGAGAAAGAGATAGAGAAGATGAAGAAGAGCTTACCTATGTCTTTTCTTTGATATTGGAGCAAGAATCAAGTTACAAAGAAGAACTAGGGCTTGCAAATTTCTATTGCCTCTTCCTCTCCACCATTTTCAGTTTTGCTTAAGCTTTAGAAATGAAATGAGGGTGAATGGAGAGGAAAGGGCTGAGTTAGGGGTTTAAACTAACAAATGGGCTGAACCCAAACCCAAAACCCAAATAGAAAAGTTGCAAAAATTCACAAACTCCAAACATATCAAAGATTATACTCAAAAAGATCGCAAACGCCATTTTAGAACCAATGGAGGTAGTTTCGAGCTCCAATTCGGCCGTTTGCAAAAAGTAGCATTTCGGACCCAAATCCGACTAACGACGCTATATTTAAATAAAATATTTAAATATAAAATCGTTAAATATGCGGGTTGTTACAGATCTCCCCTCCTTACAAAATTTGCGTCCCCGCAATTCCTGGAGACGATATTTGTAACAACTACATACTTACCACATTCAAAAGAAAAGGAAATAAGCTTGAGATGAAAAGATATACTCACCGTTCCTAAGCAAAGATAGAAAACTCGGATAAGATCACTTAATAAACTCTCTGGTTTCCCAAGTACAGTCATTGGGATTAGCGGACCATTGAACTTTAACGAGCGGCACGTTCTTGTTCCGAAGGTGTCACACCTCCGTGTCAAGTACGCGAATAGGTTGCTGTACAATAGATAAGTCCGGTGAGACCTGAAGCTCTAGCAAATCAGGAGAAGTAATAACAGAATCCGACTCCCGAAGACACTTCCGAAGTTGCGAGACGTGAAACACGTCTTGAATGCCAGATAGATGAGCAGGAAGTGAAACTCTATAAGCCACAGGGCCAATACGTTCAGTGATAGAAAATGGTCCTATAAAGCGAGGAGCCAATTTCCCAGTAGTACTGAAACGCATAACCCCCTTCAAAGGAGAAACACGAATAAAAACAAGATCACCAATCGAGAACTCGAGAGGCTTCCTACGGTTGTCCGGGTAGGATTTCTGGCGACTCTGTGCCTCTTTCATTCTCAACCGGATAAGATCAATCTTCTCAGAAGAATCACGAACAAAATCTGGACCAAGAATAAGCTTCTCTCCATATTCCAACCAACAAGAAGGTGATCGACATGGCCTTCCGTATAAGGCTTCGAAAGGAGCCATACCGATACTAGACTGAAAACTATTGTTGTAGGAGAACTCTACAAGAGGTAGGCGATCCTCCCAACAACCACCGAAATCAAAAATACAAATACGGAGAAGATCTTCCAAGATACGATTCACCCATTCAGTCTGTCCGTCAGACTGCGGATGATAAGCTGTAGAAAAATTAAGCTTTGTTCCCAAAGGTTGCTGAAGACTCTTCCAAAAATGGCTCATGAATAAAGGATCACGATCACTGACAATAGAACTAGGAACACCATGAAGTCTCACGATTTCCTTGACATACAACTGAGCCAAATGCGAAGCAGTCCTATTAGACTTAATAGGGACAAAATGAGCAGACTTGGTGAGGCGATCAACAATAACCCAAATACTAGAATGACCTGTTCTCGAACGAGGTAGGCCGTCAACGAAATCCATAGAAATCTGATCCCATTTCCACAATGGAATCTCAAGGGGCTGAAGAAGACCCGAAGGACGCTGATATTCGGCCTTAAAACGTTGACAAGTTATGCAATTACTCACATAACTCGCCACATCGCGCTTCATGCCTTCCCAATAATAAAGACGATGCATATCGGCATACATCTTACTACTACCAGGATGAATGGTATACTTAGAACGGTGACAATCATCAAGAATGTCATGCCTAAGCGCAAAATCAGAAGGCGTAAAAAGACGGTTCTTCTTGCGAAGACACCCATGAGAATCAATGCTAAAATCCCGCAACGCCTCATCACAGGATCCAGACTCACAAAGCTGAATAAGATGCAACAAATCAGGATCACGCCACTGAGCATCGACAATACGATCCAATAAAATAGATCGAGCTCCCAAACTAAATAATAGGATAGGAGAATCAGAAGATGAACCTCGATCACGAATTTCACAAAAAGATAGAGTCTCAAGAATATCCCATTCGGCAAGCATCATAGAAACAATAGCCGAATGTTTGCGACTAAGCGCATCAGCAACACGATTACCCTTACCAGGGGTATACTGGATATCAAAGTCATAGGAAGCAAGAAACTTGAGCCAACGCTGTTGTCTCATATTGAGTTCCTTCTGAGTGAACAAATACTTCAAGGATTTATGATCGGTATAGAGAATGAAGTGCTGGCCCAATAAATAATGTCGCCAAATCTTCAAGGCAAAGACAATGACGGCTAACTCAAGATCATGAGTGGCATAGCGAACTTCATTCGGACGTAGTTGCCTAGAAGCATAAGCAACTACCCGATCCTTCTGCATAAGAACAGCACCGAGACCACTACCACAAGCATCGGTGTAGACAACAAGATCATGATTCCCCTCGGGAACCACCAAAATAGGAGCATTAGTGAGAAGTCCCTTTAACAACAGAAAGGAAGCTTCACACTTGTCGGACCAAATAAAACGAATGCCTTTCCGAGTAAGGCAAGTGAGAGGAAGCACAACACGGAAAAAATCCTTAATGAATCGACGGTAATAACCCGCCAATCCAATAAAACTACGAATCTCATGCACATTCTCAGGCCTCTTCCAATTTTGGATGGCTTCGATCTTTGAGGGATCAACAGAAATGCCATCGGAAGATACAACGTGGCATAAGAACTTAACCTTATTCTCCCAAAAATGGCACTTGGAGAATTTGGCTTTAAGATGATGACGACGGAGAGTACTCAAGACAATTCTCAAGTGATTAGCATACTCGGCTTCAGACTTAGAATAAATAAGGATATCATCAATGAACACAAGGACAAACTTATCGAGATATTCCCGGAATACCCGATTCATGAGATCGACAAAGAAAGCAGGAGCATTCGTCAAACCGAATGGCATAACGAGCCACTCAAAAGAATCATAACGAGTGCGGAAAGCGGTAAGAGGTATGCTATCCTCCGCAACTCGTAACTGATGAAAACCTGTGGCAAGGTCTAGCTGAGAAAAGACCTTAGCACCACTCAATAGATCGAACATATCATCGATCCTAGGCAATGGATACCTATTCCTGATGGTTAACTCGTTAAGCTTGCGATAGTCAATGCAAAGCCTAAGAGTTCCATCGGACTTCTTCACGAAGACGACCGCGGATCCCCATGGAGAAAAACTGGACTGAATCAACTGCTTGGACTCAAGCTCTAAAAGCTGCTTCTTGAGTTCCTCATTTTCCTTTGTAGACATCCTCGTGGGAGGACGACTAACTGGTTGCGCGCCTGGAATGAGATCAATGCGTAGCTCAATTGCCCGCTTAGGTGGTAAACCCGAGACAGGCTCAAAAACATCAGAAAAGTCACAAGCAATAGGAATACGAGATATATCATCATCATCTCGCGGATCAAGAGAATATAAAGCCATTTCGGAATTATCCACATCCCCAAGAACAAGAGATAACTGAGTAGGCAAATCCGGATGTCGAAGATACAAAATTCTCTCCAAACAAATAATCCTGGCATCATATCTTACTAGCCAGTCCATACCCAAAATCATATCAAATCCTAGACAAGATATAGCGTGCAGATTCGCACGAAAAGAAAAACCACATAAAACAATCTCGACATCATCACAAAGCAAGCTAAGGGTCGCGGATCCCCCAATAGGATTCGCAATCCTCAATGAAGTAACCAAACAAGAAACATCCAAAGCTAAATCAACGAGCTTCTTCGATACGAAAGAATGTGAAGCACCCGTATCGAAAAGAACTCGAATACTATGATCATGAAATAAAATAGAACCCTCCAAAATAGATGGAGATATACCTTTGGACTGAGAAGGACCTTCAGAAGCCTTAGCAGCATAAAGCCTGCTAGACTTGGCACCAGTCGGAACAGTAGGGCAAGCTGAAACATGATGACCTTCGTTCTTGCAATAACGGCAGAAGAGAGGCTTAGGACAAGCTCGAATAATATGGTCAGGAGAACCACAATTGAAACACTTCTGAACGAAAGGTGTTCCAGAAGGCTGAGGCTGAGAACTAGAACCACCAATCTTCCTCTTCTTAGAAGGAAAAGGCTTCTTCTGAAATGGAATTGGCTTCTTGTTGGGGTTCTTGGAAACCTCAACATCAACATCACTATCACACTCCTTCTCGACGGTCTCGAGATAAAGCGCCGAATCAACCAACTCCTCAAAAGAAAGCTTAAGCTGGAGCAACAAAGACTTCTTAAGATATTTCTTAAGACCAGAAACAAACTTCAAATTCTTCTTATAAGAAGTGCTAATGAATTCAAGACCATACTTAGATAAAGCCTCGAATGATGCAACATACTCAGAAACAGAAGATTTCCCTTGCTTCAACTCAAGGAAGCAACAGGTCAATAAAACCTTTTCGGATTCAGGAATGAACTTGAGTTCAAATCGCTTCCGAAACTAAGTCCAAGAAAGAGTAGACTCATCAATCTCGGTTACAAGAAGCTCATACCAATCAAGAGCACGCTCTTGTAATAAGCTAGACGTTACAAGAACTCTATCATGGTCAGAAAGATCCATGCGAGAGAAGATACGCTCGCACGTGCGAAACCAAGCTTGGACTTCAAGAACTGACTCGGAGCCCTTAAACGGCTTTCCTCCAAGATGAGCAAAATCACTGCACTGGCGTGCAAAGGCAGACTTGCAAGGTGGAGACACTCGAGGAGGAACTGGAGGCCGAGTGCTCCTAAACAACTCCAAAAACTGATCGGCAGACATATAAACGTCATCCGGATGTAAGCCACTGGATTGCCCAGCACCCGAACATCGTCCCCTGCCTCTTCCAGCCATACACTGAAAGTAAGATAAGAACAAGATTATTCACAAGGTAGATACTCAATACGGAATACTACGGAATAAAATGCACTCCTAGACGTATTCCCCAAATTCTATCTAACCTTTGATGGTAGAAGGAATAGAAAGGCACGATGATTCGAAGATTTGTATCACTTATACACTTTAATGTACCGTAATATGTGCATCTATTTTGTGTTTATCATATTTTGTTCTGAACTCAGCTCTGATACCACGCTGTGGCGCCCCACCTCTATACCCACGCTAGCCAAGGACACTACAAGGTAATGCCGTCAACTAACACGGAGAATAAGGCCGGTTAGGAGCGACCATCTATAGCCTTGCTCTAACTATCTATTAAATACATCGACAATAATCATACTAAGCAGGTCGACATACCCAATGAATACTTAAAACAAAACCATAGGTGGTTGAAGGATCTATCAGAATAGAATATAACAACTCAAATGTAATATACATCACAGAACAGTAGATCATCATATACACATATACAGATACATAATAGAGTTTACAAAATAATACATGTCAAGTGGTATAGCAAACCACAATATACAGACGAATCAAAAGAATACATATACCAGAGTTACAAATAAAAGGACTACACAAAAAGCTTTAACAAAAAGGAACAAGCTGAATAGTCCATGCGGAAGGAAAATAGGCTAAGTCCAAAAGCACCTAACGTGAAACATCTCGGTCTGACCCGAGTAAAAATACACGAGTCAATCTAGCTAAACAAATCAGTTAGATAAACTGAACAACAATAACCTACAAGGTTACAAAGCATAACAAATATCTCTAAAAGAGATACACAATCATCTAACAAAAGATGAATCATTTGATAACAAGCCTTATATCATTGGCAACATATAGAAACAAAGGATACGAATATCCCAAAACAAGCCAAAAGGCAAATAACAAATACCCATAAGGTATACAAGTTCCACAAGGTAACCGCTACGCATCATGCGGCTCAAAAAGACCAACACCGAAGGGCGATACCTAGGGAATATACATATGAATGAAACCTCAGAAAATTTGCTCGAGCTCAGTACTGTACAAACAAGGATCCATGAGCCCGAAGACTCCAAACCCAATATCACCCATGCGGCTCATAACGACCAACATCGGAAGCGATACTAAAGGGCAACCCAATATCACCCATGCGGCTCATAACGACCAACATCGGAAGCGATACTATAGGCAACAAACCCGAAGGCACAAACCCGAAGGCACATACCCGAAGGCAACAAACCGTAGTGGTGAAGGTCAGAGACCCAGTACTGGACACCACTAACTGGTGGAATGTGTCATAACTCTCAAAAAGGAATCCGAAAAGTGGTAACGTGAGTCCCATAACCACTTGTTCGCACTAAACGGTTTACTATCCATTAGTTAATTTCACACTCAAAGCAGTACAAAGTTTACCTCATATCATCGGTAAACCAAACCCGAAGGTTAAAATGATCAATTGAATAGGTCGGGAATTAATCGGAAGGATAAACGCACAGATTCATGGTCCGTGTTTTGCCCAACCATTTAATCACCCTTCCACTTCGCTCGAAGTGCGAAATTGTGTGTGCTTTAAATAGAATTTATAAATTGGAGAAGCGAGCTTTTAATACAATTTGAAGAAATCATTTATAAAAACCCGTGAATAAAGTCAAAAAGGAATCATCAAGGTCAAATATGCATAAATAACTAATTGGAATCATTATGTATCGATTAACTTTGGAAAACTAAACAAACAAGGCAAGTTGGCAAAGAACAACATATTCAGACATCTGAAAGAAGGGATTCAGACGTCTGAATCTAAAACTAAATTTGTTTTTCAAAAAAGAATTCAGACGTCTGAATCCATACTTCCAGACGTCTAAAATAGGCAATATTCGGCCTATTTCCTTTCTGGTTGAAAATTGGCCAATTCAGACGTCTGGAATATAATTTCAGACGTCTGAATCTGGGGATGAAAATGTTCCCCAGAACAATATTCAGACGTCTGAAATTGGGGTTTCAGACGTCTGAAACTCAATGTTCAGGCATTTCCTGAACCTAGGCCAACTATGGCCAAACAAATCGAAAGCAATCGGATATGTGTTGATTATGGGCTTACGTCAAACGACTACCCAACTTTAACGACACACCCAAACACTCCAAACAACATAAACATCAACCATATAAGGTTTTACATAGATTTGGCTTCAAAAATCATAATTTGGCAATTTCACCAAAGCAAACCAAATCGAAAACAATAGCATCTGAACAAGTGTTAGGAATCCATACCTAACCTCAATGATATCAAAAGAAGTAGATGTGAGTTCAAAACTCACCTTATGTCACAAAACAAAGAAGAAGGAGTTCAATTTTCAAGGAGAAGACCAACAAATCCCCACTTCTACTCAACTAGCTTCAATCTAAGAATAAAACAAGTATTTTTCCTAAATTTAGGTTTAGGAATTTCTGAGATTGAAGAGAGAAAGAGATAGAGAAGATGAAGAAGAGCTTACTTATGTCTTCTCTTTGATATTGGAGCAAGAATCAAGTTACAAAGAAGAACTAGGGCTTGCAAATTTCTATTTCCTCTTCCTCTCCACCATTTTCAGTTTTGCTTAAGCTTTAGAAATGAAATGAGGCTGAATGGAGAGGAAAGGGTTGAGTTAGGGGTTTAAACTTACAAATGGGCTGAACCCAAACCCAAAACCCAAATAGAAAAAGTTGCAAAAATTCACAGACTCCAAACATATCAAAGATTATACTCAAAAAGATCGCAAATGCCATTTTGGAACCAATGGAGGTAGTTTCGAGCTCCGATTCGGCCGTTTGCAAAAGGTAGCATTTCGGCCCCAAATCCGACTAACGACGCTATATTTAAATAAAATATTTAAATATAAAATCATTAAATATGTGGGTTGTTACAGATATTCTACTGTATTTTTCTTACTATGATGTTTATACAGTAGCACCATGAACTGCTATTTATCTATTCCGCTGCATTATTGTTATATTACTCCGTGTCTGTGATTCTTTGATTGATTTATTTACTGTATATGATGAGTTTTACAAAATCAAAATTAACAATCTGATAGTTTGAGCAATTCAAGTCCGGCATGTGTGGATGCGAATGGTTGAAAATATCTGGTCGTTACATCCGGCATGCCTGAATATCGAACGAGATATTTCGTTCGACATCACATAGAGTGGCAAAGAAAACTACTTTCACCGAACCAAATCACCGAATGAAACATATCCTTTCTCATCCACCGCTGAATCATTATACCGAACGAGATCATGACCGGACCAAAAATCTGGTCTGGCAATTTCTACTCCACCATCGAATAAGATCGCCTCCTCCACTGAACAAGATAACTCGTTCGGCCTTCATAGCCACAATACCGAGCCAAACACTGAATGAAGTATCTTCTTCGGTCTCTACCCTACACCGCTCCATCGAACCAGGATAGTGGTTCGGCAATTTTAGCAACTTCCTGGAGCTTGCTTCCTCTTCTAGGGTTACGGCTTCCCCCTTCCTCATCGATGCTTCTCCAATGGATTCTTCCCGAATTCAGGCATCAATTTCTAAAAATCATTTTATTAATCACGAAAAGATTGAGTTACAAGATTGTAACAAAAGGTCCATGTTGAGTTTCGGCATTCCTGCATTCCGAACGCGTTCGCTTCACCGTGTCTTGTGCCATCAATGGTTGAAGTATCCTAGGCCGACGCCCAAATTGAACATCCCTACATTGCCTCTCATCGGGCATATAACCTGGTCTTGAAAACACATTGTAACAAAAGGAATCCCCAACGTTACGTGCCCCCAATCTCATGTATATACCACGATTATTCCAAATATCTTACGATGTGAGACTTAACCATTCAATCCATGCACCCACTCCATTTACAATGCGAGCCACACCTAACAATCTCCACCTTGACGAGCATTGCTCAAGTCAACTTGGAGTTATACTGAGTCCTCTTCACAGGGAAGACGACTGCTACTCCGAGTTCTCATAAGCAGGGAAGGCGTCTGCTTAACCATATCTCCACCTTGACGAGCATCCTATGCTCAAGCCCCTACGGAGTCATGCTTCGATCACGCTGCATCATAACGGTCCCTCGAATCATGGAGCTCTAATACCATGTTGAGTTTCGGCATTCCCGCGTTCCGAATGCATTTGCTTCACCGTGTCTAGTGCCATCAACGGTCGAAGTATCCCATGCCGACGTCCTGATTGAACATCCCTCCCTCGTCTCCTTTCGGATATATAATCTGGTCTTGGCAACACATTATAACAAAAGGAATTCCCAATGTTACATGTCCCCAATCTCATATATATACCACGATTATTCTAAATATCTTGTGACGTGAGACTTATCCATTCAATCCGTGCACCCACTCCATTTACAATGTGATCCACACCTAACAATCTCCACATTGGCGAGCATTTCTCAAGTCAACTTGGAGTTATACCGAGTCCTCTTCGTTGGGAAGGCGGCTGCTACTCCGAGTTCTCATAACCAGGGAAGGTGCCTGCTTAACCATATCTCCACGTTGATGAGCATCCGATGCTCAAGCCCCTTTGGAGTCATGCTTCGAGCATGCTGCATCATAACGGTCCCTTGAACCATGGAGCTCTGATACTATATTGAGTTTCAGCATTCTTGCATTACGAATGTGTTCGCTTCACCGTGTCTAGTGCCATCAACGGTCGAAGTATCCCACGTCGGCGTCCTGATTTAACATCCCTCCATCGCTTCCCATCGGATATATAATCTGGTCTTGACAACACATTGTAACAAAATGAATCCCCAATGTTACGTGCCACCAATCTCATATATATACAACGATTATTCCAAATATCTTGCAACGTGAGACTTATCCATTCAATCCATGCATCCACTCCATTTACAATGCGAGCCACACCTAACATACATAACATGTAATTATTTGAACCATAGCAACAATACTCATAAATAGAAAAACATGTAATGTTATTATCAGTGCTACCTATAAAACTAAGGACACAAATTTATTGTACAATGATATAAGCACGCTATAGATTGTACTGTATACATGTCAATCCTTATGTGTTTTATCACAAAGTGCAGGCAAAGTGATTTAAATGGTTGACATATGCAATGTAGTAATAAGTTGGGAATCAGTGGATGTTAAATTGCAACCATACTTGAAAAAAGAAAGTAGATGTTAATATCTACAGCAGCTGTACACATTTGATTATTCAATTTACAATCATATACCATTTCGATTTACCTGCCTGAAACCAAAAATTAATCCAAATAATATATGCTCTTTTAAATTTTTACACGAAATCCGTTCGTTAAAGGGTTTGGAATAATGGAAGGCAAGTACAAATTCATATTCCATGTGAGTATGCACATAGGTTCATAATTCATATCTTTTAGTAGTGCTCTTAGAATTAACGCATGCATATTTAGCTTCCTTAATTTTTAACTGCGACATCTAATATGTTGTTAGTATATAACAACTGTTTTAAATCTTCTACAAGCTATTATGGACAGCTATAAGATAAAAGCATAGTTCTCATAATCGGACTATAAGTTGAACCGCGATAACTCAAGGTTTAAAATTTTAATAGTTCAACCGGTCAACCCATCGAAACCGTGAATTTTTTTCAAAAATTTACACATTTAATCACATGGTATATGCAAAAATACCGAAATAAAAATGCTACGATGCAAATTATAAATGGTCTTCAAGGTCTGCAACCGAAGTTATGTGATGTTGTAGTGCACCACTGCACTAACATAACTAGAGTGCACACATAGTAGAACAGTGCACAATGACAAAAGTTTAGTGATGACAAACTTAATGAATATTGCAATGATCTTGAGGAGCTTGCAGCAATGAAGAACGAAGTGGATGAGTTTATTGTTTAGATATTGAGACGATAATGGATTTTGCAATATATATTTATTTATTTTCTTCAAAGCAATACAAAGGATGAGAATATGAGAAAATTACATGATAAGAAAATAAGTGGAAATTAAAAGAACCGCTGTCCAACCAAGTAAAATTGATGGTTGAACCACTGTTCGAAGGTTCGATTTGAGTTCGTGCACGACTGAGGTCTGATTAAGTTTTGGACAACAATGATCCATGGTTCATGCACTTATAGATAGGCTTCGATTTGCGATAGTACAAGGCGACAGCTAGTGACGGCTAAAAAACGTGGCCGTCGCTAGCCGCCGCCCTACTGAATATAACCCACGAACCAGAAACATTTTAGCCTTTTCATTTTTGCCTCCCCCCTTCTCTCCTTCTTTCCAATTTCTCCACCAACCACCTCCAGCCACCAACTGCCGTCTCTAGCCGACGCCGACGACCCCTTCCCGCTGTGCACTCCTTCCTCCTTCTATTTGGCTTCATTTTTTAGATATATTGTGTTAAACCCTATTTGTGCAAAATTTAGTAATTTTGGTTTGAATAGGTTTGATTAAGTGGTATTAGATGATGGTATAGTTTATTAGTTGATTTGGAGATAAAACTAAACCTCTAATTTAGAAAGTTAGTTGATTATTGATTTGAAATTGATGATTATTGTGTATTAGTTGTGTGTTAGTTGATTTGGGGATGTTAGTAAATGGTTTGATAGTTTTATTTGTAATTAAAAATTAGGGTTGATTTAAAATTTGGAAATTAGTATTATTGATTAATATGCTTTTTGATAAGTTTACGCGAATGTTTGTTATAGTAGAAACGATGTTTGTTACAGTTTACGTGAAAATTAATATATAGTTATTGATTAATATGCTCCTAAGTAGGTATAGATAAACATAGGTAATATTCTTTAATTAATTAGTGTGTGTTAATTGTAACTGGTTGTGCTTAGTATATAACAAATTTATTTTAATTTGTTATTATTAGTGCTAACTTCTAATTTTAGCTTACAAAATCTATAAATTAAAATTTTATTAGTTAAGAGAGTTTGAAAATACGTTATAAAGCGTATAATTTAGTTAACAAAATGTTAAGAAATATTATACTTAAATTGATTTTGTAAAAAGTTTAAGAAATGAAGATAACAACAACGAATATTGTACTAAAATCGATTTTGTAAAAAGTTAAGTAACAAATATAACAACAACAAATATTCTATTGAAGTCGACTTTGTAAAAACAATCAAGAAATAAATATGAAAACAACAAAATTGCACTCGAATTGATTTTCCAAAAAGTTAAGAAATGAATATGACAAGAACAAATACTGTACTAAAATCGATTTTCTTTAAACTTAAGAAATGAACATAAAAAGAAGAAATATGCTGCTGAAATCGATTTTCCAGTAAGTTAAAAAATGATTATAACAAACACAATAATGTACGCAGATCGATTTTCTAAAAAGCTATGAAATTTATATACAAGAACAAATACTGTACTAAAATCAATTATCTAAAAAATTTGAATTGAATATAATATTGATTTGAGAATAATCGTTAAGTATTATTATAACAAATACAACAACCACAAATTAAAGCCTATAGTCCCAAAAGGTTTTAATTCATTTTAGAAAATACAACAACAAAAATACCCCTCTCGGATGCAAAGTTATACGTAGAAGAGAAGTGAACTAAAGTGCTGTCGAAATTAAACAGAAGTGTGGTGTGTGAAGCCTTTAGTCCTAAAAGGTTTTACTTTACTTTATAAAATAAAAAAAACAACAATATATCACTTGAGTGAGAAGTTGTGCATAGAATAGAAGTGAAGTGCTATCAAAATTACTAACCTATTTTTTTAAATTAGAAACAATGTACGATTATTTTATCGACCGTACATGGATGTATGAAGTCGAAAATGGAATGAAAGGTTCGGTGAAAGAACATTTTTACAATGATGTACATGAATTTATTAGATTTGCAATATCTAATAATCGAAATAACGAAGAACTTTGTTGCCCTTCTAGTCAGTGTCAACATTTGAAGCATTGGAAACCAGGTACAGTTAAAGTACATTTGTATAAATATGGATTTGTGCCAAATTATTATTTGTGGGATCGTCGTAGAGAACTTGTTGCACCTACAGTGGACCCTGTTGTGTCAGATGTCGGTGTTGTTATGATGAATCCAATAGAAGGTATGGTTTGAAGATGTAGCACGATCAATGTTTCCTATATTCAAGTAGACGTTGAAGATGTCAATGTCGAAGAAAAAACGAATGTAGGAGCGATTTTTTTTATGATTTATTGGATGCCGCTAAGAGATCGTTGTGGGATGGTTGTAAAAGTGGAACCGAATTATCAGTAATCGCCAAATACATAACTATGAAATCAAAATTCAACTTTATAGAAGTTGGATTACAGCAGTTGTACAAGCTGCAAAATGGCATATGCTACCCAATAATCTGATGTGCGACAGTCATTATAAAGTGAAAACACTTATGTCGACTTTCGGTCTACCTTACCAAAAGATAGATACATGTATAAAAGGTTGCATGTTGTATTGGAAAGATGACATTAATCTTAGGAACTGAAAAATACGTAATGAGGAAAGATATAAACCAAAAAAAACGAAAGGAAAGAAAGTTCCATATAAGAGAATGTTACTTACCAGTTACACCTAGACTTCAAAGGTAATATGCGCCTTCAGCCATGGCATGTCATATGCAATGGCATAGCGTAAGAAGACAGGCAGAGGGAACTTTGACACATCCATCCAATGGAGAAGCATGGGAATATTTTGATAAGATGTATCCCACATTTGCTGCAACGTAATGTCAGACTTGGTTTATGTACGAATGGGTTTTTGCCATTCTCTCAGTTTGGTACCAAATTCTTGGCATGTTACAGTTACACCTTATAATTTACCTCCGTGGATGTGTATGAAAACTCCAACATGTTTCTCACTATTGTTGTCCCTGGACCTGATGATCTGACACAAGGAATCGATGTTTATCTATAACAATTAATCGAAGAGCTGAAAATATTATGGCTTGAAGGTGTTGAAACATACGACATTTCACAAAAAAGGAATTTTCATATGTTCGCTTCTTTGTAATGGATTATTAGTTATTTTCCTGCATATGGGATGCTTTTAGGTTGGAATACGGCAGGTTGTCTAGCCTATCATTATTGCATGGAAGAAACAAGATCATTTTCTTTACGGTATGGAAGGAAAATTTCTTGGTTTGATTGTCATTGTTGTTCTCTCCATCTTAATCATACTTTTAGAAGAGATAATTTTTTTTTAAAGCTAACAGAGAAGAGAATATGCAACCACCAAAGATTTAGTCAAGTGAAGAAATATATGAAATTGTAAAGGACTACCCAAAGATAAATGAAACCAGAATAAAGACTGAAATTCTAGGTAAATCGGACATTCATAATTGGTGTAAACAAAATATAATTTGGGAGTTATCTTATTCGAAAGATCCCCCACCTGGACTTAATATTGACGTGATGCACAACGAAAAAACATGTTTGATAACATGTTTAATACAATTATGAATGTTAAATTAAAAACTAAGGACGATCTGAATTCAAGACTCAATATAGCACACTTTTGTAAACACCCTGAACTTCATATGAAGCCCAATGACAATAAAAAACCCAAAGCATGCTATGAGCTAGACAACAAGCAAATAAACTAACGCTAAAGTGGATGGAAGGACTAAAATGCCCTGATGGGATGTCTTTTAATCTCCGTAGATGCGTTGAATTTAAAATAAATAAATCGAGTGGGATGAAAAGTCACAATTGTCATATCATAATTGAATATTTATTACCAGTGGTTTTCAAAGAACTGTTACCCATAAAAGTGTGGAGTGTTATAACAGAATTAAATCTGTTTTACAAACAACTTTGTTCAACAATGTTAACAACCAAATGTATACGTAAACTTGAAGTAGAAATCCCTATACGCTATGCAAACAGGAAAAAATACTTCCGCCAGGTTTCTTTAATGTAATGAAGCATTTACCTATTCATCTTCCATCCCAAGCTCTTCTTTGAGGTCCAATGAAATATGGATGGATGTATCCATTTGAGAGGTAATAGTCAATATTCGTAAAATTGTTGTTATTTTAAAATTCAGATTTACGTAAGTGTATTTAAATCGAATTAATTTTGTAACAAGTACTTGAATCATCTGCAGAGAAACTTAGACATAAAGCACGAGTTGAAGGTTCAATTTGCAAATCATATCTTGAAGAAGAAGCTTCATTCTTTTTCTCTCATTACTTCAGGGACCGTGTGAACTTGTCATTTGTAAGTGGTCCTCGTAATGATGTAGCCATTGAAGAAGATTATTGGTAAACATTGTTATCTATTTTTAAACAACATGGCCGACCTGCTAAAAGATGTGTGGAAATATGTTAGACAATAAAGATCAACATGTAGCACACACATATGTTCTTCTTCATTGTGCTGAACTTGCACCATTTGTTAGGTAATAATAAATTCATATTTATTTTAATGGTACTTCCATTTTAATCATAACAACATATAATACAAATATATTCACAGTATTTACGAATGACAGCATCCATCTGGCGATCTTAGTAAGGAATTTTTTAAATGGTTTTTGAACTCCGTTTATGATCCAAAAAACAGCGTCGTGATGAAGGAATACAACATCTTTCTCTCGGACAAAAAAGAAGTATCAAGACTTATCCAATATTCTTCATCAATGGATTTAAATTAAACACCAAGGATTATGGTGCTGAAAAAATAACATATAATGGTGGTGTATTTGTCAAAGGCAGTAATGATTCAGATGAGCATATAAAGATTTTTACGACGTCTTAACACAGGTTTTAGAATTGACATATTATGTACAAACTGCAAAAAAGTTATTTTATTCAAATGCAATTGGTTCAGCAATATTCCTGGTTCTGGAATCAACGTGTAGAAAGATTATTTATAGAAATAAAGCATAGCTCACATTATTACTATAAGTATGATCCTTTCGTATTGGCCAAGCAAGCATTACAAGTTTATTTTTCTCTATATCCATCCTTATAAAGGGAAAAACAGACTGGTCTGCTATTTTTAAAACAAAGGCAAGATTTACGTTTGATGAAATTAATATTCCAAATGAACCAGCGTATCAAACAGATCTTGAGCCAAATGATGAAATAATAATAGCTGATGATCTTGATTTGGGCTTGTTAAATTATGAACCGAATGTTTTAATAGAAGCATTTGAGAGTACAAAAGAGAACGATATAGAGTACGAGATGCAGACTGAATCACAAGACGACGAAGACTGAAAATTTTGAATTTTGCATCAGTTGTTGTGTAATGTATATTCTAAGTTTCAGTTGTTATCAATAATGATGACTATGTTGTGAGTTATGTCTTATTGTTTTTTCTAAATTATGTATATATATATGTATTCAGGAGATCTTGTCTCATTTATGACGTTTTAATGCAAGTTTTATGTTATAATGATTAATCAAACATGTTTGGTAATAATAAACAAATATTTTTATCATTATATGAAATGATATGTTTGTAACAGATATGCACATGAGACACTCTAGCAGATCTCAGCCTTCACCTTCCCCTGGTGCAGATGCAATGGTGCAGTGTTGGATTTACGTTCGGTGGAAGAGGTAGTGCCGTAGAGTGCGGGGTAAATATCAAATTTATTACATTTTCACTATTTAAAATTTAATAATTTCATACATCTTATTTTATACAGGGTGTTTGAGGTCCAGCCAAGCGACTTTATTTTGCAAGTGTCAAGGAAGGCATTCATGAGCTGGATGTCGGGATGCTGGGCCCATTAGGACGACGTTCCTGATCACATCAAGAATGCCATATTCAGGGACTTGATGTTAAGTTTAAATTTATAATTATTTTTGTAAATTAATACAATGTATATTATTCAAACCAATTTCAATTTCAATATGCTCGCCGCTGTTCGTGTGGACCCGCAATATGTTGATGTTTTTATCAATAACTGGAACTAAAGAATGCACAAAAATTATAGAGACACCATATCAAAAGCTAAGTGAGCAGGAAAGAAGCCATCTTGGATGGGAGTTGATGTATGAGCTCAATTTCTACACCTGTAGGATACTCCGTAGTCGAAGGTAAGTTATATATATCGTTTCATTTTGTTATTACATTTTGTTTAAAATTCGTATATTAGGTGCATTAATTTAGTTAATTGTGCATTTAAATTTATATGAATTATCGGCGTGGGATCGTACAAACAAGGCTAAAAATCGTGCTTTGCACCGTGGTGGTTGAAGTCCTTCCAACAGCATCGAAGGAAATTGGTAAAGTTATAAAATGCATTTCTAAATAGTTATAAAATAATTTAGTCATATTGGTAACATTATTCATTTATATATATAACTTTAATTTCAGAAATATAATCATGAGCCTACACTGGCTGAGATCTTCACTTACACACATGACGCCGAGCGCACGGATGAGGAGGGAAATATTTCGTATGAATTTATGGACGATAAATACAAACCACCGTTCGCCATTGCAAGAGAGATACGAAGCGGAGAAAGCTCGAGTGGTGCAGTCCAGTGGCCGTGAGTTGACCTTAGAGGAGGAGGATCGTATTTGGGATGCTCTTGTTGATCCGCCTATTCGGAATATGCATTATGGTTATGGAAATTAGGAGGTAAACTGCTTCATTAACTAATATATAAATTATATTTAATCCTGAAGCAAATTATATTCCAATCAAACAATTTGCAGGCAATAATGACCTAGAGGGCTTATAGGGGATCTCAGGCCGAGGAGGAGATTGCTCTGCTGAAGCAGCATGTGGCATAATTCAATGACTGGCGGACGGGCGGAGGACTGGCTTAGCTGTTAGATGAGCGGATTGCGGCCTTTTTAGCAGAGCACGGGTGGATGCCTAGTGAGGATGGGTCAGGAGATGATGACGATGAGGATGAGTAGGTATGGATTTTTTTGACTGTCTATGATCCTTTTGTTATGTAACTATTGACTTGTGTTAATGGAGTTGGTACTTTATTAACGGTTGTGTACTATGATGATTGTGGATATAAAGAATATGAGTATTTGTGTAGATATAGTTGTGTTGGTTGATGGAATATTAGTTTTAATTGATGAAGGTTTTTGTAAATATTGATATTTGCATTGTGTTTTTAATTATTTGTCATATGTATGAGATTATACGTTGTATGTGATGTTACAGGTTGTGATATTGAGTTTGTATGTCTTGGGAATGAAGTGAGATTGAGATATGACATTTATTGTGTGGTTTGAAAGAAATAAAGCAGATCTAGACAATTTTCAAATTTTCAGCTTAGCGATGGCCATTTGGTTGAGGATAGCGACATATGGCGATGGCTAGTGACAACTATATGGTTCCAGCATTGGGACGGCTAGCGATGGCTAATTTTCTCAAGTTGTTGTTGCTAGACGCCACTAAAAGAATGACAACGCCATCCCTATATTGCTAGCGTCATCCAGTTTTGTTGCTGCATTTAGCAATGGCTAGCGTCGGTCGCCGATGGCCGCGGATGGCTATCCGCCGTCGCTAAATGAAGTCGTTCATGTAGTGATGGTTTGAGGTCGGACAGCGCTTATGATAGGGTCATGAAAACACTAGAGAAAAGAACAAACATGTGTCATCATGGAAAATACCAAATGGAGAAAAAGAACTCCTACTGGCATTTAGTATTGATGTACAATATTATAAGCGTAGGGTTAGCATTGAAACATATTACTTCTAAGTTTCAGTTTCAAAAAACTTACAGCTTTTAAGATGATGGGAACCATGGAGGCTTGCATTGTCTCAGTTGCATTTTGCATTAGGATCTGCATGAAGCACATTCAAATAATTTATAACACAGCGTAAAAGGAACCAGTGTTTCATACTACTTTTCTAGGAAGTAGTATACCGTGAACTTAACTAAACACCTTATGTGAAAAGCATTTTTGGATAAAAGTATTATGAAAAGCCGACTTTGCAAAAGCTAGAGGGATTATGGCATGAACAAGATTATCAATGGCATTGCTACTTTTCAGCAAAGAAAATAGGATTATTCTTCTATATATAATCCTTGTCAAGAGCCTCTCTCTAATGTTGTTGTTATAGCTTGTACTTTAGCATTATGTACAATTAGGATGAATTGAGCAACATATCATGAGCTATGAATGGCGTGATATTATCAACAAAACTACTTCACTCATCAGAAATGATAAAATCACTTCAAAATATCAAACGTAGATTACATTTCAAAAAGTTTCCACTGCAATATACCCATCTTTATTTGGTTCTAATAAATTGAACTGAGATTTGAGGTATAAAAGCTCATCTTTAGTTAGTCTTTGGATAGGGACTTCATTACTCAAAAATAGTAAACTAAATAAGATGTATGGGATAAAATCAAGTTAAGAACATTTTAGAAAATGTTGTGAATGAACAACTGTTTGTGCGTGAGTGCACTTATGCAAAGACCTAAAGAACTAATCTCTGAAAGAAGCATATATTTATAATCGTGCTGGATCAAAATTGTAGCAACCCTAAAATTTGATCGCTTCACCTTCGGGTAACAAAACATTTTGATATATAATTAAGTGTTATAGATATGATTTTATAACCCTATTAGACATTATTTGGTTAAAGAATAATGATAAGAAACTTTTCTTTTGAAATTTTTTACAAAGATATATTCTTTAAAGAAAAAATGATAATGTGATTTTCGATAAACAACTTTTCGATCGATATAAGTTGTTTGAACTCTTTGGCACTTATCTAATAATCAAATGAACATGATGGAAACTAATTAACACACACTCCTCTTCATAAAGCTTGAAAGATTATAGATTGTTCTAATGGATAAGAGATATTTGGTGAAGTAATGGTATAAGAGTATAAGTGTAAATGGAAAGTAATGGAAGGCAAGACTTCCATGGCATGGTAGAGGGGTGAGAGCAAGCTTAAAGAGCACCATTTGGATCCTATAAATGGAGGGGCACACCCTTGTATATTATGCACAAATTCACAAAGCTTAAAGTAAGCAAACCCATGGCTCCTTCTTCTTCTCTTATGTTTTAAAGGAGATTATTGCAAATCAAATCCAAATCAACTCAAATTTATAGTGAAGCCTTAAAGGAATATTACAACACATCTTATCTAGTTAGAAGTTGAAGAAACAAATCCACACTCACCCATCTATAGGTCGTGAGCTATTTGGTGTTTGAAGGGAGAAAGCAAGTGCTAAAGCAAGGAGGAGGAAGGAAGGAAAGTTGGTTGCAAGGTGGAGGTTGGACTTTGTTAACTTGTATCATCATTATTTTTGGGTAATAGGTGAGTTAAAACATCACTTTGAATGAAAAATATATCATATATATGTTGTATTTGATTATGTTTTAGTTGATTGAATTATTGTTGACATATGTTAAAACGTTGGTTTGAATTCTTGCTTTGAAAGTAAGTGACATATGCGATACATATGTATGGACTTGGAATGTAGTTGTATGACTTGTGACATGACCTTGAAAGAAAGCACATAATTTATAGATGGACTTTGGTTTAGATCGGACTCAAATTTTGAAGTGCACTTATAGCGATTAGTCACTATAGATGCAGTTCAGAATTGCCTAATTTTTGACAATTTCTATGGAATTTTGGAGAGAGATCCTTTAAGATTTCTTGCTATATTTATAATGTTTTGCATGTAATTTTGTTGCTAATAAAAGCTTGAATAAGAAAAGGTTAAGTAACATCTCGAAACGTGGTCAAAACTTCATTTGTGCAAAACTGTCCCGTTTAGCCTTGATTTTTGGACTTAAAAGGTTTGAAAAGATATATAAATTTAAATATTTTATTTCATCCTTTTTACAATTTTTACTAACTCATATAGAGTATTTCAAAAATGGTTTGAGATAACTATGAATTTTAAGAATTAGTTGTGAATTGTTAAAGAAGATGATTTTATAATAAAAATTATTTTTTCAAGTTTTTAAGAAAATTATAAAGTTTTATTTTCAAATTGTATTTTGAGAAAATGTTTTAAAACCTATTATAAGTATTATAAATTATTTTAAAAGCATTTTTAAGTATATATAGTTTTAGAAAATATTTTAGCTAATTTATATCTTATGTAATAAAATATCTTTTGGCTTGTTTATTTACATATCAAGTTTTGGTAAACAAATTACTATACATATATATCATTTTTAAATGAGTTTTAAAAGTATAAATAAAGATTTAGAAAAGGATTAGAATTGCTAAATTGTCAAATGGTTGATTGTTTGATTACTTGGTTGAAAGTTAATTAACCATCTTAACAATAAAAGCGGATGAAGTAAGGCGTGTCTGTTTGTAAGAGTTAAGGTTGATGCTCGAGTAGGAATGGACCAATAGAGCTCCAACTTACCGGCTTCCCTCTTGATCGAGGAATAGTAAGTTAGAAAATGTCGAAAGGTGTTGATCGTGTTGATTTCTTACTTGTTTATGGAAATCATTAATACCATACTTAACACTAAAAGCCGATGAGGTAGACCTATCTATTTGGGAGATTCAAGAATGAAGTATCTAGGCAAGGCTTTGATACAACAAGTGATCTAACTTACCTAGTTTTACTCTTGGGCGAGGAATAGTTAAGTTGGAATATTGAAAATGAGTTAAACGTATGAATATTGATTTGTATAAGCAATTGTTTTGACTAGATAATCGATTAGTCGATTATTGAACTTGACCAAACATGATTTAAGAAGTTACCGAAAGACTTTGCGATTTCATAGCAATGAGAACACCAGGGGAGGAGCATTGGTATGAAACGTCTCTAGCTTTCGCTTATTTCTAAGAGAACCAGAATTGAGTTAACAGAGAATTTGTCAATTGGTTTTGGAGAGTCTGGTAAGCGGGAAGAGTGTACTTATATAAGATGGCTCAATGCCTGTAACTATTTTAAAACCATATATGAGATTCTATGTTTTGGAAGAGGTTGTGATATGGAATAGTATAGATTAAACCGTTTATCATAAGGTTAAGTCCAAGAGAAAGGACGTCGTTAACGTTTCAAACGATGTTATCGTGTGGGACTGTCTACCTTGAGGAGTATTCCAAGAGAGAGGACAGCGTTAGCATTCATCGGAGGACTTATGCGAGGAAACATTGTGTAGGTTCGAGATCAGTTCAGGATACTCGAATCCATGTAGTGATTCATGATCTTTTCAAAATAATGGAATCCATTTGGGGATACGTGTTCTATTCAAGTAATGAAGACTCGTATGAGAGATGCCGAATGGAGCCTCGACATTAGGAAAATGGCAAAAAACAGAGGAGGAGCATGGCCATAGGGGTTTTAGCTGACCTCAAGGGTACATCAACGCTATATCTAGAGATTCTTATCGATTATTGCTAGTGAGATTTGATATGACTTGAATCATATACTAAAGGCGGTCCAGTTATGTTTATCTTAGAATATATCCCATCTATAAGTATATGATGCTCATAAGGTAGTTTCTGATCCTTGTCAATGGAGTTCGGATTTGGCATAATCCAAGGAGATCTCCATAGAAGACCTATACAATTCAGCTTGACCCAACATGTCGCGTGTCAAAAAGCTGAGCCGCGCACCATAAAATTGCACCCTTGAGTGTCTCTTGCCTCCACGAACTCAAATCCACCCTTCGATTAGCTAAACTCCCCTTAAATTTAAAAAAAAAGCCTAGTTGATAAATGCCACATCCTAAATAGTCGACTTCCACCAAGCATGCTCGAACACATTAAAACAGGTATAGGATCGTAGATCTACTCAAACCGAGTCCAAAGTCCTTGTTTTAGAATTTATAGTGGAGTAAATATTGTGATATTAATTTTCGAAGATGAGTTTTTTTATTCTCTCTTGTTCTTTGCTTTTTAACTAGAACACTCAAAAAGGAAAGGAAGGAAAAAGAAAGATTAAGTTGTTGATTCATCTAAGTGTTGAGATACATTAAATTTGCAATTTCCGGCATCTTGCCGCATAGAATTTCATTCGCATCCGAACCGCAAGCGATAAAACAAAAATAAAATTACGCATAAAAATACGATACGATCCCAAAACAATAATAATATACACTAGTTATCTTATTCAGTAAAATCATAAAAATACCATCGCTTGTTGAAAAATCTTCAAACGATAACTTAAATATTTTTCAAATTAAAAATTATGGAAAAGTCAAATAAATTAAATTAAAAACATGTCAATAAAAATCAAGTTGTTGAATTAAAAATAGATTTTCTTATTATTTATTAAATTTGAATCAAATTTGAAAATTTATATATATTAAATATTCCCATTTGAAATGTTAAAAATTTCAGGTCGTTACAATCAGCCTGGCCGTTTTGCTAGAGATTGCCTTATGCTCAAGATAGAGGAATAACCTAGGGTGTTTGCTATTTCTACAGCTGAGAAGGGGAAGCAGATTCTTAAGGTATCGGGCTCTCCTTTTCGTGTTTGTTTGATTCTAATGCTTCTCATAGTTTAATAGCCCATAACCTTGAAATTTTAGTCATGCTCGACATGTTGGGAACATTAAGTATTGTTTGTTATTGATTTATGCTCAACCATTTTATGAGCAGCTTTACCTTTCTACGTCATGAGATGGGTAGATAGTAATTATGGTTATATTGAAACGAGCACATTGTGAATTAAGTTTCATGGTTTGACTATAAGGCGTTCAGTGATAATCTTTGGGTTAGAAGTCAAAATTTTGTAAAAAATGTTTAATATAATCAAAATGAAGGATATAATATTTCGAAAATAAATATTTGCGAAAAGATTTATATAAGAAAGTAATTTTATGTAAGTATGGTTTATAAAACATGGCGTATAGACAAAAAAGATGTAAACATGAAATTCGAGAACATAAATCCTAATGTCTTTGAAACTAATTTTCAAGATTTTGATAAAAATAATAATGGGATCATTTAAAAGTAAATATTTAGGAAATTCATTTAGCAGATTGAGGTCATGATACTTAGTATTATTATACGGAGTATTTGACACTGCTTTGGAATGATTTTGGTTAAGTACTACACGCATAGTTTGGATGTATTGAACTCACTTTTATCGTAACTTCAGCTTCACTGGCGTTCATTTTCAGGTTTGTAAGTATGGGATGCTACAAAGTTGTTTTAGTAAAATGTATTTAAATTTAAATCCCAAAAGTAAGATTTGATATACAAAAATTATATGTATATATTATTTCAAAACAATTTGAAATAAAAATCGGTGCTTAGTCCTAAAGTTGTCTTGTAAAGTTATTTCATGGACTCAAGCAGACTATGCATTAGAAAAATATGGTATGTGCATCATGATATGATATGTTGTTTGATAGTTATCAATGTTAAAAATGAAATGAGATTTCAACGATTTTTGATAGTTGGGAACTTCTGAATCATTATAGAACTTGTAACTAAGTGTTCTTGAAAATATAAAGTTGAGTTTATATAACACTTGAAATGAGAAGGCAGTAAGTTAAAACAAGTTATAAATTAAAGATCATCCTTATTAAGGAAAATAAATTTGATGTTTGCATATGTTAGACCAAAAAATTATACAAAACTTTAGATGCCAAGTGTAATAAGTGGACCCATAATTTTAATATTTGCGAAGACATGATGAGGCATTAGTTAATCTTGTCGACTTAATTACTATATACACGAAAACATGATCACCAATAAACTGATCATATCGACATGGTTATTCCGAATATTTGATCTTCATATCAACATGATTAATGCATTAAGGTTTAGCTTACTACTTAGGACTAGTCTTATGATAGAAACACCAATGATTAGAAGTCAAATGGTCTTTGAGATAAAGTTCGTTTTGTTACAATTGATCTATATGCTCGAAGTCCTCTTAGGCCATTGTCATATATAGAGTTCATATTGGCTATTAAATAAGATAATCTAATAGGCTAATGATATGTCATATGTTCAATGAGAGTAGAATACAAGGCAATGAGATACAATAAAGTTCATTATGTATATCAACAGATTATTCATCCCGTCCTTATGTTCGAAGTCCATAGTTCATAGTCCATGGTTCATATAAACATGCATATTGGAGTTCATCATTGTCCAAGGAATCTTGACTATGTTCATGTCGAATTGGTCATGACAAATTTGTATTATGCAAGTCCAATTCAATAATGTTCAATAAGGTCATATTTGAAGTCAGTATGTAATGTCAAGTCCTTATTCTTTTTTGATTTTTGTCAAATAGATTTATCCCCAATTTGATTTAGGGTTACAAGGCTTTGATTTGACAAGGGGGAGAGAAATGA
Organism: Allium cepa; assembly: GCA_030765085.1. NCBI lineage: Eukaryota > Viridiplantae > Streptophyta > Magnoliopsida > Asparagales > Amaryllidaceae > Allium > Allium cepa. The sequence continues at coordinate 254,910,948 of CM060943.1, forward strand.
AAACTCGATCTCCAAAATGGTAAACCTAGGGTCGTATTATAGAGGTAGGCGACCCCCCACTCTGCATCTCATGTCTTAGACATGATGGACTTTAACAACATTCATCTTCAGCAGCATTACCCATCTTCGACGTTGTTGAATACCATTGCTAATGTAAGATGGTATCATTTGAGCGTTGTACTCTGTGTCGTCGCCTTTATGCTATGTGAAGGTCTTCGTGTTGGTTGGTGATGTTGTTAGGGATGTGCATCAAGCAATGTGATTCCTTGTGACTGATGAAGTGCGTCAATGGTTGAAGAGAAGTGTGTCGATGAGCCTGCTTTGGTCATGATGATTGAGTAGCGCTGCTTCTGATTCCTTCGATTTGCTATACAATAGTGACGTGCGATATGATTATCGACAAAGTATGATGCAACCTCGTTTGACATAAATGCCTTCGAAATGCTTGTAGGATGAGATGGCACTATGGTGTTAGTATTTTCTATGATTACCGACGTGGTTCCTCTTCGATATCAATCTATCACTGATACTTAACACCTTTGATGTCATTTGAGTATAGTGTTGGTAATGAGTGGTGTGATATTCCATTGAAGAAGGATCATGTCAAAGTGGTGAGGTGTGGTATTTCATCGAAGATGCACGTTTCCAGTTTCGAAGAGATATGTTGTTGACACAACGAAGAAGTGCAAAGACATACCCTCGAAGAGATATGTTGTTGACGAGATGTGGTTTTATTCTTCAATATAGAACTCGGGAGCTTCAATTCCTTTATAATGTCACTGTTCATTGTGTCATTCCCGATATTGGAATCATATGGATAACATTTATTCCCCCCAAGTATAAGAGAAGCTTTTTACTCTTTAGGGTAAAGACAAAAATTCCTTTGTATTCCTCAATCTTCAACAAGACCCCTGGCTGACTTCATTTTCTTGTAACACATGGAGTAAATGAAACTTTTCATTAGTAACTATGATTCTATATTCAAATGAACTTTTGATTTAGCATCTACTTTCCAAATTGTTTGTACGAATTTAAGCTTACAACTTTTTATAAGAGTTAGTAAAAATAAACTTTCAAGCATAGGCTTGAGAAATTATTTGATCATGTTACGAGTGTAAACATAAGAAACTAATTTTGGCAATAAGGGTCCAAAAACTTGGAAATCAATATCAGAAAATTAAAACCGAAAATCAAAATCTTAGAGATGATAGCAGAGGATCCTAAATCCAATTCTTGAAAATAATAATGGATGTCTGTAAGCCCAACTCTGTTGATGATAGTAGAAGTCTAGAGATCCATGTTAGATAATAATATAAGAAGACTAGAAATCATTATCCGTTAATAATAATAAAAGGCAAGAAATTCGTTTGATTATAATAAATGACCGGACATTTATATCTGGTTGATAATAATAGAAGACTTGATGTTTGCATCTGGCGATAACATCAGCAATTTTGAAGTCCATTTTGGGAAGTAATACATAAGAAGACAAAAAAATCCATATTTGACAATAATGGGAGAAGACCAGACATCCTTTTATGACAATAATAGGAAAAAACCAAGAAATCTATATCTGGTAGTAATTGAAAAAGGGCAGAAATCCATATTTGACAATAAAAGAAGACCAAAAATCTATATCTGGTAATAATAGAATAAGATCGGACATCCCTATTTGGAATTAATAATAAGAGAGAAGAAATCCTTATCTGGGACGACAATAGAAGATCAAAACCTCTTGTTTGGTGGCGAAGAATTGCATTTGTTAGGAGACATAAATAGTTTATACTCGATGGACCTTCCTTTAAAAATCTTGATTTGATTCTAAGCGCTACTTGGCTTGGATTTTAATCGGCTTGCAATCTCTACTTAGCTCTGAATTTGATTGAATTAAGAGCACTACTTGGATCTTAATTTTGATTAACTTGGGAGCACTACTTGGCTCTTAATTTTGTTTGATCTTCCTTTCGACGATTTCAATGCTTTAGTGAGGCCTTTGATGGTCGTCCTCCCTTTAGGAGGTGCTTCGGTGAGGCCTTTGATGACGGCACTGAAGGCTTGGTCGGTGCTTTAGTGGGGTCTTTGATGATGACATTAAAGGCTTACTTCGTCCTCCCTCCAGGAGGCGCTCCAAACAGGCCACGTAGGAAGGGGTTGAAGGCTTATAGAAATTTTGGATTGACTAAAGGATTACTCTAGCCTCCCTCTAGGAGGCGCTTCAATGAGGCCTTTGACGGCACTATTGGCTTATCGCCTTTGATGACTGGGGCCTTTGATGGCTGAGATCACTTGCGGTCAAGCCTTTAATGGCTGTGGCCTTTGATGGTTGGGACCTCTTGTGGTCAAATCTTTGATGGCCAGGATCTCTTACGGTCAAACCCTTTATGGATGCGATCTTTCTTTTCCTTAAGAGAATCTCATTTCTGTCTAGACTTAGATCAATAAATTCCATCTTTGTTCATCTATTATTGGAAAGTGTGGTCATAAATGCTCAGTATTTCATGCTTTTGCTATAACATTGCCATCTGGCCGGCATAGTTTATAAGCCCCAATGGGATTACTTTGTGCGCGACCAAGGAGCCTTCCCAATTTGGTCCTAGAGGCCTATCCGTTGGATTTTTAGTATTTTCCATCACTCTTTGGAGTACTAGGTCTTTGTTTTAGAATGATCTTTCTCTTACATTAGAATTGTAGTACTTATTTATTCTCTGTTGGCACTCAGCCATTCGGACGATCGCCTCATCCTTTAGTTCATTAATTAAGTCTAAGGATTCTTTCTTTAGCACTTAATTTGGGTCAAATGCATATGCGATTCTCCAATGAGAAGGATTTCGACTTTGATTGGAAGCATGACCTCACATCCATATGTAAAGGAATATAGGGTGTGCCTTGTTGTAGTTTTAGTAGATGTCCTATATGCCAACAGAACAAGGGGAAGTTCTTCTACCCAATTCCCTTTTGCCTTGTCTAACCGTTTCTTCAAAATAGTCTTTATGGTTTTGTTAGCTGCTTCAACAACTCCTTTTGCTTTGGGATGGGCTACTGATGAAAAGCTTCTGATAATCCCTTTTTTGCAGAATTAAGTGAATTCCTCACTTTCAAATTGAGTTTCATTATCGGATATTATCTTGTACGGGATTCCAAATCAAGTGAAGATGTTTTTTATTACAAATTTGAGAACTTTTCTTGATGTGATATTTGGGAGTGGTTCAAGTTCTACGCATTTTGTAAAATAATCAATGGCCACCATTGCGTATTTAGCTCTTCCTTTAGATACAAAAAGTGGTCCTATTAAGTCAATTCCCCACACATCGAAGGGCCATGGACTTGATATAAAAAGTCAACTCACTTGGTGGAAAATGAGGAATTTTAGAGAATCTTTGACATTTATCACATCATCCCACATGATCGATAGCTTGACTAGTCATTTGAGGCCGATAAAAGCCTTTCTTATAACTTTCTTAGCTCGCTTTATTCCATTGGAACGATCCCTATAGCATAGGCTTCCTTCAGTAGTTTTGACCCTCGTTTCTAGACTAACACACTTAAGTAAGGGAGCGAGTATCCCTTTTTGTAGAGCATCACGTCTGAAATGATAAAAGTTAAGGCTTGAAGCCTTATTCTCCTTGCATCCTTTTATTATGTTGGCGGTATTTCTTTTGTTAGATACTCCACCATAGGAGTCATCCAATTGTTCTTGTATTGATAATTGGTTCTAATCTCAAAGATTTCTTCTTGGAGGATTTCAGTTTCATTCTCTTCTCTTTGTGTGCTAGGGTTTGAGATCTAGTCGTCACCAAGACTTCATTTCTTGGAGTAGGACTTTCCACCTCTACGCATTGTTTCTCTTGATAACCTACTGGTACAATTCAGGCTTCTGGAGCTCCTCATGAACTTGCCAATTTGGCTAAAGAGTCAGCTTGAATTTTTTTGCCTTGCGGCACTTAATGTATCCAAAAATCTTCGAACTAAGTTAACAACTTCAATATCTTCTTAACACACTGGGTTAGCCTAGCATCCTTTGTCTGATATCTTTGATTCAACCGATTTACCATTAATTGTGAGTCGCTAAAGATCTCAATTCTAAGGATTTTCATCTGAAGGGCTATTGTAAGTCCCACTATCATTAATTCATATTTTGCGACATTATTAGCAGCTGAGAATCCTAACTTCATTGCGTAGTGCAAGCGATGCCCATTAGGATTTATGGCCACATATCCGGCTCTGGCTCCTTGTTCATTTGACGCTTCATCTATGAACAATTGCCATTTAGGTTTCAAATCTTTCTCTTTTTTTGATTGCTCCTTAATAAACCATGTGCACTCAATGACTAAGTCAGCTAGTGCATGTGCTTTGGTTGATACTCGTGGTAAGAACTCGATACCATATTGGCTAAGTTAAATTTCCCAATTTACTAACCGTCCTGAAAATTCTGGCTTAGTAAAGACTTTCTTAAATGGAAAATTAGTTAAGACTGTAATTGGATGTGCTTGAAAGTAAGCCTTTAATTTACTTGTGGTGAGCATTAAGCAGTATGCTTGTATAACAAGGTATCTGGTTTCTGCATCCTTGAGCCTTTTGCTAGTATAATATATCGGAAATTGAACCCCTTTTTCCTTCCTTATCAGCACTAAATTGACTGCATTTTTAGAGACTTCCATGTAGATATAAAGATTTTCTCCATCCACGGGACTGGAAAGGATAAGCGGTTTTTCCAAGTGATCTTTTAGCTCTTGGAATGCTTTCCGACAATCTTCACTCCATTCAAAGTTTTTCTTTTTCTTGATCACATTAAAAAGTGGGATACATTTATCAGTTACCTTAGAGATGACCTATTCCATGCCGCCACCCTCCCGTTTAGGCCCATTACATCTTTGCTTGTTTTGGGTTCTGCCATGTCTTTGATAGGTGGATTTGGTCAGGGTTAGCTTCAATTCTTCTTGCACTCACCATATACCCTACGAACTTACCAGATTGGATCCCGAAAACACTTTTGTGGATTATGTTTCATTTGATGTCTTCACAATACATCGAACATTTCTTCTAGGACTTTCAGGTGACTACTTCTTTCTTGAGATTTGTCTAGCATGTTATCTACGTATACTTTCATGTTTCAACCAATTTTCTCTCTGAACATTCTATTTATCAGTCTTTGATATGTTGCCCATGCATTATTCAGTCCAAAGGGCATTACTTTGTAGCAGCAAGTCCCCCAATCTATTACAAAGCTATTGTTTTCCTCATTGGGCTTGAATATTGGAATCTGGTTATATCCTGAATAAGCATCCATGAAAGATAAGTGCTGTTGTCCTCTTTGCATAAACTAATTAATCTATCCTTGGGAATGGATAATAATCATTTGGGAACGTCCTATTTAAATCTGTGTAATCGATACTAGTTCTCCATTTCCTATTTGATTTCTTAATTTCCAACCACTTCGGATAGAATACCTCTCGGATAAATCCATACTTAAGTAACTTTATGACTTCCTCCTTCAAAGCGTTAGATTAGACTTTATCGAATTGCCTTTTCTTTTGTCAGATTGGCGTGAATTTTGGATCTATGTTAAGAGCATGGAACATAACAGTTGGGTCTATCCCCACCTTATCCGATTGAGTCCAAGCGAACACGTCTTTGTTGGAGTGAAGAAAATGAACTAACTCCCCTTTTAGTTTACTATCTAGTTCTTATCCAACCTTTACTATTTTCATCATGTCAGTCAGGTCTACACATATTTTCTCAAGCTCCTCGGTGAGTTCCATGCTCTCTTGATCACCTCTACAATCCATTTTAGTGATGATCTCTTCCCCTTCCACTTCTTCATCCACTCGATTTACATCTTTTCTCCTTCTTTTCTTTTCTAAAAAGCTAAATTTCCCAAACGTATGTTGGTCTTCACTACACACTTTTGCCTTCGCTTTGACTGATTGGTTGCATAAACCTTCATTTAAAGACCGAGTAATATCAGTTTGGATTGACTACCTTGCAATGTGTCGTAATAAGGAATGTAGTTTCGCTTATATTGATCAAGCATAGAAAAATACATTTCATGGGATCTATACTGCTCTCCTCTTACTGTTTCCCAGCCACTTTTAGTTAGATACTTCACCATCTGATACTTTGGTGACACGAAAGCATCAACCTCATCTTGGGCTAGCCTTCCAAAGAACGCATTATAATAGGATGGCTGATCAATTATAACAAATAGACTTTCGAAAGTTCTGTAGTGTGGCAGAACCCCCATTTGCACTAGCAGCTTTATTTTCCCTACGGCGGTTGACCCTTAATTGTTGAATCCAAAGATAGGGTCCAAGCTTGGATTCAGCTTCTCCTTAGGAATTCTCATCTGGTTAAAAACATGCTTAAAGATTATATTGATTGCACTTCCGGTGTCAACAAATATTTTTTTTCATAATTGAAAGTCCGATTTGAGCAGTTATCATAAGGGGTCGTTGTGGAGATGACGGACTCCTTTTAGCACTTGTGGAATAATGATTATGTTACGCATCTGAATCTGATACTAGGGTTTTTGTGTAGTGGTTCCTCCTAGATCGAGAAAATTCCTTCCTTTACTTCCCTGCTGTAATGACTTCTAGCACCGTTGCTGTTTCCAGCTATATGTGGACTCCCATAGATCACATCAACTCTATTAAGAACTGGGATGAATTCAAGATGGAAATCTTCTTCTGCCACATTAGAAGTGTTATTCGGGAGCTTCAGATTACTCTTCTCTATATGGAAACCTTTTAGGTTATCCTTGATAAACTCTTTTAACTATCTATTACGAATCATCCATTGGGTTATACTTGCTAACACCTTGCATTCATCCGTATCCACTGGATTTTTGATAAGAGCAATATTTTCCTCCATTTCTTCGTTCTGGGTTAGTTTTTGCTTTGTAAGAGATTAGGAAATCACCATGCTCCTTCATTGTAGCATATATGTAAGATATTAGTTTGTTTAAATCAACATGGCTTGCATTTGAGTCTTCTTCCTACCTCGGCTTTTTGTGATTACGGCTGCGATTGATCTTTCCTTTTCTCATTTGATCCGAGCCTTCTTTTTGGCATGGTATATTTCATCCATTCGGATGAACTTGTCTATCTGAAAGTGAAAGTCTTGTAAGTCCTTGCACTCATGAATATATAGTTCATGCAAAAATGGGGTCTGCTCAATTAGCCCTAAGTGTGCTGCCACTAGCTTATTCTATCGATCATGTTTTTAGCTTTCAAAGCTTCGACATAAAACCTTTTAAAATAATATCCTATAGCTTACTTAGTCTTTTTTTGATGTTTACCACTATAGTATAATCAATGGTAGGACCTTTGCAGATGTAGAATTGAGCTGAAGACTCATAAGAGAACTGATTCCAGGAGTATATAGTCCTTTCGTGATATTGCCGATACCACTTGGCTATTGCAGTTTGGAAAGTGGTTGGGAAAAGTCTGGATCGCACTGCCGCACATGCATTATATGAGTCCATCTGACTCTCAAAGGCCAATAAATGGTCGTTTGGATCAATTGTTCCATTGTATTTGATTGATGGAATCTTACTGTGAGATGGAATTCTTGCAGATATAATCTCATCAGTGAACGTAGCTTCTCGCTTATTATTATTAACTCTCTCATCTTGGGTCCTCTTTCCTTTTGCATTGAGCATATCCTTTGCCATTTTTGATGCTGTATCTCTCAAGTAGTTATCATCGGTATGGTGATTGCTTCTTTTGGGTTTATATCCCTCTGAAGTAGAACTTCTAAACTATTCGTTAGATTTTTCCTTGATGCTTCCCTGATAATCTGCCTTAGTCTACTGGTTACTTCACGTTTTCTATGGAGTTGCGACAGGCTTGCTTTTGTCCTTATTCCTAAGTTAGGAAGCATTCAAGTTTATTCTTGGAGATTCTATTTTGTCCTCTCTTGTAAGCTTGGTAGTCTTGAAAGATTTCTGGGCAATCACTCCCTCTTTCATCATTAGTAGTTGTTGCTCCAAGTTTTGGATTTTTGCCTCACTGCTAGTTGGCTACACAGGTTGTGACGGTTGCCTATGTTCTGTGTTTCCCACGTTGAATTGGTAGACACATTCTCTTCTAGTATTGTTGTTTATATGACCTCTTCGGTCTGAGCATTGAGTCTTCATGATCTCATTTCCTTGAAAAAAAATTCACTTAATTAGTCTTGATGATGAGGGAATTAAACAAGTCGAAGGTTTAAGCCCTCCTTATAGCGCTAAAATGTTGGGCCCAAAATGGTACAACACTTAAGATGTTAGGTGTAATAAATTATCCCTTGGTTTGAATATTTGTGAAGACAAGATAAGGCATTGGTTAATCTAGTCAACTTGATTACTACGTACACGAAGACATGATCACCAATAAATTGATCATGTCAACATGGTTAATGCAGATATTAGGTCTTCATATCGACATGATTAATGCATCAAGGTGTAGCTTACTACTTAGGACTAGTCTTATGATAAAAACACTAATGACTGCAAGTCAAATGGCCCTTGAGATAAAGTTCATTTTATTAAGATTGATCTATATGCTCCTCTTAGGCCATTGTCATATATATGAGTTCATACAGGCTATTAAATAAGATAATCCAATAGGCCGATGATATGTCATATGTTCAATGAAGAGTACAAGGCATTGAGATACAATAAAGTCCATTATGTATATTAACAGACTATTCATCCCGTTCTTATGTTCGAAGTCCATAGACCAGTCCATGGTTCATATATATATATATATGCATATAGGAGTTCATTATGGTCCAAGGCATCTAGACTATGTTCATGTCAAATTGGTCATAACAAGTTCGTATTATGCAATTCCAAGTCAATAATGTTCAACAAGGTCATAATCGAAGTCAACATGCAATTTCAAGTCCATATTCATTCAGTTCGAGTGTGATTATAGTCAAATAGATTTATCCCTAATTTGATTTAAGGTTATAAGGCTTTGATTTGATAAAGAAGAGAGAGATATGAAAACTCGGCCCCTAAAATTGTACTACTATGGTCGTATTTATAAAGGTAGGCGACCCCTCCACTCCGCATCTCACGTCTTCGACATGATGGACTTCAACAACATTCGACTTAAGCGGCATTACACGTCTTCGATGTTGTTGACTTCCATCATTAATGTAAGATGGTATCATCCAAGCCCCGTAGCCTATGTCCCTGCCTTTATGCTATGTGAAGGTCTTCGCGTTGTTTGGTGATGTGATCAGCGATGTACATCAAGCAACGTGATTCCTTGTGAATGATTAAGTGCATCAATAGTTGAAGAGAAGTGTGTCGATGAGCCTACTTTGGTCATGATGATTGAATAGCGGTGCTTCTGATGCCTTTGATGTGCTATACGACAGTGACATGTGATATGATTATCGACAATGTGTGATCCAACCCCGTTTGACATAAATACTTTCAAAGTGCTTGTAGGACGAGATACCATCGTGGTATCAATAGTTTCTTTGATTACTTACAAGGTGCCTCTTCGATATCAATCTATCGTTGATAATTAACAGCTTCGAAGTCATTTGAGTACATTGTTGGTAATGTGTGGTGTGATATTCCATCGAAGAACGATCATGTCAAAGTGTTGAGGTACGGTAGTGTACTTCATCAAAGATATACGTTTCTAGCTTTAAATAGATATGTTTTAACACAGCGACGAAGGGCATAGACATATCCTCGAAGAGATATGTTGTTGACGAGACTTCAAGATAGAGCTTAGAAACTTCAATTACTTTATAATGTCATCGTTTATTGCGTCATTCCCGATATTGGAATTATATAGATAATAGTATATACTCTTAGGATGTAATGGAGTATTATACGACTAAGAACTTAAGTTATAAAATATGGATAAACATGAAGTTATATTTTATGAAATGATTCATAAATGATTTTAGTATTAAATGACATACTAACTGTATAAATTAAGGTGATTAAAAAGAATTGATGTAGTTAAAAAATCAACTGGATAAATACATAAGTTATACATAGATCGTTTTATTTGCATAACTGTTCTTGGTCCAGTACTTGAGTAAATGTTTTCGAGGTGGTTTACATTAGTCTGAATAAGTGTTTTCGCTCGATTCTTGATGGCGAACAATTGATATAGATTCGTGATATTTTCTATCAAAGTAGATGGCAATGCAAGGAGAATGGAGGTTTCTAATTGTAATGACCATCTATTTTTGACCATTAGCATCCGCACATGTCGAACTTGAATAATTCAAAATACCGAATTGTTAATTTAAATTTGGCAAAACTCAAATATACAGTAAATAAATAATTATAGAATAACAGACACAGAGTAATAAATGTAGCGGAAACAAAAGATAGTAGTTCATGAAGCTACTATGTACATATCAGAGTAAAATAAGGTGCAATAGAAGTCTCAAATACAACAGTCGAATACAATATCAGAATACATCGCTAGAATCAACTGAATATCTGAAAGCTGGATAGATAGCTAGATCTCCAAGCGAAGCTCCAACTCCAAAGATGAGTCTCGAATACTAGTACACTCAGTCTGACCCGAGCGTAAAGAAAATACAAAACACTCGAGTCAGGATTAACATTCTTATATCAATAAATCCAACTCAAGTGAAATAACAACTGAAAAACAAGTAACTCAAAGGACGTTGGAATAACCGTCCTCTAAGGATCCGTTAAACTATCTACTATGTAGTAATATACGCTAAATAGATAATGTCTATCAGTAATATAAAATATCAAAATAGTGTTAAGGCGTTACCATTATCCCCCTTAACACATTTTATATAAGTGTCATAGACTATACAGCACTGTAAACTCCACCGTAAACTAGTGCGATATCAGGGAGTACTCCATAGGTATAACACAAAACAAATTTGTAGTCGTCGTGTATATAGGGATACAAGTATGACAAGGCACATGAGGCAATACACAAGGCAGTGAAACTACCGTTTGCCTGATCCGGACTAGTGAAAACGCATCGCCGCAACGATCGCAACACCGCGAAACAACACTCCCAAAATTTCAAGGGTGCACCAATCAATAGCAAGTAATGTGTAATTTACGAAGAAGTGTGTTCGCTCGAGGTGGCCAGCTCCATTTGGCCGGCACGGCTCCTGTTTTAGGCATTTCCAATTTGACACAAGTGTCAAGGCTATCCATCATCATTCTCTTTCATCAGTCATCATGTACATCATTCCAATCACTTCATTCTGGATCATCACTTCGCGCATAGTTATTAAAGTGGTTTTCGGTTTAGACAATGAGTATGTCCCTAACCGATTCCGGTTTCTTTAATAACTTTCGTAATTATTACACCGATTGGTCCTTTAATAAATTTCAAAACCAAATCAAATTCAATTTCAATTAGAATTTGTAAAACCAACATTCCATTTGTCGTTCTAAATCAATTTCCATAATTTACGTTTCAAAATTTCCAAATTTCCATTTCAAAACTCTATAATTCAATTCCAAATTTTATTTAAAACAATACAAATATTGATTTAAGTTCGTATATACTTTCGTTTCGTAGTCATTTAAATTAATTTAATTTAACATTCAAATCAATTTAAATTCATTGATCGATTTCATTCAATATTTGTTAAGTTAATTTATCATTCAAAACAATTTCTATTAAATTTCCAATTCATTAAATCAATTACTTAAGTTTGACTCCATTATATCAAACTCACAAATTTAATTAAATTAAATTCGTCAAATCAAATTCTTTAAATTTCAAGTCTTACATTAATTCCAATAAATCACATTTTATTTCTTGTTAAAGAAATTCAAATGAAACTCAGTTAATAAAGAAACTTAATTCACTTATTCAAGAAGTCCAATTTCACTTATTACTTATTTGATTTAGACAAACTTCCAAACTTAATTATTTCATAACTCAACTTTAATTATTAAGAAGTTCAATTCCACTTATTACGAAGTCCAAATTTACATATCAAGAATTCAATTTCATTTAATTATTAAATAATTTAATATTATTAAATTATTAAATAATTTCAAAACTTAATTATTAAATAATTTCAAACTTTATTATTAAATACTTTCAAAACTTAATTCATTCATTTCTTAAATTAAACAACGTTCTTTCATTAATTACTTTGTTAATATTTCATTTCAGATTATTAAATATTAACATTACTTTTCATTAAATTTCAGATTCCAAATTCTTTCGAAACTTTATTATTTATTCAAATAAAATCTATTTTATTTTTAAATCAAATTATTGACCAATCAGATTTTATTTAATTCTCTATCCTAAGTCAAAGTTTATTTGGATATTTATCATTTCAACCCGATTCCATTTCAATTCAAAAATCAAAGCATAGCAAAGGGGACTTGCAGTGTGAAAACAGTGATGGTGTCAAAGTAAATAAACAAGCAATAGCAAACACCAATAACAATCCAAAAATTAATTCAAATAATCCCGAAATAATCGTATTAATTTACATTGTTGTTTGTGCAAATTAATATAATTATTTCTAGAATCTACACTATAATTTCATGTAGATTAAAGATTATTACACTAATATAAATACGGTTCTTCACTTGACATCTATTATTAAATTTCATACTACATCAATTTATACAACCACATTCAATGGTTCAAGGTGTAGTTAACACTATTTCTACATGTCAATTAATCTAACATTTAAAGGGTCAAATTATACCCATTTAACTAATCAAATTCAACATATATATCAATTTAAATTATTAACTATCCTATATGAAATTCAATTGCATATTATTTATCAATTTAAACATTAACAATTTAACATCCAATGTCAACATCAAACAATCAATCATTTATCAACCAAACTGGATTATCATTGTATACATAACAGATAATGGTGTCAAATGTCACAGGTGAACTGATACAGGTAATAACATATATAACAGTGCAATTAACTAACAACAGCATATTTCAATTGTCGTTTCAATTGAAATCAAATTTAATAGATAAAAGAACATTAATCATGAGTGATTTCTCACCTTTCGAGGCCAGAGAGTTTGACACAGAACCGGTTACGAATTGGATAGCGATTTAGACAACCGAACAATCCAAACAACCATCTTGAAGTGAAGTAAGCTGAAAGCGGATTCGACGGACAAAACTGATAGATAGGATTTGATGAAAAATCAATCAGTTTGACATAAAATGGAGATTATATATTATATTTGTTATTTAAATTCCCTTACAATCAATATTTTAATTTAAGACAGATATTCAAATAAAATATTCACATAGTTTGAAACTAATATAAATTTTAAAACACATGTTAATACAAAACATCATCATATTATATTGAATAACCAATACTTAAATTTAAACACATATATCTAAACATATGTATTATTATTAAAATTCCAGTATTTAAACACATATATCTAAACATAGTTTGAAACAGAGAATACATATCTAAACATATGTATAATACAACACATATCTATATATATATATATATATATATATTTGAAATCATTTATTTGCAAAATATGAATGAAAGCAACTAATATATATATATACCCACATATATATATAAACTTTATAACTCACGTGAAACCCAAGCATTTCAAATATCAGCAAACTTATATATAAAACTGTATGAACTTATGACTTTAGAAACTTTATAAATGTACAATATAAGTAAGAAGATAACTGATCTATATATATATGCATTAACGTGTCATAACATATATGTATAAACCTATGAATGCAAAGTGACAAAATACTGTTATATATAAACTTTATATCATATACAATATTATAATGTATGTATATTTACATAGAATTCGGCTTATCAACAGCAAAAGTTTTTTTTTCTTTTACCGCATATAACAAATGAAACATATATGCGTACCTTCACCTTCACAAGCATGCACTGGAAGAAGAGAGAAAGCGAGACAGGGGGGTGGAGAAGACAAATGGGTTCGGCCGAATCTGGAGCGAGCTCGGAAGGAGGTCGAGGCGGAGGCGAGAATGAGAAGGGCAGTCGGAGGCTGTGCGTGAGGAAGAGGAGGGAGATGAACGGCTTAGGTGATGGAATCAATGTTGTAGGAGCGTCGGGTAATACCTGGCAGTGATGGATGGAGATCTCGTCGGTGTCGTCGGTGGCGAAGACACGGTGATCGGTAGTCCCTAGGAGGGATGCACATAAGAAAATAAAACATGAACTAGTTCCATACAAAATGAGGCAGCACATATATATTCTCTTAATATAAAGGAGAAGAACGAAACATATTGTTTGGGCCGGTGGAGTTGCTTGGTACGACCGGGTGGGCTGTTGCGCCGTGGAAGGCTGTGGAGTAGTGATGGGACAGGTGGTGGAAGGGTTACACCCGAGTAGGTGCGTTCTCCGGCGGCGGAGGAAGAGGGGGCACACAAGCTCGGTTGGCCTGAACATTGGGATGCGGCTGGTCTCGGGTTGATGATGTTGATCGGAGCAGTGGCGGTGGGGAGAGGCGTGAGGCCGATGGAAGCTCAGCCGGCTACGGGTCGCGTTGATGAAGGTGGAGGCGGAGAGAAATGGGTTCGAGAGGAGACGGGCAAGGCCGGTGCGGCTCGCATGGAAGCAGAGAGGGGAGGATGCCGGCGTGGCTTGTAGGTGAGATGTGGAGCTCGGTTTGGTTAGTAGCTGGCTGATGGGATCTCGTCTAAAGCATGTAGGCGAATGTGGTGTTGTTGCGTTGGGTTTTGAATGTCGGTGCAATCAAAATGAAGCCAAAGATTTGATAAAAAAACATGCTTTCACCTTGGAAAATATGCAACAGAGGAGAGAAGAAAGAAAGGAGGAATGGTGAGTATAAGGAGCTGGAAGTGAATATCTTTCAAAATAGTTCAAACGCCAGCTAACATTTTTCTTCTTTTTTCTGACAAAACTATATGTATAATATTTTTAACTAACAGGGATAGAGTGGAAGAGCAGAAGACTCAAATGAACAAATCAGTAAAAGCTATAAAGTTAATGGGAAACAGTGAAGGTCACGCGTCTCTGAAAATAATAAACGCAGCTGGCTAGGAAATAGTGAAAGTGACTTGTTGACTTTCAGAAAATATTAATTGCCAATGGCCGTTGGTTTTGTACATGGTGTAAACCCAAAAGACTCAAATAATGAACCGCAAAGGCCATCCATTTACCGGTTTCGCGGCATACCGAGATTCGAAAAACAGAAAGGAATATACCGTTTAGATCAACACGTCGAGACGATCAAAACGGTATGCGGATATCAGTGGTACGATTGAATTATAAAAATTCGAATTTTCTACTAGCGGAAAATGCAAAAAAAATCGCAGAAAAATAAGATCGACGGAGCTAAAGAAGTCCGAATTTGAAAAAACGAAAAATGACGTCTTGCTCAGAAGATGATTTAGAATTTTTCTATGTAAAAATATTTAGGTTTCGAAAACGTTTTATTTTCATCGATTTTTAACTGATTAAATTGAAATAAATTTACGCACGAAAATACACTTCATATTTTCGGACCAAAATTTATCCGTTGCTATGTTTAACTAGACGTATTTCAAATATTAATTTTTTATTTCAAAATTTTATTTTTAAAATTTCACAAAATTTCAATTAATAATGTTATTAAAACCTGTTAAATTTACGGGTCGTTACACTCTCCCCCACTCAAAACATTTTGTCCTCGAAAAGGTAGGAGAATAGAAACAACCAGAAGAAAATACATTTGAATTCCAAAATAAATAATTAATTTAAACCATATAAATTTCAATTTAAATTAATTTATATTCAACAATTGACTTTAAACTCAAGGAATTTCATTAACTTGGTTTGCATTCAATTTATCATTGTTTGTTACAAAATTTATTTCAAACAACAATTTATTTTATTGATCCATTTATTATTCAACTAACCTATTATTCTATTTTTCTCTATTAATCCTTTTATAGTTAACTTTAAGTGTATAACATTTTTATACGCACTCAAATTTTATTTATAAAGTCAATTTATACTGTATATTATCCAATTATCTTAAATTAACAATTTCAAAGATCATAAATTTGAATAGTCATTTATTATAATCATACTTTGTTCAATAAATTTAATTCTTCTTTATTCCAAATTATTATTAAATTTATTCTACTTAATCTATCATATCACATATATATTTAGTATATTTACACTTATTCTAACTATTCTAATTTATTTAAAAATTCTTTTGATATCATTTTATATTGTATAATATTCAATTACATAGTTAACTTTTCGAAATTTAGGGAAGTTATATATGGAATGCAATTGGGTATTATACAAATTTTTTTTTTTACAACTCAGTTATTTCAAGTGAAATATTTATTCAAAATCTTTGCCTCAATTTATAATTTGAAATCATCTTTAATCATAAATTTAAGAATTAAATTTCCGATTTCACTTCAAACCATTTAGAGATAATTATGTATATACTATATATATCAAATCAAATTAAATTTAAAATAATATATATATATATATCAAATCATACTTAAGAAATTTAATTCGATTTAATTTCCAAAACAAAACTGTAGCAAAGCTACGAATTGGTCTCTCCACTTCGAAACTCGAAAATAAATGTCGATGATGCGGCCGTCATCACCGAAATTATTTTCCAACGACCAAAAGAGAAGAGCTCAAATTTTATTATTTAAAATTCTTTGAAAACCACTTCTATTTGAAAATATTTTAAATAATATACATTTTAAACTTAAAAACCATAGTTCTAAATTATCAGAAATTAAATTCTTAAATTCTAATTTAAATTCACTTAAATTCCAAATCATAAGTTTTATAAATTCATTTATTTATATTATGCAATAGTCAATGGTTTACAAAACAATAAATGGAAATCAAATATTATCATTTCTGACAACAAATTCATTGACAATTTAATTTCAGAAAACTTATATTTATATATAATATAATCATACAAGACTATTTTGTATACCAAATTTGAAAAGAATATTGTGTCAGTTCGCTCTGTTCAAGTGTTTTGGAAATCCTATCGATGGCGTTGATTAGACGAATCGATCGGAAACCCAAATCAACATCAATAACTAAAACGACACAATATATATATATATATATATATATAACATTTTAAATATTAATTTACCAATACACTTCCTCGCTCGACAATACGAGAATGGTTTTCAAAGCAAGGATAGAGATTTAAATTTAATGAGCTCAGATCAAAGAGATTTTTGATTCGAAGCTAGGTTCGAAACAAAGATAAGATAATTAAATAACATAACAGGGAGATGATAAGTTTATATAAATCATGGGAAACCTTAACCAGGTCGACCGTGACTTCACGAATACGATCGATGCAGAATTCCGAGGTAAATCGGCATTCGATCGCAAGAGGTAGAATTCAGGCATGGTAGGAGGTAGATAGTATCGTAAACCGAGAATACAGAAATATCCGGTAAATCAATGTCTATTGTAAAGGAGTTTCACCCGTTTTATAAATCAATTTGAGATTGGCAAGACCGCCGACTCATTATAAAGACCATTCGAAGTGAAGTTATAGGATACTCCAGAATTTAAAGAAGACGAATAGTGATGGACACGAATGGACTTTGGAATCGCAGGGAATGCTCCAAAATTCAAAGGAATCGAGTCAAAAGGAAGAGATTCAAACTCGAATGAAGTGATTCCGTAAATACATTTACCCTATATGCTGAGTTTTGCCTAGAGCTACCAAAGCTCTGATACCAACTGTAACGACCGGCTATTTTTGACCATTTGCATCCGCACATGTCGGACTTGAATAATTCAAAATACCGAATTGTTAATTTAAATTTGGCAAAACTCATATATACAGTAAATAAATAATCACAGAATCACAGACACAGAGTAATCAATGCAGCGGAAACAAAAGATAGTAGTTCATGAAGCTACTATGTACATATTAGAGTAAAATAAGGTACAATAGAAGTCTTGAATACAACAGTCGAATACAATATCAGAATACATCACTAGAATCAACTGAATATCTGAAAGCTGGATAGATAGCCGGATCTCCAAGCGAAGCTCCAACTCCAAAGGTGAGTCTCGAATACTGGTACACTCAGTCTGACCCGAGCGTAAAGAAAATACAAAACACTCGAGTCTGGATTAGCATTCTTATATCAATAAATCCAACTCAAGTGAAATAACAACTGAAATACAAGTAACTCAAAGGACCTTGGAATAACCGTCCTCTAAGGATCCGTTAAACTATCTACTATGTAGTAATATACGCTAAATAGATAATGTCTATCAGTAATATAAAATACCAAAATAGTGTTAAGGCGTTACCATTATCCCCCTTAACACATTTTATATAAGTGTCATAGACTATACAGCACTGTAAACTCCACCGTAAACTAGTGCGATATCAGGGAGTACTCCATAGGTATAACACAAAACAAATTTGTAGTCGTCGTGTATATAGGGATACAAGTATGACAAGGCACATGAGGCAATACCCAAGGCAGTGAAACTACCGTTTGCCTGATCCGGACTAGTGAAAACGCATCGCCGCAACGATCGCAACACCGCGAAACAACACTCCCAAAATTTCAAGGGTGCACCAATCAATAGCAAGTAATGTGTAGTTTATGAAGAAGTGTGTTCGCTCGAGGTGGCTAACCCCATTTGGCCCGGCACGGCTCCTATTTTAGTCATTTCCAATTTGACACAAGTGTCAAGGCTATCCATCATCGTTCTCTTTCTTCAGTCATCACGTACATCATTCCAACCACTTCATTTTGGATCATCACTTCGTGTATAGTTATTAAAGTGATTTTCGGTTTAGACAGTGAGTATGTCCCTAGCCGATTCCGGTTTCTTTAATAACTTTCGTAATTATTACACCGATTGGTCATTTAATAAATTTCAAAACCAAATCAAATTCAATTTCAATTAGAATTTGTAAAACCAACATTCCATTTGTCGTTCTAAATCAATTTCCATAATTTACGTTTCAAAATTTCCAAATTTCCATTTCAAAACTCTATAATTCAATTCCAAATTTTATTTAAAACAATACAAATATTGATTTAAGTTCGTATATAAGTTTCGTTTCGTAATCATTTAAATTAATTTAATTTAACATTCAAATCAATTTAAATTCATTGATCGATTTCATTCAATATTTATTAAGTTAATTTATCATTCAAAACCATTTCTATTAAATTTCCAATTCATTAAATCAATTACTTAAGTTTGACTCCATTATATCAAACTTACAAATTTAATTAAATTAAATTCGTCATATCAAATTCTTTAAATTTCAAGTCTTACATTAATTCCAATAAATCACATTTTATTTCTTGTTAAAGAAATTCAAATGAAAATCAGTTAATAAAGAAACTTAATTCACTTATTCAAGAAGTCCAATTTCACTTATTACTTATTTGATTTAGACAAATTTCCAAACTTAATTATTTCATAACTCAATTTTACTTATTAAGAAGTTCAATTCCACTTATTACGAAGTCCAAATTTACATATAAGAATTCAATTTCATTTAATTATTAAATAATTTAATCTTATTAAATTATTAAATAATTTCAAAACTTAATTATTAAATAATTTCAAACTTTATTATTAAATACTTTCAAAACTTAATTCATTCATTTCTTAAATTAAACAACGTTCTTTCATTAATTACTTTGTTAATATTTCATTTTGAAATTATTAAATATTAACATTACTTTTCATTAAATTTCAAATTCCAATTTCTTTCAAAACTTTATTATTTATTCAAATAAAATCTTTATTTTATTTTTAAATCAAATTATTGACCAATCGGATTTTATTTAATTTTCTATCCTAAGTCAAAGTTTATTTGGATATTTATCATTTCAACCCGATTCCATTTCAATTCAAAAATCAAAGCATAGCAAAGGGAACTTGCAGTGTGAAAACAGGGATGGTGTCAAAGTAAATAAACAAACAATAGCAAACATCAATAACAATCCAATAATTAATTCAAATAATCCCGAAATAATCATATTAATTTACATTGTTGTTTGTGCAAATTAATATAATTATTTCTAGAATCTACACTATCATTTCATGTAGATTAAAGATTACTACACTAATATAAATACGGTTCTTCACTTGACATCTATTATTCAATTTCATACTACATCAATTTATACAATATACATTCAATGGTTCATGGTGTAGTTAACACTATTTCTACGTGTCACTTAATCTAACATTTCAAGGGTCAAATTATACCCATTTAACTAATCAAATTCAACACATATATCAATTTAAATTATTAACTATCCTATATCAAATTCAATTGCATATTATTTATCTTTTAATCATTAACAATTTAACATCTAATGTCAACATCAAACAATCAATCATTTATCAACCAAACTGGATTATCATTATATACATAACAGATAATGGCGTCAAATGTCACAGGTGAACTGATACAGGTAATAACATATATAACAGTGTAATTAACTAACATGAGCATATTTCAATTGTCGTTTCAATTGAAATCAAATTTAATAAATAAAAGAACATTAATCGTGAGTGATTGATCGCCTTTCGAGGCTAGAGAGTTTGACATAAAACCGGTTACGAATTGGATAGCGATCTAGACAACCGAACAATCCAAACAGCCATCTTGAAGTGAAGTAAGCTGAAAGCGGATTCGACGGACAAAACTGATAGATAGGATTCGATGAAAAAGCAATTAGTTTGACATAAAACGGAGAATATATATTATATTTGTTATTTAAATTCCCTTACAATCAATATTTTAATTTAAGACAGATATTCAAATAAAATATTCACATAGTTTGGAACTGATATAAATTTTAAAGCACATATTAATACAAAACATCAACATATTATTTGAATAACCAATACTTAAATTTAAACACATATATCTAAACATATGTATTATTATTAAAATTCTAGTATTAAAATTTCAGTATTTAAACACATATATCTAAACATAGTTTGAAATAGAGAATACATATCTAAACATATGTATAATACAACACATATATATATATGTGTGTGTGTGTGTGAAATCATTTATTTGTAAAATATGAACGAAAGCAACTAATACATAAATACCCACACACACATATATATATATATATATATATATATATATATAAACTTTATAACTCACGTGAAACCCAAGCATTTCAAATGTCAACAAACTTATAACATAAAACCGATGACTTTAGAAACTTTATAAATGTACAATATAAGTGAGAAGATAACTGATATATATATATATATATATATATATATATATGCATTAACGTGTCATAATAGATATGTATAAACCTATGAATGAAAAGTGACAAAATACCGTTATATATAAACTTTATATCATATACAATATTTTAATGTATGTATATTTACATAGAATTCGACTTATCAACAACAAAAGTCTTTTTTTTCTCTTTTTTTTTCTTTTACCGCATATAATAAATGAAACATATATGCATACCTTCATCTTCACAAGCATGCACTGGAAGAAGAGAGGAAGCGAGACAGGGGAGTGGAGAAGACAAATGGGTTCGACCGAATCTGGAGCGAGCCCGGTAGGAGGCCGAAGCGGAGGCGAGCACGAGAGGGGCAGTCGGAGGCTGCGCGTAAGGAAGTGGAGGGAGATGAACGGATTGGGTGATGGCATCAATGTTGTAGGAGCGTCGGGTAATACCTGGCAGTGACGGATGGAGATCTCGTTGGTGGCGAAGACACGGTGATCGGTAGTCCCTAGGAGGAAGGCACATAAGCAAATAAAACATGAACTAGTTCCATGCAAAATGAGGCAGCACATATATATTCTCTTAATAGAAAGGAGAAGAACGAAACATATTGCTTGGGCCGGTGGAATTGCTTGGTACGACCGGGTGTGCTGTTGCGCCTGGAAGGCTGTGGTGTAGTGGTGGGAGAAAAATAAGATCGACAAAGCTAAAGAATTCCGAATTTGGAAAAACGAAAAATGACGTCTTGCTCAGAAGATGATTTAGAATTTTTCTATGTAGAAATATTTAGGTTTCGAAAACGTTTTATTTTCATCGATTTTTAACTGATTAAATTGAAATAAATTTATGCACAAAAATACACTTCATATTTTCGGACGAAAATTTACCAGTTGCTATGTTTAACTGGATGTATTTCAAATATTAAATTTTTTATTTTAAAATTTTAATTTTAAAATTTTACAAAATTTCAATTAATAACATTATGAAAACCTGTTAAATTTACGGGTCGTTACACTTATCAAGGAACTAAATCAAAGTCTGCACTAGAGAGGTCAAGATATCTATACTAGTTTAGAAGTGAAATTTATGCGATCGACTTAGTGATTAGATCAGATATTGCGTATAGATAGTTCGTGTACATCATACGGGCTTTAATACATTTGTAAATATGTTTGTTGGCTTATGAAGAGCTTGGGGAATGACTCTTCGATTTATTATGAGGTAGCATGAATAATCGTCTAAGTAATCACCTAAGGCTATTGAGCATATGGTAAGTTTAGTAGGTTTTTATCATCCTTAGACGTTGGGAGAGTTTGAACCTGAGCGAACCATGATCATTTGTTGCTAGTAATTATGAATCCTATTTGAGTATTTGTGTGCTTGTTCTTTTATTAAGGTTAGAAGCACCAAGGAGCAGGGATGCTCGGGATGGTACAAAGAAGTTAGAGGATATTTTGATAGGGTTCCATCCAAATTTTCTTACAGACTAGGAGTTCCTTGTGATTTTAGTATCAAATATCTTTTGTAGCGTACTCACTGCTTGATGTGGATTGCTTAGTTATGCGTTTTGGTTTGCAGTTTAGCTTGTATATAGTCTTAGCAGTATGATATATACACACACATATATATCTTGTTCTTTTATCTCATTTGATTATCCTTCTTATTTAAATTTCGAGGATGAAATGTTCTAAATGAGGGAGAACGTAGCGACCCTAAAATTCGAACACTTCATCTTCTAATATCGAAACGTTTTGAAATATAATTAAGTATTATAAATATGATTTAATAACCTTGTTAGACATCTTAATTAATGAATAATGATAAGAAAATTATTTTTTAAAATTGTTTACAAAAATATATTCTTTGAAGAAAATTTGATAATGTGACCGAAAATCGGCGGTAAATAACTTTTCGATCGATATAAGTTATTTAAACTCTTTCACACCTCTCTAATAATCAGATGAACATATTAGCAACTAATTAACACACACTCCTCTTCATAAAGCTTGGAAGGTTTTAGAATGTTTTAATGGATAAGAAATATTTGGTAAAGTAAGGGTATAAGAGTATTTGCTTAAGGAAGTGAGATAAGGAAGAAGTGATGTGAAGGAGAAGCGACGGAAAGTAAGACTTCCATGACATGGTGGAGGGATGAGAGCAAGCTTAAAGAGAACCATTTTGATCCTATAAAAGGAGGGGTATATCCTTGTATATTATTAACAAATTCACAAAGTTTAAAGTAAGCAAATCCTTGCTTCTTCTTCTTCGTCTCCCCTTATGTTCTAAAGGAAATTATTGCAAACCAAATCCAAATCAACTCAAATATAGAATGAAGTCTTAGGGGAATATTAAAACACATCCTACCTAGTTAGAGATTAAAGAAACAAAACCGCAATCGTCCTACATTTATAGGCCGTGAGCTAATTGGGTGTTCGTAGGGAGGAAGCAAGTGCAAAGCAAGAAGGAGGAAGGAAAGGTGGTTGCAAAGTGGAGGTTATACATAGTTATTATTGGGTTAAAGGTGAGTTAACACCTCACATGGAATGGAAAATATAACATATACATGTTGTGTTTGATTGTGTTTAAGTTGGTTGAATTGTTATTGGCATAAGTAAAACATTAGTTTGAATTCTTGCTTTGTAAGTAAGTGACACATGTGATCCATATGTATGGACTTGAATGGACTTGTATGACTTATGAAAATACCTTGAAACATAACAAATAGGTTATAGATGGACTTTGGTTTAGATCGGACTCGGATTTGAAAGTGCACTTATAGTGATGTCGCTATAAATGCAGTTCGGAATTGACCTGTTTTTGAAAATTTCCATGGAATTTTGTAGAGAGATCCTTAGGGATTTATCATCATATTTACAATGTTTTATGTGTATGTTTGTTGCTCTTAAAAGCTTAGGTAGTAAAAAAGTTAAGTTACATCTCGAAAAGTGGCCAAAACTTCACTTGTGAAAAACTGTCCCGTTTAGCCTTGATTTTTGAAATTAAAATGCTTGAAAAAATATTTAAATTTAAGTATTTTTTTATTAATTTTTACAAGTGTTTATTAGAATTTTTTAAAAGTGGTTTCAGATATTTATAAATTTTTAAGAGTTAGTCGTGAATTTATAAAAAGAGGATTTTATAATAAAAACTTTTTTTCAAGTTTTTAAGGAAATTATAAATTGTTATTTTCAAATAATATTTTGAGAAAATGTTTTAAAACCTATTATGAGTATTATAAAGTGTTTTAATTTTTTTAAGTATATATACTTTTTATAAATTATGTTGGCTATTTTATATCTTATGTAATAAAATATCTTTTGATTTGTTTATTTGCATATTAAGTTTTGGTAAATTAATTACTATATATGTATATATCATTTTAAAAAGGAATTTAAAAGCATAAACAAAAGGTTTAGAAAGGGTTCAGAATTGCTAAATGGAAAATGGTTAATTGTTTGATTACTTGTTTGTAAAGTAATTAACTATGATTCACACTAAAAGACGATGAAATAAGGCTGGCTATTTATGAGAGTTGAGATTGATGTTCGAGTAGGGATGCAGCAATAGAGCTCTAACCTATCGGCTTCTCTCTTGACTGTGGAGTAGTATGTCGGAAAATGTCGAAAACATGTCAATCATGCTAATATCTTACTTGTTTACGGAAATCATTAATACTATACTTAACACTAAAGCCGACGAGATAGACTTACCCATTTGTGAAATTCAAGAATGAAGTGTCAAGGCAAGGCTTTGATGCAACCAGTGCTCTAACTTGCCTGACTTCACTCTTAGATGAGGAATAGTTAAGTTGAAGTAACAGAAATGAGTTAAGTGTATGAATATTGATTTGCATAAACAATTGTTTTGATTAGATAATCGATTAGTCGAATATCTTACTTGACCAAATATGACTTAAGAAGTTTTCGAAACGCTTCACGATTTCATACCTATTAGAAGCCCAAGGGAGGAGCATTAGCAAAAAAAGTCTCTAGCTTTCGCTTACTTATGAGAGAACCAAAATTGAGTTAACTGAGAATTCACCGATTGGTTTTGGAAAGTCCGGTAAGCGGGAAGAGTGAACTTATATGGGATGACTCAAAACTCATAATCGTTTCTAAACCATATACGCGATCTATGTTTTGGAAGCGGTTGTGAAGTAGAAAGTTTTAGAGTTAAACTGTCTATTCTAAGGTTAAGTCCATGGGGGAGATCATCATTAACGTGTCAATCGATGCTATCGTGTAGGATTGTCTATCTTGAGGATTATTCCAATAGAGAATATAGTGTTAGTATTCATAAGAGGACTTATGCAGGGAACCTAGATGGAAATTCGAGATCTTCCAGGGATGCTCGAATCCATGTAGTGATTCGTGATCTGTTCGAGATGATGGAATCCATTTGGGGATTCGTGTTTTGTTTGAGTGATGAAGAATCGTGTGAGAGATGCCAAACATATCCTCAACATAGGGAAAATGATAAAAAAATAAAGAAGGGCATGGCCAGGGGGTTTAGCTGACCTTAAGAGTATATCAACTCCATATCTAAAGATACTTATCGATTGTTGCTTGCGGAAGTTGATATGACTCAGACTACACACCGAGGGTGGTCCAGTTATGTTTACCCTAGGGTATATCATATCTAGTGATATACGAAGCTCAAAAGGTAGTTTGTAGTCCTTGTCATGGAGTTTGAATTTAGCTTGATCCGAGGAGATCTCCATGGAAAACCTATACAATTATGCAAATGCACCTTAGCAGTATTAATTGTATACCTATTATTGTCGTGGCATTCACACAATAGCTATTTGATATGATTTATATGCTATATAGTAGACATAATCTATCATATCACTATTTGTTAAACTTAATGAATTGTTGGTTTCATTTGAGGGAAAGACCGTTATGGTAATCCATGTAGTCTCAAAAAGGTGTTATTATGCAACAATCCACCTTTTCGATACTCAGAAGTCTGCATTAATACGTCTGCAGTATTCATGTGATGAACATCCAAGTGTTGTAAAGACAGATTATTGTGGTGAAAGAAAAGAAAGACAGAACATAATCTAACAATATACAAGTAATATATAATATATGAATGATTATTAAAAAAGAAATTTGAACTTTAATATACATACTAACATCCGAGAAAAACTAACCTATTATCAACCTGGACAGTTATAATAGTCTGCCCTTAAAATTGCTGATAAATATAGATAAGAACAAATAGCGGAAGATAAAATACAAAAATACGTCTAGGTGGATCCAGCTCATCTTCTAAAGCTCCAAAATATCCAGCTAAATCTATAAAATATGCACGGGTTGACCCAAGCATTATAAGAAAATAATGCCTAGGTAAGTCTAGTAAAAGCAGCATAAGGAACACAATCAAAAGGATTCTTAATTTTTTTAAACCTTTTAAATAAAGGTATCTCATAAGACTACACCGCACGTAAACACATACTGGTTTTTACCTTATGATAACTAAACTATTTTTATTAGAAAATCCAATGATATCATAATAATGTCTAGGGATTGAAAATAAATATATAAAATAGCTAAAATGCTTGCATCTAACATTCCAGTAGTTCGGGACTACTAAGTTCATTAGGCACGTACTGGAGATTGGATTTCCATCAATGACAAAGGGTACCGCTTGCCATAGTACACCTCTAGATAAATGTACTGAGCGCCTCACATGGTCCCTCATCAATACAGAGTCGGCTGCCTCTTTAACATGGCACGCTGGATTACATCATTCCTCGGGCACCAAGGATACAAAATATGTGCACTAGATATGGCCCATAATCTTTCCATGTATACGCATATCAAATCCATAAATACCTATTCTAGACAGAGGAATAACTGCTCCTAATGATAGCAAACCACAAAGCTCTGCTGCATATCCCCAGTATTACTTATCACCGGGTTTTGAGGCTTATGAGGTCACCATTACCGTTTTCCTCTCTTAGAAAATCCCACTCAGAAAGCTAACACTGCCTTCCAGGCATAATGTAATGTCAGCATTCATCCATACAATTTGTTTATGATACGAACAAACTGAATGCACTACTTCTATTACATCCATTTTGGAATCACCCTCAGGATTAGTAACAAGCAACCCTTTCACTTCGAAGAACTCCGTCTTCGATTCCACCATCTTGAACCAGTCCTGAATCTCTTCCAAAGCTTCGCATGCACATATGGTTTTGGAGTGGTAATGGTTTCGAGTCATCTCATATTAGTACACTCTCCCGCTTATCGGTCGCTCCATGACCAAATCGATCATTGTGGTAAACTCAACTAAGGTTCTTATGGAAATAATCAAGCAATACATAAGAATGGAGATCGCCTCCTAACCATTAAAGCAGATGAATTTCTTTATGATTTGTCCTAAGAGAACAAAACGAGATTTATGTGCACAGTATAGTTTCATTAAAGATAAGTGTGCCATATAAGTATGCCATATAACTTCCGTGTTTCTCCTAGATATTTCTAGAGTTGTATTTTGACCATGATTTCATAGCCGGTATTTGATTATCAAATAAAAAAATCAAACATAGATTAAATTCCATGTGGGATCCACTAAACCTCTATTAATTAATCTTCCATTAACTAAATCCCTTTCAATTATTCAATTTAAGGTATTTTCACAAAAGATATTTTCACAAATCCATTATACTCCTTTCAATACTTGGAATGACATTCGTATACTTGTCTTACCAGTATAAGTATATTACAAACCATTATATTTTCAATACTTAAAAAATACCCATATACTTATCTTAACGGTATAAGTATATTAACAAACTTAAAGAAGATCTCCTCTTTTTCCATATTCATATTTAAATGGGCTAAAACAAATACCATTTAAAATATTTCTTACTATAAATCCAAACCACTTTACCTTCGGTGTTGAGTATAGAAAGAATGCTTCCATACCACTATAATTAAGAAGGATTATTTATCAAAATCAAATCTCTTTTCTTTTATAAAATTCACTTTTATAAACTCATTTCATATTCACAAATCCTTTTCTGAATCTCAAAAATTAATTTATAAAATTCCTTTCTATTTATAAAACTCTTTTCGATTAATAAAAAATCTATTCTATTTATAAAACTCTGATATAGATCTACCTTTATAAATTCCTTTATATAAATCTTTTATACAATCCTTTTACAAATCCAAAACCTAATTTTTATGAATCATATATATTTAACAAAATCTATGTTATCTTTAAAATATCACTTATAAAACTCCTCGATAACATATCATTTTATGAATCCCTGTTTTCAAGTATTATTTGCAACTCATTTTTTATCAAGTAAAACTCCTTCTATAAAATAATTTATTGTTAATAAACACCTTTATCAAATTAATTAATTATCTTTAAACATAATAATGAATTAACTTTAAAATAGCATTAATACGATAAATTAATTAACTTAAAAAATCGTTAATAAAGTAGATAATTAGCTTAACACATCATTAATTAAATCAATTAATTAACTTAAATCATAATTAAATCAACTAATTAACTTAAACAACATTAATAGTAAAATTAAATAATTTTAAACAATATTAATAATATAAATAAAAAACTTAAACATCTTTAATAACAATTAATTAAATTAAACATCATTTATAAAATAATTAAAATCATTTATACTTAAATAAACACTTAACCTCAAATTGTTATAGAATTGGAGTCAAATTAAATTCATAACTTTACAAATTCGGAAAGAGGCTTAGCGACCGTAATAGTACGCTATCAAGCTACCATTTAATTCAATTTAAATTATCAAGTCATATAACTGGTATTTACATAAGCAACATATATGTAAATCAAATCCATAATTAATCATCAATGGTTAACACATCGCTTTTTCTAATATTAATTAATCCACATATTTATTAACTGGCATATGAATAAGTGTTCAAATTAATATAACAGTAGAGCAGGGTTATGCTCTACCAAAAATATGTCATCAATAATCTACTAAATCTAATTATAGCGGAATGATATTTATTTCTGCTAAATAGATGTCCAAAATAATTTATTAAATCAGAACGGTGTTTTATTTGGCCAAATAGATATCACTAATGACGTATAATTATATTAACCACATTATTATTTAAAATAACGTAATTGAATTCAACCACTATTTTTTAATCATAAATTTGTACTCCATTAAAACCATAATCTATTTATACTACAGTATTCTACTAGTTCGTACAAATCTAGTGCAAAAACCCGAGAGTCAAACAGATTTAAAATGAATGAGTAGCGGCATTCTAAAGTTAATGACATAATTTATATAAATTAAAACCAATTTAACTTCTCCTTACCAAGTACTAAGGCCCAAGCTTCTTTTTATCCCAAACCGCAAATGCACATGAGCTCTTCCTTTATCAATCAAAATTCAATTTTCCCCCTTTTTTGAGTTCCTGAACCCAAACTTTGACGTGCACGATGTGCAGTGTATGCACTTTTCCGACCACCACTCGAAGAACCAAGGCCATCCATGAACCCTACTTCATCACCTCAGCACACCAACATCCCCAACCCTAACTTCGGTTGCTCGAGCCAAATTTCGGCTCCTCCATCTACCTTGAAATCGCAACCATGTTCCTGCTTAAGCACGGAAATGGAGCCACCACCCACCGTCCCAACCTATGTGACCATCGCCACCTATTCCATTCGCAACTACCATCCATCCTCGCACCACTCAGCCAAGCTGTGTCAAACTTGACGCCCTGCATTGCAGCCAAAAAAACCAACAGCTGAACCCAATCCAAACGAACCCTTAAACCCTAGAATGACCTCTCCTTACCACTGCCAGTTAACCTTGCTTCCAGTCATCTTCACTTCACCTCTAGTTCATCTGATCGTCGGAATTATACATATGGTTGAAAAACACTCATCTCGACCCCTACGACGATCTACGCCACTAAAAATGTTGTGATCACCTTCAAAAATTTTAATTCATTGAGATAAACACAACCATATCCTCTAATATCAAACTCATGATCGTCGAAAAACCATCGTTATACGACAACCACTGTTTTTGGGCATTTCCCCAGCCAACATACTTGACGAAACGTCGAGTTGTCATTTTATAAAATACTAATGGTCAAAAAGGACTTTTTATGTTGGAACATTTTTCTAAGAGTGAATAGGGTTAACCCAAAAAATGGATCAACACCCTGGAATGTGATGTGGAAGCGCCAACCCTACTAGAACAAAGCAAATATAATAGAAAATAAGAGAAAAGTAAATGAGAGGCATGGAACTTTATAGTGGTTCGATTGTTAACTAAGCCTACGTCCATTTTATAACTTTTCTTATTGATTTGATCTTGATAGAGTATAATTACAAAGTGACTGAAAGAGACTTAGTCAAAAGTACAAGTGTTAGACAGATTCTAAGTCCTAGAATTGCCTAAAGGAACTACCTTGGTGACTATGAAGTATAGAGATTTGAAAAAATGACAGGGCCTACACGTAGTAATGGCAGAAACTAGTTCCTCTCTTCTTTGATCTTTGGTTTGTATTTAGAATGGTAGCTGTCATATTGGATCAGAAACCTGCTATCTGAGGAGTCCAGAGAGTGGCCCAAGACAATACAATCATGATCACAGGAGCTAAGGAATAGATTCGGTACCAAATTAAAGCCTTAATTCGAGGCTGAATCTAACCCTTAGACATTAGAATTCTAAATCCTTTGCATTGAGTTCCATGCTTTATTTAGATGTCCATCATGTGATTTGGTAGATTGTTGACGAGTTTTGTTCATTGTTCTCCCATTACTTAGACTATAAAGCCGTTTGAACCGTCACATCTTCATTCTTGATGATAAGCTCTTTGGAAATCTGCAAAATTTCATGAATATGCATAAGAGAATTAGGGAATCAGTCATGCAAAGTGTGAAGATGATAGGATTAAGCGCCTATATTCGGTACCTAATTAAGGGGATTAATTCGGGCCGAATATAGTACTTAACCAATTTTGGGTCCTGACTTTTCTAAGCTCTTCATTTTGTTCTTCTAAGCGTCTTTTCCAAGTTTCAGGTCATTCCGTCTTCGTATCGACGTTCTAAGTCCAAATGATACTTGCTGGGTTAAAACCCGGTTATCATTTTCCTCCCAGAGTATGCTTGGATTGGAAACAAAGTGTGCTCCGGAACAAGATAAGATTCAAATTACTATCCAGCAAATTTTAGCTGATTGCTGAAGTCCATCCTGAGATGTTTTCCATTAGTTCACTTCTGAGTAGTTATTCATTTTGATTTCGAATTGAATTTCAATTTCTTTAAACTGACGATGCAACCTTGGCTCCGAAATTTACATAAGGCTTTAAGTTGACATGTATTGTCAATGTGATGAGTTGGAGACGAACCCGGTGAGGGGTGTAAATTCGGTGCCAAATTAAGAGCCTTAATTCGGTGCCAAATTAGAGACTTAGAGAATTTTTAGAGAAAATTTTTCTCTTCTTTTATCTTTTTTCATAACTTCATATCCTCACTTGCTTCACTTTCTTCTACCTGACCAAGCTGACCTAAGCCTTTGCTCTTCCGATTCAAGCTGCTGCTTCGCCTCTGTTCATCTTCCGTAGTCGCCATCGAGCTCCACTACTTTCGTGCTACTTTTTCCATCACCTGGAATGATCGCCGCTGCCGTCACCATCGCATGTAGATCTGGACACGAATCGATCGAACCCAAGGTCGAATCATCCTTGCATCTTGGCAATGGTGCACTAGTACTTCAATGGTTATAGAGATGGTGATTGGCTTTGTTCGAGTGTGATTTGTAGAGGAGGAGATGGTTGAATCCAATTTTGACTTGTTGATCATATAGCTAGGGTAGTTTTCACTTTGGACATGTATGACTCAAGACAAGTCATGCCTTCTAGTTTCAACCGCGTCCTTCCATGAAATGATCTAAAACTTGATTACTGGACTAACTCCGATATGAGAACCATCGCAAATGCATACATATTGGATAGCTCCATCGCATTGCATTTCTGTACATCCAGTGTCTCAAAAAAAGAAAGAACTTTTCATGTCGCTCTAGATGACGGATTCGTTATCGATAAGGGGTAAGTACAAGAAAAGTAATTTCAAAGGACTATACAGATCATTTTTTCTAATACGAGCAAGCTATCTACATGGAATGGACTGTTCGTAGTGTACGGAACACTGGATTCATTTCACATTGATAATAAACTACATCTACCTCATTTAATACTTGGAGTCCAATTTGTTAGCACATGCTGACTTACTTTAGATCTCAAATGTTTACCATATGGAAATTCTAGTTAGAAACAAAGCGTACCTGACTGTGAGCAACGAGTTTTATTGTCGAGAACGACACATCAGTCAATCCACCGCAAGTTTGTCGATGGAGCACCCATGTATTCTTAACCAGAATCAACGACTGCTACCCTAGCACCTCTATATATCCCTGCAGGATCAAACCAACTCATACCCTCTTATTTATATGGTGCAAAGTTTCGGTCGGACCTGTACTTGATCAATTGTCTCCTGGATTGAGAATTCTGACCGTTCCTCTAAAGCAAGCGACATCAATTCTAACGGCTAAAATATTTGGGAATATATGCTTACAATATGGCATCCCTGAAGGTGATGTTCGTCTGCCCACTCGAGCTGAATTTTCTCATAACCCAACATATGGTTTTATTGCTTGCAATCTGTACATGTGCTTAGTGGTGCTATACCACTGTTTAATTAATTCTTGTCTATAATGCTTCGAGACATTGGATTGGTGCCGTTTCAAATCCATTCTAACAGTTATGCGCTCCAAAGTTCCCTATATATTCTATTCATGAGAACATTTGGGCCCCCAAGGCTAAATGAGATCGCATTCCATTTGCACTTCAAGAGAAGATAGGACTGCCCATCTTTTTAATGATCGAAGACTAGAAGGGATATAAGCTAAGATTAGACCTTTATAATAAACATTCGGCTTTTAAGAATGAGTATTCTTTATTAGGCGTCTAGAGGGCTTCAACCTCTTCTGGCTATCTGGAGGTAAATCCTGATTCCCTAGCGTTTGCTATTTCAATTGGTTTTCCAATTTCTTGTATTTCTTATCTTATCGTATTTTATTATAGTCGTCCTGAAGAGGGAGTGAAACGATGAACTTGATAAGATGCTAGAAACTCTCAAGGCTAAGAGAACTTCCGAGCGTTCAATAGAGATTCTCCTGACGAATGAACACCTTTGGAAATTAGGTTTACTTCATCTCGATAGATTTTCCATGGTTGACGAGCCATTAACGTCAAGTGGCCTCAGGAGACATATTCGTTCTTTTGCTCATGATCATGACTCTGTTAAGGAGGCTTAAGAAGAAGTGGCTGATTCGTCAAAGGAAGCACAACCCGAAGAGATTCCTAGAGCTGCTATAGACTTACCCTCTAGAGAGGGCATTATGGGGAATAGGGATGAGGCTCATAGGATGTCTCCGATCCTAGAAGAAGAAGACGAAATGTATTAAAGGAGAGATGGAAAGCAGCATGTGGTTAAGGAAGGAGAGGAGAAGGCTCGCATGGTGACGATAGCGACTTTCACATCTTTGTAGAAAGAGATGAATCTTTTGGCAAGTCGCTAAAAATGAGTACTGATCTCCCTCAACTACCTTCTTCGGACTTGTTAACTACTATGGCATTAAGCCTCGAACCCTCAATTTCTCCACCTAAAGAACAACCTGCTATCGAGACTCCACGATCCACCGGAGATCAAGCTACCAAGACCCCCGTAGGAGATACGTCTACTTCTAATTTCATGAGAGATGTCGCTATCTGTGTAGACGAACGCATGGATGTCTCCATTAGCGAAATGATAGCTGAGATCAGCTCAGAATCAACATTTCCTTAGGTGCATTTGGGAGAAGTGGTGAAAAGACTCTAATTCTTAAACCCTACCGATACGGTTGGTAGAGTATATAAGGGGGTCGTCAGTACCGTGCACTTCACTTTAGGATCATAAACACGTATCTCTACATCGCGTTAAGTTCCTAAGTTCAAGTACTAACTTCATTCTTGTTTTCATTTCAGGTACCAAAGGACATAGATTATATCATTACATATGCCAGGATTCCATCTCCCGGAAGAGTAAAACTTTTGATTCAGCTTATTATCCTCCTCACGAGATAGAGGAAGAGAGAAGGAAGTGGAAGAACAATGAGGCTCACCACTTGGAGTGAGAGCGCGAGAGAGGAGATAAAAGGAAGAGAGATGATGAAACTGGTGCCCAAAGCGATGTGCGTAATTACTAGAAAGACTTTCACGATCGCCACAGACCTTCACAATCTATTACCCTTCCTCATTCCACTGTCCAAATTACTTCGACTTAACCAATTCCACCCTCTTGGGATGTGACTACTGCAATAGCTCCTACCCCTTCCAGCTGAAGAGCAAAGTTTGCGCTTCTTCCCGGTCCACCTTTTCTTTGGGCTTCTTTTCCGAATCTGTTCTTAAAGGAAGTCAAGTTTGACAAAGCAATAAAGCCACTAAATAGAGATGCTTCCCTTGGTAATTTAAATCCAGTCCATGAAGACTTAGAGGTTGGATGCAATTCTCAACATCTCACAAAATGCCTTGTCAGATGTAAACCACATCAACTATCAAGAGATTCTCTTTTTTGAAGCTGAGAGAGAAGATCTCGTTTGGATGATCAAAGAACACGACGGTGAAATAGCCAAGTTGAAGGCTAAGAGGAACGCAGCCCTGAAGAGCAAGGCCAATATTGATAACTTAATGGTTGAGGCAAACCGGGTCCATAACCAAGCAATCATAGTAACCAAAAATCAACATAAGGACGCTCACATTGAATCTGGGAAACTGAAAGAGCAATTCTTCGAAGCCGAGAGGACTATTAAGTCTTAGGTACAAAACATTACTGGGCACACCATTCTTATTGTCGAACATGATAATAAGCTTACACGACTTCGAGAGGAGAATGAACGACGGGTAAAAGAGAAAGAATAAGCCATCTTGCTAAACCAGCGAAAGAGTTCGATAATTTAACCACAAGAGCGGAGCTTGCTGATCTCTGGAAAGAATATGTGATGTGATAAGCGATATGGATTGCAGTGTGCTCCACCTCTACACCAGCTGTGTGATGAACAAGGAGAACTTGAAATGGCTTGCTGTCAACTACCCCCGAACCCTTTCCATGGTATGGAAGGAGGTATTTGTTAGGTTAGAGCAAGCTAATGGTATGCATTCAGAAGAAGAACTGATATTGGACTATCTAACTTCTGAAGACATAGATTTCCTAGCCGCTGGCAAGGTTATGCTGCAGAAGAGAGGGAGAAGGAAGCCGCCGACACTGTAGGAAAAGCTCTTGCTGGCCCAATCTCTTCGGGTCAACACTAAACACTTATCTGACTTCTCGCAGTAGGCGACATTTATCCCAGCATCCACGACGATTGTTTCTGAGACCACACATACCAGTGGGACATCTGAAGCCTTGGATGAGCCATACTCTATTCCAACTATAATGTGACCCTTCGAGATAGGGACTAGTGGAGAAGCATTCGATGTTCAAGTTCATGACCAGACTCCCGGATTAGGTATTTCTCTCGTCTCTCCGCTACTCCAGGAAATTCAATTTATTTGGAGTCCTCTAAATTGGGCTCTTTCCTTTCCAAACTTGTAGGTCAGTCATCTCCCCCTTCTCCTCCTCCAACCATGTAGGGCTCGGGTGCTACTGCTATTTTCACTACTTCCACCACCATTTCCGCAGGGGCTTCTGGAATGATCCCAGTTTCTGGAACCGATCCTGGGCCTGATTCCGAAAAGATAGGAGCACTATAGAGTAAGGAGGATGTCTTTGCTTTTGCCGACGATGAGGTAGTAATTACTAGTGAGCCCGGACCGACTCATAAAATAACCAAGGCGGAGATATTGGATGAGGAAAGGAAAGGGCCGGGGTGAAGAAGGAGAAGCCCAAGAGTCCCACTGCCATCATGCTGAAGGTGGCCATGGAGAAAAGTGCGGTTGTCAGAGGATTAGAGGGGTCTGATCCCTCTATAGGGGAGATATCGATTAGCACAACAGGAAGAAGATCTGATTCGCCCAGGCGCGGCGAGCAAAGGAGGAGATAAAAGCGGAAAGAAGTGATGGGTATGAGCATTAATGAAGCCGGGTTATGGTAGTCTTTTGTTCGTGTATCTTTTGATTTTTTAAGTCTTTTGTACAAGTACAAAGTCTGTACTTGTGCTTTTTGGTTTTCAAATAGGCCAATATTGTGCAGGAGCATCCCCAACTATTTGAGTCTGTAAGCAAAGTGATATAAGTAATGAAAATATTAGTATTTCTATTGTTATCTTTTCTATGTACTTTTTGTATTCTATGTATTATGACCTATTGTATACCATTGTCCATGTGTATAATACGATTGCTCATCTCGCAATTTCCATATTATACACTATTGTATTGTGTGATATACAATATGTTTATTTACCACAAGTCAATGCATGTAAATTGTGTCAGCAAACCGACCTAGAGTTATTTAGTTTACTACTTTACTTAGGTTTTTTGTGCTTGCCAAAATTCTTTATCCAACGTGACAAAACTGTGGATTAATTCTTATTGTGGCCAAGTGTTGGAGTGTGCGCACCACCTACTCCATGAGGTTGCTTACTCTGAACACTTATTATGGGACCAGGTACTTCGAGCTGCTCTCTGGTGGCCCCCAGTCAAAGATGTATTATAACTCCTGTCTCAGGGAACTTATAGTCTAAATGTTTGATTCCAACCATATTGTACTTTCGATACAATTGATTTCTTTCAAGTTCGGTATTGAAATTCTATTCACATACCTATGTTTGTTTGTTGAGACATATGCAAAACTCAAACCCTTGGATTTTCCTTCAACGTTGTCGATATCTAGGCGATGTTGAGTTTTCGAAGGCGGGGACTGGTTTCTACCAATCTTGCAACTGATAAATTTTTTGATGTTGTTGGAGAAACATCGTACTTAGGAGGTTTTGACAAATTGACGATGTTACCGAGATAACATTGCTTGAATGTGATTCCATTAGTTCAAGCAGTGAAGGAACATGTGCTTGCATTGGATCTAGTTCCATCAGTTCAAAAAGCAAAGGAATGGGGCGCACTTGAACATAGTTTCATCAGTTCAAGTGGCGAAATGATGGATGTTTACTTAGATGCAGTTCCATAAGTCTAAGAAGCAAGGAAAATGAGTGCACTTGAACGCAGTTCCATCAGTTCAAGTGACAAAAGAATGGATGCATACTTGGACACGGTTCCATTGGTCCAAGAAATAAGGAAATGGAGCGCACTTGAACGCAATTTCGTTAGTTCAAGTGACAAAAGATGGATGCTTACTTGGATGCGGTTCCATTGGTCCAAGAAGTAAGGAAATTGAGCACACTTGAACGTAGTTCCATCAGTCCAAGTGGTAAAAGAATGGATGCTTACTTGGATGCGGTTCTATTGGTCCAAGAAGCAAGGAAATGGACTGCACTTGAATGCAGCTCCGTTAGTTCAAGTGGCAAAGAATGGATGCTTACTTGGATGCGGTTCCATTGGTCTAAGAAACGAGGGAATTGGGAGCTCTTATACGCAGTTCCATTAGTTCAAGTGGCAAAATAATGGATGCTTACTTGGACGTGGTTCCATTGGTTCAAGAAGAAAGGAAACAGGGTGCACTTGAACCCAGTTCCATCGGTTCAAGTAGTGGGTAGATGGAGCATACTCGGATGCGGTTCCACCGGTCTATGTAGCGAGTGAATGGTTTTCGTGTCGATCTGATCCCATCGACTCAATAATTTGCTTGCAAGAATGCAGTCCATTGGTTCGAGAAGCGAATGGATGGAGCATACTTAGACACAGTTCTACCGGTCCAAGCAGCTAATGAATGGTTTCAAGTTAATCTTACCCTGTCGACTTAGCAGGTTGCTTACATGAACGTAGTTCCATTGGCCAAGAAGCTAACCAACTTTATTGATGAAATAAAGAGAGAGAGTGGTAAATTTGCCTATGTACAATGCCCCTAGTAACCCCGAATGGCTTATCTACCAAAATAGGAAATATATATATAGAGCCGAGCTTAATTGCATTACATTCAAATGCTACTTCATTCCCGAGTGACAAGTTAACAACTTCTTCCATCAATTTGTCGAGATCCCTCTCCGTTGGGTCCAAGCACTTTCCCTTAAGTAGTTGCATCCTAAAATCTCGTGGCTTCCTCGCCATTTTGTGATTTCTTCACGTACTTCTAGAGTTTGTTGTTCCTTATCAACTCCTCAATCGCATCCATCAGATGTCGACATTCATTGGTGTTATGCCCGTATGTCTTATGGAAGCGACGGTACTTCCTCGATTGCTTCTGCCGCTCAAAGGTTTCCTTCCTAGGTAGTTTGTTGTAGCGCTTAGCTCTTGAGTAGCTAGATAGAATTTTCCAGACTATTGTTCAATGGCATATATCCTCTAGTCAGAATTTCCTTTGGTGTTTCACATCCGCATTTCGCCCATCATCAAAGTTTTTGTTTCTCTTTTTATGATTTGCATTCTTCCTTGCATCTCCTATAGTACCTGCAGAATTGTTTCCATCCTACTCGATCACTACTTTGTTCTGAACCAACTCCTTTGGTTGCACATTGGAGGTCTTGCCTTTGGTTGCACATTGGAGCTCTTGCCTTCCAAAGCGTCTACCTCTTCCAATCTCGGATACTAGTTCAATTTTCGGTTAAACTCCTTTATGGTGGTTGGTTATTTCATCTTAATGCACTTTCTAAAGTCCATTTCTGGATAAATAGCTCAGATCAAACCCATGAAAACAATATCCTCATTATGGTTGCTCACTTCAGTAGTTGCAGTATTAAACCGTTTCATAAAGTTTTTTAACGACTCATTTGGTCCTTGGAAAAGGCCAGATAAAGACATCACATCTTTTGGCTGTGCCGTGTGAAGCTTGAACTGTTCCAAGAATTTCCCTACTCATCAAACGATAGAAATGAATCTTGGTGAGAGTCTGGTAAATCACATTGAAGCAACATTTTCCAAGAAGATAGGGAAACATCTGCAATGGACTACATCCATTGCCTTAACCCCATCCATGTGCCAAATTTACTTGTACAAGCCTAGTTTAAGGTCTGTCATCCCATTATAGGCTTATATAGTGGGCATAGTGAACTTCTCGGGATATTCCTCCCTTTATGATATGTTTATTAAATGGAGTTCGGCTCGGTGCATAGCCTCCGTCGTCGTCTTTTCTGCCCTTACTTTCTTACTGTTGAAACTTCGTCTACAATATTTCATACTTACTATATTTTGACTATGACAACTATTTACATTGGTTTTATATACTAACTTGTTTTTGAAGGAATATTTACAAGACCGGATTCAAATAAGCTTCATACTATACATATGTTTTGTATTGAGTCTTTGTCTAGAGTTAAAATGATGTTAAAATCTCTCCTTTTGGATATATATATATGACGACACGTGCACATACATGCATTTCTAGAGCATATTTGCATTTACCGGTCAAATTCAGACGTCTGAATTGACCATTTTAGACGTCTGAATCTGGAATCAAAGATGATTTCCCAAACAATATTCAAACTTCTGAATTGGTATCTTCAGACATCTGAATCGGGTCAAAAAAGACCTATTTGCTTTTTGATTTGCACGTGAGCGATTTCAGAAGTCTGAACTCTATTTTTCATATGTTTGAATTCCTATATATTTCTGAACAGACATTTCTCTTCCATAAAGATATACGACTTTTAAATCAACAGGTATGACCATATATTTTCATGATAACTATCCACGAACAATTGCACCTTTTTATAATCTATATAAACATGTTAGAATCATCTGTTTGATTCACGAAAATCGATCTAACCTTTTCTATTCTTAATCTACTTTTATTCTAACACTCTTGTGCATTCAAGTTCATACAAAATTATTCATTTACTTCCATATTCTTCACATACGCATATATATATATATATATATATATATATATATATATATATATCGAAAGGAGAAGATTATAGGAAGGCTATACTATCAAGAGACAAATCCGTGTTATCAAGAACACATTGTGTCAAATACTCTCTGTATAAGTTGAAGTCCTGTTCTGCTGTTCAGGCGAGGGAAGTCCTCTTCTGCTGTTGAGGCATCGAAATCCTATTCTGTTGTTAAGGTGTTGTAAACCTGTTCCTTCGGGTAAAGTGAGGATTGTTGTTAGTGTAATTCCAGAAAGGAGTCTGGGACTGGACGTAGAACGGGAAGTTCGAACCAGTATAAAAATCTCTAATGTGCTTGTTTTTTTTATTTTATTTACTTTACTCTATTATCTGTCTTCAGTTTTATACTTCCGCACTTACTTCTGCACTGCTTCTTTTACACTGTTCCATATTATACGATCCATACAAACTTTCACTTACATCAAGTGTTTGACCTTGTCCGCTATGTATGCCTCACTAGTCCAATAGTCCGTATGTTGACTGTCAAGGGCTACATAATGCATTTGGTTTTGCAAACGGCCTTTGTTTTCCAACTGAAGCCTAGGCTCTCCATTCTCTGGGAGAACCACTCCTGTAGAATTCCATTGGTGCACGGTTGCCCTGGTAGCAGAAGTGTCGACTTCTTTTCTTGCATTTTGCCCATTTATATCAACCTTTGATTCCAGTCCTTTAGCATCGAGTTGCACGTCATCTTCAAAACCAGAGAGAAGCATTGCCATATTCTCTTATGGAGCTTTCACTCCAAGTTTGGGATTTGCGAAAGGTTGTCCTCTAGTAGGAGGGGTATTTCCATTGCCCTGAATAACTATTACAGTCGCTCCACCAGCTATCTCCTTTTTCTTTTGCTTGCCATCCCTTCTATTCAAGCCTAAGATGGAGGAATTTTCCTGTTCCATAGCCTCCGTAGTTTTCGGCCTAGTCCTTGGGGGCAGTTGGTGATTGTAGTGCTTGGAAAGTGTCTACCTTGTTCATAATAGCTTTTTGGCTATTAGCCATCTTTTGGTTAAGCTGATCAATCATCTAGTTAAATTCTCCTTTCTTCACAAGTTCATGATGAGCAGAAGAATCTAGTGCTTGATTTCCAGTTTAACTCCTATTGGTAAATTAGTAATGTTACTGATTTCAACATGCTGGCGGTTTGGTCCATCGCTATCAATTTTTGTACCGTTAGATCTCCCGAAAGTTGTTTTTTCATCACAACAACAAATTGGATTTCTAACAGTGTTTAAGAAATTCTATAAAAACTTTTAACAGCGTTATAAAGAATGCTATTTAACGACATGCTATAATAGACTCTGGATTTATTGTAGCAGTCAAAACAAAAGGTATAGAAAATACACATTCTGCAGCGTTTATAAAACATTTTTGTAAATAAATGCTAAAGAAAAGCTGAATCGTTACATCATTAATAAACTCTATTGGTAACAAATAACAAGTGAAAGCAATGACATTTGATAACATCTCAAAAACACCATTGTTTCTTTTCATAGCCTTTTTATATTGTGATTATTATGTACTTGATTTATTTACTACTTCACAATCCATTTCTTATTTATTGCATATAGTATTTCATATATAGAAATGTAATAAATTCCAACTTAATTAAAATAATTCAAATAATGACCATAATAAACACAATTGAGAATAAAACAATTTTTAAATATTTGTTTAAACTTATATATTTGTCCATAAGAACACACATACATATATTTGTCAAAAATACAAACAAGATAATATAAAATTATCCAAATCAACACTATAATTGTAAAAGATATGAAATTCTACAGCATAATCAACTTTTTAAAATCTTCTCCTATTAGAGAAAATATAATTGAATATCTAGTAAAAACTGAAAAATAACATATAAAATGAAGCGATGACTGAATCATCGAAGAATTTCTTATTTTGAGAAGTTACTCAATAACAAGTTTAACTAATTCATTTGGATAAGGTACTATTCCTAACAGACAGTAGAAACAAATGATAAAGTAGAAACTAACAATGAAGTGAATTTGAATAAATTCAAGATCTTGCAATTTAGAGTTTAAATTGATATTTATGGAGGATACTTGATATTTATTGAGGATACTAACAGTGTGACTCGCATCGATCGTCTTCGGTTTCTTCATTCACTACATATTAAAACTCTAGTCTTAGCCAACCCGATGCTCTAGTCAAGTTTTTGGATTCTGCTACTTTACTGATTAGGTTCATTCTCACTGAACCACACCTTGGATGAAGTAAGAAAAATTCCAATGAAATATAATTACATTTTAAAGTTTAGCTTTACCTACCATTAAAGTTTTGA
The DNA here is from genome assembly GCA_030765085.1 of Allium cepa. Classification (NCBI taxonomy): domain Eukaryota; kingdom Viridiplantae; phylum Streptophyta; class Magnoliopsida; order Asparagales; family Amaryllidaceae; genus Allium; species Allium cepa. The sequence goes on from CM060943.1 coordinate 254,953,537, forward strand.
GAATCATGTCTAATGTTATGTGCTAGTGAATGTAGTAAAATAAGAAAAATGAACTCACCTTGAATACTTATAGTTCATGAGTGACCTAATAACTCATCTAGAAGCGTTCCATGAGCATAAAGAATAGGACATGGAAGTCTGAGCACTTGCAGTTCATTTTCTGAAGTACAATATACAATGGTAAGTCAGTGTACGAAAAAGAAAATAGTACAAAAATTTGCCTACCATTTAGAATTTTAAAAGCATAACTACATTACTATAATTCTAATAACAAAAACTATTTTATCCAAATATTTCGACGATATTCATTTAAAAACATGAATGTTGAGTGTTATGCCAAAAAGTAGGAATAATGAAGGGTTTATTTGGTTTCATTTTAAATTTTGTGTTTTGCGTTTTGGGTATACATTACAAAATATGAAAAAGTGGGTAAAATGATCTAAAATTCTTAGCCATTATGAGATGAACGAATGACAAGAAAATGGATCGTTCTTCGAGCTTTTGTTATGTCCTAAAACATAGAAAACAAATTTATTTTGTTTTCCTTGTTTTGGAAAAAGGGAAAAGCAGGAAAACAATTTATCCCCTCTGTCGTTCGTCATTTTTGTAATTGCTAAGAAGTTTTTACTTTGTTTTCCACTCTCTTCATATTTTGTACTGCATGTTGCACAATACTCAAAGTGATACCAAGCAAGCCCCAAGTTTATTCACTTCCCAAATTAAATATAAGAAAACTAATGCAAATTGATTCAGTGGTTCACTTTTTTTCCAATAAAGGAATAAAGTACAATAATTAATTGACTTCTAAGCTTCTTATAAAATTAAATATTCACTTTCAATTGGAAACTTCCTTCTAAAACTAAAAAATATATAAAGATGCCTATTTAAATTTGATTTCACGCTTTAGCTTCATAATCATAGTTCATCGTCACGTACTCAGTACACATGGGTTTTTAATGAGTGGACATACTCTTAGACTAGCATGCTTTTTTTACTTGATGATGACCATTTCTATTATTATTATAAAATTAGAGTTTTTGCTTTTAAAACATAAAAGACTTATGTTTCATAGCACAAATTTAGGCGATTACAAGAATTTTTGGCATGACATTACCATTAATCAAACTGTGCACCTCTTTCTTAACAAATCGTGCTTTCATTTATGATTATTTTATATGATCATCTTTAGTGGGCAACTCTATAAAATCTCTAACTAACTTTTCACTATAGAAAGGCAAAATGGAAGCATCATCTCTCCTAAAACCTTGCTTTTGATGCTGTTCTAAACACAAGACAAATAATTTAAGGAAATTGGTATCAACATGGTGAAATGAAAAAGAAAACATATAAGGAAAAAACAGACGCACCATAAATTTATATCAATAATACAAGGCTTTTCTTTAGTGCTCATTTAGTTTGATGCTCTAACATTTAAGAAGAAAATTCTTTAAGTTATTAGTTATTTGCTTAAAAGATTTCTTGGTGCATAGGTCATGCGTTGAGGTAATAAATCGTAATATGTTATAAGGATTCGCACTATTTGATTATTGATATATTTTGAGTTGAATTGAAAGTGTGAATTTTTTCTTGCATGCAAGTTCTCTCTCCGTGCCTATATCTTATTTAATTATTGTTCTATTTTTTTAATTTTGCAAAGCTTTCATTGAGCCAGCCACTGAGGTATCCCTACCTAGTTCAGCAGTTTTATTGAGATATCATTCTGAAAACCACTCCATAAAACAATATAATCAGCGTAAGCATGATTAATCGCTTTTCTTCAGTGCTTATATAGTTTGTTGTTCTCACATTTAATATTTAGAATAAATATGTCCTCCAAAATTGATCAAGTTATTTGAATATATAGAGACAAAGCATTAAATAAGCAAACATATTTATAAGAGCTATTTGAATTTGCATCATATTGCTATACGTCTAGTATACCAAAACAGAGACTAATCAATAATAAACCCGTCTCACAAGTTTACAAATCAGATTTCCACTACTTTGGAATTTTGTATTAGCTATTTTTAACAGTAAGTATGTTGTAATTAGTTACAACAACAAACTAACGACTATAGTAATAATAACTATAGCGATAAATCAAACGTTGTATTATTTAAAGAAATAGCACAACGTAGAAAGGAAAATCATATATATATATATATATATATATATATATATATATATCAACTAGAAATCTAACCGGTTGAACAAGGAACTTTCGTCTAAGGTCGGTCGTAACAATTTCCTTGAGACTTTATTCAAAATCTCCCAAGATACAACAGATGTAAGCCGCTCAAGATCGTGATATGTATGATCCTCTGTGTGATAGGACTGATCATGATTTAAGAAAATGAAGATAAAAGGAGATAATTCGGTTTTAAAATTGAGGAAGAAAGTGATCAGGTTTCCTCCTTATTTATAGCGGAATTCCCAATGGTTACACCCGTTGAGAAAAGTAGCATCCCTTCATTTGCAATGCGAAAAAGTGTTACCATTCGCAACAGTCGCACCTTATCATTTGCAACGGCTAAAAACTGTTGCGGTTTGCAACAATCGCGTCTCTTCATTTGCAAGGCCAAAAACTATTGCAGTTTGCAACAGTCACAGTCGCATCTCTTTGTTTGCAACGGCCAAAAACTGTTGCGGTTTGCAACAGTTGCGTCTCTTCGTTTGCAACGGCCAAAAACTGTTGCGGTTTGCAACAGTCGCGTCTCTTCGTTAGAATGCAATGGTCACAACCATTGGAAAATCCGTATCTTTTTAAACACACTTCTGTTTTAAAATCAGTCAATTTTTTAGGTAGCAAAAATATACGACACAGCCCAATAACCCGCACCCAGTCCGGTCGATCGGACGGGCCGGCGGCACGTGCGTGTTAGTCCATGGCCATATAGGTCATCCCCCTCGCACAAAATTACCCGACCCTAAGGGCCAATATAGGGATTGAGAGTACACTATATAAACAAGAAAATGGACATATTTTTGACAATGTAGGATATATCCCATTCACAATTTTTGAGAATTATAACACATATTACAATAAGTTTCTTTAGATACAATAGGCAATAGCCATACATTACTTGTTCAAATTCAAAGACTATAAAGCTTGAGGAAGACAAAATTACATCAAATGTATGTTAACGAGGGAAACCAAAACTGATAAAAAATTATAGAGAATTTGTGTTCAACTGGAAGTGGCAAAGCCCTCTAGAATTATAGTCAACAGTTTATGGTTTGTTTGAAATAGACAACTCCTTTATATATAATCAACAGTAGAGGTTTAATTGTACCATTGTAAAATTGATGCATGTCATTTCTCAAACTCTACACCATCAGCAAAAGCGAATCGTTATTTTCAATGTAAATCAAGATAAAAGTTACCTTCAAGTGAACATAAACGTGTCCTTTACGATGAAGACACCGGTTGACTTAACAACAAAATCAGCACCACCCTCACCCCATAGGATCTCCTCAGGGTTCCTTGATAAAAATAAGCACGGATTAGTTTGGCATCAAAGCACAAGTGTGATTGAATCTAAAAGTTTAAGTAATAAAGTAGTTTCTAAATAAATTTAAAGAGACCACCCTACAATCGAATACAACCACTGGTTTGTCGCCAAAGATAAGGGTTTTAGAATCCTTCACCTTTCTTTCATGTTGCTTCCATTGACCATGAATAGTGTCATACTTAAACATATATATCTAGTAACCATATAGTATGATCAAATTCATAATTCTAAAATTTATAACTCATCTAAATTAAACCACAACAATCTTAACGTGGAACAAGGCCTATAATTAATGCTTAATACTAACTTGAGAAGAAAACATTTTAATAAATTCTAACAAGCTTAGCAGGCTAAATACTTTAGCAAAAACTTCGAATGTTAGTCAAATTTGTTTACAGTTAGCAAAAAAAAATTAAACTATAACATTAATGGCTATAGTTTGCTACCTGCGATGAATATGCAGGAACAACAACAACGAGAAGCATGTCCAACTGTAGCTGTGGTAGAGATTGGGGTTTGAGGGTGGCAAGTGATATAAGAGTGGTTGATATATCTAGTGCCACAACAGACGGTATGATAGAAATAGGCAGTGATTTGGTGCTATGTCCGAGGAATAAGTATATAAGTCTCAAGTTTCAAGTCCGGTCAAAATAGTGAGAAATCCAAGAGAATATGATTGTTTGTTAGCAAATTGTAGCAGCATCCGGAAATGGGTGTCAAATGCAGAACTAGACCATATATGTAGTGTACAGATCTGCCGAGTCATCAAAATGCAAGCTGCAGAGAGAATTAGTTCTAAATGCAGAAGATCTTATAATCAGGAACTCAAATGGAAAAAAAATCATGAATTAACTGGATAATCAACACAAGCATTGTAAAGAAAGCTATATTGCATCATTTAGTATTCAATTATTATGCATGAGTGAATTGATAGTGGGGTTTACGTTATTTATGGAAGGTTAAAAAATCAGCAGAAGGGGCAATATATTTGTATAAGAGGTGTATCATGAGTTAGCAAATTATAACTCATATAATATAACAAGCTTATTATCTAGTTCCAGTCTAAAGATACTAAAATAAAAAATTCCTAAACAATAGATGATTCATATGTGTCGACCAATCTAGTTAGCTGTAGGAAAAATGTAAATTTTGCTTGAGTTATCAAATTTGGAAGCATAAAAAGAGGGAACAAAAAAAACTAGAAATAACGACAATGATGTTTAACAAATGTTTGGAACTTCTCAAGAGTCACAAAAATACCTTTTATCTTATTTTATGCATTTATCATTAATATTGTAATTATAATTACATTTTTCATAAAAATAATTAATTCTACCTACGTTTTTAGGACTTTCGACTCGTTTGTAAGTACGTATTGAGAACTTTAATCTATCTGATTAGTTCTCTCTTTTGAACTCTAAGAACAAACTCTATATATCATTATTCCCAATTAATGAATCTTTGCGAAACTATAAAACTTTGGAACTAGTATTCAAATTGCTTCCATATAGACTGATGCCATAATTAATGTTCCAGTTTTTTTAACTTCCATGGGTTACTTCATTTTCAAATTTATCTGTTGTTTTTTCTCTATGTTTACTTTTCATTTTGCTTTTAAGTATTGAAATACTACAAGGTGTTCCAGGTTGCTACCGTAACACAACTCAACGCAGCTTGAACTTTTATACTACAATATATTACAAGGACGACTTACAAGAACTATCGATCAGACAAGTGCAACTAAAGAAGCAACATATAACATTTCAAAATACCTAACATCTCTTTATCTTTTATAAATTATTTAACATATGGTATACTTGAGAATTGAAAAAATAATTTGTGTCAGCAGAAGCTTTAAGAATCGTTTGTCAACCCTATCGTTTGATAGAGGATGATAGTTGTTAAATTCAATTTGATATAGGTTGATTCTTATGCATATCTTATTAAAAAGTACAAATTTTTCAAAGTTATTTTGCAAAAACTTCATAGGTTTAGTAAGATATATACGAAGATGATAGATAAATCACACATATTTTATTAGATGATGAATTAATAATGCTAATCTAGACTTTAATCTTGAATCTAACCATCCAAAACAAAAGTTGAATATGTACTGAAATAGAAAAAAGGAACATGCATGGTGTGTTCAACTTTCGAAGATAGTAACGGTCAATAGTGGAAACTTTCCAGATGAAAACAAAAACGACTTGAAAATCACTATAAGCTTAAGATCATATGTAATAAATAAGAAGGGATTGTAACCTTGCATTACATATGGTTTCACTCTATTACTAATTCGATGGTAACTCTGACTTTAAACCCGTGCATATTTGAGAAATTACTCAAACGGTCAAATAAAGTGAACTCGTTTCTAAATCCAATTATAGTATAATTGAGAGTGTAACACGTTAGTCTAATTAAATTTGAAAACATATATGATATATTTGTTTATGACTAATGGTTAATCAGATCAAAAAGTAGAATAGAGCGGATCTCATATATCAGTACACAAAAAGTTAATATTGTCTTTGGCTTAAATCGGACTCTAATTTTTTGGATGGTGGTTGGAGATATTTTTCTGAGTTGATAATCATTCCCCAGAGTAGTATTAATATGTGTTAGGCTAAACTAAGTTCGACAGGGTTGAAGAGAAAATGTCTATAAGAAAGAAATCAACAACAAAAGGAGAAATACTTACATAATTTTATCTTGGTTGCCTTGATCAACCAAGAAACTAGAAGTAGGAAATTATAGCAAATACCCTAGATATTTTAGATTCTATGTATAGTTTTATAACCACATGCTCAATTTCATTTAGACCAAACTAGCCTGTTTAAGGAGTATTAGCTTAGAAAACTGTTTTCCCCCGTTTTTTAGCTGAACACATTGGTTGAGTAATATGTACACATACCTACTGTGTGTAAGACCAAGTCATATGTAAAAAGAACTTATGATTGCCAAGAACACGATTTCACATAGTACTTAACACTATGTCACATCCACTGAAGAGCATAAAGTGACTTAATTTTAGAATATTGGACGATTGGATTTAATAAGTCAATTGCTCGTAGTTTAAACTATATTAATGCAATAAACATTTTTAGCATCGTGCATATCAACCAATACACTTAATTTAATTTTAACTCAACGATCTAGTGAAATTTTATAATATATATTGTATGCATCTATAGTACTAATTCAAGGTAGTCTTTCATAAATCAACTATCATTTAGTGTCAATTTGTCTTAAAATGTTAAAAAACAGAAAATATAAATGTGGTTTAAGAAAACATATATAAATGAATATTTGTAAACCTAAATGAGATTAGGCGCAAACGAACATATACAGAAGGCAAAATGACTAGTTCTACCATGGATCTGTGATATTATAATAGTTGTTGAACCTCCATAGTAGTATATCGACTATATTTTAATCAAATATCCACAAATATCATACAGAACTAGAAACCAATATTGAAGGCTAATTTTAACAAAATAACGACATTCACTTAAAATACCACTACCATTTTTTTTACAAAACTTAATCATTTACATTCATCTTTCCTTTTTCTCTGTTTGTCAAACACTTTATTTAGATAACAACATTATTCAAATGAAATTTATAAATTAATCTAAGTTTATTACACAAGTGATGCTGCTGATTTCGTTGATATTGTGAGTGAAGAATTCAAATTTGCAGAATACTTTTCATCAATATACAGTTGGAGCAGCCCAACTATGCAATAAAAAGCACCAAGCAATGGTGGAACCTAACATTACATTAAAGATGGCTATGGAGAAGATTTAGAATATATAATCCTAATGAAGATAATAATATGTATACCAAAATAGTATTGTGAATTGGTCCAATATCGACAGCTCCTAACACACAATGTGGAATAGCCTTCTTCCCTACTATTCTCCTCCCTGTGTTCGTGTACTCCACCATGGCTGCTGCAATTGAGGTTGTTAGTGATCATGATGAAATTATTAACTAAGGTTTTCTTTTACTCACCAACAAACCAAAGAATGGAGAATAAACCTATATTAAGGTAGATCAATACAAACAAAATATGAAGCAAATTTTTTACCTTAAATCACAGATCTAGAGTTCCTATCAGACGCGGTAGAATACTTTATGTGAATCTGAAGGAGATTTCAAAGTTTGGTGCAGAGTACAAGGTTTTGGGTGGGTTTTTAGGGTTTTAATTTTTTTTCTAAAATGAGAGGAATAGAAGGAGAGGGAGTACGAGGGAGGGGAGAAACATGTTTCTTTTATGTTTCCCACACGGATGTCAAAATATCCCGCTAGCAATTTTATTATATAAATATATACTATTCAAAATTTCATTGTTTTTAAAATTTTAGTTACTTTAAGAGCATTTACTATGTAAACACGATAAATAAATGCTATAAAAACAATGTTTTCTTGTAGTGCTATCATTGATCTTCAATTGCAAGTTTTCAAGTTCTTTTGAAAGTAGGATATGTGGATCTAACTTCTGGCATATCCGATCCAAAGTGAAGAGCTAGATCAATGCCTGAGTTCACTGTTCTTAGCGAAAGCATCAAAATGTTAACCCAAAAAATGAATCAACGCCTTGGAGTGTGATGTGAAAGCACCCCCATTAGGACAGAGCAAATATAATTGAAAACAAGAGAAAAGTAAATGAGAGAAAGGGATTTTTATAATGGTCCGATAGTTAACTAAGCCTACATTCACATTATAACTTTACTTAATGATTTTATCTCGACATAGTATTATTACAAAGTGATTGAAAAAGACTTGGTCAGAAGCACAAGTGTTAGATAGATTTTAAGTCCTATAATTGCCTTGGTGACCATGGAGTAGAGAGAGAGAGATGAAGAAATGGCAGGGCTTCTGCATAATAATGGAAGAAACCAGACCCTCTCCTAGTTGCTCTTTGGTTTGTATTTATAGTGGTAGCAGTCATAGTGGATCAGAAACCTGCTACCAGAGGAGTCCAGGGAGTGGCTCAAGACAATATGGAAAGTGTCATGATCATGGAAGCTAAGGAATAGATTTGGTACCGAATCAGAGCCTTAATTTGGGGCCGAATCTAACCTTTAGACATTGGATTGCTAAATCCTTTTACGTTGGTTCCATGCTTCATCTGGATGTCCTTGATGTGTTTGCTAGATTGTTGACGAGTTTTGTTCATTATTCTCTTTGACTTAGATTATAAAGCCATTTGAACAATCACATCTACATTCTTGATGATAAACTCTCTAGAAATCCACAACACTTCACAAATTGAATAAAAGAATAGGGAATCACTTGTCCAAAGTTTGAAGGTACCAGGATTCAGCATCTATATTCGGTACCAAACTAAGGGGCTTAATTCGGGCCAAATATAGTACTTAGCCAATTTTGAGTCCAGACTTTTCCGAGCATTTCCTTTTGTTCTTCTGAGTGTCTTTGCCAAGTTCTAAGTCTTTCTATCTTCGTATCGACGTTCTAACTCATAATGATTCCTATTGGGTTAAAAACCCGGTTAACAAATAGATTTGGAGATGTTGAGTTTAGAAGGTTTGGAGGAGGAGTTGTTTCCTTGTTTTCAAATATACAGAGAGTTGGAAATGAAGCCGGTTAGGAGAAAAGGCACTCAAACGCAAAGTTAAAAAATGAGATTAAGCATGAAATGGAATGAAATATAAAAATGAATAATGTGTGTGTGTGTGTCTATATAAGGAAAGAAAATAAAATAAAATACAAGAATAATAGAATAAGCGAAAGACCAAAATGTCATTTAATACATTTTTCAACCCTCACATCTTATCTTAAGCCCTAAATTAGCATCCATTGAAAAATATGATGGATGTTAGCATGATCATGTACCTTTATTCATTTCTATACTTAAGGAATCTTGGGATTTCAAATCCATCACTTTATTTTCAAATTCAAAAAAATGTTTTATGGTTGTTAATTTTTATTATTATTATATTACTTATTTACTCATTACAAAATAAAATGTTTTCTCAACTTAACCTAGCATTCAAATGTTTTTTAAAATGCATACAAAGGTTCAATAACTTTTTACAACTTGTCGTTCGATAAATGGTCAAAAATCCAAAAAATGTTTCCGTCACATTTTCAGTTTTTCATAGAACTACCTATTTTTATAAATAAAACTCAAAAATGAATTTTCTACCATTAGTTATTAATTAAAAGAAGGTTATTTGATTATTAAAGCTATAAATTGAATATTTAAAGTAACTTAAACAATCACAAATCCATTGACAAAATTCTGGGTTGATACATTCTCTCCCCTTAAAGAATTTCGACCTCGAAATTTCATCTCAAACCAACAAAGGATGAAACCAGTCAACACAAAAACCTAACCATTTTATTTCCCATAACTAATTATAAAAAACATTTTCATAAAACATCACTTAAGTTTACACACTTGTATAATGCCCCCACTATATCCTGAGGGTATATGCAACTATCTTGGTCATACCTTTTTTCATTTTGAATTTATTTCCATTAAGTAAACTCAAAATCCAAATACCCAGTTTTTATTTCAAAATCCTTTTTGAAATGATATTATATATTTTAACGATAGAAAATATAGATATAGTCCGAGTAACCCTAAAGTGAACTACCAAATAGTATCATATTCCCCTTGCCAAGAAGGCTAATACTTAAGAGAAGTGCTTACCATCCAAACACATCTTTCCCATTTTTAGTATTTTCGAGTCACTCGAACTAGTTAGCTTAAAAATACTTCTTCTTTTCAAAATTCCTTTATGAAACAATACTTTACATATTTTCAATGAATAGTTTTAACAAAATATCAATTTCCATATTACTTTTGGGTTCGTTTGGATTTTAACTCGTTTGAGTCGTACAATGATAAAGAGAAAAATTTACTAATTGCACTATGACGTTCACCTAGGCAAACATCTAACATCACTTAGAAGATTATTTTGATCATCACAAAACAAATCGAGACTCATTTCCTGATCCAATCCAAAGAGAATAATTCTTACTTAAAATTATTTTTCCAAAATATTTATATTTTCAAGTAAAACTACTACTTTGTTTCTTTATACATCATTTGAAATCTTAATATACACATTTACTTTTGTAAATCAAATCATGCTTTTGGGATCAAATGAAATCTATTTTATCAAAACAATTCTAAAGAAAATTGCTATGGTAGCATTTCCTGCTTAAAAACTTAAAAATGAATGCAGTCATCATCATAATTATTTTCCAACGACAGAAATGAGTTCAGTGCTTCTTTTAAAGTCCCTAGAAATATTTTTGGTCGTAAATACTTTCAAATATACTATTATTATTTTTCTTTAAACCATGGAAACCTTTTACCAAAAGCACCGGGATTTAAGACCTCCATTTCTCTACTTAAATCCTTTTTATTTATAAGTCACGTTTTTATAAAAAAAAATTATAAATTCAACTTCCTCTATAAAATCATTTCTTAAATATTTATTATAGAATATTCTAGATTTTTCTTAATAAACATCCTTTACTAAAACCCAGTTTTAACCTAACATTAACATCCAATGCCTTATAGTAAAACCATGAAACTCAATCCACAAGGTGTTCATTTCAACGTTCCAATAATTTCTATTTACCCAACCCATGCTTTAAAAAGAAAAAGTTACTTATACACACTATTCAATGCCCAAAACTGGACGAACATGACTATTCAAACAATAAATGATAATAATTGAATATTATCATTCCCTGACAAAAAACACATCAAAAATAACTATATTGAAAATTTTAAATTCATTCTTTTATATATAAAATATACTCTTAGGTAAAATTATTTCATTTACCAAATTTTAAAACAATACCGTGTCGAATGGCCTTGTTTAACTGTTTGGAGATCCATATCAATAATGTTGGTTACTCATATAGACTGGAATCCATAAACCACTCAATAGATCAATCAACACAGTATAAAACATTTTTATAGCACAAACAAATACACGCTATCTTATATATTCACTCAAACTTATTCTAGGATGTTACTAACCCTATATCCAATAAGTTTAACCCACCAGTGCCAAGGTTATCGTTTAACCTTCAGCTTTGATACCAACTGTAACAAGCCTCCTTTTCGATACTTAGAAATCGCCACTAATACATCCCCGGTATTCACGTGCTGAACATCCAAGTGTCAGAAAGACAGATTACATATTAACATCTAAGAAAAACTAACCTATCATCCGCCTGGACAGCTAAATAACAGCATGTCCTTACAATTGCTAATAAATACAGATAAGAACAAAAAGCGGAAGATAAAATATGGAAATACGTCTAGGAGGATCCAGTTCGTCTCCTAATGCTCCAAAGTTTCTAGCTAAATCTGCAAAATATGCTCGGGCTGACCCGAGCATTATAAGAAAAATAACGCCCGGATCAGTCTGGTAAAACCGGTGTGAGAAACATAATAAAAAGGATTTTCAATAGTTGAAAACCTTTCAAATAAAGGTATCTCGTAAGAACACATCACACATAAACACGGAGGGGTTTTTTACCTTCCGATAACCAAATCATTTTTATTAGAAAATCCAGTGACATTATAGTAATGTCTAGAGGTTGAAAATAAATATATAAAGTAGTTAAAATGCTTGCATCTCACATTCCAGTAGTTGGGCACAACTAAGTTTGTAAGGCACATATTGGAGATTGGATTTCCATCAACCACAAGACAACTGAGGTACCGCCTGCCACAATACACCTCTAGATAAATGTACTGAGGGCCTCAAATGGACCCTCTACCAACATAAAGCCGGTTGCCCTTTAACATAGCATAGCAGATTACATCATTCCCCGAGCACCAAGGCAACAAAATATGTTTGCCAGCCATGGCCCCCACTCTTTTCATGCGCACTGTGACGACCGCCCATGACTCCCGCACGGAAACAAGGGAAAGGTGCGCTGAAGGGCGTGCCAGGCAGCCATGGGTGACCGTCAAGGTAGAATAAACATCGCAGAATCTATCGTACAACTCACAGCGCATGGATAAAATACAATAGAGAAATACAATATAGTGAAACTTCATAGAACAGGACATCATCATATAAGCATCATAATAGTTTTATACAAACATATGAATCATCCATACATCAAAGCCTCACTACATAACACTCAAACAACTACAGCAGCGGAACACCCAGTACATAATATGAAATAATATGCAAAAGCCTCCTGCTCGTCTTCGTCATCATCAGCGTAGATCTCCAAGAACAGCACCTGTCACCTGCTACCTAGTCTGCCCATCCCAACATGGATGAACAGCCCAAGGTAATAAGAGTAGACATAAAACCTTGAGTCAGACAAAGTCTTAGTGAGCAGTAAATCAACTATCAAACATACCAAAAGAACATATGGGATAAAAGGAATAAGAACCAAACCATCCTACTCCACCTCTTTCTACAGTGATAGCCCCCAGACTCACATTAAGGAGAAGCAAGCATAACATAGCAGACAATTAAGGTAAAGCAATAACCACTCGAGTCAAGGTCGATGTTTTCCAAATACAAACCCCCAAGGCCTAAACCAAGATCAGATAAGCACCCAGAAAACACCGCTCTTGAGGCCGAATGATGGTACAATCAAACATCCATGACTCTGGCTATCACTGTTAACCTTGCTTCGAAATCACCGTTAATTGAATGACCGACTCCTTCCTGAGCCATCTATCAAGGGATAATGGTAACCCCGGTTCTAGACATAACTCCGCACGTCATCATGACCCGTGCCTAGGAATTTTCGCAACTACCCAGAGTACTCGACCACCTACCTGTAGTCTTTAGGGTGTCCAGACCACCTACCTGTAGTCTTTAGGGCAACCCTTATACTCTTGCTTTGAGCCTGCTAGAACCTTCAACAACGATGAAATCCAAGCCTTCTGGTCATCCTCCTTGACGACTATTCTCATCCTAGCCCAAACTACCTCTTGAGCCATCCATTATCAATCAACTTGAACTACCCTTCAAGTTATCAACATGCTTGGAGCAATCCTTCTTGATTATACCAAGGTTACATCACCTCATGCCTCGCCTCATCTTCATCATGGCAAAGGCTCATCTTAACATCATGGTTTGCCTCATCGCCTCATGGCAAAATTCTTTCTCAATATCATCCAATCCATACATATGAGCTTCAACATCCACTACATATGCCTTAAGCAACTTTCACTATTCAAGAGCCTCTTCCGTAGCTTTTGAATCGTCTTTGACCATACTTGTCCAAATCTATCAACTAGATAACTCATTCACAACAATCAAACAAGGCAAACATTAATCCAAACAAATAAGTAGTCAATCAAGATCTAAATAGGCATTTATAACTAAAATAGCAATTTCGTAAATAAATGAGAATAGATCTATCATACATGAATCATGGGTTTTTAGCATAGATCTAACAAATATAAATCATGGGTTTTGTCCCTACAACTTGATGAATGAACTTGCAAAAGTAAACATCTTCATAAGTAATGGATCTACACTAGGATCTAAAGAAATATGCATAAAATCACTATCTACAACACTTCAACAAACCACCAATCCAATATACTCCTTTGGGTCCGCGTGAGAGATAACCACCACTCACCGAATCACCCAAACACTTCAAAAACTAATCACTTCAAATCTGGACAGCAAGGATTCAAGCTTGATTCGTCGAAATCTCGCTTGAAACGATGAAATCTAGCTTCGTTGGATGAAGATCTTCAACTTTGGCTCTTGGATCTTCGATCTTGGATGGATGTTAGAACTAGATTGGAATGGAGAAAAGGAGATGAAGAAATGTTGTAGTCGAGCTCTCAAAATGGCAGCACTTCGTCGCTTCAAAATCCGGTGTCAAAAAGTGAGCCAAATCCCTCTATTTATAGGCTGGAAACCCCATGAGTCGTCGCCCCTTAAGTCGGTCACGACTTATCCCATGAGTCGTCAACGACTCATCAAACCCTGCGACCTATCAGCACAAAAGCCTCCGAGTCAACTACCTAACGACTTAACAGATCCCACAATCAACGACTTACGACTCATCAGACCCTACGACTCATCCTATCTCCTTAAGTCGTACTAACGACCTAACGACTTATCTCGTGTACGACTCATAGCATACACGTCCTAAAACACAGGCCGACCTAGCTACTAACTCTTCCAGTTCCTTAGGTCGTTAGAACCTCTTAGCCACTAACTCTTAGGTCGGTCACATTCTATAAGTCGTCTACTATACTTAAGTCGTAACTCGTGTACGACCTATCACTTAACACCACCGGGCTGCTAACCCTCAACTCGTGCACCCTTCTTAAGTCGTCTACGTCTTAAGTATAGGTCAGTCACCACCTTAACTCGGCCACACGACCTAAGCTACCCATAAGTCGTTTACGACTTAAGAACCCCACTAACTCGTTAACTCCTATGAGTCGGTCTAACCCTTAACCTGTTAACTCGGCAACTCACTAACTCGGCCAAACCTATAGGTCGCTACCTCCATGAGTCGGTCATCATTGAGCCGGTCAGATTCCCAACTCGGTCCACTAGTTAACTCGTTAACGACTCAACTCTTAACACACGAGTTAACTTCCTATACGACTCAGGCTAGAGACAACATAATCAACACTAACGACCTGTAAATTCTACGATCTATCGACACGTAAAATACGGGTCGTTACATTCTCTCCCCCTTAGGAATTTCGCCCCCGAAATTCCAAACAAACAAGAGCAATCAAAACTATTCTGCATGCCTACCATCCATAGCAATCAACAAACCATGCATCCAATTACTAGCCTAGCATGCAGAATTCTAAGATTAGAACAAGCTACAAATTCATGAGATGTCACGACACCTTAGGGCCATACCTCGAAGAGTTCAGGATGAGCTGCCTTCATCCTCTCTTCCTCCTCCCACGTACAGTCGTTAACATCATCACTCCATTGTATCTTGAGCAACGTAACCGCCTTCCTTCTAAGCTGTTTCGTGTCAGTTTCCACAACACGTAGCGGCTTACGAGGTCTCGAAACAACTTGATCAACCTCCAAGTCTTCACAGCTATCAGCAGAAACCACCGTAGTTGGGTCGTGCACATACTTCCGTAGATAAGATACATGAAAAACATTGTGCACACCCGCCATCTTTTCCGGTAACTCCAACCTATAGGCGAGCTTTCCAATTCGCTCGATAATCGAGAATGGTCCAACAAATCTCGGAGTTAACTTTCCTTTCTTTCCAAATCAAATAACATTCTTCAGAGGAGAAATCTTCACAAAAACCATATCACCTATGTCGTATTCCAAATCCCTACGACGATTATTGGCATAACTTTTTTGACGATCTTAGGCTGCCTTCATTCGTTGCCGAATGATCCCTATACAATCTGAAGTCCGTTGAATCATCTCTGGCCCAAGTATCAGTTTTTCTCCAGTTTCCAACCAACATGTCGGAGAGTTACACGGTCTTCCATACAGTGCTTCATATGGTGCCATACCAATACTTGACTGGTAACTGTTATTATATGCAAATTCCACCAAATGAAGGTGAGCTTCCCATGATCCTCCGAAGTCCAAAACACAAGCTCTGAGAAGATCTTCCAAAACTCGGTTGACTCTCTCAGTCTGACCATCTGTTTGAGGGTGATACGTTGTACTCAAACACAACTTGGTTCCCAAAACTTCCTGGAAGCTCTTCCAAAATCCACTAGTGAACAATGGGTCTCGATCGCTCACTATACTCTTCGGAATACCATGGAATCGAACTATCCACTTAACATACAACTCAGCCAACTTCGATGCAGTCCTAGTTGATCGAACAGGAATGAATCTTGCACTCTTAGTCAAACGATCTACGATGACCCAAATCCCTTCATTCCCTGTCCTGGTTCTAGGTAGACCATCGATAAAACCCATCGATATTTGTTCCCACTTCCACATAGGAACTTCTAATGGATGAAGCAATCCACTTGGCTTCTTCTGCTCTGCCTTAACCAACTGGCAATTCATACACTTGGAAATAAAATTTCCAACATCCTTCTTCATACCTTCCCAGTAATAGGTTCTCTTCATATCCCGATACATCTTATTTCCACCTGGATGAATTGTCAACTTCGAGTGATGACTTTCCCTAAGAACTTCATCTCTCAATCCATCTACATCGGGAACAACTAGTCGTCCTTGCTTTCGAAGCCAACCCTCTCGATCGACTTCAAATCCTTTATCCTTTTCTGGATTCAATCCAGATTCCAAATCTCGGATAATCTTAACAAGCTTATCGTCTCGCTTTTGGCTCTCGCCAATTCTCCCTATCAGAGTAGGCCTTATCGATAAGTTTGCCAACATCTCAGGTTCCAATTCACATCTAGGCCTGAAGTCAAATTCAGCTAAATACTCGAGACTCTTCCATTCCGAAAACATGGCTCCCAATCCTGCATGTCTTCGACTCAACGCATCTGCCACTGCGTTACCTTTTCCCGGAGTATAGGCTATACCAAAATCATACGATGCCAAGAACTCTAGCCACCGTTGCTGTCGAAGATTCAAATCCTTTTGAGAGAACAGATATTTCAACGACTTATGATCTGTAAACAACTCGAATCTAACTCCCAATAGATAATGTCTCCACATCTTCAAAGCAAAAACAATTGCCGCTAACTCCAAATCATGAGTCGGGTAATTCCTTTTATGCGGCTTCAGTTGTCGACTAGCATACGCAACAACTTTATCCTTCTGCATCAGCACTGCTCCAAGTCCAGTACCACATGCATCGGTGTAAACCACCATCTCATCATTCCCACTTGGAATAGTCAAAACAGGAGCACTTATTAGTCGCTCTTTTAGGATTACGAAGGCTTGCTCACACTTATCATCCCATATGAACCCTTGGTTCTTTTTCGTCAATCCTGTTAACGGTGCAGCTATCTTGGAAAAGTCTTTGATAAACCGACGATAATATCCTGCTAATCCCAGAAAGCTTCTCACTTCGGATGCATTCTTAGGTCTATCCCAATCCTGGATTGCTGCCACTTTAGCGGGATCAACCGCGATTCCATTTCCAGAGATAACATGGCCTAAGAACCTCACTTCACACTTCCAGAAATGACACTTCGAAAACTTAGCCTTCAACCGATGTTTCCGCAAGATTTCCAAAACAATACTCAAGTGCGTCTTGTGCTCTTCTTCAGTTCTAGAATAAATCAGAATATCATCCACGAACACAAGCACGAACTTATTCAACTGATCTCTGAACACTCTATTCATAAGATCCACAAAATATGCTGGTGCGTTGGTCAATCCAAACGGCATTACCAGCCACTTATAAAATCCGGATGGTGTCCTAAAAGCAGTCTTCGGCACACTATCCTTAGCCACTCTCAACTGGTGAAATCCCGTTGCCAAATCCATCTGAGAAAACACCTTAGCCTCGTGAAGCTGATCAAACAAGTCATCTATTCTCGGCAATGGATACTTGTTCTTCTTAGTCACCTTATTCAGCTCACGATAATCCACACACAACCTTAACGATCCATCCGCTTTGGTTGCGAACACAACTGGTGCACCCCATTCGGACACACTACGCCGAATGAATCCTTTCTGCAAAAGGTCATCAACTTGCACCTTCAACTCTTGTTGTTCCCTAGGCGCCATCCGCCTAAGAGGCATTACCACAGGTCTGGCTCCCTCAACTAGATCGATACGAAACTCGATCTCCCTATGCGGCGGCAACCCTTTGACTTCATCAAAGACATCCTCAAATCCATTCACAATAGGCACCGATGACAGTCCATCCCGTGGAACAACCAGCGAATACATGAAGCTCATGAAGACGCCTTCTTCATGCTTACATCGTATCACAACCTTTCGCCCTTCCACATTTCCGACTGTCACCTCCAGCCTCTCACAATCAATCCTTGCCGCATACTTTCTAAGCCAGTCCATACCCAAAATAATTCCGAACCCCGCAAAGTTCAGAACAAAGCAATCACAAGCAAAAGAGCAATCATGACTCGACACAACTAGACCACGGCATAACATACACAAACAAGACGAACCCCCGACTGGATTTGTCACAACCAATGGTCTATCAACAATATCCGGTTTCATACCTAATCGGCCTACAAGATCATCACAAACAAAAGAATGCGACGCTCCAGTATCAAACAACACTCTAACTGGAATACCACAAATAGAAAGAGTACCTTGAACCACCTCACTCTTCCCTTTATCTTCAGCAGTAGGAGCTTTTGAAGATGACGGCACAGCTCCCAAAGCATAAGCTTGCACAATCTGCCTGTCCTTCCTCGGCTCTGGACAATTCTTCTTGATATGTCCCAGCTTATCAGAGTTGTAACACTTTCCTGGCACCTTGGGATTCTTACAATCTTTGAAGAGATGGCCCTTCTGCTAGCAGTTGTAGCAGGTCACTTCGCCCTTCGGCTTCTTCTGGCCATCCTTACCCCTCTGTTGCTGCTGCTTCCTTTTCTTGTTTCCCCCCTTCTGTGGCTTAAACCCTTCCTTGGTTACAGCAACAACAGAACTCTCCCTAGGAAACAAACTCTCATGCCTGAGAGCTTTCTCCACAAGCTTCTCAAACGGATCGTCCAGATGATCCACCAACTGTCTTCCAAGATAAGCATCCAAACCGGTAACAAACTTCTCATTCTTCTGATAGGGAGAATCAATATACGATCTGGCATACTTGGACAAAGCTTCAAACTCAGAAACATACTCAAGAACTGATCTTCCACCTTGCTTGAGTTCCACAAACTTTTTAAACAAAACAGATTTCTGAGCCGTAGAGATGAACTTAGCTTCAAATCCAGCTTGGAATTGCTCCCAAGTAATCTCCTCCTCCGGAGTATCAATGGTGATAGAATTCCACCAATCCGAAGCTCTCCCTTGAAGTTGCCTTGATGCAAGCTTCCTTTTAGTTGCATCCTCAACTCCCAAGTCACCAAAGATCCTTCTACAAGCATCAATCCATCTTTGCACCTCAATGGTCGATTCCGTCCCCAAGAAAACCTTTTCTCCAAGAGAAGTATAGTCTTTACACAACTTAGCAAAATCCACTGGTTTTGGAGCTTGAACTTGAACTCCAACATCTACTGATGGCCCCGAGGCTGGTATCCTTCTCATGATCGAAGTCATCATGGCCTCAAACATAGGAGCATAATCAACAGCTTCCCTAGCCTCACGGCCTTCCCTAGCAGCTGGTCTCCCTCTTCGACTCATCCTTAATATCTACAAAAAGGAATGACTTAGAACACCTTGAGAAACAACTGCATAAGGAGTTCAAATCCTTCTAAACTACTATATTATATATAGTAATCAATCATCAAAATACAATTACGTCTCTCATACGTAGTTACGTCAGCGAGCGTTGGCTAAAATCGATTAACCAAAGCTCTGATACCAAATGTGACGACCGCCCATGACTCCCGCACGGAAACAAGGGAAAGGTGCGCTGAAGGGCGTGCCAGGCAGCCATGGGTGACCGTCAAGGTAGAATAAACATCGCAGAATCTATCGTACAACTCACAGCGCATGGATAAAATACAATAGAGAAATACAATATAGTGAAACTTCATAGAACAGGACATCATCATATAAGCATCATAATAGTTTTATACAAACATATGAATCATCCATACATCAAAGCCTCACTACATAACACTCAAACAACTACAGCAGCGGAACACCCAGTACATAATATGAAATAATATGCAAAAGCCTCCTGCTCGTCTTCGTCATCATCAGCGTAGATCTCCAAGAACAGCACCTGTCACCTGCTACCTAGTCTGCCCATCCCAACATGGATGAACAGCCCAAGGTAATAAGAGTAGACATAAAACCTTGAGTCAGACAAAGTCTTAGTGAGCAGTAAATCAACTATCAAACATACCAAAAGAACATATGGGATAAAAGGAATAAGAACCAAACCATCCTACTCCACCTCTTTCTACAGTGATAGCCCCCAGACTCACATTAAGGAGAAGCAAGCATAACATAGCAGACAATTAAGGTAAAGCAATAACCACTCGAGTCAAGGTCGATGTTTTCCAAATACAAACCCCCAAGGCCTAAACCAAGATCAGATAAGCACCCAGAAAACACCGCTCTTGAGGCCGAATGATGGTACAATCAAACATCCATGACTCTGGCTATCACTGTTAACCTTGCTTCGAAATCACCGTTAATTGAATGACCGACTCCTTCCTGAGCCATCTATCAAGGGATAATGGTAACCCCGGTTCTAGACATAACTCCGCACGTCATCATGACCCGTGCCTAGGAATTTTCGCAACTACCCAGAGTACTCGACCACCTACCTGTAGTCTTTAGGGTGTCCAGACCACCTACCTGTAGTCTTTAGGGCAACCCTTATACTCTTGCTTTGAGCCTGCTAGAACCTTCAACAACGATGAAATCCAAGCCTTCTGGTCATCCTCCTTGACGACTATTCTCATCCTAGCCCAAACTACCTCTTGAGCCATCCATTATCAATCAACTTGAACTACCCTTCAAGTTATCAACATGCTTGGAGCAATCCTTCTTGATTATACCAAGGTTACATCACCTCATGCCTCGCCTCATCTTCATCATGGCAAAGGCTCATCTTAACATCATGGTTTGCCTCATCGCCTCATGGCAAAATTCTTTCTCAATATCATCCAATCCATACATATGAGCTTCAACATCCACTACATATGCCTTAAGCAACTTTCACTATTCAAGAGCCTCTTCCGTAGCTTTTGAATCGTCTTTGACCATACTTGTCCAAATCTATCAACTAGATAACTCATTCACAACAATCAAACAAGGAAAACATTAATCCAAACAAATAAGTAGTCAATCAAGATCTAAATAGGCATTTATAACTAAAATGGCAATTTCGTAAATAAATGAGAATAGATCTATCATACATGAATCATGGGTTTTTAGCATAGATCTAACAAATATAAATCATGGGTTTTGTCCCTACAACTTGATGAATGAACTTGCAAAAGTAAACATCTTCATAAGTAATGGATCTACACTAGGATCTAAAGAAATATGCATAAAATCACTATCTACAACACTTCAACAAACCACCAATCCAATATACTCCTTTGGGTCCGCGTGAGAGATAACCACCACTCACCGAATCACCCAAACACTTCAAAAACTAATCACTTCAAATCTGGACAGCAAGGATTCAAGCTTGATTCGTCGAAATCTCGCTTGAAACGATGAAATCTAGCTTCGTTGGATGAAGATCTTCAACTTTGGCTCTTGGATCTTCGATCTTGGATGGATGTTAGAACTAGATTGGAATGGAGAAAAGGAGATGAAGAAATGTTGTAGTCGAGCTCTCAAAATGGCAGCACTTCGTCGCTTCAAAATCCGGTGTCAAAAAGTGAGCCAAACCCCTCTATTTATAGGCTGGAAACCCCATGAGTCGTCGCCCCTTAAGTCGGTCACGACTTATCCCATGAGTCGTCAACGACTCATCAAACCCTGCGACCTATCAGCACAAAAGCCTCCGAGTCAACTACCTAACGACTTAACAGATCCCACAATCAACGACTTACGACTCATCAGACCCTACGACTCATCCTATCTCCTTAAGTCGTACTAACGACCTAACGACTTATCTCGTGTACGACACATAGCATACACGTCCTAAAACACAGGCCGACCTAGCTACTAACTCTTCCAGTTCCTTAGGTCGTTAGAACCTCTTAGCCACTAACTCTTAGGTCGGTCACATTCTATAAGTCGTCTACTATACTTAAGTCGTAACTTGTGCACGACCTATCACTTAACACCACCGGGCTGCTAACCCTCAACTCGTGCACCCTTCTTAAGTCGTCTACGTCTTAACTATAGGTCAGTCACCACCTTAACTCGGCCACACGACCTAAGCTACCCATAAGTCGTTTACGACTTAAGAACCCCACTAGCTCGTTAACTCCTATGAGTCGGTCTAACCCTTAACCTGTTAACTCGGCAACTCACTAACTCGGCCAAACCTATAGGTCGCTACCTCCATGAGTCGGTCATCATTGAGCCGGTCAGATTCCCAACTCGGTCCACTAGTTAACTCGTTAACGACTCAACTCTTAACACACGAGTTAACTTCCTATACGACTCAGGCTAGAGACAACATAATCAACACTAACGACCTGTAAATTCTACGATATCGACACGTAAAATACGGGTCGTTACACGCACGCATTCCAAATCCATAAATATCAATTTTTGATTGAGTAATGATAGTTCCTAATGGTAGCAAACCACAAAGCTCGGCTGCATATCCCCTATTTTAGTCATTACCGGGTTGTGAGGCTTGCGAGGTCACGATTACCTTTATCCTCTCCTAGGAAATCCCATTTAGAATGCTAGCACTGCCCCCACATGCACAATGCAATGCCATCATTCATCCACACAAGTTGTTCAGGATATGAACAAACTGAAGGCACTACTTCTACTACATCTATTGTAGAATCACCCTCAACATTAGTAGCAAGCAGTCCTTGCACTTCAAAGAACTCTTTCTTCGATCCTATCACCTCGAACTAGTCTAGAATCTCTTTTAAAGCTTTGCACGCGCATATGGTTTTGGAGTGGATATAGTTTTAGGTCATCTCATATAAGTACACTACTCCGCTTACCGGTGCTCCAAAATCAAATCAATCATTCTGGTAGACTCAACTCTGGTTCATTTGGAAATAATCAGACAATATATAAGAGCAGATATCCCTCCTAATTGTTTCAGTGGACGAATTTTCTTATCATTTTTCCTAAGAGAATAAAATGAGATTTATGCGCACAATTATAGCTTCATCAAAGATAATTATGCTATATAATCCCTATGTTTCATCTAAGTATTTATAGAGTTATGTTTTGACCATGATTTCATAGTCAGTTATTTAACTATCAAATAATAAACAACTAAACATAAATTAAATTCCCTATGGAATCCACTAAGCCTCTATTAATTAATCTTCCATTTATTAAATACCTTTCAATTATTTAATTTAAGACACCTTCAGAAAAGACATGTTCACAAGCCCTTTGTACTCATACTTGGAAAAAGATTCACATACTTATCTCTTTGGTGTAAGCATATTACAAACCATTATATTTTCAGTACTTAGAAGATATCCATATATTTATTACAACGATATAAACGTATTAACAAAACTTAAGGAAGATCTCCACTTTTTCCAAATTCATATTTAAATAGGCCAAAACAAATATTATTTAAAACATTTCTTACTATAAACCCAAATCACTTTTCCTTCGGTGTTAAGTATGGAAAGAATGGTTCCATACCACCATAATTAAGAAGGATTATTTATCAAAATCAAATTTAATTTCTTCTATGAAATTCCCTTTTATAATCCCATTTCATATTTACAAATCCTTTTATAAATCTCAAAAATTAATTTATAAAACTTTTATTAAAACTCAAAAATGATTTACAAAATTCCTTTCAATGTATATAACTCTTTTCTATTAATAAAACTCTTTTCAATTTATAAAACTCTTCTATAAATCTCCCCTTATAAAACCCTTTGTATAAATCTTTTGTACAATCCTGAATAAGAATCCTTTTGTAAATCCAAAACCCAATTTTTATAAATCATATATATTTAACATGGTCTACGTTATCTTTAAAATATCACTTATGAAACTCCTTTATAGAATATCATTTTATGAATTAACTTTTTCAAATATCATTTTTAAATCATTTTTTATTAAGTAAAACTCCTTATATAGAACAATTTATTGTTTATAAACACTTTTATCAAATTAATTAATTACCTTTAAACATAATAAATATTTAGTTAATTAAATTTAAAACATCATTAATAAAATAATCTAATTAACTTCAAATATCCTTAATAAAGTAATTAATTTACTTGACCCATCATTAACTAAATCAATTAATTAACTCAAACCATAATTAAGTCAAATAGTTAACTTGAACAACATTAGTAATGTAATTAACTAACTTTAAACAACATCAACAATATAATTAAATAATTTTAAACATTTTTGATAAAATAATTAATTAACTTAAACATCATTTATAAAATAATTCAAATCATTTATAATTAAATAAACACTTAACTTCAAATTGTTGAAGAATTGGAGTTAATTTAAACTCATAACTTTACACATTCACAACGATGCTTAATGATCACAATGGTACTTTATCAAGCTACCATTTAATTCAATTTTACTTCAAGTCATATAATTGGTATTTTCATAAGCAACATATATGTAAATCATATCCATAATTAAATATTAATGGTTAATACGTCACTTTTTCCAATATTGACTAATCCACATATTAATTAACTGGTATATGAATAAGTGTCCAAATTAATATAATAGCAGAGCAAGATTTTACTCTGCCAAACAGATGTCATCAACAATCTATTCAATCTAATTAGAGAAGAACGATGTTTATTTTTGCTAAATAGACGTTTAAAACAGTTTATTAAATCGGAACAGTGTTTTATTTGGCCAAATAGATATCGCCAATGAAGTACAGTTATTTTAACAATGTTATTATCTAAAATAACGTAATTAAATTAAATCACTATTTTTTAGTCATAAATTTGTACTTCATTAAAACCATCATCTATTTATACTATAGCGTTCTACTAGTTCGTACGAATCTAGCGCAAACACCCGCAGGTCAAACGGATTTAAAATGAAGGAGTTACACCATTTTAATGTTAACAGCATAATTTATATAAATTAAAACCAATTTAAATTTGCCTCACCTAGTACTAAGGCCCAAGTCCT
Organism: Allium cepa; assembly: GCA_030765085.1. Lineage (NCBI taxonomy): Eukaryota > Viridiplantae > Streptophyta > Magnoliopsida > Asparagales > Amaryllidaceae > Allium > Allium cepa. The sequence goes on from CM060943.1 coordinate 254,978,852, forward strand.
AATCTTATTTTCAAACCAAACAGCAAATGTATAGGAGCTCTTCCTTCCTCAATCAAAATTCGATTTCTTCCCTTTATTGAATTCCCGAACCCAAATTTCGATGTGCATGGTGTGCACGTGCATGCCCTTCTCCAGCTACTGCTCGAAGAACCAAAGCCACCAATGAGTCCTACTTTATCACCTCATCTTTCCAGCATCCATAATATAACATCCTGTCTTTTCAATCTTTAGATGTCGACACTAATACATCCTTGTTATTTACATGCCGCGTAACGATCCGTGATTCGCTACTTCGAAATGAGAGATTTTGTTTATTTTAAAATTTACAGGGTTTAAAAATTAAGTCAATATGTTGCATATAATAAATAGTAATAGAGAAATTATTTATTCTTGTAACTAATAATTAAAAATTATACAATTTGGATATTAGTACAATTAGCAAAAGTTAAGTTTTGTTAAAAAATAAATAAAGGCTAAATAAATAGGTTCCAATATTTATTTAAGAAATATAAATATTATTAAAACATCTAATAAAGATAATAAAAGTATATTAAAAGATTTAAAAATGTGTTTATAATCGTTTTACAAAAATAACTAAATTTTGTCGTATTTTGTTAATATTACGTACACTGTAAAAATTGAGATTTTCATATTAATTAAATATGATTTTAAAATATAAATAGACATGTTTTAATTTATTTAAAAGAATTAAAAAGTTTATTTTTAAGTTTGGTTTACTTGAATATATAGTTTAACAAAAACGACAAATTTTGACTATAAATTTGTTAACAAAAACACTGTTTTCAATCGTAACAAGTTGTCACAACGTTGAATAAATATGTTCACTTTATAACATATATAATAACAACATTACGAACTTTAAAACACATTACATTTAGCATTAAAAGGAAAAATATTTATATTAGAAAATTCCAAAGATAAATATAAAAAGGTATGATTTGACTAAATTTCATTATATTTTTAACCTTTTTAAACAGCATCATTACTTATATTTCATATCTCATTTATGAGATGTTATGTATATGTACAGGAAAGGAGCTAAGTTATATGTTTAAAATATTAGTAAGCATAGAAATGATGACACCCCTTATTATTAAACTTATACACTTCCCAAAACCTATAAATGCATATCTAATCAATGAAAAGTCTTCCCTCCTTTAGTATATTTAAATTAAACAATAATAAGTAATCACTTCTCTTCTTAACATCACATTTAATACCCATTCAATCTCTTATTTCATGTAAAAGAAAAATGTATATTTAAATATAAATATGAAGAGGGTAGTAAGGTCATTTGCCACTAAATTCTCTACCTATAAATACAAGCCCAAGCCCCTTCATTCTTCACTTCACTTTCATTCTACAAACTCCTTTCCTCTCTCCATTTCCTTCCACCACCATCACCAAACATCACCACACCTCTACATTGCCAAAACCTAGCCACACCACCACCTACACCACTACAACCCATGGCCAAGCTCCCTTGCCCCACACACATGCACCACTCCTCCACCTTACAAGGCCATACCCTCCTCCAACGGCCCATACTCGCCACCAAAACCCCAAGCCACAACCCTACCCACCATCAAAAGCCATACACCTCACCTTCCCGATCCCCTATATAGCACACATGCACCCATAGCCTCACACCCGAGCCCAAAACTCACGCACACCCCCTCAACACTCAACTCCAAGGCCATACCCTCCATACCCCCTCTAAATACCCACGACCCAATAAAAAAATAAAAAAAATAAAAAAATAAAAAGAAAAGGAGAGAGAGAAAGAAAGTCAAGATGTTCATAGAACAAAAAAGCACATTATATTAAGAAGCATGCTAGCTTATAAAAAAGATTGACGGAGTGGATATGAAGGTGAGAAAATTCGCACCGCCGTGTAACTTATATTGATTATTAAGTTGATTTGCTATGATGGATAATCACCGTTTTATGATATGGATGTTTGAATAATTGTTTGAATGTTGGATAATCCATTGTAATGTTATAACATTTATCGTACTAAACCCGTATTGAATATATTAATGTCATATGATTGGTTGTATGGTTGTGATGTTAATATAGACATCAAATTTCTATCATTATTGATTAAGTGATCTCTTTGTAAAAAAAGACCTAATTTTGGTGATATGATATACTTTGGAAAAAATAAGTCTCCTTTAAGTGGAATTGAAATTAAAGTGGAAATAAAAGATAATTTGAAATTTAAAGTAAAATTGAATTTAAAAGGGATAGTTAAATTGAAATTGAGATGAATAGTGAAATTGAAACTGAAATCGATTTTAAAAATTTAAATTGAGATTAAGGTTGAAATTTAAATTAGAATTGAATTTAGATTTGAAATCTAAGTTTTAATTCAGTTTAATTTGAAGTTAGTATTGAATTGAAATTGGAGTTTAAAATTTAATATTAAAATAATAGGAATAAAATAATATGGAAATATGGATATAGTGAAAATACAATTTAAAAGCTTTAAAAAGGGGAAATATTGATTTAAAATGATTTGTAATGATTTTATAAGTGATAAAATTTAATTTGAATAGATTATTTCAATTATTGAAAAATAAGTTAAAACTAGGCACGTCGCGTAATGGTAGTTCGCGATTTTGCACCTAAAAGTTCAAATGAGTGTATAGAATGGAATATAGCTCAGAATTCTTCGAGATAAGAAAATTCCAGAATATTATATTCATATATTCTAAATAAAGAATGAAAATCAAAGTTTTGTTGAGTCTATATCCAAATCAACTTTCTAGAAAAATCGCGCTAGTGAAGTTAAGTGATTATAACGGGCAGTCTGTTTAAATGAACGTTTTTAATTATGGAAAAATATGGAATAAATTTGATAAATCCATTTAAATAGTTCAGAAGAGATTTGAAATTTAAAATATGAATTTTCAAATATTAAAAAGTTGTTTAAATCAAATAAGCTTATATAATACTTTTCGTAGCACTTTTATGCTGCGAATTCTGTAACCTTTTAAATATGAGTTTAAATGGAACATTTTTTCCTAGAATCAATTATGAATGTTTTTAAAAAGGAAAATTAAGAATTTAAAATATGATTTGGAATTCTTATAATCAATTCCAAAATAAAGTTGATAATTGAGTATGCGGAAACGACTAGTACATTTGCCTCGCCTATGAGATCTGAGAAGATAAAAAAGGTGTTTAACTAAGGTTAGGGATGGAGCAACCAGTTCCCTAAACTTACCTGGCCTCCGTTTTCTTTTCTTAGGCGAGGGGTGGAGCAGATCGAAAGGAAAGCCTGGATATTCGATAAAGATTGTATTGATTTTTCCAAAACAAAAGAAGATTGAGATATTATCCAAACCAAAAGAATGAATTACTTAGAATTATTTTAAGATAAAAGAAAGAGATTTCGAAATCATTCTAAAAGAGTTAAAGTGAAAAGAGACTTAATGATCATATATACTCATATTCACCTTTTATTGATAATTGGATTTTGAAAGAACCGAGGTCGGATTTGGGTGATTCCTATCCTAAAACCACTTCAAACCAATTTACATGTTCGAAGAATGAAGACATTTGAAGACAGAGATATTGAGATGAATAATAACAAGGGACTACTTGTTGATTAATTGGGGATAAACTCTCGTTTCACTATATTGTAGCAGTGGTCTCTTTCTTATGAAAAACCTTAAGATCACAAGGGCTTCTCGTCTAGTAATGGCTGAGGAAAGTACTTTCGATTTCGTTCTGTCCTAGAACGAACTTGTATGAAATAATATTTGACCTTGCATTCCAAATCATAATGAGTGATCTCTATAAAAGTATATCAGTAGGTGGCGACGAAGACACCTTCTCTTAGCTTAACAGCCTTTCCTGAGACATATGAGCTCATGAAGTTATACGTTTGTCGAAATCAGTCATGTGAATGTGGAATGGCAATGTGGCATTCAAAGTGAAAGAAGATGTGATATGTGAAAAGGTAATCATAGCCACGAGCCTCATCAATTGGAAATAAACGAAATAGGGTTAGATGCAACAAAGCTAAGTGGGTCATTCCCAATTAGGGTGTGATCAACCTCTTCTAGATATATTTCCTCCTACTATGACGTTCGGGATGTAAATTAATGTGGTTTATGGAAACAAGCGCTTGATGAAAGGTTGGTAACGACCGGGGATGATATATTCTGTACTATCTAATTACAGAGATAGGCCGATCTTGTGTTGGTAGAGGATCCTTTGTGATAGTCATCGGTACATTCCTCTAGAGATGTACTGCCGGAAGATAGTCCCTTCACCTGGTCATTTGTATGGAAATTCATTCTCCAATAATAACCCGTGGTTTTTTTGTATTGGCATAATGAATAGCCCTGAAATGCTATATGGGTAACCATTTCCGCTCAGATTAACAAGTTTATTTGTAAATGTTTACAACGAATGTCATTAGAAATAATATCAAATGTTATGATATAAAAGGGTTCAAGTTATCATAAGGTAAAAACCTATCTGTGTTTATGTATGGGCGTGGTCTTATGAGATACTCTTTCTTTTCAAAGGATTTTATTTAAAGGCGGATATATGACATTGTCATTTATTTTTGAGTTTTTCTCATGCTGGTTTATCAAGTCTGATACCGGTATTTTCAATACTTTGGTCAGATCCGAGTAGTTTCAGCTTTAGTTGAAGAAGGTTGGAGTTTCCAGAGGAGAGCTGGAGATATTTAGCAACGTATGGACATCTTCTATTATATGTTGCTGTATGTTTGTTTTTTGTTTGATGTTTATTCGCAATTGTAAGGACAGATGTTTATAACTGTCCAAACTGAATTTAGGTTAGACTCTGATATATGTATTCAAAAAATTTCCGCTGTAAAGATATTTGTTCAATATATATATTATTTCATTCGTGTGAGATTATATTCTGTCTATTTTCTTTATTACCCTTTATGTTCTGCCTTTTCCTGCAATTTGGGTTGGACATGTGTGGTTTATTGTCGGTTCAAAGGGTACATAAAAATGGACTTTGATATTTGGTACCAAAGCTTTTGGTTGAGTGTATACCGAAGCCTGATAGGGGTATGTCTCATTAGAGATAGGATCAGTAATATCCGAGGATGAGTAACTCATTAGAGATAAGGATAGTAACACCGTAGAATGAGTTATAAGAGTATTATATATATGAGTACGTATTTGTTAATTTTATAAAAATAGTTCTGTTTTAAAAAAGTTGGTAAATGAAATAATTTTACTTAAGTATGTGTTATGAAAGAAAAGAAAATAGGGGGAATATTTTTGAAAAATATTAAGTTAGAAAGCAAATGATTGTTTGAAATATTGATGAATAAATAAGCAACTTGAATTAATTGAAAACAAATTAATAAAGGACATCTTAAGATTAGAATTGCACGATTTAACTATAAAGATAAGAATCAATTAGTTGAAAACTATATTTTAGAACTTTTCATCATATACCCTCAGACATTTAGCCTTAAGAAGTAATAACGATTTGGCAAGTATAGAATGGGTTAATTTAAAAAGGCTAAGAATAAATAACTTGTGAATTAAGTTTCACAATTTGACTATAAGGTATTTGATGATACTGTGTAGAAAAACAATATTCTTTTCATGAAGGACCAAACCCACTTAACTTCGCTTCACTTTGCCGGGAATTTGAGATCCTAAGTCAAAGAAAGTTTTTAGGGTCAGAAAAGATCATGGAAGTGAAGGATTAGTTAAGCAAGTGTGATAAGCTCCAACATAGCATAGTAAGCTTCATCCATAGGTCATTTACAGAGATGATAAGCAATGCCCTAAAATTCAAAGATGTTGTTTCACAACTAACTACTGAAGTACCAACCAAGAAGAAAAGGCATAAGAAGAACAAAGATTATTGTTTCAAATGTTGACAAAGAGGCCACCTTGCAAGAGAATGTAGATCAGGAGTAAAAACCAGGAACTTTAGGAAAGCTACCCTAAAGAGTTGTTATTTCTGCCATATTATGGGACATGTCGCCAGAGACTATCAGCCTAGGCCTTTTGTTACCCTTATTCGTCCACCTACTGCTGCAAAAAAAGGAAAAGGGATTGTGGAAGCATAAGTTAGTTAAGCATGTATTAACCGTATGACTTTTGTAAAAGTTTTTGAGTGTACTTCTTAGAAGTCACTTAGTATGAATATATTTTGAGAATCAATATATATAGACTATCATTTTGCTCCTTTGTCAATACCAAATTCTGTTAGAACTCATTAAAAAAGCTAAGATTTAATCCTATTTAAAAAATAATGAAAAGAAAAACAATAATAATTAAGTGAGAGGCACTTAATAAAATAGGATGAAATAAATTAAACCAAGATAGAATTTTCGATAAGAAATGATAACTAATTTCAAGTTCTTTTATATAAAATTGTAGAAAGTAACCAAGGCAGAAAGATTTGCAATTAGGCAGAGATTTAGGGAAGCCTTGTCTAAGTATGAAGACTTAGAAGTTTTGCATACACCGATTATGAGCGATGAGGAGGATGTGCAAGTAGGGGAGCCATCGGGAATAGTACCAGGATCATTCGACCATCTGATATATATCTCAAAGGATGAGGATTTGATCGTTATTTGAAATGAGGAGGATGTGTTGCACATAGGCATAGATATTGATGTAGGGGAAGAGGCCGACGATGAGGCAGATCTTTGGATGTTGGATTCATTGAGTGAGGATGAGGATCCTGAGGAAGAAGAGCCTATAGAGGAGCCCGAGGAAGAGGATCCCATGGAAGAGCTGGAGGAGATCGGGCCGTTGCTAGAGGAACCCGTAGCAGTGGAGACAGAGGACTCGGGGATTTATGATGCATGGTTATATGAGGAGGATGATTCGGAGAGTGATGAGCAGCTCATTTGGGAGATGGGTACGCCTATTCAAGAGGTAGGATCTCCCATTCTAAAGTTATCCGAGGACCTCGGTTTAGAGTATATTGATATGAAGGAGCATTTTCCATGGATTTCCGAAGGCCTGCAGTGGCAGCCACTTGGTTGGGATTTAGCTCTAGAGATGATAGACGATGATGAGCCAGTAAAGGACGGGGAGGAAGTAGAGCAACCAGTAGAGATCGACATGGAGGCACCACCATAGGGTTCATTCGATGAGTAATGTTACGCACATAGGGATGTTTTGGGGTATTTTGGGTTTTTGTTATAGCAGTTGTTATTATATTAAGCACGTAGTACATGCTAAGATATGGGGTTTAGTCCTTTAGTATGATATTTTGGTTGACTGATGTAGATGGTTGACTTGTGACTATGTATTTTCCTCAAGTATGTAGTACACACTTAGGTTGGGACTAGGATCGATGATTGTATTTCATGATTAGCATTTAGCATTTCCATTGCATATATTGTTGACCTTTATAGTTCTGTATCTTTGATTTCATTTCGAGGACGAAATGCTCTTAAGTAAGGAAGAATGTAGCGATCTGTAATTTTGCTACTTCGAAATGAGAGATTTTATTTATTTTAAAATTTAAAAGGGCTTAAACTTAAGTTAAAATGTTTCATATAATAAATAATAATAGAAAAATTATTTATTTATATAATTGATAATTAAAAAGTATAAAATTTGGATTTTAGTACAAATTAGCAAAAGTTAAGTTTTGTTAAAAAACAAATAAAGGCTTAAATAAATAGGATTAAATACTTATTTAAAAAAGATAAATCTTATCAAAAACATCTAATTCTTATCAAAAACATCTAATAAAGATAGTAAAAGTATATTAAAAGATTTAAAAATGTGTTTATAATAGTTTTACAAAAACAACTAAATTTTGTCGCATTTTGTCAGTTTTACATACACTGTAAAAATAGAGATTTTAATATTAATTAAATACGATTTTAAAATATGAATAGATATGTTTTAATTTATTTAAAAGAAGTAAAAAGTTCATTTTTAAGTATGGTTTAATTGAATATATAGTTTAACAAAAAAGTTAAATTTTGATTGTAAAATTTGTCAACAAAAATACTGTTTTCAATCGTAACAATTTGTCACAACGTTGAATAAATATGTTCACTTTATAACATATATAATAACAACATTACGAACTTTAAAACACATTACATTTAGCATTAAAAGGAAAAATATTTATATTAGAAAATTTCAAAGATAAATATAAAAAGGTATGATTTGACTAAATTTCATTTTGTTTTTAATCTTTTTAAACAACATCATTACTTATATTTCATATCTCATTTATGAGATGTTATGTATATGCATAGGAAAGGAGCTAAGTTAAATGTTTATAATATTCGTAAGCATAGAAATGGTGACAACTCTTATTATTAAACTTATACAGTTCCTAAAACTCATAAATGCATATCTAATCAATGAAAAGTCTTCCCTTCTTTTGTATATTTAAATTAAACAATATAAGCAATCATTTCTCTTCTTAACATCATATTTAATACCCATCCAATATCTCCTTTCATGTAAAAGAAAAATATATATTTAAATATAAACATGAAGAGGGTAGTACGGTTATTTGCCACTAAATTCTCCACCTATAAATACAAGCCCAAACCCTTCATTCTTCACTTCACTTTCATTCTACAAACTACAAACTCTTTCCTCTCTCCATTTCCTTCCACCACCATTACCAAACATCACCACACCTCTACATCGCCAAAACCTAGCCACACCACCACCTACACCACTACAACCCACGGCCAAGCTCCCTTACCCCACACACGTGCACCACTCCTCTACCCTATAAGGCCGTACCCCCTTCCAAAAGCCCATACCCGCCAATAAAACCCCACGCTACAACCCTACCCGCCATCAAAAGCCATACATCCCACCTATCCGAGCCCCTACACACCATACATGCACCCATAGGTCCACGCCCGAGCCCAAAACTCACGCACACCCCCCTCCACACTCAACTCCATGGTCGTATCCTCCATACCCCCTCTAAATACCCACGGCCCCATAATAAAAAATAAAAAAGGAAAAAGGAAAATAATAGGAGAGAGAGAATGAAAATCGAGACGTTTGGAGAAAAAAAGCACGTTAGATCAAGAAGCACGCTAGCTTATAAAAAAGATTGACGGAGTCGATATGAAGGTGAGAAAATTCTCATCGCTATATAATTTATGTTGATTATTAAGTTGATTTGCTATGATAGATAATCATCGTTTTATGATATGGATGTTTGAATAATTATTTGAATGTTGGATAATCCATAGTAATGTTAAGACATTTATCCCCGTATTGAATATGTTAATGTCATATGACTGGTTGTATGATTGTGATGTTAATATGGACATCAAATTTCTACCTTTATTGATTAAGTGATCTCTTCGTAAAAAAAGACCCAATTTTGATGATATGGTATACTTTGGAAGAAAATAAGTCTCTTTTTAAGTGGAATTGAAATTAAAGTGAAGATAAAAGAGAATTTGAATTTGAAGTAAAATTGAATTTAAAAAGGATAGTTAAATTGAAATTGAAATTGAGATGAATAATATAATTGAAATTGAAATTTATTTTGAAAATTGAAATTGATTAAGGTTGAAATTTAAATTATAATTGAAATTAGGTTTGAGATCTAAGTTTTAAATGAGTTTAATTTGAAGTTAGAATTGAAATTGAATTGAAATTTAAAATTTAATACTAAAATAATATGAATATAATAATATTACAATATGGAAATAGTGAAAATACAATTTAATAGCTTTAAAAAGCGTAAATATTGATTTAAAATGACTTGTAATGATTTTATAAGTGATAAAATTCAATTTGAATAGATTATTTCAATTATTGAAAACTAAGTTAAAACTAGACGCGTCGCGCAATAATAGTTCGTGATTTCGTGCCAAAAAGTTCAAATGAGTGTTAGAGTGGAATATAGCTCGGAATTCTTCGAAATAAGAAAATTCCCGAATATGATATCCATATCTTCTAAAAGAAGAAAAAAAATTAAAGTTTCATTGAGTGGATTTTGAAATATATCCAAACCAATTTTCTAGAATAATCACGGTAATGAAGTTAGGTGAACATAACGGGAAAACTGCTTAAATGGACGTTTTTAATTATGAAAAAATATGGAATAAATTTGATAAATCCATTAAAATAGTTTAGAAGAGATTTGAAGTGGAAAATATGAATTTTCAAATATTAAAATGTTGTTTAAATCAAATAAGCTTATATAGCACTTTTATGCTGCGAATTCTACAACCTTTTGAATTTGAGTTTGAACGTTATGATATTTCTTAGAATCAATTATGAATGTTTTTAAAAGGAAAATTAAGCATTTCAAAGATAATTTGGAAATTTTATAATCAATTCCAAAATAAAGTTGATAATTGAGTATGCGGAAGCGACTAGTACATTTGTCCCGCCTTTGAGATCTGGGAAGATAAAACAAGGTGTTTAACTGAAGTTAGGGATGGAACAATCAGTGCTCTGAATTACCTGACCTCTATTTTCTTTTCTTAGGTGAGAGGTGGAACTGATCGAAAGGAAAGCCCGGATGCTCTATAAAATTGTATTGATTTTTCCAAAATAAAAGAAGATTGAGATATTATCCAAAGAAAAAGAATAAATTATTTAGAATTATTCTAAGACAAAAGAAAGAGATTTTGAAATCATCCGAAAAGAATTAAAGTGAAAAGAGACCTAATGATCTTGTATACTCATATTCACTTTTTATCGATAATTGGATTTCGAAGGAACCAGGGTCAGATTTGGGCTATTCCTATCCGAAAACCACTACAAACCAATTTAGGTATTCGAAGAATGAAGATATTTGAAGATGGAGATATTGAGACAAATAATAACAAGGGACTACTTGTTGATTAGTTTGGGATAAACTCCCTATTCACTATATTGTAGCAGTGGTCTCTTTGTTATGAAAAACCTCAAAACCACAAGGGCATCTCGCCTAGTAATGGCCGAGGAAAGTACCTTCAGTTTCATTCGGTCTTAGAATGAACTTGTATGGAAGAATGTATGACCTTGCATTCCAAATCATAATGAGTGATCTCTATAAAAATATATCAGTGGGTGGCGGAGAAGACACCTTCTCTTAGCTTAACACCCTTTCCTAGGACATATAAGCTCAGAAAGTTATACGTTTATAGAAATCAGTCGTATGAATGTGGAATAACAATGTGGCATTAAAAGTGAAAGAAGATGCGCTATGTGAAAAGGTAATCGTAGCCTCAAGCCTCATCAACCGAAAATGACCGAAATAGGGTTAGATGCAACAAGACTAAGTGGGTCATTCCCAATCAGGGTATGATCATCCCCTTCTAGATATATTTCTTTTCGCTATGACATTTGGGATGTAAATTAATATGGTGTATGGAAACGAGTGCTCGGTTAAAGGTCCGTAACGATCGGGGGGTACTATCTAGTTACAGAGATAGGTCAGTCTTGTGTTGGCAGTGGATCCTTTTGTGATGATCCTCGGTACATTCCTCTAGAGATGTATTGTCGGTAGGTAGTCCCTTCATCTGGTCATTTGTATGGAAATCCATTCTCCAATAAGAACCTACGGTTTTGTTTGTATTGGCGCAATGAATAGCATCGGAATGCTATATGGGTAACCATTTCGGCTAAGATTAATAAGTTTATTCGCAAATGTTTTCAAAGAATGTCATTAGAAATAATATCAAATATTTTGATCTAAAAGGGCTTAAGTTATCATACGGTACAAACCCATCCGTATTTATGTGTGGGCATGGTCTTATGAGATACTCTTTCTTTTTATAGGATTTTATTCAAAGGCTGATATATGGCACTGTCATTTATTATTGAGTTTTTCTCACGCTGGTTTATCAAGCCTGATCTGGATATTTTTAATACTCGGGTCAGATCCGAGTAGTTTTAGGTTTAGTTGAAGAAGGTTAGAGTTTCCAGAGGAGAGCTGGAGATATTCATCTACGTATGGACATATTCTATTATCCGTTGCTGTCTGTTTTTTTTTCATTTGATCTTTGTCAGCAATTGTAAGGATAGATGTTTATAACTGTCCAAGATGAATTTAGGCTAGACTCTGACTTATGTATTTAAAAGTTTTCTGCTATAAAGATATTTGTTCAATATTATATGCTATTCCATTCATGTGAGATTCTACTCTTTCTATTTTCTTCATTACCCTTCATATTTCGGCTTTTCATGCAATTTGAGTTGAACATGTGTTGTTTATTGTCAATTCAAAGGGTACGGAAAAATGGGCCTTGACATGCCGGACATCAAAGTGCCAAAAAGACAGATCGTTGGGTGAAAGAAAAGAAAATACAGAGTAGAATTTTACGACATAACGAGTAATTTATAATATATCAATGAACATTACGAAAAGAATACTTTTATATACATACATTAATTAGAGTTCAACTATCCTATCATCGGCTCTTGGATAGTTATAACAACATATCCTTACAATTGTTAATAAATACAGACAAGAAACAAATGGAAGATAAAAGAAAATACGAGAGTACATATTGAAGGCATCCTGCTTATCTCGTGCAGCTCCAAGTGTCCAACTAAATCTAGAAAATACGCTTAAGCATACCCGAGCATTGTGAGAAAAATAACGCTCGGATTAGTCTGGTAAAACCAGCATGAGAAACACAATCAAAATGATTCTTAATGTTTTATGATATCTTTCAAAATAAAGGTATCTCATAAGACCAACCCACACATAAACATGGATGGGTTTTTATCTTATGATAACCGAATCATTTCTGTAGAAAATCTAGTGATATTATAATATGTCTAAGGTTTAAAGTAAATATTGAATGTAGTTGGAATGCTTGCATCTCGCATTCCAGCATAGTTGGACACAACTAAGTCTATATGTCGCTTATTGGAGAATGGATTCTAGCAACGAAAAGGCTACTGGGGAACCGCCTGTCATAGTACATCTCTAGATAAAATATACCAAGGGCCTCGCATGGACCCTTACATGGCAAGATCGGCCTACCCCTTACTGGATAGTACCAAATATTTCATCATCCCGATTGATTTGCAACCTTTTCTCGAGAGCTCTCATGCATAACAAAATCCATAAATAATAATCTAGAAAGGTGATGATAATATCCTAATAGGTGCGATTCATATAGCCTTGCGACATAACCCCTATTTAAGTCATTTTCAATTGATGAGGCTTGAGGCTACATTTTACCTTTTTAGCAAATCCCACTTGTAATGCTAGCACTTCCCTCCAGACGACAATGCAATTCCAACATTCGTCTATACATGCTGTTAGGATATGAACAAATCGAAGGCACTACTCCTACTACGCCCTTTTTAGAACCACCCTTAGGATCAATAGTAGTAGTCCTTGCACTTCAAAGAGCTCTATCTTCTATACCATCATCTTCAAGATGTTTTCAATTCGAACACATGAGTTGGATCGAAGTGGTTTTCAGATAATTCGTACTTATTCGATCCTGGTCTCTTCGAACCAACATTTGATAGTTTCCAGTAAACTCAACTCTAGTTCTTTAGTAAATAAGCATTCAATACATAAGAGCGAGGATCACCTCCTGACTATTTAAGTGGTCGATCATTTGTCCTAGATGAACATAACAAGTTTATACGTATTGTAGCATCAACAAAGATAATTGTGCCATATAATTCTCGTATTTCCTTTAATTATATCCAAAGTTAAAAATTGGCCAAGATTAGATAGTCAGTTATTTAAATATCAAATAAACATGTTGAGTTGAAAACTTTTAAATTATATACTAGGCCCTTTTAATTAATCTTTTATTAATTTAAATTATTTGCCAAATATTCGCTACAATTTATCTTTAAAAGATACATTCTCAAAATCATTTCAACATTGGAAAACATTTTCAAATACTTATTTAATAATAAGTAATTCACAATTCTATTTATTTTCAACACTTAGTCGATCTTTTGTAGGAAATCGAAAAGTAACCTTACGTTCTTCAATCTTCTTGCTTTCTTTTTTGAATAGTTTCACCCTAAGAACTTCTTTCTTATATTTGATATAATCCTGTGTAGTCCTGAAGTACTCTGTATCATAGATCACTGCTCTACCTATATAGGAGCATAAAAAACCAATATTATTAATCATATTCATAAATGCTAGTATATCTGTTATAGCCATTTATGTACATTCAATGTACTCTACGGATAGAGGAATACATAGAGTTGAACATAGTAAAATAAGAAATTGAAAGATTTCGTTGAAATTGTTCATTTGGAAATTTCCCGAAAAGCTAATTATAGGTTCTTCTTTAAGACAAACAATCTAAGGATGGAGTCTTCGACGCATTATATTACAAGCCGAATGTTTATACTTGGTTTGAGTAATACTATTGGTTATTGCTGTTACCGATCCAGCCGGCCTTCCTTACCGGCATAATTGCTCCCTTGTTATACTCCTTTCCTTCATGTCTTGGACAGGAAGCAAAATATTCAATATACTTAAAACACGATTGAGTATATATTATATTCTTTAAGGAAAACATTCTCTTTAAACACATTCATTTGGGTCACAACGAATGTTGCGTAAAACATCGTTACGACAAACCCAAAATCACTAGTATAGGGATTCGAAAATTAGATAGATATATAAATCCCAATACCATACAAAATATTTCCTTTTAGAAATCATCTACTATAACAACAGTGTTATAGTCCATCATTTCCTTACTTCTCGAAAACGTCTATTTCAACAATGAATGTTGAAATCTATGGTTTCGATCCTTAACACATTTTAAAACAACTTTAAATCGTTTTAATTCTATTTAAAATATCACTTCCCAAAACATTTCTTTAATATATTATTCACTGTCCAAAATCGTGAATATAAATCGTTTACCAAATTCAATACTTCTACACATTTTATTTAAAGGATAATCCACTGTCCAAAATCATGGATATAAATCGTTTACCAAATTCAATACTTCTACACATTTTATTTAAAGGATAATCCACTGTGCAAAATCGTGGATATAAATCGTTTACCAAATTCAATACTTTTACCATTTTATTTAAAGGATAATCCATTGTCCAAAATCGTGGATATAATTCCCAACCAAATTCTTTATTATTACAACATTTAATTTAAAGGATAATTCACTGTCCAAAATCGCGAATATCTCCTTTAATAAACTTCTATATTTAATTTACCAAATTCAATTGATTTTAGATTTATAAAACAATGTTTATAAATTCACATTTATATATTTTATAAAAACTTCAATTTATAAATCTACTTTATTAACAAATTCCATTACACCTTATTTACATTCAAAACTCCGATTTATAAGTTAATTGCTTATAAATCGTTTATTTCACAAATTCATTCATTTTATAACTTCACAAATTATAAATCTTACTCACTTGTAAAATCCATTTATAACTTCATTTTAAATAATTATAAAAACTCCTTTTACAATTCCAATATTTTAATTTATAAAATACCAATTTTATAAATCTTATGTATAAACCATTTATAATAAATCAAAAATCTCAATTTAAACCATTTCACCAAATAGTTAACTTCACATTCCAAAAATCATATTCTGATTTTATTTCACAAAAATCACAATTTTTATTTATTTCCCAAAACATCATAATTTTTATAACATAAAAATTATAACGTTTATTTATTTTAAATGAATTAATTCCAAAATTAAATAAAACGTATACTTTCAAAAATCACTTTAAAATTCTTTTAAATTCGAAATCATTACTTTAACATTTTAAAACTTCAAAATCGGCCCAATGCTGCAACAGCACCAAATACAACAATCACGGCATCCAAACATCATATATTAATATGATAACAGAATATTTCGCAAATATCTGTAAATAAATCAATACTGTAGAGGAATCCAGTTGGATCCCTCCAATCTGTCACTGCAACAAATAAACATATTAGAATATGTGTACAATGTCCGCTTCAAGGCAGATGCGCGTACAAAGGGTCATCCGCTCATACACGGGAACGTATAGGGTCTCATCTGCTCTAATAGGCAGGTATATATCCAAATACCAATCAATATATCATATATCATCCAAACAATCATCAATCATCATATAATAAATATTTTCTCACTTATATAAAAATATCAGTAAGTCAGAAAGAGTGGGTTGTACTCACATTGCGTGTAGTCGTCGCGATAGCGATTTATTCCGATTAAAATTAAACAGCGTTTAATTTCAACCAAAATTTTCACTAGCTCAAATAAATCCCAATCTAGCTTCATAATGTGGTCATCCATCCGAACCCAACGCAATTCGTTTCATGTGAAACAGACCTCGTATGAAAAAGTTATGATAGTTTAAAGTTTAAACGAATTAATATATAATAATTTCCATTTCTATTTTTATTTTTGAACTTTTTTTCCATTCTGGACATTAGATCTTGCTGCAGTACATTAGGGTCGTTCGGCCTTTCTTCTCCCTTATGTCCAGCAAACCACGCACGCAAGAAAACCCATATAAGCCGCCTCTAAACCATAAATATCGCGGCCAACTCGAGTGTCATCACAACGATCGAAGACCAGGGTTTCGAAGCTCATGACGTGCCCTACTCTCGGCCGAAGGCACTTGAAGCTCGGTGCCTCCAATCACGTGCGATCTCCGTTTGAATGCCATACGAACGCAAGCTATTTGCAGACGATTGGCTTCGAGTTAAACGATCTCCACCATTGACAGCATAGATCTCATCACGCTCGACATTTTTGTAGTTGATAACTTTCTTTAATTATTCACGGATTGGAAGAAATCGAAGGAAGAAAGTAAGAAAATTTCGGCCATTGAATTGGAGGTGGCGGCCTGCCCTAGTTTAGCTTATGGTTTTGAAAAATAAAAGAAAGTTTGACCTTATATAGAAAATTACGCGACACTATTCATCCGAAAAATTTCCGAACTCGAAACGAAGCGTGTCGCCTGGCATTTATAATGTTTTACCCCCATTCCGAACGCAATGGAATATATATCGGGAGCCAATTCGATCATATTTGAAAGATAGGTTTTCAAATCGAATTATTTAAATTTAAAATTTCACATAAACCGATTTATACGCGTTTTTGGTTGCCCCGGACAAACCGTAAACCCGATTGACACGAAATTTGAAATCTTACTATAATTTAACATTACGGATCCAATGAAACTGGTTTCGTCAAAATCCGAGACTGTTTGAAAAATGGCTATTTTTACACGTCAATTAAATATTAAAATATTCAATTTTTACAATTTGACTTTTAATTCAATTTTAAAAGTTCTCTAACGTCATTCTAATTCAAATATGATCTAATTCAAATTTGAAAATCATTTTTATTCACATTAAATTCAAATTCTAATTATTTACGCAATTTCAAATATTAAATTAACAATTCAATTATCCAACTAAATCACTATATTCGAAATATAAGTTATTCATCTTATAAAATTTACTTGTGCATATTTAAAATCAATTAAATATATGAATTTCAAATGACTGAAATTCTGGGTTACAAAACGGGAAGTCACCATATGTTAGAAACAACGCTGAAATACGTAGGAAAATCACTGGAAACGAACCAGCTAAAAAACATCGATCCAAGTTTTGGGCGACAATGGGACTTGATCCCTGATTACTAAGGAGTCAATGCTCCTTTACCACTGTACCAAATGGGCTTTTAATTTTTTTTAATTATATTTCCCATAAAATATCAGGGTGTTACAATCAAACGTGCAATAATTTCATATTATTTTCAAATTATTCAAACTAATTGCAGCATGATATACAAATATTTCAAGTTTATTTGTTGCAGTGTGCTTACGAATCACTACATTGTTGTGGGATGTCTGCAAATGTAATTAAACTTGAAGGTGTGATCTTTCTTTTCCAAAAAATTTGACAAGCTTGTTACATAAACTCTCAGTAAAAAATAAAAGATTTTACTAGGCAAATTATTTTCAGTTTAATTAATATATCCTTTTTTCAATTTACATATCATTTTTCTTGCAGCTTTGGCATGTGGACCTTCATGTCTTGGCTTCATTGAATCATAATGAATCCACCATTTATCTTCTTTTATGAATTCCAAGAGAGTGAAATATGCATTTAGATGAGAAAGAATAATTTATCATAGTTTGTAAGCCTATTTTTGACCGGGTCATAAATTAGAGCTTGTATGACTTTTTTTGAATTGTCATGTAGGAAAATCTGTAGTAATATATATTAGCAAATTGAATTTATAAACTTTTGAAAAATATTTCATTAAAGATTATAAAACTAACAGAAGCATAAACTTTGAAGCATAAATTATTTTAATGAGTTTTCCCCAACTCAAGTGCATACTAGTTAATGTTCTACAAGAATAATTATTACATTAAATAATAATATATTTATAAAAAAATTCGGAATTTATGAAGAATAACCTGCAAATATTATGAATAATTGATGACATATCAACAAATATGAACAACTCTAGATTCTTGTGTGTAAATTATAATAAAACTATTTTCTAACTTTTGTGCCTGGCCATCGAGGAACCTTCCAAGAATTAACCTACCAAGGACAGTTTCAAATATTATAATATCTTTGTCTCTATTGAGATACACACTCTTGCTATAAATTATTGAAGAATATTAGTATTATTACCAATATTTAGACAGCACATTAATTATTATCAATATTTGCTGATATGTCTGCAATTATTAGGTATATTTTCAAAAAAAGCAATTATTCCCATTATTTGCTGATATGTCTACCGCTATTGAGGAAATTTTCACAACAAAGTAAAAATCTCCAATATTTACTGTTATATCTGCAAGTTTTGGGTATATTTTCAGACAACAGAGCAATTATTGAGTTATTTTTCAGACAACATAGCAATTTAAACAATTATTTAATTTTTTTTATTTTGTTGATATGTTCGCAATTATTTTTACCTGAGGTCATTGTTTCGAAAGAATTATTCAAGCAATTTGGTTTTCTCTTCGCCTAGCCTTTGGACATTCAAACATCGTCTAACATTTATTTTTGCATCTGTTGGCAACTCATTTGATCTTGGTTCTGCGATATATTGTTCTACTATTTTTGGCTGGATTTCTTTTTCTTTCTTTACTTTTTCAATTCCGTTTCATGTTCTAAATTCAAATTTTCAGTTTATTTTGATCTTTTTTTCTCATCCTTGCTTTCGATCGATTGTTTTTTTTTCAATCTCTTCTTTTGCTTTTTTAAAGATATCATCAAGTTCTTGAATGCTTCTGATATCTTGGACTTCATTGCTGCTTTCACTTGAAAGTATTTTTAAGTTTGGGTTATATTCCAATAGTTTTGACCATTTTTCTGAGCTTTCCTTTGTAGCTTCTTTTGCAATAATGGTTTCTTTCATTTTACTTGAGGAATTGTATCTACATTCTCAAGATTGTGTTCAACTTCAATACTTTCATTATTAGCAGCAGGATCAACCTCATCTTTACTTGCTTCAGATGTTTGAATGAAAGTACACTTAAAATTTAAATATTTAATGCTTTTGAAATAATAATGAATATTGATGTTATTCTCCAAATAATAGGAAAAATTGCAGACTATGCATCACTTATTGATAAGAAATGCAGGGTTTATCTGTATTTATTCTTTATAAATGCATTTGTTTCCTTAAATATTATTGAATAAGTATATCGAAAAATATTTATGAATAAGTGCAAATATATCAACAAATATTTTTAATTTTTGCACTTTTATTCAAAAACTATTATTCAGAAAATTACCAAATGAAGGACATGTTTGTTTTGGATCTTTTGTCGTAGCAACATTTTTATGTTCATTTTCTTTGCTTCATCTGTATCTTTTTCGTCAACATCTTTATTTGCTTCATCATAGTTTTCTTCCTCATTTAAATTGCTTTCATCATCATTCTAATCTTTATCAGTTTGCTTCTTTTCATCTTCTTTATGTTCTTCATCATCATCTTTTTTCTCTTCTTCTTTATCATCGTTCCTCTCTTCTTCTTTATCATCGTTCCTCTCTTCTTCTTTATCATCGTTCCTCTCTTCTTCTTCATTTTTATCCTCTGCATTTTCATTCTTTTCGCTGGCTCAACACTTTCAATAATTTTTAGCTTCTCTTTTCCAACAATTTTATTCTTTGTAACATCTTCTTATGCATCAACTTCTTCTTCAACACCTTCATTATCTGCTTCATCATCATCCTCCTCTTCATCATATTCTGCTTCAACATCTTCTTCATCGCTTCTTCATTATCAGCCTTTTTGTTGGTCGATACTTCAAATTGATCAAAAGCATTGTCACTTTCACGATCTTCACTTTCTCCACTTCACTTTCAGAGAAATCATCTTCGCTACCACTTACTTCTTGTAAGGGTAGTGTCATCATATCATATTCAGTGGAAGATGATTCTTTTATGTATTTACTCAATTCCTTTTTTAGGTGGGCATTTTGATTTTGAAGCCTTTTGTTATCCATTTCAAGCCTTTGTATTATTTATTTGTGTAACGACCTGCTATTTTCAACCATTCGCATCCGTAGATGTCGGACTTGAATTGCTCAAAATATCAGATTGTTAATTAAAATTTGGCAAAACCCAACATATACAGTAAATAAATCAAACACAGAATCACAGATACATAGTAGTACAAAAATACGCAGCGGAATAAATAGATAGTAGTTCATAAAGCTACTATAAAAAAAATCAGAGTCAGAGATAAAGTACAATAGAATATCTCAGATACAGTGAAGTCTCCAGTACGTGCGGAAGACTTCTCTGGACCAATCAACTGGATGACTGAAAGGATAGATAGCTGGATCTTCAAGCAAACTCCAACTTCGAAGGTGAGTCTCAAATGCTGTATCACTCAGTCTGACCCGAGCGTAAAGCAAAACACAAAACACTCGAGTCAGGATTAACATTCTTATCTAAATAAATCCAACTCAAGTGAAATATCAATTGAAATACAATTAACATAAAGGATGTTTGGGATAACCATCCTCTAAGGGTCCATAGAACTATCTACAAGGTAGAAATATACACTATAACACCATAGTCCTTTCAACTTAATTTATACTTCAAAACCAAATATCATTTTCACTTCAAATATCTCTATATTTCCCAAAATAGTATATATATATATATTAAATAATTTATAGAGTAAAGTATTTTCAATTTCCTCAACTTAACAAATTGTTTCAACATCAACCCGACCTTCCTATTCAAATTAAATCCAATCTTAATTTATCAATTTAAATTCAATTTAGTTTCTAAATAACAAATTCAACTATATTTATTTCAAATACAGATCCGAATCTCAAAATAAACCATTTAAATTTCAATATAGTTCAAGGCTTTGATATTTAAAAGTTCAATATAACAGTTTCATATAGATCTCGATTTAACCTCATTATTATTTAGTCTTGAAATACTCCCTTATTAGATTCAATATCATTTAAATAAGCTTAATTACATTTTACTCAATATTTTCTTTAATATATTTAAACGTGAAATATTCATTAAATCACTTACATCAAAAATCCAGTTACAAAATCATACCCTTAAATTTCCCATTCAAAATTTCAAATTGATTTAATTAAATAAATCCTTATTTAAATACCATTTTTAATAAACTCAAATTTATCTCCCAATCTTAATTTATCCCAATTATTGCAAAAATCTATTTGAACTATAATTTACCTAAATAATTAACATAATTTATGTATTAAATCAATCTTAATTGAATTAAATATTATTAAATCTATATATATCATTACCCTTTATATATTTAAGAATTAATATTTATTAAGACCATATATTTCTTTCCAAAACAATGAATTTATTTCAAAATATTTTTATATATATGGACCAACGGTGTCTATATATATTTCCTATCATATGGTCAAGTGCTACGAATATTTATCATTTCAAACCGTACACTAAATATATACGGGTGGATATCATTTCAACCCGTAATCCCAAATTCAATTAAATGAAAATCGCTTGGGTCTATCATTTCAACTCATAACGAAATTCTCCTATTCTAAAGTCCGTTCGGGTATGTATCATTTCAACCCATAGTGAATTCTAAACTACAGGGAACTTGCAGAGTGATAACATATAATAATAATATAACAGGCATATATCATCAATAACAGTATAATATAAACAACAGGATATGGTGTCATATCCCACAGGTGAACAGTTACAAATAATAGCATATAAACAATTTAAATAACTAATAACAACATATTTCAATTGTCGTTTCAATTTAAATCAAATTTAATAAATATAAGAATGTTAAATCGTGAGTGATTGCTCACCTTTCGAGGCTAGATAGATTGGACAAAGAATTGAGCTACGCTGGATCACGATCTAGACATCGAACAAATCCAAACAAAAATTTCAAAGCGGAGCAAGATTGGCACGAATACGATGGACAACTGATAAATAGAAATCGATGAAAATAGATCAGAAACTGCTTTATGTAGACCGAAATGAAATACAAATATTATTCTATTATATTACTCTCTTAACCAATATTAGTTTTGAAACGCATTAAAATTACATATACATACATACGTTTTCAAACAAATGCAAATAATAGAAAACTGCAAAACTATGTTTAAAACCAATATTAACATAATTTTTTTTATAATCATATTTAAATCAACATTTAAGTCAACATTCCACATTATTATTGTTAAGACCAATATCGACTTTCCTTGATTTGTTGAAACACTACACACCTTATACTTGATATAAATTTACCTTTTGCAAAATATTTGTAAGAAAGAGAAGGGCGAGAGCACAACTCCAACTTAATTTAACAATTTAAATTCCAGTATTTTCTTTAATATTAAAACAGGCTTCAGGCATTTCTTACATGTTAACACTTACATTAAACTTTCTTTATCATCTTAAAAATATCAATGTCAAATTTTAACCCATATAATCACTAGTATAAACTTACATTTTAAAACAACAGATCTTAGATCTTCTAAAACTGTATTTGTATAATAATTCATCTCTGGACAGACACACAAACTAACTTAAAATATATTATACTATATATTCTCCCCAAAATTTTATAACTCTACAACTATATTTTAAACAACAGAAGGAAAATTTAAACCCATGCAAACTCTACCTATATATCAAACTTATGTTTTATAACTTACTGTATATTAATATGTTTATAAATGTATACTGTCCCACAATATATATATTATAAAATTAACACCTTTTTATAAACAATACAATATAAAATTAACACCTTTCTTTTTTTTATATAAAAATCTTACATACTGTAACATATATGCAGACTACTAAACATCTTATATTATATATAAACCGTATGAAATAACCCAATGAATATTCAAAAGTCAGACTATACAAATTTCAATAAATACTCATATAAAACTAACCATAGAACAAATGAAAATGTTTATAACTTTAAATTTAATGTATACTTGCGCTGCACTATATAAACATACTTATAATGTAAAATATATACTTGAAGCATGTTATGCTTAAAATAAAGAAAAAGCAAAAGCAATATAAACAATAATAAAACAAAAGAAAAGGATGAAAAAGAAGAAGAAAAGGAAAAGAAATAAGAAGAAAAAAAAATTTAGTGCAGCCATTTACCTACAGAAGAAGCTTCACACGCAAGAGAGGAGATGAAGGTCTATTGATATGGAGTAGGGTATGTACGAGTGATTTGTATTTATAAGAGAAGCCTCACATTGATAAAGTGGAAAGAAATTTTGTTTAAAGTGGCAAGAAATAAAGATAGTAATGGCTAGAGGAAATTTAAGAATTTATTCCTATAAATTAAGGAGAAGTAAAAAAAGAAAGAAGAGGAAATAAATTAAAACAAATATATAAAGATTAAATGCTGGTGAACAGAGGAAATAAAATGAAACAAATATGTATATAAACATTGAATGTTGGTGAAAAGAGAAAATAAATTAAAACAAATATGTATAAAGATTGAATGCACATGTATAGAGAAAATGAATTAAAACAAATATGTATAAAGATTGAGTGTTGGTGAAAAGAGGAAATAAATTAAAACAAATAAGAAGAGAATGGATTGATTTAAAGGAAAGGCAATGAATGGTTTAGAAATAAATAAATGTAAAACGTATATGTTTTAATTTCAAAAAGGAAAGAAATAAATACGGGGATGGCAACAGTCAAAATGCACGTTTAGGCAAATAATAGAATATAAAAGTAAGAAACTCAAAAGGATAGGCACAGAGACGTGAAATCAGGGAGACAAAGGAAGCAAGTGATCTTTCAAATTTATAACGTTGGCAATAAATATAAAATAAATGAAAATTAATAGATGGATGCTTGATTGACGCAGTGATTAAAGTAAGGTTGCGTGTCAGTCACGATGAAATTTGAAACAGAAAAAAAATGTAAATGAATAAAAGGGGTAAGCTAGATTTTCCGCTTAGATTTGGAGAAGACACATCAAATGCTGAAAAAGGGAATTATGAAACGGCTAGATTCTAGCAAATAATAAATATGGTAAGAAAAGTAAATAGGCAGGTTATAAATCAGATTGGAAAGAAAAGTGGAGAGGTTAATTGATAAAAGAATTAAGATAATGAAAATGCATAATAATATTATTGGCATCTAATGTCATTTAACGCAAAAACGCATATAGGAGCATGCATTTTCTTCTGACTTGCAACATCATTCATCATTTTGGCATTCGTGGCATTCAACAAATTAAGGTGGTGGTCAAAGTCGTGAAATGGTAGCAAATTAACGATGAATAGGATCCAATAATTCTTAGTGCAATGCACAAAATCGGAAAATATCAGCATGTGCCTTCTACGCACATGTTAAGATTGCATAATTTCACTAATGACCTTTATGATTTTGCAATTTTGCGTGATAAATATAGATAGTTTGAGTTTTTAACAATTAACACTGTGTATTAGTGATTATCTCTTGTTTGAGCGGTTGTTAGCATATGCCTACTGAATACATATTAACATAATCCCATAAAAATTTATGTGTACTTAAAATGTTCTCCTGATAAAGTTTTTTTTTTCCAAGATTATTATTAACATTTAGAATATCATTTGACTTATCCGAATGTTGATGATTTTCAAATCCTATTAAGATTAAGGTCGCTAATTGATTATTGTTGAAAGCTAAGGATATTAAGAAAATACTATTATGAAATCCATATCTTGAACACGGAATTTGTTATTAAAATCGTATCATTAGAGTTACATGTATGATTATAAACAATAACATTCATAATTTACAACTATGATGTTGCAGATCCTTTTATTAAAATTTAGATTACATATCATTAGCAAGTCAGCATGAATTTAATAGAATTTCACAAAATAAATAAACTTTCATAAAATTAATTGAAAATTTACCATTTGCTATATTTAATTATACGTAAACCAAATATTAAAACTTTTTTCAAAATATTATTATTAAAATTTCTCAAAATCCAAATTAAATACGTTATAAAACCAATTAAAAACTATTAAAATCTACGGGTCGTTACATTCTCCCCCACTCAAAACTTTTCGTCCGCGAAAAGGAAGGAGGTAGGAGAAAAGAAACAACCGGAAGGAAAGATAGATTGAAAGATAAGGACTAACAATTTATTTAACTATATACATTTTATTTGAAATATTTATTTGAAAACTTCGTATGCAATTCAGTTATCTTTAATACTTTAAGTTTTCAAAACCCATTGAAATTAAATATGTTTTATTAAATTAATAACTTCAAAATACTTACAATATTTTAAAGATTATATTCAAAAAGGAAAGGAAGGTAGGTTTGGAAAACAGAATCAAGGTGAATAACTAAACTGAGCAGATAAGGTAGATGCAAGGAATAGTATCGGGCACGAATAATTAATCTAGAACCATAAGAATTTAAATTTCAAATATTAATTCAAAAATTCTTTGTTGGGAAAAATACTTTTATAATAAAATACTATTATATCGATATAAATTTTCCTTTCGAAAATACTTTTATAACTCGATGTTTCAACAAGTTTATCCTCGTTCTTGCAGACTCTGACCATGCGTTGATCAGGCGCAAAGCTAGAATTCTTCAAGTACTTGGTAGACCCGTTTCAACACCTAGTGAAAATACTTGAAAAACCTTTTAAAAAACAGATATGGAAAGTACAATCCAAACAAAACAACCAAACCAAAACCTTTGTCCGATCATGGTTCGCAGATACACAATGGTTACGCCTGGGTCCCCCAGGAAACAATCCATATCCGTAAGCTTTCTCAGCCCTGCGAGTTACGCCATGATGACTAGTAGAGTGCAGGATACACAATGGTTACGCCTGGATCCCCCAGGAAACAATCCGTACCCCTAGGCAAGACTCAGCCAGGCACTTGCGCTACTATTCGCGACCTACACAGATTGCAGGATACACAATGGTTACGCCTGGATCCCCCAGGAAACAATCCGTACCCCTAGGCAAGACTCAGCCAGGCAATTTCGCTATGCATTCACGAGAGAAAAAAAAACCATGGGTTACGCCACGGTGGGAACACTCGAGTATTACATCCGGAAAACCAAAAATCAGAGAGAATAATATCGATAGAATGAATCCACGATGTGGACACAAAGCGGATATCAAGTAGAAGGCACTTTCCATATCTTTATTTCGAAAATATATATCATATAGTACCTTTCCAAATACTTTCAAATATCGTACTTATATAAAGTCCATATATATAGGATTTCATTTTTCCCAAATCGAATACCTTCCAAATCAATAGTAGATCAAATCATACTTATATAGACTTCGATTATATAACATCTCTTTCCAAATTGAGTACCTTTCAAATCAATAGATTTCAAATCAACTTCATACTTATACAATCCATTTTATATAGGTTCGACCACTCCCAAATCAAGTGCTTAATAATATAAGGTTCTCAAATTTCAAATCATTTCAATATCAGTTTCAAAATCATATATGATATCACCAAATTTTCTTCCAAATTAAATATCTCAATTTCAAAGCTCCCATAATAATAGGTTTAGAAAATAATCCCAGTTTCCAAATTAAAATAATTCAAGTCAAACAAATTCATTTCCAAAATCACCATATAAGTACTGGTTTTAATTTCAATTAAATTTCAAAACCAAATATTTTCTCAAAATCAATTGTACTAAAAATAGTTTCCGAATTTATAAGTATCCCTTTAAAACTTTTAAACTATCTATTTCTATTTGAAATATCCAATTTACCTTTCTGAAAACCATTATTCAAAACCATATTTTTTTTCAAAACATTTCAAAACTAAATTTATGTTCTTTATCAAACATTTTATACTCCTCGAAATTTCTTAGCTTTGAAAATTTAATCTCGGTTTGGAAGTGTTCGAACATTCAAAATAGTTAGGGAAATCAAATTTTCAATTCAACAATAAATCAATAAACCAATTATTAAATCCGAAACTCGAGGACTGAACACCGGTCTCATTTTAAATTGTTTCAAATATATACTTATATCTTTCTAAAATATCAAATTATACTTCGGAATTTGAAATCAAAAACGGTTTTACAAAATCACTTGCATAGCGAAGCTATTAAAGTGGCCACTCCCCCACTCTGAAACTCGAAAATCAATGTCGATGATGCGTGCACTCATCACCGAAATTATTTTCCAGCGACATAAGTGAGTTCTGGATTTCTATTTTCTTGAGAACTTCTTTGAAATTTCTTCAAAATTATTGGAATTCATTTGAACTCATTTGAAACATTTCTTACTCGGAAAAATACTTTTAAATCATATTAATTTTATATATTTTCCAAAATCTTAAAACCAGTTTCAAAATACCGGAATTCAATTCTCGAATTTCAAATTTAACCCTTCAGTTATAAATCAATTTTATATGAATCACTTTCTTATAAATTTTCGAAATTTCCAATCCTTTCAAAACTTTTATATATAGAATAACATTTCTTATTCGTTTTATATATAGGTATATAATCCTTATCGAAAACATTTTCACTTTTTATATAGAATAAAATCATAATTATCAAAATAATAATTTTGTTATATAAAACAATTTCAAAAATGCAAATATACTCGATTTTCAAAGAATAATTTTAAGAATGGATTTCAAAACAAAGATAGAGATTTGAATTAGAGGAACTCCAATCAATAGAATTCTGATTCGAAGATAGACTCGATCAAAGATGAGATAATTAAATTACAAAATAGAAGATGGATATACTTCTATAAATCGCGGGCGACATTAACCGGGTCAACCGTGACTTCAGGGATATGATCGATGTGGAATTCTAAAACAAATCGACATTCGATTGCCAGAGATGGAATTCGGCATATCAAGATATAACAACATCATAAACCGAGGATACAGAAATCTTCGGTGAGTCAATGCCAATTGAAAAGGAGTTTTCACCCCCTTTACAAATCATTCAGTGGAGTTATGGGATACTCCGGAATCAAACGAATATAAATAGGGAGAGACAGAATGAATTTCGGAACCGAGGGACATTCCAAAATTCAAAGGAAATCGAGTCAAAAGGAAGAGATTCAACTCGAGCGAAAGTGATTCTGTAAATAAATTTACCATATGTACTATGTTTTGCCTAGAGCCAAAGCTCTGATACCAACTGTAACGACCCGCTATTTTGGACCATTCAAATCGACAATAAAACCATACATGTCCGACTTGAATAATTCAAAATATCGAATTGGTAATAAAATTTGGCAAAACTTAAAATATACAGTAAATAAATCAATCATAGATCACTTACACAGAGTAATACAATGCAGCGGAATAGATAAAGAATAGTAGTTCATGAAGCTACTATATACCTAAGAGTTAGAAATAAAATACAACCGAATTGTTCAAATGCCATGAAGTCTCCAATGCAACAGATGGCTTCTCTGAACCAATCAACTGGATGACTGAAAGGATAGATAGCTGGATCTTCAAGCAAACTCCAACTTCGAAGGTGAGTCTCAAATGTTGTATCACTCAGTCTGACCCGAGCGTAAAGCAAAACACAAAACACTCGAGTCAGGATTAACATTCTTATATAAATAAATCCAACTCAAGTGAAATATCAATTGAAATACAATTAACATAAAGGATGTTTGGGATAACCATCCTCTAAGGGTCCATAGAACTATCTACAAGGTAGAAATATACACTATAACACTGTAGTCCTTTCAACTTAATTTATACTTCAAAACCAAATATCATTTTCACTTCAAATATCTCTATATTTCCCAAAATAGTATTTATATATATATATTAAATAATTTATAGAGTAAAGTATTTTCAATTTCCTCAACTTAACAAATTGTTTCAACATCAACCTGACCTTCCTATTCAAATTAAATCCAATCTTAATTTATCAATTTAAATTCAATTTAGTTTCTAAATAACGAATTCAACTATATTTATTTCAAATACAGATCCGAATCTCAAAATAAACCATTTAAATTCCAATATAGTTCAAGGCTTTGATATTTAAAAGTTCAATATAACAGTTTCATATAGATCTCTATTTAACCTCATTATTATTTAGTCTTGAAATACTCCCTTATTAGATTCAATATCATTTAAGTAACCTTAATTACATTTTACTCAATATTTTCTTTAATATATTTAAACGTGAAATATTCATTAAATCACTTACATCAAAAATCCAGTTACAAAATCATACCCTTAAATTTCCCATTCAAAATTTCAAATTGATTTAATTAAATAAATCCTTATTTAAATACCATTTTTAATAAACTCAAATTTATCTCCCAATCTTAATTTATCCCAATTATTGCAAAAATCTATTTGAACTATAATTTACCTAAATAATTAACATAATTTATGTATTAAATCAATCTTAATTGAATTAAATATTATTAAATCTATATATATATCATTACCCTTTATATATAATAATTTAAGAATTAATATTTATTAAGACCATATATTTCTTTCCAAAACAATGAATTTATTTCAAAATATTTTTATATATATGGACCAACGGTGTCTGTATATATTTCCTATCATATGGTCAAGTGCTACGGATATTTATCATTTCAAACCGTACACTAAATATAAACGGGTGGACATCATTTCAACCCGTAATCCCAAATTCAATTAAATGAAAATCGCTTGGGTCTATCATTTCCACTCATAACGAAATTCTCCTATTCTAAAGTCCGTTCGGGTATGTATCATTTCAACCCATAGTGAATTCTAAACTACAGGGAACTTGCAGAGTGATAACATATAATAATAATATAACAGGCATATATCATCAATAACAGTATAATATAAACAACAGGATATGGTGTCATATCCCACAGGTGAACAGTTACAAATAATAGCATATAAACAATTTAAATAACTAATAACAACATATTTCAATTGTCGTTTCAATTTAAATCAAATTTAATAAATATAAGAATGTTAAATCGTGAGTGATTGCTCACCTTTCGAGGCTAGATAGATTGGACAAAGAATTGAGCTACGCTGGATCACGATCTAGACATCGAACAAATCCAAACAAAATTTTCAAAGCGAAGCAAGATTGGCACGAATACGATGGACAACTAATAAATAGAAATCGATGAAAATAGATCAGAAACTGCTTTATGTAGACCGAAATGAAATACAAATATTATTCTATTATATTACTCTCTTAACCAATATTAGTTTTGAAACGCATTAAAATTACATATACATACATACGTTTTCAAACAAATGCAAATAATAGAAAACTGCAAAACTATGTTTAAAACCAATATTAACATAATTTTTTTTTATAATCATATTTAAATCAACATTTAAGTCAACATTCCACATTATTATTATTAAGACCAATATCGACTTTCCTTGATTTGCTGAAACACTACACACCTTATACTTGATATAAATTTACCTTTTGCAAAATATTTATAAGAAAGAGAAGGGCGAGAGCACAGATCCAACTTAATTTAACAATTTAAATTCCAGTATTTTCTTTAATATTAAAACAGGCTTCAGGCATTTCTTACATGTTAACACTTACATTAAACTTTCTTTATCATCTTAAAAATATCAATGTCAAATTTTAACCCATATAATCACTAGTATAAACTTACATTTTAAAACAACAGATCTTAGATCTTATAAAACTATATTTGTATAATAATTCATCTCTGGACAGACACACAAACTAACTTAAAATATATTATACTATATATTCTCCCCAAAATTTTATAACTCTACAACTATATTTTAAACAACAGAAGGAAAATTTAAACCCATGCAAACTCTACCTATATATCAAACTTATGTTTTATAACTTACTGTATATTAATATGTTTATAAATGTATACTGTCCCACAATATATATATTATAAAATTAACACCATTTTATAAACAATACAATATAAAATTAACACCTTTCTTTTTTTTATATAAAAATCTTACATACTGTAACATATATGCAGACTACTAAACATCTTATATTATATATAAACCGTATGAAATAACCCAATGTATATTCAAAAGTCAGACTATACAAATTTCAATAAATACTCATATAAAACTAACCATAGAACAAATGCAAATGTTTATAACTTTAAATTTAATGTATACTTGCGCTGCACTATATAAACATACTTATAATGTAAAATATATACTTGAAGCATGTTATGCTTAAAATAAAGGAAAAGCAAAAGCAATATAAACAATAATAAAACAAAAGAAAAGGATGAAAAAGAAGAAGAAAAAGAAAAGAAATAAGAAGAAAAAAAAATTTAGTGCAGCCATTTACCTACAAAAGAAGCTTCACACGCAAGAAAGGAGATGAAGGTCTATTGATATGGAGTAGGGTATGTACGAGTGATTTGTATTTATAAGAGAAGCCTCACATTGATAAAGTGGAAAGAAATTTTGTTTAAAGTGGCAAGAAATAAAGATAGTAATGGCTAGAGGAAATTTAAGAATTTATTCCTATAAATTAAGGAGAAGTAAAAAAAAAAAAAAGAGGAAATAAATTAAAACAAATATATAAAGATTAAATGCTGGTGAACAGAGGAAATAAAATGAAACAAATATGTATATAAACATTGAATGCTGGTGAAAAAAGAAAATAAATTAAAACAAATATGCATAAAGATTGAATGCACATGTATAGAGAAAATGAATTAAAACAAATATGTATAAAGATTGAGTGTTGGTGAAAAGAGGAAATAAATTAAAACAAATAAGAAGAGAATGGATTGATTTAAAGGAAAGGCAATGAATGGTTTAGAAATAAATAAATGTAAAACGTATACGTTTTAATTTCAAAAAGGAAAGAAATAAATACGGGGATGGCAACAGTCAAAATGCACATTTAGGCAAATAATAGAATATAAAAGTAAGAAACTCAAAAGGATAGGCACAGAGACGTGAAATCAGGGAGACAAGGGAAGCAAGTGATCTTTCAAATTTATAACGTTGGCAATAAATATAAAATAAATGAAAATTAATAGATGGATGCTTGATTGACGCAGTGATTAAAGTAAGGTTGCGTGTCAGTCACGATGAAATTTGAAACAGAAAAAAATGTAAATGAATAAAAGGGGCAAGCTAGATTTTCCGCTTAGATTTAGAGAAGACACATCAAATGCTGGAAAAGGGAATTATGAAACGGCTAGATTCTAGCAAATAATAAATATGGTAAGAAAAGTAAATAGGCAGGTTATAAATCAGATTGGAAAGAAAAGTGGAGAGGTTAATTGATAAAAGAATTAAGATAATGAAAATGCATAATAATATTGTTGGCATCTAATGTCATTTAACGCAAAAACATATATAGGAGCATGCATTTTCTTCTGACTTGCAACATCATTCATCATTTTGGCATTCGTGGCATTCAACAAATTAAGGTGGTGGTCAAAGTCGTGAAATGGTAGCAAATTAACGATGAATAGGATCCAATAATTCTTAATGCAATGCACAAAATCAGAAAATATCAGCATGTGCCTTCTACGCACATGTTAAGATTGCATAATTTCACTAATGACCTTTATGATTTTGCAATTTTGCGTGATAAATATAGATAGTTTGAGTTTTTAACAATTAACACTGTGTATTAGTGATTATCTCTTGTTTGAGCGGTTGTTAGCATATGCCTACTGAATACATATTAACATAATCCCATAAAAATTTATGTGTACTTAATATGTTCTCCTGATAAAGTTTTTTTTTCCAAGATTATTATTAACATTTAGAATATCATTTGACTTATCCGAATGTTGATGATTTTCAAATCCTATTAAGATTAAGGTCGCTAATTGATTATTGTTGAAAGCTAAGGATATTAAGAAAATACTATTATGAAATCCATATCTTGAACATGGAATTTGTTATTAAAATCGTATCATTAGAGTTACATGTATGATTATAAACAATAACATTCATAATTTACAACTACGATGTTGCAGATCCTTTTATTAAAATTTAGATTACATATCATTAGCAAGTCAGCATGAATTTAATAGAATTTCACAAAATAAATAAACTTTCATAAAATTAATTGAAAATATACCATTTGCTATACTTAATTATACGTAAACTAAATATTAAAACTTTATTTCAAAATATTATTATTAAAATTTCTCAAAATCCAAATTAAATACGTTATAAAACCAATTAAAAACTATTAAAATCTACGGGTCGTTACAATTTGAATTTTTCTTCTCCTTCTTTGTATACTTTCTTCTATTCATTGCCTTTTGCTAAAGTATCTTTTAATATTTTAATTTTCTTCCCTTGAACATCCTAAAACAAAGAGTTGAAACATATTTGTTTAGTAGCTTCATAATTTATTAGTAATAATTGCATATGAAACAACAAGCACTACTAATAATTGCAGATATGTCTACAGTTTTTAGGGAAAGCCATACAATACAGCAATTAAGCAATTATTCTCAATATTTGCATGCTATTCTGAAAGTATTGTTGATAATTGCAGATTAGCTGAAACTATTATAGATAATTGCAAATTTGTCTACAAGTACTGTTGATAATTGCAGTTACATGTGAAAGTATTGTTTATAATTGCAGGCTTGTCTATAAGTATTATCGATAATTGTAGATATGTCTGCAAGTATTGATGGTAATTGCAGATATGTCTGCAAGTATTGATGGTGATTTCAGATTTGTCCGTTCCTTCAAATAATTTTAGAATTTTGCAAATTCTATTGTGATTACTCGTAGACTTATAAATTTTTAGACTTCAAATAGTTTTAGAATTTTGAGTTTTGATATGTTCCATTTTGCAGCTAATAGTTATGAGTCATTGTATTCAGGTTTAGATGACTTTAGCACATGAGTTTTTTCACAAATCCACCACTGAAAAAAATAATTAATATCAAAAAAAATTGGAAACTTAATTATTTAAGTTGAAATATCATACCAATAATAATGTTACACAAGCTGTGAGTTTTCTCGGCTTCTTGAATATTTTTATTTGATCCATAAGATGCTTATGAATTATTTTTAGCCATGAAATCAATGACTTTTTTGCCTTGCATACACAATATGGAACCATGTTGCATGATATGTTCGAGTTCGGATTCGAAACAAGAAATGTTGCAGCCAAATATAGGAGGAGAAGTTTTGCTATGTCTTCTCTATCCTCTTTTGTAGTTCCATTTATTGTAGAAAATAACTGTTTTTCTTATGAACATTAGCGTCCTTTTCAAAATGTCTGCTGACGTAGGAAGTATACTCACTGTCTGTGTTGCTTTTTAACATGCCCAGAAGTTTTGACTAGTTTACCTTTTGCAGGAATACTAAGTAGATTTCCAATGTCAAATTCTGAAATGTTATTTTTTGATCGCCAAATTTGAAATAACTCAAATGCTTTTTATAGTTTCTCGTGATGATATCAACAGAGGTCGAATTTTTTGTAGTTTCTTCAATTGAAATTATTCCATTATAAATCTTGTCAATAAATTTGTAGAAAGGTAAACTTTAAGATATTTTTTATGAGAATTCCTAAGCAAATTTTCCTTTTTAAGCTTCATCATTAGTTCAAGAAAAGATTTTTAAACTATTTTTATAAGTTTCTTGCATAGTAGGAGACTTTATTGCATTGGTTATTTTTGTCTTTTTTATTCTTGTATCGTTATCTTATTTAGATTCAACATTTGCTTGAATAGAAGTGACAAATTTTCTCAATAACTTTTCTTCTTCTTTAATTTCTTTCTGAGTATCTTTCTGCAATAATGTATAGAAAATGCTTATATTTCTGGATACAATAATAAGAAATGATGTGAAATTTATTTGTAGTAAATGTTTAAAATTGGTGCATTTTTTCTGCATATATTGTGAATAATTGCATGTACTTCTACACTTTTAAATTATTGCATTAATTTATTTGAATTATTGCTGATAAATAAGCAATTAATCAGAATAATTGCAGACTTAGATGCAATTATTCTCAATAACTGTAGAGTAAATATTCGCTGACATGCATCTCTACAATTATTATGAATAAATGCAAAGAAAGATGATAATTATTGATTATAAGTGAATAAGTACTGATAAATATGCAAGTATTATAAATAATTGCAGATAAACATGAATTCAATCTTCACAATTGAAATTTAATTTTTTTATGTTGCTGTTTACAAATTATAAATGCCTTTAAAATGTATTTAGTTATATAAACTGCTTATATGTTTGCAAATATTCCAATAATATCATTTCACTTCAATTATAAAGAGTGCATCTATTTTTCTCATAAATTATTCAGAATATATGTCATTATTTTTATTAATCGCAGAATATACTGCAGTTATATATTTTTTGAGAAATAAGTTTGCAATTTTCTAGATAATTGTTTGCATGCATTCAATTGTAACGACCCGCAAATCCGTACCCCTTGAGTCAACACTATTCTACAACAATCAACTCAAGTTGTACAGAAATACGAACCATTTGGTTTAAATAAGAAGAGGTTGAAGAAGAAAGTAGAGAAAACAACAACAGAATCTAACCATCGCAGCGGAATAAAATATAATAGATAATAAATAATCTTTACTCAAAAGTCAAATATTTCTGTTTACATATATTACATCATCAGAGTACATCAATCACAACTCAACATCAATATCAAACAATGGATACACAACAACTCAACACAGCGGAATATATACATAAACAAGTACGTAAGTACGTATCGTCATCCAGCTCGTCTCCTGAGCTCCAAAGCATCATATCCTGTATCCTATAATACTCGGTCTGACCCGAGCATTACAGTTAAATAACACCCGAGTCAGTCTGGAATACCAGCGTGAGAAAATCACACCCAATTGATTATTAAAGTTTCAAAAATCCTTTGAAAACAAAAGCATCTCGTAAGACCACGCCACAAATAAACATGTCGGGTTTTTACCTTACGATAGCTAAATCAATTTTTATAGAAATCCTCTGATATTATAATAGGGTCTATATACAAACACATATAAAATAGCCGAAATTGTTACATTCATTAAATTCCAGCTACTAGCCACAGAGTGGGTAATACAAACAAAACTCGTACAAGGCTCGTAGGGAGAATGGATTTCCAACTAATGACTAGGCACTGGGGTACCACCTGTCACAGTACGGGGCCTAGATCACCGTACCGAGGAGTACGCCCGCTTCCCTGCAACACAAGGCCGGGACTATCCCTTACTGGATAATCCCGAGTGAGACCACCCTGCGGTTGGGATTAGCAACAGCCCACTAAGCCGAAATAAAAAGGGACATCTAGACTGGAATGACCTCACCCTGCTTGGGTGCTACCCACCTAGCCTTGCTGCATATCCCCTGATTTTCAGTCATTCCCATTTGATGAGGCTTGAGGCTAAGCGTTACCTTTTTAAGAACATATCCCTTAGAATGCCCATCGTCCAACTGACGATGTTTCGCAAGCATTCATCCATACAAGTCCGTCCCGGGTTCGAACGGAATCGAAGGCACTATTCCTACTACATCCATTTGGAAATATCCTCAGGATTAGTAGCGACTAGCCCTTGCACTTCACCGCTCCATCTCCGAATCCAAAATCGTTTCCACGAAACGTACAAACCGGATCAAAGTGGTTTTCGAGAAATAAATCTCGATCCCGGTCTCTTCGAAACGATCAACATATTTGTCCAATATTGATAGTCGGTTATTTAACTATCAATTAATATTCACAAACAACCATCCAACAATAAATAATTTTCCGATTATTTATTACCTTCAAAATATCTTTACAAGATATATTTCTATTTTCAACCTTCTGAAAACAGGTTTCAAACCATTATTTCTTTCCAGAATAAACTTTCCCAAGTATTTTCTATCTCCACTGAAATTGCCAAGCACAAACTAGATTTTTAAAATAATTTAAAACACTTTACTTTAAAATATACTTTTAAAACATTTAAGTTAAACTACTTCAATAATTTGTTAAACATAGATACTATATAAATATTTGAAAATAAGGTTACTTTATAAAATATAACTAAATTTTTAATCTTAAAACAAACTACTAAGTCACTTTTATATAATTACTACTATGATAGATTAAGAGAAAATACTTACTTTAGAATTTAAATATTAGAAATAATAAATTTTACAAAACTTGCTTTCTTTAAAAACAACTTTAAGACATTTAATTTATATTTATAAATTTACCTTTGAAAACGTGTACTTGGCCATCCAGAGAAAATTCCAACTTCAAGCACTTAAATCAATTTCCCAAATTGATTTCCAATTTATTCCATTTGAAATAAATTTCTTTACTTGCTCGGTTCATTTAAAAATTCATTGATTATGGACTTTGTTTTTATTATTATTATTTCTGTTTGATTTTAAATCTTTCAACTGAAAAATACAAATCTCAGGCTTCTCCCATTTTCTTCTTTGTTCCTTTCAAATTTTAAAATCTTAAATTTAAAATAAATGTTTTGTTCTTTTAGATATTAGCACTGGAGTTTACAATTCATTAACTTCCTATTAATTCAAAAATCTTCTTTCTATACTCAAGATTTATTAATTAGAATTCTTATGTCACTTTATTTTATTTTTTTCATTCTTAAATTTATTCAAATTTCCATAATTATTTTACTTACAAATTCACTTCCTTTACTTTCTTTCCAACATCCAAGTTATATATTTTAGGAAATTCATTATATCCAATCAAACCATAACATACAATATTTCAACATAATCCATCATAAAATATCAAATCATCATAACAGGGGGATTTAAATAATTTAAATAAATGTTGAGGGATCCAGTTGGATCCCTCCAACCTGTTTTCCCCTGCATCCACAGACGTTAGCACAATATAAAATATCTTCACTATAACATGACGGAAATCAATCATTTCAAGGTGTAGTATATACTACTATATAACACAACAATCAATTCAACCATTCAAACAATTATTTAAATTTAATCATTTAAATTTAAATTTAAATTTGAATCTAACTAAGTGAGATTAACTCACATGTGCTTCGGTTTGAAATCACTCCAATCTTGCCTTGATTTTCCCGTTTTTGACCTTGTATAAACAATTCACAATTTATTATTATTTGAATTTATCAAACAATTTATCACCATTTGCACATTTGACTTTAACTTATAATTTGATTTAACTAATTTTCCTTTGAAAACCCTAGTAACCAAAATAATTCGAATAAGTTTATTAAATACGTTAATTTAACAATTTATCCACCAAATCTATTATTTTATATATCTTTCTAATACACAATGTTTGAAATAACTGAAATAGTTATATAAGTTAATAAATCCCCTTAATCTCCATAATAATATTATCATTCCAAAATAAACCGATAGGTTCAAAAAATCTAGATTTTAAATTAAAGATCCAATTCTTATATAATCCCTCAACATCTAAAATCCCTATACCTTTCTTTTCTTTCTAAAAAAT
The DNA here is from genome assembly GCA_030765085.1 of Allium cepa. Taxonomy (NCBI): domain Eukaryota; kingdom Viridiplantae; phylum Streptophyta; class Magnoliopsida; order Asparagales; family Amaryllidaceae; genus Allium; species Allium cepa. The sequence continues at coordinate 255,017,798 of CM060943.1, forward strand.
TTTCCAATAAAATTTCGGCTTTACTGTAATTAGAAATAGCTTCCTCTTTACACCTCACTATAGAAATAAATTCCTGCTTTTAGATATAAATTTATTTTCTCTACCCTAAATATGAATTCATACGTGTATAATTTAAAATTAACAGAAAGAAAGAATCAGTACCCAATGAAGAACAATTCCAAACTAACACTGCCTTGCCGACCTCGAGATTGTTGCCGCACGTTCCCACGCGGTCCTAAGCCGTCGCCTCCTCGATCGAACGATACGCACCCCCACACGAGACCGAGCTCATCTCCTTACCCTCACCTCGAGTCGCTTGAACCGCCGCTGCTAGCTCGACCTGGATCGAGATCGATCGCCACCATCCCAAAACCCTAGCTCGAACACCGGAGCCGATGCCGACCTCTTCGTTCTCACACGCACGAGTAGCCGAGGCCACATCTGATTTGAAATTGTTGTTCTCGATTTGACGAGAAAAGGAATAGGAGGCTGCGGCCGATTCAAGATTTGGGTTTTTCATTACTTTTCTCTGTTCGATTAGAATGAAAACGAGAACGATGGGTTTTGAAATGAAGAGGGTTTGTTTGGAAGCCATTTGAATTTGGACTTCGTATATTTTTTTTATCCCGTTTCCTTTAGCTTACTGAGGAAGAGAGGCCTCAAACATGAAAAGAAGTAAGTACGGTGGAGAGATAAAAAATGAGGCTGAGGGGAAAGAATTTCAGTTGATGTGAAGCGTATATGACTAATCTAAATATTATTTTTAAATTCTGAATCGGTTATTACCGATTAAATTTCAACGCGTTGATGTATCGTACGCTCACATAATAACTCCAATTAATACGAAATTTGAAATCCGATAATAATTCAATAATACGGACCCAATGCAACTGGTTTCGTCGAATTCCGAAACTGTGTCTCGGAAGGCTATTTTTAAATTCAATTTAAACGATTAAAATTTCAAAACTGAATAAACCACTTCTAATTTCAATTTTACAACTTCTATCATCTTCAGTGTTATCAATATAAATTTTACAAGCCTTCAAATTATTTTTAACAGGATTAAAACTTCAGATTCAACATTTTATCCAATTTCAAATTATTAAATTCAAAATTTATTTAACAATTAATTAGTGATATTCGAATTCAAGTTAAAAATTAACCTTTAAATATTTACAATCAATTAAATATCCCGATTTCAAAAGCTTAAAAATTCTGGATCGTCACATTCCTCCTCCCTTAAAAGAATTTCGTCCTCGAAATTACTAATTAGGAGGAATGATCTATATCCCGTTAACTATTCCCTCAACCCAAATAGCTTTTAACAACTTACCAAACAAATCTTTTTATCAAAAGACTCAGTAACCCTCTTCCTAACCTTTCAAACTTACCCATAAACCTCAAACAAAATTACTTACTTATCAATCCAAATATTTAACTTCAAACCAAATTTGAATTATCAAAATTTTCTGAAAATTTCTCTAACACCCTAAATTCCCGAAAAATTTCGCCAGCGTCTCCTTTGCACGGCTAGCTCGGTACAACTACAAAATGGCTCTACGGCCTCCCAAATCCAAAAAGAAAACAAAAAGGCCAAGTGGCTCAATCCAAATCCCAATCAAATTTCATACCAAATTTAAATACATACCTTTTTGTCGAGCTTTTCAAATATCTTCTGAAATCAAAAATCAATTCTCTTTTCCCTTTATATGATACCTGCATATTCTGCTTAGCACTAATATCCAACCAAAGTATTCCAAAATCATTTTATCGACTTCCTTACCAAATGTCACTATTCATCCAAATATCAATTTAGAGTATATTTGCAATATTCAATTTCCAACTAAGAATTTGACCATTCCTTACTTAAGTTAACATAGGCACTTTATATGTTTCTTATATTTATTTTCGCTTTACCCCTTTAATGTATTTCCATTACTATTCAAATTGATTCTTTCATTTCCATATGAATTCATTTATCTTTAACTTTGAATATTTGAATTTTATTTGTCATTTATTATTAATTCATGTCATTACTTTAATTAGTTTCATTTACCAACTTAATTCAATTTCCCAGGTTTAAATCATTTTCTCGTTAACCAAAATTTTCCAAAATTTTTCTAACTCCCAAAATTTTCGAAATTTTTTGGCAGAGTCTCCTTTGTACGGAGGAGCTTTTACAATTTGACAAAAGATATAAATATATATACATCGACCCACACGGTCGGAAAAACCAAAAACAGTTCATATTTCCTTTTTTATTGCGTAGGCGTACCTTATTTAGCATTTTAAGCAAGCGGCTTATTATTTTTAGCAAATAGCACTACCAAATCCAGCCACACGGCTTCCAGGTACCTGTACTTACTCAATTTAAATATATAAGCGCCAAATATATGCAGTTTAACTATATTTCACCTAGTTGCAATGGTTAAAACATATGGATTCTAAAGAAATGCACATCCAACATTTTCCGTAAGCAATTTTTACAACTTTCATACTAATTCAACTGTTTCAATTAATTTATAAACCATTTTCGTTCAATTTGAATGGTTTTCAATCCATTCGTATACCACTTCATCAATTTAAATGGTTTAAAACTCAATCGCTTACATTTAATTTATTCTAAGCAAACTGAACTCATATTTAATTCAATTGCTCTCAAAATCAATTTATTTTACTTTTATCAATTCATTGGATTTTAATTACTCCTATTTGCATCCAATGACAATTTATTCTATGCAGTTTAACGAGATCTATGTGAATAAACAAGTATTTATGTTTTATAACCAATTTAAATTGATTTCTACTCAATTTATACTTAATTCTATTTCATTTTTAAATTTATTCACAGTCCATAAGTTCTCATTTTCAATGCATTTCAAATTTGAATCCATTCACTTGCATTTCATTCCATATTTGTTTATTCCAAACTATTTATTTAGCTCGACAACAATCCAGGCTATTCCATTCAATAACTATTTCTCAACCCATTTAAACCCTACTTCATTTGAGTTCGGATTTTATTCAACACTTACTTAAGTCAAAAACTTAAGTTCATTTCCATTTCTTTTTATAATAAGTTCTACTTCCATCTTTCATTTGATTCTTATTTATTCTATCCATTTATTTATTCAACATAATTAGTTTATCCACATTCACTTAAACCATTCTAGTAAACTTGAAACATTCTATTTTCCTTGTTGTCTCAAGTTATTTAAATCCTTTAATAATTTAAATGGTTTACCATTATTTATTTAAGAATTTTCATTCCATTAAATATTATCGGTAACTTACCGAATTTTGTTTCGATTAAAATTTATTTTTACTCGATTTAAATTCATTCCAATATCATTTAACTTAGTTTAAGTTGAATTAAGTTCAATGGTCTTCCATCGATTAGCTTAAGTTAATTTACTTCAATTTATTCAAATTATATACTTAAGCTCATTTTCATTTTACAAGTAATTTTTTTTCTCTTTTATACTCAACTTAACTCAATTGATTACAAGGCCATATACAATTTATTTCCACTTATTGGATTCCATTTGCATATTCAAACCATTACTATTTTAATCCATTTACATTTTTATTTGTTCGACACATTCCCAACTATATTTAATCTGTTAACACTTCAAGTTAAATTTTAATTTATAACTCAAGTTCTGAATCCACTATCCATTTTCAATTTACCACCCAATTTCATGAACTCACAATTCAATTACATTCTCAATTCATTTATTTAATTGCAAGGCCACTTTTAATCATATTTCTTCACTAATAATTCAAGTCGAATTTGATTTATAACTTGAGTTTTATTTTCCAACTTCATCATAATTATTTATTTTGGATTTTCTATCCCATTTTTCAATTTATAAGTCATAACTTATTATTATACACATTTTGATTCATTCTAGGTTTGAATATATTCTTCTTTTATTTTTAACTCAAGCCTTATGCTTATTTACAACCCAAACATATTTTATTTTATGGCTTGTTAATTCTTTTACACGTTATTCTTATTTATTTATTTCCATCCAATCCTAACCAATTTATTTCTTATCCAACTTATTTCCATTTATTCAAGTAACAATCTGATTTCATTCGATAACTCAATTGAATTTTTTATTCCAATTCAATTCTACTTTAAACTCAGATTTATTTGACTCAATTCGATTTTAACTTAATTCGAATACAACTGGATATTATTTCCAGCCTATCCAGTTAATGTCAATCCAGTTAAATTTTATTTTCCAATCTAAGTTAACTTCATTTCATTTTAAATGTACATTTCATTATTCAAAGCTTATATTTCCTTCATGATTTAAAAAAAATCATCTCAATTTATAAGCTTACAATTATCTCATCAGGATTTTTAAACACCCGACTTTGGTTTAGAATCATCTTGAAATCTCCAACATCTCAAATCTCATTTCTCCAAAACTTTAAACCAATCCTGGCTTTTATTCCCAACAAATTCCCTTTAAGATTTTCAAAAACAAACAGGTTTTCCTGAACAAATCAATTTGGCAGCAATCTATCACTTAGAAACTCGAAAATGAACATCGATGATGCTGCAGTCATCACCGAAATTATTTTCCAGCGACTGAAGTGAGTTCAATGCTATATCACTTTCAAAATCCATTTTAAAACAAATTTCCTTTCATAAATAACCCAAAAACAACAATGCTACTATTCATCTTCAAATACTTCGACAAACACTTCCAAATTTCCGGGATTTAAATTTCCAAATCCGGCTTAAATCAATTTTACTATAATTCATTTGCATAGCTTATGCTCATACAAATTCTTATTTGATTATATTTTAATTTATAATGCACATTTACAATTCATAATTATAAATTTCATTTTATAATGAATTTATTCCCTTAAATTTTAGTTATATTTCAATTTCTAGTTAAATTTTCACTTAACGATGATAATACTTTAATATCATCATTTCTAACATCCAAGCAACCATATATTAGCTAAATAGTTTACAAAAACTTTCTTTATATCGAAAATATATTTTTGGGTAAAATTATTTCATTTACCCATTTTAAAACAAACCGTGTCGATTGTTCTATTCAAGTGTTTAGAAACCCCTTCAATACAGTTGCGCAGACTGTGTCGACGAAGGTTTATATGCCACTTAATAAATCAATCAACGCGATATTAAAACAATTTATATTCACTAACAAATACGCGCTCATATCTATTTATACGCTCAAACTCATTATAGAGTACTACGGACTCTATTTTAAATAAGTAATTCCCACCAGAGCCAAGGTTATCACCAACCTATGCTCTGATACCAAGTGTAACGACCCGCAAATCCGTACCCCTTGAGTCAACACTATTCTACAACAATCAACTCAAGTTGTACAGAAATACGAACCATTTGGGTTATAGAAGAAGAGGTAGAAGAAGAAAGTAGTGAAAACAACAACAGAATCTAACCATCGCAGCGGAATAAAATATAATAGATAATAAATAATCTTTACTCAAAAGTCAAATATTTCTGTTTACATATATTACATCATCAGAGTACATCAATCACAACTCAACATCAATATCAAACAATTGATACACAACAACTCAACGCAGCGGAATATATACATAAACAAGTACGTATCATCATCCAGCTCGTCTCCTGAGCTCCAAAGCATCATATCCTGTATCCTATAATACTCGGTCTGACCCGAGCATTACAGTTAAATAACACCCGAGTCGGTCTGGAATACCAGCGTGAGAAAATCACACCCAATTGATTATTAAAGTTTCAAAAATCCTTTGAAAACAATCTCGTAAGACCATGCCACAAATAAACATGTCGGCTTTTTACCTTACGATAGCTAAATCAATTTTTATAGAAATCCTCTGATATTATAATAGGGTCTATATACAAATACTTATAAAATAGCCGAAATTGTTACATTCATTAAATTCCAGCTACTAGCCACAGAGTGGGTAATACAAACAAAACTCGCACAAGGCTCCTAGGGAGAATGGATTTCCAACTAATGACTAGGCACTGGGGTACCACCTGTCACAGTATGGGGCCTAGATCACCGTACCGAGGAGTATGCCCGCTCCCCTGCAACACAAGGCCGGGACTATCCCTTACTGGATAATCCCGAGTGTGATCACCCCGCGGTTGGGATCAACAACCGCCCACTAAGCCGAAATAAAAAGGGACATCTAGACTGGAATGACCTCACCCTGCTTGGGTGCTACCCACCTAGCCTTGCTGCATATCCCCTGATTTTCAGTCATTCCCATTTGATGAGGCTTGAGGCTAAGCGTTACCTTTTTAAGAACATATCCCTTAGAATGCCCATCGTCCACCTGACGATGTTTCGCAAGCATTCATCCATACAAGTCCGTCCCGGGTTCGAACGGAACCGAAGGCACTATTCCTACTATATCCATTTGGAAATATCCTCAGGATTAGTAGCGATTAGCCCTTGCACTTCACCGCTCCATCTCTGAATCCAAAATCATTTCCACGAAACGTACAAACAGGATCGAAGTGGTTTTCGAGAAATAAATCTCGATCCCGGTCTCTTCGAAACGATCAACGTATTTGTCCAATATTGATAGTCGGTTATTTAACTATCAATTAATATTCACAAACAACCATCCAACAATAAATAATTTTCCAATTATTTATTACCTTCAAAACATCTTTACAAGATATATTTCTATTTTCAACCTTTTGAAAACAGGTTTCAAACCATTCTTTCTTTCCAGAATAAACTTTCCCAAGTATTTTCTATCTCCACTGAAATTGCCAAGCACAAACTAGATTTTTAAAATAATTTAAAACACTTTACTCTAAAATATACTTTTAAAACATTTAAGTTAAACTACTTCAATAATTTGTTAAACATACATACTATATAAATATTTGAAAATAAGGTTACTTTATAAAATATAACTAAATTTTTAATCTTAAAACAAACTACTAAGTCACTTTTATATAATTACTACTATGATAGATTAAGAGAAATACTTACTTTAGAATTTAAATATTAGAAATAATAAATTTTACAAAACTTGCTTTCTTTAAAAACAACTTTAAAACATTTAATTTATATTTATAAATTTACCTTTGAAAACGTGTACTTGGCCATCCAGAGAAAATTCCAACTTCAAGCACTTAAATCAGTTTCCCAAATTGATTTTCAATTTATTCCATTTGAAATAAATTTCTTTACTTGCTCGGTTCATTTCAAAATTCATTAATTATGGACTTTGTTTTTATTGTTATTATTTCTGTTTGATTTTAAATCTTTCAACTGAAATATACAATTTCAGGCTTCTCCCATTTTCTTCTTTGTTCCTTTCAAATTTTAAAATCTTAAATTTAAAATAAATGTTTTGTTCTTTTAGATATTAGCACTGGAGTTTACAATTCATTAACTTCCTGTTAATTCAAAAATCTTCTTTCTATACTCAAGGTTTATTAATTAGAATTCTTATGTCACTTTATTTTTTTTTCATTCTTAAATTTATTCAAATTTCCATAATTATTTTACTTACAAATTCACTTCCTTTATTTTCTTTCCAACATCCAAGTTATATATTTTAGGAAATTCATTATATCCAATTATATCCAATCAAACCATAGCATTTAATATTTCAACATAATCCATCATAAAATATCAAATCATCATAACAAGGGGATTTAAATAATTTAAATAAATGTTGAGGGATCCAGTTGGATCCCTCCAACCTGTTTTCCCCTGCATCCACAGACGTTAGCACAATATAAAATATCTTCACCATAACATGAGGGAAATCAATCATTTCAAGGTGTAGTATATACTACTATATAACACAACAATCAATTCAACCATTCAAACAATTATTTAAATTTAATCATTTAAATTTAAATTTAAATCTAACTGAGTGAGATTAACTCACATGTGCTTCGGTTTGAAATCACTCCAATCTTGCCTTGATTTTCCCGTTTTTGACCTTGTATAAACAATTCACCATTTATTATTATTTGAATTTATCAAACAATTTATCACCATTTGCACATTTGACTTTAACTTATACTTTGATTTAACTAATTTTCCTTTGAAAATCCTAGAAACCAAAATAAATCGAATAAGTTTATTGTAACAACCCGCATATTTAACGATTTTATATTTAAATGTTTGGGTTAAATATAGCATCGTTATTCGGATTTTGGGGTCCGAAATGTTACATTCTGCAAATGGCCGAATTGGAGCTCGAAACCATTTCCATTGAGTCCAAAATGGCGTTTGCGATCTTTTTGAGTATAATCTTTGATATGTTTGGAGTTTGTGAAATTTTGGCTACTTTTTCTATTGGGTTTGGGGTTGGGTTCAGCCCACTAGCTCATTTAACCCCCTAGCTCAACCCTTCTCTTCATTTCATCTTCATTTCATTTTATTTCTCAAACTAAGAACTGAAATGGGGGAAAGGAAAGAGAAATAGAAATTAGCAAGCCCTAGTTTCTCCTTTGTAGCTTGATTTTTGCTCCAAAATAAAAGAGAATCCATTGGTAAGTTCATCTCCATCTTCTCCATCTCTTCTCCTCTTCAATTTCAGTAATTTCCTAACCCTAACTTAGGAAATACTTTCTTTGATGCTAGATTGAAGCTTGTAGTTTGAAGTGGAGTGTAGTTGGTTGATCCCTTGCAATTGTGCTACTTCATCTTCTTTGTTTTGTGTGCAAAAGGTGAGTTTTGAACTCACAGCTACTTCTCTTGATTTCATTGATGTTAGGTATGAATTCCTAACACCTTGTTCATATGCACTTGCACTTGGTTTGGGTTGAATTGAGGAATAATCCAATTTTTAGTGTTTTGGGTTAAAATCTTTGAAATCCTAACTTTGATGTTTTAATCATGTTTTGGTGATGCATCGAGGAACATATAGGGCCGGGTTGTCGATTGGCATAAGCCCTTAGAGCCAATGTTCGTCCGATTGCATTTTGGGAGAGTTTGCTCTTCATTTGAATAAGGCTGAAAAACAGCCCAGGCATGATTCAGTCGACTGAAAACTCTGTTCAGTCGACTGAACCTGAAACCCGAGAGTTTCCAGGCCTGATTCAGTCGACTGAAAAACTCTGCACAGTCGACTGAACCTGGAAACATAAAGTTTCCTGAACCTGGAAAATTTTCCAGGTATAGGGTCAGTCGACTGAAAACTCTGTTCAGTCGACTGAACCTGCTGTGTGAGCCCACTTTGCCTTTTTTGATTGAATTTCCAATTTGAATCGATTCATGATGATCCCATGTATGATTATCAATTGTTTTGACTTTGATGGTTCCTTTTTAATTTTAATCCACGGATTTTTATAAAATAATCTCTCGAATCGCATTTAAAAGTTCGTTTCTCTAATTTATAAATTCTATTTAAAACACACACACTTTCGCACTTCGAGCGAAGTGGAAGGGTGATTAAATGGTTGGGCAAAACACGGACCATGAATCTGTGCGTTTATCTTTCCGATTAATCCTTGACCTATTCGATTGATTGTTTTGACCTTCGGGTTTGGTTTATCGATGATATGAGGTAAACTTTGTACTGCTTTGAGTGTGAAAGGGACTGACGGATAGTAAACCGTTTAGTACGAACGAGTGGTTATGGGACATACGTTAACTCTTTTCGGATTCCTTTTCGAGAGTTGTGACACATTCCGCCAGTTAGTGGTGTCCAGTACTGGGTCTTCGACCTTCACCACTACGGTTTGTTGCCTCTGGGATAGTGTCTTCGGACTGTCTCCCTAGGTTTGTTGCCTTTGGGTATGTTGCCTTCGGGTGTGTGCCTTCGGGTTTGTTGCCCTATATAGTTTCGCTCTGATGTTGGCCTTATGTGCCGCATGGGTGATACTTGGGTTTGGAGTCTTTGGGCTCATGGATCCTTGTTTGTACAGTACTGAGCTCGAGCAAATTTTATGATGTTTTATTGATATGTATATTCCCTTGGTATCGCCCTTCGGTGTTGGTCTTTGTGAGCCGCATGGAGTATAGAGATTACCTTGTGGAACTTGTATACCTTATGGGTATTTGTTATTTGCCTTTTGGCTTGTTTTGGGATATTTGTATCCTTTGTTTCTATATGTTGCCGATGATATGAGGCTTGCTCTATATGATTCATCTCTTGTTGATGATTGTGTTATCTCCTCTAGAGATATTTGTTATACTGTATGACCTTGCAGGTTTATTATTGTTCAGTTAATCTAACTGATTTGTTATCTAGACTGATCCGTGTAATTTATACTCGGGTCAGACCGAGATGTTTCAGGTTAGGTGCTTTTGGACTTAGCCTATTTTGCTTCCGCATGGACTATTCGCTAGCTTCTTTTTGTTATAGCATCTTTTGTAGTCCTTGTCTGTTGTAACTTTGATTTATACTCTTTCGTCTCGTCTGTATATTGTGGTCTCCTGTACCACCTGACATGTATTATTTTGTATACCCTGTTGTGTATCGGTGTATGTGTATATTATGATTGACTGTTCTGTGATGTATATTACATTTGAGTTGTTATATTTTCTTCTGATAGATCCTATAGCCATTGTAGTTTTGCTTTAAATATTTATTGAATAGGTCGAATTTTAATGTGTTTCTACTTTTCGACATATTTAGTGAATAGTTAAGGTAAGATTGCACATGGTCGCTTCCATTATACTCTATTGTCCGCGTTAGCCGACAGTATTATCTATGTAATACTCTTTGTTAACGAGGCTCTCGGAGTGGGGCGTTACATTTATTAAATACGTTAATTTAACAATTTATCCACCAAATCTATTATTTTATATATCTTTCTAATACACTATGTTTGAAATAACTGAAATAGTTATATAAGTTAATAAATCCCCTTAATCTCCATAATAATATTATCATTCCAAAATAAACCGATAGGTTTAAAAAAATCTAGATTTTAAATTAAAGATCCAATTCTTATATAATCCCTCAACATCTAAAATCCCTATACCTTTCTTTTCTTTCCAAAAAATTTTCCAATAAAATTTCGGCTTTACTGTAATTAGAAATAGCTTCCTCTTTACACCTCACTATAGAAATAAATTCCTGCTTTTAGATATAAATTTATTTTCTCTACCCTAAATATGAATTCATACGTGTATAATTTAAAATTAACAGAAAGAAAGAATCAGTACCCAATGAAGAACAATTCCAAACTAACACTGCCTTGCCGACCTCGAGATTGTTGCCGCACGTTCCCATGCGGTCCTAAGCCGTCGCCTCCTCGATCGAACGATACGCACCCCCACACGAGAACGAGCTCATCGCTTTACCCTCACCTCGAGTCGCTTGAACCGCCGCTGCTAGCTCGACCTGGATCGAGATCGATCGCCACCATCCCAAAACCCTAGCTCGAACACCGGAGCCGATGCCGACCTCTTCGTTCTCACGCGCACGAGTAGCCGAGCCCACATCTGATTTGAAATTGTCGTTCTCGATTTGACGAGAAAAGGAATAGGAGGCTGCGGTCGATTCTAGATTCGGGTTTTTCATTACTTTTCTCTGTTCGATTAGAATGAAAACAAGAACGATGGGTTTTGAAATGAAGGGGGTTTGTTTGGAAGCCATTTGAATTTGGACTTCGTATATTTTTTTTTAATCCCGTCTCCTTTAGCTTACTGAGGAAGAGAGGCCTCAAACATGAAAAGAAGTGAAGTACGGTGGAGAGATAAAAAATGAGGCTGAGGGGAAAGAATTTCAGTTGATGTGACGCGTATATGACTAGTCTAAATATTATTTTTAAATTCTGAATCGGTTATTACCGATTAAATTTCAACGTGTTGATGTATCGTACGCTCACATAATAACTCCAATTAATACGAAATTTGAAATTCGATAATAATTCAATAATACGGACCCAATGGAACTGGTTTCGTCGAATTCCGAAACTGTGTCTCGGAAGGCTATTTTTAAATTCAATTTAAACGATTAAAATTTCAAAACTGAACAAACCACTGCTAATTTCAATTTTACAACTTATATTATCTTCAGTGTTATCAATATAAATTTTACAAGCCTTCAAATTATTTTTAACAGGCTTAAAACTTCAGATTCAACATTTTATCCAATTTCAAATTATTAAATTCAAAATTTTAATTAACAATTAATTAGTGATATTCGAATTCAAGTTAAAAATTAACTTTTAAATATTTACAATCAATTAAATATCCCGATTTCAAAAGCTTAAAAATTTTGGGTCGGCACATCAATTTTCTATATAACTGCCACTATTTCTTCAATTATTTTATTTAATTGCGGATAATTCTGCAGTTATTCATATTTTTGGAAATAGTTGTAATTTTTTAGATAATTGTTTGCATGCATTCAATATCTACATAATTGCTGCTATTTCTTCAGTTATATTGATTAATTGCAGACTCTTCTGCAATTATTCGTATTTTTTTGGAAGTATGTTGCAATTTTGCAGATAATTGCTTGCATGCATTCAATTTTCCAGATTTGCCTTTTGTCGCTTCAATTATTTTATTAATAGTAGATTATTCTATAATTATTCTTACTTTTTGGAAATATGTCTGCAATTTTCCTGATAGTTGCTTGCATGCATTCAATTTTCCATCTAATTTCTGTAATTTCTTTAATTATTTTGATTAATTGCAGATTATATCGCGATTATTTATATTTTTTGGAAATATGTGTGCAATTTTCCAAATACTTGCCTATATGCATTCTATTTTCCATATAATTGAAGTAATTTCTTTAACTATTTTGAATAATTGCATATTACTCCGTAACTATTCATATGTGTTCAACTTATAAATTTGAATTGAATCTAAATGATGGTTTTGAGTAATTTCTTTGAGTTCGAGCTTTGATACCAAGCCGTGACGCCCCACCGCGAGACTCACATTAACAAAGAGTATTACTGTGTAATACCATATACTAATGCGAAGAATAGGACGGGTTAGGAGCGACCATCTATAGCCACCTATGGCTTTGTATTAAGTATTTATTGGATATGTTGATCCATTTAAGTTCGAAAAAAATATATATAACATCTATCGACGTGTTCAATAGATATTTAAGACAAGGCTATATATGGTCGCTTCCAACCAGACCTATTCTCCATATTAGCTATATTCTCCATATTAGAAGATAGTATTACCTAGTAATACTCTTTGTTAATGTGGGTCTCGGGATAGGGATGCAAATTTCCACTGTCTTTCTTGCATGCATTGAATTTTCCAGATAATTTTTGTTACTTGTTTAACAATTTTGTTTAATTATAGAATTCTCTACAATCATTCTTATTTTTTTGGAGTTATGTGGCAATTTTAAAGTTGCTTACATGCATAAATTTGTAAATAATATCGTGTATATGTGCAAATATTGTGAAATGAGCTATGTATAAAATAAATCGATCAGCAATAATTGAAAAAAAATCAATACAAGAAAGAAAATTAGGCAATTACCTTCAATTTTGCAGTTTTAATTGATTTCATCTTCTCCATTTCGCTTTTCTTTTCGATTTGTTTCGAATTCGTCTTCTGTCTCTTAATTTCATTCGATTTCAACTTTGGATTTTAGGAGATTAGCGTATGTTTGAACGAAATGTCGATATTATGATTTAGAGGGTTTTGGGTTTTGTTTTAAGAAAGCGCAAGGGTAGTTTGAAAAATGAGCTAGCTGAATTCAAAAATAGAGATGTAATTTATAACTTTGTTTTGGGAAGGATATTTTTTCTATTTTAAAACTTAACAAGATGTAAGCCAAATGATCCCACTAATGTGACGACCCGCCCTTCACTACCAGAAAGACGTATCATCATTTAGAAAGAAGGGGATAGAAATAGAAGAGAAGGAGAAAGAAAAGAACAACAACTTCAGAATCTCACAGCGAAACGGAACAAAATATAATATATCACATAAATATTTTAAAATTTTACATATATCAGAGTTATACAATATCAATACATATGACAGTCATACATACATCTATCACTACATACATCAGAGGTACAGTCCATATCAACTAACACAGCGGAACTACATAAATATAGCTATATACGTCTGGGAACTGCTGCTCCAAGCTCCTCCAGAAATCAAAGTCTGAAACCTATCCCTTGGCTACTCATAAAAATTTGAGTACCCAAGAGTTTATGAAAAAAAAATATAAACTCCAGGTCAGACATGGGTCTGGTATGAGTAAACGGTTTAAAATTGTTTAACTTTGAAAACATTTGAAAATAAAGGTATCACGTAAGACTTCCCACAAATAAATACGGGTAAGTTTTTATCTTACGCTAACCAAAACATATCATAGGAAATCCAGTGATATTATAATAGTTTCTAGGGTTTTCAAGTAAATAAAAAATAGCCGAAATTGTTACATGATTAAATTCCAGCTAGTAGCCATAAAAGTGGGTAATACAAATCAAAACCGTAGGGTCTCGTAGGGAAAATGGATTTCCAACAATGGCAGGGCTACTGGGGTATCGCCCGTCACAGTACGGGGCCTAGATCACCGTACCGAGGATCACTCCCGACCCCTTGCTACACAAGGCCGGAACCATTCCTTACTGAACAGTCCCGAACAAGATAAACCTCGCGGTTGTAGCTAGCAACCGCCCACACAGCCGAAATAAAAAGGGACATCTAGACATGGGAAATATCTTGTCCTGCTTGGGCATGACCTGCCTAACCTTGCTGCATCTCCCCTGTTTTAGCCATTCCCGGTTGATGAGGCTTGAGGCTGCGATTACCTTTAAAAGAACATATCACTTAGAATGCTCATCGTCCACCTGACGATGTGCTGAAAGCATTCAATCCATACAAGTTCGTTATGGGTTCGAACGAAACCGAAGGCATTACCTCGTCACACTCATTTTGGAATCACCCTCAAAGTCAACGACAATAACCCTTGCATTCTGAAAACACCATCTCGATCTTCATTTCAGGATTCACGACCTAACGTTTAAATTGGATCGATGTGGTTTTCGGAGAATCAAATTTGATTCTTCCGATCCCGGTCTCATCGAATCCAACCGCCATTTTAAGGGCCAAGTTGTCTATTTAACTTAAACAGTTTAAATTTAACAATTGAATTCATATAGTAATTTAACATAGATAAATAACATCGGATAAATCATATAGCAATTTAACATAGATAAATCATATACAATCATCACAAATATATCCAGAATATCACAGAACATCACAGGATATAAATAAACATATCAGAATCAATCAAATAGAATCATTGATTCATATCAATATTTAGTTTGATTTATTTAAACCTAATTTCTTGGTTAAGAGTATGCTATATTTTATTCTTGCTTAATCAATCATTAATTGACTAGCTTATTTCAATCCATTAATTACTTATTAATCATTCACTTAATTAATTAATTATTAATCAAAAATATTAATTATTGATTTATAAAACTCAATTACACAACTAATTATTACTAATTGCTTAATTAATCATTAATTATTTATTTAATTCGTTAACTACGATTTGTTAATTAATCAACTTCAAATGATTAATTAAATTCTTAATTACACATGAGATTATTAAAATCTTTAATTATAAATTTGATTCTACTTTGAACTACTTATTCAATAACAATTATAAAATTAATTACATACATAATTAACTTTGATTTTAAACTAATTACTCATCTATGTTACAGTAAAACTTTAAAGTTCATCTTGACTCAAACAATTTGTCAATCATTGTAACTTTAAAAGATACTTAACTTATAAACCTTAAACTTAGTATTAAAGTTATCTAATTTCAGGGATTAGAAACCCGAAGCAAACCACGAGGTTACTTGGGTCGAACTCGAGATTATCCAGCATTTCTCTCACGTTCTTCCCTGTCTCTCTTCTTCTTCCCCTGTTCCTTAATTCTTCTGTTTCTTTTTTTTATTATTTTTAAAGCTTAAAGTTTTAACTGTTGAAGCATATTAATACTCACGTGTGAATTCAAACTCGACCCAGACCACACTCGAAGTCACAAGCCAGCAAACTCGAGATTACCTCGAGTCAACCCTGACGCGATATTCTCCGTTGCCGTGCACGTGCACGGTGGTCCACCACCGCGCCAATGCCTCGCGATGCCACCAACACATCACAAAGCTTCACCTCACACGAAAACGAAACCCAGACATGCACGACCACCACGAAATCAAAATATGCCCCTAAAGTCGAACTGTTCCACGAACATGATGGACAAATCCACCTCGTTCTCACTATCGCGACCTTCGGTGATGACATGGTTTCGGCCATGCCTTGCCGACATCACTCCCTAACTCCTTCCAAAACTTCACATCACTCGGTTGCGCCATATCGACGCAAGCATCGAATGAACAGAGCACCAAAATACCGACCCTTAAACCCTACTTTCCATCAATCCTCAAAAATCTTGCATTCATAAATTTTTCTAACATTTTTCTGTTGATCTAGAATCAATACACAAACTTCATGTTGAATTACAACAACTACAATTGTTTGAATCATCAGCATTTCACAAAAATGCATTTTTGGCTTACTATCTAACTGCTCCCAAAATTGTTAACTACAAATTATAATTTTTATCTTAAAAATCATATTTTTGTGTGTAGTTTCAATATACAAATTCAAGTTTATGATTCGAGTTATTCGAATTTTGATCTTATTTTTATTTTTCCTGTAAATTGGTGTTTACAGTACTTATCTTTCACTGCTACTAAAAATGATACAAACCTTAATCTTAAACTTAAACTAATTTATTTAGTGATGTTACTAATTAGAGACAAGGATTTTATATAAAAAGGTTTGATATAATCACTGTTTCGTTTTCTTTGCCTCGGTAAAAAATGTTGGAACCTGAAAGAACAACCATATACAGAACTTACAGTAAATAGTAAAGCATTCCAGAATATCATGCATTAGCATATCAATTTGTCATGAATCACTTATTTAAAGTTATATTTTGAATAAGTTTATTCACTCAAGATTGCAGTTGAACAGAGGATGGTTGTTGGATGAGAAACCTGCATCTTGAATTTCTGTAAACTTTCTTGCTCCCTGACTTTTGAATATGAAATTTTGTTTATTATTTTTCTTTTGCTTTTCAGATTCTTGTTTAAGTTATGGAATGAACAAAATAGAATGATAGATAGATCTATATATGGTTTTAAACAATGTTGTCTTCTGGAACAAGCCTTACCCTTGATATAATATTTGGCTTTTTTTTGTACTAAGGCCAGAGATGATTCAACAATTTCGGCTGTAAGATTTGTTCCAGGCAGAAAGTTGTGCTAATTGAATGTGTATGTTTACTCATATGTTAACACACAACTAAATGCTAGCTGACACAAGGATTTGTATATAGATATTTGCAGTTTTTCTTTTGTACTAAAATGTTTTCATTTATGCTAACACACAATTAATGTTTGCTGACACAAACATTTGTACAAAGATATATGCAGGCTTCCATTTGTACTAATGTGTATTCATATTGGTGTGCACTTATTATGTTTTATTTGATGGAAAAAAAAATTGTTTTCTTATGCATAAAAAGTTTGCAGGTTTTCAATTCTTCCTTCATTGCTGATGTTAACATATAAATAATGTTTGCTGAGTAGTTTTGCTTAATGATACATAATGACCTTTGTATTAGTCTATTGTGTACTTGTACAGTGATTTTTGTTTTATTTTTGATGTGAATACCTGTTCTCTTAAGCTCACAAGTAATTAATGTTTGCAGACAAGTTAAATTTGTTTAAAGATATTAGCTTCTTTCTTTGTTTAAAGATTTATATGTTTGTTTTAACATAGTTAACATTTTCTATTTATATCTTATACATATACAAATTATAGTTTGTACTTATGTTTGATATATATAAGCTTATTTTATTTTAATTATAAAATTGTTAGAAACATTCCTTAATCTTATTTTTATTTAAAGGTTTAATCTTTCCAATATTTGATTTGTGATGTATTTGCACTAATGTATTTTATATTTATATGAGTATGATTGTGTTATTATACTTATTATTATTAACTGCATTCATATATCTGGTATTGCATATTATTCATACATAACTTTTAATTTAATTGAATAATACAGATTAAATTAACAACCAATCATCCAAACATATATAATAATTTCAGAAAAATATTTCTTTTATATCAAAATATAATCTTGGATGAAATTATTTCATTCACCCACTTTGAAAATCAATACTGTGTCGAACTGCTCTATTTAAGTGTTTAGAAACCCCTTCGATACAGTTTTCGAGGCTGTGCCGACGAAGGTTCATATACCACTCAATAAATCAATCAACGCAATAAAAAACCACTTTTATATTCACTAACAAATAAGCACTCATATCTATTAATACGCTCAAACTCATTCTAGAATTCTACAAACTCTATTTTATGAGTAAGCACTACCAGAGCCAAGGTTATCACCAACCTGGCTCTGATACCAACTGTGACGACCCGCCCTTCACTACCAGAAAGACGTATCATCATTTAGAAAGATAGGGATAGAAATAGAAGAGAAGGAGAAAGAAAAGAACAACAACATCAGAATCTCACAGCGGAACGGAACAAAATATAATATATCACATAAATATTTTAAAGTTTTACATATATCAGAGTTATACAATATCAATACATATGACAGTCATACATACATCTATCACTACATACATCAGAGGTACAGTCCATATCAACTAACACAGCGGAACTACATAAATATAGCTATATACGTCTGGGAACTCCTGCTCCAAGCTCCTCCAGAAATCAAAGTCCGAAACCTATCCCTTGGCTACTCATAAAAATTTGAGTACCCAAGAGTTTATGAAAAACAAAATATAAACTCTGGGTCAGACATGGGTCTGGTATGAGTAAACGGTTTAAAATTGTTTAACTTTGAAAACATTTGAAAATAAAGGTATCACGTAAGACTTCCCACAAATAAATACGGGCAAGTTTTTATCTTACGCTAACCAAAACATTTCATAGGAAATCTAGTGATATTATAATAGTGTCTAGGGTTTTCAAGTAAATAGAAAATAGCCGAAATTGTTACATGATTAAATTCCAGCTACTAGCCACAAAAGTGGGTAATACAAATCAAAACCGTAGGGTCTCGTAGGGAAAATGGATTTCCAACAATGGCAGGGCTACTGGGGTACCGCCCGTCACAGTACGGGGCCTAGATCACCGTACCGAGGATCACTTCCGACCCCCTGCTACACAAGGCCAGAACCATTCCTTACTGAATAGTCCCGAACAAGATAAACCTTGCGGTTGTAGCTAGCAACCGCCCACACAGCCGAAATAAAAAGGGACATCTAGACATGGGAAATATCTTGTCCTGCTTGGGCATGACCCACCTAACCTTGCTGCATCTCCCCTGTTTTAGCCATTCCCGGTTGATGAGGCTTGAGGCTGCGATTACCTTTAAAAGAAAATATCACTTAGAATGCTCATCGTCCGCCTGACGATGTGCTGAAAGCATTCAATCCATACAAGTTCATTCCGGGTTCGAACGAAACCGAAGGCATTATCTCGTCACACTCATTTTGGAATCACCCTCAGAGTCAACGACGATAACCCTTGCATTCTGAAAACACCATCTCGATCTTCATTTCAGGATTCACGACCTAACGTTTAAATTGGATCGATGTGGTTTTCGGAGAATCAAATTTGATTCTTCCGATCCCGGTCTCATCGAATCCAACCGCCATTTTAAGGGCCAAGTTGTCTATTTAACTTAAATAGTTTAAATTTAACAATTGAATTCATATAGTAATTTAACATAGATAAATAACATCGGATAAATCATATAGCAATTTAACATAGATAAATCATATACAATCATCACAGATATATCCAGAATATCACAGAACATCACAGGATATAAATAAACATATCAGAATCAATCAAATAGAATCATTGATTCATATCAACATTTAGTTTGATTTATTTAAACCTAATTTCTTGCTTAAGAGTACGCTATATTTTATTCTTGCTTAATCAATCATTAATTGACTAGCTTATTTCAATCCATTAATTACTTATTAATCATTCACTTAATTAATTAATTATTAATCAAAAATCTTAATTATTGATTTATAAAACTCAATTACACAACTAATTATTACTAATTGCTTAATTAATCATTAATTATTTAATTAATTCGTTAACTACGATTTGTTAATTAATCAACTTCAAATGATTAATTAAATTCTTAATTACACATGAGATTATTAAAATCTTTAATTATAAATTTGATTCTACTTTGAACTACTTATTCAATAACAATTATAAAATTAATTACATACATAATTAACTTTGATTTTAAACTAATTACTCATCTATGTTACAGTAAAACTTTAAAGTTCATCTTGACTCAAACAATTTGTCAATCATTGTAACTTTAAAAGATACTTAACTTATAAACCTTAAACTTAGTATTAAAGTTATCTAATTTCAGGGATTAGAAACCCGAAGCAAACCACGAGGTTACTTGGGTCGAACTCGAGATTATCCAGCATTTCTCTCGCGTTCTTCCCTATCTCTCTTCTTCTTCCCCTGTTCCTTAATTCTTCTGTTTCTTTTTTTTATTATTTTTAAAGCTTAAAGTTTTAACTGTTGAAGCATATTAATACTCACGTGTGAATTCAAACTCGACCCAGAGCACACTCGAAGTCACAAGCCAGCAAACTCGAGATTACCTCCAGTCAACCCTGACGCGATATTCTCCGCCGCCGTGCACGTGCACGGTGGTCCACCACCGCGCCAATGCCTCGCGATGCCACCAACACATCACAAAGCTTCACCTCACACGAAAACGAAACCCAGATATGCACGACCACCACGAAATCAAAATATGCCCCTAAAGTCAAACTGTTCCACGAACATGATGGACAAATCCACCTCGTTCTCACTATCGCGACCTTCGGTGATGACGTGGTTTCGGCCATGCCTTGCCGACATCACTCCCTAACTCCTTCCAAAACTTCACATCACTCGGTTGCGCCATATCGACGCAAGCATCGAATGAACAGAGCACCAAAATACCGACCCTTAAACCCTACTTTCCATCAATCCTCAAAAATCTTGCATTCATAAATTTTTCTAACATTTTTCTGTTGATCTAGAATCAATACACAAACTTCATGTTGAATTACAACAACTACAATTGTTTGAATCATCAGCATTTCACAAAAATGCATTTTTGGCTTACTATCTAACTGCTCCCAAAATTGTTAACTACAAATTATAATTTTTATCTTAAAAATCATATTTTTGTGTGTAGTTTCAATATACAAATTCAAGTTTATGATTCGAGTTATTCGAATTTTGATCTTATTTTTATTTTTCCTGTAAATTGGTGTTTACAGTACTTATCTTTCACTGCTACTAAAAATGATACAAACCTTAATCTTAAACTTAAACTAATTTATTTAGTGATGTTACTACTTAGAGACAAGGATTTTATATAAAAAGGTTTGATATAATCATTGTTTCGTTTTCTTTGCCTCAGTAAAAAATGTTGGAACCTGAAAGAACAACCATATACAGAACTTACAGTAAATAGTAAAGCATTCCAGAATATCATGCATTAGCATATCAATTTGTCATGAATCACTTATTTAAAGTTATATTTTGAATAAGTTTACTCACTCAAGATTGCAGTTGAACAGAGGATGGTTGTTGGATGAGAAACCTGCATCTTGAATTTCTGTAAACTTTCTTGCTCCCTGACTTTTGAATATGAAATTTTGTTTATTATTTTTCTTTTGCTTTTCAGATTCTTGTTTAAGTTATGGAATGAACAAAATAGAATGATAGATACATCTATATATGGTTTTGAACAATGCTGTCTTCTGGAACAAGCCTTACCCTTGATATAATATTTGGCTTTATTTTTTTTTTGTACTAAGGCCAGAGATGATTCAACAATTTCGGCTGGAAGATTTGTTCCAGGCAGAAAGTTGTGCTAATTGAATGTGTATGTTTACTCATATGTTAACACATAATTAAATGCTAGCTGACACAAGGATTTGTATATAGATATTTGCAGTTTTTCTTTTGTACTAAAATGTTTTCATTTATGCTAACACACAATTAATGTTTGCTGACGCAAACATTTGTACAAAGATATATGCAGGCTTCCATTTGTACTAATGTGTATTCATATTGGTGTTCACTTATTATGTTTTATTTGATGGAAAAAAAAAATTGTTTTCTTATGCATAAAAAGTTTGCAGGTTTTCAATTTTTCCTTCATTGCTGATGTTAACATATAAATAATGTTTGCTGAGTAGTTTTGCTTAATGATACATAATGACCTTTGTATTAGTCTATTGTGTACTTGTACAGTGATTTTTGTTTTATTTTTGATGTGAATACCTGTTCTCTTAAGCTCACAAGTAATTAATGTTTGCAGACAAGTTAAATTTGTTTAAAGATATTAGCTTCTTTCTTTGTTTAAAGATTTATATGTTTGTTTTAACATAGTTAACATTTTCTATTTATATCTTATACAAATTATAGTTTGTACTTATGTTTGATATATATAAGCTTATTTTATTTTAATTATAAAATTGTTAGAAACATTCCTTAATCTTATTTTTATTTAAAGGTTTAATCTTTCCAATATTTGATTTGTGATGTATTTGCACTAATGTATTTTATATTTATATGAATATGATTGTGTTATTATAATTATTATTATTAACTGCATTCATATATCTGGTATTGCATATTATTCATACATAACTTTTAATTTAATTGAATAATACAGATTAAATTTTTGAATATTGTTAAAAGAGTCTACTTTATATTTTGAAGCTATAAATTCCTTTATAATACATATACAACTAATAATATCCAAAATATTATTTATTTCAAATGAAAATATTATATTTTATTTAAATTTGATCAAAAGCTTATTATAATAATAGGGTCAAAATTCCGGGATGTCACATTCTTTCCCCCTTAAAAGAATTTCGTCCCCGAAATTTAAAACAACAGTTAATTCAAAAGCTTAATATTAACAATCCAAACATACATATTATCCATACAAAACAAACAATCAAAAAGTCAATTCTAACAACATTATTAGCTATCCGGACAAAATTTGGATAAGCTTTTCTAAAACTATCAAGAGTTTCCCGGGTACAATCTCTGGGATCCTCACTCCATTGCACCTTGACGAGTTTCACCATCTTGTTCCTGAGCTGCTTCTCGTCTTCATCTACAATCTGAACAGGATCTCTAACCACAGTCAGGTTTGGTTCTACTTCTAAATCTTCCTGAACAACTGGTTCTATCACCAATGATGGGTCATGAATATATTTCCTTAAATGAGACACATGGAATACATTGTGAATCCCAGACATCCGTTCTGGAAATTCAATACTGGAATCTACAGTATTAATTCTTTCCCAAATTTTATTGACTTCTTCATAGAATTTCAATATCTATTTTAATCAGGCCCGCACGATGTACATATAACATTCGTACGCAAATATCAAATTTGATCGTTTGCTTGATCACACAATTTCATTTCCGAACTAGTATTGTCCACCCGACTTCCTAGTGCGGACTCAGATCTGGTTTCTTGATCAAAACTGTCATTCTCCTTGCATAGTCACAACTATGATAGAGAATTTCCAGAACCAATCAAAATCCAAAACCATGGTTCGTCGTCAAAAATCGAGTGAAAAATCCTAACTCGGATTGATATAACTATCTCGAAATTCTGTGCTCGAATCTGGATCATATTGTTATGCGAATAAAATAATATACGTACATCCTACGTATTTATCCATTGGTTGTTAACTATATTAATTTCTTTTATTCACATTATTCTGATTCTATCCACTTGGAAAATTTTTCTCAATATCAAATTTACTTAAGAATTTCACTTTTCATTTCTTAAGTTTAATATAAGCATTATATATATTCTTATATTATTACTCTACCGCTTTAGCTTTAATATCTTTTTATTTAAATCTGAATTTCCAATTTCTTGTGAATTCAATTTATCTTTGACTCTGAATATTTAATTTTATTGACTGTCTTTCATTTATAACTGATTCCTACCATTATTTTCAAATTAGTTTCATTCTTTAGTTTATTTCAAATTTTCAATTTGAAATTGTTTGTTGCGAAATTTTTGTAATATTTTTCTTTTCAATTCCTAACTCCCAAAATTTTGAAAAGTTTTAGCAGAGTCTCCATTTGTTTAGCATTACATATTTTCATAAGCACGTATATAAGGTTCCAATCCTTATTACAATTAATTCCAATCAATTCTCAAATCATTCCCTTAAGTTTAAAGGGATTTACAACTTACTTGCTTAGACGTATAATCCATTTGAGCAAAACAAACTCATATTTAAAATCATCCTATTTTGCTTCCAATAATACATAGAATTTTATCTAATCTTGTTTACTTCAAAACATCTCATTTCTAAATGCAGTTTGACCATATTATTGCAAATAAGCAATCACTTAAGCTTTATAACAAATCTTAAATTGATTCCAACTCAATTTACACTTGACTCCATCTCAATTAATTTATTCACAATCCTTTCATTACATTTTCTTTTATTTCAAAAAGTTTGATTCCAAGCCATTTATTAAACTTGACAATCCATATTTTAAACAATCATCTCACAATTCACTTAAGTCATTTATTTCCTTCAAACTGTTCCACCTAACAACTTAGGTTTATTCTATTTCACCAATTTCCATTCAAATCTTTGATTTGATTTTTCCTTTAATCAAATCCCAACAAATTTGCTGATTAGTTTATTCTTTTATCCATTCTTAAATCTTAATTTACATTAACAATTCATTTTTGAATTTAAAATAAAGTCATTCAATTTATGCTTGAATTAGATTTGTTTACAACTTACTCCAATCCTATTTTATCCAAATCCAAGGCTTACTTGGTCTACATTTACTTATTCACTTAAGAATTCTGTTCCATTCAATATTATTTATAACTTGATTGAATTCATTTAAATTCAGTTTTATTCTAACTCAACTTCAGTTAAATTTAGCTACTTACAAATCTTTTTAAATTTTATTTCTCAATATATGAGTTCAAAGCTTATTTGTTTACTTAAAAGCTTATATTGCACATTTGAGCCATTTCACCTTATAACCACAATTTCAGATTATATATATATATAGCACTTACTATCTTAAGGAATAAATTTCCACCCCACAATTACAATCATTTTGCCTTTAAATTTTACATCCAAATAAGTTCATTTTGAACTTCAATTCCATTTATCTTATCTCAGGTTAAACTCAGGTATATTTTTTTATTTTCATTTACTTAAATTAAATTTTAATTCCGAGATTAAAATTCCCGATTTCCTTTTATTAATATCAACTTTACTTTATAAGTTCAATAGTTGATTTATTCAAACCCTTCATATTATTAAATAGAATTTTCTTAAAATTCAATTGCCCGGTTTTCATTTCCCAGACCATTTTGAAATGATAACTACACATACCTACTTGGTATATCAAATCAAAATTTTAACTTCCAAACACTTGTTTTCACCAAAACAAATTTTCTCTTTTGAAAATTTTAAAACAACTTGTATACCAAACAACCCCAAACAATATCATAACCAACTATCCTGGCAGCAATCCATCACTTTACAACTCGAAAATGAATACTGATGATGTGGCCATCATCACCAGGATTATTTTCCAGCGACTGAAGTGAGTTCAGTGCTTTCTTATTTTCACAATTTCCTCCCAAAACAATTTCCATTCAACAATATTTTTTTTCGAAACAATACTCCATTATTGCCTCCAAATCTTTGGAAAAACATTTCAAACATTTCCAAGATTTTTAAATTCCCAAATTCTTTGTTTAAATTCATTTTAACACCTTTTAAATTTCCGGGACTTAAATTCTAATTTAATCAAATTTTTAGTTATATTCTTTTTATTATACTTAAACAATTTTATTTGGTTATAAACCATTTCAAATTTAAATTTTTATTCAATTATAGTATTAACAACCAATCATCCAAACATATATAATAATTTCAGACAAATATTTCTTTTATATCAAAATATAATCTTGGATGAAATTATTTCATTCACCCACTTTGAAAATCAATATTGTGTCGAACTGCTCTATTTAAGTGTTTAGAAACCCCTTCGATACAGTTTTCGAGGCTATGCCGACGAAGGTTCATATACCACTCAATAAATCAATCAACGCAATATAAAACCACTTTTATATTCACTAACAAATAAGCACTCATATCTATTAATACGCTCAAACTCATTCTAGAGTTCTACAAACTCTATTTTATGAGTAAGCACTACCAGAGCCAAGGTTATCACCAACCTGGCTCTGATACCAACTGTGACGACCCGCCCTTCACTACCAGAAAGACGTATCATCATTTAGAAAGAAAGGGATAGAAATAGAAGAGAAGGAGAAAGAAAAGAACAACAACATCAGAATCTCACAGGGGAACGGAACAAAATATAATATATCACATAAATATTTTAAAGTTTTACATATATCAGAGTTATACAATATCAATACATATGACAGTCATACATACATCTATCACTACATACATCAGAGGTACAGTCCATATCAACTAACACAGCGGAACTACATAAATATAGCTATATACGTCTGGGAACTCCTGCTCCAAGCTCCTCCAGAAATCAAAGTCCGAAACCTATCCCTTGGCTACTCATAAAAATTTGAGTACCCAAGAGTTTATGAAAAACAAAATATAAACTCCGGGTCAGACATGGGTCTGGTATGAGTAAACGGTTTAAAATTGTTTAACTTTGAAAACATTTGAAAATAAAGGTATCACGTAAGACTTCCCACAAATAAATACGGGTAAGTTTTTATCTTACGCTAACCAAAACATTTCATAGGAAATCCAGTGATATTATAATAGTGTCTAGGGTTTTCAAGTAAATAGAAAATAGCCGAAATTGTTACATGATTAAATTCCAGCTACTAGCCACAAAAGTGGGTAATACAAATCAAAACCGTAGGGTCTCGTAGGGAAAATGGATTTCCAACAATGGCAGGGCTACTGGGGTATCGCCCGTCACAGTACGGGGCCTAGATCACCGTACCGAGGATCGCTCCCGACCCCCTGCTACACAAGGCCGGAACCATTCCTTACTGAATAGTCCCGAACAAGATAAACCTCGCGGTTGTAGCTAGCAACCGCGCACACAGCCGAAATAAAAAGGGACATCTAGACAGGGGAAATATCTTGTCCTGCTTGGGCATGACCCACCTAACCTTACTGCATCTCCCCTGTTTTAGCCATTTCCGGTTGATGAGGCTTGAGGCTGCGATTACCTTTAAAAGAACATATCACTTAGAATGCTCATCGTCCGCCTGACGATGTGCTGAAAGCATTCAATCCATACAAGTTCATTCCGGGTTCGAACGAAACCGAAGGCATTATCTCGTCACACTCATTTTGGAATCACCCTCAGAGTCAACGACGATAACCCTTGCATTCTGAAAACACCATCTCGATCTTCATTTCAGGATTCACGACCTAACGTTTAAATTGGATCGATGTGGTTTTCGGAGAATCAAATTTGATTCTTCCGATCCCGGTCTCATCGAATCCAACCGCCATTTTAAGGGCCAAGTTGTCTATTTAACTTAAACAGTTTAAATTTAACAATTGACTTCATATAGTAATTTAACACTGATAAATAACATCGGATAAATCATATAGCAATTTAACATAGATAAATCATATACAATCATCACAGATATATCCAGAATATCACAGAACATCACAGGATATAAATAAACATATCAGAATCAATCAAATAGAATCATTGATTCATATCAACATTTAGTTTGATTTATTTAAACTTAATTACTTGCTTAAGAGTACGCTATATTTTATTTTTGCTTAATCAATCATTAATTGACTAGCTTATTTCAATCCATTAATTACATATTAATCATTCACTTAATTAATTAATTATTAATCAAAAATCTTAATTATTGATTTATAAAACTCAATTACACAACTAATTATTACTAATTGCTTAATTAATTATTAATTATTTAATTAATTCGTTAACTACGATTTGTTAATTAATCAACTTCAAATGATTAATTAAATTCTTAATTACACATGAGATTACATAAGATTATTAAAATCTTTAATTATAAATTTGATTCTACTTTGAACTACTTATTCAATAACAATTATAAAATTAATTACATACATAATTAACTTTGATTTTAAACTAATTACTCATCTATGTTACAGTAAAACTTTAAAGTTCATCTTGACTCAAACAATTTGTCAATCATTGTAACTTTAAAAGATACTTAACTTATAAACCTTAAACTTAGTATTAAAGTTATCTAATTCCAGGGATTAGAAACCCGAAGCAAACCACGTGGTTACTCGGGTCGAACTCGAGATTATCCAGCATTTCTCTCGCGTCCTTCCTTGTCTCTCTTCTTCTTCTTCCCCTGTTCCTTAATTCTTCTGTTTCTTTTTTTTATTATTTTTAAAGCTTAAAGTTTTAACTGTTGAAGCATATTAATACTCACGTGCGAATTCAAACTCGACCCAGAGCACACTCGAAGTCACAAGCCAGCAAACTCGAGATTACCTCGAGTCAACCTTGACGCGATATTCTCCGCCGCCGTGCACGTGCACGGCGGTCCACCACCGCGCCAACGCCTCGCGATGCCACCAACACATCACAAAGCTTCACCTCACACGAAAACGAAACCCAGATATGCACGACCACCACGAAATCAAAATATGCCCCTAAAGTCGAACTGTTCCACGAACATGATGGACAAATCCACCTCGTTCTCACTATCGCGACCTTCGGTGATGACGTGGTTTCGGCCATGCCTTGCCGACATCACCCCCTAACTCCTCCCAAAACTTCACATCACTCGGTTGCGCCATATCGACGCAAGCATCGAATGAACAGAGCACCAAAATACCAACCCTTAAACCCTACTTTCCATCAATCCTCAAAAATCTTGCATTCATAAATTTTTCTAACATTTTTTTGTTGATCTAGAATCAATACACAAACTTCATGTTGAATTACAACAACTACAATTGTTTGAATCATCAGCATTTCACAAAAATGCATTTTTGGCTTACTATCTAACTGCTCCCAAATTTGTTAACTACAAATTATAATTTTTATCTTAAAAATCATATTTTTGTGTGTAGTTTCAATATACAAATTCAAGTTTATGATTCGAGTTATTCGAATTTTGATCTTATTTTTATTTTTCCTGTAAATTGGTGTTTACAGTACTTATCTTTCACTGCTACTAAAAATGATACAAACCTTAATCTTAAACTTAAACTAATTTATTTAGTGATGTTACTAACTAGAGACAAGGATTTTATATAAAAAGGTTTGATATAATCACTGTTTCGTTTTCTTTGCCTCAGTAAAAAATGTTGGAACCTGAAAGAACAACCATATACAGAACTTACAGTAAATAGTAAAGCATTCCAGAATATAATGCATTAGCATATCAATTTGTCATGAATCGCTTATTTAAAGTTATATTTTGAATAAGTTTATCCACTCAAGATTGCAGTTGAACAGAGGATGGTTGTTGGATGAGAAACCTGCATCTTGAATTTCTGTAAACTTTCTTGCTCCCTGACTTTTGAATATGAAATTTTGTTTATTATTTTTCTTTTTCTTTTCAGATTCTTGTTTAAGTTATGGAATGAACAAAATAGAATGATAGATACATCTATATATGGTTTTGAACAATGCTGTCTTCTAGAACAAGCCTTACCCTTGATATAATATTTGGCTTTTTTTTTGTACTAAGGCCAGAGATGATTCAACAATTTCGGCTGGAAGATTTGTTCCAGGCAGAAAGTTGTGCTAATTGAATGTGTATGTTTACTCATATGTTAACACATAATTAAATGCTAGCTGACACAAGGATTTGTATACAGATATTTGCAGTTTTTCTTTCGTACTAAAATGTTTTCATTTATGCTAACACACAATTAATGTTTGCTGACACAAACATTTGTACAAAGATATATGCAGGCTTCCATTTGTACTAATGTGTATTCATATTGGTGTGCACTTATTATGTTTTATTTGATGGAAAAAAAATTTGTTTTCTTATGCATAAAAAGTTTGCAGGTTTTCAATTTTTCCTTCATTGCTGATGTTAACATATAAATAATGTTTGCTGAGTAGTTTTGCTTAAT
Source organism: Allium cepa (assembly GCA_030765085.1). Taxonomy (NCBI): domain Eukaryota; kingdom Viridiplantae; phylum Streptophyta; class Magnoliopsida; order Asparagales; family Amaryllidaceae; genus Allium; species Allium cepa. The sequence continues at coordinate 255,048,060 of CM060943.1, forward strand.
GATACATAATGACCTTTGTATTAGTCTATTGTGTACTTGTACAGTGATTTTTGTTTTATTTTTGATGTGAATACCTGTTCTCTTAAGCTCACAAGTAATTAATGTTTGCAGACAAGTTAAATTTGTTTAAAGATATTAGCTTCTTTCTTTGTTTAAAGATTTATATGTTTGTTTTAACATAGTTAACATTTTCTATTTATATCTTATACAAATTATAGTTTGTACTTATGTTTGATATATATAAGCTTATTTTATTTTAATTATAAAATTGTTAGAAACATTCCTTAATCTTATTTTTATTTAAAGGTTTAATCTTTCCAATATTTGATTTGTGATGTATTTGCACTAATGTATTTTATATTTATATGAATATGATTGTGTTATTATAATTATTATTATTAACTGCATTCATATATCTGGTATTGCATATTATTCATACATAACTTTTAATTTAATTGAATAATACAGATTAAATTTTTGAATATTGTTAAAAGAGTCTACTTTATATTTTGAAGCTATAAATTCCTTTATAATACATATACAACTAATAATATCCAAAATATTATTTATTTCAAATGAAAATATTATATTTTATTTAAATTTGATCAAAAGCTTATTATAATAATAGGGTCAAAATTCCGGGATGTCACAATTATTGTAACCATTTTGGCTATGGTTAATATTTATTTTAAACCCTAGACATTATTATAATATCATAAGATTTCCTCTAAATGGTTTGGTTATCGTAAGGTAAAAACCCATCTGTGTTTATGTGCGGTATGGTCATACGAGATACTTTTTTAAAGGTTTTTATAACTTTAAAAATCCATTTGATCTGCGTTTCTCACGCTGGTTTACCAGAATGAACCGAGCTTTAATTTCTTATAATGCTCGGGTCAGCCTGAGCATATTTTACAGCTTTAGTTGGATACTTTGGAGCTTTAGGAGAAGAGTTGGATCTTCCAAGACATAATCCTATATTTTCTTTTACTTCCTTTGTACTTCTTTGTTTGTGTTTATCAGCAATTGTGAGGATAGGTTGTTATAATTGTCTAGACTGATGATAGGTTAGCTACTCCGATTTATGTTTGGGTATCATAGTTTTTCTTTTGTAATGATCACTTCTATATTATATATTACTCGTCATATTGTGAGACTCTATTCTGTCTTTTCTTTTCTTTCACCCTAATAATCTATCTTTTCGGCACTCGGATACTCGACACATGAATGCCGTGGATGTATTAGAGTGGACTTCTGAGGATCGAAAAGGCAGGTTGTTACTATTGGTATCAGAGCTAAAGGTTAATAGAGAACCTTGGCCCTAGTGGGGTGAACTTATTAGAGATTGGGTAAGTGACGACCTAGAATGAGTTGGAGCATTTATATATGAGATATGTGTTTGTTACTTTTATAAAATGTTGTATATTATGTTGATTGATCAATTTAGTGGTTTATGGATTCTAGTTAATACGAGTAGCAAATTTTATTGATAGGGATCTCTAAACACTTGAACAAGGAAAACTGATACGTTTTTTTAAAAAGGGAATTCTCGAGAAGTATTTTTATATAAACTGGTTCTAATGGCTCGGAAATAACTAAAAATGGAAAGAGATGTATTCGCATGGTAAGGACTTCTCTTATGTATTACCCATTTTGATCAGGGAATATATGATACTATTTGGTAGTACCCAGTTCCTTGACATCATTTTAGGGTTACACGGGCTATATACGTATACTTTCTATGTGTTAAAATATATGATGTCATTTCAAAAGGGGTTTTGGAACAAAAACCGAGTAGTGGGATCTTAGTTTACTTCGAAAATAGTTTCAAAATAAATGATATTTTGACATAAAAATTTATATAAAATCATTTGAGTAAAAAAATCATGGCATCTGCCCTTTTCGTTCCTTTTGCCTTTTTCTTTCTCCTCGTTTGATTGTCATCTTATCCCTCCTATTCCTCCTCCTTTGTCCACCTCTTTGCCTTCTACCTCTCGTCGTCTTATCCACGATGAAGGAGAAGAAAATCATACATCAGATTTTGGACTCCATGGTCTCAGATCTGGAAGCCATATATTGATAAATTGCCTCTAGCTCGTGAATCCGGTCAAACTTTTAACCTCTTTGCAATTATGGGTTCGACTCTTGCTGACCTATCTGCAGCTACTACCGATGAGTATGTTCTTGTTCCAGCTGTTCCTTTCATAGAGAATGAAATCCTAGTTTCAAATATCGATGATTCTGAAGATAGCTTTATCTCTCTCGTTGATGGCAGTGATGTACTAGACTGCATGCAGTAGAACTTTGTCCTCTCGATGCTGTCCTCGGATATCGATGTTGCAGCCTCCATTCCTCGTTTCAAACCCATTGCTAGTGCGCATCCTCTTGCTCCATTTTTGATGCAGTAGGTTGTCAAAATAGATGGGTTGACATAGATGTAAGGTTAAGAAATGAGATTGTTTTGGATAATATTGTTGGGTCTATCACTGTTTTTAGCTCTGCTGATTCACCTGCTAAATTTCCTAATCCCATAAATCCTGTTATAAGTCTAGCACCTCATAAGCTAGTTGCTAGTGTTGCTATGACTCCAATTAGGCCTCCATCACCTTCAAACTAAGTTCCTTGCAAGCGTGATCAACCAGTCAACAACTGGACTTTCCTATTTAAATCTTTGCCTCGCAATGTGGGAGACTAGGTTCTTTGCTCATTTGGTACATAAGAGTCTGAAGTACAATGTTCCTTCCTTTAAAGGTCATTCAGGTAGGAGAGGAGTATTGGGCTAACTATCTAGTGGGGTTTTTTTTGGATTGGAACCCTGCTTATCATGTTTTTTTGGGATCATTGTAAGAACCGTTAGCAACTTAAAGGGGGATTGCAAGTTCAGTTTGATAACTTAATGTATTACTTTAAGTTCACTAGGAAGGAGGAAAGGCAGTGTGTGCATGGGGCAGAGCTGTAACAACTCGGAATTTCTGTCATTTGAAATTCGTATATTTAATTGATTTTTAATATTAAGAAGTAAAATTTGTAAGTCGAATAAATTTTATTTCGAATATATAGATTTAATTGGATAATTAAATCGATAATTTAATATTTGAAATTACAGAAATAATTGGAAATAGGGTTTAATGTGATTGAAAATGATTTATAAAGTTGTATTTAATCATATTGGAGTTAGAATAATGTTATAGAACTTTTAAAATTGAATTAAAAGTTAAATTGTAGAAATTGAATATTTTAATATTTAATTAACGAGCAAAAATAGCCATTTTTCAAACAGTCTCGGATTTCAACGAGACCAGTTTCATTGGATCCGTAATGTTATATTATTGTAAGATTTCAAATTTCATGTTAATCGGATTTATGGTTTGTCCGGGGCAAGCTAAAACGAGTAGGAATCGGTTTAAGTGAATTTTTAATTTAAATAGTCGGTTTAAAAACCTATCTTTCAAATACGATCGAATTGGCTCCCGATATATATTCCATTGCATTTGGAATAGGGGAAAATCATTATAAATGTCAGGCGGCACACTTCGTTTGGAGTTTGGAAAAAATTCGGGCGAATAGTGTTGCGAGAATTTTCTATAAAAGGCCTCAAAGTTTTCATATTTTCATTAAAACCTAGCTAGGGTTTGTGGCCGCCACCTTCATATTTAATGGCCGAAAACCTTCCTCCTTCTCCCTCAATTTTCTTCAAATTCGTAAATCGATTCGGAAAACTATCAACTACAAAAATGAAGAGCATATCGAGCTCTATAATCTTAACGGTGGAGATCGTTTTAAACGTAGCCAATCAGCGGCAATTCAAGCTCAAACTCACCACGGTCGCGCATGTTTTCTGAGGCACAGGATGACCGAGTTGCATAAGATTCACGGTGTAGGTGGAGCTTGGCTTTGGCTTCGAAATGGTGGTGGTTGATCGACCTAAAATCGATCGTATATGGCGCGAGAATTAGGGTTTCGCGGTGGCTATGGGTTGAACGCGTTCATTCATACCTGGGGAAGAAGAAGCTTATGCACACGGCCAGGATGCTGGGTTTTGGAAACGAACGGCTCTGATTGCAAGTAGGGTTTGGAAATAAAATAATAAATTGTAAATTTATATATAATAATTCGTTTAAACTTTAAAACATTGTAACTTCTTCATACGAGGTCCGTTTCGCACGAAACGACTCACATTGGGTTCGTATTGACGAGCATTACGAAATGGAGCTGGATTGGGATTTATTTGAGCTAGTGGAATTTTGGGTAAAATTAAACGCGTGTTTAATTTTATTCGGAATGAAACACTACAACTGTTATTGGAAGTAAGGTGAGAACTTCTCACTCAATCGAATTTGGTTCGATTTAAATTTTAAATAGTTAGATTTAAAATTGCTTGATTGTGTTGATTTTATACTTGGATGATAAAATGCTATCTGTTATATTGAAATAGACCCTATACGCCGCATATTAAGCGAAGGTTATTATATTAAACACATATACCGTGATATTCCACCTTGAAGTGGAATTAGTATTATATATGTACTTGGAGTTGATTTCCTACATTATACAACGCATGAGACCCTATTGCGCCGCATAATAGCGGATGATATTTTATATAAACCCATGTACCGCGATATTCCGTCTTGAAACGGGATTGGTATTGTGCTAACATCTGTGGATGCAGGGAAACAGGTTGGAGGGATCCAACTGGATTCCTCCAATAATTGAATTTGTTTCAATGTTGCATGTTGATTTTTTTTATAATCTCTATGTGATTATCTTTGTGATTGAAATCGTTTAAGGCTAAAATTTAGCCGAATATAATTTTGCTATCGTTGGATACCGGAAATAATTAAAAATTTGATTTTTGAAAATTCAGGTTTAAAGTTTATATTAAAAATTTATTTCTGAGAATTGGATAAATTTAAAAGAAGGAATTCTAAAATAATAAAGTTTTATTTTTAATCTTATTGAAAAAAATTTCAAAATATGGGAAAAACTTTAATAAGTGTATTTCGGGAAATATTATTTAAAAGTTGAAGAATTTATTCAAAATACGGATTTTAAAGAGTTTGAAAAATAAAAGAATTTGTTTTCTTTAAAAGGAATTTTTTTTTAAAAGGAAATAAAATTTGAAATCCATTTGGGAATTGATTTTTGGTGATTGAATTTAAATCTTTTGAAAATCCATTTGGAAATTTATTAGGTGTTTTGAAAAGAATTTGGAATCAATTTGAAAATTGATTTGGGGTTTAGTGGAAATTGATTTCAATTTGAGATTTGAATGAAATTCACTTGGTGTTTAATTTCTTGGAAAATCAATATGGAATTTGATTTGGTTGTTTTTGAAATCAATTGAAAAATTGAATTGTTGTTGAAAGTGAATATTTGAAATCGATTTGAAAATCGTATATCAGTGGATATTTGGAAATTTAAATTCACCATGGAATTTATAAAGAAAAGGGAAATTTGTTTAAAAATAAACATTGATTTATTTTTGAAGTGTGGAAATAAGTTTGCGGATTTTGAACGTAAATTTAAAGTAAATCGGTAAGGATTTATTTAATTGGTTTAAATGAACCATTTTGAAAATGAAAGTGTATTCTGCCTGGAAAGCCGAATAAAATTTCTGAATAGCTTTGAAGGATATATACATATATATATATATATATATATATATATATATATAAAATTCTAGAATTGGTTTTGAAAAGGATACTTTGGAGAAATTAACTTCTTAAATTGTTTTAAATCCTTTAAGTAAAGATGTATTAAGCTGACATAGAAATGATTATTTCTAAGATTTAATCAATAGTTGTTTTAGAAAATAATTATTTAAATAGTTATACTCTATCTACTAATTTTATTTTGAAAATTAGTTTGGACTTAAGTTATATGTAATATTGGTATAATATTTTTATAACTAATATTTTAAGTAAAGTGTTTAAAGAAAAATAGTTTTTATTTCAAAGTGTTTTCTCGACATATTTTGGATAAGTGTTATAAATTATTTTAAAGTATTTGAACTCGGCAGATTTCCAGTGAAAATGAATAAATATTTGGAAGTGTTTCCACGTAAGGAAAGTGATTTGAAAATTGTTTTCAAAAGTTGTAAAGGTGAAAAGTGATTTGAAATTTGTTTTCAAATGGTTGAAGTGTGGAAAATATATCTTGTAAAGATATTTTTGGAAAATAAAAAATTTAGGAAATTATTTGGAATCTGGTGATGTTGTGCATATCTATTGATAGTTAAATAACCGACTATCAATATTTACCTTTAAATGGGTATTGTTGTGATTTGCTTGAATTTGAATGCTACACTTATTTTAAGATAAGCGCTCGTTATTCGGTTTAGCCGGGAGAGGACCTTTGGGTCATGAATCCCATTTCGATTAGTGATACGTCGTAATGGATAGCATTTTAAGACTGGTGTTGAAGACTAGATATTTTCGAAAACGGAAGGATTACCATCGAATGTCTCTCAGCTGATCTCTGATATAGAGATTTTATCACCCTTTGTGATGGAAGTCCGGACGTGATTAGTGAATATCCGGATTGCAAGGGCTTCTTTGGAAGTGCCTTCGGTTCCGTTCGATCTCGAAACATACTTGTATGGACGTGTGTCTGACGTTACAATTTGAGATGTAAAGCAGGTTTCTATAAAATACATTTCTATTGGTGGCGGAGAATTTATTCCTTTAGCTTAACAACCTTCTCTAAGACGTACGAGCTCAGAGGTTATGTAGTTGATGGTTACTAGTGATACATTCCCAATTTGGTAATGTGGCATATGAAGTGCTGCTGATCATTTGTTGATCAAAGCATATTTTTTGTGGAAAGCGTAGCTTTACGGACGAGACTTCGTCGGACCTCACAACCCAGTAATGGTCAAAACAGGAAAGATGCAGCAAGGTTATAGGGAGTAGCACCCCTTAGGGTATGTGCATTTCCTTCTGGATAGAAGTGGTATCATGGTATAGAGCCCAGATACTTAACTTATGTTGATATCGCAAATATATATGACTTTATGATTGTTGTTGGTTGAGGATCCTCGGATAAAGGTTGTTTACAACCGGGGGATGGCATATTCGTGTCAGTAGTTACCTACTTTTGCAGAGGTAACCCGGCCTTGTGTTGGCAAAGATATGGTTAGGTTCTCGGGGCGTCCTTCCAGAGGCGTACCCATGTGGCAATGGGAAGTTCCTTAGCCTGACCATTTGTTGGAAAATCCAAAGAAATAATACGAGCCCTGTACGGTTTTAGTTGTATAACCTGCCATGGAATGTGGCAGTGACCTGATATTGAACATGGTAGCTATAGTAGGCATACGATAGTGGTCGTATGTTGGCTAAGATTTATATTATACTTTCGAAATGTTTTCCTGCACTTTGCACTTATAGTAATAATATCAAAGAAATTTGCTATCATGCATGTTTGACTATCATAAGGAGAAATCTTCTTCAATTCTGCGTTTGCATGGTGTGTGTGGCGGGAGGCCTTATAGTAGTTACATTTTCTAAAAGCGTTGCGGATCTATTTTAAAATATTTCTTTGTTTGTTTTTTTAAAGATAAACTGTTTTAAGTTCCCACACCAGTCCCATGACTGACCTGGAGTTTATTGTTCCCTTTCTAAACTCTGGGTGCCCACCAATTTCTACACAGGCAGCCTAGAGTTAGGTTATTAGGTCATTTTGGAATTCAGGAGGTGCTGTGGAGATCTGGAGGCAAGCTGGATGGCATGGCGTATCAACTAGTATATAGTATTTCTTTTCCGCTGTTTGTTGTTGTAACACTCTGATAATGTAATATTATGTAATGTATAAAATGTACAGTTCTTTTGATTTAAAGATTATTCATTTATCTATTATATGTTGTTCCGCTACGATTGTGAGATTCTGATATTGTTTCTGTTGCTTCTTCTTTTTTTCTTCTACCTCTTCTTCTTTAACCCAAAGGGTTAGGTTTTCCGGCTTTCAATTGCTTGGCAGTTGATACAGTGGACGTATTACTGTCGATATTCGAGAGTCGAAGAATCAGTTCCTTACAATAGGGTATCAAAGCAATTGGTTAAGCAACAACCTTGGCTCTGTTGGGAATTACTCATTAGAGATAGAGTCGGCGGTACTCTAGAATGAGTGTGAGTGTAATAATAGATATGAGTGTGTATTTGTTAGTGAATATAAAAATTGTTTTATATTGTGTTGATTGGTTTGTTGAGTGGTATATGGATTCTGGTCAATACGAGTAATTAACGTTTTTGATAGGAATCTCTAAACACTTGTACAGAACAAATCCGATACGATATTGTTTTAAAATAGGGTAAATAAAATAAGTTTACCTAAATTATTTTCGTACATAAAGAGAAAAAAATTCTATGAATTATTATAATATATGATTGCTTGGTTGCTAGAAAGTGATGAAATTAAATTATTATCATTAAAGTTGAAAAAGAAATTGAAATCATAACTCCCAAGTTAAGAAATAAATTCACATACAAACAGAATTGGAGAATATAAATTGTAAATGTGATTTGTAATTGAAGTAAAATTCCAGAGGAATATTTGGAAATCTTTTGAAAGGGTTTGCAGTTTGGAAAAGATTAAATTCCTTTTTGATGTTGAAAATGGTTTTCAAGGGTTTGGAAAAATGTTTTTGGAGGGATAAAGCTCTAAACTCTTTTCGGTCGCTGGAAAATAACTTCGGTGATGACTGCAGCATCATCGGTGTTTATTTTCGGGTTTCCAAAAGAGGGATTGCTGCCAAATTGTTTTAAATGGGAGTTGTTTGGAAAATTTGGGTTTGGGTTTTGAAATTCAAAGGATAATTTGAATTGGTTTCAAAATGACTCTGGAATCTGATAAAAATAGCTATGGAATAAAATTTATTAGGTTGAAAATAAATTTGGGGTAGAAACAAATGAATTGAAATTGAGTTTGAATTATGGAAATGAATTTATGAATGAATGAATTTACAATTGCGAGTAAATGAAATTGGAAACTAAATGTTGAAATTCATCTTGAAATAGCAAGTAAATTGAAAATTTGTCAAGTTGGATCAAATGAAGCTAAGTATTAAAATAAAATAGTAAGTAAAACTAATTGAAGAAATGACAAATTTAATATGGGTTGAAATGAATTGAATTTAACATTTATAAATAAAGGGTAAATTAAATTCATGTGGAATTTGAAATCCAATTTAAATATAAGTGGTTATAAACCGAAATAGTGAATTGAATTGTGTTTGGGAACGAACAAAAGAATAAAAACTGAAATTGAAAACTGAATATCGAAAACCAATTTGAATTTTGCGAGATGAAATGAGTTAGAACTTGTAATGAATTAGTAAAAGAAACTAATTTAAAATAGCAAGATGAATCAGTTGTGAATGAAAAATAATTGATAAAATTCAATATTTAGAAGGTAAATTGAATCCAAATAGAATTGAAATTGTAAATTGAATTCAAATGAAATTGATAATGTGAGATTGAATGAAAATGGGTATTATGGTTAGCAGGACATACAGGTGGATTAAAGGAAATTGGGATTTTGATTTCGAAGAAGAAAAAAAATTGAATTGCTCGACAAAAGGTATGTATTTGAATTTCAGTATGAAATTTGATGATTTTCTTGTCCAGCCGCTTGGCTTTTTCTTTTCTTTTTGAAATCTGGGGGCCGTGGTGCCATTTTTGTAGTCGTACCGAGCTAGCCGCGCAAAGGAGACGCATGAGAAATTTTTCAAAAATTTAAGGCGTTAGAATATTTTTGAGAAAATGGGAAATTTTGAAAACTATAACTTTGATTTTGGAGTGAAAAGTTAAACGATATAGTTGGTTTTGAAAAGATAACTAAGTATGATTTGAAAACTTAGTAAAGTTATTGTAAGAAGTTTAACTATGGATTTTGGAAAAGTTAAAATGTTTAAATGAATTTGAAATTTAATTTGAACAAATGGTTTTGAAAAGTTAATGGATTCTGTAACTTTTTCTTATTTGGCAATTTCGAGGACGAAATTCTTTTAAGGGGGAAGTTTATAACGACCCGGAATTTTTGTCATTTGAAATTCGTATATTTAATTGATTTTTAATATTAACAAGTAAAATTTGTAAGTCGAATAAATTTTATTTCGAATATCTAGATTTAATTGGATAATTAAATCGATAATTTAATATTTGAAATTACAGAAATAATTGGAAATTGGGTTTAATGTGATTGAAAATGATTTATAAAGTTTTATTTAATCATATTGGAGTTAGAATTATGTTATAGAGCTTTTAAAATTGAATTAAAAGTTAAATTGTAGAAATTGAATATTTTAATATTTAATTGACGAGTAAAAATAGCCATTTTTCAAACAGTCTTGGGTTTCGACGAGACCAGTTTCGTTGGATCTGTAATGTTATATTATTGTAAGATTTCAAATTTCATGTCAATCGGATTTACGGTTTGTCCGGGGCAAGCTAAAACGAGTAGGAATCGGTTTAAGTGAATTTTTAATTTAAATAGTCAGTTTGAAAACCTATCTTTCAAATACGATCGAATTGGCTCCTGATATATATTCCATTGCGTTCGGAATAGGGGTAAAACATTATAAATGCCAGGCGGCACGATTCGTTAGGAGTTCAGAAAAAAATCGGGTGAATAGTGTCGCCAAAATTTTCTGTAAAAGGCCTCAAAGTTTTCATATTTTCATTAAAACCTAGCTAGGGTTTGTGGCCGCCACCTTCAGATTTAATGGCCGAAAACCTTCCTCCTTCTCCCTCAATTTTCTTCAAATCTGTAAATCGATTCGGAAAACTCTCAACTACAAAAATGAAGAGCATATCGAGCTCTATAATCTAGACGGTGGAGATTGTTTAAAACATAGCCAATCAGCGGCAATTCAAGCTCAAACTCACCATGGTCATGCATGTTTTCCGAGGCACAGGGATGACCGAGTTGCATAAGATTCACGGCGAAGGTGGAGCTCGGCTTTGGCTTCGAAATGGTGGTGGTTGATCGACCTAAAATCGATCGTATATGGCGTGAGCATTAGGGTTTCACGGCGGCTATGGGTTGAACGCGTTCGTTCATACCTGGGGAAGAAGAAGCTTGCGCGCACGGCCAGGATGCTGGGTTTTGGAAACGAACGGCTCTGTTTTGCAAATAGCGTTTGGAAATAAAATAATAAATTGTAAATTTATATATAATAATTCGTTTAAACTTTAAAACATTGTAACTTTTTCATACGAGGTCCGTTTCGCACGAAACGACTTGCATTGGGTTCGTATTGACGAGTACTACGCAATGGAGCTGGATTGGAATTTATTTGAGCTAGTGGAATTTTGGGTAAAATTAAACGCGTGTTTAATTTTATTCGAAACGTAACACTACAACTGTTATTGGAAGCAAGGTGAGAACTTCTCACTCAATCGAATTTGGTTCGATTTAAATTTAAATAGTTAGATTTAAAATTGCTTAATTGTGTTGATTTTATACTTGGATGATAAATTGCTATCTATTATACTGAAATAAACCATATACGCCGCATATTTAGCGGAGGTTATTATATTAAACACATATACCGCGATATTCCACCTTAAAGTGGAATTGGTATTATATATATACTTGGAGTTGATTTCCCACATTATATAGCGGATGAGACCCTATTGCGCCGCATAATAGCGGATGATATTTTATATAAACCCATGTACCGCGATATTCCGTCTTGAAACGGGATTGATATTGTGCTAACATCTGTGTATGCAGGGAAACAGGTTGGAGGGATCCAACTGGATTCCTCAAATAATTGAATTTGTTTCAATGTTGCATGTTGATTTTTTTATAATCTCTGTGTGATTATCTTTGTGATTAAAATCGTTTAAGGCTAAAATTTAGCCGAATATAATTTTGCTATCATTGGATACCGGAAATAAATAAAAATTTGATTTTTGAAAATTCAGGTTGAAAATTTATATTAAAAATTTATTTTTGAGAATTGGATAAATTTAAAAGAAGGAATTCTAAAATAATAAAGTTTTATTTTTAATCTTATTGAATAAAATTTCAAAATATGGGAAAAAATTTAATAAATGGATTTCGGGTTATATTATTTAAAAGTTGAAGAATTTATTCAAAATACGGATTTTAAAGAGTTTGAAAAATAAAGGAATTTGTTTTCTTTAAAAGGAATTTTTTAAAAAAAAGGAAACAAAATTTGAAATCCATTTGGGAATTGATTTTTGGTGATTGAATTTAAATCTTTTGAAAATCCATTTGGAAATTTATTAGGTGTTTTGAGAAGAATTTGGAATCAATTTGAAAATTGATTTGGGGTTTAGTGGAAATTGATTTCAATTTGAGATTTGAATGAAATTCACTTGGTGTTTAACTTCTTGGAAAATCAATATGGAATTTGATTTGGTTTCTTTTTAAATCAATTGAAAAATTGAATTGTTGTTGAAAGTGAATATTTGAAATTGATTTGAAAATCGTATATCAGAGGATATTTGGAAATTTAAATTCACCATGGAATTTATAAAGAAAAGGGAAATTTGTTTAAAAATAAACATTGATTTAATTTTGAAGCGTGGAAATAAATTTACGGATTATGAACGTAAACTTAAAGTAAATCGGTAAGGATTTATTTAATTGGTTTAAATGAACCATTTTGAAAATGAAAGGGTATTCTCCCTGGAAAGCCGAATAAAATATCTGAATAGTTTTGAAGGATATATACATATATATATATACATACATATATATATATACATACATACATACATATATATAATTCTAGAATTGGTTTTGAAAAGGATACTTTGGAGAAATTAACTTCTTAAATTGTTTTAAATCCTTTAAGTAAAGATGTATTAAGTTGATATAGAAATGATTATTTCTAAGATTTAATCAATAATTGTTTTAGAAAATAGTAATTTAAATAGTTATACTCTATCTACTAATTTTATTTTGAAAATTAGTTTGGACTTAAGTTATATGTAATATTGGTATAATATTTTTATAACTAATATTTTAAGTAAAGTGTTTAAAGAAAAATAGTTTTTATTTCAAAGTGTTTTCCTGATAAATTTTGAATAAGTGTTATAAATTATTTTAAAGTATTTAAACTCGGCAGATTTCCAGTGAAAATGAATAAATATTTGGAAGTGTTTCCGCGTAAGGAAAGTGATTTGAAAATTGTTTTCAAAAGCTGTAAAGGTGAAAAGTGATTTGAAATTTGTTTTCAAATGGTTGAAGTGTGGAAAATATATCTTGTAAAGATATTTTTGGAAAATAAAAAATTTGGGAAATTATTTGGAATCTGGTGATGTTGTGCATATCTATTGATAGTTAAATAACCGACTATCAATTTTTTTACCTTTAAATGGGTATTTGTTGTGATTTGCTTTAATTTGAATGCTATGCTTATTTTAAGATAAGCGCTCGTTATTCGGTTTAGCCAGGAGAGGACCTTTGGGTCATGAATCCCATTCCGAATAGTGATACGTCGTAATGGATAGCATTTGAAGACCGGATATTTTCGGGAATGGAAGCATTACCATCGGTTGTCTCTACATCGGCTGATCTCTGATATAGAGATTTTATCACCCTTTGTGATGGAAGTCCGGACGTGACTAATGAATGTCCGAATTGCGAGGGCTTCTTTGGATGTGCCTTCGATTCCGTTCGATCCCGGAACGGACTTGTATGGATGTGCGTCTGACGTTACAATTTAAGATGTAAAGCAGGTTTCTATCAAATATATTTCTGTTGGTGGCGAAGAATTTATTCTTTTAGCTTAACACCCTTCTCTAAGACGTACGAGCTCAGAGGTTATGTAGTTGATGGTCACTAGTGATACATTCCCAATTTGGTAATGTGGCATACGAAGTGCTGCTGATCATTTGTTGATCAAAGCATAGTTTTTGTGAAAAGCGTAGCTTTGTGGACGAGACTTCGTCGGACCTCACAACCCGGTAATGGTCAAAACAGGAAAGATGCAGCAAGGTTATAGGGAGTAGCGCCCCTTAGGGTATGTGCATTTCCTTCTGGATAGAAGTGGTATCATGGTATGGAGCCCAGATACTTAACTTATGTGGATATCGCAAATATATATGACTTTGTGATTGTTGTTGGTTGAGGATCCTTGGATAAAGGTTGTTTACAACCGGGGGATGGCATACTCGTGTCAGTAGTTACCTACTTTTGCAGAGGTAATCTGGCCTTGTGTTGACAGAGATTCGGTTAGGTTCTCGAGGCGTCCTTCCAAAGGCGTACCCATGTGGCAATGGGAAGTTCCTTAGCCTGACCATTTGTTGGAAAATCCAAAGAAACAATACGAGACCTGTACGGTTTTAGTTGTATAACCTGCCATGGAATGTGGCGGTAACCTGCTATTGAACATGGTAGCTATAGTAGTCATACGATAATGGTCGTATGTTGGCTAAGATTTATATTATACTTTCGAAATGTTTTCCTGCACTTTGCACTTATAGTAATAATATCAAAGAAATTTACGTATCAAGCATGTTTGACTATCATAAGGAGAAATCTCCTCCAATTCTGCATTTGCATGGTGTGTGGCGGGAGGCCATATGGTAGTTATATTTTCTAAAAGCATTGCGGATCTATTTTAAAATATTTCTTTGTTTGTTTTTTTAAAGATAAACTGTTTTAAGTTCTCACACTAGTCCCATGACTGACCTGGAGTTTATTGTTCCCTTTCTAAACTCTAGGTGCCACCAATTTCTACACGGGCAGCCTAGAGTCAGGTTATTAGGTGATTCTGGAATTCAGGAGGTGCTGTGGAGATCTGGAGGCAAGATGGATGACATGGCGTATCAACTAGTATATAGTATTTTTTTCCGCTGCTTGTTGTTGTAACACACTGATAATGTAATATGATGTAAGGTATAAAATGTACAGTTCTTTTGATTTAAAGATTATTCATTTATCTATTATATGTTGTTCCGCTGCGATTGAGAGATTCTGATATTGTTTCTGTTGCTTCTTCTTTTTTTCTTCTTCTACCTCTTCTTCTTTAACCCTAAGGGTTCGGTTTTACGGCTTTCGATTGCTCGGCAGTTGATACAGTGGACGTATTAATGTTGATATTCGAGAGTCAAAGAATCGGTTCCTTACAAGAGCCTTCTTTCATTAAAGCTATACCTTTTATTATTACTACCTAGAATAAGACCATTGATAATGCAAGAGAGCGGTGTTAACTATACCCATTTAGGCTCTTTTTTACATATTCTCTATGTTTTTCCATCTTTGGTTAATTTAAACTGGATTTCTAGTAACCTTAAGTGTTTTGATTTGAATATAGTTGATAGAGGTAGGATTGTTTATGTTAAGGCCTTGATTGAAATTTCTCCAAATAAGTCTCTTCCTTCCTAGCTTAGAGTATGCCCTACCATCGGGCATGTTGCTATAGTTGATGTTCGTTATAGCTGGAACCCTGATATTTGTGAGCCTGCATTCATTTGGTCATTTGGTGCCTCTTGTAAACATAGTGCTACAAATCCTTTAGTTGACCCTCCGGTCCCTATCTTAGCTAGGATCCCCTCCCTCAACCTCTGTTAAGGAAGTGGGTTCCGAAATCTCACCATTCTATGTACGTTGTTCCGGTGGCTTCTCTAGCTACAGAACCCGGCCTTGCTTCTGCTAGTGGTTCGGCCCTTGCTGAGATCCATGTCTTCCCTGCTAGACCTATTCAGGCTCCTACTACTTTAGTTTCCGATCTAAAACCACTCCTCGATGACATTCTATGGAGTTCGGAAGTGCAAGCTTGGGTCTATGTAAATTCAGAAATGAGATATAGTTCGGAGTATGCCGGTTTCTGTAAGTAGTAATGAAGGTGAAATAGGACGCCTAATTATCGGTTAATGGATTGTGATCTTTGTCTTACCAATATTAGTGAGCTTGGTCAAAGGAACGGGTCTCTTTTTGCAGATACCTCTTAGGATAGGAAATTCTTCTATAACGTTTATTCCGTAGATCATTTTCCTTTGTTAGCTGCTCTGTTCTCAGGTTAACTCCATGTAGTTGGGCTAGATTCTTCAAATGAAGGTAGTGGATCCTCTTCTTCGGAAAGGGACAAGTATGTAGTCTATACTAGCTTTGGCCTTTTTTGCCAAACTCCTATTTTTTTCCTTTCCTTTTAGTGGTTTTTGTGCTTGTACAAAGTGCCTCTTTTAAATTTATTAATAAAAGTGGCACGGCCCCCTATAAAGCCGACCAGGCTTGCTAAAAAAAATGATATTTTGATAAAAGGATGAATCAGGTAGATGTAATACCCTCGGGATATAATAGGTATTATACAAGTTAAGCTTAAGTTGTGTTTTATGAAATGTTTTCATAAATAGTTATGGAAAGCAAAAAGGTTTAAGTTCTATAACTGGTTTCCTTCTATATTTGTTTGAGATGAAATTTTACGATAGAAATCCTTTAAGAGGAGAAGAATGTAACGATTTGAAATTTTATCATTTTAATATTAGGAATATCAAATTAATTTTAAAATTCTAATTTGAATTTAATTATAATAATTAAATGTTTAAATAACTATCCCATTTTTAGTAATGCATTTTTAATTTAATTTATATGATTTTTCCATAAGTTTTAATTTGGAAAACAATTGAATTCTTGTTTGACATATTTTATAGCAAACGTAAGTATTTTTGAAATTTAATAGAATTTGATAACCAGTGTATTTAGCATTGTTTTGTGATCAGGTCACATTATTGTATGCAATCGTATTTTTATTTTTGTCGTTCGTAGTTCGAAGAAGAAATGGATTTTTGTGTAATCGTTACGTCCCTGAATTTAATCACTTTAATTATGAATATTTATATATTTTTTCATTAATTAATCATTGGATTTTATGACTCAAATATACTCCTTTTGATAATATTTAATGATGTTAAATAGTTCTCAAAATTTGTTTACAAAAATATTAGTTTTAAGAAATATAGAAAATGTGACCGGAAATCATTTTCTGAATTTTCAAAAAATATATCAGAAAACGTTGTGCACATTTGCGTAACATATATACCCATTTATTTATAAGTTAGTATCATGGTATATAGACGCGCATGCATACAATTAACTTAAATACATATAATAAGGTAATATGACTTATTATGGAAATTTAAAAAAAAATTAAAAATATAAGTTACATAAAATGTCAAGTCTTCAAAAACATTAAGTACACATGGTACAAAGGCATATTGGCTTGGAAATATGAAGGAGGGACAAAGTATTCGTGTGAAGGGGTGAGGAGGAAGCACGTATGGTGATGTGGCATCAATATTATGGAGGTTAGGTACCTTAGGGTAAAATGATAATCTGATTTATGCACTTAGTATATAAAGTATTTTCCTAACATTTTCACCACTTTTCATTCGTTTCTATTTCATAAAATTTCCTCCTAAAGCTTTCATGTATATTTCCATGGCCACCAAATTAGATTCTTAAGTTCAAAATCTAGTTTTCATTCACTTTTATAAATCTAAAACCATGTTTTAAGCTTCCTTCTTCTAATTCATCTCTTCTCCTTATAAGACAAGCCCACATTATCCTTAAACCATAAGGGTCGAGCAGCCTAAGTTACTTTTCATCCAAAAGCCCACAAAGACTCCACTTTTTGAAGCTAGAAACAAAGACCTAGCCCGTGTTCAAGTAATAGAAAGTTACCTTAGTTTCATAAAATTTCGGTGAGCAAAGTTATCACTTTTAACTAAGTTTGTAAACTATTATGGATTGAATTGGATGTTAAATATGATGCTTGTTTGGGTGAAAGAAAAGTTGATTGTATAGTGTGGCGTACAGTTTGGAATGTGGTATTTAAATAGTCAAGTCGGTTTGCATATTATAATCTAGCTTGTATATGTTGGTTATGGAATGTTTAAATGTTGTGATGTTATGATTTGTATGTTGTGAACATGAATTCATGATGGTATGCTAAGAAAGTTAGCACCTTGCTAGTTTAAAGTGACATGTTGTCCCTTATATAATATCCACAATCTTTGGTCATGATATTTGCAAAATTCTTTCAAGTTTTAAATACTTTTTAGTTTTTCAAAATATGCTTTTATATTTCAGTACAGTTTTTTCAAGAGTTAAAGTTTTAAAGAAGACCTAGAAAAAAAAATTCAAGTTTGGAATTTTTGGACCGTATAGCGATAGTCGCTATAAATTTTGTTCGTGAAAATGAACTCTTTTCAAAATCTAAATTTTTTTCACTTAGAAATCTTTTTACAAAATGTTTTAAAACTTGTATTAAGTAATTAAAATGGTTATTATTATTCATTAGTTATTTATCTAATAAATGATTAATTAATAAATTAAGCAATTAGTACTTAATCATTAGTTAATATAAGTAATTAATACTTAAGTGTTAATCAATTAAGTTAATTGTAATTTGTTAACTAATTAAATTTAATTATTATTTAATTAGTAATTAATGGTTAATTATTTTTAATTATTTATTTAAGATTAATTATTAATTAATTATTTATTATAGGGCTTAATTAATTATTAATTAGGACTTAATTAAGATTTAATTTTTATTTTATAAAAGTTTAATTTATTATTTAATTAATAAATAAGAGTTTTTAATTTAAAAATCATTTTATTTCAAAAATATTGGTTTTGTTTTAAAATTGTCTTTCTCTTTCAAAAGCGTTTTAAACTAGGAGATTTCTTTATCGATTACCTTTAAGTAACCTCAAACAAATATGAAACTAATACTAATATGGTGACCCATTTATTGGAAGCAAATCATCTCATATGTAGCACTAAAAGCTGAGTAGGCTAACCCTTTATATGTGAGATTTAGAATTCATTTCTAGGCCAGAGGTAGAGTAAGGTCAAAATATAGGAAAGGTAATAAATATGGGAGGGTTAATTTCTATTAATGGGTCATGTTTAATTTAGTTTATTGTTATCCATATGCAAACTTTGTATAATCGCACTTAATAGCGCATTGTCAACTATTTATAACATGGCCGTTTTAATTCAAAAAGTATGTTATGTATTTTCGAGTTCCTCGGTGTGTGCTCGAATACTTGTTGCATACTTCCAAATCGGAATTGAGTTAACCAAAAATTATCATTTAGTTTAGAGACACTGGTTACGGATAAATATGGTTATCCGAGCCAGTCCAAACTAATAACGTTCGTTATGGATCATTATGAAGTACGTTATGGATGTAGCGACCCAGCTTTTTGGTTAATTCAAGTCGACATTTTTACCACATATGCCAAACCCGTATCGTTCAAAATACGAATTATCAAGGGGTTTAAAAGAAAAGGAGAAGAGAAAGAATATAATATATAGAATCTCACAGTGGAAGGATGAAATATAATAATAACATAA
This sequence comes from Allium cepa, assembly GCA_030765085.1. Classification (NCBI taxonomy): domain Eukaryota; kingdom Viridiplantae; phylum Streptophyta; class Magnoliopsida; order Asparagales; family Amaryllidaceae; genus Allium; species Allium cepa. The sequence goes on from CM060943.1 coordinate 255,067,398, forward strand.
TTACAAAAATGTCTATCAATATACATTTGATTCCATTTCAACATCATCAGAGTTATACATTTTAACCAAACATGCCAATATAATGAAGTGGAATAATAATAGTACTTATGGTCTTCCAGTCCCCGTCTTCGTCTTCAGATAAGTAAGGTCCTTGAGAATTGAAACAACTCGAGTTGAGCCCAGCGTACAGGGAAAATAATACACTCGAGTCAGGCTATATTTTCTTATGCAAGTAAATTCAAATCAAACAATATAGGTAAAGTAGTTTAAAAGACTAAACAAATTGCATTGACTTCGTATGAGCAATCAATATTCAAGTTTAAATTTAATTTCACATTTTGATTTACGAATTCATATTAAACTCACTAGTAATATGTTCATTCCCGAAAATAATTTCTTCGACTAAATTCTATATTTCATTTCACAGAACCATTTTATTTAAAGGATAAAATGTCTTTTATTTCCCAACATTTTATTTGTAAATACCGTCTTTCAATTAGCCCTTCAAAATATATTCTTTGCGAAAATCCTATTTCATCGTTACACAATTGCCAAATTTCATTATTATTCAAATTAACAAAGTTAATTAAATCTTTAAATAGAAAAGTTTTATTATTAAATATTCAATGTAATTAACCTGGAATTAATTTACTTAATTTCTTAATTTAACACATTTAATTAAACTTTAATTCAAAACAATTCAATTTAATCATTTTATTTTAATCCAATAAAACCAATTAAAATTCTTCCTTTAATTAAACCAAATATATAATTAAAATTTGATTATCTATAACATATTAACAAATTTCATTCTATTTCAAATAATCAAATTGACGTGTTTAAATATCATTAATCTTTAATATAACCATTTTAATTCAATCTCATAATCTTTAAAATATTTCGATTAATATTTCATTTTTAAAGTCTAAACTCACTTAATAGATTTCCAAAATTAAATATTAACTTTAACGAAAATTTAAATTATAAATTCATATTAAATTTCCAAATTATTTCTTAATTTCAAATTTAAATATTAAATATCCAAAATAAATTTCCATTGACCAATCAACGTTTATTATTAAATTTTTTATCCTAGGCCAAGTGATTAATTTGGGTATTTATCAGTTCAACCCATATTCGAGTCCAAATTTCAATGTCCAAATCAATGCATACAACAATAATATAACAGTGATAGATATCAATAAATCAATCATCGTCCAATATTCAAACTCTACATAGTTAACGGGTTTTCATGCACTTGGGATTTCAATCAATAATTTCAACTATTTCAACTAAATCACATATCACAATGTCAACTAGCAATAATTTTCAATTCCAGTATCAATCATAATTATTAATCAATTATATATAACATAGAAGGATACTTGGAATACATAAATCTAGTCATGAGCTTAGAATCGCTCACCTTTCGATGCTAAAGAAAAATATAGACAACACGAGAAGCTATGGATTGAATCACAAACTTGACAATTGACCAATCCAAGTGATAATTCCAGAGCAAAGTAAGGCTAGAACTCGATAATTGATGAAAACAAAATATATAATCTTTGAAATATAGAATTAACTCATAAAAAATATCTATATTATATATTTTCCTTTAAAATCAATACGCCATTTGAAACACATATCAAAATAAATTCTTTATATATATATATTAAAATATATTTTTTTCTTTTCTTTTTCAAAACCCATATAAAGAATATATATATATATATTCCTTTCAAAAATATTAGCATAACATATCATATACATATATTTTCAAAATACTAGCATAACATATTACACAGATATATATATATACACACTTTTCAGAATACTAGCATAACCTATTATATGTGTGTGTGTGTATATATATATATATATATATATATAGATTCGAAATAATAACATAACATATAAAATATATATGCGCATAAAAAGAGGTTGCATGCTAAGGTGGCTGGAGAGGCGGCTAACACGAAGGCAGAGGTAGTCGGAGCTGGAGCAAAGGTGGAGGTGGCTCGGTGGCAAGGTGGGAGTTCAGGGCGGTGCTACATGCTAGCTTCAGTGCACCATGGGATTGGTATGGCTGGAACGAGGTTCGTATGTGGAGACAGGCTGGCGAAGGGGTGCAGTGAACTAGGTGGTTGGCTGGGCTCTGCGGTTAGGCCATTGGGCTGGAGTTGGAGCAGGTTAGTGGCGAGTATGAGGGTGCAGGAACTTGGGTGTGGGGTCATTTGCGGAGAGGTAGTCAGGGCTGTAGTCGGAGAAGGGGGAGGTGGTGTGGTCGATTGTAGGCTGGCGAAGCTGGACATGGAGGCGGGCGAGCCAAGTGGTGCGGGTCGTGAGGTAGGGAGCAGTTGGTTCGTGGTACACTTAGAGGAGGAGGCAGTTGGGACTGGGAGCAGGCGGTTCGTGGTGGTTGGTGTGGGGTCCAATGGGAAGTTAGGTGGCCTAGGAGAGAAGAAGGGCTGCTACAGGAGGGTTTGGTAGCGATGGACTGCAGGAGGACTTGGAGAAGTGATGCGGCTCGAGTACTAGAGCTGATGGTCAAGGGCGGAGCTGCTCCAAGTAGAGAGGGTGGTTACGGGTATGGCCTAGTGAGGTAGGAGGAAGAAAGGAAGGGGAGAAAAAGGGTTACGTGTAAATTTATATGTGTTAGTATTGTAACTATTTACGAACGTATTAGAATTCACAAAGGCTCTCGGAGGAGAAGAAAAGGAATGGCAACACCGAGGATGTATTTATATGCAGAGGGAATGCACAGAGCATTAAATGCTGCATTTAATTAGATGAAGGGCATACACAACCTAGGTTGGCTGAAAAGAAAAGAATGTGGGCTGAAAGAAATAATCTCGGCTAAAAAAAGGAATGATAACCCCATATATGGTTATGGACCAGCATATCTGCCATTTAGCATTTTGCCACGAAAGCCAAAACACGAAAAAAAATATACCGTGGAGACCATCGTGACGAAACAATCCAGTTATATAATCAAATCTATGCTACGATGTTCATAGAAAAATCTCATTCGTAGCCACTATTACCTCTTTGAAATTGAACGACAACGATAATTCTAGATAAATGGAGTTACATATTAGAGGGAACGAAATTTTACATTTTAATCAGAAAATTTTCTAGATTATTTCTATGTAAAAATATTCATACTTCAAAATTTGATAATTCGTCTGGAAAAATTGTGTTGATCGGGTTTCAGACGAATTTTGACATGAAACAAATTTTATTGGTTTTATTTAAATGGACGCATTCCAAATATCTAGTTTTCGTTGTCAAATTATATTTTTTTAAATAATTTTATTTTAAAATCTTCGCTAAATTCAAATTTAAGTCGTCGAAAAGTTCAGGTCGTTACAATCTTTCCCCTTAAAAATTTTCTTCCTCGAAAAGAACGAAGTAAATAATTTAACATACGATATAATTTACTCAAATAATCAACTTATAAACATAAGAATGATTAATATAACTATGTGCAACACGTAAATGGAATGCAACTAATGAGGATGATGTCAAACCATATGCAACAAAACAGCATAGCAATCCTAAGCAAGAAACAATCATAGCTAGCAACCATGGCATACAATCATTTTGTTAGTTTCCTTATATATATATACACACACACACGCGCGCGCACCATTCGTATGTATAAAAATTTCGATCTCTTATTTGAATACGCAGCTTTATTTTTCGAACTAGTATTGGTAACCCGACTATTCTAGAGCAGACTCAAATTCGACTTCTTGATTAGAAACCACCATCCTCCTTACATAGTAATAAACTATGATAAAGAACTTCAGATTCATATTAAAAATCTGTATCAGTGTTCGTTGTCGAGAATCAAGTAAACAATACTAAATCGGAAAGGTATGAATTACCTTAAAATCGTGTATTCAAATCTGAATCAAAACTGTAAATGTAATTAGAATGGTCTATATACAGCTTACGTATTTATTCTACTGGTTTCATAATTACACCAAGAGATAATCCGAGTGTATTTTTATATTCAAATTTTAAATGTTTGAAAAATTCTTTGTTAAAAATTCTTTTATAACAAAATACTTTTATATCAAAAATACTTTTGATAACTTGATGTTTAAAGAAGTGTATCCTCGTTCTTATAGAATGTAGTAGTATGTTGATCGGGTGCAAGACTAGAAATCTCTATGTACTTAGTAAACTCATTTCAACACCCAGTGAAAATACTTGAAAACTTTAAAACGGATGTGGAAAGTACAATCCAATCACCGAAATCAAACGAACAGGATCATTATGGAACGGTGTCTCTTCACTCTCTTGCTATGTCGAGAGTACAAAACGACGCGGCCTCAGGTGACTTTAGGCAGCCACTACCCTACATCTTACGCCATGACATCCAAAACAATTATAGATCGCAGATACACAATGGTTTCACCTAGATACCCAAGGTAACATCTGTACTAGTGAGCAATCACTACTTTACGAAATACGCTATGCCAAACACTCGCATGGATCGTAGTCTACTTAATAGTAACATTGGTGGTTACGTCGCTATCACCCATAGACTCAAAGCAACCATCTGCACCTCGAATTACGCCATATGGACCGTAGATACACAATGGTTTCGCTTAGTAACCCCAGGAAACATCCGTACCTCAGGACAATCGCTCTACCCAGGCAGATTATGCCGAAATGACCATAGATTGTAGTTACACAATGGTTTCGCCTGGGTCCCCCAGGAAACATCAGTAACCGTAAGCCTTCACAGCCCTACGAATTTCGCTATGCAGCCGAGGTTGTAAGACCATAGGTTACACTATGGAATTCGATGGAACTCATGAGTTTGTATTCAAACGACCTAAATTATGCAATAGAATCAGCAGAATGTACCCACAATGTGGCCACAAAGCAGATAATCAAGCAGAAGGTACTTCCCATGTCTTCAATTTTCAAAATGTATATCATACTATACATAGTAATTTTTCAAATCATTACTTCAAAATCATACTTATATAAATTCTATTATAAATAAGATTATCTCTTTTCAAATCGAGTACCTTTCAAAATGAATAATTTCGAGATAACATCATACTTATACAATTCATTTTATATAAGTTCGAAAACTTTTAAATCAAATATGTATATATAGTCAAAGGTTCTCGAAATCAATCACTTTCAAATATAGGTTCATCCTCAAATTCATATATGATTTCGACAATACTTTTCAAATTGAATATTATTCAATATTCATATATTCTAAATTCCAATCATCGGTTTTCAAAATTTAGTTCAGTTTTAATTTTTACATAAAGTCATATCTATATAAAATCAACTTCCTTTCTAAAATCACATTGTAAGTAACTAAGTTTTAAAACAACAATTTCTTTTCAAAATCAAATACATCACAAAAAAATCCTTTGAAAATAAATGACCTTATAAATCTTTTAATTTTATTTTTTTATTTATTATTATTACTATAAATTATTATTTTATTATTATTATTATTATAAATTATTTTTCTTCATAAACATTTCTCAAACAATTTCCTTATAAAAACTTTTCAAAACTAGATTTCACATTTATACATAATTAAAATCTTCCTTCAAAATCTTTTTGCAAATAAATAAGAGTTTATAAATCATAATTTTTTAAAAAAATAAATTTGTAAAATAAATAAGTTTTTTTGTATTCTTACTTATTCGGGAATATTTCTTAAAACAAATTTCATTTAAAACATTCCAAACAAATATCATACTTGATAATACAAAATAGGCTTATACAATTTATTTATCAAAATATTAGCTTTTTTAAAACTTGTTCAACTTCCATTAGGTTTTATTTTAAAAATTTTAAAACTAACTTTATATAATTTCCAAAAATTCTTTGCTTTGGAAATTAATTCTTAAATTGGAAGTGTTCAATTACTCAGAATAGTTGGAAAAAATCAAATTCCAATTCAAAATTAGAATCGGCAATCAATCATCTCAACAGGATGCACAATCAATCAATCAATCCCAATGCATAGAGTACAAGCGTTTATAATATCACTCAATCTGAAAATTTGAGAATTGAACACCAGGTTCATTTCAAATAGATTTATAAGTACATCTTTCGAATATCAAATCATATTTCATGAATTTGAATCAAAATCATACTTTTATTTTCTTTGAAATTAATTGAAATAGTTTTGAAAACATTTCTTATTTGGAAAATAATTTCAAAATATACTATTATATTTTTAGAATCTTAAACAAATTTCAAATACCCCCCAGAACCCAACTCACCAATTTCCAGTTTGAATAACTTCTTGTTTATTTATTAACCATATCTAGATAAACCATGTTTCATATATCACTTTCAAATGGTATCAATTACACTTTCAAATGATACAGGAGGAAATTCAAATATATATTCGCTTCAAAATCCATGTTAAACATGCAGTTTCTCAATTGATTAAATATTTTTCAAAATCCAAATTTTTTCCAACCATAGTCAAATGCTCAAATCAACAGTTAATAGTCGATGCTCATAAACTTGCCAAGCACGACTCATCAATCAATAAGAGATAATATGCACATCCATATCAAACAATCAATCAACAAAGAGATAACATCTAATCATCATCCACAGTCACGGTTGATTTTATCAGTTTACAAAATTCATTCTTTTATATTCAATATAAAAATCCAAGTTAATATCATTTCATTTATTAATATCAAAATATATTTATATCACTAACAAATACGCCCTCTCTTATACGTATATACACTCAGACTCATTCTAGGATACTAATGACCCTATCTCTAATGAGTAATCCCTACTAAAGCCAAGGTTCTCGCTTAACCTTCATTTTTGATACCAAATGTAACGACCAGCCTTTTTGGTCAAGTGAAATTTAACCACATATGCCCGACCCGAATCGTTCAAAAAGTTGAATTATCAAGGGGTTTAAAATAACAATATATAGAATCTCACAGTGGAAGGATGAAATATAATAATAACATAATTACAAAAATATCTATCAATATACATTTGATTCCATTTCAATATCATCAGAGTTATAGATTTTAACTAAACAAGTCAATATAATGCAGCGGAATAATAATAGTAAGTATGGTCTTCCAATCCCCGTCTTCATCTTTAGAAAACTAAGGTCCTCAAGAACTTAAACTACTCGGGCTGACCCGAGCGTAAGGGGAAAATAATATACTCGAGTCAGGACTATATTTTCTTATGCAAGTAAATTCAATTCAACAATATAGGTACAGTGGTCTAAAAGACTAAACAAATTACATTGACTTCGTACGAGCAATCAATATTCAAGTTTAAACTCAATTTCACATTTCGATTTACGAATTCATATTGAACTCACTAGTAATATATTCATTCTCAAAAATAATCTCTTCGACTAAATTCTCGATTTCATTTCACAGAATCATTTTATTTAAATGATAAATTGTCTTTTATTTCCCAATATTTCATTTGTAAATACCATCTTTCAATTATCCCTTCAAAATATATTCCTTGCGAAAAATCCTATTTCACCATTACACAAAAGTTTTATTATTAAATATTCAACTTAATTAACTTGAAATTAATTTACTTAATTTCTTAGTTTAACACATTAATTGAACTTTAATTCAAAACAATTCAATTTAATCATTATATTTTAATCCAATAAAACCAATTAAAATTCTTCGTTTAATCAAATCAAATATTTAATTAAAATTTAACAACCTATACCATATTAACAAATTTCATTCTACTTTAAATAATCAACTTGCGAGTTTAAATATCATTAATCTTCAATATAACCATTTTAATTCATTCTCATAATCTTTAAAATTGTTTGATTAATATTTCATTTTTAAAGTCTAAATTAACTTAATAAATTTCCAAAATTAAATATTAACTTCAACGAAAAATTAAATTATAAATTCATATTAACTTTCCAAATTATTTCTTGATTTCAAATTTAAATATTAAATATCCAAAATAAATTTCAATTGACCAATTGGCGTTTATTATTAAATTTCCTATCCTAGGCCAAGTTATTTAATTTGGATATTTATCATTTCAATCCATATTCAGGTCCAAATTTTAGTGTCCAAATCAATGCATACAACAATAATATAACACTGATAGATATCAATAAATCAATCATCGTCCAATATTCAAACTCTATATAGTTAACGCGTTTTCATGCACTTGGGATTTCAATCAATAATTTCAACTATTCCAACCAAATCACATATCACAACTATCAACGATTTTCAATTCCAATATCGACCATAATAATTAATCATCTATATATAACATAGCAGGATACTTGCAATACGAAAATCTAGTCGCGAGCTTAGAATCCCTCACCTTTAGAGGCAAGAAAAAAATATAAACCACACGACAAGCTATGGATTGAATCATGAACTTGATAATCGACCAATCCAAATGACAATTCTAAAGCAAAGCAAGGCTGAAACTCGATAATTGATGAAAACAAAATATATAATCTTTAAAGTCTAGAATTAACTCATAAAAAATCTTTATATTATATATTTTCTTTTAAAATCGATACCCCATTTGAAACACATATAAAATTAAGTTCTTTATATATATATATATATATATATCTTAAAATAGTTCTTCCTTTTTCTTTTTCAAAACCCATATAAAGACAAAATATTATATATATGTATATATATTCCTTTCAAAATATTAACATATCATATACATATATTTTCAAAATACTAGAATAACATATTATATATATATATATACAATACAAGCATAACATATTATATATACACACTTTTTGAATTAATAACACAACATATAAAATATGTATATACATAAAAGGAGGTTGCATGCTAAGGTGGATGGAGAGGCGGTTGATACAAAGTCAGAGGTGGTCGGAGCTGGAGAAATATCGAGGCGGTTCGGTGGCAAGGTAGGAGTTTAGGGCGGAGCTACGTGTTGGCTTCGGTGTGGCGTAGGTTCGGTGTGGCTGGAGCGGGGTTTGCGGGTCGAGAGAGGCTGGCGAGGGGGTATGGTAAACTAGATGGTCGGCTAGGCTCGGTGGTTAGGCCAGTAGGATAGGGTTGGAGCAGGTTAGTGGCGAGTAGAAGGGTGTGGAAACTCGGGTGTGGGTCGTTCATGGAGAGGTGGCAAGGGCAGTAGTCGATGATAGGGGAGGTGGTGTGGTCGGTTGTAGGCTGGCGAAGCTGAACTTGGAGGCGGGTGAGCCAAGAGGTGTGGGTCATGAGGTGGGGAGCAGGTGGTTCGTGGAAGACTTGGAGGAAGAGGTGGTCGGGACAGGGAGCAGGCGGTTGGTGGTGGTAGGTGTGGGGTCCAGTGGAAAGTCAGGTGGCCAAGGAGAGAAGGTGGGCTGCTATAGTGGGGTTTGGCAGTAATGGACTAGAGGAGGACTTGGAGAGGTGATGCGGCTTGGGTATTGGAGTTTATGGTCAAGGGCGAAGCTGCTCTAGGTGGAGAGGGCGGTTGTGGGTATGGCCAAGGGAGGTAGGAGGAAGAAAGGAAAGGGAGAAAAAGGGTTACATGTAAATTTATATGCGTCGGTATTATAATTATTTAGCAACTTTGTAGAACTCACGATGGCTCATAGAGAGGTAGAAAAGGAATGGCAGTATGGAGAATGTATTTATATACAAAGGGAACTCACAGAGCATTAAATGCTGCATTTAATTAGATGAGGGGCACACGCAACATAGATTGGTTGGAAACAAAAGAATGTAGGCCGAAAGAAATAATCTAGGTTGGAAGAAAAGAAAGGAATGATGACTCCATGCACGGTCACGGACCAATATTTCAGCCATTTAAGGGTTTTCCACGAAAGCCATAACATGAAAACAAATATACCGCGGAGACCAGCATAATGAGACGAATCCAGTCATATAATCAAATCCATGTTATTTCATAGAAAAATCTAATCTATCGCCACTATTAGCGCTTCAAAATTGAACGATAACGACAATTCTAGATAAACGAAGCTACAGAGGTCGGAACTGGAAGGAATGAACTTTTACATTTTGATCAAAAAAAAATTTAGATCATTTCTATGTAAAACTATTCATAATTCAAAATTTGATAATTCATCTGGAAAAATTGTGCTGACCAGGTTTCAGATGAACTTTGACACGAAACAAATTTTATTGGTTTTATTTAAACGGACGCATTCCAAATATCTAGTTTGCATTGTCAAATTATTTTTTTAAATAATATTATTTTAAAATTTTCGTTAAATTCAAATTCAAATCGTTGAAAAATCTAGGTCGTTACAATGGAGCTGTACTACGTAAGGGTGATTCCAAAATGGAAGATAGTAAATGTGGAATGTTTGTTCGATCGCTGAACAACTTGTATGAATGAATGCTATTGTTGCATTGTTGCTTGGAGGTCATTGGTAGCATTCTAAGATGGTCTGCTATAAGGAAAGGCAAACACAACCTCAAGCCCCACATCCGAGAATGACTAAAATCAGAGGATATGCTTCAAGACTATGTGGTTCACTACCATGAAGGTATGGTCATCACTGCACCTAGATTTGATATTATATATTATGTATCCTCAGGGCCCTTTAGGATGTAGATCCCAACCAAGGTGATAACATATTCAGTGCTATCCAATAAAGGGTTGGGCCGCTCTTCACTCACAGGGAGTCCATATAACGCTCTCAGTGTATTTTATCAAGAGATGCACTGTGATAGGTGGTACCCTAGTGCCTTATCGTGTTGGAATCCATTTTCCCATACGTGCCTTTATGGACTTAGTTGTGCCCAACTATTGATATGTGAGACAAAACCATTTCAGCATAATAAATATTTACTTTAAACCTGGAAATTATGATAATATTGAAAAAAAATATACAGAAATGTTTTGGTTAACATAAGGAAAAAACCTGTCCATGTTTATGTGCGATGTGGTCTTATAAGATACTTTTGATTTGAAGGTTTTTATAAATTTACAAATCTATGCTTTACTATCACTAGACCCACGTCTGACTTAGAGTTTTATTTCCATTTCCTAAAACTCTTAAGTACTTAAATTTGTATGAGTAGCCAAGTAATCTAGGTTTTTGACGGATGCATTTTGTGGGAAGTTGGAGCAAGTGGCTTCACCGATAGCTAGTTATTATCTTACTCCATTATGTATGAATGTATGTACATTGTATCAGTTATGTAGGGATAGGCAATTATGACTGTCCCAGTTTAGAATTTGTATTTTATGACTCTAATGTAATGCTACTATGGTAATGACTCAATATGATCTTATGTTGATTATTATGTATTATTCCATTGCATTATGAGATTTTGTGTTGTTTATTTCTTCTTGTTTTCGTTTCTTTACCCCCAATAGATCACATTTTAGATTAAGGATGGCAGACCGTTATGCTTGGCATAAGATCTTAGGTTGAACAAACACCTAGGCTTTAGATTGAGGTCAACTTTAAGAGCGCGTACTTGTAAAATTTCCCATATACATATATATTCTTGTTAGTAAGATCAGCTTTGATAGGTTTGATTAGTACCCTTTCTTAAAGATTTATCTCATCTAAGTATCTGAAAGATATCTTACTTTATTCTAGTAGTAAGAATGATTTTGAGAAGGGGACGAGGGAGGGGAAACAGTAGCATAACAACCACAAATTGTAGACTCCCGGATGTTAAAAGGGTTGGGATAATCGAAGAAGCAGCTCCAGTGCAGCCTTGAGTAAACTTCGCAGCTTTATACAAGGATTTCATAAATCTAGGAGGAAAATATTTCAAGGGTACAAAATCCATCATTGAAGTACAAGCTTGGCCACGGTCATGTGAGAAAATTTTCGAACATTTGGACATTTCTGACGATCCCATTTCTTGGCATCATGGTAATTGCGATAGGCTGCAGCTGCATGGTGGGATTCTTTCTCTGTAAATGTTTCATAAGATAAGTTCTCTTGGGCTAGATTCAAAGTAATTTTCGAAGAAAATTCATGCCAGCTACGGGGAAAACTCGATTATATAGAAGTTTCATGGATCCCAAGCAAGGAGACCTAACAGTAGCTAAATATGAGGTGAATTTTAATGAGTTATCTCATTTCGATCTTGGATTTGCTGATACCTCGCTAAAGAAGAATGAAACATTCATCTTGAGTATGAGAGAAGAGTTCCATGAAAAGATAACTACTCATATAAAGGAACCATTTATGGATCTAATAGACATGGCCCTGAGGTATAAAGTGCTTTTGAAGCAGAAGCCATCAGCAACAGTAGCACCCAATGGCGGTACTAATAACCCAAATAAAAGGAAGTTTAACCCAAATTAGAAAAAGAAGCGGGGTTAGGGAAAAATAGTAGGAGGAGATCAGGGAAACAAGTGTAAAGATGTTTGTTTCAATTGTAATAAAAAGGGACATATTTCAACACATTGTAAGAAGGCGAAGGTTATTTCTCCAATGGTCCAGAAGATGCTTTGCTATAATTGCCACTAGCCTGGACACATGGTTAAGGACTGACTACTATTGAAGAACGCTCAGCAGATTAAGGTCTATGATATTAAGGAGGAGCCCTCACCTTTGAAGATGTTAAAGGGAAGGGAGTCTTGGAAGGTGCTTTACTTATTAACAGCATTTTTGTTAGAGCTTCATTTGATACCGGAGCTTCGCATAATTTCATCTATAAAGAAATAGTAGATAGATTAGAACTTATCTCGAAATATATAAAAACCCTGATCTATGTGGCCAATCCTATTGGTGGTATGACCAGTATATGTTTAGTTTGTGAGAATGTACAAATTTCCTACCTTACCCATCATTACCCTTGGAACATGTTTGTGCTTGATTGTAAAGGTTTTGATGTTCTACTTTGAATGATTGGCTAGCTAAGTATCATGTTATCCTTGACTGAGTTAATCGGAGGGTAGTGTTGAAAGCCAAGACTAAAAGGGCATTGGAAAGGATATAATGTGAGGACCCAGATAATTGTATATGTAGTTTCCTTTATTCCTTAGAATCATCGCAAGAAGTGCTAGAGCCTATATTAGTAATTAAAGATTTCCCAGATATTTTTGAGCCGGTTCATTATTTGCCTCCTCGTCAGGAAATTGAATTCCATTGGGACCAAATTCATGGTGCAAGACTCGTTATTCAACCCCTCTGTAAGATGGCCCCGAAAGAGAAGAAGAAGCAAATATATCAAACCAATAAGTTGTTAAGAAGAGGGCTGATTAGATTGAGTCGCTCATGTTGGGAGTAGATGGTAGTTTTTATGGCTAAGTCTATTGGTTCTTTAAGATTGTGTGTGGACTATAGGGTGTTGAATAAGCAAACCATTTGGAATAAGTAACTATTACCCATATAGATTGTAACACCCCTTCAAAAATGGGAATAATAGTCCGACATTGCGGAAAAACACTATGAAGTGGATGCTTATATACCAAAGCCCTCACCTCATAACAATGTCGAGCCTTTTGAGGAACAAAGCCCCACACCATAGCTAGGCCCATGAGGCGAAGGTGACTAAGTTGGGGACAATATCTACGTTAAGTGAGGTGCGGGATGTTACAGTTGGTATCATAGCCATACCTAGCCAGAATTGTGGTATGTACGTGTTACGACCACGACGCCTGGGTGGTGCTGTATTCATGAGCCAACGAGGGCATTGGCCTCTAAAGGAGAGGGGATTGTAACACCCCTTCAAAAATTGGAATAATAGTCCCACATCGTTGAAAAACACTATGAAGTGGGTGCTTATATACCAAATCCCTCACCTCATAACAACGTCGAGGCCTTTTGAGGAACAAAACCCACACCTTGGCCTGGCCCATGAGACGGAGGTGAATAAGTTGGGGACAATATCTATGTTAAGTAAGGTGCGGGCTGTTACAGTGTGTGCACACATACATATATATGCATATACATCGTTGTAAATGTTGTTCTAAACTTAATACAACATCTTTATGTTAAAATTTATAACTTAATATGTGCATTAATATAAAGTAACAAATTAAAGTCTAACTTTAGTTTAAAATGAAATTCAAGGGTTTGTGATATTTTGCAATAAACTCCAATTATGTTTAAAATGAAACCTTTTTTTCTAACTTTAAACAGAGGTATGAAAAACCAAAAGGTAGGATTTAAATAATGAACACAAAACATACATACATACAAACATTAATAAACTACATATGTTTTGTGTTTGTGCAACGATCCATATTTTAACTATTTTAAATTATTAAATTTAATATAATTATTAAATAAAAATGGTTAGAAATAAAATTTAATGATTTATTAATATTGATTTATGGGATAATTAAATTGTTTAAATTTAATATTGAAAATTATTTGAATAATTCAATTCTGGATTTAATATGATTGAAAATAATACCCAAAATTGATTTAAATTTTATTCAAATATGAGTGAAGATTTTTTAACGTTTAAAATTGAATTTTATAAGTGAATAATTAAAAAGTGAATATTTTATATTTTAATTGACGAGTAAAAAATAGCCATTTTGGCCACTGTTTCGGATTTCAACGAAACCAATTTCATTGGATCTGTAATAGTGAACTAATATCGGATTTCAAATTTTGTAGCATTTGGAGTTACTGTTTGGTTGTACGGGATCGAAACACGTTGAAATTGATATTGAAAATACAATAATCCAATTCGAAAAGCTATCTTCCACATAGGGTCAAATTAGGCCTTGAAACATGTTCCATTTTGTTCGGAATAGGGGTAAAACATTATAAATGCCAAGCGGCATGCCTCGTTTGGAGCTCGTCCAAAATTTCAAGTGAATAGTCGAATGGTATTAAAATAATATATTGGCATATATATAAATTCGCGTGCACGTAGCCAAACCCTAATATCTACAACCTGCGCCTCCATTTATTTCTAATGGCCGAAATGTTCTTGACTTCACTTCCTTCGCTCTCTCCATCCGTCGACTTTTCCATCAACTGGAAAGTCATAGAGCATCGCGAGATCTATACATCCTACGGTGGAATTTTGCTCGATCATTATGTGGAGGCTAGAATATCGCCGCATTCAGCGCGCATTCGTGGAGGTGCTGTGTCATGTAGGGATGGCTAAGCTTGACAATACTCTGGGCGTGGATGGAGTTCGTGATGAGGGTTCGAATGGGGACAGCCAATTAACTCCTAGGTGATCGTGGTGGTCGCGATAATTGGATGAACGGAGGCAACGTATATGGGTTTCATGTGCATTTAACTAGGAATGAAGAAGATGGAATCAACGGCCAAGATTTTCAGATCTAAGAATGAATGGCCCTGATGAGGTTTAAAGTTAAAATGTAAAAAGAAAGGAAATTTATTTATATAAGTTATATTCAAATTTAAAAATGTGTATCTTTGTCACACGTGTCAAAATTGGATGAAACAAGCGGCGTTAGAATCATATCGACGAAGGCTTTGGCATGGGATCCGGTTGGAATTTATTTGAAGCTATGAAATATTTTTAGTTTCAAAAAAAAGGTGAGTTTTTTTAATGCTCACGGCGTACTATAATATTTTTATGTTCGTTTAAATTGAATTATGAAGTTATCTAATTTTATTGACTGTTATTTGAGAATGAAATTGACATATGAACTGACAGTAGGTATTAAAATCGACAGTTAAATTTGAAATTGGAATGCCATTAAATTATCTGATATTAATAACAATGAAATTGTTGTGAATTATTTTGACTGTTTGGATGATTGTTTGTGATGGATGCCAACTGATTGATATTTGGATGTTTGGATGTTTATTTATGTTTAATATATCATGTTATCATCCCGTATATTATATACAGTATATAAAACTATAAATCAAATTATTTCCAATAAATTAAGAAATAGGTTGGAATGATATATACCTATGACATTTATTTTGGATTGAAATGATATACATCCATCCTTGGAATTAAATTTAAATAATTGATTCGCTTGGCCATAGGATAGGAAATTATATATGGACACCGGATTAGTTAAATTAAATAATTTTAGGATTTTGATTCGAAATTATTTAAATTGATTTTGATTTTTAAGAAAATAAAATTGAATTTATGGAAATCATGCAAAATCGAATTTATGGAAATTATATCCTATATATTGTTTAAATTATTTATATAACTTTAAATGTTATATTTGGAGGAGGTCAAATTCTGCGTCTTTACAGAGTAGCACATACAATTACTCCAAATTGCTCCATCATAGTTCTATTAAGTACTAAACTAGCCAAGATAGTGATAACTGCCTATTCTTACAAGTGTTGGTAGATACATACCACATAATACAGCAGAAATAGAAATAGATGACTATCTACATAGGATCCCAAATGCTCCATGCTACCAAACTACCTAGCTACCCGAAAAATAGGGAACCCAGAGTTTAAGGGAAAAGGAAAATAAACACCAAGTCAGTCGTGAGACTGGTGTGAGAAACTCAAACCACGGACAATTGAAAACAAAGGGTATCTCATAAGACCACGCCGCACATAAACACAGAACGGGTTTTTACCTTATGATAACCAAAATCTTTAGTATGCAAAAACAGAGATATTATTTTTAATGGCATTCTTTTGAAAATACTTTTCAAGTAAATTTATATAATCTTAGCCAAAATCGTTGAATTGATTAATTCCAACATAATAGGTTCTAAAATCAAGTCCGAAGGCACTTATTGGAGAATGGTTTCCATACAATGTAGGGAAGGAACTACCTTTAGTATAGTACATCTCTAAGCAGATGTACCAAGGATCAACACCCTTGAAACCTCTGCATTTGGCAAAGACCAACCTATCCATTGACTCATCTAACAATGCATAGAACCAAATGTGACATCACCCTGGTCGTAGTTGACCTATTCGGGATCCCATAGCATACACAACATACTCAACATATAGAGATTAATCTAGAAAGATAATGGCTATACCCTAATGGTTGCGAACCACATAGCCTTACGGCATGCCTTGTTTAAGCCATTTTCGGTTGGTAAGGCCCAAGGTAATGATTATTTCACATAGCACATTCCACTTTGAATTCCATATTGCCGATTCATCACACACTATTGATTCCCATAAATGTACAACCTCTAAGCTCGTACGTCTCAGAGAAGGGTGTCAAGTGTAAGAGATTTACTTCTTACACCATGAAAAATATGTAGGCTTGTGAAAATCAATGTACGTGTACGTCAAAGATGCAATGGCAGACATTCACCGATACATGTTTTCTGGGGACAGGACAAACCGAAGGAACTCTCCTACTACATCCTATTGGGAATCACTCCTAGGTTTTGTAGCGAGTAGCCCTTGCATCGAAAATCAAATGAAGATACTACTGCAATATATAAATGATACGAGAAATTTCCCCAAGGGTCAGTGTTAAGCAGCCCTTCATTCTATTTATTATCATTCTATGTCTTCATCTTCGAATGTGTAAATTGGTTTGAAGTGGTGTTCAGATAGGAATTACTCAAATCTAATCCTAGTTCCTTCGAACCAATCATCGATGAAAGAGTTGAGTAAATAAGTGCTTATCATTTTATTATTTACTTTCTCTTTATCATAAAATATCTTCTAGAGATATATATCTTTTAAACATTTCTTGTCGGTATATACGGAATCATTAAACGTCTCTTCAAATTTGGAAATACCAAATCAAAACCATTTTCCATAAATCACATTACAAAACCTTATTGATTAAAAAGGGTCGATAGAAATTATACTAATTCTAATCAATATCAATTTCCGTGTTCAACCGTTACTATCTGTCGATTAATGGTGAAATCGCCTTTTAAATTCACACGGATAGTACGGATTCTCTTTGGAATTTAATACCTAGTCTAAGAATATTATTTCTATACAATCCAAGTTATATTAAATTTGAAAAAAATTAAATCTTTTACACGTGCCTCGTTTTCAATATTTCGACCTTATATGCTCCTGCCCAGGAAAGAGGTTAGGTGATCTAGGGCACTGGTTGCTCTTGAACATCTCCTTAGTTTAAGCATCTCACACCAGATCTCACAAATAGAAAAATCAAGTCCACTCATTGGCTTTTAGAGCCAAGATTAGATTTATAACAGCTTATCTATTGAAGATTTATTTAAACTCCTTTAAAAGTAATTTTAAAACTTCCAAATAATCTTTCAAAAGTTATTAAAAACCACTGCAAAAAGTATTGTGCACAATGCTCTTAAGGCTTATTTGATCAAAACAATTTTTTGATCGTTTAGAAATCCATTTTTATAACTCAAATCTCTTTTAAAATATCTTAATATATTTATAGAATCTATTCTATGTTTTTAAAGAATTTATCTCTTTGGTTTTAGAACTACCCAACCGCGACTATTTTGAAAACTTGATTTGTTCATATTTCAAAATCTACTAACTAAAATCTCGATCTTTTTCTTTTGTTTGAAAATATGATTATAAGAGTTTAAAAAATTCTTATTCTAAGAGATTCCAACTCTGAATCCATCGTATAAATGGATTTAAACTTTTATGATGCAAAATCGCGAACTACTGTTACGGACGTGCCTTTTTTTGACTCAACTTTCATAACTTGTCCAAACTTCACCAAATTGGTTTTTATTGTTTACAAAACATTTATAAACCATTTTAAAGAGGTTTAATAATCTACTATGCACTATTTCATTTATTAAAGGAAAGTAGTTTCCTTTATGATATTTGACGTGTATTAAACGTGAATTGTTTACACATCCAAACAAACATATTATCATATTCAACATTGTTTGTAATCATCCCAACCAATCATAGCCAAACATATATATCATCCACTATATCGTAATATAAATAGATTTTTTCACCTTCGATTCAATTGAACTAACTTTAAAACCACTATAGGTCCGCTATTTAGAAAATTTAGCTTGCTAAGCTTGCACTAAAGCTCCTATATAGGCTCAGCCTTGGCCTTTTGGTAGGATGTTCACGACCTCGTTTAAAAGAGGGAAAAGGCTCGGCCTTTTTGTGGTAGGAGGGGGTGGCTGTGGGTTTCAAGGAGAGAAAGGAGTGGTTTTGGTTTTGGTTTTAGAGGTGTTTGATACTTTAAACTTGCTATATAATTTTAATTTCTTTTTGCAATAAAATTTTCCATTATTTTCTTTAGACAAGAAGCCATTAAAGTGGAGTATAAAGAAGTGAAAAAGCTTGGGTATTTATGAACAGATGAAGTGAAGATTGATGGTGGTATTATAGACAAAGAAGTGAGTAAAAACATCATGATAATTATGTGCACACACATCACCATTTCATCACCAACACACCCTCCTCCTACCTCATCACCCATGGACGAAGTACCCCCCCCCCCCCTCCCCCAATGTGTGTACCTATGTGCTTGTACTTAGGGTGTAAGAGGTTGATTTTGAATTGCTTAAAGATGAAGTTTTAGGAAAATATCTTAGATCTTTTATAATGTGTGTATATGTGCATATAAATATATATGAATGTATATATTCATGTCACATGTATGTGCATGTATATGTATGTGTATAGTATATGTGCACATGTATGTGATAATGATCCATAAAGTTGCACAACTTTTCTATATTGAATCGTTACTAATTCGATTTTGATTTTCGGTCATATTATCACTTCTTATTTAATATTATATATGTTTGTAAACGAAGTTTGAAAATAATATTTCTATCATTATATAATAATTAAAGGAATTATTTAGTTATTAAAATAATTATTAAGTCATTTAAACTTAATTTAAATTCGAAAATCATTTTTAAAAAAATAGTGATATCATTGATGATCTCATAAAGAGATTTTATTTCCAAAAAAAAATTACATATTCTCATTCATATATATATATATCTGTGTGTGTGTGTGTGTGTGTGTAAATGAGTGTATATATTCAGCTCCGTGTAGGATGTCGGATGGTCTAAGGGCTGTTTATTGACAATCGCTTATTTATCGATATATCTTCAAAAGTATATATTTATTTAAAATAAGCTTACGGATATTATATATTTTTCAAAACATTATTATTTAAAAATATTTTTGAATATTTTTAAAAAAAAATCTAAAGCGATGAATTTGTGGGTCGTTACATTAGTTCAATAATGATAATTAGTATTAACTAAACTGCTCTAGCTAAAGACTTTGACTTTAAGTCGACATTAGTTGATCATGATACTAACTTTACATAACGAGGAGATGGCTCCTCCTTTGAATAGTGTTTAACTTCCTATGCTTTCACTCGATGCAACTGTAGTCGTTCAATAAACCCCGTACCACGATTTAACTAAAATTATTCTCATGTCGAAAGAACTGTGTAAATTAATCACATCGATAAGTTTTGTCTGACCTTAGTTATATTAACCAATACTAAACAATCGAGTGAGTCATTCCATAGTTATCGAATAACTATCAATACGTAACTCCTTGGTACCTCCAGTAGTAATGAGTAATACACTGCCCAACATTTAGAGAGCGTTACATACTCTAGTCTCGATGGGTGTGTCGATATCCAGTCTTGATACATTTTGACTAGGAATATTTAAAATGGTATATTTGATTATGATTAATTACTCACAATTACAACACTTTGTAACTACTATCATAAAACATATCGTTTATGGATTTTCTATTACATATACTTTTGTAAATTAATCAATTAATATAACAAGTATATAATAGAAAGAGAACACCTTTTAGTTTGAACAAGATTGGTTATCAAGTTAGAAATACATAAGAAATTACATAATTGCCTCTGGGGTACACCCCTAACTCTATCATCTTAGTGATTTTCATGAGAAATCAAATCTATGTTTGATTTTTTATTTATTTGATAGTTAAATAAAAACTATCAAATCTTGACCAAAATATAACTTTGGAAATATCTACGAGAAACACGAGGGTTATATGAAAAAGTTATCTTCGATGAGGCAATACTGTGCGTATAAATTTCATCTTATTCTCATAGGACAAATGATAAGGAAATCTATTTGCTTAAATGATTAGGAGGTGACCTATGCTTTTATATATTGTGTGATTATTTCCAAAAGAATCAGGGTTAAGTTTACCAAAATATATCGATTGGTTTTGGAGTGACCGATAAGTGGAGGAGTATACTTATATGAAATGACTCGAAACCTTAACTACTCCAAAATCATATACATGTTTGATGCTTTGGAAGAGATTCGAGACTAGCTCAAGATAATAGGATCAAATATAGAGTTCTTTGGAGTGCAAGGGCTACTTGGTACTAATTCCGAGGGTGATTCCAAATGGATCTAGTAGAAGTAGTGCGTACAATTTGTTCATATCTCGAACAGCTTGTATAGATGAATGCTAGAATTTCATTAGTGCCTGGAGGGTAGCGTTAGCATTCCAAGTAAGAATTTCTAAGAGGTAAAGGTAAAAGTGCAACCTTACAAGCCTCATAACCCAGTAATGGCTAAAACATGGGATGGCTACAGAGTTATGTGGTGAGCTACCATTAGAAGCATTATTCCTCGATCAAGATTCAGTTTTATGGATTTTGGTGTGCGCATGGGGCGACCATGAGTTAATGTTTGCAGCTTCGGTGCCGAAGGGGTGATATAATCCGGTATGTCATGTTAAAGGAGCAGTCGGCTCTATCTTGGTATGGGGTCCATGTGTGTCTTTGGGTACATTTTATCTAAAGATGTACTATACAGAAGGTAGTCCCTTACCTTGCCATATTTGAATCTGACGCAGCGGATTAACAACAAGTTGTCACCAAATGATGCAACAACAACAAACAACGATGAAACGACACAAAGATGAATCGATGGATTGATAATACCCAAGATAAATGCCCAAATCCGTTGAACTCGCGAGATACGGGATTCTAGCTATCTTTAACACGTTGATCGCGCACGATACCGTGTTAGAAGATATACGATTCTTCGACGTTGATCTCGCGCACGAGATTCCGTGAACCGGCTTCAAAATCGTTGATTCGAGCGCACTCGAATAACCGAAAATGGAGAAAGGAGTTAACGCTCAACTTCCAATTTTAAAGAGGCACAAAGCACTCAAACAAAAGTTTATTCAAAATCAACCACTTTACAAATGACACAACCTGCCTATTTATAGGCTTACAACACACAGGTACACACAACCTAACACAGGTCGTTAACGACCTAACAAACAGAGCACAACACAATACAGGTCGTTCATGACCTAACAATCACGACACACGACTTAACATGTACAAGTTATACAAGACTTACGACTTGCAGTATACAAGCAACATAACAGCGTTACAACATAACAACAACGACTTAACATATTCAACATGACGCGATTTAACGACATAAGAGATCAACGGCTCAAGAAGATAGCGGCATCAGTGAACTAAGCTTCTGGAAATCTGCACGCGACCTAAACTTGAGCGACATAAGGAACTGTGGCTTAAAAGATTGTTCGCGACCTAAGGAATCTCGCGACCTAAGGAAGCTCGCGACCTAAGGAAGCTCGCGACCTAAGGAAGCTCACGACCTAAGGAAACTCTGCTTCAGAAATCTTGAACGACATAAGATGCATGCGACTTAACTCACTAGGTCGTTTCACCCTCCTCTACCTCATAACTCGCTAGGTCGTAGCTCGCTAACTCATTATTCTATTGCAATGTTTCATCCTTCCCTTGTGTCCTGCTACACCGTAGCTCGTTAGGTCGCTGACGACTCAAAGAACCCGAGCGACTTAAGGAGTTGGGACGACTTATCTCATTATGCGCTGCATCATCCTCCCCGGTTGACAAGAATTCGACCTCGAATTCACACTTTCCTCTTCTTCAAGACGTGTATCCTCATGATACGGAATCAAGTGTCTGACGTTAAAAACATCGGCAGTATGGATATGGTCTGGCAATCTCAACCGATAAGCATTATCATTGATCTTCTTCAAGATTTCTACTGGACCAATCTTTCGAGCTTTCAGTTTGTTGTAAGTTCCAACTGGGAAACGATCTTTCGTCAATACTGCGTAAACAAAATCACCTTCTTTGAAGTCCATACTCCTTCGCTTCTTATCTGCCAGTTGATTATACTTCTCATTTGACTTCAGCAATCGTTCACGAACAATCCTGTGACACTCCTGCAACTCATTCACGAAATCACAAGCTCGTTTAACAACTCCTTTCTGACGTGGAACTATCGACAAATCCAACGGTCCTTTCGGAATTGCTAAATATACTACTTAAAATGACCTGAATCCAGTACTTCGATTAACGGCATGATTGTGTGCGAACTCAGCTTGACATAACTTCACATCCCAGCTCTTCAAATTATCCTTCACAAGACATCTCAACAAGTTTCTCAAAGATCTGTTCACCACTTCCGTTTGCCCATCCGTTTGTGGATGATAGGCGCTACTAAAATTCAGCTTAGTCCCAACCATCTTCCACAGACTCAACCAAAAATGACTTACAAATCGAGTATCCTGGTCAGAAACAATGGTCTCAGGTAGCCCATGTAGTCGATAAACCTCTTTAAAGAACAATTGAGCAACACGGACCGCTCAGCGGTCTTTTTACAAGCTATGAAATGTGTCATCTTCGAAAATCTATCCACCACAACATATATAGAATCGTTCCCTCGTTGAGTTCTTGGCAAATCCAAAACAAAATCCATGCTAACATCAACCCATGGTCTAGTAGGCATGGACAATGGCATATACAATCCTGCATTCGTAGTTGTCCCTTTGGAAACTTGACATATGTAATATCTCTGCACAAATCTTTCAACTTCTTTCCTCATGGAAGGCCAAAAATAAGATTGAGAAATCAACTGCAAGGTACGATCTCTTCCCACATGACCTTCTTCATGCAATTCCTTCATAATCTTCATCCGCACATTGCACTCTGGTATACATAATTGATTTCCTTTGAATAGAAAACCATCTACCAACACATACTCATCTGTCTTCCCTTTCTTGACTTCATCTTCAATTTCAGCAAAGTAAGAATCTTCAACAAACAATTCTGGAAGTACATCAAACCCTGTCACTTCAATTCTCATCGTAGTCAACAAATGATTCCTTCTGCTCAATGCATCTGCCACCCGGTTTGTAACTCCCGACTTATGCTTTACAACAAATGTAAACTGTTGCAAGTATGCAATCCATGAAGCATGCCTGGCTGCAGTCTTATCCTGTCCCTACAAATGTTTCAAAGTTTCATGGTCTGTATACAAAACAAATTCTTTATGGAACAAATAATGTCTCCAATACTTCACAGCTTGCACAATAGCATAAAACTCCACATCATAAGTATTGTATCTCATCTTTACTCTAGAAAACCTCTCACTGAAATAAGCAATTGGACGTCCCAACACTCCTCCAATTCCAACTTTAGATGCATCTGTATGTAACTCAAATAACAACTGATTATCTGGCAATACTAGAATTGGTGCTGTCGTTAAAAGTTCCTTGATCTGTTCAAAAGCAGATCCAGCCTCTTCCGTCCACGAAAACGGCTTTCCCTTCATACAATCAGTAACAGGTGCCATCACGCTACTGAAATGTGGAATAAACCTTCGGTAGAATGATGCTAAACCATGAAAACTTCTAATTTCTGTTATCGTCCTGGGTGGTGGCCATTCCTTGATTACGTCAACTTTATTCTGATCCACCTGTATTCCTCCTTCAGATACAACATATCCCAGAAATAAAACACTTCGAGTCATGAACACGCACTTCTTTGTTGCCGCGTAAAATTGCTCCTGACAAAGTATCATCAACACTTCCCACAAGTGTTGTAGGTGTTCTTCTATGCTTCCACTGTATATCAATATATCATCAAAATATACCACTACGAACTTTCCAATAAATGGTCGAAAGATCTGATTCATCACTCGCATAAAAGTACTTGGTGCATTCGAAAGACTAAATGGCATGACCAGCCATTCATACAACCCTTCCCACGTCTGGAATGCTGTCTTCCATTCATCCCCTGGTCGAATTCGAATCTGATGATACCCACTCTTCAGATCAATCTTTGAAAAAATAGCAGCTCCATTCAACTGGTCTAACAAGTCATCCAATCTTGGCATTGGAAATCTGTACCTCACTGTATTCTTGTTTAGTGCTCAACTATCTGTAGTTCCATCCTTCTTCGGCACTAACAATGCTGGTACTGCACAAGGACTTAAACTTTCTTATACGCGCCCTTGTTCCAGCAATGCTTCCACCTGTCTTCTCAACTATTCGTGCTCCCTTGGACTCATTCTATAGTGTGGTCTATGTGGTAACACAGCTCCCGGAACAAGATCAATCTGATGTTGTATGTCTCTCAACGGTGGTAATTCTTTGGGCAACTCTTCAGGAAATATATCTTCAAACTCCTTCAACACTGGCTTAACTTCTTCAGGAATTTCAACCGCTTCACTACTTTTACGTCCAATTAACAGAAATACTTCAGGCTCATCCTCCACTTCCTTGACAAATTCCTTCAAAGATAACAGAGTCTTTAGTTCTTCAATCTCCTCCAACTTGCTTTCACTTTGTTGCTTTTTAGGAACTAAAGTGATTTTAGTGCCATTGAACATGAAACTACAGCAGTTACTCCTCCCATCGTGTTGCACGGCTCTATCGTATTGCCATGGTCTCCCCAACAACAAATGACATACATCCATATCTACCACATCACACCAAATCTCATCCTTATACTTCGTTTCGATGGAAAAAGTTACACAAGCTCTTCGATTAACCTTCACTTCCCTACCTTTCCTCAACCAAGCTAATTTGTAGGGTTTGGGATACTTCTCTGTCTTTAACGCCAACTTCTTTACAGCTTCTGTAGAGATGATGTTATCACAACTTCCTGCATCGATGACGAACTTACAAACCTTTCCCAAAATATGCACGCTGACTGAAAAATATTACTCCTTAACCAACTTGAATCATCCTCTTGCTTTGGTGTCAAACACAACCTCCTCATCATCAAATTACAACCCTCATCTCCTGACAATAATTCTTCTTCCTCCTCAACTTGTGGTGAATAGGAACATTCTATTTCTGCATCCTCAACCTCAGCAACCATCGCTCGCTTCTTAGGCTTCGGACATTCATTGCTCTTATGACCAAACTCCTGACAGTTATAACACTTGAAATTGTTGTTGACCTTGGTCTTAGCAACTTCATTGACAACCGGTTTTCCAACAGCCTTGGAAACATTCGTATTGCTACTAGCCCCTTTCACTTGATTGTTGGAATTTGTAAACACACCACCTCCTCTTCTACCTTGCCTCTCCCAAGCTAGAGCCTTCTGGTGTGCTTCAGCAACGGATCTTGGATCAAACATATTCGCCATATCCTGAATTTGCATTCTCAATCCTCCAACAAATCTAGATGTCAACTGTTCCTCCGTTTCCATGATATCGTTTCTAGCAATCAGTTGATAGAACTCATCTGCATAATCATTTATCGACTTTGTCCCTTGTCTCAAATTCTATAAGCGCTGATACATAAGAGACTGATAATTATAAGGCAAGAAAGTAGCCTTCATCAACTTCTTCATCTTTTCCCATGAAACTATCTTCGACTTTCCCATTCTCTCCCGTGTAAGTTTAGTTTGTTGCCACCATGCCATAGCTTTTCCTCTCAATCGTGTAGCAACCAACTTAACTCTACGATGCTCAGGTACTTCCTTGAAGTCAAAAATTTCCTCAACATTTGATTACCAATCCAAAAACTCTTCCGCTATCATTCCTTCTTTGAATTCTGGAATCTCTGTTTTCATCCCCGACTCCCATCGACGATCATCTTCTACATCCCGATATTGACTTCGTACTTGGTCTCGATCTCGATAACGAATACTACCTTTATCACCATCTTCATCATAATCAAATGTACTTCGATATCGATCTCGACCATCAACATCTCTACGATCACGCATATCTCTTATATTATGTCTTTCAGCATCACGATATGGCTCATCTCCAAACTCACGTGGAGTTCTTCTCCCTTCATTTCTGTACTCATGGTATTCTTGTCTCATTGAAACTGATGATTCTTTTCTTTCTCGACAAGATTGTGGTGACACCCTCCTTGCTTTCGAAACCGATGGCGAAACCCTGTTTCCTCCATGGTTCGAGATTGGTGACCTTCTCCTTTGATTTTGATTCATGCCATTCGTTAATTTCTCTAACTTCCCAATACCTTCATCAAACTTTTCATTGATACGTTGTTCCATTTGCTCAGCTTCTTGTCTTCGATACACATCTTCAATATTTTGAAATCGATTAGCACGTCTCGGCGGCATTGTCGAATCTTCAGCAAATCCAAACACACAATTCAACTAGCACAACTTTAACTAAAATCTGAACTGACTTCTCTCGGCCTACACTTTGCTTGGCTGGGCTACAACTGCTTTGACTCGGCTCCCAATAGGCTCGGCTTAGTTATGATTGGCTAAGTCTGGCTCTGATACCAAACTGACGCAGCGGATTAACAACAAGTTGTCACCAAATGAAGCAACAACAACAAACAACGATGAAACAATACAAAGATGAATCGATGGATTGATAATACCCAAGATAAATGCCCAAATCTGTTGAACTCGCGAGATACCGGATTCTAGCAATCTTTAACACGTTTATCGCGCACCATACCGTATTAGAAGATCTACGATTCTTCGACGTTGATCTCGCGCACGAGATTCCATGAACCAGCTTCAAAATCGTTGATTCGAGCGCACTCGAATAACCGAAAATGGAGAAAGGAGTTAACACTCAACTTCCAATTTTAAAGAGGCACAAAGAACTCAAACAAAAGTTTATTTAAAATCAACCACTTTACAAATGACACAACCTGCCTATTTATAGGCTTACAACACACAGGTACACACAACCTAACACAAGTCGTTAACGACCTAACAAACAGAGCACAACACAATACAGGTCGTTCATGACCTAACAATCACGACACACGACTTAACATGTACAAGTTATACAAGACTTACGACTTGTAGTATACAAGCAACATAACAGCGTTACAACATAACAACAACGACTTAACATATTCAACATGACGCGATTTAACGACATAAGAGATCAACGGCTCAAGAAGATAGCGGCATCAGTGAACTAAGCTTCTGGAAATCTGCACGCGACCTAAACTTGAGCGACATAAGGAACTGCGGCTTAAAAGATTGTTCGCGACTTAACTTCTCGCGACCTAAGGAATCTCGCAACCTAAGGAAGCTCGCGACCTAAGGAAACTCTGCTTCAGAAATCTTGAACGACATAAGATGCATGCGACTTAACTCACTAGGTCGTTTCACCCTCCTCTACCTCATAACTCGCTGGGTCGTAGCTCGCTAACTCGTTATTCTATTGCAATGTTTCATCCTTCCCTTGTGTCCTGCTACACCGTAGCTCGTTAGGTCGTTGACAACTCAAAGAACTCGAGCGACTTAAGGAGTTGGGATGACTTATCTCATTATGCGCTGCATCAGAATCCCATCTCCAATATGAGCCTTTACAGACTTAGTTGTATATCTATTATGCTGGAATATAATTAATGTAACCATTTTAGCTATGATTAATATCTATTTTAAACCCTAGATATTATTATAATATCATAAGATTTCCTATAAATGATTTGGTTACCGTAAGGTAAAACACCTTATGTGTTTATGTGTGACGTGGTCTTATGTGATATTTTTTTTCTTAAAAGGCTTTTATAACATTAAAAATCCATTTGATCTGTGTTTCTCATGTAGGTTTTCCAAATTAATCCACATGTTATTTTTCTATAATGCTCAGGTTAGCCGAAGAAAAAAATTTAGATTTAGGTGGACACTTTGGAGTTTCGAGAGACGAGTTGGGTTCTTCCAAGATGTATTCCCATATTTTCTTTTATTTCCACCGTACTTCCTTGTTTGTATTTTCGGCAATTGTGAGGACAAGTTGTTATAGCTGTCCAGGCTGATGATATTTTAGTTACTTTGATTTATGTATGTATATTACTATTTTGTTTTGTAAAGATCATTTGTATATTATACATTACATGTTGTGAAATTCTATTTTATCTTTTTTTTTCTTTCACCCCAATACTCCGCCTTTCCAGCACTCGGATGCTCGACACGTAAATACCGTGGATGTATTAGTGTTGACTTTTAAGGATCATAAAGGCAGGTTGTTACAATTGGTATTAGAGTTGAAGGTCAAGCGAGAGCCGTGACCCTGGTAGGGTAAACTCACTGGAGATGGGTTAAGTGACGCCCTAGAATGAGTTGGAGTGTATATATATGAGAATGCATATTTATTATTTTTATAAAAAAATTTATATTGTGTTAATTGATTAGTTGAATGGCTGATTCTACTCAATACGAGTAGCTAACGTTATTGATAGGGATCTCTAACGTTTGAACAAGGCCAACCAACATAGTATTTTTTCAAAAAGGGAATTTTGAAAGGGAGGATTATTTTTATGCTAACTAGTTCGAGTGGCTCGGAAATAGCTAAAAATGAGAAAGCGATGTGTTCGAATGATAAGCACTTCTCTTATGTATTACCTTTTTGGACAAGGGAATGTATGATACAATTTGGTAGTACCCAGTTCCTTGGCATAATTTTGGGGTTGCTCAAGCTATTTCTGTAGGTTAAAATTTAAGGTGTCATTCCAAAAGGGGTTTTGAAATAAAAAGTGTGTAATTGGATCTTAAGTTTACTTAAGAAAATAGATTCAAAATAAATGATATTTTGATAAAGGATTGAACTAGGTAAATGAAATACCATCAGGATATAGTAGGGTATTATACAAGTATAAACTTAAGTTGTGTTTTATATAATGTTTTCATAAATAGTTATGGAAAGTAAAAAGGTTAACTTTTTCTATAACTAGTTTCCTTCTCTATTTGTTTGAGATCAAATTTCAAGATCAAAATTCTTTTAAGGGAGGAAGAATGTAGCTATGAAGCCCCATCTCGAGACCCACACTAGTAGAGAATATTACAAAGTAATATTGTCGGCTAGTGCAGGGAGTAAGGCTGGTTAGGAGCGACCATTCGTGAATTTTCTTTAAAGCGTGCATTGACACGTCGATTAACATGTTGTACATTTCTGTAATCGGGTAGAATTGATGTATATGATTTAGTCTTAAAACAAAACTACTGTGGCTATAATCATATGTCAAAACAATGTATAATAATATACAGATTATTGAATATCAAATCAGTCACAGCTTAATATAATAGGTACAAGTCCGAACTGACATATAATAAATACATTATGTAAACTGCATATATAAAAAGTGCTCAATTTCAAAATGAATATACACACAAAAGGAATCTAATCTCAATACAAGATACTGCATAATGTCAAATGTATATATAGGATTTCAAAAGAGTATTACTAGCTAATAGGTAAGGCATCCATTCTAAAGCTTAAGCTGAAGGGCCAGGAAACTTCTCGGTTTGACCCGAGTATTATAAAATTAATAAACTAGCCAGTCTAGACTAAGATAAATAAGTTAGCAAAACTGAATGGTAGATAAAGTAATCTAGATCTCAATTATAAGAATATATTGATAAATATCAAACATGCATCAATAAATTCAAATCACCGAATACAAAAGCTCATGATAGCTTCTTAAAAGAAAAAACCTCCAAAATGATTTGGTGACAATCCAACAACGTTCAATCTATAAATCTCACAAAAAGAAATTCAGACTAGTGAAATAAATTCACCTGCATGTATGTAACTCCAAGATAGACGTATTAGTTTATAAACATCAAGATAGGTACAGAACCTATAAACATTGAAATAGGTATTAAACCTATGAAATCCAATATAAGTACGAAACCTATAAACATTGAGTAGGAACAAGTCCTATAAGCATCAAGATAGGTACAAAACCCATAAACACCATAGAAACAAGTCCCATAAACATCAAAGGCTGGTCATAACTCATCAAAAAGTGTTAAATACTTCTATATAGCAATCAACAAACAACGACCATGTGTCCCATACAATATGGGTTTATCAAACGTTTACTATACAATAGTAAACCTTAATCGTGTGTAACAACGGTTTGATCGAACAAGTCCAGGAGTTAATTGGTAAAACAAAAGGGAGCATTCCATACCACTCATTTTACTTAACCATTTAAACTAATTTCTCATTCGATCGATAACGTGCATTTTTATGAATACCACTTTAAAATATTTGTTAATAATGGAAATATATATGTATGTATGTACATATATAAGTAAGCTTTTCAAACTATCGCTCCAAAACAATTCTAAAACCATTACTTTTGAAAATAGATAGTATGTATATATATATTACTAAAAATATTTGTATGAATATATATATATATATATATATTAGATTGGTACATAAATAGTCTTGTATAAAACGATTGAATTTGGAAAACAATCATTTGTAAATCTGGGTTGCAACGTGCATCAAAAGTGTGTAATTCTCCTAAGATCCATAGAACAATCTCTACGCTATAAACATCAAAATGAATTCAACAATTCATAACCCACGAATTCGAAAAATATCAACGAAATTGATATGAAATGCAGTGTTAAAATTAAGCATCAACTACTAGAAATCAACTAGACAAATAGTGATAAATGGGTCGATCAGAAAATACTGGAACATAGCCTGGATGTCAGGTTCATGCTACAACCGCTTCACCGATTCGACCAACCGGTCCACTGGTTGGCTCACGTAGGCGGACTTCCAAGCGGTTTCGATGACCTTTCGTCGATCCGTTTTCAATCATTCTTCTTGTGTTTCTTCTCTAATTATCTAAGGTACTGAATAGGCAGTCATGCATGCATGTAAACATGTATAATTGGATGATATTCATGATTTCATATGGTGGTTATCAGTAAATAGCAAATTCAATTCAATTTGATGGTGAGTCCGTCAACATATTGAGATCATATACATTTTAAATTTAGCCATAATCATATAACAGCAGCAACCATTTACCTAAAGCTAGAAATCGTGAGATAAACTAACTTAAATAAACCCAAAATGGAAGATTAGAGCTTAGAACCTCCTATGCCTTTCTAATTCAATCTCAAGCTAGCCTATTAACAAAGATTAGATAGGAGTTGATTGAAATCAGAAATCAAAACTGAAATAAATCATTAAACTGATGCATATATAGATAGAGGAGATTACCTTTCATCAAAACACAATAAAATATATTGAAAGCCTTTTGATTTCACTATTTGATTTGAAAATTTGGGGCTATAGGGTTTTAGTACTTAGAGAAATTTTTGAGTTTCTGGTTTGGAGATAAAAATGAAAAGTGCAAACGATATACGTATGTTTTCTCATTTCTTTTGTTTTGGGACAAGTGGGTAAGAATGTGGATCCATTAACCAAGTGTTGCTAATTCTTTCAAAACCAAAGTGTTGCTAATCTTTCATATTTCATTTTAACACTTTATAAATACTAATTTAATTAAAACAATGTTCTAATTTAACTAACATTTATGTTTAAAATTTCCACAGTATAAATAACATGTCAAAATCTCATTGTTTCATTAATATTGAAATATTTTATCAAAATTAACTACGGCTTGTAGAATAAAAAGTCATTCTTCATATTTTTAATAAAATGAGCCATTAATATAGAAATCATATTTCAACTAATGAAATTGTTTTTCATAAAATTTATTTGTTCATTTTCTCCAAAACTATCCATATATAATTAAATATAAGAATTAAATAGCATAAAAATCATTAAATTCCCAATTTATTAAATTCCAATTCATTTTAATCTGGAATACGATAATTTACAAAATTCCCTAATTTCATTCATTCAATTAATTAAAATTAGTTAAATCTTTTTTAAATTTAGATTTTAGGTAATCTCGGCCGGGGTTGTTACAGAAATACCCAGAATTTTATCACTTTAATTTTTAGAACATTTAATTAATTCTAAATGTTCGAATTTGAGTTTAATTATAATAAAATATATGTTTCAAATAACTACCTGTGATATTCCGGAATTTTAAACCCAATTTAAATGTGATAATCTTTTAAATAAATTAATTTAAAATTGATAAATTTGTTATTTTATTCAATAACAATAAATAGATTGTAAATGTATGTTGATTTTAATTAAGATTAATATACATAAGGGTTATGAATGTGTTAAAATTGTATTCATATAAAATTTGATTTTTTGAATTTGAAAATTTAATTTGAATTTGAAGTGTTAAATTAAAAGATTCAAAATAGGTTAATTATATTCTAAATTATACTTTGCGTTTAAAAGAGTATTTTCATGAT
Source organism: Allium cepa (assembly GCA_030765085.1). Classification (NCBI taxonomy): domain Eukaryota; kingdom Viridiplantae; phylum Streptophyta; class Magnoliopsida; order Asparagales; family Amaryllidaceae; genus Allium; species Allium cepa. Next base: position 255,100,646 of record CM060943.1, read on the forward strand.
TTTATTTAGGATATAAAATTGGATTTTTATTTATTTCTTTAAGGATAATTGATTTTATATGAATTAAAAATGGATTTAAAATAAGAAAATCAATTAATAAAAACATTTTAAAATTCTTTTTGCATGGAAACTGCACTTGTTAACATTTAAAACACACTAATAAACATGTGTTAAGAAGTTAACTAGGGATAGTGACAAGTATCAAAGTCTTTAATTTATTTTCTTTAAATTTTTATAAAAACAAAATTTTTCTATAAAAAGCTATTTCCTATTCTTTCTCCAATTTTATCATTTTTCTAAAGCAAGAAAAAAATTACACACCTCATAAAAAAATCTGAAATTCTTCAAATCTTTCAACTTTTAACCAAAATTTATCAAAACACTCAAACCTCTTTTCAAAATCTAAAAACTGCAATTCAAATTCCAGAAAATCTGCATACAAAATACTTTTGAAAACTGCAATCAAGGGTTCCTGCATTCTTCAAAATTTCTAAAAGGCAAATTCAAGTTCTTCTATCCTAGTACTGACAGATTAAGGATTAAAGCATCATCAAGAAAACATTGGATCAAGCAATTTCAAGTAAAAAAGAAAATTTGCAGTCATTTTCCTGAGTTTAAGTTCTTGTCCCCTGCTTAGCAACAAAAATTCAGGTGAGTAAATTTTTAAAAACAGAAAACTTTAGTAAATAAATTTTGTACATGTGTATGTCTGTGATGTTGTATGACTTGCATGTAAATATAGAGATGAAATCTTGGTGTTTTTATTATTATTTAAAAAAAAACTGTGCATGTTAAACTGTTGGATGCTTCGCTGTAATTTCAGGTTACAGAGTAAAATTTAAACTAGAGCTTCAAATTTTATTTAACAAGTCACTATAAAATTTGAATTTCAGTTTTATTAAATATGAATTAAGATTTAAATGGTTATTTAAAAAGGAATTGTTGAAAATCTGCTAATTTAAGAAGTTACAGTGGAAAATTTTATATCATGACAAAATCATGCATTACATTTTGTTGAATTGAATTCACATCTTAATTCTACTATGTATAACATGATTTTTAAGATAAAATTCAGAATTTTAAAATTGGAATTGAAGCAGTATTATGATGATAACCTGAAATTGATTTTTGAGCAAATTCTTGCTACTGTGATGGTTTTAGACTTTGAAATTTGGGGCAAAGTTGTGTTAATGGTTGATAAACACAAGAAAAATAATGGAAGTGATTATCATTTAGCGGAGGATTAGGATTTTGTGAAACTAGGGTTTTTGGGTCTGTGTTGGTCGAGCGCATAAATCTTGTGACTGGGGACGAAGGGATGGATCGAGTCGCAAGTGGCTTGGGTCGAGCCTGCGTTAGGGTCGTACGAGGTTGTGGTCGAAGTCTCGAGGCGAACGGTGGTCGGCAAATCGTGGGTTGATGGGTTTTCTGGTGATGCAGTTCTAGGTGTTGGGTTCGAGCAACCATATTTCGATTTAGCTCGTGTAAGTGAGGTTTGAGGGCCGGAGTTGTGTCATTGGTCGAAGTGGAGTTTGCGCGAGGTATCGTCGATGGTGGCGGCGGCGTCGGAGCAACGTGCATGTGCACAGGACGATGACAGTGTCAGTAGAGTTGGTGGTCAGGGCGACTCGAAGCGGCATTCGAGTTGGTTTGGGTGTGGCTCGTGTGTGTGCTCGGGATTGTTGCTGCTGGTTCTCGTGTAGGGGATTGGGGAAGTAAGGAAAGTGTGCTTTCCAGTATTTTTATTTTGGGTTAGTTTTAGCTTTTAAGTAAGAAAAGTAAGGTAAGGGAAGAATAGGGGTTTGGGCTTGTATTGTCTTGAGTTTTGGTCGAGACAAACACAAAGGGAAATGAAGTTGAAGCTTTTTAACTTGTTTAAAATTTCAAATTTGTTTCAAGTTTAAACTTGAAAATTTTATTTTAAGTACTTTATGAAATGTTAAATATTTTTAATTCAAATTATTTCATATTTTGTTAGTTGAAGTTTTAAATGATTTTACATTCTTTTAAATTAACTTTTAAAAAGGTAATTAGCTTTAACAAATTGAAAATGTTTTAAATATGTAATAGTTTTTAATAATTAATGAAATTGTTGGTTTTAAAAAGTAATTAAGTTTTGAAATTAAAGTTTACTTAAATTTATCAAGTAATTAAGGTTAAAATTAATTAATAATTTTAGATTAATTAATTTATTAAGACTTAAATAATTAATTATGGTTTAATAATTTGATATTTAAGGATTAAATTAAATAATAATTAATAGATCATTAATTAAATAATTAATTAATTAAAGATTAATTAACTAAGTGATTAGTAATTAATTGAGTAATTAATTAAGTAAGAAGTAATTAATTAATTAGTAATTAAGAATTAATTAATCAATTGATTAGAGTTAATTAATAAAGTAATTAAACATTAATTAATTTATAATTAATAGTTAATTAATTAGTGGTTAAGATTTAATTAATTAAATAATTAAGGTTAATTAATTTATAATTAATTAAGTAATTAAGATAAATTAATTTGTAATTAATTAAGAAATTAATTAAGGTTAATTAATTATAAATTAAGGGTTAATTAATAACCAATTAAGGAATGATTAATTTTAAATCAAGTTTTAATTAACGAATAATTATAGTAATTAATTAATAGTTAAATAAAGGATTATTAACTAATTTAAAGATTCATTAATTAATAATGAGAATAATTAAAAAGTGATTAATTAATTAAATGATTGTGATTAATTAATTAATGCTTGGTTAAGCAAGATTAAGTGATTAATTCTTAAGTAATTAATTTAATTTAAATTAATTAAGTTAATTGTAATATGAATTAAAGATGTGCTTGCTTATGGATGATTGTTTGAATTGAATATCTGAATATGGTTGATATCTGTTGGATGATAGTTGAGATATGCTGTGATGAGATATAGTATATCTGTGATAGATATTGGTTATTATTGGTGGATAATACTATGTGGATGCTATGTTTAAACTGAATTGAATTGTTTAAATCTTTAAACAACTTGGCCTTTAAGACACGTTTGGATTTCGATGAGACCGGGATCGGGAATCAAATTTGATTTTTCGAAAACCACATCGATCCAAGTTAAACGTTAGGTCGTGACATCTCAAAGGAAGATCGAGATGGAGTTTTTAGAGTGCAAGGGTTATTGTCGTTAACTCTGAGGGTGATTCCAAAATGAGTGTAACGAAATAATGCCTTCGGTTTTGTTCGAACCCGGAACGAACTTGTATGGATTGAATGCTTTCAGAACATCGTCAGGTGGACGATGAGAATTCTAAGAGATGTGTTCTCTAAAGGTAATCGAAGCCTCAAGCCTCATCAACCGGGAATGGCTAAAACAGGGGAGGTGCAGCAAGGCTTCGTGGGTAGCCCCCACTTAAGAGTGAGATTTACCTCTGTCTAGAAGTCTCTTATTATTTCGGCTATGTGGGCAGTTGTTGGCCGCAACTGCGGGGTTGTCTTGTTCGGGACTGTCCAGTAAGGGATGGTTCCGGCCTTGTGTTGCAGGGGATCGGGAGTGGTCCTTGGTACGGTGATCTAGGCCCCGTACTGTGGCGGGCGGTACCCCAGTAGCCCTGCCATTGATGGAAACCCATTTTCCCTACGAGACCCTACGGTTTTGATTGTATTACCCACTTTCGTGGCTAGTAGCTGGAATTTAATGAATGTAGCAATTTCGGCTATTTTCTATTTACTTGAAAACCCTAGACCCTATTATAATATCACTGAATTTCCTATCAAATGTTTTGGTTAGCGTAAGGTAAAAACTTACCCGTGTTTATTTGTGGGAAGTCTTACGCGATGCCTTTTGTTTCAAAATGATTTTTTGAAGTTGAACAACGTTAACTGATTTACTCACACCAGACCCATGCCTGACCCGGAGTTTATTTTGTTTTTCATAAACTCTTGGGTACTCAAATTTTTATGAGTAGCCAAGTGATTAGGTTGGGATTAGCAAATGTTTTGGAAGCTGGAGCTGGAGACCAGGTGTACTTATCTATCTCTATCCGCTGTAGTGACTTTTGATGTTGTGTTTTGAGTTGTATAGTTTGGAAAACTCTTATGAATGTCCAATGTAATGAAGTCTTATTATTTTGTGTACTCTGATGTGTAAAACTATGTAATGGATATATGTAATATTATATTTTGTTCGTTTCCGCTGTGAGATTATGATGATTGTTGTTCTTTTCTTTCTATCTTTCTATTCCTATCTCTTTCTTTTCTTATTGATGATATGTCTTTCTGGGTATTGAAAGACGGGTCGTCACACTACCTGATTTTTAATAATGTATTTTTAGTTTAATTTACAGGTTTTTTCCATAATTTTTAATTTGAAAAATAATTTAATGTTTTGTTTGATGTATTTTACGGCAAATGTTGGTATATTTGAAATTTAACAGAATTTGATAACCTGTGAATTTTAATGTTATTTTGTGATCGAGCCACATTATTATGTATTTTATTTCTGTCATTCGTGGTATATGCTTGAATGTGATTTTTATGTAGTGGAGTACTGTAAATCTTCTTTTCAAACTTTTCCCTAATACAAACTTTTCCCTAATCAAATTCAAAAAATTAAAAAATCACAATTTTCAAAACAAGCTTTAAATGTTATTTGATTGGGACGTGAAGATTGGCATGTATTTTTGGTTTTAGGTTTACTTGTAATGGAGGTACTGAGGTTGTTTTATTCATAAATATACATATCAACTCGAGCATTCATTTTCATTTTCACTTCTTCTTGTTGTTCTTTTTTTTCTTGTTTCCCTATAAATGAAACCAAACTTCCTTCCATCTCTAAAAATCAAAATCTTACAGTCTACTTAATATTAGCCTAAGTGTTCAACATGGAAGTTGTTCATTTCCACTTCTAGTATTTTTAAAAAATGGTAGGTCCTCGTTTCATCTAACATGCTGACGAATATCGCCAAAAAACAGTAGATGTCTAGGAGTGGTAGGAATTAGACAATAACAGAATGAAGATTGGAGAATATAGGTGGGTCTATATCATCGAATGGAGATTTTAGTGGTGATCATGTGATTTTTAGAGGCCTAGGGTGGTCATAGGGTTTAAATGAATAAATTTCATCCATCTCATGATTTCCGACGGTGGAGGCACCGAGGGGAGGAGCCGATGTGATTGGAAGATGCCTTGGGTCGAGACGGAGGCAATGGAAGTGGTTGTGGGTTGTTGGTGGTTAGAGTTGATGGAAATAGCTTGGGTTAGGGTTTGGGGTTGTTGATTTTGGTTTGCATTTTTCTTCGTGCTGGTGATGGTGGGTACCACTAAGTTGGTCGAGGCTAGGGGTCTTGGTATGCCAGACAGTAGTGAGTTGATTCGTGTGGGAGTTGGTTTTCATAGGCATGTGTGTGGCAGTGGTGGGCAATGGTACGCGACTGGAACATGTGTTTTGATTTTTAAGGGAGTCGACGGAATTCGGTTCAGATGACCGATGGTGATTGTTTGGTAAGGGTCGTGGTGGGCTTGAGAAATGGGATAGGTTGGTGATCATAGTTCATCGAATGGGGTGGCAGTTGCATGCGTATGCACGGTCGTCCATGATTTGTGGGTTCAGGTAATGATTTAGTGGGAGGACATGCCGTAGCAGGCGAATGCGTGTATGGGTCGGGGAAAGTGGGCCTTGGGCTGAGTTGATTTTGGGTGAGAAACTATTATAATGAAGTTTATTTAATTTATTAACTAAATGCGTTGAATTGAAAATTGGATATCTCATTCAGTTTAAATCTGTTTGACCCGTAGACTTCTATGTTAGACTCGTATTTACGAGTACAACACTAGGGTATAAATAGTTGGTTGTTTGAACAAAGTACAAATTTATGATAAAATAATAGTAGTTGAATATGATTAAGTATTTTAAATAATAATGATGTTAAATTAACTATACTTCATTGGTAATATCTTTTTGGCCAAAAAAGACACAACCCTATTATAATTAAATTGAATAGATTATTTTGGACATCTATTTAACAGAATAAATCTCTGTTCTGCTATTATGTTAATTTTGACATATTTTTATATGCCAATTGATTTATATGGGGTAAATGATGCATTAAATGTCGATAGTTAATTATGGATTTGATTTACATATATGTTATGCATATAAATACTAACGTTGGTTTAGGAAATTAAAATAGGATAAATGGTAGCTCATTTAAGTACCATAGAGGTCGTAAAGCCTCATTTTGAATTTGAAAGATTAGGTATTTAAAGTAACTTTAAATTTATAACAATTTAAAGAAAAGTGTTTATAGATTATAAATGATTTACAATATGGAGGAAAATGGGGTTTAAAAGTTTTTTGATTTATAAAACAAGTTTTTATATAGCGATAGTCGCTATGGATGTAGGTTTAGAAATTTATGATTTATGTACAGTTTTAGAGTTATCTACCTTAGATATTTTGAGAGTTCCTTTAAAATAGGGTTTAGAAAAGTTACATAATTATTTAAGAAGGACTTATAATTATTAATACATTTTAATAATTATTTAGTAAAATTTTAAAGTAAAGATGAGTATTATATAAACAGTTTTCACGGGTTCAAATGGGAATGGATTTTTAAACCAAAATATTAAGTAATTACTTTAAAGTAATGTTTGGATAATGGTTGGATTTTTATTTAAACACTTAAAATGTAATTTTAGGAAAAGACTTATAAAGGAGTTTTGAAATTAATAATTAATTATTTTATTTATGATGTTTTTAAGACAATTAACTATTTTATTAATGATGTTTTAAAGTTTATTAATTATTTTAAAAATGATGTCCTTAAGTTAATTAATTATTTTATAAATGATGTTTTCAAGTTAACTAATTATTTTATAAATGATGTTTTTAAGTTAATTAATTATTTTATTAATGATGTTTTAAAGTTAATTAATTATTTTATAAATTATGTTTTTAGGTTAATGCATTTTTTTTATTAATGATATTAAAGTCGAGTAATTATTATAAATAATGTTTTAAAGTTAATTAATTATTTTGTTAATGATGTTTAAAGGTAATTAATTAATTTAATAAAGGCGTTTATAAATAATAAATTTTTTTATAAATGGAAGTTTACTTAATAAAAATGATTAATTAAAGGACCTAATAAATTGACATGAGATCTTGGAAATTTTAAAAGAGTATTTTATGGATTTTAAAGTGGAATTTAAAGAAACTATAATATTCTAATTACAATAAAAGATATTAGAAAGTTAAAAGAAGTTTGATATATAACGCTTTATTTTAAGTGAATATTGTATGAAAATTTAGTAGTCAAATACTTGGTACTAAAATTCGATGAGTAGACTGATCTTCTATTTATGAGACTTAAAACCAGAGTTTCTAGACCAGGGATAATTTAAGTTGAAATATCGAAAACATATCTAGTAAAGGAGTTTTATAAATAGATTATTGAGGAGATTTATAAAATGAGCTTTATAAATACTTTTAAAAATTTATAAAAGAAGTTTTATAAATTAATTTGGAGATTTGTAAATGGATTTGTAAATGGAATGGGTTTGTAAAAAGGGAATTTTATAAAAGTAAAGATATTTGATTTTAATAAATAATCCTTCTTAATTATAGTGGTAAGGAAGCATTCTTTCCATACTTCACGGTGAAGGAAAAGTGGTTTAGGTTCAGAGTAAACAATGTTTAAATAATATTTGTTTTTGGCCCATTTAAATATGAATTCGAAAAAGAGGAAATCTTCTCTAAGAATTGTTAATGTACTTATACCGTTGAGATAAGTATATGGATATTTTTAAGTATTGAAAGTGCAATGTTTTTTGAATATGCTTATACCGGTGAGATAAGTACATGAATATTTTTCCAAGTATTGAAAGGAGTAAAAGGGGTTGTCAATATATTTTTGGTAAAGGTATTTAAATACAGGTGTTGTTAAACTGATTTTATTCAATGAAAGGTTAATTAAAGAAGCTTGCTAGTTTCTATGATCTATATTTGATTATTTGTTTATTTGATAGTTATTTAACCGACTAACGAATTGTAACGATCCTGAATTTTGAACAATTTAAAATTGAAAATATTTAATTAATTTTAAATATTTGAGTGATAATTTAAATTGAATTTCCAATATAACTATGAATTTGGCGATTAAATTTTAGAATTTAATCTATTGAAAGTCGAATAAAAATTTGAATATTCAATTTTAAGCTGATTAAGAATATTTTAAAGGCTTCGAAAATTCACATTGATAATACTGAAGATAATAGAAGCTTCAGAATTAAATTTGAAAGTGATTCGTCCAGTTTTGGAATTTTATCGTTTAAATTGAATTTAAAAATAGCCTTCCGAGGCACAGTCTCGAAATTCGACGAAATCAGTTCCATTGGGTCCGTAATATTGAATTATTATCGGATTTCAATTTTCGTGGCGTTCGGAGTTGTTATGTGAGCATACGACGTATAAACGCGTGAAAATTTAAATCGAATTCAAATTAAATTTCTGTAACAGTCCGGGGTTTTTGCATCGATTTGATATCGTCATTAAACGATTAATCTGCTAGCTAATTGCTTATTGGAGTTTTTAAGTTGAGTTGAAATTCGTTTAATAATCTGTTGAGATGGTTAGTTTTAATAACCTAAATTGATGTTTGAGAGTTGAACTTCAAAAACAATATATATCTATGAAGCTTGCTAAGGAAGATAATAATAATAATAATAAAAACAAAGAAAAGATTGCAGGATCTTTTGTACACATCGTATATCACTTCAGCCACCCTAAAATCTTCAGAGCCGAGATATAGTTTATAAAAAAAATAGATACTGTACTTAACTCTTTTATATTTGCATAAACCCTCTCTATCATATTCTCGTTCAAATCATTCAAACGAAAAAAAAAAGAGAAGCGAAATAATGGCGGCCTCCTCTTGTTCGTCCCCTTTTCCAAATTAGGGTTTTCGAAAATCCGTAAATCGCGACTGTAGTGCTCGATTCAACTCAATTGCTTCGATCGATTCTTTGGCCTCGTCAACATAAGGTGAGTGATTTTTATTTCACTCACATCTAGTTCAGCTTAGTACTTTGCTTTGCGTTTGGGTTGATTTTGTCGCTGATGATTTCTAACTTGATTTCTTTACTGATTTGATTTCCTGTTCTCTTGGTTATCTCGGCACTGTTTTTTTATATTTAGAGGTTGATGATTTCCTCTGACTAGTTCATAATCGCATATGCTTGATTTTGCACTGTTAGTTGGTATTTGGTGATTGAATTCGATTTCTCGGTGAATCATTTCACCGGCACTCTTCTTGGTATTGGATGTTGTTGCATTCAATGTTGGTCTGCATTCGATCTGATGTACTCCGTTTTGACCACTGTTTCATCATGTCACAGGTCTAGTATTGCTTGATTCATCTGTTGCACTTGTAGTTGCATTCCATTCTGTTGCATTTGACTTGGTGCTTTCTGGTCTGCATACTATTCAGTGCTTCACTGTTGCACTTCTTTATGTTGTTACTAATGGTCCATATTATTTGTTGAGGTTGCTGTCTTGATTCATTCCATTCCATAGCCTCGGCTTTAACTTGATTTTTGTTCAAAGTTTTGACCTTTCTCATTGCATGCTTTCCATTTTAATTTCTTTCTAGCAATAAGTGAACATTTTTTCCCTGTCACCTACATACTTCAAGGAAACTGACATATTACAATACAAGCAAGTTTTCTTTTTGCCTACTTTAATACATGCAGTAAATCATCACTATATATAAATCATGTATTTACGAAAGTGAGTAGACATAATTTTTTTTTAAGTTAAGTTTAATTAAAAACAGCATGGGATCCATTGACAATATGGTTCGTATATGCTTTAATTTTGAATATGGTCTGTGTTATATGTGTAAGTTGTTCTGTGAAGAAGAAAAAATTTATTAAACATTCTGATCTTCTCTGTTGATGTTACAGGGTCAAATATTTAATCAAAATCCCAAAATTTTATCATCAAACCTTGATTAAGCTTAAAGTATCAACAAAGCAAATTTGTTGTAAATTTAAACATGACATAAGAAAATGTTCTTGCCTGATATTGAAGCATGGGTTTTGTAAATCTCGTTTTACAGTTTTGACAAATTCGAACCTGTAGCTTTGGAGTTTTGCTTGTTCGTTGAATGGTTGTACCACTTACTCATATATGTGGTGTTGTGGTGCCATACCTCTGGTGCCCTCACCCTCCTATTTTGTAGTTGCTCTGCACTTTTGGTGGCTGACTATCCTGTAGCACATCTCGGTTTCATTTTAGTTTGATTTGAGTTGTATCACTTTTTGTTGCAATGTGTTGTAGTTGCTTTGTCACCTGTTATTCAAATCTGCATATATGTACATGCATACATGTGTGTGTTTGTGTACATATATGGCTGGACTTGTACCAAGCTTGAATTATTTTGCTGTGGTATCGAACTACAGTTTCATACTGGGAAATCATTATAGTTTATTTGTGCACTTGCTCGAGTCTGGTTCAAGTAGCCTTACTTGTGAAAATTTGATGTTGTAGACCCACTGAATCATTCATTCTGTTCATTTCAGTTGTTGGAGTTCCTGTTGTATTTGAACTATGTATTCATGTTGAAACTGGACCATTTGTACTTGTGTTGAATCTGAATTTGATTTGACCTTGTGCACTCGAGTTGGCGAGGCAGTGCACATGTATGTACGCGTGTACTACAGCCACACGGTTTTAACGTTTATATGTGGTGAAGCAGTGCACGCGTGCGTGCACTGCAGCCAATCAGTATTGATGTTTTTAAGATATTTCAATTGTTTTTAAAAATTGATTTGATTTAATTTTGAAGATTTTGTTGTTAATTGCCATTTTGGCAATTCTGTTGTTTCCTAAATTATCTTCATCAATAATCCCTTCATCTATCTGCATTGATAATTTGAAACTATTGATTTATTGTTTAACACTGATAAGTGTTATATTTACCGTTATCCGATTTCTTGTTAAAGGATCGAATAGGTGAACTCATATTTGACTGTCGTCTAATTTTCAATTGATTATTACTGCCTTTATGCACTAATAACTGAGTTTGAATTAGACTGACCTGTGTATTATTTTGTTTTGAATATAATACTCGGGTCAGACCGAGTATTTTTACAGCTTGAAGATTTTCAGGCAGCGAAGTTAGAGAGAGGGGAATTACCGCATTGCTAAAGTTTTTCAAGAAAATTTTTCTTGTACTTAATAAAAATTGTTCCGCTGTATAAAATGTAATGCATTGTATAAACTCTGATATTTGTATATAAAAGAAAAGTTCATTTATGAGAAATATGATTATTATTCTGTGATTCTGTGACTGATTCTGTTTAAATGTTATAAACTAAATAACAATCCGTCATCTTGAATGTTTCTAGTTGGTTTAATTACTCGCTGGAGGCGGTCAGGGCGGCGGGTCGTGACACGAATCTTGGTTAAAATATAACTATGTAGATATGTAGGAGAAGCACGGGGGTCATATGACATAGTCATCTTCGATGAGGCTATATTGTGCGTATAAATCTCATTTTGTTCTCCTAGGTAAATGATAAGGAGATAAGTCCTCTTAAATGGTTAGGAGGTGATCTCCGCTCTTATGTATTGTCTGATTATTTTCAAAAAAAACCGAGATTGAGTTTACCAGAATCTATCATTTAGTTTTGGAGCGATCGATAAGCAGGGGAGTGTGCTTATATGACATAACTTGAAACCATAACCACTTCAAAACCATATACATGCTCGATGTTTTGGAAGAGATTCAAGGCTAGTTCAAGATGATGGGATCGATAATGGAGTTCTTTGAAGTGCAAGAACAATTTGCTGCTAATCTTGAGGATGATTCCAAAATGAATGTGGTAGAAGTAGTGTCTTTGGTTTGTTCATATACTAAACAATTTGTATGGATGATTGTTAGCATTGCATTAGTGCTTGGAGGGCATTGTTAGCATTCCAAGTGGGAATGACTATGAGGAAAAGGTAAAAGTGTAACCTTACAAGCCTCACAACTCGGTAATGGCTAAAACCCCGGATTCCTATAGTGTTATTTGAAGAGATACCATTAGGAGCATTCTTTCTTGATCTAGATTCGGTTTTATGGATTTTGGTGTGCACGCAAGGCTACTGCAGTGCAATGTTTGAAGCCTAGGTGCCCAAGGGGTGATGTAATCTAGTATGTCATGTTAAAGGTGCATCTATCCCTGTTTTGGAAGGGGTTCCATGTATGGCCCTTGGGTGCATTTTATCTACAGGTGTGCTGCACGGAAGGTAGTCCGTTACCTTTCCATGTTGGAATCCAATATCCAATGCGAGCCTTTATGGACTTAGTTGTATAACTATTATGCTGGAAGCTGATTAATGTAACCATTTCGGCTAAGATTAATATTTATTTTAAATCCTAGACATTATTATAATATCACAAGCTTTCCTGTAAATCGTTTGGTCATTGTAAGGTAAAAGTACATCCATGTTTACATGCGGCGTGGTCTTACGATATACTGTTTTAAAAGGTTTTTATAACATTAAAAATCCATTTGATCTACCTTTCTCACGTTGGTTACTAGACTGATCCGGGGATTATTTTCTTATAATGCTCGGGTAAGTCCGAGCATATTTTCCTGAATTACCTGGACACTTTGGAGCTTCAGAAGACGAGCTGGATGCTTCCGGTACATATTCCCATATTTTCTTTTATTTCCATTATACTTCTTTATTTTTATTTACCGGCAATTATGAGGATAGATTGTTGTAATTGTCCATCCTGATTATAGGTTAGTTACTATGATTTATTTATGTATATCATAGTTTTTCTTTTGTAAAAATCATTTGTCTATTATATATTACTCATTACATTATGAGATTCTTTTCTGTCTATTCTTTTCTTTCACCCCATAATCTGTCTTTTTGGCACTTGAATGCTCGACACGTGAATCCATAGATATATTAGCGTTGACTTCTGATGATCGAAAAGGCGGGTTGTTAAATGTAACGTAGGTTATTAAGCAATGAGTGGTATTTCGTGTGGAATTAAATATTTGGTGAAAATGAATGGTTTTTTCTATGTAATTGAAATGATTAAATATGTATTTGTATGAAATTGTTGGTATTAAAAACAATGTTATGTGTAATTTATGTGAAGGTGTTGGAATTGAAAACGATGCCATGGTATTTTGTACAAAGTAGTTGGAATTGAAACAATTCTTTGTGTAATTTGTGTTTGTTGATTTGATAACAATTCTACTGTTACTATATTTATGAAGTTTGAATTGATAACAATACTATTTGTATGGAATTGAATTGTTGAATTGATAACAATGTTGAATTGCTAAATTGTTGAATTGATATCAATTCTACTGCTACTCTATTGCTCCTGGCCGGTGGCCAACTGTCGTATCCTTAAAGGTAGCTTCGGCTAGTGTCAACCGATTGAAATCAGGCAGGTTTAAAGTATGTTACTGCTCGGTAACTTTCTACTGTATGACCTAATGGACCGTCAGTTACAATTAATCAAACAAATCCTTTATTTGAATACATAGTAAGGTTGAGTGCTGGTCGGTCTCTTTTAGCCGTAATACCAAATTGAACTTCGGTTACAACAAACTCAACAAATCCTTCATTTGACTGCATAGTAAGGTTGAGTGATGATCAATCTCTTTTAGACTTACTACCAAATGAGACTTTGGTTACATTCAACCGAACAAAACCTTCATCCAAATTCAAAGAAAGGTTGATTGCTGGTCGATGGGCCAACCCGTGTAAACTCAAGAAGCTTCGATTGTTAATCATCATCATATCTATGTAGGGTGCTGGATGGCCAGAAGTTTCCTTGACATAGTGGATTTATTCGGTCATAAATAACCGATCACCTGGACATAAATGAATTGACCTTACGATGGTGTTCCACTGTCATATTCCATAACATGCTGATGTCTAACCTCCATTAGTTAATACACTTGTCGCTTTCCACATGCTTGTCGGTTTTAAACATAACCGTATGGTTGTAAATGGCCAACCTATTAATTTTTTGTCTATAAACAAAATAAGGTTTTGAACATTTTACATGTCGTTCAGTACAAAAAAAATAAGCATTCAATACACAAAAATTTGAGTAAACTTGAATCATTCATTACATTACACAAAAAAATTCAATTTTCCATTTCATTACACATGAATTGTTCATTACAATTTGAGTTACAACGAGCATCCCATATGGCCATATCAGGTGGGGATAGTTTCACAAACTTAATTTGCCGACCAACACAAAATTCACTCCATAGTTTTGCTTCTTTACTAGCCAATCCATACCAAAAACTGACCACTGATGGGATGGGCGCATTCTCCCTGATTGTCAATTTGATAGAGTGATAGTCTAAAATATTTGTAAAAACAATGAATTGTTGCCTATCTCCTAAATTTGGGCCTTTTTCATGTGGATAAAATGTCAAACTCTAACAACAGATATATAAACCACAACTTGATTGAATGTATTTGCAACCAAGTATCATGCTTTAGACATTATCATCCAATTATCTTTAAAACAAGGACTAACGTCGCAATCTGTATCGAATGCCTAACATAAAAACCCTAAATTTTCATCATTTTTGCAATTATGTACTTCCTTGCTTCTCTCCAATCGTAATTTAGTTCATCAACTTGTTTAGCTATACAAACAAATCCATAATTACCATCTTTGGAAACATTTTGAAAGTTAACAATATATTGGTGTAGAAAAGCTGGTAAGTAAGCTAGATATTTTAAATTAGACATTACTATCGTAGATTGTGAAATTATGGATCTTAATGCTAATTAAACATTAGAAGGGGTGAATAGTGTTTTATGATTGAGGTGAATCTTTCTTTCTAGATTATTATTACACAATGCAGAATCAACAATCACAGATGCAAACACAGATAAATATAAATGCAGTAAAGTAAAAGGTAATGAATCAGAGAGATCACACCAAGGATTTTATATTGGTTTGGTGTGACGCCCCACCTCTATACCCACGCTAGCCAAGGACACTACTGGGTAATGCCGTCAACTAACACGGAGAATAAGGCTGGTTGGGAGCGACCATCTATAGCCTTGCTCTAACTATCTATTGAATACATCGACAATAGTCATACCAAGCAGGTCGACATACCCAATGAATACTTAAAACAAAACCATAGGTGGCTGGAGGATCTATCAGAACAGAATATAACAACTCAAATGTAATATACATCACATAACAGTAGATCATCATATACACATATACAGATACATAACAGAGTATACACATTAATACATGCCGAGTGGTATAACAAACCACAATATACAGACGAACCAAAAGAATACATATCAGAGTTACAATAAAAGGACTACACAAAAAGCTTTAACAAAAAGGAACAAGCTGAATAGTTCATGCAGAAGCAAAATAGGCTAAGTCCAAAAGCACCTAACCTGAAACATCTTGGTCTGACCCGAGTATAAAATACACGGGTCGGTATAGCTAAACAAATCAGTTAGATAAACTGAACAACAATAAACCTGCAAGGTTACAAGGTATAACAAATATCTCTAAAGGAGATAACACAATCATCTAACAAAAGATGAATCATATGATACAAAACAAGCCTCATATCATCGGCAACACAACAGACAAAGGATAAGAATATCCCAAAGCAAGCCATAAGGCAAATAACAAATACCAATGAAGGTAACACAAGTTCCACAAGGTAATCGCTACATATCATGCGGCTCAAAAAGACCAACACCGAAGGGCGATACCTAGGGAATATATATATGAATGAAACATCAGAAAATTGCTCGAGCTCAGTACTGTATAAACAAGGATCCATGAGCCCGAAGACTCCAAACCCAATATCACCCATGCGGCTCATAACGGCCAAAATCGGAAGCGATACTATAGGGCAACAAACCCGAAGGCACATACCCGAAGGCAAAAAACCTGAAGGAGACAGCCCGAAGACACTATCCCAAAGGCAACAAACCGTAGTGGTGAAGGTCGAAGACCCAGTACTAGACACCACTAACTGGCGGCTCAAAAAGGAATCCGAAAAGTGGTAACGCGGGTCTCATAACCACTCGTTCGCACTAAACGGTTTACTATCCGTTAGTTAATTTCACACTCAAAGCAGTACAAAGTTCATATCATCGGTAAACCAAACCCGAAGGTCAAAACGACCAATTGAATAGGTCGGGAATTAATCGGAAGGATAAACGCACAGATTCATGGTCCGTGTTTTGCCCAACCATTTTAATCACCCTTCCACTTCGCTCGAAGTGTGAAATTGTGCGTGTGTTTTAAATAGAATTTATAAATCGGAGAAGCGAACTTTTAATACGATTTGAAGAAATCATTTATAAAAACCCGTGAATGAATTCAAAAAGGAATCATCAAGGTCAAATATGCATAAACAACTAATTGGAATCAATATGCATCGATCAAATTTGGAAAACCAAACGAACAAAGCAATTTGGCAATAGACGGCATATTCAGATGTCTGAAAGAAGGGATTCGAATGTCTGAATCTGTAATTTAATTTTTTTTCTAGAACAGAATTCAGACGTCTGAATCCAAACTTCCAGACGTCTGAAATAGGTAATATTTTGTTTATTTCCTTTCTGGTCGAAAATTGGCCAATTCAGACGTCTGGAATATAGATTCAGACGTCTGAATCTGGGAATGAAAATCTTCCCTAGAACAATATTCAGACGTCTGAAATATGGTTTCAGACGTCTGAAACCTGATGGTCAGGCATTTCCTGAACCTAGGCCATTTATGGCCGAACAAATCAAAAGCAATCGGATGCGTGTTGATTGTGGGCTTACGTCAAACGACTACCCAACCATAACGACACACCCAAACACTCCGAACAACATAAACATCAACCATATAAGGTTTTACACAGATTTGGCTTCAAAAATCATAATTTGGCAATTTCACCGAATCAACCCAAATCGAAAGCAAATGGAAATGAACAAGTGTTAGGAATTCATACCTAACATCAATGATATCAAAAGAAGTAGATGCGAGTTCAAAACTCACCTTTTGATTCAAAACAAGAATAGAAAAGCTCAATAGCAAAGAAAACAACCAACCACTCTCCACTTCAACTCTACTAGCTTCAATCTAAGAATAAAACAAGTATTTTCCTAAGTTTAGGTTTAGGAATTTCTGAGATTGAAGAGAGAAAGAGATAGAGAAGATGAAGAGGAGGCTTACTTATGTCTTCTCTTTGATTTTGGAGCAAGAATCAAGTTAACAGGAAGAAACTAGGGCTTGCAATTTCTATTTCCTCTTCCCCTCTACCATTTTCAGTTTTTTTAAGTTAAAGGAATGAAATGAGGTTGAATGGATGAAGAGTTAATGAGCTAGGGGGTTAAGAGGAGATTGGGGTTGAACCCAAACTCAAGCCCAAGTAGAAAAAGAGTCAAAATTTCACAAACTCCAAACATATCAAAGCTTATACTCAAAAAGATCGCAAACGCCATTTTGGAACCAATGGAGGTGGTTTCGAGTCCCAATTCGGCCATTTGCAAAAAGTAACTTTTCGGACCTAAATCCGACTAACGACGCTATATTTAAATAAAACATATAAATATATAATCGTTAAATATGCTGGTTGTTACAGATCTCCCCTCCTTACAAAATTGTGTCCCCGCAATTCCTAGAGACGATATTTGTAACAACTACATACAAACAACATTCAAAAGAAAAGAAAATAAGGTTGAGACGAAAAGATATTCTCACCATTTCCAAGAAAAGATAGAAAACCCGGATAGGATCGCTCAATAAACTCTCTGGTTTCCCAAGTATAGTCTTAGGGATTAGCAGACCATTGAACTTTAACGAGCGGCACGTCCTTGTTCCGAAGGTGTCGCACCTCCATGTCAAGTACGCGAATAGACTGCTGTACAATAGATAAATCCGATGAGATCTCAAGCTCAAGCAAATCAGGAGAATCAATAACAGAATCTGATTCCCGAAGACACTTCCGAAGTTGCGAGACGTGAAACACGTCATGAATGCCAGATAAATGAGCAGGAAGTGAAACTCTATAAGCCACAGGGCCAATAAGTTCAGTAATAGAAAATGGTCCTATATAGCGAGGAGCCAATTTCTCAGTCGTACTGAAACGCATAACCCCTTTCAAAGGAGAAACACGAATAAAAACAAGATCACCAACCGAGAACTCGAGAGGCTTCCTACGGCTATCAGCGTAGGATTTCTGGCGACTCTGTGCCTCTTTCATTCTCAACCGGATAAGATCAATATTTTTGGAAGAATCACGAACAAAACCTGGACCAAGAATAAGCTTCTCCCCAGATTCCAACCAACAAGAAGGTGATCGACATGGTCTTCCGTATAAAGCTTCGAAAGGAGTCATACCGATACTAGACTGAAAACTATTGTTGAAGGAGAACTCTACAAGAGGTAGGTGATCCTCCCAATAACCACCGAAATCAAAAATACAAATACGGAGAAGATCTTCCAAGATACGATTCACCCGTTCAGTCTGTCCGTCAGACTGCGGACGATAAGCTGTACTAAAATTAAGCTTTGTTCCCAAAGCTTGCTGAAGACTCTTCCAAAAATGACTCGTGAATAAAGGATCACGATCACTCACAGTAGAACTAGGAACACCGCGAAGTCTCACGATTTCCTTGACATACAACTTAGCCAAATGCGGAGCAGTCCTATTAGACTTAATACATACAAAATGAGCAGACTTGGTGAGGCGATCAACAATAACCCAAATACTAGAATGGCCTGATCTCGAATGAGGTAGGCCGTCAATGAAATCCATAGAAATCTGATCCCATTTCCACAATGGAATCTCTAGAGGCTGAAGAAGACCACAAGGACGCTGATGTTCGGCCTTAAAACGCTGACAAGTTATGCAATTACTCACATAACCCGCCACATCGCGCTTCATGCCTTCCCAATAATAAAGACGATGCATATCGGCATACATCTTACTACTACCAGGATGAATGGTATACTTAGAATGATGATAGTCATCAAGAATGTCATGCCTAAGTGCAAAATCAGAAGGCACAAAAAGACGGTTCTTCTTGCGAAGACACCCATGAGAATCAATGCTGAAATCCCACAACGCCTCATCACAGGATCCAGACTCACAAAGCTGAATAAGATGCAACAAATCAGGATCATGCCGTTGGGCATCGGCAATAAAATAGGTCCAATAAAATAGGTCGAGCGCCCAAACTAAATAATAGAATAGGAGAATCAAAAGATGAACCTCGATCACGAATTTCACAAAAAGATAGAGTCTCAAGGATATCCCATTCGGCAAGCATCATAGAAATAACAGCCGAATGTTTGCGACTAAGCGCATCAGCAACACGATTACCCTTACCAGGGGTATACTGGATATCAAAGTCATAGGAAGCAAGAAACTCGAGCCAACGCTGTTATCTCATATTTAGTTCCTTCTGAGTGAACAAATACTTCAAAGATTTATGATCGGTATAAAGAATGAAGCGCTCGCCTAATAAATAGTGTCGCCAAATCTTCAAGGCAAAGACAATGGCGGCTAACTCAAGATCATGAGTGGCATAGAGAACTTCATTCGGACGCAGTTGCCTAGAAGCATAAGCAACTACCCGATCCTTCTGCATAAGAACAGCACCGAGACCACTACCACAAGCATCGGTGTAGACAACAAGATCATGATTCCCTTCGGGAACCACAAGAATAGGAGCATTAGTGAGAAGTTCCTTTAATGTCTGAAAGGAAGCTTCACACTTATCGGATCAAATAAAACGAATGCCTTTCCGAGTAAGGCAGGTGAGAGGAAGCACAACATGGGAAAAATCCTTAATGAACCGATGGTAATAACCCGCCAATCCAAGGAAACTACGAATCTCATGCACATTCTCGGGCCTCTTCCAATTCTGGATGGCCTCGATCTTTGAGGGATCCACAGAAATGCCATCGGAAGATACAACATGGCCTAAGAACTTAACCTTATTCTCCCAAAATGGCACTTGGAGAATTTGGCTTTAAGCTGATGATGACAGAGAGTACTCAAGACAATTCTCAAGTGATTAGCATGCTTAGCTTCAGACTTAGAATAAATAAGGATATCATCAATGAACACTAGGACGAACTTATAGAGATATTCCCGAAATACCTGATTCATGAGATCGACAAAGAAAGCATGAGCGTTCGTCAAACCGAAAGGCATAACGAGCCACTCAAAAGAACCATAACGAGTGCGGAAAGCGGTAAGAGGTATGCTATCCTCCGCGACTCGTAACTGATGAAAACCTGTGGCAAGGTCTAGCTAAGAAAAGACCTTAGCACCACTCAATAGATCGAACATATCATCGATCCTAGGCAATGGATACCTATTTCTAATGGTTAACTCGTTAAGTTTGCGATAGTCAACGCAAAGCCTAAGAGTTCCATCAGACTTCTTCACGAAGACGACCGCGGATCCCCACGGAGAAAAACTGGACTGAATCAACTGCTTGAACTCAAGCTCTAAAAGCTGCTTCTTGAGTTCCTCATTTTCCCTTGTAGACATCCTCGTGGGAGGATGACTAACTGGTTGCGCGCCTGGAATGAGATCAATGCGGAACTCAATTGCCCGCTTAGGTGGCAAACCCGAGAAAGGCTCAAAAACATCAGAAAAGTCACAAGCAATGGGAATACGAGATATATCATCATCATCCCGCGAGTCAAGAGAATATAAAGCCATTTCGGAATTATCCACATCCCAAAGAACAAGAGATAACTGAGTAGGCGAATCCGGATGTCGAAGATATATAATTCTCTCCGAACAAATAATCCTGGCATCATATCTTACTAGCCAGTCCATACCCAAAATCAAATCAAATCCCAGACAAGAAATAACGTGCAGACTCGCACGAAAAGAAAAGCCACATAAAACAATCTCAATATCATCACAAAGCAGGCAAAGGGTCGCGGATCCTCCATTAGGATTAGCAATCCTTAAAGAAGTAACCAAACAAGAAACATACAAAGATAAATCATCAACGAGCTTTTTCGATACGAAAGAACGAGAAGCACCCGTATCGAAAAGAACTCGAATACTATGATCATGAAATAAAATAGAACCTTCCAAAATAGATGGAGATATACCTTTGGGCTGAGAGGGACCTTCAGAAGCCTTAGCAGCATAAAGCTTGCTAGACTTGGCACCAGCCGGAATAGTAGGGCAAGCTGAAACATGATGACCTTCCTTCTTGCAATAGCGATAGAAGAGAGGCTTAGGACAAGCTCGAATAATATGATCAGGAGAACCACAATTGAAACACTTCCGAATGAAAGGTGTTCCAACAGACTGAGGCTGAGAACTAGAACTACCAGTCTTCTTCTTCTTAGAAGGAAAAGGCCTGGACTTTTGGAATGGAAACTGCCTCTTGTTGGGGTTCTTGGAAACCGCAACATCAACATCACTATCACACTCCTTCTCGATGGTCTCGAGATGAAGTGCCGAATCAACTAATTCCTCAAAAGAAAGCTTAAGCTGGAGCAACAAAGACTTCTTAAGATATTTCTTAAGACCAGAAACAAACTTCAGATTCTTCTTATAAGAAGTGCTAATGAATTCAAGACCATACTTAGATAAAGCCTCGAATAATGCAACATACTCAGAAACAGAAGATTTCCCTTGCTTCAACTCAAGGAAGCGACGGGTCAATAAAACTTTTTCAGATTCAGGAACGAACTTGAGTTCAAATCGCTCCCGAAACTGAGTCCAAGAAAGAGTAGACTCATCAATCTCGGCTACAAGAAGCTCATACCAATCAAGAGCACGCTCTTGTAATAAGCTAGAAGTTACAAGAACTCTATCATGGTCAGAAAGATCCATGCGAGAGAAGATACGCTCGCACGTGTGAAACCAAGCTTGGACTTCAAGAACAGACTCGGAGCCTTTAAACGGCTTTCCCCCAAGATGATCGAAATCACTGCACCGGCGTGCAAAGGCAGACTTGCGAGGTGGAGACACTCGAGGAGGAACTGGAGGCTGAGTGCTCCTAAACAATTCCAAAAACTGATCGTCAGACATATAAACGCCATCCGGATGTGAACCACTAGATCGCCCAGCATCCGAACGTCGTCCCCTGCCTCTTCCAGCCATACGCTGAAAGTATGATAAGAACAAGATTAATCACAAGGCGGATACTCAATACGGAATACTACGGAATAAAATGCATTCCTAGACGTATTCCCCAAATTCTATCTAACCTTTGATAAAAGAAGGAATAGAAAGGCACGATGATTCAAAGATTTGTATCACTTATACACTTTGATGTACCGTAATATGTGCATCTATTCTGTGTTTATCATATTTTGTCCTGAACTCAGCTCTGATACCACGCTGTGACGCCCCACCTCTATACCCACGCTAGCCAAGGACACTACACGGTAATGCCGTCAACTAACATGGAGAATAAGGCTGGTTGGGAGCAACCATCTATAGCCTTGCTCTAACTATCTATTGAATACAACGACAATAGTCATACCAAGCAGGTCGACATACCCAATGAATACTTAAAACAAAACCATAGGCGGATGGAGGATCTATCAGAACAGAATATAACAACTCAAATGTAATATACATCACAGAACAGTATATCATCATATACACATATACAGATACATAACAGAGTATACAAATTAATACATGCCGAGTGGTATAACAAACCACAATATACAAACAAAACAAAAGAATACATATCAGAGTTACAATAAAAGGACTACACAAAAAGCTTTAACAAAAATGAACAAGCTGAATAGTCCATGCGGAAGCAAAATAGGCTAAGTCCAAAAGCACATAACTTGAAACATCTCGGTCTGACCCGAGTATAAAATACATGGGTCAGTCTAGCTAAACAAATCAGTTAGATAAACTGAACAACAATAAACCTGCAAGGTTACAAGGTATAACAAATATCTCTAAAGGAGATAACACAATCATCTAACAAAAGATGAATCATATGATACAAAACAAGCCTCATATCATCGGCAACACAACAGACAAAGGATAAGAATATCCCAAAGCAAGCCATAAGGAAAATAACAAATACCAATGAAGGTAACACAAGTTCCACAAGGTAATCGCTACATATCATGCGGCTCAAAAAGACCAACACAGAAGGGCGATACCTAGGGAATATACATATGAATGAAACATCAGAAAATTGCTCAAGCTCAGTACTGTATAAACAAGGATCCATGAGCCCGAAGACTCCAAACCCAATATCACCCATGCGGCTCATAACGACCAACATCGAAAGCGATACTATAGTGCAACAAACCCGAAGGCACAAACCCGAAGGCACATACCCGAAGGCAACAAATCTGAAGGAGACAGTCCGAAGACACTATCCCAAAGGCAACAAACCGTAGTGGTGAAGGTCGAAGACCCAGTACTGAACACCACTAACTGGCGGAATGTGTCATAACTCTCAAAAAGGAATCCGAAAAGTGATAACGCGAGTCCCATAACCACTCGTTCGCACTAAACGGTTTACTATCCGTTAGTTAATTTCACACTCAAAGCAGTACAAAGTTCACATCATATCATCGGTAAACCAAACCCGAAGGTCAAAACGATCAATTGAATAGGTCGGGAATTAATCGGAAGGATAAACGCACAGATTCATGGTCCGTGTTTTGCCCAACAATTTAATCACCCTTCTACTTCGCTCGAAGTGCGAAATTGTGCGTGTGTTTTAAATAGAATTTATAAATCGGAGAAGCGAACTTTTAATACGATTTGAAGAAATCATTTATAAAAACCCATGAATGAATTCAAAAAGGAATCATCAAGGTCAAATATGCATAAACAACTAACTGGAATCAATATGCATCGATCAAATTTGGAAAACCAAACGAACAAAGCAATTTGGCAATAGACAGCATATTCAGACGTCTGAAAGAAGGGATTCAGACGTTTGAATCTGGAATTTAATTTGTTTTCCAGAACAGAATTCAGACGTCTGAATCCGAACTTCCAGATGTCTGAAATAGGCAATATTTTGCCTATTTCCTTTCTGGTCGAAAATTAGCCAATTCAGACGTTTGGAATATAGATTCAGGCATCTGAATCTGGGAATGAAAATCTTCCCTAGAACAATATTCAGACGTCTGAAATATGGTTTCAGACGTCTGAAACCTGATGGTCAGGCAAATCCTGAACCTAGGCCATTTATGGCCAAACAAATCAAAAGCAATCGGATGCGTGTTGATTATGGGCTCACGTCAAACGACTACCCAACCTTAACAACACACCCAAACACTCCGAACAACATAAACATCAACCATATAAGGTTTTACATAGATTTGGCTTCAAAAATCATAATTTGGAAATTTCACCGAATCAACCCAAATCGAAAGCAAATGGAAATGAACAAGTGTTAGGAATTCATACCTAACATCAATGATTTCAAAAGAAGTAGATGCGAGTTCAAAACTCACCTTTTGATTCAAAACAAGAATAGAAAAGCTCAATAGCAGAGAAAACAACCAACCACTCTCCACTTCAACTCTACTAGCTTCAATCTAAGAATAAAACAAGTATTTTCCTAAGTTTAGGTTTAGGAATTTCTGAGATTGAAGAGAGAAAGAGATAGAGAAGATGAAGAGGAGGCTTACCCATGTCTTCTCTTTGATTTTGGAGCAAGAATCAAGTTAACAAGAAGAAACTAGGGCTTGCAATTTCTATTTCCTCTTCCCCTCCACCATTTTCAGTTTTCTTAAGTTAAAGGAATGAAATGAGGGTGAATGGATGAAGAGTTAATGAGCTAGGGAGTTAAGAGGAGATTGGGGCTGAACCCAAACTCAAGCCCAAGTAGAAAAAGAGTCAAAATTTCACAAACTCCAAACATATCAAAGCTTATACTCAAAAAGATCGCAAACGCCATTTTGGAACCAATGGAGGTGGTTTCGAGTCCCAATTCGGCCATTTGCAAAAAGTAACTTTTCGGACCTAAATCCGACTAACGACGCTATATTTAAGTAAAACATTTAAATATATAATCGTTAAATATACGGGTTGTTACATTTGGGGTTACTTTACATCAATTCTGTACAATTGCTTGTACAGATTTCTTTTCAAATACGGGCGGAAGGCACAACTAATACAATCTCGATTTCAAGGCTACAGGACACACCCGCTAGATTTTTCGAGCTTTGGATACCCTCAATTGATTCAAACGGGACATAAGCATACCCTCCTGGATTTCCGAGACACCAAGCATACCCAATTGATTTGAATCAGGACACAATCACACCAAATCAACTATAATTAGAGTTTGATGGTTTTTCCAAAGATATGTTTGATCTTTGGATACAGTTGATCCTATAGCCTCTTGGACAGCACTTTAATCTTTGATTGATAGAGAGAAATGGTTGAAACCCGAGAGTAAATAGTAGAGAATCAATATAATAAAGATTGAATTGATTCTAATTTGAATTTGAGAAAAATTGAATACATATTCAATAGAAATTTTGGCAGAGTAAGACGAGAGAAGATAATAACTAAGTAGTTGTTAAAAAATTCATTTAAAAACCTCCTATATATATAGAATAAATAGACACGTCCACTCGCAACGAGTTACGATGAACAGACACTTCATTTAAAATTTTGAATTAAAAAGTATCGGCATGTATGTCAACATACTTCATATGGTTATGTCAGCATATCCCTTCGAATTTTGAAAAACCCTTTTGTTTTAAAATGTTTTGAAAATCTAATGCTTTGTAAAATATTTGTATACTTTGTAAAATAGTTTAAACATAGTTTATAAGCATTTTAAACTTTACAAAAATTTAATAAAATATTTTTAAATATATTAAAAAAAATTGATTTAAAGAATAAACGAATAAAAGAAATAGAGATAGTGATCAAAGATTGCTACCAATAACTTTAACAATAATCTATGACTCTATATACTATACTACAGTCTTGAAATCTTCATAACTTAACCTTTATACTCATAAGTCTTCATATCCATTTCTTGAGTCTTTATATTGTGCGGTCTTCATTTTAATACTTGTATAATATCCTGTACTATACACTAATACTATATATCTATACAAAAGCATGAGCAACCCTATTTTATATGAACGTGTTATCATTACTAAGTTATCATCAAAATCAATAGCTGGGGTATTAGCGATCTCTCCTTTTAAGACGATGACAACTATTATTATCAAATATGATATAACTCCCCCAGAGTTAGATAATTCCCCCTTTATATATGCATATTTTATACGTTTCTCCCCTTTTGTCATCAAAAAAATTAAAAACTCATGTAAAATACCCCTAACTAAAATATAAAATGATATACCTAACTAAAATATAAAATGATATATCATTTAAAATCAATTATTAACTTAACAATTATTTATATGATAATAAATGATATTATACAATATAAAATATGATAATACATGGTTAAGTAGATTTTATTAATATAATTTCAATACATTCAAGTTAGTCAAACCTAATCATGCAGGCAATCTAAACCAGTTCAATCCTAATACACTCCAATTCAAACAATCCAAGTCAATCAAATATACACTAAATCATTCATATCAAATTCTAGCATTATTTATGCTTACATAATAAATTCAAACTTAAGAACTAGACGTTTCGTGGAACTTCAACCCAACCATCAGACCCAAAGATTGGATCTGCTTTGATGGCATCCCAATCCTCATTATCTTTGTTAGTAGTACATTTCAGGCTGTTGGTTGGTTCATCTTTGATTAATGAAGAAATCATCCACCAAATCGCATCAAGATGCTTTTCTTGTTCCTGTATCACTAATTTTTTACTTAATTGTAAGTGTCTTTGATTTTCTATGATAAAAGAGAGAATATCTTTGAATGATTAAAGAGTGGGTTAAAGATTTTTACATAGTTTTTGATGTGAAGAAGACATATTTGAGAATAAAAATAGAGTATAAAATAAAAGGATGAATGAGTTTTCTGGAAGAAGTAGGCTTGTATAAGAGTAGAAAGTCATTCTGCTAAAAAGACCCGGGTTCGATTCCTACCATGCGCTTCTCCATCCTATATAACTTTACCCGGTGGCATGGGGGCTTGGATCAGTGGACGGCTTTACTGTACCATCCTCAGGAGTTTACCGACCCGTCGGGTTCTCCTGGGTTTTCAAAAAAAAAAAGAGTAGAAAGTCATTTGAGATGAATGGATGGATGATAGTTATATTTGTTTTAAAATTAAAATATTTTCAGTTATGGCCATTATATGTCTACATATCACAAGTATTGTAACGACCCGCCATTCATCTCCACAGAATGACGCATCATTAATAAGAAAGAAAGGGATAGAAAAGAGAAAGAAAGAGAAGAAAGAAGAAACAACACATCAGAATCTCAATAGCGAAACAAATAAATTATATTAATAACATAAGTATTACATAGTACAACAACTATTAGAGTTACATAGATACACATCACATACTAGACAGTTATAAACACCTGTCTAGTTATTACAACCCAATACAACTCAGAGAAAACACAGAGATACCAAACACAGCGGAATACTAAACATATCTACAACGCTGAAGCCTCCTGCTCCATTGCTCCTCCATAATTCGTCAAAGCTAACTTGAATCCCTTGGCTATTCGTAAAAATTTGAGTACCTAAGAGTTTAAGAAAACAGAAGATAAACTCCGGGTCAGACATGGGTTTGGTGTGATTAACAGGTTAAAGTTGCTTAACTTTCAAAAACCTTTGAAAACAAAAGGTATCACGTAAGACTTCCCACACATAAACATGGAAAAGTTTTTACCTTACGCTAACCAAAACATTTGATAGGAAATCCAGTGATATTATAATAGGTCTAGGGTTTTCAAATAAATATGAAATAGCCGAAATTATTACATTCATTAAATTCCAGCTACTAGCCACAAAAGTGGGTAATACAATCAAAATCGTTGGCACTTAATGGATTTTGGATTCCATATAATGGCAGGGCTACCGGGGTACCACCCGTCACACTCATTCTGGAATCACCCTCAGAGTTAACGACGATAACCCTTGCACTCTGAATCTTCATCTCGAATCTGAAAGTACTATCTCCGTCAAACTCATCTCGGAATCACCCTCATAGTTATACTGACGAATAATTCTTACACCTCGAGCCTTCACTCTTCACATGAGATTCACGACCTATCGTTAATTTGGATCGATGTGGTTTTCGGATATCCAAATCTAGAAACCCGATCCCAGTCTCATCGAAATCCAAAGCGTGTCTTTTAGGTCTAAGTTGTTTTAGAGTTTAAAACAATTCAATACAATTATCTATATACACACAGATAGATAATTCACATATCACAATAGATAATCATCATAACATATAATCCATATTATCATTATCAAAGATAATCCTTATCATCGTCACAATGCAACCAATGCATCCATATCACTCAACATTACTAATCTCATAGTTGAGATTTCAAACCATTCAAGGCAACCAATATCATCCATTCATAAGCAATGATCTATAATCATAACAACTATAACTAATTTAAAATGAATTAAATTAATTACATCATCTCTAATTAATTTAAAGTGAATTAAATTAATTACTTACCTCAATATAAATCTTGCTTACATCACCGTTAATTAATTACAATTTAATTGATTATACTCTAGTAAATCAACTTAATTAATCACCCTTGATTAATTATTCTTTATTTACATTCTAGTAATTATCCTTTAATTAATTGCACAAGTTAATTACTCTAAACCAAATATAGTGATTAACCCCTAATTACTTCATTAATTAATTAACTATAATTAATTTCATTAAACCTTAATTAATTACAATTAATTAATTACCCTTAATCACTTATTATTGATTAATTAGTCTTAATTAATCAATCTTAATTACATCATTAATTATATTAATTAATGATCCTAAATTATATTTAATTAATTATCTTATTTAAATTAATTACATTCAGTAATTAATTTCAGTTAAACCATAATTATTAATCACCTTTGATTAATCACATTCAGTAATTAACTACCTTAATTACTTCATCAAATTAATCACTCCTTAATTAATTATCTATAATTAATCCCTTGATTAATTATACAAAGTAATTTAATCCAAATTACTTTCACAATTAAACCATTTTCCACTAATTACATCAGTAATTATCATTAATTACTTCACTGAGTAATTGCATTCCATTAATTACATTAATTAATTATTATCAACCAACAAGTGATTAAAATTAATTAAACTTAATTAATTTATTTATTTAAACTAATCACAATAAACTCCATTAATTACATTAAGTAATTAATTTCTTAATTACTTTCATTTAGTAATTAAACTTAAATAATTTTCACAATTGATTATCATTTATTAATTAATCTAATTAATTATTAAAAATTAATCATATTAATTAATTGTTAAATAATCCTTAGTTAATAACCTTCATTAACTACTAATCGTTCTTTAATTTCTTTTCTTAATTTACTTCTTGATTAATCTCTGATTATAAATTAATCTAAATTATTAATTTATAAATTAAATAAATAATTTATTCTTTAATTAATCTCTAAGATGATCCATTTTTTTATTAAAGACTTCATTAATATTAAAGTGTATTTAGAACATTACATTCTAAATTTAAATTCAAATTCCATTTCGAATTTAAGATTCAAAATGATTATTTATTTAAACATTAACCAAATTTAAATTCAATTTATAATAAATGTAGATAACATTTATTACTTACATTTGAAACTTATATAAGATAAGCCTTTTAACTAATTTACTTAATTTTATTTAAAAATTAAGTTTTTAAGTACATTATTATTTAACTTGCAAATTCAAGTTAACAAATCATTTAACTTCCATTTATAAACCTTTTATAAAGAACTTCATCCAAAAATCAAGTTTAAATATTTGTTTTGAAAACAAATTTACCTTTAACAAGCTATTTAAATTTGAACTTGTTTTAAAAACATTCGGAATTTAAAAATTTATTCAAATACCCAGATTTGAATTCAAGAGACTTGAATCCACTATTTATTTTAAACATTTGATTTTGAATTTTGATTTTAAACTTGTTTTAAACCTCGATTTAAAACTTTTTATTAAAAATCCAAATTTCATTTTAAACTCTTAAGATTCAAAAGCTATTTGAAAACTGAGCTTATCCTTTGAATTTAAAACACTGTTTAAAATATATTTCAGATTTTAAAATAAAAATTCAAAATCTTGAAATCGGTCAGGTTTTTAAAATCCTGAAAATCCACT
Organism: Allium cepa; assembly: GCA_030765085.1. Classification (NCBI taxonomy): domain Eukaryota; kingdom Viridiplantae; phylum Streptophyta; class Magnoliopsida; order Asparagales; family Amaryllidaceae; genus Allium; species Allium cepa. Next base: position 255,130,977 of record CM060943.1, read on the forward strand.
CTAAATATTTCAAACTTTTAAGATTTCAAAGCCATTTGAATTTATACTTCGTACTAGATATAAATTTGTTTAAATCTATCATCTCAACTTTGAAATTCATTTAAATTTAGTTTAAATTTAAAATTTCAGACAGGTTACAGAAAACTGTAACAACTCAGAACTAACCCGAGGCAACCCAATTCCTGCTACGAGTCAACAAGCCCACTACTTCGAGCAATACACTGCAACTACTCGAGTGAAACTCGAGACAATCCTCTCTGCTTCCACCCAGAATACATCAAAAACCAAAAGTGCACGGTGCACATGCACCGTGCCTACGGCCAACTCCAGCCACCTCCAGTGGCCTCCACACATCGGCAACCAACTCCTCATTCCACTTCGATCATCACATCGCTCACATACAACTCGAATTTGAATTCGAGTTCAAATTTTACAACCTGGAACAGAATAGAACAAACCCACACCAAACCTATCAACGCTTCCTCCACGGCACTCCGTCCACCAGAGAGCCTCCACCACCGGCCACAGACTCGCCTACCTTCCATCTAGCGATTCCCAAAAACCCATAACACTCGATGCACTGAGGAGGTCGAACCAATCAAAAACACATCCCAGATATAATTTAGGGTTCCAGACAAGAAATTAACACCGCTGCCACCTTGATTAATTGCATCGCCATTCAATAATTTTCCAAGCTTCACTGATCACACCTCTACCTACTGGAAGAATCCCGACCCTTCAAATTGTAGAGATCACCCAAAAATCCCAATATCCCCTTTTAAGTTCATACCAGAACTGCTCTTTCAATCATAGTTTAAAATTTTGGATTTTAGTTTTAAAAATCTTTATTTTGAATGAGATTCTAGATTCCAATCCTGGAACATCAATTTATGATGTTTGAAAATTTGATAATGCTTACACAATTCTGTTCTTATGGCTTCAGAGAATTTCCAAACTTATTTTTACTTAAATAAATTTTTAAACTTTAATTCCTAAATAAACAAACCATCCTTGTTTATAACTCGAAGCCTAAAAGTTACTAGATTGAGGAATAAAGGATATGTTTGAATTCTTACCCTTAGAAGCTAAGAACAGTCAAACCTAGTTACAACAACAATACCCAAATTTACACATTCATATATCTGAGTAGAAATTCAACAATACAAATGATCATACCACCACATACATTCCAGATTTCAGCATGCAACTAAAATAAATTAAAGACTTAAAAAGGTGATGTTACTCACAGATTAGGATGATGAACAGAGCAAACTAGTTTCTGAAAATGCTTGAAACTGGAATGTGCTTCTTTATGTTTGTAAACTTTAAATTTTGTTTGCATTTGCTCCCTGATTTTACAATTGCATGCATGCTTCCAGAGAAAGAAAAATGCAAACTTGGATGATATTTCAAAACAGAAATGAAGGCAAGCAGCTTGAATTCCAGATTGTAAGTGAAATGCAGGCTTCATATCTTTTGAGATGGTGAATTGATTACAGGTTTGTTTGTTTGAAGTGGAAAATGAATTTTCGGGCTTCAGATTGAATATGCAGGTTAAAAAAACAGATTTGTTTGCATGCTACAGATCTTTTGCATGTTTTGATTTCATGCATTTGATTTTAGTGAAGGTGTTTTGAGAAATGGTTTCAGGGAGTAGATGGATTTATTGGTTTGAGAATAGAACATGCTAAGTTTTTAGATTTAGAAAAATATAAGAAATGGGAAGGGAAGAAGATTTATACATATAAGAGCTAAAATTTGTTTTTATAAAAGAAAATCTAAAATAAATGACACTTGTCTTTTAAATTTAACATTTGTCAATTTGAAATGTTTAATGACTAGCACTTGTTACACGAAGCCTTAATATATTTACATATGTCCCTTAATTTATATAATGTTTACATTTGTCTTTTAAAGTTAGTTAGTTATATTTAAATGTTAATTAATTATTTAGTTAATATGTTAATATAAGATAAATGTAAATTTATGTTTAATTAATTAGTTAATATATACTTATTTATATGTAGATAAATTTTGAAATGAATAAATCCAATTATATTTATAAAATAAAGGTTTATACAAATATTTTAAAATCCAAAACAAATTAGAAATATTCATACTTTAAATTTTCAAAGCTTTAAATTCAAATCCAAATCAAATTCTAAAATTCAATTTTGAAAAACAATTATTTTTATTAAAAATCTATTTGTTAAAAGCAATGTATTATTATATTTTGAAAATAACAAATTTGATAACTATAAATAATTTATAAAAGAAATTGTTTTCTTTATTAATAAATTATTTATTTTATCCAACTATATCAAAATAAACCTTATTGTTATTTTTATTTAAATTTAAACTCAAAAATCAATTTAAACAAATTAAATTTTTATCTTATCAATTTAAAACCATATTTTATTTATTCAATAGCTTTTAAAAGTTTAACTTTAAAACTATACCCAATTTTACTAAAGATATACATATTTATAGAAAACAAGATTTATTTATTTATTAAATTAAAACAATATCTATTTACAATATATACATATTCTATATACATTATAAATAGAAAACAATTTACTAGCTTTTAAAAGATAAAATCTATCAATTAAATATTTATTTTATTGGATTATTAAATTAATTCAAATCTTATCACAAAGGTTATCAAATCAAATTAATTTTTAATTCAGATTATTAAATTGATATTACTTAAAATTCCGGGTCATCACATTCCTCCCCCCTTAAAAGAATTTCGTCCCCGAAACTTAAAACAAAGGTAATTTAATAATCTATTTAAAGATTTAATTTTAAAACACAAGCATATATCAAACATATGCTAACAACCATAGCAATCAATTCATCCAATCAAACAAATCTAACTATCCAGACAAAACTTTGGATAAAGTTTCCTCGAATTTCCCAAGTATATATATATATATACCGGGATACTCGCTCTAAAGAATTCAAACAATCGATACTATTAAGCTATAGAGCTCTTACTCATCTAGATCTACAGAACTACAGACGAGTCGGACCAAACAACCAAACCTCCTGAACTGCTGGTTCCAAAACCAGAGATAGATCATACACGTACTCCCTCAGAGATAGGTGAAACATATCGAATCCCAGTTATCCAAACTGGCAATTCATTCCTGAAAACCAAATACTTATCCAACCAAAACAGAGAAAAGATCCAAACATCTCGATGTTAGCTTTCCAGCCTTACCCCATCTTATAGCTCCTTGGATCGGAGAAAACTTAACCAAAACCAAATCTTCGACTCCAGAATCCAAATTCCTTCGTCTCTTATCCACAAAATGTCTTTAGACGAGGGCTGCCAACATCCAAATTGATCAGCTCAACCCTTGCTGATTCCTCTAGAAATAAACTAGACCAAAAACAACCCAACCCAATGATCTCCTCAAGATCAATCCAAAACCAAGTACACAACTCTACTCCATAACCAACAGAAGACTGAAGTTACTTCTTCTTATCCAGAAAAGACAACAGAAACACTCCCAAACTGCTTCCGCTGCACAACTCTGATCTGAAGTAGATAAGAAAATGCTAATGAAGAATACGAGCACAAACTGGACATCACTTTCTAGAAATATGGTTCAACAGATCCATAAAGAAAACTCAAAAGTTCGTCCAAAAATCTGAGCTGCTTCATCAAACTCTATCTCTAGGAACCATCCTTCAACTAAATTGAACCACCAGTTCCACTCCTGGAATACTAGTCGATAAGAAAACTCAATCTCTAGATGCGACAAACCTCTGATTTCCCTGAAGGCATCTAGAAAATCTCTGACAACCCAAGAGAACACTCAACTATCGCAAACACTTTTGCGATCAACACAGACCAATTTCCAAAGAAAACTGTTCTTTCTTTACCAAATAAAACAGCTTACTCTGGTCTAGCCAATCCATTGAAGAAACGGATCCACTCTGCTGCTTCTGAACTCCACCTTCAGAAAAAACTACTCAGCCAGAAAACTTCATGCCAACACTCCGAGCTGCATTGCTGACACCGATGCCAAACTTCCTGATGCAAAGCTCTTCAAGAAACTCGGACCTCAAAGCTAACCACAACATCCTACTGAATCTAGCCACAACACCGAAGCAGACACACTTCCCAAAACTTATTCCAAAGAAATATCTTCGGACACATCCATAATCACTGCATCTCATCACGCAGCTACACTTCCTAAGGTATCAAAATGCCATCACTTGCTTCTGCCCAATCGACAGATACAATATTCAACTCATTCAACATCAAAGATGGACTCCAAACCTTAACAGGTTTCCTTCAGAGATCAATGAAATACTTCATCACAGCAAAGCTTACTCGAGACGGTATTAGGTCTATAGTCTCGACATATACACTTCCAACATCAAACATCAGACTCCAACCAATGGTAGTTGTCTTGTAACACACACACCACTACTTTATCTACCTTTATTACTTATAATGGAAAAACCCGAACAGGTAACCCAACAGATAGGTAGAAATAGATATATATATATATATATATAAAATTACAAATACGCTCTCTTAAGAAAGAAATCACTCCAACGCCTAGGTATTCGCTCAACCTAGTGCTTTGATACCACTGTAATGACCCGTCATTCATCTCCACAGAATGACGCATCATTAATAAGAAAGAAAGAGATGGAAAAGAGAAAGAAAGAGAAGAAAGAAGAAACAACACATCAGAATCTCAACAGCGGAACAAATAAATTATATTAATAACATAAGTATTACATAGTACAACAACTATCAGAGTTACACAGATACACATCACATACTAGACAGTTACAAACACCTGTCTTATTACAACCCAATACAACTCAGAGAAAACACAGAGATACCAAACACAGCGGAATACTAAACATATCTACAACGCTGAAGCCTCCTGCTCCATTGCGCCTCCACAATTCGTCAAAGCTAACCTGAATCCCTTGGCTACTCGTAAAAATTTGAGTACCCAAGAGTTTAAGAAAACAGAAGATAAACTCCGGGTTAGACATGTGTCTGGTGCGAGTAACAGGTTAAAGTTGTTTAACTTTCAAAAAGCTTTGAAAACAAAAGGTATCACGTAAGACTTCCCACACATAAACATGGAAAAGTTTTTACCTTACGCTAACCAAAACATTTGATAGAAAATCCAGTGATATTATAATAGGTCTAGGGTTTTCAAATAAATATGAAAAAGCCGAAATTGTTACATTCATTAAATTCCAGCTACTAGCCACAAAAGTGGGTAATACAATCAAAACCGTTGGCACTTATTGGATTTTGGATTCCATATAATGGCAGGGATACCGGGGTAACACCCGTCACATTACGTGGCCTAGATCACCGTACCGAGGATCACTCCCAATCCCCTGCGACACAAGGCCGGAACCATCCCTTACTGGACAGTCCCGAACAAGACAACCCAGCAGTTGGCGCGCGATTCCAACCGCCCACATAGCCGAAATAAAAAGGGACCTCTAGACAAGGGAAAATCTCATCCTACTTGGGAATGACCCACTTAGCCTTGCTGCACCTCCCTTGTTTTAGCCATTTCCGGTTGGTGAGGCTTGAGGCTATGATTACCTTTATAGGACACATTTATCTTAAATGTTCATCGTCCACCTGACGATGTTCCAAAAGCATTCAATCCATATAAGTTCATTCCGAGTACGAAAGAAATCGAAGGCATTATCTCGTTACACTCATTCTGGAATCACCCTCAGAGTTAACGACGATAACCCTTGCACTCTGAATCTTCATATCGAATCTGAAAGTACTATCTCCGTCAAACTCATCTCGGAATCACCCTCAGAGTTATACTGACGAATAGTTCTTACACCTCGAGTCTTCACTCTTCACATGAGATTCACGACCTATCGTTAATTTGGATCGATGTGGTTTTCGGATATCCAAATCTGGAAACCCGATCCCGGTCTCATCGAAATCCAAAGCGTGTCTTTTAGGTCCAAGTTGTTTTAGAATTTAAAACAATTCAATACAATTATCTATATACACACAGATAGATAATTCACATATCACAATAGATAATCATCACAACAGATAATCCATATTATCATTATCAAAGATAATCCATATCATCATCACAATGCAACCAATGCATCCATATCACTCAACATTACTAATCTCATAGTTGAGATTTCAAACCATTCAAGGCAACCAATATCATCCATTCATAAGCAATGATCTATAATCATAACATCTATAATTAATTTAAAATGAATTAAATTAATTACATCATCTCTAATTAATTTAAAGTGAATTAAATTAATTACTTATCTCAATATAAATCTTGCTTACATCACCATTAATTAATTACAATTTAATTAATTAATTATACTCTAGTAAATCAACTTAATTAATCACCCTTGATTAATTATTCTTTAATTACATTCTAGCAATTATCCTTTAATTAATTGCACAAGTTAATTACTCTAAACTAAATATAGTAATTAACCCCTAATTACTTCATTAATTAATTAACTATAATTAATTTTATTAAACCTTAATAAATTACAATTAATTAATTACCCCTAATCACTTATTATTGATTAATTAGTCTTAATTAATCAATCTTAATTACATTATTAATTATATTAGTTAATGATCCTAAATTATATTTAATTAATTATCTTATTTAAATTAATTACATTCAGTAATTAATTTTAGTTAAACCATAATTATTGATCACCTTTGATTAATCACATTCAGTAATTAACTACCTTAATTACTTCATCAAATTAATCACTCCTTAATTAATTACCTATAATTAATCCCTTGATTAATTATACAAAGTAATTTAATCCAAATTACTTTCACAATTAAACCAGTTTCCACTAATTACATCAGTAATTATCATTAATTACTTCACTGAGTAATTGCATTCCATTAATTACATTAAGTAATTATTATCAACCAACAAGTGATTAAAATTAATTAAACTTAATTAATTTATTTATTTAAACTAATCGCAATAAACTCCATTAATTACATTAAGTAATTAATTTCTTAATTACTTTTAATGTAATTAATTTCTTAATTACTTTCATTTAGTAATCAAACTTAAATAATTTTCACAATTGATTATCATTTATTAATTAATCTAATTAATTATTAAAAATTAATCATATTAATTAATTATTAAATAATCTCTAGTTAATGACCTTCATTAACTATTAATCATTCTTTAATTTCTTTTCTTAATTTACATCTTAATTGATCTCTGATTATAAATTAATCTAAATTATTAATTTACAAATTAAATAAATAATTTATTCTTTAATTAATCTCTAAGATGCTCCATTTTTTTATTAAATACCTCATTAATATTAAAGTGTATTTAGAACATTACATTCTAAATTCAAATTCAAATTCAAATTCCATTTTGAATTTAAGATTCAAAATGATTAGTTATTTAAACATTAACCAAATTTAAATTCAATTTATAATAAATGTAGATAACATTTATTACTTACATTTGAAACTTATATAAGATAAGCCTTTTAACTAATTTACTTAATTTTATTTAAAAATTAAGTTTTTAAGTACATTACTATTTAACTTGCAAATTCAAGTTAACAAATCATTTAACTTCCATTTATAAACCTTTTATAAAGAACTTCATCCAAAAATCAAGTTTAAGTATTTGTTTTGAAAACAAATTTACCTTTAACAAGCTATTTAAATTTAAACTTGTTTTAAAAACATTCAGAATTTAAAAAATTATTCAAATACCCAGATCTGAATTCAAGAGACTTGAATCCACTATTTATTTTAAACATTTGATTTTAAATTTTGAGTTTAAACTTGTTTTAAACCATGATTTAAAACTTTTTATTAAAAATACAAATTTCATTTTAAACTCTTAAGATTCAAAAGATATTTGAAAACTGAGCTTAGCCTTTGAATTTAAAACACTGTCTAAAATATATTTCAGATTTTAAAATAAAAATTCAAAATCTTGAAACCGGTCAGGTTTTTAAAATCCTGAAAATCCACTCTAAATATTTCAAACTTTTAAGATTTCAAAGCCATTTGGGTTTATACTTCATACTAGATTTAAATTTGTTTAAATCTATCATCTCAACTTTGAAATTCATTTAAATTTAATTTAAATTTAAAATTTCAGACAGGTTACAGAACTGTAACAACTCAGAACTAATCCGAGGTAACCCAATTCCTGCTTCAAGTCAACAAGCCCACTACTTCGAGCAATACACCGTAACTACTCGAGTGAAACTCGAGAAAATCCTCTCTACTTCAACCCAGAATACATCAAAAACCAAAAGTGCACGGTGCACATGCACCGTGCCTACGGCCAACTCCAGCCACCTCCAGTGGCCTCCACACATCGGCGACCAGCTCCTCATTCCACTTCGACCATCACATCGCTCACATACAACTCGAATTTGAATTCGAGTTCAAATTTTACAACTTGGAACAGAACAGAAAAAACCCACACCAAACCTATCAACGCTTCCTCCACGGCACTCCGTCCAACAGAGAGCCTCCACCACCGGCCACAGCCTCGCCTACCTTCCCTCTAGCGATTCCTAAAAACCCATAACACTCGATGCACTGAGGAGGTCGAACCAATCAAAAACACTACCCAGACATAATTTAGGGTTCCAGACAAGAAATTAACACCGCTGCCACCTCGATTAATTGCATCGCCATTCAATAATTTTCCAAGCTTCACTTATCACACCTCTACCCACTGGAAGAATCCCGACCCTTCAAATTGTAGAGATCACCCAAAAATCCCAATATCCCCTTTTAAGTTCATACCAGAACTGCTCTTTCAATCTTAGTTTAAAATTTTGGATTTTAGTTTTAAAAATCCTTATTTTGAATGAGAATCCAGATTCTAATCCTGGAACATCAATTTATGATGTTTGAAAATTTGATAATGCTTACACAATTCTGTTCTTATGGCTTCCAGAGAATTTCCAAACTTATTTTTACTTAAATAAATTTTTTGTTACCCTTAGAAGCTAAGTATAGTCAAACCTAGTTACAACAACAATACCCAAATTTACACATTCATATATCTGAGTAGAAATTCAATAATACAAAGGATCATACCACCACATACATTCCAGATTTTAGCATGCAACTAAAATAAATTAAAGACTTAAAAAGGTGATGTTACTCACAGATTAGGATGATGAACAGAGCAAACTAGTTTCTGAAAATGCTTGAAACTGGAATGTGCTTCTTTATGTTTGTAAACTTTAAATTCTGTTTGCATTTGCTCCCTGATTTTACAATTGCATGCATGCTTCCAGAGAAAGAAAAATGCAGACTTGGATGATATTTCAAAACAGAAATGAAGGAGAGATCTTTGCAGTTGCTCTGACAATTTGAGTTGTTGAATCTTTAAAACTTTGATTTTAAAAAAAACTACATGCAAGCAGCTTGAATTCCAGATTCTAAGTGAAATGCAGGCTTCATATCTTTTGAGATGGTGAATTGATTACAGATTTGTCCGTTTGAAGTGGAAAATGAATTTTCAGGCTTCAGATTGAATATGCAGGTTAAAAAAACAGATTTGTTTGCATGCTACAGATCTTTTGCATGTTTTGATTTCATGCATTTGATTTTAGTGGAGGTGTTTTGAGAAATGGTTTCAGGGAGTAGATGGATTTATTGGTTTGAGAATAGAACATGCTAAGTTTTTAGATTTAGAAAAATAGAAGAAAAGGGAAGGGAAGAAGATTTATACATATAAGAGCTAAAATTTGTTTTTATAAAAGAAAATCTAAAATAAATGACAGTTGTCTTTTAAATTTAACATTTGTCAATTTGAAATGTTTAACGACTAACACTTGTTACATGAAGCCTTAATATATTTACATATGTCCTTTAATTTATATAATGTTTACATTTGCCTTTTAAAGTTAATTAGTTATATTTAAATGTTAATTAATTATTTAGTTGATATGTTAATATAAGATAAATGTAAATTTATGTTTAATTAATTAGTTAATATATACTTATTTATATTTAGATAAATTTTGAAATGAATAAATCCAATTATATTTATAAAATAAAGGTTTATACAAATATTTTAAAATCCAAAACAAATTAAAATTATTTATACTTTAAATTTTCAAAGCTTTAAATTCAAATCCAAATCAAATTCTAAAATTCAATTTTGAAAAACAATTATTTTTATTAAAAATCTATTTGTTAAAAACAATGTATTATTATATTTTGAAAATAACAAATTTGATAACTGTAAATAATTTATAAAAGAAATTGCTTTCTTTATTAATAAATTATTTATCTAATCCAACTATATCAAAATAAACCTTATTGTTATTTTTATTTAAATTTAAACTCAAAAATCAATTTAAACAAATTAAATTTTTATCTTATCAATTTAAAACCATATTTTATTTATTCAATAGCTTTTAAAAGTTTAACTTTAAAACTGTACCCAATTTTACTAAAGATACACATATTTATAGAAAACAAGATTTATTTATTTATTAAATTAAAACAATATCTATTTACAATATATACACGTTCTATATACATTATAGATAGAAAACAATTTATTAGCTTTTAAAAGATAAAATCTATCAATTAAATATTTATTTTATTGGATTATTAAATTAATTCAAATCTTATCACAAAGATTATCAAATAAATTTAATTTTTAATTTAGATTATTAAATTGATATTACTTAAAATTCCGGGTCATCACAAGTATGTATGTTGATATATATACCAAAAATTTCAAACTTGATGTTTTTAATATAACTCTTATTTCTACTTATACCATTTCATGTTTATAACTTCTAGAGACTTAATAAACATATAAGAGCAATAATAAATCATTTTCATTACTAAAAATTCGATGGATACATCGATTTCAATTGATAAACAAAGGAAAATTACATAGAAATAACATGGATTTTAACTAAAAACACACTATATAAGGCTAGATAACATAAGTAAACAACTTAGACAGATTTAGAAAGATGTAGATGAAGATGATGAAGAGCCACCAAGCTTGCGAATGACCTTTCCAAATAATTTATCCATTTTATTGGAAATAGAAATGACCATTTTTCTAAAGGAACATTTAAGCTTATTTTGGTTTTTAAGAAGCTTCTCTTGGGTCCTTAGTATCTCTTTGTTAGTAGGGTTGGATTGTTTTCGAAACTTTCCAAAGAGAAATCTTCATCATTTTGTTCCTCCTCTTCTTCTTCCACTTCCATTTCATCTCATTTTTCCTCCTCTTCTTGTTGAATCTATTGTTCTTCTTCCCATGCCAACCTTTGCTCCATCCCGAGAAGAATTTCATAAGGTTCAAAGATAGGTGAAATGTGCATAAGGGAGGCATTTTCTTTGTTGAAACTTTTCTAGGAATAGATTTTTCTTCTCTTAAATCCACACAAAAATATAAGAAAATTCTAGTAAGATGCACATCCTGGAAAAGTATATTCTCGTGTCTAGAAATGTTCTTATCGACAAAGTAATCTAAAATGACTTATGCCCAATTTATGTCGTAACGACCATAAATAGCGAAAAGAGCTTTTAAAACTTTTTAAGTAAGGTTATTATAATTACTTTCCTTGGATTTATGCTTTGTTGAAGATTGAGACTCAAAAGTTTTGCTTTTGGATGTAGATTTTTATGTTTAAATTCAAAGTCTTTATTATTTTCAAAAATGTCGTGAAGAACTTAATGATTTTGAATATCAATTTGAAAAGTGGAGAGGTAATTCCACTAGATTTACAACCAAGAATATGACCCAAAATTTCATAATTTAAAACTATTTAAGTGCCAATAACGGTAATCCAAACTTGACCTTCTTCCCTTTGATAAAACTTTTGGTTTAAATTTGCATAAAACATTTTTACCAAATTGGGTAACAAACAAAATCATTTTTGGAAGATTCGATCAAACCAAGAATATTAATTTCAAAATAAAGTTCATATAAACCATAAGAAGCAAAATCTTCAAATTTAGCAAATCTTTCAGGAGAAACTTTTCCAGAAGTTATATATTTCATATAGGCCTCAATTGCATCTTTATCATTGAAGAAAAAGCCTTTTGTTTTTCTTAGAGAGCCTAATGGTTTTTGGGTTTGAACTAAAGGAAGCCATTTTTGATTTTTTTTGAGGAGATAGTAGAGTGAAATGATATTTGAAATTTGAAAATAAAATAAGTGAAATGAATGAATGAAGATAGAGTAGATAAGTAGAGAATAAAACGACATGTTCTGTAGTTAAAAAGGCATCTTTTAAGAACATAGGAGTAAGTGAAACGTGGAGTGAAGTTCAAAAATTTTAATCTGAAATGAAATTTCAAATTTCTAGTACATATGTCAACATATAGGTGGAACATATGTCGATAAATAGCCCTTGATTTTCAAAAGTAAACTAAATATGAAATACTCCTATATGTTCATACATTTATATATTTCCAATTATCCTAATATTATAAATTTTTCGGTTATTCCTATCATTCAAAAAAAATTAAAAAATTAAAAATTAAATGATGCTTTCTGTTGATTAGTTTTGATTAATATGTTTTTATCGTGAAGCATATATTCACATTTTTAGTATCAGTTTCATTGTTGCTAGAGGAAGTGTCTAAATCATCCAAATTTGCTATAAAAGCTCTTTTTCTTTTTCTGGATGAGTCATTTTCCAATAAGATCCCTGTGATTTATTTGGATACGAGCAGTCTCTTTAAAAATGACCGAGTTCATCATAGTTGAAGCATCTAATCATAGTTCTAGTTCCATTGGTTTTGTTTTCATATTTTTGAAAGTTTTTCATCTTTCTATACTTCAAGAATATTCCAAAATTTCTAGTCATAAAATCGATTTCCTCATCACCATTCATCGTTTGAATCATGATCGTCATTCATCGCATTTAAAGCGATGGATTTATTTTTTATTGTCTTGCTTTCTCTTCTACCTTGCATTTGTGCTTTATAGGACATTAAATTACCTATTACCTCTTCAATTTTCAGAGTACTAATATCATTAGCCTCTTCAATTGCAAGTGTCTTTTAATCACACTCTAAAGAGAGTGAATTTAGGATTTTTCTAACTTGATCCTCTTCAGAAAAGTTATTCCCTAATGCTACTAATGAATGAACTATATATTGAAATCTACAGTACATGTCTGAAATGGATTCATTTGGATTTATCTTAAATAATTGAAACTGATTAGTTGATATGGATTTTTTTGTCTGTTTCACTTTACTAGTGCCCTCATGTGTAGCTTGCAGTGTTCTCCAAATCTCATATGCAGACTTATAAATAGACACTCTATTAAATTAAATTTTATCTAGTAAACAAAATAAAATATTCATGATTTGGAGTTATTTTGTGCAAGTGCATTTTGGTCAGTAGTCCAAGATGAAAATCAGTTTGGATTCAATGTACTCAATTTATGTAATATTCCAAATGTCTAGATCACTTGATTGTAAATAAATTTTCATTTTACACAACCAATAAATGTAATTACTACCATTAAAAAGTAGGCGTCTAGCAATAGATTGTCCTTCGACAAAAGTGTTGACAAATAAACTGACTGTTACCAACAAAATTACTAAAAATGGTGTTAGCCATTTAAACTTTCCAAAAATTAAATTACGAATTTTAAAAAAACCAAATGCTATGATACCAAATATGGGTTGGGAAATTATGGATCTTAAGGCTAATTAAAAACCAAAGGAGGGTGAATAGTGTTTTATGATTTATATGAATCTTTTTAAAATTCTTTCAAGATTATTATTATATAATGCAGAATCAACAATCGTAGATGCAAACATAGATAAATATAAATGCAAATAAAGTAAAATGTAGATAATCAGAGAGATCACGCCAGGGATTTTATATTGGTATGGAGTTACCATACATCCAGTCTCGTACAATTGCTTGCATAGATTTCTTTTCAAATGCTAAATTTTCATCGGGCATAAGTCAAACCCAATACAATCTTAATTTTAAGGCTACGAGGCACATCCTTTATATTTTCCAAGCTCTATGTACACTTACTTGATTCAGACGGGGCACAAAAACACCTGCTTTGATTTTCAAGACACCAAGCACACCTAACTGATTTAAATCGGGACACAATCACACTCAATCAACTATAATTTAGAATTTGATGGTTTTTCCAAGGACAATGTTTGATCTTTGGATACAATTGATCTTATAGCCTCTTGGATAACACTTTGATTTTTGATTGAGAGAGAGAGATGTTGAAATCAAAGAGTAAATAGTAGAGAATCCAAATAATGAAGGTTGAATTGATTCTGCTTGGGTTTGAGAAAATTTGAATATATTTTCAATAAAAAATTTGGCAAAGTAAGAGGAGAGAAGATAATAAGAAAGCCATTGTTAAAAATTTGTTTGAAAACCCTTATATATAGAGATTAAACAGACATGCTCGTTCGTGAATTGTTACGACGAATAGATACTTCATTTCAAAATTTGAATTTCAAAATATCAGCATGTTTGTCGACATGCTTCATATGGATATGTCGATATATCCCTATGAATTTTGAAAAACTCTTTTATTTTAATTTTTTTGAAAATCTTCTACTTTGTAAAATATTTTGATACTTTGTAATATAGTTTGAACATAGTTATAAGCATTTTAAACTTTAAGGAAACTTTTACAAAATATTTTTAAATATATTAACAATATGTTTTGGTTTAAAGAATAAAAGAATAAAAGAAAGATAGATAATGATCAAAGATTGCTATTAAGGACTTTCACAATAATCTATTGCTCTATATACTATATTATAGTCTTGAAATCTTCATATCTTGATCTTTATACTCATGAGTCTTCATATCCATTTTGCGAGTCTCTATATGGTACAGTCTTCAATTTAATACACGTATAATATCTTGCACTATATACTTTATATCTATACAAAAGCATTGGTAATTATATTTTATATGAATGTATTATCATTACTAAGGTTGTTATTACCAAAATCAATAACTGAGGTATTAACAGTTGTATTTACATCACTCATGTCAAACTTAACATTAGGTTTTTTCCGTCTTGGATGTAGTTTTATGTTCACACAAGGTTGAGAGAAAAATTTCATTAAAAAAGATCTGAATTTTCAAAATTAGAGGGATCTTGTTCTGTACATTTCTGACGTTTGACTTGTTTGGTGGTTGATTTGTTCTTACTCCCAGTTGGTCTACCTTTTTGTTTCCATATTTTTGGTTCCAATGTACATGTCATGGACGACATACCAATTTCTCTTAACTTCAACAGTAAAACTTTCTTTTCCTCACCAGTCACTACAACAAATGCATCCTTTTACAACGTTTACTGTACAACATTTTTATTTAAAATGTTATAAAAAACACATTTTATAATGTTTTTTGTATAAAGTTTGTAACAAATTTCATTTTATAACCTCTTCGTAGAAAAACGTTGTAAAAGGTGACTTTTTACAACCTTTACTTCAAAAATGTTGCAATAAACAACTAATAACTTTTTTAAAAAGGTTAGGAAAAATACTTTTTTTACAACAGTTTTAAAATGTTGTAAAAATGTTATTTCTCACAACTATATATTAATTAACTATAGTCTTTTTAAAAATTAGTTTTACTCATAAATTTACACTAATTTTTTTGAATTTATTTAGTATTACTTAAAATATTATAATAATTATTAATTTATAATTAGTAACAAATATTTAATACTTGCTTAATTAGTTTAAAATTGTAGTTTATAATTAATAAATTATAAATGAAAACTTTGATATGTAACTATTCATATTTTCTAACCAATGTTTATTAATATATAATTTATAATTACTAACTATTAACTATAATAAGTAATTATTTTTTATATTTAATAATTTATTATAATTAATCATTAATAAATAGTAAATTATATTTAGTATTATTAATTACATTTAAAAATTAATAAATATATTAATGAATTAACTGTCAAATAATTATAAATTAATATTCATTTATAATTAAGAAGTAATAAATAATAATTAATAAGTAATAATATGCACATAATAGTTAGTATTTAATATTAAATATTCAATTATAATTAACAAGAAATAAGCAACAATTGATAACAAATAATTTATAAATAACAAGCAATATTTGATAATTAATAACTACTATTAAATAATTTGTATCAATAATTAAGACTAATATCTAATAATTAATAAGTAATAAGTAGTTAGTATTAATAATTAACAAGTAATATTTTTTATTTTGTATTTGATATTAATAAATGTAATTAATATTTATATTTCATATTCATAATTCAAAAAAATTAAAATTTTCTAAATTAGATTTAAAATAGTTTAAAAGTAGTTTTAATTATATGTTAATGTTAAATTTTCTAAACATATTTAGTATTACTTAAAAGATTATAACAATTTATAATTAACAATAAACTTTAACTGGCCAATCAGATCATGGAGGTTCAGGGGCCATCACCCCTTGGCAGGATGTGGACAGCGCCTCATCTCAAAAATAGTATATCTTATTTGTTTTTTTAATTTAAATTTAGACAATGATGGATTATAACAGACTGCAATTACGTAGGAACCACGTTGGACGCATCAGACAGAATACAGACTTTAACTCATCGGTTTGTCCACGAGCGTTATATTTTCGAAACATAAAAAAATAAAAAGATTAAAAACAACGGTTGGTAAATTTTTGAGCGAGCTGAATAAAATATTTCACTACCCACTTTTAGTCTAATTGAAAATTTTCCCCTTAACTTTCTCACTTTGCTCCAAATCCCAAACCAGACTTCTTCCAATTCGCTCCAAACCTACTCCATCTTCAAAAAATATATTCTACACTTAAAATAAACTTCTTCATTAATTCATAGTAAAAAGGTCACCAATGTCTAATAACTTTGATGCTGCCACTGATGCAAATGGATCTAGATCCGAAATATACAAAATCCGTTCGCATCCGCATCCAAAATTTTAAAAATATCCCATATTCGAAAAGACGGTGTGGATATCCGATATTTGAAATATATTTTGGATACTGATACGGATATGGTGGTATATATACTCGACAAATATCCATTCGGTTCGAAATGAAATATATATTTTATTATTATTTAATATGTTATAATATGTTCATTCGTTTGTAATATACAAATATATATATATATATATATATATATATACAAATATATATATATATATTATAAAAATAAAAACATCCTATAATAATACCAAACCCATTAATAATAGTATTATTCGTGCCTGACCCATTTATCTATTCATAAATTACAATTAACCGATCCATTCCCGAACTCTACTTCACATTGTTGGTTGTAAAGAAAAAAGAAATCCCTGGATCTCTTCTACTTCGCGATTAATAAAATAATAATCAAAGTCGCTTGTAAACCAGGCGAACATGGGTGATGATTCGAGAATAGGTGATTCAAGGGTTGATGATTCGAGGGGAGGCAAGGCAAGATGAAGGCGACTCAGGCCAGGCGAACGTGGCAGGTGGATTCAAGGGTTGGCTATTCAACTCAGGTGAGGCGAACTAGGCAAGGCGTGGTTGGTTTCGTCGAGTTTCAACAGAGTCCAGTTTCAACTTATGGGTAATGTTTCATGTAAAAATATTCGATAAGTATGATGAATATCATGTCCGAAAATATTATTAAGATTAATGCAATTCTTTGAATGTCCATAAGTTGTTTTATTCCGGTTGCTTCCAATTACATTTCTTTTCCTATGGAGGGCATCCCTTAGGATAAATCCTTGTGTTTTGATTACATAAGAAAAAGAAAGATAACAGATAAAAGTAACTTAACCACTAATAATTATGAACCATTTAACTTAAAATAAGTCGTAAGCACAACAAGAGTAGCTGTTAGTATAGGAAAATAGGTGATAAATACGATTCCTTCACATTTTCATCTTATAAATGGCAGGATAAAGTTGCTATATTGCACTTGAAAACAAAGTTACTGATTGCAGAATAAAGTTCAAGAGCTGACAAATTTTATCATGAATGTATGTTATAAATTAATTAACTATCTTAATAACTAACTAGTACATGCATATTTAACATTTGTTCTTCTTATTGATGGCAGGAAAGGGAAAACACGCTGATGGACCACTAACTCTTGTTAATATGCCTCCCTCAAGTAATACATTTTTAGTTCAGTCACACTTTGTCACCAATAAGCTCCATAAGTTAGTTCAGTCATTTCCATTAGGTATCACAACCATGTTTATGAAAGACATCTACGTTTAGCATCAAAACCATATTTTCATCAAGGCAATTCCATCTCCATCTTTTCAATATCAAAGCACTAGATTATTCATCAAGACCATATTTTCATGAGTTCAAACAGGTTAGTTTTCTTTCTTGTCATGATGCATGTGATAACTTGTAGTGTTTAACTATGGATTTAAGTTTTATTTTCAATGGTGTTGGTATTACATTATTAGTATTTGAGCTGAAGTTTTAAATTATATTGTGTTTATTTCTAGTTTAGATGTAGTTTACCGTCATTTATATCCATCATTTATATGAAAGTGCAAGTATTATATGGTCTACTTCCATGGTGAATGAGTAAAAACATAAATATGGTTTAGTTCTTTCATCCATTAGTTACATTAATCATGAGTTTCTTCTATTGCTTAAACAATGGTGCTCAAATCACTACCCTGTTAATTTTCTTCAATTACGGTAAAGGATGATGGAATCACCCCTTTTTGTTTGTTGTCCGATTTTATTTGCCAAGAACAATATGAAACAAGTACATATACAACATCTTTGGTATGCTAATCTAATTCGAGGGAAAAATTAGATAGCTTTTACAAATATAAAACTAGAGAAAGCAGTTGCATTGCCTTTGACTTATGACCTTCCAAATATTTAGTTTTAGTTGATAAATGTGGATTTTGTGCCCAAAAAAATCAAAAGTGGTATCACGTTCACAAATTAGTTATGGAGATATTGACCTGAGTAACGGATGTGATAAATTTTGAAACTGATACACATATTTTCATATTCGTCTTTGAAACATTGACCAATATATTTGCCGTTATTTTCAAGCTGATGTCCTATATGAGTAAGTCATCATTTCTTAGGGGTTCTTATACAAAATAAATAGTTCAAGGGATAGCGTCGGGAACATGAATCTGAAACCTGTGAAAGTAAACCATTAGAGAGTCAAATTTTTCCAGAATGTGTACAACAACTGTTTCATTTTACCGTTCCTAATATATAGAACATATTAATGTGGTTTTATTTTTGACTGCTCTTGCGTATTAAACTATTTGTAAGCAGAAGTCATATTATTAACATGTTCATGAAAGAATTCAAATATTGCTAATTTGTACATCCAGTTTTTTCGGTTGAAAAATTAAGAACTTAGTACTTGAATCTGTTTGCACTTTGCATGTCATCTGTTGATTTGGCTTGTGATTTTGTTGAATCTTCTTTGGTAACCAGGTTTGATTTTCTTAGATATGGATCGACAATATGAAGTACTCAGTATTGTTTCTTGCTTGTCAGAATTTTCAAGGTGATATCTTGCTACTCTTGTATGGCAACATTTTCATTGCTCTTTTCATGCTTAGGTCATATGCTGATTTTTCATGACATGTTACTGGGTCAAATATATTGGTTGTAAGGTTGTTGTAACATTTTCTATGTTAAAATTATTGGTTGTTGTATTGTTGATGCTCTGTTTGCATCTATGTAAGGTTTAAGCTAGTTGTGGATGTGTAATCTGTAAGTGGTTGATGTGCCATTGAGGTGTCAGTCATGTAGCCATTGAGGAAAACATCCCTCCTTTCAATTTACTCGTGTTTATTTCAATAATAACTCTTAGATTATGTATAACTCTAAAGCTTGTATCACTCTTAGATTCAATGTTGTACTAATAGATTGCATTTTCTTTGTAGTCGCAGTCACAACATGGTACCACTAGTTTCCCAAATAATGGTACACATGCTCTACAACTTCCAAAGAAATGCAAGTTACTCCATTGGCATGAGGCGGTTGTTGCTAAAGGGACGTGCATCTATTGATCCCGCTGCTTTGGTGCACCATGTTCCACTTGGGGTAGATACTTGGAAAGTTTGGGTTGATGTCCCATTGGTACCCCAAACTCCTTTATGGAGGGAGACGTCTGAAGCTTGTACAATTCAGCAAGCCGTATTAACAACGGTTGCTTGGCACAAGGATTTCGTCGTTGTTGATTAGATCGTTTAGCTGTTGGTATGTCTTATCGTTTGTTTGTATTATACGATCAAACTTGTGTTATCTTTTGTGAAAAACTAGTTGTGTTTGAACATATATAGTATTTTCTGTTTGAAAAACTACTAACTTATTTTGAATGAAAGTAATTTGAAAATGTGTTATTTATTATTTGATCATTGAATTTTATTTGAATTATTGAAATTGTATTATTGTCGTGTCTATATTGTGCGTTTACTGGTAAAGTTGGAAAAGGCAGAAATATCTATACAAAGATTTTAAAAAGTTGTAATAAACATTTTCACAACTAAGTAAATCAGTTGTAAAAGGGGTTTGTTATATGCTTACCAAATTACAATATATTTTTTAGTTGTAAAATAGATTTTAAAATTTGTAAATACAGTTGTAGTTTTATATATTATAACTATTTTCAACAGTTATAATAACTTATTTTACAGTGTAGGCCAAGATTTGTAAAAAGAGTATATGAGTGTATGCGAACAAATTACATTAGTTCTAAAACATTGTAAATTTTTTATTACAGCGTATTACTGCAATGATTTTGACAAGTTGTAATAGACGTAGACTTCATTCCAACTATGGCTAAGACGACGTTTGGGAAAACGTTGTTAAATACCTATTACAACTTCTTAGAGAGTTGTAAAAGAAGTTTTTTGTTGTAGTGAGTAGTCGAATCAAATAATCTTTTAATGTAAGAAAACTCAGGTGTATGGATAAACTCGAGTGATTCTTCAACTTGTGGAATATAATTTAATTGTCTCCAATGTTCATCTATGAGTTTAATCGACAGTGCAAGACCTTCCATGTGATATTTGTATATTTCACGTGCACATGGAAGATCATACACTAGTCGGATCAAATGGTCACAAAAGGATGCATCCAAAGTAGCACAACTATTTTTTGCCATTTCTTTCGCAATCAGATCCAATGCGAAAATGATGTCTTACCTTGAAATTGTTTTAACAATGGAACTTGATATGCAACCTCTACCACTCTTGAACTTCTTTCAAAACCAGCTTTTATTTTCGTATGTTGTAGACACAACACATTATTCATTTTTGATCATGCTACAATAAATATTGCCCTAGATGTACCAAGATGTTTTTTCAATTGAGCATGTGAAAACTCTACTCTAGTTGTTGTCTCATTATCACGGTGTTTAAATTTATTTGTCCATGCAAAAGCAAAATACTCTTTGTATGCTAAACAATGGTCATGAATATACTTCAAGCTTTTAGAATAATCTATCCAATCTTTTTAAAAATCATTGCAAAGTGTCCAAAATTCATCTTCAGAAGAAGTGTGCACCACCATCTTTCAACTTTGCAAAAACATCTCGAAAACATCATTTTTTTAAACTCCGGTTTGCAATTCATAATGACAATATTTCCTATGTGCCATAGACAAATCATCAACTTGGCCTATGGAAATTTGTTTATTCCATTTGTTAAAACCCATTCTCCATCGATAACTATAACCTCGGGTAGTTTTTTGGGCAAATAAAAATGTTTTAGGTTGAGTAGCGCCCATTCAAATTTCCCCTGCCTCTCATGTGCTATGCTAAATGTTCGATCCATAGAAGTCATACCAACTATATCTAATAAAAGCATGTTATAATGGTTTATTTTATATGTATAATCAAGCAATAGAATTAATGGAAAACACTTACACAATACGAACGACTTCGGATTAGACCATAATATATCTACTAAATGATCGGTTTCCGCGTCAGCCCTCTTAAAATGCATATAATACTTCTCTACAAATGATTTCATTAAATGTTACATCGTAGATCTACACTCCATTTCCAACCGTTGCGTTTTATATTTAGCAGTGTACATATTCTTCAAAGTTGAGGTATTTTGTAAAAACGAAATTTTAATAGTGACTAATACTTCTCTTGGAGACACGCCTGCAACACTCACGTCTTCTAAAAAAATTCTCCTCGTCAATCAATCTTACTGTTTACGGATGTCCTTCTAAAGAATAAGGAAGTTCATGTTTATGTACTCCATTCATTACGAATATTTTTCATTTCTCTTCCTCTATATACACGCCCTTCAATCGAAACAGACAGTTGCATTTTCTAGTGGCCCAAGGTCTATGTCGTTTTATACTGTTTTCCTTTTTCACCGATTTTAGCTGATGACTACGGTACACTCCGTCCCTTTCACATTCTAATTGCAATCTTGATATTTTTCTAGGTCCTAATTTATCAAACTTCAAAATCACTACAAGTTTATTCAACCTTTTTTCTGTAACACCATCGGATCAACGCATCTACGAATCAAATACCTAAAATCACATAACGCACAAGAAGTAAAAACAAATTAACAAAGTTCATTTTTCTAACCATATTAGTGAATGTAAATTTTGTAACAAATACATACTTGACCGATTATAAAATAATTTGTCAAATAAATTTTTATGTAATTTGAATCATTTGATAGATCACCTTGTACCAAATTGTTTCCATCAATAAATTTATCATCTTTAACAATAAGTGTATTCTTGTTTTTACTGTCTTTCACATTTTCCATCCAAGTAACAGAAAAACATATTTAATGTAATCAATTTGTTAAATAAAACATATACGCTATTCGATAAAAATTACGCTAGAAAGCAATAACTTACATTATCATTCTCTATTACAACATCATCAAATTTGATGTCCTTCAAATTTGCATTAGCCAAAGGATCGATAAACATAGCCTAAAAAGCAATAGAAAAGCCTAAACATTGGAAAACCCTTTACAACATATTGTAAAAAGAAATAGAAAACTCTGAAAAAAACGAAAAAGAAATTATAATCTTTTTTAGGACAGGTTTTCGATCAAGACACCTCAAAAAATAAATTATAGAACTAGACCTCAGTAAAAACTAATTGTCAAAGTAGGTCTCGTTTAGTTTATAACTTGCACATTTATGAATTTCGCAAGTTATAAAAAAATTTGTACGTAGAGCTTGCGCAGTCCATAAATGCGCAAGTTCTACATCTAAAGCTTGCGCATTTCATAAGTGCGCAAGCTTTAGGTTTAAAGCTTGCGCACATTTGAAATGCGCAAGCTCATTTTCGGGCACTAAAAAGACAAAGAGCTGAATCTGAGCTCATTTCATCCCCTATCTCATTTCTTTCCAAAACCCTTCTCATTCTCAACTTCAAACCCATTCCAAATCCAAATATATTAACTCAAAAACATTGTTCCTCATCTATTCCTTCAAACAACCACTCGATTGCAAATAAAATGAAAGCAAGTTCTTCATCTACGTTGATTAGAGGTAATTATAATTTGATGTAATTTGAATACTACTGTAGAAATGATTGTTGTTGTTAGCGGAAGAGGTAGTGTTGATGATGTCGATGTGAATGTACTCATATTGTTGGTTTCTTTGTTGAAAATGCAAAATATTTGAAGTATTCATATAGCCAAAACCATAACTTCGTACATAATTTTTGTAGTGATGAACAGTTATTGTTGTTTATTGAATTGTCTCCTGGGCCTTCTCTATCTTCAAGAACACCATAGGAGCCAAAACGACACACTAATGGATGTAAATGTTCGATATTGGTAAACCGGAGGAATGCAAATATGAAGCACTAATTTTAATTTGTTTATACATTTCAAGGTGTTGAAACTGTGAAGATATGCGATCATTCGAGAAGCTCAAGGAGATCGATTATAAAGATCCAAAATTTGAGCTGAATCTATGAATCTCCAAATTTTGGAAAGCTATGCAAATCGACTACATTCGGCTCGATCATCACCTTATTACCACTTTATGCGATAGATGGAAGTCGGAAACAAATACGTTTCATATTAGTCGGTCTTAAAGCATACGGTCGCCCGGAATGTTTGCAAAATTTAGACATCGATTACATCGAATTGGCTCATGACTTGCTTGGTTTCTTTCCACCTAGAGAGGCGGTTAAGTCTAAAAGTGAATTATCAATGACTTGGTTTAAAAGTGAATTTTCGAACCACTACCCAAAGGGGCGACCGATTTAGATATACTTCACCGCACTCGTACCGTAATATTGTAATTTTTGAGCTGCCGATTATTTCCCGATCATTCGAAAGGGAGATTAATTTTGAAATTTTTACCTTTTTTGGATGGTTTGGCTGACGATGGTTATCATTCTTGGGGTACTGCTGTTCTCTGCTATTTGTATAGTGAGTTGTCATATGTTGCCTTGCAACATCGAAAAGTTTTAGAGTGTCTTGCAACATTGTTGCAACTATGATCATGGTCGCTTATTGCTATTGGACGTCCGCCTATTAGAATTCCTACCGACTTAGATCTGTATCTTCCATTTGGGGTAGGTGGAATTGTGCTAGAAGTTGGCGTGAGATGCCAAAAAATGTACATTTTACCGTAATGAGTTGGATTTGTTGACGGATGATACAGTTACATGAGAACCATATTCATTAGTGTATAAGTTTGGACATCCGAAAATTGAGTATTCATTCGTCGATTGGATTGCTAAGAGCGGACTAATTCTATTTTTAGACTTTGATTTGTATGCACCCAGTCGGGTTATGAGATAGTTTTCCTTTGATTAACAACACATTCCCGATCCTATCTTTCCCTTTGATCCAGAACCCACTAGATGGATGACATTTTTGGAGGAAAGTATTGCTATTTGAAAATCAATAATTGATCATGTCGAATGAGCACGTGAGCCTCCGACACCTTAGAGCGAGTACGAGTATTGGTATTGACGAATTACTTGTCATTATATTCTTAAAAAGTCAGCAAGAAAGTTGGTTGCTTACACTCCCCTTACTCCTCTAGAACGTAATGTGGTAAGTATTGTAATTTTAAATTTTTATAGTTTAACTTTTATGTCATATTGATGCATTTTTATGACTTATAGCTTAGGTAAGCGGCATATATAGCGCTTTGGATGTGGTGGGCGAAATAGAAGAAATTCATATGGAGTCGGACAAGGTCAAAAGAAAATGCATTGACCTACGACGAATACTTGACACAATTTTGGGTCGGAACAAGCTACGAAGGCCGGCCAAGCCATTGCACATTGTAGAAGAGCCACCATGTTGTACAGAGGAGACACATACTACAGTAGCGGGTGGACAAGCCCAATCGGAGGAGGCACATGCAGAGGGGGAGGCTTCACAACATCCCGGTGGTGAAACTACAGTTGGATGACTTGCTTAGCTCGAGGTAGAGCAGCAATACACCAGCGGAGAAACTCATGCTGCATGGCCCATTTGGCATGAAGGAGAACAACAATCCGGATGTATTGGACAGTCGACATACGAGCATGCGCAAGAGCTGCTGCAGTGGAAAATTCAACAAGAAGAACTCATTTTTGGGCATTTTCAACAATAAAAAATTCCACTTCCAACATCCGCGCCTACATTCAAAGAAGGCCAAGGATCGACTCTCATCGTGTATAAATGGAAGAAGAAGAAGAGAGACACCCCATTTGAGCTTAGACGGATTCGTGATGACGGTATTGGTCTTATTACTGTTGTTTCTTTGGTTGGGTAAGGGGTTGTTGACTTGTATGTTTATATGTTATTGTACGACAGTTCAACCTTTTTTGGATGATTTTTGGATGTTGTGACATGTTATTTATTTTGTTTTGTGATGGTATTGTTAATGGAATGGTGTGTGCAGTTTGTCTGTCGATGGTTTGAGTTAATGGTTGCGTTTAAACAAATGTGATCACGGCCATATGTGGTTATCTTCCACCAATTTGTATTTTTTCTTACTGAAAGGCTTGCATGAACTCGTCAAGGGTATGTTTCTTCCACATCACAGTGGACCGTGTATTGATTTGCAGGCGATTTCAGAACTTAAAACGAAACTGAACATTTAATTGTTCATTCACATAACTGTTCAACAAGTTTCTTCTTACATTCAAAAATTAATCCAACTCGTGGACCTTTCTCCACGCATTCTCTTCCAAAAACTTTCATGTATAGTTGACAATTTTCCATTATTGATTTCACCATCCTTGATGCCGTGCATAAATCATCGGCTAGAGCCTCTTCATATGTGATTTGTTCTTCTTCCGCATTTACATCATCAGCCTCCTCAATGTCTGCATATATGATTGCATCATTGTTAACTTCCATTTGATGTATCCAAGTTCTATCCTCATCATCTACATAAGCAACTTCCACGCTATCCAATTGCCCACAAATCTCATGTGCAGTATGAACATGATCATCGACACCATCGTCATCACAACCAGTAAATGCATCTTCGACACTACGAATACGAAAACAAAGGTCAGATATTTTGCATTAACGTAAGTCAAAATACAAGTGCCAATGTATAATAGTACTCACTTTTCAAATGCATGCCACTGACTTAGATTTATAGTGTTCTGCATCATATTTTTTTCCTTACTAGAGCAGACTCCAGCCATTCCGCTATACTTGTGAAGTAAGTTTGTAAACTCTCCACCTTGATGGCTTGAAAGATACGAAGGATACACCGACCATTGTGTTTCTTGTAATTGTGTAACATCCCGCCTTTTTATACGCTTTAAATCGACGATAAACCACACACGTCAGACTCAAACCATACAGAACGACGGATCGTTATTGGGGTGAATAAGAAAAGTAGAGAAAGAAAAAAAAAACAAAATAGAATCTTACAGCCGAATGACAAAATATAATAATCAAATAACAAGTTCATGAAGCTATTTTACAAAACATTTGATTGTACTTATACAACACAAAATCAGAGTTACACATACCAAAGAATAATAAATAACAATGCAGCGGAACAATGTGATGCAATGGAACACTATAGTAAATAATAATAATAAAGTTTTCATCTTTGTCCTCCAGAAGTAAGGTCTTCAAATTCTGAAATGCTCACGCTGACCCGAGCGAATTGAAAAGACAAAACGCTCGAGTTAGAACTAAAAGATCTTATGTAAGTTAAATCAACGGTAAATAAATATGAGTGTAAACGGTGTCGGAGATGTTTACGGGATTTGACATCTCCTATCCAGTGTCTAACGTGAGTGCGGTAACTTAAGAGATGCTCGAGATTTACATCTCCTAAGGATCCGTTAAACTATTTACCATGTAGTAATATTTCGCTATTATAATAATGTCTATAGTAAAATAAAATTACTTTAAAATAGCGTTAAGAAGTGACCCAATATTCCCCTTAACACGTAATAGTCCCAGTAGTCCATCCAGTATAATGGTTCCTCCTGATCGGGAAGCCACCAGAGGATACTCCACGGATACAAGGCGCGCTAGGATAGGTGACACGGCACAACTAGGCAATGCCATGGTAGATATACCAATTGCCTTCCGGACCGGTGGTAACGCGTAGCAGCTACTACCGCCCACCTCGAGCCACACCCCAAAATCAAAAGGGGCCCCAATCAATCACAAAGTAATAGAATGGTATCGAAGGAGTGTGTCTGATAAAAGGTGCTACCTTCTTAGCCCGTCGATCGCTCCTATTTTAGTCACCTTATGCCAAGTCACGAGAGTCGGGTCCACGTATATACCTCAGAGGAACGTCACCACCATCCTACTTCATTCTTAAATCTCCACCGTGTACACGTTGTTAAAGTGGTTTTGGAGTTGGCAGAGAGTATGACAACTTCTAATTCCGGTCTCTTTAACAACCAAATGTTACTATAACACCGCGGTCATTTCAAAATAGTTTGTACTTCAAAACCAAAATAACATTGCCATTTCAAAACCAAACATGATATCATTTACATTTCAAATATATCCTTTTAAAAAATCATAGCATTCAAAGTTATAACATTTCGAAACCAAAACACCCGAAAGTATAATACTTCCAAAACATAATACTTTGAAATTCATAACTTTGAAACATAACCTCCACTACTTAAACAGTTTAGATATTAAAATACTTTATATAATACAATAGCTTCTTCAATTTCATAATTCAATTCTAAAACAACTCGAATTCCAAAATTTTAAATTTAACCAAATCCTAAGTCATAAATTTCAATTCAATCAGTTTCCAAATAAACTATCTTAAATTATATCGATTTCAAAACAGATTTGATCCACAGAATAAACCATTTCAAATTCAATATATTTCAAACTTTAAGTATTCAAAATTTCAAAACTAAGTTGGTAACTACGATTCAACAATCGCTTTTCTATTATTTAGTTTGAAATATTTTACATAATAAATCCATTATCATCTAAATAAAAATCAAATTATAAATAATTAAATATTTCCTTTAATTTATTTGTACTTGAAATATTCATTAGATACACCCTAAACCCAAATCAAGTTATAAAATCATATCTTTTGAAATTTCAAATTTAATAAATTTCACATCAAACTTATTTGAGTTTAATTCTTAAATAAATTCAATTTCAGATAAATTTCCAATTTATCTTCCAACCTTAATTTATTTAAATCATTATAAATTTTACATTAAAATATAATTTATATAAATACTTAACCATATTATCTCCAATAAAAAATAAAACTTATTATTAAGCTTATTCTATATTAAAACAAATTATACATAGCTTTAAAATCAAGGATATAATAACATTTATATAATATCTAAAATCAATATCTATCTAAAACCATATATTTCTTTACAAAAATACAGAAATCATTTCAAAATATTTTTATATATAGACCACGGTGTTTGTATATGATTTTCTATCTTATGGTCAAGTGATAGGGATATTTATCATTTCAATCCGCAATTTAAAATGAAAATACGGTTGTATATCATTTCAAACCGCAATCCTGAATTAATAATAATAAATCCATAAAGAACTTGCAGATTATAATGATATAAAATAAAACATCCATTCATCCGTTATAAAAATCATACATCCATCACAATCATCATCCACACAATCAATCAATATCAATATATAACTGATAATAGATAACAGGTATTTAACTAGCAGTTATATTCAAAAATAAATTAAATGACGATTTAATTTAAGTAAATGCAACTAACTGAGATGATGATTAAAAATATACGAAAAAGTCATAAATAAACTCATAATCACAACATAAATAAAATTTAACAAACATAAGAAATTTTAGAAGTTGTGAGTGGGTTAAAACACTCACCTTTGAATTTAAATCCAATCTAAACCCAAAATTCAAACAGCCTCAGAATTCATCCATACCAACGTCAAAATGTTCAGAATTTCAATACGATCCCAACGCAAGAAACCGCGTGTGAATCGGACCTCGTGTGAGAAAGTATATGTATTAGAACATTCGGACGGGAAATTAAATAAGCAAAATAAATAAATAAACCCTTCCACTCAACTATAACCACATCATCACCTTCGTTTTCCCATGCGTAACACACGCACCCAGGCATGAAGCTGAAACCCTAGCTCAACGCAAATCGACCGAAGCCGCCATGAACGATCGCCGATCACTGCGCGATGGCCATCCGCGGCCTCCCCAGGCCGAGTCGCCCCCTCCAAGCGCAGTTCCACCTCCTCGCACGATCGATAAGAACCCTAGCCGCCGCTTCTATTCGAACACTATTTGAATTTTCTGTGATAATCCAGCCGTCACTTCGACGAACAACTTGCACTGATGAGCTCCGCTCGGTCCCCTCCACGACGATGTACCATTTATTTGACGATCAGATGATGTTGATCAACAAGCGATGAACGACCGAGGTATATTCCTCAAATCCCGACCACACAAAAATCCAGATTGAAAAATGGACAGCAGAATTGACATGCACTCTTTGAGCGCTTCAGATCGATATATAATTCGATATATTTTGTGGAGTTAAATTTTGAAGTTAAAATTGAATTGGAATTGAACTGAGGAGTTTTAGGGTTTTCAGTCATTGGAATGAGGAGGGGCCATTGAAATTGTACGTACTGAAATGAGGAATAAGGAATAGGTTAGGATTTACAACAGAGTATTTATAGACAAAGCTGAAAACAGAATAGACGACCAAGATTGATTTACACGTTGAACGATAAATGGCCCAAAAAGCCTGTTTCGACTCTGGAACGAAAATGGGTCAATCCATATATCAAAATATATGTTTTAAATGATTTTAAACTCAATGGAACTAGTTTCAAATCCAAATTCCATCGTATGAATAAGTTATGTTAAAAATCAGTTTATTTCAAATTGATTTCAATTTAATTGATTTCAAGGCGTTCCAAGCCCGTACGATCAAACGACAAACCCGATCATTATGGAACTTGAAATCCTATAATAATTCACCATTATGGATCTGATGAAACTGGTTTCGTCCAAATCCGAGTCAGTGGCCAAAATGGCTATTTTCCAGTCAATTAAATAAATATTAAATTAATTAAATCACTATTTAAATTCAAATTCTATAATTTATAAATTTTATCATCTTGGATTACTTTAGTAATTTATAATCCTTTATAACCAATTTCCATATCCATTTAAAGTTAATTAGTTCACCAATTATAGTATTAAATTCCAATTCCAGTAAATTCATAAATTATCGATTGAAATTCCAATGAATCTATTAATTTGATTTCTCAACCCAGTTATCAAATCGATTATTAACTTGTGGCTATAATTAACATTGGTTATATTTATTACATTGATATTACCCAATTCATTCTAATATCAATTTTCATAGTATTTAACTTTATTTAATATGAATTGAATTCCATTTAATTATAATTAATTTCAAATAACTGATTTGGTTCAATTCTAATCCCTTTTTGTTTAGTCATCATTATTATATAAACTTAGTTAATATTTATATGTCTTTTATTACATAAATATATTCAAACTTCTAACTCCTTTGTATTAGCCATCCTATTTCCATTTATTATATTTTTGCCAAATATATACATTAGTTACGATTAATATTCCCAATAAATTTATTTACTTGGTTTCATGCTTTTTATTACATCAATTACTACCTTATGAATACATTCACGTTTCTATTAAATTTACATTCACACTTTCCATTATTATATTAATTATCATTAAAGTAACATTTAATTACCTTCATTTGTAATTGGTAAATTAACTGGTAACAACAACCATTTGTCACCATTATACCCTTTATAATACTTGTATGTTTATTCTTCACCAACAATTACCATCTATTATATTATTTAACACATTAATTCAATAATTACATTTATTTTCTCATATTCCATTTATAAACAAATTATAATATTTTCATTATTTCAATTAATTTGAATTCCATTCAAGTTATTAACCGTTCACTTACATTCATACTGTTGCAATTCATTCTAATTATTATTTTTATGAATAATTCACTAATTTTTTTATTTCATTCAATATTAAATTTCAAAAATCTTATTACATTAACAATTTTAATTATTGAAAATTTACGGGTCATTACGCTCTCCCCCACTCAAAACTTTTTGTTCCCAAAAAGGAAAAAGAAGGGAAAAGAAAAAATTACGTAGACAATACACCTTATTCAAAAATATTAGCTTTATAAACAAAGAAATTTACAAAATTAATTTATTTAAATAAAATATACAAATTTATAACCATTAAATCCTTTTATATTCAAGTAATAAAAATTTTGGAAAATATTTCATAAAATTTTCTAAGTCCAAAATTCACGAAATCTTTTGGCAGAGTCTCCTTTGTTCGGAGAGGCTCGGGAGAAAATATAATATCAAATATAACAATATATTTATATATCATCCAAAATAATATATTCCAACACGGGAAAATAATATAACAACGCTATAGAACCGTAATCCGAGAACGTACCTATTTGTCGAGCAAACAACGCTTAATTATGAAACCAAAAGCAGTAGCAATTGCTTCCATAACCTGTATTTCACTTATATAATCCAAAAGAGTTAATAATTATATAAAATAAAATATTTAAGTTGTTTCACCCACTAACAAACAAACCAATATAAACAATAATCACTTGCAACCAATATACAATCAAAAATCAACACAATCAATTATCCATTCATATCAAACAAAACTAATAGTTGTTCGAGTACAAAAACCTTAAATTGTACAGAATGAAAAATAAACTACTAAGTGCACCATTCACTCAACAGTCTTCGATGAAACTAAATAGATTATTCATACATCCAAACAATTTTAAAGTATCCTTGTCCAAACAACCATAAGCCAACAAACAATGACCCCAAGCATAAATTAAATTCATTCTTATAAATTTCATTTTACAACATTTATTGCTTCATTTCCTTTTCATTCATATAATGATTCATATTTTTGATTTACATTTTATTTCATACAAATTTTTATTTCCATCCATTGATTCAGTGTTTATTTCATTTATTTTCATTTATCACGTACAAATATTCATTTATTAATAATATTCATGTTCAATTCAGTTACTTGGTATAACAATTTCATTAACTTAAGTTTATAATCTTTTACTTACAATGATCCCTTTTCTATCACATTTAATTACAATAACCTTCCAAATTACAACTTAAGTATATAATCATTATAACATCAATTCTTACTAATAAAAGAAATTTATTGAACACTTTCATAACATAAATTTAGTCATACAATTTCCATTACATTTTCTTATTAAACATTCAACTTTTAATATTTGGTAAGTTATATATATGTTTTGTTTTATATGTTACTAGTTTCAACTTTCTTGTAGTTTCATTTATGACCTAGCATTTAATCTCTTATTTTAATTAGAGATTCCAACTATTAATTAGTTCCATTCCATTTCACTACAATAATCGAAACTATTAATTAACGGAAACTTAAGAACTAAATACCGGGCTAAATTTCATATCATTTTAAAATAATAGATAGATGTATACACTTACAATTTATATAACTAATTAGTAATTATATTTAAAACAATTTGAAATTTATATTTGTTTATCAAAATAAATCTGCAGTACAATTACTACAGTGGCCTTCCTACTTCGGAACTCGAAAATGAATGTCGATGATGCGTGCACTCATCACCGAAATTATTTTCCAATGACAGAGAGGGGAGTACAGAACTTATTTCTTTTCAAAATTTTCTTTAAAAATAATTCTTTCAAATCTTATTGGAATATTTATATCAGAAAATACTACTAAATAATATTATTATATTCCAAATCATTCAAAAGAAATTTTCAAAAATCCCGAAACTCGAGTTCTAATTTTATAATCTTTCATTTATTTTATTTCAAATCTTATTTTCAACTAATATCTAAAAATTTCACTACCTAAAAAGAAATATATTACAACCAAATATACCATTTATAAAAAATATATTTTTATATCTAAAAATATACAATATGCAAAATTATTTCATTCACCTATATTTTAGAACAAATATTGTGTCGATCTGTCCTATTAAGTGTTTAGGAATCCCTATTGATGTCATAACGTCCTATGCACCAATCAGAATTTATAAATACAAAATGGAACAAATTAACACAATATGAAAACTCTTTTACAACACTAACAAATACGCTCTCTCATATATATACACTCAACGACTCATTATAGGGTATTACTACCCTATCAGTAAAGAGTCAGACCCCACAAAGCTAAGGTTTATCGCTAAACCAAAACTTTGATACTAAATGTAACATCCCGCCTTTTTGTACGCTTTAAATCGATAATAAACCACACACGTCAGACTCAAACCATACAGAAGGGCGGATCGTTATAGGGGTGAATAAGAAAAGTAGAGAAAGAAAAAAACAGAATCTTGCAGCGGAACGACAAAATATAATAATCAAATAAACAATTCATGAAGCTGTTTTACAAAACATTTGATTATGCTTATACAACACAAAATCGGAGTTACACATACCAAAGAATAATAAATAACAATGCAGCGGAACAATGTGATGCAGTGGAACACTATAGTAAATAATAGTAATACAATCTTCGTCTTCGTTCTCCAGATTTAAGGTCTTCAAATCCAAAAATGCCCAGGCTGACCCAAGCGAATTGAAAAGACAAAACACTCGAATTAGAACTAAAAGATCTTATGTAAGTTAAATCAACGGTAAATAAGTATGAGCGTAAACGACGTTGGAGATGTTTACAGGATTTGACATCTCCTATTCAGTGTCTAATGTAAGTGCAGTAACTTAAGAGATGCTCGGGATTTACATCTCCTAAGGATCCGTTAAACTATTTACTATGTAGTAATATTTTGCTATTATAATAATGTCTACAGTAAAATAAACTTACTTTAAAATAGCATTAAGAAGTGACCCAATATTCCCCTTAACACGTAATAGTCGCAGTAGTCCATCCAGTATCATGGTTCCTCCTGATCGGGAAGCCACCAGAGGATACTCCATGGGCTACGGGAGAAAACCAAACTCGTACAAGGCAAGCTAGGGTAGGTGACACGGCACAACTAGGCAATGCCAGGGTAGATATACCAATTACGCTTCCGGACCGGTGGTAACACGTAGCATCTACTACCGCCCACCTCGAGCCACACCCCAAAATCAAAAGGGGCCACAATTAATCACAAAGTAATAGAATGGTATCGAAGGAGTGTGTCCGATAAATGGTGATACCTTCTTAGCCCATCGATCGCTCCTGTTTTAGCCACCTTATGCCAACTCATGGGAGTTGGGTCCACGTATATACCTCAGATGAACGTCGCCACCATCCTACTTCATTCGAGAACCTCCACGTGTACACGGTTGTTAAAGTGGTTTTCAGAGTTGGCAGAGAGTATGACAAGTTTCGATTCCGGTCTCTTTAACAACCAAACGTTATTATAACACCGTGGTCATTTCAAAATAGTTTATACTTCAAACCAAAATAACATTGCCATTTCAAAACCAAATACGATATCATTTACATTTCAAATGTATACTTTTTCAAAATCATAGCACTTTCAAAGTTATAACATTTCGAAACCAAAAAATTTGAAATTATAACACTTCCAAAACATAATACTCTGAAATTCATAACTTTGAAACATAACCTCCACCACTTAAACAGTTTAGATATTAAAATACTTTATATAATAAAATAGCTTCTTCAATTTCACAATTCAATTCCAAAACAACTCAAATTCCAAAATTTTAAATTTAACCAAATCCTAAGTCATTAATTTCAATTCAATTCAATTTCCAAATAAACTATCTTAAATTATATTGATTCCAAGACAGATTTGATCCATAGAATAAACCATTTCAAATTCAATATATTTCAAACTTTAAGTATTCAAAATTTCAAAACTAAGTTGGTAATTACGATTCAACAATTCGCTTTTCTATTATTTAGTTTGAAATATTTTACATAATAAATCCATTATCATCTAAATAAAACGCAAACTACAAATAATTGAATATTTCCTTCAATTTATTTATACTTGAAATATTCATTAGATTCACCCTAAACAAAAATCAAGTTATAAAATCATCTCTTTTAAAATTTCAAATTTAATAAATTTCACATCAAATTTATTTGAGTTTAATTCTTAAATAAATTCTATTTCAAATAAATTTCCTATTTATCTTCCAACCTTAATTTATTTAAATCATTATAAATTCTATATTAAAATATAATTTGTATAAATACTTAACCATAGTATCTTCAATAAAAATCAAACGTATTATTAAGCTTATTCTATATTAAAACAAATTATACAGCTTTAAAATCAAGGATAAAATAGCATCTATATAATATTTAAAATCAATATCTATCTAAAACCATATATTTCTTTACAAAAACATAGAAATCATTTTAAAATATTTTTATACATAGACCATGCTGTCTGTATATGATTTTCTATCCTATGGTCAAGTGATACAGATATTTATCATTTTAATCCATAATTTAAAATGAAAATACGGTTGTATATCATTTCAAACCGCAATCCTGAATTAATAATAATAAATCCATAAAGAACTTGTAGATTATAATGATATAAAATAAAAAACCCATTCATTCGTCATAAAAATCATACATCCATCACAATTATCATCCACACAATCAACCAATATCAATATATAACTGATAATAGATAAAAGGTATTTAATTGACAGTTATATTCAAAAATAAATCAAATGACGATTTAATTTAAGTAAATGCAACTAACTGAGATGATGATTAAAAATATACGAAACAGTCATGAATAAATTCATAATCACAACATAAATAAAATTTAACAAACATAAAAAATTTTAGAAGTTGTGAGTGGGTTAAAACACTCATCTCTGAATTTAAATTGAATTTAAATCCAATCTAAACCCAAAATTCAATCAGCCTCAGAATTCATCCAAACTAGCATCAAAATGTATGGAATTTCAATACGATCCCAGTGTAAGAAATCGTGCATGAATCGGACCTCGTATGAGAAAGTTATACGTATTAGAAGATTCGGATGGGAAATTAAATAAAAAAATAAATAAACCCTACCACTCAACTATAACCACGCCATCACCTTCGTTTGCCAACGAGTAATACACACACCCAGGCATGAAGCCGAAACCCTAGCTCAACACAGTTCGACCGAAGCCGCCACGAACGATCGCCGATCGCAGCGTGATTGCCAGCCGCGGCCTCCTCAGGCCGAGGCGCCTCCTCCAAGCGCAGCTCCACCTCCTCGCGCGATCGATAAGAACCCTAGCCGCCGCTTCTATTCGAACACTATTTCAATTTTCTATGATAATCCAACTGTCACTTTGTTCGTCGATGGAAATTCTATCGGTTTAGAAAACCGTCGAACGAATTTAAATTAAAAATAACCGCAAGCGCACGGTGTACGAATATAGTACGTGGCGAATACGGGTCGATCCACAGGAAATTGATGATTTTAAAAATCTATTCAATCAAATTAAACCAAGGTTAAGAGAATGTTAAACTAGAAAAGAAGAAAAACAAGCAAAAGAAAATTGATAAAAATATGAGAGTGTTAAGACAATTTAGAGGCAACTTCCACTCTCTAGATCACATAAATCAACAAAACGAAGTTATGGTCTCTCTTTTCTTTGTCATTAGTTAGCTTAATTGATGTACTTATCATAAGTATGGCCTATTTGTGCTATTAATTAGCTCAACATAAGCCATCAAACTATAGCACACCCCTTAAACCATTTACTAACTCACATGAAAAATGATAACAAAATTGAAAGCAAAATCTATTTTAAGTATGGCCTATTAACTATTAATTAGAAATATAGACCACCAAATTTTAATCTCAACATTCACTTCATTACCATCATCATATGTAAATGAAGAAGTAATTTGTGTTAGTGATTATTGAAGTATAGCCTATTTGGTGTCAACAATATAGGCTATCAAATTCAAAGCAAAAACAACAAGTTAACCACTTCATACATTCTCATTAAAGCACAAAAAGAGAGTATAAAACATCAAAATGTTGAAGCTACATGATTAGAGGCTTCGTTACCCCTAAATTGAAGGGATTAGCCCCTCATTTGTGTTATCGTATCAATACAAGTAGCATGCAACATGAAAGCAAAAAGAAAGAAAAATGAAAGCTAATGGAAAAGAGAACCATTCTACTTGCATAAAAGAAAATAAATCTACACTACAACATGAAAGGAAAACAAACAAGAGAAGAAAAAAACAATGTATTAAAGTTGCATAAAAAAAAGAATTACATAAAAGAAATAGCTAAGTAGCCATGTAAAGAAAAGAGAAGCTTTTTTTTATTTTGAGCCTAAAACTAATGAAGAGGAAGAGCTACATGAAACATAAGGGGTTATTTATACATGCATGAAACCCTAATCCATAATTTGGGGAATGACCAAACTACCCTTGAGAAAGTGCGGAGGCCAAGTAATCATTAGCTTCTACTAATCATTATTTAAGTGTACATGAAGCCATTAATTCCATAAGCATGTGCATTAGCCTCTGATTTGTACATTAAGGTGGTGGGTAGGTGGGGTCCTCCATGATCTTCACTTTGAATTATTTCCATCTTCATTCCTTTATATTCTTTGTGCATGCATATTCCTTCATGAAACCACTCCTATTTGAGACCAAATTCCTACAAAAGTATATATAAATTTTTAATTAATTTTTCTCAAAGAAATATATGCACACAAATGACCGTTTTGCCCCTATATAAAGATGGATATGTGACAATTTGGAATTAATATGGATTTTGGTTAAAACAAGTTAAAATACCCAATATGATCATTTATTTAATTTAAAAAGAATAAATATGGTGGTAAAAATATACACATTTACGTGCACATCAAATACCCCCATACTTATCTTTTTATTCGTCCTCGAATAAAGGAAAACTAAGATAAATCCATTTTCGTAGGAAGCACGATTGCATTGAGCGTATGCAACAAGCCGTTAAACCTCTGGGTGTCCCAAGTAGGATGAGTGTTGTCTCGTGAGGGTTTTCAGCGGATACTACGCACAAAATCCAAACGCAGGATGAAAATATTTACAAAATTCAAGATTTATTTACAAAGAGATGAATGCAAGTTTTTGAAAATATTTACAAATGAAGGATTTATTTTTAAATTGACACGAATAAGTTAAATATAGATTTTGGTCATTATCTTGAAAATTTAAGTCATTTACTCGTCAAAATTTCCAACAAAAATCAAGTTATCATAACAAATAGGCTATAGTTTAACTCGTTGTTTTGGTTAATAACAAAGTGTAACTATGAAATGGATCCTTAGTTGATTATCAAAGTTTATCAAAGTGGTATTTTCATTTCTTTTCAATAACAAATCAAATCAACTAAGTAAAAGTAATGCTAGGATTTCAATTGTTTGCTCTCTCATTATTTGCAATAAAAATTACACACCTAGCTTAGGTAAACTGAGGCCAGATATACCACCCATGCACTGACTTTCGGGCTTATGTGAGGGAAGTACAGAGCATGGCGAGTGCAAACACTTTCGTGCATACACCTATCGACCGTAGGTGGTTTTTATTATGTTTGTTTTTTTACATGTGTTTCATACATGCATAACCGTGGGGACTTTTAAATGAGTATGAAAGCACATAATCAAAGATTTCAAGTAATTCACCCATGCATAACCGTGAGGACTTTTAAATGAGAGTGAATACTTGGATATTATTATTTTTTATTTTTTTATTTTTTAAGAGAGAGAGAGAGAGAAAGTTTTTCAAAATCATATTAACACGATTTAACTTAGAAGACAAAAAAATGTTATATCCTTTACTTTAAATCAACCACTTTTTAAAACAAACATTTTCAATTAGGATGTACTTCATAATTAACACGTATGAATCTTCCTATATACTAGTTAAACCATTATTATATGTAATCAAACTTCATTTTTTTTAAGACAAATAAAATTTCAAAATTTCAATTTAATAAGCCAAAACCATATATTTATCCTATAGTGTTTCTTTAAAAATAAATCAACATGCTTAAAAAAAATTCTTCTTTTGTTTTTTAAATTTTTTTTTTTTTTTTTTTGGAAGAAAAATGAAAAATTAATCCTGAAAAATCAAAAAGAAGATGAGTCTCCCACCACACTTGATTTTGACTGTGTTCCCACAGTCAACCCAAGTGAAAGGAGAAAAAATAAAAATAAAATAACAAACAAAAACCTATATTTACATGAAAACAAAAGGATTATTATTTACAAGAGTTCAGAAAGTATATCGTCAAAAAGTAAATGAAACGGTCTTCTAAAGACCGGTTCATTCGTCTCGTCAAGTATGCGAGACACATTTTAAGCTCAAAAAACCAAATCGTCAAAGATTTCAAAGTTGAGTGTTGATTTGGAAAAACAAATGTCGTTTTATTGAAAATCGTATGAGTTGTTTTATTTTTTATGATTTTGGGGGTAGATAAAACAATTGGTTGAAATTCACATTTATTTTCACCAAATTGAAATTCAAATTTGTCATTGAATACTTCTTCCAAATTATCGATTTCAAAGTCAAAATGATGATCGAAATCTTCCCCATCATAATTTAATGACTCATTTTCGAAAAGTCCATACAACTCGTATTTGTTAAATTCATCTTCCTTCATTGGATTATCAACAACTTCATCGCATATATCCATTGCAAAATCCAAAGTTGTTGTATTCAAATTTTTAGAAAAAGGAAGATCGAATTCAAAATTACGGGAGATCGAAATTGTAAGCTTCGAGTTTGCAGTTGTGAAGTAGTATCAGGTGATAAGTGATTTTCTCGAAGGTGTTTTGGGGGCGGGTTTGAATTGGAAGGAAGGATTCAGGCGAAGGTGGTTTGGTGAGTTCGGTGAAGGAGCACTGTGGTTTGCGATGATAGGCGCAAGTGTCAAAGTGTGGTTGATGGTGTTCTGGTTATCAAGCGATTCTTGCAATTGGGTCGCAATGAGGAGGTGTCTTATTTGGGTTGCGCAGTGGTTTCTGGTGATTGTTGCTCTCGTGGGTCGCGACTGCAGTGAAGATGATGGAGATGAGTCGATGGTTGCAATGGTGATGTAGATGCTAACAGAGGTATGTAGCAGTTGTATGTCTGGTAATTGGGCACTGTGTACTGTTAGTGATACGAGGCTGCTGTTTGGATTGCGCAGTTCTGAGGTGGATGATGATGGGTTAGTTGGGAGGTGGAGGATGATGTGGTTTTAAAACCGATAGAATCCCCGGCAACGGTGCTAAAAACTTGTTCGTCGACGGAAATTCTATCGATTTAGTAAACCGTCGAACGAATTTAAATTAAAAATAACCGCAAGCGCACGGTGTACGAATGTAGCACGTGGCGAATACGGGTCGATCCATAGGAAATTGATGATTTTAAAAATCTATTCAATCAAATTAAACAAAGGTTGAAGAGAATGTTAAACTAGAAAAGAAGAAAAACAAGCAAAAGAAAATTGATAAAAATACGAGAGTGTTAAGACAATTTAGAGGCAACTTCCACTCTCTGGATCACATAAATCAACAAAATGAAGTTATGGTCTCTCTTTTCTTTGTCATTAGTTAGCTTAATTGATGTGCTTATCATAAGTATGGCCTATTTGTGCTATTAATTAGCTCAACATAAGCCATCAAACTATAGCATACCCCTTAAACCATTTACTAACTCACATGAAAAATGATAACAAAGTTGAAAGCAAAATCTATTTTAAGTATGGCATATTAATTATTAATTAGAAATATAGACCATCAAATTTTAATCTCAACATTCACTTCATTACCATCATCATATGTAAATGAAGAAGTAATTTGTGTTAGTGATTGTTTAAGTATAGCCTATTTGGTGTCAACAATATAGGCTATCAAATTCAAAGCAAAAACAACAAGTTAACCACTTCACACATTCTCATTAAAGCACAAAAAGAGAGTATA
The DNA here is from genome assembly GCA_030765085.1 of Allium cepa. NCBI lineage: Eukaryota > Viridiplantae > Streptophyta > Magnoliopsida > Asparagales > Amaryllidaceae > Allium > Allium cepa. The sequence continues at coordinate 255,172,507 of CM060943.1, forward strand.
AAACATCAAAATGTTGAAGCTACATGATTAGAGGCTTCATTACCCCTAAATTGAAGGTATTATCCTCTCATCTGTGTTATCATATCAACACAAGTAGCATGCAACATGAAAGCAAAAAGAAAGAAAAATGAAAGCTAATGGAAAAGAGACTCATTCTACTTGCATAAAAGAAAATAGATCTACACTACAACATGAAAGGAAAACAAACAAGAGAAGAAAAAAATAATGTATTAAAGTTGCATAAAAAAAAAGAATTACATAAAAGAAATAGCTAAGTAGCCATGAAAAGAAAAGAGAAGCTTTCTTTTATTTTGAGCCTAAAACTTATGAAGAGGAAGAGCTACATGAAACATAAGAGGTTATTTATACATGCATGAAACCCTAATCCATAATTTGTGGAATGACCAAACTACCCTTGAGAAAGTGTGGAAGCCAAGTAATCATTAGCTTCTACTCATCATTATTTAAGTGTACATGAAGCCATTAATTCCATAAGCATGTGCATTAGCCTCTGATTTGTACATTAAGGTGGTGGGTAGGTGGGGTCCTCCATGATCTTCACTTTGAATTATTTCCATCTTCATTTCTTTATATTCTTTGTGCATGCATATTCCTTCATGAAACCACTCCTATTTGAGACCAAATTTCTACAAAAATATATATAAATTTTCAATTAATTTTTCTCAAAGAAATATATGCACACAAATGACCGTTTTGCCCCTATATGAAGATGGATATGTGACAATTTGGAATTAATATGGATTTTGGTTAAAATAGGTTAAAATACCCAATATGATCATTTATTTAATTTAAAAAGAATAAATATGGTGGTAAAAATATGCACATTTACGTGCACATCACACTTCGACGAACAACTTGCATCGATGAGCTCCGCTCGGTCCCCTCCACGATGCTGTACCATTTATTTGACGATTAGATGATGTCGATCAACAAGTGATGAACGGCCGAGGTTTGTTCCCCGAATTCCGGCCATAAAAAAATCCAGATTGAAAAATGGACAACAGAATTGACATGCGCTCTTCGAGCGCTTCAGATCGATATATAATTCGATATATTTTGTGGAGTTAAATTTTGAAGTCGAAATTGAATTGGAATTGAACTAAGGAGTTTTAGGGTTTTCAGTCATTGGAACGAGGAGGGACCATTGGAATTGTACGTACTGAAATGAGGAATAGAAAATAGGCAGGGTTTACAACAGGGTATTTATAGACAAAGGTGAAAATAGAATAGACGGGCAAGATTGATTTACACGTTGAACGATAAATGGCCCAAAAAGCCCGTTTCGACTCTGGAACAAAAATGGGTCAATCCATATATTAAAATGTATGTTTTAAATGATTTTAAACTCAATGGAACTGGTTTCAAGTCCAAATTTCATCGTATGAAGAAGTTACGTTAAAAATCAGTTTATTTCAAATTGATTTCAATTGATTTCAATTTAATTGATTTTAAGGCGTTCCAAGCCCGTACGATCAAATGACAAGCCCGATCGTTATGAAACTTGAAATCCTACAATAATTCACCGTTACGGATCTGATGAAATTGGTTTCGTCGAAATCCGAGTCAGTGATAAAAATGGTTATTTTCCAGTTAATTAAATAAATATTAAATTAATTAAATCACTATTTAAATTCAAATTATATAATTTATAAATTTTATCATCTTAGATTACTTTAGTAATTTATAATCCTTTATAACCAATTTCCATGTCCATTTAAAGTTAATTAGTTCACCAATTATAATATAAAATTCCAATTCCAATAAATTCATAAATTATCGATTGAAATTCCAATAAATATGTTAATTTGATTTCTCAACCTAGTTATCAAATCAATTATTAACTTGTGGGTATAATGAACATTGGTTATATTTATTACATTGACATTACCCAATTCATTCTAATATCAATTGTCATAGTATTTAACTTCATTTATTATGAATTGAATTCCATTTAATTATAATTAATTCCAAATAACTGATTTGGTTCAACTCTAATCCCTTTTTGTTAAGTCATCATTATTCTATAAACTTAGTTAATATTTGTTTGTCTTTTATTACATAAATATATTCAAACTTCTAACTCCTTTGTATTAACCATCCTATTTCCATTTATTATATTCTTGCCAAATATATACATTAATTACGATTAACATTCCCAATAAATTTATTTACTTGGTTTCATGCTTTTAATTACATCAATTACTACCTTATGAATACATTCATGTTTCAATTAAATTTACATTCACATTTTCCGTTATTATATTAATTATCATTAAAGTAACATTTAATTACCTTGATTTGTAATTGGTAAATTAACTGGTAACAACAACCATTTGTCACCATTATACCCTTTATAATACTTGTATGTTTATTCTTCACCAACAATTACCATCTATTATATTATTTCACACATTAATCCAATAATTACATTTGTTTTCTCATATTCCATTTATAAATAAATTATAATATTTTCATTATTTCAATTAATTTGAATTCCATTCAAGTTATTAACCATTCACTTACATTCATACTGTTGCAATTCATTCTAGTTATTATTTTTATGAATAATTCACTAATTTTTTATTTCCTTCAATAATAAATTTCAAATATCTTATTAAATTAACAATTTTAATTATTGAAAATTTACGGATCGTTATAAATTGTGTAGTGTGCATATACTCATCCGCAGAGATTACTGCCGCTTCTGTTTCATCCACATTTTCATGTTTCACTTTCACAACGTAGATTTCTATCACTCTCATTCCAATTGAAAAGGTGGAGTTCAAATCATCGTCGTCTTCAAAATCAATAGCGGATGCACCATCATCCCGAACCCATTTCACTGCTAATTTTAAATAAATATCACAGGATTTGCTTTTGTTACTTCAAATGCTCTTTGTTTAAACTCTTCGAAACTACAATGATTTTTTATTGTCGATCCTTTTCGCTTCCCATGCACATATTTAGGTTTACCTTCATCGTCAACCAATAATTTGCCATCAAAGTAAAATATGGTCGGAACCTTTGATATTATCTGCAAAATAAGTTCCAATATCACATTCATAGTTTTTGTTCAATGGTATAACTATAAACATCAATTTGATGAATTATTACCTATTTTTTCTAAGCAGATTTTGCTTCCGCAGGCAATCTTCAACCAAAATCAGTCAACTCAATCTTTAAAAGAAACCCAAACAAGGAAATCAATATAATAACGTAACAATATATTTTATCAACAAAGTCAACACTATCAAATGAATTTCAACAACATAATAAACTATCTACCTTGCATACGTTACAGGTTACAACAAATAGAAACATTTTCGCAACAACATACACAGCAAGAAACACAGTGTATTCCAACGGCGGCCGGACGTTGGAGGCCGTTGGAAAGCCGTTGGTAGACGTTGGAAACGCCGTTGGTATACATTTCAACGGCGTCCAACGTCCACCAACGGAACCAACGCGCTTATACCAACGTCTTCCAACGTTCAGGTTGTCCATGTGGAAGAAGATGTTGACCAAACTGGACGTTGGAGAGACGTTGGAAAATCCGATGGAGGACGTTGGAATAATTGTGCCAGTAAGCCGTTGGTGGACGTTGGAAGACGTTGGAAATCTGGGTGTTTTTTTTTACAGAACCAACAATGCATGCTTCCAGCCACCTCCAACATCGTATATCTCATAAAAGCTCAATTTCGAGCACATATACAACAACATATCTCACATATAATCAATCATAATAGTAAATTTAAGTAATAAGCACATAATCAATATACACAATACAAATCAACATAAACAACATAAACCATCCAACATCAACATCCAACAATACGTCCAATCCAACATCAATATCCAACAAAACATCAACATCCAACAGTATCCAAACTACTACGTCAACATCTCAAAAATCACATCCAAACCAACATCCAAAACATCAGAATGTATCAGATCCTCACACTCTCCAAATATACATGTCCATAGAAAAACAAATCAAATCATACCTGAAATCACTCTCCTCTAGAACCACCAGAAGACGAAAACCGGCCGTATTGCTCCATAAACTCCGTAAGACGCCTGTTCAACTCCTCCGTCTGGGCTTCGGTGCGGATATTGCGTTCCTCGAGCGCGGCGACCTGGGCTCTGAGCTGCGCAATATCCTCCTTATCTTGAGCCCTATGATACTCAATCTGAGCCGTCTTAGCCTATAAATAAAATTTAAATTATCAGTGTTTAATAATCGTAATTCGTGTTTACTATAATCCATCACAATGTGCAACAGTTGGTTCAGAGTAATTATTTTAAAATTTAAGTTAAAGTTATTACCGATTGATTCCCAAAACCATAGCGTCTGCCATGTGCCGCTGGATCCATGACAGACTCAAAAATTACGTCCTCCTCATCGGCGGTCAACTCGTCGCGTCCAGAGCCTCAAGAATGGAAGTCTGTGCTTGCTGAAACTTATGCTGTTATGCAAAATAAGTTGAATTTAGATAACATTATTTTAATTAACTTATATAAGTGTTAAGTCATTATGTTACTTACATATGCGGACTGCGATTTGGCATCGTGATCCCAGGAGTATGAAACGTTGCCTTCTTCGTCGACCTTGCTCAACGCATGAGTATGCGCAAAAACATCCCAGTAACTCACAGAAGCACCACCACGCTGTCTCTCCTGAAATATGTCCATATACATATATATTATATATAAAAATTGTTACATTATCTACAACTTAGAACTTAAAATCTTTAAATTATTATCGTAATTAATAAATATACCAAGTCCTCTCTGTGATGCTGAAATGACTTGGAACCACCACGATGTGTGACAGGGTTCTTGCTCCTATTGGCTGAGTTCCTCTCCGACTGCCTCTGTAAATTTAATTTAAAAACAAAAATTGTTTAACATTTCTAGTTAGTATTTGCGTAGAAGAATGTAAATTAAACATGTGATAAATTTACTTGAAACTCCTCGTTTCCCCACCATTTCACAAAATCATCCCACACAGCTGCACTCACCCACTGAGGCTTCTTTCCCGCTGTCTACTGTTTCCCGGTAGTTCTTTGCGACTTTGCTGCACCAGTGGCGATATACGATTGAAATATCAGCATCCTGAAGGTCCACTTCCGCCTACACGTTTGACAAAATAAGAGTTATACAGCTTTTATAAATAATGTAAACATGAATTGATATATCATGTTCCTAATATATAAAGTGACATACCAAAAAATCCTGCCAAATAGTCTCTTTAACATTATCTGGAATCGATGTCCACTTAGGCCAACATTCGGTCATACGACCCATGTACGCCCGTCGAGATATAGATAGAACTACTTGAGTCGGCTCCAAAGAGAAACCACTGTGTTTAAACAGAGAAAAAACAATTAATATTTCATGACTACTATATATTTTCAGAATAGATTGTACGAAAATGAAATTTTATTTTGAAATTTAATACTTACCTTTGATCTGCCTTTGGCTTTAGCCACACCACAGGACGCTGTAGCTCCTGTGTTGGACCACTGCCATCACCACTGTCCGGACGAGCATGCCCTCTCTGTGAGGAAGAGGGAGACCCAGAATGTCCACCGGTACATCTACGTGACGACATACCTATATAATACATGTTACAAACAAACGTTATAACAGAAAATAAAATGACTATATGTAAAACATACAGTATGGCGTAACATAAAAATGAGATGTGATACATATCATATATTAGCATACCATTTCATCTTTTAATGAAAACATGATAATGTTTAAAAATATATAAATTTACCTTCTCAAAATGTAGATAGTTGATCAGTCCTCGTCATTTTCGGATTCAGACTCTGTTTCGAACTCTATATTTTGTTCCTCTGTACTCTCAAATGCTTCAATTAATGCATTTGATTCATCATTTAGAGGTCCAAAATCTGTTTGATCGTCGGTTATTATTATTCCTCTATTTTCCTCGATATCTGCTTGGTAAGCTTGTTCTTCGAGAATATTCCGTCCAGCAAATGTAAACCTTGCATTTGTTTTAAAAAAAGCCGACCAATCTATTTTATCTCTTCTTAGAGATGGGTAAGAAGCATAATAAACTTGAAGAGCTTGTTTGGCAAGTAAAAAAGGATCGTATTTATAATAACGCGAAGTATATTTTATTTCTATAAGATTATATTTTGGGTGCACGTTGATTCCAGAACCTTGAACGTTGCTGAACCAGTTGCATTTAAACAAAATACTTCTTCTGCGGGTCGTGTGAAATACGTCAATTGCAAAACCTGGGTTAGAACGCCATAAAAATCATGTATATGATCATTTGGATCATCACTACCTTTAACAAATACACCAGTATTGTTAGTTAATTTTTTGGCACCGTATTCCTTGGTATTAAATTTATATCCATTGATAAAGAATATTGGATAGGTCTTCACTTTCCTTTTTGGTCCCATAGCTAAATGTTTCAATCCTTCGTCTACAACGCAATTTGTTGTATTAAAAACGTACTTAGAAAACCAAGAAGCGAATTCTTTGCCGATATCGCCATTAGGATGTTGTGATTCGTAAATACTACAATTATATAACAAATGTTGCATTATGATTAAGATACACGTGTGTGCATATATTTGTGTATACACACGTGTTGATGATATATATATATATATATATATATATATATATATATAAGTAAATTACCTAACAAACGGTGCAACTTCGGCACAGTTGAGAAGAACATATGTGTGTGCAACATGATAATCTCTATCATCCAACCATACTTCCACACAAGAACCAGCAGGCCGACCTTGTTTTTTAAAAATTGATAAGGTCATTTGACAATCATCTTGATCAATGCCTTCATCATTACGCGTAGCACTTTCAAATGATATGTTCACATGGTCACTAAAATAATGAGAGAAAAAAAACGAAGCTTCTTCTTCGATGTATGATTTGCAAATCGAACCTTTAACTCGAGCTTTTTGTCTCACTTTTTTTAGATGATTTAAATACCTTTCAAATGGATACATCCATCCATATTGCACGGGCCCTCGAAGACGTGCTTCTAATGGAAGATGAATAGGTAATGTTCCATAACATTGAAAAAACCTGGAGGAAATACTTTTTCCATTTTGCAGAGAAATATCGGGATTTCTTCCTCAAGTTTACGTAGACGATCAACTTTTAATATAGTAGAACAAATCTCTTTATAAAAAAGACTAAGTTCTGTTACAACAGTCCAAACTTTTACGGGCAACGGTTCTTTAAAAGCGACGGGTAATAAATTTTCCATCATAACATGACAATCATGACTTTTCTTCCCGCTAAGTTTATTGTTCTTATAATCGACACATCTACGAATATTAGAAGATATACCATCCGGGAATCTTAGTCCTTCCACCCATTTTAAAAGTACTTTAACTTGATTATTGTCTAGCTCATAGCAAGCTTTTGGCTTTTTTGTGTCATTTGGCTTTATATGAAGCTCGGGACGATTACATATTACTTCGATATCACGTCTTGATTTCAAATCATCTTTCGTCTTCCCCTTGACATTCAAAAGTGTATTAAAAACATTATCAAACACATTTTTCTCATTATGCATCACGTCAATATTATGACGAATCAGGAGATTTTTCCAATAAGGCAACTCCCAAAATATGCTTTGTTTGCATCAGTTATGAATCGATGATTTACCTTGAATTTCAATTTGTTCTCCGGTTTCATGTATCTTTGGATAATCCTTTACAAGTTCATAAATATCTTCGCTTGACCAAACCGTAGGTGGTCTCAATGTTTCATGTCTATTAGCTGTAAAGTTTTTCTTATCTCTTCTAAAAGGATGATTAATATGAAGAAAACATCGATGACAGTCAAACCATGAAATTTTCTTTCCATGAGGTAAAGAAAATGCTCGTGTATCTTCCATGCAGTACGGACAAGCTAGACGACCAACCGTACTCCAACCTGAAAGCATTGCATAAGCAGGAAAATCGCTGATTGTCCACATCAAAGAAGCATACATGCGAAAGTTTTTTTTGGAAATATCGTATGTTTCTACTCCTTCGTACCACAGTGTTTTTAATTCTTCAATCAAAGGTTGTAAATAAACATCGATTCCTTGTGTCGGATCATTAGGACCAAGGACGACAACTGTGAGAAACATATATGGAGTTTTCATACACATCCATGGAGGTAAATTATAAGGTGCGACAATTATAGGCCATGACGAATATTTAGAACCAAACTGAGAAAATGGTGAAAATCCGTCCGTACATAAACCAAGTCGAACATTACGACTCTCAGATGCAAAATCAGGATATTTGTGGTCAAAATGCTTCCATGCTTCCCCATCAGCTGGGTGTGTTAACGTACCTTCTTCTCGTGTTCTAACACTATGCCATCTCATATGTTGCACGGTTACAGAAGATGCATATAACCTTTGAAGTCTAGGAGTAATTGATAAATAATGCATACGTTTATACGGGACTTCCTTTTCTTTTTTCTTTCTTGATTTGTACCTTTCCTGATTACATATTTTACAATTTCTAAGGTTGATATCTTCTTTCCAAAACAGCATGCAACCGTTTAGACATGTATCTATTTTACGATACGGTAAACCAAAAGCTGACATCATTTTTTTTACTTCATAATGATTTTCGCACATTAAATTATTGGGAGGCATATGTCGTTTCGCAGCTTGTACAACAGCTATAAATCCAGCTTCTGTGAAGTTGTATTTAGATTTTATCGCAATATATTCAACAGTTACTGATAATTGGGTTCCTCTTGTGCAGCCTTCCCAAAGGGGTTTCTTTGCGGCATCTAATAAATCATATATATTTTTTGCCCCAATATTTGGTTCTTCTTCAGCATTACCATCGTCATCAATTAACTGAGGAACATGAAACATGATCGTGCAACATCTTCAACCATATGTTCTACGAGATTCGTCGTATCAATTTCAGTACACACTACCTCCTCAGCTTGAACATGATTAGATGCTAACGATTCTCCATGACGATCCCAAACCAAATAGTTCGGCACGAAACCGTATTGACGCAAATGAATTCTAACCATTTCTGGTATCAAATGCTTTAACATTTTGCATTTAGTACATGGACAACGGATTTCTTCGTCGTTTCTGTTATTACTTAAAGCGAAATCAATAAATACGCGAACACCGTTATTAAACTGTTCACTTATTGAGCCTCCATTTTCGACCCTTCTTTTTTTGTACATCCAGCTTCAATCAATAAAATAATTGTCCATTTACATACGTATATAATTAAAAAGTACGATATAATTTAAAATTTTGACATTTTATTAAAACAATATTATTGGTGAATTTTATATTAATAGATCATTGACACTTTGTCGATGGGTCATCCTACCTCCCATTACAAATACAATAACATAATTAAATCGCGTAAATCATTTCAATTTAAACGATTCAATAAAATTTCGGCAGCACTTTGCTTTAGTTCCCTGAACAGTACACATTTGCGTGTACACAGGGAACATAAAGGAAGCGCTGCCGAAATTCTATGAACCATTTAAAATGAAATGTTTTACGAGATTTAGTTACGTTATTGTGTTCGTAACTTGTCCAATACAGGGACAAATCCAACAAATATTGTATACGATGAATATAGATGTTCGTTCTATTAAAAAACGAATATCCACATAACGATCATATACAATACTTATCAGACGGGGCCGAAAGACACTCTAAGGGTTTCATGAATATAAAATATCGTTTTCGAAATTTTCTAAAATACATAAACTAATTGTATGCTCACTAACAACTAACGTTTCCTAACAAACATAAAACTAATTGTATGCGCACATTATTCTATTGTTAACACAAACTTAAATATGATAATCTTGCAATACATAAGTTAATAACATAAATTGTGCCTCAATAAACTAGATTATACATACAATAAGGCAATACAAACATTTAATACACTAATTTAACAAATTTAATTAAATATAGGAATTAGGGTTTATATCTTTTCTTGAGAGATTAGGGAGTTAGAGAGGACGAGAGGGAGGCTTGGAGTCGTCGGAGGAGCTGCTGATCGTCGGAGCAGCTTAGGCGGGCGGAATTGGAGCTAGCTTGGGAATTTGGGGGCATAAAATGGGTTCAGCCGAATGAAACGAAGAGGAAGAAGGGCTTCAGTTTTGCTCGCGACTTTCCAACGTCTATCAACGGCCGCCAACGTTCACATTCCAACGTCTACCAACGTCCTAAAGTTTTTAACTAATAAAATATACGATAAAACACTGGACGTTGGAAGACGTTGGAAGCCGTTGGTCAATGACGTTGGAGGCCGTTGGAATACACTGTGTGTCTTGTAGTGATATTTCAAATACATCGGTTCAACATAAAATCCAATTATGACAACTTAACCAAGTCTCAAACATCTACCAGATTGTAGGCCTTCCACTGTTTGTACTTATTTCATTTACACTTTTCAAAATGACTTATTTCGGCTTGCAGTTCGTGGGCATATTCAAGTCCCCTTTCGCACAGAGGTTGATCAATCCATTTAAAATAATTGCAACAATCATATTCACGAGGATTTAATCTATGTTCGTTGTACGAACTACACCCGAAAAATCTTCGTCCAGCATTCTTTTCCTTTTTGCAAACAACCACTAAACACATATCTCCGGAATAACAATTTGGACATGGTCGTTGTTCCCTTGGCACGGATGGACCAACAGGATGTATAGGCGTCAGAAAATTTCCGTCAACTGTATGTTGATGACCGAACTTTTTCGTAGAAATAACTTCACGTAAACGAGCTGTAAGGTTGATGATCTTGAATGAAATCTACGCGGTACTGATTCGAACCGTGTTTCAAAAACATGATCGACATCAAAGTCAATATGACTTGAACTTGCAATTCCAATTTTCCCTTTGTGACGACCGCCCATGACTCCCGCACCAAATCAAGGAAATAATGCGCTAAAAGGTGTGCCAGGCAGCCATGGACGATAGTCAGGGTAAAACAAAACAGAAGAATCTCTATCGCATAACTCACAGCGCATGGATAAAATACAATAGAGAAATATAATATAGTGAAGCTCCATAGAACAGAACATCATCATATAAGCATCACAGTAGTTTCATACAATCATCTACTCAAATCCATACATGAAAGCCTCACTACAAATCACTCAACCAAATACAGCAGCGGATACCCAGTACATATAGTAAGAAAACTAATATGCAAAGCCTCCTGCTCGTCTTCGTCATCTTCAGCGTAGAAATCCTAGCACAGCACCTGTCACCTGCTACCTAGTCTGCCCATCCCAACATGGATGAACAGCCCAAGGTAATAAGAGGAGACATAAAACCTTGAGTCAGACAAAGTCTTAGTGAGCAGTAAATTAACTATCAAACATACCAAAAGAGCATAAAGGATAAAAGGAATAGGAACCAAACCATCCCACTCCACCTCTTTCTACAGTGATAGCCCCAGACATACACTAAGGAGAAGCAAGCATAACAACATAGACAATTAAGGTAAAGCAAATACCACTCGAGTCAAGGACGATGTTTTCCAAATACAAACCCCCAAGGCCTAAACCAAGATCAGATAAGCACCCAGAAAACACCGCTCTCGAAGCCGAATGATAATACAACCAAACATCCATGACTCTGGCTATCACTGTTATCCTTGCCTCGATTTCACCGTTAGTTGAATGACCATCTGTCAAGGGCTAATGGTAACCCCGGTTCTAACCATAACTCCGCACACTGCCTTGTGCCTAGGACTTATCTACTTTGCCCAGAGTACTCAACTACCTACCTGTAGTCTTTTGGGTGTCCCGACTACCTACCTGTAGTCGTTATGGGCGCCCCATGTACTCTTGCTTTTGAGCATGCTAGAACCTTCAACAACGACGAGATCCAAGCCTCCTAGCCATCCTTCTTGACGACTATCCTCATACAAGCTCAAGCTACCTCTTGAACAATCCATTATCAACCAACTTGAACTACTCTTCAAGTTATCAACATGCTTGGAATGATCCCTGCTTGGATTAAGCCAAGACTCACATCATACTTCGCTTCATCGCATCAAAGCAAAGTCTCAACTCAACAACATGGTTTGCCTCATCAAATCATGGCAAAGTCCCATCTCAACATCATCCAATCTATACATATGAGCTTCAACATCCGCTACATATGCCTTAAGCAGCTTTCACCATTCAAGAGCCTTCTTCCATAGCTTTTGAATCCTCTTTCATCATCTTGTTCCAAATCAACTACTAGCTAACTTGGAAACAATCAAATCAATCATACATTCAAATAATCAATCATTCAAACAAGATCTATTAAGCAATTTAAGCAATATCAACTATAATGGGAATTTCGTAAATAAACGAGCAAAAGTCCAACATATGTGAAATCATGGTTTTTAGCATAGATCTATCAATTATAAAACATGGGTTTTGTCTCTAATGCTTATTAAACAAACTTGCATAAGTAAACATCTTCAAAAACCATGGATCTAGACTTAGATCTAAGAAAAATGCATGAAATCTCTAACTTTAACACCCAAACATGCCACCCATCCAATATACTCCTTTGGATCCGCGTGAGAGATAACTACCACTCACCAAATCACCAAAACAACCTAAAATCAATCAACTTCAGATCTGGACAGCAAGGACTTGAGCTTGATCCGGAGAAATTTCACTTGAAACGGTGAAATCTAGCTTCTTCGGATGAAAATCTTCAACTTTGGCTCTTGATCTTTGATCTTGATCTTCAATCTTCAATGGATGTTAGCACTTGATAGAAGTAGAGAAAGAAGTGAAGAAAATACTGTAGTCGAGTTTCCAAAATGGCAGCACTTCGTCGCTTCGAAATCTGGTGCCAAAAAGTGAGCCGAACCCCTCTATTTATAGGCTGGAACCTCCCTGAGTCGTCGCCCCATGAGTCGGTCCCGACTCATCATGAGTCGTCCACGACTCATCTCCTGCCGACTCACGACCTAGCACAGCCGACCCTGCGACTTAACTATACAACATATACTGCCGACTTAACACTAACCCAGATGCCGACTTAAATTCTACCGACTCAAAGACCTAACGACTCAACACAGCAAGAAGGTCACACGACTTAAGACACATACGACTTATCCCGGCCGACCTAAGCCTAATCCTTATCCCACGAGACACGACTCAAAAGCCTAAGTCCCCAACGACTTATCCACTAAGTCGGCCCACCGACCTAAGCCTTAGATCTTATAGACCGTTAACCCCTATAAGCCGCTACAACCTTAAGTCGTCTAAGCCCCTTGAGTCGGTCCCTATGAGTCGGTCACGACTCATCACCTAACTTGCTAACTCGCACAAGCCTATAGGTCGTTACCCCTCTTAACTCGTTAGCTCCTTAGGTCGTATAACTTCCTGGGTTGGCCAAAGCCTTAAGTCGTTACTTCCACTAACTCGTACACGACCTAACCACTATCCCACTAAGTCGTGTATGACTTAGACCCTAGGCCCACTGAGTCGTTATCTCGTATATTTCCTTAACCCGTTAGCTACCTTGCACACAGTTGACTCGTGCCCAAGCTAACTCGCTAACGACTCATAGTTTCTTAACTCGGCAACCCTATGAGTCGGTCACGACTCAAGCTAGAGGCAACACAATCAACACTATCGACCTGCAAATTCTACGATTTATCGACACGTAAAATACGGGTCGTTACATTCTCTCCCCCTTAGGAATTTCGCCCCCGAAATTCCAAGCAAACAATAGCAATCACAATTATTCCGCATGCCTACCATCCATAGCAATCAACAAACCATGCATCCAATTCTAGCCTAGCATGCAGAATTCTAAGACTTAGAACAAGCTACAAATTCATGAGATGTCACGACACTTTAGGGCAATACCTCGAAGAGTCCGGGATGAGCTGCCTTCATCCTCTCTTCCTCCTCCCACGTACAGTCGTTAACATCATCACTCCATTGTACCTTGAGCAACGTAATCGTCTTCCTCCTAAGCTGTTTCGTATCGGTTTCAACAATACGAAGCGGCTTACGAGGTCTCGAAACAACTGGATCAACCTCCAAGTCTTCACAGCTATCAGCAGAAACCACCGTAGTTGGGTCGTGCATATACTTCCGTAGATAAGATACATGAAAAACACTGTGCACACCCGCCATCTTTTCCGGTAACTCCAATCTATAAGCGAGCTTTCCAATACGCTCGATAATCGGGAATGGTCCAACAAATCTCGGAGTTAACTTTCCTTTCTTCCCGAATCTAATGACACTCTTCAGAGGAGAAATCTTCACAAAAACCATATCACCTACGTCGAATTCCAAATCCTTACGACGATTATCGGCATAACTTTTCTGACGATCTTGGGCTGCCTTCATTCGTTGCCGAATGATCTCTATACAATCTGAAGTCTGTCGAATCATCTCTGGCCCAAGTATCAGCTTTTCTCCAGTTTCCAACCAACATGTCGGAGAGTTACACGGTCTTCCATATAATGCCTCATATGGTGCCATACCGATACTCGACTGATAACTGTTATTATAAGCAAACTCCACCAAATGAAGGTGATCTTCCCATGATCCTCCGAAGTCCAAAACACATGCTCTAAGAAGATCTTCCAAAACTCGGTTGACTCTCTCAGTCTGACCATCTGTTTGAGGGTGATAAGCTGTACTCAAACACAACTCAGTTCCCAAAACTTCCTGGAAGCTCTTCCAAAATCTACTAGTGAACAATGGATCTCGATCGCTCACTATACTCTTCGGAACACCATGGAAACGAACTATCCACTTCACATATAATTCAGCCAACTTCGATGCAGTCCTAGTCGATCGAACAGGAATGAACCTTGCACTCTTGGTCAAACGATCTACTATGACCCAAATCCCTTCATTCCCTGCTCTTGTCCTAGGTAGACCATCGATAAAGTCCATCGACACTTGCTCCCACTTCCATGTAGGAACCTCCAATGGCTGAAGCAATCCACTGGGCTTCTTCTGCTCAGCTTTCACCAACTGGCAATTCATACACTTGGAAATAAAATTTCCAACATCCTTCTTCATACCTTCCCAGTAGTAGGTTCTCTTCATATCCCGATACATCTTATTTCCACCTGGATGAATTGTCAACTTCGAGTGATGACTCTCCCTCAGAACTTCATCTCTCAATCCATCTACATCGGGAACAACTAGTCGCCCTTGCTTTCGAAGCCAACCCTCTCGATCGACTTCAAATCCTTTATCCTTTTCTGGATCCAATCCGGATTCCAAATCACGGATAATCTTGATAAGCTTATCATCTCTCCTTTGCCTCTCGCCAATTCTTTCCACAAGAGTAGGCCTTATCGATAAGTTTGCCAACATCTCAGGTTCCAATTCACATCTAGGCCTGAAATCAAATCCAGCCAAATACTCAAGACTCTTCCATTCCGAAAACATGGCTCCCAATCCTGCATGTCTTCGACTTAACGCATCAGCCACTGCGTTACCTTTCCCTGGAGTATAGGCTATACCAAAATCATACGATGCTAAGAACTCTAGCCACCTTTGCTGTCGAAGATTCAAATCCTTTTGGGAAAACAGATACTTCAACGACTTATGATCTGTAAACAGCTCGAATCTAACTCCCAATAGATAGTGTCTCCACATCTTCAAAGCAAACACAATCGCCGCTAACTCCAAATCATGAGTCGGATAATTCCTTTCATGCGGCTTTAGTTGTCGACTAGCATACGCAACAACTTTATGCTTCTGCATTAGCACCGCTCCTAGTCCAGTGCCACATGCATCGGTGTAAACCACCATCTCATCATTCCCACTTGGAATAGTCAAAACAGGAGCGCTCGTCAGTCGCTCTTTCAGGATTACGAAAGCTTGCTCACACTTATCATCCCATCTGAACACTTGGTTCTTCTTCGTCAATCCTGTCAACGGTGCAGCTATCTTGGAAAAGTCTTTGATAAACCGACGATAATATCCTGCTAATCCAAGAAAACTTCTCACATCAGATGCATTCTTAGGCCTAACCCAATCCTGGATCGCTGCCACCTTAGCGGGATCAACCGCTATTCCATTTCCAGAAATAACATGACCTAAGAACCTCACTTCATTCTTCCAGAAGTGACACTTCGAAAACTTAGCCTTCAGCTGATGTTTCCGTAAGATTCCTAAAACAATCCTCAAGTGCGTCTTGTGCTCTTCCTCAGTTCTGGAATAAACCAAAATATCATCCACGAACACAAGCACGAACTTATTCAACTGATCTCTGAACACTCTATTCATAAGATCCACAAAATATGCTGGCGCGTTAGTCAACCCAAACGGCATTACCAGCCACTCATAAAACCCGGATGGTGTCCTGAAAGCAGTCTTCGGCACACTATCCTTCGCCACTCTCAACTGGTGAAATCCCGTTGCCAAATCCATCTGAGAAAACACCTTAGCCTCGTGAAGCTGATCAAACAAGTCATCTATTCTCGGCAATGGATACTTGTTCTTCCTAGTCACCTTATTCAGCTCACGATAATCAACACACAACCTCAACGATCCATCCGTTTTGGTTGCGAACACAACGGGCGCACCCCATTCGGACACACTTCTCCGAATGAATCCTTTCCGCAAAAGGTCATCAACTTGCACCTTCAGCTCTTGCTGCTCCCTCGGTGCCATCCGCCTAAGAGGCATCACAACAGGTCTGGCTCCCTCAACTAGATCGATACGAAACTCGATCTCCCTATGCGGCGGCAACCCTTTGACTTCCTCAAAGACATTCTCAAACTCATTCACAATAGGCACCGATGACAGTCCATCCCGTGGAACAACTAGCGAATACATGAAGCTCATGAAGACGCCTTCTTCATGCTTACATCGTATCACAACCTTTCGCCCTTCCACATTCCCGACTGTCACCTCAAGCCTCTCACAATCAATCCTAGCCGCATACTTCCTAAGCCAGTCCATACCCAAAATAATTCCGAACCCCGCAAAGTTCAGAACAAAGCAATCACAAACAAACGAGCAATCATGACTCGACACAACTAGACCACGACATAACATACACAAACATGACGAACCCCCTACCGGATTAGTCACAACCAATGGCCTATCAACAATATCCGGTTTCATACCTAACCGGCTTACCAAATCATCACAAACAAAAGAATGCGACGCTCCAGTATCAAACAACACTCTAACTGGAACACCACAAATAGAAAGAGTACCTTGAACAACCACACTCTTCCCCTTCTCTTCAGCAGTAGGAGCTTTCGAAGACGATGGAACAGCCCCCAAAGCATAGGCTTGCACAACCTGCCTATCTTTCCTCGGTTCTGGACAATCCTTCTTGATATGTCCCAGCTTATCACAGTTGTAACACTTTCCCGGCACTTTGGGATTCTTACAATCTTTGTAAAGATGGCCCTTCTGCTGGCAGTTATAGCAAGTCACTTCACTCTTCGGCTTCTTCTGGCCATCCCTACCCTTCTGTTGCTGCTGCTTCCTCTTCCTATTGCAACTCTGCTGTGGTTTAGATCCCTCCCTGGTTATAGCAACAACAGAACTTTCCTTAGGAAACAAACTCTCGTGCCTGAGAGCTTTCTCCACCAGCTTCTCAAACGGATCGTCCAGATGATCCACTAACTGCCTCCCAAGATAAGCATCCAGACCAGTCACAAACTTTTCATTCTTCTGGTAGGGAGAATCAATATACGATCTGGCATACTTAGACAAAGCTTCAAACTCAGAAATGTACTCAAGAACAGGCCTTCCCCCTTGCTTGAGCTCCACAAACCTCTTAAACAAGACAGATTTCTGGGAAGTAGAGATGAACTTAGCTTCAAATCTAACTTGGAATTGCTCCCAAGTAATCTCTTCTTCTGGAGTATCGATGGTGATAGAATTCCACCAATCAGCAGCTCTTCCCTGAAGCTGTCTCGATGCAAGCTTCCTCTTAGTTGCATCCTCAATCCCTAAGTCACCAAAGATTCTTTTGCAAGCATCAATCCATCTCTGCACCTCAATAGTCGACTCCGTCCCCAAGAAAACTTTCCCTCCAAGAGCAGTATAATCCTTGCAAAGCTTGGCAAAATCCACCGGTCTCGGAGCTTGGACTTGAACTCCCACATCCACAGATGATCCTGAAGCTGGTATTCTCCTCATGATTGAAGTCATCATGGCCTCAAACATAGGAGCATAATCAACAGCTTCCCTAGCATCACGGCTACCCCTCGCAGCTTGTCTCTCACTTCGACTCATCCTTAATATCTGTAAATAAGAATGATTAGAACACCTTAAGAAACAACTGCATAAGGAGTTCAAACCCTTCTAAACTACTATATTATATATAGTAATCATCCATCAAATTACAATTACGTCTCTCTTACGTAGTTACATCAGCGAGCGTTGGCTAAAATCGATTAACCAAAGCTCTGATACCAAATGTGACGACCGCCCATGACTCCCGCACCAAATCAAGGAAATAATGCGCTAAAAGGTGTGCCAGGCAGCCATGGACGATAGTCAGGGTAAAACAAAACAGAAGAATCTCTATCGCATAACTCACAGCGCATGGATAAAATACAATAGAGAAATATAATATAGTGAAGCTCCATAGAACAGAACATCATCATATAAGCATCACAGTAGTTTCATACAATCATCTACTCAAATCCATACATGAAAGCCTCACTACAAATCACTCAACCAAATACAGCAGCGGATACCCAGTACATATAGTAAGAAAACTAATATGCAAAGCCTCCTGCTCGTCTTCGTCATCTTCAGCGTAGAAATCCTAGCACAGCACCTGTCACCTGCTACCTAGTCTGCCCATCCCAACATGGATGAACAGCCCAAGGTAATAAGAGGAGACATAAAACCTTGAGTCAGACAAAGTCTTAGTGAGCAGTAAATTAACTATCAAACATACCAAAAGAGCATAAAGGATAAAAGGAATAGGAACCAAACCATCCCACTCCACCTCTTTCTACAGTGATAGCCCCAGACATACACTAAGGAGAAGCAAGCATAACAACATAGACAATTAAGGTAAAGCAAATACCACTCGAGTCAAGGACGATGTTTTCCAAATACAAACCCCCAAGGCCTAAACCAAGATCAGATAAGCACCCAGAAAACACCGCTCTCGAAGCCGAATGATAATACAACCAAACATCCATGACTCTGGCTATCACTGTTATCCTTGCCTCGATTTCACCGTTAGTTGAATGACCATCTGTCAAGGGCTAATGGTAACCCCGGTTCTAACCATAACTCCGCACACTGCCTTGTGCCTAGGACTTATCTACTTTGCCCAGAGTACTCAACTACCTACCTGTAGTCTTTTGGGTGTCCCGACTACCTACCTGTAGTCGTTATGGGCGCCCCATGTACTCTTGCTTTTGAGCATGCTAGAACCTTCAACAACGACGAGATCCAAGCCTCCTAGCCATCCTTCTTGACGACTATCCTCATACAAGCTCAAGCTACCTCTTGAACAATCCATTATCAACCAACTTGAACTACTCTTCAAGTTATCAACATGCTTGGAATGATCCCTGCTTGGATTAAGCCAAGACTCACATCATACTTCGCTTCATCGCATCAAAGCAAAGTCTCAACTCAACAACATGGTTTGCCTCATCAAATCATGGCAAAGTCCCATCTCAACATCATCCAATCTATACATATGAGCTTCAACATCCGCTACATATGCCTTAAGCAGCTTTCACCATTCAAGAGCCTTCTTCCATAGCTTTTGAATCCTCTTTCATCATCTTGTTCCAAATCAACTACTAGCTAACTTGGAAACAATCAAATCAATCATACATTCAAATAATCAATCATTCAAACAAGATCTATTAAGCAATTTAAGCAATATCAACTATAATGGGAATTTCGTAAATAAACGAGCAAAAGTCCAACATATGTGAAATCATGGTTTTTAGCATAGATCTATCAATTATAAAACATGGGTTTTGTCTCTAATGCTTATTAAACAAACTTGCATAAGTAAACATCTTCAAAAACCATGGATCTAGACTTAGATCTAAGAAAAATGCATGAAATCTCTAACTTTAACACCCAAACATGCCACCCATCCAATATACTCCTTTGGATCCGCGTGAGAGATAACTACCACTCACCAAATCACCAAAACAACCTAAAATCAATCAACTTCAGATCTGGACAGCAAGGACTTGAGCTTGATCCGGAGAAATTTCACTTGAAACGGTGAAATCTAGCTTCTTCGGATGAAAATCTTCAACTTTGGCTCTTGATCTTTGATCTTGATCTTCAATCTTCAATGGATGTTAGCACTTGATAGAAGTAGAGAAAGAAGTGAAGAAAATACTGTAGTCGAGTTTCCAAAATGGCAGCACTTCGTCGCTTCGAAATCTGGTGCCAAAAAGTGAGCCGAACCCCTCTATTTATAGGCTGGAACCTCCCTGAGTCGTCGCCCCATGAGTCGGTCCCGACTCATCATGAGTCGTCCACGACTCATCTCCTGCCGACTCACGACCTAGCACAGCCGACCCTGCGACTTAACTATACAACATATACTGCCGACTTAACACTAACCCAGATGCCGACTTAAATTCTACCGACTCAAAGACCTAACGACTCAACACAGCAAGAAGGTCACACGACTTAAGACACATACGACTTATCCCGGCCGACCTAAGCCTAATCCTTATCCCACGAGACACGACTCAAAAGCCTAAGTCCCCAACGACTTATCCACTAAGTCGGCCCACCGACCTAAGCCTTAGATCTTATAGACCGTTAACCCCTATAAGCCGCTACAACCTTAAGTCGTCTAAGCCCCTTGAGTCGGTCCCTATGAGTCGGTCACGACTCATCACCTAACTTGCTAACTCGCACAAGCCTATAGGTCGTTACCCCTCTTAACTCGTTAGCTCCTTAGGTCGTATAACTTCCTGGGTTGGCCAAAGCCTTAAGTCGTTACTTCCACTAACTCGTACACGACCTAACCACTATCCCACTAAGTCGTGTATGACTTAGACCCTAGGCCCACTGAGTCGTTATCTCGTATATTTCCTTAACCCGTTAGCTACCTTGCACACAGTTGACTCGTGCCCAAGCTAACTCGCTAACGACTCATAGTTTCTTAACTCGGCAACCCTATGAGTCGGTCACGACTCAAGCTAGAGGCAACACAATCAACACTATCGACCTGCAAATTCTACGATTTATCGACACGTAAAATACGGGTCGTTACACCCTTCAACCTCATCAAAATGTTTCATCGTCTATTTCCCAATCATTAATGTCTACGGTTATAATAAACACTACAACAAAGGCAGCGTATAGCGACGGCAAAAATGCGTCGGCGGCCGTTGCTAGCCGTCGCTAATCGCCATCGCTATTCAATCCGTTGCCACTAGGAAAAGCAACGGCAATAGCGACGGCTCCGTCGCTAAAAAAGCGACGGCAACGTACACGTGTCAATGCCACGTGGCAGTTAGTTTGTTTCCCGGAAGTCTGTTACTGACCGTTACTAGCCGTCGCTGGCCGTCGCTATCTTTGCCCAGAAAGCCGTTACTAGCCGTCGCTATCTTTGTCCAGAAAGCCGTTACTAGCCGTCGCTTTTCTAGGCAAAACCTGCTGTGCACACAGTAGCTATTCTTCCATCAAATCTCATCCCAAACCTCAAACCTCATCTCAAAACTCAAACCTCAATAATATCAACAATAACACATCTCAACAATACCCACAACATCAATATTCAACAATATAACCAAAAAACACAAAAACCAACCAAACCAACATAATATACAAAACCAAACCAAGTATCAAGGTACAAGGATCAAATCCAAATATAACCAAACCCAAACATCATCCAAAATACCAAGTATCCAAGCCCAAGTATCAAATCTAGTCTAAATATGTACATAAATACATACCCACAAGAAAAGTAAAACTATGCATCATCATCCTCCTCATCTTCAGCTTCCTCCTCATCATCCTCGGCATCATCAGATCCATCTCCCTGCTCCCCAGGCATAGAGCTGTGCTCCTGATAAAATGCTGCAATGCGCTCATCTATCTGCTGTGCCAATTGGCCCTTTCGCCAATCGTTGAGCTCATCCAGCTGCCTCTGCATCTGAGCAATACGCTCCTCCTCCATCGATTTGCTATAAGCTCTTTGGAAATTAACAGCCTGTGAAATAACTGAAATTAATACGATAGCATTTTACATGAATTTTGAATGAATTGGATAGTATATAAGTAATTCTTTTGATGTGAGAATAATGTGGATCTTTTAATATGAAGTTATATGCTTTGACTGTTGTCAAATTATAACAATAATAATTATTATGTGTATTTGGACTATAAAGTATGTGTCAATAACAATAATAATTATTATGCCAAAGTATGTGTAATTGGACTATAAAGTTGAATGTGAGCAATTTTGAAATTAGATCATTATCATATTCCATAAGTGCAAAATGATATCATTTAGACGAAAAGAATTGATGTATATAAATGTCACAACTTACTAATGGAAATTAAATTAAAATAAGAATTTACTATACATATGTAAGCGACAAATTTAGGCACGATGTCACACGATGTGCTAAGTGATATTTGAACGTTAGCGTTTGGATAGTTTGACACTAATTATTGATCGAATTTACATTCAAAATTTTCACAGTTGAAACAGAGAATTCTTTTGAAGCCAAATAATTTAATTAGTTTACGTTTATTTAATATTTATGAAATATGAAGTATAAAATTTGACTATGTTTTGAAAAATTAGTGATATTGTATGTATTCATAATTATTATAAATTTATTGATCGATATGAGATCTAGATATGCAATTGTATCATATTTAAATAAATATACTTGATTGGGCTAAAATAAGCTATTACTTCACAACATTGGAGGGAAATTTGTATCGATGTGAGAATAATGTGGATCTTTTAATATGAAGTTAGTGAAATGGTTTACCTCCTGATTGCCGAAACCATAACGCCTATTTCGAGTAGGCGGTGCAATAACGGAATCCCAAATCCTGTTGGACTCCTCGACTGTGATGGTTCCCAATGCGGCCAAGCTGCTGACATCCGACCCTTATATGAATTCTTCGAGACATCTAAAATAAACTGTGATGGTTCCACCTCGAACCCCCTGTAATTGTTAACGTGCATATTTTATATAGTTTATATATTTTAAATAATATAATTGAAATAAATTTGACATTTACCCAACACTCTTCGGAATAATCTCTGCAACTCGGCGTGTATCTGCCTCTAAGCTACTAGGACCCGCTGCAGCTCTAGGAGACTGAGATGGAGAAGGCTGAGATGGAGAAGGCTGAGATGTACTCCTACGTCTTCTATCAGCCATATCTGCCACAATAATATATTATATATAAAAGCATAATGATCAAATGAGCATCACATAATCATACAATAAAACGATAACGCATAAATCAGAATAATACATCGCTCAGAATAGTACATCGCTCAGAATGTTACATAGCTCAGAATAGTACATTGCATAAGTGAATACATAGCTCAGAATAGTACATTGCATAAGTGAATACATAGCTCAGAATAGTACATTACATAAGTGAATACATAGCTCAATATAACACATGACTCATAATAGTACATCACATAATACAACAAACGATGCCATCTGTGATCATTCTTCATCATCTTCTGATTCAGATCGTTTTCTTCGTTACTAATAAATGCATCTATTAAAACATTCGCTTCATCATTCAACGATCCTACATCGATGTCATCGGCTATTATTATTTCGGTATTTGGCTCAAGATCTGCTTGATACGCTGCTTCATCTGGAATATTATTTCCATCAAATGTAAATCTTGCCTTTGTCTTAAAAACAACCCACCAGTCTGCTTTATCTTTTTTTAAGGATGGATATGGAGCAAAATAAACTTGTAATGCTTGCTTAGCTAACACGAAAGGATCATATTTATAGTAATGTGACGTATGCTTTATTTCAATTAACTTATAATCCTTATGTACGTTAATTCCAGAACCGGGAACGTTGCTAAACCAGTTGCATTTGAATAAAAAAAACTTTCTCTAGCGGTTGTGTATAATAAGTCAACTCTAAAATTTGTGTTAAGACGCCATAAAAATCTTTTATATGCTCTTCTGGATCATCGCTGCCTTTGACAAATACACCGCTGTTATACATTGATTTTTCAGCTCCATAATCTTTGGTGTTAAATTTAAATCCGTTGACGAAGTATATAGGATAGGTCTTGACATTTCTTCTTGGTCCGATAGCAAGGATTCGTATTCCTTCGTCAACAACACTGTTATTCGGATCGTGAACGTAGCTTGCAAACCACCAAGCAAATTGTTTACTGAAATCACCAGATGGATGTTGTGATTCGTATATGCTGCAAATAAATGTATTATATTCCCCTAATTATTAATATATAAATACACGTATAATTGAACTGTACAATCATTCAGTATTACCTGATAAATGGTGCAACTTCAACACAATTTAAAAGAACATATGTGCGTGCCACATGGTAGTCTCTATCATCTAACCATATTTCCACACATTTTCCAGCAGGTCTTCCATGTTGTCTAAAAATAGATAACATTGTTTGAGAAGATTCATGCTCAACAGCTTCTTCATTACGGGGAACACTTACAAACGATAAGTTCACATCATCACTAAAGTAGTGTGAGAAAAAAAAAGAAGCTTCCTCTTCAAGGTACGATTTGCAAATCGAACCTTCTACTCGTGCTTTTTGTCTAATTTTTTTCTTCAAATGATTCAAGTACCTATAATAATTAATTTTGTATATTGGTACAAGAATATACATTTTCAACTAATCAACAAGAATATTGAGGAGTTTAAAATCACCTCTCAAATGGATACATCCATCCATATTGCATAGGACCTCGAAGGAGTGCTTCGGATGGCAGATGCACAGGCAAATGCTCCATTACATTAAAAAAACCGGGCGGAAATATTTTCTCGAGTTTGCAGAGCAATACAGGAATTTCTACTTCAAGTTTACGTAAATGATCTACCTTTAACGTGGTCGAACAAAGATGTTTGTAAAACATACTTAATTCTGTTATAACACTCCATATTTTTGTTGGCAACAGTTCTTTGAATATCACAGGTAAGAAATATTCCATCATGATATGGCAATCATGACTTTTCATCCCACTCAATTTATTGTTTTTCAAGTCAACACATCTGCGAAGGTTAGAAGAAATCCCATCAAGACATCTTAGTCCTTCCACCCATTTGAGCATGAGTTTTGCTTGCTTGTTGTCTAGCTCATAACATGCTTTGGGTTTTTTGTTATCGTCGTACAACTGAAGTTCGGGCCGCTTACAGAAATGTAATATATCACGTCTCGAATTCGCATCGTCCTTGGTTTTCCCCTTTACATTCAAAACTGTATTAAAAACGTTATCAAACACATTTTTTTTCATTGTGCATGACGTCAATATTATGTCGCAGTAAGAGATTTTTCCAATAAGGTAACTCCCAAAATATACTTTGCTTGCACCAGTTATGAATGTCCGATTTACCCGGAATGTCGACCTGTTTCCCAGTTTCATGAATCTTAGGATAGTCTTTCACGATTTCATATATCTCTTCACTTGTCCAAACTTTAGGTGGTAGCATATTCTCTACTCTGTTAGCTTTAAAGTTCGTTTTATCCATTCTGAATTTATGATTAATATGTAGAAAACACCGATGACAGTCAAACCAGGAAATTTTCTTGCAGTACTTTAATGAAAATGCTTGTGATTCTTTCATACAATATGGACAAGCTAGACGTCCAGTTGTGCTCCAACCTGAAAGCATGCCATATGCGGGAAAATCATTAATAGTCCATAATAAAGAAGCGAACATATGAAAATTTCTTTTTCTCGAAATGTCATATGTTTCAACTCCTTCATGCCATAGTGTTTTCAATTCTTCGATCAACGGTTGTAGATAAACATTAATTCCTTGAGTCGAATCATCAGGACCGGGAACGACAATCGTTAAAAACATATATGGAGTTTTCATACACATCCATGGAGGTAAGTTATAAGGAGTGACAATAATAGACCATGATGAATATTTACTACCAAATTGAGAGAATGACGAAAATCCATCTGTACATAAACCGAGCCTAACATTACGGCTCTCTCGAGCAAATTCAGGATACGTCCTATCGAAATGTTTCCATGCTTCTCCATCAGATGGATGTATCAATGTTCCTTCTACTGGTGTTCTCACGCTGTGCCATCGCATATGACATGCTGTAGCAGAAGAAGCATATAGCCGTTGAAGTCTGGGAGTGATGGGTAAATAATGCATTCTTTTATAAGGGAATTCTTTTCCTTTCTTTTTCCTTGGTTTGTATCTTTCCTCGTTACATATTCTGCATTTTCTAAGGTGAGCGTCGTCTTTCCAAAATAACATGCAACCTTTAACACATGTATCTATCTTCTGGTATGGCAATCCAAAAGCAGACATAAGTTTTTTAACTTTATAATGACTATCGCACATCAAATTATTGGGTGGCATGTGTCGTTTAGCAGTTTGTACAATTGTTGTAAACGCTGCTTCTGTAAGATTGAATTTTGATTTCATCGTGATGTATTCAGCGGTTACAGATAATTCGGTTCCACTTTCACATCCATCCCACAATGGTCTCTTAGCAGAATCTAATAAATCATAAATTTTTTTAGCTTCCATAGTCGGTTCTTCACCATTTTCGTTTTCAATGTCGCCTTGATCAATGGATGGAAACATTGATCGGGCTGCATCTTGCACCATATTTTCTATTGGATTTGCCGCTGTATTATCATCCTCTTCCACTACAGGATTAGGTGTATATTGAACAAACTCTCCGTGATGATCCCATAAATAATAATTCGGTACAAAACCAAATTTATACAAATGAACTTCTACTACATCTGCCTTCCAATGCTTCAGATGTTTGCACTTAGCACACGGACAACGAATATCTACGTTATTTCCATTATTAGATTTAGCAAATCTAATAAACTCGTGTACACCGTTAACAAAATGTTCCTTTATTGATCATTTCATACCTTTTCGGGATTAATACATCCAACTACGATCGAGAAAATAATCGAACATATCTCCTGATTTGCAAAAATTATATTAGAAAATTCAAACAAACACTTCACTGAAACAAATTAGACTGGACTTTAGTAAATTTTATTAATTTAGTAACTTTATTAATTTGACAAATTAGACTGAACTTTAGTAAATTTATTAATTTGGTAAATTAGACTAACTTTATTAATTTGGTAAATTTTAAACTAACTTTAGTAAATTTTAAACAAACTTTAATAAATTAGACTGAACAAATTTATTAGTTTCAAACTAACTTTTAAATTTTATTACTTTAGTAAATTGCACTTAATACATTATTTGATTGTTTTATAAAATACAGATCATATACAACACTTGTTAATACTTGTTTAACGGCCGGTCATCCTACTTCCCATTACAAACACAATAACGTAATCATATTTTATAAATCATTTCAGATTAAACGATTCAATAAAATTTCGGCAGCACTTCCCTTTATTCCCTGTATCGTACACAAATGCATGTACACAGGGAAAAAAAGGAAGTGCCATCGAAATTTCGTTAACCGTTTAAACTGAAATGATTTATAAACTGCGATTACGTTATTGTGTTTGTAACTTGTCCAATACTGGGACAAATCCAACAAATATTGTATCAGATGAATACAGATGTCCGTCCTGTGTAAAAACGAATATCCATATAACGATCATATACAACACTTGTCAGACGGGGCCAAAAATTGTCTAAGGGGTTCACACAAATAAAACAAATTTTCTAATTTATATTTTAACAACTATAAATTTTTTAATAATACGTTCAATAAATACTTGTCAAGTAAATTTCACATTTTAACACGTACTTTAAAATTTGGCTAACTAAGTCGAATTTTAAATAACGAATTTTTTTAAATCAAATTAGAAGTTAGCACTTATAATAAATTGAATTATTTTTATTTTAAACTATATACGTTTAATTGGAAATTCCACAATGAGACAAAAGTGAATCATTGTAATTCTTTTAGGCTATGAGTACTTTAGCATGGCCATTGCAGGTGAGCATAAATGATATATTTGAACAAAATACACAGTTGTAGTGTACTTACACTTATAACTAACGCATGCTAAATAATTAAATTTTCACCTAATCGACAACCAACATTGTATAAGCTTATCAATAAGCATCTTAAACATGTTATCACCATCTTAATCCAAATCACATCACCAATCATTAATTTTACAATAACCAACATCATAATAGTATGCGTTAATCATCGTTTTCAACTTCGAAATAAAATGATTTTATTCTCAAATCAACCTACAATACTACTATCACCATACATATACCACATAACTATCAATCTCAAACCCATAAACATGCCATTAACAATCAATTTTTAAACCCAATAAACATGCAAATAAACCCAAATTAAACCCTAACTGAATACAAAATAGGGTTAGAACACATACCAGATCAATTTGGGAGGTAGGGAGCGAATTTTTGAGTACCGAATCGGCGGGGCGACGGGTAGGGTTTTTTAATTATTTTTTTTCGTTTTGCAGAATGGGGAAGAAGAAAGCTCGGGTCTGGCAGATATACAGGTCGAGCAACGGCTAGCGACGGCCGCTTTTTTAGCCGTCGCTAGCCGTTGCCCCTGTCCGACGCTATATGAAGCGTTTTTTGTAGTGAAACAATAAACAATTAAGGTGTAAATTAGGGTTTTCAATTTACTACCACTTAAATAGGGTTTCCTAGTTCATTAAACACTAATAACTAATTCAACAACAACACCATTGTCTAATAATTAACAGTAATACCACCAATAACTCTTTCAACAAAATCAATAATATCAAAATTACATCTTAATTTTCAAAAACTTTAATTATTACCTTTATTTTGTAACGATGAAGAAGATGATACTATATATAGTTTAGTAACTATTTGGTTAATAAGGTGATTGTGGATTTGGATATGGAAGAAAAATGAGTAGGGTTTGAAGAAGAAAGTAGAAATATTGATAAATGAACTTAAATCTGTGCTCTCTGTTTATTTGATGCTCAAAAATGAGTTTGCGCACTTCATAATTGCGCAAGCATTAAATATAGTTTGCGCATTTATGGACTGAGGAAGGAATATGTTAAAAAATATAACACTTGCGTACTCCATTCTTTCGCAAGTTAAAACCGAAACGAGACCTGCTTTGACAATTAGTTTTTGTTGAAGCATAAAATCAAAATATGATATTTATTGAAGCCTAAAACCAAAAATTGTCTCGGTTTTTTATCTTTACCTTGCATCATAAGGCAGAAAGACTGTTTTTTTTTTAGGGTTCAGCATTTGAAATTTTGGAGTACTGACAGTAACAAACTAAATTTACCTAATGCCTAAAACCTGCAATTAGGGTTTGCTGTTACAAAAGGCCTTTCAGTTCCATCTTCTTTAGACGACCACGTGTTTCAAATTTAATTCATTCTCTCACAATCGATGACTGGTGAGTACTAATCAATATAATGCTAACGCCTGAGGTAATTTAATTTGTCTACCTTTGTTTATTTTTATTCTTTATTTTTTTTTCCTTTCTCTCTCCTTTCTCGATTTGTTGCATTTGAGGATTACATTTGTTGGAATAATTTTCGATTTATTCTTAGTCACCTACATGTTTAGCAACTGCACTACAAAATTAAAATAAGAAATAGAATTTGATGTTAAATTTGATATTTATACAACGTAATATTCACACATTTTATAATGGTAAACCTGGGTTGCGTGTTGTTTGCATCAAACTGAACTAACCTGTTCATGCTAAACGTTCTTGATAGAATATCAAAAATGTTTCTTCGTTCCAGTACACATATAGCGGCTTTAATTTAAATATTTTTAATATTCGTATGTCACCGAAATAAGAAATTTTAAGAAGTAACTTATATATCAAGCCATCTAATTAGTCAAGTGGTTCATGTACAAAATTCAGCAAGCATGATCCATTTTCTCTCATCCATAGCAAAATCAAGTATTTATATGCAAACTGACAAAATAATGAAACGGACTTCCCTTGCAAGAGGTCAAAAGGCAATCCCAATCTCATGTCCTATTCACCAAATATTCCAATTCATGCAAATATGTCTTGTGCCATATGTACAGTTTCCCCATCTCTTAGAAATCAATCACATTGTATTTCAACCTTGCACCTACCAAATTCCATGCATATCTATTGAAATGAGCATTACTACTCGCACCATAAAAACTATTGAACTCAATTTTCAGTCGGCAGTACGAAATGTGTCTGTTCTATTGTGGACTGTAATGAGAAGCTGGTACGCAGCGAACGGTCATTTGAAATCAGACATGCTTTGTATTCCCAAATGAACTAAAAGCACATACACACTTTATACCATCGAGTGAATTTGGGTAATTTTCAATGATTTTATGAAATGAATTGCAATGCTCTATTGAAATCCTTTGAAAACCAATGTATTTTCATCTTCATAGAATGAAATCGCGTCTTACTATCATTTGTGATATTTATTTTCGGACAAATTTTTAACATAGGCACCTTAAAAAGTTAAAATTGCAACAATGGACATGGTTTAAAACTAATTGTAAAAATAAGCCTAGTTTATATGATTCGCGCATTTATGAAATGTGCAAGCTATATTTTTTAAAAAAAATTCGAGATCGTGCATTTTTTAAATGCGCAATTACAAATAAAAACAGGTAGGAAGAAAAGAGACCGACTGGTTATTTCAGTTACGAAAATATATCTGCGCATTCTTAAAATGCTCAAATACAAATACATAGTTTACGCATTTTTAGAATATGCAAGCTATGTATTTGTTAAAAACAAAAAAAAAAGTTTACACATTTCAAAAATGAACAAACTTAATTTTTAAAATATAATTTGCGCATTTATAAACACGCAAGCTATAAAAAAGCACGCCTAATTTCACAATTAGTTTTGAAGTATGCTCACTCTTGTATTACGTCTTTTGTAGGGGCATAACTCAATATTTTGTCCTTTATTTTCAGACCTTAATAGTTGTTAGGTAATTTATATAGGAAGAAAGAGGGAAAAACTTCTAATTTGTTAATGGAGTTGAGAAAATATTTTATAAAGGAGAAAATAAACTTTATTTTCTTTGCACTTTTTTTTTCCTTACAATTACATTTACTTGCTTTTGCTTAGATCAAATGAAATAGCACATCTCAATATATAATGAAATATATTCTCTAGACTTTTCTTTTTCTAGACTTTCCTTCGATTCGTATTTTCTAGATTCTTCTTGATAAAGTATTTTCTAAAATTCTCTAAAATTACATATTTTTAAGTCTAAATTTTTCTCCATTCTTAATTTGACATTTCCATAAATAGAAAGATTATAGTGGAAATTAGGTTAAAGGGCTTCTACTTGCAGGGTAATAAGTTTTAAGGACAACACTTTTGAATAATTAGTTTTAAGGACAATTTACAGCATAATGATAAATTCATTTATCTTTTTAAGTTATACAGAAAAATGATAAATCCTTTTATCATTATTTCTATATAACTGAAAATGATAAATTCTTTTATCTTTTTCCTGTAAAATGTCCTTATAACTAATTTTTCAAAAATAGTGTTCTTAAAACTTATTACCCTGCACAAATAAGCCCTTGAAGTGAAAATCCCCAAGATTATAACTGTCACAATAATCATCATTTCCTAAAAACCAAGTTTATTTCTAACAACCCCTTAAACTTGGTTTCGTAAATCTTAACAAAATTTTCAATCTTTGTATTCTATGTGCTTCGGTAGGAATAAATAAATCATGCAAACTTTCTTTTTTTCCGTTCTTCTTCTTTCTCATTGCCAAGATCTTCGATGCAATTTCCTGAATCTTTGTTGCGCTTCATTTATTTCGTCCTTCATCATTAACATAAAATGCTCCAAAAAGTAAGCGTTCAAACTTCCTTCTTGGTCCAGTGTCATAAATTTTGAATGAGTCATATATGTTACATTTCCATCCTTTCTTAATTTCACTCTTACACTCTTTGACCAACGCAATATCTTTATGAAATTCATCATTGGTCTCTTTGACTTTCTCTTTTATCTTTTTCTTTTTTTACTTCTTTAATATTCTTTACTTCCATTTCTTTAAATCTCCTCCAATATATTGAATTTCTTCACCTTGATTGACGATATCTTCATTTTCATCTCCATTACTTTCGCGTTTTCATTATTTGCGTCATCTTCGCTTGCTTTGTTTTCTTCGCCTTCTTCATATTCTTCTTCTACATGTTCACTTTCTCATCCGTTTTTATTTCTTCTACCACCTTTTCAACTTTTACTACCATGGTAGTCTTCTTTTTCATTTCATTGGTTTTTGAAAGGTCTTCATCTGTAATCGTTAGGACTTTCACTTCAGTTATCTTTGACGACTCTTCTGCAACATTCTTCTCCATATCAGTATTTGTTTTCTCTTTCTCTTCTATCGAAACATTCTCTCTTTTTTGTTTTGTTTTTGTTTTCCTCCTTATCGGCTAATATATTTTCTTTAACATATCCTATTTCATTCTTTTTAATTTCGGTATCCAAGTACCATTCATTATCATCTTTAATTTTACTGCTTGAGTGCCCATAAAAGTACAGAATCTTCATCGTCTTCTTTAATGAAGTTTGATCTTTCTTGAAGGTTAGTGAAAGATGATCTACATTCAGAAGCAAATGCTCAAATTAATCACAATTATACCATTTTATTTGAGATTTTTCATACCTTAGAATTCCATTGTAATATGCATTTCCTTCTCGTTCTCTATCTCCTGTGTTATATGTGTTTTGTTTTTTCTCCTCTCTATACTAGCATTCATTTGCCATATGACCAGGTTTGCGTGGCAATTAAAACATTCAAAATAGCCATGACCCCTTTCACTTTGGCTCTGCCTTCTTCCATTTTTTAATGTCTCATTTTCTCGCAAGGTGAGTTTTGTTTGAAGAGCTTGCTCTAATGGCTCTTCTTTAACTTTTCTCTTCAATTTTTCTTCATGGATTTGAAGTGAACCCATGAGTTGATCAACGGTCATAGATTCTAGATCTCTAGATTCTTCAATTGCTACAACTATGTAATTGAATTTTGAATTCAAAAATTGTAGAATTGTCTCAACAATTCTAGAATCTTTCATTTTTTTTCAAGTCTTTTCATTTGATTTACGATAGATACAACTCGAGAAAAATATTCATTAATTAATTCTGATGATTTCATATGTAAAGTTTCAAACTCATCTCGCATAGTTTGTAGTCTAATTTTCTTCACCTTGTTAATTCTTTTAAAAGCGTTCTCCAAAAAATTTCATGCTTCTTTGCTAGTTTCTGCATTAGCCATCTTCTCGAACATGACATCATCCAAACTCTGGTAGATGAGCGTAAGAGCCTTTCGATCTCTCTTCTTCAAATTCTTTAAATTTCCTTTCAATTTAGAATAAAGTGGAAATATCGACCAGTTCTTCATACCCATTTCTACGATACCTCATGCATGTTGCGATCCAAGCAGTGTCTTCATGCGAATACTCCAACTTTCATAATTCTCCTTTTTTAATAAAGGAACTTGAAAAAGAGTCGTTCTGTAAGCCATCTTTCTTAATTAGCAATCTGGCTCTGATACCACTGTTGGGTAATTTCTATAAGAAGGAGGAGAAACTTCTAATTTGCTAATGGAGATTAGACAATATTATATAAAGGAGGAAATAAATTTTATTTTTTTACACTTTTATTCTTTTTGCTTGCTTACAATTACACTTACTTGCTTTTGCTTAGATCAAATGAGATAACACATCTTAATATATAACAGAATATATTCCCTAGACTTTTCTTTCTCTAGACTTTTCTTCGTTCTTGTATTTTCTAGATTCTTCTTGATAAAGCAGTTTCTAGAATTCTCTAAAATTACATATTTGTTAAGCCTAGGTTTTTCTCCATTCTTAATTTTGACATTTCCTTAAATACAAAGATTATAATCGTCACAATAATCGTCGTTTCTTAAAAACCAAGTTTATTTCCAACAATAGTATTGCATTTTATATACTTGTGCCTTATGTCTTCTTATTTTTGTATCATGTGCATCAGTTTGTTACATTAATCCAGTTCTGTATTCAAAAACGATAACTGAACTCTCAAAACAATGGTAGTATATAAACAAGGAGATCAAGGAAAGAGGAGCGTAAACAGATGAACCACTAATCTGATTGATAATACAACCCAATTTAATGTTACTATGTCTATGACTCTCTATGGTAATCAACATCTCACTATAATGTACACATCTCATCTCCACCAAAATAGCATGGAGTATATATTTAATGCTACATACAACTCTCCGCAGCACTTTAAACATCAACAAGATGCAAATTAGCAGGATGAGAGTTTTACGTTCAGCTAGTAATATGGAAAATAACTAAATTAACAGTATCTCACAATAATTTTTTTCTGTTTTTTGTGTACGTAGTGGATTGGATGATACATGGGTATATGCATTATTATTCCTGCCTTGGTCGAGCAAGCCAGAGTGAGCTCAGTGCACGCAGGCGATGAAAGTATTCAGCAATTGCTAAAAAGCAACGGGCAGTTTGGCGCGTGGTCAAGATTTGGTGTAGTCTGTGGAGTGTTTGTTGCCTCAAATTATCCGCCTGCATTCGGTAAGGTCATTGTTTACATGTATGTATACTTAATAGAATCTTAAAATTTAGAGATGTTCACATTGCTCAAATATGGACTGGAAAATAGTACTGTCAATATCTGTATTGAAATAGTGAAACCCTTATTGACTTTATTGGAATCATTGAGCTTAACTTCACCTAAACATAAAGACAATAGGGGATGAATGTTGAAATTAAAGTAGCGCGATGTTTCGTTAGAAGAAGCATTGTAAATGTTGACGATCTGTTTCCGGGTTCTAGAAGCTAATATTAATGATATGATATTTTTGGCCACTAAATGATGTTCACCAAGGCGATCACGAAATTGATATTTGGTGAATCAGATGATATATCAAAATATTCATCTTTTATGAGTTTGATAACAACCTTCATATGTTTATTCTGTAGCTGCTATATGTGATCATGGAGTAGGTATGTTTAGTCAGCGATATATAAACTAATCTAGAACAATGTTTATATTTCTACCCAAACGAAATTCATGAGCTGTATGACATTTCCATTTATATTTACATAAAAAACCTTAACAGTTTTCTTAACTAAAACAAATTATATCTGTATTTTGTTTTACAGGCTTTGAGTAATAATCATAAAATCAATATTCTCAGAAAAATGACAATATGATTAACAACTATTTATTGTGAATTAGTTCACAAATTCATTATTGTTTGTTAGGTCAATCACCTACTAATTGCAGGATATCAACTAATTTTTCTGCTACATTTTATATCATGAACAAAAAAGATACTTAATTTGATGAATGTAATAGTGTGTTATGAAAGTAAAATAAATCTTGCCTGTCTAACAAAGCCCTCGAGAGTGGAAAGTTTGTTGATGGCTGTAGCCATCTGCCCCATATAATTGGCCATGTTAGAAGGGCAGCTCAATGCATCTGATGCCACTGTATCAGAAAGAGATTGGTTTAGAGATTCTAGCCCTTGGCTAAGCGCATCCTCAGTTTCTTGTGTTGACTGTTGCAATCCACATATCCCTAGTATTTGTTGCTCCGTTAAAGGTTCGATGTGGCCCAGAATTATCTACATTTTGTCAACATATATATTAGTAAACATGGAAATAAATGAGTATGCATGCAGATTCTTTATAGCAGAGAAAATCCGTAGTGTAAATATAAGTTGCTTAGAATGGATTTACTGCATTCTTGTAAGCCTAATTTGTTGGAGAGATTTATTTCATAGACGCGTTTGTTCCTAATATCAAGGTTTATCTACTGTTCTTAAAAAATTAATAAAAGAGGACATATAACAAGAAAATCAAATTCATTTTCATCCGTAATGATTCTATTATTCTTGGTAATTGGTTGACTTTGTAAATGACACTAAATTTAGCATAAACTAACAAAATTTATGAAGATAAAACCTTATCTATCTGGACAATAAGATATATAGTACTACAAATCAGCAAATGTTAAAGCTATATAAAATTTACCAAGTATGCATGCTTGTTAACATATACATACATACATGCATGCATGTATGTATTTATGTATGTATATACATATATGTGTGTAAGTTTATATCTTTTCATGCATATATAAATGTATAGATGGCATATATTATCCTATGAACCATTTATATCAATGTTGTGCACCAAAGATTTCAAAATTGGATAAAGGACCATACCTATTAATAATAGTACATAAATTTAAATTGTGGTTCATCAATATTCCATTTTCATGCAGAATTAAACATCACTTTTATTTTGAAAATGTTAAGGTATGGCCTATAAGTATCTGTATGAGGAAAGCTTTCTCCATCCAGCTCTTCTTCCATAATATTACTTTATGACAGAAAATTAAGAAAGAATGAATGATCGTGTCAAGTCTTTTGTGTAGCAAATCATTTAAGTAAACATCTACTTGTCTCTATTAAAAGATTGAAACATTTATACCTTCTCCATTAATAGGGACTTTCCAACAAACTGCTGGCTGTACAATATTTTTCATTTGTCATTTCCACAATTTGGACACTTTATTTTTTTTTCTTCCTAGTGTTTTTTTATTCATAACGTTTAATGAATTAACTTATGAAGGATACACTTGTTTTTAATTATCTCATTAGTAGGAATTCAACAGAAGCAAGTTACACTTGCAATGCGTTTGGATGAATTAGGTAAGACTGTTAGCTAATTAAAGTCAGTACATTTTAAATTCTTGTTCATAATACATTCAAAGACAATAGATAATGTACTTTATGCTCTTTCATGTATGACTTAATAAATAATAAAAGGGTCAAGAAGCTATTCTGATACGTAATCCTGTCAAGCTTTTCGATTTCTTAATTAGCAATGTTTTTACTTCTAAGTTTTTCCAAATAAAGAATGGCATTTAAAAAAATATACATATATTATAACTTGACTTGCCTTAGATTAAACATAAATGGTAAGTTATAATTTTCATACTATAAACAGTTAAAATAAAGAATGGCCTTTGAAAATATATACATATATTAATTGACTTGCCTTAGATTTAACATAATTGGTAAATATTATCTTTATACTATAAACAGTAGCAATATATATTCAATATACTTTCAGTTAATATATTAAATGAAGATTATTGGGTATCTATTAATAATTCTCATAAAAATCCAAAGAAAAATGTTAAGCGCACGTGTATTCATATAGCTAATATAGTCTTATACAAATATACGCATATGCTGCTTTTATTATTTGATTTTTTACATATTAATAACTAAGTTGGAGGGTATAAAAATGACCTTAATTAGTTCAGAAGGCCGAAAACCTCCCATCCACATGAAACATCTTTCGGCTGGAGTTTTCCACATTCCAGAAATAAGATGGAAAACATCGGATTTTGCAGCCATGCTCTTTAAATTGAACATTTCATCATAGTGATGCAAGCAGTTGTCCACAAACATTCGAAGCTCGTTTTCTTGTAGATGTTCTTGAACAGCTGCTCTAAGTTCGCACATTAGTCGATGGTGTTCCTCAAGCCATCTCCCATATTCCATATCAAACACCGCCGCATCTTTCAAATTATTTGTACCACAAAAGTATTAGTTTAAATATATATGTTATGAATATATCCCCATATGTGAAAATGTCGTATTTATACATACCAGAGGTAAGACCACCTAAGCCTGCTTGAAGTCCTTGGTCTGCAAGAAGAGCTCCACCACCAAAGAGTACTCCCTAGTATATGCAGTTTAAACATTTTTAATACTATATATGTCTGGTATAGTTTCCATGTTTATTCATTTTGAATGTTTCATCTGTGGTTGAAAAATAGTTTAATAGTTACATATTATAATTCTATTTGTTAATGCTACATGGAAATATACCTGCGCTCTTGCCCTCTGAAGCTCTTGTTCAAGCTGAGTTAATTTGATTCTGCTTGTCTCTAGTTGCTGAACATAAGCCTGATTTTGCACAAAATAGATAAACTATTATATCTATCTTCTGATAGGTTATAGTGTTGGTGTTTGTGTGTGTGTGTGTAGAAGAACACCATGTAACCTTCTTTCTAAGCCTGCTTTTCCTAGCCGCCTCTCTATTCTGTGCCAGCCTTCTCAATGTCTGCACGTCATGAAGTTGTAGATGAACACATAAAGCTTATTCTATAATTTATGTAAGTATCTTTTATAAATTGAAAGCGCACTAACTTTTGGATCTGGTGTTTTGGGCCCTTCATGTTCTGAACTTGACTGTGCTCCCTTTTTGCTCCCTTCCTTCTGCATTTTGTAAACATAAACGCCATATAAACATTTAATAACTTGCAACAAAATCAATTTAACTGGAGTTTCTATTCTCAAAAAATAAAAGAAAAATAAGAAAGAAGGAAAAAAGAAAGAAAAAAAAGAGGGGAAAAAAAAAAAAAACCTTGATGGCTGCTTTCGTTTCTTTCGCGGGTTCGGATAAAGTCGATGAATTCAGAATGCCATTTCTTGAGTTTCCTAACTCCATTGATGGCTCCAATGCTCTTTTAGACCCACTACTTGCTGGCGACCCTAAACTTATTCCAACCTAAAATTAATAAACACCCCAAATATTAGTCAATTTATACAATATTTATCAAGAGATGGATGCAATAGTATAGCCGTATTACGAAATAATATACCTTGGTTGATGGCTCTACGTGCATTGGCTGAGATGGGAAAATGTTCAAAGTTTCTGCATACATGAAATATTGACTGCATTAATTTCTGCCATATAAAGCCCAATGCATTTATTAAGTTTAGCTTATATACACATACACAAATTTGATGTATTTGAAGGCACCACCATTCTCTTGCAGTAATAAAATATAATATTCATATAAAGGACAGAGAGAGAAAAGGGGAAAGTCATCATGCATTTGGAGCTTCTCTGCCATACAAAACAGAATATATGCTGTATTTTCATTTTGAAGAATTTTTCAGAGGGATCATGATATGGAGTGTCCTCTCTAGTTTGTTACATGTCACAGTCTAGCACAAGAGAATACTTTTACTGTTTAAAAAGTTGATATACATTTTTATTTGTACAAAATTTGTAAATGAATAAACATACATTACTGCTACTAACTGGTTCCCATATTCCAAAAAAATCAGATTTCAGATTCTGTACTTCTGTGGTCAAATTATGCACATGAATTTGTTAGACATGATATTATCGTGACTATAAAGAAACTTTTACTGGATAATCTCAGCAGCTAATTACTGATGTATATTTACTGTGTCTCTGGTGATATGTATATAAAGCTAATCAAACACGATTACTTATTGTTAAAATATATTCATATGCATGTATGCACATCTTTATATAATATATGCTAAACTCACGTCTTTGTTCTTGAACTGAAGATTGATCTTGGCCATCAAGATACATAAACAAGGCTTGGTCTAGTTCTCCTAGATCATAAGCACCCGATTCCTTGTTTCTGCTTTTGTTTGACGGAAAAATATAAATGAACTAAAACAGTTAGTAATTTTCTTATTTGAATGAGATATGATTAAGCTTATAATAAGTATAGTATTTTCAATGACATATTATACTTCTAATGTAAATTTTATTTCATGAATGAAGGTTTTTGTTCATCATATGTATATGCAGTATGATGTGAACCTATGCGGAGTTGAGAGTTTAAATACAAAATATGAAGAGTAATGTATCTTGGATCATATTGCTCCATAAACAAAGATAGTCAAACAGTTAGTTACGTGGAACTCCTTTTATAATTTATGTTTCATCTATTATTATTGTTGATATCTTAGCTAACTATGAATAAACCAAAATTCCAAATTTCTTTACTGAAAAGGTATTCTAAAAGAATCTAATTAACTGTATTATTGTTTTAAGAAATAGTGAATTTGATACATAACATAATTCTATATTTCTTTGGATCAAAAAGTTATATAGATACATATACGGTGATCAAGGCACAACTTTTCATCTATGTCTATGTATCCTTTCACAAAGATGTATGTGAAATAAAATAAAATTAAAAAGAAAAGAAAGAAATGAAATGATCACTTGGTTGAGTTGTGAAAAAGAAAATAGAAAATAAAGTATGGATGATGACCTAGCTAAATTACAGTAGCAAGATTAAAAACCATGCATGAAGTAAGAAAATAATAATCCATGACATAAGTTTTCTCTATGCTAGATTTCACTTGATCTCATCTCATGCTAAAAAAGAAAAGAAATAAAAGCAACAAAATTAAAAAATTATAACAGGAACCGAATAGAAAAAAAAAATTGAAAACTGATTACATGTTGAAATTTCCTTGCATGGAAGAAGAAGGCTGCATCATCCCAAAAGAAATTTGTTTCTCTTGATTATTAATCTGCTGCCCTTGCAGATTATGATTATTACCTCTACTTTCCATTGAAATTCTATTTCAACCTTCTAAATAATCAAATGATATATGAATTCAATCTCTCAAATATCCATTATTAGCAAAACAAGCTGCTTGTCTGAATATATAACTTGAAAGATCGAGAGAAATAACTAGCAAATTCAATCTCTCCTTCCTCTTTTATTTTGTGACATATGCTTGTAGCTATTTGAAATTTAAGGCAGTAGTTAGCTAATGTAACAATAATAATATTAGGAGAAAGAAGAAGGTGGAGACTAAGTATTAAATATACAAATAAATAAATGATTTATAAAAGATAAGGAGTGGGTAAGGTTACCCCCAACCGATCAGTAGACTAAAGACAAGGACCACCGTAGACCAATCGAAAATTACCGCCTTCGGAAAGGTGGCCGGAAAATTGTGTTCTTCATTGCGGTTCAGATTGGGCTTCCATGTAGCGTGTTATCATTTTCAACTTTTCATGAAACAAAACAAAATACATTGATAAATAGCAAATTCATTTTCAGAATGGATTATGTTTTGGGTTTATCGACTATTAAGTTCCCATTATTTTTGACTTTTGTTATGGTCTTTTTTGGGCAATCAAATCATGCTTCTATTAGCATGTACTGCACCAATTTTACTTATTGCCTTTAGTTAATTTTGGGTTGTTTACTTATTGCCTTTAGGGATGGGTAGATTGTTTCTTTGGAGAGGAAAAAAAAGGTACAAATGTTAATGAGAAAATTGACTTCAAGCTTTTAATTTGTACAATCACCCATTTATGTCCAGAGCTATTCAAACAATTTTAGTTAGAGATGGATATGTTAATAACAACTATCTTTTGCTAATTTAATATGCTGAAGCTCTACTGGATTAGTTTAAAATCCATTTTAGCTAATTAATTAGCTCAGTAAGATATAAAAAATATGACTAGTCTGGCAATGACTTTTTTTTTTAAAAAAAAAAAATCGTTTCTTTTGTTACTTTCTCCACTTACAAAAATACTGTATTGCTAAGTACTTTATATTTCAATTTTACAGTGTGCTTTATTTTTCTACATAAAATGCAACATTTTGTTTTAATACCAAATAAACTCCATATTGTTTGTAGACTCGTCTGGAAAGTGACATTTACAGCGTGTGTGTAGCAGATGTATATAAGAAATGGGTGAATATATTACAGCACCAAGTGATATTAGCACAGTCAAACAATTTGGAAATTGAAAAACTTGTATTTTCATATTAATGCCAAAGTTGTTAATTAATCAGAGAAGCTTAATAAATGACTAGAATACTTGTCCATATCGGCTAAAATAATGGTCTAAAAGACACAAAATCTTGCGTCCAAAGCCAAAAAACAATATAGGCTTGATCTTTGTGGTAAGAAAATGTATTCTCGAGGTACTCCCACGTGTAAACTGCCTGATATTGTAAGCGGTTTATCGTGTTATTTCTGTCCTAAAATTTCTGGTATAATAATATATATCGCACGCATTAAGTACACATATGATGTACGTCAATCTACATACGTTAATTTATAGTATTTTATATGTACTTTTATATTAGTATAACAGAATTAACTTGCAGTATACCTCTACTCAAATTTCATGGCAAGTGCCATTAAAAGGCCATACATGTGTATTTCTAGCTCATTGTAATATATATACAGGAATACACGGAATAATATGTGCATGACTCAAACCTTTCAGATGTAGGACGTTTTTCTATACAATCGTCAGTATTCAACTACAACGTGCCTTGCATAGTCATGCTATTTTATAAACATTTGAGGTCATTCTTCTTTTCTTTTGAGTATATGCATGATTGCAAATGTTTGCATCATCCTATTTCACTCACTATTTAAACATTGTATTACATAAGTTAGATAATGTTGGATATGGTTGGACATGTAATCAAACATAAACTTAACACCAGTGGAGCGTACATATTATATCCATATTTACATTGTCAGATTTTGTGTTTTATAAAGTTCGACTTTGTTAAATTCTCAACCTTTTCTCAGTTTAGGGGACTGGTAATTCGTAACATGGACGTCAGACCATCCCATGCGTTGCAGTTTCAACTAATCAAACTGCACTTATTTTGCTTAGTGATATAATAAACAGGAAATTATTGTCAAGGACAAAATTTCACAGCTTTTTAACCTCAAGTACAGACCTTCAATATTTTATCCTGAAGGACAACTTTATTTAGGTATCAGTTTTTAGTTATTGATAGTAGTTTTTAGGTATCAGTTTATAGTTATCGGTAGCAGTTTTTAGGTATCAGTTTTAGCTTGGTAGCAGTTTTGTTGTCCTTATGAATAATTTTGGAAAATGTTTGTCCTTATGAATAATTTTTAAAAGAATGTTTGTCCTTGTGGTAAAAATATTGAGGTCGTGTCCTTGAGGCAAAAAATATACAAATCTTTGTCCTTTAAATTAATTCCCACCCTATAGCCATTAAAAACAAATATTTGACTATTTAAAGTGCAAATTTGTTAATAAGTAGTACTGTTGACAATTCCAATGTAAAATAGAACAAAAATACAACTCCATATCATAGGTGGGGCTTGCTTAATGTCTATAAAACATGCAGGTGAAGTAAATAGTTCAACATAGGCCTTATTTTGACATTTGTTAGTCTGCCAAGATCAACTCATTAGCCTTGTGTTAGACAGGTGGCCCACATGACTCCATTGTTGAAATTCCGATGAGCAAGCAGTTGAGTTCACAATTTGTGAATTTTCTGATTCAAGTCTTCTTAATTGACCTGATACCAAGGTAGAGCAAATGAATCCATGCAAACATGCGATTACATAATTTGTTAAAGTCTGTTTCTGTTTCAGAATTTTCGTAGAACTACTTTTCAACAATTTTAGTGGAGCTGATTGAAAAGTCCAGAAACTAAATAAAATCACAGTTGAAAGATTTTGAATAGAAATTTATACGGCTTTCCTTCCACTTTACGAGATATCTTGGTGCATGTTAGAGAATATAAAGTGATTGCAATAATGAAAAGATTAAAAAAAAAAATTATATCAAAGAATTAAATCTCAAGGTTACCCACTACTAGAATAGTTTAAAATGGGGACGGAGTATAGAGTCGGCCAGAGTCGGCTTCGTCTTTTTTTTGGAGTCGGCTGGGGACGGCTTATAATTTTATTGAACATTGCGTCGGTTGAAGTCGGTCGGAGTCGGCCGGAGACGGCTAACGTCGGCTATTAAATTATTTTCCCAATCTAATTCTTATATACACATATTTCATTTGGAAAAATGAAAAACAGTACTAAAATGGCCAAAAACATAAAATTGACATGTATGATTATTAATATTCATCCAATGACGGGTCGTGATAGGTTAAATTGGTATTTTCGATGATATATGTTCGTGTAATTCGAAAAGTTATCGTTGTTGAAAATCTAACTCGCACGACCAATCGATGCAACTTTTAATCGATCCGCTATAGAAATTCGATAAAGGTGGTTATATGTAACATTTTAAAGAATTAAAATAATTTTTTAAACCGTTGGGTAATCAATTATGAATTTTAAATGTATTTGGTATAATAAAATTATATAAAATAAACTATGCGGCGTACAAATAAATTCTTTGGATCTAATGTCGATCTAAGGTATTTTGAAGATGTTTCCAGAATATGGTTAAAAAATACACGAATCTGCGTGTCGATCTTGAATTTCAAATTTATGCTCGTTCATGGACTTTCGGACAAAAAACCCTTCGTTCGAAGGCCGAACGACCTTCAAACGAGACCA
Source organism: Allium cepa (assembly GCA_030765085.1). Taxonomy (NCBI): domain Eukaryota; kingdom Viridiplantae; phylum Streptophyta; class Magnoliopsida; order Asparagales; family Amaryllidaceae; genus Allium; species Allium cepa. Next base: position 255,216,908 of record CM060943.1, read on the forward strand.
AATTTGAACCAGTGATGCTTTGTAGTGTTTTAATTAAATCCGTATAGTTGGATTCGCAAAAAAAAATCATCGCCTACAAAATACGAGTTTAACGGGGGTAGTACTTTCAGGTTCGAGATGAAGATTTAGAGTGCAAGGGCTATTGTCGTTAACTCTGAAGGTGATTCCAAAATGAGTGTAGCGAGACAGTGTCTTCGGTTTCGTTCGAACCCGAAACAAACTTGTATGGACTGAATGCTTTCAGAACATCGTCAGGTGAACGATGAGCATTCTAAGATAGATGTGTTCTATAAAGGTAATCGTAGCCTCAAGTCTCATCAACCGGGAATGGGTAAAACAGGGGAGGTGCAGCAAGGCTAAGTGAGTAGCACCCAAGTAGGATGAGATTTACCCCATGTCTAGAAATTCCTTTATATTCGGCTGTGTGGGCAGTTGGTGACGGCCATCTGCGGGGTTGTCTTGTTCGGGATTGTCTAGTAAGAGATGGTTCCGGCCTTGTGTTGCAGAGAATTTAGGGTGGATCCTCGGTATGGTGATCTAGGCCCCGTACTGTGATAGGCGGTACCCCAGTAGCCCTGCCATTGTATGGAATCCAATCTCCAATAAGCGTCGTACGTTTTGATTGTGCCCAACTATGTTGGAACGTGAGATGTAAGCATTCCAGCTGTTTATGTATTTTACTTGAAAACCCTAGACCCTATTATAATATAACTGGATTTCCTATCAAATGTTTTGGTTAGTGTAAGGTAAAAACTTACCCATGTTTATTTGTGGGGAGTCTTACGTGATACCTTTTGTTTCAAAGGTTTTTAAAAGTTAAGCAATTTTAACCCGTTTACTCACACCAGACTCATGTCTTACCCGGAGTTTATTTTCTGTTTTATTAAACTCTTGGGTACTCAAATTTTTATGAGTAGTCAAGGGATTCAGGTTAGCTTTGACGAGTTCTGGAGGAGATATGGAGCAGGAGGCTTCAGCGTGTAGATATATATAGTGGTTCCGCTGTGTTGAGTTGTATCTGTTTTTCTGTGATGTACTTGAATTGTAATAACTAGACAGGTGTTTATAATTTCTAGTTTGTTTTGTATTAGCTGTATAACTCTGATGTATATGATATTACGTTACATTTTATGTGATATAATATAATTTATTCGTTCCGCTGTGAGATTCTGATGTTGTTTGGTTCTTTCTTTTCTATCTTTTCTCTTTTCTATCCTTTTTCTTCTTCTTAATGATGCGTCTTTCTATGGAATGAAAGGCGGGTCGTTACGTCATTATTTTAGAGATACATACATTCATACATACATACATAGGGTTGTATTAGAGAGAAACGAGAAAAACCTTTGAAAGTCTATATGAGTGGATCGTATGATATATATGTGCAAGTATAAGTAATCAACAGTAAAACTAGATAGATAATAGTAGTAAAGTAAATTAAATTAATCATACCAGGATTTTATATTGGTTCGGACCTCCCGTCCTACGTCCAGTCCCGAAGCTCCTCTTCGGAATTTCTTTTAACTAACTAACCCTCACTTGACCCGGAGGAACAGATTTACAATAGCAGAGTTTCTTTGTCAGAGATGTGTTCTTATAACACTGATATTGACTGTTGAATACAAGTGCTTCCAATATATTTGTCTAGAAAGTGTTGAATGCGTAATCAGAATATATGGAAGTGTAAGTAGTTGATTGCTTTGAGAACAGATGTAAGTCAGAGTATAGAAATAAATAGCATGAGTAAGTAAGTGTATTTTTCTTTGCATTGCTGATGCTATTTATACTGATGAAGGGTTATCTTGTATAGTTGTATCCGTTGTAATCTCCCTAATGTCGCTTCTGATGATGATGAAGAGTTGCGGTAAGAAGAAGCAGATGTGTCCCTTCGAGTGTGACAGTTGGAGTTTGAAAATGTTCTGCCGAATTCAAAATCAGACGTCTGAGAGCATGTTTCAGACGTCTGCTCTTCATATATATTTTTGTGTATGGTTGTTTTTCAGACGTCTGATTTTAATACCAGACATCTGATTCCTTCTGAAATATAGAACCAGAGAATATCAGCAGACGTCTGGTATTTTTATCAGACGTCTGTTTTATATTGATTTGCAATACAGAGGAATAATCCAGACGTCTGATAAGTGCACTCAGAAGTCTGAAAGTGTGTATTTTGCTTTCTTTGTGTCTGTGCATTTCCATTTCAACTTCCATTGATTTGTTTGCCTTTTGATTCTTGTTTCTATCTCTTTGGTGATGTTACTTCATCAACTACCTGTATATATAGATATATACATACGATTTCCATTGTATAGTTATTATCATCGAAACCGTAGAATAGATTTCCTAACAATATCCCCCTTTTTGATGATGACAACTTATTCAATGTACTTATATATAGATTTGAAATCTCCCCTGAATATATGCTTATTCATGTTTTATGAGAATATTAATATTTTTCCCCCTTTGACATTATCAAAAAGAATTTATAATAATTAAGTCAATATGTCAGAAAAATATTCATTAATAAGAAAAAGTTACATGCATTGTTGTATTACAGAAGTACACAAAAGCTACAAAAGTAAACTTAAATTTATTTCGGAGAGGATTGATTTGGGTCATCTTGTTTTGGTGAAGCTAGTTTTGGATCTCCTTCCTTTGGCGAAGCTTGATTTGTATCATCCTCGTTTTGATCTTCTTTTGTAGAAGTACTAGTTTTTGAAGGAGATATCATAGCTTCCTTTGGAGGATCATCCTCAAATAATTTAGAGTGCTTTGTAGGAGGGGAAGGAACGGGAGTTGGCCAATCCTCAGAGGGTGGAGTTGGTCCACGGACCCGTTGTAATACTTCTTTTAGCACTGTCAAAGCAGTTGAAAGGGAATCTTCAACTGTGGCTAGGCGAGTAGCAAATGATACTTCAAGGTTGTCAATTCGCTTAGCCAAGTGTTTTTGATTTTGGGACAGTATGTGTTGATTTCGAAGAGTGAGATCTCGAATACTTTCATTTGGTTCTGTTTCTAGTCGAGTCTCCATAATATCCTCTTGTCCTGGGTAATTAAAAGGTTGAGGAGGAGGAGGAGTTGCTTCTTTTTGTTCTTCTCCTTGAGAAGGAATCATGGGTGGTGGAGGAGGAGGCTCAATATGTCGAGATTGTCGATTGCGCGTCCAATCCTTAAATGTCATGAATTCAGGGGGAATTTCGGGCAAGTGCATCAAGGAGAAAAATTTTGTTGAAGCATATTTGGGTGAAATTTCTTCGAATATTGATAAATACGATTGAATGTTATTAGCCCGAAGAAGTCGCATAATATAAGTCGGGTAAATAATGGACGGTCGAGAGCGATTCCAAAATTGTTTAAGCTCATCGAAAATAAATTTTGCCCAATTTACTCTTGTCCGACTAAATATAGCATACAATGCTTTATGCTCCATTTCTGTGATTTGCTCGTGACTACCTAATTGTGGAATAATGGTGTTTATTATCATCCTTGTAAGTAGTCGAGCCTTCGGGCATAAATACTTGGAAGCAAATTTTGGCATATTATCTTCAAAAATTTGATGTGTAACACTATCCCTAGGCTTAAATCTCATATCGGGAATGTTATACAGGTCTTCCTCGGTGTCAGAGCAACCAAGTGTTCGACCTATTAAGCCAGGGGTTAATCGAATTGTGTTTCCATATACACTGGATCAAAGCCAATTTTCTTCATTCTCAGTATTCCAAACTGCGGTGCTATCTAAATTTGAGTAGAATAAGAAGATGGCTAATTGGTCAATTTGAATATCGTTTGTTTGAAAAGAAATCAGGGTTTCTAAACTGGCTGTTTCACATAATTCGTCTAGGTCATACATAGGAAATTTTAGTAAATTGTAGAAGGGACCTGTGTGAAGTTTCTTTTTTTGAATCTCTTCGTACCTTTTTAGAGAATGAGGAGCTCTATTCATCCAACGTTCTATTTGATCGTCCGAACAAACTTGCGGATGTGAAGATGTTGTTGGTTGATCTTGCTTTCTCTTTTTAGGAGGATTTTTAGTACGAGGCGGCATTGTTGTTTTAAAAAATGCTGTATGATTTGGAGGAAAGAATTCTATTTGAGAAGATCGTGGGAAGGAAAAAAACGGTTTTGGGGTAAAAAAATGACGTTAAACTGATCGATTTTATAGGGTCGATTGGGAACCAGACGTCTGAAAAAGCACTCAGACGTCTGGTTTGCCATAATTTTTTGTCCAATAGGTAAAAACAGACGTCTGAGATCTTTATTAAGACTTCTGGTTGTTAGTTTGCGTATAATATTTCGAAGCAGAGAACAATTTCAGACGTCTGGAATTTAAAACAGACGTCTGTTTTGGTTTGAGATTGAAACAGAGAACTTATACAGACGTCTGGTTATCATTTCAGACGTCTGAAATGGCCATAATTTTATTTTTGAGAGGGCAGAGGCATATTTCAGACGTCTGGCATTATTTCAGACGTCTGATATATGCACATATCAACAGTTTTAGTATAATATCATATTAGCAGACGTCTGGTAGCTGTTGGCAGACGTCTGAGGTTTGAAAATTGACAAAAAAATGATAGAAATTTTATTTATTGAACGTAAATAATAAATTTCCTTATTGTTATACAAACACGTATACTTATAGATCCATACACCAATAAATATAAATAATTTATTTAGATAGAGACGGAGTTTTAGGATTTCTTGACTCATCATCATTTCATGGTTGAATTGGAGACCATATATTTCCATGTTCGTGTGTTTGTGGAGAGCTAGAATATCGTGTAGGTGAAGGGTCTGAAGGAGTATGATACGAAGAAGATGGATCTAATGAACTACAAGGTTTTGGAAGTGGTTCATGAACATCTTTCTTGCGTGACGAGCAAAACTTCATTGCAACTTGCTCGAGAAAGTTTAACCTCCGTGCCGTAACTTTTTGTTCGAAATAAAGTTCTCGTTGAAGATCCATCTGTTGTTTTTGGTAATGATGGATTTCATTGATTTTCTCCTTTGTGTTAGGAGATGTAAACAAAGATTTTTTAGCTTTCTTATTATTTGGTGTAAAACCTGTGCGGTACGAAGACCACCTATGAGTTGGTTCTTGTTTTGAGGTAGGCGTTGGGAGTTGTTGTGGTGTGTCAACCGCGCTATCCGTCGAGGGTGTTGATATAGAGATGGATATATAGGAATCTGGTGAAGACATTGTTATATATATATATATATATATATATATATATATATATATATATATATATATAAATTAATTGGTTGAATAAAGTTGTTCTATTTGGCTATATTTATAATTTGGAAAGTATGTAAATATAGACAAATTAAAGAATTTTAAAGGTGCAGAAATAAATAACTTAACTTGTGGTTATTATTTTTCTGAACATCTTAGAAGTGCAGAAATCAATAATATATCTTGCGGTCAGTATTTTGGTAACTAAATATAGCTTTTAAATTTTTTATATGTAATGTATTAAGGAAAAAGATCATTTAGTGAACAAATTCCTAAACTTCGTCGAAGCTTAGAAAAAGTTTGTTCATTTAATGGTTTAGTAAAAATGTCGGCTACTTGATTTTTGGTACTAACGTATTCTAATGAAACGGTTCCTTTTTCAACATTGTCTCTTAGAAAATGATGTCGTATATCTATATGTTTGGTTCTTGAGTGATTAATTGGGTTTTTGGACAGATTAATTGCACTTGTGTTATCACAATAAATTGGAGACTTAATGATAGTTTTACCGAAATCTTTTAATGTTTGTTGCATGTATATTACTTGAGCACATGCTAGTGCTGCAGAGATGTATTCGGCTTCGCAAGTTGATAAGGAAACACAATTTTGTTTTTTACTAAACCAAGAAACTAATGATTGTCCGATAAAATGACAAGTTTCACTAGTACTTTTACGATCTGTTTTACATCCTCCAAAATCCGCATCACTATATGAGATAAGTTCAAATGAGGATCCTTTAGGGTAGAACAACCCATAACCTTTAGTACTAGAAAGATAACGTAAAATTCGCTTAACTGCTCTTAGATGTGACTCTTTTGGTTTGGCTTTAAATCGAGCACAAAGACATACACTCATCATAATATCAGGTCGACTAGCCGTTAAATAGAGAAGAGAACCAATCATGCTACGATATTTCTTTTCATCAAAATCTATTCCGTTTTCATCTTTTTCTAAGTTAGCAGTGGTACTCATTGGAGTTGGTTTACTTGAGGTTATATTCATTTCAAAACGATTTAATAAATTATTACAATATTTTTCTTGATGAATAAAAATTCCATTATCAAGTTGTTTTATTTGTAGTCCTAAGAAAAAATTTAATTCTCCCATGTGGGACATTTCAAATTCACTTTTCATAACATTTGAAAATTGGTTGCATAAATTTTCATTAGTTGAGCCAAAAATGATGTCATCGACATAGATTTGTACTACTAAAATATCATTATTTTCTCTTTTAATAAACAAGGTTGTATCAATTTTGCCTATTTGAAAACCTGATGTAATTAAATGATTTTTAAGACGTTCATACCAAGCTCGTGGGGCTTGTTTTAATCCATATAAAGCTTTGTGTAATTTAAATACGTGGTCGGGATATTTTTCATGAACAAATAGTGGTGGTTGTTCTACATATACATTTTCTTTGATAAACCCATTTAAAAAAGCACTTTTGACATCCATTTGAAATAGTTTAAAATTATTATATGTTGCGAAAGCGAGTAATGTACGAATGGCCTCCAATCTTGCTACTGGTGCAAAGGTTTCATCGTAATCTATTCCTTCTTCTTGATTGTAGCCTTGAGCAACTAATCGTGCTTTATTTCTAATAATATCTCCGTTTTCATCGGATTTGTTCTTAAATATCCATTTTGTTCCTATTACCGATTGATCTTTAGGTCGTGATACTTATTTCCATATGTTATTACGTTCGAATTGATTTAATTCTTCTTGCATAGCTATTATCCAAAAAATATCATTTGTGACAATTTATTATTTTTTGGTTCAAAGTTTGACACAAATGCTATATGGCTTATATGATTGAGATGATTTCTAATTACTCTTGTATTAAGGTCTCCAATAATATTATCTATTGGATGATTTTTAAGAATTCTAGGAGGTGATACCAGAGTGTTATTTTCAATATTTATGTCATTATTAACGGTATTTGTTGGATTTATTAGTGGAATATTTTCTTCTTCATCGTTAGTTTTAAGATTACGAAGATTTTCATCGAACGAAACGTGTAGACTTTCTTCAACGGTATTATTTCTTTTATTAAAAATTCTATATGCTTTACTCCGATCCGAATATCCAATAAAGATACATTCATCGGCATTTGGATCAAATTTACCTAAGTTATCTTTTGTATTTAAAATAAAACATTTTGACCCGAAAGTTTTAAAGCATGATACCTTAGGTTTTTTACCAAAAAATATTTCAAAACACGTTTGTTTAGTCATAGGACGTATTGTCACACGATTTAATACATAACAAGATGTCGCAATAGCTTCAGCCCAAAAGTGTTTTGGTAAACCACTACTATTTAGTAATGTTCGTGCGCATTCTTGTAATGTGTGATTTTTTCTTTCTACGACACCATTTTGTTGCGGTGTACGGGGGAAAGAAAAATTGTGAGTTATTCCTTTTTTATTACAAAAATTTGCAAAATGATCATTTTCGAATTCTCCGCCATGATCACTTCGAATATTTTTAATTTTTAAGTTCATTTGTGTTTTAATTATTTTAGCAAAAATTTTAAACATTCCAAAAGTATCACTTTTATGTTTTAAAAATAAAGTACATGTATATCTTGAAAAATCATCAACTATTACAAAGACATATTTGTTGTGATTTATAGACCGAATTTGTGTAGGGCCAAATAAATCTAAGTGTAACAGTTCTAATGGTTGTTTTGTAGAAATATTATTTTTAGATTTAAACGAGCTTTTCTTTAGTTTTCCAATTTGACAATCATCACATAAATTTTCTACTTTGAAATTTATTCTAGGTAATCCCCTTACTAGTTCATATTTTGCTAGTTTATTAATATTTTTAAAGTTGATATGACAGAATCGTTTATGCCATAACCATGGATCATCATGTTTGGCGGTTAAGTATAAGTTTGAATTTTTACTTATATTCATGTTTAATACATAAATGTTTTTGTTTCTAAATCCTTCAAAAATGAGTTGTTTGTTATTATCTAAAATATTACATTTATCTTTTTCAAAATTTATTTGAGAACCTTTATCGCATAATTCACTAATGCTTAGTAAGTTGTGTTTTCGATTTTTTACTAATAAAACATTTGTAATAATAGGAGAATTTGATATACCAGAGTTGATGACTTCTCCAATTCCCACGACGTATCCTTTTGAATTGTCTCCAAATGTTACCGTTCCACCATCAATGTATGATATATTTGATAACATCTTTGAATTTCCGGTCATATGTTTAGAGCAGCCACTATCTAGTATCCATTTCTCTTTAATTTTTATTTTGGGTACCTGCAAAATAAAAGATGTTTCAATTGGTACCCATATATTATTAGGGTCCTATTTGTTAGGAGAAGGTAGCCATACCCAAGATGGTTTGGTACCTTTATAAATATAATTTTTATTATAGACCACATTCTCTATATAATTATTGATATATTTTTGTCTAATTAAATGATTATTTGTTTTAGGAATCCAAATTTTTATGGTTTTGGTATTAAATGTAGACTTAGGTAAACTTTTAGTTTTTTTATAACTAAGATTTTTTGCAACTTTTTGTTTAGAGGAATTTTAAAACCTGTTCTATTTTTGTTGCTTGATGGTTTTGATATTTTTATAAGGTTTTACAAATCTTGTTTTCCTTTATTAAATTTTGACACATTATTTGTAATCTTATCTAGCTTTTCTTTTAGTCCTATATTTTCAATTTTAAACAATTCAATATTATTTTTAAGGTTGGTATTTTCTTTCAAAAAATTATCGTTTGCCTTTTTTGTGCTTTCAAGTTCTATAGTGGTAGCCTCATTCATTATCAAATTACTTTTGAATTTTTCTTGAGATATTTCAAGTTCTTCTTCTAGAATGATTTTTTTCATCTTTTAACATACCTACTTCAATTTCTAATCTATTTATTTTAACTATATATTCTTTATTCAATTTTTTAACTTGTCTAAATTTATCATCCGATTCCATGCTTAGTTCAAATAATTCGTCATAGCTAAGTTCCGGACATACCTCATTGTTTTGTGCCATAAAACACACATTTGCTTGTTCTTCATCACTATCACTATCACTTTCTGATGATGAAGAATCCGAATCATCCCATGTTACTTTGAAATTTTCTTCTTCTTGAATTTTTCAAATTTATTCTTCTTTTTATCATTGTTGAGTTTTGGGCAATCTTTCTTCATGTGTCTGTATTGATCACATTCATAGCATTTGATTTGAGATTGATTTGTCGAGTTGGACTTTCCTTCTTTTTGAAATTTTGTCATCTTTCTAAATTTCTTGAATCTATTATAGTTTTTGGCAATGAACACTATCTCATCTTCATCTAAATCCGAGTCATCATTCTTTGTTGCCTGAAATGCTATGTTCTTCTTTTTCGAATTTAGTTCTCTTCGTGCCTGTAAATTTGCTTCATAGGACATCAAATTTCCTATCAACTCTTCAACTTTGAGGGTAGAAAGATCATTCGCCTCTTCTATAGCCAATACCTTTCTTTCCCAGTCAGGTGTTAAAGAGTTGAGTATTCGAGAAACTAAATCAAAATCAGTAAACTTAACTCCTAATGCCATAAGATCATGTTGAATACTTTGAAATCTAGAATACATGTCAACTACAGTTTCATTTTGTTTCATTTTGAAAGATGAGAATTGGTTTTGCAAAATTGAAATTTTAGTTTGTTTGACCTTTATTGTACCTTCGTGTGTAATTTGTAAGGTACGCCAAATATCAAATGCAGTGGTGCATAACATTACACGTGAAAATTCATTTTTGTCTAAAGAACAAAATAAAACATTCATAGCTTTAGCATTGTTTGATGCTAAGGTTTTTTGTGCATCGGTCCAAGTGTTCATAGCAGTAGTGGGTGCTTCATATTTATCTTGAGTGGCTGACCAAATTTCTAGACCGTTAGCTTCCATAAAAATTCTCATATGTGTTGACCAATATGCATAGTTAGAGCCATTAAAAAGTGGGGGTCGTGCTGTGGATTGTCCTTCTTGAAAAATACTTGCCATATTTAAAAAGATCGAAAAACGTGTTACTGTTTTTGATCAAACCTTGCTCTGATACCAATTGAAAGTCTATATGAGTGGATCGTATGATATATATGTGCAAGTATAAGTAATCAACAGTAAAGCTAGATAGATAATAGTAGTAAAGTAAATTAAACTAATCACACCAGGATTTTATACTGGTTCGGACCTCCCGTCCTACGTCTAGTCCCGAAGCTCCTCTTCGGAATTTCTTTTAACTAACTAACCCTCACTTGACCCGGAGGAACAGGTTTACAATAGAAGAGTTTCTTTGTCAGAGATGTGTTCTTATAACAGTGATATTGACTGTTGAATACAAGTGCTTCCAATATATTTGTCTAGAAAGTGTTGAATGTGTAATCAGAATATATGGAAGTGTAAGTAGTTGGTTGCTTTGAGAACAGATGTAAGTCAGAGTATAGAAATAAATAGCATGAGTAAGTAAGTGTATTTTTCTTTGCATTGCTGATGCTATTTATACTGATGAAGGGTTATCTTGTATAGTTGTATCCGTTGTGATCTTCCTAAAGTCGCTTCTGATAATGATGAAGAGCTGCGGTAAGAAGAAGCAGATGTGTCCCTTCGAGTGTGACAGTTGGAGTTTGAAAATGTTCTGCTGAATTCAAAATCAGACGTCTGAGAGCATGTTTCAGACGTCTGCTCTTCATATATATTTTTGTGTATGGTTGTTTTTCAGACGTCTGATTTTAATACCAGACGTCTGATTCCTTCTGAAATATAGAACCAGAGAATATCAGCAAACGTCTGATATTTTTACCTGACATCTGTTTTATATTGATTTGCAATACAGAGGAATAATCCAGACGTCTGATAAGTGCACTCAGACGTCTGAAAGTGTGTATTTTGCTTTCTTTGTGTCTGTGCATTTCGATTTCAACTTCCATTGATTTGTTTGCCTTTTGATTCTTGTTTATGTCTCTTTGGTGATGTTACTTCATCAACTACCTGTAAATATAGATATATACATACGATTTCCATTGTATAGTTGTTATCATCGAAACCGTAGAATAGATTTCCTAACAACCTTTTTACCCATTCTCACTTGATCTCAACACATTATCTCCAAGCCGATTTCCTATGTTTTAGCCAGCCCTAGACCTTCCCAAAACCAAAATTTTGTAGCCCTAATGATGGGCCTTAAACCCATCTAATCCCAAGCCAAAATACCATACAATTAAATCTAATTTAATCGCTTGTCGGTATTGTATATCGACTGATATATTTATAACTGTTATAAATATATATAACATTATTTATTTCTCAAATCATATTCAAATTTTATAATAAATATTTCATAAATAATAATTAATTTAATTAATTTATAACAATTATAAACTAATTAAATCGTTCGATCCTAAAGAAATTCATCGTTTCGGCTATGTAACTCTTGGGTGTAAATTTGGTTAGCGATTAACATCGAACTATTCTAATGTTAACGTTCACACGTCACTTAGCAGGCGGTGTGACATTATGGCCACATTTATCGCTTACTCATTTTCGGTAAAATCCAATTTTAGTTTAATAAGCGTTACCCGGTTGTGGCATTTGTTTACACCAATTCTCTTCGTCAAAATTATATCACTTTGGACTTATGAAATTTGATAATGGTTAAAATTCCAACCTCACCCACATTCAACTTTATAGTCCAAATACAAAGTCCTTAGCTCAATAATAACAATTATTATTAACCAAAATGCCGTGGCCAGAGACTTTGACTTTGAGTTGACTTGAGTTGACCGTGATACTTATCGCATACAACTGAGGAGACAAATCCTCTCTTGAATAGTGCTTCACGTCCAATACTTCAAATCGACCCAACTATAGTCACTCGATGGACTCCATGCCATGATTTAGCTATAATCAAAGCAGAGCTTTCATATTGAAGATCCACAGTATTCTCAACTCGAGAGAGCTGTGTAAATCAATCACATCGATATTTTCTATGACCTTAGTTATATTAACCAACAAAAAACTATCGAATGAGCCGTTCCATAGTTATCCAATAACTATTAGTACGTAACCCTAGGTACCCCCAATAGTCATGAGTAATACATTGCCCTATATTTGGAGAGCGTTATGTACTCCAGTCTCAATGGATATATCGATATCTAGTCTCGATGCATCTTGACATGGAACATTTAAAATGGTATATTTGATTTGTTATGATAAATTACTCACGGTTACAACACTTTGTAACTATTATCACAAAATATACCATTTATGGATTTTTCTGTAAAATATACTTTTAATTAAGTTAATTAATTAATATAATCACATTATATCAAATATATAATAGGAAGAAAATACATTTTATTTCAAACAAGATTGATCAACAAGTTAGATATATGTAACAAATTGCATAATTGCCCATAGGGCATACCCCTAACTTTGTCAGTCCCTGTATCAACTAGTGGGGTTCCAGTACCTACGTTGGCATTTGCATTTTAATTAGAATTTGCATGTCGACTCTAGTTCCTTATGGTGTTAGATCGTGCATTTCCATTGGTTGTAGTGTTTCCTCCACCTATTTCACTCTTCTGTTTCCTACTTCCATATCTTCCTTTCTCATAATCTACATACAAGCCTTAATAAGATATAGAAGAACGGTCTAAATGAGAGGAGAGAATATATAGTTCTATGTAGCAAATACAAGTACATTACTATAGCGTTATCTCATACCCCAATCTTATTCTTTGATTTATTTGGATCATGTTTTCAAAACTCTTTTGATCTTTCAAATTTTACATAAACCTATGCCTTGATACTAAGCTGTAACATCCTCCATTTTGAGGCCTGAAACTAAGTGTTACGGATGTTGCAGCCATCTGTAGTATTGATTTCCGATGATAAAATATGGCTATGTTAATCATATCAATAATAATAGAAGCACATGAATACGAAACTTTTCAAACATAATTTAATAATAGACTTTCATACTTCATTTCACAGATAAGATTTCCTATTCATTACATAAACCCATTCGATCCCACGTTCAGAGAAAACATAAATATTACAAAATACTCCAAGAGAAACATATATAGATGCCCCCTAGGTTGATTAGAGTCTAGTACTTGAAAATTATACAATTTTCCATTACATGCATTAAGCAAAATAACTTACACAGCAGAAAATAAAAGCTTCTAGTAATAGCTAGCTTGCCTCCTACACATCTCCGGAAGCTTAGTTATCTAACTGGAAAACCTGAAAACCTTACTTTCGACCTACTCAAATAAGGACCTGAGATTTTAAGGGAAAAAACAAAAACTTTGGGTGAGACAAACAATCTGATGTGAATAATAACACACCATCTCAAAATAGATACTTATTGAGACTATGTCGTTGGGAGGAATGAGTTTTCCCTTTACTAGTATCTTAACTAAAATATTTCAACCATATATTTTGCTTCTGCATCCACAATGGTTTGAACATAATAAATTGCAATCATATAACACACAATGGACAATCCATCCCAACTTATTTGACTATCCGTCTCAATTTCATCTTACTATCTGTCTTAACTTCAAATGACCATCCATCTTATATTTATGTGGACTGCCCATCTCGCATGTGTACAGTATATGGATTATCTTTCCCATACCATATGGACTACCCATCACACACTGTTTAATTATCAATATTTTATGGACTATCCATCAAACAAGTTTCATTCATTTTAAACCATGTAGATTATTCATCACACATATCATAGTTTTCTAGGACGACTATGAATTATTCATTAATCATATAGAGAATATCCATCACAAGCATTTTGTTGACTATCCATCACACGTTCCATAGTTTTTCTAGAATTATCATGAACCCATTACCTATCAATTTAATTCATAGTTAATCTTATTCACCCAAATGTCAAACCTATGTCCATTGGTATCACCAATTATGTTGACAAATCCACTAAAATTATAGCGTCATAATAATATACATTGGTATCCCCAATATATGTGATATCGAAATCATAAAATAAATAGCAAGTCAAATATAAAATACATTGGTGTTCCCAATGAATAATATCAAATTCATAAACTTATGGCATTTAGAAATAGAAAACATTTGTATCACCAATGAAAAATGCCAAAATCATGAGGCATATGGCTTACCGCCATTAATATAGCAAAATAGAAGACTTACGATATTCATGCCATTAAAAAAATGACGAACCTCTATCCAAGGTTCGAAAATAAAATTCTAATTTTACAACTCATAAGGTTAACTTCCAAAATCATAAGGTCGTCGAATTTTTAAAACATAGGCTATCTCGCCCTTTTTAAAACGTGCTTTTAGTTGCATAAAACAAAGCCTTACCAGCATTGAAATAAAGAGTCGCGACATCAATGTCGCACGACATAGTTGCTGAAATAATTAAAAAAGAATGCCGACATTGATATATGGCGGCATCAATACCATTGAGCCGAGATCAATTACTTATGGCGTCATTATAAGTATGTCATCATTATTAACTTTCATTATTATGCCGCATACATTAAAAGATTAGCAACGTCACTACCGCAAAATAGATTGATACCGAAATTGATGGCTTAAGGCATTAATTTAAGAATGCAAAAAATTGTCGACATTGATAACTCATGACATCAATATCTCATATACCCACGAGATGCGATGTTCTTATACCATCAGTGTCGGATGCATGACTCAATGCATCACATATTTACGGTATAATTGATACCGCCTGTTGTTAATGCCGAATGTCATGGGAACGCCACATATCGGTGGCATTGTCCTAATTATCATAAAAAATGTTTTATTTCTATTAAAAGCAATTTCTTTTTACCAACTCTTATTCCTTGTTAAATTTCTATTGTTTGAAAATAAATTTTACCAGTTTCTTTTCAAGAAACTGCCACAAATCGGTTTATACTTCCAAAAACATCACATGAATTCAAGTCAATTTAAATTTAAATTTAAATTCAAATATAATAAATACTTTATTGGCCGGTCAAATTAATCTCACATCATAGCTTTTTCCAGTCCTTTCCAAAGCATTGTAGCAATTTGTCTCAGGCATGCAAAAATCGAATCATGTCCCCCCTTCTCCTTCTTTTAAAAACAAACAGCAAGCTGATAATCGAAAAAAAGAAGAAACCGAATTCAAAAAAAAATGGAGATTGGGAGAGGAAAAGAATTCGCAAGCCTATCTTTCCTTTCATCTCGTTCAAAGTCAAGTTCGAAATCTCGTCCCCGTTTAATTGCGCCTCCTCTCTTCCCCTTTCCACTAGACCGATCCTCAAGTAAAATGAGTTCTTTGTAATGGTCGGAGGTATGCTGCCGCGACTGCTCTCCTTCTCTTAAAAGTCAAATGGTACTGGATTGCAGTTCTAGTGTGAATCCCGCTGCTTGACGATGACCGCATTGGAGGTTTACCTGAATTTCAACGAGAGATACTCAGATCGCTACCAATATTCGTTATAACCATAAATCGATGATCGTTGCCTTGTAATTCGCATTCTAATTTTGATGCTGTTGTCACTCGATGTTCGCTTTTGATTAAGAAGCCAATGTTTCTAACGTCGAATCCAAACGTATCTGTTGGAATCTGAAGTGAAAGATGGTCTGCGACCATCCAGCTGATATTTGATTGATGAGTTTGAACTCTGAACAATAGATGTTGATTTGATGATTTGTAGTAATGAAAATACTCGATTTGCTACATGGCTATATCCTTTGAATCAACTAAAGCATGTAACTCTCGCCTGATCAAATGAGCTTGCTTCTTTGATTGTTTTTCAAGTCCTGATATTGAATCCTCATGATCTGAGATTGATGCAAGTAACGTATCAGATATATTCGGTTGATGTCTAAAATTATGGAGAGACAAGCCGGTTTGGATTGGATTGCAAAATAAAAATCAAAAGTGAGTTAATCTCAGTCATTCGGATTACCATTTAAATAGTTAAATTTAAATTATTGATTGATTGCTTGAATTGATGATGTGATATTATATATATATATATATATATATATTGGAGTGATTGATATTCCCGTATTATATAGTGGATGAGACCCTATGTGTCCCGCATAATATCGGATGACTCTATATACCGCGATATCCCCCTCGAAATGGGATTGGTATTATTATATTGTGCTAACATCTATGGATGCAGGGAAACAGGTTGGAGGGATCCAACTAGATTCCTCAAAATGTTGAAATTGTTTCATATTCTGTGATACGATTTATTTGATAATCTGTGATAGATTATATTGGTAATTGAAATTATTAAATGCTATGGTTTGGCTAAATATATTTTGGTATTTAACATATCGAAAATATTAAAAATTGGATTATTGAAGGTAAATAAAAGAGAAAATTTGAAGTATAGAAAATTGGATAAATTAAAAGAATGAATTTGGAAAAGAATAAAAAGTTGATTTTTAAAATTCTATTGAATAATTCCAAGTATGGGAAAAAGATTTTGAATAAATGGGGATAAACGAATTTTGAGAACTTAAGTTATATTGTTTAAAAATTGAAGAATTTAATTTAAATTCGAGATTCAAATGGTTTGGGAGAAATAAAGGGAGAATTTTGAAATTGAGTACGAAATTAATATTTCAGATTTAAATAAGTTTTTAAATCTAAATAAAGGAGTGAATATGGAATTAATGGGTTTTGAAATAAATTTGGATAAGTAAAGGAATTTATTTTAAAATGGAGTTGGTTTTGAAAATCGATTTGAAAACCGACTAAGTGTTGAAACTGTGATTAAAGGAAAATGAGATAGTGAAATTTATAAACAGAGTTTATAAATAAAGTGAAATATTTATCAGAGGATAATTTGAAATATAAATTCAGGATGGGAATTCATAAGAAAGGGTGATTTGTTTAAAAATAAATGGTGGTTTATTTTTAAAAGCGTGGAAAGTAAATTTACGGGTTTGGGATGTAAATTAAATTGGAATAAATCGAGAAGGGTTTATTAACTGATTAAATGGACTATATTGGAATGGGAAGTGTATTTTCCTGAAAAAGCCATGTATGTTTCCAAAGCAGATTTTTTTTTTTAGTATAAGTTAAAAGTTTTAAAGTTGTGTTGAGAGAATGTTTTTGAGAAATTTATAATTTAAGTTATTTTAAAAGAATTTTTTTGAGAAATTTATTATTTAAGTTGTTTTAAATTTTAAAAGGTAAATATTTATTAAGTTAGTTACAGAAGTAATTGTTTTAATGATTAAATGGGTATTATGATTTAAAAGAGAATTATTAAATATTATTTTATAAGTAGCTTTATTTTAAAAATAGTTTATCTAAAGTTTTTATTTGAAAAAATAGTATAGAATTTCATAACTTTTATTTTGAATAAAGACTTTTAAGTACTTTTATTTTAAAATGTTTTAAAGTGTGTATACATATATATATATATATATTATTTTTGGATAAAGTGATTTAAAATTATTTAAAAATCTAAAGTATTAAGACTTGGTGATTTTCAATGGAAATAAAACAATTGGGCGGAAATTATTCCTCGAGAGAAAAAGTGATTTGAAAACTATTTTCAAACGGTTGAAAGATAGAAAAATATCTTGCGAAGACATTTTGAAATAAATAATTTGGGAAATTATTTAAACCTGATGGTTGTTTGTGGATGTTATTTGATAGTTAAATAACCGACTATCAATATTGGCCAATACGTTGGTCGTTCCGAAGAGATCGGGATCGCGATTAATTTTCCGAAAACCACTTCGATCCAGTTTGAACGTTTTCGTGAGGAAGACAAGTATTTGGAGTCGAAGATGGAGCAGTGAAGTGCAAGGGTTAGTCGCTACTAATCCTGAGGGTGATTCTAAAATAGATGTAGTAGGAATAGTGCCTACGGCTCCGTTCGGACTCGGAACAGACTTATATAGATGAATGCTATCAGAACATCGTCAGAAGGGCGATCAGAATTCTAAGTGAATGTGTTCTAAAAAGGTAACACATAGCCTCGAGCCTCATCAACCGGGAATGGCTAAAATAGGGGAGGTTCAGCAAGGCTAAGTGGCTAACAATCAATAGGGTAAGGTCATCCCTGTCTAGATGTCCCTTTTTATTCGGCTGTGTGGGCGGTTGCTGATCCTAACCGCTGTGTGATCTTATTTGGACTATTTAGTAAGGGGTGGCTCTGGTCTTGTGTAGCAGGGAATCAGGATGGATTGTTGGTACGGTGATCTAGACCACGTACTGTGACGGACGGTACCCCAGTAGCCCTGCCATTGATGGAAGCCCAATTTTCAATAAGTGCCTTCGGACTTGTTTGTATACCAATTATGCTGGAATTTAATGAATGTAACAATTTTGGCTATTTGAATAAGTATTTGTATATAGACACTATTATAATATTAGAGGATTTGATAAGAAATGTTTTGGTTATCGTAAGGTAAAAACCCGGCATGTTTATTTGTGGCGTGGTCTTACGAGATACCTTTGATTTTTAAAGGATTTTGGAAACTTTAATAGTCCAAGTGAGTGTGTTTTCTCACGTTGGTTGACTGACTCGGGTGTTATTTTACTATAATGCTCGGGTCAGACCGAGTATTATAGGATACAGGATGGGATGTTGTGGAGCTCAGGAGACGAGCTGGATGGCGAGACGTATTGCACGTACTTGATATATATTCTGATGTGCACTGTAAGCTGTATAGTCTGCTTTTAGGTGAGGCCAAGTTGTTACAACTGTCCAGTATTTGGCTGTTGTTTGTATGTACTCTGATGATGTAATGTATTATTCAGTTACAGATTCTTTTGTATAAAAATCTGTTATTATCTATTATATATTATTCCGCTGTGATTGTGAGATTCTGATATTGTTTGTTTTTTCTCTTCTTCTACCTTCTTTTTCTTTCCCTTACGGTCTGGTTTCCGGCATTCGATTGTTCGACATTTGATACAGTGGACGTATTGATGTCGATTTTCGGACATCGAAAAAATCAGGTCGTTACAAGATGTTTCCAAAATAGCAAGAAAGTAGTATTGAGTCAATACAATGGAGTATGAGTTGATTCTATATGATTTTGATGAGTATATAGTATATTCTTAAAGAGAATTTTCAAGAGAGCAAGAGGAGGGAAGAAAGTAAGTAATTAGTTAATAAAAAATTCTTTTACACTCCTCTTTATGTTGCAAATGAACAGATGTGTCATTCATGAAGAGTTGCGACGAATAGACACTTCCTTTCAAAATTTAGAAAACTAATTGGCATTATGTATGTTGACTTATGCTAGTTAAAAATGAAATAAGTTTTCTTTTGATTTTTTTTGAAAATCCTATCCTTTGTAAAATAATTTGATACTTTGTAAAATATTTTGAATATAGTTTATAAACATTTTAAACTTTGAAATTTTTTTATAAAATATTTTGAAATTTATTTTTGTTAAAAATATAAAAGATTAGAAAATCGAAGAAAGAGATCATAGATTGCTATCCAAGACTTTAACAATATATGCTACGACTCTATACACTAAATTATAATCTTGAGATCCCATGTCTTGGCCTTTGAACTTATGAGTCTTCATGTCTATCTCAAGAATCTTTATATTGTACAGTCTTCGATTCAACATCTATGTGATATTTTGCACTGTATACAATGTAACTTGACAAAAATTTAGTATTTATATTTTATATGTTTGTATATGGTTGTTGTTATCAAAATCAATAACTAGGTATTAATATTCTACTGGTTGGATGAAGAACTATTATAGAAATCTGAAATGGGTTAAGTAGTTTGTGGGTAGGCTGGGCTAAATTCAATGGTTCCTTTCCTCTTTTGGCTATTTGACAAATTTTTTGCTAAGTTAGTTTTAATTTTAAGAGAATGAATGGCGTGTAAAGTAGAAGTAGAGAATGAGATTTTGTGTTTATAATGGATAAAAAGTAGGATATTATATGGAAAATTGAGCAATGATTAAAAATATTCCGTTGTCTTATCCAATGTTTATAATGCCTGATAAGCAGGCAATTATATTTTTATTATTAGGCACGTTAGAAAAGACATGATGTGGATAGTATCATATCTGCATCTGCATTTGCATGCAAAATTATTTTTGGATATTGAA
This sequence comes from Allium cepa, assembly GCA_030765085.1. Taxonomy (NCBI): domain Eukaryota; kingdom Viridiplantae; phylum Streptophyta; class Magnoliopsida; order Asparagales; family Amaryllidaceae; genus Allium; species Allium cepa. The sequence goes on from CM060943.1 coordinate 255,237,253, forward strand.
TATCCGCGTCCGTAAATACGGACATATACATGATTTTTATCCTATCCGCTAATGACTAATAAATCTAAAAATATAGATCTAAAATTTCGATTTAACATTTTTTTTCTCAATTCCATTGGTTACTAAAGTTCATAAAATAAAAGACTATGATGTTAATAAATAGTTTAGAGTAATGAATATGAATTAAGATCATATACTCATTTAGCCTAATAAAATATGAATGCAGAAAATTATTATACTAAAATACAAAAAATATAAATTATAATCTTGACAAAATCCGGCTGGGATAAGGTAATCTTAACATGCGAACGCATTCATATCTGCATTCGTATCTGTTTTTTGGATATTGGATATTTATTCTCTTTTAGATAAGGATGCGATGAATTTTGGATTTGATCCTCTATACCAACATCTGTACTATCGTCATCAACCATGTTACCATCGAAAACACCATTTGTACCTCTACGTAAAGAATCTGAAGATGACCTGCGTTGTGTTTGTTATTTTGAACTCGTCTTTATACTGTCATCGGATGAGGAAAGCTTCACCTTCAACATGACCTTCTCATCAAAAGTCACATGCTTGTTGATATTGATCTTCTTGCTAATTGGCCACCACAACCTACATCCCTTCTCTCCTATAACCTAGAAAGATATACTCGCAAGCTCTAGGTTTCAGCTTTCCTCTACTCTTATGTGCATAAGCCGAACATCCAAACACTTCGAGAAATGAATAGCTAATAGATGCTCCTTGCCATACTTCTTCACGGACCTTCATATCTATGGTAGTAAAAGGTGTGCGGTTGATGAAGATAGCAGCAATAGATAAAATTTCTATCCAAAATTCCTTCTTCAACTTAGCAATCAATCTGAGGGAATGAGTTCTCCAATAATGTTTGATTCATTCTTTCAGCAACTCCATTAGACTGAGGGTCGCTAAGCGTGGTGTAATGCCTCTTAATGCTTTTGGACTCATAAAAATCGATGAATTCCTATAATACAAATTCACCGCCATTATCCAAATGGAGAACTTTCAACCGTTTCCCTGATTTTTTTTCAACCATAGATTTCCACTTTTGAAACCTGACAAAGGTTTCATTCTTAGACTGTAAGAAGTACACCCATACTATATGAGATAAATCATCTATAAATGAAACGAAATACCTGGCTCCACCGAAGGATGGGCATGGGAAGAATCCCAAACATCTATATGAACATACTCTAAGATAGCTTTTGCTTTATGCTCACCAGTGCAAAAAGAAATCTTTGTTTGCTTTTCAAGAACACACTCTTCACAAAAGCCAAGCTTTGAATGTTGAACACCATCAGTTAAACCTTGCTTTCTCAACTCATCCAAAATACGTTCACCAATATGTCACATCTACAAGTGCCACAATATGGAAGAATCTGGATCAGTAGAAGAAGTTGGTTCACTAACAACAATAGTGCCCTTCAAGAAATAAGGATTTCATGTCCTCATATCTTTCAAAACAATCATGGAACCCGTCGAGATCTTCATTTTCTCTCCCTCAACTACAGTCTTCAATCCATGCGTACTCAAAGTCCCAATTGAAATCAAGCTCCTTCTCAAATCTGGTATATGTCTAAAATCAGTAATAGTATGAATAACACCATCAAACATCTCAATCTTCACACTGCCAACACCAACCATAGGGAAGAAGCATCGTTGCCCATTAGAACCTCTCCTCCATCAATCTCATGGTATGTAGAGAAGCAGTTCTTATCAGGTGTTAGACGATAGGATGAGCCAAAATCAGTAAGCGATAATTTGCTCTTCCAAAAGAGCCAAAAGCTGTAAACACATCGGTATCACTCTCTGTATCTGATTTCTCTATATTAGATGCCGAAGCTTGCTTTGGGTCTTTTCTTCTTCCTTCGAGCTTAGGACATTGAGCTATAAAGTGTCCCACTTTCTTACAATAATGACCAGTCAATCTCTTAGGCCTTCTAGACTAAGACCATGCATTACTTTGATCTCCACCATTCATTGACTTGCTTTGGCTTCTACCTCTCCGAACAGACAAACCCTCTGTATCATTATCCAAACTAGTGCTTGCCAACCTACCTCTTGATACTTCATTATGAAGACCAGCCTTTACATCTGATAGACTAATCTTACTGCTACCATATATCATGGTATTAACAACGCTAGTATTGTGACGACCGCGCATGACTCCCGCACTAAACAAGGAAATAAGTGCGCTGAAAAGTGTGCCAGGCCGCCATGGACGATCATCAGGGTAAGGCAAACACAGAATAGTCTATCGTATTACTCACAGCGCATGGATAAAATACAATAGAAGATTATACATAGTGAAGCTCCATAGAACAGAATCTTATCATATAAACTCATCGTAATTTTATACAAACATCTGAATGTCAATACATCAAGCCTCACTACATAACACTCAGAGTATCAAAGCAAACAGCGGAACATCCAGTACATATAGTAAGAAGAACAATATGCAAAAGCCTCCAGCTCGTCTTCGTCATCAACAGCGTTGGTCACTAAGAACAGCACCTGTCACCTGCTACCTAGTCTGCCCATCCCAACACGGATGAACAACCCAAGGTAATAAGAGTTAAATATAAAACCTTGAGTCAGAAAAAAGTCTTAGTGAGCAGTAAATCAACTATCAAACATACCAAAAGAGCATAAAGGGTAAAAAGGAATAGGAATCCAACCATCTCACTCCACCTCTTTCTTCAGTGATAGCCCCTAGACACACTAAGCAGAAACAAGCATAGCAAAGCAGACAATTAAAGCAATTATCACTCGGGCCAAGGTCGATGTTTTCCAAGTACAAACCCCCAAGGCCTAAACCAAGATCAGATAAGTACCCAAAAAACATCGCTCTTGAGACCGAGTGACGACACAACCAAAGCATCAAAACATCCATGACTCTGGCTATCACTGTTATCATTGCTTCGATATCACCGTTAATTGAATGACCGGCTCATTCTTTCATCCGTCCGTCAAGGTCTAAAGGTAACCCCGGTTCTAGACATAACCCTGCATGTCATCGTGACCCGTGCCTAGGACTATTGAATCTGCCCAGAGTACTCGACCACCTACCTGTAGTCTTTTAGGAATCTGCCCCGAGTACTCGACCACCTACCTGTAGTCAGAGTACTCGACCACCTACCTGTAGTCTTTAGGGCGTTCCTATGTACTCTTGCTTTGAGTTTGCTAGAACCTTCAATAACGATGAAATCCAAGCCTTCTAGTCATCCTCCTCGACGACTATTCTCAAACTTGCCCAAGCTACTTCTCGAGCCCACCATTATCCACAAACTCGAACCATATCACCGAGTTATCAACATGCTTGGGATGATCCCGTCTGGATTAAACCAAGGCTATCTCACATCATGCTTTGCTTCTTCACATCATGGCAAAGTTCCATCTCAACATCACCATCAAATCTATCCATATGAGCTCTTATCATCCGCTTCATATGCCACAAGCAGCTTTCCTTATTCAAGAGCCTTTCTACTTAGCTTTTGAATCATCTTCGACCAACTTGTCCAAATCGAATCATCAATTAACTAACTTCTTATTAATTAATCAAATCAATCATTAATCCAAACAATCAATCATTCAAACAAGATCTAAATAAACAGTTATAACAATAATGGCAATTTCGTAAATAAAGAGTCCAAATCTAACAAACATGAATTCTAAGTAATATCTTGTTGAATGGACTAGCATAGGTTAATATATAATAAAATGGATATCAAAACTTTATTAACGATGGATCTACATGCAGACTTAAGGAAAATGCATGAAATCACTATCTTTAACACACAAACAAGCCACCGATCCAATATACTCTTTTGGGTCCGTGTGAGAGATAACTACCACTCACCGAATCACCTAAACACCACAGAAGCAACTAACTTCAGATCTGGACAGCAAAGGATCTAGCTTGATCCGACAAGATTCCGCTTCAAACTATGAAATCTCTCTTCAATGGATGGAGATCTTCAACTTTGGCTCTTGGATCTTCGATTTGATCTTCAATCTTGGATGGAAGGAAGCACTAGATTAGAGTGGAGAAAAGAAGTGAAGAAGTGTAGTTGAGCTCTCAAAATGGCAGCACTTCGTCGCTTCAAAATCCGATGCCAAAAAGTGAACCAAACCCCTCTATTTATAGGCAGATCCATGAGTCGTCTGCCCCCATAAGTCGTCGCCGACCTAACGACTTACGTCCTAACACTCAGGCCTCCTTAAGTCGTTTACTCGATATTAGGTCGCTCACGACCTATAACATTGCCGACCTACGACCTAAAGCACTGCCGACCTAATAATAAATACCACAGTGCAACCAAGCCACTTAACAAACGTGGCCGACCTAACGACCTAACACCTTATGCGGCTTAGCGACTTAATGACTTACGACTCAGCCTTCACGCGACTTAACTAAACACAGAAAGTCTTACGACCTAAGCCTCCCCACGGCTTACGACCTAACTGAGATGCCGACCTAACCACAAAAGGCAAACCACCATAGGTCGCATACGACCCAACGACTTACGACCTAACCCTAAGTCGCTTGCAACCTTAGGTCGTCTTACGACCTAACTATAACCCGGCACTAACCACTAGGTCGCTAACTCGCTTCAACCGACCTATCCCTAAGCCGCTAGCCACAAACTCGCTAACTACCTTAAGTCGGTCACTCCTATAGGTCGGTCACTCTATAGGTCGGTCCAATCCTTAAGCCGTGAACCTCTAACTCGTTCACTTTCCTTAAGTCGCCTACTATCCTTAAGTCGTTCCACCGACCTAACTTTCACACGAGCTAACTCTGGATGGCTCATTCCTATAGGTCGGTTAATAACTTAAGTCGCTCCATTCCACTAAGTCGCTCACACGAGCTAACTTCCACACGACTTAAGCTCCTGGACAAGGTGAGCTCTGGTTGACTCAAACAATGCAAACGACCTAAAGACAATAATTTTACGATTTATCGACACGTAAAATACGGGTCGTTACATCCTCTCCCCCTTAGGAATTTCGCCCCCAAAATTCCAAACAAACAAGAAGAATCAAAGACTATTATGCATGCCTACCATCCATAGCAATCAACAAACCATGCATCCAATTACTAGCCTAGCATGCAGAATTCTAAGACTAGAACAAGTTACAATTCGTGAGATGTCACGACACCTTAGGGCCATACCTCGAAGAGTTCAGGATGAGCTGCCTTCATCCTCTCTTCCTCCTCCCATGTACAGTCGTTAACATCATCACTCCATTGTACCTTGAGCAACGTAATCGTCTTCCTCCTAAGCTGTTTCGTGTCAGTTTCCACAACACGAAGCGTCTTACGAGGTCTTCTAGAAACTGGATCAATCTCAAAGTCTTCACAGCTATCAACAGAAACCACTGTATTCGAGTCGTGCACATACCTCCGTAGATACGATACATGAAAAACATTGTGCACACCCGACATCTTTTCTGGTAATTCCAACTTATAAGCGAGCTTTCCAATTCGCTCTATGATCGGGAATGGTCCAACAATCTCGGAGCCAATTTTCCTTTCTTCCCGAATCGAATAACATTCTTTAGTGGAGAAACCTTCACGAAAACCATATCGCCTACGTCGAATTCCAAATCCTTACGATGCTCATCGGCATAACTTTTCTGACGGTCTTGGGCTGCCTTCATTCGTCGCCGAATGATCTCTATATAATCCGTAGTTTGTTGAATCATCTCTGGCCCAAGTATAAGCTTTTCTTCAGTTTCCAACCAACATGTCGGAGAGTTACACGGTCTTCCATACAATGCTTCATATGGTGCCATACCAATACTTGACCGGTAACTGTTATTATACGAAAATTCCACCAAGTGAAGATGATCTTCCCATAATCCTCCGAAATCTAAAACACATGCTCTAAGGAGATCTTCCAAAACTCTATTGACTCTCTCGGTCTGACCATCTGTTTGGGGGTGATAAGCTGTACTCAAACACAACTCGGTTCCCAAAACTTCTTGGAAGCTCTTCCAAAATCCACTAGTGAACAATGGGTCTCGATCGCTCACTATACTCTTCGGAATACCATGGAATCGAACTATCCACTTAACATACAACTCAGCCAATTTCGATGCAGTCCTAGTTGATCGAACAGGAATGAATCTTGCACTCTTAGTCAAACGATCTATGATTACCCAAATCCCTTCATTTCCTGCTCTGGTCCTAGGTAACCCATCATTAAAATCCATCGATATTTGCTCCCACTTCCATGTAGGAACTTCTAATGGCTGAAGCAATCCACTTGGCTTCTTCTGTTCGGATTTAACCAACTGGCAATTCATACATTTGGAAATAAAATTTCCGACATCCTTCTTCATACCTTCCCAATAATATGTTCTCTTCATATCCCGATACATCTTATTTCCACCTGGATGAATTGTCAACTTCGAATGATGACTTTCCTTCAGAACTTCATCCCTCAATTCATCTATATCGGGAACAACTAGTCGCCCTTGCTTCCGAAGCCAACCCTCTCGATCGACTTCGAATCCTATAACTTTCTCTGGGTCTGATCTAGATTCCAAATCTCAGATAATCTTGACAAGATTATCGTCTCGCTTTTGGCTCTCGCCAATTCTTTCCACTAGAGTAGGTCTTATCGATAAGTTTGCCAACATCTCAGGTTCCAATTCACATCTAGGCCTGAAGTCAAATCCAGCTAAATACTCGAGACTCTTCCATTCCGAAAACATGGCTCCCAACTCTGCATGTCTTCGACTTAAGGCATCAGCCACTGCGTTACCCTTTCCCGGAGTATAGGCTATACCAAAGTCATATGATGCCAAAAACTCTAGCCATTGTTGCTGCCAAAGATTCAAATCCTTTTGGGAGAAAAGATACTTCAACGACTTATGATCTGTAAATAACTCAAATCGAACTCCCAATAGATAATGTCTCCACATCTTCAGGGCAAAAATAATCGCCGCTAACTCCAAATCATGAGTCGGATAACTCCTTTAATGCGGCTTCAGTTGTCGACTGGCATACGCAACAACTTTATCCTTTTGCATCAGCACTGCTCCAAGTCCAGTACCACATGCATCGGTGTAAACCACCATCTCATCGTTTCCACTTGGAATAGTCAAAACGGAAGCACTTGTCAATCGCTCTTTCAGGATTCCGAAAGCTTGCTCACACTTAGCATCCCATCTGAATACTTGATTCTTTTTCGTCAATCCGGTTAATGGTGCAGCTACCTTGGAAAAGTCTTTGATAAACCGTCGATAATATCCTGCTAATCCAAGAAAACTTCTCACATCAGATGCATTCTTAGGTCTAACCCAATCCTGCATTGCTGCCACCTTAGCGGGATCAACCGCTATTCCACTTCCAGAGATAATATGACCTAAGAACCTCACTTCACCCTTCCAGAAGTGACACTTCGAAAACTTAGCCCTCAGCTGATGTTTCCGCAAGATCTCCAAAACAATCCGCAAGTGCGTCTTGTGCTCTTCTTCAGTTCTGGAATAAATCAGAATATCATCCACGAACACAAGTACGAACTTATTCAACTGATTTCTGAACACTCTATTCATAAGATCCACAAAATATGTTGGTGCATTGGTTAATCCAAACGGCATTACCAGCCACTCATAGAAACCAGATGGTGTCCTAAAAGCAGTCTTCGGAACACTATCCTTAGCCACTCTTAACTGGTGAAATCCCGTTGCCAAATCCATCTGAGAAAACACCTTAGCTTCGTGAAGCTGATCAAACAAGTCATCTATTCTCGGCAATGGATACTTGTTCTTCTTAGTCACTTTATTCAGCTCACGATAATCCACACACAACCTCAACGATCCATCCGCTTTGGTTGCAAACACAACTGGTGCACCCCATTCGGACACACTACGCCGAATGAATCCTTTCTGCAAAAGGTCATCAACTTGCACCTTCAACTCTTGTTGTTCCCTAGGCGCCATCCGCCTAAGAGGCATCACAACAGGTCTGGCTCCTTCAACTAGATCGATACGAAACTCGATCTCTCTATGCGGCGGTAACCCTTTGACCTCGTCAAAGACATCCTCAAATTCATTCACAATCGGCACCGATGACAGTCCATCCCGTGGAACAACCAGCGAATACATGAAGCTCATGAAGACGCCTTCCTCATGCTTACATCGTATCACAACCTTTCGCTCCTCCACATTTCCGACTGTCACCTCCAGCCCCTTACAATCAACCTTTGCCGCATACTTCCTAAGCCAGTCCATACCCAAAATAATTCCGAACCCCGCAAAGTTCAGAACAAAACAATCACAAACAAAAGAGCAATCATGACTCGACACAACCAGACCACGGCATATCATACACAAACGAGACGAACCCCCAACTGGATTAGTCACAACCAATGGTCTATCAACAATATCCGGTTCCAAACCCAACCGGCCTACAAGGTCATTACAAACAAATGAATGCGACGCCCCAGTATCAAACAACACTCTAACTGGAACACCACATATAGAAAGAGTACCTTGAACCACCACACTCTTTCCTTTCTCTTCCACAGAAGGAGCTTTCGAAGACGATGGCACAGCCCCCAAAGCATAAGCTTGCACAATCTGCTTGTCCTTTCGCGGTTCTGGACAATTCTTCTTGATATGCCCCGGCTTATCACAGTTGTAGCACTTCCCTGGGATCTTAGAATTCTCGCAATCTTTGGAGAGATGACCCTTCTGCTGACAATTATAGCAGGTCACTGTTGAATATGCGCTTATATGATTTTTGTTTGATGATAATAAACATATATTCATTTGTTTAAATGTATTTGATAATATATTATTTTATTTTTTTCACAGATTAAATAAATATTTGCAGAATAAAATAAATAACACGAAATTTGAATTCAAACGAATATTTTATTCAAACAAATATTTATTACATCTTTGAATAGTACAATTTCAAGCTCTCACTATAACTATACAACTTTGATTACAATTACATCACATTTCACATTTACAATTCACCTCACTACATATCACTCACACTCGTATTTATCTTCAACTTCATTCCAGTTTGAATCCAGCATCTGAGAAATCTGCAAAAATACTCACTAACGCAGTAAAATTGAAAAAGAAATATTTTTGCAAAATAAAATAAGATATGATTTCTGAAAATAATATTTGCCTCAGTTATTTGGGTTGTTCGTCATCATTTAAATTTGAATTCATCATACACGAACAACTTGTGACATACACAGTGTATTACTGTATATGCCACAAGGCCGTGCACGCCGATATATACACTTGATTGTTTTACAGGGACAGGTGAGCACAGGTCAAACCCAAATGAAAAATCAGGTTCAACTCAAGTGCCAACAAAGAATCAAAGCTCGGCCAACATAATGCAACCATGTTCAAACATGACAGAAACATGATCAAAGCTATAAGTGATGCAGCATCAAGTAAACAGTGCCAAATGAAGCACAGCTGCAAACAACATGACAGTGAAAACTCGAGTCACAGTGCCATGCTACAGATTATAAAATGAAATTCATAAATGCAACAACCAAATGAAGTCAGCAGTCAACAGTGATAATGGTCAAGAACTATACAAATGAATGAAGCATGCAAGCTCAAGACATCAAGTGATACAAGGTCAGGGGAGCAACATGAATGCAACAAAGACCAAGCTGCAGCATCAAGATAAGAAGATCAAAGTGAACCAGATCAATAGCAGCTCAGTTATACAAGCTAACCAAGTTTATATGCAATGCAAAGACCACAACTACAACAAATGTACATATATGGACAGTGAAAACAGAAGTGCACAGCAACAGTAAGGAAATGGACAAATGCAACTGAACCAACTACACAAATATGCTATGCAGTAAAGTCAATCAGAGGCATCAACAAAGACAATGCTTGACACCGAGCATGTACAAAATGATGCATGATGAATCAGACCATACAATATGAAACAGAGGCAACAAGACTATATGCAAGCAAAGTCTCTACATGGATGCAGTGATACAAGTCAGAGCAACAATATCAAAGCAATGGTGATGGGCCGAGAGGACCAGTGATATAAGTAAAGATGAGTGCAGATTCGAAGTCGAAAGCAACACCATGTACAACAATGCACTGGAACACATGATGCATATGTCGAGTTCAATGCAACATAGCACCAGGCATCACTATGATACAACTTACAAACCCAAATGACAACTCAATAAATTTTGCAGTGATACAAAACAAGTTCAACAGGCAACAAGCAAAAGTTCACAGAGAAGTCGAAATCATGAAAAGTGGCACGGCAATTTTTGAGAAGCACCAACAGAAATCGCCATGTCAATGTTGAACAAGTCAAAGTAAAAAATACCAAGAAATCAACATGAAATATACGAATATGACAAAGTCAAATTAAAGCCGTGCTCATCACAATTTTTAATGCCGTGAATGTCAAGCAATCGAAGTAAATACGAACTGAAGAAGTCAGAGATCAATCTCAGCATCAAAACAAAATCAAGTGACCGAGATGAATATTTGACAAATTCAAACATATTTTATACGAATGAGAATATAGGAATTCAATTCCTATTTAAACAATTCATCATCGGCAAATTTTAGTATCGAATTCCAGAAAGCATAAAATCAGAAAAGCACAAGCAAATAATTACATACCAAATCGAAGAAGGAATTCGATCAAAGAAGTAGCCGAAGTGAGCATCAATCAATCAAGGATACACGCAAGAGATCATAGAATCAATCTACATACTATCGGCACTTCAAAAGCCCTAAATCTGGAAAAGGAATGAAGCCCTAAATTTGCAAGAGGAACGGCCACCATTATACACGCAAACGAACGGAGTAAAGCAAAAGGAGACGGGTCAAAATAATAAAAGGGGCCGGCCTATATATTTTAAGGGCTTTTAATTATATTAGGGTTATTTATTTTAATTTGTTTTTAACTTCGTATTTACTTTTAAACCGTTTAATTTTCTAGTCGTGTGACTAGGGTACAAACTACGGTGTGTAGTTTGGGAATTCGCAACTCGGTAGTTGAGTTGTGGTCAGGGTTTTGAGCGTAGAGTTAGATTAGTCAATAGCGGGTATAGCGAGTTTACGTGTGTAAGCGAGGGACTATCTAATTTCTAGTAGAAACCTTGGGGGCAGCACGTAGGCAGGGTTTTGCCGAAGCTGGGTAAATTCTGTGTTGTTCTGTTCTGCATTTTATTATTCTGCTATTTATTTCTGTGCTGGTAGTATTCTGTGGTCTGTGTTAATATTGTTTATAAGCTTCCGCAATTAATTTTTATAATTAACACTATCACCCTATTCACCCCCCCTCTAGGGTGAAATCGATCCTACAAGTGGTATCAGAGCTAGGAACAAAAGCCATTTTTGTTTTAAAATTTTGATTTTACAAAAATCAATTTTTGTTTTAAAAATTCGTGTTTCAAAAATCAATTTTTGTTTTAAAAATTCGTGTTTCAAAAATCAATTTTTGTTTTAAAAATTCGTGTTTCAAAAATCAATTTTTGTTTTAAAAATTCGTGTTTCAAAAATCGGTTTTTGTTTTAAAAATTTGAATTTTTTAAAATGGCTTCTTTTAATAATGCTTTTGCAGAAGGGCAATCCATAGTTAGACCACCAATGTTCAATGGTGAATATGCTTACTGGAAAAATAGAATGCAAATTTTTCTGAAAACCATTGACGCTTGGAATATTGTTGAGACAGGTTATAGTATACCAACTATAACTGCAGATAATCAGGAAATAGAGAAACCAAAGGAACAATGGACAGAACTAGAAAATAAATTACAGAATACTAATGCCAAAGCTATGAATTCTATTACCTGTTCATTGGATCAATTTGAATTTAATCGTGTCTCACATTGTCTAACTGCGCAGGAAATATGGCACATACTAGAAGTGACTCACGAAGGAACATCTCAAGTCAAAGAATCTCGCCTTGCAATGCTAAGCAGCGAATACGAGAACTTCAAAATGGCGAAGGAAGAAAATGTCAAAGAGATGTACGGACGACTCTCCAATATCGTATACAAATCAAAAGCTCTCGGAAAAACATACACCGAATTAGAAATAGTCCGGAAAATCCTCAGAGTCCTTCCACGAAGCTTTGAAGCAAAAGTAACTGCCATACAAGAATCGAAAGATTTAAAACAACTTAAAGTTGAGGAACTCATCGGAAATCTCACCACTTATGAGCTTGAAATGAAATTCAAAGAAGAGCGTGAAGGAGGTGACACTCAAAAGAAATCAATAGCTCTCAAAGGAACAACCGAAAGTGATGATGATAACGATGAAGATGATGGAGCTGCAGAATTGGAGTTGTTAATAAGGAAATTCAAAAAATGGAATCAAAAACATGGAAATTCAGCTCGAAATCAAAAAGCAAAAAGCAGAATAGCCAAAGCACTAGACTACTCAGAAGAACAAAAGTTTATTTGTTATAATTGCAACAAACCCGGCCATATCAAGCCCGATTGTGCACAAATTAAATCCAGCCATGGAAAGAAACAGAAAAAGAAAAGTTTTGCAGCCACTTGGGATGAAATAGACGAGAATGATCAAAGCACTGGTAGTGAAAGCGAAAAGGCAGAATTGTGTCTTCGAGGTGATACAACTGACAGTGACGATGACGAGCCAAGTGAGGTATCAAAACTTACCCATTCTGAGTTGCTTATATATTTTCATGAAGTAAACGGTTGTTTTGAACGACTTAGGGAAAAATACGCCAAACTTGAATCTCAAAAAGATACTTTGATAGAATGTAATAAACAACTTGATCAATTAGTTAAAACCTATCAAAGTAGGATCCCTAAGTGTGATAAGTGTCCAACATTTGATGAAGAAATTAAAAAATCAGAAATTAAAATAAAATCGCTTGAAAATGAAATTCTGATTTTAAAGGAGAATGAAAATACTAGGAGAGAGAATTCTATTAAAAAGTGCACACAGTTGTTAAACGAAAATGAATCTCTCAAATCACAAGTCCAACAATTGTCAACGACTTTAGATAAATTTTCAAAAAGTGAAAAATCGTTGAATATGTTATTAGGAAAGCAAACTGTTAATACGGTTAGACAAGGACTTGGATATAATAATTCGAAAATTGTTGAAAACAAGATTAATCAAGTTAATTCTATGTGCACAATTTGTAGAAAATTTGGACACGGTCACAATAATTGTTGGTATAGACCCAAACATGTGAAAACTATACCGATTTGGGTTCCAAAAGGCACAAATATAAAATCTCTCAAAGTTAAACAAATTTGGGTGCCAAAGGGAACAATTATAAATAGTTTTGGGTCTACACAAAATTATTTTTCAAAATTTTCTGCCACTAACAACCATGGACCTATAAAAACAAATAGGTCACATAAATCTTTTTCCGTGTAGGTGTGGTGGCAGGCTAAGGAACAACAATAGTGTTCTCTAGATTTTGGCTGTTCCAGAAACACAACGGACGACAAAGCTAAGTTCCTTAGCCTAGTATAAAGGTGACAGAATCACAACGGACAACAACGAAAAATATCGTAAACGTAAAACAGGTATGGTATGTTTTAAACGATATATTAAATGTGATAATCTGCACCGTATTTTTGGATTAAATCAGCCAATATTGAGATTGATGAAAAGATGATGATTTTGATTCTGACTTATTCAACATAGTTGGCCAATTATATTCTTATGCCAAAAACACTAAAAAAAAAAAAAAAAAATCTCTAGATTCTTTGAATTACTTCATATATATCATTTTGGATTAAAAATAGTGTTTTGTTGGACAATTATACAATTAGTTATAATTCGGCTAACTCTATATTCACGGTTTTTCGATTATTTACACGGCCTCATTTCAAATTCAAAAGAATGTCATTTAAATTGCTGAAAAAATTGAGTTTGAAATTTTTGATGCACACTTCATGTTTTGGTCTCTAAAATTCAATTGATGATAATTTTTGAGTGAAAGAGAAATTCAGATGCAGATTACACTGGTAATCTAGTTGATAGAAAAATTACTAGTGAAACGTGATTTTTGTTGAGACATTTAATAACTGCATCATTTTTTTTCAAAGAAAATATCTGCATATTCTTCATTTCAAATAATTTTCAAATAGCAGAAAATTTTCTTTTAAAAACCCCTGAAGAAAATCATTTTTTTTGACCATATTTCAGATTATTCATTTTTTGAGAAATTAATTTCATAATTATTTTTGAATTTGATTTTAAATGACTATTTTGACTAATCTGACTCCCAAATGATTATCGAAAAGATGAATAGTAATTGAAAAAGTGATGAGTGTTGATATTTATTATATATTATGACTCGAGACAGTATAATTAGTAAATTTCTTTAGAAATTTAAACAAGAGTTATAAAAATTTTGTTGGTAAAAAATTCCATGACCATCTCTATGTCTATCATGTTTTCTATCAACCATCACTCATCAAAATTCTATATAGTTTGTCAATATGTGGTACGTTAAACAGGAATCGTTCGTTTTTCATTTTTACATTTTTTTTTAAAATAAAAAAATTAAATAAATAAATAAATACTAAAGTATTCACTCTCATTTAAAAGTCCTCACGGTTATGCATGGGTGAATTACTTGGAATTTGTTATGTGCTTCCATGCTCATTTAAAAGTCCTCGCGGTTATGCATGTATGGAACGCATATCAAAAGTTGATTTTTAAAAATAAACAAGTTGATTCTAATCCCATTTAAAAGTCCTCACGGTTATGCGTGGTTAGAAAATACTTGAATTCATTTTTTTTAAAAATAAATTTGGAATACTACTAATCTCATTTAAAAGTCCTAACGGTTATGCATGGTTAGTAGATATTCAAATTCCTGATATAAAAATACCACAAACAGACACAATTGTATGGTTTTATATGATGACATCATCTCCATCATTCTAAAAGTGGAATATGCGCCTAACAAAAATTTTATGATTTTTGTTTGATTTTTTTTTATTGAAATGTGATATTTATATTCAATTGAGTTTTAATGTTGGATTGATATCGATTACTTTATCTCTATTTTCTCTAACACTATTATTCTTTTGCTGATAACAAAAGGGGGAGAGAAAAGTTAAGATTTTGTCAAATAGAATCAAGCAAAGGTCAAATAATTTTCCATTTGCATATAGGCTCATTTATATATTTCTATTTGTATGCATATATGTAGGGGGAGCTTTGTGTAGAGAGGAAGCATTTAAATAGGGGGAGCAATTAGGATATATCAATGATCAAATACATTTAACATATTCAAAATCTTAAATATATGTTTGTTATCATCAAAAGGGGGAGATTGTTGAATATGCGCTTATATGATTTTTGTTTGATGATAATAAACATATATTCATTTGTTTAAATGTATTTGATAATATACTATTTTATTTTTTTCACAGATTAAATAAATATTTGCAGAATAAAATAAATAACACGAAATTTGAATTCAAACGAATATTTTATTCAAACAAATATTTATTACATCTTTGAATAGTACAATTTCAAGCTCTCACTATAACTATACAACTTTGATTACAATTACATCACATTTCACATTTACAATTCACCTCACTACATATCACTCACACTCGTATTTATCTTCAACTTCATTCCAGTTTGAATCCAGCATCTGAGAAATCTGCAAAAATATTCACTAACGCAGTAAAATTGAAAAAGAAATATTTTTGCAAAATAAAATAAGATATGATTTTTGAAAATAATATTTGCCTCAGTTATTTGGGTTGTTCGTCATCATTTAAATTTGAATTCATCATACACGAACAACTTGTGACATACACAGTGTATTACTGTATATGCCACAAGGCCGTGCACGCCGATATATACACTTGATTGTTTTACAGGGACAGGGGAGCACAGGTCAAACCCAAATGAAAAATCAGGTTCAACTCAAGTGCCAACAAAGAATCAAAGCTCGGCCAACATAATGCAACCATGTTCAAACATGACAGAAACATGATCAAAGCTATAAGTGATGCAGCATCAAGTAAACAGTGCCAAATGAAGCACAGCTGCAAACAACATGACAGTGAAAACTCGAGTCACAGTGCCATGCTACAGATTATAAAATGAAATTCATAAATGCAACAACCAAATGAAGTCAGCAGTCAACAGTGATAATGGTCAAGAACTATACAAATGAATGAAGCATGCAAGCTCAAGACATCAAGTGATACAAGGTCAGGGGAGCAACATGAACGCAACAAAGACCAAGCTGCAGCATCATGATAAGAAGATCAAAGTGAACCAGATCAATAGCAGCTCAGTTATACAAGCTAACCAAGTTTATATGCAATGCAAAGACCACGGCTACAACAAATGTACATATATGGACAGTGAAAACAGAAGTGCAAAGCAACAGTAAGGAAATGGACAAATGCAACTGAACCAACTACACAAATATGCTATGCAGTAAAGTCAATCAGAGGCATCAACAAAGACAATGCTTGACACCGAGCATGTACAAAATGATGCATGATGAATCAGACCATACAATATGAAACAGAGGCAACAAGACTATATGCAAGCAAAGTCTCTACATGGATGCAGTGATACAAGTCAGAGCAACAATATCAAAGCAATGGTGATGGGCCGAGAGGACCAGTGATATAAGTAAAGATGAGTGCAGATTCGAAGTCGAAAGCAACACCATGTACAACAATGCACTGGAACACATGATGCATATGTCGAGTTCAATGCAACATAGCACCAGGCATCACTATGATACAACTTACAAACCCAAATGACAACTCAATAAATTTTGCAGTGATACAAAACAAGTTCAACAGGCAACAAGCAAAAGTTCACAGAGAAGTCGAAATCATGAAAAGTGGCACGGCAATTTTTGAGAAGCACCAACAGAAATCGCCATGTCAATGTTGAACAAGTCAAAGTAAAAAATACCAAGAAATCAACATGAAATATACGAATATGACAAAGTCAAATTAAAGCCGTGCTCATCACAATTTTTAATGCCGTGAATGTCAAGCAATCGAAGTAAATACGAACTGAAGAAGTCAGAGATCAATCTCAGCATCAAAACAAAATCAAGTGGCCGAGATGAATATTTGACAAATTCAAACATATTTTATACGAACGAGAATATAGGAATTCGATTCCTATTTAAACAATTCATCATCGGCAAATTTTAGTATCGAATTCCAGAAAGCATAAAATCAGAAAAGCACAAGCAAATAATTACATACCAAATCGAAGAAGGAATTCGATCAAAGAAGTAGCCGAAGTGAGCATCAATCAATCAAGGATACACGCAAGAGATCATAGAATCAATCTACATACTATCGGCACTTCAAAAGCCCTAAATCTGGAAAAGGAATGAAGCCCTAAATTTGCAAGAGGAACGGCCACCATTATACACGCAAACGAACGGAGTAAAGCAAAAGGAGACGGGTCAAAATAATAAAAGGGGCCGGCCTATATATTTTAAGGGCTTTTAATTATATTAGGGTTATTTATTTTAATTTGTTTTTAACTTCGTATTTACTTTTAAACCGTTTAATTTTCTAGTCGTGTGACTAGGGTACAAACTACGGTGTGTAGTTTGGGAATTCGCAACTCGGTAGTTGAATTGTGGTCAGGGTTTTGAGCGTAGAGTTAGATTAGTCAATAGCGGGTATAGCGAGTTTACGTGTGTAAGCGAGGGACTATCTAATTTCTAGTAGAAACCTTGGGGGCAGCACGTAGGCAGGGTTTTGCCGAAGCTGGGTAAATTCTGTGTTGTTCTGTTCTGCATTTTATTATTCTGCTATTTATTTCTGTGCTGGTAGTATTCTGTGATCTGTGTTAATATTAGTTTATAAGCTTCCGCAATTAATTTTTATAATTAACACTATCACCCTATTCACCCCCCCTCTAGGGTGAAATCGATCCTACAGTCACTTCACCCTTCAGCTTCTTGTGGCCATCCTTACCCTTCTGTTGCTGCTGCTTCCTTTTCTTGTTTCCACCCTGCTGTGGCTTAGGCCCTTCCTTGGTTACAGCAACAACAGATCCTTCCTTAGGAAACAGATTCTCATGCCTGAGAGCTTTCTCCACAAGCTTCTCAAACGGGTCGTCCAAATGATCCACCAACTGCCTCCCAAGATAAGTGTCCAAACCTGTCACAAACTTCTCATTCTTCTGATAAGGGGATTCAATATATGACCGAGCATACTTGGACAAAGCTTCAAACTCAGAAACATACTCAAGAACCGGTCTTCCACCTTGCTTGAGCTCCACAAACTTCTTGAACAGAACAGATTTCTGAGCTGTAGAAATGAACTTAGCCTCAAATCTAGCTTGGAATCGCTCCCAAGTGATCTCTTCCTCTGGAGTATCAATGGTGATAGAGTTCCACCAATCAGAAGCTCTTCCCTGAAGCTGTCTTGATGCAAGCTTCCTCTTAGTTGCATCCTCAATTCCCAAATCACCAAAGATCCTTCTACAAGCATCAATCCATCTCTGAACTTCAATAGTTGATTCTGTCCCCAAGAAAACCTTTCCTCCAAGAGCAGTATAGTCTTTACACAACTTAGCAAAATCCACTAGTCTTGGGGCTTGAACCTGAACTCCAACATCTACCGATGGCCCCGGAGCTGGCATCCTTCTCATGATCGAAGTCATCATAGCCTCGAACATAGAAGCATAATCAGCAGCCCCCTCAACAGCACGGCCTCCCCTAGCAGCTGGTCTCCCTCTTCGACTCATTCCTAATATCTATAAGAAATGATTAATATACCCTGAGAAACAACAGCATAAGAAGTTCAAATCCTTCTAAGCTACTATATTATATATAGTAATCATCCATCAAAATTACAATTACGTCTCTCATATGTAGTTACGTCAGCGAGCGTTGGTTAAAATCGATTAACCAAAGCTCTGATACCAAATGTGACGACCGCCCATGACTCCCGCACTAAACAAGGAAATAAGTGCGCTGAAAAGTGTGCCAGGCCGCCATGGACGATCATCAGGGTAAGGCAAACACAGAATAGTCTATCGTATTACTCACAGCGCATGGATAAAATACAATAGAAGATTATACATAGTGAAGCTCCATAGAACAGAATCTTATCATATAAACTCATAGTAATTTTATACAAACATCTGAATAGTCAATACATCAAGCCTCACAACATAACACTCAGAGTATCAAAGCAAACAGCGGAACATCCAGTACATATAGTAAGAAGAACAATATGCAAAAGCCTCCAGCTCGTCTTCGTCATCAACAGCGTTGGTCACTAAGAACAGCACCTGTCACCTGCTACGTAGTCTGCCCATCCCAACACGGATGAACAGCCCAAGGTAATAAGAGTTAAACATAAAACCTTGAGTCGGAAAAAAGTCCTAGTGAGCAGTAAATCAACTATCAAACATACCAAAAGAGCATAAAGGGTAAAAAGGAATAGGAATCCAACCATCTCACTCCACCTCTTTCTTTAGTGATAGCCCCTAGACACACTAAGCAGAAACAAGCATAGCAAAGCAGACAATTAAAGCAATTATCACTCGGGTCGAGGTCGATGTTTTCCAAGTACAAACCCCCAAGGCCTAAACCAAGATCAGATAAGCACCCACAAAACATCACTCTTGAGACCGAGTGACGATACAACCAAAGCATCAAAACATCCATGACTCTGGCTATCACTGTTATCATTGCTTCGATATCACCGTTAATTGAATGACCGGCTCATTCTTTCATCCGTCCGTCAAGGGCTAAAGGTAACCCCGGTTCTAGACATAACCCCGCACGTCATCGTGACCCGTGCCTAGGACTATCGAATCTTCCCAGAGTACTCGACCACCTACCTGTAGTCAGAGTACTCGACCACCTGCCTGTAGTCTTTAGGGCGTTCCTATGTACTCTTGCTTTGAGTTTGCTAGAACCTTCAATAACGATGAAATCCAAGCCTTCTAGTCATCCTCCTAGACGACTATTCTCAAACTTGCCCAAGCTACTTCTCGAGCCCACCATTATCCACAAACTCAAACCATATCACCGAGTTATCAACATGTTTGGGATGATCCCGTCTGGATTAAACCAAGGCTATCTCACATCATTCTTTGCTTCTTCACATCATGGCAAAGTTCCATCTCAACATCACCATCAAATCTATCCATATGAGCCCTTATCATCCGCTTCATATGCCACAAGCAGCTTTCCTTATTCAAGAGCCTTTCTACTTAGCTTTTGAATCATCTTCAACCAACTTGTCCAAATCGAATCATTAATTAACTAACTTCTTATTAATTAATCAAATCAATCATTAATCCAAACAATCAATCATTCAAACAAGATCTAAATAAACAGTTATAACAATAATGGCAATTTCGTAAATAAAGAGTCCAAATCTAACAAACATGAATTCTAAGTAATATCTTGTTGAATGGACTAGCATAGGTTAACATATAATAAAATGGATATCAAAACTTTATTAACGATGGATCTACATGCAGACTTAAGGAAAATGCATGAAATCACTATCTTTAACACACAAACAAGCCACCGATCCAATATACTCTTTTGGGTCCGTGTGAGAGATAACTACCACTCACCGAATCACCTAAACATCACAAAAGCAACTAACTTCAGATCTGGACAACAAAGGATCTAGCTTGATCCGACAAGATTCCACTACAAACGATGAAATCTCTCTTCAATGGATGGAGATCTTCAACTTTGGCTCTTGGATCTTCGATTTGATCTTCAATCTTGGATGGAAGGAAGCACTAGATTAGAGTGGAGAAAAGAAGTGAAGAAGTGTAGTTGAGCTCTCAAAATGGCAGCACTTCGTCGCTTCAAAATCCGATGCCAAAAAGTGAACCAAACCCCTCTATTTATAGGCAGATCCATGAGTCGTCTGCCCCCATAAGTCGTCGCCGACCTAACGACTTACGTCCTAACACTCAGGCCTCCTTAAGTCGCTTACTCGATATTAGGTCGCACACGACCTATAACATTGCTGACCTACGACCTAAAGTACTGCCGACCTAATAATAAATACCACCGTGCAACCAAGCCACTTAACAAACGTGGCCGACCTAACGACCTAACACCTTATGCGGCTTAGCGACTTAATGACTTACGACTCAGCCTTCACGCGACTTAACTAAACACAGAAAGTCTTACGACCTAAGCCTCCCCACGGCTTACAACCTAACTGAGATGCCGACCTAACCACACAAGACAAACCACCATAGGTCGCATACGACCCAACGACTTACGACCTAACCCTAAGTCGCTTGCAACCTTAGGTCGTCTTACGACCTAACTATAACCCGGCACTAACCACTAGGTCGCTAACTCGCTTCAACCGATCTATCCCTAAGCCGCTAGCCACAAACTCGCTAACTACCTTAAGTCGGTCACTCCTATAGGTCGGTCACTCTATAGGTCGGTCCAATCCTTAAGCCGTGAACCTCTAACTCGTTCACTTTCCTTAAGTTGCCTACTATCCTTAAGTCGTTCCACCGACCTAACTTTCACTCGAGCTAACTCTGGATGGCTCATTCCTATAGGTCGGTTAATAACTTAAGTCACTTTATTCCACTAAGTCGCTCACACGAGCTAACTTCCACACGACTTAAGCTCCTGGACAAGGTGAGCTCTGGTTGACTCAAACAATGCAAACGACCTAAAGACAATAATTTTACGATTTATCGACACGTAAAATACGGGTCGTTACAAGTATACTCCTTAGGCAAGGAACATAAGATAATTATTGCTTGAGCCTCATCAGTATAGCAACATTCGCTGCCTTTAGCTTCATAATCAAAGTGATCAAAGCATCTACATGCTACATAAGATCGGCTTCAGGCTTCATCTTAAACGAATAAAGTTGTTGCTGAAAAATAATCCAATCGGTGAGAGACTTGTCTTAATATGCATTAGATAATGCATTCTATAACTCCTTCACCATCTTCATTTGAGAGAATTTTCTAAAAGCTTCATCTGAAAGATCAACTGAATTGTTGCAAGAGTTTCATTTTCCATCTCTTTCAAAATAGCTGCCTCAATATCTTTCAATTTCTCAAGCGCAGAAGCAGTTTTCAAAGTCTTCTCCTTCTTCAACACCGCCTCCGTCTTTATCTTCAAAATTCCAAAATCTCCGTTTCCATCAAAAAGTGAAACTGCATAATTGACACGAGATCTACCAATATATTTTTCAGAAGTAGTCATTAGTACCCAAACAGAACAATAACACTAGATCCAATACCAAACTGTTGCGAAAATTTTGAATGAGGAAAATCGTATTTGATTAGGATTTAGTATTACATATTTGAATACAAATGCAACTTAAAATCAACTATGAAATCACACAAGGATAAACAATGAAAAAAACACAAAAGATTTAATGTGGTTCGGATATAAGTATACTACGTCCACGGAGACGCAACAACCTTTGTTATAGAGTACAACATGAGAAGAGTATGAATCACTCAACAAATAGGGATCTTGCTGAGTATATTTTAATGGAGAACGCTCTTGTTGTTTTGTGATGATGAAAAGATGAGCAAATGTCTTCGTATTTTTAGGTGTGAGGATGGAGATTGCCTTGGAGATAAGAATGAAATGTTTTCGAGTTTGCTTGATTTGATTTCAAACACAAATTTAACATGTTTGTATTTGTTTCCACATATATGCTTAATTAATTGATTCCTCAAATTAATTAATATCTCTTTCCATACTAATTGATTATCTTTCCAAAAAAAATTCATATGTAAATGATTACGAGAATCAATAAATATCTTTTCTCTTAAATTTTTGGAATAGATTTAAATCATTTAAATTTAACAAATTTGACTTACCAAGTTTCTGTTGAGGATGGTGGGTTAGTGACTAATCCATCCCCTATTGGTTGTGCTCTTGCTGAATTTTGGATAGCCTAATCAATTTAGGACCGGGTTAAATAATTTTGTTAAACCTGCTTTCCTTTACGCAAGTCATTGTAAGTATAACGTTAAGGATCCATACCTTCTGATTCATATTCGTAATTCAAATGCAAACAATCTTGGAGTCAAAACTCACCAATTCCGAAATATTTATTTCGCGGTGATAAAAAAACACCTAAATTTCTACTTCTCCGACTTCACCTTAGTTTGCTACCCTGTTTAAGAAGGAGAAACTTGAAAAAGTGTAAAACCGGCATATCACCAGGTATCTCTAAATGTTCTACTTGTCCTCCAGTATTGTTTGATCTGGTTGGCTTGAAAGGTTTTTACATATTAGTTCTATAAGAAGACGCATTGTCAGTGCTAAATAAATTCTCATATATATGTTGTCTAATAATGCTGTGTTTCTTGTTCAGAAACTCATCAGAAGCCTTTTGAGAAATGAGAGATTTGCGTTGACATTTAACTGTCACGTATGGAGAAGAATCAATTTTGTTTCAACATGAGTATTTGACACGTTATTTAGCAGGCAAATTTTTTATAACTAAAAAACTATGTCAACTCCTTAATTATATACGATATACGATCCTTCTTGAAGCTGGTGACAAAGCATTATTATGAAAAAGATATACTTGTAACATGCTATATATAATATACTTGACAAAATCGCCTATACATTGAACTCAATAATTGATTATTATTAATCCACATTATAAAAGAATTTCAATTAAGCCACAGTCTCTTTCATTGTTACCTTATGTAGAAGGTGTCTAATTAAAACAAATAATGAGCACAACTAACGAAAAAGTCTCCTCATTCATTGGTTCTTCCATTTTATTGTTACCGTTCAATAGTTGATCATTTAAATCCTACAGATATTCTGGGTTCTTAATACATAAAAGACAGAGAAAATCGAGACAAGAATTCATACACTCACACCCCTCCTCTTGATAAATGCAGGACATATAACCTTCCTCTTTTCATTTTCATGTGCAGCGAATCATTGAAAAATAATATTCATGTCATGTATTATAAAGATACTAGCTTAGTATACAAACCAAGAACTTTATGATATAAAATATGGATTTTTGGATGTTGACTGTGCATGTATTATATATATAGGTGGAAATGGTCGGAAAACAACATCACATTTTCAACGGATGTTTAATTTATTCAATCCCAGTGTCACCATCATAGTTGTTTTACTATTACTCTTAAACTATATGTGAAATAATATGTTGCTAGAGCAAGGTTTCCAATCAATCCTTGTTGTTTATGGTCCCTAATTAAAAATCATTAGTTTAATGCAAGTGTGGTTCGCTAATAGGATTAGGTATTAGCAAGGGACAACATGCACCAATTTAAACGAAGTAGTTTTCATGAATATGTTAGTTTATTATTGAGTTTTGATTTGCGTACCCACTCCTCTCAACGGCATGAAACCAACTTGAAAATGACAGTGATTGCATCAGGTACACCAAAGTTTTCTTTTTATATATTTAACTTGATTTTGTATTCTCTTGGGCTCACTAGATTGTATTGTTATGTGCATAAAGAAAAGAAAGCTATTAATGTGGTTATTCGGTAAGTTGAGCTACAATGGTACTGTTAACTGAATTCAATACACTGTATCATCTGTACGTTCAATACAACTACAGTTTGATTGCAGCTTTTCCTTTCCTAGCTTAACGAATTGTGTATGCGTATGCAATATTGTGTATGCATTCTGCAAGCTTAATGCAAATGGTTCAATTCCTCCCTCTACTCGCCATAAAAAAATCCAGCCTTTTATCGTAATAAATTTGTAGGGTCCGTCGTATTTGATGAATGACCGATAATGCAAAATCAATAGTTGAGATTATTGTGTCACTTGGAACATTCAAAAGAGGACTAGAAAGGAAAAATGTAATTCTAAAAAGTAGATAAAATGTATTTATATTGCATATTTTACATCTATGTGTTTAAATTTTACACTTCATATTGGTAAAATATAATTTGTAATTTTCCTATTTAAATGATTATATGAAAAGCTATTGCAAAATATTAGAAAGATACCAAAAGAGTAATGGAAATCTATATTAGAGAATCCTAGAAAGAAGACTCCATATATGAAGATATTTATTAAAAATAATATAGAATATGTCAATTGAGATGATTGAGAAAAGATACATGTAAAATATTTAATGAAATACGGAGAAGGTTCGAAGGAATCTATTTGGTGCAAAAATAGGCTATGAATGGTCAAACAATTATAAGTATATGTACATCAAGATAATAAATAAAACCTTCATAGCAAAACACAAAGGGTAATAAATAAATACAGGAAATTATTGTCAAGACAAAATTTCACAGCTTTTTAGCCTCAAGGATAGACCTTCGATATTTTATTCTGAAAGACAACTTTCTGTAAGTATCAGTTTTTAGTTATTGATGGCAGTTTTTAGGTATCAGTTTGTAGTTATCGGTAGCAGTTTTTAGGTATCAGTTTTTAGCTCGATAACAGTTTTGTTGTCCTTATGAATAATTTTTTCTCCTAAATAAATAATCTACTCGTCTTCCTCTTCAGCCTCTCACAATCGTTCACTAATTTCCATCAAAATGGTATCAAAGCCCTCTCTACTCTCATCTTATCCCTTTCGATTCTTAAAAAAATTTACATGACAACGGCATCCTTCAATACACGTTACCTTTAAAAATATCAATTAACGATCTTGAATGCAAAATTATTAGTAAGGAAAGGGAAAAAAAAAATGTCATCCAACAAAATATTTCCTCTTCTCATACCGTAAAGTGTAAAGTGATAAATTTGCATTCAAGTGTGAAAAAATGATGAATCTTAACTATGGCATTTGAGATATGGTCAGTTAAGTTAAAAAGTCTTTCTCTTTTGAAAAAATATATATGGTGTATCGATTACCTTCAATTGAGTTGACTAACAGTGTTTGTGAATGTTGTATTTATAACATAAATTGAACATAATACAATTCCCAAAAATAGCTTTTCATACCCAAATTCCTCTTGAATTAATACTCTTATATTTTTTTGTCAAGAACACCTCTCAGTAGCGAAGAAATTTTCTCTTGTTTGTGGATGATTATACAAGGAAGATGTTGATTTATTTCCCCAATCAAAAGTTAGAAACATTCTCAAAATTTCTGGAGTTCATAGAAAATGTTGAAAATAAAGTGGTCAAGGAATCAAAGCTCTCAGAACTAATGGTGGTGCAGAGTATATTTACAGTCCATTCATGAACTATTGCAAGGAATAAGGCATAAGACATCAATTAATTATACGCCATACTCCTCAGCAAAATTGTGTAGCAGAAAGGAAGAACAGAACAATTGCAGAGATGGCGAGGAATATGCTAAAAAGCAAACATCTTCCAATCAAACTATTGGCTGAAGCAGTCCACACCGCTGTCTTGATTCTCAAATGACATGCAATCAAAGTAGTTCTCAATCAAATTCCACTTGAAGGTTGGCTTGGAAAGAAACCTCAAGTGGATCATTTCAAAGTGTTTGGATACACTGCCTACTCATGTGTTCCATCACAAAATAGGAACAACTTTGATAAGAAATGCGAGAAATACATTTTTATTGGTTATAGTGATGAGTCTAAGGAATATCGTCTTTATAATCTCAATTGGGAAAATTCCTTGTATCCAGAGACATGGTGTTTGAAGAAATGGTTGAGGATGTCCAAGAAACTCCTGGACTTATTGTAACTCCTAAAGGAAATCAGAGGCATAAAGATGTAGGTATTCTTGATTCCGAATCACTTTCAAGGAAGAGGTACTTTATCTAAGAACTCTATGAATCTTCTGAATGTGTTTTCCTTTTTTGTGAACCATAAAATCATGAGCATGCTGCTAAAGAGGAAATTTGGCAAAGGTAATGAATAATAAGATTGCTGCCATAAAAGAGAATCATACTTGGAATCTTGTAGATTTACCAAAAAATAAACAAGTCATTGGCTAGAAGTGGATTTACAAAACCAAGTTTCATGAAGATGGAACAGTCCAGAAGCACAAGGCACGTTTAGTCTGCAAAGGAGTATCCTCAACAATTTGGTATAGATTTTACTCAAACTTGCACCAGTTACTTGAATGGAAACAATCAGGACAGTTCAAGCTTTAGCTGCTGGGTTGGAATTACAAGGATTCAAGCTCAACGTGAAGTATGCTTTTTCTAAGTGAAAATCTGAATGAAGAAGTTTATGTGCAACAACCCGATGGTTTTATGCAAAGAGGGAAAGAAAATAAACTCTACAAATTGCTCAAAGCACACTATAGTTGGAAAAAAGCGCCAAGAGCATGGAACAACAAAATTGATAGTTATTTTTTGCAAAATGGGTTCAACAAAAGTAAGAGTGAACCATCCTCATACATAAAGAAGCAAAGTAAAAAATATTTTTTTATTGTGTCTTTATGTTGATGATTTGATTTACACTAGTAGAAATGCAAAAATGATTGAAGGTTTCAAGAAGGCGATGATGAAGGAATATTAAATGTCTGATTTGGATCTCATGAAATATTTTCTTAGGATTCAGGTTCAACAATAAAAAGGCGAGATTAGTATTTTACAAGAGAAGTACACTTCTGATATGCTCAAGAGATTCGTTATGGCTAACTGCAAGTCGGTTGCAACTCCACTTATTGCGAATGTAGAATTAAAATTAAATGATGGCTCTAAAGGTTAATGCTAAAACCTACCGTCATTTGGTTGGATCATTGCTCTGTCTTAACAACACTAGGCTTGATGTTGTTTACTCGGTTAGTTTGCGTTCTAGATTCATGCATGAATCAAGTAATCTTCATTTCTCATCAGCTAAAACAATCTTGCACCATCATAAAGAATTTTGATCTGAAGTATGTAAAAGCAAATGATTATTAATATAATGGCTTTACTGACAGTATTTGGGCAGGTTTACTTGATGATCGTAAAAGCACTTCAGGCGATGTTTTTCGTTCAGGTTCAATTCTTGGCCTTCAAAGAAGAAGCAGACCATTGCATTGATATCAGTGGAACAGAATATGTTACACCTACGGATGCTGCTTGTAAAGCAACTTGGTTAAAAGGAATCCTTGCATATGTACGATGAAAGGATGAAACACCAACAACTATACATTATGACAATAAATCTGCTGTTGCAATGAAAAAGAATCCAGTATCTCACAGATGTTCAAATGCACATTGAGATAAAACATCATTTTATCCATGACAGTGTGAACAAGGGATAAATTCAGCTGGAATATGTCAACACAAATGATCAACTTACAAATATCTTCGCCGTCGAAATTTCAATAAACAAGTTAAACTACTTCAGAAGCTGTTTGAAAATTACAAATTAAGGAGTATTAAAATATAATTTGTAACTTTCCTATTGAAATAATTATGGAAAGCTATTGCAAAATAAAGGAAAGATATATAAAAAAATGATTGATGAAGAATATATGTAAAATATTTAATGAATTATGGAGAAGATTCTAGGAAATTTGGTTATTTGATGTAAAAATCTAAGCTATAAATAGCTAAGCAATTGTATGCATCTGTTAATCAAGCAAATTAATAAATAAAGTTCTTGCAAAAGAGAATTTTTTTAATATTCTTCTTATCAATTCTTCTTCAGTCTCTTATAAATCGTCACAAATTTCTATCTACATGCCCTGTGTATAATGGGCATTTTTATTTCCTAGTTTATACGCACTTTCAAATGTGTTTAATAAGTACAATACTTAAAAATTTCGTTTTTCCTTAAATTTTTGATTTTTAATGTATATTCCTTCACATAGGAATAGACGTTGAGTGAGCTCTACCCTCTTTTACTAGTAAACAAAAAAGAGATACGAGTGAAGTCGCACTATTACAATTATATCGAGATGCAATCAAAACCAAAACATAATAATAGAAACCTTGGGATATAACACAAACTTGTAGGATCTAGACCGGTCTAGAACAGATGAAATAAGTAGATATAAAAAAATTATCTATTAGGTTTACCGTTGGCTTATGAAGTCTAATGGGTTTTACACTAGATCCAACCTAGTTATTAAATAAAATCATACTTCATTTAGATTTATTTTACATTTGTTAATTAATCATATTAATTAATTCAACTAAACATTTAATTTTTAATGTATCGTGTGTACATTCATTAACAACATAACATAATATGATAGAAACATATATATAAGTATATATACACAAATGGATATTGAGATTTATATTTACTGTATAGACATGTATATTATAGCATACACGTAATAAATTCACGTGCATATCGGGAATACAAATGCCAAACTACATACATATGTTTGAATATATTATAGGATATGTATATGGTTTGTATGCATATATTGACAGTAGCGCACACACATTTACACATGCGTGCACGCGCACATATAAACACACACACGCTCTCTTTAGACTTATATTTGTATTTGGTTGTCACTTATATATTTGATATATATACATACATATATAAAATTATAAAGAAAATCTTCATAAAATTAGATGTTTCAAAATAAAAGAAAGCTTGGAAAATAAAATTGGAAACAAAATTTTATGTTAGATCTAGGTTTAATCAATTAATAATTAAAAGGAAATAATATGAAGTGATATTTTTTTTATTTTCCTTTTACAAACATCTTAATAGTAGATTCAAAACCATGTATAATTCCATGCCTAACCACAACAAAATCCAAACATTTAAAATTGCAGATTAAAAGTACACGTTCAACATAAAAATAATTTAATATTTTGGTCTAATGGAACAATCAATTCTAAAACATTACACATATAAATAAAAACGTATGTGTATATAGTAAATTAATAGTTAATTTTAAAATATACATTTGACTAAGCAATGAATGATTTACAATTTTGAAAAACATAAAGGTGAATCATATGAATACACACACATACATAACATACTTTAAACTCTAGGACAAGTCATTCCATAGTTATCTAATAACTACAAGTACGTAACCCTTTGGTGCCTCCGGCAACCATAAACAATACACTACCATCATTTGGGGAGCGTTTTGCATTCTTGTCTCAATGGATGAATAATTATTCTATAACAATCCGTAATTTTCGACGATTAAAATAGTCAATTTAATTAGATTTTATGATTTAAATATTGGGAAAAACAAAAATTATGGAAAGCTATTGCAAAATAAAGGAAAGATATAAAAAAAATTGAGGAAAGATATATGTAAAATATTTAATGAAATGAATTATGGAGAAGATTCTAGGAAATTTAGTTATTTGATGTAAAATTCTAAGCAATAAATAGCTAAGCAATTGTATGCATATGTTAATCAAGCAAATTAATAATAAAGTTCTTGCGAAAAGAGAAAAAGTTAAATAATCTTCTTATCAATTCTTCTTCAATCTCTTATAAATCGTCACAAATTTCTATCTACATGCCCTCTGTATAACAGCCATTTTATTTCCTAGTTTATACACATTTTCAAATGTGTTTAATAAGTGCAATACTTAAAAATTATGTTTTTCCTTCAATTTTTGATTTCTGATGTATATTCTTTCGCATAGGAAGAGGCGTTGATTGAGCTCTACCCTCTTTTACTAGTAAACAAAAAATAGATATGAGTGAAGTTGCACTATTACAACTATATCGAGATACAATAAAAACCAAAACATAATACTAAATATCATAATAGAAACCTCGAGATACAACATGAACTTGTAGGATCTAGGCCGGTCTAGAAAGAATGAAATACGTAGATATCAGAAAAATTCTCAGTTAGGTTTATAGTGGGCCAATGAAGTCTAATGGGTTTTACACTAGATCCAGTCTAATTATTAAATAAAATCATACTTCATTTAGATTTATTTTACATTTATTAATTAATCATATTAATTAATTCAACTAAACATTTAATTTTCAATGTATCGTGTGTACATTCATTAACAACATAACATAATATGATATAAACATGTATATAAATAAATCTATTCAAATAGATATTGAGATTTTATATCTACTGTATATACATATATATTATAACATAGGAGTATGTATGCACGTCCAAGTGAGCTTGCATCTAATCACAGTGTGCATGCATAATCCAACAATGCGTTTGTGTAGCATGTTTCAAAATTATGTATAATGTTTTTTTTATAAATATAGTATACACTTTCTCCATTCATGCCATAATGCCCACAAATTTCGATTTACTTTTTTAGGCATGGGCCATGTTTAGGCATTATGAAGCATTTTTGAGTAAAAAACTATATAGTAATCTTATCATAATTTAATAGTGGCTTATTTCAAATATATTTTCACATATAATATCAAAATGCAATGATTTTATGTTTTCCTCTCATTTCTATTTTTCTTGCCTTAACCATCTTTAATTTTCGATTAGCCTTTTGGAATTGAAAATAATTCTAGTTATTCCCCTCATTTTGGTCTAACAAAATTACTATAAGAATCTTATCTTTGATAACCACTTCGTTAACGTTACCAATAAATGAAGATCCAATTAAAGCGGTCAACTACTTAACGCCAAAGGTTTAGTTAATGTATCCACCGTTAATTTTGGTTGGTCTATACCGACCTACCCACCAAAATTAATCTATCTTTTTAAGCGGTTAATCGATCGTTTTAATCGGTTAACCAATTAATCAATTGGTTTACCAAGATAATCCATAATTTTATTAATATTCTAAAGCATCGTTGGACGGTTAAGTGCAGTTAACTGATTATTAGTGGGTTGCTTTGTAGTAAATAAAATTATATAAAAAGTGTTAACAATTAATTGACCAACCGAATTTCGTTAATCTTTAATTAAACCAAAAATGAATGGTTAAGGTTGATTAGTTAATATTTAATGTCGGTTAACCGTAAAAGTCGATTAAGCTAAGGTCGGTTTATGTCGGTTAATTTGACTAATTCAATTAAATACCAATCCTTAATTTGTGCACCTTTTCTTATTACAAAGAACATACCGTGGTTATGAGTTGATGTCGAACCAAGGTAAAAATTGGTTATAACCTCTATTCAACTATAAATGTGTATGTATTATATAACACCACAAAATGTGTTTCCAAACATTATTCCATAATTAGGTAATCCATATATAAGATATTTAGGCTGAAAGAAGTTTTGTTTTCTTTCCCGTTAAAAAGAATGAAATAGTTCATAAGTTGTTATGCATTAGCCATTTGGTGATCAATTGATTCTTCTTAAGTACATACATAAGTAGTACACAAGTAAAGCTTGAATTTTCACATTAAACTCAATATATAAAGGAGACATCACTAATGGCCCACTCCTTGTATACTAATTAGCGAACCTAAGTCAACTACAATGAATGAAGACATTTTTTACCAACA
Source organism: Allium cepa (assembly GCA_030765085.1). Taxonomy (NCBI): domain Eukaryota; kingdom Viridiplantae; phylum Streptophyta; class Magnoliopsida; order Asparagales; family Amaryllidaceae; genus Allium; species Allium cepa. Next base: position 255,269,565 of record CM060943.1, read on the forward strand.
TCTACTAAAATTGTGACAAAGCAATAGAAGAACAAAAATGTATTCCCATGGGGAAAACTTCTTCGTCTACAAAAAAGGAATGAAATACAATCGTTGCACCGTTATACTGGATTCTTTTCTATTTCCAATATTGAAAGTAGAGCCATATAATTTCTCAAGTAAAAGTTGAACACTCTCATAGCTATCCTGATTTACTTATCTAAATTAACTGCGATGGACATTCTTACCATGGTTGTAACTTGCATATTTCTTTGTTGTTGTATGTTATTGCAAAATCTTCACCTTATCTTATGTAGGATGCTATGGATGTAAATTAATGCTTCATTGATTGTGCCATAATAATAACTGTAGCCATTTTCCAGAGAAACTCTGCTCATCTCTTAACTGTTTAGGCAACCTTTTCTTCAAGTTGGGCTCTTGTATCCTCCGCAACTACATTCAACTTATATATTTCTAGTCACTGCTAATTCCTTTTTGGTAACCATTTTTCTTTGTTGCACGACATGTCAAAAATAGAAGGTCATTTATAGTATTTAGCATTCTCTTCCATAAAATAAAGTAACTGATGCAGCAATATCAAATTTCAATAATAAAAACTAAAACAAACAACTAACAGCGATTGCATCTACAAAAATTATTCATGCGCATAAAGAATCTAAACTAAGAAAAAAATAAAAAAAATATCCCTACATGCAAAAAAAGAAGTGTGAACAATAACTTGAATTTAAATATGTTAATTCAAAAAAGTGAAGAAAATAATGAAAAAAGTCGGATTTATCCACCTCTACCCACCAACAATTGAAGAAAGCATGACCCGTCGATTGAAAATTCTCAAAAATTCAATGAAACCAATCAGCTATTACAGCCTAATAATTAGATTTGTAATATGACATTCATCTGCAAAAAAATTAGCAATTCAGTCAACCCATTATTAGAAACTAAATTGATACAGTGTATGATGAGATAATCAAGAATAGTAATTTACCTTGATTATTTTGGAGAATCATTAACACCTACACCTTTGATACACTGAATTTTTTTGTAGAACCTTTAAAAGCTGCTCCTTTGATCAAACATGCTTGAGATCAATAACAGTGAAGACAATTCGGATAGGGAGAAAAACTTAAGGCTCTGCGAAATTGGTTTCACAATAGGTAAATTGAAAGTGGCGATTGAAGGGATGAAAAGGTAAGTAAATTGAGTAGAGGTCTCGATGAATTACTTCGTTAGTTAATTTGTACATTTTCCATTTCTAATTGTTGAATTTAATGAAATGGTGGGTTTACTGAGTGTGTGGGAGAGATCATGGAGAGAGTGGGAAGTAAATGGTATTAATTAGAATCTCATACCATGTTGATTTGTCAGAATATCAGCCACTTGATGTCTTTCCTAATCTTAAATCTTGGGTGTTCTTTGTCTCATTTTTTTTGTCCTGGACAACACCAAGGAGATTTCTTTAAATGGACAATGAGAGCTACAGCAAAATTAAAGACATTAAAATTGTTTTAATTAGTCCCACATTGTCCAAAATATATTAGTTGTTGTTGTATATAAGCTAAGGGTTGAAGAAGAATGTAGTTCCAATATCATTGAATTGAGATGATATGTTGTTGTGAAGTTTAATAGTATGGCCTATGAACAGATGACATATCCAAATATTATCAATGTTTCTTTATGGAGATGTAAAAGGTATTTTGAGAAATTCAAATGGACACTTCTTTATGGAGATGTAAATTTTGGAAAATTCAAAAAGACATGGTTGCATTCTATTCATGGAATTCTCATTATTAATAGTAGAGACATGTAAATAAATTCACATGCATATCGGGAATACAAATGCCAAAATACACATGTATGTTTGAATATACTACAGGATATGTATATGGTTTGTATGCATATATTGGTAGTAGCACACAAATTTACACATGCGTGCGCGCGCACACACATTTACACATGCGTGCATGCACACACATAAACACAAACACACACACTCTTTAAACATGTATGTATGTATTTGGTTGCCACTTATATATTTGATATATATACATACATATATAAAATTATAAAAAAATCTTCAAACAATTAGATGTTTCAAAATAAACGAAAGCTTGAAAAAATAAAATTGGAAACAAAATTTTATATTAGATCTAGGTCTAATCAATTCAGAATTAAAAGGAAATAATATGAAGTGATATCTTTTTATTTTCCTTTTACAAACATCATTTAATAATAGATTCCATACCATATATAAGTCCATGCCTAACCACAACAAAATCTAAACATTTAAAATTGCAAACTAAAAGTACACATTCAACATAAAAATAAAAGCATTATCATAATTTAATGTTGTGGTAGCCAATTCTAAAACATTACACATATACATAAAAACATATGTGTATGTAGTAAATTAATAGTTAATTTTAAAACATACATTTGACTAAGCAATGAATGATTTACAATTTTGAAAAACATAAAGATGAATCATATGAATACACACACATACATAACATACTTATTTCAATATTAAGTCCACGATGTAGAATTAAGTTGTAATGATAAAAGTAAATTTGATTACAATCTATTATATGTACATACACTCAGCTTCAAATTCAACGAACAAGAAAATTAGTTTCAAATCACAAATGAATCGAAAACAAATTGTTTTTAATTAAATAATCAATTGACTAAATTTTGTGATAACAAATAAATTTTACAACAAATCAAATCAATATTAATCGATAAATTCAGATACGATACAGTATACCGATGCGTGCAAATATAACATTTATGTATGCATTCAAATATTTGCAAATAACTTCTGAACATCAAGATAATAACTAATATCTTTATAAATATAAATTAATTTAGTTAATTCAAGAATTTTATAAATTAGTTAAATCGTACGCTTTTTTGAAGAAGTCACAAATGTCGTTATGAGCCTCAAAGTGTGAATTCTAAATGAAATTAATATGAAACAAGTAAAATATTAACTTTCACTCATCATCTTAACTAGTTGTGTGACAATTTGACCAAATCTATCACTTAAAGACCTTTTCAAAAAATTATATTTTATACCATCTTAAGCAATACCAATAATTTATAGACATCCTTCTCGCAACACTTTATCACTATAGGAGTTATGGAATTTGGTTTTAGTTAAAATTTCAATATCATCGTTATTCCACTTAATTAGTCTATGAAAAAGTCATTGGTTTAATAATAACATTTATTATTAACCATTCTACTCGGACAGAGATTTTGCCTTTGAGTTGACTATAGTCGACCATGATACTAACCTCATACAACCGAGAAGACGAATTCTCTATTCAAAATTGCTTCACTTCTGATGCTTCCACTCAGACACAACTATAATCGGTTGATGGATGGCCATAACATGATTTAACTATAATTAAAGTGGAGTATTAGGCTAAAGTACGACAGTCTTCTCAAGTCAAGATAGTTGTGTAACATCTCACCCAGAGATTTTATGTTTTACCTCGTTGTTATCAACCAATAGGGAAATCTAGGACGAGTCATTCCATAGTTATCCAATAACTACAAGTACGTTACCCTTTGGTGCCTCCGACAGCCATGAGCAATATACTGCCATTATTTGGGGAGCGTTATGCATTCTTGTCTCAATGGATGAATAATTATCATTTTCTCGAAACATCTCGACCAGAAATATTTAGAGCAAAATATTATTTAAAACAAAATGGATGAATAATGATTGCAACTCATTGCAACTATAATCACATTACATTTTATTTAAGGATTTTATTATTACATACTTTAAATTAATCTCTTAATTATTTATATCACAATATAATAAAGTATATAAAAGGAAACAAACACCGTTATTCGAATAAGATTCACCACAGAGTTAGATTAGATGTATGTAACAATTACATAACTGTCTCTAAGGCATACTACTAACTCTTTCAATCTCCTACTTGCATTTGGGGTCAATGATGGAATCTTAATCTTATTCCTCCGATCAGTTCAGAACTAATCTAGTCCCTTAGCTAGGGGATCTTCTATAGTGTACTGCTATCTAATATATCATCCAACATCTCTTCGATGTTGATAAATAGTCTTTATCACAGGGAACTTTCGGAGCATGTGTCCAGACATCTTGTAAGCCCTAGTTTATTTTGGAATCTATATCGCGACATTGTTTTCACGAAACAATATTATTGAATTCTTAAAATTTGGAATTACCCATAGCTTGGTTTTAATTTTGTACATTTATATTAATACTTCTTTCATTATGGTACTATTCAAGGTGATATACTTAGCCTTTCGGTTGAATCAACCACTATTGCTCATTTGGAACATTTCCAACTCAATGCTCTTTAATTATGATTGAATATGAATTTAAGATTGACATACGGTATTATATATCACATATGAAGTTTGAGTCTGAATACTCCTTCATAAGGAGGTTATTGTTTCCATAAATAATGCTCTAATATTTCTCATATACTCGAGAATACTCTTAACTACCATTTAGCGATCTTAATTTTGATTTGATACTTGCTCAGTGTACCAATTACATAAGCAAATTGCGATATAGTAGACGACATAACACATATGATAATTCATTTTGTAATACATAAGGAATCCATCTTCTATGCTCTACATTAAACATTTTAATATGGCATTTATGTATATCGTTTGGGATAATCCCAACACCATTTTTTGTGGTTTTACAAATTTTTAGTACCCTTTTAATATTCTTTCTTACAGGCACACGTTTCCATTGCATTTTGGCAGATAATCAAACTATTTGATTTTTTATCAAAATATTTGCTCAATTCTGGCGTTTGTTGAACAAGCCGTCATCTTAGGTCATGAATCTTATCCAATACTTATAAACTAAACCTTCACTCCCACCGACATCGTGACATTTTGGTTAACATGTGTAAACAATCAATTCTAAACCATTATTTTGAATTTTCATTTCAACAAAGATGTACCAAAATTCAAAGTTATATTGGACGATAATTTTATGAGTAAAATCTAAACTAACTTAAGCTTGTTGAATGATGAATTTATTACATTAATTTCAAGAACTGAAATTTACAATATTATTGTCATCATTGTTTCTTATTTCATTCCAATTACATTACTTTTCTTCCTGAAGACACATTCGCGGGCGATGGATCATATCTCTTTGGGTACAACTATCAAGATCCTATTTTTAAAATGTATTTGGGATCCATTTTGGATTTGTGCATCGACCCATATGCTAAAGTTAGTACACTTTGCAAATTATTGCAAATCGAGGAAATTCTTTTCTCGACATAGACAAGAAACTCATAGTTTCTCGTTAATGTGTGAGAATTCTAGCTTCTCATATTGTGCAAGAAATCTTATTAGACATTCTAATGAGTTGTGACTATTTTAGGCTAGGTTAATTTTATTTCATCATATGTAATTGGTTTCTATGTTAGAGCCTATAGATCGTATCTAAGTCTATTGTAGTACTACTAATTTTTGAAAGAAATTCCTTCTCCATGTGTAGAATTTCATAAAACAACAAATATTCCATGGTACGATGGAATAGGGGTTCAATTTTTTTTACGAACTTCCTTTATGTTTGAACCATAGGTATTGGTTTTTGATGATAACAACCAGATAAATATCAGTACTAATGATTTTCCAAATTTATGTATGATATAGTAGAAGAAATAAAGGAATATACCATAATATATTGTAGGATAACCAAGTAGGATGCGGTACACAAATCAAGGCAGATCAATATAAGAATATCAGTACAAGACTGAGTAGATCAACGAGATCAAGAGGAATTAAGTAGATCAAGAGGGATCATGTAAGTTAAGAGGAATTACAGAGTCAAGGAAATTCAAAGGCAAGGCTAAGAAACACAAGAGACTTAAGGTTTAAAGGCTGGAAAAATACAAGGCAATAGTTAGCTAGTTTTAAAGTTTATCGAGTCATATAGTTAATTGTTAAAGTACTCATGGAAATGCTTTAATTTCTCTCTTTTAAATTTCTTTATTTTATTCCCCCAGTCACTTATAAAATTTATCTGGTTTTAAAAGTTAAAGGTTTAAACAAGTTTAAGAATTTGAATTTTGAATTAGGATATGTCGACATATCCTTATGAGTATGTTGATATACTGGCCATTAGATGCAACTTTTTATTTTAAATGAGTTGACACTTCTTTTCACCTTTCACGAAAATTCACTTCTCTTCATATCTTATAAAACGGCTCTAGAAAATGAAAATTTAAAAGAATTTTCCATCATTCCTCTCGGTATATTCTCTCTCACATTTTGAAGAAATGTCATATTGCTTATATTTATACTTATACTTCGCGAGTCACTTTCTTTCTCTCTATTTCTTCATAGATTTTCAATCTATTAAAAAGTCAAAGAGTCTACACTCTGTTCTCTATCATTTACTCTCTTTTCTAATACTATTCCTCAAAGAAATCAATGATATATTGCTACTGGTGGTCTATAGGATGTTGTATTGAAGACTACTTGAAATTATCATCGAAATATTCAATTTATTTTAGACATTACTCAATCAATTGTTTGAAAAGGTGTATCCTGCCACCCATATAAAGTTGGGATTATATAAGTAACCTTGATCACTGATAGAAAGTTAAGAGGTCAGGATCTTACCACCCATGGAAGTGCAAGAGGCTCAGTGTGTCATAGCACCCGTAAAAAGTCAACAAATGTGTTACTTGCCACCTGGTTCAAAGTCAAATTGTAAAGGTTTGTTTCCCACCCATGGAAGTGCAAATAGGGTAAAGTGAAATTCTCTATCGGGTATAGGACATGATACAGGATTGGCTATTCAAACCATTACAAAAATTTTGGTGTCTTCACTTTACTATTCTTCTTTTATTTACAGCATTTATTATACTGCATGTGATTCTGATTATATGGCATTAATTTTGCTAACCACAAAGTAAATTAATAATAAGTTTACAACACTATTCACCCCCTTTAATGTTACATTACGTAACACCCATATTTCCAAAACCCTGTTGAAGGCGAGACAATGCAAGCAACAAATCAAAAGGATAGCTCATAAAACAAAAGTTAGACTACAAGAAAAGGAAGCAAAGAACAAGGCGAAGTCCAGAGGGTGCCGCACTCAGAAAAGGTCTTAGACAATGACAAAGACTCAAAAATCACTGCTTTAATCCCCGAATTTTGATATTACACTATGATAATGAGCCTAAAGAACTAAAGTGGTTATGAGGTGTAAAAAAATAATTTAAAGCCCCAATACTCAGAACTACAACATAGCTCTCAAGCATGTTTCACACTCTTCCATTAGCATATGAAGCTATAAGGATGCACCGCAATCTTGTATTAAATGATCATACTGTGCCAAAACTATTAAGGGGTTTTGCCTATAAATAGTGAACAACAATAGACATGTCTCGTCCTTCTAACATCTCAAAAACCAGACAATGCAAGTCACACTGGATAACCACTAACACTTGCTCAAGACAAGATCACAACGGATTGCACAAGCATTACGCTCAACCCGTCATTAATACACATTCCAGTGCCTTTCCGAGTAAGCCCTAGGTGAACACTCCACATACCTAAAGACCTATTAAACCCAACCATTATTCCTAAAAACAAATGTGTTGCTAACACTTTCAAGTGCAGATCTCTGCTGCGCTTACCAAGGACTCTTTAAAAAGTACCATGAGGAATCCAAAGCATTCTGAGGTTTGCACACGGGGTTACCCAAATAGCACTCCACCGTAGTGCTTAACTTCTTAGTAAAAAGTAAAGGCACAACCGGCCCTTATAAAAAACTTGCAGATATCACCATCAAGAGCAGCCCTGAGCACATTTATATAGATACTGAGCTAACACCACAAGTTTGGGCAAAGCAACTCTCAACTCCATTTATCGTTAGAACAAAAGTGCAAATTGAGCAGGATGACTCGATCATAACTACTCCTAGGGTAGTGTCAATGATCCCCAAAAAAACAAAGGAATAACTCTCAACATCCTCTAGAGGCAATAACAAGCCATTCGCTCCTTTATATCAAAGTGCATGATCCATTTGAATTTGAATTTCCCACCTCAATTTTAGATATTCTGGCTTCAATTTCAAACTTCCAACCAATTGCCTAAAATTAATCTTCTCAAATTATGGTTTCCCAGCGAAGACATGTCATCCATCCATGTACACTGAACAAATGAGGTGAATGGATGACACATTGCAGGATCCAAAGGCAGGAAGTAAAACAGCTGACAAAGAGTGATGACAATCTACATGCACCTCTAAACTATAAATACAAAAAGCATTATAATAGGAAAGTGACATTTCTTTTCCAGATTTGACATTTTTTAAGGTTAATAATGAAAATTTCTATACTCTCTACCATTAATGCTTGTACAAGGAATATAAAGAAGAAAGTGATATTTCCCTCTTGGACATTGGATTCTTTAACATCTGAGCCGTGTAAAATTCACCGTGTCTTTACTTTTTCCTGCATTTTATATACCTAATTTTTAGCATTAGATTCTTTTCTACTCTTTCTTTACATGAATTGGATATAAAATAAACTAACATTTTAACAAACAGTTGAAGTGCTACTATATAATTGTGTAAGCTTCCAGCATCATAATTACTATCTAAAGGAAAATTTAATATCACTAAAATTTGTTGATTCTAATTCACGGAAGTATGCTATAATTACTTTCGTGACCATTTGAGGTGTTGATAGAAGAAATTTTTTGTCAATGTTGTTGGTGCTAGAAGGAGGGCCTGAATCTCCAATTGTCTTTTCCAACAAATCTTACCCTTATTTTCCTTCCCATATAGTGAATTCCCCGGATTCCTCCACTCCCTGGCACAAGAACATTTTCACTTGGTTTTGAAAATAGCAAAGAAGCCACTCATAACCTCAAAAGCTCAAACTGAAGTGGGGGCTTCAACTTAGGCCCCTGTAGATCCCATCGTAGCTGCACTTAAATTTTTCACAAACCAAATAACCAACGTATGGAGGGGTTGGAAAGAAGGATGGCCTAATATACAACTCTCAATCCAAGCTCCTCTCCATATTCCACATATCACCGCCATCACTCGCTAACTGCGCTGAATAGGCAATGGATAAATGAAGATGGCACTCCTAGAAATGGAAATGGTGACACTAGTTAGAAAAATGATTGAAAACTAAAAGGCAAGATTTAGATCAACCCATAAATCAAATCCAAGCCAGCCAATATTAACCCGCTCCAATTCAAGAAACATGCCCAGTCTGCTTACAATGATGATGACACCACTTCTGAGAGCGAATCTTCCTAGATGGACCTAAGGGAATGTGAGATCCAACAGTTAAAGGTTCATGTAGAACAACCGACAGGGTTTGCCAACATACACTGGGGAAAGGGTCAAGGAAGAAGATTCTTTCTTAGTGTTATCATTATAGAAGATGACTTTCAAACAAATTTATAGCCCCATCAATCGACATGTTCGATGGGATGACCAACCCAGATGACCATATCTGCACTTTTAATTATTACATGGATATTCTAAAGGTAGGAAGAATGGCTTGATGTAAAATCTTCCTAGTTTATTTAGCTAGTGTAGCCTTCTGATGGTTCAAGAGGTACGGACCAGGAGATATCCATTTTTGGAGGCAATTAACTCCAGATTTTCTAAGGAAATTCAACTCAGGGAGAGAGGCTGTAACGACCCGAAATTTTCGAACCCGAAAATTCCAGATAGTTATGAAAAAGAAGAAAGAGATAGAAGAAGAAGAAGAAAAGAAAACATCAACAACTCACATTCGCAGCGGATAAATATAATAATAAATAATAGTTTACAGAAGAATACTATATTTGTTGATTACATTTAATATACATCAGAGTTACTCATATATACAGAAATGGACATATACAAATCATGTCTCAGATACACAATAATATACTACAGCGGAAATACTCTATACGATATTGCCGTCCAGCTCGCCTCCTGAGCTCCAGAACGTATCTACCTGAAAATCTGTAATACTCGGTCTGACCCGAGCATTACACCAAAGTAACACCCGGGTCAGGCTGCAAACCAGCGTGAGTAATCCCAACTAATATGGAATGCTAAAGCAATCAACTTATATAAACCCGGGGTAACATATTAATTTAACCAATTCACAATTTGCTATAGACAACACTTATTTCACATATCAATTTCTAAGTACCAAACTTAGATAAAATAACCTACTTCACTTAAATTATGACATTCCAGCCTATTCATTTTTACTCAACGATTTATTTTTAATTCCGAAGTGGTTTCGGGAATTTCCTAATACCCGACCCCTGTCTCTTCGAAACTCACGATAAACTAACACAAGTTACCCAAATGAAATACACAACATTTCATATCAGAGACATCAACTTATTCATAACATCCAATATCATTCAATCATCCATCACATACAAATCAGTTCAATTGATTCAAATTAAATTTCTAACCCCAATCACTTAGATTCTTTCATTTAACGTTAATTAATTCCAAATCAATTAATTAGTCAACCCATCATTACTCATCTTAATTAATCACCCTGGATTAATTATTTTATAATTACATTCAAGTAATTATACTTAATTACCCTCACCATATTAATTATCCTTAACCAAGATCAATAAGAGATCTCAATTACTTCATGAATTAATTAACTATTTTAATTACATTAATCCTTAATTACTATTAATTCACTTCATAAGTCACCTATTATGGATTAATCAATTTTAATTAATCAATCTTTGATTACATCATTAATTGCATAATTAAGGATTTTCCATTATATTTTAATTTATCCCAATCAAGTTTAATTATATTTATGAAACCACAGTATTAATCATTTCCGGTTAACCCCAAACTGTAATTAACTATCTTTCATTTTACCTTATTCATAAATTAATTACTTCTTACTTAACTATCTCAATTAATCTCTTGACTAGATTCTCGAAGTAATTATATTTTATTTAATTACATGAAGTAATTATTTATTACACCATCAAATGATTATTCTAAATTACTTATACTTAGTAAATTAACTTACCATTTAATTTATTATTTATTTAACTCGTTAATTCCTAAGTTAAATAATACCAAATTGTTTTTAATTACTTTAGTGATTTAATGAGTCCCAAATCATTAATCCTTTAGTAACTTAATAACGAAAACATTTTTTCCTTACTTATAATTTTAAGTTTTAAACAACGTAAAATTTCCAGTATTTCGAAATAAGCAACAACTAACTCGAGAACCATCCCAAAATCACAAAACATTTAACGTTATTTGTAAACTAATTAAATCTTAAATATCCTTTATGTGTCTAACATATCAACTGTCTTGATGATTTAACAATCCCATTTCCTTTATTACCTTTTTATTTATTTATTTATCCTAGGTTTTAAAACAACAAAACTGAAATAAAGGAAAGCAATATACTCATAGAAGATGGTTGTGAGAAAACCCTAACACGGCTTCAACAACGCTGCCCCTAAATCTGAGAACCCATCGCCCTCCACACCGCGAGCCCCTCCAACGATGTCGCGACCACAACCAATTTATCGCCAGCCCTAGCCCACCGTACTCGAGTCGAACCGAAATGCCTCCTTGAATCGCGGCTTCACAACCAATTCACAAACTCATTAACCTTAATCCCCTCAATAAAGCTTCAGTTGATCTGCATCTCGCTCACGCGAGCGACTCCCATGTCGCGAGTCTCCTCCTTCACGCGATCGTGCTTGAGTCTCCCCCCAGAACAGAATTCGAAGACAGCCTCCCCATTTACGTGCCTCGAGACTCGGTCGAACAAGGCGCACTGCACTCATTCGAAAACGAATCGAATTCAAATGCTCATCATCACTTTTTTTTTCGGCCCTCTGTTGATTTCGAGTTTTCCCTCTTTTTTTTTTCTTCGAATCGATACTGAAAAGTGATGGAAGAAAACTCGGCCATTATATTCGTTTTTTTTTGTTTGATCGATTGCTGCTTATCAAAGTGAGGGAGACGGGGGATAAATAAAAAAATGGGTGGGTGAGTGGCTTCTTGAGTACGATTAAAGGAAAATATCTATGCCTTTAGGTCTTTAAATTTTATTATATCTTCAAAACGTCACAAAAACTGCCATTTACATCGAACGCCTTTTTAGAAATGTCGTGAGTCAATCCCAGGGTTTTACCCGCGTTCCAAACACAATGGAACGTGCTTCGAAAGCTAATTTGTTCATATACACGAGTTAGAGAAGGAACCGATCAATTTACAATTAAATCGATTAAAATAATTCTAAGCGTTTTGAGCTGCCAGGGTCAAATGACAACTCCGATTGCTACGAAAATTGAAATCCGATAATAATTAACTGTTACGGATCCAACGAAGCTGGTTTCGTTAAATTCCGAGACTGTGCCTCGGAATGCTATTTTTAAATTCAATTTAAACGATATATTTATTAAAATTGAACAAATTACCTTTAAATTAAAATTTCAACCATTCTAATATCTTCAGTATCATCATTATAGATTTTATAAGCCTTCAAAATATTTTAAATAGGCTTAGAATCTCAGATTCAACAATTTACCCAATTTAAATTATTAAATTCAATATTTAAACTATACAATTCAATGATTTAATTATCCAGTAAATATGGATATCCAAAAATTCAAGTTAAAATTAACATTTAAATATTTTAAAAACAATTAATTATTCCAATTTAATTCGTTAAAATTTCCGGGTCGTCACATTCCTCCCCCCTTAAAAGAATTTCGTCCCCGAAATTACTAGTTAGGAAGAATTGACCAATACCCGTTTATCTTTTCCGAAATTCACAATTCAACATCCTACCACTTATCTTTTATTAAAGGTCCACTAATACCTTATCCAACTTTCCCAAAACCTTCTATAGATCCAATCAATACTCTTCTGCTCAATCAATTAAATTTCAAATTAAAACCAATTTTTGAATTATCAAAATTTCTCAAAAATTTTCTAACTCTCTAAATTCCCGAAAAATTTTGCCAGCGTCTCCTTTGCGCGGCTAGCTCGGTACTACTACAAAAGGCCTCTACGTGCTCCCAAATTCCAAAAAGAAAACGAAAGCCAAGTGGCTACATCAAAAACCCAATCCAATATCATACGGAATCAAAATACTTACCTTTTTAGTCGGGCAATTCAAATTTATCATTTGGAATCAAATCCAATTTCCTTCTCTTTTATAATACCTGCATATCCTGCTTAGCACTAATATTCAGACACAATATCCCAAAATCATTTTATACATCTCTTTAGATAAGTTTCATATCCACTTCTATTCAAATTAGTTTTCGCCATTTCATATGAATTCAATTCATTTTCGATTTCAAATATTGAGTTATATCATTCATTTAAATTGATTCATATTTCATTTACTAGTTTACTTTAAGTTTCCCGTTTGAAATTGTTTTGTCGTTAACCAAAATTTTCCAAAAATTTTCTAACTCGCAAAATTTCCGAAAATTTTTGGCAGAGTCTCCTTTGTACGGAGGAGCTTTTGCAATTTGACAAGAGATATAAATATGTATACATCGACCCACACGGTCGGAAAAAGCAAAAACAGTTCATATTTCCTATTTTTATTGCGTAGGCGTACCTTATTTAGCATTTTAAGCAAGCAGCTTATTTATATTAGCAATTAACGCAATCCAAATCAACCAAACAGCTTCCCGGTACCTGTACTTGCTCAATTTAAATATGTAAGTGCCATATATAGAAATTCTATTAGCATTACACTTACTTTTAATAGCTAACCCAAGAATTACATAAACAACAAGTATTACGAAAGCAATAAGCACCAAACACTTACTAGAAACGATTTATATGGTTTTTAAAGCTAATTTAAATGCTTCCATCCAATTCATATGCTATTTCATTTAATTTCTAATGGTTTACAACGCAATTGTTTACATTCATTTCATTTTTAAGCAAAACAAACTCATAGTCATATCAATTGATTCAAAAATCAATTATATTGCTTCCACTAATTCATAGCATTTAATTTGATTAAATCTCGCTTACGTTAAACGATAATCATTTCTACGCAATTTGATAATATCCATGTGAATAATTAATTATTTAAGTTTTATAACCAATTAAAATTGATTCCAACTCAGTTTTATTTAATTCAATTCCATTTTAATTTATTCACAATCATTTTATTTAGCTCGACACATTCCATGCTTGTGTAATACTAACCATTTCCCAATTAATTTAAACCGAGCTTTTATTCAATGGACTTTTATCCTTATTCGAAGCCGCACTTCCATAAATTTTAAACTTAAGTTAATTTACTTTAATTTATTCCAACATCAAATTAAGATTACTCCCGTTTAATCCTCATTTAATCAACTTCCATTAAATTCAGTTAGCCCATCAATTTTAAATTTTAAATTTTAATTTTTAAATTCACCTTCTCACTTTATCAAACTAATATCCAAGCATATACTTAATTCATTTATACTTCAAATTAATATATACCACCAAATTTAAGTTCAGTCGGATAATCCAATTCCAATCACAACTTGATTTAGTTTTTTTATTCTATCAGACTTCATCCATTTAATATTTAACTCAATTAGCCCATTTTAAATTTTAAATTTACTTACTTAATTCGTTATCGAATTTATTTTATCAATATAAGGTCATCCTCAATTTTTTTTTCTATTCACTTGGGTTTTGTTTTACAACTCAAACCATTTCTATTATAATCACTTCTCTTATATCCAATTTTCTTGCAAATTTCATTAAACATTACTCAAATCAATCCTTGAATTTTATTTGTAAGTCAACCATCACATTTTCAATCCAACTCTATTTTATTTACATTTTAAAGCATTTTCCTTATTCAATTCATTATCCTATTCAAGTTGCATTCTATTTACAATCCTAATTCATTTCCAAACTCCATATTTTATTTATAATCCATTTATTTATCAAGGTTAAATTTTATTAACATATTCAATCAAACAATTTATTTAGCTAATTAGCTTACTTCCAATTTTATATCAAGATTCGATTTTATTACAAAAAATCGCATCATTTAAATTTTTCCCGAGTCCAATTTTATTTTATAATTCCAGTTTGGATTTTTCCCTTGCATTTTTCCCAAAATTCCAACTCTTTCATTCTAAAAATTTAGAAATGCCTTTAAAATCTCATAATATTATTAAAATAGCTTCTTTTTTTTCTTTTTTTTTTTATAAAATATTTCTTATAACTCGATGTCTCAACCAGTCCATCCTTGTTCTCACAGAAATTCAGTCATACGTTGATCAGGCGTAGGACCGAAAATCTATAAGTACTTGGTAAACCCGTTTTCAACACCCAGTGAAAATATTTGGAAAATAATTTTATTGAAAATATTGAAAGCATTTTGAAATAGAAGAAATATCTTTGGTGACAATGCTCTGAAAATCATCACCCCCATCCATGGTCACAGTTACATACCAGGGTTACGTTGCAGTCACAACAAAAGTCCATGTAACTGCAGGCTCTCCGCGGCCTCTCGATTACGCCATGGATCCCACACAACAGAACACAGTTACATCCAGGGTTACGTTGCCGTCGCAGCAAAAGTCCATGTAACTGCAGGCTCTCAGCGGCCTCTGACTTTCGCTGACGAAATGAAACTTCTCCATTCCAACATAAGTCGCAGTCTACCGAGATAAACTCAACCGCAGACTGTTGGCTCTCAGCGGCACACACGACTTTCGCAATGTTACCATAGGTCGCAGTTACATCCTGGGTTACGTTGCAGTCACAACAAAAGTCCATGTAACTGTTGGCTCTCCGCGGCACACACGACTTACGCTATGGTAACTCAACTCATAATCCTCAGGAACTAGTTTTGTCCGGACTCCTCACAGGATCAACTTTAGAACCCTCCCTTGGGGCTCAAGGCAGCGCCACCCAGCGGCACTCCTGAGAAGTCCATTTCAAGGAAGCGCCTTTTTCCTTAGAGCCATCATCAAAACATTTTATACTATACACATATAGTATCTTTCAAATCATACCCCTAGTACGAATTTTATCAAAGCTCCTTTACACAAAATCGATTATCCCAAAATCGATAATTCTCAAAATAGGCTTTCCAAAACTCAATATTGATTTTTCCCAAAAATCAAAAGCCTTTCCCAAAATCCTCAATAAGATCCTTTATATATATTCAGATATATATATATATTTAAAACTTTGGATCCTTACTTTCTTGTATAAAACACCTTTATACTCCAAACACTCTCAAAAACCATAGAAATATCCAATTTCCATCTTTATTCATTTCATATTTCTCAAAATATTCTTTCAGTTCAAAAGAACCATTTCATATTCCTTATTCGCCTTTACATTAATCCCTATTTGGATTATTACTTCAATCCTTATCTCAGTTGGGTATTTAAATTAATAATAGTTTGAACTCCGATCAGTTTATATTTAGGAAATAGCTTGAAAATTTTGAAAATAGATAAGCAGTTGAAAAATAATCAATAGTTTGCAAAATAGTTATAGAATAATTGACTAATTGTAAAATAGTTGGAAATTTGTTAAATAGTTATAGAAATCTTAAATAATTGCAAAATAGTTGTTAAATAGTAATTAATTTGTGAAATAGTTGAAAAATAGTAATTAGTTTAGGAAACAGTTGAAAAATGGTCAAATAGCTCCAAAATAATGGTAAACAATTATAAAATAAGTTAGCTTTAAAAAGAAAGGTTGTATATATTTAATAGCTTAGAAAATAAGTTGATATGAAAACAATTTATATCGAAAATAGTCAAGAGTCAAACTGTTCACTTTCCCAACTAATTTCCATTTAATTGACTCAATTCTAACTTGAATAACTTCAATTTCTGTTGAAATTTATTCCCAATTCAAGTTAAATCAATCTTGATTCCTTCCCCAATTTAAATCAAATTATAGTTGATTTTAATCCCGTTCGATTTTAATTTTGATTTCATATTATTCCAATCAATTTGAATTATTATCAATTGAATCCATTTCAAATTCAAATCATTTCAACATAATCCAATTCAATTCCTCATTTAAATCCTTAAACCTATACATCTTCAATAACCAATTCAATTAGTTTAAACCAAATTAAAATTTGAACTAATTCAATTTCAATTTTAATGTATTCAAACTAAATTCAATTGGTACAAATGAAATCTAAATTTCAACCTTAACCCATCTCGAATTATATAAATTCGAGTTGAATTCTCAAAGGTTGGTTTAACTCTTTAAACCAAATTACTTTTATTTAAAGTTTTTAATCAATTTAATTTCTGAGTTCAATTTTCCAAAATTCCATTTAATTTTTAAACTTTTACAACTTAAATTATAATTTCCAATTTTACAACTTCTATTTATAATCAATTACATTCACATTTTGCTTTTAACTCAGAATTATACACTTTATTTAACCAATATATTTTTATTATCCCATAAACATTTTAATCAAGATTCCAGAGTTTTAAACAAATTTCCAAAATTCCAATATCACCTTAGAATTCAACGATATCCAAAATTCTTTGGCAAATTCATTTATCCCTTAGAACTTCAAAACCAAACCCAGTTTACAAACAATTCCAATTTTAAACAATTTGATAGCAATTTCTCTTCTAGAAACTCGAAAATGAACATCGATAATGCTGCAGTCATCACTGACGTTATTTTCCAGTTACCGAAAGAGTTCGATGCTTTTATCTATTTTAAAAACATTTCCAAATATTTTTAACTCCAAATCTCCCAGATTTCAAAGTCAACACAAAAAAATATTTTTGAAATAATACTATTATTTCTTCAAAACATCCGGGAACCACTTTCAAATCCAAAGAAAATTTTAAATTTTCCCAATAATTCCAAATCCCCAATCCATCCAATTCATATTTAAATATTACTCTGGAATTTTCATCTTACTCTATTTCAAATTATAATCTCATTTATTATGAAGTTTATTTCAATATATAATTTACATTCACAATCTATATTTCAAATTCCATTTGGTTATATAAGTTTGTTCTTCAACTTTGGTTATAAGTTTCAATTTGGTCCTTTTTATATTACTTCTTAACTTAATTCCAATAATTTAACAACCAATCTCCTAAATATTCATTAGAAGGAAATATTGCTTTATATATCAAAATACACTGTTATATAAAACCATTTAAAATCTTTATAAGAAAATAACAAGTACGCTCTCATATATATATACTCAACTCATTCTAGAGTACTACAGACTCTATTTAATGAGTAATCCCTACCAGAGCCAAGGTTCTCGCTAAACCTTTCAGCTCTGATACCAAATGTAACGACCCGAAATTTTCGAACCCGAAAATTCCAGATAGTTATGAAAAAGAAGAAAGAGATAGAAGAAGAAGAAGAAAGAAAACATCAACAACTCACATTCGCAGCGGATAAATATAATAATAAATAATAGTTTACAGAAGAATACTATATTTGTTGATTACATTTAA
Source organism: Allium cepa (assembly GCA_030765085.1). Taxonomy (NCBI): domain Eukaryota; kingdom Viridiplantae; phylum Streptophyta; class Magnoliopsida; order Asparagales; family Amaryllidaceae; genus Allium; species Allium cepa. The sequence goes on from CM060943.1 coordinate 255,288,087, forward strand.
TATACATCAGAGTTACTCATATATACAGAAATGGACATATACAAATCATGTCTCAGATACACAATAATATACTACAGCGGAAATACTCTATACGATATTGCCGTCCAGCTCGCCTCCTGAGCTCCAGAACGTATCTACCTGAAAATCTGTAATACTCGGTCTGACCCGAGCATTACACCAAAGTAACACCCGGGTCAGGCTGCAAACCAGCGTGAGTAATCCCAACTAATATGGAATGCTAAAGCAATCAACTTATATAAACCCGGGGTAACATATTAATTTAACCAATTCACAATTTGCTATAGACAACACTTATTTCACATATCAATTTCTAAGTACCAAACTTAGATAAAATAACCTACTTCACTTAAATTATGACATTCCAGCCTATTCATTTTTACTCAACGATTTATTTTTAATTCCGAAGTGGTTTCGGGAATTTCCTAATACCCGACCCCTGTCTCTTCGAAACTCACGATAAACTAACACAAGTTACCCAAATGAAATACACAACATTTCATATCAGAGACATCAACTTATTCATAACATCCAATATCATTCAATCATCCATCACATACAAATCAGTTCAATTGATTCAAATTAAATTTCTAACCCCAATCACTTAGATTCTTTCATTTAACGTTAATTAATTCCAAATCAATTAATTAGTCAACCCATCATTACTCATCTTAATTAATCACCCTGGATTAATTATTTTATAATTACATTCAAGTAATTATACTTAATTACCCTCACCATATTAATTATCCTTAACCAAGATCAATAAGAGATCTCAATTACTTCATGAATTAATTAACTATTTTAATTACATTAATCCTTAATTACTATTAATTCACTTCATAAGTCACCTATTATGGATTAATCAATTTTAATTAATCAATCTTTGATTACATCATTAATTGCATAATTAAGGATTTTCCATTATATTTTAATTTATCCCAATCAAGTTTAATTATATTTATGAAACCACAGTATTAATCATTTCCGGTTAACCCCAAACTGTAATTAACTATCTTTCATTTTACCTTATTCATAAATTAATTACTTCTTACTTAACTATCTCAATTAATCTCTTGACTAGATTCTCGAAGTAATTATATTTTATTTAATTACATGAAGTAATTATTTATTACACCATCAAATGATTATTCTAAATTACTTATACTTAGTAAATTAACTTACCATTTAATTTATTATTTATTTAACTCGTTAATTCCTAAGTTAAATAATACCAAATTGTTTTTAATTACTTTAGTGATTTAATGAGTCCCAAATCATTAATCCTTTAGTAACTTAATAACGAAAACATTTTTTCCTTACTTATAATTTTAAGTTTTAAACAACGTAAAATTTCCAGTATTTCGAAATAAGCAACAACTAACTCGAGAACCATCCCAAAATCACAAAACATTTAACGTTATTTGTAAACTAATTAAATCTTAAATATCCTTTATGTGTCTAACATATCAACTGTCTTGATGATTTAACAATCCCATTTCCTTTATTACCTTTTTATTTATTTATTTATCCTAGGTTTTAAAACAACAAAACTGAAATAAAGGAAAGAATTATACTCACAGAAGATGGTTGTGAGAAAACCCTAACACGGCTTCAACAACGCTGCCCCTAAATCTGAGAACCCATCGCCCTCCACACCGCGAGCCCCTCCAACGATGTCGCGACCACAACCAATTTATCGCCAGCCCTAGCCCATCGTACTCGAGTCGAACCGAAATGCCTCCTTGAATCGCGGCTTCACAACCAATTCACAAACTCATTAACCTTAATCCCCTCAATAAAGCTTCAGTTGATCTGCATCTCGCTCACGCGAGCGACTCCCATGTCGCGAGTCTCCTCCTTCACGCGATCGTGCTTGAGTCTCCCCCCAGAACAGAATTCGAAGACAGCCTCCCCATTTACGTGCCTCGAGACTCGGTCGAACAAGGCGCACTGCACTCATTCGAAAACGAATCGAATTCAAATGCTCATCATCACTTTTTTTTTCCGGCCCTCTGTTGATTTCGAGTTTTCCCTCTTTTTTTTTTCTTCGAATCGATTCTGAAAAGTGATGGAAGAAAACTCGGCCATTATATTCGTTTTTTTTTGTTTGATCGATTGCTGCTTATCAAAGTGAGGGAGACGGGGGATAAATAAAAAAATGGGTGGGTGAGTGGCTTCTTGAGTACGATTAAAGGAAAATATCTATGCCCTTAGGTCTTTAAATTTTATTATATCTTCAAAACGTCACAAAAACTGCCATTTACATCGAACCCCTTTTTAGAAATGTCGTGAGTCAATCCCAGGGTTTTACCCGCGTTCCAAACACAATGGAACGTGCTTCGAAAGCTAATTTGTTCATATACACGAGTTAGAGAAGGAACCGATCAATTTACAATTAAATCGATTAAAATAATTCTAAGCGTTTTGAGCTGCCAGGGTCAAATGACAACTCCGATTGCTACGAAAATTGAAATCCGATAATAATTAACTGTTACGGATCCAACGTAGCTGGTTTCGTTAAATTCCGAGACTGTGCCTCAGAATGCTATTTTTAAATTCAATTTAAACGATATATTTATTAAAATTGAACAAATTACCTTTAAATTAAAATTTCAACCATTCTAATATCTTCAGTATCATCATTATAGATTTTATAAGCCTTCAAAATATTTTAAATAGGCTTAGAATCTCAGATTCAACAATTTACCCAATTTAAATTATTAAATTCAATATTTAAACTATACAATTCAATGATTTAATTATCCAGTAAATATGGATATCCAAAAATTCAAGTTAAAATTAACATTTAAATATTTTAAAAACAATTAATTATTCCAATTTAATTCGTTAAAATTTCCGGGTCGTCACAGAGGCCTTGTAAACATTATGTCTTGTATAAAGTAGGATGAGAATGAAAGCCTATGCAGCTTCATCAAACGCTTCAAATCTAAGGCGCTCCGGATTAGAGTAACTAGTGAAGAAGCATTACTGAAGGCTTTTTATGAGAGGGCCAGTGGCTACATTAGATTGAAGAGGTTGGATCTACAGCACAACCTCAAAGAAATACTGCCCCTCATTATGAGAAGAAAAGGAGGTAGAGGTATTTGATCCCCCGTAGAGCGACAGAAGGAGCTTAACTTAATGGAAAAATTTCCTCTTAACCATACTCCTGGACAGCTATATCAGATGAGCATGACATAACTTGCATATAATGTACCATACCGCTTCCACAGGAAAATGGATAACATACTGAAAACTGTAGACATTTAAAAATTTAGATAGAAAGACTGACTCAAAAAGGATACTTGGGCAACTTTAAGAAGGCCAACAACGTAAATGGGGCTAGAGACTTCCCTCCAAAAACAAATGAAAACCAAGCAGGAAACCCTCTAATCTCATAGCCTCAATTTTTGGTGGACCACACCTCACTGGAACAAGCAAGAAAGCATAAGAGAAGTATGTCCAAGAGGCCAAGGATGTCAAATAGAAAATAGTTTTCCATATCAAGAAAAAACTGACATTGGAAATAGTTTTCACAATGCAGCATGAATCGTTCTTCCACATTAAGATTCGCTCGTAGTTGTGATGTAGATTTCAAATTGCATCATGAAAAAAATTCTTTGTAGATTTTGGAAGCTCAATCAATGTAATTTTCAAGTCAACATACGACCATGTGAAGCCTCCATATGAAATACAGAATCCCGGTCCTGGGATGATTTACGACTTCAATAATACATTAAATTCTCCTATTGGATCAGCACATGTGCTCATCGTAGCCAGAACAACACCTTTGCAAATTCTTGATCGTTGACTATCCATCACCGCACAACTCCTTCCTAAAAAGACCTGCATTGATAGACATAGGGGCAATCTTACATCAGAAAGACCTACTTATGAAATTCAACACTCCTATGGGGATAGGATCAGTGAAGGAGAGCAATTTCTAGCTAGGGAATTATATAATATAAATCTTAACTCTGGCAATAAAATTGTTCAAAACTATTCTACTGGCTCTTTTGATATTTTTAGTAATAGTAATAAACAAGAAATCAAACTAGCTCAAAAAATTGGGTTTGTAGTCAGTGTTAGTACAGATGCTGAAATAAGTCATCCTATAAGCATAAAAAGAGAGGAAAGAACGTATATGCACATGATTGGCACTGACGAATATAATTCATTCTACACACGATACTTCTCAAAAGAGGTTCAAAAAAAATACTCTCAGTAAATTCTTAGCCCAAGGAGGAAATATAAATTGATATAGACATAAGACTGAGAGCGACAAAAAATGAATTGGAGCCAGTAAATGACCTCGAAGATGTACAAATAGATCCAAAAGACCCTATAAAGGTTCTTAAGATAGGGAAAAACCTCAGTGCAGAAGCCCGATTCGAGCTAATAGACTTCTTGAAGATACCAGCAGATGTATTAGCCTAGACCCATTAAGATATGGTAGGAATAGATCCTGCCATCATCTATCATGCACTCAACATCAATTCGGATGCCCATCTAGTAAGAAAAAGTGCAGAACCTTAGATTAGGAAAGATATAAATCTCTGCATGAAAAGGTCAAAAAGTTGAAGGAAAATGTATTCATCAAGGAGGTATATTATCTAAAATGGATCGCTAACCCAATGCCTATGAAGAAACCTAATGGAAAATGGAGGTCATGCATCGGTTAGACCAACCTCAACAAGGCTTGCCCGAAGGATAGTTACCCATTACCTAGAATTGATCAGTTTGTAGACGCGGCAAGTGAAAATGAACTTCTCTCATTCATGGATGCATAATCAGGATACAATCAAATAGCTATGTTTGAGCCGGATTAGAAGCATGCTAATTTTTTGACAGACAAAGGCTTGTATTACTACAAAGTCATGTCACTCGGGGAAAAGAATGCTGGAGCAACCTACCAAAGGCTGGTTAACATGAGGTTCTTGGATTAGAATGGAAATAATGTTGAAGTATATATGGATGACATGTTTGTTAAGTCAAAAGTAGCATTGGATAATGTCCAAGACTTGGGAGAAATGTTCGAAGTCCTCAGGCAATACAATATGAAGTTGAACCCATTAAATTGGACTTTGTCTATTCAATTAGGAAAATTCCTGGGGTACATAATAAGAATTCGCAACATTTAAGCAAACCCAACGAAGATTGAAGCCATAACGAAAATGGGAATCCTAACAAAGCCAAAGCATCTTAAGAGTTTAAACGGTGGGGGCGGCCTTAAATAGATTCACCTCAAAAGCAAGTGACAAGTGCATATCAATCTTCAACCAAGTAAAGAAAGAGCGGAATTTTGAATGGATAGAGGGACGTAAAGCTGTGTTCCAAAACCAGAAGGACCATTTGGTCAACACTCCTTTTTATCTAAACTGGCAGCAGGTGAGGACCTGTATGTATATTTAGCTGTAACTGATAAAGATGTTAGTGTTGCAGTGATTCGAGAAGATAAAGAGACCCAAACCCATCTACTTCATAAGCAAGCATTTGTCAGGAACAAAATTAAATTACTCAGTCATTGAGAAGCCAGCCTTCAACCTGCTCTTCATGGCAAGAAAAGTGTGCCCATATTTTCAAGCACATCCCATCAAAATCCTCATAGATAAACCTTTAAGGCAAATATTACTAAAGCTAGAGACGTCACATTGCTTGTTGAAATGGGCAATGGAGCTCAGCTACTATGACATCACCTACTGCCCTGCAAAAGCAATCAAAGATCAGGCCCAACAAGACTTCATTGTAGAATGCACACTTCTAGCCAAACCCCAACTAGAGGAAGAAACGCTCACCCTGTATTTCTAGCAACTGTTTGTAGATGGAGCTTCAAATGAACAGAGGCAGGAATTGGATATATGTTGGTTACTCCAGATAAGCAGAGATTGTGTAGAGCGGTGTAGCTTGGTTTCAAAGCAACCAACAATATAGCAGAATATGAAGCTCTCCTTGCAGGCTTGAGAATGGCTCAGATATTGAAGGTAACATATATAATAATTTACATCGATACCTAATTAGTTGTAAATCAAGCACAGGGAAATTACCAAGCAAAGGAACCAACCTTAGCCAAATATGTGGAATTTTCTAAGAAATTACTAGAGCAGTTTGAACAATTTGGTAAAGAGAGATTCCACGAGAGAGCAATTCCTTTGCCGATTTGTTAGCTAAACTTGCAAGCACCAAAGTGGCAAATGAAATTAAGGCAGTTCCAATAGGACATTAGGCAGAGCCGAGCATCATGGAAGCTAATCAAATACCGGTCCTAACCTGTAATGACCCGTAATTTTGGATAATTAAATTTATTTAATTAAATAAGTTTTGGAATTTAATGTTGTGAAAAAAAATTAAGATTTAATAATGAGAAAAATAACTAGAATGTAATTTTAGTAATGTTAATTTATGGTAATCGATGACTATTTGAATGTAATTTTAGGTATCTAAAGTAATTATAAAGTTAATTTGGTGATAATTGTAAATAAGGAAATAAAATTTTATGTTGAATTTAATGTTGTAATTATATGTTATTAACCAGAATATGAAAATAAATTAACTAGTATGTCAATTTAGTAGCTTCCGTCTATAAACAATAAGCTTGGGAATGTGTTTGAATTAGTACTGTATAATAATTGCTTCAATATTATTTGGTTATCTAATCTGGTAAATTAATGTGGAAATCTACAAAAAAATTAATACATTGAAATATTGCAATTAATCTAATTTAATATTGCAGTTAATATGAATTAAGATGATTATTGTAGAGTTTTGATGTAATAAAAGGCAAACCAATGTTAATTATGTCCATAAAGGGATAACTGATGGAATAATAGATGAAAATCAAGAAAATAAATTTATTGGATTTTATATTGTAATTAATGCATTTATTTCAATTGAAATTTGAGCACTGTAATTAGCCCAATATTAATAATTGAATTTGACATGTAAAATTTGTTTTAAAAGATTATAAGTTTATATGTAATCAAGAACGATAAAAATTGTTAGTTATTAAATTTGAATAAAAAAACTGATTTAATTAATTTAATAATAATTTATTTAATTAACGTAAAAAATAGTCATTTAGGACACTGTCTTGGATTTCAACGAAACCACTTTCATCGGATCCATAACAGTGAATTATTGTAGGATTTCAAGTTTCGAAGCAATTAGACTTGTTGTTTATCGTGCGGGCTCTAAACGCGTAGAATCAATTTAATGAATTCAATTTATATTAAAATGATTTTAAAAGCTAACTTCTTCATACAATGGAATTAGGACTTGAAACCTATTCATTGAATCTAAAAATATCGAAAGCATCTATTTTGATATATAAGATGACCTGTTTTCATTTCGGAAGCGGAACGGGCTTTTTGGGTCGTTATTGTCGTTCGAACCAATTCGGCATGTTCATTCTTTCTTATCAGACCTTGTCTATATAAATAGATTTTTATAACCCTAGCAAACTTTCTATTTGTTATTCCTATACGTACAAATCTATCTGTCTATTCCTGTCTTCTCTCTTGAATCGTAGAAACCTATTTTCAATTCCAAAAACCCTATTTCAAATTCAAATCGAAAATCAAGCTCCTCAAAACTATATCGAATTATATATCGTTGGAAATCTCTCGAAGAGTGCAACCTAGATCTACTGTTTTGTTTTGTAATTGAATCACCGTTTGGCCAGAAATTGGTGATCTTTCTCAAACGTCCATTTTAAGGGTTTTCGATTCAATGGTGGATCGTCGACCGTTTGACGATCGGGGAGTTGCGTTGGGAATAGGAGGTCGAGCAGACCTCATATCTGGGTTCGCTTGTGACTTTAGTGCCTTGTTTTCATGGCAATCTCTGTTCAAAGCTAGGCGACCGTGGGACCTAGGGCTACACCGGAGGAATTCGCGAGTGCTAGGTGGGGTCAGCCTGAGAGAGGGATGTTGGCGTGGTCTTTGATCGAGGTGGTGGCGCATGTACAAGGGGCGTTTGGTGGAGTTAGTGGCGGCTGAACTTGTAATGGTAGAAATCGAGATTGTAGCACGCTAACTAGGGTTGCAGGGGTATGTGAAATTACAATAAGGCCCCTTGTTTTTTATTTTATTTAAAATTTAATTCCAAATGTTCTAACTATCGTATCTTTTTCATACGAGCTTGGATTCACGTGCAGTTTTCTCCATTGCTATCGTATCAAAATTCTGGACACTGAAACTGGTTTGGACAAATTCTGAGACTGTTCAAATTTGGTACTTTATTTGGATTTTAAATCGATTCGAAATCAAAGGTGAGTGTTTGAACCACCCATGACTACTAAATTATCATATGTTAGGTAGATTAAATTTATGATGTGACTAGAAGTTGATTGATTACTGTTTGATATATTTAAATTGCCATTTCAGTTAAATTTAACTTTTATTGAATTTAATCGTCATTTAATTTAATATTGAAGTTTAAATTGCCTACTAAAGACCTGTTAATGATATCAGTTAATTGTTGTTATTTATTGATTTATTTGAATGGTGATTGTGATGGATGTTTAACAGTCGATATTGGATGACTGACTGTTATGTTATATATCACACTGCAAGTTTCCTCAGTTATTGTTAGAAAAAATCACCGTGGGTTGAAATGATACATACCCGAATGACATGATAGATTAGGGAAAATCGTTATGGGTTGAAATAGTAGACTCGAGCGGTTTATGTATTTTTGAATTTAACACAGGATTGCGGGTTGAAATGATATATACCTGTAAATTTTAAATTATTGAGGGTTGAAATGATATATATCTGTATCACTTGACCATATGGTAGAAAATTATATACCGACACCGAATTGTTAAATCAAATGATTTTAAACCCAAAAGATTTGAATTCAGTAAAGCGATATTTTGAAATAAAATTGGATTTATATAAACTGAATTATTTTTGAAATTCCAAGCTTTAAATGTTGAAATTGGAATTGGTTTAAAGGAATTGTTTAATGAAGTTTAATTGAATTTCAAAGTTGATTTGTGAAATATAAATGATATTTATCGAAATTGAGTTATTGAAATGTTTGAATATTCAAATTTTGAAATCTACGAATTTTAAGTGCTTTAAAATTTTAGTTCAAACATGAATTTGGAATTGATATAAATTGAAATGATTTTGGGAATTTAATTGAAAGAAAATTTAGTTTTTTGAAACCTGGATATGGTCTAGATTTGTTGAATGGAAGAAATAGTTTAAATTGATATTATTTTCAAATTAGTTATTTTAATGTAAACTGTTTAAAGATGTATTATTTTAAATTCAGATTTATTTAGATTTTCAAACTATCTACTATATAAACCATTTTCAATAATCAAACTAGTTTATATTTAACTATTGAAACTGTATTAAATCTAATTTTAGACTATTTTAACCTATTTTAAACTATTTAATCTATTTTAAATTATTTTAACTATTTGAAATTATTTTACTTTATTTAAACTATTTTAATCCATTTAAACCATTTTAAAGTTTTCTAACTATTTTAAACTATTTAATATTTACGATAATCTATACTATTTTCTAAATTTTAAACCATGTAAAGTTGAAGTGATATTTTCTAGTGATATTTTAAACCATGTAAAGCGAATATGGCTATATAATGTTTTAGCCTAAGTTGGGATTCGAAATGATATTTTCTAGTGAAATGACATTTGAGTAAATCTGATGATTTTGAAATGAGCATTTAACCTATTTTGTCGATATGATTTCAAAAGTGAATATGATTTCGAAAGTGAATATGATTTCAAAAGTGAATATGATTTCAAAAGCGATATGGTTTGAATTGAATTGATAGTTTGATATCAATTATGAATTGATTTTGGAAATGTAAAAGAACCATCCGACATTTGGTTGTTAAAGAGACCGGGATTGGATATTGCCATGCTCTCTACAAATATCGAAAACCACTTTAACAATTGTTTACGTGGTGGAGATTCCAGAACGAATTAGGATGGTTTGGCGAATAATTATATATGAGGTATTAACGTTGCCTTAACGCCCTCGAATCAGCTTGAATTGACTAAAATAGGAGCCATGCCGGGCCAATTGAGGTCGCACCTCCGATCGGACATACTTCTTCGATACCATATTATGAATTTGTGATTGATTTGGTGGCCACCCCTCGATTTGATTATGTGAGTGTGTTCTAAGATGGGCAGTAGTAGCTACTATGCATTACCACTAGTCCGGATCTGCAAAATGGTAGTATCCTACCCTGGGCATTGCCTTGCATGCCTTGTCACATGCCTTATCGCGTCCATCACGAGTTTGGTTTGTGTCGTACCTATGGAGTGCTCCCTGATTGCCCACCAGTTTACGGTGGAGTTTATAGTGTTGTGTAGACTACGAAATTATATAAAATGTGTTTAGGCGGATATGGGTAACGCCTTAACGCTATTTTAATACTTTGCTTTACCAATAGACATATTATAATAGCATATATTACTACATAGTAGATAGTTTAACGGATCCTTATGAGGTGGAATCCCAAACATCTCTTAAGTTATTGCACGCATGCTTGACACTGGATGGAGATATCAAATCCCGTAAACATCTCTGAAGCCATTACACTCATGTCTATTTACTGTTGATTTAACTTACATAAGGTCTTTTAGTTCTGACTCGAGTGTTTTGTCTTTTCATTATGCTCCGATCAGTCTGAGTTTTTTAATGTATTGAAGACCTTATTTCTGGAGGATGAAGACGAAGATTTAGTACTATATCATTTCCTATATGTTCCACTAAATCATATTGTTCCACTGCATTATTTATTTATTTCTGCTTTATATGTTACTTTGATCTGTATTGTAAAAGCGCAATCAAATATTATTTGTAGACAGCTTCGTGAACTTTTTATTTGATTATTATATTTTGTCATTCCGTTGTGAGATTCTATGTTTTCTTTTTATTTTTTCTCTTCTTTTTTTATTTACCCCACAACAATCCTCCCTTTTAAATGGTTTGATTCTGACATGCATGGTTTATTGCCGATTTAAACCGTCTAAAAAGGTAGGTCGTTGCATTTGGTATCAGAGCTTTGGTTTAGCGACAACCTTAGCTTTATGGGGTCTGCTTCGTTAGAGATAGGGTAGTAATACCCTAGAATAAGTTTATCTGAGTTTATATATGAGAGAGCGTACTTGTTAGTGTTATAAAAATGTTTTTATATTGTGTTAATTTGTTTTTTTTAGTATTTATAAATTCTGGTCGGTACATGGGACGCCATAGCATCGATAGGGGTTTTTAAATATCTAATAGGGCAGACCAACACAATATTGTTTTTTTTAAATATAGGTAAATGAAATAATTTTTCCTTAAATTATATTTTGTATATAAAAAAGTAAATTTTATGGATGATATAGTCGGATGTGATAGTTATTTTGTTAGGTAGAGAAACTTTATAAGTATTGATTGTAAAATAGGATTTACATGTAAAGTAAATATAAATTGGAATTTGAGAATTTAATTTCTGGGGTTTTGAAATTGGTTTTCAAAGGATTTTTGGAATATAATATTAGTTTTATTTGGAAGTATTTAAACGATTAGTATTGGACATGAATATACGCATGCTTAGGAATAATTAGTGAGCCAAAATTATGTGTATTAACATATGTATAACATACAGTTAATAACGTATTAATTGCTTAGTATAAATAGTTAAATAGTTAGCATGAAACACCTTAGGAAGGTAGTTGAGATAATTATGGAAATTAATTCATAATTAAAGATGTTGGTATATTAAGTGGCTATTGTAAGGTCCATCTCCTTCCTACTTAAGAAGTATTAAAATGTCGGGGTTATTGTTTGAGCATGGTAGTGGGAAATCTCGAGAGGGGCCCGCTTCGGGGTTGAGATATTATGTTGCTATTGTAGGGTCCACCTCATTCCATAAAGAACTATTAAGTTGCCTGATGATATTACTTGCAATATTAGCTAGAGGGTACCAAATAGGGGTCTGTCTTAGGACAGGTTTTAAATGACGGGGACCTACCTAGGATATAGGTATTAATGGTTAAAGTCTGCTTAATTCATATGAAAAAGGTATTGAGTGGCTTGGGTACTTTCACTCACATTATTAAGTATGATTGACGATAATTGCATAGGACTACGAAGGGCCTTTGGCCTAAAGTTATAGGTAAGTTATATAGTTGAACTGGGAAAGCCTTTGGACTTACGATTGGAGATATACTTGGTAGGATATAGTATAGCATACGTAAAATAGATTTATTATCAAAATGATACTGTCCAAATATTATTATGGTAAGACTTGAGATTTTTATTCAAAATACATTGTTGTTTTGACTTCCTCCCCATTACAACACACAAGTTAGAGAAGATGATTCCAATTTAGGAGATAAAGGTAGAGGTGGAGTCTTGTAATAGTTATCTATCTATTTATGTTTTATTTATATTTTGATGTACCCATTACAGACTTGATGTTATTTTAAGATAATGTATTTCAGATTTTGGGATATTATTCTATGTTATGTTATGCGATTTGATTTTTTTATAAAATAGGCATCCTATATCACCCCATATTTTTAGTAACATTATTAGGAACATTTAATTAGGTAAATTAAATGAAATAATGTAAAATAGTTAATAGGTTGGGATTTGTGATTAGTAAGGGTAGCCGTGACATATACAAATGAACTGAAGAATTTAAATGTTAAGGCAAATAGACAAGGAGGCAATATAGAAATAGTACACATCCTTATACCCTAAACCCTTAACCCCATCATTCGTACGTTCATTTCTATATTCACAAAAGAAAAACAAACTTGAGTCCGGCCACCAATAAGGGAAGATAAGAAAGATTTTAAAGGAAAACTTAAGCAACTTAATCAAGATCAAATCTCAAATCCTTAATCTCAAAGCTAAGGTGAATAAAGACTACATCTCATATTTCCTATTATTTTCAGTTTTAAGGTTAATCCGAATTATTTTGCAAGATTATGCCATGTTTTGAATGATTAAATGTTTGTATATGCTTGTTCAGGATTTGTGCTTATTCATATAGGTTGTATGATATATTTTGATGTGAAAACCCTACTAAATAACATCTAAATGCCTTACAATTTTGAATTCGGATCAAAAATGATATTTTAGAGATGATTTTCAATTTTCATAAGTTTCTGAATTAATGCGGATTTTATATTAATTTTCCAGTGAGGAAATTGATTAACTGGGTTTTAAATTATTTACGGCTAAATAATATTTTTTGGGTCCGAAGTTAATATATGTTAGAAAACATATTAAAAAGGATTTTTTTAGAATTTTTGAAGAATTCCTAAGTATTTTAATAGATATATAAAATTATTTAAGGTATGAGATTTAAATGTTTTATATATTTGTAAAAGGAGAAGGTGTATTTTGTAAATTATTTAAATCATTTAATTTTGAAATTTCGACAATGCTTTTAGAGAATTTTTTTTGCAACCAATCATATTTTAACAAACAAGGCAGGTTAGTTGAAAAGATTAGTTTAAAAAGATAAAATTCAGTTTATACAGGCTTTTTACATGCTTTGCCACTTTTGGAACTTGGGGTTCCGACTTGGTAGTTCTGCTTCCATCAACATTGAAACCAATGCACATAGTAACAAAGACTTAGTACATAGTGAATTGGACTTACGCGGAAGGTACTGAACGAAGCTATTGGTTCCGAGGGGATCAAAATGTTGCTTTGTATTCAAATGAAAACGTTGCTACTTTGCTTTCAAAAGGGATGCTTTCGACTTGGTTGGCTTTCAAATGGGTTAAATGGTTTTGAAAGAATGGTTTATAAGAGGTGTGTCTTTTGTTTTCAAGTAAATGCTTTCGTCGGGATCGAAACCCCTTTGCTGTCGCTTTCTACCTTTCGAAGTTATGCCTTCAAAAGGGTTAATTTGTTTTCTAGAACCCAAGCCGCTTCTCTATTGCTTTCGAAAGGTTGGTTTCAACACCATCACTTCTTTACTTAGGAAATAGCTCTCAAAAGTGTTGCTTTCGACCTTGTTCTTTTATGATGAGATTTTTAAAGATAAACCCAAAAGGTTTCGAAGAAGATAGTTTTAAATAGTTTCGAAAGGTTGTACCACATGTTTTATTTGAACCCAAATAGTTTCAAAAGGTTTGATGTTTTAATACTTTCGAAATGTTTTAATGAAACTTTCGAAGGGGTGGTTGCCTAATAGTTTCGAATGGTTTGAAAGGAAAGGTTTTTCAATGTTTATAAAAGTCAATGTTCAATTGTTTTAAAGATATGATGTCTAAGGTTTTAAAGCTTTCGAAGGGAAGGTTTTTCAATGTTTTCGAAAGGTGATTATAAATGGTTTCGAAAGGAATGTTTTGGACTTTCAGCCAATGTTATAAAAAGGGTTTACTTGGTTTTGAAAGAGGTACTTTTAATATTTTCGGAAGGGGTACTTTCAAAGGTTTAAATGTTTTCATCATAAAGGTTTAACTTAATTTGGGAAGAAAAGGTTTCCAAGAAAAATTTAAGGGAAGATTACCCTAAGTAAAATGACTCAGATATTTGTATACCAGATGGGACTGGTATAGGGCCACGCCCTATACATTAGCTATAAGCCATAGCTAATTGGGTCCCAAATTCCAACGTGTAGGGCTTTGTTATAGATAAGACTAAAATGATGTTACACACAGAAGGGAATGTATTTGTACAGAGGTAGGTTATTGGTGAGCCTGCAAAACAATTAGAATCAGTTAACCTAGAGAAAGTAAGTTAGGGACAGACCTTCCAGAAGATAGTATCTAACAGATGTTAGATTACTTGTTTATATTGTCAGGTAGGCCCGAGTCAGCCAAAGGTTAGTAGTTAGCCAAACAAAACTATAGTGCTCGGACAGATAGTTCATTTGTTACCTGATATGTATGTTTACATGATAATGCTTTACTATTTTAACCAGTTTTGGTTGTAGGATTATGGTTTGCAAAAAATATGTTTTGAAAGGATATTATTGAGGGGAAACCCGTTCCGCTAAGCATCGTGGTCTCACTTAATATCAAATAACTGAGATGTATATTATTATTCACACCGGGCTTTATGCCTGACTGGATGTTTATGTTTTCCCCTTAAACTCTCAGGTGCTCAAAATTGATTTGAGTAGGCTGAGGGTTGAGGACTTTCAGGTTTTAGTAGGTTGGCGAATAAAGCTCCTGGAGACGAGCAAGTGGCTGACAAATAGCTAGTTAGGAGTTGTTATTTTATTTTTTGATTTCACTGTGTCATATTTTGTCATTTATGACTATATAGTACTCTGGTCATCCAAGGGGGCATCTTCATATGTCGCTCTTGGTGTATTTTGTAATAATTATATTTGTTTTGAATTTGAGAAACGTCTAGGATTATGTAATTTGAATATGAAATGTTGTTTTAAAATGTAATCAAAAAAGTTTTTTAATCTATGATGTTTTTATTTTATATTCAAGTGCTTCTGATATTATGGATACCATTAACATTGTCGTATTTGGTCACCAAAAGTTAATACTATGAATGACTGCAGCATCTGTAGTGCTTTGCTTCGGACCTACAGATAGGGGATATTACAACTTGGTATCAGAGCATAGTTTTATGAAAAACTTTAAACTAAAATGATTTTTGAAAACATAATCCTAAGGAATTAGAGATAAGATCGGGGTATGGGATAAAGCTATAGTAACGACTTATATTTGCTATACATAGTTATACACTATATATCTAGTTTTCTATCTCTCTTAGGTTCTTCTTCTGTATCTTACGAGACTTGAATACAAATATGGATGCTACATGTGGAAGAGTGAATCTTGGGGGAAGCACCACAAAAAATGGTAATGCCAGAGCAAATACGAGGAGAAACCATGGTCAGACACAAGCAAAAAATGTGGTGCTGGAGTCCCGCAAGTTAACATGGGAGCTATGTGTCGGTTATTTGTGAATATTTTGCAGGCAGGTGTTTCTACTAGAGTGGTTGGAGGAAATGATGTAGAAGGAGTCCAGGAAGCTCCGGTAGTCAATAATTATTTTGTTCTGAGCAGAGCCTATGTTGGGCTTGGAGGGAAGCCATTCATTAGAACCGAAGACGCTATTGAAGTAGAAAACTAGTTGATGCATTATGAAAGGATCTTTGCAAACTTGAGGCTCGATGATGAGCAAAAGAGGAGGCTTACTTCGAGACGGCTTCAAGGAGCAGCTTTATACTGATGGAATAGTGTGGCGGTAGGCGTTAATGAGGAGACAATAACATAGGCCTAGTTCAAAAGGAGATTTGAAGAAAGATTTATGTCGGAGATTTCTAAGTCTGCTATGCTTTGGAAGTTTGCTGAATTGGAATAGGGAGACATGACTGTATTTGAGTATACGAGGAGGTTTGAAGAGCTAGCATGATTTGTCTATGCTACAGTTGATACTAATATTAAGAGAAATGAGAAGTTCATCAGGGGGGCTGAAGCCTGATCTTGCTAGAGCAATGTTATCGCATATCAGAGACCTTGTGATGTTGTAGTGGAAATGGCACTAAGCAATGAGGAGATGCTTGTTTTTTTGGAAAAGAATACAGGAAAGGAGGTTCAGGTAGGGCAGGGTCACAAAAGGAAGTTCTTTCACAAGAAGGGTGCTTAGAAAGGTGAAGCCACAAAGAAAGGGAAGTTAGAGGTTCTTTGCTTTAAATACGATAAGAAAGGACATTTTGTAATGAATGTCATACTAGAAAGGCAAAGAAGTGATCGGGAAGAAGAATATTAGATGTTTCAACTGCGATCAGATTGGTCATTACAAGAACTAGTGCAAAGAGCCTGCTAAGGATGGAAAGGGCAAGGTGTATGCATTGGAGCTAGCTACCTTAAGGCCTACTGTAGAGGAAAAAGGAAAAGTAGTGTTGGAAGGTATGTTTCAGATTCATGGTATGTCTGTTAGCATTCTAGTTGATACTGGTGCATTGCATTCTTTTGTATCTTGTCATTTGGTAGATAAGCTTAACCTAGAACTCTTGTACTTAGTTACTTCCTTAAGGGTTGCAAATCCGATAGGAGGGTATGTGACACTTGAGATGAAGTATGACCACCTAGAGTTTGATTTGTTAAGTCATACATTTGTTTGCAGTTTGCATGTATTTGAATTTGAAGGGTTCAGAATTATTTTAGGTACGGATTGGTTAAGTAAGTACGATGCTAGAAAAATTTTCCATGATAAGAAGTATCACTTAGACACCTGGACTGTAGTGATTAAATTGTATATATCGTAGAAAGCCCTAGTTGTGAGGTAAATGCTTTGTTGGATGTTGTGGAGTTAGAGGATGAGTTGAATTGAGATTTCATGGTTAGATAATTCATGAATGTCTTTGAGCTGGTAGTAGGGTTGCTACCGAAACAAGCCATTGAGTTTAAGATAGATTTGGTGCCTGAAGCAGAACCAGTGAGTAGACCACCAAGTAGGATGACACCTACGGAGATAAGGGCGTTAAAGGTGCAGTAGGTGGATCTGGAAGGCGAGAATTTTATCAAACCTTGTAGTTCACCTTAGGGAGCAGCCGTAGTGTTTGCTAAGAAGCCGGACAGATCATTGAGGTTATGTATCAATTATCGTAATTTGAATGAGAAGACGATAAAGAATCGATATTCATTACCAAGAGTTGATAATTTGTTCGATCATTACGTGGAGCCAAGGTTTTTCCTTAGTTGTATTTAGCAAAAGGTTTTCATCGGCTTAGTTTAGCAGAGGATAGTATACCTTTGACGGCGTTTAGAACCATATATGGATTGTGCGAATGGTTAGTGATATCATTCGGACTAACGAACGCACTGGAATTCTTTATGGACTTGATGAACTGAGTTTTTCGAGAGCAGTTGGATAGGTTCATGTTGGTTTTCATAAATGATATCTTGATATACTCCAGAGATGAAAGGGAGCATGATCATCTTAGAGTGGTGCGTTAGACGCTAAGGTAGCATCAACTGAAGGCGAAGTTTTTAAAGTATTATTTCTAGAAGAAGGAAGTGAAGTTTCTTGGTCATGTAGTCTCAAAGAAAGGGTTATCTGTAGATCCGAATAAGATTGACCCGATGAATAATTGGAAGAGACCCTAGACAGTGACTGAGATAAAGTGTTTTCTTGGATTTGCTGGGTATTATCGGAGGTTCATAAAGGATCTTAATGGATAGCAGCACCAATGACCAAGCTAACGCAAAAGGATTTGAAGTTTGTTTGGATCGAGAAGTGTGAGGAAGAATTTCAAAGCTTGAAACACTTATTGACCCATACACCTATATTAGATGTTATGGAGGGGAATCAGTATTTGGTAGTTTATACAGATGCGTGTGGAACTGGGTTAGGAGTCATGTTAATGCAGAAAGGTAAAGTGATTGCCTATGCTTTTCGATAGCTTAGTATGCATGAGGTTAGATATCCTATGCATGATTTGGAATTGGCTACAGTCATTTTTGTATTAAATTTATAGAGACATTACTTTTTGGGAGAGAGGTGTGAGCATTATACGGATCATAAGTCGTTGAAGTATTTGTTCTCTCGGAAGGAGCTAAACATGAGACATCAAAGATGGTTAGAGTTTGTTGTTGCGTATGATTTTGGAATTGAATACACAACAGGGAAAGGTGATAAGGTTGCAGATGCGCTTAACAGAAAGCATCAGAATGCAGTATTGGCAATGATGGCTGAGTGGAAACATTTGGAAACATTATCGACTTGCAGAGTGCAGTGGAGATCAGAAGCTGAGTTTAGTGGAGGATCTATTGTGTTGACTTGTTTAGAAGTTCGACCGATGATGATCGAAAAGATTGTTTCTAAATAGACGGAGGATCCATTGTTGGTTGAATGGATCAAGAAGTTAAGGGATGGAACAAAGTGCGATGACTAGAAGGATTTAGTCTTAACCAGAATAGGTGGTTGAAAAATAAAGGTAGGTTATGTGTTCCAAATGTGGGAGACATAAGGAAGGAAGTTTTGGAGGAATGCCATTGTTTGAAGTTCATTATTCATCTAGAAGGAACAAAGATGTATCGAGACATGAAGAGAAGTTTCTTCTGGGAAGGTATGAAGAGGGATGTAGGCTTATAGATGAAGTAGTGTCTGAACTGCTAACAGGTAAAAGTCGATCATCAAAAGCCAAATGGTTGCTTCAGGCATTGGATATTCTAGTATGGAAATGAGATTTTATTTCTATGGATTTTATAGATGGGTTGCCAAGATCTAATAGAGGAAATGAAAGTATATGGGTCATAGTGGACAGACTAACTAAGAGTGCCCATTTCATTCCAGTTAAGTCAAGTAGGTTGACACCTATTCTAGCTAAGTTATTTATGAGGAATGTAGTTAGACTGCACGGGATTCCTAGTAGCATAGTAAGTGATAGAGATTCCTTGTTCACTAGTGAGTTCTAGAACAGTCTACAGGAGATTTTAGGAACCAAGCTCAAGACGAGTACTGCTTACCATCCGTAGACTGATGGGCAAACAAAAAGAGTCAACAAAGTCTTGGAGGATTTGTTAAGAGTTTGTGTATCAGATTTTGGGGGATCATGGGAAGACCATCTACACTTAGTTGAGTTTTCGTATAACAACTGTTATTAGGCTAGTATAGGGATGAGACTGTTTGAAGCTTGTATGGAAGGCCATGCAAATCTCCCTGTTTGTTGGTTAGAGACCGGGGACAGATTGGTTCTTGGTCTAGATTTAATTAGAGAAGCTGCAGTGATGATTGAATTAATTCGGTATAGGATGAAGGAAGCTCGGTCTAGGTATGCAGATAAAAGATGAAAAGACTTAGAGTTCTCAGTTGGAGATCATGTTTCATTAAGGTATCACCGATGAAGGGTGTGATTAGATTCGGGAAATCAGGAAAGTTGGCACCAAGATTCGTAGGACCATTCCTTGTTGTAGAAAGGACCGAAAAACTCACATATAGAGTAGAGTTACCGAACAACTTGGCAGGAGTCCATGATGTTTTCCATGTTTCTCATCTACGGAAGTGTGTTAGAGATCTGGAGTCTACTATAGCACCAACCGTGTTAGTTGACTTGGTAGTAGAACCAGACTTGACTATAGTTAGAAAGCCAACTCGGATAGTTGCGAGAGATTAGAAGTTGCTTAGTAACAAGACAGTCAGATTAATTAAAGTCCAGTGTAGAGACTACGAGAGAGACTGTACTTGGAGACTGAGAGCAGGATTAGAGACGCTTATCCTGATTTGTTTGATGGTATGTTTTACATTTTTGATTGATTTGTTGAGTACCTCATCGTAATTTCGAGGACGAAATTCTTTAACTAGGGGAGTCTGTAACACACCATATGTTTAGTAATATTATTAGGAACATTTAGTTAGGTAAATTAAATGAAATAATGCAAAATGTTTAATGGGTTAGGATTTGCGATTAGTAAGGTTAGCCATGCCACATACAAGTGAACTAAATAATTAAAATATTAAGGCAAATAGATAAGAGGGCAATTTAGGAATAGGACACATCCTTATACCCTAAACCCTTAACCTCATCATACACATGTTCACTTCTATATTCACAAAAGAAAACAAACTTGAGGTCGGCCACCATTAAGGGAAGAAAAGAGAAGATAAGCAAAATATTAAAGGAATAGCTTAAACAACTTAATCGAGATCAAATCCTAAATCTCAAAGATAAGGTGAATAATGACTACATCTTATATTTTCTATTGTTTTCAGTTTTAAGGTTAATCGAAGTATCCTGCAAGGTTATGCCATATTTTTGAATGATTAAATGTTATATATGTTTATTGATGATTTATGCTTATTCATATAGGTTTTATGATATGTTTTGATGTGAAAACCATATTAAATGAATGCAAATGCCTTGCAATTTTGAATTTGCATCAGAAATGAAATTTTAGAGATGTGTTTCAATTTTCATAATTTTATGAATTAATATGGATTTTATATCAATTATCTAGTAAGAAAATTGATTATTTAGGTTTAAAATTATTTGCGGCTAAATAATATTTTTTTGGGTCCAAATATAATATATGTTAGAAAACATATTAAAAATGATTTTCTTGAATTTTTGAAGAATTTTCCTAAGTCTTTTAATAGATATATAAAATTATTTAAGGTATGAGACTTAAATGTTTTATATATTTATAAAAGGTGAAAGGGTATTTTGTAAATTATTAAAATTATTTAATTCTGAAATTTCGGCAATGTTTTTGGAAAATAAAATTTGCAACCAATCATATTTTAAAAAATAAGGCAGGTTAGTTAAAAAGATTACTTTAAAAAGAAAAAATTTCAGTTTAAACAGGCTTTTTACCTGTTTCGCCACTTTCCGCACTTTGGGTTCTGACTTGGTAGATCCACTTTCATCACCATCGAAATCAATGAACATAGTATCAAAGACTTAGTACATAGTGAATTGGACTTTGGCGGAAGGTACTGGGTCGACGCTATATGTTTCGAGGTGGTCGAAACATTGCTTTGCTTTTAAATCAAAACGTGCCTGCTTTGCTTTCGAAAGGGATGCTTTCGACTTGGTTGGCTTTCGACTGGGTCGAATGGTTTTAAAGGAATAGTTTCTAATAGGTTGCGTCTTTGTTTTTAAGTAAATGCTTTTGTCGGGGTCGAAACCCCTTTGTTGCTGCTTTCTGCCTATCTAAGCGATGCCTTCGAAAGGGTTATTTTGTTTTATAAAACCCAAGCTGCTGCACCATTGCTTTCGGGAGGTTGGTTTCAACACCATCACTTCTTTACTTAGGAAATGGCTTTCGAAATTGTTGCTTTCGACCCTTTGAGATTTTTGAATATAAACCCAAAAGGTTTCAAAGAATATAGGTTTAAACGGTTTCGAAAGGTTGTACCATATGTTTTACTTGAATCTAAATAGTTTCGAAAAGTTTAATGTTCTAATACTTCCTAAAGGTTTTAGTGAAGGTTTTGAAGGGGTGATTCCTCAATAGTTTCGAAAGATTTGATAGGAAAGGTTTTCATATGTTTTCGAAAGGCAATGTTTAATTTTTTTTAAAGATAGAATGTCTAAGATTTTAAAGCTTTCGAAGGGAAGGTTTCTCAATGTTTTCGAAAGGTGATTATGAATGGCTTCGAAAGGAGTGTTTTAGCCTTTCGGCCTAGGTTATGAAAATTGTTTACTTGATTTTGAAAGAGGTACTTTAAGTGGTTTCGAAAATGGTACTTTCAAAATTTTAAATGTTTTCATCAACAAAGATTTGTGTAAAGTACATATAACATGGCAAAGTGATTTGAGTAAGGCATAGAGTATATATTTTCCTTATTTAAGTTATGATTTAATGGCTTAAATCAATTTGAGAAGAAAAGGTTTTCAAGGAAAATTTAAAGGAAGATTGCTCTAAGTAAAACGACTCAGATATTTGTATACCAGATGGGACTGGTATAGGGTCACGTCCTATACATAAGCTATTAGCCTCTAGCTAATTGAGTCCAAAATTCCAGTGTGTTGCGCTTTGTTACAGGTAAGACTAAAATGATGTTACATATAGAAGGGAATGTATTTGTCAGAGGTAGGTTATTGGTGAGCCCGCAAAACTATTAGGATCAGTTGACCTAGAGAAAGTAAGTTAGGGACACACTGTCTAGAAGAGGATTATCTAACAGATGTTTTATTATTATTTTTATATTATCCGGTAGGCCCGAGTCAGCTAAAGGTTAGTAGTTAGCCAAACAAAAATATAGTGTTCGAACAATAGTTCATTTGCTACCTGATATGTGTGTTTACATGATAATGCTTTACCATATTAAGCAGTTTTGGTTGCAGGATTATGATTTGCAAAAGATATGTTTTGAAAGGATATTAGTGAGGGGAAATCCGTTCCGCTAGCTGCGTAGTCTCACTTAATATCATATAACTGAGATGTATAGTATTATTCGCACCAGGCTCTATGTCTGACTCGAGCTTTATGTTTTGCCCCCTAAACTCTTGGGTGCTCAAAATTGGTTTGAGTAGACTGAGGGTTGAAGATATACAGGTTTTTAGAAGGTTGGTGTGACGACCGCCTATGACTCCCGCACTAAAACAGGGAAATGGTGCGCTGAAAGGTGTGCCAGGTAGCCATGGACGATATTCAGGGTAAGATAAAACAGAAAACTCTATCGTACAACTCACAGCGCATGGATAAAATACAATAGAGAAATATAAATATAGTGAAGCTCCATAGAACAGAATATCATCATATAAGCATCATAGAAGTTTGATACAAACATCTAAACAATCCATACATCAAGCCTCACTACATAACACTCAAAACATATACAAGCAGCGGAACATCCAGTACATATAGTAGGAAAACAATATGTAAATGCCTCCAGCTCGTCTTCGTCATCGGCATCGTAGATAACCAAGGACAGCACCTGTCACCTGCTATCTAGCTGCCCATCCCAAATGGATGAACAGCCCAAGGTAATAAGAGTTGAACATAAAACCTTGAGTTAGACAAAGTCCTAGTGAGCAGTAAATCAACTATCAAACATACCAAAAGAGCATAACGGATAAAAGGAATAGGAACCCAACCATCCCACTCCACCTCTTTCTACAGTGATAGGCCCAGACACATTAAGCAGAAGCAAACATAGCAAAGCAGACATTCAAAGTAAAGCAATTATCACTCGAGTCAAGGTCGGTGTTTTCCAAATACAAACCCCCAAGGCCTAAACCAAGATCAAATAAGCGCCCAGAAAACATCGCTCTTGAGTCCGAATGACGATACAACCAAACATCTATGACTCTGGCTATCACTGTTATCATTGCTTCGAAACCACCGTTAATTGAATGACCGGCACATTCTTTCAGCCGTAAGTCAAGGAGTTAATGGTATACCCGGTTCTAGACAAACTCCGCACGTCGTCGCAGCCCGTGCCTAGGACTTACCTACTCTGCCCAGAGTACTCGACTACCTGCCTGTAGTCTTTTAGGTGTCCCGACCATCTACCTGTAGTCGTTTTGGGCGCCCCATGTACTCTTGTTTTGAGTTTACTAGAACCTTCAACAACGATGAAATCCAAGCCTCCTAGTCATCCTCCTCGACGACTATTCTCATACTAGCCCAAGCTACCTCTCGAGCAATCCATTATCAACCAACTAGAACCATCCCTCGAGTTATCAACGTGCTTGGAATGATCCCGTCTGGATTATGCCAAGGCTACATCACGTCATGCTTCGCCTCATCTCATCATAACAAAGCTCCATCACAACATCGTCATCAAATCCGTCCATATGAGCTTCATCATCCGCTACATATGCCACGAGCAGCTTTTCTCAACCCTTAGCCTCTCCCTTAGCTTTTGAATCATCTTCGACCATACTTGTCTAGATCCAACCATAAATCAACTAACTCTAAACAATCAATTAAGACAATCATTAATCCAAGTAATCAAGAAATCAAATGTGATCTAAATAAACGATTATGACAATAATGGCAATTTCGTAATTAAAGGTTCCAAAATCTAACAAGCATGAATTATAGGCCAATGTCTCTACAACTTGATGAATGAACTTGCATAAGTTAACATGTAGTAAAATGGATATCAAGACTTCATAGATGATGGATCTACATGCAGACTTTAGGAAAATGCAAGAAATCACTATTTTAACACACAAACGAGCCACCGATCCAATATACTCCTTTGGGTCCGTGTGAGAGATAACTACCACTCACCAAAACACCTAAACACCTCAAAAGATAACAACTTCAGATCTGGACAGCGAAGAACTAAGCTTGATCCGGCAAAATCTCGCTTCAATCGATGAAATATTGGATCTTGGATCTTCAACCTTGATCTTCAATCTTGGATGGATGTAAGCACTAGATTAGAGTGGAGAAAAGAAGTGAAGAAATGTTGTAGTCGAGCTCTCAAAATGGCAGCACTTCGTCGCTTCAAAATCCGGTGCCAAAAAGTGAAGATATGGACGTGTATTTATAGGCTGAAACCTTAGGTCGTCCGCCCCCCCTTAGGTCGTCCACGACCTAACTATCCCAACCTACGACCTAACGAGTCCACGGTCTACGACCTAAAACACGCGCGGCCTAACGCTTATACCTTCCTGCGACCTAACTACACAGGGCCAAACGACTTAACCTATGCGCGACTCAACCCAGACACGACTAAACATACTCGCGACCTATCTGAGATGCACGACCCAACTCATACGCGAGTTACGACCTATCCCTCAACACAACTTTGCGACCTATCAACCTAATACTGTCTCCGACCTAGCGACTTAACCCTATATGCGACCTAACACTCTAACACAGCCGCATTCTTTCCTAAGTCGCCTGGTTGACTTACGACCTAGCATAGGTCGTCCCACGACCTAACTAAGACACGAGACCAACAAACATGCGGTACAACCGACCTAACACAGCAACGACTTAACGAGTACGCCTTCACGCGACCTAACAGGTATACATCCTAACGACCTAACACATCAACCAGATATAGGTCGCTCACGACCTAACTACAACCCAGCTAAATCTTAGGTCGCTCCATTCCCTATACGACCTAAGCCCCAATACGACCCAACTATACTAAGTCGCACGAACGACCTTCCTACCTTAAGCCGTTAACCTACTTAGGTCGACCAAACCCTTAGGTCGCTTATCCACTAAGTTGGTCACTACCTATGAGTCGCTCGAATCTATAGTCGTCAATCCTTAACCCGGTAACCCTTAGGTCGGTCAAATCTAAGGTCGTTAACATCCTATAGGTCGCTAATCCTATAAGCCGCCTAATACCCTTAGGTCGTTACTTCTATAAGTCGCTCCACCCGACCTATCTTCCTCATGACCTAACTATTACACGGCCTAACCCCTTAAGCCGTAAAACCTACAACTTAGACTCAAAACGACTCAAGCAATACTAACGACTTGATGGCAACTATTTTACGATATGTCGACACGTAAAATATGGGTCGTTACATTCTCTCCCCCTTAGGAATTTCGCCCCCGAAATTCCAAACAAACAAGAGCAATCAAAACTATTCTGCATGCCTACCATCCATAGTAATCAACAAACCATGCATCCAATTACTAGCCTAGCATGCGGAATTCTAAGACTAGAACAAGTTACAAATTCATGAGATGTCACGACACCTTAGGGCCATACCTCGAAGAGTTCAGGATGAGCTGCCTTCATCCTCTCTTCCTCCTGCCATGTACAGTCGTTAACATCATCACTCCATTGTACCTTGAGCAACTTGACTACCTTCCTCCTAAGCTGTTTCGTGTCGGTTCCCACAACGCGAAGTGGCTTACGTGGTCTTTTAATAACTGGATCAACTTCTAAATCTTCACAGCTATCAACCGAAACCACTGAATTCGAGTCGTGCACATACTTCCGTAGATAAGATACATGAAAAACATTGTGCACACCCGCCATCATTTCTGGTAATTCCAATTTATAGGCGAGCTTTCCAATTCGCTCGATGATCGGGAATGGTCCAACAAATCTCGGAGTCAATTTTCCTTTCTTCCCGAATCGAATAACATTCTTCAATGGAGAAATCTTCACAAAAACCATATCACCTATGTCGAATTCCAAATCCTTACGACGATTATCGGCATAACTTTTCTGACGGTCTTGGGCTGCCTTCATTCGTCGCCGAATGGTCTCTATACAATCCAAAGTCTGACGAATCATTTCTGGCCCAAATATCAACTTTTCCCCAGTTTCCAACCAACATGTCGGAGAGTTACACGGTCTTCCATACAACGCTTCACATGGTGCCATACCAATACTTGACTGGTAACTGTTATTATACGCAAATTCTACCAAATGAAGATGATCTTCCCATGATCCTCTGAAGTCCAAAACACAAGCTCTAAGTAGATCTTCCAAAACTCGGTTGACTCTCTCGGTCTGACCATCTGTTTCGGGGTGATAAGCTGTACTCAAACACAACTTGGTTCCCAAAACTCCCTGGAAGCTCTTCCAAAATTCACTAGTGAACAATGGATCTCGATCGCTCACTATACTCCTCGGAATACCATGGAATCGAACTATCCACTTAACATACAACTCAGCCAATTTCGATGCAGTCCTAGTTGATCGAACATGAATGAATCTTGCACTCTTAGTCAAACGATCTACGATTACCCAAATCCCTTCATTTCTCGTTCTTGTTCTAGGTAGTCCATCGATAAAATCCATCGATATCTGCTCCCACTTCCATGTAGGAACTTCTAATGGCTGAAGCAATCCACTTGGCTTCTTCTGTTCGGCTTTTACCAACTGGCAATTCATGCACTTGGAAATAAAATTTCCAACATCCTTCTTCATACCTTCCCAGTAATAGGTTCTCTTCATATCCTGATACATCTTATTTCCATCTGGATGAATTGTCAACTTCGAGTGATGACTTTCCATAAGAACTTCATCTCTCAATCCATCTATATCGGGAACAACTAATCGTCCTTGCTTCCGAAGCCAACCCTCTCGATCGACTTCAAATCCTTTATCCTTTTCTGGGTCTATTCCAGATTCCACATCATGGATAATCTTGACAATCTTATCATCTCGCTTTTGGCTCTCGCCAACTCTTTCCACCAGAGTAGGTCTTATTGATAAGTTTGCCAACATCTCAGGTTCTAATTCACATCTAGGCCTGAAGTCAAATCCAGCTAAATACTCAAGGCTCTTCCATT
This sequence comes from Allium cepa, assembly GCA_030765085.1. Taxonomy (NCBI): domain Eukaryota; kingdom Viridiplantae; phylum Streptophyta; class Magnoliopsida; order Asparagales; family Amaryllidaceae; genus Allium; species Allium cepa. The sequence continues at coordinate 255,315,748 of CM060943.1, forward strand.
CTGAAAACATGGCTCCCAATCCTGCATGTCTTCGACTTAACGCATCTGCCACTGCGTTACCTTTTCCCGGAGTATAGGCTATGCCAAAATCATATGATGCTAAAAACTCTAGCCATCGCTGCTGTCGAAGATTCAAATCCTTTTGGGAGAACAGATACTTCAACGACTTATGATCTGTAAACAACTCAAATTGAACTCCCAATAGGTAATGTCTCCACATCTTCAAAGCAAATACAATCGCCGCTAACTCCAAATCATGAGTCGGATAATTCCTTTCATGCGGCTTTAGTTGTCGACTTGCATATGCAACAACTTTATCCTTCTGCATTAGCACTGCTCCAAGTCCAGTACCACATGCATCGGTGTAAACCACCATCTCATCATTCCCACTTGGAATAGTCAAAACAGGAGCACTTGTCAGTCGCTCTTTCAGGATTCCAAAAGTTTGCTCACACTTAGCATCCCATTTGAACACTTGGTTCTTTTTCGTCAATCCTGTTAACGGTGCAGCTATCTTGGAAAAGTCTTTGATAAACCGACGATAGTATCCTGCTAATCCAAGAAAACTTCTCACATCAGATGCATTCTTAGGTCTAACCCAATCCTGGATCACGGCCACCTTGGTAGGATCAACCGCTATTCCATTTCCAGAGATAACATGGCCTAAGAACCTCACTTCACTCTTCCAGAAGTGACACTTCGAAAACTTAGCCTTCAGCTGTTGTTTTCGCAAGATTTCCAAAACAATCCGCAAGTGCGTATTGTGCTCTCCTTCAGTTCTGGAATAAATCAGAATATCATCCACGAACACAAGTACAAACTTGTTCAACTGATCTCTGAATACTCTATTCATAAGATCCACAAAATATGCTGGTGCATTGGTCAATCCAAACGGCATTACCAGCCACTCATAAAAACCGGATGGTGTCCTAAAAGCAGTCTTCGGCACACTATCCTTAGCCACTCTTAATTGGTGAAATCCCGTTGCCAAATTCATCTGAGAAAACACCTTAACCTCGTGAAGCTGATCAAACAAGTCATCTATTCTCGGCAATGGATACTTGTTCTTCCTAGTCACTTTATTCAGCTCACGATAATCCACACACAACCTCAACGATCCATCCGCTTTGGTTGCGAACACAACTGGTGCACCCCATTCGGACATGCTACGCCGAATGAATCCTTTCCATAAAAGGTCATCAACTTGCACCTTCAACTCTTGCTGTTCCCTAGGCGCCATCCGCCTAAGAGGCATCACAACAGGTCTGGCTCCTTCAACTAGATCGATACGAAACTCGATCTCTCTATGCGGTGGCAACCCTTTGACTTCATCAAAGACGTCCTCAAATCCATTCACGACCGGCATCGATGACAGTCCATCCCGTGGAACAACCAGCGAATACGTGAAGCTCATGAAGACGCCTTCTTCATGCTTACATCGTATCACAACCTTTCGCCCTTCCACATTACCGACTGTCACCTCCAGTTTCTCACAATCAACCTTTGCCGCATACTTCCTAAGCCAGTCCATACCCAAAATTATTCCAAACCCCGCAAAGTTCAGAACAAAGCAATCACAAACAAAAGAGCAATCATGACTCAATACAACTAGACCACGGCATAGCATACACAAACAAGACGAACCCCCAACTGGATTAGTCACAACCAATGGCCTATCAGCAATATCCGGTTCCAAACCCAACCGGTCTACAAGATCATTACAAACAAAAGAATGTGACACTCCAGTATCAAACAACACCCTAACTGGAACACCACAAATGGAAAGAATACCTTGAACCACCACACTCTTTCCTTTCTCTTCCACAGTAGGAGCTTTTGAAGATGACGGCACAGCCCCCAAAGCATAAGCTTGCACAATCTGTTTGTCTTTCCTTGGCTCTGGACAATTCTTCTTGATATGTCCCAGCTTATCACAGTTGTAACACTTTCCCGACATCTTGGGATTCTTACAATCTCTGGAGCGATGGCCCTTCTGCTGGCAGTTGTAGCAGGTCACTTCGCCCTTCGGCTTCTTCTGGCCATCCTTACCCTTCTGTTGCTGCTACTTCCTCTTCTTGTTGCCACCCTGCTGTGGTTTAGACTCCTCCTTGGTCACAACAACAACAGATCCTTCCTTAGGAAACAGATTCTCATGCCTGAGAGCTTTCTCCACAAGCTTCTCAAATGGATCGTCCAAATGATCCACTAACTGCCTCCCAAGATAAGTGTTCAAGCCTGTCACAAACTTCTTGTTCTTCTGGTAGGGAGATTCAATATACGATCTGGCATACTTGGACAAAGCTTCAAACTCAGAAACATACTCAAGAACTGATCTTCCACCTTGCTTGAGTTCCACAAACTTCTTAAACAAAATTGATTTCTGAGCCATAGAGATGAACTTAGCTTCAAATCTGACTTGGAATTGCTCCCAAGTAATCTCTTCCTCTGGAGTATCAATGGTGATAGAGTTCCACCAATCCGAAGCTCTCCCTTGAAGCTGCCTTGATGCAAGCTTCCTCTTAGTTGCATCCTCAATTCCCAAGTCACCAAAGATCCTTCGACAAGCATCTATCCATCTTTGGACTTCAATGGTTGACTCTGTTCCCAAGAAAACCTTTCCTCCAAGAGCAGTATAGTCCTTGCAAAGCTTAGCAAAATCCACTAGTTTTGGAGCTTGAACTTGAACTCCAACATCTACTGATGGTCCTGAAGCTGGTATCCTTCTCATGATCGAAGTCATCATAGCTTCGAACATCGCAGCATAATCAACAGCTCCATCAGCACGGCCTTCCCTAGCAGTTGGTCTCACTCTTCGACTCATCCTTAATATCTACAAAAAGGAATGACTTAGAACACCTTGAGAAACAACTGCATAAGGAGTTCAAATCCTTCTAAACTACTATATTATATATAGTAACCATCCATCAAAATACAATTACGTCTCTCATACGTAGTTACATCAACGAGCGTTGGCTAAAATCGATTAACCAAAGCTCTGATACCAAATGTGACGACCGCCCATGACTCACGCACTAAAACAGGGAAATGGTGCGCTGAAAGGTGTGCCAGGCAGCCATGGACGATAGTCAGGGTAAGATAAAACAGAAAACTCTATCGTACAACTCACGGCGCATGGATAAAATACAATAGAGAAATATAAATATAGTGAAGCTCCATAGAACAGAATATCATCATATAAGCATCATAGAAGTTTGATACAAACATCTAAACAATCCATATATCAAGCCTCACTACATAACACTCAAAACATATACAAGCAGCGGAACATCCAGTACATATAGTAGGAAAACAATATGTAAAAGCCTCCAGCTCGTCTTCGTCATCAGCATCGTAGATAACCAAGGACAGCACCTGTCACTTGCTACCTAGTCTGCCCATCCCAAATGGATGAACAGCCCAAGGTAATAAGAGTTGAACATAAAACCTTGAGTCAGACAAAGTCCTAGTGAGCAGTAAATCAACTATCAAACATACCAAAAGAGCATAAAGGATAAAAGGAATAGGAATCCAACCATCCCACTCCACCTCTTTCTACAGTGATAGCCCCAGACACATTAAGCAGAAGCAAACATAGCAAAGCAGACATTCAAAGTAAAGCAATTATCACTCGAGTCAAGGTCGGTGTTTTCCAAATACAAACCCCTAAGGCCTAAACCAAGATCAGATAAGCGCCCAGAAAACATCGCTCTTGAGTCCGAATGACGATACAACCAAACATCCATCACTCTGGCTATCACTGTTATCATTGCTTCGAAACCACCGTTATTTGAATGACCGGCACATTCTTCCAGCCGTAAGTCAAGGGCTAATGGTAACCCCGGTTCTAGACAAACTCCGTACGTCGTCGCAGCCCGTGCCTAGGACTTACCTACTCTGCCCAGAGTAAGTCTTTTAGGTGTCCCGACCACCTACCTTTAGTCGTTTTGGGCGTCCCACGTACTCTTGTTTTGAGTTTACTAGAACCTTCAACAACGATGAAATCCAAGCCTCCTAGTCATCCTCCTCGACGACTATTCTCATACTAGCCCAAGCTACCTCTCGAGCAATCCATTATCAACCAACTCGAACCATCCCTCGAGTTATCAACATGATTGGAATGATCCCGTCTGGATTATGCCAAGGCTACATCACGTCATGCTTCGCCTCATCTCATCATAGCAAAGCTCCATCACAACATCGTCATCAAATCCGTCCATATGAGCTTCATCATCCGCTACATATGCCACGAGCAGCTTTTCTCAACCCTTAGCCTCTCCCTTAGCTTTTGAATCATCTTCGACCATACTTGTCTAGATCCAACCATAAATCAACTAACTCTAAACAATCAATTAAGACAATCATTAATCCAAGTAATCAAGAAAACAAACATGATCTAAATAAACGATTATGACAATAATGGCAATTTTGTAATTAAAGGGTCCAAAATCTAACAAGCATGAATTAAAGGCAATGTCTCTACAACTTGATGAATGAACTTGCATAAGTTAACATGTAGTAAAATGGATATCAAGACTTCATAGATGATGGATCTACATGCAGACTTTAGGAAAATGCAAGAAATCACTATTTTAACACACAAACGAGCCACCGATCCAATATACTCCCTTGGGTCCGTGTGAGAGATAACTACCACCCACCAAAACACCTAAACACCTCAAAAGATAATAACTTCAGATCTGGACAGCGAAGAACTAAGCTTGATCCGGCAAAATCTCGCTTCAATCGATGAAATCTCTCTTTGAAGAATGTAGATCTTCAACTTTTGGATCTTGGATCTTCAACCTTGATCTTCAATCTTGCATGGATGTAAGAACTAGATTAGAGTGGAGAAAAGAAGTGGAGAAATGTTGTAGTCGAGCTCTCAAAATGGCAGCACTTCGTCGCTTCAAAATCCGGTGCCAAAAAGTGAAGATATGGACGTGTATTTATAGGTTGAAACCTTAGGTCGTCCGCCCCCCTTAGGTCGTCCACGACCTAACTATCCCAACCTACGACCTAACGAGTCCATGGTCTATGACCTAAAACACGCGCGGCCTAACGCTTATACCTTCCTGCGACCTAACTACACAGGGCCAAACGACTTAACCTATGCGCGACTCAACCCAGACATGACTCAACATACTCGCGACCTATCTGAGATGCGCGACCCAACTCATACGCGAGTTACGACCTATCCCTCAACACAACTTTGCGACCTATCAACCTAATACTGTCTCCGACCTAGCGACTTAACCCTATATGCGACCTAACACTCTAACACAGCCGCATTCTTACCTAAGTCGCCTGGTCGACTTACGACCTAACGTAGGTCGTCCCACGACCTAACTAAGAAACGAGACCAACAAACATGTGGCACAACCGACCTAACACAGCAACGACTTAACGAGTACGCCTTCACGTGACCTAACAGGTATACTTCCTAACGACCTGACACATCAACCAGATATAGGTCGCTCACGACCTAACTACAACCCAGCTAAATCTTAGGTCGCTCCATTCCCTATATGACCTAAGCCCCAATACGACCCAACTATACTAAGTCGCACGAACGACCTTCCTACCTTAAGCCGTTAACCTACTTAGGTCGACCAAACCCTTAGGTCACTTATCCACTAAGTCGGTCACTACCTATGAGTCGCTCGAATCTATAGGTCGTCAATCCTTAACCCGGTAACCCTTAGGTCGGTCAAATCTAAGGTCGTTAACATCCTATAGGTCGCTAATCCTATAAGCCGCCTAATACCCTTAGGTCGTTACTTCTATAAGTCGCTCCACCCGACCTATCTTCCTCACGACCTAACTATTACACGGCCTAACCCCTTAAGCCGTAAACCCTACAACTTAGACTCAAAACGACCCAAGCAATACTAACGACTTGATGGCAACTATTTTACGATATGTCGACACGTAAAATACAGGTCGCTACATTTGGCGAATTAAGCTTTCGAAGAAGAGCAGGTGTCTGACGAATAACTATTTAGGAGTTGTTTTTTTATTTTTTCTGATTCCGCTGTGTTGCATTATGTCAGTTATGACTATATAGTACTCTGGTCGTCCAAGGGGGCATCTTCATAAGTCGCTCTTGGCTTATTTTGTAATAATTATATTTGATCTGAACCTGGGAAACATTTTGGATTATGTAATTTGAATATGAAATGTTGTTTTGAAATGTAATCAAAAAATTGTTTTAATCTATGAGGTTTTTATTTCATAATCAAGTGCTTCTGATATTATGGATACCGTTAACATTACCATATGTGGTCACCGGAAGTTGATACAATGGATGATTGTAGCATCTATAGTGCTTAGCTTCAGGCCTCCAAATACGGGATGTTACATTTCTGCTATAAGATTGTAATAACATAAACATATTGCTCTGTGTATTGTTCGTCGTATCAATTTTTCAACCAACAACCAGCTTTGGAATGGGCCTAAAGTTCGACTAGTTTTATTGGGTCGAAAATTAGGTCTGTTTCGAGTTGCATTATTGCATTTGGCATTAGGGCTTAGTTTACTTACCGACGGGATATGTATATGTAAGAGCGCCTACTTTTTTTTTAAATATATTTTTCAAAACGCCTAACATATATGTATATAACTACTTATTCGAACATACGCAAACACACTAGTCAAATCTTTTATTTCAACAAATATAACTATCTTAGGAAGTTGTGACTAAAATTTTAATTTAATAGATAGTTGATTATGGCTGAAGATCGTTCCTTTGAGGCCGTGAAACTCTCTGCCCAAGGGATACCCACTATTCGAGGGATGCATGAATGATTCAAGAAATACTTGAGGCTTGTAGGGCAATTTCTCATTCCTCAAAAGTTGCACCAACGATACCCTTGCCATAATTGCTGAATTGTACTCCAGTAAGTAGATTTCCCTAAAATGTGCAAAGATTTCCAAAATATGGGAGGGCGGGTGTATTTAGGGGATGAGAATTTAATGGAGATGAAGGCTTGGATTAGCAATTGTAAGCGTATATTTCGGAAGCTTGGAATCGATAACCAGATCAAAAGGAGGATGGTTGTGTAACGGCCCGTATTCTACATGTCGGAGGATCATAGAATATTAACATTATTTTCATATAAGGTCATATGATTCTATAATTTTAGGAAATGACAACTAGAGTCATTTCTTTCTCTTAGATTTTTTTTGAATTTTTTTATGATCGTTTTGCCCTTGTAAAATCTTGTTTGGCCCATAACTTTTGGTAGAAGTGGAATTAGGTCCCAAAATTGCTTCCATTGGATTAGGATGATGATTTTTCTTTTCGTAGGTCATAGTAAGAAAACGGGCTTATGGTTTGAGAATATGGCCGATTGAAGTTTTTATTGGATTTAGACAGCTTAAATGGGTAATTAGAGTCATTAGTTGATGGGCCCATAATTTCGGGTTTAGGGTAAGTGGGGGATGTTGGAGCTGATGGGACCTCTCCTTCCTCATTTTCACAACATCCAAAATAGCTCCTTACCTCCATTACTCTTATTTCCACCCAAAAACCAACCAAAACCTTACTTTAATTAACCAAATCTCATAATTAGTAAGTGATTAATGAAATCCATCTAAAGCTTGAGGCAAACACATTGGGATTTGTGCATCTATTGTTCATAAGAAGATCTAAAGCTTACTTGGATTAAGGTGATTGACTAGTAGTCTCTCTTACTAATTAGCATATATTATGCTATAAACACCTTCTAAAATCCCCTAAAAATCTTTATAAATCATCTTAAATCATATTACGACACTTATGTGAATTTGGGTTAAGTTTGTGGAATTGTAAATTTAGGAATCCATGATTGTACCATATTAATATATGGCTATTCTTTTAGATCTATACTTTGATTTACTATATTTCGACCATTTGCTTGTTGTTATGTGTTTTACATGTAGTATGCTTGTGGTAAACATGCTTGAATGGATGCAAACGCTGATCGAATGGCAAAATTTTCCGTAGAAAGTTAGAAAAGGTCTGTCCGGGAGGGGTCATCCTATAGGGATCAGCTACAACCCCTAAAGATGGATTGTAGGAGGTGCGATCGGTAAGGGACAACAAGGGAAGTCCCATGAAGTAGCACGTCAAGTTTCAAGTCAATGGGGGGTCGGCTACAGCCCCTAGAGATGGATTGTAAGGGGATGAAAATAGATAGTGGGAGGTGAAGGGATGTGTTTGATTTGGCACATGAAGTTTGGTATCGAATGGAGTTAGTAAGTGGCATGAAATACGACGAGAAGGAACTAAGGGATAGGGGTCGGTAGGGAAGGCCCCTATCCCATATAGGGATCAAACTTAACCCCTAAGGTTTCACCATATAGGAGTGCGACCCCTAGGGTAGATCAAGGGGTTTAGGGGGAGTCCACTGGTGGAGTTTGGTTTGTCGATGGTGGCATGGTTGGTCATATAATGGTTTGGTTCGATGGCAACCCAACTTCTTGAGGAACAACTTCGGCAATGGATAACTTTACTCCAGGAGGCAGAAAAGGCTATGATGAGTCGAATTTAGGGAATTGTTGGAGGCAGGTTGCAGGGCACATGCTGACACTCTGTGATGTATGATGACTGTCTAGAGTAGTTCCCAACTGCGATGACTTCAGACGGCAGCTGGGTGGACAGTTTTGAGACAAGGTCTGCTATGGATGGTGTGCACAAGGGGAGGGGATTGATGATACTCGTGGGGTTGAGAAGGATTGATACAATGATGTATCTAGTCTCAAGTGTTGAGATGGATTGATGTGGTGATGTGTATAGTCTTCGTGATGGATTGATGTGGAGATGCATCTAGTCTCACGATGATTAGGTTGGATTGGTGCGGTGATATGCCTAGTCCCCGAGTTTGCGAGTTGTTGTATACCCAATGCGTCGAGTGATTGAATGTGAGGATGGATGATGGATGTTTTGTTTTATTTATTTCTATCACCGTAGGGATATCAAATGATGTAGGTATTGCTGATATTGATATCTAGACACCCTTGGTACTTTGGTTCCCACATTACACTCATGATGATGACTATAGAGTAGCTTATATTATTTATGTGCTTACTCTATGGATGTAGGGATAGGTCGTGTATGATTTTGTATACCGATTGTCCTATTCCATCTTTTTATAGTATTTGAGACTTTTATCACTCACACCGGACTGTTATCTAACCTGAGGTTTTATGCCTTGCTTCTTATTACTATTGGTACTCTTAAATGAGTAGATTAGAGACAAGTTTGGTGAGCATGAGTAGCTGTTCAGGTGGCGAGCAGGAGGCCATTACTGTATTATATATTTACTTAGTGTTTTCTGCTGTTCGGTACTATAGAGCTTATTAGTACTCTTATTTTGTGAGACGGTTATTTAGAAGTTATTTGGGATGTATGACTCATTCTATCACTATATTGTATGGATCTATTACTCTAAAGGTGTGATCTATTCAGTCATTTACCATCTCACCTTTTTTATATCTGTGACATTGCTATCATATTTTGTTCGATGGGATATGAAATATATGAGAGGTTCTATATTATGTTAATAACTCAATAAGTTTGGATTTGGTTATGACCCAAAAAGGATGACTAATGATTATGCAATTGAATGAAATGTCATAGAAAAATTCTTTTATTTTACCTTTAGATGACTGCTTATATCAACCGAGCACTATCACATCACATCATCCTCATCTTTTGGGTGCCAACGGTGTTGGGTGGTCATTTCATTTGGTATCAAAGCGAGGTTGTGTTGTTTAATCTAAGGGATACTGGGATTCAGTAAAGATAGCATAGGAGTTCTTACCTTATACTGGATTGAGAGTATATATTTATACGAGAGCATGTACTTATTATATATTTTCAAAACTATATAGCAGTGTAAGTATATGAAGTCAGCGTACACGCAAGAGTACTACTTTAAAGGCATTCCTTATCGAGGGACTGATAACCAAGATTACGAATTGAAGAATGAATCGTCAAACAAGGAATGCTACTGGGAACTCTATCTCAGGAGTGGAGCACGGAGCAGATTTGAGGGCTACTAATTTGTAATATCCCTTATCATGAGGGCCAAAGCTAAGCGCTACAGATGCTGCAGTCATCTATAGAATTAAATTTTGGTGACAAAATAGGGTAATGTTAATGGTATCCATAATATCAAAAGCATATGAATATGAAATAAAATCAACATAGATTAAAACAACTTTTTTGATTGCATGTCTAGTCAAATTTCATATTCAGATACATAATCCCAAAAGGATTCTCAGGTTTTGATCAAATATAATTATTACAAATTATGATAAGAGTGACATATGAAGATGCCCCCTTGGATGATCAAAGTACTAAAAACATAACTGTCCTAATACATCTCGGCTGAAATAAAACTAAATAGCTCCTAACTTTGCCTCATGCACGTCTTTGAAAGCTTATTTGTCCAACCTACTAGACCTGTAAAACATTCACTCTTAATCTACTCAAATTAATTTTTTGAGCACCAAAGGGTTTAAGGGGAAAAACATAAATTTCGAGTCAGACATAAAGCCTAGTGTGAATAATACTATTACATCTTGGTTTTCTGATATTAAGTGAGATCAAGCCACTTAGCAGAATAGGTTTCCCTTACTAATATCCCTTTTTAAAACATATCTTTTGCTAATCAAAATCCTGCAATCAAACTAATTAAAGCAATAATAGCAATATCATATATGCATATAAATCAGGTAATCAATTGACTATCAATCTGAACAATGTAGTTTTGTTTGGCTAACTACTAACCATTGGCTGACTTGGGCCTACCAGATAAAATAACCAATCTAACTTCTGTTAGAACACTTCTAAACGGTCCGTCTTTAACTTATTTCTTCCAGCGTCAACCGATCCTAATGGTTTTGCGGGCATACCAATAACCTATCTTTTTCTCTGTTTATTTCATTCTGTGTGTAACATCATTTTAGTCTTACCCATGACAAAGCCCTACACATTGGAATTTTGAACTTATATTAGCTAGGGACTCATTAGCTAAAGTTTAGGGAGCGACCCTATAATAGTCCAATCCGGTATTCTAATGTCTGAGTCATTTACTTAGGGTTAACTATCCCATCAGAATTTCCTTGAGAACATTTCTTTCAAATTAATTTAACCCACTAAATCATACTTAAACAAGAAAAATTTACATTTTCCTTTACTTAAAAATCTTTGCCATGATATATGCTTTATACAAAACAATGTTGATGCAAACCTAAATCAATAGGGTTATCTATCCCCTTAAAATAAGTTAAAGCTCTTCTATAACTTAGAAAACATTAGTTTTAAATCCAAGATATTACCTTCAAAACCCTCGTTTAAAAACTTTAAATGGTCCTTTCCGAATCCATTGAAAGTACCCCTTCCAAAATTGGTTAACAACGTTATCTTGAAACATTAGGCCAAAAGGCCAAAGCATACCTTTCGAAACCTTTAAAAATAGACCTTTCGTTGGAAATATCCCATCAAATGCTTTATAAAACCTTAGACATCCACTTTTCAAAAAACTTTAAACTTGTCTTTGGAAAGCATTGGAAACCTTCCATTCAAATATTAAAAGCAAACGTTTCAAAAACATTGGGGAATCTCCCCTTCGAAACCTTCATTGTGTATCTTTCAGAATCATTAAAGTCCTTTACTTCAACAAACCTTTTGAAAGCATTGGGTTCAAGCAAGAGTTTGTGGAAAATAGCTTCGAAAACCTTGGGTTTAACTTTCAATATATCTAAGGGTCTTAAAAAACTGGGGTGAAAGCATTGCTTTCGAAAAAATTATTCCTAAGTTAAAAGAAAGTGGATAGTTTTGTAACCAATTGTGACGACCCAAAATTTTTAGGCATTTGAAATTGGATATTTAATTAATTTTAAATATTTTCAAGATAATTTAACTTGGATTTCAAATATCAGTTTGAATCTGGCAATTGAATTTATTGAATTTAATAATTTGAATTTGGCTAAATTATTGAATCTTCAGTTTTAAGCCGGTTAAAAATAATTTGAAGGCTTGTAAAATACATAATAATAATAATGAGCATAATAAAACTTTTAAATTTGAGTTTAAAGGTGATTTGTTCAGTTTTAAAAATATATCGTTTAAATCAATATTTAAAAATAGCCTTTGGAGGCACAGTCTCAGATTTCGATGAAATTAGTTCCATTGGGTCCGTAATATTGTATTATTAGCTGATTTCAATTTTCGTAGTGTTTGGAGTTGTTATGTGAGCGTACGATGTATAAACCTGCTGAAATGTTCGAAATTCAATATAATAACTGAGTCCAAAAGCTATCTTCTCCATACGATCGAATTAGGGCTCGAAACATTTTCCATTGCTTTCGGAAAAGGGGTATAACATTATAGACGCCTGGCGGCGCACCTCAATAGGAAGTCAAAATTTTAAGTTGTAATTTCGAGACGATTCAAATTTAAATTTAAATTTAAGTACAATTGTATACATTGTTGATTGGTCAACAATGCTATTCGCATCAGCACTTTTTGTTCGTTCATATCGAAGTCACTGTAGCAAAGCGTTTTATGCACGCCACGTCCTTTTCAAAACATCATGTCCCCATCCTTTTAATTTTATAAGCCGAGGCATTGAAAATGAAGAAAGAAAAAAAAGAAGAAAAATGGTCGTAACTCAAAAAAAACCCAAATCGATTGTTGTACCCTAATTCAAATTCGAAATATAAAAAAGAGAGCAAAAGGATTCGCATATCAGCTAAGCTTGGACAACGACCACTTCGTCATCGCGATGATTGTGAACTCGGCGGAGATGAATCGTGGGAAGCTAGGTGTTCAAATGGAGGAATCTCGATTTGGGCTCGCGATTTGGGTCGCGATCGTGCGAAGAGGGCGGCGCAGGAAAGCGCGATGTTAGAGAATTGCAGGCTTAATTCGAGGCTAGGGTTTCATGTTTTTGGCTATGCATACGTGACCACTGGAAGGAAGCTTGTACGCTGGCGGTGGTTTTGAGTGGCGTTCGACAAATGTTCTTTAAAAAAACGAAGAAGATGGGTCGATGTTGTTCATTTGGGAGGAAGAGATGTTGTGCGTGTGCGTGGGTTCTCGGCTTCAGGTGAGCGAAGGAGGGATGGGTCGACTGGAAGCTGTAGGCTGGGTTGTGCTCGAATCGATCGAGTCAGTAAGGTATAACAGTTTATTTTAGTTTAATAAATATATATGTTCTCATACATGTTTTAATATATGGAAGTTAATAGGAAATTATTTCATATAATTAAGGTTTGAAAATAATAAGGGTCTGAAAATGTTGAAGTTTATATAAATTAGATTTTGAAATCTATAAATTATTATCTTTATACGTATACATGTAATTTCAAGAGTGAATAAATATACATATATACTTATTTTCATTTACTAGTTAATTTTTAAATAATAAAGATGTATTGGTTTAATTAGATTTAAATTATTTTAGTTATTAAGAAATTATTTAAAGGAAAATAAGTTCAAATTTAAGTAATTAACCAATTGGATTACTAAATAGTACTTAATGGTTCGATTTCTATTCCGAATATTAATAAATCGTATAAATGTTATACAAGGTTTGAAATTGTGGAGAGACAAGCCGATATGGATCGGATTGCAAATAAAACAAAGGTGAGTTAATCTCACTCAACTGGGTAATTATTTAAATTTAAATGGTTAAATTTAAATAATTGGTTGAATGGTTGAATTGCTTTGAGGTGCTATATATATATAGTAGTATATAGTATATATTGGAGTGATTGATATTCTATGATGAATATTATTGATAATTGGAATATTGAATGCTGTGGTTTGCTTGAATATTTCGGTACCCTGAGTTACCAAAATATATAAAATTGGATTTTGGAAGAAATAAAAGAGTAAATTTTTGGAAGTGAAATAATTATGGAATAAAAATAAGAATGAATTGGAAAGAAATAAAAGTGATTTTTAAAAGCCTGAAGTTAAATTGTAAAGTAGAGATTTAAAACAAGTTTTAAATCAACAATTAAATCTGGGATTCAAGTTAGTGAATTTCAGTTTTTAAACAAATAAAGTTTTTAAATTTAAATTGTTTTAACAACTAGAATGTTAAATTGCATCTTTAAATTGATTTGAATTTGAAAATGCATTTGGTTTGAAATTCCTTTAAACTTCTTTATAAAATGAGTAATTAATTTATTTAATGATGAAAATAAAAGGGTATTAATAACTGGTTGAAATTAATTAAGAGTGATAAATATTTGTGGTTTAAGTAATGATTAATTACTTAATGTAATTAAATTAGATTAGAATAAATTAAAATGTAGTTAGAAATCACTAATTTATATAATTAATGAAGTAATTAAAGGTTGATTAATTAAAGATTAATTATTATTTTTTGTTAAGAATAATTAATTTGCGTAATTAATTAAAGATAATTGCTTGAATGTAATTGAAGGATAATTAATCTAGGTGTTTGCACCAAAATTGGGCACAACACTTTTCGGGAGTCGTTGAAGAGATAATAGTGAAGAATGTAAGTTCAAAACAGAAATTATCTAACAAAAACTCCAATCACCAGTAAAGTAAATGCGTAGACAAGCGATTTATAGTGGTTCGGCGTGTTGCCTACGTCCACTGTGAAGTTTTTTGATGTTTTATTGATTCTCTTTCAATGATTACAAGTTGTTGCAGCAATCAACATCAAGTTACAACTGGAAATTCGAAATCAATAGTAAAATTATGATGTAGGATGATGGAGATCTCGATCCGGCAGAGTCTGGGCGCTTGAGAGTCGAAAGATCCTTTTTCTGTTGGCCCTGGGGCTCTATTTATAGGCGTAGGCTGCTGATATTTTACTGAAAACTCGGGAGACCACTTCTGGCACGTGAGGGGGCCCACACGCCCGGTCTTAAGAAGTTTGGGCCCACTTTGGCATCGGTTCGAACTCCATTCGAATCGATCAAGAATTCATCCAATTGAGGTGAAATTTGGCGTGGACACTCTTCGACATGAATGCAAGCTTCTGTGAAAATTTCGTGGCATTTGGATCAGTGGATTGAGAGATATGATGGATTCGAGATGGGGTTTACTGCGTGGCTGTTTGGTTCGAAACCATCCATTCGAAACGATGGTTTCGAACCGATGGTGGCACGCGCCTTCGTGGTGACGCGGAGCGCAAACTTCGAACCGACCTGGTCTTCACTCCGAGTTGACCTCTTCGACTTCATGTATCTCGACGAGTTCGAACCGATGGATGACACATCATCGTGGCTGGTTGACCCAGTGGATTCGAACGAAGCTTCACAGATGGGTTCGAGGAAGGCTCCAATGATGGGTTCGGACAAGGCTTCACAGATGGGTTCGAACAAGGCTCCTGTGATGGGTTCGAACAAGGCTCTTTGGATGGATACGAGCTTTGCAACCCCTCCATGGACATATGGCCTACCAACACGAACTAGATGGGTTCGAAGTTGATGGAGTCGAACCGAGGCATTCCGATGGGTTCGAAGTTCATAGGTTCGAAGGTGATCGGTTCGAATGGTGTTGGATGATGGGTTCGAGGACACCCACCATGATGGGTTCGAAACCAGTGTGTTCCCTTCAAGTTGAACCGATCATAACTTGAGCGTATGAACACGGATTGACTCGAAATTTGAAATGGCGGCTTCTAAGGTCTTTCTTGTCTTGTCCTATCAATTGTACCACAATTCGGACTCGGACAAAATTCAGTGATATCCATAGCGAAACTAGGTATGACCGGTCTCTGAGACGAACTATTCTCCGTTTCTGATCGATCTTTTGGTGTCGCGGCTTTGCCAAAAAGCGGGATAACATTTTGCCCCCCAAAGTACGTCTTGTGGGAACATGACGTGCTTTGAATAGTTGCAATTTCTCTCTGAACAATTATTGCTCTCTTTTTTGTAGAGACTCGTACTCCGTATTGCTATAACCTTGCGTTGATATGATTGATTGCTGTATAATAGCGCTTAGCCGTTGGCTGTTGCACTTGTAACAAGATGAGTACTCGATCCCTGTAAATGTTTAAAATCGAATGTTAGTTTGACATATATGCACGTATGTTAGTTTGACTTGTTAACGTCGCGCGTCCATGAGTCGTTGCCAGCTTGGTTGGCTATTGAATATCTTATCGATTCTCTCCTGAATCGATTTGGAAATTTAAGTTGAGACAGTGCACGATGGTTGTTTTGAAAAATCCCTTCGCATCGATCCTCTCCTGAACGGATATAGAAGGTCGAAGGAAACGACTTTGGGTTGTGTGAATATGATACTTCGAACCGATGCGTTGGAGCATTGATGGATTCGAAATCTACATTCGAACCGATGGAGTACACTCGTGCTATGATGGGTACGAAACTGACATTCGAACCGATGGCTTGGACGAGTATGGAGCGTTCTTCGTGCCGATGAGAAAGAATGGATACGAAATAGTAGTTCACATCGATAGGTTATGATGGATACAAAACGGTCGTTCGTATCGATTGGTTGCGGACGGAGTTGTGAACAGGGGCTTCGAAATGATGTGCCCACTGTTTATTTCACATCGATGCGACTTGATGCTTTGCCGTGTACTTCGTATCGATGAAGTGTGAGGGTAGCACCGAACCCACAAGGCATTAGGCAAATGGCTTCGAATGGTGGTTTCGAAACGATCTATGCTATGACTGGTTGTGACCGGTCGCGTTTACCAGAAGGGGAATCGTCTCGGTCGCCCTCAAGGATTCATATAAATAGCAGAGGGTTTCACTTTTTTCACTTTTTACTTTTTTAACTTTCGCCTTGTGTTTTCTGTGCTCTGCATCATTTCGAAGCCTCAGAGAAGAAAACACTGTGTCGCGTCACTGAACCAATCCAGATTCAAGTCTTCAATTCCTCGAATCCATTATTCAAACTAGGTAATTAGCCTCGAATTCAAACGGCAAAGTCATTTCGAACCCATCTCTTCTTCATCGATTGCCCACTTCAGTGATTGGCAAAACCAGATCTAGTTTGGGGGGACTTCGAATCGATGTGTGGATTCGAGTTCGAATTGATGATGGCGGCGTCATTCTTTGTTGGATTTCGCATCGATCCCTGGAATGACTTTATGAGGGTGACATAGTTCGTACCGATTGACCATCTTTGGTGGTTCCACTCGAATCGATGGATTCGAATCCATCAGCTATCGGTTCGAAGTTCTCAACTTTGCATCGATACGGAGGGTATCGATTCGAACGTGGTTGATGTTAAGTTGAGGGTTTCCTTATCGGTTCGAACTAGCCAACCAAGGATCGATTCGAAGTCATCCTTCATTGATCGATTCGAACTTGACACCTGATCATCGATTCGAAGTGACGTTGGGATGGGTTCGAATGAGTTCCTTATGATCGGTTCGAACCCTCTATGATGGATACCAAAGTTTGACATTTTCTGAGCATAATTCCGACGAGCTTCATTCTTGCATATTTGGACTTGATAATCACACTGCATACTTGACCACCTTTCGAAGCTTGTCGATGGAACCATAACAACTTTTATCCAAATCAAATTCCATCATACAAACGGTTTAGTGATGACGGTCAGCGATGACGGTCATTATAACTGGGGAAATTAGCTTTGTCGTTTGTATAATTCCTTTAACTCTGCGATATTTATTCAAGTAATGCATGGCACTGCACAACATACATTCATACACTTTACACTGGGGAACGTATGGGTCCTTTGTTGTCTAACGATGGTTTCTCATGAGTTAGCTAGTTATGGAACCTTCAAGTTCGCAATAGCAGGAGGTTCAAAGTACAGCTGCTTCGAGACTAGAGGTTTCAGATATTGAACCTGAGATCATTGGTCCGGCCCCGGACGAACTTCCCAATGCGTCTTTCATTGCCAATCCGTCGGATTCCGTTCAGTCCAATATTTCTGAAGATATGTTGGGGAGAATATGCTTGAGGCACGACCTGTCACTGGATGACGTCTTATTGCCGGGGTCGAATGATAGACCACACAACCCGCCGGAGGGATATACAGCATTTAATCGCCACGCGTGCGCGGCTGGGACGCTTCCTCCGTTCAACGAGTACATAAGGGAGGTGTTGTCTTTTTTGAGGATCGCTCCATCTCAACTACACCCGAACGGGTATGCCTCCGTGAATAGTTTATTCATCGTCTTCATGGAGTACCTTCATAGACCACCGATCCCGACCGAGATCATATATCTATTTAATTTCAAAACTCGAGGTGATTACCCTTCCTTCACATTTCTGGAAGCGGTGAGGAACTGCCAAGTGGCCACTGGGTCCTGGACCAGGTTGAGTTACTATAGGACGGAATGGTTCTATGTCAGGTGTCCTCCGGGGTTTGCCCGGCGATGGTTATTCAGACGTGAGTGTAGCTGAGTTATCAAGTAATTACTAAGGCAATTGCGGTTAAAGCGAAACTTATGTTTTTTCTCTTTTTTACAGCGACGATTCAGCGACCTGAGGGCGAGCACTTTAAGGAGATGGTGCGAGTACTTCGAGAAGTCCTGAGTGAAGATAGGGATATCGAGTCGTTCTTGACGGATACGAATCTTCGGACTTACGGATTGATTGAACGAGGGCAGAGCATACTGTTTGACGGGGCACTAAGGATTGTCTCTAAAAAACGAGTCAAGCACAAGAAGCCCAAAGTTATCATAGCCGAGGAGGCTGATTCTGAAAGAAATCATATTGACGACAAGCCGTTGTTGGAGCCTATAGACGTGGTTCAGGATGTTGAAGAGCAAAGAAAAGGCAAGGCAGTCGTCGTCACACTAACTAAGAAGGGGAGATGGAAATCGGTTGTCACGGCCCGATCCTCTCCCGGAGTTAGAATTTCTGAGATGTCTCCTCCGTGAACTGAAAGTCTTTACGAAGGGCTTACCGACCTTCCAATCCCGGATGATGTGTCTTTTCAACATGATGCCGGGTTGGAGGAGTTCCATCGTACTCTAGAATTGAGCGAGCCTTTTATTACTAGCTCAGCCGACACTTCTGGTTGGTCGGGGGGAATATATATTCACACACATTTCACGACACTACATAGCCCTGAGTCCTAGGTCATTGGTTTTGAGAAACCACTAACTTTATTCTCATTTCGCTTTGCAGACATTATGATTGGACGCGGTTCGATGTTAGGGAGCCTACGACATGCTCGCAGATCTTCCTCATATTACGAGTCACAACGGAGAGAAAAAGATAGGGATCACGATCGCAGGTACTCCGGGTATTCTAGCCAAGAACGGAGAGATAGGGATTACAGACATCGGTCTTGATCGCACACTCCTCCTCCAAGAGTTCCTATACAACCTCCTGTCCATGTTTCTCGTCCTTCTGATTCCTCGTACTACCAGTCGGCCTCTCAATCTTCTAAGCATGAATCTCGCCATCCCAGATCTGAGGCAATGCCTCCAGTAGTCGCGGAAAAAACTCCTACTGAAATTTCGGGGGAAGGAGCAATCAGGCTTGCTCAACTGAAGAAGGACTTTCCAAATATTTGCTTTGATAACTACATTTTTCCTCTTCACTTGAAAAGAATCCCGCCGGAGGCCGAGCAGACGGCGCATAATTATGTGCACGACTTTTATGTCCAATACAGGGCGTGGTACAAGGCGGCCGAGAAAGCATCGTCATTGGCCTTTGAGCGTGGGGCCACCATCGAGAAATTGCAGGCTGAGTTTTCTCAAAAGAGCTGTATTATTGATGTGCTAAACACTGAAGCTAAATCTTCTCGGAAGTCTGAAATGGAGGCTATCAAAAAAGCCGACGAAGCCCAGGCAACAATGGATAGGATGAAATGTGAGCACTATGCCAAGGTAGAGGACATGGGCCATCGAAACACCATGGTTACTGCCTAGAGGGACGCAACCCTAAAGGAGTTGAGCGAGCTTAAGTCTAAATTTGCCGAAATCGCCAAGGGTAGGGATGATGCGAATAACGCAGCCCAAGAGGCGTGTGAACAAGCCGTGATCCTCCGGACTGAACGGGATGCAGCAGTAGCCAAGGTCCAGGCGGTTGAGATGGAGGTTGAGGAGAAAGTTCACCAAGCGGAGGCCAGGCTGGAGGCCGATATTGAAGATTTGCTCATCACTTACAATGCCAACATGTTGAGACACCGAAATTTGGACTGGCTCCAAGATTACCCGATACACCTCCGCAGCGCTTGGGGTCGATTGGTTGAGGAAGAAGAGGAAGCACGTCCGGGCGAATCGGTCGACCGATTCGAACTTGAAAACCGGCTGCTGACAGACGATGAGAAGAAGGTCCTTCATGACGCTATTATCGCTCATGAGAAGGAGATGATTGGTGACCGATCTCTGCAGATTGGAGAGGGATCAGGTGTTGAGCATCACTCTACTGTTACTGAAATCACCGTTCCACCTTCGGTAGTGCCTGTATCTGTGGTCGGTACACAACCTGTTCCTGCTTATGACCCAGAACAGCCGCGGTTATCTTCCATTCGGGAGGACGTCTTTGAGGCCGTCCAACCGTCAACGAGTCAAACTGAGGAAGGTACTTGAACATATCTCAAGTGTGCTTTTATTAAAGCGTTTGTTTTGAAGAGATTGCTTATATCTTCTTTTCCTCTTTGTTCAGTAACCGAAATTACTCCGGCATCTTCAGCTCAGGAGTCTATTCAAGGGTATAAAGCCATCACTACTGAAACCACTGT
Source organism: Allium cepa (assembly GCA_030765085.1). Lineage (NCBI taxonomy): Eukaryota > Viridiplantae > Streptophyta > Magnoliopsida > Asparagales > Amaryllidaceae > Allium > Allium cepa. The sequence continues at coordinate 255,336,422 of CM060943.1, forward strand.
CGTGACGACGGCAGTGTCTACTGAGGTGGCGTAGGGGAGATCCTTATCTCTCGACGAACAAATGGTGAGTGAACTGCTTGGCCAACAGGGTGACCCTCTTACAGACTTGCCATTTATTATTAGTGACCTCCCGCCAATCTCTAGCTCTTCAATGCAGATCGCGGATGCCCCCAGCCAAGCCCAAACGATTCGTGATGAAGAGATCTTGGCCGAGATTCATGCAGAATTAGAAGCTGCGGGGAAAAGTAGCAGTGTTGGCGGCAGTACGGCGGTGCATAGCCCAATGCCTTTAAGAACAACAACATCAGGTGGCACTATCCCATCTTCCATCGTGGGTCCGGTCCCTCCTACTCCTCCGGCAGGGAGCCTTCATTTAGACTCGAGCTCTGAAGAGTACATTGACATTATGCCCCCTGCCGAAGAGCAGCCACCGGAGAGGAGGCCGTCCAAACGAAGGATTTCCGTTCCTAGTGATTCTGATGACGAACCGCTGATTAGGAAGACAAGAAAGAAGGAATAGATCGGCCTCCCAAACAGATTTTTTGGTAGATAGGAACTTGTTTTCGTTTTTTTTGTTAGTAGGCCGTGTATAGATGCCGGTTCGGCCCCCGCAAGTAGGAATTTTTTTTGGAAGAACTCATCTTCATGTAATTCCTTGTCTCTGGTCAATTGAAATAAAATTCAGTTTCTTTGTTTCAATTCTCATTTCTTTTTGTGCTTAAGTGTTTGTAGTGTTTTGCTTTCAGTCCGGTGTACTTGTGGTGTTTTTACCGTCAAGTAGAATTCGTTTTTATTCGCCAAGTCTGAGAATCTTGGTCGCAAGTTGTGATCAATGAATAATCGAACTTCGGACATTGTATCACTTTGTTTAGCGATTAACACTTAGCTTTTTTTTTTGCCCCTTAGTCTCGGGGAATAACATTTGTGTTCCGGTGGTTGACTGTGTTTATTGAAAACCTTAAGCACATGTCCACATTCTAGGGACTTAAGATAATTTGAGATCGATAATCCGGTTCGCACTCCGGGAACTTTGACTTGGTATTTGTGCTCCAATTCACACTCCGGGAACTCGGAGAAAACATGTATGTTTGGGTTCGCATTTCGAGAACCTAGAATTAATGTTCACACTCCAATTCACACTCTGCGAACTTGGAGTTAGTATTGACATTTCGGTTCGTGCTTCGGGAACTTTGACTTGGTATTTGTGCTCCAATTCATACTCTGGGAACTTGGAGAAAACATGTATGTTTGGGTTCGCACTCCGGGAACCTGGAATTGATGTTTGTACTCCGACTCGCATTTCGGGAATCTGGAGTTAGCCGCTGGATGGTCGGTCACATCTATTTGGGATTTTTGGGAGTCCGTTCACACTTTGGGAACGATAGATTTGACGTTTATACTCCAATTCATGCTCTGGGAAGTTGGAGTCCATTCGCGCTCTGGGAACGAATCATTGAATGTTTATACTCCAATTCATACTCTGGGAAGTTGGAGTCCGTTCGCACTCTGGGAACGAATTATTGAATGTTTATACTCCAATTCACACTCCGGGAAGTTGGAGTCCGTTCGCACTCTGGGAACGAATTATTGAATGTTTATACTCCAATTCACACTCCGGGAAGTTGGAGTTGTTCGCACTTTGGGAACGAATTATTGAACGTTTATACTCCAATTCACACTCTGGGAAGTTGGAGTCCGTTCGCACTCTGGGAACGAATTATTGAATGTTTATACTCCAATTCACACTCTGGGAAGTTGGAGTCCGTTCGCACTCTGGGAATGAATTATTGAATGTTTATACTCCAATTCACACTCTGGGAAGTTGGAGTCCGTTCGCACTCTGCGAACGAATTATTGAATGTTTATACTCCAATTCACACTCCGGGAAGTTGGAGTCCGTTCGCACTCTGGGAACGAATTATTGAATGTTTATACTCCAATTCACACTCCGGGAAGTTGGAGTCCGTTCGCACTCTGAGAACGAATTATTGAATGTTTATACTCCAATTCACACTCCGGGAAGTTGGAGTCCGTTCGCACTCTGGGAACGAATTATTGAATGTTTATACTCCAATTCACACTCTGGGAAGTTGGAGTCCGTTCGCACTCTGGGAACGAATTATTGAATGTTTATACTCCAATTCACACTCTGGGAAGTTGGAGTCCGTTCGCGCTCTGGGAACGAGTTATTGGTAGGACTGTCGTGTGTTGGTCCAGTTCAGCCTTTGGTGCGTTGGCTTGCCCCCGAGCTGGGGTTTCACTCAGTGATTGGCCGGTCATATCACAGTCACTCGCTATTTGAATAAATTCCATCGTTTGATGGAACTTAGCTCTTCGTGTGTCGTGATTGTTGAACGTTGTATTCGGTGAGTCACAGCTCTAGCTTGAAGAGATAGTACTTTATTGCCGAAATAAGAAAATATGGCAAAGTCAGTGCCTTGTTACAAATTCAAATTCTAGAATGCAAAGGAAACTGCAAAGTATTCATAGATTGAAGGAGCCTGTCATATGTGACAGTGACGAGGATCTTCGTCGTTCCAGGCTCCTGAGTAAGTAGGTCCGCCACTGATGGCGTTTATCACCAATCTTCCGCGAGGACAAGTCGAGCCCTCCTGTCTCGGCCGATTGGGTCCATTGTTTGGATTTGATGGGCCCGCTTCTCTGGGCTGCGGTGTCCGCACAAACTGTTTCAGCTTCCTTTCTCTGATCAGTTTTTCAACAAGATCCTGTAAGTGACGACACTCGTTCGTATTGTGCCCGTAGCTTTCATGGAACCTGCAAAACTTTCCCGTCTGGATTTGTCTCTCTGACGACGGTCTTGGTGCAGGTTTTTGATATTGAGTTGTATCGCAGGTTTGTAAGTACAAGTCCTCTAGTGATGCATTTAGAGGAGTGTAACTGTCGAACATTGGATTCTTGCGCTGCGGGCCACGATTTTGATCTTGTTTTTAGTTTGATTCACGCTTTCTCTTCGCCGAGCTTGTTTAATTTTAATGTTCAACTGGACTTTTCCGGAGCTCTCACCGGACTGTTTTATTACAACATTGTTTTTGATCCCTTCCGCATTTGATCCTGCGTTAGTTTGTTTCCTAGATTGTTTCGCATCTTCCCGTCTCAGGAATTGAGCTACTTTGGCATGGAAACGGTCCAATGATGCAGGCGGTTTCCCAGCTAGCCAATTGCCAAATTCAGAATCGGGGTCGATCCCCTTAGTCAATGCCATAAGGATGGAGTTATCGTTTGGATTACTAATCTCCGCACATGCAGTATGGAATCTCTCTAAGTAGTGTCTGAGTGTCTCCAGGAGCTTGCGTGACACTAGATAGAGTGTTGACATCTTTTGGCCTTGCGACGTGCATGCGGAATTGCTCGACAAATTTTGTGGCTAACTGATCGAAGGAAGAGATGGATCGAGGTGGCAACCGAGTGAACCACATGGTAGCGATGCCCTCCAAGGATATGGGGAAACTACGACATTTCACTGCATCATCAGCCCTGGCAGCAGTCATCGACCATTCATATTTTAGAATATGTTGGTTAGGGTCGGAATTTCCCTCGTACATGGGTAGAGTGGGCATTCGGAATCGCCGTGGGGGTTCAGCGATAAGAATATCGTCCGTAAAGGGAGTGCGACTTCGGGAAATTCTCCAATCGTCGTTTGTGAATCCCTGATCTCACGGATCATCCGACGTATCATAGTTGAAAGATCCGGCATTTGCGCCGGAGTATGATCATGTTCCATACTATGAGTTTGAACCGGATATCGTCGACGGTCCAAGTCTCGCCTTCTCGGCTCATAGTCCTCTGGGACGTACGGTTCAGGAGTACGCCTGCTATGACGACGGTCCAGGTCCGACTGATCTTGGGCGTTGACCCCTGGTTCAGCCGCAACGTTAGTGGTGCGGTATTCTGTGGTGTGGTGAGGAACGACACCTCCTCGGGAGTAGGGTCCGGCTTGGAAACTGGCTGACGGACCAACTCTAAGTTGTCCAACGGTCAATGTCGGTTGATTTCCAACGGGTGGCATACGACTCCCATCTAGCCGGGGTCGTGGAGGCCGGTTATGATAATCAGAGGATGAATAACTTTCGCTGGATGAACGAGAAGCATGGCTCTCATGGATCTCTTTCGTTTCTGGCGATCCAGCTTGTTGATTAACTCAGCGTTAGTGTGTAGCTGTTCTTCTAGTTGTTGCCGACTCTGGGTCAGCTCTTGGAGTAACAACTGAAACTCTTGTCGAGTAACCGGACCGGACGGTTCAGTGTGCCCAGTAGCAACCTGATTAGATGGAGGTGGGGGTACAGGATTTTGTCTATCCTGTTCTTCTTGATTGACAACGTTTGAGGTGGTTCTTGTGCTAACCATCTTGATAGTTGAATTCCTTTCCTAGACTTTATGCAAATCTGAATAGAAGGGAAGGAAGTTGGATTCAATGATCTGGATCTCTCTCTTAGATTTATTCAATCCGGTATCGATGATAGATCCAAAGAGCAGGAGAAAATCTGGGTTTTCTCAGTGAAAGCACCAAAGTGTTTGCACCAAAATTGGACACAACACTTTTCGGGAGTCGTTGAAGAGATAATAGTGAAGAATGTATGTTCAAAACAAATATTATCTAACAAAAACTCCAATCACCAGTAAAGTAAATGCGTAGACAAGCGATTTATAGTGGTTCGGCGTGTTGCCTACGTCCACTGTGAAGTTTTTTGATGTTTTATTGATTATCTTTCAATGATTACAAGTTGTTGCAGCAATCAACAGCAAGTTACAACTGGAAATTCGAAATCAACAGTAAAATTATGATGTAGGATGATGGAGATCTCGATCCGGCAGAGTCTGCGCGCTTGAGAGTCGAAAGATCCTTTTTTTGTTGGCCCTGGGGCTCTATTTACAGGCGTAGGCTGCTGATATTTTGCTGAAAACTCGGGAGACCACTTTTGACACGTGAGGGGGCCCACACGCCCGGTCTTAAGAAGTTTGGGCCCACTTTGGCATCGGTTCGAACTCCATTCGAATCGATCAAGAATTCATCCAATTGAGGTGAAATTTGGCATGGACACTCTTCGACATGAATGCAAGCTTCTGTGAAAATTTCGTGGCATTTGGATCAGTGGATTGAGAGATATGATGGATTCGAGATGGGGTTTACTGCATGGCCGTTTGGTTCGAAACCATCCATTCGAAACGATGGTTTCGAACCGATTGTGGCACGTGCCTTCATGGTGACGCGGAGCGCAAACTTCGAACCGACCCGGTCTTCACTCCGAGTTGACCGCTCCGACTTCATGTATCTCGGCGCGTTCGAACCGATGGATGACACGTCATCGTGGCTGGTTGACCCAGTGGATTCGAACGAAGCTTCACAGATGGGTTCGAGGAAGGCTCCAATGATGGGTTCGGACAGGGCTTCACAGATGGGTTCGAACAAGGCTCCTGTGATGGGTTCGAACAAGGCTCTTTGGATGGATACGAGCTTTGCAACCCCTCGATGGACATATGGCCTACCGACACGAACTAGATGGGTTCGAAGTTGATGGAGTCGAACCGAGGCATTCCGATGGGTTCGAAGTTCATCGGTTCGAAGGTGATCGGTTCGAATGGTGTTGGATGATGGGTTCGAGGACACCCACCATGATGGGTTCGAAACCAGTGTGTTCCCTTCAAGTTGAACCGATCATAACTTGAGCGTATGAACTCAGATTGACTCGAAATTTGAGATGGCGGCTTCTAAGGTCTTTCTTGTCTTGTCCTATCAATTGTAGCACAATTCGGACTCAGACAAAATTCAGTGATATCCATAGCGAAACGAAGTATGACCGGTCTCTGAGACGAACTGTTCTCCGTTTTTGATCGATCTTTTGGTATCGCGGCTTTGTCAAAAAGCGGGATAACACCAGGGTGATTAATTAAGATGGATAATTAAGGGATGATTAATTAATTGATTTGAAATTAATTAATGTTAAATGAAGAAATCTAAGTGATTGAGGTTAGTAATTCAATCAGAATTAATTAAATTAATTTTGAATGTGATCAAGCTTTGCTTATGGATGATTGAATGGTATTGGATGCCCTGAATGAGTGGATAACTTGGGTTAGGATGATATGAGACTCGAAGAGGTTGGGCTCGGGTATTAGAAAATAGCCGAAACCACTTTGAACTTTTATAGGTTGATATGTGAAATCTATAGGCTGGAATGAAGTGAATTAAATTAATTGGACTATTTAAATCTAAATTTTGGTGCTTAGAAAATGGATGTGTGGAATACGTAAAGTCTATAACAAATTGTGAATTTTTAAATTGATACGAGTCGCCCCGGGTTTTATATAATTTACATGCTTTGCATTCCATGTTAGATGGGTTTACTCACGCTGGTTTCCAGCCTGACCCGGGTGTTACTTTGATGTAATGCTCGAGTCAGACCGAGTATTACAGATTTTTAGGTAAGAACGTTCTGAAGCATAGAAGGCAAGCTGGATGGTAGGAACATATGGAGTGTTTCTGCTGTAATATATTTCTGATTATCTAAGACATGTTGATTTGTATATGTCTAGTATTTGAGTATGTGTGTAACACGGATGGATTAAAATGTGATCGACAGATATAGTATTCTTTTGTAAACTGTTATTATTTGATATTATGTTTTGATCCGCTGCGAATGTGAGAATTTGTGTTGTGTTTTCTGTTTCTTCTTCTTCTTCTATCTCTTTCTTCTTTTTCTTAACTATCTGGAATTTTGGGATCGAAATTTCCGGGTCGTTACAGTTTGTATCAGAGCTGAAAGGTTAAGCGAGAACCTTGGCTCTGGTGGGGATTAATCATTAAATAGAGTCCGTAGTACTCTAGAATGAGTTAAGTATATATATATATATATATATATATATATATGAGAACGTACTTGTTATTTTCTTATATAAAGGTTTTAAATGATTTTATATAAGAATATATTTTGATATATAAAGCAATATTTTGTTCTAATAAATATTAAGATAATTGGTTGTTATATTATTTGAAAATTTTAATAATGAGAATTAAGTGATAATAGATATACAACCAAATTAAAAATTAAATGAAGATAAGTTTGAAATGGATTCAGAATTAAATGGTTTAAAGAGATAAGTTGATTTTATTTAAAGGATTAAATCAACATTTAAAAATTTAACTCGAATTTATATAATTTGGGATGGTTTAAATTTGAATTTTGAATTGAATTCATTCAAATTGAATCTGATTTGAATTAATTGGATTTGTGATTGAAGATGTATAAGTTTAAAGATTTAAATGGAAAATTTGAATTGGATTGAATCGAAATGATTTGAAATTGAAGTGGGTTCAATTGATATTAGTCCAAATTGATTGGAATAATTTGGAATTGTAATTAAAGTTGAATAGGTTTAAAATCAAATGGAACTTGATTTGAATTTGGAAAGAATTCAAGATTGATTCAACTTGAATTGGGGTTAAATCAATTTCAATGGAAATCGAAGTTATTCAAATTGGAATTGAGTCAATTTAAATGGAAGTGGAAATTTAAATTGAGTTGATAATGAAGTGAACAGTTTTGACTCTGGACTATGTTCAATATAAATTGTTTTAATATAAACTTATTTTTTTTCAAGTTATTTAATATATACAACCTTTCTTTTTAAAGCCAAATTATCTTATACCTATTTTACAACTATTTTGAAACTATTTTACAACTATTTTGCAATTATTTAAAATTTCTATAACTATTTGACTATTTTTCGACTATTTTACAATTACTTGACTATTTTACAGCTATTTTACAAACTAATAATTATTTTCAACCACTTGCCTATTTTTAAAATTTTCAAGCTATTTACTAATTATAAACCGGTCGGAGTTCAAACTGTTAAATACCCAACTGAGGTAAGAATTGAAGTGATAATCCAAATGGGGATTAAGGAAAATGTGAATAAGTGAATAAAATCAAAGTGAGGATGAATAGAAAGGAAATTTATTTGGCTAATAATCAATGAAGATAATTATGTAGGATGTACGTATATTATTCTATTCGCATAGTGATTTGTTCCAGATTCGAGCACAGAATTTCGAGATAGTTATATCGATCCGAGTTGGGATTTTTTACTCGATTTTCGACGGCAAACCTGGATATGGATTGTTGATTGGTTCTGGATATTCTCTATCATAGTTATGGCTATGCAAGGAGAATGATGGTTTCTGATCAAGACTAGGAAGTCGGGTAAATGATACTAGTTAGGAAGTGGAATTGTGTGATCGAGTGAGCGATCAGATTGGTATAGCGTACGGATGATATGTTTATATCGTAGGGGTTTAAATGAAATTGATATTGAAAATTTGTGAATAAGAAATGTGAAATGATTTCTTTTGAAAAGAAAGTATATTTTGTGAAATATACAATGGATAAAAGTGAAAGTTGGATATTTTTATGATGATAAGTAAGATGGAAATAACTTTATAAAAAAAAGAGGGTAATAAAATTTGAATACTTGATTTTGAATAAACAAAGTTATATATCTTTGTTATATAAGATAAATCTTCCCTTGTTGAATCTATTGCCGGAAGAAAAGGATTTTGAAAATGTTTGAAGTATAAGGAGTTTTATACAAGTTTGAAATGATCTAAAGTTTAAAGAAAAAATTATATATATATATATATATATATATATAAACGATCTTATGAGGATTTCGAAAAAAGGTTTTGGGAACTTTGGATTTGGAAAGGCTTTTGATTTTTGGGTAAAATCAATATTGGAATTTGGAAAGTCTAATTTGAGAATTATCGATTTTGGAATAATCGATTTTGAGAAAAGGAGATTTATATGAGATTCATACTAGGCGTATGATTTGGAAGATACTATAGAGTATAAAATGTTTTGATAATGGTTCTGGGGAAAAAGACGCCCCCTTAAAATGAACTTCTCAGGAGTGTCATTGTGACGACCGCCCATGACTCCCGCACCAAATGAAGGAAACAATGCGCTAAAAGGTGTGCCAGGCAGCCATGGACGATAGTCAGGGTAAAACAAAACAGAAGAATCTCTATCGCATAACTCACAGCGCATGGATAAAATACAATAGAGAAATATAATATAGTGAAGCTCCATAGAACAGAACATCATCATATAAGCATCACAGTAGTTTCATACAATCATCTACTCAAATCCATACATGAAAGCCTCACTACAAATCACTCAACCAAATACAGCAGCGGATACCCAGTACATATAGTAAGAAAACTAATATGCAAAGCCTCCTGCTCGTCTTCGTCATCTTCATCGTAGAACTCCTAGCACAGCACCTGTCACCTGCTACCTAGTCTGCCCATCCCAACATGGATGAACAGCCCAAGGTAATAAGAGGAGACATAAAACCTTGAGTCAGACAAAGTCTTAGTGAGCAGTAAATTAACTATCAAACATACCAAAAGAGCATAAAGGATAAAAGGAATAGGAACCAAACCATCCCACTCCACCTCTTTCTACAGTGATAGCCCCAGACATACACTAAGGAGAAGCAAGCATAACAACATAGACAATTAAGGTAAAGCGAATACCACTCGAGTCAAGGACGATGTTTTCCAAATACAAACCCCCAAGGCCTAAACCAAGATCAGATAAGCACCCAGAAAACACCGCTCTTGAAGCCGAATGATAATACAACCAAACATCCATGACTCTGGCTATCACTGTCATCCTTGCCTCGATTTCACCGTTAGTTGAATGACCATCTGTCAAGGGCTAATGGTAACCCCGGTTCTAACCATACTCCGCACACTGCCTTGTGCCTAGGACTTATCTACTTTGCCCAGAGTACTCAACTACCTACCTGTAGTCTTTTGGGTGTCCCGACTACCTTCCTGTAGTCGTTATGGGCGCCCCATGTACTCTTGCTTTTGAGCATGCTAGAACCTTCAACAACGACGAGATCCAAGCCTCCTAGTCATCCTCCTCGACGACTACTTCCTCATACAAGCTCAAGCTACCTCTTGAACAATCCATTATCAACCAACTTGAACTACCCTTCAAGTTATCAACATGCTTGGAATGATCCCTTCCTGGATTAAGCCAAGACTCACATCATACTTCGCTTCATCGCATCAAAGCAAAGTCTCAACTCAACAACATGGTTTGCCTCATCAAATCATGGCAAAGTCCCATCTCAACATCATCCAATCTATACATATGAGCTTCAACATCCGCTACATATGCCTTAAGCAGCTTTCACCATTCAAGAGCCTTCTTCCATAGCTTTTGAATCCTCTTTCATCATCTTGTTCCAAATCAACTACTAGCTAACTTGGAAACAATCAAATCAATCATACATTCAAATAATCAATCATTCAAACAAGATCTATTAAGCAATTTAAGCAATATCAACTATAATGGAAATTTCGTAAATAAGTGAGCAAAAGTCCAACATATGTGAAACCATAGTTTTTAGCATAGATCTATCAAATATAAAACATGGGTTTTGTCTCTAATACTTGTTAAACTAACTTGCATAAGTAAACATCTTCAAAACCATGGATCTAGACTCGGATTTAAGAAAAATGCATGAAAACTCTAACTTTAACACTCAAACAAGCCACCAATCCAATATACTCCCTTGGATCCGCGTGAGAGATAACTACCACTCACCAAATCACCAAAACAACCTAAAATCAATCAACTTCAGATCTGGACAGCAAGGACTTGAGCTTGATCCGGAGAAATTTCACTTGAAATGGTGAAATCTAGCCTCTTCGGATGAAAATCTTCAACTTTGGCACTTGGATCTTCGATCTCGATCTTCGATCTTGGATGGATGTTAGAATTAGATTGGAATGGAGAAAAGAAGATGAAGAAATGTTGTAGTCGAGTCTTCAAAATGGCAGCACTTCGTCGCTTCAAAAACCGGTGCCAAAAAGTGAGCCAAACCCCTCTATTTATAGGCTGGAAACCCCTTAGGTCGTCGCCCCTTAGGTCGTCCCCGACCTAACTATGAGTCGTTGCCGACTCATCAGCCCCTACGACCTACGACCTAACTAACACAACATACAACCAAGGCCGACTTACGACTTAACCCAGACGCGACCTAAAACACAGGCCGACCTAACGACTCAACGTACTGCCGACCCAACTGTCACACGACTCAACACACTGCCGCATTTCCTAAGTCCTAGGTCGCCTGACGACTTAACTAGCATGCCGACCTACGACCTAAGACCCTGCCGACTCAACTCCTTGCTGACCTAACACAACGACTTACGACTCAACAATGCTGACCTAACTCCTGCCCAAGCTATCTATAAGTCGCTAACGACTCAAGTCCTGCCGACTTAATACACAGCATCCCTAACACTAAGTCGCTCACGCGACTCAACTTGCCCAGCGGCCTAACACTCCCTTAAGTCGTTCAACGACCTAACTTTTCTTAGGTCGTTGACATACTTAACTCGCCAACAACTGACTCACTAACACGTAGGTCGCTGACTCGTTAACTCTTAGGTCGCTTACTAGACTCCCCAACGACCTAACATCCAAACGACCTATCCCCTTAAGTCGGCTACCTCCATGACTCGTTCGCATGACCTAGGCTCCTACCGACTCAATCATCACATGACCTAAGACGTTAAGTCGGTCACGACTCAATCCCTAACGACCTAGGCTACCAAACGACTTAAGCACTAAGTCGTTGACTAACTTAACTCGTAAATTCGACCTAAGCACCATACGAGTTGACTTCCACACAACTTATCAACACTAACGACCTATAAATTCTACAATCTATCGACACGTAAAATACGGGTCGTTACAGTCATCGGTTGGTACTGCCTTGAACCCTAAGGGGGGATTCTAAAGTTGATCCTATGAGGAGTCCGGACAAAACTAGTTCCTGAGGATTATGAGTAGTGTGTAGTGAAAATCGAGGGACGCTAATGCCTATAGAGGCATTTGGGTTATGCTGTGGCGATGGTGTAACTAGATGTCACTGCGATCTACTACAGACCATAGCGAAAGTCGTGTGTGCCGCTGAGAGTCAACAGCCTATGTTTGATTTTATATCGGTAGACTGCGAACTATGGTAACATAGTGAAAGTCGTGTGCGCCGCTGAGAGCCAACAGCCTGCGTTTGATTTTACATCGGTAGACTGCGACCTATGTGGGAGTGGAGAAGTTTCATTTTGACAGCGAAAATTGAGGGCGCTGATGCCTACAGTTACATGGACTTTTGCTGCGATGGCAACGTAACCCTGGAATGTTACTGCGATCTGTTGTGGCATCCATGGCGTAATCGAGGGGCGTAGAGTGCCTACAGTTACATGACTTTTGCTGCGATGGCAACGTAACCCAGGATGTAACTGCGACCATGGATGGGGGTTATGATTCCCAAAGCATTCTCACCAAAGATATTTCCTCTATTTTCAAAAACTGTTTTCTATATTTTCAATAAAATTATTTTCTCAGGTATTTTCACTGGGTGTTGAAAACGGGTTTACCAAGTACTTATAGATTTTCAGTCCTACGCCAGATCAACGTATTACAGAATTTCCGTGAGAACAAGGATGGACTGGTTGAGACATCGAGTTATAAGAAGTATTTTTATAAATAGCTATTTTAATAGTATTCACTAAAATTTAAAGGTATTTCTAAAATTTTAAAATAAAGGAGTAAGCTAATTAGCTAAATAAATTATTTGGTAGAGTATATTAATAAAATTTAACTCGGTTAAATAAAATGGATTGTAAGTTAATAATGAAGTTTGGAAATGAACTTTGATAACGAATTAAAATAAGTGGAGATGTTGTAAAAAAATAAAATGGAATTGAATTATAATAGAAATGGTTTGAGTTGCAAACAAAACCCAGGTGAGTAGAAATAAATTGAGAATGACTTTGTATTAATAAAATAAATTAGAAAATGAATTAAGTAGGTGAATTAAAAATTTAAAATGGGGTGAATAAATGGGTTAATTGAATTAAATAATAAATGGATGAAGTCTGATTGAATAAAAATTAAATCAAAGTTTTAAATAGAATTGGGTTATCAGAATGAACTTAAGTTATGAGGCGTATTAATTCGAAGTAAAATTACTTAAGTCAATAAAAGCTTGGTTTTGAGTAAGAATGGAAGACCATTAAATAAAAGTTTGGGTTAAATTTATTTGGAAAATGGATATTAATATAAGCATTGAATGTTGTCAAGCTCAATGAAATAGTTTTTAAATGAAACCAATGCAGAGATGAAATGAAATGCAAATGTATGGTTGGTGAATAAACTAGAAATGAAATGAATTAAATACAGAATGAGTTGAAATTAATTTGAAGTAGCTATAAACTAAAATGGATACTCTATTAAGCGAATATCGTCGAATTTGCATAAAAATAATTGTCGTTTGACGTAAATGAAGGTAAAGAAATTCTATGAATTAATAGAAGCAAATAAAATTGATTTTTGAATCATTTGAAGTGAATGTGAGCTGTTGGGTTAAAATAAATTAAATGTAAGCAATTGAGTTGTAAACCAATAAAATTGAACGAAACGTATATGAATTGGTTGAAAGCAATTGAATTAGTGTTGAAATCATATAAATTGCTCGTGAAAGTTATTTAGAATGCATTTCTTTTAGAGTTGATGTGTTGTAGTTGTTTAAGTAAGAGAAATGTTCTAAACTTCATACATATAGTGCTTACATGTTTAAATTGAGTAAGTACAGGTACAAAAAGCCGTTTGGCTGGATTTGGACGTGCTAATTGCTAAAATAATAAGCCGCTTGCTTAATAATGCTAAATAAGGTACGCCTACGCAATAAAAATAGGAAATATGAACTTTTTTTTTTCGACCGGGTGGGTCGATGTATATATATTTTTATCTCTTGTCAAATTGCAAAAGCTCCTCCGTACAAAGGAGACTCTGCCAAAATTTTCTGAAAATTTTGGAAGTTAGAAATGTTTGTTAGCGACAAAACGATTTCAAATTTGAAATTGAAATAAAATAGTGGATGAAACTAATTTAAAATAATGATATGAATCAGTTATAAATGGAAGATAAAATTCAATATTCAGAGTTGAAGATAAATTGAATTCATATGGAAATGGGAAAACTGATTTGAATAGAAGTAGATATGAAAACTTCTGTAAGGAAATGTATAAAATGATTTTAAAAGCTATGATTGGATATTATTGCTAAGTAGGATATGCAGGCATTATAAAGCAGGAGAAAAATTGGGATTTTTGATTTCAGATGATAATTGAAATTTGCTCGGCAAACGTATGTGTTTAAAATTTATGTATAAAATTTGATTGGATTTTTGATCTAGCCACTTGGCTTTTTGTTTTCTTTTGTAATTTGGGATCCCGTAGAGGCATTTTGTAGTTGTACCGAGCTAGCCGCGCAAAGGAGACGCTGGCAAAAAAATTCGGAAATTTAGAGAGTTAGAAAATTTTTGAGAAAATTTTGATAATTCAAAATTTGGTTTTAAATTGAAATTTGAATGACTGCGAAAATAGTATTGTTGAAAACTATGAGGGAGTTTGAGAAGTTAGTAAGAGTGATAATGTGTCTTTAATAAACAGATTGTGTTGGGAAGTGTTTGAAACTGAATGGTTTTAGGGAAAATAGTTAACAGGTTGTGGACCATTCTTCTTAACTGGTAAGTTCGAGGACGAAATTCTTTTAAGGGGGGAGGAATGTGACGACCCAAATTTTTTAGGCATTTGAAATTGGAATATTTAATTAATTTTAAATATTTTCTTGATAATTTAACTTGGATTTCAAATATCAGTTTGAATCTGGCAATTGAATTTATTGAATTTAATAATTTGAATTTGGGTAAATTATTGAATCTTCAGTTTTAAGCCGGTTAAAAATAATTTGAAGGCTTGTAAAATTCATATTAATAATACCGAGGATAACAAAAGTTTTAAATTTGACTTTAAAGGTGATTTGTTCAGTTTTAAAAATATATCGTTTAAATCGATATTTAAAAATAGCCTTCCAATGCACAGTCTCGGATTTCGACGAAATTAGTTCCATTGGGTCCGTAATATTGTATTATTATCTAATTTCAATTTTCATAGTGTTTGGAACTGTTGTGTGAGCGTATGATATATAAACACGCTGAAACGTTTATCGAAATTTAATATGATAACTGAGTCCAAAAGCTATCTTCTCCATACGATCGAATTAGGGCTCGATACCTTTTCCATTGCGTTCGAAATAGGGTATAACATTATAGACGCCTGGCGGTACGCCTCGATAGGAAGTCAAAAATTTAAGTGGTAATTTCGAGACGATTCAAATTCAAATTTAAATTTAAATACTATTGTATACATTGTTGATTGGTCAAAAATGCTATTCACGTCAGCACTCTTTGTTTTTTCCTATCGAAGTCACTGTAGCAAAGCGTTTTATGCATGCCACCTCCTTTTCAAAACATCACGTCCCCTTCCTTTTATTTTTATGAGCCGAGGCATTGAAAATCAAGAAAAAAAGAGAAGAAAAATGGCCATAACTCAAAAAAAAAAAACCCAAATTGATTGTTGTACCCTAATTCAAATTCAAAATAAAAAAAAGAGCGAAAGGATTCGCGTATCGGCTAAGCTTGGACGACGACCACTTCATCATCGCGATGATTGTGAACTCACGGAGACGAATCATGGGAAGCTAGGTGTTCGAATGGAGGAAACTCTATTTGGGCTCGCGATTTGGGTCGCGATCATGCGAAGAGGGCGGCGCAGGGAAGCACGATGTTGGAGAATTGCAGGCGTAATTCGAGGCTAGGGTTTCGTGTTCTTGGCTATGCAAACGTGACCACTGGAGGGAAGCTTGTACGCTAGCGGTGGTTCTGGGTGGCGTTCGGCAAGTGTTCTTTAAAAAAAACGAAGAAGATGGGACGCTGTTGTTCATTTGGGAGGAGAGATGTTGTGCGCGTGCTTGGGTTCTCGACTTCAAGTGAGCGAAGGAGGGATGGGTCGACTGGAAGCTGTAGGCTGGGTTGTGCTCGAATCGATCGAGTTAGTAAGGTATAACAGTTTATTTTAATTTAATAAATATATATGTTCTCATACATGTTTTAATATATGGAAGTTAATAGGAAATTATTTCATATAATTAAGGTTTGAAAATAATAGGGGTTTCAAAATGTTGAAGTTTGTATAAATTAGATTTTGAAATCTATAAATTATTATCTTTATACGTATACATGTAATTTCAAGAGTGAATAAATATACATATATACTTATTTTCATTTACTAGTTAATTTTTAAATAATAAAGATGTATTGGTTTAATTAGATTTAAATTATTTTAGTTATTAAGAAATTATTTAAAGGAAAATAAGTTCAAATTTAAGTCATTAACCAATTGAATTATTAAATAGTACTTAATGGTTCGATTTCTATTCCGAATATTAATAAATCGTATAAATGTTATACAAGGTTTGAAATTGTGGAGAGACAAGCCGGTATGGATCGGATTGCAAATAAGACAAAGGTGGGTTAATCTCACTCAATTGGGTAATTATTTAAATTTAAATGGTTAAATTAAAATGATTGGTTGAATGGTTGAATTATTTTGAGGTGCTATACTACATATAGTAGTATATATTATATATTGGAGTGATTGATATTCTGTGATGAATATTATTGATAATTGGAATATTGAATGCTGTGGTTTGCTTGAATATTTCGGTACCCTGAGTTATCAAAATATATAAAATTGGATTTTTGGAAGAAATATAAGAGTAAATTTTTGGAAGTGAAATAATTATAGAATAAAAATAAGAATGAATTGGAAAGAAATAAAAGTGATTTTTAAAAAACTGAAGCTAAATTGTAAAGTAGAGATTTAAAACAAGTTTTAGATCAACAATTAAACCTGGGATTCAAGTTAGTGAATTTCAGTTTTTAAACAAATAAAGGTTTTAAATTTAAATTGTTTTAATAACTTGAATGTTAAAGTGCATCTTTAAATTGATTTGAATTTGAAAATGAATTTGGTTTCACATTCCTTTAAACTTATTTATAAAATGAGTAATTAATTTATTTAGTGAAGAAAATAAAAAGGTAGTTAATAACTGGTTGAGATTAATTAAGAGTAATAAATATTTGTGGTTTAATTAATGATTAATTACTTAATGTAATTAAATTAGATTAGGATAAATAAAAATGTAATTAGAAATCATTAATTTATATAATTAATAATGTAATTAAAGGTTGATTAATTAAAGATTAATTACTGTTTTTTTGTTAAGAATAATTAATTTGCGTAATTAACTAAAGATAATTGCTTGAATGTACTTGAAGGATAATTAATCCAGGGTGATTAATTAAGATGGATAATTAAGGGATGATTAATTAATTGATTTGAAATTAATTAATGTTAAATGAAGAAATCTAAGTGATTGAGGTTAGTAATTCAATCAGAACTAATAAAATTAATTTTGAATGTGATCAAGCTTTACTTATGGATGATTGAATGGTATTGGATGCCTTGAATGAGTGGATAACTTGGGTTAGGATGACATGAGACTCGAAGAAGTCGGGCTCGGGTATTAGAATATACCCGAAACCACTTTGAACTTTTATAGGTTGATATGTGAAATCTATAGGTTGGAATGAAGTGATTTAAATGAATTTGACTATTTAAATCTAAATTTGGTACTTAGAAAATGGATGTGTGGAATAAGTGAAGACTATAACAAATTGTGAATTTGTAAATTGATACAAGTCACCCCGGTTTTTATATAAGTTGCATGCTTTGTATTCCATGTTAGATGGGTTTACTCACGCTGGTTTCCAGCCTGACCCGGGTGTTACTTTGATGTAATGCTCGGGTCAGACCGAGTATTATAGATTTTCAGGTAAGAACGTTCTGGAGCATAAAAGGCGAGCTGGATGGCAGGAACATATGGAGTGTTTCTGCTGTAATATATTTCTAATTATCTGAGACATGTTGATTTGTATATGTCTAGTATTTGAGTATGTGTGTAACTCTGATGTATTAAAATGTAATCAACAGATATAGTATTCTTCTGTATACTGTTATTATTTGATATTATATTTTGATCCGCTGCGAATGTGAGAATTTGTGTTGTGTTTTATGTTTCTTCTTCTTCTATCTCTTTCTTCTTTTTCTTAACTATCTGGAATTTTTGAGATTGAAATTTCCGAGTCGTTACACCAATCCTTTCAAAAGCACGGAGAAAATACTTCAAAGTTTAAGGCAAAAGAACCCTTTCGAAGGCATTGATTCAAATGGTTGAATGTGGCAGCAGGGATTTCGACCCCTTTGAATGCTTATTTTGGAAACAAAAGGCAGCAACCCTTTTCTAAAACCCTTTTCTAAAACAAAGGTATATTTGACTAAGTCGAAAGCTATTTTCTTGGAAAGCCTCATTCTGTAACCAAAATAGTTCTGAGTTTATAAAGACTAATTTGACCCCTTCAAAAGCACGTTTCGACTCTATACCTTCTACCTATCTCCAATCCACCACGTGCCAAGGCATAAATACCATGTGTATTGGTTCTGACTAGGTTAGAGGTGGTAGTATGGGTCGAAAGATAGTTGCCGAAAGTGGCGAAGCAACAACCCTTTACAAAACCGATTTTTAACCTTTTAAAGTAATATCCTTCCACTAAATTGCCTTATATGTCAATATATAATTGGATTCCCACTTCTTTTTAAATATCGTTTTCTAAAAGTGCTGCTGAATTCAATAATTTACAATTGTAAAACATTTAACAAATTGCCCCTTCTCCTTTTTCATCATATAAAACATTTAAGCCCCATAACTTAAATAATGATATCTTTAATAAAATACTTAGGTAAATACTCCGAAGATTCTCGTAAGCCACTTTCAATATATATTCTAACATATTTAAATTTTTGACTCAAAGCTAACATATAATAGCCGAAAATAATTTAAACCCAATTTAACCATTTTCTTTACCAGAAAATTCATAATAAATCCACAACAACTTAGAAAATAATGAAACTTGGAATCCATCTCTAAAATAATGTTTCTGACCTAATATAAAAATTGCAAGCCATTTGGATGTCATTTAATAGGTTTTTCATATCAATTTTATCATAAAATCTGTGTGAAACAACTTAAATCATCAACAAACACATATATATACATTTAAACAATCAAAACTTGCAATTTTTCTTGAAAAATAAATTCGGATCTTATTTACAAACTAAAAACAAATAAAATGAGATGTAATCTATTATTCAACTTAGCTTAATTGTTAAGAAGGTTGAGATTTTCTCTTGGATTGATTTGATTAAGCTTCCTTCTTGAATTCTTGCTTATCTTCCTTTAGATTTCTTCTAATCGTCGTCGGCCAAGCTCTATGTTTAGTTTCATTTGTGAATGTTGTAAATGAAATTGGAATAAGGGTTTAGGATATAAGAATATAACCTATTCCTACTTTGCCCTTATCTTATTACCTTTACGCCACTTTAAATTTTCATTTGTTCATCCATTAAGGCAAGGCTACCTTATAATTATATAAATCTCATTCCCTTAACTATTTACATTATTTCATTTAATTCATCTACTTAAATGTCCTAAATAATATTAGTCAAAACTAGGGTCATTGCAGACTCACCTCCTTAAAGAATTTCATCCTCAAAGTTACAATAAAGTATTCATAACAATCAATCATAAAGGTAAAACATACCATGAAATAAGTCGGGATAAGTATCTCTAACCCTGCTCTTAGTTTTCCAAGTACAGTTTCGCTCGTCCTCACTCCACTAGACTTTGACTAATCTGATTATCTTATTCCTTAACCTCTTCTCATCCCTCGCGACTATACGAACTGTCTTTCTCGCTATAGTCAAATTCGGTTCCACTACTAAGTCATGGAACATAGTTGGTGCTATTGTAGTCTCTAGATCTCGAATACACTTCTTTAGATGTGAAATATGGAAAACATTATGGACTCTTACCAAACTACTTGGTAACTCCACTCGGTACGCTAGTTTCCCAATCCTTTTTATAATAGGAAATGGTCCAACGAATCTCAGTGCAAAACTTTCCTAGTTTTCCGAATCTAATTACACCTTACATTGGTAATACCTTGACGAAAACAAGATCTCCAACTGAGAACTCTAAGTCTTTCCACCTCCTATCAACATAGCTCTTATGCCTAGACTAAGCTTTTTTCATTCTAGCTCGAAGTAACCCAATCTTTTCTGCTGCTTTCCAAACCAAATCTGGACCAAGAACTAACCTATCCTCGATCTATAACCAACAAATGAGAGATTTGCATGACCTTCCATATAAAGCTTTAAACGGTGCAATCCCTATACTAGTCTGATAACCGTTGTTATATAAAAACTCAACTAAGTGTAGGTGGTCTTCTTATGATCCCCAAAAATTTAATACACAAGCTCGTAACAAATCTTCTAAGACTTGGTTAACTCTTTCTGTTTGCCCATCTGTCTACAGATGGTAAAAAGTACACATTTTATGCTTGGTACCTAACGTCTTCCATAGACTCTTCTAGAACTCGCTAGTGAATAGGAAATTTCTATTACTTACTATAATACTAGCAATTCCATGCAGTCTAACTATATTCTTCATAAACAACATAGCTAAAAAAGGGACGTCCTGGTTGACTTAACTAAAATGAAATGGGCACTCTTGGTCAACCTATCCACTATAACCTATATGCTTTCATTTCCTCTATTCGACCTTGGCAACCCGTTTATAAAATCCATTGAGATAGAATCTCATTTCCAAAATGGAACATCTAAAGGCCAAAGTAACCCACTTGATTTCTGATGTTCAGTTTTTACCTATTGACAGTTCAAACACTGTTTCATCCATAAGCCTACATCCTTCTTAATGCCTTCCCAGAAGAAACTTCTTTTCATTTCTTGATACATCTTAGTTCCTCCCGAATGAATGGTGAACTTTGAACGATGGAATTCTCCAAGAACTTCCTTCCTAATGTTTCCTACGTTCGGAACACATGATCTTCCTTTCTTCCTCAACCACCCATTCTAGTCAAGACTGGAATCTTTCAAGTCATCACTCTCTGTTCCATCCCTTAACTTTTTGATCCATTTAGCTAATATTGGATCCTTCCCTTGCTTAGATGCAATCCTTTCATTCATCACTGGTCAAACTTAAATAACATAGCAACTTCCTTACTAAATCTAGATTTCAGATCTCCACTGTATTTTGCATATAGTTAATGCTTCTAAATCTTTCCACTCAGGTATCATTGCTAATACTGCATTCTAATGTTTCCTGCTAAGTACATCCGCAACCTTGTTGCCTTATTCTGGTGTGTAGTCAATATCAAAGTCATAACGACTAAAAGCTCTAACCACCTTTGTTGTCTCATATTCAACTCCTTTTGAGAGAATAGATACTTTAATGACTTATGATCTGTGTACAACTCGTTTATTTCTCCCAATGGTAATGCCTCCACAGCTTCAATGCAAAAATTACGGCAGCTAATTCCAAATCATGAGTTGGATATCTAACCTAATGCGGCCTGAACTGTCGAGAAACATAGGCAATCACTTTACCTCTTTGCATTAACATAGCTCCTAACCATGTTCCACATGCATCTGTATACACCACTAAGTCCTGATTCCCTTCTGGAGCAACTAATACAGGTGCATTTGTCAATAAGTGTTTCAGCTTCTAGAATGTCTCCTCACACTTATCAGTCCAGACAAACTTCACATCTTTTCGAGTTAGCTTAGTCCTCGGTGCTGCTATTTGTGAAAAATCCAGCTAATCCAATATAACTGTTTATTTCAGTCACTGTCTCGGGTCTCTTCCAACTATTCACTGCCTCGATCTTAGTTGGATCTATAGCTAACCCTTTCTTTAAGATAGATCAAGGAGCTTCACTTCCTTCTCCCAGAAATGACACTTCGAAAATTTTGCTTTAGTTGATGCTGCCTCAACGTCTCAAGCACCACTCTAAGGTGAACTTTATGCTCTCTTTCATCTTTAAAGTATACCAAAATATCATCTATGATCACCACTACGAACTTATCTAAGTGCTCTTGGAAAACTCGGTTCATCAAATCTGCAAGAATGTTGGCACATTAGTTAGTCCCAATGGCATTACTAGCCATTCGTACGATCCATATCTGGTTCTAAACATCGTCAAAGGAATAATATCCTCGGCCACTCTAAGCTGATGGAATCCTGTTGTCAAATCCAATTGGAAAAATACTTTGGCTCCACTCAACTTGTCAAAAAAATCGTCAATTCTATGTAACAGATATTGATTCTTTATCGTCTTCTCAATCAACATAGGATAATCGATACATAAACTTAACGATCCATCCGGTTTTCTTGTAAACATTGTGGCTGCTTCTCAAGCAAAACTGCTCGGTCTAATAAAGTTCTTACTTTCCAAATCGACTAACTGCACCTTTAGCTCCCTCATCTCAGTAGGTGTCATCATGCTTAGCGGTTTACTCATCAATTCTGGTCCTAGTACTAAATCTATCCAAACTTCAATAGCTCGTTTAGGTGGTAGTCCTACTATGGGCTCAATGATATCTGCGAATTCTCTAACAACGAAAACTCGATTTAACACATCTTCTGCCTCCATAACACCCAGCAAAGCATCATCCTCAAAATTAGGGTTTTCTATGGAGTATATTATCTGATCACTATAGTCAGGGTGTCTAGGTGATATTTTTCTATCATGGCAAAATATCCTAACATCGTATTTATCCATATCCAAAATAATTCTGAACCCAGCGAAATCAGACACATTCAAACTACAAACAAATACATGACATAACAATTCAAACTCTAGGTGGTCACATTTCAAGAGTCACGTAACCTCCTAACGGGTTCACATCCCTTAAGAAAGCAACTAGGTATGAGGATTCTAGGTTAAGCATATCTACCAAACAATGAGATATAAAAGAATGCGATGCTCAAGTATCAAATAGAACTCTAACTGATACACGATGAATCAAAAGCATACCTCCCAACGCAACTTTTCCTTTCTCCTCTGTTGTTGGTCTCGAGGTAAGTGGCTCCAATGCAAATACTTTTCCTCTTCCATCCTTAGTTGGCTCCTTGCACTATTTTTATAATGTCTAATTTGATCACAGTTGAAATATCTCGCTCCATTCTTGTAAACAGCTTTCTTCCCTTTTCCTATCTGGCACTCGTGAACATAGTGTCCCTTTTTATCACACTTATAATAGATAACTTATACCTTTCCCTCCTTGGTAGCTCCACTCTTCTGAGCACCCTTCTTATGGAAAAACTTCATGTTATGGTTCTGTCCTCCTTGACCTCCTTTTGTCTTATTCCCCTCAAGATAAGCAAGCATTTATTCCTGCCTCAAAGCCATCTCAACAACTATATCGCACGGATCTCTAATATGTGATAATATAGTCTTAGCAAGCTTAGGCGTCAACCTATGGATGAACTTCTCATTTCTTTTAAAACTATATCAATGTAGCATATCCGTACCTCGATAGCTCCTCAAATTTGGTTGCATACTCAAGCACCGTTATATCTACGTGCTCCAACTTAGAAAAATTCCTGAGTAGAGTTGACTTCAAAATCTTTGACATAAACCTCTCCTCAAACTTTCTCTTGAACACAGCCCAAGTCATAGTCTCCTCATTGACTTTGACCATAACACGGCTCCACGAGTATAGTGCCGCTCCTTATAACTGCCTAGAAGTGAGTCTACTTTTCTGCTCATCATTAAGCTTCAAATCAACAGAAATCCTCTCGCAATGAAGTAACCAGTTCTCCACTTCAATTGCGTCCTCAGTCCCGATAAGCGGTTTTCCTCCCAGCCTAGCATAATCTCTACTCAATAAAGCATAGTTATTGACCAATGAATCTCCCTGATTTCCTCCTTCAACATTTCCTCCAACCAAACCAATAGCAACTCCAGCCTGCATCATGTTAAAGAATAACTAATACACAGCTCCCATATCAACTTGCGATATTCTAGCACCCACATTGGTAGCTTGAGCATGACCGGGATTCCTTCTTGTGTTTGGCTTGGCGTTTCCATTAGTTATGGTGCTTACTCCACCAATGTTAACTCTTCCACTTCTAGCATCCGTATCCTACGTCCGTAAAATTTGCATTCAAGCCTTTTTAAGATATATAAGAATATCCTAAGCAAGATGGAAGAATAGAGATAAAGCGTATACTTGTATATAGTAAATACAAGTATGTTACTATAGCGTTATCCCATACCCTAATCTTTTCTCTAATTCTGTAGGATTATGCTTTCAAAATCTTTTTAAGTTTGAAATTTCTTTTAAGTTTTTCATAAATCTATGCTCTGATACTGAGTTCTAACATCCCCTATCTTGAGGCTCGAAGCTAAGCGCTACAGATGCTGCAGTCATCTATAGTATTAACTTCCGGTGATAAAATATGGTAATGTTAACGGTATCCATAATATCAGAAGCACATGAATATAAAATAAAATCAACACAAATTTAAAACAACTTTTCTGATTATATTTCAAATCAATATTTCATATTCAGATACATAATCCCAAATGATTCCTAGGTTTTGATCAAATAATTAGTACGAATTATGCCAAGAGTGACATATGAAGAAGCCTTTTGGATGATCAGAGTACTAAATAGACATATCCATCATAATACATCACAATAGAAACTAAATAGCTCTTAACTTTGCCTCCTGCATATCTTCTGAAGCTTATTCGTCCAACCTATTAAACCTGTAAAACCTTAATCGTCAATCTACTTAAATTAATTTTTTGAGCACCCGAGAGTTTAATGGAAAAAGGATAAATTTTGATCCAGACATAAAGCCTAGTGCGAATAATACTATTACGTCTTGGTTTTTGATATTAAGTGAGACCACGCCGCTTAGCGAAATGGGTTTCCCCTCACTAATATCCCTTTTTAAAACATATCTTTTGCAAATTAGAATTCTATAATCAAACTGATTAAAGCAATAATAGCAATATCATATACGCACATAAATCAGGTAATCAATGGACTATCTTGTTGAAAAATGTAGTTTTGTTTGGCTAACCACTAACCATTGGCAGACTCGGGCCTATTAGATAAAATAACTAATCTAACTTCTGTTAGACACACTTCTACATGGTTTGTCTTTAACTTACTTCTCCTAGGATCAACTGATCCTAAAGGTTTTGCAGGCTCACAAATAACCTATCTATTTCTCCATATATTCCTTTCCATGTTATTACGTGTGACAAAGCCCTACACGTTGGAATTTTGGACTTATATTAGCAAGGGGCTCATTAGCTATAGTATAGGGTATGATCCTATACCAACCTCACATGGTATTCTGATGTCTGAGTCATTTAATTAGGGTTAACTATACCATCAAATTTTCCATGAGAACATTTCTTTCAAATTGATTTAACCCTTTAAATCATACTTAAACAAGAAAAATGTACTTTTTTCTTTACTCAAATATCATTGTCATGATATATGCTTTACACAAAAAAATGTTGATGCAAACCTAAATCAATAGGGTTACCTATCCCATTAAAATAAGTTAAAGCCTTTCTTAACTTTGAAAACATTAGGTTTTAAGTCCAAAATATCACCTTCGAAACCCTTTTTAAAACTTTAAACAGTCTCTTTCGAATCCATTGAAAGCACCCCTTTCAAAATGAGCTAACGACTTTATCTTGAAACACTAGGCCGAAAGACCAAAGCATACCTTTCGAAACCTTTAAAAATAGACCTTTCGAAATCATTGAAAATATCCCTTCGAAAGCTTTTATAAAACTTTAGACATCCTCTTTTCAAATCAAACTTGTCTTTCAAAAGCATTGGAAACCTTCCATTCAAATACTAAAAGTAAACTTTTTGAAAAGATTGGGGAATCTCCCCTTCGAAACTTTTATTATATATCTTTCGAAAGCATTAAAGTCCTTTACTTAAAACAAACCTTTCGAAAGCACTGGGTTCAAGTTAGAGTTTGTGGAACATACCTTCAAAACCATTTAAAACCATTTCTATCGAAACCTATGGGTTTAACTTTCAATATATCTCAGGGTCTAAAATGAACTAGGGCGAAAGCATCGCTTTCAATAACATTATGCCTAAGCTAAAAGAAAATGGATGGTTTGGTAACCAATCTTTTCGAAAGCACGGAGAAGCAACTTCAAGGTTTAAGGCAAAAGAACCCTTTCGAAGATATTGATTCGAAAGGTTGAATGCGGCAGTAGGGGTTTCGACCCCTTTGAATGCTTATTTTAAAAACAAAAGACCACAACCTCTTTCAAAAGCTCTTTTCTAAAACAAATCTTATTTGACTAAGTCGAAAGCTATATCCATCGAAAGGCTCATTTTGTAACCAAAATATTTCTGAGTTTATAAAGACTACTTCTACCCCTTTGAAATCATGTTTCGACTCTATACCTTCTTCCTATCTCCAATCCACTACATACCAAGGCATTGATACCATGTGTATTGGTTTCGACTAGGTTAGAGGAGGTAGTATGGGTTTGAAAGGTGGTTGTCGAAAATGGCGAAGCAACAACCCTTCACAAAACCGATTTTTAACTTTTTAAAGTAATATCTTTCCAACTAACTTGCCTTATATGTCAATATATAATTGGTCACCCACTTCTTTTTAAACATCTTTTTCTAAAAGTATTGCCAAATTCAATAATTTACAATTGTAAAACATTTAACAAATTGCCCATTCTCCTTTTTAAACATATAAAACATTTAAGTCTCATAACTTAAATAATTATTTATTTAATAAAATACTTAGGAAAATATTCCAAAGATTCCACTAAACCACTTTTAATATGCTTTCTAACATATTTAAATTTCTGACCCAAAGCTAACATATAATAGCCGAAAATAATTTAAACCTAATTTAACAATTTCCTTCACTAGAAAATTCATAATAAATCCACAACAACTTAGAAAATTATGAAACCTGAAACCAATCTCTAAAATAATGTTTTTGACCATATATCAAAATCGCAAGCCATTTGGATGTCATTTAATAGGTTTTTCAAATCAAATCTTATCATAAAATCTATATGAAACAACAACAAGAATATATATTCATTTAAAGAATCAAAACATAACATTTTTCTTGCAAAATAAATTCGGATCTTATCTAAAACCTGAAACCAAATAAAATGAGATGTAATCTATTTTTCACCTTATCATGATTGTTAAGAAGGTTGAGATTTGCTCTTGTATTGATTTGATTAAGCTTCCTTCTTGAATTCTTGCTTATCTTCCTTTAGATTTCTTCTAATGGTGGTCGGCCAACCTATAGGTTTAGTATCGTATGTGAATGTTGTAAATGAAATTGGAAGGGTTTAGGGTATAATAATATAACATATTCCTACTTTGCCCTTATCTTATTACCTTTACTTCATTTTAAATTTTCATTTGTTCATTCATTAAGGCATGGCTATCTTATATACAAATCTCAATCCCTTAACCATTTACATTATTTCATTTAATTTATCTAGTTAAATTTTCGAAATAATGTTAATAAAAATTAGGGTCATTACATAACGCCAATATGCGGGCTATGTTTAATGATATGATGAGGAACATGTTATAAATTACTCAAATAACTACTCCAAATGTTACTGCAGAAGGTCATACTCTAGCGCACGCGCCCAGAGCTGATTTCGCTAAGCCGAGCAAGGACTTTACTGGTCTTGGTAGAAAACTGTTCCAGGGAACAGAGTTGGCAATGGAAGTTCAGGATTGGCTCAACACTCGTAAGCGCATATTTGAGGATCATGAACCTAATGATGTTATGAAGGTGAGATTGGCTTCCTGTCAACTATAGAGGAGAGCCATGAATTGGTAAGATGCTGTGAGAGCAGCCACTCTGGAGGATCAGTTCACTTAGGATTAGTTCAAGGCTATATTTGAAGAGAAGTTCATCGCTGGCTTGGATGATCATTTAGGTGAAAAGCTCGTGAATCACCTTGATAAGACTTTTGAGGTGAACGTCGGGAAGGTCCTGAGACATGAAAGCCTATATCCATAGTGGAAGGAGGTTATTCCTAAAGAAGAGGCAAAGCAATAATCTGGTTGGGGAGACAAGAAGAAAAGGAACAACAAGAGGAAGCAGTGTTCGAATAAAGATGGCCATAAAAAGAAAGTCAAATCTGAAGTAATTTGCTACATTTGTGGAAAGAAGGGTCATAATAGTAAAGACCTACAAAGCTGAGGGGAACAAGTACTATAACTACGAAAAGCTCGGACATATCAAGAAGAACCATCCTGAGTTGCCTATGAAGAAATAGGTGGTGAAAGCATATGCTTTTAATGCCATTCTGACTTCGCTGAATGCTCCATCGATCAAAGAGAAGGGGATGGGATCGTTTTTCAAAGTATGCTTTCTGTTTATGATGTTCCTATTCGAGTTTTAATTAATACTGGGGATTAACATTCCTTCATATCCAGTGACCTAGTAGATAAAATGGGATTGAGACCTAAAATTGTTGACTGACTTTTGTTGTAACAAACTCTATTGGAGGCTACACTAGACTGTGTATATTTTCTCGCGATTTGGTCTTATCGAGTCATGGATTCTCTTTTGATTGTGATTGTTTTGTTTTGGGTTTTGTTGGGTTTGGTATCATTTTAAGGATGGACTAGCTTAGTAGATACGGAGTAGTAGTGGATTGCGAGAAGTCATCAGTAACGATAGGGATGGACGATGGGCAGAGGGATGTGTTAGGTTGCCTACCAGATGCTGAGATTATGGTTAGCTTTCTATATTCGCTCAATATCCCGCCAATGAGTTGTCAACAATACCTACTTCTAAGGAGTATACCGAACGTTCTCCACATAGAGAGATTGAGTTCCATATTGATTTAGTTAGAGAAGCCAGACCAATAGTGATGCCGTTAAGGAGAACGACACCTATAGAGTGGAGAGAGCTTGTGGTGCAAGTGAATAACCTTTTGCAAAAAGGGTTCATTCGTAGGAGTATATTTGAGTAGGGAGCACCCGTAGCATTCGCCACGAAGGTGGATGGCTCCTATAGATAATGTGTTGATTATCGTGAGCTGAATAAAGTGACAAAGAAAAACAAGAATCCACTCTCACGTATTGATGATTTGTTCGATCAACTTCTTAGTGCTAGAGTGTTTATTCAATTGGATTTTGCGACGGGTTTCACCAACTGAAAGTAGCGAAGGAGAATGTGTTGATTATAGCATTTCGTATGCCTTCTGGTTTCTATGAGTGGTTATGCCATTCGGGCTAACCAATGTGTCGACATACTTTATGGATCTCATAAATCGTGTCTTTAGGGATCGGCTAAATAAATTTATGCTTGTATTCGTCGATGATATTCTTGTCTACTCACGAATAGCGTAGGAACACAAGACACAACTTGAGGATTGTATTGGAGGTGTTGAGAGAGCACCGACTGAAAGAAAAGTTTTCTAAATGTCACTTCTGGAAGAAGAAGTGCAATTTTTGGGTCACGTCGTTTCTGAAGTGGACATTGCTGTTGGTCCTGCAAAAGTTACATCCGTCGAAGATTGGATTCAACCCAGAAATTCCATAGATATAAGAAGTTTCTTGGGTTTAGCTTGATATTACAGACGATTCATCCAGGACTTCTCTAAGGTAGCAGTAGCGTCAATTCATTTGACGACAAAGAATCTAGCTTTTATCTGGGATGCGGGATGTGAATAGGCATTTGTGAATCTAAAGGAAAAGTCGATGGGTGCACCAGTATTAACTATTCAAAGTGGAAGCGAGGTGATGATGGTATAATGCATGTGGTACCAGACTGGGTGCGGTATTAATGCAGAGGGGCAAGGTTGTTGCATATGCTAGTCGGTGGCTGAAGTCACATGAGAAGAAATACCCAATCCATGATTTACAGTTGGCAGCGATTGTGTTTGCGCTGAAGATGTGGAAGCATTATAATTTAGGAGAGAGGTTTGAGCTGTTCACCGATCATAAATCATTGGAGTGCCTCTTTTCATAGATGGATCTTAACCTTCGCCAGTAGAGATGGTTAGAGTTCCTGGCTTCCTATGATTTTGGTATTGCATATATATATCAGGCAAAGATAATGTAGTTTCAGATGCATTAAGTAGGAGACATTCCAACTTAGGAGCTATGTTCCTAGAGTGGACACAGTTAGAATATATAATCGAGTATGATTTCCGACCAAAATGCAAGCTAGAGCCAGAAATTTTAGCGAGCTTGACTATGAGACCTAATATAAAGAGGATTGGTACTAGTCAAAGGTGTGATGCTAGATTAGCTGAAATCATTTCCAAGATTGAAGCAGTAGTAGAGTCTGAGGATTTGAGACAGTACGGACTCGATCAAGACGGTTGGCTCCATAAGGATGGAAGATTATTTGTTCCCGATGTCGATGGGTTGAGGGATAAGGTTCTTCGTGAGTGCCATCATTTGAGATTGACTATTTATCCTGGCAGTAAAAGTATGTACTGTGATATGAATCATATCTAATATTGGAAGGTGATGAAAAAAGACGTTGTGACATTGGTCTCTAAATGCATGAATTATGAGTTGGGTAAGGCAAAGAAAAAGTGGCCTAGTGGCCTTATACAACCGCTTGATGTTCCCGAGTGGAAATGGGAGCAAGTTCTAATGGATTTCATCAATTGACTGCCAAAGAATCGAGTAGGGTCTAACAACATTTGGATCATGGTGGATCGAGTGACTACGAGTGCCGGATTTATACCCATCAAGTCAAAACTTGTATGTGAGATGGATCGTACGATTCCATGGTCTGCCAAAGAGCATTTAGTGACTGAGAGTCGTTGTTCACTAGTGTGTTTTGGAAGAGCTTACAAGAGGCGTAAGGGACAAAGCTACACCTCAGCACAGCCTATCACCCTCAAACTAATGGCCAAACGAAGAGAGTGAATCATATTTTAGAGGATCTCCTGCATGCTTGCATATTAGACATTGGAGGTTGGTGGGATGATCACTGGCATCTTGTTGAATTTTCATACAACTACAGTTATCAATCTATTATCGGTGTGGCACCATTCGAAGCTTTATATGGCTGACCGGCTCCTTCCTGTTTGTGGGAAGTGGGAAAGAAGCTGATACTTGAGATAAAGATGGTTAGAAAGACTTCAGAAAAGATTAAGATCATGCGGCAATGAATGAAAGCTGCTCAAGATAGACAAAAGAGTTATGCTGATAAAAGACATCTAGGTTTGGAATTCTCTATCGGCCACATGGTATTTGTCAAGATTTCTGCTTTGAAGAATGTTATTCGATTCGGTAGTAGAGGAAAGTTGGCACTGAGATTTGTTGGTCCTTTTCCAGTATTAGAGAGGATTGGGAACCTTGCTTACAGAGTCGACTTACCTCAATGAATGGCGGGCGTGCATTATGTTTTCCATATTTCTCATCTGTAGAAATTTGTGCATAACTCTAGCATGACTATCGCACTAGACCAGCTTGAGGATATTGAGATTGAATTAGAGACCTTGATACCTTATAAGACTATTCATATTGTTGGATAGGATATGAAGCAGCTTAGGAAGAGGATGGTGGAGCTGATAAAGATTCAGTGGAGTGAAAATGATAGTGATTGCACTTGGAAGACCGAAGAGAGCATGTGGACGTCATATTTAGGGTACTTTATTTGGTAATATTTCTCGTTTGTCGCTTTTAGTTTCACTTATGACATCACTATGTATATGCCTTAGTATAGTATCCTACATTATAGGATATGCTTAGATAGTTCCTTTTCTTTATTGCTATATGTGTATGGTTGATGCATGATGTTTGCTTATGCTTGTTTATGATTATTAAGCATGCAGGATGATCCTATTGACTTAATTATGGGATTTCAGGGGCAAAATTCCTAAAGGGGGGTTAATGCAAAGATTTGTATTCTACATATCAAAGGATTGTAGAATACTAATATTATTTTCATATGAGGTCGTATGATTCTATAGTTTTAGGAAATGACTAATACGGTCATTTTGTTCCTTAGAATTTTTGCTGAATTTTTTTGTGATCGTTTTGCCCTAATAAAATATTTTTTCCCATAACTTTTGGTAGAAGTAGAATTAGGTATAAAACCACTTCCATTGGATCAGGATGATGATTTTCCTTCCCTTAGAGTGGTCACAATAAGAAAGCGGGCTTATGGTTTCAGAGATTATTGGTTTTAGACATCTTAAATGGGTAATTAAGATCATAAGTTAATGGACCCATAACCTATTTCGGGTTTGGGTTAAGTGGGGGCTGTAGGAGCTGATGGGACCTCTCCTTCCTCATTTTTCGACTCCCAAAATAGCTCATTACCTCCATTAATCTTATTTTCACCCAAAAACCCACCAAAACCATAAATTAATTAACCAAATCTCATCATTAAAAAGTGATTAATGAAATCCATCTAAATCTTGAAGATTTTCTGCAACAAACACAATGGAATCTGTTCATCTATTATTAATAAGAAGATCTAGACTTAACTTGGGTCAAGGTGAGTGACTAGTATTCTCTCTTACTAATTTGCATATATTAGGTTACAAACACCTTCTAAAATCTCATAGAAATCTTTATAAATTATCTTAAATCATATTATGACACATATACTAATTTAGGTTCAGTTTGTGGAATTGTAATTTTAGGGATCTATGGTTGTACCTTATGAATATATGGCTATTCCTTTAGATCTATGCTTTGATTTACCATATTTCGACCATTTGCTTATTGTTATGTATTTTACATGTTATATGCTTGCTATAAACATGCTTAAATAGATGCAAATGCCAATCAAATGGCGAAAATAGTCATAGAAGAAAGGAGCTGTCTGGTAGGGGACAACAAGGGAAGTCACAAGAAGTAGCATGTCAAGTTGGAGTTCGTATGCTCAAGTAACGATTGAATGAAGATGGACCATTATAAAGACCGGATCGTTTGAAGGGGTAACCATATAGGTGTCAGCTATGACCTTGAGAGATGAATTGTAAAGGTAGTGTAATCGATGGTGGGAGGTGATGAGATATGTTAGAGTTAGCGCATGAAGTTTGGGATTAGATGGAGTTAGTAAGTGGCACAAAATACGGGGAGAAGGAGTAAAGGGTAGGGGTCGACAAGGGAGGGATTGGTCCCATATAGGGGTTGAACCCGACCCTTAAGGTTTCTCCCTATAGGGGTGTGACCCGTAGAATAGGTCAAGGGGTTTAGAAGGATTACTTTGATGGAGTTTGGTTTGTCGATGGTGGCGTGGTTGCTTGTTTGATGATTTGGTTTGATGGCGACCCTACTACTTAAGGAACGACTTCGGCAGTGGCTAACTTTACTCCAAGAGACAGAGAAGGCTATGACGGATTTAGAGAACTGTTAGAGGTGGGTTGCGAGACACACGATGACACTCTATGACATAGGACGACTATCTAGAGTAGTTCCCAACTACGACGACTTCAGATGGAAGTTAGCTGGACAGTTCTGAGACAAGCTCTGCTATGGGTGGCATATGTATAGGGAGGGGATCGATGATACTCGTGGGGTTGAGATGGATTGATATGAAGACGTATCTAGTCTCGACTATTGAGATGGATTGATGCGGTGACGTGTCTAGTCTTCAGGATAGGTTGATGTGGGGATACATCTAGTCTCATGATGATTGAGATGGATTGGTGAGATAATATGCCTAGTCCCCAATTTTACGAGTTGTCATATACCCAATATACCTAGTGAGTGAGTGAATGTAGTGATGGACGATGGATGTTTTGTTAGTTTGTTTCTATCACCTTAGGGATGTCATATAGTATAGATCCTACCGATATAGATAGCTAGACACCTTTGGCACCGACATTATACCCATGATGATGATCATAGAGTAGCTTATATTGTTTATGTGCTAACTCTGTGGATGTAGGGACAGGTCAGGTATGATTTGTGTATTGATTGTCCTATTCTGTTTTTCTATAGTGTTTGAGATTTCTATCGCTCACACCAGACTATTGTCTGACCTAGACTTTTTCATTGCTTCTTATTACTTTGGGTACTCTTAAATCAGTAGATTAAAGACCAGTTTTGTGAGCATGAGTAGCTGTTCAGGTGGCGAGCAGGAGGCTATTTCTTGTATACTTTCCATTGTTCGGTATTATGGAGCTTATTAGTACTCTTATTTTGTGAGACGGTACTAAGGAGTTATTTGGGATGTAAGACTCTATTACTACCACTATACTGTATAGATCTATTACTCTGATGTTGTGATATATTTAGTCATTTACTGTCTCGCTTGTTTTATATATGCGATGTTGCTATTATATTTTGTTTGTTGCATTGTGAGATATACAATAGGTTTTGTGTTATTTTATTTATTTTACCTTTAGATGACCTCTTACATCGGCCAAGCACCATTGTAGCACACCATCTCGGTCTTTTGAGTGTCGGCAGTGTAGGGCAGTCATCTTAGTTTGCAGGTTTCTAAAAGGAGAGGCACTAGATTGGTGGACTATAGTGGTGGAGGAGAATGCTGAAGAAAGAATCACTTGCGCTAAATTCAGAATGCGCTTTGAGTTGTGATTCATGGCCAAAGCCAAAGTAAGTTTGCAGTTGGAAAAGTATATACATCTTAGACAGGGAGACTCCACGTTGAAGAAATATATCAATAAGTCACGGAGCTTGCTAAGTTGAATTGAGTTTGATTGATACCCCCATGAAGAAGGCTAATTGTTAAAGGGCTGAATTCCCTACTTAGAGAGTTGCTTTTAACCCAATTACCCATGGGCGCCACTTATGAGATGATTGTTAAAATGGCCCGTCTACGGACTGCTGATGCTGGAAAGAAGGAGAAGGTAGGACCGGTGCGAAACCAAGGTGGTGCTAAGAAGGGAGGATTTTGGTTGAACAAGAAAGCTAGGGGAGATCAAAAAGGAGGGTTTGACATGTCAAAGATGCCAGAAGAAAGGTTACATTACTAAGGACAGTAAGGTGAGTTTGATGAGCAAGGAATTTAAAGGAATGTGCTATTACTACCATGAGGAGGGACACTACACGAATCGGTGTCCAAAGCTTACGAAAGAGGGGAAGTGTTGGCTGGCTTATGCCATGAGGCTATACCTGTCTAGAGTAAACCACTGCTTAGAGATCAAGGAAAAGTTGTAATATAGGGTACAACACTTTCTGAAAATACCCTTCGTGTCCTATTTGACTTGGAAGCATCACATTCGTTCATAGCTAGAAATATAGTTAACTTCTTGAGTCTGAAAACTAAATTGTCGCCGACCCAATAGTCATATCAGATCTTATTCGAGGGTCTGCACATCTTTCTTTACTTTGCAAAGACTTAGTTGTGGATATATGTTACGTCGATTCTATATGTGACGCATATTTTTTTTAGTTTTAAGGGGTATGGACCTATCTTAAGGACGTATTAGTTATCCTACTATAGGGCTGTCTTAAATTTTGATAGGATAATCATTTGGTTAAGGAGTTATAAGGGGCGAGATATAGATGTTTTTTTGCACACCCCAAACTCCATCGGTTAAGCTATGTATATTCTCTTATCCTATCACAAGATGATCTCTCATCTATACCTATAGTTTGATAATTCCTAAAGTTTTTGAAGTAGTCTCAAGACTCCCTTCCCAAAGGGAGACCAAGTTTAAGATTTATTTGGAGAAGGATGCTAGACCTATCACTTTTCCACTATGGCACATGTCCCCCAAAGAAATGCGAGAGTTGGACAAGTAGATTTATGAGCCATTGGAAAAGGAATTTATTCATCGAAGTACATTTGAATAGGGAGCACTAAGTCAGACGACTCTCTAAGTCAATATGTATGCTATAAAGAACTCAACAAGTTAACCAAGAAGAATAGTTATTCCTTACCTAGAATTAATGACTTGTTTAATTATCCTATTGGAACTAAAATCTTTTCCCAGTTGGACTTAGCCACTGGATTTTATCAATTGAGGATATATGAGGATAGTAAGTAGAAGAACGCATTTTTCACTCCAGATGGGCTATATAAATGAGAAGTAATGCCTTAAAGATTGACGAATGTTCCCGCATACTTTGTAGATTTCATGAATAGAGTCTTTATGGGGCAATTGAATAAATTCGTCGTAGTATTTGTGGATGATATTCTAATATTCTCTAGGAGTGAGGATGATCATCAAAATAACTTAAGGGAAGTACTCTGGACCTTGAGAAGGCACCAACTAAAAGCCAAATTCTCAATGTGTCACTTTTGAAAGAAGGAGGTGAAGTTTCTAGGTCATACTATTTCTGAGAAGGGATTATCTGTTGATCCTAGAAAGGTGGAAGCTATTCAAGGCTGGAAGATTTGGAAGAACGCCATGAAAATTAGGAGTTGTTTTGGGCTAGCGGGTCACTATAGGAAATTTATCATGGACTTTACAAAGATAATTGTCCCACTAGCTTGCTTAACTAAGAAAAATCTAGTTTTTGCATGGAATGAGAAACGCACAGAAGCATTCGAGAAGCTGAAGGAACTATTGACTAATGCATCGATAGTTACTATTCCAGATGGCATGAAGCCTTTCACAGTTTACACTGACGCATATGGTACGTGATTAGAAGTTGTTTTTATGCAAGAAGTAATAGTGATAGCCTATGCAGGTAGACAGTTGAAGGACCATGAGAACATATACCTAACTCATGACTTAAAGTTAGCGGCTATCGTTTTTGCTTTAAATACGTAAAGGTACTATCTTTTGGGAGAAAGGTTTGAGCAATTCACCGACCAAAAATCTCTCAAGTACTTGTTTCACCAAAAATATTTGAATCTTAGGCAGTAGAGGTGGATGAAATTCATGGCATTGTATGGCTTTAGAATATAGTATACACCTAGAAAAGGGAATGTTGTCATCGACGCCCTTAGCTGGAGGCATGCTTCCTGTCTACTACATATAAGTTGGGAATTTGGAGTTCCTCTTTAATTTCGAATTCCAATCGCCAACAGAACCTACTCTAGGTTATTTGGCAACAATGGAGGTTAGGCCAGCAATGATGGATCATATTAGGCAGGAGTAGAAGATGCGATGATAGTAGACATTTTGGACAAGCTGAGTAGAGGAGAGCATTTCCTCCATTTTCGTAGATATGTAGTTGACAAAAGAGATTGCTGGAGGAGAGATGGGCACTGATATGTCCCTATGAAGGAAGATGTTTTAGAGGAAGTTCTGGCTAAGAGTCACCGATATAAGATGACAATTCATCCCAGTGGAGATAAGATGTATAAGGATATGAAACAGATTTTTTATTGGCCATGGATGAAGAAGTAGGCGGGGGAGTTTGTTTCTAGTTGTTTGACTTTCCAAAAGATAAAGGTAGAACAAGTAAAGATCAAAGGATTGTCATTACCATTATAACCGGTGATTTAGAAATGGAGCATATATCAATGGACTTTATATATGGGTTACCTAGGAGTCAAAGTGGCAATGAAGCCATTTGGATTGTCCTGGATAGGCTCACTAAAAGTGCCCACTTTCTTCAAATAAGAAGTTATAGGACTGTAGCATCTCTACCATAAATTTATAATAAGGAAGTGGTATGATTGCATAGAGTTCAAGTTAGCATTACTAGTGATAGGGACACCTTATTCACTAGCGAATTGTAAAGGAGTTTGCAGTCAGCTTTAGGAACAACATTGAATCTTAGCACCGCTTACCACCCATAGATAGATGGTCAAAGTTAAAGGGTGAATAGGATTTTTCTGAAAACATGTTGAGAGCTTGCATTATGGATTTCAGAGGACATTGGGAGCATCGTTTACTGTTAGTAGAGTACACATACAATAATAGTTACCAAGCAACGATTGACATGGCACCCTTCAAAGCATTGTATGGGAGGCCATGCAAATCGCCTAATTGTTAGTGGGAAACCATTGATAAATTCGAATTGGACTACATTTGATTCGTAAGACCTCCATAAGATAGAGATGATTAGACGGTGGATAAAGGCTGCACAGGACTTTTAAAAGTCCTATGCTAACAAACGAAGGAAGGAATTGGAGTTTGCGGTAGGAGACATGGTGTTTGTTACGGTTTCCCATCTTAGGAAGATTATGAGGTTTGGTACAATAGGGAAGTTAGCATGAAGGTCTATTGGGCCTTTCTCGATCATGAAATGAATAAGGAAACTTGCATATCCAGTAGAGCTGTCAGATAAGTTAGTGAGAGTCCATGATGTTTTTTATGTTTTGCACTTGAGGAAACTCCTTCAATGCCACTATAGTAGAGCCTGATTATTTAGCAGATGTAGAGATGGATCGATTACTCCTCGTGCCACCGCATGCATAGTGGAGCGCAGGATTAGGAAGCTCCACAATTAAGAAATTAGTCTGGTCCATGTATAATAAGGAGATATCACAGAGGAAAGTACATGGGAAACCAAAGAAATAAAATGAAGGCTTCTCATCCTGAACCTTTCTCTAGTAAACTTTCTCTCTCTAAAATTTATGTTTTTGGTTGCATCATGGTTGCGTAATTGGATGGTAAGGAATGGTGGCCACACTTTTTACTATTATTTTTGCATTCATGCAGAATTTTATGCATATTTAGGATGCTTGCTTACATGCCTATATGTCACAACCTTCCATTCATGCTATGACTGAGCTCACCTATAGTATATTTACATGCATAATCACATTTCACTTTTGGTTGAGTAGATGGTTGTGTAGATAACCTGTTTGATAACATGGATGTTAAATTCACATTACACTATCCGTCGTTTAGGGATTTTAGGGACAAGGGAGGAGAATGTAACATTTCATAAAAATTAATAAGAAATTAACTAATTAATATAAGGTTAAAATAGAAATTTTGTAAATATTGGAATTTGGTCACGAAAGTTACACCATTGTATTATTGATGATTTTCTAATCAGCTTTCATATATAAAGTTTTATAATCAGAGCTCAAAAGGAATAGTTATTGACGTTAGAAGTTTTCGAATTTAAAATAATTCGAAATGAATTAAATTTTAAATTTAAATGAAATATTAACATTGATTAGAAAGCTTTAAGTAAATGTTAACATTAAAATAAATATGGAATTAAATAAAATTTAACGTTTATAATTAGTATGTCCCAAATATAGCAGACTTGCCGACCACCTTCCTTAGGCCAATCGACTGCTAGTAGTCGACGCCTAGGGAGGAGCGGTTGACCGGTATTTTGAGTGGAGGCTAGGGTTTTTCGAGGAATAAATGGGCTATTATTTTAAACCATATTATCCAGACGTCTTCTAACATCCATAAATAGAGGCTAGCTCCTTCACTTTTATTCACAAATTATTTGGGAACGCAAGCGATCTCTGCTAGTCTTCTCATTTTCTACAATTCAGAATCTCTTAGGATTTCAAGATTAGGTATTTTAGACATTTAAATACTAAATTTCTTAATCTTCTCTTCCATAATCCATGAATTTTAAATTTAATTGATATGAAATCCACTTGTTTTATATTTTTGAAGAGAAGAGGTTAA
This sequence comes from Allium cepa, assembly GCA_030765085.1. Taxonomy (NCBI): domain Eukaryota; kingdom Viridiplantae; phylum Streptophyta; class Magnoliopsida; order Asparagales; family Amaryllidaceae; genus Allium; species Allium cepa. Next base: position 255,375,854 of record CM060943.1, read on the forward strand.
AGGAGCAATTAAGACAGTGTAATCAAACCCAAAATAGAGTTAGAAACCATCCACGAGTGGAATACTTAGATTTTCACATTCTAGAATTTGTATAGTAGAAGTTTGGATTTGTTTCATACCTTGGGGAGTTTGGTTAGCGAAAACCCTAAAATAAAACCCTAAAATTCCCTTAAGCGAAATATCAATTCTCAAGTTATTGGAATCTAAATTATTTCATATTAAAATAGTAGAGTTTATTTTGTTATTGCAATTTGAATGTTTTATAATCTATTCCACTTCCAACTTTTCTCTATTGATGTGTTAAAGGGTTCTAAAAAGAAAATAAGTTATGAAACGATATGTATGGTATGAATTCTTCTATTCATAGTTTGCATTGCCTATTTTTCAAATTTTAAATATGAATTCCTTTTTCACTTCAACTTCATATCTGAAGAGGTTGAATATAATATAAAGGGTTTTAATTGTAAATTTTATTCCTTTGAATAGAAGTGTTAATTCTACTATATCAATATAAAATAAGTTTTGTAGTTGATTCTACTAATGCAAGTTTATTTTTTTGTCTAAGGATATCAGCTATTTTTTAAGTTATTGTATGAAGTTAGACTTGTATAAATTAGAAGTTTTGTCTTTTAAACGATTAGTATAGGACATTAATATATGCATGATTAGGAATATTTAGTTAGTCAAAATCATGTATATAGATAAGCGTATGTATAATTTATAATTAATAATGTATTAATTGCGTAGTATAAATAGGTTAATAATTAACATTGAACCCCTTAGGAAGGTAGTTGAGATAATTATGGAAATTAATCCATAATTAAAGACGAAATAAGGAGTTTTCCTTATATGACTTTAAATGCGAAATATGGTAAGGTATATATGGTAAATTTTAGGAAAGAGGAAATATAACTAAGTTATAGGGATGCGAGGTCAGTCGGAATCATATAGAAGATAGCCCAGCAAATCCGGCTACTAGCATTGTGACTTTGAGACTGATGTGAGACTTTCTTATAATAAGTACCCATAGAGGATGCGAGGTTGTTCCCAATTTTGTAGGGTAAGTATGCCCAGCAAATATGGCTACCTGCACCTATCATAGTCGGATTAATACGAGATGTCAAAGTTTGGGTTATGGATCAAATAGTGTAGGACCTATTTCTAGGCAGGGGTATTAATTGGTTGTTGTAGGGTCCATCTTCTTCCCACTTAAGAAGTATTAAATTGTATAGGTTATCATTTATGCACGGTAATGGGAAAACTTGAGAGGGATTCTCTTTGGTTTCAAGGTATTAAGTGGCTATTATAGGGTCCACCTCCTCCCATAAAGAAGTATTAATTTTTATGATGAGATTTCATGCGATGTCAGCTAGAGGGTACCAGAGAGGAGTCCATCTTGGAATAGGTTTTAAATGATGGGGACCTACCTAGATATAGGTATTAAATGCTCAGAGTCTGCCATATTCCTACTAAAAAGGTATTAAGTAGCATGGGTACTTTCTCGCAAATTATTAGGGCATGATTGACGGTAGTTACGTGGGACTAGAAATGACATACAATTGAAGGTGCTTTATGTAGTTGGATTGGGAAAGTCTTCGGGCTAACAGTTGGAGATACACTTCGTAGGATATAGCATAGAATATGTAAGACATATTTATTATCCAAATGATATTGCCAAAATACTATTATGGTAAGACTCGAGATTTTTATTCACCAGACAATGTTGTTCTGGCACCATCCTCATTATAACACACATGTTAAAGACGACGATGCTAATTTAGGAGATGAAGACGGAGGTGAAGTCCTACGACAGTTATCTATCTATTTAAATTTTTTTTTATATTTTGATGTACCCATTACATACATGACATTGTTATTTTGAGATATTGTATTTTAGATATTGGGATATTATGTTATTTATTAGATATTAGTATTAATAGAATAGGTACTTATTTCTGATACTATGTTTTATCCTTTCCACTTTGAGATTCTGATAGCATAAATTAACAGCTCTATGTATTTTTCATTATATCAATTTACCAACCAATAGCTAGCTTCAAAATGGGCCTAAGTTTCAATGGGTTTTTATTCGGTCAAAAATTAGGTTATTTCGAGGTGGGTTGTTATATCTATAGCAGGGTTCCAAACATCTAAATTGATGTATTTTAATTAATGAATCGGCAATGTGAAATGGAAGTATTTATAGGACTAGGAGGGGTTATTAATTTTTAGTAAGGATGCTTGATAGATTGTATTCAAGGCGCTTACATTAAACCACCTTGGAGAGCAAGGGTGGCTCTAATCAAAGTAGTTTTCATAATGGAATAAGTGACCTTTTCATCGGTAACATTATTTGAAAAGGAGATAATTAGTAATAGATAGGGGTAAGGATGTAATCACTAGAATAAGTTAATGATAACTTTAAGATCGACATCTAAATAAGAGACAAGGTGAAGTTTGTGAATGTTATTGATGATTGCATGACATGGTTCATAATTTGTTGATGAAATGTATAGGATATACTTAAATTGAAATGGATGAAAACAAATATGATGTGGTTCATTATTGTATGTTAAGTATAGGGCATACTTACAACTAAATAGATGTTATGAGAATGTTTATAATGTGCTTATTATTTTCATGATATGATGTAACTGTTATGATGTATAAGTGAAGGGAAAACCCATTCCATTCTTTAGTTGTATGGTCTCATTATATCTATGTTTATAGTAAAGTTTTACTCATACCAGACCTTCATTTTTTATTTCTCATAAACTCATGTGTACTCATTCGAGTAGGTTGAATTTGTGGGTTTAGATAGGTTTCATTAAGAGACATGAATAAAGAAGCCGAAGATGAAACATGAAGCTTTTACCTAATAAAAATATTCTATGTATTCTACCACTGTAAAATTAGAGTTTATAACTAGTTACATGTTCATGTTAGCATCTATATGTTGGCCATGACACTACTGTTTACGTTTATTTATATTTTATGATTGCATGGACACATTTTGGGATTATGAAAAATATGTATGTGTGTATGTGAATACCGATGATGTCTGCTAACCTATGCTCCAATACCAAGTTGCAATATCCCTTATTTCTAGGCTAGAAAATGAATGTTGATGATGCTACAATCATCAGCAGAATTTTTATAAGCGACAAAATGAAATTAATATATTTTGTTTCCACAACATTAAGTAAACAGAGCAACTAAATAAAATTTCATTACACACACACACAGATACACACACACACACACACACACACACACACACACATATATATGTTGTATATAAAGACACAAATTCTCTATTACAACACAAGCCATTGACACAATTGGCGAATTAATGGATCTCAACCAAATAATAGCCCCTTGATTTCAATCTTGAATGTGAACTGAATTAAATTCAACAACCAAGATTTATTATGTCATATTTTGTGTTTTATTTATATTAACACACATACACACATATATACACACATATAACATACATTTAACTAATAATAAAATACAAAATGGAGCCATGAGAAACCGAAAGAAACACATTTTTGGAAAACAACGGCCATTATGACACCAGTAGGAGAGCTTTTCTCAATGAAAGTTTGAGTGGTTAGCAAATTTGGTTGCAAATTCTTAGAAAAACTACTTTTCATACGGGACCACCTATGTTTTTTCTATAGGTATTTTCATACTTCTGATAGTACTTATATTAATAAGCTCTTAAATAAAAATTTAGTGAATAAGATTTGTACATATTCCATCCTAGCCTAAAAGGTAGTCTCTGTTGAAGGTGGGTAAATTGGGATTTGTACATAAGTCTATATAAGTAATTATAATACACAAAATGACATAAATTAACCCAAAAATTGGTTTAACACCCATGATGCCATGTGGTCTAACACCCTTGATTTTTACCAAGGTATATTGTTTGGTAAGTCATAAGGGCATCGATAAACCAAGTATTAGTTCAACATTTTAGTCTAAGTACAAGATGATGCCATTTAGAAGTGGTTCCAGGATGCCTATGGACTTTTGACAATATTGTTCAAAAGCCAATGTCATACGTTCAAGGGTAAAATAAGCAGGTTGCATATATGTGCAATTTTCCATTAAGCATTTGTTAATGTTCTAAAAAGCAATCTTCATAGTTCATAGTCCATTGTTCATATGCGGTAGGAAAGATAATGATTATTCATATAAACACTAGTTTAGACCGAAGTTCAAGTGGCTTTATGCAACATAAATCCCTAAAATTAAGCTCAAGCCTAAAGAGCTTTTTGTATGCACATTCATGTCCATTAAATTTGCATGATCAAGGTAAATAGGCTATGCTAGATATTTGTCCAAGTCCTTGCTCATATAAAATTTCAAGTTTTACAATCAATTGAAGATTTTCCCCAATTCGATTTAGGGTTATGACTATTTTATTTGAGAAGTAGAGAACAAAAGGTTTCATCCCTTTTTGCATTGCCCTTGGATCCGCATGGCCTTCGAGATGCCTGACATTCGGCATCATCAACTGCTTCGATGGCATTCAGCATTCCTTTAACAATTGATGACCTACGACATCCTTTGCGAGCCGTTGATTTACGACATAACTTTGTATTTCCTAACATGCGGCAACCATCATTATAATGGTTGATATAATTCAACATTATTAACCTCGACATTCCTCCTTGCAATGAAGTTCGATATCATTTCTTTGAGGTTGTTTATAAATTCGACGTTGTTTATTTAGGTTTGATATCGACCATTTGCAATTGTTCATGTTTATAGGAGCAATAACCTATATCGCCTTTAGGCTCGACATGTCTTCTATCTTAGGTCATGATATCCCTTTAGTTTCGACACCCTTTGATATCGAGCTGCTCAAGTAGTTTAGCAATCTTCCCTTATCTAGATGCTCTACAACAACATGTTGTAGAGGCTCGATATCCTTTGACTTTAAGGAATTCGATATCTTTCTTCCCATTGCAATCATTCGAGATCGTCCAAAACATTGTCTTATGAAGCTTAGAGTCCTTCCACTTATTAATACTCGACATTACTTTTTATATTAATGAAGTGCAGCATCCTGCCTTGTTGACGATTTACGACATCAATAACCGTCTTGCTTTGTTAATAACATATGACATTTATGCCACTTATGTCGATGGTATTCGACATTATTGCTTTCTATTGCTTATATTTGATCTCTACAGTTCAACATCCTTATGAACCCGATATCCTTGTGCGACTTCCTTTCTAGCATGCTTTCTTGCCTTTCTTCGACATCTTGGTCTTCGACATGCATTTCATACTTTCGGCATCATGTTTGTAGTAATTGTTTTCTTTAGAAAATATGTGGAAAACATTTTTCTTCTTTCTTGTATAAAAGAAGATTTTTTACACTTTAGTATAAAACCAAAAATTTTATCGGTTTCCTAATTATTTACAAGGTTTTCCTTGTAACCCTGTTTTCCTGTAAAACACATAGTAAGTAATGGTTTTCATTATTAACTTTAAATTTGATCTTGGGCAACCCCTCTTGGATATTGATAAGATTGTGAATTAGTTTGACCACTTCTTTACATAAAGGATCTTTCACATATAAGTTGAGACTACTTTGAAGGTTATAAATCTTTTTAAAGAAACCAAAATTCTATCTGGCAATAACTTTAGTTGAACAGAATCTTAGAGAATCAATTGATAATTTCTCGAATGGAAGCCCATAAAATCATCTGGTGACCATACTTCTTTGATGAGAAAACCATAAAATTATTTGGCGATAATGGTTTCATAAATAGAAAACCTAAAAGTTATCTGGTAGTTATAATTTCCTAAATAGAAAATCAAAAAATCATCTAGCAATATCATAGGAGAGAGAATCAAATACTCTTCTGGTAATAGTCTGAATAGAAGACCAGAAAATCGATTTGATAATAATAATCTTTTGATAAGAAGACTAGGAATCCATCTGGAAATAATAATTTCTTGAATGGAAGATCAGAAAATCATCTAGTGATAATATGAATAGAGGACTAGAAAATCTATTTGGTGATATTAATACTCAAATGGAAGACAAGAAAATCATTTAGTAATAATATGAATATGGGACTAGAAAATCCATCCGGTAATAATAATACTCGAATGGAAGACCAGAAAATCATTTGGTAATAATATGAATAAAGGACCAGAAAATCCATCTGGCAATAATAATACTTTCCTTTGTGTTAATGGAGAAATCTTGCTTTCGTTGAATGATTGCTTTACTTTGTAGGACAATAGCTCACATTTGATAAATCTTCCTCTAGAAGATTTCTTGATGAGCATAAATGTCTCAACTTTGATTGATCTTTCTCTGGAAGATTGCTTTGATTCATTATTTAAGATAAAATCATATTCGTTTTTGCATTTGATTGATCTTCCTCTAGAAAACTGCCTCAATCATTCTTTAGGATTGAGTTTGATTTACTTTTGTCTTTGATCTTCCTTTAGAAGACTGCCTCTTGCCACTCTTTGAAAGTGCTGCTATGGATCATAGTGTGGAATATAATATAAGTTATCTACAAGTGTGGAATATAAATATAAAAAGTAAACAGTAAAGTAAATGACACCAGGAATTTTTATACTGGTTCGAACTCTTGTTCTACATCCAGTCCCAGATTCCTTTTGGAATTTAACTATCAAACCTCTCATAACCTGGAGGAATAGGTATTACAGTGCTTGTGCAACCGAACAGGACTTGTAACGACCCGGAATTTCAATCTCGAAAATTCCTGATAGTTAGGAAAAGAAGAAAAGAGATAGAAGAAGAAGAAACAGAAAATCAAACTCAGAATCTCACATTCGCGGCGGATACAATATAATATCAAATAATATTCTTTACCCAAAGAAAGCTGTATCAGTCAATTTCATTTTAATACATCAGAGTTACAACATATATACAAACTCTAGACAGATACAATCAACATGACCCAGATATACCACAATATATCACAGCGGAAACACTCCATACGTTCCTGCTATCCAGCTCGTCTCCTGAGCTCCAGAACGTCCTTACCTGAAAATCTGCAATACTCGGTCTGATCCAAGCATTACATCAAAGTAACACCCGGGTCAGGATGGAAACCAGCGTGAGTAAACCCGTCTATCATGGAATATGAAAGCATACACTTATATAAAACCGGGTAACTTGTATCAATTTACAACTTCACAAGTTGTTACAGACATCACTAATTTCACACATCAATTTCTAAGTACCAAAAGTTAGATTAAAGGGTCCAATTCACTTAAATCATTCCATTTCAGCCTATTGATTTCACATATTAATTTATAAAGAATCGAAGTGGTTTTGGGTATTTACTGATACCCGACTCCAGTCTCTTTGAATCCCATGTCATCTTAACCCAAATTATTCAATTACTTACAATTCAAACTTTTAAATAAGATATCACTTATACAAAGCAATTTATCATCGATAAATAACTACATTATCACCGTCTACATAAACATATCATATCACACTCATTTCATATCAGAAATATCAAATAAACCAAGGTATTCGATATCATTCAATCATTCATAAGCAAGATTAATTACAAACCATTAATTAATCATCCCTTAATCATCCTCTTAATTACATTAAGTAATTGACCTTTAATTAATTACACAAAATAATTTACCTTCACCCATCACAGTAAATAATCCCTTAATTACTCTCACAAAGTAATTAACAATAATTTATTACATTTATCCTTAATTAATTACCCTAATTAATTATTCTATAATCACTTATATTGATTAATTATCCTTTAATTGACCATATTAATTAATTAACTAATTCTTTAATTAGTTAGTCCTTTAATTAATTACACTAAGTAATTTATCCTTAACTACTTCCACTAAGAAATTTCCCTTTTAATTACTTACCTTAAGTAATTACATTTAAGTAACTCATTATCCCTAATTTACTTCATTATGTAATTATTCCATAATTACTTGAGTTGATAAATTAACCCTTAATCACTTTATAAATTAATTCTCTTAAGTTAATCACACGCGGTTATTAACTCTCAATTAGTCCATTAAGAAATCAACTATTCTCCAATTAATTACATTCGGTATTATTCTTTAATTACTTATACTAAGTAATTAATTTTCCTTTAATTACTTTAAGAAAATTAAATTCAGCTTGTAAAATCTTAGATAATCAAAATACCCCATATATTTCAATTAATTACTTGATATTATCATAAGAACCAAAACAATCCATTTTCAACATAAAAAGAAAAATTAACTTTACATTTAAATCTTGGAAACTTCACTGGAAAAAACTTATTCAATACTTATGGCATTGTAACTTGTTCATTCTATTTGAAAATTAGTAACAAATTTCCTTTGTAATTAAACCTTTAAAATCTTAAATCAAACCTGATCTCCTAATGAAATTTACCCGAGCCAAACTTCATAATTCTCGAGTAAAACCCGAGTACAACCTAGCCTATTTTCTTTTTTCTTTTTAAAAAAAAAACAAACCTGGAAACACACACGCAACAACCTGAACACCTACTTCAAGTTCAAATCTTACCTCCCCGAGACTCGACTCGAGCAACCCTCTTCTTCCCAATACAACACCTCAAACCAAAACAACTAATACTCAGGCTAATGCGTGCACATGCACGCCGATGATGATCCACCGTGATCACTTTCGACCATCCTCACAACCCACGTTAGGCCATCACACCCATCCTAACCACCCAGAATTCTCAAATCTGACTTCGATCGAAAATTCGAACTCATGAACCTACCCTGAATGGACTAAGTACCTACAGTTGCCACGCCTTCGCAACTCTTTCCACTATTAACCACCAGACTCCGCCAGATCCAGCACCACGACCTCCTCTTCACCTTGCTCCAGGACCAGTTCAACTCAACGTCGCCGCGAAGCCGAAATAGACCCGAGTTTAACCTCGTCCAGAACGACACTAAAACCCTAAAACTTCCCCGTTCCACTACCACGACATTAGAGAAATAGAGTCACCATTTTTGCCGTTCCCCACAACCCTCCAGCTTGCTTCAGATGGAAACTCGATTCCCCTTCCATCGTCGATCGGCAAAATTTGCCAGAAAACCCAAAAACGTTCATTTCTCGAGAACTCCCAAATTTATCATCTAAAAATTATGATCTTATTTTTAAAATTCATGGTTTCAATTTGCACATTAAGCTATATCCATGAAACATTTAATTACAGAAATCAAATTGACTTGAAAAAAAATCAAGTATCTGAAATCTTTTCCTCTACTGGAAAACTTTCCACCAATCTTACTTAAAACTATTTTTTAGTTAAACATCTTGTTATTTCAATCGTATATTATTTTTACATCTTAACATATAACAGTTTAATGGAAGTGAAATTAGTTTTGGCTATTTCTAAAGCCCGTTGAATTAAAAACAGAGCTAATATATGTTGTTAACAGACATGCATACAATATCATTGTACAAATATACATGTTTTCATTCCTAATCAAACATGCAAACAGACTACTCATCATATTTTCAAGGATTATCTCATGTATTCACACATATAGGCAGATCAAGCTTAAAGATAAAAGTTTACTCACTTTAAATGCTGGAAACAGAGAAGGTATAATTGAGATGCTTGAAAGTGCTATGATGATCTCTTTGTAAATTGAAGCTTCAATTCTTGCTTAAATTGAACTTAAACATGTGTTTTGATTTTAGTTTTCTTACTGGTTTATTGTTTGGTCTGGATCTTGAATTATTTTGGACTTGCTTGATATTTTGATTTGCATTCCAACTTGAAACCGAATTTGATCTTGTCTTAAACCTGAGATTATCTTGCTCGGGTTTGCTATAGGTTTAAGGTGGATAATAATGTTGTTGCTGCTTTGATTTTCTGGCTTTTTTTTTGTTTACAGCTTTTGTTATACTTTGTTTCTTTTGATAATGAAGATAATTGAGAAATGAGAAAGGGTAGAGATGTACGTATCTCATTTATCTTTCATCTTCTTTTTTTTTTTTTAAAAAGGACACTTGTAATTGTTTAACAAAATCAAGCTAACACTTGTATCCTTTATGTATTTTGTATTTAAATCCTTGTCTCACTTATTTATTACCCATGTTAATATGTTACAAATTATATTTATGTTTTATCTTTATATATATATATATATATATATATTATCACATTTGTTCTATATAAATTATGTAATTTAGAAAAGGAGAATATCAACTCCTTTGTTAAATCTTGTTTAAATTTTTTTATTAAACTTACATTTGTAATTATGTTGATGTATTTATTTTAAATGTTTATAAAGCTTTTGTATTTTTTTACTTAATTAACAATCACTTTCTTAATTTATATAAATAAAGTTTCTTTTAAGGAAAATAATATGAAACAAATCCTATTCTAATAAAAACCTTATTCGTATATTTAAATCCAAAATATTTAAAGTATTTTTAAATTTCAATTTAAATCTAGATCCAAATTCTAATTCAAAATCAACCCATATATATAAATATACATTTTTAAACAAACACATCTTAACTTTGTTTTAAAAATAATAATTTTTATTTCTATTAAAATCTACTCATCTATATATATATACATATATTCCATCTTTATTATTTGTTTTGAAAGAATAACTTGTAAATTTTTAATAATTATATTAGGAGACTATTAAATGAATATTTATCCAAATATTTATAATTCAGCATTTATTATGGTTCGAATTCATATATACATATTCAGATATACATATATATCAGAATTTCATTTGTTCAGTTAACAAATAAGTATTTTAACAATTTTAATCCCGTTAATTTCCAAATAACAGATGCCTAAAAATTCGGGTTATCACAGGACTTCTACCGCCTAGACAATCGAATAAGACTTCCACTGCCCGAGCAACCTACATGAATTCAACAATATAGAAAGTTTTCTTGACTTTTTGTGCTCTATAGGTAGCACAAATAAGTCTTTAGAGTACACCCTTCCTATAATCTTCTCCTTTGTGGTATATAAAGTAGTATGTGAAGATTAGAAGTAATTCTAATCAGCAATAAATTTGTGCTTGAATGTGCAAGTGATTTGAATGTGTTTATGAAAGAAAAATGGAAGAATTTAGATAGCAAGAATATAGCATAGAATTAGATAATTAAGTTATTTAAAAACTAGAATTCAAGGCTATATATAGAGTTTAAAAGATGTAATCATTCGTGAAAAGTTTCCGCCAAAGGGTACGGAAACAACTATTGGATTAAAAGTTATTTTTGTTTGTTAAAAGAAGGTGACCGTTCAGAAAATAGCCGTTGTGAATATTTGCTCGACCGAGGTAAGAAATTTAGTCATCTAAAAATTCAGACAATTTCGAATTTTAAATTTATTTTGAAAAGACACCTAGTTTAGTCGACTGAATGGGGGTATTTAGTCGACTGAACCTTCAAAGTTATTTCTACACCTATGCATGTTTCAGTCGACTGCACACCCCTATTCAATCGACTGAAATAGGTGTTTTCTGCCATATAAACTTCTTGTTGAAAGGTTTTTGTTTAGTAATTTATTATAGTTAATTTCCAAGGTGTGTAGATGATTTTAAAAGTAATTTTAAACCATATGCGTGTGCATATACCACTCAGGAGATATTTTAACGCTGATTAACTACTAACTGGACTATAGACAAACCAATTATAAAATTTTAAACATTCTCCTTGAAATCTTGGTCTTCGATCTATCGTCGAGTAGCATAGTATCTTCTCCTGCAAATTTGGTAGTTCATATAATATATACTTATATAGTTGTCGTGATCAAAATATCAAAATACATGGTTCTAACATTTCCCCTTTTTTGATGATGACAACTATGTAAGTTTATAAAATTTATAAAGAGCAACACCAAAATCAATGAACTACCTGCTTATTTTCATATTTCACCCCCCGGTTATCATTGGCAAAAAGAATATCATATTACTAAACAAAACATCAAGAGAACAACATTGATTTAAAAACAAATAACATAAATAACAATAATTGTTCATGGATACGTCATAACAAACAAAAAATAGAAAAACATACATAAGTCTAAGGTAAAAAGTGGACTAAACTTCCTCACTATTAGATTCTTCCTCATCCTCTTCTTCCTCCTCGGATATTGTCCAAGAAATAAGAGTGGGGGAATTTTCGGCAAGACTTTTGGAAGTAGAACCGATGTAAGAGATTTTTTATCAAATTTTTTTAAGAAGCCCTTGATGGAGTTGAGCTTCTTGTTGGTCTTGAGGATATTTTTCTCGAGTTGACCAATCGCCGATTAAGCTTACTTTGATTCTGAGAGCGAGTAACTAGACCTTGCCTTGTGGGAAAGTCACCATGAAGCTCTTGAGTCTTATCATCTTCTTCTTCCTTGATTTGGCGGGAAGGTTGAGAGGAGGAGGAGCCAATATGTGCCTCATGGGGTTGCAGAATCCCTTGCATGTAATTAGCTGCCCATTATTTGAAGCTAATGATTTGTTGAGGCGGTTGGCGTTTAGCAAGCCCATAAGACTTAACATATTAGTGTTTAGCTCACCGATAGTAACGAAATCAGCATCGAGGATGATGACACTAAAGTTTATAAGAATCTACATAATGTAGGCTCCACATAAGATTGTTTTGTAGCTCCTCTTATGGTTGACTGTGAGAAATTCATCAAGAATCACTTTGTCTCAATTGACGTTTTGAGAGGAGTAGATTGGATCGAGGGCCTGGAAGTCGTGTTTGTAGACTTTCTCGTAGCTTCTGGTATGAGGTTGAATGGAGCAGATGAGAGCACGATGAAGCATATGTCTTTGATCGCAAGGCTGTGGATTTGAGAACGGTCGTATCGTCGGAGAGGAAATGATGAGAGACCTCATCGCGGTTGTCCATGTCGACCTCATCGTTGATGTCGACTCCTTCAGAAGGGCAATGGAGAATATGACCAAGAGTTGGAGCAGAAGGAAGATTTCGACGCCACAAACTAGTGTCCAGATGCAATCATTCTTGTTTCTTGGATCTTGGTAATCCAAGTTCTTATTAGCAAAGAAGAGCTTAATTAGAGGAGGGGATAGATTTTGACGTTGTTGGCCTCAAAATTAGTCAAGCTTTCAAGACTGCTTGATTTCGCCGTTTCTCGAATAGTGTAAGCATTAAAGTTCAGATGATTGACGAAAGAGCCATTGAAGATTTCAAAGCTTCTCATGGCATTGATACGGTGACAACTGTTTCATCGTGAAGCCATGATCTAATTTGGCTTTCGGATAGTCCGGCGGATGATTGTCGAGGTCCTTTTGTTCTTAGAGCTATCTGAATTGTGTTGATTTGAGATAGTAGAAATTTGATTGAACAAAATGGAGGCTAGGGTTTGCTTTTAGAAATGAGGTAGGATTTCGGAAAGGAGATGTATTTATATGGTCGGTGAAAAGGTGGATGGGAGATGTGTAATATTATTTTAAAAAACCAAAAAACACCAGTTCAGTCGACTAAATTGTTTGGGGTAGTCGACTGAATGTTACAAGTTTTCTACCCGATAGATTTTGCCTAAAGATCGATTAATTCAGTCAACTTAAAATATAGGATTGGTTGACTGAAATCTGGAAATTTTCAAGTGCTCAAGAATGTTCAGTCGGTTGGAATTTAAATTTAATCAACTAATGTGTAGAGAAATTTTTGCTGCATCATATAGCCTGGAAAAGCCCCAATTCGGTCGACTGAATTATCTAAGGCAGTCAACTAAAATTCCTTATATAAAAAATTTGCATTGAAGTTTTAGTCGACTAAGATGGTCGATTGAGTCGACTGAATCTGTGCTTATATGCCTTTTCAACCTATGTGCTTAAAGATTGTCCTTTAGAAATAAAATAACATTAAAAATTGTTAATTTTATAATTGTCATATACTAAAAACTTTATTTTAAAAAATATAAAAATACAACATTCGTTTAAAAATAATGCACATAATCACTAATTTCTTGAGGAGTGAGAGTTGTCAAAGTGCGGTTCAATCTTCGTTATTTCTTGTAATAGTTGGATTGGTGACAAAACATTACTGCGTTTCTAGGAGTCCGGTGACACTTGAGGATGTTGTAGGCTTCGTTCCCAAGAATTCGAAGGAGCTTGAGAACGTTGAGGTGAAGGTTGATGTACGCACTGTTTCGATGATGACCCGCATAACTTTAACGCATCTTGTTCCAGAAAACTTAAACGCTTATCATGTACTTTCTGTTCGTAATATAGTTCACGCTACACTTCCAAAGTCTCTCTTTGGTAATGATGAATATCGTTGATTTTCTCCTTCATGGATGGAGAACCAAAATGTAAATACGTTTAGTTCTTTTTTCTTGAGAAGTACATCCAGTATGATGAGTAGGAGATGGAGTAATTTTAATAGGAATATAAATTGGGGTGGAATTGTTGGAATGTTTCGACAATTCAGAGGAAGGTGTGCTGAAAATAATGGATGATTGATTGGATTCATCTTGTGAAGACATGTTGATGTTTGTAGAAAGAAATAATAACAAGAACTTAAGCTTAGAAAAATTGTGTCTAGAAATGATGATGTGAAAAAAGGATAAGTTACAAGCCTTTATATATAGAAGTAAAGACTATTTTTACGTAAACAAGGCCCGAGAATGAAAATTCCTGAACGGTTATGGCCAGAAAAATATATGAGGTAGGAAAAGATCAAGATATAAGAACCATTTAGGTAGTATGAGGAAGATAATAGTTAGTATAACAAGAAATACAATATCATAATGGAAAAACATGTAACTTCCATACCAGCAACCCGAGTTCGAGTACCGGCATCAATAATTTTTAACAAAAATTTATTTTTCTTAAAAATTTTAAAATTTTAAATTATAAATCATGTAAAGCTATAATACCCAATTCTAGACATAATTTTATAAATATATTTTTATTTAAAGGTTTTGTAGATGTGTCAGCTATCTGATTTTCTGAAGATACAAATTCTAATAAAATAATGCCGTTTCTATATTATCTTTGAGAAAGTGATGTCTTATATCTATGTGTTTAGTCTACATGATTTATTGGATTTTTAGATAAATTTATTGCACTTGTATTATCACAATAAATTATTGAATTTGAAAGTTTTCCTCCAAAATCTTGTAGTGTTTGCTACATGTAGATTACTTGAGCACAAGCCAAAGCAGCATAGATGTATTCTGCTTCACATGTCAAAAGTGAAACATAATTTTGTATCTTACTAAACCAAGATACTAAAGATTGTCCAATGAAGCGACAAGTGCCACTTGTACTCATCTGATTCGTTCAACATCCTCTAAAATCAGCATCACTATATGATACTAACTCAAAAGGACATTCTTTTGGATAAAAGAGATCATAGTCTTTAGTCTTGCTTAAGTATCTCCAAATTCGCTTCACTGGCCACAAATGTGATTCTTTGAGATTTGCTTGAAATCGTGCACACAAGAAGACACTCATCATTATGTCTGGTTTACTAGTAGTTAAATATAGTAATTAACCAATCATGCTATGATATAGTTTTTGATCAACACTTTTTCCATATTCATCTCTATCGAGAGGTGATGTAGTACTCATAGGAGTAGGTTTAGCAGAAGTATTTTCCATACCAAATCCTTTCATGAGATTATTACAATATTTTCTTGATTAATAAAAATTCCATTTTTAAATTGTTTAATTTTTAAGCCAAAAAAATATGAAAGTTCTCCCATGTGTGACATTTGCGTCATAATTTCAGAAAATTCTTGACATAATTTTTCGTTAGTGGAATCAAAAATAATGTCATCAACATAAATTATTAAAGTATCATTTTTATCTTGTTTTATAAATAGAATTTGATCTACTTTTCCAATTTTAAAACTAGAATTAATTAAATAACTTTTAAGACGGTCATACCAAGCATGGGGTGCCTGTTTTATAACCGT
The DNA here is from genome assembly GCA_030765085.1 of Allium cepa. Classification (NCBI taxonomy): domain Eukaryota; kingdom Viridiplantae; phylum Streptophyta; class Magnoliopsida; order Asparagales; family Amaryllidaceae; genus Allium; species Allium cepa. The sequence continues at coordinate 255,391,801 of CM060943.1, forward strand.
AAAAGCCTTCTTTAATTTGTAAACATGATCTGGATATTTTTCATGTGTGAATAAGGAAGGTTGTTCTACATATATATTTTCTTTTATTAAACATTTTAAGAAAGAACTTTTACATCCATTTGATAAAGTTTAAAATTATTAAAACATGCATATGCTAATAAAATACATATAGCTTCTAGATGAGCTACGGGAGAAAATATTTCATCATAGTCAATTCCTTCTTCTTGATTATAAGCTTGAGCAACTAGTCTAGCTTTATTTCTAATAATATTTCCTTTCTCATCAGCTTTATTTTTTTAAATCCATTTTGTACCGATAACTACTTGGTTACTTGGTCTAGGAACTAAGTCCTAAACGTCATTATGTTCAAATTGATTTAATTCTTCTCGCATAGTATTATCCAGTAGTCATCAGTTGAAGCTTCTCTAGGATTTTAGGTTCAATATTTGAAAGAAAAGCTATGTGACCTATTTGATTTAGTTGATTTCGAGTTCTTACATTGGTATGAATTTCTTCAATTATATTTTCAGTAAGGTGATTTCTTAAAATTCTTGGTGGGGATCTAATGTCATTATTATTTTGTAAATTGTTGTCAGTATTATTTTCATTATTATCAAGACCATCATCTGATTCATTTGATTTAGAAATAATATCTTTATTTTCTATTTTATGGTTAACTTTAAAATTTTCATCGAATGACATATAGAGTGTTTCTTCGATTACTTTAGTTCTTTTATTATATATTCTGTAAGCTTTGCTTCATTTTGGATAACCAATGAATATCTCTTCATCAGATTTTTGATCAAATTTACAAAGCTTATCTTTTGTATTTAATATAAAACGTTTTGAACCAAAAATTTTAAAACATGATATGTTAGGTTTTCTTCCATTAAAAGCTCATAGGTAGTATGTTTGGTTAATGGTCTAATGGAGACTCTATTAAAAACACAACAAGCAGTTGCTACAGCTTCTGCCCAAAATATTTTGGTAGAGTACTTCCATTTAATAAAGTGCTAGTACATTCTTGAAGTGTTCTATTTTTTCTATCTACAACACCATTTTGTTGTGGAATTCTAGGAAATGAAAAATTATGAAAAATTTCTTTCTTATTACAATAATTTTCAAAAGATTCATTTTTGAATTCATCACGTGATCGCTTTGAGTATTTTTAATTTTTAAATTCTTAATATTTTGAATTCTTTTAGCAAATATTTTAAAGTTTTCAAAACTATCTTTTATTTTTCAAAAGTATTGTCCAGGTATATCTTGAAAAATCATCTACTAATACAAAAACATATCTATTATGCTTTATAGATTGAGTTTGAGTTAGTCCAAAAAGGTACAAATGTAATAATTGAAGTGGTTGTAGCATAGAAAACATTTTCTTTGATTTAAAAGAAGATTTAGTTAATTTTCCTAATTGACAAGCGTCACAAATATTTTTTACTTTAAATTTAATCTTTGGTAAACCTCTAACTAAATTATTCTTAGATAATTTGTTAATAACTTTAAAATTCATATGTCAAAATCTTTTGTTCCATAACCAAGGATCATTATCTTTAGCTACTCAATACATATTTGTGTTATAATTGACTTTCATATTATATAAATATTTCTTTCTATGGTTCCTTTAAAAATAAGAATATTATTTTGATCAAAAATATTGAATTTATTCTTAGAAAAAGTAATATTAAAACCTCTATCAAATAGCTGACTTATACTTAGTAAATTATGTTTTAAGTTTTTAACTAGTAAAACATTTGTAATAAGAGGTTAGTTAGATGTACCTTCATTGCTCACACCGCCTTTGCCGATGATATAGCCTTTGGAATTATCTCCAAATGTGACAGATCCTCCATCCGAGTAGATAATATTGGTTAGTATATCTTTATTTCTTGTCGTGTGTTTTGAGCAACACTGTCTAGTACCCACTTTCCTCTTTTCTTAGTCGGTACCTGTAAAAAAATATATAAATGACATTGATACCCAAATTTTGATTAGGGTCCTAAGAGTTAGATCTTAGGAAGCTAAACCCAAGAGGACTAAGAATTCCCTTTATAAGTATGAGTATATATGCACGTCCAAGTGGACCTGCATTTACAACGTTAGCACCTTTAGTATCCCTTAGTGCTTATCAGGGGATTTAAACAATATTAGAAAAGTAACGAAAAACTAAAAGGTAATACTCTGCATCCTTCAAATGTTCAAGAACCGAATAAAATCAATTTTAACACTGGTCCTGTTGAATTCAGTATCCTTGGTTTTAAACATTCATGGAGGTTAGGCCTAGTCGAAAATATAGCTACTAAAATTAAAATAGTTTTGACAACGTATGTCGTGGTTACAAAATTTCTTTCCATCTTAAGCAATATATCTCCTCTTCAAAACTAATGATCACAACCCCATCAATTTATTTACGGCTAATTCAACTAATAAACATCCTAAATCATTTAAATATAGAAACTGTTGGATTTTAACATAGAATGCAAAGACATTTTTGAGCTTCATCCCACTAAAACTAAAGTGTTACGATATGCATTTTGCGTGTGAATTATTTTCCTTATTAGTTGTATATGTTTAAATTAGTACAAAAAATGGTTCTTTATTTTCCAATGATATTAAAATTTGAATATTTATGAAATCAATCAAAAAAAATTATTTTTAAGTGATATTAAGATTTGTATATTTGTGAAAAAATATTTTGAATTTGTAAACGAAGTTTAATTTTAAATTCTATTTTCAGAGATGTTTTGAATTTGCAAAGCATTATTAATTGTTAGAACTTACTTTTAGGTGCATTTGAATTTGTAAAAGAAGTTTCATATTAGATCCTATTTTTTAAGTGACTAAGATTCGATGATATATAGAGGGGCGTTTTTGGTAGTTAACTTTGTTACTAAAAAAGGGTGACATCAAAGTTATTACATTAATAGTTATTTTCCTTTTTAATTTTAACAGACTGTGAGCCTACATTCACATCTATTCATAGATGGACTAACTTTGTAAACTTTAGTAAAATAATTGGGACGGTTTTGCTACTTGGGGCTCCATTGATGTAATTAAGTAAGCATTAGTTCATTGTAATTTGAGCTTCTTTAAGCCTAAATATACATGTTCAACACTAACGAAGCCCTCGTAAGATATGAAAACAAATTCCAAGCGGAACAGTGAGAAACAAGCCCAGTTAAATATTGCATAAACTTCGTGTGTTTTGATTTCCTAAAAGACAAACGGCACGTTGATTATCAAAGCTTAAAATAGCAACCAAAGGCAAATGCATCAGATAATAAGCACACCTCAAGACCTCAATGCAATATTGCACATAATAAAGACTTTCATGACAATATCAAAAAAAATTCACATCCAAGCTCTAATTAGTGTTACATTCAACAAATAAAAAACCAAAATCCTCGTAAACCCTCTTAATGTACAAACAATTAATAAACCAAGTAGACTTTGCGATTTCAAATGTTCGGACAAAGCATGTCGACTATGTTGGCTCTTCAAACGCAAATACCAAAAATTTCAAATGCAGCTTCTACGTATAATGCTGCTCGGTACTGCAGATAATTCAAGTAAGCAGCCACTGCTCGAAAGAGCCATTATCATCTTCATTATCTTCATAAACTGGAATTTGAGGAAGGAATTCTTCTATGTACAATATGAATATGATAATATGAATATGACTATTCATATACATTTACAATTTGAGGTTTGCTTGCTTTCTTCTTATACATCAACAGTCCAATCCCTTCAATCACAGCCACCACAATTCCAGCAACCAACATGTCTCCAATCTGGTCTAGTATTATAGCAAGCGCATTCGCAGTGTAGAAACCCAGCAGCAGTAGAAATATCTTTGCTGGGAAGTTTTTTCTTGCAGAGTTTAATCTATCCAGCAACTGCTTTCCTGCTGCTCTTGCTATGATCCCCAATCTTGTTCTGCCTACACCTCTGTTTTTTTCGCTGGGGTTATCTTGGCTTTTGTTGTTGTTGGAAGCTCCGCTTGTGTTTAATGCAAATCGTGTTCTCCATTTACTTAGTTCACCTTCATAACTATTGGTTCAACCAATAATTGTTACCATAAGGGAAAATATAAACGTATAAAAATATAAATTAGTCTTGGTATAACATTAAATCCACAGTGTTCCCCAAAAGGGGAAAAACATTTTAAGGTCTATTTTATCTTGAAATGCAACCACTCTCATATGGCGATGAATACCATTTTTGAACAATAATTTACTTCTATAGGAGTGACAGCTGTTTCGAATAATGAAACAGGAACTGTTATATACAAATTCTGAATACATCAAGCATATATATTTTAATAAGCGTCATTGACGCCAAAAATCTTTGGATCGTGCGATTTGAATCCCATTTTAAATTGAATATTTTATATTTAGATTTGATTCTAAAAGAGCAATTCTAACTCGATTAAAAATCACAACTGAAAAAAACTTATCTCTTATATTTTAAATTGTTTAAATAACTGCCACATAACAATATGAACTAATTTAGCGATGAAGATTCACTGTATATGTTATACAATCTTTGTTCTATGAACAATCTTGAAATATAAAAGGTATGTAAGAATTAATTATGAATATGTACCTTCATTGTTGATTCCAACATATCTTGATAATCAAGGCTTGCATCTGAAGATGTTATTTCATCCACAGTATAAGGAATATAAAACATAGATGAGGAATAGTTAGTGTAATATTTAGACATATGTCATTTGTACAAAGAGGTATGTTAACCTCTATGCAACTGCTTCTAAATACAGTTCCTCCTTCGGCAAAAAAATGTACTATAATCTACCATATTGAATCAAACTATTTAAATGATTATGGTGATCTGCAACATTTCTAAGACAGAAGGTATGGAAAAATGTCGCTGTCTTTTTATTATTTAGAAAAAACTGTAGTTTTTTTGGTCATTTTTAGAACCCAATATAAGTCCCCTAACGTACTTAAACTATGTATGAACATAAAAATGTAACATAGTTAAACTATATTAATATATTTTGTATATAATATTCAGTAAATAATCCAACAACCTATGAACCTAAACAAACCTTGCATCACATCTCTCAAGCACAAGTTAAAAGAATATATAGGTTGAAGACTAATTCATGTGATACATAATGAAGCCTGAACCTACAAATAAACAACAACATTAGTTATTAAAGCTTAATGTAGTGCGAACATTGTAAAAATAACTTAAGGCAAATATTACCATCTAACTATAAGTCAAACCAAATCAGATCAATTTTCCAATAAAACCTAAAAGACTGAGTTCTAAATCCGATATTTTTGTTAAAAAAATATATTTTTTCTTTTGAAAACCTCGAATAGTTCCCAATCAAAGAGTAAAAGGTGCGAGTAAATAGGTTATGGCCATAAAGAAATCAATAAAAGATAATAAATAAATAAAGTAGGAAAATATAATAAATTTTCAAACTGAGGGCGATAATAAATGTTACTTCTTGGCTTACATATTAATTTATTCAGATATCAGTTTACAAAAATTAATGGCGATGTTTTTGATTAGTTAACATATTATGTCATATATGTTGTAAATTGCAAAACCTGCTAGTTGTACAAATTATTTCCAACTTTCGTAGCGAGTTACAACAATGAGACCCAATTTATGTAGCTAAGGAATTTAATTTATGTAGCTAAAGAATTAGTCATAGTTTTGAGGAGTGTATCAAAATCGTCTAATGCCGTCTCTAAAATATTTACCGCAATACTGATTTAGAAGAGTTAACTAATTTGCTGTAAGTAATGGTAGATATATAGTAAGAATAAAATCATATCAATTATGAAAAGCAGAGTAAGATTCTTCGCTGTAAGTAATGGATTAAAAGACGCATACCGCAATGGTTGATGACATGTCCAGAGTTCTCCATTGCATATACTATAGATACAAAAGGCACAGAAAATCCTAAAAGCTGTGGAAATGTTTAAACCAAATTTCTTTATTCCATATATTATAGATTCACATGTAGATAGCATAAAAGAAGAGGTAAATACAGCGAGGATGTACCTTGGAAAGTTGGTGATGTATGCAGATAAAGATCAAATTACGTAACCTTATTCCTATTTAGTCAGTAGAACATCTTTGTGGGCAACATTTTTAGTGAAAGTTCCAGTTTGTCCAATAATTTGTCCCATTTCTACCAACACCTTGGTATTAGCACTTGAAACTCCTCATGGAAGTGCCACATATAGTTGTCCATGATCAAATACATGCCCCGGTAGAAAAATACCAGTATTTTTTATCATTTTTTTAACGATCCTGACTCGACCTTCGAAAATCGGCACCAAATACGACACTCATATTCAAATGCCGCAGATCCAAACGTCGACTCTGGTTCGCCGGAGCTTATAACACATTGTGTACAACACAGTGGAAGAAAATGAAATAATACATTTGATATACAACATTTCATACAATATCTGATACAATGATGATAAAATAGAATGTTACAATAGATATCAACACTATCAGAGATACAAGAAATAGCAGCGGGAAGATAATGTCTTCAATGCCATACTCCAAAAACTCCATCTTCAATCCCAAGCTAGCTCGAACCCTCATCAAGTGCACAAAGATAAGCAAGGTCGGTCTGTGGATGTTGGAGTGTGGCAAATGCGATCCACAAATCCAAAGGCTTCGAAAGCTAACGAATCTACACCTACTATTCGACTATCTGAAAAAAATCCAACTCTAAACTGCCCGAGTGGAAAATAATGGGCACTCAGAATTTAGGAAAGGAACAATAAACTCCAGGTCAGTCATGAGACTGGTGTGAGCAAACAAAAGCAGTTTTGTCATTAAAAAAAACAACAAAAGCTTTTAAAGTTCAAATCCGCAATGCTTTTGGAAAATGAAACTACCATAAGGCCTCCCGCCACACACACAATGCAAATGCAAAATTGGAGGAGATTTCTCCTTATGATAGTCAAATATGCTTGATACGAGAAAAATTTCTTTGATATTATTACTAGTGCATAGTGTAGAAAAACCATTTCGAAAGTATAATATTAATCCTAGCCAGCATACAACATTTCGCCCTATGCCTACTATAGCTATCATGTTCAATAGCAGGTTACCGCCACATTCCATGGCAGGTTATACAACTAAAACCGTACAGGGCGCGTATTATTTGTTTGGATTTTCCAACAAATGGTCAAGCTAAGGAACTTCCTATTGCCATATGGGAACACCTCTGGAGGGACGTCCCGAGAACCTACTCGGCTCTCTGTTGACACAAGGCCGGGTACCCCTTCCCGGGGAATAAAACCTAAGATATGCCACCCCTGGTCCTTTGGGACCTTTATCAGAGGATCCTCCACACCAACAACATCACACAGTAATAAATATACTACAGTGCCCACATGAGTAAGTATCTGGGCTTCATACCATGATACCACTCTTTTTCCAGAAGGAATGGTCATACCCTAGGGGAGCTACTCCTAAAACCTTGTCGCGTCTTTCCTGTTTCGACCATTACCAGTGTGTGAGGCTCGATGAGGTCTCGCCCACAAAGCTACGCTTTTACAAAAAGCCATGCTTTGATCAACAAATGATCATCAATATACAGCAGCACTTAGCCTGCCATACTACCAAGTTGGGAGTATATCGCTGATAACATTCAACTACATAACCTCTGAGCTCGTACGTCTCAGAGAAGGATGTTAAGCTAAGAGAATAAATTCTCCGCCACCAATAGATATGTATTTGAAAGAAATCGGATTTATATCTCAAAGTGTAGTGTCAGACACACGATCATACAAGTCTATTCCGGGCTCGAACAGAACCAAAGGCACTTCGTCCAACAAAGGAAGAAACCCTTGCAAATCCAGGTATTCACAATCTCGATCGGACTTCCCATCACTTAGGGAATCTCTATACCGACGCGACTCTGTGTAGAGACAATCGATGGGTTACCCTTTCGTTTTTGAAAATACCCGATCTTCACCACCGGTCTTCAAATGCTATCCATAACGACGTATCATTATTCGGACTGGCATATATGACACAAGGTCCTCTCCCGGCTAAACCGGATAATGAGCGCAATATTTAAAAACATATGGATATGGGATTTCAGTTAAGTCACAACTTATTATCCAAAACCTTTCTTTAAATGGTCTAAACAAATTACCGTTTTAAATCTTTTAAACAAAAAGATTTATTTCACAAAGGTTCATTTACGGCTTTCCAAAACAATTTCATTTCAAATTGGATTAACTCATCCAAACATTTAAATTTTAATTCATAACTTTCAAACCGTTTCCAATTCAAATACTTTATGTGAAAGATATACCGTTTAAAACTCTCTTCGATTTCAAAACAAGGTTTAATAATCTTTCACATAAGTTAAGACTGATTACATTTACATAAGTTAAAGCCATTCAAGTATAAAACTTGGGTTCAAGTTTAAATTTCCAAAACAATACTTTTTAAATGGTTAAAAACTCATATATACATCTTTATAACTTGTATAATCTTTTTAAACCATAGTTTCCAAATTATTGAATTCAATTTCAAATATTGAATTCAAATTTAAATCATGTTGTTTAAATTTCAAACTTTATTAAGTTATTCAAAATAACTTTTATTTTTGAAACTCATTTTCAAAAGCTTTTAATTCCAATTCCAAAACTTTTTTGGATTCAAAAATTTACTTTTAAAACCTTTTCAAAAATATGTGACTAAACTGATTTCCTCATGAAATCCATATTTGTGTGTGTATACCGTGGTCTAGGGGTTCTACACAATAGTGCAACATCATTCAATCATCACAGATTCAATCATATCAATCTCGATAAGCGGTATTATCCATAACGCTTATCCTTATTCACAGATTCATAGATAAAGTAAATTTATCAATCACAAAGATTTACCATTACGATTCGATGTGGGTTTCAGATAACCAACTGGAATCTGACTCCCTGTCGCATCGAAATTTAAATGCCGTTTTACGGGCCAAGGGGTATTCATATTCTCACAGAAACAAATCACAAATATCACAATTCAGCACAAAGCAATTCACATCACAAAGTATCACTATCATAACAGGGGTATTAATCAGCTCAAGGCACGTCATACAATTCAAACATCCATAAGTAAAATCAATTAATTATCTGATTAATTTAAATCAGAGTAATGACTTATGAATAAACACTAATCCTAGTTAATTAATATTAATTAATTATAAATCATTTTGATTAATTATCCTTTAATCAATTATTAATTAACCTTTAATAATAAATTAATTAACCTTTAATAATTAAATAATTATCCTTTAATTAATTATCCTTAATTAATTACCATTTAATTAATTACGATAAGTAATTATCCTAATAAATTTCATTAATTAATTAACCTTTTAATCATTAATTAATTACCTAAATCATGTAATTAATTAACTTTAATCAATCTTTAAATAAATCTTTGATTAATCTTCAATTAAACCTCTAATTAAGTAATTTTTCTTTGAGTAATTAATCTTTAATTACTTTTATTAATAGGACCTCAAGTATTTAAGATAAATCATTTATCTCGACTATCACTTAATTACATCATCAAATTAAATTTGAAAACATTTAGGGTAATTTAAATGATTAACTTAATATGATTATTCAAAACTAAAACAAGTTTTAAAATTATTTAAATTTAGATTTGGGGTTAGTTTTGAAAATTTTGATAACACTTTTCTTTTGGAAATTTAATTTATATAACTTTTATTAAGTAATTAACTTCATGTGATTAATTTCCTTTAACAAATAATTTAACTTAACTTCAAAAAGTTAATTAACCATTATAACGTTCTTTATATTAATTTATTACCCTTTAATATTATTAAGTTTATTTAAAATAAAAGTTTATGTATAAATTACATCATTTTAAAACTCGGTTAATTTTAAATAATTTTATTAAAAAAAACCTTTTTAAACAATTTGAAACTGGGATAACAACAAATATTTAGAGGAAAATGGTATTGACAGAAAATTTGTTTATAATAACTTGTTTATCTTAAAATCTGAACACTGTTTTTTTTGTCATTACAACAGATACCCGAGCCAATTCGCGTTTTACCCGAGTTTGTTGCCTACCTACTTCGAATTTCCACCAAGAATTACCCGTATGCCTTAAAATGCTTCAAACTTAAATTTTCCTAAGTACTTAACCCTGCGCACCAATGAATCTACCCGAGTAAGAACCCAAGCCAGCATGCGTTTACCCCGAAGATTACTTCGGGTTCATATCTTCCTTCCCCAATTCTTCCCACTGACACTCATTACACGTTGTGCACGTGTACGCCTCGGCTTGCCACTTCTGATCATCACTCTGGCCATCTGCGAGTCATCAATGATACCACGAGCTAACCCAAACACTCAGAGACCTGAATCGAACTCGAGAATGAAATCGAGTAACTCAACCCAAAAAACTAGAACCACCCCCATCTGAAAAACCACCACGTGCCGACGATCTACGCCACCGTCAACTATGCCATTCCATCCAGGGCTTCGTCTTCAACCCACATCGAGTCTCCCCCATGTCTGATCGAACACGAAACTTCCTCATCAACGAATTTAATTCGAAACTGACCGTAACTAAAACCCACTCTTAAACCCTACTTTAAACTCATTTATCTCCTACGATCAATTACATTTTCCCAATACTCCCATACGTGTCCGCTTCCTTCACCCTAAATTTCATCGCCCAGTTCGACGTGGATCACCAGAATTCTATCATTTTACGTTTTCCGTTCAAGTCGAAAATGCACACTATATACAGATCTAAAAATCTTGAAACTTGCATTAAAATTCCTCGTTTTGTAATTCGAATCTAATTATGTAATCAAGACCCAATTTTATAATCATCAAATTTTGGACATGTATATGATTTCACTGTAATTTCCCAAATTTAAATTATTTACCAATATTTTATAGTTGAGATTATTTTTAAAATTTGAATTTGAGTATCTCTGAAAAATATCCTTTGCAGATTATAACACAAAACTGCTTTTATTTTGAGATTTGAAATTAAATGGTTTACTTTGTAAACCTGGAACAAAACCTATCTGCCTGTAACAAAACATGCACACTATCTTTGACATGAATCATATATACAAACAATCATACTCAAACACTTATCAATCATCATAGACACAAAAAAAAATCAAAAGAAACTAGTTTAAAATTTAAGCTTGCTCACCTGAAGCTTTAAAAGCAGAGGACTCAAGCTTGAAAATGGATGTGAAAATCTGGTAGTTGTTTTTGATCTGGATTTGTACTCTTGTTTTTTTTAAAGGTTTGCATCCCAGATTTTCTTTGTTTTTGGATTATCATCCCCTCAGAATGAAAATGATAGAGTTAATTAAGGTTTTAATTGCTTCAAATACTAAAAAAAAAATTATTTTATTCACGTGTTTTCTTAAATTTACCTGAGAAATGACAGAGCAAAGAACAAAGAACAGAGAATGATTTGTTTGATCTGGATCTGATTACTTTACTTTAAACTTATGACTTGATTTGCTTTATTGTTTGCTTTGAAAGCAGAAATTGCTTTAACTAAACCCAGTCTTGTAGATTTGATCCGATTTCCAGTTTTAAATACTTTGGTTTTGACTCCTGAAGCTAATGTTTTGAACCGCAACTTTGATTTTCTTTTCTCTGGGCTTTGCTTCAGGTTTGAAGCTTTTGCTGTTTGATTTTTTTTTTTCACTGATTTTTTTTGTTTCTGAATTTTCAGGTTGAAGATGTTTCTTATTTTTAGATGTGATCTGTTTCTTTGATCTTTATTTTCAGATTTGAAATTGAAAATGGTTTCGAATTGTTTTATATTTGTTTTCTTCAGGTCTGTGGTTGCTTTAAACTTGATTTCTCAGGCCTGAGCAATTTTTTTTGAGAAAGATAAAAGTAAGCTGACTTCACTTCTCTTCTTTTGCATGTTTCCAAAGATCAAATCCAAAAGAATAGATTTTCTTGCCACTTAAGTTAAGATATGAATTCTCTTACACTTGACTAAATTCAAATAAATTTATGTTTCAGCCCTTTCTTTATTTTTAATTTGTAAACATGTTTGTATGTTTTAACTTTTGTTTAAATTAAATACTTATGTTTATCCTTTAAACACTTCAAATAGTATAAACATAACTTTATATTATATTTATTTTCAAGTATAAAAGGAAAGCATTTTAAAATTTTATTTTAAATCCTTAACCAATTTGTGAATTAATTTATCATGTGTATTATATTTGCATTCACACATTATATTTATACAACTTTTAAAATCCATTAAATTCGAATAGCTTTATATTATTTTCTATTTATATTTCTTTTTATAACTATTTATACAACCTTAAAAAAATGATTCTTATTTATCTAACATACTTTTTATTTATATATTTATATTTAAATATATTCAATCAAATTTGTGTTCAGATCCTTAGTTAGTTTTATATTTACAAATTTTATTTTCTTATATATATTAACTATGTTTATTTATGTTTTGTACATGTAAAAAAAATTCAAATCTTGTACTTATTGCTTTTATATTGTATTTATATACAACTATATTTATTTTCAAAATGTTTATAATTGAATTCTAATCCAAAATACTATTTTATAACACATATTTTTAATTTATTCTGGGATCTTCATATTTATTCCAAAATAAATCCAATTTGTTTTAAATATATTCATTTTAGTATTTTCAAATCAACAATATTCTTTGTCAATATTTTTATTAAATTTCAAAATTAAATTTCCCAATTATAATTCATTTGTATAACTAAATAAACATATATATTATTAAAATTGATGAATTCAATTTTATTTTTATATTTCAAATGCCAAGAAATTCTAAATAAATTCACAATTATATCCAAAATTAAATTTGATTACCAATTTTCCCAAAAATTTAAATCCCAAATATTAAATCAATTATCAAATTATTTTTAGCTAAAATCCAGGAATGTTACAATTTTCCCTTGTGCCTTATTTATAGTGAAGGAAAAACACAAACGAATTGGAAATTGTTTCCGTATTAACACAAATGGTAAATTCAAATTTTCAGGTGGCTTTAGTGGGAATCTTGGAATGAAAACTCTAGTACCAACATAATGTCCGGTGATGATTTCAACTTCAATGCAATTCTTATTGAGTTGTTTACATATAAGCCTCATTCCATTGCATAATCTAATTTTCGGATTCAAATTTCTTAACAACATCATCGGTGTTCCAAGCTTCAATTTTAAACTATGTGGAGGTAGCCCGCCAGGAGTGATTGAGTTTAGAAATTCTTATTGGTATAAATTGTGAGCATCGTCTTCAACTGCATCATATGAATAGTAAATGATTTAATTTCCAGGAAATATATTGAGTACATGTTCATTGAGCTTGTCGACATATTCGTTTAGTGGTGTAATTAATGCTCTATTAACTATGTACTCTTTATCGAATGTTTTTTTTTGATAAGTTGGGAAAAATTGTATCTATCAATTTTGTCAGTGGATTAACATCATTTTTTGATGTTATGACCATATTTGTTGGTAGTTGAATCATTTCTTCATTGATTCAAGGTTTGGTGCCATCTCCAGTTTGAGTTAGAAATTTTGAATACGCGATATCATTTGCTGCTCGCATGTTTTTCTTTAAATGCAAAATTTTAAATTTTTCCCATAAAAGTGATTTAATGATGCATGCATTGATCGCTTCATTTCTTGTAGCTTTAGGCACAATTGGCAATACTTGTCGAAAATCTCCTCCCAAAATAAGGATTTTACCTCCAAATGGTTCATCTACATCCATTACATCTCTCGTAGTTCTATCAAATGCCTCAAATGCATAACGATATACTATCGTGGCTTCATCCCACATAAGAACAGCTGATTGTTTTAAAATTTTTGCTAATTTTGACTGTTTTCTTATTGAGCATGTTGATGTCGCTTTTGGTTGTAATGGAAGTTTAAATCTTGAATGTGCAGTTCTTCCACCAGGTAGTATAGTTGCAACGATACCAGATGTAGCTGTTGCAATTGCAATACCACCATCTTTTCTAGCCGTTGACAGAATAGCATGGTATAAATATGTTTTCCCATCCCTCCAGGACTATCTTTAAAAAACAAACATTTTTCTTTTTTTACCATTGCATTCATCATTGTATTGAAGGCCTTCAATTGTTCCTCATTCAATTTTTCAATAGATAGTAAATCATCCTCGGAAATAGGAGTCGCTAACTCTTCTTCTATTAGCTCTGAAATCTTAACACATTCGTCACGATCATATGCTCTTGAGATATTTGGAAAATCATAATCATTTGTGCTTTTGTTGTGTTGGAGAAGTAACATGTTTAAATCTTTCAAAAGACGATTTGTTAGAAGCATTTGGTTAGTAGTACTTGAATTTCGGTAATCTTCTACCATATGACCGAAAAACTCATCCCATAACCTTTGCATACCTGATGGATTGCAAAAAACCAAGATAGTAACGAATAATGCTCTTAAAGAAACTGGTATCTTTGTACTTGAGGCTTTGGTCAAACATTCTTTGATGCTATCATCGTTTTCTAAAAGCCCACTTTTCTCAGCGGCTTTTTTAAATGTTTGACTTCTAACTTCGTCAACTGTAAGTATATCATTAAAAGAAGTCGGTCCTCTAATGCGATTCAAAAGTATTCTTAAGAAAAAATGTTCTCCTTCTATAGGTAGGACTGTTCATATTCTACCAGTCACTCTTATATTAGATACTCTTCTTTTCCATTTTTTTTATTTTTAATCCAACAATAGTGCTCTGAAAATTCACGATATAAATGTTGCCTTGCCTATTCATCAATTTAATTTGTATAGAAAAACTATGTCAGCATTGTGTGTAGGTTGCTTTCATCGGTCAAAACTTCATTGATGGTTTGATCATTGGAAAACATAACACTTTTTTTATTTGGAAGATGTATTTGAAGATGTTCAACTGATGGGTATACCTTGCTAAGAGAGAACCTAAAAATCTTCCACAATGCTTCTGGAGCAAAAATCCACCTTGCATCTATAAATTGTTGTATCTCATCATAGTTAGACCTAGGTCGAACTTGCACTGTAACACGGTCCGGACCTTTGTAGACATATTTGTAAAGATATTTAACGCTTTTTATACTACTACATATCTCTACATTGATGTGACAGTTATATTTACGTAGTAACCAAGGATTGTAAGGTACAACCCATTTGTCATCTACCATCAACTTATCATTTCTATCAATAGGAATAGATTTTCCAATATCGCGTCTTCTGTACATTGGGTATGAATCTGTGCCTTGAATAGTCACATTTGAAAATTGTTTTGGATACTCTCTTTTGCAACTACCATTTTTCATGCAAGGACAATTTTGATTTTGAGTACCACATGGTCCATGAATCATTCATTTCATTATTGCCACATGTGACTCTATTTCTTTGTTAGAATCTGGTATTTGTGCTCTAACAATTTCATCATATTCATCTGGGTTAGTCAATTTGTCTTTATCTTTGAAGATAATTAGCATATGAACATATGGTAAACCTCTTTTTTAAAATTCAATCACATGGACATGTGCAGCTACTTTTCCAAGTGCTCTTTCAACGAAAATATCTTTTTTTAATTTCTCATATTTTGCACGAAATATCCTTGTTGTCAAATCTGGTCAGTCTTGGGGGACCAGGTAGCAATTCGGTAACAATTTCATTCCAAAGTGGATTGCATGTCATTGTAATGAATTAATCGGGTTTTCCATACTTATCTACTAAAGCCATTGCATCTTGATATCGTTGATACATATCACGTGGACAACCAATATAAGAAGAAGGAAGTATTGTCTAAGTTCCAACATTAACTAAATAAGAGAATTTGTTAAAAATTTCAAGAATACGAAATTTAGTTACGTAAATGTATAAAAAAATGTACTTAATATAAGAGTGGGTTTTCAAATTCACAAACTACGCACTTGCATCATTTTCCGCAGCGTTTAAAGCATCTTGTAATCCTTGGTACATTTCAGCTCTGATGGTTTTTTGATTACTCCTATACCATCTTAGCATGCCAGTATCTATCTTCATAGTTATCAGCATCGTATTGTTGAAACAATCGTCCGCCTCGAAGAAAAAGCGATTTATCGTTTTCTCAAATCTATAAAAGAACATTACATATTGATGAATATTAAGAAGTAAAAAATATAAATGTATAAAATGTGTTATATATTAAATTGTATATACCTATAGAATATTAGCATAATACTCATGACATGAAAATTTATTGCCATTTTCATCCTGACTATTTATATCACATTCGTAACTTCCATATGGTAATAAAAGTTGATATTGCAGTGGACCAAAATAATCATCTGTTTCAGGAACAGTTATGAGTTGTCCATAGTTTGTCTCAACTACAATATCTCTTTCATGTATTTCTTCATTTTCAGCTCCTTCTACCCAAATTCCAGCAACTTATGAAGAGATTGGGAGAGTATATTGTTTTTGATTTAAATTAAAGATTGTTCTTTTAAGACCAATTTACAATGTTGGATATTTGGTTTTTGTCCAAATTGTCGAAATACAACTGCAAATCTATTATGTGTACTATGAGTTTTTTGTAATTTCTCTATGATATCTCGACTCAAAATATTATTTTCAGCCAATCGATTATCAATTTCGTTCTTTGTATCATAAATAAAAGTTATAGATATCTTGGACGACTATCAGATGCAGGTACCAAACTGCCTATTTTATGATAGATACTTCCTTCAGCTAGAAATGTGTATACTCTATCTTTAGCAGTAGCCAAGTTCTCGTCAACATGAACTCCCATCGATGTAAATGCAAACATGCTATTATAAGCTCATATGTTTTTTCTGAATTCTTTTCCTTCATTTGATTAGTTATTGTACAAACTGAAGATCTCATCGGTTGAAGAAATTGATTGTAAAATGATTTTTCCATTTAGACAACATAAGTTATTCGATTTCGGTGAAAGAGTTTTGCTTGACAATGTCTGCGTATTCTTGATTGTGGCAAATAGAATCTTTGAAAACCAGAATGATCTATAAAGTTTCTTGCACAATTATGTCTTGCTATAGCACTTCGACATGGTTGAATAACTCTATGTATTGTATCCATTGACGTTGTCTCTTTGTTTAAAAGATGGTGTATAAGTGTTTTGTTCATCTTCATTGTTCATTGACCCATCGAAATGTTGATATACATAAATTATTGATAAATAAAATTAATAAGTATTTATTAACATGAAATTCAAATAATTTTTTTATTTTATTTATATATAATACATATATGTATATAATAAAGAATTATAGTAAATGATTTTCTTAGTAATACCTTCTATATTTTGAGCGCAAGGTGAAGAAAAGGAACTATCTATGCTTGTTTGTGATTCGTAATCATTAATATTTTCTTCACATCTTCGGGATTTTCTAATATGATAATTAGAGTGAACTTGCTTTCTTTTTGCTTCTATTTCATCTTCTGTCATTGAATTTATTTTCATTCTATCATAAATGTTTCGATGCTCTAATTGTTGAGCCCTTTGTTCTGCATTTAATTTAGATCAACGTTGTCTTTTTCTTTCTGCCTTGATTTGAGCATCTAATAATGTTTGTTTTTTAGCTTTCTCAATTATTCTAAGGCTTCTACGAAGTATCAAAGATGGTGATTGATTAGATGTTCCTGCTTGACATTGGTTTCTTACAAGGATTCTTGGACTTCTATGGGGTGGTAATTGATAACTGTAGTTTGACTCTATTGGGTTGTGTTAAATTCTATTGGTATTCATTGTCCCTTGTAAGTGAACAACTTCGTCGGCTTCCATTGCTTGAAGTTGAGCTTTTTCAATTATTCTAGGACTTCTATGTGGTTTTGATTCGGAAAGTTGATTAACTTCCATAGTTTGGTAGTGAAATGCACAGATTCAAGATTGATATTGTTTGATCCTAAAAATAGAACACTTACTTTGTTTAATTTTGGAAGAAGTAAAGATTATAAACCATTATTTTGTAAAAACTAATGTATGTACAAAAATGATAAAAAAAATACTTAATTGTTAAGTAAACTATGGTATTTACTTAATTTGATAATAACATAACCATTCCTGGTGAGAAAATATATTTATATAATAATGTTTATAAATCCTACTCCAAAGTATTTTCAACTTTTTAGCATACAGTAGTAGTTAAAATTGGCGTAGAAAAATATCCTTAATAATCTCTCAAATTTCAAGCTATTCTACAAATAATACCACTTGTGTTCAGTTCAAATTTTTTGGAATAATTATGCGTTATAGTACAAAATGTTGTCTTTTCATATAAAGTATTGTTTCTAAAGTATTGTAGTCATTATATATTTATATGAAAAAAAATTAAGCTAATAATCCATGCGTAAGTTTGTAAATATTCTTTTTTGTTTTCAGTTACAAACAAATATCCTTTTAATGCATATATCAGTAGATGTATCAGATGTAAGTACTATCATAGAGTTTTTAATCCCAACTCATGTATTATATAGTCGAGTGTAAAAATTGATGTATGCTAAAATAGTTATAGCCGTTTTCAATGAATGAAAGATGCTTGGTTGCCTTGTTTGCTGATGTCCAAACACCTTTGTAAAAATGTGTACAACACCTCACTTCTATCTAAAACAGATTAAAGCATTTTGGGAGTAAACGTTTTAATTTCGATAACACTTCACTTCTTTCTCTGGTACGCATAACTTTGCATCCAAGGGTTGTGTTGTTGTTGTATTTTCTAAAATAAATTAAAGTCTTTTGGGACTAAAGACTTTAATTTGTTGTTGTATTAGTTTAGTATTTAAAGTTTGTTTTGAAATAAAAATTATATTTATTTCCTAATTTAACCAAATGCAATTTTCTGTGTTATTTGCAATTTCTTATAATATCATAAATTAAGGAGTTGTTTTTTTAGAATAGTATTTAAAGTTTATTTTAAACTAAAAAATTATATTTATTTCCTAATTTAATCAAATGCAATTTTCTGTGTTCTTTGTAATTTCTTTTAATGTCATCGATTAAGGAGTGTTATCTTTTATATCTTATATATTAAAAATGGTACATAAATGTTGATTTTTTTTGCAATACTTATTACTAAACTAATTTTCAACTTATGTTATTTCACAAAATAAAACATTGTTAATAACATTTTGAAATTTCAAATTAATAAAATAGTAAATTTTATTGTAGGAAAAATGGAAACACTTCAAGTGACAACTCTTTTTAAAACTAAGCTGACTATAAATTAGGAAGGAAAACAGTCTCATATAAATGAACACAGAGTTATAAGCCAATAACAAAGTTATACAGATATAGTATACAGCTTACACCATTCAAAAGAACTAAAGTTCTCTGTTAACTAAAGTACAATTAACATAAGTGTTTAAATAAGTGAAATGAGCTGGCAATGAAAAGTTTAAATGGTAGTATGTTATCAAAGTCCAAATCTTTAAACCTTACATATTTTCTTAGCTCAAGTTCTTATAATTTCTCCTTTGTTGTAAGATCTCTTATCATTTTTGAAATTTTATTCAAACTATAAGCCATAGTTCACTACATAGAAAACTCTGAAATATCCTTTCATATTTGAATTTCATGACTTATGTGTGATATGAAGCTTGATAATTGCATTTAAAAATAAAAATTTCATATATAAGGCACTTGATTATATAATATGAGACTTCATCAACAAATAAGCAGCATTAGCACGAAAATTAACAATAATAAAATGTATAAACCAACTAAACAACAAATTCGAATAATGTAATAATAAATTAATAAATCATATTTAAACCCAATATTTTCCCATTAAAAAATTTGCACTACAATTCGATATGTTTCTTGGAAGAGTCAATCACTCTAACATGTTGATAATGCTAATGGTGTCAGTTTACTATCTATATCATCTATGTTTAAATATTCTTGATGAACATGATACCTACGAATATATATATATATATATATATATATATATATATATATATATATGAGTTCTTTTTTATTTTATATGCAAAATAACTTTACCACATAACCTTTTCTTATACTAAATGAACTGGAATGGCTTAGGAGACGAATACATTAAATACACCTTTGTTTTTTTATAGCGAACATACTCACAAATAGTTTATGCTGCCATCTTATAAGATTATTTTACTTACTATTTTTCCAATACTATTATATTACATCCTAGAGAACCAAATGAAAATCATGGACATTAATAAGTATCATAGTTTTGTCCAACATACATTAAAATGTGATGAATCATAGAAAAATTATAGTTGATGGAGCTTTATTACAGACGATGGAGTTTTAGTAGTCAATTGTTATTGGTTATGTCTATAATTGATATTGGTAATTAACATCATGCATGACAAAATGAGAGCAACTAAAAGTAATAACCAAATGATGAACGTATTTTTCTGCATTTTAAACCGTTTGTTTCATATATTTTTATTTTAATAAAGCGGTATTATACGGGTATTTGTTGTGGTTTTGCAGATTATAGATTCCGAAGTGCAACGTTGAAATTAATCGGTTGTGGTGTCCTTTGGTTCAAAAGACAAGCGGCATGAGTGCAACATTTTGAGCACCAAATAAATCAAAGCAATGTCACACTTCAATTTATGCGAAATGAGTTAGTTCACATTTTCACTTCAGCATATGGGTGCAAGCAACATGGGAAACAAATCATATTTATATCTCAAGTCACGTGCTCAAACTCAAAGCAAGGAACAAATTTAATTAATTCAAGCAAGTGGGGACCAACCTCAATCAATGACGTGGCAAGCATACACATACTTTGATTTAGTAAATATTGGCTACATATTCTCAAGGTAGCAAACATCAATTCAAAGCAATATGGACCAATTCAAGCAATGATGTGGACGTATATATGTTCTCTTTCACCAATTCAAGCAAAGGACCAGTTCCTCCTAAAAAGTAGCATAATACATAGCCATGATATGAAGCAAAATGGGACACATTCAAAAGTAGCTTATGTATGAATTTGGACCAATTCACATATAAAAGTATTTCAAGCAATGACGTGGCAACTTGACTCTTCACCAATTCAAGGAATGGACCCAGTCAGTACAATTATCTTGGCAAATACTAAGAATAGAAGCGGTCCTATTGCTAAAAAGATGGACTGATTTTAGGGGCTGAGGCCTATATATACTACATTATACAGCACCTTCAGAGGATCTCTTACCTCATCACTTTTCTTCAAATTTAGATTTAAATTCAGCACTGGTTTTTATTTTCGAACAGAATACGTAGGATTGTTGATTAGATTTAGCAATTTATTTATTCTTGTTATTAGTTATTTTCTGCACTCTTTTCAATTAGTTAATAATTATTTCAGTTAGCCAAGACCGACGGCTTCCGACGGCCATTTTCCGACGGCTTTCGACGGGCCGTCGGCGGCCGTCGGAAATTTGCGATTATACCTGCCAGCCGAGCCCTTTCTTCCTCCTCCATTCCATACGAAAATAAATCAAAAAACCCCCCAAATTCAACCCCCAAGCTTCCAATCCCTAATTTCTAGCTTCCGGATCTTCCAAGGCTCTCTAATCAAGCTTCATTACTCTTAATCTCAGGTATAATCTCTTATTTTTATGAAAAATTCAGTTTTTACCCTAATTATAGATTTGCATAAATTGATAAATTAGGGCGAATTAATGATTGCAATTGTTTCCACTAGCGTAATAACGGTTTATAGCATCACATGGTATACCGATTTCATCTTTTATCGTGAAATTGTGATAAACACGTATAATTTGTGCTTGTTCATGTATATGTATTTTGTTGTGTATGCCTTGATTCGACGATTGTATACGTTATTTGGAATAAGATAAAATGATTGAATGAACTAGGAGTATTATATTGTGCACGTATTTACTTATGACACAAAAAAAATGCATTACTCTAAATTATAATTGTGTGTATTGAAAAATGACAAAATGTTAAACCAGCCCTAAGTTGATGCGTAATACGTCGAATAAATGTGTGAAATTAATATATAAATGTGAACAGTGAGTAAAACTGTATTTTTGAGTAAAATGCGCGCATGTTAACCGACAAATGTCCCTTAGAGAGTTTTTGGCTCCGTCTGACGAGTGTTGTACATGATCGTTGTATAAATAGTCGTTTTTTTCGAAAAACAACCATTTATATTCATCTGGTACAATGTTTGTCGGATTTGTCCCTGTATTGGACAAGTTATGAACACAGTAAGAATTTACATTTTGTATACTACTTCGTCTCAAACGGTTCATAAAATTTCGCCCTAACTTTTCTTTTTTGTTTCCTGCGTACACGCATTTGTGTACAATGCAGGGAACAAAAGGGAAATGCTGCCGAAATTTTATTGAATCATTTGAGACGAAGTAATATACGAAATGTAAATGCTTACTGTGTTTGTAATGGGAAGTAGGATGTCTGACCAATGAAAAAAAATTATATATGTTTTTAATCGTTACGTACGTTAAAAAATGAAATGTGCCCTATTTGAAAATATTTTTAAATTTGTGAAGTTGTTCCTTAAATTCAAAATATTATACGAACATGAAAATAATCTTTTTCGAATATGTATTCTTCAAAATAAATATTAAATTTTGAACTTCTCATTTTGTCAAATAGGAAAAATGATTGATTATTTTGTTGATCGAAGGAGATGGATGTACCAAAGAAAAGGACTGAGGGGCTCAATAAAAGAAGATTTTTATAATGGTATAAACGTGTTTGTTGAATTCGCCTTAAGTAATAACGGAAACGATCCAGAAATTCGTTGTCCGTGTAGTAGGTGTAGACATTTGAAGTTTTTGTTACCAGATATTGTGAAAGTTCATTTGTGCCAACACGGTTTCACACCCGAATATTATGTTTGGGATCGGCATGGAGAAGTTGTAGCAAATACTTCTGTAGAGTCTGAAAGTGTCGTTAACGAAATAGTTTCAACGACCCGTATAGAAAATATGGTCGAAGATGCAGCACGATCAATGTTTCCTATGGTTGAAGTTGACGACGATGATGTAAATGTTGAAGAACCAAATATTGAAGCTAAGAAAATTTATGATTTACTAGATGCAGCTAAGAAACCTATTTGGGATGGTTGTAAAAGCGGCACGCAGCTGTCAGTAATCGCAGAATACATTGCGATGAAGTCAAAATACAACATCACTGAAGCTGGGTTTACGGCTGTTGTACAAGCTGCAAAAAGACATATGCCGCCCGATAATCTAATGTGTGAAAATCACTACGAAGTTAAAAAACTTATGTCTGCTTTTGGTTTACCGTATCAGAAAATAGATACATGTTTAAAAGGATGCATGTTGTTTTGGAAAGAAGACGCAAACCTTAGAAATTGTAAAGTTTGTAACCAGGAGAGATACAAACCAAGAAAAAAGAAGGGTAAGGAAGTTCTGTACAAGCGTATGCACTACTTACCCATAACTCCAAGACTTCAAAGATTATATGCATCTTCTGTAACTGCGTCTAATATGAGGTGGCATAGCGTGAGAACGGAGGAAGAGGGTACGTTGACACATCCGGCCGATGGAGAAGCATGGAAGCATTTCGATAAAACGTATCCAAATTTTGCAGCGGAGAGTCGAAATGTTAGATTAGGATTATGTACGGACGGTTTTTCTCCATTTTCTCAATTTGGTTCTAAATATTCATCCTGGCCCATTATCGTCACACCGTATAATTTACCTCCATGGATGTGCATGAAAACGCAATATATGTTTCTTACTGTTGTCGTTCCTGGCCCCGACGATCCGACACAAGGAATCGATGTATATTTACAACCGTTGATTGAGGAGTTAAAAATACTGTGGAACGAAGGAGTAGAAACATACGATGTGTCAAAGAAGAAAAATTTTCGTATGTTTGCTTCTTTGTTGTGGACTATAAGTGATTTTCCTGCCTATGCAATGCTTTCGGGATGGAGTACTGCCGGTCGTCTAGCATGTCCATATTGCATGGATGAAACACGAGCGTTTTCTTTACCTCATGGTAAGAAAATTTCATGGTTTGACTGTCATCGATATTTTCTCCATGTAAATCATCCCTTCAGAGGAGACAAGAAAAACTTTTTAGCTAATAGAGTAGAAAACAGACAACCACCGACGATATGGTCAAGCGAAGACATATGTGAACTTGTTAAGGACTATCCAAAGATATATGAAACGGAGGAGCAAACAGAAATTGAAGGCAAATCAGTTGTTCATAACTGGTGCAAACAAACTATTTTTTGGGAGTTGCCGTATTGGAAATTTTGCAACTGACATATTTCTCAAGACCCGCGGAGGAGGTGTTTCTATTTAGATGCAATTGGTTTAGCAATGTTCCAGGTTCTGGAATTAATGTGCATAAGGATTATAATCTTATCGAAATAAAGCATACATCGCACTATCACAAGTATGATCCTTTTGTACTAGCCAAACAAGCATTGCAAGTTTATTACGCTCCTTATCCGTCTCTAAAAAGAGATAAAGCAGATCGGTCTGCAGTTTTTAAAACAAAGGCCAGATTCACATTCGATGGGAAGAATATTCCGGACGAACAAGCTTATCAGGCAGATCTTGAGCAAAATAACGAAATAATAATTACAGACGATCATACAGATTTTGGTCCTTTGATCGATGAATCAAATGTTTTGGTAGAAGCGTTTGACAGTGCAGAGGAAAATATCGTCGAAAACGAGACCGAATCTGAATCAGAAGACGATGATGACTGATATAAATTTGAATCTGTTTTTTTGCAATTGATGTAACTATGTTGAATTCTTGATGTATTATGAAATTGATGTAACTATGAAACTAAATCCGTTTACTATTGTTTTATGTTATTTCAATTTGTCATTTATTTAGCAATTTTTATTAAAAATGCAATGAACTCTGCTTATCGTAGGAAGAGTACACCCATTATGAATCAGTTATAACAAACTTACATTTCTATTTACATTTCAGTCATTATAATTAAGCAATTTATACCGTTGATGTCATGTTCATATGAAATATATTTCATTATCATGTTTTTATTCTCTTATATAATGATGTGTAAACGTCACAGGTTTATCATTATGTCACATAGAGGGAGGAGCTCTTCCCGTTCTTCAGGAGGCGATGGCAGTGGCCCATCGCAAGCGCCACACCGTCCAGTTGTTACGTTAGTCCCCAAAGCAGATGGGTAAAAATTAAATCTTATTCATCGTCTTATTTTTTCTATACTATACGTACGTACTTATCTGTATCGTACTTAAAAACAGGGGGTTCGAGCTACTACCTACTAAGGTAGTGTTGGACGTCTCCAGAGCAGCATATCGTAGTAGGATGAGTGCGTGCTGGCCGAAGTGGGATACCATCCCTCCGCACATCATAGAGTGCATATGGCAGGATGTCCTAGTATGTGTAATTTTTATGTTTTCCATTTTTAATTCGTTTTTGTCGTTTTTCTACCGTTTATCGTTTAAAGTGTAATCTTTTTTTAACACAGGCTGAGATAGACATCCAGACAGATGATATGCAGCTGGCACGAGCATACTGGATGAGGAAGATGCGAAAGAACTACAGAGACACGATATCTGAGGTTAAGAAATCCGGGAAGAGACCACGGTGGATGGGGGAGAGCGTGTGGCAAGCTTGGTTGAGCTACTGGGAGACGGACGAGGCGAAGGCAAGTATACTAATTTTTTTTGAATTATTAATTTAACGTGATTGGAAAATAATGTATCAATTTTTGAATGTACAGGCAGAGTCAGATAGAAACTCTGCAAATAGAAATAAGAATCCCGTTACTCATCGCGGAGGATCGAAGTCGTTTCAGCAGTATCGGCAGGAGTTGGTAAATTTAATTACTGAATAATAAATGTAAATAGTTAATGCTATATGGTTTTAAATGTATAATAATTGTATGTAACAATCAACTTCAGGAAGCCAAGGCACATGGTCCTGTCAGCTATATGGACGTGTTCACCCGTACGCATGCTGTCGAGCATGTTAATCCAGACGGGACTGTTTCGTACACATGGCAGGACGATAAATCCAGTAAAAGCCATGTAAGCATATTTCATTTTATTCAGTATTAGTAATTGTTTTAGTTGTCAAATTATTATGAAATAAGATATGATATTATTAATTTGTCAATGCAGGAGATGTTTATGGAGCAGCGACAGAAACTCCTTTCTGATACGGGTCGAGAGCAGCTGACGACCGATGAAGAGGACGTTATTTTTGAGTCCGTTATGAGTCCACCAGAGCATGGTCGACGATACGGATTTGGCAATTTAGCGGTAAATAATTTAATTTTTCTTAAAATACTTAAAATATGATATTCTTACCTTTTCAAAACAATAAACTTTGATTTTATTTATTTTTCAATTATTGCAGTCCAGTAGTCAGAGTAGGAGACAGCGGAGTAGACCTCCGAGCGAGCTAGCAAGTATAGAAGAATTGCAGACTAGAGTTCAGCAGTTGGAGGAGCAGAACCGCCAACAGGCCATGCAGACGGCACAGTTATTTGAGTACATGCAGCAGTTTGGTGGCCGCTTCCCTTCATCGGCTGGCTCTGGATCTGGGGCAGATTGATTCATTGCTTTCTGATTCGTTCGTGCAGGTATGTTTAGTTTTAGTTTACAATGATTTGGTAGATGGAACAATTAATTGTTGATATGTATAATTATGTATAATACACTTGGTTCTGTAGCTGTATCAGGATATGCATGATTAGAACAGTTATTGTTAGTATTATTGTTAATGTTGGAATGTTATGTATATTTTGTATTTTATTTTTATTCCAATTTTGTTTATTTCTGTGTCTATTGAATATTTTGGAGTATTGATTTGCATGTTTGGTTGGATTATTGTTTATTGGATTGTGCAGTATTGATATTGTAGTGTTTGGAAGAGAAATGTGGTTGGAAGGCTCTATTTGCAGCAGATTTAAAAAAAAAACAGCAGATTTCCGACGGCTTCCGACGGCTCCCGACGGCTTATAGGTCGAAATTTTCATCGGTTACCGACGGCTCCCGGCGGCCTGATTTCCGGCGGTTTCCGACGGCTTCCGACGGGCGACGGAAGCCGTCGGAAACCATCGGAAGCCGTCGGAAACCGTCGGTAATCTATACTGCAGCACCCGTCGGTAGCCGTCGGAAACACTGCTCCCCGACGCCGTCATTTCCGACGGCTTTTTCCGACGGCCGCCGACGGCTTCCGACGGCCGCCGACGGTTTTCAGCCGTCGGAAATCCACCTTCCCCTTGTAGTGTAATTATTTCAGTTGTTTGCTCCGTTATCTTCTTTTCCGCAATTTCAATTTCTATTCTGATTTTTTTTACAATTCTATATTTTGGTTGCAATTTCGATTAGTTTCGAAATCGATTCGGAGTATATTATTGTTTTTATTTTCTGTTCAAAATTCACCGTCGAATTCGTTCAACACGCCTAAGATTTAACTATGGATTTTAATTGTTTTAAAATACAATTCCCTGTGTTCGACCTGCATACTACACGCCTGTGCGCTTGCAGAATTTATTAAAATTTGTGCTTTACTAATCAATAGAAAAGTCGCAACAAGTTTTTGGCGCCGTTGCCTGGGAGTTGCTATTTTGAAATTTTCGATTTTTCGTTTTTAAGTCTATTCGTGTTAATTTATTTGTTTTTGTATTAGTTTTCGAAAAAAGAAAAAAAAATCGTTTTTTTTTTCGTTTTTCAGTTCCTTTCACCAAAGTAGCGTTTTACTTAAAAAAAAAATCGCATTTTGTTCGTTCGCTGCATTTGCTTTTTCCATTACATTTTGCATGTGAGTTGCATCTCATTTAGTTGGTTTCTGTTCACATACCCAGCTTACGTTAGTTTAAATTGTGTTTCTCACGTTCATGTGTATGCTATCACATATAATCTCATTTTAAGCATTACTAGCTGTTACATATACGTGAACTTCTCCTTTCATTTTTGTGTGTCAACTTACTGCTGCTACACGTTATTTAGTTGCATTGCTATTTTGGTCTATTTTGGTTTCCACGTAACAAAAAAAAAATTACTTTTTTATTCTCGTTTTTCAAAAATCACGTTTCACATAGCCACACTTTCGGTTTCTAATCATTCAAATTTCTCTCACTGCTGCATTTTTCGCGTTGCTTTGGTTTGTGACTCACATTGCTTCATTTTCAAACTTACACATTGCTTGCATTTTTCATCATGTTTCATTCGTCGCATTTTACTCACGCATTTTCCTGTTAGTTTGCATGCAGTAGCCTGTTTTTACGTAACCATTGTTTTCACATAACCATCTTGGTTCACTGCAGTAGCTTAGTTTGGTTCACGTAACCATTTTACTGTTTCAAGTTGCATGCAGTAGCTTAGTTTTCATACTTGCATTAGTTTGTTGCTTACATTAATTGAGTTGCATTAAATCAGCTCTTTGTTCACATTTCCATTCTCATACTCACGTAATCACGTAACCATCTTTTATTTAGTTCACGAATAAATTTTTATTTTGTTCAAATATTTGCACGTAAGTTTATTCACACGTAAGTTTTTGTTCAATTTTTTTTACAACTCCCACAGATTGTTTGCATGTCACTGTGTTTTCACTTTGCTCCCACGTTCATGCACTTTGCACTAATTTTCACCACATGACACGTTAGTTCTATTTTACTCACATTTTTCAGTGATCACTGCAGTACACATTTTCATGTTTCCTTATTTCATTCATACATATTTTTTCACATAACCAAGATAATCAAAGCATACTTCATTGCATTATTTCATCAAGTTACATTCCATTTTACTTATTTCAGTCACGTTTCATTTATATATACACAGTTGCAGTTTAATTTTTTCTAAGCTTATCATCTCTTAGATATCTGACAGGTAGCAACAACATAGCAACCACAAACTTTGGAGTTTGATCCGCTAGCGCTACTCAGCTGCATTGGACGGGCTATCATACACCTCTGTAAGTAATTTTCAACTCTACAGGTGCCCAACTGAAAACTGATTTAATTTACTTTTTCCTGCTACACCTTGATTTGTTTATGCGCGTTTGGGCAAGAAATAATTTTAACCGTTTAGAAAGCCAAAATATTTCATTAAACAAATCAACGGAAATTTCAAATCAAACAAATATGAGCAATCACGGTTCACAACACAGTTCACAACACGGTTCACAACACAGTTCACCGAAATTATCACCTAAATCACATGTTGGAAGTAATGAATTTCATGAGAACCGACCATTATCCCTTAGAGACCGATGCTATCCAACACGGACTGTTCAACCTTCGGTTATTTCATTTCCACCTGCCGAAGGAAATAATTTTGAGCTAAAACATTCTTTTATCCAAGGGGTACCAAAATTCACTGGGTCTGAAAATGCATATGAATTTCTTAGTGAATTTGAGTTATATGCTTCTACAACTAAAATGCAACAACTTTCTAATGAATCCATCAAGCTAAGACTTATTCCATTCGCGCTTCTAGAAAGCGCGAAAAGATGGCTTAATTCTCTTCCTAAAAATTCAATTAAAAGTTGGGACAATTTCGTTACTATATTTTTGAAAAAGTTTTTTCCTTTCCACAAAACTCTTAAAATTCGAACCGAAATCAATCAATTCTCTCAGAATGAAGGAGAAACTTTTTCAAAATACTTTGAAAGGTTCAATCAACTGTTATATAGTTGCCCACATCATGCAATCCCTAAGCACGTTTTGTGCCAAATCGTTTATGAAGGGCTTAACTATCAAACAAGATCCAAACTTGAATCAATGTGCGGAGGAGAATTCATGGCAAAGACTGACGAGGAAGCTTAGGAATTTCTAGAAGAATGTTCGAAAAAGGATATGCAATGGGAAACAATTCGTGTTCCAATTCGTACTCCAAACAGAGGAGTACATGCCATTGACCCATCACATCTTCCTATAGATGCCCAAATTCCTCAAGAAGGAGAAGGGCTACCTCATTACTACACACAAGACCAAATCAATGCTATAGGTCAAAACAGTCCTTATTCGTCCACATATAATCCTAACTGGAAGCATCATCCCAATTTTTCATGGTCAAATCCTAACAACGTGGCTAATCCATCACATATGTATCCAATGATACCAAATTCGAATTATCGAGCCCCAACCTCTAATGCTCAAAATTCTCAACCCGCTCCTCAAACGAAACCTTCGAATCAACCATACAGGCATCCTAATTTCAATCCATCAACCCAACCTTCTCATCCTTCACAAGAAATTGCTCGACTGGAAAAACGACTCTCTAAACAAAATGAACAAATCACTAACCAAGATGCAAGAATTGAGCAAATCACCAAACAAAATGAACAAATGTTGATAATGATGAAGGATCTCATGAAAATCAATGAGAAAGGTAAATTGCCTAGTCAAGCCGAAGTGAATCCAAAGTATAACTCTCGAGGAGTAAATCTTTGTGAGAACGAAGATGTAAATCCGGTTAATGCTGTCACCACATTAAGGTCTGGAAAGAAGGTGGACAACCATGTTGGCAACGCCGACGTCCTTCTTAAATCTTCCCATGTTCCAAATTCTGAAACTCAGTCGACAACCACGGTTGTCAATCAAAACGATTCTAATTCTTCATCTAAGGTTGGCAATCCCGACCACTCTTCACCATCTGATGTTGGCAACCCCAACATTCCAGCTCCCTTATCTTCACCCTCTAATATAACACCTTCTTCTTCGAATGAAAATGCTTCCGAACGAGTCTATAAACCCATAGCTCCATTTCCTCATAGACTCAACAAAAAGAAGAAGCCCGCTAATTTTGACCAAATTCTTGAAATCTTCAAACAAGTTCGAGTCAATATTCCACTTCTTGATACCATCGAGCAAATTCCTCAATATGCCAAATGTCTGAAAGAGCTATGTACTCAAAAACGTGCCACTAACGTTCCTAAGACTGCATTTCTAACTGCAAACACTAGCTCTGTTCTTTCAAATCCCTCCCCAATCAAGTATAAGGACCCCGGTTGTCCTACGATCGGTTGTAAAATCGGTAACACTCACATTAGTCATGCCTTACTCGATCTTGGAGCGAGTGTGAATCTTTTGCCTTATACTGTGTACTGTCAACTTGGACTTGGGGAATTAAAACCTACAAACATCACAATTCAACTAGCTGATCGATCTGTCAAAAATCCATTGGGCACGGTTGAAGATGTTTTGATACAAATCGAACAATTCTATTTCCTAGTCGATTTCATAGTCCTAGAGACTGCACCTGTCTCAAATCCCAATAGTCAGATTCCTTTGATATTAGGTCGTCCATTTTTAGCAACATCAAATGCTATCATAAATTGTAGGAATGGTCAACTCCGACTTTCCTTTGGGCACCTAACCATTGAACTAAATATCTTCAATCTTAACAGACAACCAAGGGATTTTGAAACAGAAGAAGTTGACATGATCCAAACAATTGTTGAAAATGATTTTAGTGATACTACGGAGTCTCTTAGCATGCGCCTAGATCGTTTTAATTCCAACTTCCACGGAGATGAATACATTTATGAATTAAATGATATGCTATGCTCTTTTCATAATTCACTATAATTCAATCAGTTGATGTCTACTGAAGCCTCAAAAGAAGTACGCTCTAAATTAGACCTCAAATCTCTTCCAAACGATCTTAAGTACGCATACTTAGATTCTTCGGAAAATTTCCCTGTAATCTTGGCATCCGATCTCATTAAGGACCAAGAAGAACAACTTTTGAAAATTTTAAGGGAAAATAAAGAGGCAATAGGATGGGTAATCGCTGACATTAAGGGAATTAGTCCATCAATTATTGAACATCGAATACATTTAGTCGACGAGGCTAAACCCACTCGCGAAGCTCAAAGGCGATTAAACCCTAATATGAGAGAAGTGGTAAAGGAAGAAATTATCAAATGTTTAGACAATAACATTATCTACCCTATCTCTGACAGTACTTGGGTAAGTCCGGTACAAGTTGTACCAAAGAAGTCTGGAATCACTGTGACAACAAATGAGAATAACGAACTTGTTCCGACAAAGGTCAAAACAAAATGGCGCGTTTGCATCGACTATCTAAAACTCAATGCAGCAACAAGAAAAGATCATTTTCCCCTCCCTTTCATTGATCAAATGCTCGAACGCTTAGCCGGTCACGAATATTATTGTTTCCTTGATGGTTACTCTGGCTATAATCAAATTCCCATTGCGTTAGAGGACCAACATAAAACAACATTCACATGTCCCTTCGGAACTTTCGCTTATCGTCGCATGCCCTTCGGTCTTTGTAATGCTCCTGCTACCTTTCAAAGATGTATGATGAGTATATTTTCTGATATGGTGGAGGATTTCTTAGAAATATTCATGGACGATTTTTCAATCTATGGGTCATCTTTTGATCAATGTCTCCTTCGTTTAGAACGTGTCTTAAAGGGATGTAAGGAGAAATCCCTTGTTCTTAATTGGGAAAAATGTCATTTTATGGTTAAGCGAGGAATAGTCTTAGGTCATGTTGTCTCTAAAAGTGGCCTAGAAGTTGACAAATCTAAAGTTGATCTTATTGTTGACCTTCCTCCTCCAAGGTCCGTAAAGGACATTCGCTCGTTTCTCGGCCACGCAGGATTTTATAGGAGGTTCATTAAAGATTTTTCAAAAATTTCAAAACCTCTTTCAAATCTTCTGGCTAAAGACGTCAAATTTGAATTTTCCAATGAATGTAAAAAGTCTTTTGAAACCCTCAAATCGATCTTGACCACTGCACCTATCATCCAACCTCCAAATTGGAGTTTGCCTTTCGAATTAATGTGTGACGCTTCTGATTATGCCATCGGAGCCATCTTAGGTCAACGAATCGATAAACTTCCTCGAGTCATCTATTATGCTAGCAAAACTCTTAATGAAGCTCAATTGAATTACTCAACCACAGAAAAAGAGTTTTTAGCAGTTATCTTTGCCCTCGATAAGTTTAGATCATATCTCGTAGGTTCTAAGGTCATAGTTTACACCGATCATGCCGCCTTGCGGTATTTACTCACGAAAAAGGATACCAAACCCCGCTTAATCCTTTGGATTCTCCTTCTTCAAGAGTTTGACCTAGAAATACGAGATAAAAAGGGTTCTGAAAATGTCGTAGCTGACCATCTTTCTCGTATAGTTCATGAAAACTATGATAACACTCAAATCAACGATCATTTTCCCGATGAACAAACTCTTTCACTCTCTAGTGCACCATGGTATGCGGACATTGTAAATTATCTTGTCACAAATGAAACACCTTCCCATTGGTCAAAACAAGATAAACAAAAATTTCTCTCCAACGTTCGAAACTTTTACTGGGACGATCCTTATCATTTCAAATATTGCACCGATCAAATCATTCGCAGATGTGTCCCAGAACATGAATTCCATAACATCCTCTCTTTTTCACATAATCAAGCATGTGGAGGACATTTTGGAGCAAAGAAAACTGCTGCCAAGGTGTTACAGTGCGGTTTTTATTGGCCTTCTCTTTTTCGTGATGCCCACGAATTTTGCTCCAAATGCGCTAGATGTCAACAAACAGGTCGTATTTCCAAACGTAACATGATGCCCCTAAACCCAATCCTTATCATCGAAATTTTTGATGTTTGGGGCATCGATTTCATGGGTCCTTTTCCTAATTCTTTTGGAAATCTCTACATCCTACTTGCAGTAGATTACGTGTCTAAATGGGTTGAGGCCATTCCTACCAGAACGAATGACAATAAAGTTGTTGTCAAATTTTTGAAAGAAAATATATTTTTCCGTTTTGGCACACCTCGAGCCATTATAAGTGATAACGGTTCTCATTTTTGTAATCGTGCTTTTGAATCTCTTCTTAAGAAATATTCTATCACTCATAAACTATCTACTCCATATCATCCACAGACCAACGGTCAAGTCAAGATTTCCAATAGACAAATTAAACAAATTCTTGAAAAGACGGTTAACTCCAACAGAAAAGATTGGTCATCTAAATTGATAGACGCCCTTTGGGCATTTCGCATAGCTTATAAAACCAATCTAGGAATGTCACCATACCGATTAGTCTTTGGAAAAGCATGCCATTTACCCGTTGAGCTCGAGCACCGCGCACTTTGGGCAATCAAATACCTTAATTTTGACATAGAAAAAGCCGGATCGCATCGTAAATTACAATTGTCAGAATTAGAAGAACTAAGAAATGAAGCATACGAAAATGCAAAGATTTATAAAGAGAAAACCAAATTCTATCATGATAAATCCATACTTCGTAAGACATTCGAAGTAGGTTAGAAAGTTCTCTTATATAATTCCAGACTTCATTTATTTCCGGGAAAATTGAGATCCCGTTGGATAGGTCCATATATTGTGAAAACAGTATACCCTTATGGCGTAGTTGAAATTGAAAATCCTAGGGACGGTTCCATTTCAAAGGTCAATGGACAACGCTTGAAGCTATTTCTAGAGTTTGAACAGCACGAGGACGATGAGTTCGTGGATCTTCACGAACCTAGCTATTCGGCATGAGCCGCTCACTATCTTGCACACATCAGGTTGTATTTTTTTTAGTTTTTTTCTTCTATTTTGCATTTGCATTCTATTTGACAGTTGGGACACTGTCTCATTCCAGTGTGGGGGGGACGCATATCTTATTCTGTTTGTTCATATTTCATAGTATAGCATCATTTTTTTTAAGAAAAATCATCTCATTATTTGTTTTCAAATTTCCTTTCAATTTTTTTTTTCATTTCCCAATATTTTTAGGACTTCGATTTATTTTTAATTAGTCAAGACAAAGGTAAGCAGTTGTAGTCAATTGATGAAAATTTTTGTGAATCACTAATTTCAAATGTAAAATATAATGAAAAGTTGAATTACAAGCGATAATAGTGAGGTTAGTATATAGGGGAATTCGTAGGTGATGGTTATGAAATCCTTTCTAAACTGTAGTCTTTGTTTTTTTTTTTAAAAATGGCAGATTTAAAGTATATGCGTTGACATTTCAAATCATTGAAGTTAAGTGGTGCTAAGTTGATTTGCATAACTCTCTTTAGT
The DNA here is from genome assembly GCA_030765085.1 of Allium cepa. Classification (NCBI taxonomy): domain Eukaryota; kingdom Viridiplantae; phylum Streptophyta; class Magnoliopsida; order Asparagales; family Amaryllidaceae; genus Allium; species Allium cepa. The sequence continues at coordinate 255,426,915 of CM060943.1, forward strand.
TAGTAAAAAAAATAAGAATAAGAATAATAATAAGATACACCTAGAGTCGATAGGTGTGCACACTTGTGAAAGTGTGTGCACTCGCCACGCTCTGTACTCTTCTCACGTAAGCCCGCAAGGCAGTGCATGGATGGTATATCTGGCCTCAGCATTCTGAGTTAGGTGTATAAATAATTAAATAAATAATCACCTAAGGATTACTGGCCTTTTCTGACATAGTCAGCGTCGGTTTGCACAATCCGCCAAGCTCTGTCCCAACTCTCACGTAAGCCCGCGAGGCAGTGCATGGGTGGTATACCTTGGTCCAAAGGATAGGTGTAAAGAAAAAAAAAAGAAAAAAACAAAAAAAAGAGAAGAAGAAAAAAAACTAGTAAAGAGAGACTAAGCTTTGAAACCCAAACACTTCTTGACTTTGTTGATTTGGCTTGTTATACAAATGGAAATGAAAAATACCATTTTGAAAAAAACTGTGATCAACAGTGAAGAATTTATTTCATGGCTGCACTATGTTATCAACCGAAACAACTGGCCAAACTAGAATCTAGTGTATGAAAACTTGAGTTACATTGAAATTTGTGATTAGTGAGGAACCAAAAATTTGAAGAAGTTGACTAAAACTGATATACATTATTTTGTTGCAACTATTTTGAAGTAAATCGAGTCTCCATTTGTGTAGAATTTTGCATTCATGTAGTACATTAGAATCATCACATACTGCATTTGGATTTTGTGGGTAGTATCCGCTGAAAACCCTCAAGAGACACCACTCGTCCTACTAGGGACACCTAGAGGTTTAACGGCTTGTTGCATACGCTCAATGCAATCGTGTTTCCTATGAAAAAAAGATTTAATTAGTTTTTATTTTCTCGTTTATTCGAGGACGAATAAAGTTCAAGTGTGGGGGTATTTGATGAACGTATTTTTCTGCATTTTAAACCGTTTGTTTCATATATTTTTATTTTAATAAAGCGGTATTATATGGGTATTTGTTGTGGTTTTGCAGATTATAGATTCTGAAGTGCAACGTTGAAATTAATCTGTTGTGGCGTCCTTTGGTTCAAAAGACAAGCGGCATGAGTGCAACATTTTGAGCACCAAATAAATCAAAGCAATGTCACACTTCAATTTATGCGAAATGAGTTCGTTCACATTTTCACTTCAGCATATGGGTGCAAGCAACATGGGAAACAAATCATATTTATATCTCAAGTCACGTGCTCAAACTCAAAGCAAGGAACAAATTTAATTAATTCAAGCAAGTGGGGACCAACCTTAATCAATGACGTGGCAAGCATGCACATACTTTGATTTAGTAAATATTGGCTGCATATTCTCAAGGTAGCAAACATCAATTCAAAGCAATATGGAACAATTCAAGCAATGATGTGGACGTATATATGTTCTCTTTCACCAATTCAAGCAAAGGACCAGTTCCTCCTAAAAAGTAGCATAATACATAGCCATGATATGAAGCAAAATGGGACACATTCAAAAGTAGATTATGTATGAATTTGGACCAATTCACATATAAAAGTATTTCAAGCAATGACGTGGCAACTTGACTCATCACCAATTCAAGGAATGGACCCAGTCAGTACAATTATCTTGGCAAATACTAAGAATAGAACCGGTCCTATTGCTAAAAAGATGGACTGATTTTAGGGGCTGAGGCCTATATATACAACATTATACAGCACCTTCAGAGGATCTCTTACCTCATCACTTTTCTTTAAGTTTAGATTTAAATTCAGCACTGGTTTTTATTTTCGAACAGAATACGTAGGATTGTTGATTAGATTTAGCAATTTATTTATTCTTGTTCTTAGTTATTTTCTACACTCTTTTCAGTTAGTTAATAATTATTTCAGTTGTTTGCTCCGTTATCTTCTTTTCCACAATTTCAATTTCTATTCTGATTTTTTTTACAATTCTATATTTTGGTTGCAATTTCGATTAGTTTCGAAATCGATTCGGAGTATATTATTGTTTTTATTTTCTGTTCAAAATTCACCGTCGAATTCGTTTAACACGCCTAAGATTTAACTATGGATTTTAATTGTTTTAAAATACAATTCCCTATGTTTGACCTGCATACTACACGCCTGTGCGCTTGCAGAATTTATTAAAATTTGTGCTTTTCTAATCAATAGAAAAGTCGCAACACCAAACAAATCAGTTAATCGTTGAAACTTACAGAACACCTATTCTAGGATCAAACTTTGGTTGAATTAAATTCTTATAGTTACCATTAGGTTAAGATGATTCAAGTTTATAGTAAGGTTTAAGCTGATGGAATCTAGGTAAGTATTGCATTCTTAATGGGTTTATAAGCTATGTTATTTGTAGCTTAGCTTTAATAAATTTGTGAAATAGTTATTCACACCTTTGCTATTAATATATTTACTATACTATTTAAAACTAATTTCAATAGTATTTAAAAATATTTTGAAATATATTGGAAGGAATTTTCTCAATAGGCCGATCACAACTCTCAGATTTTGTTTTTAACAAAAGCAACCCTATTGGTTTGTTGAGGCTTTCTAGATTAAGGGCTATATTTGCTAGGGAAAAAAGCCTTCAGCTCTAGTTTCCTGCTGAAGATCTTGGTTTTAGGTGAGTACGCACTAGCTAGTAAATTTATATACAGTTTGATGTTTAATGCTACCATCACATTTGACCTCGTAGTTGGAGTATTAGTGCATAAGCGTACAAACAGACTGAAACCACGATAGTGTAATAATACTCAAAGGAATAAATTTTTGTATTTTACATCCTGTTATACTTCTGTACTACATGCAATTTCCATTATGGTTCTCAAATAATGTATCCGTGGATATCAATTTCTTCATAATTTATTGTATCAGATGCCTTGAAGGCGCTCTAGTTGGTGGCAGTGACAGCTTTAAAATGGTCACTGAAAAATTTGATTCTAGTAAAGGGGACCAAGGGCATATATTCCATCAGCCAAACCTGGACCAATGTAACGACCCGATTTTTCAACGCCCGAAAGTAGACATCAATATGTCCACTATATCAAATGTCGCACAGTCGAATGCCGAAAAATCGAACTGTTAGGATTAAAGAAGAAAAAGATAGAAGAAGAAACAGAAAACAATAACTGGATCTCACATTTCACGGCGGAACAACATATAATAGATAAATGAATAATCTTTAAAACAAAGACCTATATCAGTTTATACATCACATCATCAGAGTTTACAACAACACGATATAACACTGGCATTTATAACTTGACCACATGAAAACTGACTTGCACCAACTCCTACGCAGCGGACACTATATAATATAAGTGATACGTCTCACCATCCAGCTTCCCTCCAGATCTCCACAGAATATCTTTTTCGATCTCGCTCCAGAATAATGATAACCTGAATCTAGGCATCCCGTGTGGAAAATTATGGGCACCTAGAGTTTAGAAAGGGAACAATAAACTCCAGGTCAGTCATGGGACTAATGTGAGATCTTAAAAACAGTTATTTTCACAAAGAAGTAAAAGAAATCTGCTATGCTTTTGGAAACTAAAACTACCAAAAGGCCTCCCGCCACACACACAATGCAAATGTAGAATTGGAGGAGATTTCTTCTTATGATAGTCAAACATGCTTGATACGCAAATTCTTTTCAATATTATTATTAGTGTATAGTGCAAAAATCATTTCAAAAATATAATATTAATCTTACCCAGCATACAGCCATTATTGTATGCCTACTATAGCTACCATCTAAATAGTGGTGACCACCATAAGTAAATGGCAGGTTATACAACTAAAACCATACAGGGCTCGTATTGTTTTGTTTGGATTTCCAACAAATGGTCAGGCAAAGGAACTTCCAACACCGAATGTGTAAGCCTTTGGAGGGACAACCTCGAGAACCTAACCGGATCTCTGCCAACATAAGGTCGGGTTACCTCTATAATTAGGTAACTACTGACATGAGTATGCCATCTCACGGTCATTACCGACCTTTATCCGAGGCGCCTCTCAACCAACAACCACAAAGCAATAAGTTTGCAGCAACCACATAAGTTAAGTATCTGAGCTCCATACCATGATACCACTTCTAATCCAGAAGAAAATGGACATACCCTCAGGGGACGCTACCTCCAAATAACCTTGCTGCAACGATTCCTGTTTCGACCATTACTGGGTTGTGAGGTTCGACGAAGTTTCGTCCACAAAGCTACGCTTTTCACAAAAGCCATGCTTCGATCAACAAATGATCAGCAGCACTCAGCATGCCACACTGCCAAATTGGGAGTATATCACTAATAACCATCAACCACATAATCTCTGAGCTCGTACGTCTCAGAGAAGGGTGTTAAGCTAAGAGAATAAATTCTCCGCCACCAACAGAAATGTATTTGATAGAAATCATCTTTATATCTCAAGTGTAATGTCAGACATACAACCATGCAAGTCCGTTCCGGGTTCGAAATGAAACGAAGGCACTTCCAAAGAAGCCCTTGCAATCCGGGCATCCACAATCCCGATCGGACTCCCAATCACATATGGAGATCTCTATACCAAAGCAACTCAGTGCAGAGTCATTCAACATGTTATCCTATCATTCTTGAAAACACCCGGTCTTCACCATCATCTTCAAATGCTATCCATTTCGTCATATCACTATTCGGAATGGGTTATATGACAAAAGGTCATTTCCTGGCTAAACCGAGTAGTGAGCGCTTAATTTAAAAACACGTGGATATTTCAATCACAAAGATTTATCATCAAGATTCGATGTGGGTTTCGGATAACCATCTAGAATCTGACTCCCTGTCGCATCGAAATTCAAACGCCGTTTAAAGGCTAATATTGATAGTCAATTATTTAACTATCGAACAATATTCACAACAATCACCAAGATTTAAATAACTTTCCTCCAATTATTATTTTTCAAAATATCTTCGCAAGATTTATTTTCACACTTCAACCATTTGAAAATAAATACTAAATCACTTTCCAAATTTCAATCCTTCGAAAACAAATTTCAAATTATTTTTTTCCTTACGCGGAATATATTTCCATATATTTATTCACTTCTACTGAAAATTTGCTGAGTTCAATTACTTTAAAATAATTTAATTTACTTGTCCAAACATATTTACTTGGAAATATTTGAAATAAAACTATTTTAAATTAATTTATTTAAAACATTAGTTATGAAAATATTATACTAATATCTAATATAAAAATTTAAGTCCAAACTAGTTTTAAAATAAAATTAGTAGGTAGAGTATGAATATTTAAATATCCATTTTCTAAACCAAATATCAATTAAACCTTTAAATAATCACTTCTATAATTAATTTAAATAAATCTTTACTCTAAAGATTTTCAAATAACTTAAAAATAATTTCTCCAAAACATTCTTTTTAAAACCAACTTCAAAACTTTTAATTTTGAAACATACTTTAAAAACATACTCGGCTTTCCAGGGAAGATACACCTTCCATTTCAAAATGGTCCATTTAAATCAATAAATAAATCCTTCTTGATTTATTTTAATTTACTTTTCAAATCCGCAAAATTCCTTTCCACACTTAAAAACAAACCAATGTCTATTTTTAAACAAAATTCCCTTTCCTTTATAAAATTTCACATTGTGAATTTAAATTTTCAAATATCCACTGATATACGATTTTCAAATCGATTTCCAAATATTCACTTTCAAACACCAAATTGAAACCCAAATTGATTTCCCAATTTATTTTAACACCAAATCAAATTTCAAATTTATTTTCCAAACATATATTTCAAACACCATATCGATTTTCATTCAAACACCAAGTCAATTTTCATAACAATTTCCCAAAGATTTATTTTTAAACACCAAATCAATTTTCAAATTGATTTCTAAATTTATTACCTTTTAAAAAAATCCCTTTAATTTTTTTCAAATTATTTAAAATTCAAATTTTAAATAAATTCTTTATCTATTAAACAATATCACTCGGAATCCATTTATTAAACCTTATTTCTATATATTGGAATTTTATTAATAAAATTACAAAAATCAATCTTTATCCTTTTAAATCCTTTCTTTTAAATTCACCCAATTTTCAAAAATTAATTTTACTATAAACTTTCTATTTAAATTTCAAAAATCAATCTTTTTTTTCATTTCTGGTATCCTACGATACCAAAAATATATTCGGCTAAACTATAGCCTTCCACAATTTCAATCACAAGTATAATCACACACAAATTATAAATAAATCAACACATAACATATGAAACAAATTCAAATGTTTGAGGAATACAGTTGGATCCTTCCAACCTGTTTCCCTGCATCCATAGACGTTAGCACACAATTAAATACCAATTCCACTACGAGGTGGAATATCGCGGTATATGGGATCAATATAATATCATCCGCTATTATGCAGCGCATAGGGTCTCATCCGCTATATAATGCAGGAAATCGATCACTTCAAATTACATAGATAATACCAATTCCACTTCGAGGTGGAATATCATGGTATATGGGTTTACATAATATCCTCCGCTATTATACGGCGCATAGGGTCTAATCCAATACAACTGATAATAATTTATCATCCAAGCGCACAATCAACAATTTTAAATTTAACCATTTAAAATTAAATCGTAAAATCCGATTGAGTGAGAAGATCTCACATTTGCTTTTTATTTTGTAATCCATCCAAATTATCTTGCTTTCTTCACGGTTTTGACCTTGTATAAATATTTGTACAGTTTATCAATATTCGAAATAAATGGAACAATTCAATTGCCATTTTAAATTTTAATTCAACTAATATTTTAAATTAATGATTTAATTTTAATCAAAGAATTAAATTTTTAACTAATTTCCTTTTTTTAAATCTTTAGTGTCAAAAATAATTTAAATTAGCAATTAAATAAGTATATTTATTATATTTGGAAACTATATATATACTTATAAAAACTACATATATATTATTTTAAAATAATCCAGTAACTTAAAATGTGCAAATGTATATTTATTTTTTTCCAAAACCTGCCTTTATATATTTTCTGTTTACTTTTATATAAAATAAAACATGTCTGTGTACCAATGTGTATCTATATTCTTTTCTGTTTTAAACCTTTTCTTTACTGTATATATACAAATGTGAATATGTATTTTTTTTAAATTGAAAATTGATATTTACGAGATTCGCGAATTATATAATATCATAAGCTAAAAAAAATACTTCGTTCCATTAATCAGAGATCGTCAAACCCTAGCCAAACCCTAGGCATCGCGACCCCTTTGATGTCGTGCTCGAGCACATCGCCCGATGCCCCGCGAACAACTCCACTGCAAGGTCCGCGCCTATCGCGACCTCACCGTTCTTCGAATCGACGACGAAGCCCAGGCCACCACCAATCTTCCCTTGAGCGCGCTCTCTACACCATCGTGCTGCCCTCACGAATAGCCGACCTCGCCCCCAGTTGCCTCAGGCCGAGCGTCCCCCATCGCGATGCGATATCTAGAACTTCGAGCTTGATTGAATAGGGCTTGAAAGGGGTTTCAATTTTGATTGATTTTTTTTATTTTATGGCTGAGGAAATCGCAGTTTCTAAATCGAAGAGAAAAAATGCGATTGACTGCTTATTTTTTCTTTTTATATTCGGCATGTCATTAATTCGATTTCTTTCTTTTCGTTCTATTTGTATATATTTCTTTTTCTTAAAGAAACGAACGCGTGTTGATCTTTTATGAATACGTGTTTAAAATTGTAATACGTGTTATGCAAGGGTTTTCAACAAATATTTTTATTTTTTAAAACGTTAAATTCAAATTTAAATCGTTTCGGTAAATGCAATTCAAAAGCTCGATCTCCAATCGAGGCGTGCCGCTAGGCGTTTATTAGGTTATACCCCTATTCCAAACGCAATGGAAAAGGTTCCGAGGCCAAATTCGATCGTATGGAGAAGATAGCTTTTTAGACCAGCTATTAAATTAAATTTCGATAAAAAATTTAGCGTGTTTGCTTACCGTACGGCCAAACGATCACTCCAAACATTACAAAAATTAAAATCCGATAATAATACAATATTACGGATCCAATGAAACTAGTCTCGTCGAATTTCGAGATTGTGCCACAGAAGGCTATTTTTATATTTCGATTTAAACGATAAAATTTTAAGACTGAACAAATCATTTTCAAATCCAATTCTGAAGCTTCCATTATTTCAGTATTATCAATATAAATTTTCTAAGCCTTGAAAATATTTTTAATCAACTTAATATTGAAGATACAAATTTTTACCCAACTTCACATTATTAAATTCAATAATATAATTACCAAATTCATAGCAATATTTGAAATTCAAGTTTAAAATATCTTCCAAACATTTAAGATTAATTAAATATTTCAATTTCAAATGTTAAAATTTCTGGGTCGCCACATTCTTTCCCCCTTAAAAGAATTTCGTCCCGAAATTACTAGTTAAGAAGAATGATCCTTAACCTGTTTATTATTTTCCCAGTCCAAAAAGTTTTATCTATTTTCCAAAACAAATCTTTTTATTAAAGCCCCATTATCATTTCAACTAACTTTCCAAAACCTTCCATAAATTCCAAACAACATTGTTTTCTTAACCCTTCAAATTTAAAATCAAATTCAAATTTTTAAATTTCAAAATTTTCTCAAAATATTTCTAACTCCCTAAATTTTCAAAAAAAATCGTCAGCGTCTCCTTTGCGCGGCTAGCTCGATACGACTACAAAATGGCACCACGAGCCCCCAGATTTTAAAAGAAAATGAAAAGCCAAGCGGCTAGACAAGAAAATCATCAAATTTCATATTCAAATTCAATGACATACCTTTTTGTCGAGCAGTTAAATTATCTTCAAAATCAAATCCTAATTTATCTTTATCACTTGTACATCCTACTAGCCATAATATCCAATTACAACATTCAAATATCATTTTGCACATTTCTTACAAAAGTTTGAATATTAATTTCATTCAAATCCGTACGATGTATTTATATCAATCGTATGCAATTATCAAATTCGATCGCTCACTCGATCGCACAATTTCAAATCCGAACTAGTATCGCCCATCCGACTTCCTAGTGCGGACTCAGATCTGGTTTCTCAATCAAAACCGTCATTCTTCTTGCATAGCCGTAAACTATGATAGAGAATATCCAGAATCAACCAAAAATCCATATCCAGGTTCATCGTCGAAAATCGAGTGAAAAATTCCAACTCGAATCGATATAACTATCTCGAAATTCTTTGTTCGAATTCTACATCAAATCGCTATGCAAATAAAATAATATACATACATCCTACGTATTCATTTCCAATTGATTATTAGATATATCAATTCCCCTTTATTCGCTTATTTTTCATTCACTTATTCATAACTATCATTTCACAACTTCCAATTAAACCTTCATTCAATTAATAACTTAGAATATTTTCACAATTCAAAATTATACTTAGTAATTTCACCATTTTTCTTAAGTTCGCTATAAATACTCTATATATTTCTTATATTTATTTTCAATTCACCACTCTGGTTTATAACTACTTATATTTAAACTGGATTTCCAATTCCACACAAATTCAATTTATCTTTCATTTATAAATATTGAATTCAATTTATTTCAAACCATATTTAATTTACCATTTCTTCAATTAGTTTCACTTACTAATTTTATTTCAATACTTTGCTTTATTTATCACAAATCAAATTCAATTCCAATTCCAGTTCTATTTACTTACAAATTCAAAATGAATTTCAACATTCAGTTTCACTTTCATTTACTGGCAATTGTAAATTTATTTATTCATTCATAATTTATTTCCCACCTTAATAAATTTTTATTCCATAACTATTTTTATTAGATTCCAGAGCCTTTCCAACATTTAAAAATCATTTTTGAAATCACTTCAAATTATCCTTTGAATTCTCAAAACCAAACCCAGTTTACAAACAACTTCCATTTAAAATAATTCGGCAGCAATTCCTCTCTTGGAAACTCGAAAATGAACACCGATGATGTCGCGATCATCATCGAAATTATTTTACAGCGACCGAAAAGAGTTTAGTGCTTTTATCCCTTCCAAAATATTTTTCCAAAAACTTTGAAAACCATTTTCAAGCTCAAAAGGAATTTAATTTCCAAACTTTCCAAATTTCAAATCTTTTTAAAAACATTTCCAATTATTTCTCTGGAATTCTATTTATAAATCACATTTACAGTTTACATTTACAAATCCTATTTGTATATGAATTTTATTTCTTAACTTTTGAATTACGATTTCAACTTCCTATTTAATAATCAATGATAATAATTTAATATTATCACTTCCTAACATACAAGCAGCCATATAGTTACAGAAAATTATTTCTTTTATATACTAAAATAATTTGGGTAAAATTCTTCCATTTACCCTATTTTAAAACAATATCGTGTCGAATTTCTGTACAAGTGTTTAGAGATCCCTATCGATAGAGTTGTACAGACTATACCGACTAGAATCCATATACCACTCAACAAACCAATCATCACAATATAAAACAATTTTCATATTCACTGAAAAATACGCGCTTATATCTATTAGTACACTCAACTCATTCTAGAGTACTATTGACTCTATCTCTAATGAGCAACACCCAACAAAGCCAAGGTTGTCACTTAACCAATTGCTCTGTTACCAAAATGTAACGGTCTAGGCTTTTCAACCATCGACCGCAGCCACTCTCGACTGATAGGCTTTTCAACCATCCCAGCCCCGCCGTGGCATACAATGGTACGGTGCCCTTGCTTTTACGGCCAGCCTTTCGACTTCTTCACCTACCCGGTTAACCAACCCCTCCTTGGGGACATGTAGGGGTAAGTGTCTCATGTTCGCCACCAAACGCAAAGCGAGAACCCCTTATCAAGTTGTATTAAGCAAGGTCAGCCATGACTTGTCTGAGATCTTAAAAATAGTTATTTTCACAAAGAAATAAAAGAAATCCGTTATGCTTTTGGAAAATGAAACTACCATAAGGCTTCCCGCCACGCACACTGTGCAAACGCAGAATTGGAGGAGATTTCTCCTTATGATAGTCAAACATGCTTGATAGCAAATCCTTTTTAATATTATTATTAGTGCATAGAGTAGAAAACATTTCAAAAGTATAGTATTAATCTTAGCCGGCATACAACCATTATTGTATGCTTACTATAGCTACCATCTAAACAGTGGTGACCACCATAAGTAAGTGGCAGCTTATACAACTAAAACCGTACAAGGGTCGTATTATTTTGTTTGGATTTCCAACAAATGGTTAGGCAAAGGAACTTCCTACACCGAATGGATATGCCTTTGGAGGGATGACTCTAAGAACCTAACCGGATCTCTGCCAACACAAGGACGGGTTACCTCTGTAACTAGGTAACTACTGACACGAGTATGTCATCCCCTGGTCGTTACCGACCACTATTTGAGGCGCCTCTCACCCAACAACCACAAAGCAATAAGTTTGCAGTAACTACATAAGTTAAGTATCTGGGCTCCATACCATGATACCACTTCTAATCCAGAAGAAAATGAACATACCCTCAGGGGGCGCTACCCCCAAATAACCTTTCTGCAATGATTCTTGTTTCGACCATTACCAATTTGTGAGGTTCGACGAAGTTTCATCCACAAAGCTACGCTTTTCACAAAGGCCATGCTTCGATCAACAAATAATCGACAACACTCGGCATGCCACACTTCCAAATTGGGAGTATATCACTAATAAACAGCAACTACATAACCTCTGAGCTCGTACGTCTCAAAGAAGGGTGTTAAGCTAAGAGAATAAATTCTCCACCGCCAACAGAAATGTATTTGATAGAAATTAGCTTTATATCACAAGGTAATGTCAGACATACAACCATACAAGTCCGTTTCGGGTTCAAACAGAACCGAAGGCACTTCCAAAGAAGCCCTTGCAATCTGGGCATCCACAATCCCGATCGGACTCCCAATTACATATTGAGATCTCTATACCAAAGCAACTATGTGAAGAGTCATTCGACAGGTTATCCTATCGTTCTCGATTACACTCGGTCTTTACCAGTGTCTTCAAATGCTATCCATTTTGTCGTATCACTATTCAGAATGGGTTATATGACACAAGGTCCTCTCCCGGCTAAACCGAATAGTGAGCGCTTAATTTAAAAACACGTGGATATTTCAATTCAATAGATTCATCATCAAGATTCGATGTGGATTTCGAATAACCATCAAGAATCCGACTCCCTATAGCATCGAAATTCGAACGCCGTTTAAAGGCCAATATTGATAGTCCGTTATTTAACTAACAAATAATGTCCACAACAATCACCAAGATTTAAATAATTTTCCACCGATTATTTTTTTTCAAAATATCTTCGCAAGATAAATTTTCACACTCCAACCATTTGAAAACAAATTTCAAATCACTTTCCACATTTTAATCCTTTGAAAACAAATTTCAAATAATTTTTTCCTTACGCCGAATATATTTTCAAATATTTATTCATTTCCATTGAAAATCTGCTAAGTTCAAATACTTTAAAATAATATAAACTAATTATCCAAACATGTATACGTAGAAATATTTAAAATAAAACTATTTTAAAATATTTTATTTAAAAAATTAGTTATGAAAATATTATACTAATATCTCATATGAGAATTCAAGTCCAAACTAATTTTAAAATAAAATTAGTAGATAGGGTATAAATATTTAAATATCCATTTTCTAAATCAAATATCAATCAAACCTTTAAATAATCACTTCTATAATTAATTTAAATAAATCTTTACTCTAAAGGTTTTCAAATAACTTGAGAAAATAATTTCTCCAAAACATTCTTTTTAAAACCAACTTCAAAACTTTTAATTTTGAAACCTACTTTAAAAACATACTTGGCAGTGACGACCCGCCTCTCATTCGACAGAAAACGTATCATCAATAAGAAAAGAAATAATAGAAATAAAAAAGATAAAAAGAAATAAAAAGGATAGAAAGAAAGAACAACAACATCAGACTCTTACAGTGGAAACAGAAAAAAATATAATAATTCACATATTCATTACATAGTCTTACATATCAGAGTATACACATTAATACAACATCATTACATTAGACAGTTATAAAGGCCTGTCTAACCATTACATTCAAAATGCAACAGCCCCAAAGTCACAACACAGCGGAAAGATATAGATAGATACGTCTAGGCTTCGGCTCCAAGCTTCCAAGGTATTTGTCAAGCCAAACCTGATCACTTGGCTACTCATAAAAATTTGAGTGTCCAAGAGTTTAAGAAAACGGAATAAACTCCAGGTCAGACATGGGTCTGGTGTGAGTAAACTTGTTAAAGTTGTTTAACTTTAAAATCATTTGAAAACAAAGGTATCACGTAAGACTTCCCACACATAAACATGGGTAAGTTTTTACCTTACGCTAACCAAATCATTTGGTAGGAAATCTAGTGATATTACAATAGGGTCTAAGGTTTTCAAATAAATATTCACATAGCCAAAATTGTTACATTCATTAAATTCCAACGAACTAGCCACAATGTGTGTTATACAATCAAAACCGTAAGGGCACGTAGGGATAATGAGTTTCCATCAATGGCAGGGCTACCAGGGTGCCGCCCGTCATAGTACGTGGTGCAACAACCCATATATTTGTACCATTTAAATTTACAATAATCCATACGTCAACTTAAATAGTAAAAAACACAAATTATTAATGGAGTGTGTATATATATATATGAGAATCATAGAAAATACAACATAACAGAATAGTGCAGCGGAATTACAACATAGTCATAATAGTAGTTCATGAGGCTACTAAGAAAATACAACAATGTCTCAAGTAAATGAAACAGAACAACATAGATGTCCGATAATATCCAAATAGGAAAGAGCAATACTGATAAGATAAAATAATGATAGTCTTCATGCCTTCAGCTCCAAGCAGCACAGCAACAGAAATCCTTAGACTGACCCGAGCATATGCACAAACAAATACTCGAATCAGGACATATATTCTTATATAGATAATATGGTTCAAATTTGAAATAACAATAACTCAAAGATGAATGGAATAAACATCTTTCAGGATCCGTTAAACTATCTATGCATAGTAGTGTACGATAAGTAGATAATATCTAGCAGTAAAGTAAATATCAAAATAGTGTTAAGGCGTTACCATTGTTCCCCTTAACACATTTTATATAGCATTATAAACTATACAGCACTGTAAACGCCACCGTAAACTAGTGGGATATCAGGGAGTACTCCATAGATATAATACAAAACAAATTCGTAGTGGTCGCGTATATAGGGATACAAGTATGACAAGGCACATGAGGCGATACCTAAGGTAGTGAAACTACCGTTTGCCTGATCCGGACTGGTGAGAACGCATCGCCGCAACGATCGCAACACCGCGAAACGACACTCCAAATTCAAGGGTGCGCACCAATCAATAACAAGTAATGAGTAGTTTATGAATAAGTGTGTTCGCTCGAGGTATCTAACCCCATATGGCCCGGCACAGCTCCTGTTTTAGTCATTTCCAATTTGACACAAGTGTCAAGGCTATCCATTATCGTTCTCTTTCTTCAATCATCAACGTACGTCATTCCAACCACTTCATTCTGCATCACACTCCGCATATAGTTATTAAAGTGCTTTTTGTTTTAGATAGTGAGTATGTCCCTAACCGATTCCGGTCTCTTTAATAACTTTCGTAATTATTACACCGATTGGTCGTTTAAAATATTTCAAAACCAAATCAAACTCAATTTCAATTAGAATTTGTAAACCAATATTTCATTTGTCTTTCTATATCAATTTTAACAATTTACGTTTCAAAACTTCCAAATTAACCATTTCGAAATTCTATAATTCAATTTCAATTTTTTATTTAAAACAGTTCAAATATTGGTTAAATTCGTATATAAGTTTCATTTCGAAATCATTTAAATATATTTGATTTATCATCTAAATTCATTGATTGATTTCATTCAATATTTGATAAGTTAATTTATCATTCAAAACAATTTCTATTTAATTTCATTAAATCAGTTACTTAAGTTCAACTCCATTATATCAAAACTTACAAATTGTGTTAAATTAAACTCGTCAAATCAAAATTTTCAAATTTCAAGTCTTATATTAATTCCAATAAATCACATTTTATTTCTTGTTAAAGAAATTCAATTTCACATAATTACTTACTCTAAACAATTTCCCAAAATTTAATTAATAAAGAACCTCAATTTCATTTATTTAAGAAGTTCAATTTTACTTATTAAGAAATTAAATTTCTCTTATCAAAGAATTCAATTTATCTAATTATTAAATAATTCAATCTTATTTAATTATTGAATAATTTCAAAACTTAATTATTAAATAATTTCAAAACTTAATTGTAAATAATTTCAAGCTGCACTTTGTTAATATTTTTGTTCAAATCATTAAATATTAGCATCTTAAATTCCACTAGAATTCAAATTTCAAACTACAATTTAAAACCTTTATTACTTCATTCAAATAAAATCTTTATCTTTATTTTATTTTTAAAATCAAATTATGTGACCAAGCGGGTTTTATTCAATTTTCTATCCTAAGTCAATTGTTTATCTAGGTATTTATCATTTCAACCTAATTTCATTTCAATTCAAATTCAAAGCCTAGCAAAACGGAACTTGCACTGTGATAACTGAGATGGTGTCAAAGTAAATAAACAAGCAATAATAAACATCAATAACAATCGAATAGTTTATTTGAATAATCCCGAAATAATCGTATTAATTTACATTTGTTGTTTATGCAAATTAATATAATTAATTCTAGAATCTACACTATCATTTCATGTAGATTAAAGGTTATTACACTTATTATTTTATGCCATTATTCACTTGATATTCATTATTCAATTTATACTGCATCAATTTATACAACATGCATTCAAATGGTTCAAGGTGTAATTAATCAAATTTCTACGTGTCAAATAATTAAACGTTTAAAGGGGTCATTTTATACGAATTTAATCTAATCAAATTCAACACATATATCGATTCAACTTTTTAACTATCCTACGTCAAATTTAATTGCATATTATTTATCACTTCCTACATTAACAACTTAACGTCCAATGTAAACAACAAACAATCAATCAATTATCAACTAAACTGGATTATCATCGTATAAGAATATAAGTCGTGAAAATTAATTCACTTTTCGTGGTTAGAGAATGAATGGTGAAGCACGAAGAAGCACGAATGGAATTAGTTCAACACAGCTACAACACGAACAATGGAACACTGCAATTATCGACAAAAGAAGATGATATTAATTTAAGTGAACGTTCATATATAATTTATAAAATTATATAGATGTGCTTACCAATGACGAAGAAAAGAACGAAAGCTGAGAAATTGACGCTACTGCAAAAGAAACTCAACCGGTTGCTGCTGCATATAACAGAGAAGAGAAGCTGTTACTATATTTCAGTAACAAAATAGATGTTGCGTAAATATTCTTTTTAGTAATAATTGAAAGCGACAGTACACTACTACTATTGCACATAACAATAGTACACTATCTCTTCATTCATTATTTTATATAAAAAAATTATAAACAAAATTATTGTGCCGAGCATATATTATTCCCATCACTCATGCATACTGCATCACACTCTTTACTTCATCCATTTTCATTTCTTTTTGTTTTTATAAAGAACCGAGACTTTCATTCTTTTTTTTTTAACAAGCCGAGACCTCCCAAAAATGTAAGCTTGCATTTCATTGCTCCTGCATGTACATATCTTTGTACACACATCGCACGCGCACATTCAATTCACACACAACACACACTTCAAGCACACGCACACACACATTCAGTTCACACATAACACACACACTTTAAGCACATACACGCACAGCATGCACAGAGCGAGGTCAGGAGGGGTGGTGACGCGACAAGGCAGGGGACAGGGTGGTGGCGCGAGTCTGGGGAAGGGTGTGGCGACGGTGACTGGTTGGTTTGGTGAGAGGGCGGTGCTGCGCGAATCCAGGCAGGGCGATGGAGGCGATGCGCGTACGGGAAATGGTGGAGGTGACTGCGGCAGTGCGCAGGTGGGGATAAGGGAATGCGGCGTGGAAATCGGTGTGTATGCGCCCGGCTGAGGGGCTGGTGTAGCCTATGGTTGGAGCCTCGGTCGCTGGAGTTTGGTTCGGTGTAGACGGTTGCGTGGCCAGGGGTGTGTGGTTCGGCTAGCGTGCGTGCGCATGAAGGAGGAGGGTGATGATGCACATGTATGAAAGAGGTGAATGGTGGAAGTAGGGTTATGGGTGAGAGGGATTTGTGACTTACGTGTGAATTTCAGTGAAGGGTGGAGAGCATGCACGCGGTATGAAGGAGGGGAAAGATCTGTTGCATTTTTCTTTTCACGGTTTCATTTTTTTTTGAAAAAAATTTCATCAGTGGAGAAATAAAAAGGAAGAAGAATGGATGGGGAAAAGAAGAAATAAAATGAAGATGGGATGCAGTTCTTACCTGAAGAATTTTGATTTCAACGAAAATGGCAATTGAAGACTAAGTTTGTTCTTTAAATTACAGTGAGTAAAGATATTCCAAATTCCTAAACGCCATCACCAATTCCCAAGTCACAACTGCCAACTACCAAACCCCTAATAAATGCAACCAGCAATTTATATTTTTTTCAAAAAATTTTTGAGTTTCTACGGGCTGTAATTTTTTGGCTGAATAGGGTTTAACCGGTCCGTCTGGAACGGTTAAATTAATGCGACGATTTTTACGTCGGACTCCGATTCGCACAAATGAATATACCATTTTGATCAGCGCGACGTGACACTTCCAACGATACATAGATATTGCGATACGACAGTTTCATAAAAATAAGAATTTTACGCCGATTGAATTGTTCGTTGGTCAAAACAATTTAAATGGAGCAGGCAATGAGGGTATTTGACGAAACGAATTTCGGCCTTGATCAGATAAATTTTTACAACATTATTGTATAAAAATATTTGGATTCGAAAGATAAATTTCTCGCAGTTTGAAATGAACTGATATATAGTAAAAAGGCGAACGAAATTTACTACAATATTTTGCGATGAAACTTTTTCTATATCCATAACTAACTGGACGCATCTTATAAACAAAGTTTGGACGTTAATTGAGATCATATTAAATTTCAAATTTTATATTAGAAATCATGAATTTAAAATTTAAAATTGGGTCAGAAATTCAGGGTCGTTACAATCGCCCCCACTCAAAACTTTTCGTCCTCGAAAAGGAACGAGACGGCAGAAGTAGGAAAGAAACAAGCAGAAAAGTCAAGGTAGATTTTATGAAAATTGAATTATACCTGGAATTAGTAATCCGAGGTTTGAATCCCGAATACTATCCTCAGTTTTCCATGTGCAATCTCGCTCATCTGCACTCCACTGGACTTTGACGAGATTGACCGACATCCTTCTAAGTTGCTTTGTCTCACGATCGACTATCTAAAGTGGCTTTCGCTCAATAGTTAAGTTAGGCTCGATAACTATCTCCTTCAACTGAGCAGTGGGAATAGTCATAGATGGATCGTGCACAACTTTGTGAAGATGTGAGACGTGGAATACATTGTGCACACCGACGAACTTTTCTGGTAACGCAATTCTATAGGCCAATGTTCCAACCCTTTCCGTAATCTCAAACGGACCGACAAATCTGGAAGCAAGCTTACCTTTCCTTCTAAATCGAATAACATTCTTCAAAGGCGACACTTTCAAAAATAATTCATCTCCTACACTGAATTCGAGATCTCTTCTCCTTCTGTTAGCGTAGCTCTTCTGTCTATCCTATGTCGTCTTTATCTTCTTCCTGATTTCTTCAACTTTTTCGAAAGCTTCCATAATTATTTCTGGGCCAAGCACTAATCGGTCTCCAGACTCGATCCAATAAGCTGGAAATTTGCACGGCCATCCATATAAGGCTTCGAATGGTGCCATACCAATGCTTGCCTGATTTGTATTAGAGATAATTAATTCAAATTCAAATATACTTATTCAAATTTGAAATTTGATCTCTTTACCTGATAACTATTATTATAAGTGAATTCAACCAAATGGAGGTGGTCTTCCCAGGATCCACCAAAGTTTATAATACAAGCTCGGAGAAGGTCTTCCAAAATCTAATTCACCCACTCAGTTTGGCCATCTGTCTGAGGATGATAGGCTGTGCTCAGATTAAGTTTGATGCCTAAAGTATCCTGAAATGCCTTCCAGAATTTACTAGTGAAAATATGATCTCTATTGCATACAATACTAGATGGTACACCATGAAGTTTAACAACTTCTCTCATGTATATCTCGACCAAACACGAAGCAGTACGAGTGGTCTTGACTAGAATAAAATGAGCAGATTTCGTCAGTCTATCGTTAATTACCCAAATGCTTTCATTACCCTATCTAGTCCTTGGTGGCCCATCAATAAAGTCCATAGAAATCTGCTCCCACTTCCAACCAAGAATCTCTAGAGGTTGTAGCAATCCTGCCGTCTTTCTGTGATCAGTTTTAACTTGTTGACAAGTTGTGCATCTACTAACATATGTAGAAATGTCACGCTTCATTCCACTCCACCAATATAGCTTCTTCATATTTTGGTACATCTTTGTGACTCCTGGATGAAATGAAAGCGAGGATTGATGGTTTTCTCTCAGCACTTCCTGTCTTAGACCATCAACATTGGGAACACAAATACGACTATTACTATCAACTTGTGCACCCATCTTACTGTTAGCATTTCCGACTCTTCTGAAGACTATTTCTTTGATGCGATAGAGCAAAGTGTCCTCGTATTGCTTAGCTATAATGCGATCCATAAAAGCTAGGGAGACGACGAGCTGAAATAACATTCCTTCAACAAGATTACAACATGTCATTGCTTAGTTTCTGCTTAAAGCATCGGCTACGGCATTTTCTTTTCCTGGGGTGTAGTTAATATCAAGATCATATGCAGCCAAGAATTCGAGCCATTGGACTTGTCTTTGGTTCAAATCCTTTTGTGAGAAAATATATCTCAATGACTTATGGTCCGTAAATAATTCGAATTTGGTCCCCAATAGGTGGTGCCTCCATAGTTTAAGAGCAAATACAACCACAAGAAGCTCTAAATTGTGAGTTGCGTAATTTGCTTCATGGGACTTTAACTGACGACCCGCATAGGCAATCATATTTCCATTCTGTATTAAAACTGCTCCTAATCCATCACGGTAGGCATCAATATAGACGGTCAATCCTTCGCTATCGTCAATAACTGTAAGAACTAGGGCAGAAGTAACCTTCGCTTCATTCCATTGAAAGCTGATTCGCACTTTTCACTTCAAATAAATTTCACATTCTTTCTAGTCAGTGCGGTAAGTGGTGCGGCAATACGAGCAAAGTTTTCTATAAATCTGCGATAATAGCCGGCCAAACCCAAGAAACTGCACATATCTGTAGGAGTTTTGGGAGTCTCCCAATCCTGCAAATTCAAGGATTCAAAATTAGATAGAGATAAGATGTTTGGATAGAAATGATGTAACGACCCGCAAATCCGTACCCCTTGAGTCAACACTATGCTACCTAAATCAACTCAAGTTGTACAGAAATACGAACCATTTGGGTTAAAGAAGAAGGGGTAGAAAAAGAAAATAGAAATCAACATCAGAATCTAACCATCGCAGCGGAATAAAATATAATAGATAATAAATAATCTTTACTCAACATCAAATATTTCTGTCTTATATATTACATCATCAGAGTACATCAATCACAACTCAACATCAATATCATACAATGGATTCACAACAACTCAACACAGCGGAATATATATATATAACAAATACGGGAGTACGTATCGTCATCCTGCTCGTCTCCTGAGCTCCAGCATCATATCCTGTATTCTACAATACTCGGTCTGACCCGAGCATTACAGTTAAATAATACCCGAGTCAGTCTGGAATACCAGCGTGAGAAAATCTCACCTAATTGATTATTTATGTTTCAAAAATCCTTTGAAAACAAAAGCATCTCGTAAGACCACGCCACAAATAAACATGTCGGGTTTTTCCCTTACGATAGCTAAACAATTTTTATAGAAATCCTCTGATATTATAATAGGGTCTATATACAAATACTTGTAAAATAGCCGAAATTTTTACATTCATTAAATTCCAGCTACTAGCCACAAAGTGGGCAATGCAAACAAAACTCGTACAAGGCTCGTAGGGAGAATGGATTTCCAAATAATGACTGGGCACTGGGGTACCACCCGCCATAGTACGGGGCCAAGATCACCGTACCGAGGAGTACACCCGCTCCCTTGCAACACAAGGCCGGGACTACCCCTTACTGGATAATCCCGAGTGAGATCACCCCACGGTTGGGATCAACAACCGCCCACTAAGACGAAATAAAAAGGGACATCTAGACTGGAATGACCTCACCCTGCTTGGGTGCTACCTACCTAGCCTTGCTGCATAACCCCTGATTTTTAGTCATTCCCATTTGATGAGGCTTGAGGCTAAGCGTTACCTTTTTAGAACAATATCCCTTAGAATGCCCATCGTCCACCTGACGATGTTTCGCAAGCATTCATCCATACAAGTCCGTCTCGGGTTCGAACGGAACCGAAGGCACTATCCCTACTACATCCATTTTGGAAATATCCTCAGGATTAGTAGCGACTAGACCTTGCACTTCACTGCTCCATCTTCGAATCCAAAATCGTTTTCACGAAACGTACAAACCGGATCGAAGTGGGTTTCGAGAAATTAATCTCGATCCCGGTCTCTTCGAAACGATCAACGCATTTGGCCAATATTGACCGTCGGTTATTTAACTATCAATTAATATTCATAAACATCCATCAACAATAATAATTTTCCCAAATTATTTATTTTTCTCAAAATATCTTTACAAGATATATTCTATTCCCAATCCTTTGAAAATAGTTTCAAAAACCATCTTCTTTTCTGAATAAACTTTCCCAAATATTTTCTATCTCTACTGAAACCACCAAGCACAAAACTAGATTTTAAAATAATTTAAACACTTTACTTTGGAATATACTTTAAAACATTCAAGTTAAAATTACTTTAATAATTTGTTGAAAATACATACTATATGAATATTTGAAAATAAGGTTACTTAATAAAATATAAAAATAGATTTCTACTTTTAAAAATCAAATTACTAAGTTACTTCTTAATAATTACTGCTTAAATAAATTAAAGAGAATATTTACTTTAGACTTTAAATATTAGAAATAATAGATTTTACAAAACTTGCTTTTTAAAACAATTTTAAAACATTTAATTTATATTTTAAAAAAATTACTTTTAAAAACGTGTACTTGGCCATCCAGAGAAAATTCCAATTTCAAGCACGTTAATCAATTTTCCCCAAATTGATTTCTAATTTTCCCAAATTGACTTCCAATTTATTTTATTTGAAATAAATTGTTTTATTTATCAGTTCATTTCCAAATTCAGTAGTTATGGATTTTATTATTATCTTTTCCAATTTCTTCTTTACTCTTTCAATAATTCAAATCTTAAATTCTAAATAAATGTTTGTTCTTTTTAATTGATAATACTGCATTTTAAAATTCGTTAACTTTCTGTTTATTCAAACATCTTTTCCATTCTCAGGATTCATTTATTAAAATTTTAAAGTCACTTTATTTCTTTCCCAAGACATTCTTAAATTTATTCTATAATTACTTTACTTGTAATTTCACTTCTTTTATTTTCATTTCAAAAATCAAATTTATATTTTTGGTAATTCATTATGCCCAATTATATCGACCAAGCCATAACATTCAATACTTTCCCATAATTCATTATAGAATATCAAATAATCAGAACAGAGAATATTAAATAATTTAAATAAAAACTGAGGGGTCCAGTTGGATCCCTCCAATCTGTTTTCGCTGCATCCACAGATGTTAGCACAATATAATATGCCATACCATAACACATCAATCAATTCAACCATTCAAACAATTATTTAAATTTAATCATTTAAATTTAAATATAACTGAGTGAGATTAACTCATCTTTGCTTTTATTGTTGTAATCTGATCCACACCATCCTGATTCTCAACGATTTAGACCTTGTAACATTATATAAATTATTTTATTACTATTCGAACTAATTGAAAAAAATCAATCACCGTTTAATGAATTTAAGTTAAACCAATAATTTAATTTTAATTATTGATTTAATTTGAAACTGATCTTCCTATAATAATCAATGTTTTTAGTAGCTAAATAGTTTTATAAGTTAAACAAATTGGTCTTCCTAATATATTATTTTATAGTGTGTATATGTATATTTTCTTCTTAAACTAAACCAAGAATGAAATGATATATACCTTTAATTCTAAAATAGATCTGTGCGTATATAGAATCGAACTGGAGGAGTTAAACCTTACTGTAACTATTTCTATCTCTTTTTTTTACAGTTTAAATTCCCAAAACTTAAATCAGATTTAATTAAATAAAAATAATTAAATAAAAATCGAAAACAAATACCTCCTGCCGATCCTCTGATAAATCGTCGAGCCCATCCTCAGCATCGCCGAACACGCCTGGCTTCACCAACGACCCCTGCCCTAACTCGAACTTCACTCGAGCATCACGCGACCCATCACCATCAATTTGAGTTGGGCGACATCGTGGATCGAACGACCACCGATGCTTGAGTACAGCCTTATCCTCGTGCGTCGCTAACAAGCTCGCGAGACCCTAGCCGCCGTTCACGATTCCTCCTGACGCCACTTCCATCAACGCGAGCAGCGCTGAACTTAGCTAGATTCGAACGATCAAAACTCGGCTCGCTCCCTTCCACGAATCTTGATCCACGGATTCGATTTACGAACGAATGAAGCATTGCGACCTCTTTTTTTTCCGATTCTAATTTTGATTGAGGAAACAAAAGGAAAGAGTAAGGCTTCATAAATTAAAAACTGGGGAGGAAGTTATCTTTGCGAAATTTAATTTTGGATCAAAAAGGGGGTATTTTGTTCGGCCATTGTTTTTCTTTTCAAATTAATGAAGGGAGATGCGCTCTGTTATAAAAAAGAGAAACACGATATGAAAGGAAGTCGGCTTGCTCAGAAGGATTTCGGCTGTGATTTAAAAAGATATTTAAATTAAATCGATAATTATTGGCTAGGCGTTTTTTATCTCGTACGATCGTACGATAACTCCGATTAATACGAAATTGGAAATCCGATAATAATTCAATATTACGGATCCAATGGAACTGGTTTCATCAAATTCCGAGACTGCGCCTCGGAAGGCAATTTTTAAATTCAATTCAAACGGTATAAATTTTAAAACTGAACAAACCACTGTTAATATCAATTTTACAACCTTTATTATCTTCGGTGTTATCAATATAGATTTTACAAGCCTTTAAATTATTTAATTTAATAGCCTTAAAATCTCAGATTTCATATTTTATTCAATTTCAGATTATTTAATTCAATAATTTAATTATCAAATAAATTGTGATATTTGAATTCAAGTTAATATTAAACTTTTAAATATTTAAAATCAATTAAATATTTCGAATTTAAATGCTCAAAAATTCCGGATCGTCACATTCCTCCCCCCTTAAAATAATTTCGTCCCCGAAATTACCAGTTAGGAAGGATGGTCCAATACCCGTTTACTATTTTCCCTAAAACCAAACAGTTCAACATTCTTCCAACTATCCTTTTATAAAAGACCATTATCATTCTTATTAACTTCTCTACTCACCCATAGTTTCCAAACTATACTATTTGATTAACCATTCAAGTTTCAATTTAAAACCAAGTTTTGAATTATCCAAAAAAAAATTCTCCAAATTTTTCTAACTCCCTAAATTCCCGAAAAATTTCGCCAGCGTCTCCTTTGCGCGGCTGACTCGGTACAACTACAAAATGGCTCTACGGCCTCCTAAATCCAAAAAGAAAACAAAAGGCCAAGTGGCTCAATCCAAAAACCCAATCAAATTTCGCAGAATTTTAAACACATACCTTTATCGAGCAATTCAAATTTATCTTCTGAAATCAAAATCAATTTTCATTTTCCTTTTATAATACCTGCATACCAGCTTGGCACTAATATACAATCACAACATTCCAAAACATTTTATCGACTTTCTCACAAAATGCCAATATCTATTCATTCCAATATTATCTTAGATTATATTTGTAGTATCAATCTTCCATTTAAGAATTCACCGTTCCTTCTTAAGTTAGTATAAGTATGACATATGTTCCTTATACTTATTTCCATCTTACCATTTCAGTTTATATTTATTTCCATTCAAATTGATTCTTTCGTTTTCATATGAATCCAATTTATCTTTAACTCTGAATATTTAAATTTTATTTTTCATTTGTAACCAATTCACGTCATTATTTAAGTTAGTTTCATTTACTAATTTGTTTTCAATTTTCCAGTTTGAAATTGTTTTGTCGTTAACAAAAATTTTCAAAATTTTCTAACTCCCAAAATTTCTGAAAATTTTTGGCAGAGTCCCCTTTGTACGGAGGAGCTTTTGCAATTTGACAAAAGAGATAAAATATATATACATCGACCCACCCGGTCGGAAAACAGAAAAACAGTTCATATTTCCTATTTTTATTGCGTAGGCGTACCTTATTTAGCATTTTTAAGCAAGCGGCTTAAAATTTTAACAATTAGCATATCCCAATCCAGCCTCACGGCTTCCAGGTACCCGTACTTACTCAATTTAAACATGTAAGTGCTAAATATATGAAGTTTATTAACATTTCACTCTATTTAAACAACGACAACACATGAATATTTAAAAGCAATGTAATTAGACAATGTTTATAAGCAACTTATATAGTTTTTAACACTCACGCACATTTTTCAAGCAATCCATACGTCATTTCATTAAATTTTAATGGTTTACAAAATCATTTCTTACCTTCAATTTATTTTAACTCCAAACAAGCTCATGTTCAATTCAATTGATTTTAAAATCAATTCTATTTCACTTTTATCAATTCATAGCGTTTTAGTTACTTCCATTTACATCAATTGACAATTTATTCTATGCAATTTGACGAGATCTATGTGAATAAATAAGTATTTATGTTTTGTAACCAATTTAAATTGATTTCATCTCAATTTATACTTAATGCTATTCCATTTTTAAAATTTATTCACGGTCCATATATTCTCATTTTCATTGCATTTCACATTTGAATCCATTCATTTGCATTTTATTTTATTATCCAAACCAGTTCATTCAAAACCATTAATAATTTAGGTTCATCTTCATTACCAATTAAATTTCCTTTTTATTCCAATTCATTCCCGACCATTATTGGCTCGACCCTTTCCAAGCTTTAATCTAATGTTCTTCCATTTTACTCCACTTTCTCGTAGTCGAGCTTCTAATTATTCTCAACTTAAGTTAATTCACTCAATTTAGTCCACTTCAAACTTAAGCTCACTCTCATTTAATTCTTATTTATTCCATCCATTTATTTATTCAATATAATTAGTTTATCCACTCAATCCATTTTTCATTTCCTTAAATATTATTTATTACTCACCGAATTCTATTTCGATTCAAATTTATTTTTACTTGATCCAAATTTAATCCAATATCATTAAACTTGGTTTGAAGTTGAATTCAATTCAACTCTCCCCCTTATATTCAGCTTAAGTCAATTTATTTTGATTTATCCAAATTTTATACTTAAGCTCATTTCGTTTCAAGTAAATCTTTCTCTTCCATTCAACTTAATTCTATTTCAGTTAAATCTCATTTTAAAATTTACAATTTCATTTGATTAGTTATTATAAAATTTGACTTTCCAGATTCAACTCATTCAACTTATTACAAGGCCATTTCCAATTTATTTCCACTTATTTGGATTTTATTCACAATTCAAACCATCACTATTATAATCCATTTCCCTTTTTTATTCGATACATTTCAATTATATCTATTTATTTTTTTGGCAAGGCCGACGGGGTTGGATGGTCCCCGACCATTTTATTGCAGCACCAGAAGGATTACAACACAAACTAAGAGCTAGCTCAGAGAATACAGTGGAAGACATAGTGCTACAAAAAACTCGAAACTTAAAGAAGAAAATAAAGAAACAATAAAAACACATAGCAGAAGGCTGTCTCAAAAAGAATGGTATATGCCGGGATCAATAGAGAAGAAGAGCAAACTCAGAGTAGTCTTGATCGCATACTTCACCCAATGCATGAACGCATCATCAGATTTGGCTTTCTCAGAATCAAACACCCTGGTATTTCGTTCTTTCCATACCTCTGCGATGAAACTTTTCAGAACAGCAAGGTATAATCTTTTTTCTTTTCGTATTTGCCCTGTCAATGCATATATAGTATTCCACTCAGCCGTGTTGTCAAGAGAAGGATCACTCGTACGTAATTTATCCTTTACTTGTTTCCATACATTATTTATGTTAGCACATTCAAAGAACAAGTGTTCCACAGTCTCCACTTGATCATTGCAGAAGGCACACAGCAAATTCACATCCATACCCATGCAGACGAGTTTTGCTTTACTGAGTAATGCACGATGTAGTACTTTCCAGAGTAATAAATTATCTCTCAAACTACTATCCTTATGCCAAGCACGCTTGCTCCATTTCCAATTGGTCTTCTGTTTGTTCTTCATCAGATAGTCATACACAGTGCTAATTTTGAAGGTTGTCGCTTTATCTCCCCAAACCAGCAATTCAGTGGAAGAAGTCAGGGGAGTGTATCTTCTTATTTGGTTCCATATGCGCTGAATTCGCTGGTTGGACGAAAATGAATTAGAACTCAGAATGTTATGGAAAACATCTCTAACCTTGGCTGCATGATTAACGCCAGTTTGTATCATCTCATTGTAAGTAAGCTGTCTCCTCAGAATCAACCCTTTTTCGAGCCAAGGATCGTTCCAGAAGCTAGTTCAAAAGTCACTGTTGTTGCTCATTTGCATGAGTGGTAGAACCTCCTCCTTTACCTTGAATATACTCTGCCATGTCCAACTCAGATTCTGCGGCGTACGCGTAGTCCACATACTATTGCCCTTGATTATGTTATGTCATGACCAATCAGCCCAAATACTGTCTGTACTGTTGTAGAAGGTATCAATGTGTTTAGCAAACGCCGCCTTATTCCATTGTTTTAAGTTGATGATACCTAAACCCCCTTTATTCAACGGTTGCTCAACAGTATTAAATTTGACAGGCGCAATATATCTTCCATCGGTTCTTCCCGTCCATAGAAAGCGCATAAAAGCACTTCTTATCATTTTCATTAGCTTTAAGGGCAGAACATAAGTTCTGGCCCAATATACTTGCATAGAAAATATAATAGATTTAACAAGGGTTAATCTACCTGCTTGGCTAAGTTTCGCCGTCGTCCAGCAATTTAATCTCGCAGTTATCCTCCCAAATAAAGGAAGGCAAAGATTAGTTGTAATTCTCGAAGTAGCCAAAGGCAGCCCCAAGTACGAAACGGTGTTAGGATTAGGGTAAAGACCAGTTGCCTGTGTGATGGCTTCGACCTGTTCACCATTGACCCCAGCAATAATAATTTCAGATTTCTGTATATTAACTTTCAACCCAATCATGGCATAAAACTGTGCTAGCGTATCCATTAAGTTATTGACAGTTGTGATGTCAGGAGAACAAAACACAACGAGATCATCAGCGAACATTAGCGTAGAGATACTTGGTTGACTACAAGATTGATGGCACTTAAACTTGCCTTGAGCAATAAGCCTATTTATCATTCTGGTCAGGAGCTCCATTACTACGATGAAAATATAAGCAGAAATCGGGTCACCTTGTCTTATGCCCTGCTTACTGCGGAAAAATCCAGCAGGCGTACCATTGATTATGATCGAAACGGTTGCTCAACAGTATTATATCTAATTTGTTAACACTTCAAGTTAAATTTTAATTTATAGCTCAAATTCTGAATCCACTATCCATTTTCAATTTACCATCCAATTTCATGAACTCACACCTTGATTACATTTACTTTACCAACCATTCAAGTCAAATCTGATTTATAACTTGAGTTTTATTTCCAAACTTCATCATAAACTCACAATTCAATTTCATTAAATAATTTATTAACAAATTAATTCTCCCCTATTTATAGTTCAATACTTGATTTTTTTTAACTCCAGATAGCACTTCATTTAATTTTCTTAGTTCAATTTATTTTATAATTCAAGTTTGATTTTATTTTATTTTTCAAGTCATCAATAATATTTATTTTGGGTTTTCTATCCATTTTCCAATTTATAAGTCATAACTTATTATTTTACACATTTCCATTCATTATAGGCTTGAATATATTCTTCTTTTATTTTTAACTCAAGCCTTATGCTTATTTATAACCCAAACATATTTTATTTATGGATTTTTTTTATCCTTTACACGTTATTCTTATTTATTTATTTATTTCAATTCCAATCCTTATCCCACTCATTTTCCCTCTATTCAGGTAAGAATCTAATTCCATTTAATAACTTAATTGAATTTTTATTCCAATTCAATTTTATTTTAACTCGGATTTATTTAACTCAATTCGATTTTAACTTAATTCTAATACAACTGGATATTATTTTCAGCTTATTCAAGTAATTTCAATCCAGTCAAATTTTATTCCCCAATCCAAGTTAACTTCATTTTCATTTTAAATATAAATTCCATTATTCAAAGCTTATATTTCTTTCATGATTTAAAAATCATCTCAATTTATAAGCTTATAACCTATCTCATCAGGATTTTCAAATACCCGACTTTTGTTTCAAATTACCTTGAAATCTCCAACATCTCAAATCACATTTCTCAAAAATTAAACCAATCCTGGTTTTATTCCCAACAAATTTCCATTGAAATTTCAAAAACAAGCAGGTTTTCGTGAACAAATAATTTGGCAGCAATTCATCACTTAGAAACTCGAAAACGAACATCGATGGTGCTGCAGTCATCACCGAAGTTATTTTCCAGTGACTGAAGTGAATTCAATGCTATATCCTTTCCCAAAATTTATTTGAAACAATTTCCTTTCAGAAATACCCCAAACAACAATGCTACTATTTATCTTCAAAATACTTCCAAATTCTCCGGGGTTTTAAATTTTCCAGTCCTACTTGTATAAAATTTTACTATAATTCATTTGCACAGCTTATGCTCATACAAATTCTCATGTGATTATATTTCAATTTATAATTTACATTTATAAATCATATTATAAATTCTATTTTATAATGAATTTATTCCCTTAAACTTTGGTTATATTTTTCAATTTCTAGTTAAATTTTCACTTAACAATGATAATACTTCGATATTATCCTTCCTAACATCCAAGCAACCATATATTAGCTGAAATAATTTAAAAAAACTTTTCTTTATATCAAAATATGTTTTTGGGTAAAATTATTTCATTCACCCACATTTAAAACAATATCGTGTCAATTGTTCTATTCAAGTGTTTAGAAACCCCTACAATACAGTTGCGCAGACTGTGTCGACGAAGGTTCATATGCCACTCAATAAACCAATCAACACAATATTAAAACAATTTATATTCACTAACAAATACGCGCTCATATCTACTAATATGCTCAAACTCATTTTAGAGCACTATAGACTCTATTTTATGAGTAATTCCCACCAGAGCCAAGGTAATCACCAACCTATGCTCTGATACCAACTGTAACGACCCGCAAATCCGTACCCCTTGAGCCAACACTATGCTACCTAAATCAACTCAAGTTGTACAGAAATACGAACCATTTGGGTTAAAGAAGAAGGGGTAGAAAAAGAAAATAGAAATCAACATCAGAATCTAACCATCGCAGTGGAATAAAATATAACAGATAATAAATAATCTTTACTCAACATCAAATATTTCTGTCTTATATATTACATCATCAGAGTACATCAATCACAACTCAACATCAATATCATACAATGGATTCACAACAACTCAACACAGCGGAATATATATATAAAACAAATACGGGAGTACGTATCGTCATCCTGCTCGTCTCCTGAGCTCCATAGCATCATATCCTGTATTCTATAATACTCGGTCTGACCCGAGCATTAGAGTTAAATAATACCCGAGTCGGTCTGGAATACCAGCGTGAGAAAATCACACCCAATTGATTATTTAAGTTTCAAAAATCCTTTGAAAACAAAAGCATCTCGTAAGACCACGCCACAAATAAACATGTCGGGTTTTTCCCTTACGATAGCTAAACAATTTTTATAGAAATCCTCTGATATTATAATAGGGTCTATATACAAATACTTATAAAATAGCCGAAATTCTTACATTCGTTAAATTCCAGCTACTAGCCACAGAGTGGGCAATACAAACAAAACTCGTACAAGGCTCGTAGGGAGAATGGATTTCCAACTAATGACTGGGCACTGAGGTACCACCCGCCACAGTACGGGGCCTAGATCACCGTACCGAGGAGTACGCCCGCTCCACTGCAACACAAGGCTGGGACTACCCCTTACTGGATAATCCCGAGTGAGATCACTCCGCGGTTGGGATCAGCAACCGCCCACTAAGCCGAAATAAAAAGGGACATCTTGACTGGAATGACCTCACCCTACTTAGGTGCTACCCACCTAGCCTTGCTGCATAACCTTTGATTTTCAATCATTCCCATTTGATGAGGCTTGAGGCTAAGCGTTACCTCTTTAGAACAATATCCCTTAGAATGCTCATCGTCCACCTGACGATGTTTCGCAAGCATTCATCCATACAAGTCCGTCCCGGGTTCGAACGGAACCGAAGGCACCATCCGTACTACATCCATTTTGGAAATATCCTCTGGATTAGTAGCGACTAGCCCTTGCACTTCACTGCTCCATCTTCGAATCCAAAATTGTTTTCACGAAACGTACAAACCGGATCGAAGTGGTTTTCGAGAAATTAATCTCGATCCCGGTCTCTTCGAAACGATCAACGCATTTGGCCAATATTGATAGTCGGTTATTTAACTATCAATTAATATTCATAAACATCCATCAACAATAAATAATTTTACCAAATTATTTATTTTTCTCAAAATATCTTTACAAGATATATTCTCTTCCCAATCCTTTGAAAATAGTTTCAAAAACCATCTTCTTTTCAGAATAAACTTTCCCAAATATTTTCTATCTCTACTGAAACCACCAAGCACAAAACTAGATTTTAAAATAATTTAAACACTTTACTTTGGAATATACTTTAAAACATTCAAGTTAAAATTACTTTAATAATTTGTTGAAAATACATACTATATGAATATTTGAAAATAAGGTTACTTAATAAAATATAAAAATAGATTTCTACTTTTAAAAAACAAATTACTAAGTTACTTTTAATAATTACTGCTTAAATAAATTAAAGAGAATATTTACTTTAGACTTTAAATATTATAAATAACAGATTTTACAAAACTTGCTTTTTAAAACAACTTTAAAACATTTGATTTATATTTAAAAAAAATTACTTTTAAAAACGTGTACTTGGCCATCCAGAGAAAATTCCAATTTCAAGCACGTAAATCAATTTTCCCCAAATTGATTTCTAATTTTCCCAAATTGACTTCCAATTTATTTTATTTGAAATAAATTCTTTTATTTATCAGTTCATTTCCAAATTCAGAAGTTATGGATTTTATTATTATCTTTTCCAATTTCTTCTTTACTCTTTCAATAATTCAAATCTTAAATTCTAAATAAATGTTTGTTCTTTTTAATTGATAATACTGCATTTTAAAATTCATTAACTTTCTGTTTATTCAAACTTCTTTTCCATTCTCAGGATTCATTTATTAAAATTTTAAAGTCACTTTATTTCTTTCCCAAGACATTCTTAAATTTATTCTATAATTATTTTACTTGTAATTTCACTTCTTTTATTTTCATTTCAAAAATCAAATTTATATTTTTGGTAATTCATTATGCCCAATTATATCGACCAAGACATAACATTCAATACTTTCCCATAATTCATTATAGAATATCAAATAATCAGAACAGAAAATATTAAATAATTTAAATAAAAATTGAGGGGTCCAGTTGGATCCCTCCAACCTGTTTTCCCTGCATCCACAGATGTTGGCACAATATAATATGCCATACCATAACACATCAATCAATTCAACCATTCAAACAATTATTTAAATTTAAATATAACTGAGTGAGATTAACTCACCTTTGCTTTTATTGTTGTAATCCGATCCACACCATCCTGATTCTCAACGATTTAGACCTTGTAACATTATATAAATTATTTTATTACTATTCGAACTAATTGAAAAAAATCAATCACCGTTTAATGAATTTAAGTTAAACCAATAATTTAATTTTAATTATTGATTTAATTTTAAACTGATCTTCCTATAATAATCAATGTTTTTAGTAGCTAAATAATTTTATAAGTTAAACAAATTGGTCTTCCTAATATATTATTTTATAGTGTGTCTATGTATATTTTCTTCTTAAACTAAACCAAGAATGAAATGATATATAACTATAATTCTAAAATAGATCTGTGCATATATAGAATCAAACTGGAGGAGTTAAACCTTACTGTAACTATTTCTATCTCTTTTTTTTTACAATTTAAATTCCCAAAACTTAAATCAGATTTAATTAAATAAAAATAATTAAATAAAAATCAAAAACAAATACCTCCTGTCGATCCTCTGATAAATCGTCGAGCCCATCCTCAGCATCGCCGAACACGCCTGGCTTCACCAACGACCCCTGCCCTAACTCGAACTTCACTCGAGCATCACGCGACCCATCACCATCAATTTGAGTTGGGCGACATCGTGGATCGAACGACCACCGATGCTTGAGTACAGCCTTATCCTCGTGCGTCGCTAACAAGCTCGCCAGACCCTAGCCGCCGTTCACGATTCCTCCTACGCCGCTTCCATCAACGCGAGCAGCGCTGAACTTAGCTAGATTCGAACGATCAAAACTCGGCTCGCTCCCTTCCACGAATCTTGATCCACGGATTCGATTTACGAACGAATGAAGCATTGCGACCTCTTTTTTTTTCCGAATCTAATTTTGATTGAGGAAACAGAAGGAAAGAGGAAGGCTTCATAAATTAAAAACTGGGGAGGAAGTTATCTTTGCGAAATTTAATTTTGGATCAAAAAGGGGGTATTTTGTTCGGCCATTGTTTTTCTTTTCAAATTAATGACGGGAGATGCGCTTTGTTATAAAAAAGAGAAACACGATATGAAAGGAAGTCCGCTTGCTCAGAAGGATTTCGGCTGTGATTTAAAAAGATATTTAAATTAAATCGATAATTATTAGCTAGGCGTTTTTTATCTCGTACGATCGTACGATAACTCCGATTAATACGAAATTGGAAATCCGATAATAATTCAATATTACGGATCCAATGGAACTGGTTTCATCAAATTCCGAGACTGCGCCTCGGAAGGCTATTTTTAAATTCAATTCAAACGGTATAAATTTTAAAACTGAACAAACCACTATTAATATCAATTTTACAACCTTTATTATCTTCGGTGTTATCAATATAGATTTTACAAGCCTTTAAATTATTTAATTTAATAGCCTTAAAATCTCAGATTTCATATTTTATTCAATTTCAAATTATTTAATTCAATAATTTAATTATCAAATAAATTGTGATATTTGAATTCAAGTTAAAATTAAACTTTTAAATATTTAAAATCAATTAAATATTTCGAATTTAAATGCTCAAAAATTCCGAGTCGTCACATTCCTCCCCCCTTAAAAGAATTTCGTCCCCGAAATTACCAGTTAGTAAGGATGGTCCAATACCCGTTTACTATTTTCCCTAAAACCAAACAGTTCAACATTCTTCCAACTATCCTTTTATAAAAGACCATTATCATTCTTATTAACTTCTCTACTCGCCCATAGTTTCCAAACTATACTATTTGATTAACCATTCAAGTTTCAATTTAAAACCAAGTTTTGAATTATCAAAGAAAAAATTCTCCAAATTTTTCTAACTCCTTAAATTCCCGAAAAATTTCGCCAGCGTCTCCTTTGCGCGGCTGACTCGGTAAAACTACAAAATGGCTCTACGGCCTCCTAAATCCAAAAAGAAAACAAAAAGCCAAGTGGCTCAATCCAAAAACCCAATCAAATTTCGCAGAATTTTAAACACATACCTTTGTCGAGCAATTCAAATTTATATTCTGAAATCGAAATCAATTATCATTTCCCTTTTATAATACCTGCATACCTGCTTGGCACTAATATACAATCACAACATTCCAAAACATTTTATCGACTTTCTCACAAAATGCCAATATCTATTCATTCCAATATTATCTTAGATTATATTTGTAGTATCAATCTTCCATTTAAGAATTCACCGTTCCTTCTTAAGTTAGTATAAGTATGACATATGTTCCTTATACTTATTTCCATCTTACCATTTCAGTTTATATTTATTTCCATTCAAATTGATTCTTTCGTTTTCATATGAATCCAATTTATCTTTAACTCTGAATATTTAAATTTTATTTTTCATTTATAACCAATTCACGTCATTATTTAAGTTAGTTTCATTTACTAATTTGTTTTCAATTTTCAAGTTTGAAATTGTTTTGTCGTTAACAAAATTTTCAAAAATTTTCTAACTCCCAAAATTTCTGAAAATTTTTGGCAGAGTCCCCTTTGTACGGAGGAGCTTTTGCAATTTGACAAAAGAGATAAAATATATATACATAGACCCACCCGGTCGGAAAACAGAAAAACAGTTCATATTTCCTATTTTTTTGCGTAGGCGTACCTTATTTAGAATTTTTAAGCAAGCGGCTTAAAATTTTAACAATTAGCATATCTCAATCCAGCCTCACGGCTTCCAGGTACCCGTACTTACTCAATTTAAACATGTAAGTGCTAAATATATGAAGTTTATTAACAATTCACTCTATTTAAACAACGACAACACATGAATATTTAAAAGCAATGTAATTAGACAATGTTTATAAGCAACTTATATAGTTTTTAACACTCACGCACACTTTTCAAGCAATCCATACGTCATTTCATTAAATTTTAATGGTTTACAATATCATTTCTTACCTTCAATTTATTTTAACTCCAAACAAGCTCATATTCCATTCAATTGATTTTAAAATCAATTCTATTTCACTTTTATCAATTCATAGCGTTTTAATTACTTCCATTTACATCAATTGACAATTTATTCTATGCAATTTGACGAGATCTATGTGAATAAATAAGTATTTATGTTTTGTAACCAATTTAAATTGATTTCATCTCAATTTATACTTAATGCTATTCCATTTTTAAAATTTATTCACGATCCATATATTCTCATTTTCATTGCATTTCACATTTGAATCCATTCATTTGCATTTCATTTTATTATCCAAACCAGTTCATTCAAAACCATTAATAATTTAGGTTCATCTTCATTACCAATTAAATTTCCTTTTTATTCCAATTCATTCCCGACCATTATTGGCTCGACCCTTTCCAAGCTTTAATCTATTGTTCTTCCATTTTACTCCACTTTCTCGTAGTCGAGCTTCTAATTATTCTCAACTTAAGTTAATTCACTCAATTTACTCCACTTCAAACTTAAGCTCACTCTCATTTAATTCTTATTTATTCCATCCATTTATTTATTCAATAAAATTAGTTTATCCACTCAATCCATTTTTCATTTCCTTAAATATTATTTATTACTCAACGAATTCTATTTCGATTCAAATTTATTTTTACTTGATCCAAATTTAATCCAATATCATTAAACTTGGTTTTAAGTTGAATTCAATTCAACTCTCCCCCTTATATTCAGCTTAAGTCAATTTATTTTGATTTATCCAAATTTTATACTTAAGCTCATTTCGTTTCAAGTAAATCTTTCTCTTCCATTCAACTTAATTCTATTTCAGTTAAATCTCATTTTAAAATTTACAATTTCATTTGATTAGTTATTATAAAATTTAACTTTCCAGATTCAATTCATTCAACTTATTACAAGGCCATTTCCAATTTATTTCCACTTATTTGGATTTTATTCACAATTCAAACCATCACTATTATAATCCATTTCCCTTTTTTATTCGATACATTTCAATTATATCTAATTTGTTAACACTTCAAGTTAAATTTTAATTTATAGCTCAAATTCTGAATCCACTATCCATTTTCAATTTACCATCCAATTTCTTGAACTCACACCTTGATTACATTTACTTTACCACCCATTCAAGTCAAATCTGATTTATAACTTGAGTTTTATTTCCAAACTTCATCATAAACTCACAATTCAATTTCATTAACTAATTTATTAACAAATTAATTCTCCCCTATTTATAGTTCAATACTTGATTTTTTTTAACTCCAGATAGCACTTCATTTAATTTTCTTAGTTCAATTTATTTTATAATTCAAGTTTGATTTTATTTTATTTTTCAAGTCATCAATAATATTTATTTTGGGTTTTCTATCCATTTTCCAAATTATAAGTCATAACTTATTATTTTACACATTTCCATTCATTATAGGCTTGAATATATTCTTCTTTTATTTTTAACTCAAGCCTTATGCTTATTTATAACCCAAACATATTTTATTTATGGATTTTTTTTATCCTTTCCACGTTATTCTTATTTATTTATTTATTTCAATTCCAATCCTTATCCCACTCATTTTCCCTCTATTCAGGTAAGAATCTAATTCCATTTAATAATTTAATTGAATTTTGATTCCAATTCAATTTTATTTTAACTCGGATTTATTTAACTCAATTCGATTTTAACTTAATTCGAATACAACTGGATATTATTTTCAGCTTATTCAAGTAATTTCAATCCAGTCAAATTTTATTCCCCAATCCAAGTTAACTTCATTTTCATTTTAAATATAAATTCCATTATTCAAAGCTTATATTTCTTTCATGATTTAAAAATCATCTCAATTTATAAGCTTATAACCTATCTCATCAGGATTTTCAAATACCCAACTTTTGTTTCAAATTACCTTGAAATCTCCAACATCTTAAATCACATTTCTCAAAAATTAAACCAATCCTGGTTTTATTCCCAAAAAATTTCCATTGAAATTTCAAAAACAAGCAGGTTTTCCTGAACAAATAATTTGGCAGCAATTCATCACTTAGAAACTCGAAAACGAACATCGATGGTGCTGCAGTCATCACCGAAGTTATTTTCCAATGACTGAAGTGAATTCAATGCTATATCCTTTCCCAAAATTTATTTGAAACAATTTCCTTTCAGAAATACCCCAAACAACAATGCTACTATTTATCTTCAAAATACTTCCAAAATCTCCGAGGTTTTAAATTTTCCAGTCCTGCTTGTATAAAATTTTACTATAATTCATATGCACAGCTTATGCTCATACAAATTCTCATGTGATTATATTTCAATTTATAATTTACATTTATAATTCATATTATAAATTTTATTTTATAATGAATTTATTCCCTTGAACTTTGGTTATATTTTTCAATTTCTAGTTAAATTTTCACTTTACAATGATAATACTTCAATATTATCCTTCCTAACATCCAAGCAACCATATATTAGCTGAAATAATTTAAAAAAACTTTTCTTTATATCAAAATATGTTTTTGGGTAAAATTATTTCATTCACCCACATTTAAAACAATATCGTGTCAATTGTTCTATTCAAGTGTTTAGAAACCCCTTCAATACAGTTGCGCAGACTGTGTCGACGAAGGTTCATATGCCACTCAATAAACCAATCAACACAATATTAAAACAATTTATATTCACTAACAAATACGCGCTCATATCTATTAATACGCTCAGACTCATTTTAGATCACTATAGACTCTATTTTATGAGTAATTCCCACCAGAGCCAAGGTTATCACCAACCTATGCTCTGATACCAACTGTAACGACCCGCAAATCCGTACCCCTTGAGTCAACACTATGCTACCTAAATCAACTCAAGTTGTACAGAAATACAAGCCATTTGGGTTAAAGAAGAAGGGGTAGAAAAAGAAAATAGAAATCAACATCAGAATCTAACCATCGCAGCGGAATAAAATATAATAGATAATAAATAATCTTTACTCAACATCAAATATTTCTGTCTTATATATTACATCATCAGAGTACATCAATCACAACTCAACATCAATATCATACAATGGATTCACAACAACTCAACATAGCGGAATATATATATATATATAACAAATACGGGAGTACGTATCGTCATCCTGCTCGTCTCCTGAGCTCCACAGCATCATATCCTGTATTCTATAATACTCGGTCTGACCCGAGCATTACAGTTACATAATACCCGAGTCAGTCTGGAATACCAGCGTGAGAAAATCACACCCAATTGATTATTTAAGTTTCAAAAATCCTTTGAGAACAAAAGCATCTCGTAAGACCACTCCACAAATAAACATGTTGGGTTTTTCCCTTACGATAGCTAAACAATTTTTATAGAAATCCTCTGACATTATAATAGGGTCTATATACAAATACTTATAAAATAGCCGAAATTGTTACATTCATTAAATTCCAGCTACTAGCCACAGAGTGGGCAATACAAACAAAACTCGTACAAGGCTCGTAGGGAGAATGGATTTCCAACTAATGACTAGGCACTGGAGTACCACCCGCCACAGTACGCGGCCTAGATCACTGTACCGAGGAGTACGCCCGCTCCCCTGCAACACAAGGCCGGGACTACCCCTTACTGGATAATCCCAAGTGAGATCACCCCGCGGTTGGGATCAGCAACCGCCCACTAAGCCGAAATAAAAAGGGACATCTAGACTGGAATGACCTCACCCTGCTTGGGTGCTACCCACCTAGCTTTGCTGCATAACCCCTGATTTTCAGTCATTCCCATTTGATGAGGCTTGAGGCTAAGATTTACCTTTTTAGAACAATATCCCTTAGAATGCCCATCGTCCACCTGACGATGTTTCGCAAGCATTCATCCATACAAGTCCGTCCCGGGTTCGAACGGAACCGAAGGCACTATCCCTACTACATCCATTTTGGAAATATCCTCAGGATTAGTAGAGAATAGCCCTTGCACTTCACTACTCCATCTTCGAATCCAAAATCGTTTTCACGAAACGTACAAACCGGATCGAAGTGGTTTTCGAGAAATTAATCTCGATCCCGGTCTCTTCGAAACGATCAACGCATTTGGCCAATATTGATAGTCGGTTATTTAACTATCAATTAATATTCATAAACAACCATCAACAATAAATAATTTTCCCAAATTATTTATTTATCTCAAAATATCTTTACAAGATATATTTTATTCCCAATCCTTTGAAAATAGTTTCAAAAACCATCTTCTTTTCAGAATAAACTTTCCCAAATATTTTCTATCTCTACTGAAACCACCAAGCACAAAACTAGATTTTAAAATAATTTAAACACTTTACTTTGGAATATACTTTAAAACATTCAAGTTAAAATTACTTTAATAATTTGTTGAAAATACATACTATATGAATATTTGAAAATAAGGTTACTTAATAAAATATAAAAATAGATTTCTACTTTTAAAAAACAAATTACTAAGTTACTTCTTAATAATTACTGCTTAAATAAATTAAAGAGAATATTTACTTTAGACTTTAAATATTATAAATAATAGATTTTACAAAACTTGATTTTTAAAACAACTTTAAAACATTTAATTTATATTTTAAAAAAATTTACTTTTAAAAAAGTGTACTTGGCCATCCAGAGAAAATTCCAATTTCAAGCACGTAAATCAATTTTCCCCAAATTGATTTCTAATTTTCCCAAATTGACTTCCAATTTATTTTATTTGAAATAAATTCTTTTATTTATCAGTTCATTTCCAAATTCAGTAGTTATGGATTTTATTATTGTCTTTTCCAATTTCTTCTTTACTCTTTCAATAATTCAAATCTTAAATTCTAAATAAATGTTTGATCTTTTTAATTGATAATACTGCATTTTAAAATTCATTAACTTTCTGTTTATTCAAACTTCTTTTCCATTCTTAGGATTCATTTATTAAAATTTTAAAGTCACTTTATTTCTTTCCCAAGACATTCTTAAATTTATTCTATAATTATTTTACTTGTAATTTCACTTCTTTTATTTTCATTTCAAAAATCAAATTTATATTTTTGGTAATTCATTATGCCCAATTATATCGACCAAGCCATAACATTCAATACTTTCCCATAATTCATTATAGAACATCAAATAATCAGAACAGAGAATATTAAATAATTTAAATAAAAATTGAGGGGTCCAGTTGGATCCCTCCAACCTGTTTTCCCTGCATCCACAGATGTTAGCACAATATAATATGCCATACCATAACACATCAATCGATTCAACCATTCAAACAATTATTTAAATTTAATCATTTAAATTTAAATATAACTGAGTGAGATTATCTCACCTTTGCTTTTATTGTTATAATCCGATCCACACCATCCTGATTCTCAACGATTTAGACCTTGTAACATTATATAAATTATTTTATTACTATTCGAACTAATTGAAAAAAATCAATCACCGTTTAATGAATTCAACTTAAACCAATAATTTAATTTTAATTATTGATTTAATTTTAAACTGATCTTCCTATAATAATCAATGTTTTTAGTAGCTAAATAATGTAATAAGTTAAACAAATTGGTCTTCCTAATATATTATTTTAAAGTGTGTCTATGTATATTTTTGTCTTAAACTAAACCAAGAATGAAATGATATATACCTTTAATTCTAAAATAGAACTGTGCATGTATAGAATCGAACTGGAGGAGTTAAACCTTACTGTAACTATTTCTATCTCTCTTCTTCTTCTTTTTTTACAGTTTAAATTCCCAAAACCTAAATCAGATTTAATTAAATAAAAATCAAAAACAAATACCTCCTACCGATCCTCTGATAAATCGTCGAGCCCATCCTCAGCATCGCCGAACACGCCTGGCTTCACCAACGACCCCTGCCCTAACTCGAACTTCACTGGAGCATCACGCGACCCATCACCATCAATTTGAGTTGGGCGACATCGTGGATCGAATGACCACCGATGCTTGAGTACATCCTTATCCTCATGCGTCGCTAACAAGCTCGCGAGACCCTAGCCGCCGTTCACGATTCCTCCTAACGCCGCTTCCATCAACGCGAGCAGCGCTGAACTTAGCTAGATTCGAACGATCAATACTCGGCTCGCTCCCTTCCATGAATCTTGATCCACGGATTCGATTTACGAACGAATGAAGCATTGCGACCTCTTTTTTTTCCGTATCTAATTTTGGTTGAGGAAACAGAAGGAAAGAGGAAGGCTTCATAAATTAAAAACTGGGGAGGAAGTTATCTTTGCGAAATTTAATTTTGGATCAAAAAGGGGGTATTTTGTTCGGCCATTGTTTTTCTTTTCAAATTAATGAAGGGAGATGTGCTCTGTTATAAAAAAGAGAAACATGATATGAAAGGAAGTCGGCTTGCTCAGAAGGATTTCGGCTGTGATTTAAAAAGATATTTAAATTAAATCGATAATTATTGGCTAGGCGTTTTTTATCTCGTACGATCGTACGATAAATCCGATTAATACGAAATTGGAAATCCGATAATAATTCAATATTACGGATCCAATGGAACTGGTTTCGTCAAATTCCGAAACTGCGCCTCGGAAGGCTATTTTTAAATTCAATTCAAACGGTATAAATTTCAAAACTGAACAAACCACTGTTAATATCAATTTTACAACCTTTATTGTCTTCGGTGTTATCAATATAGATTTTACAAGCCTTTAAATTATTTAATTTAATAGCCTTAAAATCTCAGATTTCATATTTTATTCAATTTCAAATTATTTAATTCAATAATTTAATTATCAAATAAATTGTGATATTTGAATTCAAGTTAAAATTAAACTTTTAAATATTTAAAATCAATTAAATATTTCGAT
This sequence comes from Allium cepa, assembly GCA_030765085.1. Taxonomy (NCBI): domain Eukaryota; kingdom Viridiplantae; phylum Streptophyta; class Magnoliopsida; order Asparagales; family Amaryllidaceae; genus Allium; species Allium cepa. Next base: position 255,469,991 of record CM060943.1, read on the forward strand.
TTTAAATGCTCAAAAATTCCGGGTCGTCACAAATGACAAGTAAGGATAGAACTTATATTGATTATGGCGATCTTAGCTGGATCGACCGAAATCCCATTTTTCGAGATAATATAGCCAAGAAATCGAACTTCGTCTCTCCAGAAGTGGCATGTTGAAAACTTGGCTTTAAGCTAATGACTGCGAAGAGTTTCAAGAACAAAAGCCAAATGTCACCTATGCTCTTTCTCATCTTTAGAGAAGACGAGAATATCATCGATGAAAAAAAGAACAAACTTGTTAAGAACATCACGGAAAATTCTATTCATCAAGTCCACGAAATAAGATGAGCATTAGTAAGACCGAACGACATAACCAGCCATTCAAAGAAACCATTTTCATTGCGGAATGATGTTTTAGGAATACTACCCTCAGCAATTCTGAGTTGGTGAAAGCCGGTAGCCAGATCGAGTTGAGAGAAAACTTTAGCTCCATGGAGCTGGTCGAATAGATCGTTGATGCAGGGCATTGGATATCGGTTCTTGTGTGTGAGCTTGTTTAGCTCTCTATAGTCAACACACATTCTGAGAGAACCATCAGACTTTGTGACGAATACAACTGCAGCACCTCATTCTGAATAACTTCGCCGAATTAAGCCTTTAGCAAATAAATCTTCAATTTGAACATTCAATTCTTCCTTCTCTTTCGGAGCCATTGTCCTGGAAGGGAGAACTACTAGTCGAGCACCAGGTATAAGATCAATGCGGAATTCGATTTCCCGTGGAGGTGGAAGAGAATTGAATTCTCCAAACACATCAGAAAAGAGTTGAACAACTGGAGTAGAGCTTAGATCATTCAGATGGGAGTCAAGAGAGAATATAAAACTCCCAGCACAATCTTGAGGCGATTTACCTTTAATAACTAAAGGTATACTCTTGTCGTCAATTAGAGAGGCAGTTTGAGCTTTGCAAAAGATAACGGCTTCGAACTTTCGTAGCCAATCAATACCTAATAGGATATCGAAGGCCTCGAATCCAAGTACGAAGAAATCCTAAGTGAAACGATGCATGCCATATATAAGTGTGACATATTTGCATACCCTTTTGAGGTTAGCGAGCCCTCCAATAGGGTTTGATACGCATAAGAAGGTAGATGCAATGATAGGTTCCAATCCAAGTTTGTTACATAAACTATGTGTTGCTCCAGTATCAAATAGAACTCTAACAGATAAAGTATGCAACATAAAAGTACTCTGTAATGTACCTTGGTCATCCTGAACTTCCAAGGTAGGTGGGTTAATAGCAAAAACTCCAGATGAAGTGCCCCTCTTTTGGGTAGGGCAGTCCTTCTTAAAGTGTCCTGGCTGTAAGCAAATGTGACAAGCATCTCTCTTGGCCATCTGAGCCGGTGGCGGAATAGCTGCATCCTTTGGGGATGGGCAACTACTGGCATAATGACCTTTCTGATTACAGTTGAAGCAGGTGATAGAGGATATGTCAATGGGCTTCTTCTGAGAATAGCCAAGCCCGGATTTCTTCTGTCAGTTCTTCTTCTGTTGCTCAAAATTTGGCTTCCTCTTCCCAGTCTGACTAGAGGATGGCTGAGAAACTGGAGCCTTGGTGACCGATGTTCCCTTTGGCTTTCCCTCATACCTAAGGGCAAATCCATCAACTCGGTGAAAGTGCCATGGACATGAGCTGTGAGGAGTTCGTAATACTCAGGACGTGCTCCATGGATGAATTTCTCATTCTTCAGCAGTCAATCAAGCCAGGTCCGAACTTGGAGAGTTCGTTAAACTTTCTTTCATACTCAGAGAAAGTCTTGTTGCCCTGCTTGAGGTCCATAAATGATCGATAAAGCTGGGCCTTTCCGGCTGCTCGCGTCCACTGAGCCGTAAAGGAATCTCTATTTACAAGTGATATAAAGATGAGTCAAAATTTGACAATATAAAAGGAATTTTTATTTGGATGCAATTTCAGTTAGATTTCTACCTAAACTAAGCCCAGGTGATAGTTTCTTCTTCAGTACGGGAAGTGCCTGACTCCCACCAATCCCGTGCTGCATCCTGAAGCTAGCCAAGCGGTCAATTTACGCTTCTGCATGTCAGTAATCTCAAGTCCTATGAAGATCCTTTCCAGGCTCTTCAGCCAATGTTGAGCTTCAGTGATGCTCTCGGAGCTAGAGAATTTGACGCCGCCAAGCTGGGTGAATTCCTTGCTTAGAGTGGAAGTGTCACGGCTCTCCATTATCGTTCTCTTTCTTCAATCATCAACGTACGTCATTCTAACCACTTGATTCTGGATCACACTCCGCGTATAGTTATTAAAGTGGTTTTCGGTTTAGACAGTGAGTATATCCCTTACGGTCTCTTTAATAACTTTCGTAATTATTACACCGATTGGTCGTTTAATATATTTCAAAACCAAATCAAATTCAATTTCAATTAGAATTTGTAAACCAATATTTTATTTGTCTTTCTATATCAGTTTCAATAATTTACGTTTCAAAACTTCCAAATTAACCATTTCAAAACTCTATAATTCAATTTCAATTTTTTATTTAAAACAATTCAAATATTGGTTAAATTCGTACATAAGTTTCATTTTGAAATCATTTAAATATATTTGGTTTATCATCTAAATTCATTGATTGATTTCATTCAATATTTGATAAGTTAATTTATCATTCAAAACAATTTCTATTTAATTTCCAATTCATTAAATCAATTACTTAAGTTCAACTCCTTATATCAAAACTTACAAATTGAATTAAATTAGAATCGTCAAATCAAAATTTTCAAATTTCAAGTCTTATATTAACTACAATAAATCACATTTTATTTCTTGTTAAAGAAATTCAATTTCACATATTTACTTACTTACTTTAAACAATTTCCCAAAACTTAATTAATAAAGAACCTCGATTTCGTTTATTTAAGAAGTTCAATTTTACTTATTAAGAAATTAAATTTCTCTTATCAAAGAATTCAATTTATTTAATTATTAAATAATTCAATCTTATTTAATTATTAAATAATTTCAAAACTCAATTATCAAAAAATTTCAAAACTTAATTGTTAAATAATTTCAAACTACACTTTGTTAATATTTTTGTTCAGATCATTAAATATTAACATTTTAAATTCCACTAGAATTCAAATTTCAAACTACAATTTAAAACCTTTATTACTTCATTCAAATAAAATCTTTATATTTATTTTATTTTTAAAATCAAATTATTTGACCAATCGGGTATTATTCAATTTTCTATCCTAAGTCAATTGTTTATTTTGGTATTTATCATTTCAACTCAATTCCATTTCAATTCAAATTCAAAGCATAGCAAAATGGAACTTGCAGTGTGATAACTAGGATGGTGTCAAAGTAAATAAACAAGCAATAGTAAACATCAATTACAATCCAATAGTTTATTTAAATAATCCCGAAATAATCGTATTAATTTACATTTGTTGTTTATGCAAATTAATATAATTATTTCTAGAATCTACACTATCATTTCATGTAGAATAAAGATTATTACACTTATTATTTTATCCAATTATTCACTTGATATTCATTATTCAATTTATACTGCATCAATTCATACAACATACATTCAAATGGTTCAAGGTGTAATTAATCAAATTTCTACGTGTCAAATAATTAAACGTTTAAAGGGGTCACTTTATACAAATTTAATCTAATCAAATTTAACACATATATCGATTCAACTTTTTAACTATCCTACGTCAAATTTAATTGCATATTTTTTATCACTTCCTACATTAACAACTTAACGTCCAATGTAAACAACAAACAATCAATCAATTGTCATCCAAACTGGATTATCATCGTATAGGAATATAAGTCGTTAAAATTAATTCACCTTTCGTGGTTAGAGAATGAATGGCGAAGCACGAAGAAGCACGAATGGAATTGGTTCAACACAGCTACAACACGAATAATGAAACACTGCAATTATCGACAAAAGAAGACGATATTAATTTAAGTGAACGTTCATAAATAATTTATAAAATTATATAGATGCGCTTACCAATGACGAAAATTGATGCTGCTGCAAATGGAACTCAACCGGTTGCTGCTGCATACAACAGAGAAGAGAAGCGGTTACTATATTTCAGTAATAAAATAGATGTTGCGTAAATATTCTTTTTAGCGGCTATTGGAAGCGACAGTACACTGTTACTATTGCACAAAACAACAGTACACTATCTCTTCATTCGTTATTTTATATAAAAAAATTATAAACAAAATTGTTGCGCCAAGCATATATTATTCCCATCACCCATGCATACTGCATCACACTCTCACTTCATCCATTTTTTTTATACAGAACCGAGACTTTCATTCTTTTCTTTTTAACAAACCGAGACCTCCCAAAAATGTAAGCTTGCATTTCATTGCTCCCGCATGTACATATCTTTGTACACACATAGCACGCACACATTCAATTCACACACAACACACACACTTCAAGCACACGCACGCACACATTCAGTTCACACACAACACACACACACACTTCAAGCACACGCACGCACAGCATGCACAGGGCGAGGTCAGAAGGGGTGGTGAAGCGACCAGGCAGGGGATAGGGTGGTGGCGCGAGCCTGGGGAAGGGTGTGGCGACGGTGACTGGTCGGTTTAGTGAGAGGGTGGTGCTGCGCGAATCCAGGCAGGGCGATGGAGGCGATGCGCCTGCATGCGCATGCGCGAAATGATGGAGGTGACTGCGGCAGTGCGCAGGTGGGGAGAAGGGAATGCGGCGTGGAGGTCGGTGTGCATGCGCGTGGCTGAGGGTCTGGTGTGGCCGGTGGTTGGAGCTTCGGTCGCTGGAATTTGGTTCGGTGTAGACGGTTTCGTGGGCAGGAGTGTGTGGTTTCGGCCAGCACGCGTGCACGCGAAGGAGGAGGGTGATGATGCGCGTGTATGAAAGAGGTAAATAGTGGAAGTACGGTTACGGTTGAGAAGGATTTGTGACTTGCGTGTGCATTTCAGTGAAGGGTGGAGAGCATGCACGCGGTATGAAGGAGAGGAAAGATCGGTTGCATTTTTCTTTTCACGGTTTCTTTTTTTTTTGAAATTTTTTTTCATCAATGGAGAAAATAAAAAGGAAGAAGAAGGGATGAGGAAAAGAAGAAATAAAATGAAGATGGGATGCAGTTCGTACCTGAAGAATTTTGATTTCAACGAAAATGGCAATTGAAGACTAAGTTTTTTCTTTAAATTACAGTGAGTTAAGATATTCCAAATTCCTAAACGCCATCACCAATTCCCAGGTCACAACTGCCTACTACCAACCCCCAAATAAATGCACCCAGCAATTTATATTTTTGTCAAATTTTTTTTGAGTTTCTACGGGTTGTAATTTTTTGGCTGAATATGGTTTAACCAGTCCGCCCCAAACGGTAAAATTAACGCGACGATTTTTACGTCGGACTCCGATTCGCACAAATGAATATACCATTTTGATCCGCGCGGCGCGACGCTTCCAACGATACACAGATAATTGCGATACGATAGTTTTATAAAAACACAAATTTTACGCCGATTAAATTGTTCGTTGATCAAAACAATTTAAATGGAGCAGGCGATGACGGTATTTGATGAAACGGATTTCGACGTCTTGATCAGATAAATTTTTACAGCATTACTGTGTAAAAATATTTGGATTCGATAGATAAATTTTTCGCAGTTTAAAATGAACTGATATATAGTGAAAACGCGAACGAAATTTACTACAATATTTTACGACGAAACTTTTTCTATATCCATAACTAACTGGACGCATCTTATAAATGAAGTTTGGACGTTAATTGAGATCGTATTAAATTTCAAATTTTATACTAGAAATCATTAATTTAAAAGTTTGAATTGGTCGGAAATTCAAGGTCGTTACACGTGGCCTAGATCAACGTACCGAGGATCCATCCTAAATCCCCTGCAACACAAGGCCAGAACCGTCCCTTACTGGACATTCCTGAACAAGACAAGCCCGCAGTTGTGGCCAACAACTACCCACACAGCCGAAATAAAAAGGGACCTCTAGACAGGGGTAAATCTCTTCCTAGTTGGGTGCTACCCACTTAACCTTGCTGCACATCCCCTTGTTTAGCCATTCCTGGTTGATGAGGCTTGTGGCTACGATTACCTTTACAAGAACACATCTTGGAATGCTCGTCGTCCTCCATTGACGATGATCTAATAGCATTCAATCCATACAAGTTCATTCCAGGTTCGAACGAAACCGAAGGCATTATCTCGTTACACTCATTTTGGAATCACCCACAGAGTTAACGACAATAATTTGCACTCTGAAACTCCGACTCGATCATCACTTTGAGATGCCACGACCTAACGTTTAACTTGGATCGATGTGGTCTTCGGAAAGTCAAACTTGATATCCGATCCCGGTCTAATCAAAATCCAAACGTATCTTAAAGGTCAACTTGCTTAAAGTTAAACAATTCAATTTAAAATATTGAATTCACACGGCATTATTCACAGATAACAACATACATCTATCACAGATATATCCAATATCGCATCACAGAATATCACAGATTATCATCCAATAGATATCAATCAAATCCAGACATTCTACTCAAAACAATCACCCATAAGCAAGCATCTTTAATCCACATTATAATTAATTTAATTAATTCAAATTAAATTAATTACTTAAGAATTAATCACTTAACCTTGCTTTATCAACCATTAATTAATTACAATAATTAATTAATTAATCACTTCTCAATTAACCTTATAATCAATTAATTAATCTTTAATTGTTTAATTAATTAATTATCCTTTAACTATTAATTAATAACCTTAATTATTAATTAATAAAACTTAATTCTAAATTAACTAATCCTTAATTATTGGTTAATCAATCCTTAATTAACAATTATTTAATCCTTAATTACTTGATTAATTAATTTCAAATTATAATTAATTTATCTTAATTACCTAGTTAATTAACCATAATTAATTAACTCTTGATTAATTTATTCTTAATTATTAATTAATTAATCACTAATCAGTTACTTAATTCCCAATCACTGATTAATTAATCTTTAATTATCTAATTAATTAACTTCTAATTATCAATTAATTAATCTCATTTTCTTAATTAATTAATTCTTAATTAACAATTAGTTAATCCTTAATTAATTAACTAAAACCCTTATAAATTAATTAATATTCCTAAATTATTGATTAATTAAATTAATCAATAAAACTTTAATTACTTCATTAAATTAATCATTAATCATTAATCCTTAACTAACTTTCAAGATAAAACATTTATATTAATTACTTAACTTTAATTAATACATGTTTAAAAACATTTTATCTCAATTTATACTTAATTACCTTTAAAAATTAAGTTTTTTAAAATACTTAACATTTCTCAAATTCTATTAACCAAGCATAAAAATTTTTTAATCAAAATAGTTTAAACATAATAGTTCAAAATAGTTTTAAATTTAAATTTTAAAATTAGCTTTACAAAACTTTTTAAAAACATTTCAAACTATGCTTCGGGTTCGACCCGTCTCTGACTCGAGTGCCGACTCAAATTTTCCTTCTTCTTCCATATTTTTTTATCTTCTTTTTTTAGATTTAAGTTTTAGTTCTAAAAACTGGATCGGCAACACACACGAACATGAACACACTCCCGAGCCAATCCCTCTTCCTACTCGAGAACCACTTCGAGACAGCCCTCGACCCAAACGTACAAACACAGAGACGATGTCGTGCACATGCACTGTTCAACCACGCCGCCGCTACCACCGATGACACGTTCCACACGTCGACGATCGACCACACTATCGATCCCGACCCTCGACCCAACGTCACGAAGCCCAAACGAAATTGAGCTTTCCAGTCGAAACTGGAAACTCACCATCACCATAAAAACCCATCGAACCACCATCTTCGACCACCGGAGCCACCATGACTTCGCTAACGCCTTCATCCACGATACCAGCATCTTTCCTCCACGCCGCGCCTGACTCGATGCTCCGAGGACGGCCAACGACCCTAAAAAATGATCTCGACTCAACTGGGTTTTAAAACCCTAGTTTCAACCACTATCGATGCCACGACCATCGTTCACCTCCATCATCATTTTGCTCGACCTTCTCAGTCGACAACCCAGCTTCGTCTAAAACCACGATATCGAATGATCACCCAGCCGCTGGAATTTTCTCAAATTCATAATTCTGGTCATCACCGAAATGCTGTCTCAAATCCAAACTAAAATTCATGATTTTAGTTTTAAAAATCAAGTTTTCCAATGGCGATTCAAGTTGCATACTTGAATCTACAAAATAAATTCTTTGATTTTTATCAGTTTTAAAAATCTTTCTGATTTTACTGTATTCCAGAAGAATTTCAAACATAAAATACTTAAACTTATTTTTAAATCCTAAATTACATTTTCACAACTTATTTTGTTTAGAATTTAAAGCCTAATAACACATAGATAAAGAGTTTATTGTATTTTTGCTTTGTTTTTCACTATGTAGTCTGGAAACAGAGAATAACAGATAAAATCAATATGCACAGATCAATCATACTTATATTCATAGATTTACACACACACACACATGCAAGCACAAATATGATCCAATAATCACATGCACACATTTAGTTTTACTTAACACCTGGTTGTTTGAAGCAGAGATTTAAAAACTGGAAACTTTGATAAAATTCTTGAAATCTGGAACTTTGAATTGCAGTGATTTTTTTAAAACTAGATTGTTGAGTTGATTAGATGCTTTAAACTTTAAAACTGAGGTGATGATGCCCACAGACCTTTCTCTAGTTTATTTACAATTTGGAGTGGTTGTTCTTGAATTTGATTTTGCTTTCCGACTTATGTGTTGTGTGAGAATTTACTTCAGGTTTGTGAAAAAATTGATTACAGGAGTTTGAGTTGTTTTGGTGAGTTGCTTTTACAGGTTTGGTTTTTTATTTGTAAAATGGTTGCAGTTCTTTGTTCTTAGAATTTTGGAAAGAAGATAGAAAAATAAATAAATGAAGAGGAAGGTATTTGTTTATATAATATTAAATTAGGTTTATTAAAAATAAAAGAAAATTAAAATAAAAGTTGAGCTTGTAAAATGAATTAACACTTGTCTCTAAACTTATTTAATTTGTTAACACATGTTATTAGAAAGGTTTAAATCTTAACACATGTAACTTGCATGCATAAATAAAATTTTAAATGTTTTAAAAAGCTTTTATAATTGATTTCCTAATTTATAAATACATATTTTAATTTATATAAATAAATTTCTTTAAAAAGAAAATAATGTAAAACAATTTATGTTCTTGATAAAATCATAAAAATACATTTTAAAACCAAAGTATAATTTAAGATATATATCTATCTTTTGAATTTCAAATTTAAATATCCAAATTCAAATTAAATTTCAAATCCAGTTTGAAAATCAATTTTATATATGCATATATTTAATCAAATACAATTTCAACTTGTATAAAATAATTTCATTAAAATATATATATATATATATATATATATATATATACACACACAACACATTATTATTGTTTTAAAAAGATAAATTTGCCAATTTTAATAATTGGGAATTATCACATTTAAATTTGCTTGAAATTTCCGGGATGTCACATTCCTCCGCCCTTAAAAGAATTTCATCCCTGAAATTTAAACAAAAGATAATCCAAAATTTTCATTTTATTTCAACAATTCAAGCATACATATCGTCCATACATACGCAACCAACGAACAATTCATCCAAATAACAATTCATTCCAACAAACATCACTGGCTATCCGGACACGAATCCGGATAAGCCTTTCTAACACTATCCAAAGTCTCCCAGGTACAGTCTCTGGGATCCTCGCTCCACTGGACCTTGATAAGCTTCACTATCTTGTTCCTGAGTTGCCTCTCATCTTGATCAATGATCTGGACAGGATGCCTGACAACAGATAAGTTCGACTCAATCTATTAGTCTTCTTGCACAGCTAGCTCCATAATAAGAAATGGATCGTGCATGTATTTCCTTAGATGAGATACGTGAAAAACATTGTGAATTCCAGCCATTCGGACTGGCAATTCAATCCTGTAAGCCACGGCACCAATCCTCTCAAGTACTCGGAATGGACCAATATACCTTGGGGTGAGTTTTCCCGTCTTTCCAAATTTTATCGCTCCTTTAATTGGGGAAACTTTGACAAAGACTAAATCTCCAACCTCAAATTCCAATTGTCTTCGTCTCTAATCTGCATACTTCTTATGATGGCCCTGAGCGGCCCTCGTTCTCTTCTTAATAAGCTCAACTTTTGCAGATGCTTCACGGATCAAATCTAGTCCAAGCACAAGTCGATCTCCTGACTCGACCCAACAGGATGGGGATCTACACGGTCTTCCATATAAAGCTTCATAGGGAGCCATCTTAGTACTTACCTGGTAACTGTTATTGTAAGAGAATTCCACTAAATGTAGATGGTCTTCCCAAGATCCACCAAAATCTACTACACAAGCCCTCAGCATATCTTCTAGAATTCGGTTAAGCCTTTCTGTCTGTCTGGGGATGATATGCTATACTCAAACTCAAACTCGTACCCATAGCTGATTGCAAAGCCTCCCAGAACTTGCTGGTGAAGATAGGATCTCGATCACTTGCTATACTGACTCGAACACCATGCAATCTGACAATATCTCTCAAGAAAATCTCAGCCAAAGAAGCTGCAGTACGGGTTGCCTTAACCGTGGGCACTCTTGGTTAGACGGTCCACAATCACCCATATTCCTTCGTTTCCCTTCTTGGTTCTTGGCAAACCGTCTATGAAATCCATCAAAATCATTTCCCACTTCCACATTGGGACTTCCAAAGGCTGCAATAATCTGGTTGTCTTCTGTTGATCTCCTTTAACCTGCTGGCAGATAGCACAACTATTGACAAAAGCAGCTACATCCTACTTCATACCCTTCCACCACAAGACTCTCTTTATATCCTTGTACATCTTTGATATTTCTGAGTAGACACTTAGCCGGGAGTGATGAATCTCTGATAAGACCTCTTGCTTCAAATCCATGAAATTCGAAACACAGTCCGTTGATCCTCAATGTTCCTTGGTCATCAATCTTAAAACTGGAAGACTGACCCTTCTTGACTCTCCTCATGATTCCTCTCAATCTACTATATGATCCCTACTTACTCGAAGTTCTTTCCAAAAGAGATGGAACCACTTCCAAAAGAGACAGAACTGCATTCCTGCTAAGAGCATTTGCCACAACATTTACCTTCCCTGGGGTATACAGGATATCCAAATCATATGATGCTAAAAACTCAACCCATCACTGCTGACTCAGATTAAGATCCTTTTGAGAGAAAAGGTACTTCAATGGTTTGTGATCTGTGAACGACTCAAACTTCTCTCTCAAAGGATAGTGTCTTTAGATCTTCAAAGCAAAAACAACGGCTAACAACTCCAGATCGTGCGTAGCATACTTCAATTGCCAACTCGCATATGCATTTACTCTTCCATTTTGCACCAGAACTGCTCCTAATCCAACTATATAGGCATTCGTATAGACCTCAAATTTGCTCTTACCATCCGGAATAGCCAACACAGGAACACTTGTCAGGTTCTCCTTCAGATTTTGGAAAGCTACCTCACATTCAGAGGTCCACTTGAATTTTGCTCCTTTCCTTGTCAGCTTGGTTAGGTGCGAAGAGATCTTGGAATAATCCTTGATTAACTTCCTATAGTAGCCAGCTGAACCCAGAAAACTACGGACTTCAGTCGGTGACTGCGGCTGCTTCCACTCTAGAATAATCTCTACCTTAGCTGGATCCACTGAAATTCCCTCTCCATAAACAATGTGCCCCAAAAATTTGACTTCCGATTTCCAAAAATGGCATTTAGAGAACTTCGCCTCCAGAACATGCCTTCTCAGAGTCTCCAACACTATTCCCAAATGCTGCTTGTGCTTCCCTTCAGACTTAGAGTAGACCAGAATGTCATCGATGAACACCGGAACAAACTTATTCAACACATCCCTAAAAACTCGGTTCATCAGATCGACAAAGTAGGTTGGAGCGTTGGTTAACCCGAAAGGCATAACCAACCACTCATTTAAACAATTGGGTCCCCCAAATGCAGTTATGGTGATACTGTCCTCGGCTACCCTTAGCTGATGGAAACCTGAGGCTAAACCCAGTTGGAAGAAAACAGAGGCACCATGTAGCTGGTCAAATAGATCATCAATACGAGGTAAAGGATACTTATTTCGGATGGTCAATTTGTTCAACTCTCAATAATCAACACAGAACCTTAGAGACCCATCCGACTTGGTGACGAACACTGCACCAGAACCCCAACAAGTAAAACTGGGCCTAATCAATCCCTTTTCTAAAAGATCCTGAATCTACTTAACTAACTCCTCCCTCTCTTTAGGAGCCATCCTTCTGCTTAGTTGAATCACTGGTATTGCCCCTAAAACCAAATCAATACGAAACTCTATTTCCTGGTGCCGAGGTAAACACTTGACTTCCTTAAATACATATGGAAAATCTTGCACCACTTCGATATCTTCAACCTCCTCTTGAGAAGTCTCAACACCATGTAAAAGACTACTCAAGTGAATTCCCGAATAATCACACATTACTTTCGCAATCCAACCCAGATCAGTTTCCAACGAAACTTTTCTTTCATCACAATTCAAGACAGCCTTATACTTATCAAGCCAATCCATCCCCAATATAAGGTCAAACCCTTAAAATCCAACACATAAGGGTCATATGAAAAACTATGGGACAGATAGGAAATTCTCAATTCCTTACAGATCATATCTAATTTGGTTACCCCTCCTATAGGATTAGATACATAGATGGGAGGTCAACAGTACTAGGGGTAAGAAGGAACTTCTCTACTGATTCCAAAGAGAGAAAACTAAGAGAGGCATCTGAATCAAACAATACTTTAATATAATTGCCATCTAAAAGTAATGTACCTTCCAATACTCTCTTGCCAGCAGAAGAAGTGGATGGTGCATCCTCCAAAGCAAACACCTTATTCTGCGGAGCTTTTTGAAGTAGCGGGCAAGTTCTCACCATATGGCCTGGTTGATGACAGTTGAAGCACAATGATTTCTGAACCATTGCTGATCCTGGTCCACTCTGATGTGGTTACTGCTGAGTTCTACCCTAAGGACACTAATTAGCCAAATGCCCAACTTGCTAACAATCATAACATTTCTGAGGTCCGTTGTAGCTTTCGGGTTTCTTCTTGTTTTTCTTCTTCCAATTATGATTGAACTTTCTCTTATTTGGGTTGGAAGAATTCCCTCCGGATGCTGCTATTGGTGCCACTGGTTTCTTATTCATCAAATCCTTATATCTCAGAGCCATATCAATCAACTCTACAAAAGATCCCTTCAAATGCACTGTCATCTTTTCATGAAATTCTGGCATTAATCCTTGCCCAAACATTTCGTTCTTTTAAGGGGAGTGTCTAGTCCTGGACCATAGTAAGATAGTTCATTGAATTTGGTCTCATACTCTGCTATAGTCATGCTTCCCTGCTTCAAATTCAGAAAATCTCGGTACAGACAAGTTTTCCCTGCTGTTGGCATGAAAATTTCCTCAAACAATTCTTTAAATCTATTCCAAGAAATGTCGTATTCTGAGATATTTGTTGTTACTGCATCCCACTAGGCTGCAGCACCTTCTTGCAATTGCCATAAAGCCATTACTCTTTTCTGCTGGTCAGACAAATCCATACTCTTAAAGATGCGCTCGCAAGAGCGTAGCCAAGCCTAGACCTCAATTATAGTCTATGATCCTTTAAATGGTCTACCTTCAAAGTGAAGTCCTTGCATAAGGCAGCAAAAATAACCCAAGGCGGTGCTGGATTAACAGCCTCGTTATCAGTCTGACCTCTTCTATCATCGGTCGGCGTGCTTCCTACTACTCTGCCCCTCCTGTCCCTTGAACTCATTTTGGCTACCTGGACAGGTAACCCAACCAATATAGATAGGTATATAGTTATATAAAAATTACAAATACGCACTCTCAAGATAGATACTACTCCAGAGCCTAGGTATTTCTCAACCTATGCTCTGATACCAACTGTGACGACCCCCCTCTCATTCCATAGAAAGACGTATCATCAATAAGAAAAGAAATAGATAGAAATAGAAAAGATAGAACGAAAGAACAACAACATCAGAATCCTACAATGGAAATGGAACAAAATATAATATTTCACATATTCATTACATAGTCCTACATATCAGAGTACACACAGTAATACAACATCATTACGTTAGACAGTTATAAAGGCATGTCTAACCATTACATTCAAAATACAACAACCCCAAAGTCACAACATAGCGAAAATATAAAGATAGATACGTATGGGCTCCAGCTCCAAGCTTCCAAAGTATTTGTCAAGCCAAACCTGATCACTTGGCTACTCATGAAAATTTGAGGACCCAAGAGTTCAAGAAAACAGAATAAACTCCAGGTCAAACATGGGTTTGGTGTGAGTAAACGGGTTAAAGTTGTTTAACTTTAAAATCATTTGAAAATAAAGTTATCGCGTAAGACTTCCCACACATAAACATGGGTAAGTTTTTACCTTATGCTAACTAAATCATTTTATAGGAAATCTAGTGATATTACATTAGGGTCTAGGGTTTTCAAATAAATATTCACATAGACGAAATTTTTACATTCATTAAATTCCATCATACTAGACACAATGTGGGTTATACAATCAAAACCATAAGGGTACGTAGAAATAATGAGTTTCCGTCAATGGCAGGGCTACTGGGGTGCCGCCCGTCACAGTACGTGGCCTAGATCAACGTACCGAGGATCCATCCTAAATCCCCTGCAACATAAGGCCGAAACCATCCCTTACTGGACAGTCCCGAACAAGACAACCCCATAGTTGTGGCCAACAACTGCCCACACAGTCGAAATAAAAAGGGACGTCTAGACAGGGGTAAATCTCATCCTACTTGGGTGCTACCCACTTAAGCTTGCTGCACCTCCCCTGTTTTAGCCGTTCCCGGTTGATGAGGCTTGAGGCTACGATTACCTTTACAAGAACACATCTTGGAATGCTCATCGTCCTCCATTGACGATGGTCTGATAGCATTCAATCCATACAAGTTCATTCTCGGTTCGAACGAAACCGAAGGCATTATCTCGTTACACTCATTTTGAAATCACCCTCAGTGTTAACGACAATAACCCTTGCACTCTGAAACTCCATCTCGATCTTCACTTTGAGATGTCACGACCTAACGTTTAACTTGGATCGATGTGATTTTCAGAAAATCAAACTTGATATCTGATCCCGGTCTCATCGGAATCCAAACGTATCTTAAAGGTCAAGTTGCTTTAAGTTAAACAATTCAATTTAAAATATTGAATTCACACAGCATTATTCACAGATAACAACATACATCTACCAAAGATATATCCCATATCTCATCACAGAATATCACAAATTATCATCCAATAGATATCAACCAAATCCAGACATTCTACTCAAAACAATCACCCATGAGCAAGAATCTGTAATCCATATTATAATTAATTTAATTAATTCAAATTAAATTAATTACTTAAGAATTAGTCACTTAACCTTACTTTATCAATCATTAATTAATTATAATCATTAATGAATTAACCACTTCTCAGTTAACCTTATAATCAATTAATTAATCTTTAATTAATTAATTACCCTTTAACTATTAATTAATAACCTTAATTATTAACTATTAAAACTTAATTATAAATTAATTAATCCTTAATTATTGGTTAATCAATCGTTAATTGACAATTATTTAATCCTTAATTACTTAATTAATTAATTTCAAATTATAATTAATTTATCTTAATTACTTAATTAATTAACCATAATTAATTAACTCTAATTACTTGATTAATTTATTCTTAATTATTAATTAATTAATCACTAATCACTTAATTAATTAATTACCGATCACTGGTTAATTAATCTTTAATTATCTAATTAATTAACTTCTAATTATCAATTAATTAATCTCATTTTCTTAATTAATTAATTATTAATTAACAATTAATTAATCCTTAATTAATTAACTAAAACCCTTATAAATTAATTAATCCTAAATTATTAATTAATTAAATTAATTAATAAAACTTTAATTACATCATTAAATTAATCATTAATCATTAATCCTTAACTAACTTTCAAGATAAAACATTTACATTAATTACTTAACTTTAATTAATACATGTTTAAAAACATTTCATCTCAATTTATACTTAATTACCTTTAAAAATTAATTTTTTTAAAATACTTAACATTTCTTAAATTCTGATTAACAAAGCATAAAACTATATTAATTAAAATAGTTTAAACATAATAGTTCAAAACAGTTTTAAATTTAAATTTTAAAATTAACTTTACTAAACTTTTTAAAAACATTTCAAACTATGCTTCGGGTTCGACCCGTCTCTTACTCGAGTGTTGACTCGAGTTTTCCTTCTTCTTCCATATTTTTTTTTTCTTTTTCTTTTTTAGTTTTAAGTTTTAGTTCTAAAAACTGGATCGGCAACACACACGAACATGAACACACTCCCAAGCCAATCCCTCTTCCAACTCGAGAATCACTTCGAGACATCCCTCAACCCAAACGTACAGACACAGAGATGATGCCGTGCACGTGAAAGTTCAACCGCGTCGCTGCTACCTCCACCGACATGCACCACACGTCGACGATCGACCACACGATCGATCCTGACCCTAGACCCAACGTTACGAAGCCCAAAACAAAATTGAGCTTTCTAGTCAAAACCGGAGCCGCCGTAACTTCACCAACGCCTTCGTCCACGACGCCATCATCTTTCCACCATGCCACGCCTGACTTGACGCTCCGAGGACGGCGAACGACCCTAAAAACCGATCTCGACTCAACTGGGTTTTAAAACCCTAGTTTCAACCACTGTCGACGCCACGACCATCTTTCACCTACCCGGTCGACAACACAGCTTCGTCTAAAACCACGACGTCGAATGATCACCCAGTCACCGGAATTTGCTCAAATTCACAATTCCGGTCATCACCGAAATGCTATCTCAAATACAAACTAAAATTCGTGATTTTAGTTTTAAAAATCAAGTTTTCCAATGGCGATTCAAGTTGCATACTTGAATCTACAAAATAAATTGTTTGATTTTTATCAGTTTTAAAAATCTTTCTGATTTTAACGTATTACAGAAGAATTTCAAAAATAAAATACTTAAACTTTTTTTTAAATCCTAGATTACATTTTCACGACTTATTTTGTTTAGAATTTAAAGCCTAATAACAATAAATAAAGAGTTTATTGGATTTTTGCTTTGTTTTTCACTATGTAGTCTGGAAACAGAGAAGAATAGATTAAATCAACATGCACAGATCAATCATACTTATATACATAGATTCACACACACACACACACACACACATACATGCAAGCACAAATATGATTCAATAATCACATGCACACATTTAGTTTTACTTAAGCTCTATTAAATATAAGTTTATTCACCTGACTGTTTGAAGCAGAGATTCAAAAACTGGAAACTTTGATAAAAAGCTTGAAATCTGGTACTTTGAATTGAAGTGATTTTTTTAAAACTAGACTGCTGAGTTGATTAGATGCTTTAAACTTTGAAACTGAGGTGATGATGCCTACAGACCTTCCTCTAGTTTGTTTACAATTTGGAATGGTTGTACTTGAATTTGATTTTGCTTTCAAACTTATGTGTGGTGTGAGAATTTACTTCAAGTTTGTGGAAAAATTGATTACAGGTGTTTGAGTTGATCTGGTGAGTTGCTTTTACAGGTTTGATATTTTTTTCTGATTTGTAAAATGGTTGCAGTTCTTTGTTCTTAGAATTTTGGAAAGAAGATAGAAAAAAAGAAATGAAGAGGAAGGTATTTGTTTATATAAGTTTAAATTAGGTTTATTAAAAATAAAAGAAAATTAAAAATAAAGTTGACACTTGTAAAAATAATTAACACTTGTCTCTATACTTATTTAATTTGTTAACACATGTTACTAGAGAGTTTTAAATCTTAACACATGTAACTTGCATGCATAATAAATTTTTAAACATTTTAAAAAGCTTTTATAATTGATATCCTAATTTATAAATACATATTTTAATTTATATAAATAAATTTCTTTAAAAAGAAAATAATATAAAACAATTTATATTCTAAATAAAATCATAAAAATACATTTTAAAATCAAAGTATAATTTATGATATATATATATATATCTTTTGAATTTCAAATTTAAATATCAGAATTCAAATTAAATTTCAAATCCAATTTAAAAGTCAATTTGATATATACATATATTTAAACAAATAGAATTTCAACTTGTATAAAATAATTTCACTAAAATCCATATATATACACAACACATTATTATTATTGTTTTAAAATAATAAATTCGTCAATTTTAATAATTTATAATGGGAATTATCACATTTAAATTTGCTTGAAATTTCCGGGATATCACATCGGCTTTCCAAGGAAAATACACCTTCCATTTCAAAATGGTCCATTTAAATCAATAAATAAATCCTTCTTGATTTATTTTAATTTACCTTTCAAATCCACAAATTCTTTTCCACGCTTAAAAATAAATCAATGTTTATTTTTAAAACAAAATTTCCTTTCCTTTATAAAATTTCCAATTGTGAATTTAAATTTTCAAATATCCACTGATATACGATTTTCAAATCGATTTCCAAATATTCACTTTCAAACACCAAATCGAATCCCAAATTGATTTACCAATTTATTTTAACACCAAATCAAATTCCAAATTGATTTTCCAAACACTTATTTCAAACACCAAATCAATTTTCATACCGATTTCCCAAAAATTTATTTTTAAACACCAAATCAATTTTCAAATTGATTTCCAAATTTATTACCTTTTCAAAAATAAATCCCTTTAATTTTTTCAAACTATTAAAATCCAAATTTTAAATAAATTCTTCATCTATTAAATATTATCACTTGAAATCCATTTATTAAACCTTATTCCCATATTTTGGAATTTTATTAATAAGATTACAAAAATCAATCTTTATACTTTTAAATCCCTTCTTTTAAATTCACCCAATTTTCAAAAATTAATTTTACTATAAACTTTCTACTTAAATTTCAAAAATCAATCTTTTTTATTTCTGGTATCCTACGATACCAAAAATATATTCGGCTAAACTAT
Source organism: Allium cepa (assembly GCA_030765085.1). Taxonomy (NCBI): domain Eukaryota; kingdom Viridiplantae; phylum Streptophyta; class Magnoliopsida; order Asparagales; family Amaryllidaceae; genus Allium; species Allium cepa. Next base: position 255,489,276 of record CM060943.1, read on the forward strand.
AGCCTTCCACAATTTCAATCACAAGTATAATCACACACAGATTATAAATAAATCAACACACAACATATGAAACAAATTCAAACGTCTGAGGAATCCAATTAGATCCCTCTAACCTATTTCTCTGCATCCACAGACGTTAGCACAACAATTAAATACCAATTCTACTTCGAGGTGGAATATCGCGGTATATGGGATCAATATAATATCATCCGCTATTATGTGGCGCATAGGGTCTCATCCGCTATATAATGCGGGAAATCAATCGCTCTAAATACATATATAATACCAATTCCACTTCGAGGTGGAATATCGCAGTATATAGGTTTATATAATATCATTCACTATTATGCAGTGCATAGGGTCTAATCCAATACAACTGATAATAATTTATCATCCAAGTACGCAATCAACAATTTTAAATTTAACTATTTAAAATTAAATCGGAAAATCTGATTGAGCGAGAAGATCTCACCTTTGCTTTTTATTTTGCAATCCATCTAAATTAGCTTGCTTTCTTCACGGTTTTGACCTTGTATAAATATTTATACAGTTTATGAATATTTGAAATAAATTGAACAATTTAATTGCCATTTTAAAATTTTAATTCAACTAATATTTTAATTTTAAACTAATGATTTAATTTTAATCAATAAATTAAATTTTGAACTAATTTCCATTTTTTAAATCTTTAGTATCAAAAATAACTTAAATTAGAAATTAAATAAGTATATTTATTTTATTTGGAAACTATATATATATATATATATATATATATATAAACTGCATATACATTATTTTAAAATAATCCAGTAACTTAAAATGTGTGAACGTATATATTTTTTTTCCAAAACCTGACTTTATATATTTTCTGTTTACTTTTATATAAAATAAAACATATCTGTATATTTATGTGTATTTATTCTTTTCTGTTTTAAACCTTTTCTTTACTGCATATATATACAAATGTGAATATGTATTTTTTTAAATTGAAAAATGATATATACGAGATTCGCGAATTATATAATATCATAAGCTAAAAAAATTCCCCGTTCCGTTAATCAGAGATCGTCAAACCCTAGCCGAACCCTAGGAATCGCTACCCCTTCGACGCCGTGCTCGAGCACAATGCCTGATGCTCCGTGAACAACTCCACTGCAAGGCCGCGTGCCTATCGCGACCTCACCATGCTTCGAATCGATGATGAAGCCCAGGCCACAACCAATCTTCCCTTGTGCGCGCTCTCTACACCATCGAACCACTATCGCGCTGCCCTCAGGAATAGCCGACCTCGCCCCAGTCGCCTCCGACCGAGCGCCCCCCATCGCGATGCGATATTTAGAACTTCGTGCTCGATTGAATAGGGTTTGAAAAGGGTTTCGATTTTGATTGATTTTTTTATGGCTGAGGAAATCGCAATTTCTAAATCGAAGAGAAAAAATGCAATTGACTGCTTATTATTTCTTTTTATCTTCGGCCCATTAGTTCGATTTCTTCTTTTCGTTCTATTTTGTATACTTTTCTTTTTCTTAAAGAAACGAACGGATGTTGATCTTTAACGAACACGTGTTTAAAATTGCAATATGTGTTATGCAAAGGTTTTCAACAAATATTTTTACTTTATTTTAAATTTTAAATTCAAATTTAAATCGTTTCGATAAATGCAATTCAAAAACTCGATCTCTAATCGAGGCATGCCGCCAGGCATTTAGAAGGTTATACCCCTATTCCGAATGCAATGGAAAAGGTTTCGAGACCAAAGATAGCTTTTTGGACCAGTTATTAAATTAAATTTCGATAAAACTTTCAGCGCGTTTGCTTATCGTACGTCCAAACGATCACTCCAAACATTACAAAAATCGATATCAGATAATAATACAATATTACGGATCCAATGAAACTAGTCTCGTCAAATTCCGAGACTGTGCCTTGGAAGGCTATTTTTAAATATCGATTTAAACTATAAAATTTCAAAACTGAACAAATCACTTTCAAATCCAATTCTGAAGCTTCCAATATCTTCATTATTATCAATATAAATTTCTAAGCCCTTAAAATATTTTTTATCAGCTTAATATTGAAGATACAAATTTTTACCCAACTTCACATTATTAAATTCAATAATTTAATTGTCAAATTCATAGCAATATCTGAAATTCAAGTTTAAAATGTCTTCCAAACATTTAAAATTAATTAATATTTCAATTTCAAATTTTAAATTTTTTGGGTCATCACAATCAACGTTACCGCATATGAATCTAAGAATGTAAATGGATCAACTGAGGTATTATCCTAGTCGCAATATTCTGCTTAGACTTTAGAGACTATATATTTATTTTAAATGTTCATAGCAGAATTCGTGAAACCATTTTAGTATCTTGATCTTGTTTGATTTGTTCATTTGCAGGATGTTATAATCTTTATTTTCTCCGAACATTAAAAACTTGTTCGACTCCAAACTACATTTTAGAAAACACTCATTCCTAGAAAGTGGAATTAACAAATATTTTATAGTTTGTTATTTCGCAAACAAAAAAAAAGTGGGAAACAATGGAGGATTCATTCTTATATCTTTCTATAAAATTTTAAACTAAACTTACTTTTTTGGATTATAAAAATAGAATTTCTTACCAAATAAAAACCAAATATGTTTTCAAGATTTATGGTATAAACAAATATTTTTTGAAACTATTCAAACTAAAAATGCCAGTGGGTATTCTTATGATAATGCTTTTAATCATGTACTATGTTTGAGGAGTGTCTAGCATATATTAATCAAACAGAATAGCGTTATCAAAATCAAATTAAGAAATAGAGACTCGGGCATCGTAGACCTATTTAAAAGTAATAGTTTTATCCCAATTTAAATGTGAAAAATGTGCAATTTAAATTCAAAATCCACATCTCAGGTAGAATTCAATATTTATTTTAAAGATCTAAGTGTACGATGTATCTAATAATCTCAGGTCCCTTTTATTGCTTTATTGATACAATGGACCCCCGATCATGATTCTCAAATGCAGTACTACTGAAATTAGCATAGCATATAACATATGTTGTTAATTGAATGTACTTGCATATTTTAGTGTTGGCAAGTAAATGAATATTACATATATACGACCTAATGCAATGTTTTCGAGTCAACTGGGTAAGTGTTTAAGAAGAAATTTTTTTCTATGAAATAGTAGCAAAGACGCAAGACACCATGTAAGGTCATTGTATAAAATCTCATATAGATCACAAAGCTTTCTAACTATTATTATCCTAAGAATCATAAATACAGTCTATGATAAACTAAAAGTTAGACGATTAGCTAGATAAGATTAATGGAACCAACAATGATTTTTGTTTACATAAAATGGATGACACTAACCAATTTGCAAACTGTGGACCTCGATTGTACTTCTAGTGTACTTCAAGTGTACTTCATGTTTCGTGGGCGTATGGCTATTCCTGAAAACTGCTGTTTCTACACAAATATTAAAGCAATTTATCTTGGATTTTCACTATTTAAACCGGTGTAATATATAAACTTAACATTTCCAAAAGCTTTAAAACAAAAGGTGAAATGAATGTATACTTGTGCATTTCATGCATATTACCCTTCCAGTAAAAAGTTTACCTCATAGAAACTATATTTTAGTCACAAAACTAAATCATGAACACAAGGTAATTTCAAATTAACCAAACTCTTATGGAAAATAGTAAAAGAAACAGGAAAAATAAAAGTTAGCAAAAGACACTTTCATGTAGGACTCAAAATAAATGATAATTAAAATAGCTAGGATAAATACACCTACATCAATGATTGAGCGGCTTGAACTTTATTTAATGCTATCTGTTAGTAGCTAGGGTTAGCTCAATGACATAAACCAAGATTTTTATTGACGTAGCCAAACAAAATATGATTTTAAAATTTCGCATTATGGGATCATTAGTTTGCATGCTGGTTTATAATGGTTTCATTTTACCACTATCATGCAAAAATAAAAATAAAGTATACTAATAGGTCATTCTTTTCAAATTGTTGTTATCTTTCCCTTAAGGGCTGCTTTGATTGTTCCCAGTTCCAGTGTAGCTTCTACTAACAGTAGTGGTATGGTTTACAAAATTTGAGTGGGTATTGTTCTATTTGTTGGAATTAAATTATTTGGGGAGAAGGTTATTAGTCGGAACTTACTTTCTGAATGCAACATATTATTTGGTTTTTTCTATTTTGTGCATGGTTTAGTTTGAAGCTTTTCTATTGCCAATCTTTATGTTGCTATCTAGGCTTCTATCCTAGATCAGAAGAACGCTTTTCAATTAAAAGGCACTTGGTTAATTATAGCAATTTTGCTACTACAAAAAAATATGCTAGATGTGCAAATATGCTAGACAAAAAATTATGCGAACATTTTGAATTAGACCCGCTCTTTTAAACTACTGCTTATCCCAAATCTATCTTACGGTACCGCCTTCCATCTCGGATGTCCTTTTCCTATGGACTCGTATTCACTTGTTTCTTGTCAATAATAGAATTATATATATGAGATGGCCAAGCGGTTGAAGATATATATATATATATATATCATAATAATTCCAACCTTTACTGTTACTAAATATAGATATTTTGTGCTGCATTTGTTAAATGGTTGATAAAAATGTGGAAATAAATTTTAGGTTGGACTATTGTTGCCTTATCTTTGATCTTTTGCTTGATAATTGGTAGGTGAATCAATTGAGTAGATATCCATAAATTATTTGTATTATTAGGCATGCTCCAATACACAACATTAGACGCACAACTATTTGCAGTTTAATGGTAAAGTAAACTACTCTTATATAAATATTGCTGTTGCAATAAGGAAATAAAGTAGCACCTTGTTACTTGCTAACTTTTTGACCTCATCAATGTATCTCACTTAGCTTGCTTCTTTCTTCGCAAAGTCTAAAATATCCAACATTAGATTCAATAGTGAAAAATAATCAAGAAATAAAAAATTAATTAGTGTTGCATATGCAACAACTAAATGTATCCATCATGCATTTAGAAAGGACTGTAAGAAGATGCTTTCATTGTTTTACTATTTTCCAACATTCAAACTAATACCAGTGATTGTACTAACCCAAATTAACTTGTCCACTATCAGTACAAACATATCTAGTGTCACTAACATAAAATAATGGAAACATATGAAATGACTACGGAATTTATATTTCTGTTTATAAAATAAAACATAAAATGATAGAGAATTTAAATTCAATAAAAGGAGAAGAAGCATAAAACAGACATAAAATTCAACCTCAATCATACAGACAAAATCAATGATATTATAATTATGATATATTAATTACTTTTTTTTTCCAAATGAAGCAACCATGAAGGACGACAGTTTTAATACTAAAAATGAGACATGTTATGCTTATCACAATTTCTATAGGAAGTTGATAAAAGGAAAAGAGAAGATGCAAATTCTACATGGTCCCACATGATTTTTTATCTTCGTACGGTATTGTGGTAAGTCTAGAATTTCTGTATTCCATATACTTTTTATATACAATATGGCTAACTATTCTAAATGCACTTTAGTTGCAAACCTGGCTAAGCATATATCTGATGTATCCTCAAGGAAATATACGTATTTTGAGAAAGAAAATTTATCACTGCAAACCTGACTAAATTTAAGCCAGTTAAAAATTTGACGAATGAGTTTTTACAACGAATATGCTATTTTATTAAAAAATTATATAGATTCAGTGTTGTTGTTCTTAAAAATTTATTATATGGATTAAAAATAAGATGTAAAAACTATCTTCGACAACGTAGATTTACAAATCGGATCTAAAAAAATGGCATTGGGAAATTGCGTGCAACATTCACAAAATAGATCAATCGGAAACAAATGAGTAACGATGTTCAAAGATGAAGCAAATCAAAATATGTAAACATTTAAATTAAAATATATACAGTATGAAGGTTTGTACCTTTGACGAAAACAGAAGATGACTATAGGCGTGAGATATCTCTGGCCACCTATCCAGTTTCGGTCCGCAATGTAGGGATCCAAACAAAAATGGCATTAGGAAATTGTGTGCAACATTCACAAATCAGAAAAAGAAAAAAAAATGAGTAACGATGTTCGAAGTTGAAGCAAATCAAAATATGTAAACATTTAAATTAAAATATATACATCATGAAGGTCTGTACCTTCGAGGAAAACAGAAGAAGATAATAGACGTGAGATATCTTTGGCGACCCATCCAGTTTCGGTCCATAATGTAAATTGTTGAGGCGGAAGCAAGATTAATCGAATTTAGTAGATCGGATGATGCGAATGAATGGATTCGAGATTTTGAGGAATATAATTAGGAATGTGACGAATTTGAGGAGAAACAATTAGGTTTTATGATGCGAGAGAAATAAAAATGGAGGTACGCGAGCGGATCTGAGGGGAAACAGCTTGCAGATCTGAGGGAAAATATAAGGGCATTTCGGGTATTTCCAAAAGATGCGGATATGCACCAACTTTTCATTATTAGCAGTAGAGATACTCTTTATCTTTATGAACTGAATTTATAAATGATTTTATATACTTGTCTCTGATTAAATTATTACCTTTGGCTTTGTTTTTTCTTTTACAAAATTATTATGCAAATTGAAATTTTTATATGATATGCTATTCTTCTTTGAAATTGTCTTGGAAGACTTTTTATATCCTAATCCATTCTTAGTAATGGTAGTTTGAGAATTACTAGTAATTTTAGAAAGATTTCTCTTCCTTTAGTAAAATTAGTTACATTTTTAGTAACATTCTCTAACTCGGTATTGGGACTAGTATTTTTCAATTCATGAATTTTGATATTTGATTTTAGATCATGATTTTCTGAAGCTAATATCATATTCTTTTCATTTTCAACTTCTACTTCATTTGTTCACAAAATGAGTTAAGAAGAAAATTAGACAAAGATTTCTGTGTATTAACAAGTTCTTCTTTTAAAATTTTCTTTTCATCTCTTAGGATATCAACTTTTAGTTTCTCTAATGTATCTTTGTACTTTCTTTTAACTTCCTTGAGTTTATCTAACAATTCTGAGTTTATATCAATTAAATCATCAAAAGTTAGATGACTTACATCGCCAGTTGAAGCCATAAAGCAGATGTTGCCTTATTCAGAATCACTGTCTGTGTCACTATCTGATGATGAAGATGATTCTGAATCATCCTATGTGACTGAGAATGCCTGCTTATTTTTGTACTTATCCTTCATATTTTTGAATCTGTCTTTCTTTCTTTCAGGACAATCTTTCTTCATGTAACCTTTCGTATGACAGTCATAGCATTCGAGACTGGTAGTTTGCTGGAGTTGTCTCTTCTATTGTTTCCAAACTTCTTGTTCTTTTTGAATTTAGAAACTTTTTGAAATTCTTTTCAATCAATGCATGTCATCTTCATCTGAATCTGAATCCTCTTGTTCAACTTTGAATGCAATATTCTTTTTTTATGTGCTTGATCTCGCTTAGCCCACAAATTCACTTCATATGACATAAGATGTCCAGTTAACTCTTCAAGTTTGATGGTAGAAATATCATTAGCTTCTTCAATAGCTAAGATTTTTTGTTCACATTCATCTATTAAAGAGTTTATAATTTAAGAAATAATATCGAAATCATAAAATTTTCCTTCGAATGCATGTCGTTTATAGTTTCATCTAGCCTTATTCTGAAATTGTGGAACTGATTTTTTAAGCATAGAAATCTTGCTTTGTTTAACTTTGTTAGTTCCTTCATATGTGACTTTAAAAGTTCTCCAAATTTGATAAGCAGTTGTACACATCCTAACTCTATTAAATTCATTTTTGTCTAAGGCACGAAATAGCATATTCATAGCTTTTGCATTCGATGTAGCATCTATCTTTTGTGTATTTGACCATTCTACAAAGGGTGTAGTGGGTATAGTGTATTCATTTTGAGTGATATTCCAAGTATCATATTCATTTGCTTACATAAAAATTATCATTCTAGTTGATCAACTATTGTAATTCAAACCATTAAATAGTGATGGTTGTGCAATGGATTAACCTTCAACAAAAGTTGCGTTAGTGTTATTTTCCATATTAATCTGTGTATCAAATAACTGTGTTACGGTTATAAGATGGCCTCGCTCTAATACCAAATGAAAGTGCTACTATGGATTGTAATATGGAATATAATCTAAGTTATGTACAAGTGCGGAAAATAAATATAAATAGTAAACAGTAAAACAGATGACACCAGAGATCTTTATACTGGTTCGAACTCCCATTCTACGTCCATTCTCAGACTCCTTCTGAAATTTAACTATCAACCCTATCTTAACCCATAGGAATAGGTATGACATCACCCGAGCAACCGAACATGACTTCTACCGCCTAGATAACAAAATAGGAATTCCACCACCCGAGCAACCAAACAGGACTTCAACAATACAGAAAGTTTTCTTAATTGATTGTGCTCTGTAGGTAGCACTGATAAGTCTTTAGAGTACACACTACCTATAATCTTCTTCTTTGTGGTATATAGTGTAGTCCGTGAAGATTGGAAGTAATTTTAATCACAAATAAATTTGTGTTTGAATGTGCAAGTGATTTGAATGCGTTTACAAAGCAAATGGAAGAATTTAGGTAGCAAGAATATAGAATAGAATTAGAGAATTAAGTTGTTTAAACAACTAAATTCAAGGCTATATATAGAGTTTATAAGATGTAATCATTCATGAAAATTTTCGGCTAAAAGATACGGAAACAACTATTGGATTAAAAGTTGTTTCTGTTCATTAAAAGAAGGTGATCGTTCAGAAAATAGCTATTATGAATATTCAGTTGACCGAGGAAAGAAATTCGGTCATTTAAAAATTCAAACAAATTCGAATTTTAAATTTATTTTGAAAAGACATCTGGTTCAGTCGACTAAATGGGTTATTTAGTCGACTGAACCTTCGAAGTTATTTTACACCTATGCATGTTTCAGTTGACTGCAAACCTCTATTCAGTCGACTAAAACATGTGTTTTCTACCGTATAAACTTCTTGTTGAAAGGTTTTTGTTTAGTAATTTATTACAATTAATTTCCAAGGTGTGTAGATGAATTTGAAAGTAATTTTAAACCATATGCGTGTGCATATACCACTTAGGAGAGATTTTAACATTGATTAACTACTAACTAGACTATAGACAAACTAATTATGAATTTGAAACCTTCTCCTTGAATTCTCGGTCTTGAATCTATCGTCGAGTAGAATAGTATCTTCTGCTGCAAATTTGGTTAGTTCATATATTATACGCGTATATAGTTGTCATGATCAAAACATGAAAATACAAGGTTCTAACACTCTTGGGGTAGTGATTTAGGCTTTGATTAATTTCTTTGTTAGCATCTTTATGTAGTAATCTCAACTTGGATCGAACCTCATATCACTGTCTTAGATGATGATTTAGGTCTTTTGTCTGATGCATTTGCTAAGCTATCTTAAACAGGACCAAAGTCTTACCCGACCTTCCTCTAGTAGGTGCTTCAAACAGGACTTATAGGAGGGAGTAAAGGCAGTTTGGTGCTTTGTCCAGACCATCATAAGTAAGACGAAAGGCTTACTCTATCCTCCCTCTTGGAGGCACTTCAGCCACGCCACATAGGCGGGACCAAAGGCTTATAATGCTTTGGCCAAGGACCAAAGGCTTGCTCTTACCTCCCTCTAGCAGGTGCTTTGACCAAGCCCTTGTGGCAGGATCAAAGGCTTTATTTTAACCTTTACGATCATCTTAGCTAGTGATTTAGGCTTTTCTTTTAGTTCCTTTCTTTGATTGGACCACTAATTTCGTAGACATACTTGTCTCAGTTTCTTTACTCATCCATTGTAGGAAAATAAGGCCTTAGATGTTCGACGTTCCAAGTTCTTGCTATGACATTGCATTTAGTTGACACACTCAATAGGTCCCTAGTAGGACTACTTTGTGGATAACGCGGGGTCCACCCCAAGGCACGCTGTCTATCCATTGGATTTTTAGTATTTCCATGACTTTTCAAAGAGCCAAATCTCCTTTTCAAATTGATATTTTCTTGACTTTGGAATTGTAGTACTTGGTTATTTTTGCTGCTATTCAATTGTTCGTATGGATGCTTCATTTCTTAGCTCGTTGATCAAATCTAAGGATTCTTTTTTCAATTCCTGGTTTGGATTAAATGCATATGCGATCCTTTGATGAGTGCGCACTTAAACCTTAATTGGAAGCATGGTTTTACATCCATATGTTAAAGAAAATGGGGTATGCCTCATTGTAGTTTTAATAGAAGTACTGTATACCCATAGCACAAGAGGCAATTCTTCTATCCAATTTTTTGTCGTTTATCCCGCCGTTTCTTTTGGATGGTCTTAATGTTTTTGTTAGCAGCTTCAACGACTCCATTAGCCTTGGGATGAGCTACAGAAGAAAATCTCTTGATAATCCCATTTCTATTAAAAATCGAAAATTTCTTTGCTTTCGAATTGAGTCCATTGTCGGATATTGTCTTGTGTGGAATTCCAAACCTAGTGACTATATTCTTAATCATGAATTTGAGCATTTTTTTCATGATGTTATATTTGGAAGCGGTTTCGCTTCTATCCATTTGGTAAAATAATTAATGGTTACCACCGCATATTTAGCTCCTCCTTTGGATATAGGTAGTGGTACGATCAAGACGATTCCCTACACATCAAAAGGTCATGTCTTGGATACGGGTGTCATCCAGTTATTTTCATATTGGTCATTTATTTCCGCATGGGTGGTTCTTCCATGATTTTCATTATTACCGACTCTTGGATCATTTCCTTCTTCCATTTGTGTATGAGCTTAGTTAACACCAACGTCCTATTTTTTTTACTCAGATGCTTTTTCCTCTATGCTAAGACTTGGTTGGAATCCATTTGGCCCAATTCGAGTTTCTGGTGCTCCTTGCGAGCTAGCCAATTTGCCCAAAGAATAAGCTTTGGAATTATCCTTATCATCACCTAATGTATTGAAAAATCTTTGAATTAGGCCAACATTTTTAGTACTTTCTTAACATAAGGACCAATTTGGCATCTTTCATTTGATACTTTTGATTTAACCGATTTACCATCGGTTAGGAATCGCTAAAGATTTCAATTCTCGGAATTTTCAAATGTAGGGCTAAGGTGAGTCCTGCCACCATTGATTCATATTTTGCCACATTATTAATGGCAGGAAAACCTAACTTCATCGCATAATGTAAGTGATGTCCATTGAGGGTAATGATCACATATCCCGCATCAGCTCCTTGTTCATTCGAAGCTCCATCAACAAACAGTTGTCATTTGGATTTGAATCTCTTTCTTTTCTTGACCGTTCCTTGATAAATCCTATGCACTCATTTCCAAAATCGACTAAAGGTTGCCCTTTTATTGCCACTTTAGTTTGGAATTCAATATCATATTGGCTAGGTTCTATTCCCCACTTTACTAATCTTCCTGATGCCTCAGGCTTACTGAAGACTTGTTTGAGTGGAAGGCTAGTTGAGACCTTAATTGGATAAGCTTAGGAATAAGCCCTTAATTTTCAAGCGACGAGCATTAAGCAAAATGCCAACTTTTCTATGACCGAATATTGATTTCCACATCTTTTAGCCTTTTGCTAACATAGAATATCAAAAGCTATGTTCTGTTCTTTTCCTTATTAAAACGAAGCTTACATCAAGCTTGGAAACTGCCATATAGAGATAAAAACTCTCCCCTTCTACTGAGCCAGATAGAATTAGAGGCTTTTCTAAATAATCTTTTAGCTCTTTAAAGGTCTTTTGGCAATCCTCCCCCCATTTGAAATTTTTTCTCTTCTTAATCATATTGTAGAATGGTAGGCATTTATCGGTGGCCTTAGAAATAAATCTATTTAGTGCTGCTACTCTTCCATTTAAACTCGTTATATTTTTACTTGTCTTTGACTCTGCCATGTCCTTAATGGCTTGAATTTGGTCAGGATTGGTTTTGACTCCTTGAGCACTCACAGTGTATCCTCGGAATTTTCCAGACTGGATTATTCCTAAGGACAATTCTATGAATTAAGCTTCATTTGATATTTTATCAATACCCTGAACATTCTTTGAGATCACTTATATGGACATCCTCCTTTTGGGATTTAACTAGCATTTCATCTTTGTATACTTCCATGTTTCGACTAATCTGCTCCCTGAGCATTCTAATCTTTGTATGTTTCCCGACATTCTCTAGCCCGAAAGGCATGACTTTATAACAATATATTCCTCAATCAGTTATAGAACTTGTATTCTCCTTATCTGATTTGAACATTGGAATTCGGTTGTACCCGTAATATGCATCCATAAAAAGATAATAGTCTATGTCCACTTGTTGCATCGACTAATTGATCTATTCTCGAAAGGGGGTAACAATCTTTGGGATGTGCTTTGTTCAAATCGATGTAATCAACACACGTTCTCCATTTTCCATTGGGTTTATTGACCAACACAGGATTAGCCAACCACTTTGGATATAACACTTCCCTAATATACCCATTTTCGAGTAGCCTTTTAACCTCTTCTTTCATAGCATTAGCTCTTTACCAAATTGTCTCTTTATTTACAGGATGGGTGTAATAGTCGGGTCTATGTTTAAAGCATAGCACATGATTATATGATCTATTTCGACCATATCTGAATGGGTCCAAGCAAAAAATATTTTTGCTAGACCGAAGAAATCAGACTAGTTCTCCTCTGAATTTGTCATCTAGCTCTGTACTCATTTCCACAGTGTTTTTCGGATCAATTGGATCTAAGCATATCCCCTTAAGATCTTCATGGGCTTTATTCTTTCTCATTCACCTCTATAGTCTATTCAACAACGATTTTCCCATCGCTTACTTCTTCTTCTATCAGATTTGTTTCTTACCTCTTTCTCTTCTTTTCACAAAAGTTAAGTCTTCTAAACACATTCTTAGTTTTCTCAAAAACCTCTATTTTTTCCTTGGACCATTGGCTAGGAGGACCTCCATCCAGGGGCCTTTTGATTTCAATTCTGACCGGTTCATCTTTCCATGAGCCATAACATGAATGATTATCCCTTTTTTGTTGATCAAGAGTAGCAGAATACAATTCATGAGAACTGAATTTATCTCCCCTCGTTGTTCTCCATCCGCTCTTGTCAAAAAATTTACCATCAGATATTTTTGCGATACAAAATAATCCACCTCATCCAAAGACTGTCTCCTAAAGAAAGTGTTGTAGTATGAGGGTTGGTCCATTATAACAAATAAGGTTTTGAAAGTTCTTGAGTAGGATGGAATCCCCATCTGTACCAAAAGCTTTATCTATCTCACGATAGTTGACCCTTTTGTTATTGAACCTAAAGATGGGCTCAAAGTTTGGCTCTAGATTTTCTTTAGGAATTCCCATCTGATCAAAGGCATATTTCAAAATAACATTTACATCACTTCCAGTATCTGCGAGGATTTTAGTCACCATAGAAAGGCAAATCTATGCGATTATCATTAGTGGATCATCATGTGGGTGGCGAACACGTCTTACCTCTATGAAGGTATTGTTAGACTGTGCATTTGGATTTGGAGTCTTAGGTTTTTGAGTAGCGGATCTTCTTGGATAGAGAAAACCCCATCTCTTGCCTCTCTAATGTACTGGTTTCTGGCTCCTTTGCTATTTCCAGCTAAATGTGGGCCTTTATGAATTACATCTATCCGGTTAATTGGTGGAATGAAATCCAACTGAGTATTGCTCTCCATAAAGTTTGCAATGCTGGTTGGGAGCCTTTGGTTGCCTTTCTCAGGACGAACGACTTTTTGGTTTTCTTTGAAAAATTCCTTTAATTGTCCAGACCAGATCATGCTCTAGATTATCCCACCCAAACACGACATTTTTCAGTCTTGTGTCCGTTCGCCTTATGATAGACATAATAGTCTCCTCCTTTTTTTCATTCAGGGTTGTTTTTCGCTTTGTAGGAAATCGAAAAGTTGCCACCCTCTTTAGATGTAGAAGATTGACTTATTTATGGCAACATGATTGGAGTTTGGGACTTCCTCCCATCTTGTTTTCTTATTATGATGATTAAAACCAGACTTTCTCCATGCCTTCTTCGATTAGGTCTTCCTCATAGCATGATATATTTTGTCCATCCGTATGAATTTATCAGCTTGGAAATGAAAGCCTTGAAGATCTCTACATCCATGAATGTAAAGTTCTTGCCAGAAAGGAGTTTGCTCGATGAGCCTTGAGCATACTGCCATTAAATTTTCTCTATCAGCCATATCATCTGCCTTCAGCGCCTTCGAGTTGAATCTTTTAACGTAGTCACCTAGTTGCTCTCCTGGTCTTTGCTTGACATTTTCCCGTACGTTAAAATCAATTGTAGGATCCTTGCATACACAAAACTGTGTTGGGAACTCATAAAAGAATTGCTCCAAAGAGTATATGGTTTTCTACCGATATTGTCTATACCACTTGGCCCCTTGGAAGGTGGTTGGAAAAAGTCTACAGCGTACTACTCCTGAAGCATTATGGAGGTCTATTTCGCTTTCAAATGCTAGTAGATGATCATCTGAATCAATAATCTCATTGTATCTTAGGAATGGAATTTTGATGTGAGATGGAATCCTTGCAGACATAATTCTATCTGTGAAGGGAGTCCCATGAAAGTTATTATTAGCCCTAGGTTCAGGGGTCCTTTTCCCTTTGATGTTAAGCATGTCTTTCGCCATCTTTTCAGCAATATCTCTTATGTAAGCTACGTCACTTTGATAATCGCATCTATAAGGCTTGTACACCTTTCGGGAGACAGAGCTTCCTAATTACTCGTTAGACTTTTCTTGATGTTTTGCTTTAACCTTTTTGTCTGCCAGTGATTTAAGAGAAAATTCTATAACTCCTACTTCTTGGTTTTCTCTCCTCTTTGTCAGAGTCATTTTTGTCTTTACTCCTTAGCAGGGAAGTATTTAGATTTCTTCTAGGTGATTCGACTTCTTCTCTTTTGGTGGGTCTGTTTTTTCTGGAAGTTTCATATGCAACGACCTTTTCCAAAAACTCCTGCATTGTTGTAATTTGTCGTGTTGGGTTTTTGATTTTGTCCTTACTACTGGTCGGCCTTGCTGGCTGATGGTTGTCAAGCATCCATATTCTTTAGATTGAAGTTGGGGATGACATTGTCTTCCATTGTCGTCCTTCGTATTATCTCCTCATCTGAAACGTTAACTCGCCTTGTTTTCACAATTTTCCTGAAACAAAACTTCATGTAATTATCTTCAAGATAGAGTTATAATGACATGGAGGTACGAGCTCTCCTCCTAGCGCCAAAATGTCGATCCAAATTTTGTTTAACACCCATGAGGGCATGCTGAACCGAGACTTGGTCTAACCTTGATTTTTTTTCTAAGGTATATTATTTGGTAAGTCATAAGAGCATCGATAAATCAAGTATTAGTTCGGCATTCGAGTCTAAGTACAAGATGACGTTATTTAGAAGTGGGTCCATGATGCATATGGACTTTTGAATAAGTTGTTCAAAACCCAATGTCATACGTTCAAGGGTAAAATAAGTAGGTTGCATATATACGCAATTGTCCATTAAGCATTAGTTAATGGGCTAAATAAGCAATCTTTATAATTTGTAATCCATTGTTCATATATGGTAAGCAAAGTAATGATTATGCATAGAAACGCTAGTTTAGGTCGAAGCTAAGTGGCTTTATGCAAGATAAAGCCCTAAAATTAAGCTCAAGCCAAAAGAGCTTTATTATATGCACATCCATCTCCAATAAATTTGCATGGTTGAGGTAAATAGGCTATGCTAGGTATTTGTCCATGTCCTTACTTATATAAAATTGTAAGGTTTACAATCAATTCAAGATTTTTCTCAACCCGATTTAGGGTTACAACTATGTGATTTAAGTAGTATAAAAAATAATGATTTGCCCCCATTTTGCAATACTATTGGGTTCGTATTTATAGGGGTAGAGATGTACGGCATGGCTACCATGTAGCCTTTGAGATGCCTGACAATCGCATCATCGGCTGCTTCGATGGCATTCTGCATTCCTTTAACAATTGATGACCTGCGACATCCTTTTGCTAGCCAATGATATACGACACCCATTGTATTGCTTAACATGCACCACCGTCATTGACGAAAATGTGACATCGATGAGATGCGGTATCGATGCAATCGTTCGATATTTTTATTGTCTTTATCATATGCAACATCCTATAATGCTTGATATTATTCAACATTCTTAATGTCGACATTCCTTGTAATGAAGTTTAATACCATTTCTTCGAGGCTGTTTAAAAGTTCGACATTGTTTGTTAAGGTTTGATATTAGTCATTCGCAATTGTTTTATGTTTATAAGAGCAATAACCTATATCGTCCGTGGGTTCAGCATGCCTTTTGTTTTTGGTCACTATATCCCTTTAGTTTTGACATCCTTTGATATCAGCCTACTAAAGTAGTTTAGCAATTGTCCTTTGTCTCCATGCTCTACAATATCATGTTGCAGAGGCTCGATATCGTTTGACGTGAAGGAATTCAATATCTTTCTTCACATTGCTATCATTCGAGATCCTTTCACGCATTGTCTAATGAAGCTTAGAGTCCTTCCACTTATTAATATTCGACATCGATTTTTATATAATGGAGTGCGGCATCATGCCTTATAGACGATCAACGACATCAATAACCCTCTAGCTTTGTTAAAAGACTGCTTCAATCCTTCGTTAGGATTGAGTTTGATTTGATTTTGTATTTGATCTTCCTCCGCTAGCAACTCTTCGGAGTAGTGATTTAAGCTTTGATTGATTCTTTGTTACCATCTTTAGCTAGCGATCTCAACTTGAATCGTCTTTGATGATTTAGGTCTTTTGTCTGTTATGTATATATGTACAAGAAATCTAAAATCTTCGTTTTATTATGGTAGATGTATAAAACTGGGAGACTTCAGTTTTGATTAAAACGGTAAAAGTGAAAAATTAGGGTTGGTGGAAGTGAAAAATTAGGCGTTCTGGATGTTCGTGAAATTTCTGCGTATAACTTATCACACGCTATGTTTTGTTTTGCAAAATATGGCAAAACAAATGATCTGGATGATCAGATTATACGGTCTTATTATGTTTCCATATTATAAGTTCCAGATTGCAATATCAGGGGTAAGTTGATGAGTCATTTTAGATGCCAATGCATGCAACTTGAATGATCTCTTCAGACTCACTAGACAAGTATTGCATTAGAATTATTTCCTTATGATATTCACCAGGAACATGCTGATTTTGTTCGCTAGGATTGCAGGTATTCATCTATGAACAAACTTCTCATTTAGGTAGAGTTATTTAATAATTTTCTGTTTTATTCTTGTACACTTGCAGCTAGTTAAAGAAGAGATGGGATTGAAATAAAGTTGGATATATGTTATTAAAATTGATGGCGGGCGTGACATCAGGAAATTAAATGTTCACCTGTTTGCTCTTGTCACGGTTAGTTTTTGAGGGAAACACACAACAGATCATCCTGCATAATTAGGGTGTTTTGACCGCTCACCCGTACTTTGATCGTTTCACACCGTTGTCATCTGCTGCGATGATGATTGAGGCAAGAGTTTTAAAGCCGCAAGAGTTTTAAAGCCCATTTCTGTTTTCATTTGAGGTTTGTATTTTGCGTTTTCAAAATTCATTATAAAATACGAAAGAACAGTCAAAAATATTTAAAGTTTTTGGCAGTCATAACCACAATAGAGAGCATGGAGGGTCGGTGGAGGAAAACAAAGGAGTTGGAGGGACGTTGAAAGAATGGATCGTTTTTCATGCTTATATTATTTTTCAAAACACTTGCATGTTGATTTCATTTTTCAAATTGATTGTTTTTCAAAAAATATACGAATCGTGCGTTTTTTTTTATTTGAACAAAAATGTAAAAGTAAAAATGACAAACCAAACGGGACAATTGCCTTTTAAGAAACGTACCAACAGTAAACGATTTTTTTTCTTAAATACAGTATGCAATTTAGACATGAGTTACAGATAAACTTTAGACCAATAGCATGTGATTTCAACCATAAACAAACAAATTGGCCCATGAGAAAATATTAAACCATTTATACTAATCAACGATAAAGTATACAGTTGATGATATATTTGTAAAAAGTTTTAAATTTAGAAATACGGTGTTAACTATCATAGATGGTTAACGCAAAAGATATGTCGCCAACCACGATTGCAGTCAAGGTTGGTTGTAATCACAAAAGTACAATAATGTGCCACCCTTGTATATAATTCCTCTCCATTTGCCCGTCCTTGCTATTTTGCTGTCTGGTCTTTTTTACAATGGGCTTTTTCTCCCAATAATGGGCTTTGCCTATTAGCAGCTAGTACACGGTAAGCCAAACTTTAGGAACTGATCCAGTCAATAACATCTACCATGAAGGATTTGGCGACACTATTTTCGGCGGCCTACATTTTTTTTCTTTATTTCCTCCTTTCCTTTTATTTTTTATTTAAGAGTCTACAAAAGACTCCCGGCCACAAGCTTCATTTTATCCATCTATTTCACTCGGTAGTATACAACCCAATGTGTTTGAAAATTTTCGACAGTATACAGTTGAATGCAGTGTAAATTTTTCTTTTTACCCAATTTCGATCAACAATATATGATCGATGGAAAATGGGTAAAATGGAGTTTGTAGCTGGATGTATTTAGAAGTGTGTTCAAACCAATGACATCATGACCACCCACTACTTTTGATTACCATCGATTTTCATATCATCGAAGTTACATCTCTAGTTATGTTTTCCTTCAAGAAAAAAAAATGTCCAGTTGTGTTTCTTATCCACTACAAAAATTAGATATGTCATAGAGGATCATGTTAAGGATTTTGTTTTTGAATAAAGATAAATTTAAGAGGAGCTTCACCGAAGAAAAAACTGGTATGAAAACTCTATCCAAATAAAACAATTTACAATTTTAACTTTCGTGCAAAACAAAATTCGGCAACAACCTATTCAAAAAATGATGATGATGGTTCGTCAAAAATGATTTTCGAGAGGGTTCAGTCGAAAAAAGATGAAAAAACGGTAAATGGTTACTGATAAACCGAGGATAGCTGCCAATTTTTTTTTTCTATTAGAAAACGGGGCAAATTTTTGTTTACGGCCCCTTTAAATTTTCCCAAAAAAGGTCCCTCCCTTATGAGTTTGTAATTTTTTAATTGTTGAAAAGTATCCAATACATTGAAATTCTATTCTCTTATTTATCCAATAATTAAAATGCCAATATCCGAAAGCAGATAAAAATATCTATACATTGTGATATCTACATACCAAAATATCCATTCGTTTTTATTAGGATATAAAGTATATGCATATTTTTGTAAAACGGATAATTGTGAATTGTATTGTTTCATTATATTTTCATATACAAATTTGATGTTTTATATATGATTTATTTCCTTAAATTTTTGACAAAAAATAATTGAAATAAATACATATTTATTTATCTTGTTTTTCTAGGACACTTTATCCATCTACTTTTTATTCTTATCAACATTAGCGGATACTTGAAAATTCAATATCTAACCGATATCCTTGTATACATAGCAATATTAAAACATTTTGGAGTACGGATACATATATAAATTTTAAATCGAGTCAAGGGTATAACACTTGGGCAATTACGTAATTTAGCTATATTCCGTTTCACTTAATCTCTACTATTTGTAAAAGAGAATTCAATGAATATAATTTTCACGGTATCTTTTGGAAATTCCAAAAATAATCTTCACCCGTTAACAGAATCTCATCATCCATTGCAACCTCAACCACTATCCCATTTCTGACATTCCAACGACGGAATTTCACAATCAATTTACAACCATCAAAACAGTTTGAAATAAAAGTATATGTCAACCAAAACTTTTCCACTTTCAGTACAATTCCGTACATTAATTTTTTATTAAATAAAAATAAAATATTCTATAGATGCACGTGCGTGCGATTTACACTAGTTTTCATAATAGAATCTTTCTCAAAATGAAAATATATTTTTGGATTTTATTGTCGTTATATTCATATATTGATAAATATTAGTGAATACGTAAATACGTAAAATGAAAAGTTTGTATCAATTATGTTATTTGTTATGTAATCTTAAACTTATAGAAAATCTTATTATAATAGTGTTTTTTGGGTTCTTTTAGAATAAGATCGTGTTTTATTCAAGCAAAACATTCATTTTGATGTTTCAAGGTTCAAATCAAAGACCTCGACAACCTCAGTCTAGAGCGCAATACCCTTCACCACTTGAACTAGTGATCCTTGACAAAATAAAATACAAATGCCTTTTGTTTTTGTTTCCTATTAAGTGTGTAGTAACACTCCATAAATTTATAGATAATTAATTAAATAATTATTTAAAAGAATAATAACTAAAATGGTAAATCCATGGAATTAACCAATATCAACTGAGAAGTATTTTGGTATACACCTATTATTGCGTTGTATTTAATGACAACCTATCGGGTTTCTTTTTCAAATAAAGCTTAACTAAAATGAATTAAACAAGAAAAGGAATGATGGGCCGTCGGGTCATAGCGATGTGTGATACAAATGGTATCATCATTCATATACAGTTCATTACTCACTCAAACTTAAAATAAAAGCTTGTGCATATTAATGGTGGCTTAAGACGAGGTTGTAAAAATCACTAGGAGGACGTTATGCGGTAAATATGAATTAGGGATTAATCGTTAGGCAAGGATTAATTAGAAATGACCATTTTTGATTACTTATGTATTTATGATAAAATCTTATTGCTTTTTAAGTGTCAATTGATATAAATTCGAAATTTAGGATTTTGGATGTGCTTAGGAATAGCCAATGAGTCAAAAACACCTACAACTAGCACATTAGTGCTTATGCATGACATTAAACCTTAAATAACCGATAACTAATGTCAAAATACATGTTTATATTCTTACATGAGGAGGTAAATCTTGTTTAAGTGGGCCTAGGAAAATCGCTAGGAGGTAATCCTCACCCAACGTCTAGGGTGGGAGTAGGCGGAGGCCTAGAATGATTTTTACAATAGTGCCACAATATAATAAAGGAAAGGGAAGAAGAAAATAATTAAAGCTAAAGGAAAGAGAGACTTCATTAACTAAGGAATATAGGTGAGTAATATATTCTCTAATTGCTCTTTCTTCTCTAAATATCTCACAGCCAAGTCAATTTTTATTCTTTTCCGTTCTTCTATTAATCCTTAACACACGAGAATTTACGTAACATCTCTCATTTTGAGGTTCGAAAATAAGTGCTACTAATGCACAATCGTCAATAGTATTATTCTCCAATGACAAAATGTGATTATGTTAATCATAACAATAACATTAGAAGCACGTGAATATGAAAAAATTTCAAACACATTTCAATACATAACTTTCCTTACATTTCAGAATTTAAAATTTTAACATTCATTACATAATCTCATTTGGAGATAATATAATGTTTACAAAGTACTCCAATAACGACATATGAAGATGCACCCTTGGTTGATCAGAGCCTAATAGTTGACAATTATAAATTCTATCATTACATCCATTTAAACATAACATAAACTTTAAAGAACACAACAGAAATAAAAACTCTTATGTTAGCTAACTTGCCTCCTGCACGTCTCCAGAAACTTATTCGTCTAACCTGAAAATCTCTATTCTCGACCTACTCAAATGAGTACTCGATAGTTTAGGGGAGAAAACAAAAACTTCGGGTCAGGCTAAAAGTCTGATTGGAATAATAATATGTCATCTCAAACCAAAATAGATGTAGTTGAGGTCAGGCCGCTAAGTAGAACATGTTTTTCCCTCACAAGTATCTTAACCAAAAATGTCAATTATAAACCATGCACCTGCATCCACCACAGTTAAAACATCATATTATGTTCTTAAGCAGACATGCAATATGGGTAAATCTGACTAAACTGCCTTCATATGGTTATACACTCCCCGACCACACCCAACTTCATAAAATAGACTATCCGTCTTAAATTTAACGGACTATCTGTCTCAACTCATAATGGACTACCCTTCTCACACAATCTATCTACTCAAAGTCACATAGACTATCCATCAAAATGCCACAGTTTTCCTAGGATCACTATGAATTCATCAAATCATAGAGACTATCCACCTCATATATATATATATATATATATATATATCATGTGGACTATCTGAAAGTGACTATGCTCTGATACCAAATGAAAGTATGCTATGGATCGTGTAATATGGATATATGATAATACAGAGTATAGTGATGATAGTAATACTGCAAATAGTGTGGAATATAAAAGCAGTAGGTAAAATGACACCAGAGATTTTTATACTGGTTCGGAGCACCGTCCTACGTCCAGTCCCAGACTCTTTCTGGAATTTCACTAAAACAGCAACCCTCACTTAACTCGGAGGAACAGGTCTATACAACCCCTGAGCAGCCGAACAGGGACCTGAGCAGGAGAATAGAATTTCGCCTCAGTAGCCAAAGAGGACTTCACACGCCTGAGCAGCAGAACAGGACTTCAACAAATACAAAAATAGTTTTGACTTTGTGTGTTCTTAATAACACGGATTTGTCACTTGTAGTACACTCTTCCTATAATCTTCTCCTCGTGTACGTATGTGTGTGTGTATATATATATATATATATATATATTTGAGTATATGAAGAATAGAAAGGTATAATATTGCTTTAATGCAGAATAATTGAAAGTATAATAGAGAATAGATTCAAGAGTGTCAGATTAGAGATATGAAAATTCGGTAGTAAATCAGATTGTGAGTAAGTGATTTGGAATCAAGTTGGAGTTTGTATTTATAAAGGTTAGAAAGCAGCGAATGTTGATGAAGAGTTTCGATTGAAGTGTTGCGTCCAAATCTTTTCGTAGAGGTTCGTAACTCTTCATAAAAAGTCGTGTCTTTTCAAAAAGTATCTGTCGTAGAAATTCAGTCAACTGAGCTTCTGGGTCAGTCAACTGAATATTCAAACGAATTTAAAATATATATTTGAATACCTATGCACCTACGCATGTTGTACAGGTTTTCCAGTGTCAATTGACCGTACCTCTGGGTCAGTCGACTGACCTGGTGAAATATGTGCAATATGCACAGTTTTCATAGGTATAGTAATATATATAACTTTAAAACACTTTTTATATATTTTATATGCTTTTATATAGAGAATAAGATGATTAAATATATAAGCTAGTATATACGTAATCGAGGAGAGATTTTAACAAAATTGACCTAAGACTCAAAACTAAAATAATATAATATAATTGATGCATCGGTTTTAAAGTCTTGTCTCCTTGTAGTATATATTTTCTTTTTGTCGTAGCACTCGTCAATCTGTATCTCGTAGTGATAGCTTCGTGTCATGAATCAAAACCAAGTCTCAACATTCTCCTCCTTTTTGATCGATGGCAACCTGTAAATAGATATAGGTTTCGACTGTATATATATAATATAAATACTTACTCCCCTTGAATTTTTGACGCTTTATACCCTGCATTCTTAATGTTAGCAATAATATTTCTCCCCCTTTGTCATCGACAAAAAGGAATAAAGAACATGAACAATTCAGAACAAAATAAATACTATAACATAAGGTATCAGAAAAAAATTAACGTTTAAAGCATGTGACACTCGAGGTTCTTATAATTTCCCAATTTTTAGGAAACCTTACCCATTTGGGTGCGGTTGAACCTTTAAAAATATAATTTTCATTATTAACTACCATGTCAAAATAACATCAATGTATTTTTATCTATTTATCCAATTAACAGGAACCTAAATACTTAGATGACTTTTATTCATATTTTCCGTCAATGATTTTGTACTTCTAAAGAAATTATAAACATTATTGGTCATAGCAGTATTTGAATTTCTATAAAAAATGGATTTAGACTTTACTCGTAATCTAGTACTAGAACTAACATATTTACTATACATGAAAGCATATCTAGTGCTATTTCTACGATCAGTTTTATTATATCCTAAACCACTTTTATCATGTAAATGTCTAGAACTGGATAAAATCATGTTTAAATCATTTTGACATTTATTAAATTTTGTGACTTCAGTGTTAAGTTTATCAAATTTAGCTTTAAAGTCACAATTATTATTTTCAAAAGAAGTATTATTGTTTTTCAAAATATCAATTTGCTTGCTTAATTCAGAATTCCCTTTTTTTAACTTGCAGTTCTCATTTTCGAGAAGAAAAATTCGAGATTCTGAATTATCTAAAGATGATTGTAATAAATCATTTTGCCTTTTCAAATCTGTAATTTCTTTTGAAAATTTTTCTTTTTATTTTTCAAACATAGTATTCTGTTTGTCTAGAAAATCTTTAAGAGCCTCAAAATTATTTTTCAAAGCACCCTGTTGATATTCTAAATCTAATTTTTCATTTTTCAAATTTTCATTTTCAAGTTCAACAGATTTCATCTTTTCTAAAATAATAAAATTAAGCTTTGAAATCTTATTGCATATACTAACTAATTCATTATTATCCTTTACTGAAATTTTCAAATCAAAAAGTACCTATTTGTAGTCCTCACTGGTGGCTTTGACAGGGATGTTGCCTGTTATATTTCGACTGGATCGTTTTCTAGTCATTAGTCTATGATGTTATGACGATCGATAGAATACCTTTCTCTGATACCAAATGAAAGTGACTATGCTGTGATACTAAATGAAAGTGCTCTATGGATCATGTTATATGGATATATGATAATACGGTGTATAGTGATGATAGTAATACTGTAAATAGTGCGGAATATAAAAGCAGTATAGTAAAACGATAACAGAGATTTTTATACTAGTTCGGAGCACCGTCCTACGCCTAGTCCTGGACTCCTTCTGGAATTTCACTAAAACAACAACCCTCACTTAACCCGGAGGAACGGGTCTATACAACCCCTGAGCAGCCGAACAAGGACCTGAGCAGCAGAACAGGATTTCGCCTCAACAACCGAAGAGGACTTCACACGCATGAGTATCATAACATGACTTCAACAAATAAAAAAATAGTTTTGACTTTGTGTGTTCTTAATAACACGGATTTGTCACTTGTAGTATACCCTTACTATAATCTAATCTTTTCCTCGAGTGTGTGTGTGTGTATATATATATTTGAAGTATATGAAGAATATAAAGGTATAATATTGCTTTAATGCAGAATAATTAAAAGTATAATAGCGAATAGATTCAAGAGTGTTACATTAGAGATAAGAAAACTCGGTAGTAAAAAGATTGTGAGTAAGTGATTTGGGATCAAGTTGGAGTTTGTATTTATAAAGGTTAGAAAGTAGCGACTGTTGATGAAGAGTTTCAATTGAAGTGTTGCGTCCAAATCTTTTCGTAGAGGTTCGTAACTCTTCATAAAAAGTCGTGTCTTTTCAAAAAGTAGCTGTTGTAGAAATTCAGCCAACTGAGCTTCTAAGTCAATCGACTAAATATTCAAACGAATTTAAAATATATATTTGAATAACTATGCACATGTGCATGTTGTACAGATTTTCGAGTGTCAATCGACTGAACCTCTGGGTCATTCGACTGCTTGGTGAAATCTATGCAATATGCACAGTTTTCATAGACATAGTAATATATATAACTTTAAAGAACTTTGTTATATATTTTATATGCTTATATATATATGATATTTGAGAATAAGATGATTAAATACATAAGCTAATATATATGTAATCGAGGAGAGACTTTAACAAAATTGACCTAAGACTCAAAACTAAAATAATATAATATAATTGATGCACCGGTTTTGAAGTCTTGTCTCCTTGTAATATATATTCTCTTTTTGTCGTAGCAATCGTCAAATCTACATGCCGTAGTGATAGCTTCGTGTCATGAATCAAAACTAAGTCTCAACACTATCCATCACATATCTCACAGTTTTACTAGGATTATTATGAACTCTTCGCGAGCCATATAATAAAAAGAATATAGCATTATTCATCCAAGTGTATTCAATCTACATTCATTAGTGTTCCCAATGATGTTACACAACTTCTAATACACATGGTTTATCTATCTTTAAAACATTGGTGTGTCCCCTATGAAGTTGCCAAACTTTTAAAACAAATATGGCTTGCTTAACCATAAGACAAAAATTATTAAATTTGTAAACATACTGCATCCACACCTTTAAAAGTTGATGTCGAACCTTTATATTGAGTTTCGAAAGCAAAAAATTATGATTTTTATAAAGCATAAGACCACAAGGCTGAAATCATGATTGTCTCATTATAAAATATATATATTGCCATACTTATAAATACTTAGCATTTGATTCGCATACTATATGGCTTTCGGGTTGGAAAGTAAAGGTTGTCGAATTTGAAGGTTTGCGGCATCATTGCCACAAAATACTTAACGTCAAAAATAAGAGTTGCAACATCATTGCCATAAAACACTTGATGTCGAAAATAAGACTTGCGACATCTTTGCCATAGAGAAATGGATGTCAACTTCTTTAAAACTGTGGCCACTTATGCCACTATTATAAAGAATGTCGATAAAACAATGGGTGATAAGGGATTTCAAGCTTCAATAAAGGATGACGACTCATGTTTTGTTGATTAGCGAAAACACTGATGTCGAAAGTAATGCCAAAATCGTATACATACATATACATGCATACTTATATATATATATATATATATATATATATATATATGAACATATTCATTTTATACCGACCTAAGTAGATATCATATGCATCTCTTCATATTGATTTCGAAGATTATAGCAGCAATATGGGCATCGGTTGTTACCTGGGTTTCGATAATTAAAGCACATGACATGCCAATTTTGTAATTAAAACAAAAACTGTTTTATTTCCATATAAAGCCATTTCTTTTCACCAACTCTTGTCACTTGTCCATTTTCTATAGGATAATAATATACTTTACCAATTTCTTTTCAGAAAAACTGCTGCAAGACCATTTTACTTTCCTCAAAATATTTGCAAACCCATACAAATAGTATTATTATTTAAAATTATTTAATAGTTTTTCTAGCTTAATAAATTCATAGAAAATCATAATCATGTAGGAAAAACCCCCAAAAATCAATAAAAATCCATCCTTTCTCATACAAAAATTTCGAGGCTAAAATAGTTACTTGGTATTTTTAATAACTAATACCCGAAATAAACACCTTTTCCATCTTAGAAAATTCATAAAATATTTATATTAACTTGAAAAATTATGAAGTCGAAATAACGTTTTACACAACATGTCAAAATTTCAAATCAATAAAAAATCAAAAACTTATGTTTTACACTTAAAACCTTTTAAATCAATTCCATAGAAATTCGAATAAATCATTATTTAATCTAACGATGATACAATCAATCCATACATGACATATCATCATAATCAATTCGGAAATAGATCATAGATTCAAAAATAAACATAAAAACATGAGATGGATACTATTAATCACCTTAGATTAGACAAAGAAATTGAGATTTGTAGTTGTTTGATTCCTTAAGCTTTTCTTTTGAATTGCTTTAGATTTCCTTTTCCTTTTCTTCCTAATAATGGTCGTCCTTGATTTGTTTTTTTACTTTGTTAGATTCAAAAGTGGGAATAGCAGAAGGAAGAGTTTAGGGAATGAACTAAGGAGTTATTCTCCTTTTGCCCCTTTCATACATTCTTTTCTATTCTTATGTTTGAAACCATATCATTAGTTGATTAATTAAGGCACAGCCTAAGTTAGTTAACAAATCTCATTCTTCTTATCATGCCATACATTATTATATTTAATTTATCTAATCAAGTCTCTTAAATAATGTTAAATAAAAAAACTAGGGGTGTTACAGGCTCCTATCTTAAGAATTTTGTCCTCCAAATTACGATAAGGGTAATAACAAGTATATCAATCATGCCAAATATATGACAACATATAACAAAAATACTAGCATATCTGACTAACAAAAAGTCTATAGATAACTAATATAGAACATATCATCAAAACAATGCAGGGTAACTCTTTTTAATCATGTCTTTTGTCTCCTAAGTACAGTCTTTCTCGTTGTCACTCTATTGTACTTTCACTAACTTGACTGTCTTATCCCTTATCGCCTTCTCATTTCTTGTTACAACTTGAACTGGTTGTCTAACAAAAGCCATATCTAGTTCCATTATTAAATCCTCCAATGCAGTCGAAGTAATAGTAGTCTTTGGATCATGCACGTACTTTCTAAGATGAGAAATATGAAAAACATTATGGATCTCTATCAAACTACTTGGTAATTCTTTCTGATAAGTGAGTTTTCCGATCCTCTTTATAATAGGAAATGAACCTATATATCTTGGTGTCAGCTTCCCTATCTTTCTAAATCGTACCACACCTTTCATCGGTGATACCTAAATAAAAACACGGTTTTCGACTGAGAAATCTAGATCTTTACGCTTTTATCTACGTAATTTTTCTACTTAGATTGAGCTTTCTACATCCATGCTCGGATCAGCTCAATCTTTTCAATAGCTTCTCTCACCATATCTGAGCCACGAACCAATCTGTCTCAAATTTCCAACTAACATGCAGGTGATTTGCATGGTCTTCTATATAAAGCTTCGAAAGGCGTCATTCCAATATTAGTCTGATAACTATTATTATAGGAAAACTCGACTAAGTGCAAATGGTCATCCCATGAAACCTCCAAAATCTTGTACACAATCCCTCAATAACTCTTCAAGTACCATATTGACTCTTTTTGTCCGCCTATCGATCTGTGGGTGATAAGCGGCACTCATCTTCAGCTTGCTACCTGACTCATCCTATAGACTCTTCCAAAATTCACCGATGAACAAGATATCTCTATCGCTAGCTATACTACTAGGAATCTCATACAGTCTAACAATATTCTTTATAAATAACTTAGCCAAAGTAGGCGTCGTTCCCATCGATTTAATGGAAATAAAATGTGCACTCTTGGTCAGTCTATCTACCACGACCCAGATATTTGCATTTCCCCTATTTGACCTTGGCAACCCATTAATTAAATTCGTGGACATAGAATCTAATTTCCAAAGTGGCACTTCTAAAGGTTGAAACTATCCACTTGGCTTCTAATGCTTGGCTTTTACTTGTTGGCAATTTAAACATTGCTTAAGCCATAAGAATATATCTCTTTTCATCTTTTTCCAAAAGAAACTCCTCTTCATATCCTAATACATCTTAGTAACTCTAGGATGAATGGTAAACTTCGATCATTAGCACTCCGTAAGAACTTCCTTCATTCGGTTACGAACATCCAGAACAAATAATCATCCCTTCTTCCCCAATCATTCATTCTGGTCATGACTAAAACCTTTTAAATCATCAACCTCAGATCCTACTTAAAGCCTTCTAATCCATTCAGCTAGTAATGGATTAACTTTCTGATTAGAAACAATTCTTTCGATCATTACCAGACGAACTTCCAAACATGACAACATTGCGATATTCTAACTAGAACTAGCCGTTGACCTTAATTGCACACCATAAGTATTCAATGCGTCTAAGTTTTTCCATTCTGCTGACATAGCTAACACCACATTCTGTTGTTTTCGGCTAAGAGAATCTACAAATTTATTTCCTTTCCCTAGCATATACTTGATACCAAAATCATAAGCTACTAAAAAATCCAGCCACCTCTACTTTCTCATGTTCAACTCCTTTTGAGAGAATAAATATTTCAAGGACTTATGATCCGTAAACAACTCGAATCGTTCTCCCAATAGATAGTGTTTCCACACTTTCAAAGCAAAGATCACCATTGCTAATTCCAAATCATGAGTCAGATATCTAACTTCATGTGGTCTAAGCTATCGAGAAGCATATGTAATCATTTTGCCTCTTTGCATTAACACAACTCTTAATCCTGACCCACATGCATCTGTATACACCACCAAGTCCTGATTTCCATTTGGAATAAGTAACACGGTGCATTGGCCAATAAATTTCTCCGTTTTAAAAATTCCTCTTCGCATTTATCGGTCCAAACAAACTTCACATCCTTCTTGATTAGTTTAGTTATAGGTGCAGCTAAACAAGAGAAATCCTTAATAAATCTCTGCTAATAACCAGCTAACCCCATAAAACTTCTTATCTAGGTCATAGTCTCGGGTCTCTTCCAACTATTAATAGCTTCAATCTTAGCTGGATCTATGGGCAACACATTTTTTGAAACTACATGACCAAGAAACTTTACTTCTCCCTTCCAAAAATGACATTTCAAAAACTTCGCTTTTAGTTGATGTTGCCACAACATTTCTAGCACTGTTTTGAGATGAACTTCATGATCTTGTTCATTCTTAGAATATATCAGAATGTCATCTATAAATAAATCTGTCCAAATGCTCTCAGAAGATTTGATCCATCAAACCCACAAAGTATGCAGGTGCATTTGTTGGTCCAAAGGGAACAACTAACCATTCATACGAACCATATCTCTTTCAGAACATCGTTAGTGGAATACTATTCTCCACCGCTCTCAATTGATGGAAACCTTTTGTCAAATCCAATTGGGTAAATACCTCAGCTCCACTAACTGATCAAAAAAATCATCTATTCTCGGCAAACGATACCGATTCTTGTCGTCTTCTCATTCAACTTACGATAATCGATACACATCCTTAACGACCTATTCGGTTTTTTCACGTACACTGTGACCGCTCCCCATGGTGAACTGTTTGGCCTAATAAAAAACTTTCCTTCTAAGTCCACTAGTTGCACTTTTAACTCTTTCATTTTAGTAGGTGTCATTCCGCTAGGCGGTTTACTTATGGATTCATCTCTAGATACAAGATCTATTCGAAACGCAATAGCTCGTTTCAACGGTAGTCCTGTAATTGGATCAAATACACCTATAAAATCTTTTACAACAAAAACCCTATTCACTTCATCCTCTACTTCCATTGCACCTAATAGAGCGCAAACATTGAAATCCGCATTCTCTACTGAGTATATAATTCGATCACTGCTAGTAGGGTGTCCTAATGATACCTTCCTATCTTGGCAAAATACCCCAACATCATATCTGCTTAACCAATACATTCCTGAATAATCTTAAAACCTACAAAATTAAATGCATACAAATTGCAGACAAAAGCATGACCTAGCAACTCAAATTCTAAATGGTCACATCTCATCCCCATAGTTGCACACCTTCCTATCGGATTCACATCCCTTAAAGAAGTAATAAGGTACGATGGTTCTAGCCTTAACTTTTTGGCCAAACAATGTGAGATAAAAGAATGTGATGTGCTAGTATCAAATAATACTTCAATAGGTGTGTCATGAATCAAAAATGTGCCTCCCATCATAGACTTTCCTTTCTCCTCTGTAGCCGGCCTGGATGTTGACGGCTTCAGAGCTAAAATCTACCCTTTATTAGCCTGGACTGCTTATGGACATATATTAATGCCCTACTTGGTTGTAGTTAAAACACTTCACGTTCTTCTTCCCCACAATTGTTTTTCATCACTAAATCAATGCTCATTAGCATAATATCCTTTCTTATCACACTTATATCAAAACAATATCAATGTTTCCTTTCTTGGTAACTCCATCCTTTAGAGCCCCCTTCTTCTAAAATAACTTTCTTTTCTTGCCTTGACTACCATGAGCCTCCACTAGGTTGTCCTTTCCAAATGTCAAAGTAATTCCTTATTCCTTACTACCATCTTCACCACTACATTACTTGGATCCCTAAGGTGTGGCATTGTTGCCCTGGAAATCACTGGCTTTAAACTCCGGATGAACTTTTCATTTCTCATAATCACAATATCTATGGTGGAATATCCATATCTGGAAAAATCATCAAACTTAGTTCCATACTCCAGAAATGAAATTTCTCCTTGCTCCAATTCCATAAATTTTCTAAGAAATGTTGACTTGGCAATCTCAAACAAGAGCCTTTCCCCAAACCTCCTTCTAAACTCAACCTAACTCATTTCTTCCTCTGCAACTCCTACAATCACACCGTTCCACCAGTACAAAGAAACTCCTTGCAACCGCCTAGATGCAAACCTCCTCTTCTGCTCATCATTCAAGCCCAAATAAGCAAAAATACTCTCACAGTGCAAAAACCGGTTTTCAACTTTGATAGCATCTTCTATTCCTAGAAAAGGCTTTCCTTCAAGACTGGTATAATCTCGGCTTAAATTAGCATAGATGTTACCAGTCGGTACCTCGGGATTAACTCCTCCCGCATCAGCAACATTTCCTCTGGCCAAACCAGCGGTAACACCAGCTTGCATTATGTTAACAAAGTACTGATACATAGCACCTATATCTACTGGTGGGGTTCCATCACTCACATTAGCATTTGCACTTAGATTAGCATTTACTTGTCGGCCCGGATTCCTTCTAGTATTAGATCGAACATTTCCATTATTTGTGGTGCTTGCTCTACTTAGATTCACTCTTTCATTTTCATGCTTCCATATCTTGCTTTTTCGTAACATGCATACAAGTCTAAAGAAGATACAGAAGAACAGTCTTAGAGAAAGGGAAAAAAGAGATAGAACACATATTTATACATAGCAAACACAAGTACAATACTATAGCATTATCCCATACCTCAATCTTATTCTTAGATTTATTTGGATTATGTTTTCAAAAATCTTTTAATTTTTCATAAACCTATGCTCTGATACCAAGTTGTAACATCTCCCATTTTGAGGCCCGAAAATAATCACTACAGATAATGCAATTATCAATAGTATTATTCTCTAATGACATAATGCGGTTATATTAATCATATCGATAACATCAGAAGCACATGAATATGAAATTTTTCAAACATATTTCATTAGTTAAACTTTCATTACATTTCAGAATTTAAAACTTTCATATTCATCATATAATCACATTCGTTTCCCGCATTCAGTGAAAATATAGTGATTACAAAATACTCCAAGTGAGACATATGAAGATGCCTCCTTGGTTGATCAAAATCTAAAAATTTACAGTTATAAATTCTGTTATTAGATCCTTTCAAACATAGCATACATTTAAAGAATACAGCGAAAATAATAACTCCTACATTAGCCATCTTGCCTCCTACACATCTCCGAAAGCTTATTGGTCTAACATGAAAATCCCTACCCTCGACCAACTCAAATGGGTACGTAAGAGTTTACGGGAAAAAACAAAAGCTTCGGGTAAGACAAAAAGTCCGGTGTGAATAATAATATCCCATCTCGAACCAAAATAGATATCTAGTGAGACCACGACGTTAAGTGGAATGGTTTTCCCCTCACTAGTATCTTAACCAAATATGTAAATCATAAATCATGCACCTACATCCACAACAGTTAAAATATCATAATATGATAATATGCAGGCATGTAATATGGTTAAATCTAACTAAACTATCTTCATAGGGTTATAGACTCCCTTACCGTACCCAACGTCTTAAAATAGACTATCCGTCTTAAATTTAATGGATTATCCATCTCAGTTCATTGTGGACTACCCATCTCACATGGACTATTTACCTAAAGTTACGTGGACTATCCACCATACATGTCATAGTTTTCTAGGATTACTATGACCCCATCAAGTAATAGAGACTATTCATCTTACATATATATCATGTAGACTTTCCATCACACATCTCACAGTTTTCCTAGGATTGTTATGAACCCTTAACGATTCATATGATAACAAGAATGTATCATTATTCGTTCAATGTATTCAATCTACATTCATTAGTATTCCCAATGATATTACCTAACTTCTAGAACACATATGTTGTCTATCTTTAAATCATTAGTACCCCCAATGAAGTTACTAAACTTTTAAAACATATATGGCTTGTCTAGCCATTAAAAAAGTATTAAATTTGTAAACTTACGGCATCCAAGCCTTAAAAACATGATGTCGAACCTCTATATTGAGTTTCGAAAACAAAAATTCTGATTTTTATAAAGCATAAGGCCGCAAGGTCGAAATCATGATTACCGCATTATAAAACAAATAGGTTGTTGCACCTATAAAAATTTAGCATATGGTTTGCATAATATATGGCTTTCAGCCTGGAAAGTAAAGGTTGTTGAATGTGAAGGTTTATGGCACCATCGCCACAGAATACTTGATGTTGAAAATAAGAGTTGCGGCATTATTGCCATAAAACATTTGATGTCGAAGATAAGACTTGCGGAATCTTTTCCATAGAGCAGTGGATGTCGACTTCTTTAAAACAATGGTTACTTATGCCGCTAAAATAAAGGATGTCAAGCTTAAACCAATAAAGGACGTCGACTCATGTTTTTTTGAGTAATGGAACCATTGATGTCGAAAGTAATGCCGAAATCCTATACATCTATACGAACAGATTTATTTCATACCTACCTAAGTAGGTATCATATGCATCCCTTTATGTCAATGTCGAAGATTATAGCAGCGACATTTATATCGATCGTTTCCTGGGTTTCGATACTTAAATCAAATGACATTGCAATTTCGTAATTAAACCAAAAACCTTTTTTAATTCCTACAAAGACATTTCTTTTCACCAACTCTTGTCCTTTATCAATTTTCTATTTGATAGTAATATACTTTACAAATTTCTTTTTAGAAAAACAGCTGTAATGTCATTTTACTTTTCTAGAAATAATATGCAAACCCATTAATATAATATTATTATTTAATAGCTTTCTAGCTTAATAAATTTATAGAAAATCGTAAACACTTGAGAAAAATCCCTAAAAATCACTAGAAATTCGAATTGCTACATTGTCTTTCATATAAAAGTTTAGGGACTAAAATTATTATTTAATTAAAAAAACCTAAAATAAACACCTTTTCCATCTTAAGAAATTCATAAATTATTCATTTTAGGTTGGAAAATTATGAAATTGAAAATTCATATGCAAAATAATGTTTTACATAACATATCAAAATTTTAAATCAATAGATGATCAAAACCTTAGATTTTACCCTGGAACCTACAAAATAATTCCGTAAAATTTTTAGTAAATCATCATTTAATCCAAGAATGATATAATCAACCCATACATGGCATATTATCATAATTAGTTTGGAAATAAATCATAAATCTAGAAAACAAACATCAAAATTTGAGATGGATACTATTATTCATTTTAGATTGGATAAAGAGATTGAGATTTGTGGTTGTTTGATTTCCTTAAGATTTTCTTTGTATAGCTTTAGATTTCCTCTTCCTTTTCTTCCTAATAATGGCCGACCGTGATTTGTGTTTTACTTGGTGATTTTCAAAGTGAGAATGAATGAGAAGGAGGAAGGGTTTAGGGAATGGACTAAGGGATTATTCCCCCTTTTCCCCTCTCATACATTCTTTTCTATTCTTATGTTTAGAACCATATCATTAGTTTATCGCTTAAGGAATGACCTAAGTTGATTAACAAATCTCATTCTTCATATCACGCCACACATTATTCTACTTAATTTATCTAATTAAATCTCCTGAATAATGTTAAACCAAAAATTAAGGGTGTTGCAATTTAATATGACGATAGAAATTTATTATTAGAAGTAGATTTCGATTTATAAAAATTTTCCTTCTAAAATAAATTATTAGATTATTATATGGCCATATAATATGGAAAATTGTTAGAAACTAGGAAGTTTAAGGAAACATGCAAAAAAAAATCATGATTAATTTTACCGTAGATCACTAAAAGCAAGGTAGGTGACTTCCGATAGAAAATAAGTGTGGCTGAAGGGTTATAATAAGGAATGGAAGGAAAATAATAGTTGTTGTTAGGTAGTTTAATTAAATCAAGTAGGTTAATAGACAAGATCCACTTTTTATGTTGGACGTGTCAACAAGGTACGAAATAACAGTTTGAAAGGACGAAGTCAAATGAATTAAAAGTTAACACATGGAAAGTTTATGGTAGGTGTGTAGAAACAGTTCCCAATATGCACCAAAGGGCAGTGCTAAAGGAGGTGGTGCTGAATTGAAAAGTAAGTAAACTAAAACCTTAAGTATAAGGACATAAGCAGGAATGATAGAACAGGTAAGTATGAAGCTAAATTCAGTAAACTAAATGCATTGATCAAAGGCCAAAAGCCGGTCGACATTTAAGGAGGAATTAGGGGTTAAGGAGGTGATTTCAGATATTTTAAGATTTAATATCATAATTAACATAATTTGATCAAAGATAGGCTTCCCCATACGAGACCAAGAGATGGTATTGCTGTAGGTAGTGTAGCTTTCTACAAGATAGTGAAACCATAGCTAATTGGCTTGTTAAAGAGAATTTATGATAAAGCTTAGGATGCCTGAACTTGTACTTAGAGCATTGAAGACTGTGTAATAATATGTTGTAACCCTGAATGTCATCTTAATGAAGAGTTAAGTAAAAATACCTAATATTAAATGGTTAGGTAATGCGTTCGGATGACGATGTAAGGACTGATGTGATAATTAAGAAATCAAAACATAAGTGTAAGGCCCGATGTGGAAACTAGGAATGAAATAAACGTGTGGCTATAATTGGCAGTGGAAGCACGAAAGCATAGGACCTAATGTAGCAAATAAAACCGAAAGCATGGTGTAAGGCCTAAACCATTCGAACAATGAAAGCAATAGGTATAAGTGATAGAGTTAGGGGTAAGCCTAGTGGCAATTATGTAATTTATTAAATATATCTAAATCATTAACCATCTTATTCAAAATAAAAGGTTTTTTCTTTCTATAATATACTTGATATAATGTGTTAATTAGTTAATTCAATTAAAAGTATATTTATTAGAAAACTCATAAATGATAATTTTGTGATGGTAGTTACAAAATTATGTAGCCTGAGTAATTTATCACAATAAATATAAATATGCCAAAATGTTCATAGTAAAGATGCACCGAGAATGGATATCGATGTATCAATCGAGACTAAAGTACATAACGCTCTACAACAGTTGGGTAATGTATTACACATGACCGCTAGAAGCACCAAGGGGTTACGTACTGCTAGTTACTGGATAACTATAGAACAACTCACTCAATAGTTTTATATTGGTTAATATAACTAAGGTCAAACAGAAAATATCATTGTGACTAATTTACGTAGTTTTCTCGACTTGAGAACACCGTGGATCTTTAATATGAAAGCTCTGCTTTGGTTATAGTCAAATCATTGCATGATGTCCATCGAGGAACTATAGTTGGGTCAAGTGGAAGTATTGGAAGTGAAGCATTATTCAACAGAGGATTCATCTCCTCGGTTTTATGGGATTATCGTCACGGTCAACTCAACTCAAAGTCAAAGTCTCTGGCCAGAGTATTTCAGTTAAACTAGATTGTTATTATTGAACAAAGGATTTTTCATTTGGACTATAGAGTTGAATATGAACGATATTGGAATTTTGACCATTACCAAATTCCATAAGTACAAAGTGATATAGTTTTTGACAAAGAGAATTGGTGTAAAATAATGTAACAACCGGACAACGGTTAATAAAGTGATAAATTTGGCTAATATGTCACACCATCTAATAAGTGATGTATGAATATTAACATTCGAATAGTTTGATGTTAATCGCTGATCGATTTACACGCGACGAGTCACACAACCAAAATGAATTCTCATTAGACCAAACAATTTAATTAGTTTATAATTATTATAAATTAATTAATATTTATGAAATATTAATTATAAAATTTTGAATATGATTTGAGGAATAAATATTATCGTATATATTTATAATAGTTATAAATATATCGGTCAATATGCGATATCGACGGGCAATTAAATTGGATTTAATCAAATTGATTTATTTGGCATTAAATTGTCTGTTAACCTATCATGTTGGAAGGTTAATTTCAGCAGCTACATGATGTATATGGGACGGTAAAAAAGGAAAGAGTGGTTTAGAGATGGATGGTTAAGATTTAATAAGAAATGGTATTAGATGTGATCCATATTTCTCTCTATTTCAACCACTATAAATGAACTTTAACCCTAAATTTAGAAGGACTTTTTGGCTGCCTCCTTTCTTTCATTGTTGGTCAATCTACACCTCAAAGAGCTCCATTGATACTCAAATCAAATCAATTCAAAGCAATGACTATTTGATAGTTAAGGGTCTACGGTTTAAGGATTGGCCATCTGTTGAATGTAGAAGATTTCAAAGGAGGGAGAATTCATCATTACTAGGTGTACTTCAAGTTATTGTCTTTAGTACGTGTTTACTATACCATGTGAATTATGATTGCTAAATAATATTCGATTATTTGTTTGTATATGATCATTATATTGCTAGTTAGGTAGGATTCTTATATGTATCAATGTTGTCATATGATAGATTGGTTATATGTGTGCATATTATTTAATAATAAAAAATATTTTTATATGGATCTGATATACACAGCCAAATAAATTTTATTTTAATTATTATTCTCTTATTCATTAATATATATTATATAATATAATATAAATTAAATGATTTATATTTCATTGTATCATCATGCCATGTTAATAATTGCTCTTATATTTTGTATATGCATATTTACACTAATTATAATTCTCAGTAACCATAAAGCAATACTCTTAAAATCATATGCACAGGCAAACAAATCAACATGCAATCTAAATAGCATACACAAACATACCTATTTAAGCAACAGTTTATATTTAAATTACAAAAAAAGAGTTACTCACCTGTAGTAGAGATGGAACAGAGCTCTATTTTTTTTCTTCTGAAAAGCCTTTACTCTTATGCTTTAAGAAACTGAGTAGTTGAAACTTGATTTAACTTGAGTGTTTGTTGTTAAAACTTGCATTGCTTTTACTTCTTTGAATTTTCTGATGAAACTTGAGTTGCTAGCATGCAGATTTTCATTATGCTTTTGAAAATGGTTTTACAGAGGAAAGGAATTTCAGGTTTGATTTCCAGGTTGCAGGCTTTCATTTGTTTTTGAAAGGATTTCAGGTTTAACATGCAGGCAGATGCTTTTGCATTTGGAAATGGAATTTACAGTTGCATGTTTTGAAAAAAATGGATTACAGGTTGGAGATTGAAAACAAATTGTAGGAGGTGAATTGCAGGATTAACATGCAAGTTTTTGGAAAGAAGAGTTACAGATTTGATTTTTAAGAGTTCTGAAAGCAAATTTTGTTTCATCTTGAAAATTTTTCTTATCTTAGAAAAAAAATGAACATTAGAAAAATGAGAGTGAAGAAAAACATGTTTCATATAAGTTAATAAATGATTTATTTAAAAATATAAAAGAAAAATAGAAATAAAAGACACTTGTCAAAGTAAGGAGATTAATTGTTTACACTTGTCTCATTAATCACCCACAATATTAACACTTGTTCTATGCATATGTTACTTATAATTTTTAATTTAAAGATAAATAAAAATCCTCTTTTCTTTATTAAATACATATATAGTAGTTTCGTTAATAAATGTATATGTATTTCTTTTTTTTTTAAAGAAAATGAAATAAAACAAATCATAAAAATATGAAAGCTCACTTACAAAATTTAAATATGGTTATTCATATATGTTTATTCATTTGAATTTCAAAATGAATTCAAATTCAAATGCTATTTATACATTTAAAATCCAATTTTAAAAATAATTTATACTAACATATTTAATTTGACAATAATAATTTTGTCTTTCAAAACATATCTACATTTATACATTTATTATTACTAGAAAATAACATATTTATTAACTTTAAATCATTTATAAAAGAAATCATAAATTACATATCTTATTTATCTTAATTACATACATTTATGTTTAATGTTTAAATGGTATTTTAAATTTTTAAATAATTCCAAATTATAATTATTAAGCTATATTTCAAAAAGAAATAAAATAAGCTTTTGTTTATCTTATTAAAATTTAAACTATATTTTAAAATACAATTATACAATTTAAAACAATTACTTTAAGTATTTTAACCAATTAGTTATTTATTAAATTAAATAATAATCTTCAAATTATCAAATGTATATTAGAATTTTAAAAACAAGATTTTATTTGTTAATTTAACTTCAGCCTCAAAACTTATCTATTTATAATATAAATATATATATAAATATATATACATACATTATAAATAGGAATACAATTTTTAGCTTTTAAAAGATAAAATTCATCAATTACACATTTATTTAATTGGATTATTAAATCAAGTAAACTTTTATTAAAATTTTATCAAATCAATTTAATTTTAAATATAGATTATTAAATTGATATTGCTAAAATTTCCGGGATATCACACAATCGATCTAACCCGTTTTAATTTCCTACTCCCAATATGCTCATTGTCTATCTGTATATCATTAAAAATAAAACCAAATCGACCTCCTAACTAAATACTGCATATCACTAGTGGATGAACTACTCAAAGAACATGGATTATAAGTACTACAAAAAAGAGAATTCATGGCTAGTGGCTGCCCGGCGTGTCTAGCACTGCACTCTTGTTCTTGTTTAAATTTTGTTAAGGATTAAGTCTTGAAGCAAATGTGATGATTAAACCATAGTTTAGCTTAGAAACTTATTTAAGTAAAAATCAAATTGGGAAATGTCTCTGTAAATTTTAAACTTCAGAGTATGTTAAATTAAGATGAAACTCAAACATTTTAAAATTATAAATACAATGTTATAATCTGGAAATTTAAACAAAAGGATGAATTTTAAAACTAAAATCAAATTGTTTAGTTAAGGATTGACACTGCAGTACCCATTTGAACTGAAATTGGGTTTTGGCCAATCTCTGATGACCAAGTTGATTTAAGTGTTTGGGATTCTTGGTGATGGTAGAGCAGTGATCAGGGGATGTGGAAAAAATTCTAGATGGTGATGTTTTTCATCGAGGAGGTAGCGGTGATAAGATTTATTCTGTAACCCTAGTTTATCTAATATAAGTAGTTCGATCAATCACTGTTTCTAGAGTGGATCGAGTGTCTCTAGATTTTGGGTGGTGGAAGGTTGGTCTTAAGCGAAGGCGTGGCCGGAGTTACAGCTCTTCTGATGGTCGGAGCTTTGTGATTGGAGCGTTGCCAGGTTTGGTATGGTGGTGGTTCCTGTGTTTTCCAGGTTTTGTTTTGGGTGTTCAAACTTCGATTTCGTGATGCTAGTATGATTTTGATGGCCGTGGTGGGTTTTAGGGTTGGTCGTGGACTTGTTCGATGTATCGGTGGAGGCCAGAGATGGCCAGAGCCACCGTGCATATGCACGGTGGGGGTGGTGTATCAGGTGAAGTTTTTGGGTTTTGCTGTGTTTTGACTCGGGTCGATGCTCGAGTAGTTCGAGTTGTTACTCGAAGCAGAGAAAGGTTTTGCTCAAAGTCAAATTAGTTGTGGCTGGGCATTTTCTGAAGTAACAGGTTTCTTTGAAACCTGTATAAACTTTCAAACTCAATTTAGTTTAAATCTAAAGCAAGTTGTTAACAGAAGTAAAACTTAAATTTAAAGTCAGGATTTCAAACTGAGTTTGAATTCCAGGTTTGAAAATTTAATTTAATCCTTTTAAATTAAAATGTTTTAAACATCTATCAAAAGGGTTTAAAAATCTAAAATTTAAAATAAAGCATTGAATTAAAATAGAAGATTTAAAAACAAGTTTAAATCTGGAAATATGATTCAGATTGGAATCATGTTTTTGAAAATAAAAGTAGCTTTTAAAATTTTGAAATGTTTAAAATGTTTTAATTGTTGAAACATATTCTAATTATGATTTGAATCTTAAAATTTAATATGGGTGTAAATATCTTTTATAAGGAAATCTTTAGCATAAGTTTTTAAAGGATTTTAAAATGTTTTAAAACTTTGTTTAAGTTAAGTTTGATTTCTTTTTAATTTTTGAATTTAAAATGTAGTTTGAAAACAATTTTAAGTTAAATTGTTTTAAATTACTTTGATAATGATTAAGTAATCATGAATAAGAAATGTTTTATTTTTAAAGTAAATTTAAGTTTTAATGATCTTTGTTTCATTAAAATTAATAATTTAATTAATTTGTTTAATTAATTAAAGATTTGAAATTAATTAAGGTTAATTAAATTAATAATTAATTTAGGTTAATTACTTAAGAAAGGTAATTAAGAATTTGTTAATAAGTTAATGAAGGTCATTAACTTGTGATTATTTATTAATTAATTAATGTAATTAATTTTGATAATTAATTGGTTTGATTAATTTAAATAATCAATTATGAAACTTAATTAAGTATGATTATTTTATGAAAATAATTAAAGATATTAATTACTCGTTGTACTTAATTTATTAATTGGATTAATTTAAATTAATTAATTAAGTTTAATTAATTTAGAATAATCATTTGATTGATAAGTAATCAATGAAGTATAATTACTTAAAGAAGTAATTAAGATAAGTAAATTACTGGAGGTAATTAATTAAAGTAGTGAAGAGTTTTGGAATTAATTACTTGTGTAATCAATATGAAAGGTAATTTCTTTGTGAAGTAATTAATAATTAATTACTTAGTGTATTAATTTAAGCATTGATTAATTCTTTTGAAATAATTAAGTGATGTAATTAACTAAAGGTAATTAATTACAAATGACATTAATCAAGGATGATTAATAAATAAAATTTATTATTAAATATAATTAATTTAGGAGTGATTAAGAAAGTAATTAAGGGTAGTTAATTACTGAATATGATTAACCAAAAGTGATTAATAATTGTGGTTTAATTAAGGTTAATTACTTAATGTAATTAATTTAAATAAACAATTAATTTAAAATTAATTAAGGATCATTAATTAATATAATTAATGATATAATTAAGGATTAATTAATTAAGATTAATTAATCAATGATAAGTGATTAAGGAAGTAATTAATTAATGTAATTAATTAAGGACTAATGTAATTAATTATAATTAATTAATTAAGGACTAATGTAATTAAAGGTTAATTACTGATTTTGGTTAAGGATAATTAATTTGTAAAATTAATTAAGGATAATTACTTGAATGTAATTAAGGGATAATTAATCAAGGGTGATTAATTAAGGTGATTAATTTGAGGATAATGATTTAATTGATTGATAATTAGTTAAGGGTTAAGTAAGCAAGTTTTAAATGGTGAAGTAATTAATTTAATTCATTCTAAATTAATTAAAGAATAAGTAATTAATTTAATTCACTTTAAATTAATTAGAGATAGAAGTAATTAATTTAATTCATTTTAAATTAATTATAGATGGTGTGATTATAGATCTTTGCTTATGAATGGATGATATGGTTTGCCCTGAATGGTTTGAATCTCAGACATGAGATAAATAGTGTTGTGTGTTACGGATGCATTGGTTGCATTATGTTGGTGATATGAGTTATCTATGGATGATGATAATGTAGATTATCAAGTTATGATGATAATATAGATTACTTGCTTATGATAATATTGTTGATTATCTATTATGATGATGTGAAGTATCTATCTGTGTGTATATATATAGTTTAAATTGTATTGTTTTAAACTTAAAACAACTTGGACCTAAAAGACACGCTTTGGATTTCGATGAGACCGGGATCGGGTTTCCATATTTGGATATCCGAAAACCACATCGATTCCAATTAACGTTAGGTCGTGAATCTAAGTGGAGCAAGTGAAGACTCGAGGTGTAAGGGCTATACGTCAGTATAACTCGTTGGGTGATTCCGTAATGAGTTTGACGGAATAGTGCTTATAGATTCGAGATGGTGAATCAGAGTGCAAGGGCTATGGTCTTTGACTCTGAGGGTGATTCCAATAATGAGTGCAATGAGATAAGGCCTTCGGTTTCGTTCGAACCCGGAACAAACTTGTATGGATTGAATGCATTCAGGACATCGTCAGGTGGACGATGAGCATTCTAAGATTTGATGTCCTATAAAGGTAATCGTAGCCTCAAGCCTCATCAACCGGGAATGGCTAAAACAGGGGAGGTGCAGCAAGGCTTCGTGGGTAGCTCCCACTTGAGAGCAAGATTGATCCCTGTCTAGAGGTCCCTTTTTATTTCGGCTGTGTAGGCGGTTGAATCGCGACAACTGCCGGGGTTGTCTTGTTCGGCACTGTTCAGTAAGGAACGGGTCCGGCCTTGGGTTGCAGGGGAGTTAGGGTAGCTCCTCGGTACGGTGATCTAGGCCACGTACTGTGACGGACGGTACCCCAGTAGCCCTGCCATTGTATGGAATCCAAAATCCAATAAGTGCCAACGGTTTTGATTGTATTACCCACTTTTGTGGCTAGTAGCTGGAATTTAATAAATGTAACAATTTCGGCTATTTCATATTTATTTGAAAACCC
Source organism: Allium cepa (assembly GCA_030765085.1). NCBI lineage: Eukaryota > Viridiplantae > Streptophyta > Magnoliopsida > Asparagales > Amaryllidaceae > Allium > Allium cepa. The sequence continues at coordinate 255,533,613 of CM060943.1, forward strand.
TAGACACTATTATAATATCATCGGATTTCCTATCAAATGTTTTGGTTAGCGTAAGGTAAAAACTTTTCCATGTTTATGTGTGGGAAGTCTTACGTGATACCTTTCTTTTAAAAGGTTTTTCAAAAGTTAAGCAACTTTAACCTGTTACTCACACCAGACCCATGTCTGACCCGGAGTTTAATTTTGTTTTTCATAAACTCTCGGGTACTCAAATTTTTACGAGTAGCCAAGGGATTCAGGTTAGGATTCGGGTTAGCTTTGACGAATATTGGAGGAGCAATGGAGCAGGAGGCTTCTGCGTTAGATATTAGTATTCCGCTGTGTGTTCTGTGATTGTCTCTGAGATTGTATTATACTGTAAATACTAGACAGGTGTTATAACTGTCTAGTATGTGTTGTATTATCCGTGTACTCTGATAGTGGTTGTAAACTATGTAAATATTTTATGTTATTAATATAATTTATTCGTTCCGCTGTTTAGATTCTGATGTGTTTTCTTCTCTTCTTCTCTTTCTTTCTATTCTCTATCCCTTTCTTTCTTATTAGCGATGCGACTTCCTGGTGATAGGAAGTTGGGTCGTTACAGTGGTATCAGAGCATTAGGTTGAGTGAATACCCAGGCTCTGGAGTGGTGTCTATCTTGAGAGAGCGTATTTGTAATTTTAATATATATATATATATATTTATTTATTTATTTATTTCTACCTATCTGTTGGGTTACCTGTTCAGGTTTTCCCAATATAAGTTATAACGGTAGATAAGGTAGTGGTGTGTGTAACACGATTACTACCATTGGTTGGAGTTTGAATGTTTGTGGTTGGAAGTGTATTTGTCGAGACTGTAGACCTAATACCGTCTCGAGTGAGTTGTGCAGTGGTGTAGAGATTTCATCGATCTCTGGAAGGAAACCTGTTAAGGTTCAGAGTTATCTTTGAAGATAGATGAGTAGAGTTTGAATTTGTTGGTTGGCAGAAGTATGTGATTGTATTTTGATACCTCAGGAAATAATAACTGCGTGATGAGATGCAGTGAATATGGATATTTCCGAAGATGTTTTCTTTGGAACGAATTAGGAAGTGTGTCTACTTCGGTGATGTGGCTGAGTTTAGCTGGTTGTTTGTGATTGGCTTTGAGGGCCGAGTTTCTCGAAGAGCTTTGGATAAGGAAGTTTTGGCATTGGAGTCAGCAGTGCAACTCGGAGTGTCTGTGTTGGCAGAAGTTGGCTGGCTGAGTAGTTTCTGAAGGTGGAGTTCAGAAGCAGCAGTTGGACCTGTTTCTTCGGTGGATTGGCCAGTTGGGTATAAGCTGTTCTGTTTGGTAAAGAGAGAACAGTTTTATTTGGGAATTGGTCTCTATTGATCGCAAAAGTGACTTGCGATAGTTTGAGTTTTCTTTTGAGGTATTGAAGAATTTTTAGTTGTCTTCTAAGAAGTCGGAGGTTTGTCCACTTCTGAAGATTGAGTTTTCTTATCAACCGGATTCCAGGAGTGCTACCGGTGGATCAGCTAGTAGAAGGAGGATTTCTCGAGATAGGTTTGGTGAGACAGCTCAGGATTGGTGAAACTTCTGAGTTTTCTTGGATATGTTGAGCCATATTTCTGGGAAGTGATGTCCAGTTTGTGCTCATCAACAGTGTCTTCTGTGCCAGATCAGAGTTATGCAGTGGAAGCAGTTTGAGAGTATTTCTGTTTTGTCTTTTCTGGATAGAAGAGGTGAGTTTGTTCTTATGAGGTTTGAAGAGTAGAGTTGTGTATTTGGTTTTGGATTGATCTTGAGGAGATCATTGGGTTGGGATGTTTTTGGTTCTGTTGTTTCTTGAAGCATCAACAAGGGATTGAGCTGATCAGTTTGGATATTGGCAGCCCAGGATCATCCGAATAGTTTTGTGGATAAGAGACAAAGGAATTTGGATTCCGGAGTCGGAGATTTGTTTTGGATCTCTTCTGTGATTGGTTGGATTGGTGTTTGGATTTCAAGAGTTGAATTACCAATTGGATAATTGGATTCGATGAGATTCACGTATCTCTGAGGGAGTACGTGTATGAGTTATCTCTGGAAGTGGAACCAGCTGTTCAGGAAGGTTTGGTAGTTGAGTCAGACTCGTCTGGAGTCTGATATCTTGTCTAGTTCTGTAGATCTAGATGAGCAGAGGCCCTGTAGCTTCGTAGTTTAGATTGTTTGTATTTCGTAGGGCGAGTATCCCGGTATATATATATACTTGGGGAAACTCGAGAGATTTTTATCCAGAATTTTTCTGGATAATTAAATTTGTTTGATTAGATAATTGGTTGCTATGGTTGTTAGCATATGATTGATGTATGTTTGTGATTTAAAATTTTAAATTTTAAATGGGTTATTAAATTACTTTTGCTTGTGAATTTCGGGGACGAAATTCTTTTAAGGGTGGAGGAATGTGATATCCCGAAAATTTTAGCAATATCAATTTAATAATCTATATTTAAAATTAAATTGATTTAATAAAATTTTAATAAAAGTTTACTTGATTTAATAATCCAATTAAATAAATGTGTAATTGATGAATTTTATCTTCTAAAAGCTAAAAATTGTATTCCTATTTATAATGTATGTATATATATTTATATATATATATATTTATATTGTAAATAGATAAGTTTTGAGGCTGAAGTTAAATTAACAAATAAAATCTTGTTTTTAAAATTCTAATATACATTTGATAATTTGAGGATTATTATTTAATTTAATAAATAACTAATTGGTTAAAATACTTAAAGTAACTGTTTTAAATTGTATAATTGTATTTTAAAATATAGTTTAAATTTGAATAAGATAAACAAAAGTTTATTTTATTTCGTTTTGAAATATAGCTTAATAATTATAATTTGGAATTATTTAAAAATTTAAAATACCATTTAAACATTAAACATTAATGTATGTAATTAAGATAAATAAGATATGTAATTTATGATTTCTTTTATAAATGATTTAAAGTTAATAAATATGTTATTTTCTAGTAATAATAAATGTATAAATGTAGATATGTTTTGAAAGACAAAATTATTATTGTCAAATTAAATATGTTAGTATAAATTAGTTTTAAAGTTGGATTTTAAATGTATAAATAGCATTTGAATTTGAATTCATTTTGAAATTCAAATGAATAAACATATATGAATAACCATATTTAAATTTTGTAAGTGAGCTTTCATATTTTTATGATTTGTTTTATTTCATTTTCTTTAAAAAAAAAGAAATACATATACATTTATTAATGAAACTACTATATATGTATTTAATAAAGAAAAGAGGATTTTTATTTATCTTTAAATTAAAAATTATAAGCAACATATGCATAGAACAAGTGTTAATATTGTAGTTGATTAATGAGACAAGTGTAAACAATTAATCTCCTTACTTTGACAAGTGTCTTTTATTTCTATTTTTCTTTTATATTTTTAAATAAATCATTTATACACTTATATAAAACATGTTTTTCTTCACTCTCATTTTTCTAATGTTCATTTTTTTTCTAAGATAAGAAATTTTTTCCAGCTGAAACAAAATTTTCTTTCAAAACTCTTAAAAATCAAATCTGTAACTCTTATTTTCAAAAACTTACATGTTAATCCTGCAATTCACCTCCTACAATTTGTTTTCAATCTCCAACCTGTAATCCATTTTTTTCAAAACATGCAATTGTAAATTCCATTTCCAAATGCAAAAGCATCTGCCTGCATGTTAAACCTGAAATCCTTTCAAAAACAAATGAAAGCCTGCAACCTGGAAATCAAACCTGAAATTCCTTTCCTCTGTAAAACCATTTTCAAAAGCATAATGAAAATCTGCATGCTAGCAACTCAAGTTTCATTAGAAAATTCAAAGAAGTAAAAGCAATGCAAGTTTTAACAACAAACACTCAAGTTAAATCAAGTTTCAACTACTCAGTTTCTTAAAGCATAAGAGTAAAGGCTTTTCAGAAGAAAAAAAATAGAGCTCTGTTCCATCTCTACTACAGGTGAGTAACTCTTTTTTTGTAATTTAAATATAAACTGTTGCTTAAATAGGTATGTTTGTGTATGCTATTTAGATTGCATGTTGATTTGTTTGCCTGTGCATATGATTTTAAGAGTATTGCTGAATATATGCATACAAAAGTTTGAATGTATGTGACTGTGCTCTTATGATTCAAGTTCAAGATTCTTATACATATAAATAAAAATAAAATCCTCTTGTTCTTGTTTAAATTTTGTTAAGGATTAAGTCTTGAAGCAAATGTGATGATTAAACCATAGTTTAACTTAGAAACTTATTTAAGTAAAAATCAAATTGGGAAATGTCTCTGTAAATTTTAAACTTCAGAGTATGTTAAATTAAGATGAAACTCAAACATTTTAAAATTATAAATACAATGTTATAATCTAGAAACTTAAACAAAAGGATGAATTTTAAAACTAAAATCAAATTGTTTAGTTAAGGATTGACACTGCAGTACCCATTTGAACTGAAATTGGGTTTTGGCCAATCTCTGATGACCAAGTTGATTTAAGTGTTTGGGATTCGTGGTGATGGTAGAGCAGTGATCAGGGGATGTGGAAAAAATTCTAGATGGTGATGTTTTTCATCGAGGAGGTAGTAGTGATAAGATTTATTCTGTAACCCTAGTTTATCTAATATAGGTAGTTCGATCAATCACTGTTTCTAGAGTGGATCGAGTGTCTCTAGATTTTGGGTGGTGGAAGGTTGGTCTTAAGCGAAGGCGTGGCCGGAGTTACAGCTCTTCTGATGGTCGGAGCTTTGTGATTGGAGCGTTGTCAGGTTTGGTATGGTGGTGGTTCCTGTGTTTTCCAGGTTTTGTTTTAGGTGTTCAAACTTCGATTTCATGATGCTAGTATGATTTTGATGGCCGTGGTGGGTTTTAGGGTTGGTCGTGGACTTGTTCGATGTATCGGTGGAGGCCAGAGATGGCCAGAGCCACCGTGCATATGCACGGTGGGGGTGGTGTATCAGGTGAAGTTTTTGGGTTTTGCTGTGTTTTGACTCGGGTCAATACTCGAGTAGTTCGAGTTGTTACTCGAAGCAGAGAAAGGTTTTGCTCGAAGTCAAATTAGTTGTGGCTCGGGCATTTTCTGAAGTAACAGGTTTCTTTGAAACCTGTATAAATTTTCAAACTCAATTTAGTTTAAATCTAAAGCAAGTTGTTAACAGAAGTAAAACTTAAATTTAAAGTCAGGATTTCAAACTGAGTTTGAATTCCAGGTTTGAAAATTTAATTTAATCCTTTTAAATTAAAATGTTTTAAACATCTATCAAAAGGGTTTAAAAATCTGAAATTTAAAATAAAGCATTGAATTAAAATAGAAGATTTAAAAACAAGTTTAAATCTGGAAATATGATTCAGATTGGAATCATGTTTTTGTAAATAAAAGTAGCTTTTAAAATTTTGAAATGTTTAAAATGTTTTAATTGTTGAAACATATTCTAATTATGATTTGAATCTTAAAATTTAATATGGGTGTAAATATCTTTTATAAGGAAATCTTTAGCATAAGTTTTTAAAGGATTTTAAAATGTTTTAAAACTTTGTTTAAGTTAAGTTTGATTTCTTTTTAAATTTTGAATTTAAAATGTAGTTTGAAAACAATTTTAAGTTAAATTGTTTTAAATTACTTTGATAATGATTAAGTAATCATGAATAAGAAATTTTTTATTTTTAAAGTAAATTTAAGTTTTAATGATCTTTGTTTCATTAAAATTAATAATTTAAATAATTTAATTAATTTGTTTAATTAATTAAAGATTTGAAATTAATTAAGGTTAATTAAATTAATTATTAATTTAGGTTAATTACTTAAGAAAGGTAATTAAGAATTTGTTAATAAGTTAATGAAGGTCATTAACTTGTGATTATTTATTAATTAATTAATGTAATTAATTTTGATAATTAATTGGTTTAATTAGTTTAAATACTAAAATTATGAAACTTAATTAAGTATGATTATTTTATGGAAATAATTAAAGATATTAATTACTCGTTGTACTTAATTTATTAATTGGATTAATTTAAATTAATTAATTAAGTTTAATTAATTTAGAATAATCATTTGATTGATAAGTAATCAATGAAGTATAATTACTTAAAGAAGTAATTAAGATAAGTAAATTACTAGAGGTAATTAATTAAAGTAGTGAAGAGTTTTGGAATTAATTACTTGTGTAATCAATATGAAAGGTAATTTCTTTGTGAAGTAATTAATAATTAATTACTTAGTGTAATTAATTTAAGCATTGATTAAGTCTTTTGAAATAATTAAGTGATGTAATTAATTAAAGGTAATTAATTACGAATGAGATTAATCAAGGATGATTAATAAATAAAATTTATTATTAAATATAATTAATTCAGGAGTGATTAAGAAAGTAATTAAGGGTAGTTAATTACTGAATATGATTAACCAAAAGTGATTAATAGTTGTGGTTTAATTAAGGTTAATTACTTGATGTAATTAATTTAAATAAGCAATTAATTAAAAATTAATTAAGGATCATTAATTAATATAATTAATGATATAATTAAGGATTAATTAATTAAGATTAATTAATCAATGATAAGTGATTAAGGAAGTAATTAATTAATGTAATTAATTAAGGACTAATGTAATTAATTATAATTAATTAATTAATGAAGTAATTAAAGGTTAATTACTGATTTTGGTTAAGGATAATTAATTTGTAAAATTAATTAAGGTTAATTACTTGAATGTAATTAAGGGATAATTAATCAAGGGTGATTAATTAAGGTGATTAATTTGAGGATAATGATTTAATTGATTGATAATCAATTAAGGGTTAAGTAAGCAAGTTTTAAATGGTGAAGTAATTAATTTAATTCATTCTAAATTAATTAAAGAATAAGTAATTAATTTAATTCACTTTAAATTAATTAGAGATAGAAGTAATTAATTTAATTAATTTTAAACTAATTATATATGGTGTGATTATAGATCTTTGCTTATGAATGGATGATATGGTTTGCCCTGAATGGTTTGAATCTCAGACATGAGATAAATAATGTTGTGTGTTATGGATGCATTGGTTGCATTATGATGGTGATATGAGTTATCTATGGATGATGATAATGTAGATTATCAAGTTATGATGATAATATAGATTACTTGCTTATGATAATATTGTTGATTATCTATTATGGTGATGTGAAGTATCTATTTGTGTGTATATAGATAGTTTAAATTGAATTGTTTTAAACTTAAAACAACTAGGACCTAAAAGACACGCTTTGGATTTCGATGAGACCGGGATCGGGTTTCCATATTCGGATATCCGAAAACCACATCGATTCCAATTAACATTAGGTCGTGAATCTAAGTGGAGCAAGTGAAGGCTCGAGGTGTAAGGGCTATACGTCAGTATAACTCTATGGGTGATTCCGCAATGAGTTTGACGGAATAGTGCTTATAGATTCGAGATGGTGAATCAGAGTGCAAGGGCTATGGTCGTTGACTCTGAGGGTGATTCCAATAATGAGTGCAACGAGATAGTGCCTTCGGTTTCGTTCGAACCCGGAACGAACTTGTATGGATTGAATGCTTTCAGAACATCGTCAGGTGGACGATGAGCATTCTTAGATTTGATGTCCTATAAAGGTAATCGTAGCCTCAAGCCTCATCAACCGGGAATGGCTAAAACATGGGAGGTGCAGCAAGGCTTCGTGGGTAGCTCCCACTGGAGAGCAAGATTGATCCCTGTCTAGAGGTCCCTTTTTATTTCGGCTATGTGGGCGGTTGAATCGCGACAACTGCCGGGGTTGTCTTGTTCGGAACTGTTCAGTAAGGAACGGGTCCGGCCTTGTGTTGCAGGGGAGTTAGGGTGGCTCCTCGGTACGGTGATCTAGGCCACGTACTGTGACGGGCGGTACCCCAGTAGCCCTGCCATTGTATGGAATCCAAAATCCAATAAGTGCCAACGGTTTTGATTGTATTACCCACTTTTGTGGCTAGTAGCTGGAATTTAATAAATGTAATAATTTCGGCTATTTCATATTTATTTGAAAACCCTAGACACTATTATAATATCATCGGATTTACAATCAATTGTTTTGGTTAGCGTAAGGTAAAAACTTTTCCATGTTTATGTGTGGGAAGTCTTACGTGATACCTTTCTTTTAAAAGGTTTTTCAAAAGTTAAGCAACTTTAATCTGTTACTCACACCAGACCCATGTCTGACCCGGAGTTTATTTTTGTTTTTCATAAACTCTTGGGTACTCAAATTTTTACTAGTAGCCAAGGGATTCAGGTTAGGATTCGGGTTAGCTTTGACGAATATTGGTGGAGCAATGGAGCAGGAGGCTTCTGCGTTAGATATTAGTATTCCGCTGTGTGTTCTGTGATTGTCTCTGAGATTGTGTTATATTGTAAATACTAGACAGGTGTTATAACTGTCTAGTATGTGTTGTATTGTTCGTGCACTCTGATTGTGGTTGTAAACTATGTAAATATTTTATGTTATTAATATAATTTATTCGTTCCGCTGTTTAGATTCTGATGTGTTTTCTTCTCTTCTTCTCTTTCTTTCTATTCTCTATCCCTTTCTTTCTTATTAGCGATGCGACTTCCTGGTGATAGGAAGTTGGGTCGTTACAGATTGGGCCACTAGATATATTAGTTGGAACTTTAGGGGTTTACGGGATGTAGGAAAATGTAGTAAACTTAGGTCTCTTTTTAAAGATAATAATATTGATATTGTTTTATTACAAGAAACAGAAATAGAACACCCTGATTATAAATTTTATAAATGTTTAGGGGGACTCTATATTAGTCATTGGGTTCATCCCCCCGCTAGGGGTAGCTCTGAAAGATTAATGTTAGGTTGGAAAGAAAACCATGTCAAAGTTTTACAATCTATCATTAGTTCTCATTCGTTCCATTTAATTTTTTCTAATCATGACGATGGCTCATTTTTAAATCTTTCTAATGTTTATGAACCAAACTCAAAATTGATCGTAGAGTTCTTTGGAGTGAATATCTAGAGTTTAGATCACTTGCTCCAGATCCTTGGGTAAGAATTTTAATGTTACTAGATTTTTAGGAGAACGTACTCCAACGGAAGGTGATTTTCCGTTATGGATGAATTTGATCAATTTATTATTAATAGTAATTTAACCGAGTTATAGTTAAGCAATAGACAATACACCTGGTCGAATAATAGAGACGACCCATCAGCAACCCTTTTAGATAGATTTTGTATTAGTGATGAAATAGAAAGTAAATATCCTATTTAGGCTTTCGAGTACTTACTCTAATCGTTATCCTATTATCTTTTTTTGTAATAACCAGATAATATTTAGATTTGAAAAATATAGTTGTTACAGAATAATTTTTCAGAATTAATTGCAAATAAATGGCTATCGCTGGGTAAATACGACTATAAATTTTCTAGAAATATAGCCCAAATATTTGTAGGTAAAATTATATATTTAATAAATTTTCTTAAGAAATGGGACAAAGATGTTTTTTGGTAAAATTAGAATAAAAAGGATAAACTACTAAATGAGATTTTAAATTTTAATAAAATAGAAGAATTAAGGAATTTAAATATTTCTAAAAAATGTGCTTTCAAATTTAAAAGATGAATTAGATAAAAATTTAACACAAGAAGAAATAATATAGAAACAAAGATCTAGAATTCAATGGATGGACAAAAGTTATATAAATAATAAATTTTTCCATAAAGTAACTAATGGTTGAAAACCTGGTACTTGTAATATATATTTGTAATATGTTGAATATGCTAAATGGAAAATCACATTATTGTAATCTTCGTTGGATTTGAAGTCTACAAATATAGAGCTCATTTGTATTATAGATAGATGTGAATAAAAATGTCTTCTCTCCCTAACGTCTGCTGTTTTTTTTAATTTAATAATACGTTATCAGCATGAAGTTTTAAATTTTTGTTGGTTTAGGTTACTACTTCCATACATGAATCATGATGTGTACGCATGAATTATTTTGTTTAATTTTTTTTATACTTTGGTTACATTCTGTAAGTTTAGATATTTATTCTTTTATTCAGGAACAGTTTGAACAAGCATTTCTAAGTATCATATTTTCATTTTCTTTTACTCGCTCTCCCCGAAATATCTACTACATAAGTTTACCCTATAAATATCCTTTTATATGCTAGTTCCAGTACACATCTTATTAGGCTTTACTTGCAGTACAACTTTTATTAAAGGTATTGTAATGACCCGGGATTTTTGACGTCTCAAGTTTTGAATATTTATTTTTAATATCCAATAATACGATAATTTAATCAAATAAAAATTCCCTTTAAATAACAATTGGTAATAACATAAAGTTTTTCAAGCCAAGATAATATTTTGAATTTCCAGATTTTTATTTATAAAATAGGAAATTGATTTAATTAGAAATTCTTATATATATACACACACATACATATCTTCAGGACAACAAATTTATATATATAATTTGGAAAAATTCATAGCAAATAAATAAAGATGAAAAAAAAGAAAATATTTTTAAATATAAATGGTATGACTTATGGAAAATACAATGTATTATAAATAGAAGAGCTTAAAATTGGATGTTCTTATAGATATATACATACACATATTAGTTAAGAAGGATGTATATATATAAGTTCAAAACGAAAATTTTTGTACTCATAAACAAATAAATATTTCATTGTGAAAACATGTAATAATAAGTGAAATATACATACATACATACATACATATATACATACATATATATTTATTGAAAAAAAAAGAAGTAAATGTATAAGAAAAATATACATATGAAAATACACGGTGAAAGATATAAGAAGAATTATAAAATCATTTTAAATCATTTTGATAAGAAATCTTTTACAAAATCATGTTTTAGTAAAAATGTTACTTTTATAAAGATAGTAAAACAAAAACATTCATTTGTTTTGAGTTGTACATTTTTAAATTATAATAAAAAGAGAAGTGTTAACGAAAATGTTATTCATACATTTGAAACAAAATAGCAATATTTTTTATTCTTTTTAAGTTATGTATTTTAAATATAAGGATAGATATTGACATGAGGACTTAAATGGCTTATTTAAAATCATACTGCAAAATTGTTTCCAAAACACACACAAACACATACATATATGTGTGTGAAAGCATGTTAAAAATCAAGTAGAAAAGTCGAAAGGCAAAACAAGTAAAAATGAAAAGAAATAATAAATATTTATACATATGTTGCCTGGTCTAAAATAATAAAGACCAAAACATTTATTTTTACTTCTTTTTAACCTCAAACCATGTCAACTCAAAACCATTTCAACCCATCAATTGTACAAAACTTTGTATACGTCTGAGTTCTTCTTGAGCGTAAAAACTGGTACATATACATCATCCTCCTTGGCAAAACTTGTATATATATAGAGGGGAGTATGTGTGTATGCATCAGTTTTCAAAACACTATAAAACAAAAACTCTATAAACAAAAACACTGTAAGAAAAAAACACTTTATTCTTTCAAGATCCAAGGGCAAGGAATATTATCAGGGATCTAGATATTGTTTTGGATTCAACTGGAAGTTTTGAAAGGATTAAAAACATGTTTAAGGTGAGAGCTCTTATTACTTTGTTTGGATCAGATTTTATTGCCCTGTCAGGTATAAAAGCTTAAACAAGCCCTTCTATATGATTTTCAAAATTCATTTCCTCTTAATCCATAGTTGTTTTGCAAATTCTGTAAACTAGTGAAGTGTTTATTTTCGAGTCTAGATTATGGTAAAAATAGTTTGGTTACGTTTCATAGTGTATATAGTGAGTTCTGTTGAAGTTACAACAAGCAATTAAGATTTTGGCCTTTTTCATAATCTTCAAATCAATGATTCATGTATATAATCGTGATTGTGGTATGAAAATAGGATTTTTCGTGAAGAAATCATTATTTTTTAAAAGCTTATATGTTGAGAAAATTGAAAGATGATCGGAAATCATAAATAAATAAATTTTCGACGATTTAGTCGTCGAGGGAAGGTATGGCTTGGTCGAGGAGGAGCGATGCATCATGGTGAAGGAGTTCACCGTGGCCAATTGTCGAAATTGACTGTGATTGGAATAGGCATGGTGGTTTTAAGGTTTAAGGGGTGTGATTTGTTGGGTTTAGGATGATTGTATATTCGATAGTTAAATAACAGACTATCAAATCTGGACCCAAAAACATAACTTTGGGAATATTTAAGAGAAACACGGGAATTATATGGTACAGTTGTCGTTCGAAGTGCTATACTATATGTATAAACTCGTTTCGTTCTTTTAGGACAATTATTGGGAATCCATCTACTAACGTTTAGGAGGTGATTTCCGATCTTATTTTCGTTTGTTTATTTCCTAAAAAATAGGGGTTGAGTTTACCGAAAAATATCGAACGTTGTTTCGAAGAGACCGGGATAAGATAAGTTATCTGAAAACCACTTCGATCCCACGAGTACGTTTTCGAAGGGAAAACAAGAGCATGGAGTCGAAGATGGAGCAGTGAAGCAAGGGCTAATCGCTACTAATCCAAAGGATGATTCCAAAACGGATGTAGTAGGAATAATGCCTTCGGTTTCGTTTGGACCCATAACGGACATGTATGGATGAATGCTATCAGTACATTGTCAATTGAGAACAATGAGTATTCTAAATGAAGATTTCCTTTAAAAGGTAATCGTAGCCTCGAGCCTCATAACCCGGGAATAACTGAAAAGCACGGGAGATGCAGCGAGGCTAAGTGGGTCACACCCAATTAGGGTATGTTTATCACCTTTCTAGATCCTCTCGGATATTATTACTAAGAAAAATGGAAGGAGCTCGAAAAGGATGGGAACACCCGGGCTGATAGCATATTCGGTCTATCCAGGTTAGGGGTAGTTCGGTCCTGTGTTGCAGGGGATCCCCGTGTGGTCCTCGGTACATTTTTCTAGATGTGTACTGTGGTAGGTGGTACCCCAGTGCCTAGCCTGTAACGACCCACCTTTTTGGACGGTTTAAATCGACGATAAACCATACATGTCAAACTCAAACCATACAAAAAGGCAGACTGTTATTGGGGTAAATAAGAAAAACAGAGAAAGAAAAAAACAAATACATAATCTCGCAGTGGAATGATAAAATATAATAATCAAATAAACAGTTCATGAAGCTGTTTACAAATAACATTGGTTAACCTTTATAATATAGATCAAAGTTACATAAAACAAGATTAAATAATAAACAAATGCATCGGAATAATATGACGCAGTAGAAAAAATATAATAAATAATAATAATACAAAATCTTCGCATTCATCCTCCAGAAAGCAGTCTTCGATAAACTGAAAAGCTCAGACTGACCCGAGCGAATTGAAAAGACAAAACATTCGAGTCAGAACTAAAAGATCTTATGTACGTTAAATCAGCGGTAAACATGAGTGTGACGTCGTCAGAGATCTTTACAGGATTTGACATCTCCTATCTAGTAACTAACGTGAGTGCAATAACTTAAGATATGTTCGGGATTCCCATCTCCTAAGGATCCGTTAAACTATCTACTATGTAGTACAATTCGCTATTATAATAGTGTTTGCAGTAAAGTATTAAAATAGCGTTAAGGCGTTACCCATATCCCCCTTAACACATCTTTATATATTCCAATAGTCTATACAGTACCATAATTCCTCCGTAAACTGGAGGGCTATCAGAGGACACTCCATAGGTATGGTACAAACCAAACTCATAGAATGCGCGATAGGGCACATGAACACGGTACTTGAGGCAATGCCAGGGTTGATATACCAATTGTGGATCCGGACTGGTGGTAACACATAGTAGCTACTACTGTCCACCTCGGAACACACTCCCATAATCAAAATCAAGGTGTGGCCACCAAATCATCACAAAGTCATAGTATGGTATCGGAGAAATGTGTCTGATCGGAGGTGCGACCTCACTTGTCCTGACGTGGCTCCTATTTTAGTCACATCTAAGCTGACTCACGGGAGTTAGGGTCACATCATACCTCATACAGAAATCGTTAGCCAAACCATCCTACTTCATTTCTAGAATCTCCACTATGTACACAGTTGTTAAAGTGGTTTTCAGTATTGGCAGAGAGTGACAATATCCGATCCGGGTCTCTTTAACAACCAAACGCTTATTTCACAACAAATGGTTCTTTTATATTTCAGAAAGTCAATTCAAAATTTATATCAAAAGATCATATTAATTTCAATCATATCCCTTTTGAAATCATATTCACTTTAAACTATATTCACTTTCAAACCGTATTTACATTCAAATCATATTCACTTTTGAAATACACATTCACTTTGAAATTATTGATAAGTTCTGTTACTTAATTCTTCATTTTAAAATCATCTTATTCACTCAAATATATCATTTCACAAAAAGGTGTCAATTCCAAATTCCAACTTAGATTGTATCATCATCATGGATTTATATATAAATACTTCTACTTTACACAGTTTGAAATTTTAGAAAATAATTTAGGTAATTATAAATAATTTATGTAGTTTTAAAATAGTTTAATTAGATTTAAAATAATTCAAATGGTCAAAATAGTTTAAATAGATTTAAATTTGATTTAATTTGTTTAAAATGATTTAAATAGATTTAAAATAGATTAAATAGATTTTATAAGCTTTAAAATGTTTAAAATGGATTTATTATAGATTAAATTGATTGAAATATATTAAGTAGATTTTTAAATAGATTAAAGAAATTTAAAATAGATTAAATAGATTTAAATTATATTAAATAAATTTAATTAGTTTAAAATAGGTAAAATAGAATAAACTGTATTAAATAGATTATAATAGGTTTAAAATAAATTAAGAATAGTTTAAATTGATAAAATAGTTTAAATTAGTTTAAAACAGATTTCAAAGTTATATCCAAACATTTTCAATAACTCAATTTCAATAAATTCATTTATTCGACACTTCAACCTTGAAATTCAAATATATATACTTTGAACAATTCATTAAATCAATCCAAATTTCAGCATTAACGCTTGGATTATTGAAAATAATTCAGTTCATATAAATCAATTTCTATTTCAAAATGCCAGTTAACTAAATTCAAAATCTCAAAGATTCAAAAAAACATTTAATTAACCAATCCGGTGTCTGTATATAATTTTCTACCATAGGGTCAAGTGATACAGATATTTATCATTTCAATCTGCAATTTAAAATTTTACGATTTTATATCATTTCAAACCGCAATCCCGAATTTAAATAAAATCCATAAAATCGCTCGAGTCTATCATTTTAATCCATAGCGTTTTTTCCTTAATCTATAGATCGTTCGGGTAAGTATCATTCAACCCATAGTGATTTTCCTAACGATATCTAAGGGAACTTTCAGAGTGATAACAATATATAAATTAACATAACATCCATTTATCCAACAAATAAATCAAAAACCATCACAATCAACATCTAAATCAATCAACAAACATCAATAGATAACTGATCATCAATAACAGATATTAGATTGACAAAATTTAATTCAATATTAAATTAAATGATGATTAAATGTAATAATAGTCAAATTTAACTAGAATGACAATTTAAACATACCAAACATCAATAAATTAATTTCTAATCACTTCATAAATATTTAACTAACATAAGATAGTTTAGTAATTGTGAGTTGGTTAAAACACTCACCTTCGATTTTAAATCGACTTAAAATCCAATGTAAGCCCAAAATTCAAATAGTCTCAGAATTCGTCCGAACGAACGTCAAAAGGTCCGGAATTTAAATACAATCCCAATGGAACAAACCGCACATGAATTGGACCTCGTTTGCAAAAGTTATATCATTTAGAAGTTATACAATTAAATTAAAATAAATATGATGAGAAGGGCATTTACATAAATTTTGTCCCACCAATGCCCTCATCCACGTACATAGGTCGCACACGACCTTCCTTACATAGCCGCCACGTCCATCACTACTGAACATCCTTGCCTCGATACCACGATCGAACCTCGCCTACACCCTCCCCATCTCAAGCCGAGCTCCCCATGCTCAGGCGACCACCCGCGGCCACCAGTAAACGGCAGCACCATCGCCGCCTTTGGTTACCAATCGTGGCCATCTCATGCCCTAATAGCATGAACGATTCATACCCCTAAGACCTGCTCGACACCACATTCCCAACGCCGCCTCTCGATCGTCGATCGGACGACGATCCACCGTTGGATCTTCAAAACCCTAAAAGGAATGGCCAAGGTTTATTCTCGATTTATGAACAAATGGTAAATCCGATTGAAAAACGAAACACACCAATGAATTACGCTCGTCGAGTGCTTCGAATTGATATGTAATTTGATAGGGTTTGGAGGAGTTTAATTTTGAAATTGAAATTTGATTTGAAATTGAATTGGGAATTTGGTTTTGGTTTGTCTGCCATTGGAAAGAGGAGATGAGAAAGAAATATACGTACAGACAATAGAAAAAAACCCTGCTAGGGCATATAACGGGCTATAAATAGGCAGATTAGAAATAGAAATGAATGGACTAGATTGATTTGAAAGTTGAACGATAAACGACCCGAAAGCCCATTTTGCCTCTGGAATGAAAATGGGTGATTCCATATATCAAAATAAATGTTTTGGATAGTTTTAAACTCAATGGAACAAGTTTCAAGTCCTAATTCCATCGTATGAATAAGTTAGCTTAAAATCAGTTTATTTGAAACTAATTTCAATTAAATTGATTTCTACGCGATTCAAGCCCGTACGATCAAACGACGAGTCTGGTCGCTACGAAACTTGAAACTATAATAATTCACTGTTATGGATCCGATGAAACTGGTTTCATCGAAATCCGAGTCAGTGGTCGAAATGGCTATTTTTACGTTAATTACATAAGTTAATATTAAATTTATAATCACTTTTTAATTCAATATTTATAAACTAACAGATTTTCATCATTTTTGATCTCTTAGACATTTATAATGACTTAAAGCAAATTTAGATATCAATTCAGTGTTAATTATCATCCTAAATACAGTGTTCAGTTTCAACTACAATTAATCCAATTAATTAAAGTTTAATTCCCATAACTGATTAAATTTGATTTTCAATCCTTTTTATTCAATTAATTATTACTCTATTAACATAGTTAACATTTGTTTATATCTTATGTTAGCATCAGAATTGGTCCCTAACACCCTTGAGAAAGATTATGTAGAGAGATTAATGAAGAAAGTAAATTAAAACAGAGAATTGTATACTAAATTAAATGCAAAAACAAGAACACTGGATATATAGTGGTTCAGCGTAACTGCCTACGTCCACTTTGAGTTTTGATCTTTATTGCTTTCACAAATGATTGAATACAGATACAATCCATACTATAATGACTTGAATACGAGTGCTAACTGAATAGACTAAGTCTTGAATGCAGCAGAGTCTCCCTAGTGTTCTCGAAAAAGGTCCTTTTCATTGTGCCCCTGCCATTCTATTTATAGACGAAGATGGTTTGGACTTCCTTCATGGACCTAGGAGCAAGGTACCTCAGCCTGTGGTAATTAACTTCTGCGCTACGAGCCATAGATGCCGAGCGGTAATTACCGAGCGAGGTTGGTCGAACCAGAGAATGCCGAGCGAGTTCTCCGTGTCGAACGACACTCGTATGCCGAGCCACACATCTAGGCCGAACGGCATTCGTATACCGAGCAAGGGATGCGTGTTGAACTACACTCGTATGCCGAACGAGGTGCTGTGCCAAACGACTCGTCTATACCGAACGAGGCATCCATGCCGAGCGACCTTTCTATGTCGAGCGAGGCTTCATGCCGAGCGACCCCTCTATGCCGAACGAGGCTTTATGCCGAGCGCCCTTTCTATGCCGAACGAGGCTTCATGTCGAGCGACCCCTCTATGCCGAACGAGGCTTCATGCTGAGCGCCCTCTCCATGCCGAATGAGGCTTCATGCCGAGCGACCTTTCTATGCCGAACGAGGCATTGTGCCGAGCAAGGGGAGGTGCGACGAACGAAGCCTATGCTGATCGAGGTATCTATGTCGAACCTCTTGCTACATGGTCAAACAACCGAGTAACACTTGCCCCCCAAAGTGTATCATGTTGAACAACATGATGAGCTTTGAACCGTGAGCACTCCGCGCTTTTCTTTGAACCCTTGTTATGTCCTCTCGATAGTGATTTCCTACGAGGCATTGAATGCCGAACGAGGCATTGCATGCCGAACGAGCCCTTGAATGCCAAACGAGGCATTGGATACCGAACGAGCCCCTAAATGCCGAACGGGGCGTTGGACGCCGAACGGGGCATTGGATGCCGAACGGGCCCCTGAATGCCGAACGGGGCATTGACGCCGAATGACCGAGGCGCCTTGACTGGTTCTACTTGTCACTGTCTATTCGCCTTCCCTCTTTCCTATATAACCCAACACTTCTCCTCTTTCCCGCTTTTACTTTTACCTCCACTCTAAAAGGCTTTCGAACTCGTTTACCATCAGACTCCTGTTAACACCTCAATATCTCTTTCCCTTCCGAATCCGATACGTTTCCTCTCTACTGCCCTTAACAACAAGCCTGCGTTGATTCCAATTCCAAATCAAGCACTTCACTAGACCTCGACACATTCTTCTAGGTATGAACCTCTCAATTTTTCGGTTTTCTTCAATTAGGGGTTTTGTACAAGATTCAAATTCACGTCCTTCCTTTAACTCACGAATAATGGAAGTCGTGTAGATAAGGAAGATGGACCTAAGGTTCAGACGTACCTTAGGATTAGGTGGAGAGGAAGAAGGAAGAAGGTGTCGGCCCAGTAGGAATCGGTGAGGGTAGGGACTGTTGGTCGAGGGCGGCGTGCGAGATGAAGTGTTGATCGATTGGCCATCTAGGAAGGTATTTAGTTTGTTCGAAGAAATGAGTTAGAGGAAGACGTATGGCTATGGCTCGGCACGGCTTCTACATGCCAGATGATGGAAGAGAGTGTAGGAGTGAAGTTGAAATTGGGTCTAGCGTGCCGAGCGATGTGGCTTGGTATGACCATGGCTCGGCATGACTCCCTTATGCCGAACGAGGTAATAGGGAGTGCAGGAGAGATGTAGGGGTTGAGTGCATAGTGCCGAGCGATGCGGCTCGGCATGACTTGCTGAATGACTCATCTGTGCCGAGCGGTAGAGAGGGAGTGTAGGAAGGAAGTTGGAGTTGGGTTCAACGCGCCGAGCGATGCGGCTTGGCATGGCTGTGGCTTGGCATGACTTGTCGAACGATGGAGAGGGAATGTAGGAGAGTGAGCTAGGCAATAAATAGTTGAGTCTCTGCAGTGTCATTCGGTAAGTCTAAACATAATGCATGTTGACTTAACTTACTTCCTATGCCTGAACATATGACAATGAACAAGGACAAGGACTTAAGCGAACAAGCATATCGAACTAATCCGGACTAATAATTTCTCTGTTTCAACAACTATAATCCTAGGTTTAACTTGATTAAAATAGATAATAACCTTCCACATACAGTGTCGATGCTGAGCTCAAAACAAAGACTATCATACGACAAGCTCTTGGAGACGGTCAGTGATGACGGTCTTCGAAGGAAAAAGTTCAAAGCTTAACTTTATTTCATCAACTTTATGACTTGTAATTCTTTATCACTTATACTTGAACGGTTTCACTAGTTCACACACCACACGGGAGGGGGGAGTATTTTTTGTTATGTCTAATGTCGATCATTTTTCAAGTGTAGTGTAAACAGGTGTTTCATCAGATCCAACATTCATTAGAGATGTCTAGAAAGTCCATTTATGCCACAGTCTCAGATAGACCCAAGCTAATTTCTCAACAAGAAGTAGTTGGAACTTCAAATCCGTCGACTACTCCTGTATAAGCTATTTCGAGCCCCACGTTCGCATCCGTCGACTTGGCTCCCAATGCCTTGGATGCAGCTATCTTTTTAGACGAACCGATCGATTCTCAAGCTTCGAGAATTAACGAAAGCTCTCTTCATCGCATATGCTTAGTACATGGGATTCCTTCCGGCGACGTGTTGGTTCCATCGGGACAAGATCGTCCTCACTTGCCCCCTGTCGGATATACGTCCTGCAACAAATTTATGTGTTGGGTTGGTAGCATGCCACCGTTCAACTCCTTCCTCCGTGACCTGTTACAGTATATTGAGATCACCCCATCGCAATTACATCCTAATAGTCATGTGTTCGTATACGGCATGAGCATCCTTTTTAGGCTCCCGACTCCTGGCGATATCCGCTATATTTATCGTTTCAAGAGACGATCTGACATTCCATCTTTTGTATTTCTTGAGCCGCATAGCAAGTGTCAAATTCTGACTAAGGCATGGAGCAGATTCGCCCAGTACAAGCAGGAATTGTTCTATGTGCGATGTCCCCCTGTCTTTTTAAGGAGATGGGTGTAAGGGAGTAAGTCTCTTTTCTGGATCAATACTTGCATTTGGCGGAAATTGCACCTTTTCTAACTCTTTCTCTACTTTTGTAGGTATCAGCCCACGTCCTGAAGGCTTCGGATATTCTGAAGCCGTTGAAGCTATCCGAGCTATCCTCATAGGAGACCGAGACATTAAATCTCTTATTTCAAATGAATCTCTCTCGAAGTTTGGGCTGCTGCCAACAGGTCGTCGAATAAGCCTTCCTCAAGGCGTCACTATAACCGGGTCTGCCTTGGGCAAAGGAAAAAAGCAAGCTAGGCCTTCAGCACGTGATGCCCCTGACACACCTGAAAAGGGAGAGACTAGAGAAGCTAAAACTCCCGAAGTACCGAGTGAGAATGTTAGTCCCATTCGGGAGCCGGTAGTCGAGGTTCACGATATCGAAGTAACGCCTCCCCCTACGAAGGGAAAGAAAAAATTGACTTACAAATTGAAGAAGAAGACAGCGGATGGAATCTCTAAGGTCACCATCACTCCGGTGGAGAGAGAGCCTTCTCCTTACACTTAGAGAGTTCTTTAAAAGGCTTGTCGAACCTCACTATTCCTGATGATTTGCTCAATTATGGCTTCAACGATTCGAAAACCCTTAAGCTTCATTCGCTCGCGAAAGGCGATGCAAGCGCTTGAGCCCAAAACCAGGGAGAAAAAACTCCTATTAGTAAAGATAAAGAAACTGGTCCGTCGGGGGTAAACAGTAGGACACACACAGACACGTGCACTTCACCTTGCACTTAAATTTTTGCCATCGCTCTACTCTTTGCAAACTTGTTGTTATTCAAATTCTGTGCAGGTGATATGAGGCGTACTCACGGACTTGATCGTCTTCGCGGGTCATCTATTTTTCACCACTTTGGACGGGATTCAGGCTCCGGAAGACGTCGAGATAGAGATGATGACGGCGACATGGATTATCACTCTCGGGATTCATCATTTCGAAAGAAAACTTATCATCAGCCTTCATATCATTACAATCCTCCTTCTCACTCGGAGCAAGGCAGGGAGAAATCCGGCGACAATGGGTCCCAGTCTGATGCTCCCCACGATCAACACTCAGGTTCATCCAGCACAAGGCAATCTCGGGAACTCCATAAGAAATATAAAGTCTCAAGACCATCTCCCTCAATTCTCGCAACAGATCCGTCGATATCGGAGAGGTTAGCTGAGCTTAAGGCTAAGTTCCCCAAAATCTGCTTTGATGGTCCGAAGTTTCTCCCGGTGATCCATCACATTCCGAGACACGTCAAACAAATCGCCAATGCTTACAGTAACGACATTTATGTTCAACATGACGCGTTTGTCCACTTAGCTGAAAACGTCTCGGAAGTCTCTATCGAGCGCCAACACGAAATCGATCGCCTGAAGCTCGAAACTATTCACGACAAAGACATCATTAAAGCTCATGACAAGCTTTCTTCATACAAGTCTCAGCTCGAAGCTTCCCAAAAAAGTGCTAAAGACACAGTGGAGGTCGTTAATCGTCTGGAGTCGTCACATAAGAAAGAAATTGACGAACCGGTCCAACGCTGTGGGGCTTTTCTTTAGAGAAAGATTCCATTCAGAAGGAGAGGGATGAATTCGCCCAACGAGTCAAAGAGTTGGAAGAGTTACTCCTCAAAGAGAAGAGGAAGAAACTCCTGCCCAGGAAGAGTTGTAATGATATTGCGATGAGATTGTTGCTACCGACTCCTGAAGGCAAATCTCGACGACGAACTCTCTAAGGTCGGGATACTGAAGGATGAAGCCCATGAAGAAGGCAAAAGAATAGCATCTGCGGAGATTGATGCCTTGAGGCATCAAAGGAGGTTGGCAGGGAGGAGATCAAGTGCCTTTTTGACCCGCTTATAGCAAAATATAATGCCCGTGTCCTCATGCACCGGGACTTAACTTTTCTTGGCGAGGATTACCTCGAATCTCTAGCCGAGGCATGGGAAATTTTAATAAAAATCAGGAAGGTTGAGTCAGGCACTGAGGAGGTTGACGAGGAGGCTTTAGTAAAAGAATTTCTCATGGAGAACGAGCCTTCAAACTTGTCTGCAGCGAAGGCCCTCTACAACAAAGGTTCCTGATCATCAAAAGAGAAAGTTGACATCGCCGGTCCGTCTGGAACCGAGTCTCCAGCTCCTCTCCCTACTCAATTGACCGGTCGACCATTACTTGATCCGTTCGAATAGCATGTTGGTAATGACCTGGAAGCTCCTGGCCATGACATTCATGTTCTATCTTCCATTCTAGAAATTGAGACTCCTCGGACGGTTGAGAGCCAGCAAGAAACCGATATTTAACTCTTCTTCTTAACGTTCAAAGAGCCATCATTTTCTGCGAGAGGTTATTGTATTCTAACATTTGTCCCTTGTGATTTTGCACAGGCCGTTCTGATACTAAACCAACTCCAAGGAGCGACAAGGAGGAGAAAGGAAAGGCGAGCGAGGCTACTCATGCGGGAAGCTTGACGAGGACAAGTTTGAAACTTCGTATCCCGTCAAAGAAAGTTATAAAATTGAAATCACTGGTGCCTCTGAACACACTTAAAAAATGAGCATGAAGGAGAAACTTGCGGAGGAAAAGAAAAAGAAAGTCAAAATCAAAGTCGAGCCCCGAGTTGTGGATCTAGATGATCCTTTGAACAGGATGTTGAAGGTCATCCTCCTGGCGGGTCCAGGCCTTTGGAAGTCCCTCGTTCTTCCTCGGATGTTACTTCCCCGTCAAGCAAAGCGTCCAAGCGAAAACGCATGGGGGAGGAGTCATTAGAGAAAACGAGGGAGGAAAAGAAACCAAAGAAGTAGCTGTTACACTCAATCAACGAGAGTTAGCTTAGATTATGTAATTATTTCTATTTATTTTCATAGTCAATGTAGATAGACTTTTGACTTCGGGTTTTGGAGGAGTTGTAGTAGGACCTCATTTTGGATTGATAAATAAAATTTAGTTTCTTCGTCTTTCAAATAACTATTGTTATTCAGCTTACTGCATAACTATGCGAAACCCAAGCTCTTGTGAGTTACATAAACCCCCAATTCATTTTCATATAACTCAAAGTACTCCAGTCCGCACTTTGGGGACTTGGAGATTTCAAGTCTTTTATACTCTAGTCCGCACTCTGGGTACTCAGAGTACTCCAGTCCGCACTCCGGAGACTTGGAGATTTCAAGTCGTTTATATTCTAGTCCACATTCCGAGGACTCAGAGTACTCCAATCCGCACTCCGGGGACTTGGAGATTTCAATTCGTTTATACTCCAGTCCGCACTCTGTGGACTCAGAGTACTCCAGTTCGCACTCTGGGGACTCGGAGATTTCAAGCCGTTTATACTCTAGTCTGCACTTTGGGGACTCAGAGTACTCCGTTTCGCACTCTGGGGACTTGGAAATTTCAAGTCGTTTATACTCCAGTCCGCTCTCTGGGACTCAGAGTACTCCAGTCTGCACTCTGCGGACTTGGAGATTTTAAGTTGTTTAATCGTTTATACTCTAGTCTGCACTCTAGGGACTTAGAGTACTCCAGTTCGCACTCTAAGGACTTAGAGATTTCAAGTCGTTTATACTCTAGTCTACACTCTGGGGACTCATAGTACTCCAGTCTGCACTCTGGGGATTGGAGATTTCAAGTCGTTTATACTCTATTCCACACTCTGGGACTCAAAGTACTCCAGTCCGCACTCTAGGGACTTGGAGATTTCAAGTCATTTATGCTCTAGTCCACACTCTCGAAACTCAGAGTACTCCAGTCTGCATTCTGGGACTTGGAGATTTTAAGTCATTTATACTCTAGTCCGCACTCCAGGGACTCAGAGTACTCCAGTTCGCACTCTGGAGACTTGGAGATTTTAAGTGTTCGTGCACGTTCGTACGTCGGACAGAATAATATAACTCTTGTTTTTTTCCATAGAATTATCATACACGGAAACATCAGTAATTCATCGGAAAAATGGATTCAAGCCTTTATTAATGAAAACAAACTAAATTGTCTTATTACATGCTGAAAACTAAGAATCAACGAAATAAAAACATACTGGAAATAATTGCAACAAAGATATAAAAGGAATAGACTAAGTATAATAATGCTGCAGATGTTCGCTATTCCATGCTCGGGGGAGTGTCGTGCCATCAACGGTCGCTAGCTTGAAAGTTCCCTCTCTAAGCCTACGTTCAATGACATATGACTTTCCCATGTGGGATTCATATGCAATGGGACCGGGAAAACTCGTTTCAAAACGAGGTCGCCCACATCAAAGACTCTCAGTCGGACATTTTCATTATAATATCGAGCGACTCGGTGCCTATATGCACCTGCTCTAAAATCAGCTTCTTCACATTTTTCATTAATGAAGTCTAGTGATTCCAGTAAAAGATCCCGATTCGTCGCAAGGTCGTTATGAGTTACCCTATGTGACGGAACTTCAAGTTCTACGGGTATAACAACTTCCATGCCATACGCCAATGCCAATGGAGTGTGGCCAGTCGCGGACTTGTGGGTGGTTCTGTAAGCCCAAAGTGCCGTTGGAAGTTCATCCATCCACTTGCCTCTAGCCCTTTCCAAATGCTTTTTCAGTATGGACTTTATTATTTTGTTTACGGCTTCTACTTGTCGATTGGCTTTTGGATGAGCAACTGCTGCAAACCTCTTTTCAATGCCATACTTTTGACAAAATTCTTTGAACTCTCTACTTTTGAATTGAGTTCCATTGTCTGTAATGATAGTCCGTGGGAGGCCAAAACGACATATAATGTTTTGTACAACGAAATTAACGACCTTCTTGGTGGTGATCGTAGCTAAGGGCTCTGGTTCTGCCCACTTGGTAAAGTAATCGACTGCAACTATCGCGTATTTTGCACCACCTTTGAATATGGGTAAAGAACCGATTGTGTCGATCCCCTACATTGCAAACGGCCAGGAACTAACCACTTGTGTGAGTTCCGTCGGCGGAGCTCTCTGGATTTTGGCATATTTTTGGCATTTGTCACACTTTTTACGTAGTATGCAGCGTCTCGATTTACAGTTGGCTAATAATATCCATAGCGGAGGATCTTCTTTGCTAATGTCTGCCCCCTAGTATGGTCACCACACTCTCCTTCATGGACTTCCCTTAGGACTCATTTTATCTCGTCATGGGCAAGGCACCGGAGTAAGGGGCTGAGAATCCCTTCCGATACATTATTCCATTCTGGATTACATATCGCGAAGCTTTACGCATGACTTGCCGTCTTTCGCTCTTCCTTTCGGGCAGGACCCCGTGTAGTAAGTATTGCTTGAATGGGGTCACCCATGACTCTTTCTTGATCCCTGTTTCTAACACAAAATCTACGTCCATCATGTTTATACTCGGAGCACGTAAAGTTTCATTGGGAATCAATCCCATTTGCTGTGCATCGTCGATACTTGCAAATTTGGCTAATGAATCGGCTTCTCTGTTTCGTTCACGTAGGACATGCGAAATATCATAATATTCTAGATTTGCTAGCAGCTCTTGAACCCGTGCAAGGTATGGGGCAAGTCTCTGTCCCTTCTCTTGATAGTCCCCCCACATCTGGTATACCACCAATTGTGAGTCACAAAAGATTTCAACCGATTTTACCCCCATCTTTCTGATAAGTTTCAAGCCAGTAATCAATGCTTCATACTTGGTTTCATTATTTGTTGTTGGGAATTCGAGCTTCAAAGCGTAACAAATTGATCGGTTTTCGAGAGTCATGAGAACTATGCCAGCTCCAGAGCAACGGTCATTAGATGCCCCATTGGTGTACAGCTTCCATCGAACGGGAGGTATGACATCGTGACTGTTTGATTCGTCTGACATGGTGAATTCAGCGATGAATTCTGCTAGATCCTGCCCTTGTATGGCCCTTCGTGGCAGGTAGGTAATATCGAACTGACTTAACTCGATATTCCATTTTGACATCCTTCTAGAGGTTTTCGGTCGTTGGAGTACCTGTCGCTAGGGTTGATCATTATAAGCACTGATTGAGTGTGCCTGAAAGTATTAACGAAGCTTGCGTAATGTAGTCACCAAGCAGTAGGCTATTTCTCAATCTTGGGATAATTTCTTTCTGCCTCTGTTAAACATTTACTGACATAGTACATTGGCTTTTGAACTCGGTCCTCTTCTGAACCAAAGCCATATTGATAACATGCTGGGATACATCCAAGTACACATATAATATTTCATGGTCTACCAGTTTCGATAGCACTGGGAGACTTTCTAGATGCCTTACCAGAACTAGGAACGCTTCCTCACAGTCGGATGTCCATTCGAAATTCCTCTTTCCCTTCTTTATTACATCGAAGAAGGAAATACACTTATCTGTGGCTCTGGATATGAATCAACTCGGCGCGGCCACCTTTCCATTCAAGCTTTGTACCTGCTTTATGGTTATGGGCACTTGTACGTCTCAAATAGCTTGAATCTTCTCTGGGTTAGCTTCGATTCCCCATGCATTAACAATGAAACCTAAAAACTTTCCTGACGCAATGCCAAAGGAACATTTCAAAGGATTGATTTTCATTCCATAATATCTGAGTATATCAACATCTTAGCTAAGTCTCGAATGTGGTCGTTTGACTACAGTGACTTCACAAGCATGTCATCCACATAGACTTCCATTGTTTTACCAATCTGGTCTTTAAAATTCGATTCACCAGACGCTGATAAGCCGCTCCCGCGTTTTTCAATCTGAAAGGCATCACTACATAGCAATATAGCCCAACGTCTGTGACAAAACTGGCATGTTCTTGGTCTAGAATGTGCTTCGGGATCTGATTATATCTTGAGTACGCATCCATAAATGACAGTAACTCGTGTCCGGCCGTTGAGTCGACCAGCTGGTCGATTCTGGATAAAGGGAAGCTATCCTTCGGGCATGCTTTGTTTAAATCAGAGTAGTCTATGCAAGTTCTCCATTTCCCATTCGCTTTCCTTACTAGCACAGGGTTAGACACCCATTCAGGGTAGAGGGCGTCGTGGACGAACCCATTGGCTTTGAGTTTGTCCACCTCCTCTATAAGAGCAACGGACCTCTCCGGGTCCATGCCTCTCCTTTTCTGCTTTACTAGAACGTACTTTGGGTCTATGTTCAACATATGACTCGCAATAGCAGGAGAAATCCCGCACATATCATGTGTCCAAGTGAAAACATTCAGATTCGCTCGGAGGAAATAAGTGAGGTCCACGGCCTCCGAGGGGTCGAGTTGTGATTCAATCTTAAGTACTCGCGATGGGTCATCTCAGCTGACCGAAATGTCAATCTTTAGTTCAGCCGGTGCTACGTTTTCTTCCTTGGGTACCCCATCATCATCTCTCGGATCTATGTCTCTATAGATCCGATCGTGCTGCCCGAGCCAGGGCTCAAGCACTACTTGTCAATTTTCAGTGATCTAGTTGCGATCGGAGTTGTCCGCAACCTTTTCTTTCTCTCTCCATTGGGCCTCTCTTATCTCAGCCACATAACATGCATGACTGGTCGCTTGATTGCCATGCACAACACCAAATCCTTTGTTTGTCGAAAATTTTAAAGCTAAACACCACGAGGCCAAAGCTGCCCTAAACTCTGCCAAGGCCGGTCGACCCAAAAACACATTGTATGGAGAATCAACATCCAAAATTATGAAAGGTAGGATTCGCACCCTCCTACGTTCACCTTGCCCAAGTTCAACTGGCAATTCAACATAACCCACTACATCGCTTGCTGCACCATTAAAGCCATGAATACGAGCTTTAGATGGCTTTAAATCCTTCGTCTCCATCTTCATTTGGTCATATGATTTCTTGAAGATGATATTGACAGAACTTCCACAATCAATCAAAATTCTCTTCACGAATGCTGGCCCGATAGTCGCGATATGACCATCTGGTCAACGGTAGGAGCCTCCACCTGGTTAGCATCTCGGCTCCTGAATACTATATCGTCCGTCATTGTCCGTTGCTGCTTAGCCGAGGACCCATCCTCGGTATTTGAACAACACTCAAAATCGGCATGCCTTAGGGAGTTAGCATACCGCTCCATTTCCTGCCAATTCTTATCTATAGAGTGAGGTCCACCGACTATCGAGTTTATGACTAGCCTACTCGCAGTTTGAGCAGGTTCCTCTGGATGGCACAGAGCCGACCCGCGTCCGGGGCTGATGTTCCTCGCACACCTTCCTACGGGGTTCTTGACAAACTCCTGCAACTTTTTCCGTCTAATCAGTATTTCTATGGCATCGTGGAGGTGTTTACACTCTTCTGTATTGTGCCGGTAAGTCTCATGGAAACGGCAATACTTCCCAGTCCGCTTCTATTGCTCTGTTGACTCCTTTGGGCGTGGCTTTCTGTATTGAAAAGTATTATAAGTTGACAGATAAATATTCTCAAGAGATGCATTCAGTGGAGTGTATTCGTTGTAGGTTGGAATCCTTCGCTTCCATTTTCCTGCTTCTCGTTTCTTTCCGTCCTTCGGACCCTTTAGATTGCCCAGGCTTGTTCTGGACATTGACCTGAACCTTCCCCAAATTCTCACCGGATTTTTTTACAGCAATATTGCTTTTCACAGTCTCCTGACCAGGCCCTAGCGCCTTTTCTCTTGTCCACCTGGCTTTCTCACTTCTTATGAACTGATGAACCTTTGAGTAAAAACGCTCTAGCGTAGTCGGAGGTTTTCCTGCCAACCAATCTCCAAACTCTGAATTCGGATCCACTCCTTGCGCTATAGCCATCAGAATTGCATGGTTATTAGGGTTGCTAGCTTTAGTAGCCGCAACATGAAATCTTTGTAAATACTCCTTCAATGACTACCTTGGAGCCTGGATTACACTTGATAGGGAAATCACGTCCTTAGGTCGAGTGGCATGTATCCTAAACTGTTCTACAAATTTCGTCGCCAATTCGTCAAAGCTAGATATAGACCGTGGTGGAAGTCGAGTGAACCACATGGTCGCAATTCCGGATAAGGTTATTCGGAAGCATCTATACTTTGTTGCAACATTTGCTCTAGCTGAATTCATCATCCATTCATATCTCATCACATGCTGTCGAGGATTAGTCTTCCCTTCGTAGGTAGGGATAGTTGGCATGTTAAACTTCCCCTGTAGAATAGTGTCTGCGAATGGAGTATGACTTCTGGATATCCGCCAATCTTCATTGGTCAAGCCTTGATTTTCTCTCATCAGCTGTCTGACCATAGCTGATAAGTCCGAGGTTTGTATGGAGGACGAAAGGTTGGACTCTACTCTACGAGACCGCTCGGTTTGATGTCCCTTCTGTTGGTGATCCGCCAAACGTGCATCTTGGGGACCAGCTTCATTAGGGTCTTGGTGAGACGGGTGTCCAGTTTCCACATGTTCTCCAGATCCTAAGTTTCCTGTTCTAGCTTGGGTGTGGTCTCCCAGGTGTAAGTGATCCCTAGTTGATCGATCGGCAGCACCTGCTTGTATAGTTTCAGTCTTGCGGTGTCTATGCTTGGGAGGTTCATCGGACGAAGTAGAGCTATCAGATGAAGAATAAGGAACATGGCTACCTCCAGCATTCTGATGCTGTTGTTGAGTAAGCTGAGTCATAAGGTTGGCGTTAGCTTGAATCTGTTCGCTGAGTTGTATTCTACTTTCCATGAGTTCTCTCATTAAGTCATTGAACTCCGTCCCAGTGACAACTTCCATTTGATTTTGGGTGGTGGTTCCTACACCTAGATTTTCTTGTTGATTGCTAGGTCCTATTTTTTGTACGCTAGCAGTCTCGTTGGCGTCCGCATTATGAGAGGCTGATCTAGTACCTGGTCTTTCCATAGTAGAGTTATTGATAGAAACTTTGAGTAGAATCAACGGCCGTCCTGTGAATGACTTGGATCTCCTTCGGGGGATTTATTCAATCCAGTAGCTACAAAGCAGATCCTAGCGGCCTGATAATTCAATTCTCTATGAAAACACCAAAATGTTAGCATCAGAATTGGTCACTAACACCCTTGAGGAAGATTATATAGAGAGATTAATGAAGAAAGTAAATTAAAACGGAGAATTGTATGCCAAATTAAATGCAAAAACAAGAAAAATGGATTTATAGCAGTTCAACGTAACTGCCTACGTCCACTTTGAGTTTTGATCTTTATTGCTTTTACAAATTATTGAATACAGATACAATTCGTACTATAATGACTCGAATACAAGTGCTAACTGTAATAGACTAAGTCTTGAATGCAGCAGAGACTCCCTAGTGTTCTCGAAAAAAGGTCCTTTTCACTATGTCCATGCCCTTCTATTTATAAACGAAGATGGGTCGGACTTCCCTTAAGGGCCTAGGAGCAAGGTACCTCGGCATGTGGTAAGTAACTTTTGCACACCGAGACATAGATGCCGAGCGGCATTTGCCGAACGAGGTTGGTCGAACCATAGAATGCCGAGCGAGGTCTCCATGCCGAATGGCACTTGTATGCCGAGCCACACATCCAGGCCAAATGGCATTCGTATGCCGAGCGAGTGATGCGTGTTGAACTGCACTCGTATGCCGAATGAGGTGCTATGCCAAACGACTCATCTATACAGAATGAGGTATCCATGCCGTGCGACCTTTCTATGCCGAGCGAGGATTCATGTCGAGCGACCCCTCTATGCCGAACGAGCCTTCATGCCGAGCGCCCTTTCTATGCCGAATGAGGTTTCATGCCGAGCGACCCCTTATGCCGAACGAGGTTTCATGCCGAGCGACCCTCTATGCCGAATGAGGCTTCATGTCGTGCACCCTTTCTGTGCCGAACGAGGCTTCATGCCGAGCGACCTTTCTATGCCGAGTGAGGCTTCATGCCGAGCGACCTTTCTATGCCGAACGAGGCAAGATGCCGATCGACCTCTCTATGCCGAGCAACGCATCCATCCCGAGCGACCTTTCAAAGCCGAGCGAGGCTTCATGCTAAGAGACACCTCTATACCAAACGAGGCTTCATGCCGAGCGCCCTTCCTATGCCAAGCAACCTTTATATGCCGAATGAGGCATTGTGCCGAGCGAGGGGAGGTGCGTCGAACGAAGCCTGTGCCGACCGTGGTATATATGCCGAACCTCTTAGTTCATGGTCAAACAACCGGGTAACATCTTATTACGCTAATATCCTACAATTTCCATCTTTTATTTGTATTAGCTACCATATTACAATTATATTGAATTTTTGTCAATTTTACACATTAATTATAATTTTAAAATCCCAATTAATTTATTCTCTTGATTTCACTCTTTTATTGAATCAGTTATTGCCTTGTGAATATAATTAACATTTCTATACATTTTATTGCATTTACCTTTACAGTTTCGTCTGAACTCGTATAAAAGTAACATTTAATTGCAGTTGATTAAATATATTGGTAGCAAACAAAAATTGTCACAACTACTACATTTAATAACATTTGTAAGTTTATTATTTACAAACAAATGTTATAACAACTTACACTATACCACTTCTATCCAATTCAATCTATTACACATTATTTGATTAATAAATAAACATTTATATTATTAGTTACTCTTTAAATCCAATTATCAATTAATACACACCTTATTATAAATTTACAATCTATAACCCATTATGACTTTTAATTATTTTATTTAATTGGAATTACATTTAAAGCAGTTATCAATTACTTTAAGTCAATACTATTACATTTAATTCTAGTTATATTCTTATTATTAATCACAAATTTTTATTTCTTCCAACATTAAATCACAAAATTTATTAATTTAACCATTTGAATTATCAAAAATTACGGGTTGTTACACTCTTCCCTACTCAAAACTTTTCGTCCTTGAAAAGGGAAAAGAAGGAATTAATATATCTTATTAAAAAAATTATTTATAAACAATTAATTTACATAATTAAATAATTTAAGTAGAATATATCAATTTATAACAAGTTAACTCCTTTTTATATTCAAGTTAACAAAAGTTTGGAAAACATTTCACAAAAAATTTCTAAGTCCAAAATTTACGAAAAATTTCGGCAGAGTCTCCTTTGTACGGAGAAGTCTGGGAGAAATTGTATTATTATTAATAATAATAATATATGTCATATTTTCGAAATAAAATATCCCAAACCACGGAAAAATAATATAATATCACTTAAAAAACCGTAATCCGAGAACGTACCTATTTGTCGGGCAAACAACACTTATTTTATGAAACCAAAAGTAGTAGCTATTGCTTCCATACCTATATCTCACTTATATAATCCAAAAGAGTTAATAATTATATAAAAGTGGAATATTTAAGTTGTCTCAACAAATAAAAAAACAAACCAATATAACATAACAACAATATTTACAACCAATCATCACATATAGTCAAAAATATCAATTTTTCATCCATAGCAACCATCAGTAGGTTTGTTTGGGTTTAGAAACCTCTAGTCATATAAAGTGATAAATAAACTATGAAGTAAACCATGCACTCAATAGTCGTAGATAAAAATTTATAGGTTATTTATACATCTCTATACAAAATAGAAGTATCCTTTTCCAACCAATCCATAAGTCAAACAAACAAAATTTTAACACATTTTTAAGTTTACTCTATTTATCTTTTCACATCATTTATTGTTCATAGTTTCTTATTTTTCATTTTTTTCTCATACAATGATTTTTCTTTAATTCTTTTTCATTACCTACAAAATTTTAAATTTCATTCATTCATGTAAGGCTTATTTCTTTAATTTACATTCTTTACTTACATAAGATATATCCATTTCAATTATTTAGATCATAAATGAATTCATTATTGAAGTATTGTATACATTTTATTTCAGTTTACTTCACATTTTCAATTTAGTTTGATTTTTTCCTTTTTTTTGATCATTTACTTTTCTTTTCTCATTCATATACTGTTTATTTTCATTAATTTATATTCGTTATTACTTACAAAAGTCCGTTTCTCCTTTATTCATATAGTGCCATTTTCTTTCATTCTATTATTTCACATTCATTGCTTAAATAAGTTAATTTTTATTTCAATTATCAGATTATTTATTATTATGTAAGTTTCTTAAAAATTTAGTTCACCATTGATAGATTTTTTTTCCACATTCATCCTTCCAAATTTAAAGTATTACTGAATATTAATTTCATTTCTAAATCATTTCAATGTTTTCTGAAGTTATAATCATTCAATTCATATAGTACTCATGTTAATTATAAATGGCTTCAATATTAATTCAAGTTTATAATTATTTACTTACGGTATTCATCTTTACCATTTAAATCTGATTATAAATAGCTTATAATATTAACCTAAGCTAATATCATTTTCTTACATTATTCACTTTAATTAGTAGCATTTCAAACTATAAACTTCAGTTAATAACAACTTATAACATTAGGATTTTTATTTATAAAAGTAAGTCTATTGAACACTTTCATTTTCTGAAGTTTTACTTGTATAATATTCTATCACATATCCTATTTAACATTACAACCTTTAAATATTTTGGTAAGTTGTATATATGTCTTTTAGAATGCAGTAAATGGTTGCATAAGTTCTCATATTTAGTTTAAATCAAATGTTCGATAGTTACAATTTCTTACTTTCATTTCCATTTTATTTACAATTTACAAATTTTCAATTTCTTATTTATTTCATTTATCATTTTAACATCAAATTTCTTATTTTCATTTTAGAAGTTTCCAATTATTAATATAGTCAAGGTTTCATCCATAACAATAATTTCAATTTCAAATTTACAGAAACTTAAGAGCTAAATCACTGGGTTCCAATTTAATCCCTTTTAAAATAATATATGTGTATATACTCATAACTTATATATATCAAATCATCTTTAGGAAAATTCAGATTTGTTATCAAAACAAAAGCGTAGTAAAACTACTACAGCAGCCTTCCCACATTGAAACTCGAAAATGAATGTCGATGGTGCGTGCACTCATCACCGACATTATTTTTCAATGACAGAGAGGGGAGTTCAGAACCTATTTCCTTCTAAAATTCCTTTAAACATTTTTTTCAACTCATATTGAAATATTTATATATGAAAATGCTTCTAAATACTAGCAATAATGTATTCCAAGATCTTTTTGAAACAAATTGTCAATAATCCCGGAACTTGAGTTCTAAAATTTCCATATTTAATTTGTAAGTCTTATCTTCAATCAATATTTATAAAATTTCAGTACCTAACAAACAAATATATTACAACCAACTATATCATTTATAAATTTTTATTGTTTTATATACAAAATATATAATAGGCAAAATTATTTCATTCACCTATATTCAAAACAATATCGTGTCGCTCTGTCCTATTAAGTGTTTAGAAATCCCTATCGATGTCATAACGTCCTATGCACTAACCAGAATTCATAAATACAAAACGAAACAATTAACACAATATATAAACATTTTATAACACCAACAAATACACTTTCTCATATATATGCACTTAGCGACTCATTTCTAGGGTATTGCTACCCTATTTTATATGAATCAGACCCCACAAAGCTAAGATTATCGCTAAACCAAAGCTCTGATACCAACTGTAATGACCACCTTTTTGGATGGTTTAAATCGATGATAAACCGCACACGTCAGATTTAAACCATACAAAAGGGCAGATTGTTATTGGGGGTAAATAAGAAAAGGCAGAGAAAGAAAAAATAAATACAGAATCTCGCAGCGGAATGAAAAAATATAATAATCAAATAAACAGTTCTAAAAGCTGTTTACAAATAACATTGATTAACCTTTATAATATAGATCAGAGTTACATAAAACAAGAATAAATAATAAATAAATGAAACGGAACAACATGATGCAGTGGAATAAATATAATAAATAATAATAGTAATAAATCTTCGTGTTCGTCCTCCAGAAAGTAGTCTTCGAGAAACTGAAAAGCTCAGACTGACCCGAGCGAATTGAAAAGACAAAACACTCGAGTCAGAACTAAATATCTTATGTAAGTTAAATCAACAGTAAATAAATATGAGTGTAACGGCATCAAACGGAGTTTGACATCTCTTATCCAGTGTCTAATGTGGGTGCAATAACTCAAGAGATGTTTGAGATTACCATCTTCTAAGGATCCGTTAAACTATCTACTATGTAATATAATACGCTATTATAATAGTGTCTACTGTAAAGTAAAGTATTAAAATAGCGTTGAGGCATTATCCATATCTCCTTAACATATTTTTATACATTTCCATAGTCTATACAATACTGTAATTCCTCCGTAAACTGAAGGGCTATCAGAGGGCACTCCATAGGTATGGTACAAACCAAACTCGTAGAAGGCGCGATAGGGCATGTGAACACGACACTCGAGGCAATGCCAGGGTAGGTATACCTATTGCGGATCCGGACAGGTGGTAATGCATAGCAGCTACTACCGCCCACCTCGGAACACACTCTCATAATAAAAATCAAGGGGTGACCACCAAATCATCACAAAGTCATAATATGGTATCGAAGAAATGTGTCCGATCGGAGGTGCGACCTCACTTGGCCTGGCCTGGCTCCTGTTTTAGTCACATCTAAGCTGACTCACGGGTGTTAGCGTCTCGTCATACCTCATACAGAAATCGTTCGCCAAACCATCCTACTTCATTTCTGTGATCTCAACCACGTACACAGTTGTTAAAATGGTTTTCGATATTGGCAGAGAGTATGATAATATCCGATCCCGGTCTATTTGACAGGGAAACTCTTATTTCACACCAGATGGTTCTTTTACGTTTTAAAAATTCAATTCACAATTTATATCAAAATATCGTATTTAATTTCAATCATATCCCTTTTGAAATCATATTCACTTTAAACTATATTCACTTTCAAAATCATTTTCACTTCCAAACCGTATTTACATTCAAATCTTATTCACTTTTGAAATTCACATTCACTTTGAAATTATCGATAAGTTCTGTTACTTAATTCTTCGTTTCAAAATCATCTTATTCACTCAAATATGTCATTTAACAAAAAGGTATCAATTCCAAATTCCAACTTAGGTTGTATCATCATCAAGGATTTAGATATAAATACTTCAACTTTGCACAGTCTGAAATTTTAGAAAATAATTTAGGAAATTATAATTAATTTATATAGTTTTAAAATAGTTTAATTAAATTTAAAATAGTTTAATTAGATTTAAAATAGTTTAAATGGTAAAAATAGTTTAAATAGATTTAAATTTGATTTAATTATTTTAAAATGATTTAAATAGATATAAAATAGATTAAATAAATTTTATAAGGTTTAAAATGTTTAAAATGGATTTATTATAGATTAAATTGACTTGAATTATATTAAGTAGATTTTAAAATAGATTAAGTAAATTTAAAATAGATTAAACAAATTTAAATTATATTAAATATATTTAAAAGTAGATTAAATAAATTTAATTAGTTTAAAATATGTAAAATAGATTACATTGTATTAAATATGTTATAATAGATTTAAAGTAAATTAAGAATAGTTTAAATTGATAAAATAGTTTAAATTAGTTTAAAGCAGATTTCAAAGTTATATCCAAACATTTTCAATAACTCAATTCCGATAGACTCATTTATTCGACACTTCAATCTTGGAATTCTAATTTATATCCTTTGAACAATTCGTTAAATCAATTCCAATTTCAGCATTAACACTTGGATTATCGAAAATAATTCAGTTCATATAAATCAATTTCTATTTCAAAATGTCAATGAACTAAATTCAAAATTTAAAAGATACAAAAAACATTTAATTCAACCAATCCTGTGTCCGTATATAATTTTCTACCCTAGGGTCATGTGATACGGATATTTATCATTTTAATCCGTAATTTAAATTTTTATGGTTATATATCATTTCAAACCGCAATCCCGAATTTAAATAAAATCCGTAAAATCGCTCGAGTCTATCATTTCTACCCACAGAGATTTTTTTCGAATCGATAGATCATTCGGGTATGTATCATTTTAACCCATAGTGATTTTCCGAACAATAACCAAGAGAACTTGCAGAATGATAACAATATGTAAATTAACATAACATCCAATTGAAACGACCCAGACTCGACCTTCGAAAATCGGCATCGAATATGACACTCGTATTCAAATGCCGCAGATCCGAATGTCGAATCTGGTTCGCCGAAGCTTATAACACATTAAGTACAACACAACGGAAGAAATAAATAATGCATTTGATATACAACATTTGATACAATATTCAGATACAATGATGATTCAATGAATATCAATGTACATCAGAGATATGATACAAGACAAAGCAGCGAAAAGACAAGATAACACCAGCAGCGAAACAATATCTCCAATATGGTCTTCAAGACAGAACTCTGGTATCAGTAATCTCCATCTCCAAGGCACCAATCCAGAAATAGCTCGAACTCCCAATCAAGATAAAGTGAAGCAACTCGATCCAAATGCGATTGCCAAATCCTAAGGTTGAAAGCTATCGAATCTACACCTGCTATTCAATTATCTGAAAAACCAGACTTTAGACTGCCCGTGTGGGAAAATAATGAGCACCCAGAGTTTAGGAAAGGAACAATAAACTCCAGGTCAGTCGTGGGACTGGTATGAGCAAACAAAGCAGTTTATATCTTTTAAAACAAACAACAAGGGAATTTAAAATAAATCTGCAATGCTTTTTGGAAAATGAAACTACCATAAGGCCTCCCGACACACACACACAATGCAATCGCACACTTGGGGAGATTTCCCCTTATGATAGTCAAATATGCTTAATACGAGAAAAATTCTTTGATATTATTACTAGTGCATAGTGGAAAACGTTTCGAAAGTATAATATGAATCCTAGCCAGCATAGGTACCGTGATACTATGCCTATTATAGCTGCCATGTTAAATGGAAGGTTCTACAACTAAAACCGTACAAGGCACGTATTGGATGACTGGATTTCCAACAAATGGTCAGGCTAAGGAACTTCCTACTGTCCATGGGTATGCCTCTGGCGGGACGTCCCGAGAGCTTAACCAGCTCTCTGCCAACACAAGGCCTGGTTACCTCTGTAACTAGGTAACTACTACACGAGCGTACCATCCCCCGGTCCTTTGGGACCTTTATCCGAGGTACCTCTAATCCAACAACCAAAAAGCAATCACCAAGTAATAAATCTGCAGTATCCACATGAATGAAGTATCTAGACTCCATACCATGATACCACCCTTTTCCAGAAGGGAATGACAAACCCTAAAGGGAGCGACCCTCATAACCTTGCCCCATCTTTGCTGTTTTGACCATTTCCGGGGTGTGAGGTCCTGATGCAGTCTCGTCCATAAAGCTATGCTTTATACAAAAGCCATGCTTTGATCAACAAATGATACACTGCAGCACTCAACATGCCACACTACCAAATTTGGGAATATATCACTGATAACTATCAACTACATAACCTCTGAGCTCGTACGTCTTAGAGAAGAGTGTTAAGCTAAGAGAATAAATTCTCCGCCACCAAATAGAAACGTATTTGATAGAGATCGGTTTAATATCTCAAACTGTTGTGTCAGACATACAACCATACAAGTCTGCACCAGGTTCGAACAAATCCGAAGGCACTTCGTCCAATAAAGGAAGAAGCCCTTGCAAAATCCGGGCATCCACAATTCCGATTGGACTTCCCGTCACTTAGGGAGAACTCTATACCGGAGCAACTCAGTGCAGAGTCAATCGATAGGTTATCCTATCGTTCTCGAAGACACTCGGTCTTTACCACCAGTCTTCAAATGCAATCCATAACGTCGTATCACTATTCGGAATGGGCTATATGACACAAGGTCCTCTCCCGGCTAAACCGAATAACGAGCGCAATATTTTTAAATATATGGATATGATATTTCAGTTGAGTCACAACTTATAAAATCCAAAACTTTTCTTCAAATGGTTAAACAAATGACCATTTTAAATCTTTTAACAAAAAGATTCGTTTCACAAAGTTCACCTAGTTTCACGAAGATCTATTCATAGATTTCAAAATAATTTCCATTTCAATTTGGATTAACTCAATTAAATCTTTAAATTAAAGATTTCATTTATAGCTTTCAAACCCATTGCCAAAGATTTATTCATAACTTGGAAAACTATTCCCATTTTAAACTTGAAATCCTTTTAACACAAATTGGACGTTCATTTCTTATGTGAAAGCTTTCATTATTTGAAAACAAATAGTTTTCGCTTCGGTAAAAATCCAATTTCATTTATACAAGTTAAAATCTTTGGGTTAAATTCAAATTCCCAAAACAACACTTTTAAAAGGGTTTAAAAAACCCATATAAGCACATTTATAAGTTGAATAACCTTTTTAAACCATAGTTTCCAAATCATAGAATTCGATTTCAAATATTGAATTAAAATTTAAGTCAAATTATTTAAATTTCAAAACTCAATCAAGTTATTCAAAATAACTTTTATTTTTTGAAATTCATTTCCAAAAGCTTTCAATTCTAATTCCAAAACTATTTTGGATTCAAAAATTAAATCTTTAAAACTATTTCAAAATCTGTGACTTAACCCATTTCACGTGCAATCCATATTTGTGTGTGTATAAGTGTGGTCCAGGGGTTTTACACAATAAAAGTGCCACATCATCAATTAGCACAGATTCAAATATAGAAATATATCTGATAAGCGGTATAAACTATAACGCTTATATTTGATAAGCGGTATAAACTATAACGCTTATATTTCATTCATAGATCACACATATATATCACAGATAATAAATTACACTAAACACAGCTCAAATCAAAACAGAGCATCACAAGGGATATCAAACAATTCAAAGCATCCGATTCAATCCAAACATTCATAAGTGAGATCAATTAATCATCTGATTAACTTAAATTAGATTGTCACTAATCCTGGTTAATTGACAATAATTAATCACAAATTATTCCAATTAACTAACCTTTAACAATAAGTTAATTAGCCTCAATAAATTAATTAATCCTTTAATTATTAATTAAATAACCTTAATTAATAAATCAATTAGCCTTTAATCATAAATAATTATCCCTTAATTAGTTTATCATTCTTTAATTAATTATCCTTAATTAACTACATTAATTAATTAACTCTTAACTAATTATTATTTAATTAATTAACCTTAATTAATTACCATAAATGAATCATTCTTAAGTTGATTACATAATTAATTAACTCTTAATTAATTACCTCAATTAATTATCTTTCAATCATAAGTTAATTAACCATTAATCAATGATCCTAGATTAATGTAATTATCCTTTTAATTAATTGACTCTTAATTAAATTAATTATCATCCTCAAATTGATTGCCTTAATTACTTCCATTTAGTAATTATCCTAATCAATTACATTAAGTATTAATTTCAACATTAAATCACTTTTAAAAATATTTAGAAATTAACCTATTGTAAAGTTACTTTTGAACACACATTTTTTTTACATTTTAACTTTAACATTTTTAAATTTTGGCAAATCTGTTTAAAAGATTGTCAATATTAACATTGGTCAATTTGTTTACAATTGCTTTGAAAACTTCATTCATTATATTTGTTTTGAAAAATAATTGTTAAAATCTTCTTTTCCTTTAAAATTTTGAAGCTTAGTTACTGTAACAAATACAACCCGAGTTTACTCGAGCAAAAATGTCAAAAACTCCGAGCCCAGTTCAAAAATACCCGGGCCTCGCGTTGATTCTTCCCGGAGTTTCTCCCCAGCTCCTCTCCTTTCTTCTTCTTCTTCCCTTTTTTTTATATCTATTTTTATTTAAACTTCAAAAACTAGATATCCTATTAACAACCCGAGTTTACTTCCAAAATCCCCGAGCTAATTTCAAAACGTCCCGAGTACAACCCCGAGAACGAACTCGAGACCATCATCTCCCTCGTCCTAACGCCCAACTAACTGACACGCATAAACACGTGTGCACCTGCACCATCTACCGCGGGTGTTCTGGCCACCACTACCTTCACCATCGAGTCAGCATTGACCCTCTCCCTCGATTCCGACCTCCTCGACTTCGAACCAATCCCAAAATCGAAAACGAGGTATTCGACCTCCTAGGCATTCGTACCTAATTCTACAAATTGCCTCGCCGTCGGTGATCCCGATTACCAGTGATCTTGGCCATCCACCTAGAGCCGCTCCACCGACCCACATTCCAACCTAAACTGGTCCGATCACCCCCGATGGCTCCTTTATGACGCACGAGTTCAAACAAAACCGACAATCAAAATCAAAGCTTAAACCCTAAATCTATTTCATACGGCCACCCATAGAAATTTCTTGATCACTTTTCTGATGATCTATGACACTCGAACTGCCTTCCACGTAAGGCCTGACCCATAAAATTTCGCTGTTGATTTGGTTTTGAAAAAATGTGATTTCTGTTCAACCTAAAATTTCTCGACGATTATATACTTAAAAATCGTGAAATGATTTTTAAAAATCATACCTTTCTAATACAAATTGAGTTATAATATCAAAACAACATATTACGCTTATCAAGTTTAAAATTTATATGATTCTTTCTCTGTATATTTTGAATTTCCAGATAATACTAAATTTAAAAAAAAAACATTCTCAAAATACTTCTAGTCCCTAGTTCTTGATGATGCAAACCCATTTCATTCAGATCGCGAAGCCTGAAATTGAA
The DNA here is from genome assembly GCA_030765085.1 of Allium cepa. Taxonomy (NCBI): domain Eukaryota; kingdom Viridiplantae; phylum Streptophyta; class Magnoliopsida; order Asparagales; family Amaryllidaceae; genus Allium; species Allium cepa. The sequence goes on from CM060943.1 coordinate 255,575,709, forward strand.
TCATAGAAGTAGGTTTTGGATTTTCTTCTATATTTTATTTACTTTAACAGATCTAAAACCTGTAAAATCCAGAACAGACATTCATGTATGCACAGTTCAATCTATATATTCAAACATTCAGGCAAGTTCACACTATCATTCAACCATATTTCATATCATACTTCAGAAAACATCAAGTTAAAATCAGAGTTAGATGGTTTGCTCACCTTGATGGGAAGAAGCAGAGAAGTACTCAAGCCTGGAAACTTGATTTTTGGGTCTGAACATTGATTTGTTACTTAATTTTGAAATGCTTTTAAATAACCTTCAGTTTTGCTTGATTTACTGATTGATTTCTCCATGTTGATTTGCATGCTTGAGTCAAATTTTTTTCCAGGCCTTGATCTTGTTGCGTAGAATTTTGCTTGCTTCAGGAATTTTAGAGTTGAAGATTTGATTCCAAATTTGTTTGAATTGTTTTTGCTGTTTGATCTTCCTTCTGAATTTCTTTCTCAGATTCTTGATTCACAAGCTTGAGAAGTTTTGATCAAATTTCTTTTACATTCATTTGAATTTGGTTGCCGATTATTGTTTCAGATTTTGAGAAGAGAATGAAAGTTTTTTTTTCTTTCTTTCTACTTTATTTTTTTCTTGGGTGTTGAGATATGAGATACCCAATCTTTTTTTACTGTGCTTTCAGATTTGGCTGAGAAGTTATATGATTTGAATATGGGGAGATGGAAAGTTTTCTATAATTTTAAATTTCGTTATTTTATTCAATTAAATATATTGAATACCATGTGTAAAAACAAATGATTATGAAATCCCAATGCATATTGATTGCTTTACTCTATCTCTTTTGATGTATTTTATCATTTGTAATTTTACAGGACAAAAAAATTTTTTTAATAAATTTTTATATCATATTCATTCTATAAATAAATGTACTTCTTTATTCATTTGTGTATATATATATACACACACACAATGTTAAAGAATTGTTTTTAGCCAACATTTACATTATATAAATTTCACCTTAATGATTTAAAAAAACAAATATTTTTTTTCTAAAACATTTATTTTAATTTTAGATTCAATTTCCAATTCACTTGAATTAAAAATCTATTTATGTCTATTTATATTTTCATATATAAAATTATGCAACTTAAATTCAAATTCAATGTTTACATTTGTAAAATGTTTATGTTTCCTTCTATATTTATATTTACACAAATAAAATTTTATACCAATTAATTTTCACATTGCAACCTTTAATTTTGTTCAACATATTTATACACTTATATATTTATACAATTTACATTCATACATTTTTTATTATTTATTTTTGTACAACTTTTAAAAGAAAAGAAGGATTTACAAATTTTGATTTCATATTAACAAATAGTCACATTTATTTATACAAGAGAATTAAATCTTAAAAATAAATCTTTTAAAATTTATTACGCCTTCCAAATATTAATAAAATTAAAAAAAAATTAGAAAACAAGCTATCATTAACTTTTTATTAATCTCAAAGCATTTAATTGCTATTTTATTTTTAATACATTTTATTTTGAAATTCAATATTTGTTTATAAAATACTTATTCTTATATTTTATATCAACTTTCTATTTATCCTCAATACACTTATTTTTCCTAAACCCAATATTTATTTGTAAGATACTTATGCTTAAATTTCAAATTAAATTTCTATTTATAATCAAAAATTATTTATTTATTCTAGAAATCTCTAATTAATTCACAATTTATTTTCAAAAATTGATTCAATTGCCAAATTAAACTTGGTGAATTTTCAGGAATGTTACAGATTCCCCCCTTAAAAAATTTCATCCTCGAAATTTGCAAGGGAGACAATAAAGAATAGATGGCAGATAAAGAAATGATTGATCAGGATCAGATCGAAATATTTATTCTGCATTCGGTTTACCAAATCAGAATATCAACAATACGAGAACAAACTCATACAATTACGAAATAATTGGGTTTTCTGATCTACGAAGTATACAGGGGTATTGGTTAGTTCGAAGGGATAACTAATCGTTCGTAGAATATATCGGATCCCAGAGAATAGATAGATTGATTCAATCTTCTACAGTTTCTCAAACATTAGATATGGATTCTAAACTCAGGTTGGAATACTCTAAAGTATATACCAACTTGTCCCTCTTCGGACTTCAGTCGACACAAAAAATTACAATAGAATTTCCAATTTGATCTTAATCGATATCGTTTTATTGATTCAATTCATATTTAGCCTTATATTTGTTAACCAATTTTATTTAATTTAAATTATCAAATTCATTAAAGTTTAAATGGAAAAACTGATAAGAAACCGATGAAGATATGAAGTAAGAATTTTTCTACAACGATTCGTAGGGCCACAATCACACCGAAGCTTCTTTCTGGAGCTGTCACGAAGCAATCAAAAGAATTTGAAATCGAATCAAAGGAGATTGATAGAAAATTGTTTTCGCTATTGCAGGGTATCGACCATTTGTAGTCGTATTCCCCTGTCCCCAATCTCGTTCTCTTCTTGCACTCATGCCCACTATCAGTGGATAGTAAGAGAATTTTCTGAGGCATTCGAATGGATATCTTAGGGATATACTCATTCTAGGGTATACTTCACCTTATCTCTAATGAGTTACTTAATGTGTTATACTCCTGAGCTAAAGTTTTAACCTTCAGCTCTGATACCAAATAAAACGACCCTGACTCGACCTTCGAAAATCGGCACCGAATACGACACTCATATTCAAATGCCGCAGATTCGAATGTCGAATCTGCTTCGCCGGAGCTTATAACGCATTAAGTACAATACAGAGGAAGAAATGAATAATACATTTGATATACAACGTCTAATACAATATTCAGATACAATGATGATACAATGAATATCAATATACATCAGAGATATGATACAAGACAATAGCAGCGAAAAGAAAAGATAACACCAGCAGCGGAACAATATCTCCAATTTGGTCTTCAAGACAGAACTCCAGTATCGGTAATCTCCATCTCCATGGCACCAATCCAGAAATAGCTTGAACTCCCAATCAAGATAAACTGAAGCAACTCGATCCAAATACGATTGCCAAATCCTAAGGCTGAAAGCTATCGAATCTACACCTACTATTCAATTATCTGAAAAACCCAACTCTAGACTGCCCGTCTGGGAAAATAGTGGGCACCCAGAGTTTAGGAAAGGAACAATAAACTCCAGGTCAGTCATGGGACTGGTATGAGCAAACAAAACAGTTTATATCTTTCAAAACAAACAACAAGAGAATTTAAAATAAATCCGCAATGCTTTTGGAAAATGAAACTACCATAAGGCCTCCCGGCACACACACAATGCAATCGCACACTTGGGGGAGATTTCCCCTTATGATAGTCAAATATGCTTAATACGAGAAAAATTCTTTGATATTATTACTAGTGCATAGTGGAAAACCTTTCGAAAGTATAATATTAATCCTAGCCAGTATAGGTATCATGATACTATGCCTACTATAGCTGCCATGTTAAATGGCAGGTTCTACAACTAAAACCGTACAAGGCACGTATTGGATGACTAGATTTCCAACAAATTGCCAGGCTAAGGAACTTCCTACTGTCCATGGGTACGCCTCTGGCGGGACGTCCCGAGGGTTTAACCGGCTCTCTGCCAACACAAGGCCGAGTTACCTCTGTAACTAGGTAACTACTACACGAGCGTGCCATCCCCCAGTCCTTTGGAACCTTTATCCGAGGTACCTCTAATTCAACAACCACAAAGCAATCACAAAGTAATAGATCTGCAGTATCCACATGAGTGAAGTATCTAGGCTCCATACCATGATACCATCCTTTTCCAGAAGGGAATGACAAACCCTAAAGGGATCGACCCTCATAACCTTGCCGCATCTTTTCTGTTTCGACCATTTCCGGGGTGTGAGGTCCTGATGTAGTCTCATCCACAAAGCTGTGCTTTATACAAAAGCATGTTTTGATCAACAGATGACACACAGCATCACTCAGCATGCCACACTACCAAATTTGGGAGTATATCACTGATAACTATCAACTACATAACCTTTGAGCTTGTACGTCTCAGAGAAGGGTGTTAAGCTAAGAGAATAAATTCTCCGCCAACAAACAGAAACGTGTTTGATAGAGATCAATTTAATATGTCAAAGTGTAGTGTCAGACATACAACTATACAAGTCTGTTCCATGTTCGAACAGAGCCGAAGGCACTTCGTCCAATAAAGGAAGAAGCCCTTGCAAAATCTGGGCATCCACAATTCCGATCGGACTTTCCGTCACTTAGGGAGACTCTATACCGGAGCAACTCAGTGCAGAGTCAATCGATAGGTTATCCTATCGTTCTCGAAGACACCCAGTCTTCACCACCGTTCTTCAAATGCAATCCATAACGTCGTATAACTATTCAGAATGGGTTATATGACACAAGGTCCTCTCCCGGCTAATCCGAATAATGAGCGTAATGTTTTAAAATATATGGATATGGGATTTCACTTAAGTCACAACTTAAAAAATCCAAAACTTTTCTTCAAATGGTTAAACAAATTACCATTTCAAATCTTTTAACAAAAAGATTCGTTTCACAAAGTTCACCTAGTCTCACGAAGATCTATTCATAGATTTCAAAACAATTTCCATTTCAATTTGGATTAACTCAATTAGATCTTTAAATTAGATTTAATTTATAGCTTTCAAACCCATTGCCAAAGATTTATTCATAACTTGGAAAACTATTCCCATTTTAAACTTGAAATCCTTTTAACATAAATTGGACGTTCATTTCTTATGTGAAAGCTTTCATTATTTGAAAACAAATAGTTTTCGTTTCGGAAAAATCCGATTTCATTTATACAAGTTAAAATCTTTGGGTTAAATTCAAATTCCCAAAACAAAACTTTTAAAAGGGTTTAAAAAACCCATATAAGAACATTTATAAGTTGAATAACCTTTTTAAACCATAGTTTCCAAATCATAGAATTCGATTTCAAATATTGAATTCAAATTTAAATCAAATTATTTAAATTTCAAAACTCAATCAAGTTATTCAAAATAACTTTTATTTTTTGAAATTCATTTCCAAAAGCTTTCAATTCTAAATCCAAAACTATTTTGGATTCAAAAATTCAATCTTTAAAACTATTTCAAAATCCGTGACTTAACTCATTTCCACGTGCAATCCATATTTGTGTGTGTATAAGTGTGGTCCAAGGGTTTTACACAATAAAAGTGCCACATCATCAATCAGCACAGATTCAAATACAACAATATATTTGATAAGCGGTATAAACTATAACGCTTATATTTGATAAGCGGTATAAACTATAACGCTTATATTTGATTCACAGATCACAGATATATATATATCACAGATAATAAATAACGCTAAACACAGCTCAAATCAAAACAGAGCATCACAATTAGGGATATCAAACAATTCAAAGCATCCAATTCAATCCAAACATTCATAAGTGAGATCAATTAATCATCTGATTAACTTAAATTAGATTAGTCACTAATCCTGGTTAATTAACATTAATTAATTTAAAATTATTCCAATTAATTAACCTTTAATAATAAGTTAATTAGCCTCAATAAATTAATTAATTCTTTAATTGTTAATTAATTAACCTTAATTAATAAATCAATTAGCCTTTAATCATTAAATAATTATACTTAATTAGTTAATCATTCTTTAACTAATTATCCTTAATTAATTATATTAATTAATTAACTCTTAATTAATTATTATTTAATTAATTAACCTTAATTAATTACCATAAATGAATCATTCTTAAGTTATTACATAATTAATTAACCCTTAATTAATTACCTCAATTAATTATCTTTCAATCATAAGTTAATTAACTATTAATCATTGATCCTTGATTAATGTAATTATCCTTTTAATTAATTGACTCTTAATTAAATTAATTATCATCCTCAAATTGATCCGACCTAAACTGGTCCGATCACCCCCGATGCCTCCTTTACGACGCACGAGTTCAAACAAAACCGACAATCAAAATCAAAGCTTAAACCCTAAATCTATTTCGTACGGCCACCCAGGCGAGCTAGAATTTTCCTGATCGTTTTTCTAATGATCTATGACACTCGAACCGCCTTCGACATAAGGCCTGACCCGCAAAAGTTCGCCATTGATTTGGTTTTGACAAAAATGTGATTTCTGTTCAACCTAAAATTTCTCAATGATTATATACTTAAAAATCGTGAAATGATTTTTAAAAATCATACCTTTCTAATACAAATCGAATTATAATATCAAAACAACATATTACGCTTATCAAGTTTAACATTTATATGATTCTTTCTCTGTATATTTTGAATTTTTAGATAATACTAAATAAAAAAATTCTCAAAATATTTCTAGCCCATAGTTCTTGATGACGCAAACCCATTTCATTCAGATCACGAAGCCTGAAATTGAATCAAAGAAGTGGGTTTTGGATTTTCTTCTATATTTTATTTATTTAACAGGTCTAAAACCTGTAAAATCCAGAACAGACATTCATGTATGCACAATTCAATCTATATATTCAAGCATGCAGGCAAGTTCACACTATCATTCAACCATATTTCATATTATACTTCAGAAAACATTAAGTTAAAATCAGGGTTAGATGGTTTGCTTACCTTGATGGGAAGAAGCAGAGAAGTACTCAAGCCTGGAAACTTGATTTTTGGGTCTAAACTTTGATTTGTTACTTAAGTTTGAAATGCTTTTAAATAACCTTCAGTTTTTCTTGATTTACTGATTGATTTCTCCATGTTGATTTGCATGCTTGAGTCAAATTTTTTTTCCAGACCTTGATCTTGTTGCACAGAATTTTGCTTGCTTCAGGAATTTCAGAGTTGAAGATTTGATTCCAAATTTGTTTGAATTGCTTTTGCTGTTTGATTTTCCTTTTGATTTTCTTTCTCAGATTCTTGATTCACAAGCTTGAGATGTTTTGATCAAATTTCTTTTACATTCATTTGAATTTGCTTGCTGATTATTGTTTCAGATTTTGAGAAGAGAATGATAGTTTTTTTTTCTGATTTTTCTTTCTTTCTACTTTATTTTTTTCTTGGGTGTTGAGATATGAGATACCCAATCTTTTTTTACTATGCTTTCAGATTTGGCTGAGAAGTTATAAGATTTGAATATGGGGAGATGGAAAGTTTTCTATAATTTTAAATTTCATTATTTTATTCAATTAAATATATTGAATGCCATGTGTAAAAACAAATGATTATTAAATCCCAATGCCTATTGATTGCTTTACTCCATCTCTTTTGATGTATGTTTATCATTTGTAATTTTACAAGACAAAAGAATTTTTTAATAAATTTTTATATCATATTCATTCTATAAATAAATGTATTTCTTTATTCATTTGTATATATATATATACACACAATGTTAAAAGAATTTTTTTAGCCAACATTTACATTATATAAATTTCACCTTAATGATTTAGAAAAACAAAGATTTTTTATAAAACATTTATTTTAAATTTAGATTCAATTTTCAATTCACTTGAATTAAAAATCTATTTATGTCTATTTATATATTCATACGTAAAATTATGCAATTTAAATTCAAATTCAAATTCAATGTTTACATTTGTAAAATGTTTATGTTTCCTTTTATATTTATTTTTACACAAACAAAATTTTATCCCAATTAATTTTCACGTTGCAACCTTTAATTTTGTTCAACATATTTATACACTTATATATTTATACAATTTACATTCATACATTTTTTATTATTTATTTTTGTACAACTTTTAAAAGAAAATAAGGATTTAAAAATTTTGATTTCATATTAACAAATAGTCACATTTATTTATATAAGAGAATTAAATCTTAAAAATAAATCTTTTGAAATTTATTACGCCTTCCAAATATTAATAAAATTAAAAAAAATCTGAAAACAAACTATCATTAACTTTTTATTAATCTCAAAGCTTTTAATTGCTATTTTATTTATAATACATTTTATTTTGAAATTCAATATTTGTTTATAAAATACTTATTCTTATATTTTAAATCAACTTTCTATTTATCCTCAATACACTTATTTTTCCTAAACCCAATGTTTATTTGTAAGATACTTATGCTTAAATTTCAAATTAAATTTCTATTTATAATCAAAAATTATTTATTTATTTTAGAAATCTCTAATTAATTCACAATTTATTTTCAAAAATTAATTAAATTGCCAAATTAAACTTTGTGAATTTTCAGGAATGTTACACCAATCATCCAACAAATAAATCAAACACCATCACAATCAACATCCAAATCAATCAACAAACATCAATAGATATTTGATCCTCAATAACAGATATTAAACTGACAAAATTTAATTCAATGTTAAATTAAATGATGATTAAATGCAATAAAAGTCAAATTTAACAAGAATGACAATTTAAACATACCAAACATCAATAAATTAATTTCTAATCACTTCATAAATTAAATTTAACTAACATAAGATAGTTTAGTAATTGTGAGCGGGTTAAAACACTCATCTTCGATTTAAAATCGATTTAAAATCCAATTTAATCCCAAAATTCAAACACTCTCAGAATTCGTCTGAACCAAAGTCAAAAGGTCCATAATTTCAATACGATTCCAACGGAACAAACCGCACATGAATTGGACCTCGTTCGCAAAAGTTATATCATTTAGAAGTTATACGATTAAAATAAAATAAAATAAAATAAATTTAGATGAGAAGGGCATTTACGTAAATTCCATCTCATCGAAACCCTCATCCACGTACACAGGTTGCGCACGACCTTCCTCACGTAGTCGCCACATCCATCACCAAATCGTCGACCATCCTTGCCTCGATACCACGATCGGACCTCGCCTACACCCTCCCCATCTTGAGCCGAGCTCAACTTGGTCAGGCGACCACATGCGGCCACTAGAAAATAGCAGCGCCATTGCCACCTTTGGCTACCAATCGCGGCCATCTCGTGCCCCAATAGCACGAATGAATCATAACCCTGAGACTTGCTCGACACCACCATCCCAACGCCGCCTCCCAATCGTCAACCGGACGACGATCCACCATTGGATCGTCAAAACCCGAAATGAACGGCCGAGGTTCATTCTCGATTTCTGGACAAACAGTGAATCTGGTTGAAAAATGAAACGCAAAAGTGAATTACGCTCGTCGAAAGCAAATTTGATAGGGTTTGGAGGAGTTTGATTTTGAAATTGAAATTTGATTTGAAATTGAATTGGGAATTTGGTTTTGGTTTGTTTGCCATTGGAATGAGAAGATGAGAAAGAAATGTACATACAGACAATAGAAAAAAAAGGCTGCTAGGATTTATAACGGGCTATAATAGGCAGATCAGAAATAGAGATGAATGGACTAGATTGATTTGAAAGTTGAACGATAAACGACCCTAAAAGCCCTTTTTGCCTTTGGAACAAAAATGGATAATCATATATATCAAAATAGATGTTTTATATAGTTTTAAACTCAATGGAACAGGTTTCAAGTCCTAACTCCATCGTATGAAGAAGCTAGCTTAAAACCAGTTTATTTCAAATTGATTCAATTAAATTAATTTCTACACGTTTCAAGCTCGTACGATCAAATGATAAGTCCGATAGCTACGAAACTTGAAATCCTACAATAATTCACTATTACGGATCCAATCAAACTAGTTTCGTCGAAATCCAAGTCAGTAGCCAAAATGGCTATTTTTACGTTAATTAAATAAATAAATTAATAAATTAATTAATCGCTTTTTAATTCAATATTTATAAACTAACAAATTTTCATCATTTTTGATCTCTTAGACATTTATAATAACTTAAAGCAAATTTACATATTAATTCAGTGTTAATTATCTTCCTAAATACAGTGTTCAATTTCAACTGCAATTAATCCAATTAATTAAAATTTAATTCCAATAACTGATTAAATTTTATTTCAATCCTTTTTATTCAATCTATTATTATTCTATTAACATAGTTAACATTTGTTTATATCTTATTACGCTAATATCCTACAATTTCCATCTTTTATTCGTATTAGCTACAATATTACAATTATATTGAATTTTTGTCAACTTTACACATTAATTATAATTTAAAAATCCCAATTATATTGAAAATCTGTAGTACTTTCCTAAGTAAAACTTAGCATAAAACTACTTTTTAAAGCAAAACTATTATATAAAGTATAAACACTTAATAATTATCTTTTAAATCTAATATTAATTTAACCTTTAAAATATTACTACTATAATTAACTTAAATAAATATTTACTTTAACACCTTTAAAATAATTAAATAATAAATTTTCCCAAAAGCATTCTTTTAAAAACACCTTTAAAACTTCTAATTTATGTTTAAAAATCTTTCTTTGAAAACATATTTAGCTTTTAAGGAAATTACACTTTCCACTCCAGTCAGCACATCTAATCGTTTATAAATCCTTCTCGATTTATCTCTGTTTAACTTACGTCTCAATCTCGTAAATTTTCTTTTCCACACTTTTAAAAATAAAAATACACTTTTATTTTTAAAACGATTTACTCATTCCTTTATAAATTTCCACCATGAATTTATAAATCCAACTTATCCACTAATAAATATTCACTTTATTTATAAACCTATCCATAGTCTCATTTCCCCTTATAATCACTATTTCAAACACTTAATTGATTTCCAAATCGATTTCTTAAATTATACTCCATTATAAAGTTTACTTCTTAATTTACCCAAATTTATTCCAAAATCCATTAATTTTAGTTTTACTCTTTTATTATGATTTAAAATCTTATTTAAATCTGAAATATCAATTTTATACTTTTTTCAAAATTCTCCTTTTATTTTCCTAACCCAATTAAAACTTAAATTTTTAAATAAATCCTTTATACTTAAAATCAATATTACTTAAGTCCTTACTTTTTTAAAATCCTTTAATTCACATTTATCTAAAGACTCTGTTCTTTTCCATATTTCGGAATTTATTAAATAGGATTTAAAAATCAAACATTTACTTTCCCAATTCTTCCCTTTTTAAATTTATCCATCTTTACTATAAATCTCCTTCTTTAAATTTTCCCTTTTTATTTACCTTTTAAAATTCAATATTTATATTTTTAAAATGCCACAATATATCCAGCAATATATTAACAACAAATAAATTAATTTTCCAACATAATATATCACAGATTATCCAACATTTCATATCACTGAATATGAAAATAAATTCAACATTTTCGGGGAATACAGTTGGATCCTCCAACATGTTTCCCTACATCCACAGATGTTAGCACAATATAAAAATACCAATCTCACTTCGAGGGAGATATCACAGTATATAAGGTCATCCGTAATTATGCGGGGCGCATATGATCTCATCTGCTATATAATGTGGGAATATCAATCTCTCCAATATATATATATATATATATATATATACACACACACACACACACACACTATTATAAATAACCATCCAATAAATAATTATTTAATTCATCCAAGCACATCTAATAATTTAAATTTAATCTTTTAAATTAAATACGGCAATCCAAATGAGTGAGAAAATATCACCTTTATTTTTTTTTGCAATCCGATCCAACCCTGACTTGTTTCTCCATGATTTTAGGTATTGTATAAACATTTATACAGTTTATTAATATTCAAAATAATCGAACAATCAATTGTCTTTTTATAATTTAATTAACTAATAATTTATTTTTAACCAACAATTTTCCTTTTAAAAATCTTTTAGTAACTAAAATAAATTAAATAAGTTAATTGGACAAATTAATCACCAAACCTATTATTTTAAAATAAACTAGTAAATTTAAAGTATAGATATGCATATTTATCTTCCTTTTGAAACTACATATATACTTTAATAATAATCTATATAGATTTTAAAAATCTAATTTTTTGTATAAGCTTTTAAAATTCCCATTTTCGTCCCAACTTTATCTATATATAATAATCTTTTGTATTCCAATAATAAAATATGTGTGTGTTTATTTATTTATATTATACTTTTATTTTTCTTTACCGTACAATATTCATATAAATCTCGAAATTGAAAAATAAATGGCATATATGCCTCATTGTAAATACATATGCATATATATTACTAAAGGTATGCTATACCTCAGTCTTTTTTCTTCTTCTGTATACGTATATTTATACATACATATAAATTTTAAATTAAAAAAAGAAAAGAAGAAAAAACAGCAGATACCTCACCAACAATACTGCTCAATCCCCTACCCCCAACTCCTTGCGTTGGCCACATGAGTTCCATTGACCATGCTGCCACGGCCTCGACCACCGCCCAAATCAAACCCGCCTCAATGTGAAACCCTAGGTTGCGCCCCTTTCCTCGAACCCTACCCTCGCTTTCACCAGAACTCACCTAGCGACATGCCTTCGCATCGAGTTCCAATCGACCCCACAAATACGATTGACGCTGCCCATCGGCGATGTCGTTGAAACTCCAGCCAATCGAACGCGCCCTCGATTTCCCATCGCTTACCCGCCCTTCCTTTTTTTAGCATTATATATATATATACTTAGTCTGTTATCGAATTCGTTTCATTTCGAATTGAGCGAGGAAGGGAAAGAGAAGCCCACGATTTTATAGCGGCCATTATTTTTGAAAAGGCTCTAATTTGAGGAGGAAAAGATGGAGAGGATACGCGATATATAAAGGAAGATGGCTTGGGATTTTATTTTTATTTTATGTTTTGAAATCGACTGAAAGAAATGGCTCATGATTTGAACTGAGGTGGAAGGTTGCGCGAGGAAGATGCCTTGCTATAGTAACATGAAGTGAATAAAAATACAGCTAATGTGAATTATCTTGACCAGTCAAAAAATATATGTGTATTATATTTAAATTTAAACTTTAAATCGACTTGAATTCATAGCTTAAAATCATGACATCCTATCGAGGCGTGACGCCAGGCATTTATGATGTTATACCCCTATTTCGAACGCAATGGAAAAGATTTCGAGTTCTAATTCGATCGTATGGAGAAAATAGCTTTTTGGACTTAGTTATTATATTAAATTTTCCATATAAATTTCAACGCGTTCGCATACCGTACGGCAACACGATAACTCCAAATGTTACGAAAATTGAAATCCGACAATAATATACTATTACGGATCCAATGGAACTAGTTTCGTCGAATTCCAAGACTGTGCCTCGAAAGGCTATTTTTAAATATCAATTTAAACGATATATTTTCAAAACTGAACAAAACATTCTTAAATTCAAATTTAAAACTTTTATTATCTTCATTATTATCAACATAAATTTTACAAGCCTTCTAATTATTTTTAACAAGCTCGAAACTCCTGATTTCAAATTTTACCCAATTTCCAATAATTTAATCCAATAATTAAATTATCCAATAAACGGTGATATTTGAAATTCAAGTTAAAAATTAACTTTTAAATATTTAAAATCAACTAAATATTCCAATTTCAAATATCCAAAATCCTGGGTCGTTACAATTATATCTCGTTGCATTTAGTTGTGTTTATCAGTAATTATAAGGACAGGGTTTTATAACTGTCCGTGCTTAATAGGTTACTATACTCTGATTGATGTCTGTATATATAGTAATTACAATTTTGTTTTATGTAAAGACTTGTTCCATATTATAGATTGTTCGTTTCATCTGTGAGATCTGTGTTGTTCTATTTTCTTTCTATCTTCTTTCTATTTTCCTTTCTTACTATTCGCCTTTCTGTTCAAATTGGACTGGACAAGCATGGTAAAGTGTCCGTTCGAACTAGACGGAAAAGTGGGTCATGACATTGTGGTATCAGAGCTTAGGTTGAGCAAATAGCTAGGCTTTGGTGGGGTTGCTTGTTAGAGATAGGGTCAATAGTACTCTAGAATGAGTCTGACTGTATATATATACGAGAGCGCATATTTTTTAGTGATATAAAATGTTTTATATTGTGTTAATTGATCTGTCGCGTGGCTTATGGATTCTGGTCAATGCGATTAGCTAACGTTATTGGTAGGGATCTCTAAACACTTGAACAAGGCTAACGGACACAATAATGTTTTAAGTGGGTAAATGAAATAATTTTACCTAGAATATATTTTATATATTAAAGGCATGATTTTCAAAATATATTGCATTTTGAGGTGTTGTTTGATAAGTGATGATAATATTTTATCATCTAGGAATTGAGTGGTCATAACCGTTAGCTTTGAGTATCCTCTATTGCCGGTCCTTTTTGACTTGAGTATTTCATTATTGATCAGAGTCTTGTAGGACAAGAACTTTGAAAATTTTGGATTTTTAGTAAATTTTGTTTACTAAAGGAAATTGGAATATTTTTATATAAATATTTTAGCAAGATTTTTCATAGATAAAAGCTAATTTTATAATAATTGATTTGTAAAAGAGATGTTTGAGATTTTAAAACTCCAGTGATTTCGGAAAAATTGTTTTAAACAAATTTTTGAGGAAAAGGATTTTGGTATTGCTTTAGTAAAAGTTTATGAATGGTAACAATTTGAGAAGGAAAAGTTACTTGAAATATGTACCTATATATGTACGCATTAGCATATGTAAATTCCTAAAACCTTAGGATCTCATTCTTGGTTTTGTAAGTTGATTGTAGAGTACCCGTAGTAACGTTCGAGGAGAAGCACTTTCGAAGGCTAGGAGAAATGGCGGTCATCACTTAGTTAAAAGGATTTTTAAGGATCTTAATGAGCCATCAATATATGAGGAGGAGTCAGAGGAGGAAAAGGAACCTATCGAGCAGCCATCGCACCAAGAAGAGGAGCCCGAGGAAGAACTAGAATAGGAATTCAAGGATGAAGAGGAAGAATTTGAGGATGACAAGGAATTTAAAGCAGAGGAAGAACCCGAATCGGAAAATGTTGACACTATCATCTGGGAAATGGGCGAGGTTGAAAATGAGCCACTTGCAGATGGGGATAACCGTTAGGGGGAACCAAGCCCAGTGTTTGCATGGGTTCCGGATAACGATGTTGAATTTATGGAGTTGAAAGGACCCAAAGTGGAGAACTTTGATGGAGAGAGTCTGTAGTGAGTGTTGATTTGGGTTGAGTGATCTCTTGGTAGTGTATACCCTATTAGTATGTATTAGTAACCTGTAGACATCATATTGTTGGATTGTAATCCAGTAAAGTATCCAGTAGATATTTTAGTATGACTATATATATGTGTGTGTGTGTGTGTGTGTATAATGACCGTAGTTGTGAAAGTATTCTAGTAGTACTCGATATAACTGATATTTTGGAATATATATAAATACATATATGTCGATTGTGTGATATGGGTGTTTATTATGTCATTAATAAATTAAAATTCGATTAGTTAGGTTTACTAGCCTGGTTATGGAAATTTTATGGATGAAATTTTTTTAAGAAGGGAGGAATGTAACTTCAGGATTTTTGACGTCTCGAGTTTTGAATATTTATTTTTAATACTCAATAATACGATATCTTAATTAAGTAAAAATTCCCGTTAAATAACAATTGGTAATAATATACAATTTTTCAAGCCAAGATAATATTTTGAATTTCCAAATTTTTATTTATAAAATAAGAAATCGATTCAACTGGAAATTCTTATACATATATACATGCATATATTCAGGACAACAATTTATATATATATATTTAATTTAGAAACAGATTCATAGCAAATAAACATAGATGAAAAGAAAAGAAAATATTTTTAAATAGAAATGGTATGACCAATGAAAAATACAATGTATTATAAATAAAGGAGTTTAACATTGGATTTTCTTATACACACACACACATATTAGTTAAGAAGGATGTATACATATATATAAGTCCAAAAAGGAAAATTATAGTACTCATAAACTAATAAATATTGCATTTCAAAAATATGTAATGATTAGCGAAATATATATATGTGTGTGTGTGTGAATAAATTAAATAAATATAGTCATCGAGAAAAATATACAGATATGTATACATATATTGAAAAAAATGAAAGAAGTAAATATAAGAAAAATATACATATGAAAATACATGATGATAGATATAAGAAGAATTATAAAATCATTTTAAATCATTTGATAAGAAATCTTTTATAAATCATGTTTAGTAAAAATGTTACTTTTATAAAGATAGTGTAGCAAAAACTTTCATTTGTTTTGAGCTGTACATTTTTAAATTATAATAAAAGAAAAGTGTTAACAAAATGTTATTCATACATTTAAAATAAAGTAGAATTTTTTTATTCTTTTAAGTTATGCATTTTAAATGTAAGGATAGATATAAATATGCAGACTTAAATGGCTTATTTAAAATCACTTTGCAAAACTATTTCCAAAACACACACACACACATATATATGTATGTGTGTGTGTATGTATGTATGTATGAAATCATTTCAAACCATATCAACTCAAAATCATTTCAACCCATCAACTGTACAAAACTTTGTACAGGTCTGAGTTCTTCTTGAGCCTAAAAATTTGCATGTATACATCATCCTCCTTGGCAAAACTTGGATATATAGAGGGGAGTATGTGTATATGCTTCAGTTTTCAAAACTCTGTAAAAACAAAAACTCTGTAAACAAAAACACGGTAAAAAAAAGAACACTTCGTTCTTTCAAGATCCAAGGGCAAGGATGATCATCAGGGATTCGGATTTTTGTTTTGGATTCAACTGGAAGTTTTGAAAGGATTAAAAACATGTTTACGGTGAGTGCACTTATTACTTTGTTTGGACATGATTTTATAGCTCTGTCAGGTATAAAAACTGAAACAAGCCCTTCTATACGATTTTCAAAATTCATTTCCTCTTAATCCGTAGTTGTTTTGCAAATTCTGTAAACTAGTGAAGTGTTTATTTTCGAGTCTAGATTATGGTAAAAATGATTTGGTTACATGGCATATACAGTGAGTTTTATTGAAGTTACAACAAGCAATTAAGAATTTGGCATTTTTCATCATCTTCAAATCAATGATTCATTTATATAATCGTGATTGTGGTATGAAAATAGGATTTTTGGTGAAGAAATCTTTATTTTTCAAAAGCTTAGATGTTGAGAAATTGGAAGATGATTAGAAATCATAAATTAATAAATTTTTGGGGATTTAGTCGTCGAGGAAGGTATGGCTTGGCCGAGGAGGAGTGGTGCATCGTGGTGAAGGATTTCACTGTGGCCGATTGTCGAAATTGGCTGTGATTGGAATTGGCGTGGTGGTTATAGGGTTTAAGGGGTGTGATTTGTTGGGTTCAGGAAATTGGGTCGCAAAGACACAAGGTGGCGTCGAGCTTAGCCAAGGGTGGCGTGGAGGTAGTGGAGGTCGCAGGGGTCATGGTGGTAGTGGAGATATGTGTTCTGGTGGTGAGAAAAGGCGGGACGAGGACGATTTGGTCGCACTGTTCTTTGAAGCCTGGCAACGGTGATAGTCGATTTTGGCTTCGGTGATGCAGTGGTCAGGGAGATGGTTACTTTCTGAGGAGCAGGCGAAGAGGAACTTGTTGGTAGGGTTCGTTGGTCGAACGGCGGCGTGGTTGGTTTGTGCATGTGAACGTGCACGTGTGTACACGCAACGTTTCAGATTTGGGGAGGATGATCGATCGTAGGAGAGGTTGCTATTGAAGTTTTAGGCTTGGTCTCAATTTGTATTCGTGCGGATGGTGTTATCAGTGAAGCGGCATAGGTCGATCGAAGAATTGAGGTTTGGTTTTGGGTTATCGGTTTTAAGTGGAAACTGGAAGCCGAGGGGAGGAGAAGAGAGAAAGGGGAGCGGGCAGTGGGTTTAAAATCAATGGGCTCAGCCTGTATACTAAAATAAAATCAAAAGGAAGGTGTGGGTTTGGACATCGATCCAAAGGGATATGAAGGGGAAAGTTTTTCACTTTAAAAATGTTTATATATGTGTATATATTTTATTAATTTTAAAATGATATAGTCGATGCATACGAAACCCGATTGATGCAAAACTGATTGCAATGGGTTCGTATCGACGAACGCTACGTCATCGTATGACTTGTTGTAGAATTTGAACCAGTGGAATTTTAAAGTATTCTGAAAACGGATAGATTTTAAATATCGATTTAAAAACAAATATCGACGTTAATTTTATATGTCCATTTTGAAGATATTATCCTGATAATAATAATGACGAGTTAATTTAATTTAATTACGATATTTTGACATCTGTTCAGCGGAATATGACATCGTTCCGCTAATTGTTTTAAATAGATCCATGTTGGCAGAATAAATCATTGTTCTACCATTATTACTGAATATATCTGTTTGTTGACATTTACTAGCAGTAATAAAACCCTGTTCTACTATTATGTTTATACGGACATCTATTTATTATCCTCATAATTATACTGGGCAATGTGATGTTGAATTGATTGTTAAAAACAGATTGATGTGAATATCTATATCTGTTATTCCAGACTATTATGGAATGAATGATAATTTGATTAAGTATTATAGGAAATAATAAGTCTTTTCCCGATTTAGAGGCTGACTTTTGAACCAAAAATTGTTTAAGGATGATTATTATTTATAAATGTTATTTTAAAGTTAATTGCGAAATGTTTAGATAATGATTTAAATTAATTTTTTTATTATTCTCAAAAATTATTTAAAAGGTATAATTATGTTTCAAAGCAATTTAATTATTTAAATTGTTTAAAGTATATTAATTAAAGTTATTTTATTGTGATTTGTTTAAAGTTAATTATTACATAAAGATTAATTAATATTAAGATATATTTAGCATTCCAAAGATATTATTAATAATGTTTAAAAAATGTATATATATTATATAGTAAACTTTTATAAAAGAGCATTTTACTTAATTAGAACTTGGAAAATTTATATTGAAACTTTATAAATATTATTTTGAAAATTTTTAAACAAAGTTTTCGGAAAGTAATGGTATATTTTCATGGCATAATCGGAGACATTGATTGTCTGCGGTTAAATTTTGGAATCTCTCTGGAATAGAGACGTAACCATTGAGCTGTGAATCCATGGTCAATACCGCAGTGGTGCTTTCCATAATTATTTTAAATGGTTTCAAATATTTTGAAATGAATGGTTTGTGAATATACTTATCCGCTGAGATGAGCATATGTTGTTTGGATTAAGTAATTTAAATTTATCAAAATTTAAATTTAATAACGCTTAATGTTTTCAGTGGGAAATGAAACATTTGATTGCATGGTTGTATATTTGATAGATAAATAACCGACTATCAAATGTGGACCAAAAAACATAACTTTGGGAATATCTTGGAAAAATACGGGAATTATATGGTATGGTTGCCGTTTGAGGTGCTATACTGTACGTATAAACTCATTTCGTTCTTCTAGGACGATTACAAGGAAATCCATCCACCTACGGTTAGTAGGTGATCTCCGATCTTATTTTCGTCTGTTTATTTCCTAAAGAACCGGGGTTGAGTTTACCGAAAATTATCGAACGTTGTTTCAAAGAAACTGAGATCGGATAAGTTATCTGAAAACCACTTTGATCCAACGAGTACGTTTTCGAAGGGAAAACATGAGCATGGAGTCGAAGATGGAGCAGTGAAGTGCAATGGCTAATCGCTACTAATCCTGAGGATGATTCCAAAATGGATATAGTAGGAATAGTGCCTTCGATTTCGTTTGGACCCAAAATGGACTTGTATGGATGAATGCTATCAGTACATTGTCATTGAAGGACAATGAGCATTCTAAGCGAAAATTTCCTTTAAAAGGTAATCGTAGCCTCTAGCCCCATCAAATGGGAATGACTGAAAACCAGGGGAGTGCAACAAGGCTAAGTGAGTCGCACCCAATTAGGGTATGTTTATCATCTTTCTAGATACCCTTAGATATTATTACTATGATACATGGAAGGAGCTCGAAAAAGGTGGAAGCACCAGAGGTGATCGCATATTCGGTCTATCCAGGATAGGGTTAGTCTGGTCTTGTGTTGCAAGCGATCTCGGTATGGTCTTCGATACATTTTTCTAGACGTGTACCGTGGTAGGTGGTACCCCGGTGCCTAGTCATTCGTATGGAATCCCTTCTCCAATACGTACTTTTACTGCTTTGGCTGTAAAGCCTAGTATGCTGGAATTTAGTTAATATAAAAATTTCAGCTATTTAAATAAGTTTTTGTACTTAGACACTATTATAATATCACTGGATTTTCAATAAAAAGTGTTTTGGTTACTGTAAGGGAAAAACCCGTCGTGTTTATGTGTGGCATGGTCTTACTAAATGCTTTTGATTTCAAAAGGATTTGAAAATTAAAATGAATAAAATTCCTTGTGATTTGAATTCTCATGCTGGTTTTACAAGACTGACCCGGGTGTGATTTTTTGCTATATGCTTGGGTCAGACCGAGCATATTTCTAGGTTTAGCTTGGAAGATTGGAACTTCAAGGAAAGGAGCTGGAGCCCAGAGACGTATTCACATAGATGATTATATCCCTTTGCATTTAGTTGTGTTTATCAGCAATTGTAACGACAGAGTGTTATAACTATCCATGTTGAAAAAGTTAGTATACTCTGATTGATGTCTGTATATATATTAATTACAGTTTTGTTTTATGTGAAGACTTATTCCATATTATAGATTATTCGTTCCCTCTAGGAGATTCTGTGTCGTTCTATTTTCTTTCCATTTTCTTTCTATCTTCTTTCTATTTTCTTTTCTTACTATCCGCCTTTCTGTTCAAATTGCACTGGACAAGCGTGGTAAAGTGTCCGTTCGAACTGTATAGAAAATTGGGTCGTGACAGGTATGGACCATTTTAATATTTTATGGTATTAATTGAACTCGTACTACCTCATCCTTATAACTTAAGGAGGAAAGACCGTTCCAGTAGAATAGCATGAAATATCATGGACATTTGGGTCCGCGTACCAAACAATGCCAATATGAGTACAAAGAATTTTGCATCTTTAGAATACCGCAAATCAAACGCCTGATGCATCTAGTGATGCTGCAAAATAACTAAATCTCACACTCCAACAGCAAATGCACCAATTAGAATTGAAATCCCAGAAGGACCAAAAGCAACAAATGAATCTAAAGCAAGAAAAAAGCATGGAAGACCAATTGCTTCAAAAGACTTGGCGCCTAGAAAAAGAAAGTCTAACGAAAAATCATCAGTTGACAAACCTCTCGAAGATTTTATAAATGATCTAAAAGATAACTTAAATGAAAATCCCAATTCTTTGAAAAATGCCGAAGAAATTATTATCCCAGAAGAAATAATAGAAGCT
The DNA here is from genome assembly GCA_030765085.1 of Allium cepa. NCBI lineage: Eukaryota > Viridiplantae > Streptophyta > Magnoliopsida > Asparagales > Amaryllidaceae > Allium > Allium cepa. The sequence goes on from CM060943.1 coordinate 255,597,039, forward strand.
TTCAAAAATAGAATGGTACCTAATAATAATGAGATCTCAATATTTTATACAAATATGGAGAAATGTGGGATCGAAGTAAAATAATAATTGATGATGTATTCTCATTCGCAGTAGCCACTGAAATAAATGAAAGTCACGACTGTAATGAGAATCATGATCATGAACCAAATAGCGTAAATGAATGTCAAAAAAGACATGATTGGCTAAAATGGAAAGATGCTATCTAAGTTGAGCTAGATTCACTTCAAAAACATGGTGTGTTTGGACCAATAGGGAAAACAATAGAAAATGTTAAACCAATAGGTTATAAATGGGTATTCATTAGAAAATGAAATGATAAAAATGAAGTCGTGAGATACAAGTCAAGACTAGTCGCATAAGGTTTTCTATAGAGACCAGATTTTGATTTTAGAGAAACATATTCTCTTGTTATAGATATCATAACATTTCAATACTTGATAAGCCTTATGTTTCTGAAAAACTAGATATAAGATTAACTGATGTTGTGGCAGCTTATCTTTACGGTGCATTAGATACCAGTATTTACATGAAGATCCCAGATAGATATAGGTTGCTAGAAGAAAAATCAAAGTCGATGTACTCATTAAAATCGAGACGATCATTATATGGTTTGAAATAATTTGGAAGAATGTGGTGCAGTCGTCTTAGTGAATATTTGGTAAAAGTCGGATATAAAAACAATTTCATTTGTCCATGTGTCTTTATAAAGAAATCGGCAAAGGGATTTGCTATCTTAGTAGTTTATGTTGATATAAATTTGATTGGGACTCCAAAAGAGATTGATGAAACAATAAAATACTTAAAGAAAGAATTTGAAACGAAAGATCTTGGCAAAACTAAATATTGTCTGGGTCTGCAAACCGGGCATTGCACTAATGGCACATTGATCCATCAGTTAAATTACATTGAGAAAATCCTAAAGCATTTTCAAATTGATTAAGCATATCCACTTAGTACACCTATGGTTGTTCGATCTTTAGATATTAAAAAGGACCCTTACCAATCAAAAGAAGAAGATAAAAATGTGATTGGTCCAGAAGTATTATATCTCAGTGCCATTGGTCATTATTATATTTAGCTCAATGCACAAGACCAGATATTACATTCTTTGTAAATCTTCTAGCAAGATACAGTTCAGCACCAACAAAAAGACACTGGAATGGTATAAAACATGTCATGAGATATCTTCGCGGAATGACAAATTTAGGCTTGTTTTATTCTGATATAGGTAATAACCCAAATCTAGTTGGCTATGCTGATGCATGTTATCTATCTGATCCACATAAAGCAAGATTACAAACTGGGTATGTGTTTAGTAATAGCAATGCAGCTATTTCATGGTGATCTGCGAAGCAAACATTGGTAGCAACATCATCTAATCATTCTAAAATACTAGCACTACATGAACCAAGTCGAGAATGTATTTGGTTAAGACCATTAATTGTGCATATTCGAAATACTTGTCAGCTCCTCTTAGCTACAGAAGGATAATATTATTTATGAAGGCAATGCAGCTTGCGTAGCTTAGATTCATGTAGGTTACATCAAGGGTGAAAGGACGAAACACATTTCTCCTAAGTTTTTTCTTCACACACGAACAACAAAAAGACAACAAAATAAAAGTGAAACAAATCCAGTCCGAAGAAAATTCAGTAGATCTATTCACAAAGGCACTTCCAAAATCAACATTTTAGAAGATGCTATATAAAATTGGTATGCATCGGATGCATCAATAGATTAACTGAATAATGCGTTATAAATTATGGAGGGCACTCAAAATTTTTCTATAATGTACTCTTTTTCCTTCATTGATATTTTTCCAACTAGTTTTTGTTAGTAAGGTTTTGATGAGGCATTATCTTGATCTAGAAGCATCAGCCTTCACGATAACATTGTAAAATATGTTACCTAAAGATGAAATAAAATTGTACTCTTTTCTTATGATTTTCCCACTGGTTTTCATAATATAGGCTCTCAATGAGGCTATTATTCTTATCAGACGCATATTCAATAGCGAGTGTTGTAATATATAGTAGTAATATGGGTGAATATGCTAAATGGCAAAGGACATTATTGTAATCTCCATTGCATTTGGAGTTTATAAATATAGAGCTCATTTGTATTATAGATAGATTTGATGTGAATAAAAATGTCTTCTATCCCTAATGTAATTTTTTTTTTCATTTTATAATAGTAATACCATTAATTCTATATTTATCAATGATGTTGAGATTTTTAGTCAAAATGATTTGAACGGAGCATTTACTAATTATTATAAAGAATATTTTGGAATTAGAAATAAGAATAATTAGAGCTAATTGGAGCGAATTATATCCTAATGACGCAGAATCGATTTAGATGGGTTAGGTATTCCATTTACAGAAGGAAATTTTAAAGGCTATTAAAGATTTGCCAAATGATAGTTCTCTTGGTCCAAATGGATACCCCATTTATATGAAAAGTTTTTGTATGTTTTAAAATATGACTTAACTAATATGTTTAATAAAAGTTATAATGGTTCATTACAATTGAGTAAATTCAATTTTGCAAACGTAATCCTATTACACAAGAATGTGGGTGAAAATGAACTAAAAGATTTCGACCTATTTCATTATTAAATTGTTCTTTAAAAATCATTTTTAAAGTTTAGGTAATAGGTTAAACACAAAAATGTATGAACTAATTGGTATTACACAAACTGCATTTATCAAAGGTAGAAATATTATAGAGGGAGTAGCAGTAATTTAAGAATTCATTACTCACTGTTGTAAAAATAGTATTACTTGTGTACTTTTAAAATTTATTTTGCTAAAGCTTTTGACTCAGATGATTGAGATTTTCTTAAAAATTTATTGTTGGCTAGGGGTTTCAACATTAGATGGGTTAGTTGGATTATGTCGTTACTTAAAAATGAAAATTCAAGTATTTTGGTTAATGGTATATTAGGAAATAAAATTTAGTCAAAACACAGGCTTAGGTAAAGTGATCCATTGTCACCTCTTTCGTTTGATTTAGCTATTGAAGTTTGCTAAAATTATCAAATTAGCCACTAGAAATGGATTCTACAAAATATCGGTAGTGAAATTGTGAATAATGGCATTTCCATTCTTCGGTTTGCAGATGATACCATGCTATTTTCTTCTCATTTAACTAGAGATATCATAGCTCTTATTTTATGTAGTTTTGAGTTGCTCTCAGGTTTAAAAATAAATTTTGATAAGAGTTACATGTTAGTGTTAAATGATACTGATAAGGTAGAAAATCAAGTCCCTTGTACATTAAATTGGAAAATTATGAAATTTCCTATAGAATATCTTGGTTTTATAAAAAGAAAAACTAAAGTCAAACATTATGATTGGTTATTACTTATAGATAAAATTAACAATATATTAACTAAATGGAAGGGTATATATTTATCTAGGCTAGGTAGGACAGTCTTTATTAACTTTGTTTTATCAACATTACCCATATTTGGATGTCCTTTAATCGTTTTCCATAATGGATAATTGATAAAATATATAAAATAGAAGAATTTTTTTGGAGTGGTGATCATTCCAATAATAGTTCAATATGTTTAGTTAATTGGAAAATAGTACGTTAATCTAAAGACGGGGGAGGGTTAGGTATTATAAATTTACATAATTTTAACATATCATTGTTAGGTAAATGGATATAAAAATATTCAAATAATAATGAGAATTTATTTTGGAAAGAAATAATATGGAATCGGTGGTATAATGCTACATATAATATACAATATCTTTCTACTAATAATATAAATAACATCTCTCAAATTTGGAAATCTATATAAAAAATTATATTATTTTTAAACTAGGAATTAATAATATGGTACATTCAGGGAATAATACCTCTTTTGACATGATATTTGGATATCAGTAATTCTTCTTAGAATAGAATTTAATGAACTTTATGAAATCTGTAATTTTAAGAATATGTTGATTTCGGAAATATATAGACCAAACTTAAATTTTTCATAGAATTTTTTTTAGTTGTAACTTAGTTGAAAATAAATTATCTAAATTTACCTTACTTTATGTTAAATTAAAATTATATAACATTGATAATAGAAATGACATTTAATCTTGGTGTTGGGATAATAAAAAGATTGTAACGACCGACCTTTTTGGACGTTTTAAGCAAATGTACATGTTGGACACAAACCATTCAAAAGGGTAGATTGTTATGGGGTAAATAAGAAAAAGAGAAAGAAATAAAAAAAATATAGAATTTTGCAGCAGAATGACAAAATATAATTATCAAATAATAGTTCATGAAGCTGTTTTATACATACATGTGATTATTCTTTACAACATAAACATCAGAGTTGCATGAACATGAATAAATAAATAAACGCAGTGGAACAACATGATGCAAGGGAATAATTTGTTATAAATAATAATAGTACAAATCTTCGTATTCATCCTCCAGATATAAGGTCTTCAACCCTGAAATTCTCAAGCTGACCTGAGCGAACTGAAAAGACAAAACACTCGAGTCAGTACTAAAAGATCTTATGTAAGTTAAATCAACAGTAAATATGTATGTGACGGCGTCAGAGATGTTTACGGGATTTAACATCTCCTATCCAGTGTCTAACGTGAGTGCAGTAACTTAAGAAATGTTCGGCATTCCTGTAACGACCCAATTTTTCGATGCTTGAAAGTCGACATAAATACGTCTACTTCATCAAATGCCGAACAATTGAATGCCAGAAAACCAAATCATTAGGGTTAAAGAAGTAGAAGATAGAAGAAGAAAACTGATACAATATCAGAATCTCACATTCGCAGTGGAACAATATATATTAGATAAATGAATAATCTTTAAACGAAAGAACTATATCAATTTATACATTACATCATCTAGAGTAGTTCAACAACAAAACACGACACTAGACATTTATGACAACTTGTCCATATAAAAACTAAACTTGTAGCAACCAATAAGCAGCAGATACTACATAATATAAGTGAAACTACTCGCCATCCAGCTTGTCTCCTGATCACCATAGCATACCTTCCTGACTTCGCTCCAGAACAACTGATAACCTAACGCTGGGCTGTCCGTGTGAAAAAATATGGAAACCCAGAGTTTAGAAAGAAAAAAATAAACTCTAGGTCATTCATGAGACTGGTGAGAGATCTTAAAATAGTTATTTGCACAAAAGAAATGGAAAAAGAAACCCGTTCATGCTTTTGGAAAATGAAACTACCATAAGGCCTCCTGGCACACACAATGTAATCACACACTTGGGGGAGATTTCTTCTTATAGCATTCAAATATGCTTGATACGCGAAAATCCATTCAAATATTATTACTAGTGCATAGTGTGAAAAATATTTCAAAAGTATAATATTTATCTTAGCCAGCATAGGTACCATTATATTATGCCTACTATAGCTATCATTTAAGAATGAGAGGTTATAATACTGCAATCGTATGGGGCTCGTATCAGGTGATTGGATTTCCATCAAATGGTCAAGGCTAAGGAACTTCCTTTCCGAATGGGTACGCCTATGGAGGGACGCCCTGAGATCTTAACCAGATCTCTGCCAATATAATGCCGGGTTACCTCTGTAACTAGGTAACTAACTGTCACGAGTGTGCCACCCTCTGGTGTAGACCGACCTTTACCGAGGCGACTCAACAACCAACAACCACATAAGTAAATAACATGGTCTCCATACCAGAATACCACTATATTATCCACACAAGTAAAACATCTGGGCTCCATACTAGACACCACTTTTTATCCAGAAGGAAATGCACATACCCTGAGGAGCACGACCCCCATAATCTTGCTGCATCTTTTCTAGTTTCAACCATTTTCGGGGTGTGAGGTTCGACGAAGTCTCATCCACAAAGCCATGCTTTTCACAAAATGATCAACACTTAGCATGTCACATTACCAAATTAAGAATATATCACTAGCAAATATCAACTACATAACCTATGAGCTCGTACGCCTCAGAAAAGGGTGTTAAGCTAAGAGAATAAATTCTCCGCCACCAACATAAATGTATTTGATAGAAACTAGCTTTACATCTCAAAGCGTGACGTTAGACAAACATCCATATAAGTCCATCATGGGTCTGAATAGAACCGAAGGCACTTCCTCCAATTAAGGAAAGAAACCCTTGCAAAATCCAGATATTCCCTAATCACGTCCGTACTCCCAACCACAAAGGGTGATATAAATCTCTATACCGGAGCAACTCGGTGCAGAGACATTCTGTAATGACCCACCTTTTTGAACAGTTTAAATCGACAATAAACCACATATGTCTAATTCAAACCATTCAAAAGGGAGGATTGTTAATGGGGTAAATAAGAAAATAATAGAAAAAAGGGAAAACAAAACATAGGATCTCGCAGCAGAATGACAAAATATAATAATGATATAAACAGTTCAGAAGCTGTTTTACAAATGACGTTTGATTACACTTTTACAATTCAAATCAGAGTTATACATACATCAGAAAATAAACAAATAATGCAGCGGAACACAGGAAGTAGCGGAACAATAATAATAATAAACATAAATAAGATACTGAATCTTCGTCTTCGTCCTTCGAAAAATTAAATGGTCTTCAATACACTGAAAAGCTCAGACTAAACCGAGAGTAATGAAAAGACAAAATACTCGAGTCAGGACTAAAAGATCTTATGTAAGTCAAATCAAAATAAGTAGAAAAGAAATAATGGCTTCAAAGATGTTACAGGATTTTCATCTCCTATCAAGTGTACGTGGATATAATTATTTAAAATATTTCAAATAATTCAAAATACCAATCTTAATCATTTTACTTAAAATAAATCCGAAGTTTAAATTTAAAACTTAAACCTTTCAAATAATTCAATTCCAATAAATAGTCCGAATTCAAGAAGTTATATGGGTATATGTCATTTCAACCAATATCCAAAATCTAAATTTCCAACCCAATGGAAACTGCTAGGGTTATCATTTCAATCCACAGTGATAACAGATATGTATACATAAATAAAACATCCAATCATCCAAAATGTCAACCAATAACATCCATCACAATCCGACATCCAAATCAGCCAATAAATCACAAAAATCAATTAATTATCATTATTAGGTGTTTAACTAACAATTTATATTCAGTATGAATTAAATGACAATTCAATTCAATATAAATTAAAATTTAACTTAAATGATAATCTAAAAATACCAAATGACAATCAATAAATTTCTAATCACACCATAAATTTAATTTAACTAACATAAGATAATTTAGTATCCGTGAGTGGATCAAAACACTCACCTTTGATATTTAGAACGCAAAAATCCAAACAAAGACGCCTTTCTTACAGTCTCCAAACTCAGTCAAACCTATTTCATGTCATCAAGAATTCCAATACGAGTCTAACGGAAGAAACTACGCATGTATCAGAGCTAGTATGTGAAGATATTCATGTTATAAGGATATATTAAAAATACGTACACATTTAATTATTAAAATAAGAAACTTTAATAACTCACGTTTTCGAAGTTGATGTACCCAAAACAAAGGCAAGAAGTAGAAAGCCAAAACCATGAAAGCTAATTCTCATTGTTCATATTTTTAAAGGCTTCATGTAAAAGTAGGCAAGGTGATGAGAAAATGTGCGGATGTGGTTGAGGAAGAAATAGATGCTCACACTTTTTTTTGAACATATCTTCGGTAAAAATGAATTGGCAGTAACTAAGTGGAGGTATAAAGTTATGTTGACATTAAAACTTCGAGGAAAAAAATAGAGGCCCTGATGTTTGAAAAATAATGACATTCTAGGGGAAATAATGAGATATGATATGAAACAAAAGAAGAAAGGGAAGTAAAAAACGAAATAGGAATGGAAGGGACAAATAAAATGAAGATATACGATCTAAGTAAATGCTTTGGGTAATAAAATAACGAAATGGAAGAATGAGAAAGGACGAGAATTCACGTTTCAACTACTCAGAGAACTACAATAAAAATAAAATGTGAAAATAAAGGAAGGTGTATTGAATAACAAAGAAATGGAGGGAACACTTAGGATCTAATTAATTGCACGTTCCACTTAATTAAATAAAATAGCACCTAATATACTTTTTATACACCCGTTTTAAACAAAATTAACATATAATAAATAAATTTGAATACAACAACCAATGTAACGTTACACAAAATAAAAGATCATCCATAACCCAAATTCAATTTATACTAAATATTAATAAAATAGTATATATACACGAATTTAATAAGAAAATATATAAAATAAAACATTGATTGACTCACATTGCCAAACACCTAGGGAAAGGATTGGAAAAACCCTAAAGGCTAAGGCATTAATGTGTATTCTTTTTGTTTAAAGCATGCAGAAGGTATAAATGTTGGAAGAAAAAGACAAAATAACGAGAATGAGAAGAAATAAATATGGAGGAGCAGCATAGTTTGTGAAAGGAGGAGGTGACAAAAGAATATAAAAATACGGTAAGCTTTTCAAAGAAATGATGTGGTTATGTGTTTGATAAATATAAACATGAACATGCTAGCATGAATGATGCACGTGCATTAGATATGAATTGTTAATACTCACTAATGAGTTAATTTATAAAAATGTTAACACTAAATAGAATATGATCATTTGGAAGCTTATAAATGAAAAATAGCAAGTTTGAATAAGTTAATGTGCATGAACATGTGAGTATTTAATGCATTGGAAACGAAAAGTTAATGGACAAACTAATGAAGGCAGAAGTTGTAAAAAAGAATGAATACTAAAAGTTGTAACATGTAAAAGTAAATGCTTAGATGAAAATACAAGAGGTATAAAAGAATTGGGCCGAACAAAAGTAGGTAAGAGAATGTACATTTAACAATAAGAATGGAAAATGAATAGACTGAGAATAAATGAAAGTTTTGTGAAATAAAGAGAGAGTTTTTGTTTTATTTAATATGAATGGTTGAAATGTGAAAGTGAACAAGATAGAGAAAAAAAATGAACGAGACAGTAGTTATCAAAAGCAATAAAATATGAAAAGTGCACGAATATGAATTCATTATTCGCAAACAATTGCTACAGTTCTTATATAATACTAATTTTATTCAATTACCATTAACTATCTATTTCATACAATAATTAAATATTTACATTTGTTTCTTATATTCAATTTTAAAATCAAGTATAACACTTACGTTATTTTAATTAATTGCAATCTCATTCAAGTTGCTCATAATTAACTTGCATCAACATTGCTACAACTCATTCTAGTTATTATTTCCCATTAATAAATCACAAATTTCTATTTCTTCAGATATTAAATAACAAAATTTATTAAATTAACCAATTTAAAATTTTGAAAATTTACGGGTCGTTTAACTCTCCCCCACTCAAAACTTTTCGTCCCCGAAAAGGGAAAAAAAGGGAAAAGAAGGAATCAAGAAATCAATATATCTTATTTAAAATATTAAATTTATAATCAATTAATTTACAAAATAAAATAGTTTTAAATAAAATATATCAGTTTATAAATAATTAAATCCTTTTATATTCAAGTTAACAAAAGTTTTGAAAACAGTTCATGAAATTTTCTAAGTCCAAAATTAATGAAAAATTTCAGTAGAGTCTCCTTTGTAAGGAGAAGCTCAGGAGAAATATCAATAATATATCCCAACAGCGGAAAAAAACAATGCAATATCTCTATAAAATCGTAATTCGAGAACGTACCTATTTGTCGAGCAAATAACGCTGATTTTATGAAACCAAAAGCAGTAGCAATTGATTCCATAACCTGTATCCACTTATATAATCCAAAGAGTTTAAAAATTATATAGAAGTGAAATGATTATATTGTTTTAAATTAATAACAACAATAACATAACATAACAACAATCACTTTCAACCAAAAGCATATCATCATCACATAAAATTAAAATAAATCAATACAACATAATAACAATCATTTGCAAATAGGCATACAATCTTCACAAGGGATCAAAGTAATCAACCATTTCTGAAGTTACAATCATTAAATTTAATATAGTATTCAATTCTAATAGCTTCAAACATTATCTTAAGTTCATAATTCCTTGCTTACAATATTCACTTTCCATTTAATTTTATTTAGTAGCATTACAACTATAACTCAGGTTTATAACTATTTTCATATCAAATTTCTTATTTATAAAATTAAATTTCATTGAACGCTTTTATATTTAAATTTTTCTTGTATAATATTCCATTACATATCCTTATGTAACATTACAACTTTTAATATTCTCGTAAGTTATATATATGTTTCTTAGAATGCAATTAAAAGTTACACAAGTTTATCTTATTTCATTTTAGTAAATAAATGTTCAATAGTTATCATTTCTTATTTTCATTTCCATTCTATTTACAAGTTACAAATTTCAAATTCCTTGTATATTCATTTATAACTTAGCATTTAATTTCTTACTTTCAACTTTAGAAGTTCCAATTATTAAATAGTTAAAATTTTGTCCCATTACAATGATTGAAATTTTAATTTTAATTTACTTTAGTTTATTTTACCGGTTTTTTCTCATCATTTATTTTTTCTATTCATTTATTTATATAAAGATCAACCACTTACATCATTTGTTTTCCATTAAGGGTTTAAGTCATTAATGAATCATTTCATAAAATATTACTTAAGCTTATACTGCCTTACTTAAGTTTATTACTTAATTCGGTTATTGAATAAAATTTTAAGTTTTTGGTATTCGCCCTTGAAGACAAAAGGAATATTTCAATATATTTAAAAATTCAATTAAAACATTTAACCTCATTCACATAGTAAGAATACAAGATATATTCAAAACATCCTCATAGCATTATGCAAAGATTTTTAGAAGTCTAAAACAATGTTAGAAATTTATATCAAAACATTACAATAAGCTTTAAAATAAGGTTACTTAAATCCAAAAATTTATTAGACTCGTTATTTTTAAAATAAATATAAACTCAATATTATTAAACTGAAATTAATAGTATACTTAAATTTACATTAAATTTCTAAATCAAAGTATAAAATTTCATACCTTCATAATAAATTTAAACACCTGTTTAAAAATGAATATTCAAATCATGGAAAAACATTTATTATAGTTTAATACAAAATTCAAATATAAATAAACCAATAAATTTTACTATTAGTACTTCGAAATCAAGTAAATATTTCAAACTTTACTTCCAACACAGGGATTCAAATTTATTTGTCAAATATATTGCTATAAATAAACTTCACGAATCAAAATTTTCTTCTTTCCATTTATATAATATCTTTAAATTATACATTCAAAGAAACTTATATAAATTTTACTTGAAATATTCATTTGAAAGCTTTAATTGCAAATCAATCATCTTTAATACTTTTCAAAAATTCATTTGTAAAGTTTCTTGCTTCATTTATAAATACTATTTAAATAATTTAAATAACATCTTTATAAATATATGTAAACTATTTGAAAATAATTATTTACATCGTTACTTATATTTGCAAAGAAGCTATTGAAAAACATTAAATTTGTAACAACCCGCATATTTATCGATTTTATATTTAAATATTTTATTTAAATATTTCATCGTTCGTCGGATTTTAGTCCGAAAACCTACTTTTTGCAAACAGTCGAATTAGGACTCGAGACCCCTCCCATTGAGTTCAAAATGACGTTTGCAACCTTTTTGAGTGTAAACTTCGATATGTTTGGAGTTAGTAAAGTTTTGCTACTTTTTCACTTTGGGTTTGAGTTTGGGTTTCAGCCCAATGTTCCACCTTAAGACCCTAGCTCCACTCCAACTCTTCATTACTTCATTTCATATTCCTAACACTTTAAGCTTTAAGCAACAATGGTGGAAGAGAGTGGAAATTAGAAATTCCAAGCCCTAGTTTCATTGCAAATCCATGATCTAGCTCCAAATTCTAAGAGAACCCATTGGCAAGCATCCTCTTCATCTTCTCCAACTCTTTCTCCATTCCATTTCAGAAATTCCTAAACCTAACATAGGAAATATTTTACTTGTAAGCTTAGATTGAAGCTTCTTGAGTTGTTATTGAAGAGGAATTGATCTTAGCTTGTTTTAAAAGCTTCTCCTTCAATTGTTTGGGTTCAAAGGTGAGATTTTTATCTCACATTTTTGTCTATAATTATGTTCGATTGTTAGGTATGAATTCCTAACACTTATTCTTGTGCAATTGATTTTGGTTTGGATTGATTTTGTGTATATTACAATTTTTGGTGTTTTGGTCTAATTTATGAAAATCCTATTATGGATATTTGGACACTGATTTTGAGGCGTATCGAAGAGTCGTTTAGGCTGGGTTGTCGCTCGACGTAATTCCTTAGTCGTCGTCGCTCGATCGATCGCTTCCGGTATCCGTTTGGCCACTTTTGGCCTAGGTTCAGGGAATAACCTGAACCCTTCATTCAGACGTCTGAAACGTAATATTCAGACGTCTGAATATTGTTCTGGGAAGATTTCTATTCCCAGATTCAGACGTCTGAATATATGATTTCAGACGTCTGAATTGGTTCATTTGGAACCAGAGAGGAAATAGGCTAAAAAGTGCCTATTTCAGACGTCTGAATTCAACGATTCAGACGTCTGAATTCTGTTTTTGGAAAATATTTATTTTCCAGATTCAGATGTCTGAATCCTTGGTTTCAGACATCTGAATCTGCGCACTTTTTCCTATTTGCCTATTTAGCTTGAATTTCCGACTTTAATCGATTCGTGTTGATTCCCTTTTGTTATTATCACTTATTATTGACTTTAATGACACTTTCTTCGTGATTTTGGGAATATCCATTTCGATGGATTTGGTAATCGATTTCTTTGGATTTTATTCACGTCTTCGAATGTGAATTTTAGTGATTGATTGTTCTTACAATCTTCTTTGTGATTTGTCACTTTAAAAATATAAAGGTTTTCTATACAAGTATTAAATATCAAAACCCTTCCTTCAAATGATTTCAACACTATTTTATTACAAAGCTCGTTTTCCAAAACCGATTTCTAATCTATTAGTATATACAAACCTTTACCTCACTCGGATGATAAATCTAATTAAACGGCTTAGTAAAACAAGTGGTATGAAACGCTTGCGTTTACTTCGTCGGTTGATTCTTGGACTTGTTCGATTGAATCTCTTGTGACAATTTTCTAGTGGAGATCTACAATTTGTTCGTAAATATTTAAGTTAAGCTAGTGGTTATGGGACATGAAGCTAAGCTCATATATTTACTAGCTTACTGTAATTAACACTTCTCTTTGATCATGATGAACATTTTATGGTTTAGACTAGCAATGTGCGATGTCTCTTTGTCCATGTGGAGGTCCGTACCTCAATTCATTGAACTTCGTCTCATTTCTTTGTGGGCTGGCATCCCATGTACTTTTAACGTGTTTTGATTCATTGGATGTACCGTTTGCACTACATCAATGTCTTTGCTTTTGATTCATTGGATGTACCGTTTGTACTACATCAATGACTTTGCTTTTGATTCATTGGATGTACCGTTTGTACTACATCAATGTCTTCTCTTTTGATTCATTGGATGTACCGTTTGTACTACATCAATGTCTTTGCTTTTGATTCATTGGATGTACCGTTTGTACTACATCAATGTCTTTGCTTTTGATTCATTGGATGCACCGTTTGCACTACATCAATGTCTTTGCTTTTGATTCATTGGATATACCGTTTGCACTACATCAATGTCTTTGCTTTTGATTCATTGGATGTACCGTTTGCACTACATCAATGACTTTGCTTTTGATTCATTGGATGTACCGTTTGTACAACATCAATGAATTTGCTTTTGATTCATTGGATGTATCGTTTGTACTACATCAATGTCTTTGCTTTTGATTCATTGGATGTACCATTTGTACTACATCAATGTCTTTGCTTTTGGATTCATTGGATGTACCGTTTGTACTACATCACTGTCTTTGCTTTTTGGATTCATTGGATGTACCGTTTGCACTACATCAATGTCTTTGCTTTTTGGATTCATTGGATGTACCGTTTGCACTACATCGATGTCTTGGCCAACCCTTTTCTTGTGATTTCTGGATTCCTATATGATGATTTCTGGAATTTATGTTTCACCAACTTTTACAGTTGGCATTGTTATGTATGTCATTTATTTTGGCTTGGTGAATTAAATAAAGAATATGACATTCTTTTTGAGCTATGAGATTCGGGAGATAATTGTGTGATTTTCCTTTGTTGATTTCCTAATGTATACTTGTCGCAGTATGGCTTTTTGGTTATCATACGTTTTTATTACGTCTCTTCTTATATCTCATTTTATCTGATAATTATAGCTAGACTGATCCGTTTATTATTTTCTTCTTAAATAATACTTGGGTCAGACTGAGGTTTTACAGGTGCTTCTGCTTGCCACCTTATCGGACCATCATCTGATCTTTTGGTTAACTACTTAGCTTGTAGTTTGTGGTTGTGTACAATTTGAGATATAGACTCCTTGATGTATACATATTCTTTTGTCTAGCACTTGTATCTATTCTTTTGTGATATTGTGGATCTTGTTAGACCACTACTCTGATGAACACTTTTATGTGTTATATATATTCATATCTATTTCCGCCTTTGTGATATGAATTATCCGTGACTGATTTATGTTATGTTTATTTCTATATTTGTTTCCGAAGACATTATAGCCACTGTGTAGTAGCTTTGAGTTTGTGTCGGTATGTCGGATTTCCTCTTGAAAAGAAATGCATGTTATATTTCATCTGGCATATCGGTGCTCGCACAAAGCAATTACACGGATGGTCGCTCCTCAACAGCCTTATTCTCCATGCTAGATGACAGCATTACTCCGTAGTGTTCTTGGCTAGCGTGGGTATAGAGGTGGGGCGTCACAGCATGGTATCAGAGCCAAACTTTGGAACAATGTAGAATAATCTAGCAAGGGTCATGTCCTAAGTCTTTCTTAGGAGTTGTGCCTTAAGATTTAATTTGAATCTTCGTACCGATTCATCCTATTTTCTTTATGATTCCTTGTTTTATCTATCAAGATTGCTTGATATTCATTTTGTGAATAACCTTCTTCTTCCTTCTTTCTTTCTTAAGGAAGGGAAATGGTTAGTTGTAGCAGTCCTAGCGCTGGTCAATCCAGTAGCCCTTCTCTGGATGGCGCATTCATGTCTGCCCAACAACTTTTGGATCTTGTAAAGAATCAAGAGTTTATCCGTGCTTTGAGTAAGAACCCCGAAATGGTTCTACCTTTGAAACTTGAAGTTTCTTTCAATCAGCTTGTAGATGTTACTCTTCTTCATGGAGAGGTTGGTAAAGGAGGTGTTTGTGATATTGGGACTTCCAAGAAGAGGCATATTAAGTTCAAGAGCCTTAATCCCAATAAGAGAATGAAGCAAATTACTTTTGTAGCAAAGACTCCAATCCCTAATCATGGAGGATGCTACAATTGTAATTCTAAGGAGCACTATGCATATATGTGTCCAAAACCTCATTCCTGTTGCTATTGCAAAAAACCGGGTCATCTTTTATCTGCATGTCCCAAACTTTTGAACAAGGACATGAGAAAGCTAAATATTGTGCAATCCCCTAGCAACTCTTCTCTTGGTCAAGGTACTTTTCGCTCAATCCTTGATGGCATTGTTTTATTTCGTGATCTTCTTATTTGAGTTCTTTTTGATATGGGTTCCATCTCACTATTTTATATCAAAAGAACTTGTTTATTCTTTTTCTTTGAAAATATTTTGGGCTTGATGACTTCTTTGAGAGTTGCGAATCCGGATGGTTGATCCGCAACACTCAATTTGCTTTCTATTGATGTCGAAACTATTTTATGTGATTTTTCTTTCCGAGCCGATATTTTTACGTAGGCTTCGGATTTGATTTTTGTAAGGATTGGCTCAATCGTTGTGAAGCCCATATCCTAATTTCCGTGTGGACTATTCATCTTCGACATTTTATATCTGTTAAGCAGATTTCTATTTTTTTCTTGAGATTCCGATTTCAAATTTTTCAAGGCATCATTTTATTCTTTAAGCCTTCATGATAAGGAAAGTGTTGTTTATCTTATCTAAATAGTTTGTGAAACTTTCCGGTATTTTTGAGTTTGTCTTAGGATTATCACCTAAGAAATCTTTTGTGTGGTGTTAAGGTCTTTCTAGTTCGACCTTGCCACCGATTTTCATTTGGCTACGAGTTGCGGGAGTTAGCATTCCACCTACCGCATTCCACACTCGTTATGATTCTTATGAATGACTTATTATGTCATTCAGTTTGTCCAGCTTATTTCATCCACTTTATAAGCCGAGTATTCTATGAGTATTTCGATGAGACCATTCTAGTGTTCATTGATTTTGGATGAAAATAACAATTTAAAATTTTGCAAATCTTTTTCATAAGATTTATTTATAAGTATAATTGGACTTTGCTCTTAAACAAGCAAAGAATATTCTTAAAGGTTTTTAAGAAACATGTTTATTATATAGAAGATGATTTTGTGATTGTATTGCCCATTTAGTGTTTTAAGAATTTTGGTCGATGCGCTTGATCAACGTTATCGATAGGAATTTCCTAAACGCTTAGATGTGACAGTCAGACACAATAAATTGACTTATGTAAATTTTTCTAGAAAGATTATTACATAAAGATAAATGTAATTTTTAAAGTTTTAACTTTTCAGGAAAGAAGATTATTTAAAAGAAATTCTTTCTTTTCGATACTCTTATTCTTGTGATTCCCGAAGGGAACCAAGACTTTATCTTTTGTACCAATGCTAATCGTATTGGTTTGGATGTCGTTCTCTTGCAAAAGATAACGTGCTATCACTTGTGCTTCTAAAATCATTAAAAGCCGATTGAGACTAGGTATGCTACTCATGATCTAGTGCTCGCGGCTATTGTTTTCGCTTTTAGAATTTGGCATCATCATTTTTGGATGAGAAATTTGTTCTCTACCCCGATCATAAATCTTTGGAATATTTATTTTCTCATAAGAAACTTCATGTTGACTCGAGTTCCTGGCATCTTATGATCTTGATATTCTTTTTATTCCCGGAAGGGAAATCGTGTTGCCAATGTGCTTTGTCGTAAGCAACAAGTGGTAGATTCTTTGATGTTGTCTGAATGGAATTATCTTTTTATCAAGTTCATCAGACGTTTTGATATACTTCGTTTTATTGAGCTTCATCTCATTTTTTTTATGGACTAGCGTCCGATGTTCTTTTATGGTGTTCGGTTCATCGGATGTACTGTTATTATACTACATCGATGTTCCGTCTTATCTTGATCAATGGATGTACCATTATTATACTACATCGTCGTTCCGGTTTATGGATTCATTGGACGTACCGTTTTTGTACTACGTCGGTGTTTCAAATTATTCGAGTTTCAAGTTTCTCGGGCGTACCGTTTTTGTACTACGCCGTTGCACTAGCTCAATTTTCTGCTATTCTTGACGTTTTCTGCGTCTTTTAACTATGGAAATTCTTTTAGGTTTCCTATTTTATTCTTGAGCCCGGTGATATTGTGGAAATTGAAGTTTCACTAGATTTGACTTTTGAGCAACATTCTATTCGCATCATTGCTTCGGAGGTTGAGTGCCTTCGAAATAAAGATGTTCTTTTTATGAAAGTTCAATAGTTCTCAGATCCTAAGGATTGCTCTTGGGAATCCGGGGAATTCATTGAGCGAACCCGTTCGGACTTACTCTTTCGTGCTTTTTATGGTGAACTTCCTATTTCAAATTTTCTTTTGTGTTGATATGCTTTTATGGTTGTTACTCTTTATTTTCTTCTTAAGTATTGCGAGGACGCAATTTCTTTAAGGAGGGGAGTCTGTAACAACCCGCATATTTATCGATTTTTATATTTAAATATTTTATTTAAATATTTCATCGTTCGTCGGATTTTAGTCCGAAAACCTACTTTTTGCAAACAGTCGAATTAGGACTCAAGACCCCTCCCATTGAGTTCAAAATGACGTTTGCAACCTTTTTGAGTGTAAACTTCGATATGTTTGGAGTTAGTAAAGTTTTGCTACTTTTTCACTTTGGGTTTGAGTTTGGGTTTCAGCCCAATGTTCCACCTTAAGACCCTAGCTCCACTCCAACTCTTCATTACTTCATTTCATATTCCTAACACTTTAAGCTTTAAGCAACAATGGTGGAAGAGAGTGGAAATTAGAAATTCCAAGCCCTAGTTTCATTGCAAATCCATGATCTAGCTCCAAATTCTAAGAGAACCCATTGGCAAGCATCCTCTTCATCTTCTCCAACTCTTTCTCCATTCCATTTCAGAAATTCCTAAACCTAACATAGGAAATATTTTACTTGTAAGCTTAGATTGAAGCTTCTTGAGTTGTTATTGAAGAGGAATTGATCTTAGCTTGTTTTAAAAGCTTCTCCTTCAATTGTTTGGGTTCAAAGGTGAGATTTTTATCTCACATCTTTGTCTATAATTATGTTCGATTGTTAGGTATGAATTCCTAACACTTATTCTTGTGCAATTGATTTTGGTTTGGATTGATTTTGTGTATATTACAATTTTTGGTGTTTTGGTCTAATTTATGAAAATCCTATTATGGATATTTGGACACTGATTTTGAGGCGTATCGAAGAGTCGTTTAGGCTGGGTTGTCGCTCGACGTAATTCCTTAGTCGTCGTCGCTCGATCGATCGCTTCCGGTATCCGTTTGGCCACTTTTGGCCTAGGTTCAGGGAATAACCTGAACCCTTCATTCAGACGTCTGAAACGTAATATTCAGACGTCTGAATATTGTTCTGGGAAGATTTCTATTCCCAGATTCAGACGTCTGAATATATGATTTCAGACGTCTGAATTGGTTCATTTGGAACCAGAGAGGAAATAGGCTAAAAAGTGCCTATTTCAGACGTCTGAATTCAACGATTCAGACGTCTGAATTCTGTTTTTGGAAAATATTTATTTTCCAGATTCAGATGTCTGAATCCTTGGTTTCAAACATCTGAATCTGCGCACTTTTTCCTATTTGCCTATTTAGCTTGAATTTCCGACTTTAATCGATTCGTGTTGATTCCCTTTTGTTATTATCACTTATTATTGACTTTAATGACACTTTCTTCGTGATTTTGGGAATATCCATTTCGATGGATTTGGTAATCGATTTCTTTGGATTTTATTCACGTCTTCGAATGTGAATTTTAGTGATTGATTGTTCTTACAATCTTCTTTGTGATTTGTCACTTTAAAAATATAAAGGTTTTCTATACAAGTATTAAATATCAAAACCCTTCCTTCAAATGATTTCAACACTATTTTATTACAAAGCTCGTTTTCCAAAACCGATTTCTAATCTATTAGTATATACAAACCTTTACCTCACTCGGATGATAAATCTAATTAAACGGCTTAGTAAAACAAGTGGTATGAAACGCTTGCGTTTACTTCGTCGGTTGATTCTTGGACTTGTTCGATTGAATCTCTTGTGACAATTTTCTAGTGGAGATCTACAATTTGTTCGTAAATATTTAAGTTAAGCTAGTGGTTATGGGACATGAAGCTAAGCTCATATATTTACTAGCTTACTGTAATTAACACTTCTCTTTGATCATGATGAACATTTTATGGTTTAGACTAGCAATGTGCGATGTCTCTTTGTCCATGTGGAGGTCCGTACCTCAATTCATTGAACTTCGTCTCATTTCTTTGTGGGCTGGCATCCCATGTACTTTTAACGTGTTTTGATTCATTGGATGTACCGTTTGCACTACATCAATGTCTTTGCTTTTGATTCATTGGATGTACCGTTTGTACTACATCAATGACTTTGCTTTTGATTCATTGGATGTACTGTTTGTACTACATCAATGTCTTTGCTTTTGATTCATTGGATGTACCGTTTGTACTACATCAATGACTTTGCTTTTGATTCATTGGATGTACCGTTTGTACTACATCAATGTCTTTGCTTTTGATTCATTGGATGTACCGTTTGTACTACATCAATGTCTTTGCTTTTGATTCATTGGATGTACCGTTTGTACTACATCAATGACTTTGCTTTTGGATTCATTGGATGTACCATTTGTACTACATCAATGTCTTTGCTTTTGGATTCATTGGATGTACCGTTTGTACTACATCACTGTCTTTGCTTTTTGGATTCATTGGATGTACCGTTTGCGCTACATCAATGTCTTTTCTTTTTGGATTCATTGGATGTATCGTTTGCACTACATCAATGTCTTTGCTTTTTGGATTCATTGGATGTACCGTTTGCACTACATCAATGTCTTGGCCAACCCTTTTCTTGTGATTTCTGGATTCCTTTATGATGATTTCTGGAATTTATGTTTCACCAACTTTTACCATTGGCATTGTTATGTATGTCATTTATTGTGGCTTGGTGAATTAAATAAAGAATATGACATTCTTTTTGAGCTATGAGATTCGGGAGATAATTGTGTGATTTTCCTTTGTTGATTTCCTAATGCATACTTGTCGCAGTATGGCTTTTGGTTATCATACGTTTTTATTACGTCTCTTCTTATATCTCATTTTATCTGATAATTATAGCTAGACTGATCCGTTTATTATTTTCTTCTTAAATAATACTCGGGTCAGACTGAGGTTTTATAGGTGCTTCTGCTTGCCACCTTATCGGACCATCATCTGATCTTTTGGTTAACTACTTAGCTTGTAGTTTTTGGTTGTGTACAATTTGAGATATAGACTCCTTGATGTATACATATTCTTTTGTCTAGCACTTGTATCTATTCTTTTGTGATATTGTGGATCTTGTTAGACCACTACTCTGATGAACACTTTTATGTGTTATATATATTCATATCTATTTCCGCCTTTGTGATATGAATTATCCGTGACTGATTTATGTTATGTTTATTTCTATATTTGTTTCCGAAGACATTATAGCCACTGTGTAGTAGCTTTGAGTTTGTGTCGGTATGTCGGATTTCCTCTTGAAAAGAAATGCATGTTATATTTCGTATGGCATACCGGTGCTCGCACAAAGCAATTACACGGATGGTCGCTCCTCAACAGCCTTATTCTCCATGCTAGATGACAGCATTACTCCGTAGTGTTCTTGGCTAGCATGGGTATAGAGGTGGGGCGTCACAAAATTCGTTATTTATAAATTTATCAATTTTATCTCAAGATACTTTTCAAACATGATTAATAAATCAATAATCATTCACTTTTAATATATTTTATTTAATTAATAACTTTTAAAATATATACAACCCTAATAATTTACTCTTAAACCATGTTGTATATAATTAAACAATATTTTAAACATTTTAAAGTATTTAGAATTGACAAAAAAATGACCAAAATATCTTTTATATAATACTTTATCAAAATACTTTTATAACTTGACGTCTTAACAGGTTTGTCCTCGTTCTTGCAGACTCTGCCCATGCGTTGATCAGGTGCAAGGTTAGAATTCGCCAAGTTCTTAGTAGACCTGTTTCAACACCCAGTGAAAGTACTTAAAAGTAGGTATAAGAAGTACCACTCAAAATCCAATGTCAAATGATGATAATACGATAGCAGTAGCCCGCTGCTGATCCAATATTTACGCAATGGATACAAAACTTTCCAGAAGATCCTTCTACCTTTCGGATTCTAGAAAAATATCATAGCCAGTACATAAATAAGGGACCATCAACCCCTGCTGCTATGGTACGCTGCTGATTCAATGATTTACGCAATGGATGCACTTTCTTCCCGGAAGATCCATAAACAACATATCCTAGGATCGAAAGTGCCTTCATAAGGTAAACTAAAGAACCATCTACCCTGGAAAAAAATCAGGGAACTCATGAGTTTAAGTCCGGACAACCATATCAGTTTGAATCCATTTCTGAATTCACCCAAGCCCATTAGGGTTATCGGTCGAATCCATTCCTGGATTCTCCAAGTCCATCTGGGTCAAAGCATATCATATTATACTTCTTTATGGACGGTACTTTCCCATACCTTTTATTTCAAAATATAACATATCATATATAGTACCCTTTCAAAATCATAGCTTCAAATATCGCACTTATATAAATTCCATTATATATATATTTCATTTTCAAATAAAGTACTTTCCAAAATCAACAATCTCGAATATATCAAATCATTTTTATATAAATTCTGTTATATATAAGATTTATCTCTTTAGATTGAATGCCTTCCAAAATCAGCAGTTTCAAAATCACTTGTACTTATATAAACTTCGTCTCATACAAGAATCAAAAATTTTCCAAAATCAACTTCGCTGTATGAAAAGCCATATGAGATTGAACATCTTTGCTTTATAAAACGTTTTGAATTCAGAATAGTTTTGTATTTTTGTATATAAAATGTCAAATAGTTTGTAAATAAAATAGTTTGTAAAATAGTTATGTAAATAAAATAGTTTTGTGAAATAATTAATAAAATAGTTTGGTAAATAAAATAGAATAAGATAGTTTGTGTAAGAAAAATAAAAGAAATAGTTTTGCAAAAACGGTTTTAAATCAATAGTAGTTTTGCATAGAAGAAAAATCCAATTTAAATTACAAAGATATCCAACCCAAAAACTTTCAATTTCAGCGCCAAAGCATATCAATAATATTAGAACATAATATATACATATGTCATGATTTCGCAAATCCCATTCGATCGCTCGCTTGATCACACAAGTTTGCTTTCAAACTGGTAATGTCCATTCAACTTCCTTAATGTGGACTTCGATATGGTTTCTTGACTAGAAACAATCATTCTTCTTGCATAGCCATATACTATGATAGAGAATTCTAGAATCAAACCAAAATCCATATCAAATATTCGCCATCAAAAATCGAATGAAAAATCCTAATGCGAAATGGTGTTATTCACCTCGAACTTATGTATTCAAATCTGGATCAAATTAATTATGCGAATGAAATAATATACGCACAACTTACATATTTATTCCAATTTGATTCATCCCAATTACATTTCAATTAAATTCATTTTTTAATCTCACCGATTAACACAAATATCATTTCATACTTTAATATTTGTTTCCCAGAATTTATCCATTTAATGTAAAATATTATTATATTCATTCTCACAGTACTGCTTATATTTCTCTTCAATTTAAAGTACATTCATTTCTCATGTAGTATTTCTCATTTAATACTATATTTATTTGCAAATCATTTCATAAGGAATTTTCTTAAGTTCATAACCAATTTATAAAAGCTTAAATTCTTTTATAAACATTATTCAGGCTTTAAGTTATCACAACTTTAATTATAACTATTTATTGCAGCTTCCATTTAATTCATAAACAATTTTACAAGGCATGAATTTATTTGTATTCATTTCATTTTTAGTTCACCTTTACCTTTCATTTTATTATGACATATTTCATAAATTTAACTAAGTTCACAACTTCAAATTTTAAATATTATTACATTACATGCCAATAATATATACAATAATTCTACTCAACTATAACAAACTAACCTTTTTCTCTTGCTTTCAAATTAAGATTATCAAACTCAACTGCATAATTCAACATAATTATTAAGTTTCAACTCCTATATTAATTCAGAAGTTTTGACTATCCAAATATCGGAATATTCCATTTTATTTCAATAGTTGAAACTACCGGTTAACAAACAATAAGTTTCGCAACAAAACATTTCAATTCCTAAAAAATATCGTAATTATTCACTTTATTCTCTTTAATACACGATTATTAAACTAGTGCTTAGTTCATAAATTCAATCAACAATAATAGCCAATGTTTATAATTTGAACAAATACAACAAGTAAACAATAAATGATAATAATTAAATATTAGCATTTCATAAAACAAAAATTTACGAATAACTATAATAGTTATAAAAATTTATTCTTTATATATATCGTATAATATTAGGAAAAAATTCATTTCAAAACTTATATAAAACATTTTTATAACACTAACAAGTACACTCTCTCTCTCGTATGTGTGTGTGTGTGTGTATATATATATAAACTCAGACAAACTCATTCTAGGATACTACTACCCTATCTCTAATGAGTTAACCTCAACAAGCTAAGGTATGTCTAAACCAAAGCTCTGATACCAATTGTAACGACCCACCTTTTTGAACGGTTTAAATCGACAATAAACCACATATGTCTAATTCAAACCATTCAAAAGGAAGGATTGTTAATGGGGTAAATAAGAAAATAATAGAAAAAAGGAAAAACAAAATACAGGATCTCGTAGTGGAATGACAAAATATAATAATCATATAAATAGTTCAAAAGCTGTTTACAAATGACGTTTGATTACACTATTACAATTCAAATTAGAGTTATACATACATCAAAAAATAAACAAATAATGCAGCGAACACAGGAAGCAGCGGAATAATAATAATAATAAACAGAAATAAGATACTAAATCTTCATCTTCGTCCTTTAGAAAATAAAATGGTCTTCAATACACTGAAAAGTTCAGACTAACCCGAGCGTAATGAAATGACAAAACACTCAAGTCAGGACTAAAAGATCTTATGTAAGTCAAATCAAAATAAGTAGAATATAAATATTACTGTATTGGCTTCAAAGATGTTACAGGATTTTCATCTCCTATCAAGTGTACAATGTGGATATGATTATTTAAAATATTTAAAATAATTCAAAATACCAATCTTAATCATTTTACATAAAATAAATCCGAAGTTTAAATTTAAAACTTAAACCTTTCAAATAATTCAATTCCAATAAATAGTTCGAATTCAAAAAATTATATGGGTATATGTCATTTCAACCAATATCCACAATCTAAACTTCCAACCCAATGGAAACCGCTAGGGTTATCATTTCAATCCATAGTGAAAACAGATATGTATACACAAATAAACATCCAATCATCCAAAATGTCAACCAATAACATCCAACATTCAAATCAGCCAATATTCACAACAATCAATTGATTATCATTATTAGGTGTTTAACTAATAATTTGTATTCAGTATTAATTAAATGACAATTCAATTCAATATAAATTAAAATTTAACTTAAATGACAATCTAAAAATACCAAATAATAAGCATTAAATTTCTAATCACATCATAAATTTAATTTAACAAACATAAGATAATTTAGTATCCGTGAGTGGGTCAAAACACTCACCTTTGATATTTAGAACGCAAAAATCCAAACAAAGATGCCTTTCCAACAGTCTCCAAACTCAGTCAAACCTATTTCTTGTCATCAGGAATTCCAATACGAGTCCAACGGAAGAAACTACACACATTTAATTATTAAAATAAGAAACTTTAATAACTCACGTTTTCGAATTTGATGTACCCAAAATAAAGGCAAGAAGTAGAAAGCCAAAACCATGAAAGCTAATTCTCATTGTTCAAATTTTTTAAAGGCTTCTTGTAAAAGTAGGCAAGGCGATGAGAAAAGGTGCGGATGTGGTTGAGGAAGAAATAGACGCTCACACTTTTTTTTTGAACATATCTTCGGTAAAAATGAATTTGCAGTAACTAAGTGGAGGTATAAAGTTATGTTGACATTGAGACTTCGAGGAAAAAAAATAGAGGCCCTGATGTTTGAAAAATAATGACGTTCTAGGGGAAATAATGAGATATGATATGAAACAAAAGAAGAAAGGGAAGTAACAAACGAAATAGGCATGGAAGGGACAAATGAAATGAAGATATATGATCTAAGTAAATGCTTTGGGTAATAAAATAAACGAAACGGAAGAGTGAGAAAGGACGAGAATTCACGTTTCAACTACTCAGAGAATTGCAATAAAACCAAAATGTGGAAATAAGGGCAGGTGTATTGAATAACAAGGAAATGAAGGGACCACTTAGGATCTAATTAATTGCATGTTCGACTTAATTAAATATAATAGCACCGAATATACTTTTTATACACCCGTTTTAAAAAAAATTAACAAATAATAAATAAATTTGAATACAACAACCAATGTAACGTTACAAAAAATAAAAGATTATCCGAAACTCAAATCCAAGTTATACGAAATATTAATAAAATAGTATGTATACACAAATTTAATAAGAAAATAAATAAAAGAAAACATTAATTGTGTAACGATCCACCCCGAGACCCATCTTAGTAAAGAGAATTATCGAGTAATTCCGTCTACTAAAGTGAAAAACATGGCTGGTTAAGGGCGACCATCTATACTTTTGTCTTAAACATCTACTGAATACGTCGATAAATGCAATATGATTTTTTTCTTTTCTATCTCAACTGGATCGACATAACCCGCAAATGCTTAATCCAAAACTATAGGTGGCTTATGGATCTATTAGAACAAAATACAATAACTAAATGAAAAGCACGTCACAGAACAGTAATCAACATCATATATAAACATATACACTGATACATGTTTAGTACAATACAATATGAATACAATAGAGTTGGTGCACGACCATACCATAAACATTGAATCAAATATAAATACATCAGAGTATGCGGAAGAACAGAAATTGCTCAAGAGAAAGGAGAGTTGATATCCAGCATCAACTTCAAGCTAAGTCCAATAGATGATACCTGAAACAACTCGGTCTGACCCGAGTATAAATACATGGGTCAGTCTAGCTACACGAATCAGTCAATATCGGTAATATGAAGCAGAATAGACATGAAGATACTTCTTCTCGAAAGAGAAGAATGAATCGATAAACTCATAAGCTCAACACTTGAGTAATAAACGCTACTTAGATGAACAAATACCTCGAAGGAGGTAACTCAAACTCAATACTCAAATCAAACACAAGTGCCTCATATCATAGGCGACATCCCAAAATGTCTACATGGTTTCCATGAACTATATCTCCTCAAAAAGAGAAACATCAATACAAACTCTCGACAAAATGGCAAACATAAAATTCTCAATTAGGATTATCCAAAACTCAATTATATTTGAATCTCCAAATTCAATTATATCTCATCTCATCGGTATAAATGTATATAAATCTCAATCTCAACTCGCCAAAATGGAAAAACCCAGAATATCCTATAAAATCCTGAAATTATCCAAACTCATAACTCAAGGAACTCGATAAGAGTTCAAAACATCATAATTGAAATCACTATATATATATAACATCTCATGTAGCACTAGGCCATCAATGTAATGAAACATCTTAAAAAGGTGAAATCACAACAAAACAGAAAACTCAGAAAATCCAGATTGGCCAAATCCTCGATTGTAATGCCGAAGCAATGTTGCACGTGCTAAACTCAGATGGTCAAAGCCTCAGACAAGGTCGCTAACACCTCCCAAAACAGTTTGTCCTCATGACAAGGTCGCTGACACCTCTCCAAGCCATTTTGTCAGTCCTAACAAGGTCGCTAACACCTCCCAAAGCAGTTCGTCCTCATGACAAGGTCGCTGACACCTCTCCAAGCTATTTTGACAGCTCTAACAACGCTAACACCTCCCAAAGCAGTTCGTCCTCATGACAAGGTCGCTGACACCTCTCCAAGCTATTTTGTCGGCTCTAACAAGGTCGCTAACACCTCCCAAAGCAATTCGTCCTCATGACAAGGTCGCTGACACCTTTCCAAGCAGTTCTGTTAGGTAAACATCGTGAATGTGTCACAAACTCACGGATAGGAACCCGAAAAGTGTTAACATATGTCACATACCACAAATTTGCACTTAGCGATTTACTACCCGTTAGTTGATGCCACACTAGAAACATCATAAAACTCAGAAAATTATATCTCGCCTAGTCTCACTGGCGAGTGATAAAGAGACATCATACTTGTCTCATCTCATCGACAAGTAAAAATATCATGATGGTTCCTCATAAACCGTAAATCTCAACATATGAAATCATAAACTCAAGACTTGCCTTATATCATTGACAAGTAAATAAAACATCGTGATGGATCTCATCGATCATACTCCGATATAGGAGATCTCAAACCATAATGTTTGCCTAATATTGGCCATCTTAAATAATTCCAATAAATATGAATTATAAAAATAAAAATATGCCATAAAATGGCAAAACATCTCAGAATCAATAATCTCAAATAGCTTCGATCGTTCAAGTCCGGAATTAAACGAAATAGTAAACGCACATGTCACATACCACATGTTTTACTAAATGATTTAATTCTCTTTCTCATACGTTCGAATAGTACAAAAGTGTGTATTATATATATAATAATTATAAATTTTTGTAAAACATTTAATATGAAAGCTTTTCCATTTAAAAAAAAATCATTTCGAAAACGGTTTAGAAAACACGTGCACAGAAACAGAAAAAATCGATGAAAATTCAATATATTAGCATACGATAAAACCCAAATGAAACCGTCAATTCGTAGTGCGAATCGACATTAATGTCGGCTTTTCTATTATTAAGAGTTAGCATTTTAGAACCATCTCAAAAAAAAATGCTCGAAATCATCGAATTCAAAAACAATTCAACGGAAAATGCCAAACTTTGCAAAAGAACTCAAGCTAGCGGCTTGTTTTGCCAATTTGCCCATTTTTAACTCAGAATTTGAAAAAATATGAAACATAAAAGTTCAATTTGATTATTACAGCTCGAAGTCGGAAAAATAATCATCTAATTCGGACATTTGAGTCAAAAGTTATGACAATTACAATTCTCAGGTCTAAAATTACAAAACTGTGAATAGTTAGCATAACAACAGGGCTGCGGTTTAAAGATCCAATTTTACCCTGCACATAAAAGATTTTGATAAATCACAAAACATAAAAGTTGAAGATCATTTTCATAGCTATAATTCAAAAAAAGAATCACCTGATTCGGACTTACAAGTCAAAAGATATACCCAAAACAATTATCAGATCTGGATTTATTATCGCTGTATTTTGCTCTCAGGACAGCGACAAAGAAGTGCATTTTTGACCAAATTAAATTCAAAACTTAAGAAAACCCAAAACATGAAACTTGTAACACATCATTTTTTCTTTTCATAAATTTCAAAATTATCATATTCCAATCCAAAACGTGAAATTTATGGCTAATTTTAGTTTTAGGTTTCAATTCTGAAAATCGACAGAGCGGAGCATGTATCTCAGTATCAAACCCAATTTCGATCCTTTAAATCAGATAATTTGCAAAAACTTATAACACTAAAGTTGTAGCACGATGTTTAAGCTTGTAAGAACTTTAAACGATATCAAAATCCGATAAGAAATGAGAAAGTTATGCTTAAATTACTAACAATATTTTGCACAGAAATTTGACAGGGCAGAGACTATTACTCTGTCAAAAATTCGATTATGACCAAGAAATCTTCAAAATATGAGAAAGTAATTAAAAAAAAGGTTATTCCTTAGAGAATTATATTTCTACTGCAAAAAGATTCAACATAATTGTATTTATCAATCAAAAGTTATGTTTATTTTACTCTCAGGTGTTAACTCAAAATTTTTATACGGCTAAGCTATAACATTAGTTTCAAACTCAATTTCGACCAATTTAACTGCAGAATTTCGAATTATGATTAAAATAAACTCGTAGATAATTGAAATAACTTTCTACCACAAAAAGATTGAGTCAATTTGGATTATTATTCCATAAATTATCGTTATTTTACCGCAGCGACTTTTTTTTATAACAAATTTCCAACAAACAATAACACAATAATCACACAAGTTTTCAACCAAATTGCATACAATTAAATCAACAATCATTCAAATAATGATGTGCAGCAAACAAATATTTAGATGTGAGTGATTAACTCACCTCTATCCTTTAATTCAACAATTGAGACCGCCAATTCAGCCCAAATTTCCAAACTAGCAAACCCTAAACAGAGAAGAAGTTAATAAATTTTCACTGTAAGTTAGATTTTGATGGAGAGATTGGTTTTAGATTGAAGATTACCTGAGTTTATACTTAAATCCATGTTTTAAAACATCCATTCTTCATTTTATTTTTGATTAATAGAGAATAGATTGGGAGAATGAGAAGGCTGCCATTATTTTTAAGCTTGAGAAGTTTTTAACAGAGAGGAGAGAAGTGAATGAACGTACAGACTTTTCTCCTCTTTCTCATTCTTTAGTCACATGTTAGGGTTTAATTGTACTAATGTACTTAAGCCCAAAAGTAAATGAAATTAACTTGTGTTATTATTCAATCACTTATTTCATGTTACAATGCATACTAGCGATGAAATTTACACTATTTCAAGTTCCACTTCTTAAGATTAATGAAATTCATTACTCATGATAATAAAAATGTTTTACACCCAATTTAAATACTATTTACATAATTATAAAATATTTATTATCATATTTCCCTATTTAAAGAAAATAGCAAATTTACATTATTAATTACAAAACTCATTGTAATTAACACTATGAATTACACAAAAATCACATTTTTATGTCATAAAATTCTATAACTCATTTCAAATATAATTTTATGCTCAACTTATATTTTTAAACTCAATTCCATCATTTTATTAAATATATCCCATTTTAAAATTAATTACTTCCTTTAAAAAATATTAAATGAAATAAAGAGCAATAATTAACAAAATTATTGCATTAACTCTAAATAAAACACATTTTCCTCATTTATTTATTAACTCAAACCATCTTAATAAATTTTTCAAAATTCCATTTCCTCATTTTATCCTCAAATATATTGTTTATTCCCAATAAATAATTTAAATTCCTCTTTAATTATTAATTCACACTATTAAATTATAACTGCCATTATAATTTAATATTTTCAAGTAAACGCTAAAACTATGGTTGTTACAGACTCCTCCCCTTACAAAAATTGTGTCCCCGCGATTTTCTAGAAAAAGAGCTGTAAAGACATAAAAGATGCATTCATCGAAGGATAAAGACAAGCTCGAATTCCAAACCATTCATACTCTCAATATAGAATGGTAGAAAGAAATAAAGAAAAACTCACTTGGTTAACTCAATGGCCCATCATATGCTAATATAGTGATTAGCAAACCGTCGAGTTTTCCAAGTATCTCGAAAGAGTTTTGAAGATATCACGTCTTCGAATCAAAACTCAATAACATGTTCACAATTAATCAATCGAAAATGGTTGATTTAAAAAAAAACTCTACGAATAGAGTCGGGATCATACTCACTTAAACCCGAACTCTAAACAATAAAGAGATCATCAAGAAGATTTTCTGCATAAATATACAGAAAGAACATCCTCACAATATGATAGACGCAATAGACAAGAAAGATAAATCACAAGATGGCTTCTCACAAGGCCACCAAATTCGAACGACCGCGAAAAATGCACGTCGTTGATAATAGCTCAAAGATAGAACATACTCAAGAACAAGGATATAAGCTTGAATTGTCTTTTAATCCAAGATATTTAGAATTTTAAATTTCAACATCTTTTTAAATTTTCAAATCTCAATTTTCAACATTTGAAAATTTCTCAAACTCTTTACTATATTACTTAGTAAGTAATTTAAAACTCAAAGTCAAAATTCAAATTTCTTCTCTTACTTCAAAATTAATTTCCAAAGAATTTTGTAAATACATAATAATATCCCTCAAAATAAATTAAGGGTTTAATTCTATTATTATATAATATAGATTCTAAAATCTCAAAATATACTTCCAATAAAACACAACTCAAAATAATCTCATTTATATTCTCAATTTTATAATTTAAAAATAAATAAATGTCATGGCCTCGCCATTGAGCCTCTAATAAATAAATATATCTGTTGGCTGTAGAGTTGACCGAACGATCAAAATTGCCTTCCCACTCTATTACTCATCTCTAAAATCAATGGTTGTAATTACCATTCAAAAATAAATTTAATATTTAATCTCCAAATATTATTTTCAAAATCTCAATCCTTAAAACACAAATCATCGTGTTTGATTGCCTCATCATAGCATTTAGGAGATTCCTATCGATAATGTTGATCAGGCATATCGACCAGAACTCTTAACTACTCGATGGATAACCCAACACTCTCAATTATTTCTATAAAAGAATACTACTCATATAAATATATTATCAAAACATTCTTTGATTTTTAAAATATCTCAAAACTCTAATTTCTCTTTTTGAAACTCTTATATATATATAGCGTCATAAACTCAAACCAAAGAACATTAAGAGAATGCATCGAGATATTCCTAGAATACTCGATTCACAAAATCAACAGAAGGTGATGGAGTGTTTGTCAATTTTATAATGCCACGAGCCACTCTCAAAAATCATTAAGATACAGGATAAGCAAGATATATTTCTCGAAGGAGAAGAAGCATACAAACAACATATCATTACTTCAAACAAAGTAATGCTACAAAGGATAACACCAATTGAGTATTCGAAAAGGATAACTTAATGAACTGAATGATAAACTCAAGCAAACTCGAACAATGCAGAAACTCTCCCGTTCCTTAGTGGATATCCTCGTGGAAGGATAACCGAAAAGCAAAGAGCCAGGAATAAGGTTACCTCAACACTCAATTGCCCAATTGAATGTCAAATCAAAACGGACTCAAAAACTCAACAAAGTCACCATGACTGGAATTTGACATGTATCATCAACATCTCGATACTCAAGCACAAATTCAGAAACCTCGGAATCATCATTAACATTCCGAAGTAATAGAAATAATAAACCAATCAAATTAGGATGCCTAAATAAATATAGGATCCTATAACAACAAAAGGATCAGACTTTACATCAAATAAGTCAATCCATCTCAAGTCAAATACATATCAATATAGTGAGTAATAAACAAATACTCACTAAAGCAGCAACAAATAGAAAACTCAGAATGCTCACAATAAGCCAATCGTTGTAGACCCCTCAATAGGATTCACAACTCTCAAAGGAATGCAAAAAGAATGCTCAAAGAAATCAATCAGCTCCATCGATACGAACTCACTCATATCGACAAAAATAAAAATATAATAATCCAAAATAAGATTATTCATAAGATAATAACATCAAATTCAATTATGAAATACTACGGAATATAATATATATTCCTAGACATATTCCATCTCAACATATCTCAAAACTCGAAAAAGAATCAAAGCATGATTTGAAAACAAGCTCGAATAAAGGACAATGATTCACTCGTATTGCACTTCGATGTATCGTGATATACGTACTGTTCTATGTTTATTCTACTTTGTTCTAACCACAGCTCTGATACCAAGCGGTAACGCCCCATCCCGAGACCCATCTTAGTAAAGAGAATTATCGAGTAATTCCGTCTACTAAAGTGGCGAATAGGGCTGGTTAAGGGCGACCATCTATAATTTTGTCTTAAACATCTACTGAATACGTCGATAAATGCAATATGATTTTTTTCTTTTCTATCTCAACTGGATCGACATAACCAGTAAATGCTTAATCCAAAACTATAGGTGGCTTATGGATCTATTAGAACAAAATACAATAACTAAATGAAAAGCACGTCACAGAACAGTAATCAACATCATATATAAACATATACACTGATACATGTTTAGTACAATACAATATGAATACAATAAAGTTGGTGCACGACCATACCATAAACATTGAATCAAATATAAATACATCAGAGTATGCGGAAGAACAGAAATTGCTCAAGAGAAAGGAGAGTTGATATCCAGCATCAACTTCAAGCTAAGTCCAATAGATGATACCTGAAACAACTTGGTCTGACCCGAGTATAAATACACGGGTCAGTCTAGCTACACGAATCAGTCAATATCGGTAATATGAAGCAGAATAGACATGAAGATACTTCTTCTCGAAAGAGAAGAATGAATCGATAAACTCATAAGCTCAACACTTAAGTAACAAACGCTACTTAAATGAACAAATACCTCGAAGGAGGTAACTCAAACTCAATACTCAAATCAAACACAAGTGCCTCATATCATAGGCGACATCCCAAAATGTCTACATGGTTTCCATGAACTAGATCTCCTCAAAAAGAGAAACATCAATACAAACTCTCACCAAAATGGCAAACATAAAATTATCAAATAGGATTATCCAAACTCAATTATATTTGAATCTCCAAATTCAATTATATCTCGTCTCATTGGTATAAATGTATATAAGTCTCAATCTCAACTCGCCAAAATGGCAAAACCCAGAATATCCTATAAAATCCTGAAATTATCCAAACTCATAACTCAAGGAACTCGATTAGAGTTCAAAACATCATAATTGAAATCACCATATATATAACATCTCATATAGCACTAGGCGATCAATGTAATGAAACATCTTAAAAAGGTGAAATCACAATAAAACAGAAAACTCAGAAAATCCAGATTGGCCAAATCCCCGATTGTAATGCCGAAGCAATGTTGCACATGCTAAACTCAGATGGTCGAAGCCTCAGACAAGGTCGCTAACACCTCCCAAAGCAGTTTGTCCTCATGAGAAGGTCGCTGACACCTCTCCAAGCCATTTTGTTAGTCCTAACAAGGTCGCTATCACCTCCCAAAGCAGTTCGTCCTCATGACAAGGTCGCTGACACCTCTCCAAGCTATTTTGTCAGCTCTAACAAGATTGCTAACACCTCCCAAAGCAGTTCGTCCTCATGACAAGGTCGCTGACACCTCTCCAAGCTATTTTGTCGGCTCTAACAAGGTCGCTAACACCTCCCAAAGCAATTCGTCCTCATGACAAGGTCGCTGACACCTCTCCAAGCAGTTCTGTTAGGTAAACATCGTGAATGTGTCACAAACTCACGGATAGGAACCCAAAAAGTGTTAACATATGTCACATACCACACATTCGCATTTAGCGGTTTACTACCCGTTAGTCGATGCCACACTAGAAACATCATAAAACTCAGAAAATTATATCTCGCCTAGTCTCATTGGCGAGTGATAAAGAGACATCATACTTGTCTCATCTCATCGATAAGTAAAAACATCATGATGGTTCCTCATAAACCATAAATCTCAACATATGAAATCATAAACTCAAGACTTGCCTTATATCATTGGCAAGTAAATAAAACATCGTGATGGATCTCATCGACCATACTCCGATATAGGAGATCTCAAACCATAATGTTTGCCTAATATTGGCCATCTTAAATAATTCCAATAAATATGAATTATAAAAATAAAAATATACCATAAAATGGAAAAACATCTCAGAATCAATAATCTCAAATAGCTTCGATCGTACAAGTCCGGAATTAACCGAAATAGTAAACGCACATGTCACATACCACATGTTTTACTAAATCGTTTAATTCTCTTTCTCATGCATTCGAATAGTACAAAAGTGTGTATTATATATATATAATAATTATAAATTTTTGCAAAACATTTAATACGAAAGCTTTTCCATTTAAAAAAAAATCATTTCGAAAACGGTTTAGAAAACACGTGCACAGAAACAAAAAAACCGATAAAAGTTCAATAAAATTAATATACGATAAAACCCAAATGAAACCATCAATTCGTAGTGCGAATCGACATTAATGTCGGCTTTTCTATTATTAAGATTTATCCTTTTAGAACCATCTCAAAAAAAAATGCTCGAAATCATCGAATTCAAAAACAATTCAACGGAAAATGCCAAACATTGCAAAAGAACTCAAGCTAGCGGCTTGTTTTGCCAGTTTGCCCGTTTTTAACTCAGAATTTGAAAAAATATGAAACATAAAAGTTCAAGATGATTGTTACAGCTCAAAGTCAAAAAACGAATCATCTAACTCGGACAATCATCTAACTCGGACATTCGAGTCAAAAGTTACGACAATTTCAATTCTCAGGTCTAAAATTACAAAACTGTGAATAATTAGCATAACAACAGGGCAGCGGTTTAAAGATCCAATTTTACCCTGCACATCAAAGATTTTGATAAATCATAAAACGTAAAAGTTGAAGATCATTTTCATAACTATAATTTAAAAAAAGAATCACCTGATTCGGACTTACAAGTCAAAAGATATACCCAAAACATTTATCAGATCTGGATTTATTATGGCTGTATTTTGCTCTTAGGACAGCGACAAAGAAGTGCATTTTTGACCAAATTAAATTCAAAATTTAAGAAAACCCAAAACATGAAACTTGTAACACATCATTTTTTATTTTCATAACTTCCAAAATTATCAAATTAAATTCCGTGCCAAAACGTGAAATTTATGGCTAATTCTAGTTTTAGGTTTCAATTCTGAAAATCGACAGAGCGGAGCATGTATCTCAGTTTCAAACCCAATTTCGATCCTTTAAATCAGATAATTTGCAAAAACTTATAACATTAAATTTGTAGAACGATGTTTAAGCTTGTAAGAACTTTAAACGATATTAAAATCCGATAAGAAATGAGAAAGTTATGCTTAAATTACTAACAATATTTTGCACAGAAATTTGACAGGGCAGAGACTATTACTCTGTCAAAAATTCGATTTTGACCAAGAAATCTTCAAAATATGAGAAAGTAATAAAAAAAATGGTTATTCCTTAGAGAATTATCTTTCTACTGCAAGAAGATTCAACATAATTGGATTTATCAATCAAAAGTTATGTTCATTTTACTCTCAGGTGTTAACTCAAAATTTTTATATGGCTGAGCTATAACATTAGTTTCAAACTCAATTTCGACCAATTTAACGCAGAATTTCGAAATATGATTAAAAGAAAACTTGTAGCTAATCGAAATAACTTTCTACCACAAAAAGATTGAGTCAATTTGGATTATTCTTTCATAAATTATCGTTGTTTTACTACAGCGACTTTTTTTATAACAAATTTCCAACAAACAATAACACAATAATCACACAAGTTTTCAACCAAATTGCATACAATTAAATCAACAATCATTCAAATAATGATGTGCAGCAAACAAAGATTTATATGTGAGTGATTAAATCACCTCTATCCTTTAATTCAACAATCGAGACCACCAATTCAGCCCAAATTTCCAAACTAGCAAACCCTAAACAGAGAAGAAGTTAATAAATTTTCACTGTAAGTTAGATTTTGATGGAGAGATTGGTTTTAGATTGAAGATTACCCGAGTTTATACTTAAAACCATGTTTTAAAACATCCATTCTTCATTTTATTTTTGATTAATAGAGAATAGATTGGGAGAATGAGAAGGCTGCCATTATTTTTGAGCTTGAGAAGTTTTTAACAGAGAGGAGAGAAGTGAATGAACATACAAACTTTTCTCCTCTTTCTCATTCTTTAGTCACATGTTAGGGTTCAATTGTACTAATGGACTTAAGCCCAACAAGTAAATGAAATTAACTTGTGTTATTATTCAACCGCTTATTTCATGTTACAATGCATACTAACGATGAAATTTGCACTATTTCAAGTTCCACTTCTTAAGAATTATGAAATTCATTACTCATGATAATAAAAATGTTTTACACCCAATTAAAATATTATTTACATAATTATAAAATAATTATTTTCATATTTCCCTATTTAAAGAAAATTGAAAATTTACATTATTCATTACAAAACTCATTGTAATTAACACTATAAATTACACAAAGCTCACATTTTTATGTCATAAAATTCTATAACTCATTTCAAATATAATTTTATGCTCAACTTATATTTTTAAACTCAATTCCATCATTTTATTAAATATATCCCATTTTAAAATTAATTACTTCCTTTAAAAAATATTAAATGAAGTAAAGAGAAATAATTAACAAAATTATTGCATTAACTCTAAATAAAACACATTTTCCTCATTTATTTATTAACTCAAACCATCTTAATAAAGTTTTCAAAATTCCATTTCATCATTTTGCCCACAAATATATTGTTTATTCACGATAAATAATTTAAATTCCTCTTTAATTATTAATTCACACTATTAAATTATAACTGCCGTTATAATTTAATATTTTCAGGTAATCGCTAAAACCAAAGTTGTTACAAATTGACTCACATTGCCAAACGCCTAGGGAAAGGATTGGAAAAACACTGAAGGCTAAGGCATTCATATGTATTCTTTTGTTTAAAGCATGCAGAAGGTATAAATGTTGGAAGAAAGAGACAAAATAACGAGAATGAGAAGAAATAAATATGGAGGAGCAGCATAGTTTGTCAAAGGAGGAGGTGATAAAAGGACATAAAAATACGGTAAGCTTTTCAAAGAAACGATGTGGTTATGTGTTTGATAAATATAAACAGGAACAGGCTAGCATGAATGATGAACGTGCATTAAGTATGAATTGTTAATACTCACCAATGAGTTAATTTATAAAAATGTTAACACTAAATAGAATATGATCATTTCGAAGCTTATAAATGAAAAATAGCAAGTTTGAATAAGTTAATATGCATGAACATGCGAGTATTTAATGCATTGGAAACGAAAAGTTAGTGGGCGAATTAATGAAGGCAGAAGTTATAAAAAAGAATGAATACTAAAAGTTGCAACATGTATAAGTAAATGCTTAGATGAAAATACAAGAGGTATATAAGAATTTGGCCGAACAAAAGTAGGTAAGAGAATGTACATTTAACAATAAGAAAGGAAAATGAATAGACTGAGAATAAATGAAAGTTTTATGAAATAAAGAGAGGTTTTTTGTTTTTTTAATATGAATGGTTGAAATGTGAAAGTGAACAAGACAGAGAAATAAAAATGAATGAGATAGAAGTTATCAAAAGCAATAAAATATGAAACGTGTACGAATATGAATTCATTATTCACAAACAATTGTTACAGTTCTTATATAATACTAATTTTATTCAATTACCATTAACTATCTATTCCATACAATAATTAAATATTTATATTTGTTTCTTATATTCAATTTTAAAACCAAGTATAACACTTACGTTATTTCAATTAATTGCAATCTCATTCAAGTTGCCCATAATTAACTTACACCAACATTTCTATAACTCATTCTAGTTATTATTTCGCATTAATAAATCACAAATTTCTATTTCTTCAGATATTAAATAAAAAAACTATTAAATTAACCAATTTATATTTTTGAAAATTTTCGGGTCGTTACACATTCGACAGGTAATCCTTTCATTTTCGAAAATACCCGGTCTTCAACACCATCTTCAAATGCAATCCCATTTCATCGTATCATTATTCAGAATGGGTTTTGTCGCTCAATGTCCTCTCCTGGCTAATCCGCATAATGAGCGTTTATTTAAAAAATAAGTGATTACATTCAACTTTCAAGTAAGTCACAACCAATTTTCACTTTGATCTTTTAAACAAAAGATCCATCACTAAGATTCGATGTGGATTTCGGATAACCATTTGGAATCCGACCCCCGGTCGCATTGAAATTCAAATGCAGTTTAAAGGCCAATATTGATAGTCGGTTATTTAACTATCAAACAACATTCATAACAACCATCAGATTTAAATAATTTCTCCCAATTTATTTATTTCAAAATATCTTCGAAGATATATTTTCACACTTCAACCCTTTGAAAATAATTTTCAGATCACTTTCCTCTCACGGAATAAATTTTCAAATATTGTTTATTTCCACTAAAAAATTGGCCGAGTCCAAATGATTTAAAATAATTTAAATCACTTATCCAAAAATATATACTTGGAAACATTTAAAATAAAAACTATTTTCAAAACATTTATTTGAATATTAGTTAGGAAATATTATACTTATATCTCATATAAAACTTAAGCCCAAACTAAATTTTAAAAATAAAATTATTGCATAGAGTATAACTATTTTAAATAACCATCTTCTAAATCAAATATTAGTTAAATCTTTAAAATAATCACTTCTACAATTAACTTAATAAATATTTACTTTTGAAAATTTTAAAACAATTTAAGAAAGTAGTTTCTCCAAAAAGATTCTTTTTAAAACCAATTTTAGAACTTTTAATTTATATTTAAAGGCTACTTTGAAAACATATTCGGCTTTCTTGAGAGAATACACTTTCCATTCTAAAATAGTCCATTTAAAAAAATTAATAAATCCTTCTTGGTTTATCTCAATTTACATTCCAAATTTGTAAATTTCTTTCCACACTTTAAAAATAAATCAATATTTATTTTTAAAACAAATTACTCATTCCTTTATAAATTCCAATCATGAATTTATATTTTCGAACATCCACTGATATACAATTTTCAAATCGATTTCCAAAATTTACTTTCAAACACCAAACAAATTTCTAAATTGATTTCCAAAAATTTACTTTCAAACACCAAATCAAATTCCAAAAATTTCCAAAAATTTACTTTCAAACGCCAAATCAAATTCCAAATTGATTTCCAAAAATTTACTTTCAAACACCAAATCAAATTCCAAATTGACTTCAAAAATTTACTATCTTTTAAAATAAATTCCTTTATTCCTCCCAAACTATTTAAAATACGAATTTTAAATGTTCTTCAACTTTTAAACAATATTACTCAAAATCTATTTATTTCCATTTATTAAAATCTTTTCCCCATACTTGGAATTTATTTAATAGGATTTCGAAAATCAATTTTTTTTCTTTTTCCATATTCCTTCTTTTAATTTACCCAACTCTCTGAAATTAATTTACTTAAAATTTTCTACTTAATTTCCAAAAATCCAATTATATATCTCGGTATTTTAAAATACTAAAATATCTTCGGCCAAACTATAGCCTTCAGTAACTTCAATCACCAATATAATCACTCACAGATTATACATAATCATACCACAACATATAAAATAAATTTGAAAATTTGAGGAATCCAGTTGGATCCCTCCAACCTGTTTCCCTGCTTCCACAGATGTTAGCACAGTGTAAAATACCAATTCCACTTCAAGGTGGAATATCGCGATATATGGGGTTATATCATCTCATCCTCTATTATGCGGCGCATAGGGTCCCATCCGCTATATAATGCGGGAAATCAATTACTCCAATATATATATATATATATATATATATATATATATATATATATATATAATATCACCCAATAGGTAAATTATTAAATTCATCCAAGCACATCCAAGAATTTAAATTTAACTATTTAAAATAAACAAGCAAACTAATTTGAGTGAGAAGGTCTCATCTTTGCTTTTGTTTTGTAATCCATTTCCATTCCATCTTGTTTTCACGAATTTTTGACCTTGTATAAATATTTATACAATTTATTAGTATTGGAAATGATCGAACAATTAATTACCATTTTAAAATTTTATTAACTAATGATTTGGTTTAAACTGATTTCCTTTGATAAATCACAAATGATTGATTAACCAGTCAAACAAATTATTTCCTTAAATTTTGGTTTTAACTAATAATTTGATTTCAAATTAATTTTCCTTTTTAAAACCACATGCGTTGTATATCTATATAATTTTCAAAATCTAAATTTTATATAACTTTTCAATTCAAAACATTTAAAAAACTGCTGCCTTCATAAATCTTATATATTTTTCAATTTAAACATGATAAAAATAGTATATAGCTTGATTATATTTTTTGTTAACGAAATAAAATAATTTAATAAACCAATTAAACAAATTAACCACCTTAATATATTATTTAAAATTTTACAGTAAGTTAAATATTTGTATATATCTATATATTTTTATAAACATTTATACTTCACTGTAAATATTAAACAAATTGTAAATTTCAAATCTATATACGTATTTATTGAATCGAAAATAAATTTGAGAAATAAATTCGAATACCTCACCCTACTGACCTCGTCGCTCGACATCGCGAACCCTAGCTGCTTGCGATATCGCCCATCTTCTTTCTATCGACATCAAAGTCAACTTCGATCACCACCGAGAACCACCACGAGCCTCCTGAGTTCGCGCCGCCTCGTGCTCTAAATCGTGAGTCTTCCCAGGTCGACAGCACCCCACATCAATCACGCGCCCATCTGTTCGCCATTGCCAACCCATGGCTGTCACACCATCGCGACGCCGATGTTGCCGCCGCGACTCCCATCTCCTCCATGCTACTGCAATTTATACCGCGCACGACACTTGCTTTGTCGATGAATCCTTCCAGATCAATTACACGATCATTCATTCAATCCACCTTTTTTTCTTTTTGTTTTTCGATTTCGAGATTTAGAAAAAAAATGCGGCCATCGACCATTGATTTTTTTACAAGCAGCAATCTTTTTTTTATTTGGAACAAAGACGGTAGTCGTTCGTTTTTTTACTGTTTGCGTATTTATTTCTTTCTTTTATTTGAAAGAAAAAAAATGAATGCGTGTTGATTATGAACAACACGTGCTTTTCAGGGTGACAAGTGTGGCTACGCCTACAGTGAATTGAAAAGAAAATATTTATATTATATTTAAATTTAAATTTAAAATTTATATCGTCTCGATAAATGCAACTCAAAATTTCGAACTCCTATCGAAGCGTGCCGCTAGGCGTTTATAATGTTAAACCCCTATTCTGAATGCAATGGAAAAGGTTTGAGGCCAAATTTGATTATATGGAGAAGATAGATTTTTGAACCCATTTATTGTAGATTTAGCGCGTTTATCTACCGCACGACCACACAATAACTCCAAACGCTATGAAAATTGAAATCCGATAATAATACAATATTACAGATCTAATGGAACTAGTTTCGTCGAAATCCGAGACCGTGCCTTGGAAGGCTATTTTTAAATATCAATTTAAACAATAAAATTTCAAAACTTAACAAAACACTTTTAGATTCAATTTTAATGG
Source organism: Allium cepa (assembly GCA_030765085.1). Taxonomy (NCBI): domain Eukaryota; kingdom Viridiplantae; phylum Streptophyta; class Magnoliopsida; order Asparagales; family Amaryllidaceae; genus Allium; species Allium cepa. Next base: position 255,639,736 of record CM060943.1, read on the forward strand.
TTCTATTACCTTTAGTATTATCAATATAAATTTCCCAAGCCTTCAAATTATTTTTAACAACCCAAGAATTCTAGATTCCAAATTTTCCCAATTTCTACTTATTAAATTCAATAATTTTAATTGCCAAATAAACAATGATATTTGAAATTCAAGTTAAGCCAACTTTCAAATATTTAAAATCAATTAAATATTCCAATTTCAAATGTCAAAAATTTTGGGTCGTCACATTCTTCCTCCCTTAAAAGAATTTCATCCCGAAATTACTAGTTAAGAAGAATGGTCCAATATCCGTTTACTATTTTCCCAAAACCAAACCATTTTATCAACTTGCCAAAACAAATCTTTTTATTAAAGGCCATTATCACTTCAACTAACTTTCCAAAATCTTCCATAGTTTCCAAACAACATTATTTGTTCCACAATTCAAATTTAAATCTAAATTCAAATTTTAATTATCAAAATTTTCTCAAAAGTTTTCTAACTCCCTAAATTTTCAAAAAATTTCGCCAGTTTCTCCTTTATGCGGCTAGCTCGGTACAACTACAAAATACCACCACAGGCCCCCAGATTTCAATAGAAAACAAAAGGCCAAGTGTCTAGACCATAATATCACTAAATTTTATACAGAAATTTAAATACATACCTTTTTGACGAGAAATTTAAATTATTTTTTGAAATCAAAAGTCCCAATTTATCCTTTGCCTTTAACACAGTTGTGTATCCTATTTAGCAATAATGTCCAATTACAACCTTCAAAATCATTTTGCACTTTTCTTTACAAAGTTTCAATATTTGTTTCATTCAAGCCCGTACGATGTCCATATATCATTCGAATGCAATAGAAAATTCGATCGCTCACTCGATCACACAATTTCACTTCTGAACTAGTATTGTTCACCCGACTTCCTAGTGCAGACTCAGATCTGATTTCTTGATCGGAACTGTCATTCTCCTTGCATAGCCGCAAACTATGATAGAGAATTTCCAAAACCAACCAAAAATCCATATCTAGGGTCGCCGTCGAAAATCGAGTGAAAAATTCCAATTCAGATCGATATAACTATATCGAAATTTTGTGCTCGAATCTGGATCAAATTGCTATGCGAATAAAGTAATATACGTACATCCTACGTATTTATTTCAATTGATTATTAACTTTATCAATTCTATTTTATTCACATTTATATTAATTTCTATCCAAAATTTTCATTTCCCACACCGTTTTTTACTCCATTCAAATACTTACTTAGTATATTTTCCCAATTCCTGATTTTACTTAAGAATTTCACCACTTATTTCTTAAGCTCCATATAATTATTTTGTATACTTCTTATATTATTTCACTTCACCGCTTGGTTTTTATTTACTTTCATTCAAATTGAATTCCAATTTCATATAATTCAATTTACTTCAATCTACTACTTAATTTCAAATATTAATACTTTTATTTCCAACTTTTATCAAATTTTCATTTCCAGTTCTACTTGATTTCAATTTATCTTCAAACTTTGAATATTGAATTTTATTTATCTTATCTCAAACCAAATTTATTTAGTCCATTATTAATTTATTCATATCTCAAATAAAATCTCATTTCCAAACTTTTACTTCTTTTAGTTTCTTCGGACAAATTACACAATTTCAATTTACTTAACACCATTCAAAATGAATTCGAATATTTTGTCTAAGTTCCACTTACTTACAATTTAAATTTAACTCCAATATCCAGTTTCTAATTTTATTTACTTAGAAATGTAAATTCATTTGTTCATTTACCAATTTATTTTACACTTAGTAAATTCTATTTCAATAGCCATTCATTAGGCTCACTTAAACTTTTCCCTTAAACTAGTTTTTGTTTAAGTCAATTCAGTTTACATTTCATTCCTATCTAAACTTCTAAAATTCTATAAGTTTTTCTTAAAATTTACTTTTATTCAAATCAATCCAAGTTAAATTCAGTTTCAATTCGAATTTTTTCTAAGATTCCAAACTTATTTATTATTCCATAACCATTTTTTTATAAGATTCCATAGTTTAAATAATCACTTAAGCATTTCAAAACCATTTTTGAAATCAATTATATCCAAAATCAAACTATTTCAAAATCAAACTCAATTTCACAAACAACTTCAATTTTAAAATAATTTGGCAGCAATTCCTCTCCTGGAAACTCGAAAATGAACACTGATGATGTCGCGATCATCATCGGAATTATTTTCCAACGATCGAAAATAATTTAGTGCCTTTATCCCTTCAAAAAATATTTTTTCCATATATTTTTAAATTCCAAATTTCACCAGATTCCAAATCCAATTCAAAAATATTTTCCCCAAATAATATCACCGTTATTTTTTTCCAAAACCTTTGAAAACCATTTTCAAACTAAAAAGGGATTTAAATTTCCTAAATATCAATCCCAAATCCTTTCAAAACATTTTCAAGTATTTCTCTGGAGTTCTATTTCAAATTATAAATCACATTTACAATTTTACATTTACATATCCCATTTGTGTGTGTGTGTGTGTGTCTATATATATTCTTAGAGTTTAGTTATGATTTCAATTTCTTATTCAATTTTTACACAATGATGATAATAATTTAATATTATCACTTTCTAACAATCAAGCAACCATATATATGCTATAATAATTTACGAAAAATTATTTCCTTTTATATACAAAAATAATTTGGGTAAAATTATTTCAATTACCCTATTTTAAAACAATACCTTGTCGGTTTATCTTGTTTAAGAGTTTAGAAACCCCTATCGTTACAGTTGGCCAGACTTCGCTGACCAGAATCTATAAACAATTAGCCGATAAGTCAACACAATATAAAAACAATTTTTATTTTTATATTCACTAATAAATACGCGCTCATATCTATTATTACACTTAAACTCATTCTACAGTACTGCTGACTCTATCTCTAATGAATAATCCCCACCAGAGCCAAGGTTCTCGCTTAATCAATTGCTCTGATACCACATTGCAACGACCCAATTTTTTGATGCCCGAAAGTTGACATCAATACGTCCACTGTATCAAATGCCGAACACTCGAATGCCGGAAAACCAAATCTTTAGGGTTAAAGAAGAAGAAGATAGAAGAAAAAACAAAACAATATTGGAATCTCACGTTCGCAGCGGAACAATATATAATAGATAAATGAATAATCTTTAAACAACAGAACTACATCAATTTATACATTACATCATCAAAGTATTTCAACAGCAAAACACGACACTAGACATTTATGACAACTTGTCCATATAAAAACTGAACTTGCAGCAACCCATACGCAGCAGATACTACATAATATAAGTGATACATCTCGCCATCCAGCTTGTCTTCTGATCTCCATAGCATACCTTCCTGACTTCGCTCTAGAACATCTGATAACCTGACTCTAGGCTGCCCATGTGGAAAATTAGGGGCACACAGAGTTTTGAAAGGGAACAATAAACATCAGGTCAGTCATGGGACTGGAGTGAGATCTTAAAATAGTTATTTGCACAAAAGAAAAGGAAAAAGAAATCCATTCATGCTTTTGGAAAATGAAACTACCATAAGGCCTCCCGGCACACACATAATGCAATCGCACACTTGAGGGAGATTTCTCCTTATAGCAGTCAAATATGCTTGATACACGAAAATCCTTTCAAATATTATTATTAGTGCATAGTGTGGAAAACATTTCGAAAGTATAATATTAATCTTAGCCAGCATAAATACCATTATATTATGCCTACTATAGCTACCATTTAAGAATGGCAAGTTATACAACTGCAATCGTAAGGGCTCGTATCGAGTGATTGGATTTCCAACAAATGGTCAAGGCTAAGGAACTACCTTTACGAATGGGCACACCTATAGAGGGACGCCCTGAGACCTTAACCAGATCTCTGCCAACACAAGGCCGGGTTACCTCTGTAACTAGGTAACTAACTGTCACGAGTATCCCACCCCCCCGGTGTAGACCGACCTTTACTGAGGCCCCTCAACAACCAACAACCACATAAGTAAATGATCTGGGCTTCATACCAGAATACCACTTTTTTATCCACACAAGTTAAATATCTAGGCTCCATACCTGATACCACTTTTTATCCAGAAGGAAATGCACATACCCTGAGGGGCATGACCCCCATAACCTGGCTGCATCTTTTCCTGTTTCAACCATTTTCGGGGTGTGAGGTTCGACGAAGTCTCGTCCACAAAGCTACGCTTTTCACAAAAGCCATGATTTGATCAACAAATGATCAACACGTAGCATTCCACATTACCAAATTGGGAATATATCACTAGTAAAAATCAACAACATAATCTCTGAGCTCATACGTCTCAAAGAAGGGTGTTAAGTTAAGAGAATAAATTCTCCTCCACCACCAGAAATCTATTTGATAGAAACTAGCTTTATATCTCAAAGTGTAATGTCAGACATACATCCATACAAGTCCATCCTGGGTCAGAATGGAACCGAAGGCACTTCCTTCAATTAAGGAAAGAAGCCCTTGCAAAATCTGAATATTGCCTAATCACATCCGAACTTCCCATCACAAAGGGTGATATAAATCTCTATACCGGAGCAACTCGGTGTAGAGACATTCGACATGTAATCCTTTCGTTTTCGAAAATACACGGTCTTTAACACTATCGTCAAATGCAATCCCATTTCATCGTATCATTATTCGAAATGGGTTTTATGACTCAATGTCCTCTCTTGGCTAACCCGAATAATGAGCTCTTATTTTAAAAATAAGTAGTTACATGCAGATTTCAAGTAAGTCATAACAAGTTTCCACTTTGATCTTTTGAACAAAAGATCCATCACTAAGATTCGATGTGGTTTTCGGACAACCATTTGGAATCTGACCCCCGGTCGCATCGAAATTCAAATGCCGTTTATAGGCCAATATTGATAGTCGATTATTTAACTATCAAATAACATTCACAACAACCATCAGATTTAAATAATTTTCCCTAATTTATTTATTTCAAAATATCTTCGCAAGATATATTTTCACACTTCAACCCTTTAAAAACAATTTTCAAATCACTTTCCTCTCGTGGAATAAATTTCCAAATATAGTTTATTTCCACTGAAAAATTTGCCGAGTCTGAATACTTTAAAATAAATTTAAATCACTAATCCAAAAATATATACTCGGGAACATTTAAAATAAAAACTATTTTTAAAATATTTATTTAAATATTAGTTATGAAATATTATACTTATATCTCATATAAAACTTAAGCCCAAACTAAAATTTAAAAGTAAAATTATGGGATAGAGTATAATTATTTCAAATAACCATCTTCTAAATCAAATATTAGTGAAATCTTTAAAATAATCACTTCTACAATTAACTTACTAAATATTTACTTTTAAAAATTTAACAACAATTTAAGAAAGTAATTTCTCCAAAAACATTCTTTTCAAAGCCAATTTTAGAACTTTTAGTTCATATTTAAAAGCTACTTTGAAAACATATTCGGCTTTTCAGGAAAAATACACTTTCCATTCTAAAATAGTCCATTTAAAACAATTAATAAATCCTTATTGATTTATCTCAATTTACATTCCAAATCCGTAAATTTCTTTCCACACTTTTAAAATAAATCAATATTTATTTTTAAAATAAATTACCCATTCCTTTATAAATTCCAATCGTGAATTTATATTTCTAAACATCCATTGATATACAATTTTTAAATCGATTTCCAAAATTTACTTTCCAATACTAAATAAATTTCCAAATTGATTTCCAAAAATTTACTTTCCAACACCAAATCAAACTCCAAATTGATTTCTGAAAATTTACTTTCAAACACCAAATCAAATTCCAAATTGATTTCCAAAAATTTACTTTCAAACACAAAATCAAATTCCAAATTGAATTCCAAAATTTACTACCTTTTAAAATAAATTCCTTTATTTCTCCTAAACGATTTAAAATTCGAATTTTAAATAAATTCTTCAACTTTTAAACAATATTGCTCAAAATCCATTTATTAAAATAAATTCCCCATACTTAGAATTTATTCAATAGGATTTCAAAAATCATTTTTTTCTTTTTCCAAATTCCTTATTTTAATTTACCCAACTCTCTAAAATTAATTTACTTAAAATTTTATACTTTAATTTCCAAAAATCCAATTATATATTACTAGTATTTTAAAATACCAAAATATATTCGGCCAAACCACAGCCTTCAATAATTTCAATCACCAATATAATCATTCACAGATTATCAATAATCACATCATAACGTATTAAATAAATTCAAACATTTGAGGAATCCAGTTGGATCCTTCCAACCTGTTTCTATGCATCCACATATATTAGCACAATATACAATACCAATTCCACTTTGAGGTTGAATATCACGGTAGATGAGGTTATATCATCTCATCCGCTATTATGCGGCGCATAGGGTCTCATCCGCTATATAATGCGGGAAATCAATCACTCCAATATATATATATATATATATATATATATTTTACTATATAAAATATCATCCAACAGATAAATGATCAAATTCATCCAAGCACATTCAATAATTTAAATTTAACTATTTAAACTAAACAAGCTAACCAATTTGAGTGAGAAGATCTCACCTTTGGTTTTGTTTTGCAATCCATTTCCGTTCCAACTTGTTTTCACGAATTTTTGACCTTGTATAAATATTTATACAATTTATTAATATTCGAAATGATCGAACAATTAATTTCCATTTTAAAATTTTATTAACTAATGATTTGGTTTAAACTGATTTCCTTTAATAAATCACAAATAATTGATTAACCAGTTAAACAAATTATTTCCTTAATATTTTGGTTTTAACTTATAATTTGGTTTCAAATTAATTTTCCTTTTTAAAACCACATGCGTTATATAAAATAATCTATACGATTTTCAAATTCTAAATTTTATATAACTTTTAAATTCAAAACATTTAAAAGTTGTTGCTTTCATAGATCTTATATATTTTTCAATTTAACATGATAAAAATAGTATATAGCTTGATTATATTTTTATTAACAAAATAAAATAATTTAATAAACCAATAAAACAAATTAACCACCTTAATATATTATTTAAATTTTTACAGTAAGTTAAATATTTGTATATATCTATATATTTTAATAAACATTTATACTTCACTGTAAACATTAAACAGATTGTAAATTTCAAATCTATATATGCATTTATTGAATCGAAAATAAATTTGAGAAATAAATACGAATACCTCACCTCACTGACCTCGTCGCTCGACATTGCGAACCCAAGCTGCTTGCGATATCGCCCATCACAACATTCCAGGTCGGCACAATTCCCATCCTTCAAGGATCTGTTAAACTATCTATTATGTGGTACAATATGCTATTATAATATGTCTACATTAAAGTAAAAGTATTAAAATAGCGTTAATGAGTTATCCATATCCCCCTTAACACATTTCATATATTCCTATAGTCTATACAGTACCATAGCACCCCCATAAACTAGAGGGCTATCAGAGGGCACTCCATAGGTATGGTACAAAACAAACTCGTAGAAGGCGCTCTAGGGCATGTGAACACGTCACACGACGCAATACCAGGGTAGATATACTAATTTTGGATCCAGACTGGTGGTAGCGCATAGCAACTACTACCACCCACCTCGCACACACTCCCAAGTTAAAAATCAAGGGTGGCCACCAAATCAATCACAAAATAATAAAATGGTATCGAAGAAATGTGCCCGATATGAGGAATGATATCACTTGGCTCGGCATGGCTCCTGTTTTAGTCACATCTATGCCGACTCACGGGATTCAGGGTCACCCATACCTTATACAAAAATCATTCGCTAAACCATCCTACTTTATTTCTAGAATCTCCACCACGTATACAGTTGTTAAAGTGGTTCTTGGTATTGGCAGAGAGTAAGACAATATCTGATCCCGGTCTCTTTAACAACCAATCGCTTATTACACACCAGAAGGTTCTTCTAAAATTTAAAAAATCATTTCATATTTGATATCAAAATATCATGTTCAATTCAAACCATATCATCTTTGAAATTGTATTCACTTTCAAAAATCATATTCAGAATAGTTTACAACTCTCATTTCTAAACTTCATATTCAAATCAGATATATAATTTAACTCCCAACTTAGGTTATAATATCATTTAACCTTATTCACTTTAAAATCGAGGATTTAAAACATAAATACATCCAAATTATTTAGTTTGAATTTTTAAAAGATAGGTTAGATAGTTATAATTGGTTTAACAAAGTTAAAATACTCTAAAATGGTTTAATTATATATTTAAAAGCACTGTTAAATTGAATTAAGATAGTTAAATAGATTTAAAATAGGATAAATAAAATTTAAGTAGATTAATTAGATTTAAAATAAGTTAAAATGGGTTAACTAGTTTTAAAATAAATTGAATGGTTTAAAATAGGTTAAATGGTTTAATATAGTTAATATTGGTTAAAATGGTTTAATAATTTAAAATCTTAAAATTTAGAATCTTTAATATATATATATATATATATATTTATTTAAAACAGTTTATACTAAAATATAAATTTGGAAAATTATATCAATTTACTATTTATTTCGTTTCAACACATTTGGACAAATGTCAATTTTCAAGAAAACCCAATTTTAAATCTTTAAATTCAAATTTCAATAAAACATTTAATTTTTATATCAATTTCAATCCATGTTTAAAATATCAATTTAAACTACTCCAATTTCAATATTTTCAAAGTTATATTCCAAATGATTTTAATAACTCAATTCCGTTAAATTTTGTTTATACTTCGAAATTAGACTTAAAATTTCAATTAGATTCCTTTCAACAATTCCGTTAAACCAATTCAAATTTCAACATAAACTTGATTTTCAATAATAATTCAATTTATACAAATCAAATATTATTTCAAAATATCATTTAACTAAATTCAAATAAATTAAGGATTGAAAATCATTTAATTTAACCAATCCGGTGTCCGTATATAATTCTCTACCCTGGGTCAAGTGATACAGGTATTTATCATTTCAATCCGCAATTTAAAATGTTACGGTTATATATCATTTCAGACCGCAATCTCGAATTTAATAAAATCCTTAAAATCGCTCAAGTTTATCATTTCAACTCATAACGGTTTTTCCTTAATCTATAGATCGTTCGGGTATATATCATTTCAACCCATAATGATTTTCCTTATTATAACAAAGGGAACTTGCAGAGTGATAATAGTATATAATTCAAACAAGACATCCATCATTCAATATCAACAATCAAACTTCCATCACAATCATCATCCAATTCAATTAACAAATTTCAACACTTTACTAATTATCAATAACAGTAAATTCACTGGCATTTTAAATTCAATAATAAATTAAATTGCAATTTAATTCAAATCAAATTCACATTAACTGGAATAGCAATTTTTTTAAATTATAGCCATAAACAAATTTCTAATCATACTATGAATTTAATTTAACAAACATAAGAAATTTTAGAAGTTGTGAGTGGGCTAAAACACTCATCTTTGAATCCAAATAGATTTGAAATTCAAAACAGAGCCCAAAATATAACAGTTTCAGAATTCGTCCAAATCAGCGTCAAAATGTCAGGAATTTTAATACGATCCCAGCGGATTAAACCGCACGTGAATCAGACATCGTATGTAAGAGTTATGATCGTTAGAAGTTAGAAATTCAAATTTAAATAGATAAAATATAAACAAACCAAGATTTGCCACGTTGCATCTCTAGAACACGTAACCCTACCCATCATTTCACGACGAACTGAAGCTTGCCCACTTTGCAGTCAACCCGTCGTTTGACCATCCTCCAACACCACCACAGGCCGACTGTGCGCACGCCGATCATCCCACGTCGCCACCCTCTGATTACCGCATGCAACCCCATGTCGCCTCGACCCAAAGTTCCATCGGCCGCCGTAGCCTCTAGGGTTATTTCGAAACCCTAGCTCCAATTTTCGCCCACCTCAGGCCTGTCTGGGTGGTGTGACCACCTCTAAAACACTCCAGACATCGAGCACGATAAAATCTCCCAATCAATTTCACAGGTTGATACTGAAATCAAACGCCCAATTTTTGACTTTGATCGGATCGATCCGGTCACCATCTCAAAAAACGAACAGCAGAGGTAGGTTCCATTAAACGAGATCTTTCTAACGATATAATTTCGATAGGGTTTGGAAGAGTTTGATTTTGATTTGATTTTTGGTTTGCAATTGAATTTGGAACTTGTTTTGGTTTTTTCTGCCATTGAGGAGGAGAAGTGGATAGATGAAATTGTACGTATAGATAAATGGAATAAGAAATAGCTAGGGTTTATAACATGCTATTTATAGGCAGATCAGAAATAACAATGAATGGACAAGATTGATTTAGAAATTGAATGATAAACAACCCGAAAAGCCCGTTCTGTCTTTGGAACGAAAATGGGTTATCCCATATATCAAAATAGATGTTTTCAATATTTTTAAACTCAATGGAATAGGTTACAAGTCCAAATTCCATCGTATGAAGAAGTTTATGTTAAAATCAGCTCATTTCAAACTGATTTCAATTAAATTGATTTCTTGGCATTTTGAGTCTGTACGATCAAACGACAAGTCCGATCGCTACAAAACTTGAAACCGTACGATAATTCACCATTACGGATGCGATAAAACTAGTTTCGTCAAAATCCGAGGCAATGGCCAAAATGGCTATTCTCACTTTAATTAAATTAATTAATAATTAATTAAATTCAATCACATTTTTATTTCAAAGTTAATAACTAGCAATTTTCATCATTTTTTATTTTCTTAGACATTTGTAAAAATTTAAAGTAGATTTACGTATCAGTTTCAGTGTTTATTATTTCAATAATTAGAGTGTTCAATTTCAACTACAATTAATCCAAAGTAAAATTTAATTCCAATAAATTGATTTTTATTTGATTCAAATCTTTATGCTCAATCGATTATTATTCTATGGACATAGCCAACATTTGTTTATCTTTCATTACATTAATATCCTCCAATTTCCATCTTTTATTTGTATTAATTACTATATTTCAATTACGCTGAATTATTGTCAATTTCACACATTAATTATAATTTAAAATCTCCAATGAATTTATCTTGGTTTCACTAATTTATTAAATCAATCATTACCTTCTGAATATAATTAACATTTCTATTCATTTTATTACATTCACAATTTACCGTTATTGTCTTAACTCACATTATTATAACATTTATTTACATTCATTTGTAATTGATTTTCAATTTAATTCAACAGACTAAATAACTAGGTAACGTAAAATAGTTTGTGACCATTTACTTTTTGTCAATTTAATAACTTTATTATTCACAACCAAATGTTACAATTACTTACATAATACTGATTTTATTCCATTACTACTTATTATATACTATTTCATTAACTAATTAAATGTTTACATTTGTTTTCTTATATTCAATTTATGACCAAGCATAATCTTTCGATCACTTAAGTAAATTGGAATTCCATTCTATTTATTATTTCATTAATATCACAAATTTTATTTCTCCTAATATTAAGTCACCAAAATCGTAGTAAAATAGTAAAATTTAATTGTCAAAAATTACGGGTCGTTACACTCTCCCTACTCAAAACTTTTCGTCTCCAAAAAGGAAAAAGGAGGGAAAAAAGGTATTAGAATGAATTAAGTAATCAATATATTTTATTAAAATTATTAAATTTATAAACAAATTATTTACATAAATAAATAATTTTAAATAAATATATCAATTAAAATTATTAAATCCTTCTATATTCAACTTAATAAAATTTGGAAAACATTTCACAAAATTTTTCTAAGTCCAATATTTACGAAAAATTTCGACAGAGTATCTTTTGTATGGAGAGGCTCGGGAGAAATAATAATAGCAATAATAACAATATATCATATATATTTCAAAATAATATATCCCAACAGCAGGAAAAACAAAATAATATCACTAGAAAACCATAATCCGAGAATGAACCTATTTGTCGGGCAATTAACGCTTATTTTACGAAACCAAAAATAGTAGCTATTGCTTCCATACCTGTATTTCACTTATATAATCCAAAGATGTTAATAATTATATAAAAGGAAATACTTAACTTGTTTTAACTAATAACAAAACAAATCAATGCAACATAACAACAATCACTCGCAGCAACAAGCACAACATCATTTCAACAAAGAAAACAATCATCCATCCATTCGAGCCAAAACAAATGATTTTGTTCGGGTTTAAACACTTTAAATTGTATAGAAGGACAAATAAACTACTAAGTATACCATACACTCAACAGTCTTAAATAAAACTCAATAGATTATTCATACCTCTTGAAAAATTAGAAGTATCCTTTCCCAAACAACCCATAAGTCAAAACAAACAACAAATTCTAAACACTATTTAAGTTTATTCTTATTAATTTCCATTTACAACATTTATTATTTTAATTTTTTTCATTCATACAATGATCATTTCTTTAATTTACATTTATTTCTTCCAAATTAAATTCCCATTCATTTATATAATACTTAATTCCATTCATTTACATTCATTTATTTACATATGTTATTTACATTTTCTTACATATGTTACTCATACATAGTTATTTAAACATATGTAAATCAATTCTTAAAGTACTATATAGGTTTCTTTATAAATGAATTCACGTTCGTTCATTCAGTGCCTATTTTCATTTATTACTTACAAAATTCATTTATTCATATAATGTCAACTTCTTTTCATTGCTTTACATTCATTTCTTACATAAATTGTATCCATTCAATTATTTATAATCTATGATTTCATTATTTAAGTATTGCATACAATTTATTATGGTTTAGGTTACATTTATAAATATATATACTTGATTTCCATTAGATATTAATATTCACTAGTGCATACTTTCGTACTTATGGTTCTGACCTTTTAAATTACATTCATTTCCTTATATGGTGACATTGAATATTTGAGCCATTTTCTAAATCTTTTCAACTTTTTTGAAGTTATAACCATTTACTAAATATAGTAATCATTTTATTTACAAATCGCTTCAATATCAATTCAAGTTTATAATTATTTACTTAAAGTATTCACCTTTATTATATTTAATTAGTAGCATTTCAAACTATTACCTTCAGTTTATAACAATTCATAACATTGAAATTCTTATTGATAAAAGTAATTCCATTGAAAACTTTCATTTTCTAAAGTTTACTTGCACAATATTCTATTACATATCTTATTTAACATTTCAACTTTTAATAATTTTGGTAAGTTATATATATGTCTTTTAAAATGCACTAGAAAGTTACACAAGTTATCATATTTATTTAGCTAACAAAATGTTCAATTGTTATCATTTTTCCATTTCCTTTTTATTTACAGTTTACAAATTTTCAGTTTCTTATCTATTTCATTGATTATTCTAATATCAAATTTATTATTTTTATTTTAGAAGTTTCCAATTATTAACATAGTCAAGATTCCATTCATTACCCTAATTTTAATTTCTAATTTACAGAAACTTAAGAACTAAACAACCGAGTTTTACATTCAATCATTTAAAATAATATATACCTACTCATAACTTACACACGTGTGTGTGTATATATATGTGTGTATATATATATATATCAAGTCAAACCTTAGATTTTAAAATTAAGATTTGTTTCTCAAAACAGATATACAGTATAACTACTACAACTGCCTTTCCACTTCGAAACTCGAAAATGAACATCGATGATGCATGCACTCTCATCGAAATTATTTTCCAATGATAGAGAGGGGAGTACAAGCTTATTACATTCCAAAATTCCTTTAAAACATTTCTTCCAAATCATATTGAAATATTTATATCCGAAAATACTTCTAAATATTACTAGTATTATATTCCACAATCATTCGAAAGAAATTTTCAAATTCTCGGAACTTCAATTCTAAACTTTCAATTTATATATACTTTATTTGTAAATCCTATTTTCAATCAATGTTTATAAAAAATTTCTACCTAACAACAACATATTGCATCCAATTGTATCATTTATAAAATATATTATTTTATATACAAAATATATAATAGGTAAAATTATTTCATTCACCTATATTTCAAAACAAATATTGTGTCGGTTTGCCCTATTAAGTGTTTAGAAACCCCTATCGATGTCATAGCGTCCTACGCACCAACCAATATAAAACTGAACAAATTAACACAATATAAAAACATTTTATAATACTAACAAATACGCTCTCTCATACATATATACATGCTCAGCGACTCATTTTAGGGTGTTACTACCCTATTTCTAAAGAGTCAGACCCTACAAAGCTAAGGTTATCTCTAAACCAAAGCTCTGATACCAACTGTACCGACAGGCCTTTTTGGACGTTTTAAGCAGACACACATATTGGACTCAAACCATTCAAAAGGGAAGATTGTTACGGAGTAAATAGGAAAAAGAGAAAGAAATAAAATAAATACAAAATCTCGTAGTGGAATGACAAAATATAATAATCAAATAACAGTTCATGAAGCTGTTTTATACATACATTTGATTGTTCTTTACAATACAAACATTAGAGTTACATAAAAAGGAATAAATAAATGCAGTGGAATAACATGATGTAGGGGAATAATTTATATAAATACTAACAATACAAATCTTCTTCTTCGTCCTCCAGAAATAAGGTCTTCAATCCTAAAATGCTCAGGCTGACCTGAGCGAATTGAAAAGACAAAACACTCGAGTCAGAACTAAAAGATCTTATGTAAGTTAAATCAATGGCAAATATGCGTGTGACGGCATCATAGATATTTACGGGGTTTGACATCTCCTATCTTGTGTCTAACGTGAGTGCTGTAACTTAAGAGATGTTTAGGATTCTCATCTCCTAAGGATCCGTTAAACTATCTACTATGTAGTATAATACGCTATTATAACATGTCTACAGTAAAGTAAAAGTATAAAAATAGCGTTAAGGCATTACCCATATTCCCCTTAACACATTTTATATATTCTCATAGTCTATACAGTGCCATAACTCCCCCTGTAAACTGAAGGGCTATCATAGGGCACTCCATAGGTATGGTGCAAAATAAACTCGTATAAGGCGCTCTAGGGCATGTGAACACGGCACTCGAGGCAATGACAATGTAGATAAACCAATTGCGGATCCGGACTGGTGGTAACGCATAGTAGCTACTATCGCCCACCTCGGACACACTCCTAAATGAAAATTCAAGGGTGGCCACCAAATCAATCACAAAGTAATAAAATGGTATCGAAGAAATGTTGCCGATAGGAGGAATGACCTCAATTGGCCTGGCTTGGCTTCTATTTTTGTCACATCTATGCCGACTCACGGGAGTCAGGGTCATGTCATACCTTATACAGAAATCGTTCGCCAAACCATCCTACTTCATTTCTAGAATCTCCACCATATACATAGTTGTTAGAGTGGTTTTTGATATTGGCAGAGTGTATGACAATATTCGATTCCGGTCTCTTTAACAACCAATTGCTTATTACACACCAGATGGTTCTTTTAGAATTTCAAAAATTATTTCACACTTGATATTATAATATCATGTTCAATTCAAACCATATCACCTTCGAAATTATATTCACTTTCAAAAATCATATTCAGAATAGTTTACAACTCTTATTTCAAAACTTCATATTCAAATCAGATATGTAATTTAAATCCTAACTTAGGTTATATTATCATTTAACCTTATTCACTTTAAGATCAAGGACTTAAAATATAAATACATCCACTTTATTTTGTTTGAATTTTTGAAAGATAGTTTAGATAGTTATAATGGGTTTAACAAAGTTAAATACTCTAAAATGGTTTAATTATAGATATAAAAGTGCTGTTAAATTGAATTAAGATAGTTAAATAGATTTAAAATAGGTTAAATAAAATTGAAGTAGATTAATTAGATTTAAAGTCAGTTAAAATGGGTTAATTAGTTTTAAAATAAATTAAATGGTTTAAAAAAGGTTAAAATGATTCAATATAGTTAATATAGGTTAAAATGGTTTAATAATTTAAGTTTCTAAATCAATAAAACCCAATTTCAAATCTTTAAATTCAATGTCAATAAAACACTTAATTTTTATATCAATTTCAATCATGTCTGAAATATCAATTTAAACTACTCCAATTTCAATATTTTCAAAGTTATATTCCAAACGATTTTAATAATTCAATTCCGTTAAATTCTGTTTATACGTCGAAATTCGATTTAAAATTTCAATTAGATTCCTTCAAACAATTCCTTTAAACCAATTCAAATTTCAACATAAACTTGATTTTCAACAATATTTCAATTTATATAAATCAAATTTTATTTCAAAATATCATTTAACTAAATTCATACAAATTAAGGATTGAAAATCATTAATTCAACCAATCCGGTGTCCGTATATAATTCTCTACCCTAGGGTCAAGTGATACGGATATTTATCATTTCAATTCGCAATTTAAAATTTTATGGTTATATATCATTTCAAACCGCAATCCCGAATTTGATAAAATCCATAAAATTGCTCGAGTCTATCATTTCAACCCACAATGATTTTTCCCTAATCTATAGATCGTTTGGGTGTATATCATTTGAACCCGTGGTGATTTTCCTAATAATAACTAAGGGAACTTGTAGAGTGATAACGGTACATAATTCAAAAAAAACATTCATCATTCAATATCAACAATCAACATCCATCATAATCATTATCCAATTCAATTAATAAATTTCAGTAATTTACTAATTATCAATAACAGAAAATTAACTGGAAATTTAAATTCAATAGTAAATTAAATTGCAATTTGATTCAAAATAAATTCACATTGACTGGAATAGCAATTTTTTTGTAAATTACCAAATAGCCATAAATTTCTAACCACACTATAAATTTTGTTTAACAAACATAAGAAATTTTAGAAGTTGTGAGTGGGTTAAAATACTCACCTTTGATTCAAATTGATTTGAAATTCAAAACAAGGCCCAAGATTTAACAGTTTCAGAATTCATTCAAACTAGCGTCAAAATGTTTGAAATTTTGATACGATCCCAGCAGATCAATCCGCGCTTGAATTGGACATCATATGTAACAGTTATGATCGTTAGAAGTTGGAAATTCAAATTTAAATAAATAAAATATAAACAAACCAAGATTTGCCACGTTGCGTCGCTAGAACACGTAACCCTATCCACCATCTCGCGTCGAACTGAAGCTTGCCCACTTCGCAGTCAACTCCACTTTTGACCATCCTCCAATGCCGCCACAGGCCGCATGCGCGCACGCCGATCATTCCACGTCGCCACCCTCTGACTATGGCATGCAACCCCAGGTCGGCTCGACCCAAAATTCCATCGACCGTCATAGCCTCTAGGGTTATTTTGAAACCCTAGCTCCAAATTCTGACCGCCTTAGGCCAATTTGGTGGTGCGACCATCTCCAAACCACTTCAGACATCGAGCATGACAAAAACCCCAATCAATTCCGTGGATTGATACCAAAATCAAACGTCCATTTTTGACTTTGACCGCAATTCTGATCGATCCGGTCACTGTCTCGAAAAACGACCATCAGTCGTAGGTTCCATTTAATGAGATCTTTCCAACGGTATAAAATCCGATAGGGTATGGAAGAGTTTGAATTTTGATTTGATTTTTGGTATGCAATTGAATTTGGAACTTGTTTTGGTTCGTCTGCCATGTGGAGGAGAAGTGGACAAATGATAATGTACGTATGGACAAATGGAATAAGTAATAGCTAGGGTTTATAACAGGCTATTTATAGGTAGATCAGAAATAACAATGAATGGACAAGATAGGTTTAGAAATTGAACAATAAACGACCCGAAAAGCCCATTCTGTCTCCAGAACGATAATGGGTCATCCCATATATCAAAATAGATGTTTTAAATATTTTTAAACTCAATGGAATAGGTTTCAAGTCCAAATTACATCGTATTAAGAAGTTATGTTGAAATCATCTTATTTCAAATTGATTTCAATTGATTTCATTTAAATTTATTTCTAGGCGTTTCGAGTCCGTACGATCAAACGAAAAGTCCGATCGTTATAAAACTTGAACCTTATGATAATTCACCCTTACGGATCTGATGAAACTGGTTCCGTCAAAATCCGAGGCAGTGACTAAAATGGCAATTCTCACTTTAATTAAATTAATTAATAATTAAATAAATTAAATCACATTCTTATTTCAAAGTTAATAACTAACAATTTTCATCATTTTTGATTTGCTTAGACATTTATAAAAATTTAAAGTAGATTTACATATCAATTTCAGTGTTAATTATTTCAATAATTACAATGTTCAATTTCAACTGCAATTAATCCAATTAAGTAAAATTTAATTCCAACAAACTGATTTTTATTTGATTCAAATCTTTATACTCAATCAATTATTATTCTATAGACATAGTCAACATTTGTTTATCTTTCATTGCATTAATATCCTTCAATTTCCATTTTTTATTTGTATTAACTACTATATTTCAATTACATTGAATTTTTATCAATTTCACATATTAATTATAATTTAAAATCTCCAATTAATTCATTTATCTTGGTTTCACTAATTTATTAAATCAATCATTACCTTATGAATACAATTAATATTTCTATTCATTTTATTACGCTCACATTTACCGTTATTGTCTTAACTCACATTATTGTAACATTTATTTAAATTGATATTCAATTTAATTCAACAGACTAAATAAATAGGTAACGTAAAATAGTTTGTCACCATTTACTTTTTGTCACATTAATAAGTTTATTATTCACAACCAAATTTATAATTACTTACATAGTACTGATTTTATTCCATTACTATTTATTATATACTATTTCATTAATTAATTCAATGTTTACATTTGTTTTCTTATATTCAATTTATGACCAATTATAATCTTTCAATCACTTCAGTACATTGGAATTCCATTAACTTGTTAATAATTAACTTAAATTAACCTTGTTACATTTCATTCTATTTATTATTTCATTAATATCACAAATTTTATTTCTCCTAATATTAAGTCACTAAAATCTTATTAAAATAACAAAATTTAATTTTCGAAAATTGCGGGTCGTTACAAAAATTTATATAGTGCAATCTATTTATAAATCTCTTAATTTCTCAGGTACAAAGTTGAATATTTTTAGTTATATTTGGAAAGGTAATATATTACCCAAAACTAAATTACATATATGATTAATATTCATGGTAAACTAAATAACATTGAATTATTAAAAAGGAAAATATACCTTTTGATAATAAATGTTTTATCAATAATATGGGAATATAAAATATATTGCATTTATATTTAGAATTTCTTATAACTAAGTATACGAAGTGCCCTAATACTTTTTACTTTGATATAACTAATAATGAAATTAATTGTGAATTATTTTGGAATTATCTTAGGCTTTAATATAACGAATTTCATAGATTAGTAATAGATACTATTTTTACTATAATATGTTGGTATATATGGTATGAATGGAATCAACGGGTTTTTATTAATATAAATACTCCTACATATGCTATTTTGTTTAGCTGGATTTCAAAACCCTGTTATAATAAAAATTACATTAGTTTCAATGGATACCTTAATAAAGTTAAATCTCGTGTTAATATAGTTAGGAATGATGTAGTATTTAGAAATCGAAATAACAATAACACTTTAAATACCTTTTAAAGTAACATGTATGCTAATAAATTCAATGTTATTTTTTATTTAGGTAATTAGTTAGACTCTAGAATATTATAATCTAGAGCATAACACTTTTCTTAAAAATTATAATCTTTAGAAGTTGTAATTTTACTTCCTAGTGTTTAGTTGATTGTATTCATAAACTTATTTGTCCACAAGTCAATTTGAGGTACTTGTTGGTCATATCTAGATTACTATTTCTCGTAATAGGATTTATATCGTAACTTTTACCAATTCTTATTTATCTTATTATCTATATTACTTGTTATTTTAATATTGCATATATATATATATGTATATAAATATATAATTTTTTATATTGTCTTTTTGGCAGATTTAGATATGCTTGTGATTAGGATGTATGCAGTTAATTTGAGGATATGATTACTTACCATTTTGTGGATTATAGTATTTTTTTTGTTTTTTTATTATGGACCTTAGTTCTCTAGGATTGAGGGTTTATTATTATTGTTGTTTATATTGTATAAGGTGAGTATCGCTACTTATCAGGCATGTTGACAGCTATATTTTTTTAGTGTAGAATAGAATTACATAAGTGCTCTCCTCTTATAATAGAGGAACGTTCATTTCTCTCAAAAATGATTTAGTTAATACATAAGATTATTATATAAGAAATATGAAATACAAAATTTATATAAATACAAAACTTATTTAATATGAGTGTATAAATTAAAGGTGGAAAATTGAAGAAAACCCAAATAGACATAAGGAACAAATACATATATAAACATACATATACTGTGATTTTCGATGTGTCCGACACTTGAATCACAAGGGTATTTCCATAAGAAATACATTATTTCATAATTCAATATCACTTAATATAATATATTGAAGATTATGAATCTTCAAAATAAGGTTGTCCTCTACTATATATATATTAACAAGTTACTTGCGTACTCCTTAGTTGTTGAACAAACTCAAGATAGGGATGTTATGTGTAGTGTCATTAATATATTGAATAGAAAAGTAAGGTAACTATATGTATTTCTTGAGCGAACTCAAGGTACATATAATATACTTAAGCCGTCATGATATGGTAGGTACGAGCGAATATTCACTTTCGATTTGTTGAGCTAACTCATGGTCGAATTGAGATAGGACAAGGAACTAAAAGTTAGGAGTTGATGTGGTTCAACCGATAAGAAATTATCCATCGTTTGTGAGGCTATGACTTGTTGAGCAAACTCAAGGTCAGAATACCATAGTAAACAGGTCCTAACACCCACCAGTGAAGTTAAAAGATTTCTATTTTTTGTCTTAGGGTTTGGAGAAACATAAAATATTAGTGGGAGCCTTATTAGAAAAATGAAATGATAACGTTTAACCTTTCTAATATTGTAAGAACATATGCTATATAATGTTATAATAATCTACATTAATAAATTTGTGCATTTAATACAATTGATAAAATGTTTATCAATTAACATATACAAATGAATTGAATTGAAGATTGACAAATAGAAATATATCATATACTTGCTAACAAATACTTATTACATGTTAACGTTTCAACACCTATGCAAGCGCTTGATTCTACAACTACTAAATACGTTTGTAATTTGGTCGCTTATGTGTTTATTTGGTTGAGACCGTGTGTTGCATTCTATGATTCTCAAACTCGGCTATGGATATTTGATCCATACACTATCGCTTATAAGTGTTATATGGGGAATGGACGATACTTCGATGAAGTTAGTTCATTTGAAAATAAGCCAATAAACAGTACTGGGAGATTGAGTATTCAATTTGATTGATTACTAAAGGATCGTATTGTGTTAAATACAACACTAGATCAAAACTGCAGTATAGATATAAGAACTCGATCACTGAAATGTTAGTTTTATTATTTTACGCAAAGCGTAACATAGCTGATGTCCTTAAAAGTTAAGGATCATTGAATGCACTATTGTAAAGAGTTCATTATGATATTGTAGTAAGGTTTTTGTTTTGAATGGTTTGACCATTTGAAAGAAAAATGAATGTATAAGAGTAGATGTAATTTAAGGTAAATTGGAATGAAGGGAGTGAATAATCACTTCTGCTTCATAAAGAAACATTGAAAACTATAATAATAGTAATTAATACTTAACATTGGAATAAGAAACATGATTTCTATTCCAAAATGAATTTTCATATAGAAAATGTTTTTTTATGAGATTTATTTCTTTAAGTTCAAGATGTTTGATCAAATAGCTCTCCATTGTAAACTACTTACATTATACGAAATGAATAATCTATATTAAGTGAAGGATGGACCTTTGAATTCAATACATCAGTATAGTAATGATAGAAATAGTAGGAGCATGCCATATAGCACTTAATGATTGCATCACATTACGAAAATGGTTTTCGTAAAATGTACCAAGAATTATTTATGAAAAAATGATTATTTTTGGGTGTCGACTGAAAGATAGACATAACTATATTTCAATATGAATATTATGAATATTCCTTATAAAATAAAACTATAAGGTGGTATTTGTTTTCATAAGAAAAGTGATGCATTGAAAAATATAGAAGTATCTAATATTATTTACAGTTATTTTGGAATTATAGACTAAGCAGTAGTTTTGAGAAGTAATTTTATTATATGATGATTATGAATCATATGATACTGGTTAATTATATCTTAAATAATTAAGGGCTATGCATCCATTTACTGCGAGCTTCATAAGAGTTGATTAACTCTTTGGATTGCTACATATAGATGTATGTAATCATAAGTCTATTAATACCAAAACGGTTCCACGCATTTCATCATATTCACCAATGAGTTATCATCAACATGGACATGTGTATTTGATACATATATAGTACGTCTAAGATAGATTCATAAAGTACAAAACGAAAGTAAATAATATAACATGTAATAGAAATGATTCGATTTGATCGAGTGGGTGAGTATATTGGAAAGAGTTCCATATGTACTTAATACGAACAAAGATTTAGCTCAAAAGTCACTCCTCCATGTAATACGTAATGATGTTTCAATAAGAAGTAATCGAACTTTGTTGAACATAGTATGATTTATTGCGAGTGCAGTTGAGTTAAATTCTTTCTATAAGGTCGTGTATTTAAGAGTAGTATATAAGGTTAATATTATTTCATCTAGATGATAGCTTAAAAAATAGTAAAAGACAAGGGTTTGTAAGAAACCCAACATAACCTAAGCAAAGGAATTGGCTAGTTATGCAAGTCAAAAGTCTACACATATTGTTCGTGAGCGATCTTGTATGAATCTACCCAAAAGTAGTTTGGGAAAGACTGTCACTGGATGAAATATTTGTGCTTTGAATAAAAAAAAATTAAACTAAAACTAAATCATTTTTACAAATAAGGAAATTCATAAAATATTTATGAATACCTATACCATTGCATTGAGAAATAATTGTTGCTTCAAGTAATACCAACTTCGTAATGAAAGAATTTCTTTGAGAAATTATTGGTAGTAAAATGGAATTGGATATGATCTAAAGATAAAACTGGTTACATGAGATGAAATGAAATTAACTGACCTAAAAGAACACCTCACATTAGAGTGTCTAATAAGTATTCTCGCATATTGAAAACAAACTATGAGTTTCTTATCTATGTCGAAATATACAATCCTCGGTTGTTTAGTTAGGCCATTAAGAGTATTGACTCAATGATATAACACGATGCGTAGATCCGAAGTATATTCCAAGTACATTATCAAAAATATGATTTTGGTAGATGTACTCAAAAGGGATATAATCTATCAACCGCAGTCTTTGAGAACAAGACTAATGCAGTTGGAATACGATGAGCAAGAATAATATCATAAATTTCAATTGTTGAAATTAGCGTAATAGATTCGATATTCAACATGCTCAAATTAATTTGGATTTACACACAAAATTATCGCTTGATATGGCTTTATGTTTTGGTACATATGTATTGAAATTGAAAATTTTAAATAATAATGTAGAGTAAGTTGTTTAGCTATAATAACCAAATTGTCTCGAAGTCAGTAGGAGCGATATTAGTTTGTGAGTCTTTGGATATGATCCAAGAATAAAAAGTATCATTTTATAAGCATCGGAATTGAATAAATATTTTGATATAAATATCAAAGAGTTTTATTATTAATCAAAATGCAGAGGAAACATGTGTTCATAAGAAAGAATGTTAAAAGGTACATTGATATTTCTAAATTGTAAGTAAACAACCATTACTAATTTCTAACAATGTAATTGTATAAAATCAGCCTTTTATTTTAATACTCAATGTTGGATTTGTAAATGTTTTCTTTTATGGTGAGTATAAAAGATATTGGAAATGTTTCAAATAGATATGCAAAGACACCTTATAAATTGTTTATACGGAACATGTAAGGTGAATTCCTTATGCATTAGCGATAGGAATTATCATACATAATATATTGTCCATGATATTGTGATTTGTTCATTTATTTGATGCATGAAGAAAATATAAAATACAAATTGATATCACCAAATGATTCTTTAAGGTTTTCTTACGTATTTATGAACTAGTAGAGAACTGTTTACGAAAACAACAAACTTCTTATTGAAGAGCGTTTTGACACAAATTTTTATAAATGATATCGAGTAGCATATGTCAATTATGAATTCAAGTTAAGAATCTTTAATTTGAAAATATTCCAAATGAAAGACCGTGACCATTTCAATGAAAAAAGCTAAGTACACCGCCGTGAATAGCGCTGCAGTAAAAGAAGCATATATAAATATAAATGCACAAATTTATAACTGATCTGAGAGTGATTCCAAATGTTGAGAATCTCATAACATTGTTGTATGATAAAAATGTTATGATATGGTTCGTAACCGAACTTAAAGCTCACTAGAAGCCAAGAGACATACATCGAATTGTTCCACATGATAAATGTAATTTATCAGCATCGGAGAGAGTTCATTGACGGAGTAGAAAATTGAAGCATAATAGCATACCCATTCACCCAGGGACTGACCCAACTGGTTTTGAGAAAAATGATTGGAGAAGTTGGAATGAGATTCCATAATCGACCCCAAGTGCAATTATGTAATTTGTTATATATTGCTAACTCGATAACCAATCTTATTCGAAATAAAATGAGTTTTCTTTCTATTATATACTTGATATATGTGTTATATATCAATTATAAAATTGTATTTAATAGAAAATCCATAAATGGTCTACTTTGTGATAATAATAACAAAGTGTTTTAACCATGAGTAATTTATCAAAATGAAAATAAAAATACCATTTTAAATAATCCTAGTCAAGATATATCGAGACTGAATATCGATATAACTGTTGAGACTAAAGTACATAATGCTTTTCAAATGTTAAGCAGTGTATTACTCATGGCTGCTGGAGACACCAAGAGGTTACACATTGATAGTTATTGGATAACTATAGAATTACTCACTCGATAGTTTTTGTTCGTTCATATAACTAAGGTCAAACACAAAATATCACCAAATGGATTTTGAAATATTCTCGTGTATTTATGAAATACTAAAGAATTGTTTATAGGAACAATGAACTCCTTATGAAGGAGTGTTCGGGGTCAAATTCTCATAAGTGATATTGAGTATAATATGTCGATAATAAATTAAATTTAAGAATCTTTGAGTTAGAAATGTTCCAAATGAAAGGTTGTGGCTGATTCAATAAAAGAGGCTAAGTACATAGCCTAGAATAGTGTGTAACAAAACCAATGCATATAAATATAAATGCACAAATTTATAACAGAGCCTAGGTGACTCCAAATGTTGAGAATCCCACAACATTGCCATGTGGTAACAATATTGCTATATAGTTCATAATAGAATTAAGAGCTCATTGGAAGTCGAGAGACATACTCTAAATTATATCACATGATAAAGGTAGTTTATCAGCATCGTAGAGAGTTGACTGACTTATATTAGATAATTAAAACATAATTGCATACCCATTTACTGAAGGACCGACCAAATTGGTTTTGAGGAAAACAATTAGAAAAGTTGGAATAAAATTTCATAATCGACCAAAGTGTAAGTGGGAGATTGATAAAGTTAGGAGTACGCCCTCGGGGCAATTATATAATTTGTTACATATATCTAACTTATTGACAATCTTGTTCAAAATAAAGTGTATTTTCTTTCTACAATATACTTGACGTAATGTGTTATATTAATTAATCAATTTAATTAAAAATACATTTAATAGATGCATAAATGGTATATTTGTGATAGTAGTTACGAAGTGTTGTAACCATGAGTAATTTATCACAACAAACATAAATATAACATTTTAAATATTCCCAGTCAAGATGCATCAAGACTGGATATCGATGTACAGTTGAGACTAGAGTAAGTAATACTCTCTAAATATTAAGCTATGTATTACTTATTACCACTGGAGGCACCAAGAGGTTATGTACCGATAGTATTGGATACTATGAAACGACTCACTCGATAATATTCCTTTGGTTAATATAATTAAGGTCAAATAGAAAATATCAATGTGATTGATTTACACAGTTCTCTGGACTTGAGAAAACCATGGATCTACAATATGAAAGCTTTGTTATGATTATAGTCAAATCATGACATGATGTCTATCGGATGACTATAGTTGGGTCGAGTAGAAGTATTGGAAGTGAAGTACTATTCAGGAGAGGATTCGACTCCTCGGTTATATGGGATTATTGTCACGGTCAACTCAAGTCAACTCAAAGTCAAAATCTCTGACCATAACATTTCGATTAATAAGAATTGTTATTATTGAATCAAGGAATTTTTTTTTGGACTATAGAGTTGAATATGAACGATATTGGAATTTTGACCATTATCAAATTCAATAAGTCTAAAGCGGTATATTTGACGAAAAGAATGGTGTAAGATAAATGTCACAATCGGACACTGTCTAATACAGTAAATCTAAATTTTATTGAAACTAAGTAAGCAACGAATTTGGACAAAATGTCATACTACCTTCTAAGCGACGTATGAACATCAACATTTCAATAGTTCGATGTTAATCGCTAATCGAATTTACACCCGACGAGCAACACAACCAAATGATGAATTCTCTTTAGACCAAATGATTTTGTTATTTTATAATTGTTATAAATTGATTAATGTTTCTAAAAAATTAATTATAAAATTTTGAATAAGATTTGAGGAATAAATATTATTGTATATATTTATAATATTTATAAATATATCAATCGATATGTGATGTCGACAAGCAATTAAATTGTATTTAATTAAATTAATTCATTTGGGGTCAAATGGGCTGTTGGCCCATCGTGTTAGGAGGTAATATTGGCAGCAACATGATGTATATCGAGCAGCTAAAAAAGGAAAGAGGGATTTAGAGATGGGTGGTTGAGATTTGACAAGAAATGATACTGGATGCTACGTAGTTAAAGCGCTTAGTAGTTACACAATGGTGGAGGTGTAAAAAGTTATAGTGGAAATAAAGTGAGGATATAGCGGAAAATAATGGAGGTGCAAACATCTTTATTAGACACAAAAACTAATATTTAAAGTTAATTTATTCTCTTTCTCATATAATATGTGTAGGAAAACGAAGTGGTTTTTAATTTATATAACAAAACAGAAGAATATCATGATTTATACAGATTGGATTTTATGAATGCAATATACTTTTTAACTTATATTGAGCACTTATACCTTAAAACTAGGTTTTTACCCTAACTTGGTTGATTTGGTTAAAAAAGAACAGCTCGGATCAACCTTTGTATACTAATGTTGCTAAAGCGGGTGTTAAAAAGCATTGATTTAGGATGTAGCAGAAAATAGTAGGACTTAAAGCAGATAACTATATAATAGCATTAATTTGAAATAACGTAGCAGCTGAAGAGCACTATGAGCTATGACGGGGATTTTTCAGCGCTTTAGCGAGGCTTTAATTGCATAGGTTAAATGTGAACCACATTTCTCTCTATTTCAACCACTATAAAATGACCCTTAAGCCTAGCTTGAGAAGAACCTTCTGGCTGCCTCCTTTCTTCCATTGCTGGTTGATCTACACCTCTAAGAGCTCCATTATACTCAAATCAATTCGCAACAACTATTTGATAGTTAAGGGTCCATGGTTCATGGATTAATAGTCTGTCGAATCACAAAGATTTCAGAGGAGGGAGAATTCAACATTACTAGGTGTACTTTAAGACATTGGTTTTGGTATGTATTTACTATACCATGTGACTTATGGTTACTAAATATTATTTGATTATTTGTTTGTATATTATCATTACGTTGCTACTTAGGTGAGATTCTTATATCTATCAATGTTTTCACATAATAGGTTTGCTATATGTATGCACATTATTCAATAAAAAAAAACACATTTCACGTAGATTAGATATACACAGCCTAATAAATTTTATTTTAATTATTATCCTTTTATTAATTAATTCATACATATATATTAATATGTCGTATAACATAAATTAAATGATTTATATTAACTTGTATCATCATGTCGTGTTAATAATTGCTCTTATATTTTATATTATATATATATATGCATATTTACACTAATTATAATTTTCGGTAACAGCTTATTCTTTTTAATTAATTATTTACTATTTTTAATATTATTTAAATCAACATACAAGTTGAATATTCATACCAAATAATATATATTTCATAAATCATATTTTTAAATTTTATAAAATGATTTTTTCATCATATTATCTCTTACACAAAAAACTAGGATTTAATTTTTTTCTTTTCAAAAATCATTTAAATACACAACCGATATTAAAATAATTAATAAAAATAATTTTTGACTGCTAAAATTAAGAAAACATTTCTAGACCTTAAAATATCATGTTTGAATTTCTGAAAATTTAGAATTTGTATTGTGGAAATATATTTTAATATTAGTTTATTTATTTTTGGCTAACTAATATATATTGATGCAGTGATTCCTCTGCTAAAATTTCAGTCTTCTCCTCCGTGATCCCCCCCACCCCCTCCTCCGCCTCATGACCTTTTCCCCTTCTCTTTCCTCTTCATCGCTCCCCCTCTCTCCATCATCGACTAGGTCTGGTCGTCTTTTCAATAGTATGACTGCAGTTGCGGTGATTCCAGATCCAACCCTTTTTTCGTCGTTAGATTTTCCACCTCTACCAGCTGGAAACCAGTCCACCTCGATCTCATGTGCCGGGGTTCCTCCTGTAGTCGCTAACCGTGTGCTTTCTGAAGCTGTTCTGCCTTCTTCCTCATCTGGTATACAGTTTCCATCTCCTCCTGTTGTTGTTGGTAGTATGCACGTGAATCCAAACAGTGCCAGCGTTTATGGCAAGAATGTATCTGATACTGAGGTCAGTGAGGATAGTATTAGTGGTAAGTTTGGTGGAAACATGGGATTGGGTTTGGCAGATGTTTCTGGCCTTTGCACTACAAATGCTTGTTTAAATGCCTCTATGACCTCTGGCCCTTTGTTCTGTGACAAAATTTTGGAATCTGTTGCACCTCTCGACTTGCCCCAGGTTGAGGTTCATGCTGGGCCTCCTGCTTCTGCTATGGCTTGGCCCAAAGCTTGGTCGTCCCTTTTCAGTTCTCTTCCTCGAAATGCGGGCGATTACAATCCAATTGAATTTGAAATCATTGAAAAGAATGGAGTGATGATCCCTCCTCTAATTGTGATGCAAGCTGGAGTAGGCTTTTGGTCTGAGTATTTGGTTGGTTTCTTTCTAGAACCAAATCACCGTCTCCGTGATCTGACCTCGGTTTTACGTAAGACTTGGAAGCTGCGTGGTAATTTGCATATTAAGCTCATCGACTCTATGTATTATCTCAAGTTCTCCTCTCCCGAGGATCGACGGCTAGTTCTTGGTGCTGAGCCATCTTTTTTTGCTGGTAGACCCTTAATTATAACGCCTTGGTCCCCCACTATGGCGTGTGCTCGTGAGCAAGTGTTGTCCATCCCCGTTTGGGTGTTTTTTTCACAGATCCCCTCTGCCCTTCAGCCCTTGCTTGGATTGAATTGGTTAGCCTGCAATATCGGAAAATTGAAATGTTTTGACACTAATACAGTTGCCCGAGAAAAAATAATGTATGCTAAGGCTCTTATTGAGATATCCCCGTTTAAACCTCTTCCTTCCTCTATCCCTGTGCAGCTTGCTGTTGGTCTTGTTGCTGAGGTTCGTGTACGCTATGGATGGGTTCCTGATATATGCTCCTTCTGTCACTCCTTTGGCCACCTTGCTGCTTCCTGCCTGCATTCCAAATCCGCCGCGACCCCCTCTAAGATTCCTCTGTCTCGTCCCCCGCTCCCGAAATGGATTCCGAAGGTCTCCCAGGATGCCCCCTACATTGCAGTCTCTTTTCCTGATCCTTGTCCTCCTCTTTCTGTTGTTCGACCTGCCTCTCCTCCTATTGTTGTGGTTCCTTGTGCTGACCCAGATAATCTTTTAGTTATTTCCGAATCTACCCGGGTTGTTTGGGATGAGCCTGGAAGGTGTTGGATTGACCACATTTCTAATGTGAGATATAGCCCAGTGAATGATTCTTTTTTCAGATTTGTTTCCGATGATCAGTTGGACCTTAGATGCCTATATTACATTCCGTCCGGTGATGCACTAGTTCTTGATTTGGATGGTGTTTTTGCGAGCAAGAATTCTGCCATGCTAGCTGACTCTTCTTGGGATCGCTCTTTCATTTACACTCCAGATGTTTGGGGTTACGACCCTAGTCTTGCTATCCGTTTCAGCCCCTTTGCCGGTCTATATGGCAAAGACCCTTTGGTCTCTCATGTAGTTGGTGACTCTTCCTCTTCAGAGGAGTCCTAGTTCTCGTGATTATTTTAGTTCTGTGACATGTCTGTCACATACCTATACTATATTTTCCATTTTATTTAGTAGTTAAGGTGCTTTTACCTTTTTCCCGTACTTCTATTTTTATTACGTTCGTAATAAAAAGTGGACGGTCCACTATAAAACCGGCTGACCTTGCCATATATATATATAATTTAATACAATAAAATTATTTTAATATTTCTAGAAAGTTTTAAAAAAAATCATTCTTTTTTAAATTGTCATAACTAATTATTTTTTGAAAATGGGTTCTTTTTATTGCTTTGACATAACAGAAAATTACAGAGTAATATACAAACTAGTAGTCTAAGCAAACAAGATTACTTAATCTAATTAACCACATAAATACAATCGAGTAACTTAAAATAATTATTTCCCTTCTCGATAACAAGAAGCCCGAATCTCAAAGAATGTAAGCATGTGTTAGACCCTTTGATAATAATCTTCCACGAGTAGGTTCTAAATAACGAACACAACAGCATGCAAAAATTGAATCATGTTCCTCTATCAGTTTTCATAACCACCTCACTTGATTTCTTTCTTTGAAATAACCAACCCGTGATTATGGCGAACATCATCATTGATAACCCATTAGAAACTCGACCTTGTACATGCATCTGACTAATCGTGACTTACAAAATGGGTACGCAGGCCCAATCCTAATTCGATGTTTCCTGGGTTGAAATTACCGAGTTCACAGCAACTTGAATCGAATGCAAAATCGAAACACACCATAATCGTGACAGCGAATTCAGAATTTAGCACGCTTGTCAATCTATAGATTTCTCACTACCAACACATAACTCCTGATTTTGTTGCGATTTTATGAAATTAGTCCTATCTAATTTTGGGATTCAAACCACAATTAGCTAATACCTATTATCTGAAGGTGGATGGTGATCATTATCAAATCTCGTTATTTCCCAGTTCGATGATTGAAGCAAATTGAATCTGAATCCAAATCCCTTTTTACCCGAACTTTTGAAACTCGAGTGCAAAGATTTTTACAGCACTCTGATCTTGAATTGGTATATGATTTTAATATTATATGTGTGTGTGTGTGTATTTACACAATTTTAATATTTATTTAAGTAAAAAGTTTATGTACATGCATATATTTGAACAACGTACAATAAATATAAGATTAGCTAGCATGTCCGTTGCATGTAATCCCAACATCTATATATGGGCATATTATACCTTGCATGGATTATTTGTTACACATGCACACATGTACATATATATATATATATGTGTGTGGTTCATTTATGTGTCATTATACTTAGTTGAATATAAATTAAATAAAATTAAAATTCTATTCATTACTTATAAATCTAAATAAAATAAAAGATTTTATTTAAATTAAATTTAGAAATTCTCTAAATAAATTATACTTCATAAGCCCCATAAAGATCCAATGGGTAAAAAAAGTTTGAAATTTACTCATAACTTCTGCGTGGGCTAGCCCAGTTCCAACCATAAGGCCTATAGTGGCAACCAAGAGATAGATGGAAGACGTAAGGCGGAGAGTGCCAGTCAACAAACTAAGAATGAAGTGACTACAAGGCATATAGCGACAACCGAAATACGAAAGCATAGATATAAGGCCTAGAGTTTCAATCAAAATACGAAAATGAAGTGGCACGAGGTTGGAAGTGGCAGCCGAAGAGCGATAGTGATGGTACAAGGCCTAATTGGTAACCGATACTACTAGTGTATTTGTTGGAATTCAATAAACTATGTAAGAATAAGGCCTATGTGGCAGCTGAAGGATGGGACTTTAACCATATAACTTTAGCAAAAGGCCTAAGGACATAGTGGCTAGTAAGACTACGACATTTCGATTACATTGTATGTGATATTTATATGAAACGAACAAAGAGATTACTTACAGTTAGGCCTCATAATAATGTTTGACACCAAATAACAAACCTAGGACTTAGGTTTACTTGTAATTCAGATAATTTATTTCTTTGGTAAAATGAGGGGGAAACTCGTTTTACATATTAGCAACATGGTCTCACTATTCCCTGTAATATGTTACTCATACTAGAATTTATGTTTGACCTGTGTTTATATTTTCGTTTTCCCTATAAACATATGAATACCCACTTGAGTAGGTTGAGTTTATGGGTTTAGACGGGTTGCTTTTGGGATAGAGCAATAATGCAAGCCGAAGGCGAAGTGGAAGGATTGGGTGTTATGTTTATGTTGTTTTAGTTCTGTTGTATACAGTGTTCGTTTCAGCATCTTCGTATGTTGGGCAAGCCACTATTGACAATGGTTTATTATATTTTTGACCCCTTTATAGGCATGACTTTGAGAACTAAATTTATTAAACTAAATCGTCAATAATGCATTTCAGATTAGTTATATCTGCTTTATTTGCTTAAGGCTATCTAATATTACTAGTCTCATTTCTCTCATCGAAAGATAATTTCAAGGTGACTGCAGCACATTGGAGTTTCATTTTTTGGGTTTTGGAGTGAGAAATGTTATAGTTGGAATTAAAGCTTAGGTTAAGGACAATTAAGCTAAGTAGAGTTAAGTAACAGTAGATAATTGAAGATTAACACCTTGGGGAAGGCATATGCTACTATATGACGTATTTGTAGTTTCTTATCTATAGAGATATAGATGAGTATAGTAGAGATTTTCTACAGCTAAATCACCTTATTTCTTCCATTTTTGATGATGACTTTTTATAACGACCCGACTTTTCACCCTCAAATGTTGACATTAATACATCCACGATATTCGTGTGCGTAGCATCCAAGTGTTGGAAAAACATATTTTTAAGGTAAAATAAGAAGAAAATGAAACAGAACAAGAAAGAACTAACACAATATCAGAATCTTACAAGCTGAACGATAAAATACATTATCCAAAAAGATAGTACAAAGGGTTACTCTAAAATACAGGATAATTTCAGAGTTACTAAACCTAAGTACTATCACCAGTGTGGGCAGTTGTAACTGTTTATCCTCACAATGCTAATACATATATAATAATGCTGCAATGGAAATATAAATAGATAGATAAATAGAAGTCTTCATCTCGTCTCCTGAAGCTCTGAAGCATCCAAAGTCAAACCTGATTTACTTAGCC
Source organism: Allium cepa (assembly GCA_030765085.1). Classification (NCBI taxonomy): domain Eukaryota; kingdom Viridiplantae; phylum Streptophyta; class Magnoliopsida; order Asparagales; family Amaryllidaceae; genus Allium; species Allium cepa. The sequence goes on from CM060943.1 coordinate 255,673,520, forward strand.
TACTCAAAAGAGTACATAAGGAAATTAGGGAAAATAAAACTACATATTAGACATAAGTGTGGTATGAGAAACTCAAGATGCATGCATCCATACAGCAGTAACTAATGAGACCGTACGAATCGCCGTAATAATTTTCCCTCATAAGAAACCAAGTCCATCTGATATGTACATAAGGTGATATAATAGATATGTTTTGGGATTAGAATATAAATTAGAAAATAGTTGTGCTGCTTACATCTCACAACACAATAATATTAGAAGTACATCCAAAACAGCTAAGGTATGTTCGCAAATGGATTTACCATGGTAGTCCCCTCAGTTAACTAGAGGCAGCCTCCATGACAAGGATCAAAAACTACCTTTGTATATCTCTAGATAAAATATACCATAAGGTTAAAAAACCCTGCCCTAACATGTTACCCAAGTATCACCAACTCCCACTAGCAACAATGATAAGCATCTCAAAATATGGAGTTGACATACCCCTTTGGTTTGGCTAAACCCCAAGCTATGCATCCTACTCTATCTTTAGCCATTTCCGCTAGTGAAGTTACTTTCAGCATCTCTCACTTGAGTCTTTATCACTCGAACAGATCATGAATCTCTCCATGGATTCTAGCATAAGTTGTTTGACCAATGGTTAAACTGATCTCTCCCTTTGACATAACCATAGAATAGACAATTCAACTATATAGCATCGTTTGAAATGTTAACGCTGACTTCTTCCTTGGACTTAACCTTATGATAGACAGTTCAACTCTATAACATTCCACTTCAAAGCCGCTTCCAAAGAATAGACTTGTATACCAGTTTTGAAGTGATATTCACTAAGTAATACATAGTATACTTATCCGATCCTGAACTCTTCAAAACTAAATCGATGAATTCTGGTTCTTTCAGAAGTAAGCTAACTATATACAAAGGAGTCCTCCTTGGGGGATCTCGTATACATGTAGTTCTTAAATCTAGAGACGTTTCATACCAATGAGTCATTCTCGGGGGATCTCAAACCGTATGAAACCATGAAGTTTTCATATACTTCCTAAATTAATTGGTCAAGTTCGATAGTTGGCTAATTAACCATTTACTAGTGAAAACGATCATTTATGTAAATCAGGTTCATATACTCATTACATTTCCGACCTTTTAAACTTACTATCCCTCGATCAAAAGTGAAGCTGGTAGTGTAATGATCTACTTTTTCAACCCTTAAATATCGACACAAATACATCCACGATATTCACATGCTGAATATCCAAGTGCCAGAATGATAGATTGTTGGGGTGAAAGAAATATAAGACATAATAGAATCTTGCATCGTGATGGGAAGATATATAATATATACAAGATCTTTATGAAAAGAAATCATCTTTATTATACACAATATCGGAGAATGCTATACTGCATCAGCCTGAACGGTTATAACAGTCTATCCTTACATTTGTTGATAAATACAGGCAAAAATCAAGAATAACAAAAACAATGAAAGAAATATAAGATACGCGAATACGTCTTAGAGAATCCAGCTCATCCCTTGGACGCCCCAAAGCAACTAGCTAAATCTGAGAAACATGCTCGGGCTGACCAGAGCATTTAGGAAAACAATGTCTGGTTCAGTCTGGTAAAACCAATACAAGAAACACAATCAAATGGATTATAAATGTTTAGATATACCTTTCAAAATAAAGGTATCTCAAAAGACAACGTCGCACATACACACGAACGAATTTTTACCTTATGATAGCGAAAACATTTAGTTAGAAAATCTGGTGATATTACAATAATTTCTAAGGGTGAAAATAATAACCATATGTAATGAACCGTAAATTTTCGACTATTTAAATTGTTGAATTAATGAGTTTTGGTAATTTAATTTGGAAATACATAAAAACTTTATAATTTAATAATGAAATGAATGCTAAAATGAAATGTAAAAAATGATAATTAAAGCTAATAAATAACAATTTGAATTAAATTACAATTAATTGAAATATTGTAAATTGTTATACTTGGTTATAAATTGATAAGAATGCAAACATTAAATTAATAAATGAAATAGTATGAAATAAATGACCATTGAATAAAATTTGGGTTATATAAGAATTGTAACATTTGTTTTGTGAAAAATGAATTCATAAGTGTGATTAAAAGCTATAGTAACGATTGTTATAAGTTACCTGTTTATTTGATCTATTAAATTAAAATGGGAAATCAACTAGAATTAAATGAAATTTAATGTTACATTAATAAGATTAATGCAATAACTGAAAATGTGAATGTAATAAAATAAATGGGAAATGCAAATTTATTAATAAGGTGATAATTGAGTTAATAAAAGAATGAAATTGAGATGAATAATTAAGTGGGACCTTAAATTTTTAATTGCTGTGTAAACTCGACAAAATCCAATATAACTTGAAATATAATAATTAATACAAATAAAGATGGAAAGTTGAGTATATTAAGGTAATGAAAGGTAAAACAAAGGTTAACTATGTTTATTGAGTAATTATGGATTTAATAAAAAAATTGAAAGTGAATCAAATCAATTTATTGAATTAATTATAAATAATTTGATGTAATTATAATTGAAGCTAAACACTATAATTGGTAAATTAATTAACTTTGAAATTATATTTAAATTGGTTATAAAGATTTTAAATTTCTAAGTAATCTAAAATGATGGAAATTATAAATTTTAGAATTTGAATTGAAAAAGTTATTTAATTAATTTAATATTAATTTATTTAATTAACTAAAGTGTAGCCATTTTGGCAACTGTCTCGGATTTCGACGAAACTAGTTTCATCGGATCCGTAATAGTGAAATATTGTAGGATTTCCATTTTCGTAACGATCAGACTTGTCGTTTGATCGTACGGACTCGAAACGTGTAGAAATCGATTTAATTGAAATCAATTTGAAATGGGCTGATTTTAATATAACTTCTATGTACGATGGAATAAGGACTTGAGACCTATTCCATTGAGTTTAAAATATTTGAAAACGTCTATTTTGATATATGGGTTGATCCATTTTCATTCCGGAGGCAGAACGGGCTTTTCGGGTCGTTTATCGTTCAATCAATCTGGTCTATTCAATCTGCTTCAGCTTTGCCTATAAATATATCATTATAAACCCTAGGCACTTCTTATTCTCATCGGTCTGTACATACATTTCATTCTCGACTCCTCATTCCAATGGTAGACAAACCCTAATTCCCAATTGCAATTCCAAATCAAATTCAAATCCAAAAATTCAAACTGCTCCAATCTAAACAAATTATATATCGATTTGAAGCTCTTGACGAGCATAATCTTTTGCAGTAATTCGTTTTTCATTTTGGTTCATTGTTTGATCAGAAAACGTCAGTGAAACAGGGGCCGTTCGTGTTAGGGTTTTTGCTCTGACAGTGGATCTTCGTTCTGGAGTCGGTCGAAAAGCAGGGACTCGTAGAGGATGTCGAGGGCTGGAAATCTATGTAGTTAATTCATGCTATCGACACCTAGAATCACCAAAATTCGAGCTTGAAGGCACAGCGGTGGCGAGCACCTCCGATGCACTGGAGTGGGCCGCAACCTAGGTGCGAGATTGACTAGGAGAGGGGGAATCAGTAGTGATGCCTAATCAGGACGGCATGGCCTCCGGCAATCAGAGATAGGCGATAAGAAGTGGCGGCTAGGCTTCGTTCCGCATTCGTTCGCGTGCTGTTGGCTAGGGCTTGGAGATAACGATAGGTGATATGTAATTTTAGTTATTTTATTTGATTTATATTTTATATCGTACGACTTCTAATCACTATAACTTTTGCATACGAGGTCCGATTTACACGCGGTTTTCTCCATTAGGATCGTATCGAAGTTCCGGACACTTTGACTCCAGTTTGGACGAATTTAGAGACTGTTTGAATTTTGGATTTAAATTCGATTTGAATTCAAAGGTGAGTGTTTTAACTTACTCACAACTTCTAAAATTTCTTACATTTGTTAAATTTATTTATGGCTGTTTGGTATATTTTAACCATCATTTCAGTTAATTTGAATTTATTTGAATTAAATCGTTATTTAATTTGTTATTGAATATAAATTACCAGTTAAATACCATTCATTGATTATCAGTTCTATATTGATATTTATTGATTGTTTTGGATGATGATTGTGATGGATGTGGATTGTTGATATTGGTTGAATGGATGTTTAATTTTATATCATTATAAACTGCAAGTTTGTTATGGATTTTTATGATTATTTCGGGATTGGGGCTTGAAATGATATATAAACCGTAAAATTTGAAATTGTAGATTGAAATAATAAATATCTGTATCACTTGACCCTAGGATAGAAAATTATATACGGACACCGGATTGTTAAATTAATTGATTTCAAAACCCTCAAAATTTTGAATTTAGTTAAATGATATTTTGAAAAGAAATTGGATTTATATAAATTGAAGTATTTTTGAAAAATCAAGTTTTATTTTAAAATGTGAATTGGTTTAAAGGAATTGGTTTAAGAAATGAAATTGTAGCTTAAAATTAAATTTCTTAAGTTGAAATGAAATTCGATCGGAATTGGGCTATTGAATTTGTTCAGAGTATAAATTGAAATATATTGAAATTGGAATAATCTGAAATTTGATATTTGGACATGGACTGAAACGATATGAAATTCGATAGTTTATTGAAATTTGTTTTGTCGATTTGGAAATTTGAAATGGTCCAAATATGTTGGAATGAAATGAATAGTTTATTTGGTATAAATTTCAAACTCATATTTTAAGTAAACCTTTTTTAAAATATATTATTTTTAAATTTTCTAGTTATTAAGATTTTCAAGTTTATTAAACTATTTAACTAATATTAATTATATAAAATTATTTTGATCTATTTTAAAACCAATTTGATTTATATTTAAACTAATTAAACCATTTTAATTTATTTTAAATATAATTAATCTATTTTAACGTTATGTAATCTATTTTAATTATATTTAATTTAAGTTTAATCTATTTAACTATCTTGAATCAAATTAAAAGTACTTTACCTATAATTAAACTGTTTAGAGCATATTAGCAATTAGAGCTATTTAAACTAATTTCTAAATTTCCAAACTAAGTATGTGGAAGAGTTTATATTCATTTTCAGTTGGTTAAAAAGAGAATAAGGTTAAATGACGTTATAACCTACGTTGGAATTTTGAATGTTATAATAAATCAAAATGATGATTTTGAAGCGAGGACTTAACCTGTTTTGGAAATATGATTTTGGAAGAAATATGATTTGAAAGTTGTATAGTTTTTTAGAACACGATATTTTGATATAAATTGTGAATTTGGCTTTGAAAGGAAATATAATTTAGAACTATAATTTCAAAGATGAATATGATTTTGAAAGTAACTAATGATTTTGAAAGTGATATGGTTTGAATTGAGTATGATATTTTGACATCAATTATGAAATGAGTTTGGAAATATAAAAGAACCATCCTGTGTGTCATAAGCGATTGGTTGTCAAAGAGACTGGGATCGGATATTGTCATACTCTCTGCCAATACCAAAAACCACTTTGACAGCTGTGTACGTGGTGAAGATTCTAGAATGAAGTAGGATGGTGGCGACGATCCTATATGAGGTATATACGTAGACCCGACTCCCGTGAGTTGGCATGAGGTGGCTAAAACAGAAGCGATTCTCGGGCCAAGTGAGGTCATTCCTCCAATCGGGCACACTCCATCGATACTATATTCTGACTTTGGATTTATTTGGTGGCCACCCTTCGATTTTTACTCGGGAGTGTGTTCCGAGGTGGGCGGTAGTAGCTGCTATGCGTTACCACCAACCCAGATGCGTAATTGGTATATCTATTCTGGCATTGCATAGTTGGGTCATGTCACCTACCATAGCGCGCCTTCTATGAGCTTGTTTTACGTCGTACCTATGGGGTATCCTCTGGCGGCTCTAGTTTACGGGGAGTTACGGTACTGTATAGACTACTGACATTATAAAATGTGCTAAGGGGGATATGGGTAATGCCTTAACGCTATTTTAATGGTTTACTTTACTATAGACATTATTATAATAGCGTATGTTACTACATAGTAGATGGTTTAACGGATCCTTAGGTTATGCGTATCCCTATCATCTCTTGAGTTACTGCATTCATGTTAGACACTGGATAGGAGATGTCTAACCCCGTAAACATCTCTGACGCCGTTCCATTCATATTTATTTATCGTTGATTTAACTTACATAAGATCTCTTAGTTCTGAACCGAGTGTTTTGTCTTTTCAATTCGCTCGGGTCAACCTGAGCATTTCAAGATTTGAAGACCTTATTTCTGGAGGACAAAGACTCGAATGTTTTGCCTTAATTCCACTACATCACACTGTTCCGTTGCATTGTTATTTATTTATCTTTGATATGTGTAACTCTGATTTTGTGTTGTATAAGTATAATCAAATGTTTGTAAACAACTTCATGAACTGTTATTTGATTATTATATTTTGCCATTCCGCTGCGAGATTCTGTTTTGTTTTTTTCTTTCTCTGCTTTTCTTATTCACTCCAATAACAATCTGCTCTTTTGTATGGTTTGAGTCTGACGTGTGTGGTTTATCGTCGATTTAAACTGTCCAAAAAGGCAGGATGTTACACCATATTACATAACACGTGAGTTTACATTATAGCAATAATAAGTATACAACTAGCAAACCGATAAGGTAAGTTCGTTAATTGTGTAGGATTCCACCGAGGTGCCCTCGGTACTTCAATAACGGCCCTCCCGCACAAAGATCAGATTTATCCTTTCGAAACAACAATAAATCCCTAGTGACACACAATAGGAAATGCATAGTTAGCTCCAAAATCTATCAAACCGAATGCATCGCTCCATGCATGCATAACAACCGTAAATAACTCTAGGAAGGAGACAAACGCAATCTTATAGGTTAGCTAAACCCTGGATATGCATCCTACCTTTAGTTTTAGTCATTTTCGCTGGTGAGGCTACATTCGGCGTTGCAGCTCACATGTCACCATAAAAACAGATCTCGGAATCACATACGGACTCCCATACTCCAACGGGTCTCAGAATTACACATGGATTCCTACATCTCAAAACAGATCTTGGAACCACACATGGATTCTCAACGGGTCTCGGAACCACACATGGATTCCAATATCTCAACATAAAACTTGAATCTCCTCCATGCATAGAACAAGTATATGGTTTTAGAGTGGTTATGGTTTCAAGTTATCTCTCAAGTGCACTCCCCTACTTACCAGATGTTCCAAAACCAATGGACCAACTTTTGGAATGCTCAATACCAATTCTTTTAGGAACAATCAAACAATACATAAGTGTGGGGATCACTCACTAACCATTTAAGTGGACGTATTTCCTTATTTTTTGTCCAAGAAGAAAAAAACAAGTTTAGCACCACCGATGGTAAATGTACCATGTAATCTCCGTGTTTCTCCTACATATTTCTACAGTTAAAATAGTTCGGTTTTAAGTAGGGAATATTTTCATACCACCAAAATTAAGAAAGGGAAAGGTTTGATAATCAGTTATATAACTATCAAATAAACAAACATTGAAATAAAGATTACATTTCCCATGGAAACAACTAGGCCTCATAAAATTAATCGTTCATAAATTAAATCTCTTTCATACAATGTTTATCAAAATATTCATATACTTATCTCACCGGTATAAGTATATTCACAAGCCACTCCTTTCAAACTTGGAAAACTTTTCCATATACTTATATATACAATGGTATAAGTATATTCTCCAAAACACTTGGAAAAATTTTCTATTTCAGAATCATATTAAAATGAACAAACCTGAATGTTGTTTAAAATGGAGATAACGATAATTCCAAACACTATTCCTTCTATATTAAGTGTGGAACGGATTACCACCATAATTTAGAAGGCCAGTTAAGGGAAATCCAATCTCAATTTCTTTTATAAATTTTCTTCAATAAAACCTTTTAATAAATCTCTTCATTTAAGAAATCTACTTTACTTAAATTCCAAATCCATTTATAAAACATTCTTAAAATCTCTAAGTTTATTTATAAAAGTCTATATAAATCGACAAAATCAATTATTAAACTCTTTTTTATAACTATTAAAAATCTATTTATGAAATATTCTTTTATAAATTTCCAATTCTATTTATAAAATACTCTTTTATAAATCGCGGGAACCCATTTATAAAACATTTTAAACAACATCAACATATTAATAAATTAACTTTTTAAACAATATAAACATGATAATAAATTAACTTTAAAAAAAATATTATTTAATAATAAAAATAAATAAACTTTAAAAATATTAATGATATAACAAATAATTTTGAAATAAAATAATCAACTTTAAATATAAAATAATTATTTTCAAATAATTAACTTTAAATAATTAATTTTAAATAATTAACTTTAAATAATTAATTTTAATAATGAATTTTAAATAATAATTTAACTATAATATAATAATTAATTTTAAAATAATAATTAATTTAAAATAAATTATTATTAATAACTTTAAATAATATTATAGTATGAAATAACTTTAAACCATATTTAGAAAAAAATTAGTACTTTTAAAAATTATTTAGAATATTATAAGTAACTTTAAAACGTTTTATAAATAATTATATATAAAAAACTTTACTAAAATAATAATAATATAAAACGTTTGCAATTGTTAAAAATTGAAGTGGATTGAAATCCATAGCTTTCTAAATGCAGAAAGAAGCTTAGCGACCCTAATGGTACTTAAAAAAGCTACCATATCATTCAATTTAACTTTCCAAGTAAATAACTTCAATTTACATAATAAACATCTATGTATATAAATTCAACAATTTACCACGACTGGTTAGCACATCACTTATTCAAATTGGAATATCAATTTATGACATATAATGAGATGTCCAAATCTTTAGAGTAGCATAATGGGAATTTATTCTGCTCAATAGATATCCAAACAAAATTTATTTAGTGAATTATAGCAGAATGATGATTTACTCTGTAAAATAGGTGTTCAAATAATTGACTTAGTATACGTGATTTATTCTACGAAATAGATGTTCGAATAATCTATTTAATTTAATTTAACAAAAATGGTGTTTTATTTTGCCAAATAGATAATTACAATAAGGTATGATTAATTTAACGATGGTATTATTTAAAATAGCATAATTAAATTTAGTTGTTTTATCAACATTTTAAACATTCCAAATCTATCAATATGTGACGAACATGATTTTCAACCCTCAAAAATCGATACTCATACATCCACGGTATTCAAGCGCCATAAATTTGAGTGCCGAATAAACGATCGTTATGGGTAGAAAGAAAATAAAGACAGAACAAAATCTCACACGAATTGAATAGCACATATTATAACAACATATAATCTTTACAGCGGAAAATTTTAAAATACATTTATCACAGTTTATTTTAACATCAACATGGACAGTTATAAATATCTTTCCTTACAAATGCGGAATACAACAGTACATGAGTGTGATGAAAATGGATAATAATCTTCTGAAGAATCTTCTAACTCCATGCTCTGAACTCTTCCAAAATGCTCCTAACAAAACCTGACTACTAGGCTACCCGAAAAAATAGGATACCTAGAGTTTAAGGGAAAGAAAATAAAATCCAGGCCAGTCATGAGACTGGTGTGAAAAACTCAATATATAAATTTTTATAAACAAAAGGTATCTCATAATACCACACCGCACACAATTATGGAAAGGGTTTTCACCTTATTATAACCAAATCATTCTACGTAAATTTCAGTGATATTATTTCTAATGACGTTCTTTGGAAAAGCTTTCAAATAGATATATTCAAATAGCCGAAATTGTTGCATTGGTTAAATTAGATGGCATGGTAGGTTTACAACTAAGTCTGGAGACACTTATTGGAGATTTGGATTTCCAACGAATAGCGAGGTAAGAGACTTCTCCCAGGCAGTGCATCTCTAGAGGGATGCACCGTGGACCGACATCTTCGAAACTTTTACGAATTAAGACCCACCTACCCGCAAACCCATCTAGCGGATAGAACCGAGTATGATATCATCCCAACCGTTGACCTATCCGAGAGCTCTCATACCATACACCACATATATTTTTACCCGACATCAAAGCTGTGCAAAATAGATATAGAAAGGTAATATTGTACCCTAATGGTTGTGATCCACTTAGCCCTAAAGTAACCTTTGTTTTATAATTCCCTGGTTGTGAGGCTAAAGGTAACGTTTACCTTTCTTAGAAGATTTTCACTTAAAATTCCACATTGCCATTTTCAACAACATACTATTGCTTTCAACAAAAGTACAACCTCTAAGCTCATATGTCTCAAAGAAGAGTATCAAGTATAAGAGGGGTTGCCTCCTGCACCACCAAACAGATGTACGTTTGTAGATTAATGCACTATAATCTTAGAAATGATATGTCAGACATCTATCCATTCAAGTTGTCTAGGAACAAGACGAACTGAAGGTACTCGCCTACCATGTCCTGTTAGGTTACCTCTAGGATTAGTAGCGATTAGTCCTTCCATACGAAGATCCCAGAATGAAGGGACCACTGCTATTTATTTATCTTGAGAGCTACTCTGAAACTATCAATAAGCAGTCCTTTTGTTACGAAGATCCATTCCTTCAATTTCGTGTATTTAACATGTCATCACTTTCGAACTCGTAAATTGGTTCAAAGTGGTTTTCTTATAAGGATCACCCTAAATCCGACCCTAGTCCCTTCGAACCGATCATCGATAAAAAGATGTTAAGTGAATAGGTGCTTATCATTTGATTAATTACTTTCTTTTTATTAAAAATATCTTCTAGAGATATATGTCTTTAAAAATATTTCTTTCCGGTATATACGGAATCATTAAACCTCTCTTTAACCAAATCAAAATCATTTCTCATAAATCATATTGTAAAACCTTTTTAAACCTTGGAGTAATTCTAAATCATTTCATCCTTTACCTAGGAAAATATCCTCAGATCATAAATCTTAACAAAGACTTCTTATTTCCAAATCATAACTTTTAAACGCGTTAAAAACAATGTTATTTAAGACATTGTTTAATTTATACCCAAAACAATTAATTTTAAGTAAAAGGATCCATAGTAATTAAAATAATTCCAAATCATTTATTTAAATCTCGATAAAAGATTTATTATTTCCAATACATAAATTTTTCATAGGTTGAAACCATGTTATCAAAAATGGTAAATCCAAATTAGTTAGTATTCAAGTAAAATGGATCCATAGAAATCATATTAATTTTACTCAACATTAATTTCCATGTTCAACCTTTACTATTCGTCGAATAGCTATGAAATCACCTTTCAAATTCACACAAATAGTACAAGTTCCCTCGTTGAAATTTAATACCAAGTATAAGAAGATAATTTCTATATAATTCATGTCGTATTAAATTTGGAAAAAAATTAAATCTTTTATACTTGCCTCATTCCGATATTTCAACCTTACCTATTCCTTGCCCAAGAAAGAGGCTAGGTGAGCTAGGAAATTGGTTTCTCCTAAAAATCTCCTTATTTTAAGCACCTCCCATTCGGATCTCACGAATAGAGAAATTCAGTCTACCCATTGGCTTTTGGAGCTATGATTAAATCACTTAATTGTAACAGCTTTTCTTTTAATCATTTATTTAAACTTTTTAAAATACATTATAAAGCCTTCAAATCATCTTTAAAGTATTTAATTATGTATTTGAAAAAAAATTTAAAAGATTTTGGAAAGAATACTTACGTTTAAAGCCATATTTCAAAAGTTATAAAAAATGCTGTAAAAAGTGTTGCGAATAGTGCTTTTAAGGCTTATTCGATCAAAACAACTTTTCTATCTTTTAGAAATCCATTTTATAACTAAAATCTATTTGAAAACATTTAAAAATAGTTTTATAATTTATTCCATATTTTTAAAGAATTAAAAATATCATTTGTAAAGAATTTGTCGCTTTGGTTTCCGAACTACTAAACCGCAACTATTTTGAAAACTTGTTTTAGGTCATATTTCAAAATCTACTAAATTAAATCTCGGTCTTTTTCTTTAATTTGAAAACTATGATTATAAGGGTTCGTAAAATTCTTATTACAAAGAATTCCGACTCCAAATCCATCGTATAAACGGATTTAACTTTTTACGGTGTGAAATCACGAATTGCCGTCACGCGACGCGCCTATTTTTGACTCAATTTTCCTAACTTGTCAAAATTTCACCAAATTCGATTTTAGTGTTTATAAACCATTTTAAATCATTTCAAAGAGGCTTAATGATTCTGTATCATTTTTATAACTTGGTTCAGAAAGTGATTTCCTTGTGTAATATCGATATGTATTTAATGTGATTTGTTTACACATCAAAATAAGCATATAATAAACTTCCAAACTTGATGATCAAAGCATACTAAACATCTATAGTAATCATATTACATCATATATATAGAGTTTTTCACCTTCAATGGTTTCTAATTTCTCAAAAATTCGTTGTAGCTTCACTACGATTAAATCAGAGCCTACGGAATCGAGCCTTAGTGTAACAGCCCGCAAATCCGTACCCCTTGAGTCAACATTATTCTACATCAATCAACTCAAGTTGAACAGAAATACGAACCATTTGAGTTAAAGAAGAAGTGGTAGAAGAAGAAAATAGGAAACAACATCAGAATCTGACCATCGTAGTAGAATAAATTATAATAGATAATAAATGATCTTTACTCAAAATCAAATATGTCTGTTTATATATTACATCATTAGAGTACATCAATCACATTCAACATCAATAACATACAACTGGATACACAGCTACTCAACACAGCAGAATATATATAAAACAAGCATGAAAGTACGTATCGTCATCCAGCTCGTCTCCTGAGCTCCACAGCATCATATCCTGTATCCTATAATACTCGGTCTGACCTGAGCATTATAGTTAAATAACACCCGAGTCAGTCTGGATATACCAGCATGAGAAATCACACTCAATTGATTATTAAAGTTTCAAAAATCCCTTTGAAAACAAAAGCATCTCGTAAGACCACGCCATAAACAAACATGTCGGGTTTTTAACTTACGATAGCTAAAACGCTTTCTATCTAAATCCTCTGATATTATAATAGGGTCTATATACAAATACTTATTCAAATAGCCGAAATTGTTACATATATTAAATTCCAACTACTAGCCACAGAGTGGGTAATACAAACAAAACTCGTAAAAGGCGCGTAGGGAGAATGGATTTCCAACTAATGACTAGGCACTAGGGTACCACCTGTCACGGTACGTGGCCTAGATCACTGTACCGAGGATCACTTCCTCCCCCCTGCGACACGAGACCGGGACTATCCCTTACTGGATAATCCCTAGTGAGATCACCCCACTGTTGGGATCAGCAACCACACCACTAAGCCGAATAAAAAGGGACATCTAGACAGGGATGACCTCACCCTGAATGGGTGCTACCCACCTAGCCTTATTGCGTAACCCCTGATTTTTCAGTCATTCTCGGTTGATGAGGCTTGAGGCTAAGCGTTGCCTTTTAGACCATTTCACTTAGAATGCTCATCGTCCACTGACGATGTTCTGAAAGCATTCATCCATACAAGTCCGTTCTGGTTCGAACGGAACCAAAGGCACTATTCCTACTACATCCATTTTGGAAATATCCTCAGGATTAGTAGCGACTAGCTCTTGCACTTCACTGCTCCATCTTCGAATCCAAACTCGTTTTCCCATGAAAACGTTCAAACCGAATCGAAGTGGTTTTCGAGAAATAAATCTCGATCCCGGTCTCTTCGAAACGATCAGCGCATTTGGCCAATATTGATAGTTGGCTATTTAACTATCAATTAATATTCACAAACAACCATCAAACAACAAATAATTTTCCAAATTATTTATTTATCTCAAAATATCTTCGCAAGATATATTCCATTTTCAACCTTTTGAAAATAGTATCAAACCATCTTCCATTTTCAAACTAAGCTTTCCTAAATATTTGCTATCTCCACTGAAATCACCAAGGACAAACACTTAGATTTTAGAATAGTTTTAAACACACTTTATTAAAAAATATACTTTAAAATATTTAAATTAAAAACTACTTCTATATTTTATTAAAAATATATACTTTAGGAATATTTAAAAATGAGGTTACTTTTATAAAATATAAACGTAGATTTTCACTTTTAAAACAAATACCAAGTGATTTTAAAATAATTACTTCCATAATAGATTAAAAGAAAATACTTACTTTAGAATTTAAATATTTTGAAATAGGAAATTTTCCAAAACTTGCTTTTTTAAAAACAACTTTAAAACTTTTAACTTATATTTAGAAATTTACTTAGAAAACGTAATTGGTTATTCAGGGAGAATTTCCAATTTTAATCACTTAAATCAATTTTGCAAATTGATTTCCAATTTACCCCATTTGAAATAAATTTCTTTACTTACTCAATTCTTTTCAAAATTCGTTATTTATGGACTTTATTATTATTATTTTCCATTTGATTTTGAATCTTTTAACTGAAATATACAAATTTCAGATTTTTCCAATTTCTTCTTTATTCTTTTCAAAATTTAAATCTTAAATTTAAAATAAATGTTTTTTTTTCTTTTAAATAATAACACTGAAGTTTAAAATTCATTAACTTTCTGTTTAATTCAAAATTCCCTTTTTATATACGGAATTTATTTATCAGAATTTTAAAACCACTAATATCCTTATCCAGTTCATTCTTAATTTATTTAAATTTTTAATAATTATTTTACTTACAAATTCTCTTTCTTTTATTTTCAAAAATCCAATTATATATATTTTGATAACTCAGTGTACCAAAATATATTCAAGTAAACCATAGCATCCAATATCACAACTATCAATAATATTCATTACAGAATATCGAATATTCATAACAGAGAATATTAAACAATATAATTTTTTTTGAGGAATCCAGTTGGATCCCTTCAACCTGTTTCCCTGCATCCATATATGTTAGCACAATATAAAATACCAATTCCACTTCGAGGTGGAATATCGTAGTATATGGGATTAAATATAATAACATCCGCTATTATGCGACGCATAGGGTCTCATCCGCTATATAATGCGGGAAATCAATCATTCTAAGATATATTATATACTATAATATAACACATCAAAACAATTCATCCATTCAACCAATTATTTAAATTTAACCATTAAATTAAAATTAAAATTCAACCGACTGAGATTAACTCACCTTTTATTTTTGTTTTGCAATCCACTTCAATATTGCCTTGGATTTCCAGCTGTTTGACCTTAAATAAACAGTTTATAAAATTTTATTAATATTCGAGATAAATTCGAACAATTCAATCCACCATTTTAGAATTTTAAATTCAACTAATAATTTAGTTTTAGCTTGATGATTAAATTTTAAACAAATTTCCTTTCGGATAATTTTCTTAGTAACAAAAATAATTTTAATAGTTTCTAATAGAATAAATTAATCACCAAACCCTTAATTTAAAGATAATTTAGCAAAATTAAAATATGTAAATGTAGATGTATTTCTTTACGAACCATATAAAAATAACCTATATAGATTTCCTAAAAATCTGATTTTTCTAAACTTCTAAAATTACATCCTTCATTTAAGAAATTATTCTAATCGTTTATACTAAATATATAAATATAAAATATCAGTCAATAGCAAATAGCTTTTCCTCGATTGTTCTGTACATTTTTAAAATTCAATTTAGATTTAAATTAAATTGAATAAAATTACGTATACCTTACTGCCCAGAACTCTGCTTCCTCCCAACTACCCACGCACGCAAACCCCTAGCCACCATCTTGCTGCATCACCGTCGACGTCTCACCTGAATCGAAGAACGAAGGAAGCACGCCCTTGAATTGAACTCGCGTCCCTTCATAATGAATGCAGCCTGCCGAGATATCGAGTAGGGAACTCGATTAAGCTAATCGCAACCTCATCGCGACAACTGCCGTAGCCCCTCTCCCCCAAATCGATAGCCGCCACATCGCGTGAGACCTCGCCTAATCGTGTCACTCGCTCGAGTCGCACGCGCACCCTCAATCGATGATCGAAGTTCCCCAAACCTCTGTCACGCGAAACCGCCGTCCCCCCAGGTGCGAAACTGATCGAAAAAAAAGATTACTCACACGGCCTAGGTTTCGATTTGAATTTTTGATTTAGGGAAAAAATTCGTTTAGAAGAAATGGCTTCGGCCTGTAATTTTTTTTTTCTTATTTGAAATCGAACAGAAGGGAAAGAGATGAAGAATAATGTACCTCGGCCATTTTTTGATTCGAACGAAGAAAGAAAGATGGATTTTAGTTTCGTTGCTGAACGAAGAAAAAAAATATCTACCCTTTTTTTATCGAACGAAGGAGCGTACAAGAGAAGTTAAAGAAACGTGTAGTATGCCTTGTAAAAACGTAATTGATTTTGAAAAAAAAACATGAATATATTATTTTAAATCTAAATTTAAATTTAAATCGTCCCTATCAACATAGCCTAAAATCACGAACTCCTATCGAGGCGTGCCGCTAGGCCTTTATAACATTATACGCCTATTCCAAACGCAATGGAAAAGGTTTTGAGGTCTAATTCGATCGTATGGAGAAGATAGCTTTCCGAATCGATTATTATCAATTAAAATTTCAGCACGTTTATAAATCGTACGCTCACACAACAACTCCGATCACTACGAAAATTGAAATCCGATAATAATACAATATTACGGATCCAATGGAATTGGTTTCATCGAATTCTGAGACTGTGTCTCGGAAGGCTATTTTTAAATATCGATTTAAACGATATTCTATTAAAACTTAACAAAACATTCCAAATTCAATTTCAATAATTTTACTATCTTCAGTATTATCAATATAAATTTTACAGACCCTTAAATTATATTTTTACAGGCTTAAAATTCCAGATTCAACATCTTACCCAATTTCCAATAATTAAATTCAATAATTAAATTTCCAAATAATGGTGATATTTGAAATTTAAGTTACAAATTAACTTTTAAATATTTAAAATCAATTAAATATTCCGATTTTAAATGCTCAAAAATTCCGGGTCGTCACATTCCTCCCCCCTTAGAAGAATTTCGTCCCCGAAATTACTAGTTAGGAAGAATAGTCCAATACCCGGTTACTTATCTCCAAAACCAAACAATTCAACATCTAATCAACTATTTTTTATAAAAAAAAACCCATTATTATTCTTATTAACTTCTCAACTCTCCCATAGTTTTCAAACTATACTATTTTCTCAATCATTCAAATTACAATTTAAACTAAATTCAAATTATCAAAATTTTCTCAAAATTTTTCTAACTTTCTAAATTTCTGAAAAGTTTCGCCAGCGCCTCCTTTGCGCGGCTAGCTCGGTACAACTACAAAAGGCCTCTACGGGCTCCCAAATTCCAAAAGAAAAGAAAAGGCCAAGTGCCTATATCAAAAATCCAATCAAATTTCATACTAAAATTTAAACACATACCTTTTGGTCGGACAATTATAATTTATCATCTGAAATCAAAATCAATTCTCCTTTACCTTTATAATACCTGCATATCCTACATAGCAATAATATCCAATCACAACATTCCAAATTTTTTTATCGGCTTTCTTACAAAGTGTCAATATTTATTCATTCAAATATTAACTTAGCATATATTTGTAATATCAATTTCCCATTTAAGAATTTACCATTCCTTTCTTAAGTTTAGTATAAGCATTTTATATGCTTCTTATATTTATTTTCACCTTACCACTTCTGTTTATATCTATTTCCATTCAAATTGATTCTTCCCTTTCCATATGAATTCAATTTATTCTTATCTCTAAATATTTGAATTTTATTTTCCATTTATAACTGATTCATAACATTATTTCAAATTAGTTTCATTCACTAATTTGTTTCAATTTCCAGTTTGAAATCGTTTTGTCGTAACAAAATTTTCCCAAAAATTTTTCTAACTCCCAAAAATTCCGGAAAATTCTGGCAGAGTATCCTTTATACAGAGTAGCTTTTGCAATTTGACAAGAGATATAAATATATATACATCGACCCACACGGTCGGAAAAACAAAAACAGTTCACATTTCTTATTTTTATTACGTAGGCGTACCTAATTTAGCATTTATAAGCAAGCGGCGTATTATTTTAGCAATTAGCGCAACCAAATCCAGCCACACGGCTTCCAGGTACCTGTACTTACTCAATTTAAACATGTAAGTGCCATATATATGAAGTTTAACAACATTTCACTAACTTGCAATAGTTAAACACATAAATTCCAACAGCAATGCACACTAAACACTTTCCATAAGCAATTTATATAGTTTTAATACTAATTCAACCGTTTTTAATTAATTTATATACCATTTTCATTAAATTTGCATGGTTTACAACCCACTAGCTTACAATCCATTCATTTTTAATTCTAAACAAATCAATATTATTCCAATTGATTAAAGCATCAACTCTATTCACCTCTGTTAGTACATTTATTTTCATTTACGATAGAATGACCAATTTTCTATGCACATTTGAGGTTATTCATGCAAATAACAATTGCTTAAGCTTAAAACTATTTTAAATTTATTCCAACTCAATTTATTATTTAATTCTTTCTATTTAAAATTCATTCACAACCGTTTTATGTAGCTCGACACAATCTATTTAAATTTTATTCACTATCCATTCATTTGCGTTTCATTTCTTAACCGCATTCATTTAAATCCATTCTATTAACTTGAAAACATTCTATTTTCCTTATTGTCTCTAGTTATTTCCATTCCTTAACAATTTAAATGGTTTACAATTATTTAAATTAATAATTTCATTCCATTAAATATTATCTATAACTCGCAATTTTTTTTATTTCGATTAAAATTTATTTTCACTTGATTTAAATCCAACCTAATATCACTAAACCTAGTTTAAGTTGATTTCAATTCAACTCTCCTCCATCTATTTAGCTTAAGTTAATTTGCTCCAATTTATTCAAATTTTATACTTAAGCTCATTTTCATTTTACAAGTAAAATTTTCTTTTCTATTCAACTTAATTCTATCTCAATCAAATCTCATTTTAAATCTACAATTTCATTTGATTAGTTATTATAAAATTTAAATTTTCAGATTCAATTCATTCAATTGATTACAAGGCCATTTTCAATTTATTTCTACTTATTTGGATTTTATTTGCATTACAAACCATTACCTCTTCAATCCAATTTCTTTTTATTTGGCAATAGTTTCAATTATATTCAATTTGTTAACACTTCAAGTCGAATTTTAATTAATAACTCAAGTTCTGATTCTACCATTCACTTTTAATTTACCATCAAATTTTATTAACTCACAATTCAATTTCATTATCAATTCATTTAATTAATTGCAAGGCCACTTTCAATTATGTTTTCTTCACTAATGATTCAAATTGAATTTGATTATAACTTGAGTTTTATTTCCAAACTTCAATATTCACTCACCAATTCAGCTTCTATTTAACTACATTAGGTTCCATTTACATATTTCGTTAACTAATTTATTATCTAATTAGTTCTTCCCCTATTTATAATCCAATACTTGATTTTAAATCTCAAAATCTCTTCATTTAATTTTCTTAAGTTCAAATTTATTTTATAATTCAATTTTGGATTTTTGCTTTATTTTTCAAATCATCAAACAATATTTATTTTGGGTTTTCTATCCCACTTTTAAATTTTATAAGTCACAACTTATTATTTTACACATTTCCATTCATTCTAGGCATGAACATATTCAACTTTTATTTTTAACTCATGATTTATGCTTATTTATAGCTCAAGCATATTTTTATTTCCATGGATTTCTAATTCTTTTATAAGCTATCCTAATTTATTTATTTCAATCCAATCCTTATCCCACTTATTTTCCATTTATTCAGGTAAGAATCTAATTCGATTCAATAATTCAATTGAATTTTTATTCCAATTCAATTTTATTTTAACTCAGATTTATTTAACTCAATTCGATTTCAACTTAATTCGAATACAACTGGATATTATTTTCAGCCTATTCAATTAATTTCAATCCAGTTAAATTTTTATTCCCCAATCCAAGTTAATTTCATTTTCAACCTTCATTTTAAATTTAAATTTCCTCAAAGCTTATATTTCCTTCCTGATTAAAAATCATCTCAATTTATAAGCTTTCAATCTATCTCATCAGGATTTTGAACACCCGACTTTTGGTTTCAAATTATTTTGAAACTACCATTATCTCAAAATCACACTTCTCAAAATTTTAAACCATTCCTGGTATTTATTCCCAACAAATTTCCTTTGAAATTTCAAAAATAAACTAGTTCTTCTGAACAAATCAATTTGGCAGCAATCCATCACTTAGAAACTCGAAAATGAACATCGATGGTGTTGCAGTCATCACCGAAGTTATTTTCCAGTGACTGAAGTGAGTTCAATGCTATATCCCTTTCCAAAAATTTTGAAAACCCTTTTCAAACCCAAAGGAAATTAATTTTTAGATTTTCAAATCCTTTTAATCTATGTTCAAATATTATTCTGAAATTTTATCTTTTTTTTAGTTATTAATCACACTATATTCACATTTATAGTTTACATTTACAAATCCCATTTACTTTATTGGTTTATTCCTTAATATTTGGTTATTATTTCAATTCTAGTTTAATTTCCACACAATAATGAAAATAATTTAAATATCATCATTCCTAACATCCAAGCAACCATATATTAGCTAAAATAGTTTACAAAAACTGTTCTTTATATCAAAATATATTTTTGGGTAAAATTATTTCATTCACCCACCTTCAAAACAATACCGTGTCAAACTGTTCTATTCAATTGTTTAGAAACCCCTTCGATACAGTTGTCTAGACTCTGCCGACGAAGGTTCATATGCCACTCAATAAACCAATCAACACAATATTAAAACAATTTATATTCACTAACAAATACGCGCTCATATCTATTAATACGCTCAAACTCATTCTAGAGCACTACGGACTCTATTTGAGTAATTCCCACCAGAGCCAAGGTTATCACCAACCTAAGCTCTGATACCAACTGTAACAGCCCACAAATCCGTACCCCTTGACTCAACACTATTCTACACCAATCAACTCAAGTTGAACAGAAATACGAACCATTAGGGTTAAAGAAGAAGAGGTAGAAGAAGAAAATAGGAAACAACATCAGAATCTAACAAACGCAGCGGAATAAATTATAATAGATAATAAATGATATTTACTCAAAATCAAATATGTTTGTTTATATATTACATCATCACAGTACATCAATCACAGTTCAACATCAATAACATACAACTGGATACACAGCTACTCAACACAACGGAATATATATAAAACAAGTATGAAAATACGTATCGTCATCCAGCTCGTCTCCTGAGCTCCACAGCATCATATCCTGTATCCTATAATACTCGGTCTGACCTGAGCATTATAGTTAAATAACACCCGAGTCAGTCTGGATATACCAGCATGAGAAATCACACTCAATTGATTATTAAAGTTTCAAAAATCCCTTTGAAAACAAAAGCATCTCGTAAGACCACGCCATAAACAAACATGTCGGGTTTTTAACTTACGATAGCTAAAACGCTTTCTATCTAAATCCTCTGATATTATAATAGGGTCTATATACAAATACTTATTCAAATAGCCGAAATTGTTACATATATTAAATTCCAACTACTAGCCACAGAGTGGGTAATACAAACAAAACTCGTAAAAGGCGCGTAGGAAGAATGGATTTCCAAAAAATGACTAGGCACTAGGGTACCACCTGTCACGGTACGTGGCCTAGATCACTGTACCGAGGATCACTCCCGACCCCCTGCAACACATGACCGGGACGACCCCTTACTGGATAATCCCGAGTGAGATCACCCTACGGTTGGGATCAGCAACCGCACCACTAAGCCGAATAAAAAGGGACATATAGACAGGGATGCCCTCACCCTGAATGGGTGCTACCCACCTAGCCTTGCTGCATAACCCCTGATTTTCAGTCATTCCCGGTTGATGAGGCTTGAGGCTAAGCGTTACCTTGTAGATCGTTTCACTTATAATGCACATCGTCCACCTGACGATGTTCTGAAAGCATTCATCCATACAAGTCTGTTCCGGTTCGAACGGAACCGAAGGCACTATTCCTACTACATCTATTTTGAAAATATCCTCAGGATTTGTAGCGACTAGCCCTTGTACTTCACTGCTCCATCTTCGAATCCAAACTCGTTTCCCACGAAAACGTACAAACCGGATAGAAGTGGTTTTCGAGAAATAAATCCCGATCCCGGTCTCTTCGAAACGATCAGCGCATTTGGCCAATATCGATAGTCGGTTATTTAAATATCAATTAACATTCACAAACAACCATCAAACAATAAATAATTTTCCAAATTATTTATTTATCTCAAAATATCTTCGCAAGATATATTTCCATTTTCAACCCTTTGAAAACAGTTTCAAACCATCTTCCATTTTCAGACTAAGCTTTCTCAAATATTTACTATCTCCACTGAAATCACCAAGGACAAACACTTAGATTTTAAAATAGTTTTAAAAACACTTTATTATAAAATATACTTTAAAATATTTAAATTAAAAACTACTTCTATATTTTATTAAAAATATATACTTTAGGAATATTTAAAAATGAGGTTACTTTTATAAAATATAAACCTAGATTTTCTCTTTTAAAACAAATACCAAGTCATTTTAAAATAATTACTTCCATAATAGATTAAAAGAAAATACTTATTTTAGAATTTAAATATTTTGAAATAATAAATTTTCCAAAACTTGCTTTTTTAAAAATAACTTTAAAACTTTTAACTTATATATAAAAATTTACTTTGAAAACGTACTCGGTTATTCAGGGAGAATTTCCATTTCAATCACTTAAACTAATTTTCCAAATTGATTTCCAATTTGCTCCATTTGAAATAAATTTCTTTACTTACTCAATTCTTTTCAAAATTCGTTAATTATGGACTTTATTATTATTATTTTTCTGTTTAATTTTAAATCTTTTAACTGAAATATACAAATTTCAGATTTTCCCATTTTCTTCTTTATTCTTTTCAAAATTTAAATCTTAAATTTAAAATAAATGTTTTGTTCTTTTAAATAATAACACTGAAGTTTAAAATTCATTAACTTTCAGTTTATTCAAAATTCCCTTTTTATATACGGAATTTATTTATCAGAATTTTAAAACCACTAATATCCTTATCCAGTTCATTCTTAATTTATTTAAATTTTTAATAATTATTTTGCTTAAAAATTCTCTATGTTTTATTTTCAAAAATCCAATTCTATATATTTTGATAACCCAGTGTACCAAAATATATTCAAGTAAACCATAACGTCCAATATCACAACTATCAATAATATTCATTACAGAATATCGAATATTCATAACAGAGAATATTAACAATATAAATTTTTTTGAGGAATCCAGTTGGATCCCTCCAACCTGTTTCCCTACATCCACAAATGTCAGCACAATATAAAATACCAATTCCACTTCGATGTGGAATATCGCGGTATATGGGATCAAATATTATAACATCCGCTATTATGCGGCGCATAGGGTCTCATCCGTTATATATTGCGAGAAATCAATCATTCCAAGATATATTATATACTATATTATAGCACATCAAAACAATTCATCCATTCAACCAATTATTTAAATTTAAATTCAACTGAGTGAGATTACTCACCTTTGATTTTTGTTTTGCAATCCACTTCAATATTGCCTTGGATTTCTAGGTGTTTGACCTTAAATAAACAATTTATAAAATTTTATTAATATTCGAGATAAATTCGTACAATTCAATCCACCATTTTAGAATTTTAAATTCAGCTAATAGTTTAGTTTTAGCTTGATGTTTAGATTTTAAACAAATTTCCTTTCGGACAATTTTCTTAGTAATAAAAATAATTTTAATAGTTTCTAATAGAATAAATTAATCACCAAACCCTTAATTTAAAGATAATTTAGCAAATTAAAATATGTAAACGTAGATGTATTTCTTTACGAACCATATAAAAATAACCTATATAGATTTCCTAAAAATCTGATTTTTCTAAACTTCTAAAATTACATCCTTCATTTAAGAAATTCTTTTAATCGTTTATACTAAATATATAAATATAAAATATCAGTCAATAGAAAATAACTTTTCCTCGATTGTTTTGTACATTTTTAAAATTCAATTTAGATTTAAATTAAATTGAATAAAATTACGTATACCTTACTGCCCAGAACTCTGCTCCCACCCAACTACCCACGCACGCAATCCCCTAGCAACCATCCTGCTGCATCACCGCCGACGTCTCACCTAAATCGAAGAACGAAGGAAGCGCGCCCTTGAATTGAACTCACATCCCTTCATAATGAATGCAGCTTGCCGACAGATTGAGTAGGGAACTCGATTAAGCTAATCGCGACCTCATCGCGACAACTGTCGTAGCCCCTCTCCCCCAAATCGATAGCCGCCACTTCGCGTGAGACCTTGCCTAATCGTGTCACTCGCTCGAGTCGCACGCGCACCCTCAATCGATGACCGAAGTTCCCCAAACCTCTGTCACGCCCCTCAGGTGCGAAACTGATCGAAAAAAAGATTACTCACACGGCCGAGGTTTCAATTTGAATTTTTGATTTAGGGAAAAAACTTTGTTTAGAAGAAATGGCTTCGGTCTGTAATTAATTTTTTTTCTATTTGAAATCGAACAGAAGGGAAAGAGATGAAGAATAACGTAACCTCAGTCATTTTTGGATTCGAACGAAGAAAGAAAGATCGATTTTTGTTTTGTTTCTGAATGAAGAAAAAAAAATATCTACCCTTTTTTTATCGAACGAAGGAGCGTACGAGAGAAGCTAAAGAAACGTGTAGTGTGCCTTGTAAAAATGTAATTGATTTTGAAAAAAGACATGAATATATTCTTTTAATCTAAATTTACATTTAAATCGTCCCGATCAACATAGCCTGAAATCACGAACTCCTATCGAGGCGAGCCGCTAGGCGTTTATAACATTATACGCCTATTCCGAATGCAATGGAAAAAGTTTCGAGGTCTAATTCGATCGTATGGAGAAGATAGCTTTCCGAATCGATTATTATCAATTAAAATTTCAGCGCATTTATACATCGTACGCTCACATAACAACTCTGATCACTACGAAAATTGAAATCCCATAATAATACAATATTACAGATCCAATGGAATTGGTTTAATCGAATTCCGAGACTGTGTCTCGGAAGGCTATTTTTAAATATCGATTTAAACGATATTTTATTAAAACTTAACAAAACATTCCAAATTCAATTTCAACACTTTTACTATCTTCATTATTATCAATATAAATTTTACAGACCCTTAAATTATATTTTTACAGGCTTAAAATTCCAGATTCAACATCTTACCCAATTTCCAATAATTAAATTCAATAATTAAATTTCCAAATAATGGAGATATTTGAAATTTAAGTTAAAAATTAACTCTTAAATATTTAAAATCAATTAAATATTCCGATTTTAAATGCTCAAAAATTCCGGGTCGTCACACTTAGAGCGATGAATGGATCAACCTAGCTTGGAAGGTGTAACAACCCTAGATTTTTCATATATTTTAATATTTGACTTTATTTTATTTTGAAATTATTTTTAAAGTTGTTTTATTTCAAACATTTCACATTTTTAAATATAAGTGTTGATTATTATGTGAATTATAATTTCAAACAGGTATAAATTGGATATTTTACTGAAAGATGAATTTCTGTTCAAACTGGTCAAACTTTGACTTTTAAATTTCAAATTTAAATATTTAAACTCCTAAATTTTATCTTTTATTATGGAAATAGATTTAACAACTTGAATACTGCTTTTTGTTTCGTTGAAAACGGACTTAAACTGTGAAAGTTATGCACATTTCAATTTTGAGTATAATTTATTTTATTTTGCAATTTTGTCTATTTTAGATTATATAAATCATATTTTCTTTGTTATATTTTATTTTAATATGTGTTAATATGTTATTTTATTTATATTTTTGTCTTTTAATATTTTTAAAGTGATAAAATAATTTTTCCAAAATTTATTGCATATATTTTCTATTTTTAAGGCTAGTTTCCATTTTTTTTGCTATTTTCTTCATTTAAATTATATTTAATTAAAATTTATTTATTTATTTTTATGCATACATTTTATTTTTGTGTCTTTATCTTTATTTATAAATATGTTTCAAGTACACAAATTTTTTCCAAATTTCATTTCATTTATTTTCAAATTTTCAAGCCTAGTTTACATTTTCTTTGCTATTTTCTTAATTTAATTATATATAATCAATATTTACTTATTTATATTTTTTCTATTTGTTATATTTTCGTATTTAACTGAAATTATATTTATTTTCATATTTTAAACTTATAAAAGAAAATGGATGGAAATTTGAAAAGTTTTTGGACTCTTTATATTTCCAAAGTCTTTTTACATTCCGCCTTTTCATTTTCTCAACCTACTCCTTTATTTTATTTGTGCCGTACCATTCCTCCTTCTTTCCAGCCACATTTCATTTCTTTTTCACGAGAAAAAAACATTCTCAAACTAAAAAAAACATACGGCCATTTGTTGTAGAAGTTTGGGTAAAAATCTCTTCTCTTTTTCCTTTGTTTTTCATTGTTTTAATGGTTTTGCACTTTTCTCTTCATGCTTTGCTTGGCCACCACCTCCTCCGACCAACTCCACCACTGCCCGTGGACACTCCACCATCCTTTCCCTCTGACTTGACCAGGCCATGAGCCCCCTTGAAGCTATCATCGCCAAATGTGGCAAAATCACCTTGAAACTAGCCTAGCCGAACCATTTATGCATATACCCTTCATTTTTCACCTAAACCACCTCCTTGGCCGCCACCACCAGTCCCTCCACCACCATTGGTCGACACTCCAGACCCCACCTGACCTTCACCTTGTAGGGGCCGAGCCCAATGGTCCTTTGGTTGAGCCATATGGTTGCACAAAAGCCACTTATTTGCTTTAAACCCTTTGTATTCACACCTTGTAACTTCCACCACTTCACCACACCCTTAGCCGCCCTTTGCACCACCTTCTCCAGCCCATACCTGAACCAAAACCACTGCCACACCATCTCCTAGCCTCCAACAGGTCTGGCCATGCCATTTGTAGCCTTGCCCTAAGCTTGAAATTGCACAAAAATCCACTTGTTTGCCTTGTACTTGTATTTTCATACATAGCAACTTCCATACCTTCACTACCCTTGCTAGGCCGACCATATATGACCCATACCTGACAAAATACACCCCATGGCAGTACCTTATCACCCTATAGGCTGAGCATAGTGATGGTGGAAGCAAGTGCAAGTGTTTGATTAATTGTAGTTCCTTAATTCTAGCTTGTTTAATGTCATATTTTGGTTTGAAATTCATGTTATATGTATTGTTTTGTTTCATATGTACAAGACAATTAGCTTTGGCTATCCACTCTCAATTCATTTCCGTATTGTCGTGCCTTCGTAGTGTCTGTATTGTTTGCTTTGGTAGCTATCTCCAGCTCTGAACAGGTGAGTTATTCTCACCAGACAATATGTACATATATAAATAGTAAATTGACCCCTTTTGAATCTGTAAATTGCATATCATCTTGTTATAACTGCTATGTTATGTTCATATGATGTTCACACCTATATTTACACCTGTTATATCATATGTTACTTTTATTTCATGCTATTATGTTACTTTCATCAGTTTATCACACTGCAAGTTCCCTGTAGACTAGAATCACTATGGGTTGAAATGATACATACCCGAACGGACTTTAGAATAGGAGAAAATCGTTATGGGTTGAAATGATAGGCCTGAATGATTTTCAATTATTTTCTTTTACTTGGGATTGCGGGTTTGAAATGATCAAACCCGGGTTTTCTTTGTAAATTACGGGTTGAAATGATATATTACCCGTATCACTTTACCTAGGCTAGAAAATGAAATACAGACCCGTTGTTAAAATATGTTTTTCCAAAATTTTTAAATTATTTTAGAAATGTAAATATTATAATATTTTGATTTAAATTTGTTTAAAAATGATTTTTGTAAAGCATTATTGATTTTCTGAAAATTTACAAGTGAAATAAATAAATGGTAAAGTTAGGAAATCTGAAATGTAAGTTATTTTGGAAATTATAATTTAGTGATAAATAGAATTTAAATTAAATATTAAAATATGATATATTTATGATATTTTGAATTAAATGAATTAAAAATGATTTTTATAATATATTAATGATTTTTGAATAAAGTTAAAATGTGAAATGAATGAATATTTAGGTTAAAATTTGGAAATATAACTAAAATTAGAAATTTGTGAATTTGGCTTAAAAGTGAATTTTAAGTTAAGTAAATAAAAATGAAATTAAGTTATATTTGAAAATTTTAAACTTAAATGTTAAGGTAAATTTAATTTAATGAATTTAAAAATTAATGTTGGAATTTAATAAGTGAATTATTATTAAATTTTGATTTTTTTGAATGGGGATTTAATTTTATAAAATCATGAATATAAGGGTATTTGAATGACTGTTTTAAAAGTGAAATTATATGATTTTATAAGCTAAAAATGATTTAAATAAAAATATGATTGTTTGTGAAATTATATTGAATACTTGAAGTTAATTAACTGTATTTTTGAAATGCTATTAATTCTAATGTAAATGATAATACAGCATTTGTAAATGCTGTAGTTGATAATAATGAACCAAATGGCTAAGTTTAATTAAAGGTTATTATAGCATTTTGTAAATTCTATAATTGTTGAATTTAACTAAGTTTTATTTGAAACTAATGTAACCCTATTACAGCATTTTTAAATGCTATCTTTTGTTAAATTGAACTGTTTTGAATGTAACTTTCCGTAGCAATTTCTAAATGCTGCGAAAGTTGAATTTTCATCTGTTTTAATAAATTAAGTGAATAAATGAATTTTGAAAGACTAAAATTTTGGAAATTTAATAATTTAATTACTAAGTATAATAACTTCATTTTATGATTTAAAATGAAGTAATTTGTTTCGAAATATAAATTATTTTGAAATGTGTTTTGTAATGGTATTTAAATTAAATAAAAATGAATGTGGTTTGGAAGATATGATATTTTGAATGATATTGAATTTTGAAATTATATTTGATTTTGAAGTATAAAATACCATTTTGAAATTTTAACCACGGGATGTAATTAATTTATAGTTTAACTGATTCTTAAAGGATGGGCGATCCCAAGCACCCTTTAAGTTATTGTGCATTTCTACTACAGTTCACTTGAGTTGGTTTACATTATATAAGTATATATTGTCCTGACTCGAGTGTTTTGTGTTTTGCTTTACGCTCGGGTCAGCCTGAGTATTTACAGCTTAGCTTTGGATTTCTTTTCTGGAGCTAGGAATCGCTGAAGATTCTGCTTGTCTAGTTATCTATTTCCTTTCAGTTTCTGTTGTTCTATTTCAACTCTGGTATTTATAAACTTCTACGTATTTGAGATTTCTATTGTATATGTTTCAGACTAATATTATGTATTATGTTTTGAGAGTTTGTTATAGTAGCTTCATGAACTACTATGGTATTTTTATTTCCGCTGCGAGTTATTCTGATATTTCTGTGTCTGTGATTCTGTGATTGTATTTCATTTGCTCCAAATTTATTTACAACGCGGTATTTTGAGCAATTCAAGTCCGACATGTGCGGATGCGAATGACTGAAAATATCAGGTTGTTACAGTTGGTATCAGAGCTTTGGTTTTTAGGCAAACCTTAGCCTGTGGAGCAAAAACTCATTAGAGATAGGGTAGACATATCCTAGAATGGGTGAAATCAATCTCAGAATCATTTCCTTGCGATAGAACGTGTTTTCGAAGTATAAAATGATTTCTAAATTATTTTTAAAGTAGTTTCAAAGATTATTTTGGTATAATTTTTTTTTTTGAAACCAAGATTTTCTAAACTTAATTCCTTCTGTATCAACCTTGTTAGAAACCTCTTGGTTAGAATTCTTATCGATTAGGGTTCCCTGAACTTTGGAACACTCCCTCTTGTTTCGAAGTCCAGTTTTGTCTTCCCTATTTTACCTTTTTGATTTTGGAGCATTCCATAACTCCACTTTGGAATGACCTTTCTAAAGATCGATGATTCCGCCAATCTTTGAATGATCTGTAAAGAGGTGAAACTCCTTTACAAATTACAATTGATTCACCAAAGATTTCTGTATCCACGGTTTACGATGCTATCTATCTCCTGCTCTACCGGGATTCTGTCTTCGACGATCGAATATCGATTTGCCTTAGATTTCTGCATCGATCATATTCCTGAAGTCACGGTTGACCGGTTAAGGTCCCCGCGATTTATATAGGCTTATCCATCTTCTATTTGGTAATTAAATTATCTCATCTTCGTTTGAGTTTATCTTCGAACTAGAATTCTATTTGATTAGAGTTCCTCTAATTTTGAATCTTTGTTTGTTTGAAATCCTCCCTTGAATCATCCTTTGGAAATTTGTGTTTGGTTGTATTTTGAAATTGTGCATACATCGAAATTATTAAGGATGGCCATATTTTGTAT
This sequence comes from Allium cepa, assembly GCA_030765085.1. NCBI lineage: Eukaryota > Viridiplantae > Streptophyta > Magnoliopsida > Asparagales > Amaryllidaceae > Allium > Allium cepa. The sequence continues at coordinate 255,704,273 of CM060943.1, forward strand.
ATAAAAAGTGAAATGTTTCCAATAAGGATTATACACCTTTTAAAATGAAAATTGGAAGCTTCGAAAGAATTTGAAATTTTGAAATTTTTGTAAGAACTTGATTTATATAAAAATGATTTATAACTGAAGGGTTTAGAATTTGAATTTCGAGGAATCGAACTCTGGTGTTTTGAAATCGGTTTTAAGATTTTGGAAAATATATAATAATAATATGATTTAAAGATATTTTTTTCAAATAAAAAATGTTTCAAATGTATTCTAATGAATTTCAATGATTTCTAAGGAATTTCAAAGAAGTTTTTCAAAGTCAATTGAAGTCCAGAACTCACTTGTGTCGCTGGAAAATAATTTCGATGATGAATGCATGCATCATCGACATTGATTTTCGAGTTTCTGAGTGGGGGAGAGGCCACTCTAGTAGCTTTGTTATGCGAGTGATTTTGTGAAACCAATTTTGATTTCGGATTTTGAAATATGGTTTGATATTCAAAAGATATAGGTATATGTATATATATATTTGAAATGATTTAAAGTAAGTCGGTGTTCAGTCCTCGAGATTCAGATTTTTTTTTATATAACCTTATCTATTGGAATTGATTTACTGATTTGTTAGTGATTTCCCACTCTTGGATTTGAAATTATGATTTCTTCGACTATTTTGAAGGTTCGAGCACTTCCAAATCAACTTTAACTTTTCAAAGCTAAGAAATTTTGAAAGGTATAAGGTATTTGATAAAGAATATAAGTTTAGTTTGTATGCTTCAAGTATGAAATAATATGATTTGTATAAGTTGAAACTGTTTTGTTAAGTAAATAAATAAAGACTATTTTGAATTATACTAATATGAAATTTAGTTTGAATTGTTTTGGATAAAAATTAGTCTTTAAATGTTTGAGAAAAATTTGGTTTTAAATGTTTTAACTTAGTAACATCTTTATAAAACTATTTATTTAACAAGTTGGAATAGATACATAAGTTGTACGTATGTTGTTTTATTCGCATAATTAATTTGATCCAAGTCTGAGTACACAAGTTCAAGGTGAATTACACCATTTCGTGTTAGGATTTTTCATTTGATTCTTGATGGGCAATATTTGATATGGATTTTGGGCTTGATTCTAGAATTCTCTATCATAGTATGTGGCTATGCAAGGAGACTGATGGCTTCTAGTCGAGAAACCTTATCGAAGTCCGCATTAGGGAAGTCGAATGGGCAATACTAGTTCGAAAGCGAACTTGTGTGATCAAGCGAGCGATTGAATGTAATGTTGCGAAATGATGACATATGTAAGTAATAATTAAGAAAATTTGGGATATATGAAATTATAAAATTTAGTTTGAAAGATGGTATATTTAAGCCTTGAAAAATATTTAAGATTTAATAGTTTATTTTGTAAATCAAATCTATATTTGAAATTTGATAATATTTGAAATGGTTTTGTTGGAAAACTAAATTGAATTGAAACTGATGGTTTGAATTGAATTAAAACTGGAAATTTTAGATTTGGGTTTAATTGAATAATTTGTGAAATGTAAAGAATTAAAGGAATGTTTTATGATTTCAAATGTATGATTTCAAAGGGTTATGATTTTCAAAGTGTAAAGATTTCAAGTATTTTGGTTTCGAAAGATTTACAACTTTGAAAGTATTATGATTTTTTTGATAATGAATATATGTTTGAAATAGAAATGAATTTGTTTGGCATAAATGTTGTTGATTCGGAACTTTGGATTATCTTCTAAATCTTTGGCTTTAAGAAAATTTAAAACTGAATATATGTAATTTGGAAGAAAGGATTTAGTGAAATCATATATGATTTTTGAAACTGAATTGATATTGAACAAATTAAAATTGAGAACCTTGATTTACTAAATACTTGATTTGGGAGTTATCGAACTTATATAAAAATTGATTTGTGTAAGTATGCAGTTGATTTGAAAACTATTGATTCGGAAACTATTGAATTTGAAATGGTACTCAATTTTGAAAAAATGAAATCTTATATAATTGAAATTTATATAAGTGTGATTTGATATACTATTATTTTGAAAAGTATTTGATTTGAAATGAAATCTTATATAAAATGGACTTTATATAAGTATGATATTTGAAAGTGATTTTGAAAGGTACTATATGATACATATTTTCGAAGTAAAGATATGGAAAGTGCCTTCTGCTTGATATCCGCTTTGTGGCCACATTGTGGATTCATTCTATCGATATTATTCTCTCTCTTTGATTTGGGTTTTCCGGATATGATACTCGAGTGTCCATCGAATTCCATGGCTATCTCCATGGTCTTATGATCGCGACTACATAGCGCAAATGCCTGGCTGAGCTGGCCTGGGGGTACGGATTGTTTCCTGGGGGATCCAGGCGTAACCATTGTGTATTCTCCACTCTATGTAGGTCGCATTAGTAGCGCAAATGCCTGGCTAAGCTGGCCTGGGGGTACAGATTGTTTCCTGGGGGATCCAGGCGTAACCATTGTGTATCCTGCATTCTACTCATCATCATGGCGTAACTCGCAGGGCTGAGAAAGCTTACGGATACAGATTGTTTCCTGGGGGATCCAGGCGTAACCATTGTGTATCTGTGATCCATGGTTAGACAACTGTTTCGGTTTTGTTGATTTGTTTGGATTGTACTTTCCATATCTGTTTTTAAAAGTGTCTTCGGTATTTTCACTGGGTGTTGAAACGAGTCTACCAAGTACCTGAAAAATTCTAGCTTTGTGCCTGATCAACGCATAGCCAGAGTCAGCAGGAACGAAAGTAAACTTGTTAAGACATCGAGTTATAAAAGTATTTTGATAAAGTATTATATAAAGAATATTTTGATCAGCTATTTTCCCTTCTAAAAATTTAAAATGTTTTAAATATTGTTTACTTCGAATTATCAAATTTGAATCAAATAACTATTTATCATATTAAATGTTTAACATGTTAAATATAAAAAATATTAAAAATATTTCATCCATGTCTTTCAACCTGCTTCCCCTCCTAGCTACTTTCTCCCTACCTTCTTTCGAATGTCTTCCAACCTATTTCTCCTTCTTGTTGTTTCTCCGCTTACTTCCTTTTCGAGGACGAAAAGATTTGAGTGGGGGAGAGTGTAACAACCCTAGATTTTTCATATATTTTAATATTTGACTTTATTTTATTTTGAAATTATTTTTAAAGTTGTTTTATTTCAAACATTTCACATTTTTAAATATAAGTGTTGATTATTATGTGAATTATAATTTCAAACAGGTATAAATTGGATATTTTACTGAAAGATGAATTTCTGTTCAAACTGGTCAAACTTTGACTTTTAAATTTCAAATTTAAATATTTAAACTCCTAAATTTTATCTTTTATTATGGAAATAGATTTAACAAATTGAATACTGCTTTTTGTTTTGTTGAAAACGGACTTAAACTATGAAAGTTATGCACATTTCAATTTTGAGTATAATTTGTTTTATTTTGCAATTTTGTCTATTTTATATTATATAAATCATATTTTCTTTGTTATATTTTATTTTAATATGTGTTAATATGTTATTTTATGTATATTTTGTCTTTTAATATTTTTAAAGTGATAAAATAATTTTTCCAAAATTTATTGCATATATTTTCTATTTTTAAGGCTAGTTTCCATTTTTTTGCTATTTTCTTCATTTAAATTATATTTAATTAAAATTTATTTATTTATTTTTATGCATGCATTTTATTTTTGTGTCTTTATCTTTATTTATAAATATGTTTCAAGTACACAAAATTTTTCCAAAGTTCATTTCATTTATTTTCAAATTTTCTAGCTTAGTTTACATTTTCTTTGCTATTTTCTTAATTTAATTATATATAATTAATATTTACTTATTTATATTTTTTCTATTTTTTATATTTTCGTATTTTAACTGAAATTATATTTATTTTCATATATTTAAACTTATAAAAGAAAATGGATGGAAATTTGAAAGGTTTTTGGACTCTTTATATTTCCAAAGTCTTTTTACATTCCGCCTTTTCATTTTCTCAACCTACTCCTTTATTTTATTTGTGCCGTACCATTCCTCCTTCTTTCCAGACACATTTCACTTCTTTTTCATGAGAAAAAAACATTCTCAAACTCAAAAAAAACATACGGCCATTTGTTGTAGAAGTTTGGGTAAAAATCTCTTCTCTTTTTCCTTTGTTTTTCACTGTTTTAATGGTTTTGCACTTGTCTCTTCATGCTTTGCTTGGCCATACTCCTCCACCACCTCCTCCGACCAACTCCACCACTGCCCGTGGACACTCCACCATCCTTTCCCTCTGACTTGACCAGGCCATGAGCCCCCTTGAAGCTATCATCACCAAATGTGGCAAAATCACCTTGAAACTAGCCTAGCCGAACCATTTATGCACATACCCTTCATTTTTCACCTAAACCACCTCCTTGGCCGCCACCACCAGTCCCTCCACCACCTTTGGTCGACACTCCAGACCCCACCTGACCTTCACCTTGTAGGGGCCGAGCCCAATGGTCCTTTGGTTGAGCCATATGGTTGCACAAAAGCCACTTATTTGCCTTAAACCCTTTGTATTCACACCTTGTAACTTCCACCACTTCACCACATCCTTAGCCTCCCTTTGCACCACCTTCTCCAGCCCATACCTGAACCAAAACCACTGCCACACCATCTCCTAGCCTCCAACAGGTTTGGCCATGCCATTTGTAGCCTTGCCCGAAGCTTGAAATTGCACAAAAATCCACTTGTTTGCCTTGTACTTGTATTTTCATACATAGCAACTTCCATACCTTCACTACCCTTGCTAGGCCGACCATATATGACCCATACCTGACAAAATACACCCCATGACAGTACCTTATCACCCTATAGGCTGAGCATAGTGATGGTGGAAGCAAGTGCAAGTGTTTGATTAATTGTAGTTCCTTAATTCTAGCTTGTTTAATGTCATATTTTGGTTTGAAATTCATGTTATATGTATTGTTTTGTTTCATATGTACAAGACAATTAGCTTTGGCTATCCACTCTCAATTCATTTCCGTATTATCGTGCCTTCGTAGTGTCTGTATTGTTTGCTTTGGTAGCTATCTCCAGCTCTGAACAGGTGAGTTATTCTCACCAGACAATATGTACATATATAAATAGTAAATTGACCCCTTTTGAATCTGTAAATTGCATATCATCTTGTTATAACTGCTATATTATGTTCATATGATGTTCACACCTATATTTACACCTGTTATATCATATGTTACTATTATTTCATGCTATTATGTTACTTTCATCAGTTTATCACACTACAAGTTCCCTGTAGACTAGAATCACTATGGGTTGAAATGATACATATTCGAACGGACTTTAGAATAAGAGAAAATCGTTATGAGTTGAAATGATAGGCCTGAATGATTTTCAGTTATTTTCTTTTACTTGGGATTGCGGGTTTGAAATGATCAAACCCGGGTTTTCTTTGTAAATTACGGGTTGAAATGATATATTACCCGTATCACTTTACCTAGGCTAGAAAATGAAATACAGACCCGTTGTTAAAATATGTTTTTCTAAAATTTTTAAATTATTTTAGAAATGTAAATATTATAATATTTTGATTTAAATTTGATTAAAAATGATTTTTGTAAAACATTATTGATTTTCTGAAAATTTACAAGTGAAATAAATAAATGGTAAAGTTAGGAAATCTGAAATGTAAGTTATTTTGGAAATTATAATTTAGTGATAAATAGAATTTAAATTAAATATTAAAATATGATAAATTTATGATATTTTGAATTAAATGAATTAAAAATGATTTTTATAATATATTAATGATTTTTGAATAAAGTTAAAATGTTAAATGAATGAATATTTAGGTTAAAATTTGGAAATATAACTAAAATTGGAAATTTGTGAATTTGGCTTAAAAGTGAATTTTAAGTTAAGTAAATAAAAATGAAATTAAGTTATATTTGAAAATTTTAAACTTAAATGTTAAGGTAAATTTAATTTAATGAATTTAAAAATTAATGTTGGAATTTAATAAGTGAATTATTATTACATTTTGATTTTTTTGAATGGGGATTTAATTTTATAAAATCATGAATATAAGGGTATTTGAATGACTGTTTTAAAAGTGAAATTATATGATTTTATAAGCTAAAAATGATTTAAATAAAAATATGATTGTTTGTGAAATTATATTGAATACTTGAAGTTAATTAACTGTATTTTTGAAATGCTATTAATTCTAATGTAAATGATAATACAGCATTTGTAAATGCTGTAGTTGATAATAATGAACCAAATGACTAAGTTTAATTAAAGGTTATTATAGCATTTTGTAAATTCTATAATTGTTGAATTTAACTAAGTTTTATTTGAAACTAATGTAACCCTATTACAGCATTTTTAAATGCTATCTTTTGTTAAATTGAACTGTTTTGAATGTAACTTTCCGTAGCAATTTCTAAATGCTGCGAAAGTTGAATTTTCATCTGTTTTAATAAATTAATTGAATAAATGAATTTTGAAAGACTAAAATTTTGAAAATTTAATAATTTAATTATTAAGTATAATAACTTCATTTTATGATTTAAAATGAAGTAATTTGTTTCGAAATATAAATTATTTTGAAATGTGTTTTGTAATGGTATTTAAATTAAATAAAAATGAATGTGGTTTGGAAGATATGATATTTTGAATGATATTGAATTTTGAAATTATATTTGATTTTGAAGTATAAAATACCATTTTGAAATTTTAACCACGGGATGTAATTAATTTATAGTTTAACTGATTCTTAAAGGATGGGCAATCCCAAGCATCCTTTAAGTTATTGTGCATTTCTACTACAGTTCACTTGAGTTGGTTTACATTATATAAGTATATATTGTCCTGACTCGAGTGTTTTGTGTTTTGCTTTACGCTCGGGTCAGCCTGAGTATTTACAGCTTAGCTTTGGATTTCTTTTCTGGAGCTAGGAATCGCTGGAGATTCTGCTTGTCTAGTTATCTATTTCCTTTCAGTTTCTGTTGTTCTATTTCAGCTCTGGTATTTATAAACTTCTATGTGTTTGAGATTTCTATTGTATATGTTTCAGACTAATATTATGTATTATGTTTTGAGAGTTTGTTATAGTAGCTTCATGAACTACTATGGTATTTTTATTTCCGCTGCGAGTTATTCTGATATTTCTGTGTCTGTGATTCTGTGATTATATTTCATTTGCTCCAAATTTATTTACAACGCGGTATTTTGAGCAATTCAAGTCCGACATGTGCGGATGCGAATGACTGAAAATATCAGGTTGTTACAGAAGGAGGTGGAGTGCATGGCCTTAGTTGTATAAGGTGGTGGCCATGGGGTTTGAGTGAGGAAAGGAGTGACTGGCCTTTGATTTTGAAGTGGATTTCTTGTGTATACACACTTTTATAAATTTAATTTTTTTTGCAATATTTTTCTTCATAATTTCCTTAAGGTTGGAAGTCATTGAAAAGCTTGAGAATGGAGAAGAAGATGAAGTAGAATTGTGTGTAAAATTTTGAAGTGAATGGTGGGTATTTATAGGAAAACTTTGAAAATAAATATCTTAATGTATAATTTCTCTTTTGCCCCTTGCCCACACCCCCTTCATCCCCTTAAGACGCATAGCAAGGCCACCCCCTTGTGCTTCCATGTGTGTGACGATGTTTTGTAAATGAGTTGATGTTTTCTTTTTAGGGTAGAAAATATCTTAGATATTTATACCTTTTACTATATGAAAATTCTAATGTAAATGGTAAGTATATTTGTAGGTATGTATGCGTTCATATATATGTTCGGATGCGTATTTGTATGCTGTATATGTGCACAAGACATATAAATAAGGTTGCAACAACTTTGAACAACTTCTGCTCGTTAAACCATTGAGAATCAGGAAGCCGATTCCCGGTCACAGTTTTTCTTATTAATTAAATTACATCTAAATCTAAACAAAATTTGAAAATAACTTTTTATCATTTATAACCAATTAAAATGAACACATATGATTTATCAAAATCATATAAATTAGTATTAATTAATTATTTATAAAAAGTGTTGTTATATCGATAAATCGATATGAATTTTTTATATTTTTAAATCAAGTATATATCTTTATAAAACTATTAAAAATAATTTATTATCACTTCATAACTAATTAAAATGAATTATTATCATTTAAAAACAAATAGTTGAATAGTTATAATTATTAAATCTCAATTTAAATTCATAATCAATTATTAAATATGGTGTAATAAATATAATTTATTTCCTAAAATTAAAGCAAATAATTTTATATTATATTTTTGTTTAAATATATAAATAAGTGTATGTATCCTGCTCCGTGCACAACTTTTGATAATTATAGAGCTGTTTATTGATAAAACAATTTTCAGTCATTGTATCGATATTCTTTCAAAGTATATATTTTCGTAAATACTTATCCAAAATAAGATTACCATTATTATTTATTGTTTAAAACATCATAGTATATGCTAGAAAAACTTAAAATTGGATATTTTAAAAATAAATATAAATTATCAAAGGGATAAATTTTGTAGGTCGTTATAAATAAGTTATCATACAATGTTATACATGTCAATATGAGTTCTGTACAAAAATCCATAGGTAAATCGGATTTCATATGGGTGAGATATCATTTTTTAAATCTAACACAAACTTAAGATATATATATATGTGTGTGTGTGTGTGTGTGTGTGTGTGTGTGTGTGTGTGTGTGTGTATATATATGTATACATACATACATATATATGTATATGTATGTATATATGTATACATACATATGCATATGTACGTATATATGTATACATAAATATGCATACATATGTATATGTATGTATACATATATACATATATATATATATAGACACATCTATATATGTATATATATAACACAACACTTTTATAAAATCCTCACCCAAACAGCAAGCTGCAAGGCCCAGCAGCCCATCGCCACACTTCCAACCCGATTGCAATAGTGATTCCATCTTCCCAAATGAAATTCCCCTCACGGGAGCACTCTGTAATTTAAACCCGATAACCCATCACTACCGCTGCATCGTTGAATTACAACCCACACCACCTTGCCACCATCACGACCACCCTCTAGTGGTTCCCCTACGCAAAGCACGACCACGCGCGACGCAGCCTCTCGCATCCACCACGAACCCCAAACCCAAGCTCCACAAAAACATAGCCATAAACCCTAATTCGTCTCTACCTCCCAACTCTGGCCACCAAAATACGTGCAACCACTTCCAGCACCTCTGCCTCATCACCACACTCATCCTGGTACCCTTCTTTGCTCGCCACGATAAGGGTTTCATCGGAATAGTCAAGATAAACGGAAAATGCAAAACGATCAACCACGGCGAAGCCTAACAACCTGACACCCTGCGATAATGCCTAGAAATCATGAATCGACGAACCGAATACAACCGTGTCCTCCTATCTCCAATCCATGATCGTCAAATTTGCACCAAAGTGAACGCGGTCGAGGTTTATCGATGATTCTGACCACCACAATTGATGAAATAACAAGCGACCATTTTTAAAAAATACTAGACTAAAAAAACAAATAGCTTTGTAGTTGAAGATGTTGGCTAAAAGCCAAAGGTTGGAAGTCATGGATTTCTGATATGAGAAGGATGATTTAATTTTGAGTTATAGAGGAGAAAAGAAGAAGAAAGAAATGGTGTTTCTGTATAGATCTTGTTATTTACAAATTCAATCTTTTGTAATCTCATTATTTATAAAGTCCGTTATAAATTCCTTTCTAAATTTTAATTACAAATCCATATATAAATTTGATTATAAATCCATTTCTAATATTTATAAAACACTAGTTATAAAATTTATATCATTGAATCTCTTTGTTAATTCCTTTAATAACTTCCTTACTTTATAAATCTTATTTACTTATAATATTTTATTTATAACTCTATTTTAACACTTACAAAACTCATTTAAAATTTCATTACTTTTATTTATAAAATATCAATTTTATAAATCTTATATATAAACCAATTATAATAAATTGAAAATTCTTATTTTAACTTATTTTACAAAATAGTTAACATCATATTTCAAAAATTATATTTAAGTATATTTCACAAAAACATAATTTTTATAACATAAAAATTATAACTTTTTTACTTATTTAAAATAAATCCATTTCTTCAACAATTCAAAACTTATTAAAACACACACACACATATATATATATATATTCATTACCACTTTGAAATCTTTTTTGAATTGAAATCATCATTTTAATAATTTTATATTTCAAAAATATGGCTCAATGCTGCAAAAGTGCTAAATAAGGGGATTCACATCAATAATAGCAAACATGGCGTCCATTACATCAAACATCACATAATACAACATATATAACAATATAAGTAAATAAAAATCAACAATTGTGAGGTTTCCAGTTGGATCCCTCCAACTTGTAACTTGCAAAAAATATATATGAGAAAATATGTACAATACCTACTTTGAGGCAAACGAGAGTACAAAGGGTGATTATCTCATACATGGGAACTTATAGGATCTCATCTGCTCCAATCGGAAGGAATAAATCCAACTATTTACTTTAATAGCATAACATCCAAACATCCAATATATATATATATATATATATATATATATATAACATCCAATAGTCATCAACGGTATTATAAAAATATTCCCACTTATATAAAAATATAAGCGAGTCAGAAAGAGTTAGTTTTACTCAACTTAGTTGCAGTCATCATAGTAGCATTTTATTTCGATTAAAAACGAACAGGCGTTCAAATTTATCCAAAAAATTTCACTAGATCAATAAATCCCAATCTAGCTTCATTGTGTAGTATTTTTAGTAACAAGCGCGACGCAAGTCGTTTCGTCTGATTTTGACCTCATATGACAAAGATATGCTATTTATAAGATTACACGAATTTTTGAATGATACAAATTACAATTTCTTTTTTTTTTAGCGTTGAATCAAATCTGGCCATTCAAATTTTCTTAGAGAAATCACAACCGCATCCTTTCTTTCTTTCTCTTCTTCCTAGTTCGATCAAAACCTATACATCATCTCGTCATCATCAAATCGCACCTCCCGCAATCATCCGGAGGTCGATCGGTCACCACAATACGAAGCACCGAAGCACACTTACCCACGGCCAGAGCCACGTCGAACTCGGCCTCCCCCATCGCCTGCAAAATCCCTTTGAATGACTAATGAACGCAAGCCCCTAGCCCCCACATCAAGCCTCCATTTCAAATCTCCACTGTTGATCTTGTAGAGCTCGACTAGCTCTACATTTTTCTACTGGAAGTCGAGACATGAAAACTGATGGATTATAAGAAATCGAGGGGAGAAGATTGGTGATTTCTATCCATTGAAATTTTGGCGGCTAAGGTTTCATAGGCTAGGGTTTTCTTAGTTTAGGATCCTTATATAGATAACCAAATGACATTATTCATCAGAAAATTATCCGAACTCCAAACGAAGCGTGCCGCCTGACATTCATAATGTTTTACTCCTATTCCGAACACAATGAAATATATATCCGGAGCCAATTCTATCGTATTTGAAAGATAGGTTTCGAATCAAAATATTTTAATTAAAATTCCTTTAATTAATTTTTGGGCGTTTTAAATTCGCACGGTCAAACCGTAAGTCCAATCGCTATGAAATTTGGAATCCTATACTAATATACTATAATGGATCAAATGAAATAGGTTTCGTCGGAATTCTTGATAGTGTCAAAAATGACTATTTTTCACTCGACAAATTAAATATAAAATTACCAATTTTCGTTTAAGCACTTTTAAGTCAATTTTAAAAGTTCACTAACTTCATTTTAATCCAAATGAATTTTAAGTTAACTTTAGAAATCATTTTGATTCATATTAGATTCACAAATTCAATTATTTAACCAATTCAGCTTACAATATTCAATTTTAAATATTTAAATTCAATTAAATATTTTAAATTCAAGCGACTGAAAAACTGGATCGTCACAAAAATACTCTTTTATAAATCTCGAAAACCCATTTATAATACTTTCCCTTCAAATCTCTAAATAGTTAAACGCCAAACTTTTTTACCAACTCCAAGATTGCTTTCAATTTTATAACTCCTTCGATAAATCCTTTTATTAAATAAAAACTTTTATATAAACTCTTCCATTTTAAGTGATTCCTTTTAAATAAATAGTTTATTATTTTTAAACCATATTTAAAACATTATTAAGAACTTTTAACAATATTGAAAATATATTTAAAAAGCTCTAAAACATCATTAATATATTAATAAATTAACATTTTAGACAATATTAACATATTAAACTAACTTTAAAACAATATTGTTTAATAATAAAAATAAATAAACTTTAAGCATATTGATGATATAACTAATAACTTTGACATAAAATAATCAAATTTAAATATAAAATAATTAACTTTAAGTAATTAAATTTAAATAATCAACTTTAAATAATCAAGCTTAAATAATTAACTTTAAACGATAACTTAACTTTAATATAATAACTAAATTTAAAATAATAATTAACTTTAAAACGAACTATTATAAATATCTTTAAATAATATTAAAGTATAAAATAACTTTAGTACATATTTAGAATAATATTTAATAATTTTAAACAGTATTTAGAATATAAATAAGTTAACTTTAAAACATTGTTTGTGAAAAGATTTATTAAAATAATAATTATACAAAACATTAATAAATGTTTAAAATTGTAGTGGATTTAAATCCATAGCTTTCTTAGTTCAGAAAGAGGCGTAGCGACCCAAATGGTACTTAAACAAGCTACCATATCATTTTTAACTTTCCAAGTTAATAACTGGTATTTACATAATCAACATCTATTTAAATAAATTCAACAATTAACCACCAACGGTTAGCACATCACTTATTTAAATTGACATATCAAATTACGACATACAATTAGAAGTCCAAATCAATAAAATAGCAGAACGGGTATTTATTCCGCCCAATAGATGTCCAAATCAAATCAATTCAGTGAGTTATAGCAGAATGGTGATTTATTATGCTAAACAGATGTCAAAATAATTAAATTAGTAGAACGTTGATTTATCCTGCTAAATAGATGTTCGAATAATCTATTCAATTTAATTTAACAAAATGGTGTTTATTTGGCCAAATAGATATACCAATAAGGTATAATTAATTTAACGAAGTTATTATCTAAAATAGCGCAATTGAATTCAGTCCCTATTATTTTATCAACATTTTAAACACCATCAAATCTATCAATAAGTTATGCTACAATGTTATACTCATCAATACGAGTCCAATATAAAAATCAGTGGGTAAATCTGATTTCATATGGGTGATATATCTTATTTTAAATCTAACGCACACTTATTATATAAATATATATAATAACACTTTTACAAAATCCGCACTCAAACAGCAAGTTACAAAGCCCAATAGCCCATCACTACACTTCCAACCTAATTGCACCAGTGATTCCATCTTCCCCAATGAAATTACACTCATGTGCATGCTCTGTTAATTGAACTCGATCGCCATTATTCCATCACCACCGCTGCATCGTTGAATTGCAGCCCATGCCACCTTGCCACCATCATCGCTACTCCCAGTGCTTCCCCCATGCCATGAGAGGTCATGTGCGATGTAACGTACCGCCACCTTGAACTCCAATCCCGAGCTCCATAAAAACATGGACATAAACCCTAATTCGCCTCTACCTCCCAACTTCGGCCTCTATAACACATGCGACCACATACAGCGCCTCCGCCTCATCACTACGCTTCTCCAAGTACCCTTCGTTGCTCGTCTCGACAATGTGTTTAGTGGAAGAGTCGAGATGAGCGGAAAACACAGAACGATCAACCACGGCCAAACCTGACAGCCTACGATAACCCTTAAAAATCATAAATTGACGACCCAAACATAACCATGTTGTCCAATCTCCTATCCATAATCGTCAAATTTGCACCAAAGTGAACACAGTCAAGGTTTACTGACGATTCTGGCCACCACGGTGGACGAAATGATGGGCAACCATTTTAAAAAAAATACTAGACTCAAAAAAATAACTTCGTGGAGATTTTGGCTAGATGCTGATGCTTTGGAAGATTTTGATTTTGGAAATGAAGAGGATGATTTAATTTTGAGTTGCAGAGGAGAAAAGAAGAAGGAAATGGTGTTTCTGTGTATATCTTGTGTCTATGTACATGTGTAAAATGTATTTGCGCTTGTGTGAATGGATATATATATATATATATATAGGCTAGAATCCTTAGCTACTAAGGAAAAGGAAAGCAATTGGAAGGGAACATAAAGAATATGCATGGGACAAAGAATTGAAAAGTGTGATGGAAGGAGAATTGAAAGAAGAGACAGAGGGGGTTAGAGCTTGGTGATGGCGTAGTGCCAGCACAAGGCAAGTTGGGGAAAAAAGAAAGACAAGGGGGACAAAGCAGGGGAGACAAGGGAGACAAATGAATAGCTAAGTTGAAGATGGTGTGTACTATGCTTACATGGTTGATGTTGCATAGAAAAGATTGGGGTACCACACCACACAATATCGCGTCTGCGTATGAGCCGCGAACGATAGAAAATAAAATATGATATCGCATACAGAAATGTGATGCGATCACCAAAAAACAATAAAACACACCAGTTTTTCAATTTCTATGAAGTTTTCAAAAATGCCAACATTTGCCGTAAAACACGTCAAACAGGAATTTCATTATTTTCCAAATTAAAATTTATAGAAAAAATCCTATAAGTTAAAATAAAAATACAACACCAAAAATCGAGCAATTATTTGAAGCATATATTTTATTATAATTTAAATTCAAATTTGAATATTTAAATAAATTAAATATCCAAATTCGAAGACTCAAAAATACGGGTCGTTACAGGTAGGTTAAAGCACTATTGGTTCTGAACCTTACTCGAACATCATTCTTAACTCTCATAGACAGATATGACTACTTTGTCCATTTTTAGTGCCGTATATAATATTAATTACTTTTCATAAAAAAGTAACAAACAAAGCACGATTAAGCTACTTAAGCGACTTCTAAACCCCTTGGTAAAACATTTGTTTATAATTTAAAAGCCATTTGAAAATGATATATGTGTGTACTATTTTATTTATAGACTAAGATATTTAATAAAACTTTAAAAACAATTTAAGATATTTATACAATACGATATTTATTACCTTAATAAAATATTTAACTAATTTTTCTAAAAACTATATATACATTTAATATACTTTAAAATACTTATAATTATGGTTTAAACATTTATTTAAAAATTGCTTAAAACAAATATTTTATAATTTATAAATTTCAAAGAGCATGTTTCATTTATTTAAAAATAAACATTCTACTTTAATATATTAAAATTGCAAACAACTTTTAAAATATTCTAATATGTGTTAGAAAAGACATGCAAAAATATTGGAGAAACATACTTAAATTAAATATCATTTTAAAACAATTAAAGTTCAAAATAGGAACTATAGCGCTTCAAGAATGCTGTAAAAAAGATTCAAAGGCAGTGGCCATAAAATGCTATCGTTGAGTGCCGTTATAAACAGTGAACTGGGCAGTTTTATATACATAAAAATTTTGACATTTTTCGATATGTTAATAAACTTTGAATGTCCACTATTTTTATAGTAATCAATATACTCAATATAAATACAATCATGGCGAGAAACCTCTTGGAATCTCTCTACAAATTTTATAGATTATGTCAAACATAACGTATTTCTAGTTTCTTATATAACGAGTATTCGCTACAGAAACCATTCCATATTTAAGTTGATTCAATCAAAGTCCAATCAAACCTATGTGCATCATCTCAAGGTTATGAAATAAGTCATAAAAAGTCATACAAGTCCAAATACATTATCTTACATATGCAATTTTCTTTCCAAAGCAAAAATCGCAAAAGAATAGCAATAAATAGTGGAGCACAATACTATAATTTAAATAAGATATATACACTTCATATACATCTAAATGGTGAGTTTACTCACCATTTAAAAAGCAAACAAATAAGCAAAAGCCTCGGCCAAGTTTCCACTTCCTACTCTACTTGCAAGCTCCTAAAAGTACCTCATAGTATATATCACTTAACCTCTCTAGTGCAGACTCCGATCAAGTTCCTTGATTAGAAACCTTTGTTCCCTTTACGGCAACATACTATGATAGAAACCCTTGGGATAATATCAAGAATCTATTTCAAATATTCACCGTCTAGAGTTGACTCGGATCGGTGTTAATTACCTAGAAACTGTGTACTCAAATCCTGGACTAAGAACAGTCAAGTGAATAAAATGATTTACATACAACTTACATATTTTATCCTTTTAGCTTCTTAACAACACCAGTTACTTTTTTACATTTATTTTCACACATATTATATCATTAGATACTAAAACCCATTTATGAATATTTTCATAAAACATAACTCAAGTTTATAAACATTTCATAAAGACACGACGTTGTTTATAAAACATTTCATAACTTAAGATCATACTCGTATAATACTCCACTACATCCTAAGGGTATATACGAAACATCAGATTCCCTCCACTTTTTAAAATCCGGACGAAGGTCCCAAAATTATTCTAGGACTTATAACTGAATAAACCTTATAGACTTCCTTATCCATTGGGTTAGGTAAGTAATTAGAAAGAGCATGGCATTGCTATCCACATTTACGCCTACAGTCTACTTTCCCTTGACACCCCTAAAGGAAAAGACGTTTATTAGTTGGCCTAATAACATCGAATGTCCTACTTAACATAGATGTTCAATATTTTAAAAGTTGTTTTAACTTTCTACCTTCTCAATTTAAGAGTTATAAAAACTCATATTTATATTCTGATATCAAATTTTTTTAGCAAAAACTTTAGAACTAAACACCCGGGTTTTATTCTAAATCATTTAAAATAATAATATATAAATATATGTTTTGTATGTCAAATATACTTTCATGATTAAATCAAAATCTATTTTACCAAAACTATTCTATAACAAACTATTATCCTAGCGTCCCCCACTTCGAAACCCAAAAATGAACACCGATGATGCTCAATCATCATCAAAATTATTTTCAAACGACAGAAGTGAGTTCAATACATTCAAATCATACTTTTAGGACTTAAGCAAAATCATTTTCAAAGTGGTATCAAATACTTCATGTAATATTACTAGTATCATGATCTCAATTTCATAAACCAATTTCCTATATATTTACTTTAAAATTCGAAGATAACATGTGAATAGATCGAGTAACACCAAAATGATATGAGGAAATGGGTCCTACCAAGTCGTATAATATATCCCCTTACTATAAAGAGTAATACTCATGAGCATTTCTTATCAACCGAACAGACGTCTCGCCAAATTTTAGTCACTTTTGAGACACTTGAACTAGCTAACATAAAATTACTTTGTTCTCGAATTGATTCGCTAATTCTGAGAGCAACCTCGAACTTGAACAAATCCTAAACTCATTTCAAAATATTAACGGTTACTATCAAATAGTACTATTATTATTTTCTCCAAAATCTTGAAAACCATTTTCAAAGACACCAAGACTTAAGTTCTCAAAATATCAGTTTAAATTCTCTTCGTTTATAAACCATACTTTATGAACCATACTTGTATAAAATCACTACTTAGAAAATTTTATATTAAACTTCTTTTATTAATAAACTACCCAACATGATCATCGAACGCCTTATAGTCAAAGCGTGAAGCTTAATTCATAAGGTGTTCGTCTCAATGCACCTACAAATACTATCTATCCAACCTATGTAGTAAAATGGTAAATTACTGATAAACTGGTTGAGCACAAATCAAATTAACAATCAATAAAAAATAATCAATGCTCATAAACTAGCCGAGCATGAGTAATCAATCAATGAATAATAATAATGCTTATAAATAAGCTGAGCAAGACTAAGCTCAATGAGGGATAATACATGAATTTCATTAATCCCTACATTAATTTGACTAAACTTTATACTTACATAAATTACTTATATATAACGAATACATATACCCTTTAATATATATAATACACTCAACTTATTCTAGGTCACTGCTTAACCTTCAGCTCTAATACCAGGTGTAACGACCCCCTTTTTGGACCCCCAAATGTCAACATCAATACATCCATGATATTCGCGTACTGAACACTCAAGTGCTGAAAAGAAGGATTGTTAGAGTAAATAAAAAAAGAAACAGAACAAGAAGGAATGAACATTACAAAAGAATATCACAGCAGAAAGATAACATATAATATCAATAAGATAGTACAAAGTGTCACTCTAAGATACATAGCAAGATTTACAATCCTGAGTACTATCATTAGCCTGGACAGTTATAACAGCATGTCCTCGCAATTTCTGATATATACATACTAGTATTGCAGCAAAATAAGAATACTATGATAGGTAAACATCCAGCTCGTCCTCTTGAGCTTCGAAGAATATCTAACTAAAACCTGTCTTTCTCAAACTGCTCGAAAGAGCACTCAAGGAATTAAGGGAAAAATAAAACCACGAGTTAGACAAAAGTATGGTATGAAAAGCCCAAGAAATATATGCCTACATAACCACATCTTTTGAGTCCAACCAAAACACTGGAATGGCTTTCCACTCAAAAGAGCCAAACCATCAAATATGTACATATGACGATATAATAGACAATATTTAGTGTGTAGAATATAAATCAGAAAATAGCCGTACTATGTGTACAATGAAAGAATATTAAGTATACGGTCATAACTGGTAACGTTCGTTTGCATATGGATTTCCGTTGGAGGTACCCACAGTATGTCGGGAGGCCTCCTGATAAGGGTCAGAAATATCCTTACGAGCGTCATATATATCCAGATAAAATATACCATTGGTAAACATAGTTGGTCCACGCCCTAACTTGGCACCGAGTGTTATTTCTCTTCCTAACAACCCGACAACATCTCTAAAATAGAGTTGATATATGTTAGCACCAAAATTGGTCACTAACACCCTTAAGAAAGATTATGTAGAGAGACTAATGAAGAATGTAAATGTAAACGGAGAACAGAATGTGGAAATAAATGCAGAAAATAAGAACACCAGATTTATAGTGGTTTGGCATAATTGCCTACGTCCACTTTGAGGTTATTCTTTATTGCTTTACTTATCAACTGGTTACAGATACAATCTGTACACCAACTATTTGGTTACAATTGTTAAGCAAATAAGATAAGTCTTGAATGAGTCTTGAATGCGGCAGAGTCTTCCCGGTGTTCTTGAAAAAAGGTCCTTTTCACTGTGCCCCCGCCTCTCTATTTATAGACGAAGATGGGTTGGACTTCTCAGATGGGCCTAGTTGCTAGATATCTCAGTCCAAAGTGAGCGGCTTCATCGTGCCGAACCACTAATGCCGATCGGCAAATGCCAAACGCTTCCTTAATGCCGAACGAGGCGATGTGTTGAGTGAAGAGTGCAAGCCGAACGAGAACCGAAACCGGTCGAGGGGAGATGCCGAACGAGGCTGGAATGCTGAACGGGACATTGTATGCCGAACGACATGCTAACACCGAATTGTTGAATATGCGCTTATATGTTTTTGTTTGATGATAATAAACATATATATTCATTTAAATGTATTTGGTAATGTACTATTTTGTTTTTTCATAGATTAAATAAATATTTGTTGAATAAAATAAATTACACAGAATTTGAATTTGAATTCAAACAGAACAAGTTACACAGATTTTGAATTCAAACAGAAATTTTATTCAAACAAATATTTATTACAATCTTGAATAGTACAAATTCATGCTCTCACTATACATATACATTTTCGATTACATCACGATTACATCACAAATATTTCTACATTGATAACCTCACTACATATCACTCACACTCGTATCTTGTCTTCAACTGCATTCCAGTTTGAATCCAGCATCTGAGCAATCTGCAAAAATATTCACTAACGCAGTAAAATTGAAAAAGAAATATTTTTGCAATTTAAAATGAAATACGATTTTTGAAAATATGATTTGCCTCAGTTATTTGGGTTGTTCGTCATAATTCACACTTGTTTTCATCACAAAGTCGTGCATATAGATATTACAGGGACATGTAACCATAAGTGGCTGCAATACACACGTGTACATTCATACACGTGTGCACTGCCTCGCCAACTCGTGTGCGCAGCCAAAAATAGCAAGTGTGCAAGCACAATCACAACAAACAAGGCAATGCACTATGCAATGTACAACAAGTCCAACAGCCCAAATGAACAACAAAGGGTCAAAACTCAATGCACATGAAACCAAAGGCCGAGCAATTGATATATGGTGATGCAGTCAACAGCTACAAACTGCAACGTCAAGTTCAGACCAAACAGTCGAAGACATGAATGCAACAAAGTTCACAAGTGCAGACACAAGGGCAGTAATACAAAGTAAAGTGGCAACAAACATGAAAGGAATTGAGTCAGTAAGGCAATGCTCAAAGTAAGTAACAGTAAGCAACAGAGATCAGAGACCAAGCAAGGCATAGCAACTGCATAGCAACAGCAACATGATCAAGTGCAAACAAATGAAACAACAGGCAAATGCATATACAAACTATCTTGAATGCAGTAACAACACCGCACCAGAATGCATCAAAAGCAAACCGAGTACAAGCCATAACATGTCAATACAAGCACTGAAGTTCTGCATCAAAAATGAAGACACCAAGTAAACAAACTCAAGATTACAGGGCAGTGGACAGTACAAGCCTGCAGAATGCAAATGGACTCGACCAAGTATACAAGTGCTACAAGCAGCAATGTGCAACTGCAGGTGAACAAATATGCATATATCAGTGATGCAACTTAAGCACAAATCATTTACAACATGTACACAGAAAAGACCAATGAATCAACAATGCTTGAAGACTGCAGCATAAATTAAAAGACCAATATATATGCACAGAAGCAACTACAATTATGCAATAGTGAAAAACACAAGTCAGTGGTGAAGTAAACAACAATGTCGAGCTCACTGCAACTCAAGGAGATAGTCAACCAACAGTGCAACAGATCAAATGGCATAGTGCACCACTGATTTGAAGAACATATGAATAAAGAACACAAGTACAAGCAAATAAGTGCAATTCGATCTAACATGAAGTACACATAAGTGACATAGTGAACCAAACAACAAGTTCATGTTTGAACTAACTCGAGTGCAACAAAGAAGCTATGGTACTATGCAAAGACATGGCAGTACCAAGTGATAGTGAAGATGGCCAGAGATGAAGACAGGGGCAAACACAAGATGGCCGAAGCAGTGTCAAGTCAGAATTTTCGAAAATAGGATGCTAAAGTTCAACAGTACAGAGAATTCGAATTCATGACAGTATCAAATTCGTATCTTTGAAATAGTCAGCAAAATTAAAAAGGGAAAGTTTCTGTTTTTTTATACAAGAAGAATCGAACGTGTAAAAGTTAAAGCCGTGTGTATCAAGGTGTCACAAAAAATGAGGAAAGACGTGCACAGCAGGCATTAGAAAATTAGGAAAGTGATGAAGTCGTGAATTCATATAAATTCAACCCGAAGGTATCATCATCAGGGTGTGCTTCAATTCACAATCGAACTATCAATCGCAATCCCAATTTACATCATCGGCTATTGAGTTAAAATCGAGTCCAATCGAAGCAAGCAATCAAACCTAAAAGCAAAAGATACAAATAACATACCAAGGCGAATTCAATTATCTCGAAGAAACCGAAGCCGAACCTTAATTTCACAAATCAAGAGAAGCAGCCGAGCGCGACTCCAAGCAAGTGATCGACAAGGCAACCAACCAGCAATCAAGAGCGGCGGCTTAAATTGAAGAGCCCTAATTGCCACAAGGGAACGAAGCCCTAATTCATCGAACAAAGAAACAAGAGCAAGGCCGACATTTTTACAAGCAAAAGTGGACCGGGTCAAAGAATAAGGGAAGATAGTGGATCGGTTGAAACAAGAATAAGGGGCCGGCCTTATTATTAAAAGGGGGTTTAGTTTTTTAATCATAAAGGGGTTTTTTAGTTATTTTATTTTGAGCAAAAATTATGCATTCAAGTTGTATTTTAATTTTTGCTCCGGTTTTAATTTTGAAGTTTGTTTTTCTTTTCGAGTCGAAGAATTTGTAAATCACCACCTAGGGATTAGGTAGTGTCAGATTGTCTATTTAGAATTAGTTCAGTGAGCAGGGTGTGCGAGTTTGCAAAGCTCTATAGGCGGGAGCAGTGTTTGCGAGTGAGCGAAACTCTGTAGGCGGGAGCAGGGTGTGCGAGTCTAGTAGAGTGTTTGTGAGCGGGAGCAAAAGGGTCTGCGAGTCTAGTAGAGTGTTTGTAAGCGTGATACTGTTTAATTCTAATAGAAATCTGAGAATGCAGCAGTAGGCAGGGGTTGCCGAAGCTGGGTAAATTTTGTGTGTGATTTACTTTTCAGCATATTTATTTCTGCTATTATATTTCTGTGTTTAATTCGAGAAAATTTGCTATAACCCTATTCACCCCCCCTCCCTCTAGGGTTAATCTAGATCATACAAGTGGTATCAGAGCCTGGTATTTTTATTTAACTCTAGAGTCATGAATCCGTCAAATAATGCTTTTTCTGAGGGGCAATCTATCGTTAGGCCACCCATGTTTAACGGGAACCATTATGCTTATTGGAAAGTTAGGATGAGTATTTATCTTAGTTCCGTTGATTATGATGTTTGGGATATTATTGAAACTGGCTATAAACCTCCCACTATAATCGTTGGTGGTATCGAGATTCCTAAACCTAAGGATAGGTGGGATGCTAACGATAAGAAATTGAAAACGACAAATGCTAAAGCCATGAATGCTTTGATATGTGCTCTTGATAAAAATGAATTTAATAGAATTTCTCATTGTACAACAGCACAGGAAATATGGCACACTTTGGAGGTGACACACGAAGGAACTTCTCAAGTCAAGGAGTCTTGTCTAGCCCTATTCAGCAATGAATATGAGAACTTTGTGATGGACAAAGGCGAGAGCATAAAGGACATGTTTGGACGCTTTTCAACCTTGGTATACAACGCTAGAGCGCTTGGGAAGGTCTTCACTGAGGTAGAGCTTGTGAGGAAGGTGCTACGAGTTTTACCAATGAACTTTGAGGCAAAGTCACGGCAATCCAAGAATCGAAAGATCTGAGCAAACTAAGCATGGAGGAGTTGATTGGCAACTTGATGACATATGAGCTTGAGTTAAAAGCAAAGGAAGAACGCAACAACTCCGAACCAAAGAAGAAGACGATTGCCTTAAAGAGCAAAGAAGAAAGCGATGAAGAAGATCCAATTGAAGAGCTTGCAATGGCTGTCAATAATCTTAGAAGATGGTCTAGATTCAAGCCACGCAAGAAGAAAACAAAGGGCAATAGGTCAAAAGATTCCGAAAATTCCGATAATGAACTGACGTGTTATAACTGCAACAAGCCTGGCCACATCAAACCAAAATGCCCACTTCTCAAAAACAACAAAGGAAAGAAAAAGGCAAAGAAGGTATTTGCAGCGACTTGGGATGATGAAGAAGGAGAGGAAGCTTCGGATAGCAGCTCAGAGGAGGCTAACTTGTGTCTTATGGTGAAATCAAATTCAGATTCAAGCTCAGAGGAATCTAGTGAGGAAGGTGAGTATTCCTATAGAGATCTTGTTTTTATGTGTTCTGATCTTACTAAAGTAGTTGATGCTCTTGAATCTAAAATTGAAAAACTGAAAACTGATAGGAGAGAACTTGCTCGTAAAAATTTTAGGTTAGAAACTGAACTTGAAAATATTCAAAATCTAGAATGTAAAAGATGTAAAGTTTTAGATTCAGAATAGACTTTAGAATAACTCTGAGAATCTTGAAAAAGAAAACTTGAATCTTAAGGAAACCATCGACACTAGGAAAAAGGATTTTATAAATCGATGCACCTCACTTGTCACTGAAAATACAACACTAAAAACCAAAGTCCAAAATCTTGAGAAATCTTTGAATAACTTTTCAAGAGGCGAAAAATCTTTCAACATGCTAATGGGAAATCAAATTTTTGCTAACAACAGAAAAGGACTTGGTTTTGGGAAAACACAAGCTGAGGATAATGCAAAAGGGAAAAGTGTCTTTGATAAATGTGAAATAATTGGACATCATGTTGAAAATTGTAGTCATAGGAACAAGAACACAAAATTTATACAAGTTTGGGTTCCTAAGAATTCTACAAACAAATTTCATGTCTATTGGAACAAGAATAAAAGGACTAAACAAGTTTGGGTTCCAAAGGGTTTGTTTATTCATAATGCGTCTGCCACTAACAATCATGGACCTAGAAATAGGTCACAAAAATCTTTCATCGTGTAGGTGTGGTGGCAGGCTAAGGAACAACAACGGTGGTCTCTGGATTTTGGCTATTCCAGAAACACAACGGGCAACATAGCAAAGTTCCTTAGCCTAGTATAAAGGTGACAGAATCACAATGGGCAATCACGAGAAATTATCGTAAAGGTAAAACAGGTGAAGGTATAATCTTCACCATATTCTGAATTAAATCAGCCAAAATTGTGATTATGATGTTGATTGATTACTGTCTACTCATGCTACACTTAGATATATTTTGACATTTTGGTCACTGTTTGTAAATTTGCACGATTTCAAATTTCATGTGAAAGGTGTTAAAAAGGATTTCAAGAAATTGTTTTTGAAATAATTATGATGTTGATTGACTGTTGATTACTCATGATGATAGTTGTTCATCCTATGGTTTCTAAGTTTAAAACTATGATATTTGTTTGAGTGTGAACATGGCTTCATTTCAAATTTCATTCTGAAATAGTTTGTTGAAATTTCACAATCTGGTCTTTGACATCCAACGAGTGAATATTGAGTGAAATTTAAATTCAGATGCAGATTACACTGGTAATATAGTTGATAGAGAAATTACTAGTGTAACGTGATTAATTTTTAAAACATTCATTTGCTGCATCGTTTTTTCAAAGAAAATATCTGCATATTTTTCACTTGAAATAATTTTTCATTTAGCAGATTTTTTTTTCTCATATAACCCCTTCGAGAAAATAATTGTTTGACCATATTTTCAGATTAGTCATTTTTATTTGATTTTAAATGACAAATTTTGACTAATCTGACTCCCTACTAATTATCAAAAAGATAAATAGTGATTGAAAAAGTGATAAGTGTTGATATTTAACATACATTACTCAAGAGAGTATATTTGAAAAACTTTCTTTAGGAATTAAAACAAGAATTATAAAACTTTTTGTTGGGTAAAGATTCCATGACCATTTCTATATCTATCATTATTTCTATCGACCATGTTTTATCAAATATTCAATATAGTTTGTCGATATGTGGTACTATAATCAGGAATCATTTGTTTTTCAAGTCTTATTTTTTAAAAATAAATAAATATCCAAAGTATTCACTCTCATTTAAAAGTCCTCACGGTTATGCATGGGTGAATTACTTGGATTTTTGATTATGTGCTTCCATGCTCACTTAAAAGTCCTTACGGTTATGCATGTATGGAACGCATATCAAAATTAGTTGCTTAAATAGACAAGTTGATTCTAATCCCATTTAAAAGTCCTCACGGTCATGCGTGGTTAGAAGATACTTGAATTCATTTTTTAAAATTAAATTCGAATACTACTAATCTCATTTAAAAGCCCTAACGGTTATGCATGATTAGTAGATATTCAAATTCCTGATATAAATGTACCACAAGTTGATTCAACTGTATGATTTTATATGAACGCCATATCCATCATTTCTAAAAGTGGAATATGCACCTAAAAAGGGTAGTTATGGTTTTTTGTTTGATTCTTATTGAAGTTTAATATTTATATTCAATTTGAGTTTAATGTTGGATTAATATCAATCACTTTATCTCTATTTTTCTCTCACACTATTATTCTTTTGCTGATAACAAAAGGGGGAGAGAAAAGTTAAGATTTTGTCAAATAGAATCTAGCAAAGGTCAAATAATTTTTCCATATGCATCTAGGCTTATTTGAATATATTTCTATTTGTATGCATATATGTAGGGGGAGCATCATGTAGAGAGGAAGCATTTAAATAGGGGGAGCAATTAGAGTATATAATTGGTCAAATACATTTAACACGGTCAAAATCTTAAATATATGTTTGTTATCATCAAAAGGGGGAGATTGTTGAATATGCGCTTATATGTTTTTGTTTGATGATAATAAACATATATATTCATTTAAATGTATTTGGTAATGTACTATTTTGTTTTTTCATAGATTAAATAAATATTTGTTGAATAAAATAAATTACACAGAATTTGAATTTGAATTCAAACAGAACAAGTTACACAGATTTTGAATTCAAACAGAAATTTTATTCAAACAAATATTTATTACAATCTTGAATAGTACAAATTCATGCTCTCACTATACATATACATTTTCGATTACATCACGATTACATCACAAATATTTCTACATTGATAACCTCACTACATATCACTCACACTCGTATCTTGTCTTCAACTGCATTCCAGTTTGAATCCAGCATCTGAGCAATCTGCAAAAATATTCACTAACGCAGTAAAATTGAAAAAGAAATATTTTTGCAATTTAAAATGAAATACGATTTTTGAAAATACGATTTGCCTCAGTTATTTGGGTTGTTCGTCATAATTCACACTTGTTTTCATCACAAAGTCGTGCATATAGATATTACAGGGACATGTAACCATAAGTGGCTGCAATACACACGTGTACATTCATACACGTGTGCACTGCCTCGCCAACTCGTGTGCGCAGCCAAAAATAGCAAGTGTACAAGCACAATCACAACAAACAAGGCAATGCACTATGCAATGTACAACAAGTCCAACAGCCCAAATGAACAACAAAGGGTCAAAACTCAATGCACATGAAACCAAAGGCCGAGCAATTGATATATGGTGATGCAGTCAACAGCTACAAACTGCAACGTCAAGTTCAGACCAAACAGTCGAAGACATGAATGCAACAAAGTTCACAAGTGCAGACACAAGGGCAGTAATACAAAGTAAAGTGGCAACAAACATGAAAGGAATCGAGTCAGTAAGGCAATGCTCAAAGTAAGTAACAGTAAGCAACAGAGATCAGAGACCAAGCAAGGCATAGCAACTGCATAGCAACAGCAACATGATCAAGTGCAAACAAATGAAACAACAGGCAAATGCATATACAAACTATCTTGAATGCAGTAACAACACCGCACCAGAATGCATCAAAAGCAAACCGAGTACAAGCCATAACATGTCAATACAAGCACTGAAGTTCTGCATCAAAAATGAAGACACCAAGTAAACAAACTCAAGATTACAGGGCAGTGGACAGTACAA
The DNA here is from genome assembly GCA_030765085.1 of Allium cepa. Taxonomy (NCBI): domain Eukaryota; kingdom Viridiplantae; phylum Streptophyta; class Magnoliopsida; order Asparagales; family Amaryllidaceae; genus Allium; species Allium cepa. The sequence goes on from CM060943.1 coordinate 255,731,762, forward strand.
GCCTGCAGAATGAAAATGGACTCGACCAAGTATACAAGTGCTACAAGCAGCAATGTGCAACTGCAGGTGAACAAATATGCATATACCAGTGATGCAACTTAAGCACAAATCATTTACAACATGTACACAGCAAAGACCAATGAATCAACAATGCTTGAAGACTGCAGCATAAATTAAAAGACCAATATATATGCACAGAAGCAACTACAATTATGCAATAGTGAAAAACACAAGTCAGTGGTGAAGTAAACAACAATGTCGAGCTCACTGCAACTCAAGGAGATAGTCAACCAACAGTGCAACAGATCAAATGGCACAGTGCACCACTGATTTGAAGAACATATGAATAAAGAACACAAGTACAAGCAAATAAGTGCAATTCGATCTAACATGAAGTACACATAAGTGACACAGTGAACCAAACAACAAGTTCATGTTTGAACTAACTCGAGTGCAACAAAGAAGCTATGGTACTATGCAAAGACATGGCAGTACCAAGTGATAGTGAAGATGGCCAGAGATGAAGACAGGGGCAAACACAAGATGGCCGAAGCAGTGTCAAGTCAGAATTTTCGAAAATAAGATGCTAAAGTTCAACAGTACAGAGAATTCGAATTCATGACAGTATCAAATTCGTATCTTTGAAATAGTCAGCAAAATTAAAAAGGGAAAGTTTCTGTTTTTTTATACAAGAAGAATCGAACGTGTAAAAGTTAAAGCCGTGTGTATCAAGGTGTCATAAAAAATCAGGAAAGACGTGCGCAACAGGCATTAGAAAATTAGGAAAGTGATGAAGTCGTGAATTCATATAAATTCAAACCGAAGGTATCATCATCAGGGTGTGCTTCAATTCACAATCGAACTATCAATCGCAATCCCAATTTACATCATCGGCTATTGAGTTAAAATCTAGTCCAATCGAAGCAAGCAATCAAACCTAAAAGCAAAAGATACAAATAACATACCAAGGCGAATTCAATTATCTCGAAGAAACCGAAGCCGAACCCTAATTTCACAAATCAAGAGAAGCAGCCGAGCGCGACTCCAAGCAAGTGATCGACAAGGCAACCAACCAGCAATCAAGAGCGGCGGCTTAAATTGAAGAGCCCTAATTGCCACAAGGGAACGAAGCCCTAATTCATCGAACAAAGAAACAAGAGCAAGGCCGACATTTTTACAAGCAAAAGTGGACCGGGTCAAAGAATAAGGGAAGATAGTGGATCGGTTGAAACAAGAATAAGGGGCCGGCCTTATTATTAAAAGGGGGTTTAGTTTTTTAATCATAAAGGGGTTTTTTTAGTTATTTTATTTTGAGCAAAAATTACGCATTCAAGTTGTATTTTAATTTTTGCTCCGGTTTTAATTTTGAAGTTTGTTTTTCTTTTCGAGTCGAAGAATTTGTAAATCACCACCTAGGGATTAGGTAGTGTCAGATTGTCTATTTAGAATTAGTTCAGTGAGCAGGGTGTGCGAGTTTGCAAAGCTCTATAGGCGGGAGTAGTGTTTGCGAGTGAGCGAAACTCTGTAGGCGGGAGCAGGGTGTGCGAGTCTAGTAGAGTGTTTGTGAGCGGGAGCAAAAGGGTCTGCGAGTCTAGTAGAGTGTTTGTAAGCGTGATACTGTTTAATTCTAATAGAAATCTGGGAATGCAGCAGTAGGCAGGGGTTGTCGAAGCTGGGTAAATTTTGTGTGTGATTTACTTTTCAGCATATTTATTTCTGCTATTATATTTCTGTGTTTAATTCGAGAAAATTTGCTATAACCCTATTCACCCCCCCTCTAGGGTTAATCTAGATCCTACACGAATGTCATACGAATGCCGAATGTGCTTCATGCAGGTCAAGACTGAATGCCGGACGACTCTGCCATGCCGAACAAGGCTTTGTGCCGAAGAAGGATGGAATGCCGATTGAGGCTGGAATGCCGAACGACCATGCTAAATGCCGAACGGCCCTCAATACCGAGCGGGGTCTGGATGCTGAGCAGTGTGGAATGCCGAACGATCATGCTGTGCTGAACGGCCTTCGATGCTGAACGGGGATAGATGTCGAACGGCCTGGTCGTGCCAAACGGGAATAGATGCTGAGCGACCATGCTGTGTCGAATGGTGTGGAATGCCGAACGGCCTAGTTGTGCCGAGGAAGGCTTCCCGATCAAGTCTCTGTCTACCTGGTCAAGCCACTGGGTAATACTTGCCCCTTAAAGTGTATCATGTGGATGAACATGATACGCTTTGAATCACGAGTCCTCTATGTTATGTTTCAAGTACTGGTGTTGTGCTCTTGAAAGTATATTCTTCTAAATGCTGCTTGAGGTAGTGCATACCGAATGACATACTAAAGCCGAACAACAACAAATGCCGAACTGCATTGATGATGCCGAACGAGGGATGTGCTTTGACCGGTTCAACCGGTCATTGCCCCTTCAACTTCCTTTCTTCCCCTTATAAAGGTTGGTACTTCACTTCACTCTTTTTTCTTTTTTTACTTTTACCTCGACCCTGCAAGAACACGTAACTTACCACCCTCAAACCTCATTCAGTTCTCCAATCATCCCTTCCTATCCTGAATCCATCAAGTCCTACCTACAATTCCTTCTCAAATTGAGTCTGAACGACTTTCAATCTTAATCCCACAGACCCCAAGCTCTCACCATTCTCTTTGGTAAGAATATTTCGTTTGAACAATTTCAAATTAGGAAGTATAGCACAAAGTTCGAATTCGTGAATTCTATTATAGAAAGTAGGAGGCGTGCAGAATGGATAGGAGAGGGGAAATGGACATCGACCGTTTCCAGGTCGCAGGTTCCTGTTGGTTTACCAATCATTACAGTTAGGATGTTGAAGTGGAACAGGACCGTTGTTCGAGGTTGTTCGGTAATCAAAGGGCGAAGAAAAACTGAGCGCGTCCGTTTGGCACTTGTTTCTTAAGTGGAGGATGGTCGATCATGAGACGAGTGGCTCGATAGACTCTGCATGTGAATGATGTCAGGGAGGTAAGAAGTAAGTGACTCGGTGTATCTGGGTCATATGGCTTGATCCAGAGAATGCCGAGCAATGGACTTAGCCGGACGGTATTTAGGCTTGGACTGGTTTGAGGCCGAGCAACATTTAGGCCGAACTGGATTGAGACCGAGCAACATTTTGGCCGAACGACATTCAGGCCGAGCGGCATTTAGGCCGAACGGCATTTAGGCCGAACGGTAGTTAGGCCGAACGACGTTTAGGCCGAGCGGCATTTAGACCGAACGTCATTTAGGCCGAGCGTCATTTAGGTCGAACGTCATTTAGGCCGAGCGGCATTTAGGCCGGACGTCATTTAGGCCGAGCGGCATTTAGGCCAAACGTCATTTAGGCCGAGCGGGTTTTAGGCCATGTGTTTCAAGTGTCGCTCGGCCATGACCTTTGATGAATGGATAACAACAGTCGAAATTTCAACTTGAACATAACCCTCGTCGAATTCACTTATTTACCATGCCTAATCATATGACAAAAAACAGGGACAAGGACTTAAGCAAACTAGCATATCGAACTAATCCGGACTGATAACTCCGCAGTTTCAACAATCATAAGTTTGAATTTAAATCGATAAAAACAGATAATAGCCTTCAACATATAGTACCAATGTCCGATTCCAAAATTGAAAACATCATAAGACAGGCTTTTGGAGACGGTCAGCGATGACGGTCTTCGAAGATGAAAGTTCAAAGCTCAACTTTATATCGTCAACTCGGTGACTTTTTACTTCTCAGCACTTATAGTTGAATGATCGCACTAGTTCACACACCACACAGGGGGAATATTTATGCTGTTAAGTCTAACGTTGATTATTTTTCAAGTATAGTTCAAACAGGTACTCTGTTAGATTCAATCTTCATTAGAGATGTCTAGGAAATCTAGCTCTGCTACAATCTCAGATAGACCTGGGCCATCCTCTCGACTAGAAGTTGTAGATACTTAACATCCGTCGACTATCCCTGCTCAAGACTTTCTGAACCCTACGACTACATCTGTCGACTTGGCTCCTGACGCTTTGGAGCCAGTGATTTTTCTAGATGACCCAATCGATTCTCAGGCTTCAAAGATTAACGAAAGTACGCTCCATCGGATTTGCTATGCCCATGGAATCCCCTTTGACGATGTATTAGTTCCATCAAGGCACGATCGTCAACACTTGCCCCCAGTCAGATACACAGGTTGTAACAAATTCATGTGCTGGGTTGGCAGCATGCCACCTTCAACTCATTCCTTCGAGACGTGTTGCAGTATATCAACATTTCCCTATCGCAACTGCATCCAAACAGCCACGAATTCATTTATGACACTTGCATCCTCTTCATGAGTGTCCTCTCTAGGCTTTCGACTATGAGCGATATCCGATACATATATTGCATCAAGAGACGGATGGATAGCCCATCTTTCGTGTTTCTCGAGCCGTACAGCAAATGTCAAATCTTAACTGGGGCATGTTGCCCTGTATAAACAGGAGTGGTTTTATTTTCGCTGTCCTCCCGGCTTTGCAAGGAGATGGGTGGAAGGAAGTAAGTCATTTTCCTAGACCGGTACTCATGTTTGGTCGAAGTTGTACCTTTTCTAACCCTCTTCCATCTTTTCAGGTATTAACCCACGTCCTGAGGGACCCGGATACTCTGAATCCGTCGAAGCTATTCGAGCCATTCCTGCTGAAGACCGAGACATCAGAACTCTCATTTCAAATGAGTCACTTACAAAGTTCGGGTTGTTGGCGGAATGTCGTCGGATAAGCCTCCCTCAGGGTGTTATCATACCTAGGCCTGCTTTTGGCAAAGGGAAAAACAAGCTGAGTCTTCAGCATGTAACACTCCTGACACACTAGAAGAGGGGGGAATTGAGAAAACTGAAATGCCTGAGGTACAGGATTAGAACGTTAGTCCCACTCGGGATCCGATAGTCGAAGTTCATGACATCGAGACGTCTCCTTCCCCTTCGAAGGGGAAGAAGAAATTAACACACAGGCTGAGGAATAAAACAGTTGGTGGAACTTCTAAAGTTACTCTTGCCCTAGTAGAGAAAGAAGCTTCCTCACAGCATTTAGAAAGTTCTCTAAAAGGCCCGTCGAACCTCTCCATACCTGATGATCTACTCAACTACGACTTCGACGATCTAGATGCCCTTAAGCTTCATTCGCCCGCAAGAGGCGATACAAGCGTCCAAGCCCAAAACCAAGGAGAAAAAACTCCGATTAGTAAAGAAATTGGTCCAACGGGGGGAAACACTAGGGCACACACAAGCACATGCACTTCACCTTGCACTTAAATTTCTGTTGTACCCTATTCTTTGCTAATTCATCGTTATTTAAACTTTGTGTAGGTGACATGGGGCGCATGCGTGGACTTGACCGCCTTCGCGGGTCATTGATTTTCTACCAATCTGGCCGAGATTCGGGATCCGGCAAGCGCCTAGATAGAGGTGAATCCGACGATCGAGATTACCATCGCTGAGAGTCATCACACCGAAGGAAAACTTATTACCAGCCCTCATATCCTCGCAATCCTCCCTCTCAAACGGAGCACAACTAGGAGAAGCCTGCATATAAGGGTTCTCAGCCTGAGGTACATCGGGACCAACACTCCGGTTCATCAAGCACCAAGCAATCTTGAGATCCCCACAAAACGTCTGCGGTCTCCAAGCAGACTCCTCTTACTTCCGTTACTGATCCAACGATCGCTGAACGACTTGATGAACTTAAAGCTTTGTTTTCGAAGATATGCTTTGATGGCTTAAAGTTTCTTCTGACGATCCACCATATTTCTGGGCATGTCAAGCAAAGTGCCATCGCTTGTACCAATGATGTCCATGTACAGCATGATGCGTTCGTGCACTTAGCCGAGAAAGTTGCGGATGTTTCCACAGAGCATCAGCATGAGATAGATCACCTGAAGCTTAAGGAAATTCATGATAAAGATATTATTAAGGCTCAGGACGAAGAGCTTGCTTCTTATAAGTCTCATCTTGAAGCCGCCCAGCAGAGCGCTAAAGATACTACCGAGGCCGTTACTCGTCTTGAATCAAACCATAAAAAAGAAATTGACGAGGCGGTCCAACGCTGTGGGGCCCTTGCTTTGGAGAAAGACTCGGTGCAGAAGGAGAGGGACAACTTTGCCCTTCGAGTTAAGTAGCTGGAGGAGCAACTACGCAAAAAAAAGGAGGAGAAGACAGCTGCCCAAGAAAAGTCGCAACAACATTGTGACGAGATCGTTGCCACACGACTTCTGAAGGCGAAGCGTGAGGATGAAATTTCTAAGGTTGAGATGCTAAAGAATGAAGCCCATGAAGAGGGAAATAAAATAGCGTCTACGGAGGTCGACTCTCGCCTTGATGCGGCTAAAGAAGCAGGTAGGGAGGAGGTCAAAAGCATATTCGACCCGCTAATTACAGAATTCAATGCCCGCGTCCTCATGCACCGAGACTTAACTTTTCTGTGTGAGGGCTACCTCGAATCTTTAGCTGAGGCGTGGGAGACCTTAGTAGAAATCAGGAAGGTCGAACTCGGTACCGAGGAGGATGATGAAGGAGCTTTGATAAAAGAATTTCTTAAGGGAAACGAGCCTTCGGACCTGTCTGCGGCAAAAGCTCTTTACTGTAAATGCTCCCCCTCAACGAAAGGGAAAGAGGTTATTTCTGGTCCATCCGGGATCGAGTCTCAAGTTCATGCCTCCACCCAGCCAGCCGATCGGCCGATACTTGATCCCTTTGAGCAGCGCATCAGTTATGACCCGGATGACCCCGGCCATGGCGTTCACATTCTGTCTCTCATTCCAAAGGGTGAGACCCCTCGGACGACTGAGAGCCAGCCGGAACCTGGTAGATAACCCTTCACTTTAACATTTTAAAAGTCGTCGTTTTTCACTAGGAGCCATCTTAATGCTTGTTTTTCATGATTTTGTGCAGGCCGTTCTAATCCCGATCCCACTCCGAGAAGCGGTGTCGCCAAGGAGGTGAAGGAAAAGACAAGTGAGGCCACTCACACAGGGGATGCTCCCAGTCCACAGGTGATCGGAGCGCTTGATGAGGATAAGTCCTAGACTTCCTCTCCCATCGATTGGAGTTATGAATTCGAAATTACAGGCGCCTCTGAACACACATCTAAACTGAGCATGAAGGAGCAGCTTGAGAAGGAGAAGATAAAGACGATCGAGATCAAAGTCAAGCCTCAAGCTATGGACCTGGATGATCCTTCAAATATGCCGTTGAAGGTCATCCTTCCTGGTAGGTCCAAGCCCATGGAAGTTCCCCGTACTTCTTCAGTTGTCACTTCCCCATCAAAGAAAATTATCAAGGGCAAACGCTTGGGAGAGGGGTCGTCTAGTAAAAGGTCGAAGAAGTCGAAGAAGTAGTCGTCGCTCTCGTTCAACGAGAATTAGTTTAGATTATGTAATCATTTTTATTTATTTTCGTAGTTCATGTAAATAAACTTTTGACTCCGAGCTTCGGAGGAGTTGTAGTAGAAACTTATTTTTGATGAATAAAACTTAGTTCTTTTGCCTTTCAGAAGACTTTCGTTGTTTGGTTTTTTGCATAATCGTGGTCAAAACCCAGGCTATTGCGAGTTGCATAAACTTCTCGATTCATCTTCAAATAAGTTGATAATTTTTTGGCATTGCACATCCTTTATCCCATGCTTCGGTACTTCGAATATTCTAGTCCGCACTCCGGGGACTTGGAGATTTAAGTCCTTTACACTCTAGTCCACACTCTGGGGACTTAGAGTACTGCAATCCACACTCCGGGGACTTGGAGATTTTAAATCATTTACTTTCTGGTCCGCACTCCAGGGAGTCAGAGCACTCCAGTCCGCACTCCGGGGACTTGGAGATTTTAAGCCGTTTATACTCTGGTCCGCACTCCGGGGACTCAGAGTACTCCAGTCCGCACTCTGGGAACTTGGAGATTTTGAGTCGTTTATACTCCGATACGCACTCTGGAGACTCAGAGTACTCCAGTCCGCACTCCGGGACTTAGAGATTTTAAACCTTTTATTCTCTGGTCCGCACTCCGGGACTCAGAGTACTCCAGTTCGCACTTCGGGGACTTGGAGATTTTAAGTCGTTTATACTCTGGTCTGCACTCCGGTGACTCAAAGTACTCCAGTCCGCACTCTGGGGACTTGGAGATTTTGAGTCATTTATACTCGGGTCTGCACTCTAGGGACTCAGAGTACTTCAGTCCGCACTTCGGGAACTTGGAGATTTTAAGTCGTTTATACTCTGGTTCGCACTCTGAGGACTCAGAGTACTCCAGTCCACACTCCGGGGACTTGGAGATTTTAAGTCGTTTATACTTTGGTCCGCACTCTGGGGACTCAGAGTACTCCAGTCCGCACTGCGGGGACTTGGAGATTTTAAGTGCTCACGCGCATTCGTACATCAGACAGAATAATGTATCTCTTAGTTATTCGTCACAGTGTTATCATACACAGAAACATCAACAATTCATGGAGAAAATGGCTTCAAGCCTTTATTCATGCAAATAAGATAAATTGTCTTATTATATGTCGTAAACTAGGAATAAAAACTTGTTGGAAATTAATGCATCTAAAATGTGAAAGAAATGAACTAAGTGTGATAATGCTGCAAATGTTCGCTATTCCATGCTCGGGGGAGTGTCACAGCATCAACGATTGCTAGCTTGAAAATTCCTTCTCCAAGCTTCCGTTCAATGACGTATGGACCTTCCTATGCGGGGCTTATATGTGATGGAACCAGGAAAACTCGTTTCAAAGCCAGATCACCCACACCAAAGATTCTCGGTCGGACTTTTTCATTATAATATCGAGCGACTCGGTGCCTATATGCGGCCGCTCTTAAATTAGCTTCTTCACGCTTTTCATCAATGAAGTCCAATGATTCTAGCAAAAGATCTTGATTTGATTCATGGTCATAATATGTAACCTGATGTGATGCAACTTCAAGTTCTACGGGTATGACAGCTTCCATGCCATATGCCAATGCGAATGGAGTATGGCCAGACGCGGACTTGTGGGTGGTTGTGTAAGCCCAAAGCGCTGTTGGAAGCTCGTCCACCCACTTGCCTCTAGCCTTTTCCAAACGATTTTTCAATATGGATTTAATTATTTTGTTTACAGCTTCCACTTATCCATTGGCTTTCGGATGAGCAACCACTGCAAACTTTTTCTCAATACCATATTTTTGGCAAAATTCGTTGAACTCTTTGCTGTCGAATTGAGTTATATTGTCTGTAATGATGGTTCGTAGAAGGCCAAAACGGCATATAATATTTCAATGAAATTAATGACCTTTGTGGTGGTGATAGTGGCCAAAGGCTATGCTTCTTCCCACTTGGTAAAGTAATCGACCGCAACTATCACGTATTTTGCAACACCTTTGGATAGGGGAAAGGAACCGACTATATCAATCCCCCACATTGCAAATGGCCAGGGACTAACCATTTGTGAGTTCCGTTGGCGGAGCTCTCGGGATTTTCGCACATTTCTGACATTTGTCATATCTTCTCACATAGTCTGCGGCATCCCGATTTACAGTTGGCCAATAGTATCCGTAGCGGAGGATTTTCTTTGCTAACGTCTGCCCTTCAGTATAGTCGCCACATTCACCTTCATGGACTTCCTTCAGGACTCGTTTTATCTCATTATGGGCATTGCACTGGAGTAAGGGGGTCGAGAATCCCCTTCGATACATTATCCCATCTTGCATTACATAACGCGAAGCCTTACGAATGACTTGTCGTCTTTCGCTCCTTTTTTGGGAAACGACCCCATGTAACAAGTACTGCTTGAATGGGGTCATCCATGATTCCTTCTCAATTTCTGTTTCTAACATGAAATCTACCTCCATCATATTATGCTCGGAACATGCAAGGTTTCAACTGGAAACAATCCCATCTGCTGTGCATCGCCAGTGCTTGCAAGTTTTGCCAATGAATCGGCTGCTTTGTTTTGCTCACGCGGAACATGTGAAATATCATAATACTCGAGATTCGCTAGCAGCTCTTGAACCCAAACCAAATACGGGGCAAGTCTCTGCCCCTTTACTTGATAGTCTCTTCGCACTTGGTACACCACGAGTTGCGTGTCGTAAAATATTTCAACTGATCTTGCTCCTAGCTCTTTGATAAGTCTTAAGCCGGCAATCAATGCTTCATACTCGGCTTCGTTATTCGTTGCTGTGAATTCGACCTTCAAAGCATAGCAAACTGATCGGTTTTCAGGAGTTATAAGAACTATGGCAGCCCCCGAACAACGGTCATTAGATGCCCCACCGGTGTACATCTCCCATCGAACGGTAGGTATGACATTGTAGCCTTTTGAATCGTATGTCATGGTGAATTCAGCAATGAAATCTGCTAGCGCTTGCCCCTGTATGGCCCTTCGTGGCAGGTAGGTAATATCGAACTGACTCAACTCGGTATTCCATTTTAACATCCTTCCAAAAGTTTCTGGTGGTTGGAGTACCCGTCGTAAGGGTTGATCGGTGTGAACACTGATCGAGTGTGCCTGGAAGTATGGGCGCAGCTTGCGTGATGCAATCACCAAGCAATAAGCTAGCTTCTCAATCCTGGGATAATTTCTTTCTGCCTCCGTCAAACATTTACTGACATAATATACTGGCTTTTGAACTTGGTCCTCCTCGCGAACCAAAGCCATACTGATAGCATGTTGGGATACTGTCAGGTATACATACAGCATTTCATGGTCAATTGGTTTTGATAGCACCGAAGGACTTTCTAGATGTCTAACCAGAGCTCGGAATGCTTCCTCGCAGTCAGATGTCCACTCGAAATTCCTCTTTCCTTTCTTTATCACATCAAAGAAAGGAATGCACTTATCCATGGATCTGGATATGAATCGACTCAGCGTGGCCACCTTTCCGTTCAAGCTTTGTACTTGCTTTATAGTTCTGGGCACTTTCCTGATGAAACCCAAGAACTTTCCTGATGCAACGCCAAAAGAACACTTTAAAGGGTTGATCTTCAACCGTAATGCCTGAGTATATCAAACATCTCTGCTAAGTCTCGGATGTGGTCGTTCGACTGTCGTGACTTCACGAGCATGTCGTCCATATAGACTTCCATCGTTCTGCCAATCTGGTCTTTAAATATTCGATTCACCAGATGTTGATAAGTTGCTCCCGCGTTTTTCAATCCAAAAGGCATTACTACATAGCAATATAGCCCCACATCTGTGACAAAGCTGGTGTGTTCTTGGTGTGGAATGTGCATCGAGATCTGATTGTATCCCGAATACGCATCCATAAATGACAATAATTCGTGTCCGACGGTAGAGTCGACGAGTTGGTCGATTCTAGTTAAAGGGAAACTATCCTTCGTGCATGCTTTATTCAGATCAAAGTAATCAACACAAGTTCTCCACTTCCCATTCGCTTTTCTCACCAGTACAGGGTTAGACACCCATTCGGGGTAGAGGGCGTCGCAGACGAACCCATTGGCTTTGAGTTTGTCCACCTCCTCTTTGAGAGAAGCGGACCTCTCCGGGTCCATGTCTCTCATTTCTATTTCGCCGGAATGTATTTTGGGTCTATGTTCAACATAGACTCGCAATAGCGGGAGAAATCACACACATATCAGAATGTGTCCAAGCGAAAACATCCAGATTCACTCGGAGGAAATCAGTAAGATCCTCGGCCATTGAAGGGTCAAGTTGTGATCCAATCTTAAGAACTCGTGACGAGTCATCCCGGATGACTGGAATGTCAATCATCCGCTTAGCCGGTGCTGCATTCGTTTCCCTGGATTCCCCATCATCATCTCTCGGATCTATGTCTCTAAGGATCCGAGAATGTTGCCTGAGCCAGGGTTCGGGCACTACTTGTCAATCTTTAGTATTTAGGATGCGGACGGAGCTGTCTGCAACCTTCCCCTTTTCTCTCCGCTGAGCTTCTCACAGCTCTGCCAGATAACATGCGCGACCGGTCGCCTGATCGCCATGTACTATGCCGACTCCTTTGTCTGTCGGAAATTTTAATGTCAAACACCATGGGGCCAAAGCGGCCCTAAACTCCGCCAGGGCTGGACGACCCAGAAATACATTGTATGGAAGTCAACATCCATTACTATAAACAGTAGGACTCGCACTCTCCTACACTCTCCTTCTTCCAGTTCAACTGGTAACTTAATATACCTCATCGCGTCGGTTGTGGCACCATTAAAGCCGTGGATACGGGCTTTGCATGGTTTTAAATCTTTTGTCTCCATCTTCATTTGGTCATAAGCCTTCTTGAAGATGATGCTAACAGAGCTTCCACAATCAATCAAAATCCTTTTGACGTAAGCTGGCACGATCGTTGCAGATATGACCATCGGGTCGATAGTAGGAGACTCCACCTTGTTTAGATCTCGACTCCTAAACATTATATCGTCTGTCATCATGCATTGTTGTTTTGCGAGGGTTCCATCTTCCACATTCGAACAACATTCGCAATTCGCGTGCCTCAAGGAGGTAGCATATCTTTCCATCTCCTGCCAATTCTTATCTGCAGGATGAGGTCCTTCGACTATAGTGTTTATCATCAACCTACCTACGGTCCGGGCAGGTTCCTTTCGGTGGCGTGGAGTCGGCCCACGTCCGAGGTCTGACATTCCTTGCCTACCATTTGGTGGGTTCTTAACAAACTCCTACAGCTTTTTTTGCCTGATTAACCTTTCTATGGCATCATGGAGGTGTCTACACTCCTCAGTATTGTGCCCGTGGGTCTCATGGAAGCGACAGTACTTCTTCGTCCATTTATGTTCTTCAGTGGACTCCTTTGGGTGCGGCTTTCTGTATTGGAAGGTGTTACAGGTAGATAGGTAAATGTTTTCAAGAAACGTATTCGGGTGGTGTATTCTTTGTAGGTTGGAATCCTCGACTTCAATTTCCTTGTCTCTTTTTTCCTTCCTGGATTTCCACCTCCGGATCCTTTAGATTTCCTTGGCTTGTTCTGGACGTTGACTTGAACTTTTCCCGAACTGTCGCCGGATTGATTCACGACGATGTTACTTTTCACAGTGTCCTGAACAGGCCCTGGTGCCTTATCTCATCTCATCCATCGAGCTTCCTCCCTCCTTATGAACTGGTGAGCTTTGGAAGAGAATCGCTCCAACGTAGTTGGGGGCTTTCCCGCCAACCAATCTCCAAATTCCGAGTCTAGATCTACACCTCGCATTACCGCCATCAAGATTGCGTGGTCGTTAGGGTTGCTAACTTCAGTGGCGGCAACATGAAACCTCTGTAAGTATGCTTTCACAGACTCTCTCGGAGCCTGAATCACGCTTGATAAGGACATCACGTCCTTTGGACGAGTAGCATGTATCCTGAATTGTTCAACAAATTTCATCACCAACTCGTCGAAGCTGGATACAGACCGCGGAGGAAGTCGAGTAAACCACATGGTGGCGATTCCGGACAAAGTGATTGGGAAGCACCTACACTTAGTCGCGTCATTCGTCCTTGTAGAATCCATCATCCATTCGTACCTCATCACGTGTTGCCCTAGGGTCAGTCTTCCCTTCGTAGGCTGGGATAGTCGAATGCTGAATTTCCTGGGATACTCAGCCTATAGAATAGTATCTGTAAAGGGAGTATGACTCCTAGACACTCTCCAATCTTCATTGGTCAAGCCTTGATTCTCTCTCATTAACTGCCTGACCATGGCCGACAAGTCTGGAGTTTGTATGAAGGATGGGAGGTTGGGTTCCGTTGCATAGGACCGTGTGGGTTGATGTCCTGCCTGTTGGCGGTCGGCCAAACGTGCGTCCTGAAGGCCAGCTTGATTTGGTTCTTGGTGTGCGGGGCGTCTGGTCTCCTCATGTGCCTGATCCCTAGCGGATCAATCAGTGGCACCTGGCTGTGCAGCTTCAGTCATACGGTGTCTACGCCTAGAAGGTTCATCAACTGAGGTCGAGCTATCGGATGAAGAATAAGGAGCAGGGCTATCTCCGGCATTCTGATGCTGCTGCTGGGCAAGCTGAGTGATGAGATTAGTCTTGGCTTGAATTTGCTCAACAAGTTGCCTTCTATTTTCATTGAGTTCTCTTATCAAGTCGTTGATCTCTGTTCGGGAAACGACTTCCGCTTGATTTTGTGTGAAGGGCCCTATACCTTGAATCGCTTGTTGGTTGCTAGGTCCAACTTGTTGCACACTGGCAGTCTCGTGGACGTCCGCATTGTGAGAGGCTGATCGTGTGCGTGGTATTCCCATAGTAGAATTGTCGGTTGGAACTATGAATAGATTCAACGGGTGTCCAATGATTAAGTCGGATCTCCTTCGGGGGATTTTTCAATCCAGTAGCTACAAAGTAGATCCTATCGACCTGAGAATTCGATTCTCGGTGAAAGCACCAAAATTGGTCACCAACACCCTTAAGACGAATTATGTAGAGAGATTAATGAAGAAAGTAAATGTAAACGGAGAACAAAATGATGAAATAAATGCAGAAAATAAGAATACTAGATTTATAGTGGTTCGGTGTAATTGCCTACGTCCACTTTGAGGTTAATCTTTATTGCTTTACTTATCAACTGGTTCCATACACCAACTATTTAGTTACAATTGTTAAGCAAAGAAGATAAGTCTTGAATGAATCTTGAATGCGGCAGAGTCTCCCCGTTGTTCTCGAAAAAATGTCAATTTCACTGTGCCCCTGCCTCTATTTATAGACGAAGATGGGTTAGACTTCCCTGATGGGCATAGTAGCTAGATATCTCGGCCCAAAGTGAGAGGCTTCTGCGTGCCGAACCACTAATGTCGATCGGCAAATGCCGAACGCTTCCTTAATGCTGAACGAGGCGATGTGTTGAATGAAGAGTGCAAGCCGAACGAGAATCGATGCCGGTCGAGGGGAGATGACGAACGAGGCTGGAATGCCGAATGGGGCAATATATGCCAAGCGACATGCTAACGCCGAATGTCATACGAATGCCGAACAAGCTTCATGCCAGTCGAGATTGAATGCCGAACGACTCTGCCATGACGAACGAGGCTTTTGTGCCGAATAAGGCTGGAATGCCGAACGACCATGCTAAATGCCGAACGGCCCTCAATGTCGAGCGGGGTCTGGATGCTGAGCAGTGTGGAATGCCGAACGACCATGCTATGCCGAACGGCCTTCAATGCCGAACGGGGATAGATGCCGAACGGCCTGGTCGTGCCGAACGGGAATAGATGTCGAGCGACCATGCTGTGCCGAACGGCCTGGTTGTGCCGAGCAAGGCTTCCCCATCAAGTCTCTGTCTACCTGGTCAAGCCACTGGGTAACACTTGCCCAAACTAAACCCTTTGGCTATTGATTTTTATCATTTTTGATGGTGAAGTCATGATCAGTATCTCAACACATGAGTCTTCATCACTCGAATATATCTCGAATCTTTCCCTAGATTCCAGCATTTTGAAAAAATTTTGAATCTCTACAAAGACAAATCTCAAATATCTACAAGGATTCAAGCATCTCGAACAGTTCACGAACCTCTCCATGGATTCCATCATAAGTCATCTAATGAATGCTAACGATGTCCTCTCTCTTAGGATCACCCTCAAGATAACGGTACCACATGATAGCATCATTTGAAATGTTAACGCTGACCTCTCCTTTGAACTAACCTTAGGATAGACAGTGCAACTCCATAACATTTCGCTTCGCAACCGTTTCCAAAACATAGAACATGCATATCAGTTTTGAAGTGACTACGG
Organism: Allium cepa; assembly: GCA_030765085.1. Lineage (NCBI taxonomy): Eukaryota > Viridiplantae > Streptophyta > Magnoliopsida > Asparagales > Amaryllidaceae > Allium > Allium cepa. The sequence continues at coordinate 255,747,462 of CM060943.1, forward strand.
TTTCAAGTAATATCATATAAGTATACTCCCCCTCTTATCAGATGCATAACAACCAATTGATAGCCTTTTAGTTAACTTAAGTCATATTCTTTTAGAAATAAATAGACAATGCGTAAGAGTGGAGGTCATCTCATATACAGATGGATTTCCTTATCTTTTGTCCTAGAAGAGCAAGACGAGTTTATACGTAGGGTATAATATCATCGAAGATAATTGTAACGTAAAATTCTCATGTTTATTCAAGATGTTTCCTAAGTTAATTTTTGTCAAATCAATAATAATGAAAATGAGCGCATATGGAAATAATTTTTTGTATACTTATCATGTTTATGACTTTCTTAACTTAAACAATCCCTCGGTTAAGGGTGAAGCCCGATAGGGTAGAGCATTGTTGCTTCTAAGCCCTACTCGAATCATCATTCGTAACTCTCACAAATGAAACAAGCCTACTTTGTTGGCTTTTAGTGCTAAGTACACAACTAAATATTTTCCATAGCAAGCAAACACATAATGCACAATTTCGCACATAAATCTTAATTAAGTCACATAAGCGACTTCTAATCCCCTTTTTGTTTGATTAGTTCTTTTATTGATTAAAAATTATTTTATCAAATAATTAATTCCTCCAGAAGTAAGAAACCTATATATAGAAGTCCTCCTCTGGTAATCTTGAATACATATGTTCTAAAAGCAAGAGACGATTCAGACAAATGAGTCCTCCATGGGGATCTCGAACCATATGAACACACGATGCTTCTCTCTACTTCCTTTTTTGGTCATATATAATACCTTTATAAAAGATATATACGATTATTATACTTTTTCACTATTCATTTATACTTTCCATACTTCAGAATGTATATGCATACTTATCTAAAATGGTATAAAAATATTCACAAATCTTTAACAGGAGTTCTTACTTTAAAATATAATCGTAGGGTTAAATATTTTATTAATATAAACCCTTTTTCTTTTATAAGTTAAATCTTTACTTTTTCATACTTAACATTATCTTTAAAATATTCTTTACAAAGATCTAAGTGCATTCACAAGTCTATTCAAAAGGGTCAAAGACAAATATCACTTAAACATTGTCACTACAAACCTAAAACCATTTCACTTATAATTATCTTTAAAACATTCTTTTTAAAGGTTTAACTAATTTCATAAGTACAATCAAAAGGGTTAAACACAAATGTTACTAGCACATTGTCACTATAAACCCAAAATCATTTATACTTTAACATTATCTTTAAAACATTCATTTTAAAGAGAAAAGTAACTTATTAACATGATAATGTACTTTTACATAACTTCACAAAACCATTTGTTATAACTAAAATGTTATAACCCAAAACCTCTTATCTTTTTTATAAAATATTTTACTTACTTTTCCCAAACTTATATATATACCATAAAAATACTTATAAATATATTTTAAATATCTATATAAATATTGCTTAAAAATAAAAAATTTAGAATTTAACAAAATCAATAAAATGCATGTTTTACATTTTAAAACTCTTTGCTTTAATCATAAATAACTATTAAAAATATATTTAAACTCATACAACTTTTAAAAACTCTAATTAATGTTTTAATGATCCCTAAAAAAATTATAGAAAGATACTTTGTTTATATTTCATTTTAAACCATTTAAATTTTCTAACAACAGACAATAACATTTACAAAATTGGTATCATATATATATATATATATATATATATATATATATATATAAGTTTTGAAACACACGAAAAGTGTTTCGGTTTCAAAGTGTTCCAGTTTCCTGTGAACGCCACAAAGCCAGTTTTAAACCCTTCAAAATTCGACCATTTTTCAACTAATTAACAATCGATTTGAAGTCTAATTTTTTTTACAATAAATACTTTTCTTATAGCACTTAATAACTATGTAAAGAAATCTCTAAGGATGTCTTTACAAAACCATATTAAATATCACAAATAAGACATTTTATGAAGTGCTCATATATCGACCTTTTCGCTCCTATCTTTTGCAACTTCGCTCAACTAGTTTTAAAGTCACTTAAACGTTGATATTTCTATAATAAGAAGTGCACATATAGTACTTATCAAAATAGCAAAGAAACCCCAAAGAAGATCTTTTAAAATCATACTAAAAATCATCAAATACATGGCATTTACAAAATGCATCTTAGTGACCTTTTTGCTATAGCATTTACAACTTTGTTCCATAAGTTATATAACTTTTTAGACCACTTCCTCATTGTTTCATACACTACTATAAGTGTGAACACAACCAAAATATATACTTTCAGAATATTTTCACAAATAACCTTTTCAAGCAAGTTAAACACAAGAGATTCCAAAGTACACTTATAGCGACTACTCCGGGCTTCAACACTTTTAAACACACTTCAATGTCACATGAGAAAACCAAACATGTAAATAAAAAATCAAGGCCGTGTTACATGTTGTAGAGGGCAATTGAAGTGACAATATACAATATAAAGCTGTCATTTGCTTTTCGAAAGCAAGTATGGTCCGAAAGTTATAACTTTAATGAGTTAACTTTAGTTTAACTTTATATTCAAGTATACAACATATATAACACAATATGTACTATCAAATGGTGAGTAAGCTCACTTCAAAATCAAGTTAACACAAGCATAAGCCACTAGAATCACATGAACGCTTCCTACAACCACCTAACATCCAAAAGATCCAACCTTTGCTTCCATTTTGCACTAGGCCACCTCCATTCACCACTTATTGCTCACGATCCATATTTGTTAAGGGTGTTGTGCTCCTTTTCTTCAAGCATCATGTTATTATGAAGTGTTAGGCCTATAGCTTGAGTTTAGAGAAATTTGGTGTTTATTTGTTTTGATAAAAGATCAATTAGTGAAGATCAAAATGAATTGATGCTAAAATGTTTCTACCTTTGAAAATTAGACATTATGTTAATGTTATCACATGAAGGGCCTTATGTAGAAGTGACCAAGAGTTAACCACTCAACTATTACTCTCCATGGAAGGTCGCTATGCATGCTCCTTCTTATGTGCCTCACTTTTCACCTTACACATTTAGGAAAATATCTTCTACCATTCAACAAACTATCTTCACCTTAATCCACTTGCTAATTTGTTTACTATTCACATTTAATTAGCCATAAACACCAAAATATTTTTAGCTGCTAATTAATTGCACATTAATATAACAGACAAACCCAAAAAGTTCGAACAATATTTATCAAGAAAAGAGCCGTTTATCGATAAAACAATTTTTGGCCACATTATTGATGTATATTTTTGTAAACATTTTTAAAATTTTTTTTTTACCATCATTGGTTACTAATTAAAAGGGGTTAAAAAGGTTAAAATCTATTTAATCATATTAAATTCAAGATTCAAATATTTAAATAATTCAGATATTTAAATATGAAGTGTTCGAAATTCTGGGTCATTACATGTCATCGCTACCGGTCTCAAGATCAGAGCCTGATGAGGCATTTTGTCCCAGTAATAACCCATCAATCCCCATGATGATAACTGCTGTAATGACACGATTTTTTTTACGTTTCGAATGACAATATTTAATTTATTTATTTATTGAAATTTGATTCAAATTTAATAAATAATGAGTAATAAAACGACTTGATTTTTAAATGAATTTATAGGATTATTCCCTAATTTTTTATTTAGAAAATATTTAAATTATCGTTTGACGCATTTTACGAAAACGTTGGTATTTTTGAAATTTCATAGAAAAAATAACCAATGTATTTTATTGTTGTTTTGCGAATGTGTCGCATTGTTGTGCGTCATCGTATTTTTATTTATGTCATCCGTGGTTCATACACGAACGTGATATTGTGTAGCAAAGTACCGATAATCATAACTTTAACAACACCACGCACAAAAGACTATTCTCCATTTTCATTCCCCATCTTTACTTTTCATTTTTCCATCTTCTTCTTCTATTCTTTTTACTATAAACATATTTAGCCAAGCCACCAAAATCAAAATCGTGAAATTTAGGCTACTAAAATTAACAACACCGGATCCGTTGAGTTCGTATTGGTGGGGGCTTAAATCCAAGGCATTTGGACGTGGGCGGCAATGGGCTAGGAGGAGTAACGTGACCATGGTTGAGCTAGGGTTAGGTTTTTCCAACGATTGAAGGCGAATTAGGCTAGGGCGTTGGTGGATTTGGGTTTCTCGTACAAAGGAGTCGTGGTGGTCGATTGGAGGGGTGCAGAGGTGTATTGGGTGGTGCAAAAATTTTCTACAGTGTTTAGAGGTAGCAAGTCGCGGTTCTTTCAAGGCGATCGACCTCACTATGGTGGGGTCCAGTGGGAAGCATGCAGGAAGTGGAGTTCATCGGAGGTGGCAATGCGTTGTTTCATGGACCGTGGCTCGAGTTTGAGGTGAAGGCGTGCACGGTGGTGGGTGTGTACACTTGTACATGTATAGGAGAGAGTAATTTGGGAAGAGGGAAGAAAGTTTAAGGGTTAGTTAAGGTGATTACTAAATTAATAAGTTGATTAATTAATATATTTTAATCCAGATTCTTATTAAATCCATGACTATTGCATTCAAGGCCCAAATCGAACACGGTTTTTTGTGTTGCAGTTGTAAGAGTATTATCTACGCACTGGAGTTGATTTTGTTAAGTTTGGAGCAAGTGGAATTGTGAGTTAAAATCAAACCCGTTCGATTTTAGATCAAGTAGAAAGCATAAGCGTTAGTTTGAATTTTGGTGAGTTAAATCACCATTGAATTCCCGCTCTGTAAAGCGGATAGAATATGAAATGAAACACAGGGAGCTCATGAAATTTGGTAGAGGTATCTGAATTCCTCACTATTGTTGATTTCAAATTTCAGCTATATACTTATTATATATAAATTGTTGAATGGTAAAAGCTTGGCAGCTTGGCTATATTGGATATGACTTTGACAGGTTGAAATGTTAAACTCTTTTAGTTGTAGATCTATGAATGCACTTGTTAAGTGTTGTGGTAGCTCCAGGCCTTACTATAGTATTTTGAAATACTATTATTTATTGTTTTGATTTGAAATGGTTTTAATTCGGAGAAGGTTTTAAATGGGACTTTTAAAATTTGCTATGGCATTCTATTTCGAAATGGTTTTTTTGAACTTATCTATTTTACTCTATCCATTTTGGAAATGCTTTAAAAAGTATTTTGGGAAGTATTTACTTTGCAAAGAAGTTAATATGATAACGGATGTTTATTTTAAAGGAAAAGGAGAATTTATATTTTATAATAAAGTGATTTTGTTCTGAAAGAAGGTAGAAATATTTTGGAATATATATTAGTGAAACACTTTATATAAAATGCTGTATAGAAAGATAGAATTATAAATGGTATTTCAAGAATAAAAGAATAGATTTATAAATGATATTTTATCAAAGGAAAGTTAATATCATTTTGATAAATTGGAAAATAAATCATATTTACGAATTTATAGTGATACATGGAATGATCGTTTATGGAAAGTATTTGGTCCTATCTTGAAACCGAAGTTTGGTGGTAAGTATGAGATTTACAATAATGAGATTTATGAAAAGGAGTTTTATAAACATGAAAGAGAATTATAAGAAGGAGTTTTATAAATATGAAAGAGATTTATAAAAAGGAGTTTTATAAAAGGAATGAGATATGATTTCTATAAATGATCATTTTAAAATTATGGTGATATGGAAAGTAATCTTTCCATCTTAACACCAAATTTCGAGGTATGAAAACTCATCTCTATCTTTGAGAATTAAAAATGTATGTCAAGGCAAGGATAATTTTCTAACTTGTCTAACTTCATTGCTAATCGAGGGATAGTATAAGTTCGAAATCGGGAAGTGGTGGTAAGTACATTTGGTCTAATTTCCATACGATCTATTTACTTATACCAAAAGTGTTTGGGTTTATGGTTATCATGTTTTAACTGACATTTTTTAAAACTCAAATGAGTATGTTTTGGAAGTGAAATCTTTCTTAAGATTTTGTTAATATACTTATACCATTGAGATAAGTATATGGTTATAATTTCTAAGAATAAAATGTTTAGTGTATGTGAATATACTTATGCCATTGAGATAAGTATATTGTTACATTTTCTAAGCATAAAATGTGTAGTTTTGTGAATATACTTAACCCGTTTTGATAAGTATATGATTACATTTTCTAAGCATTGAAAGTGTAATGTTCGTGATTATACTTATACCGTTGAGATAAGTATATGGTTACATTTTCTAAGTATTGAAATTGTAGTGTTTGTGAATATACTTACACCATTGAAATAAATATATAAATAGTTTTCTACGTATTTAAAGTAAAATGGTTAGTCAATATACTTATACCGTTGAGATAAGTATATAAATACTTTTCCAAGTATTGAAAAGAGTAGAGAGGGTCTGTGAATATATCTTTGTAATAGTATTTTGATTCAAATATTTCCAAAGTGGTTTTAATTATTGAAAGAAATAATTAAAGAACTTTAATGGTTGCTTATGCGCTTAACAAAACCTTATTTCCATATGAAGTTAAATCTCTGATTGGATTGTTTATATATTAGATAGTTGCAGCGACCCGTAATTTTCGATAATTAAATTTTGTTAATTTAATAAGTTTTGGTAATTTAATTCGGAAAGAAAATAAAAAAATCTATAATTTAATAATGAAATCACTAAAATAAAGGTAATAATGTTAATGCAAGTTAATAAATAACTAATTTAGTGCAAACCCAATTAGTTAAAACAATTATAAGGTTATAATTGATTGTATTTAGTAAATTGGGAAATAAAATTCAATAAATGTAATTAAATATTATGTTAGGGTAAATTCAGATGATATTTGAAAATAATGTCAATTCCATTTATATTATGACAATTGGTTGATAAAAAGAATGAAAAACCAAGATTTATTAATTTATTGGAATTTAAATTCAATAATTGGAAATTTATTGTGCTTAAAATGAAATTAAATATTTAAATACTACGTTAATGGAAATCAAGTTGAAAAATTGAGAATATTATGTAATAAATCATGAACTAATACTTATTTCATTCATCTGATAATAATAGATTAAATAATAGGATGAAAGGTCAAATTAAATGGAATTATTGAAAAAATTAATTTATAATTTCTGAATTTAATGAAATTGAAATTTAACATTGAAATTGATGAATGAATCAACGTTAAATTGACATCTAAATTTGTTTAAATCATTGTAAATGATTAAGAAATCAAGAATGATGAAATTTGTCAATTATCGGATTGAAATTGATAATTTGAGTTAATTAAGTAATTATTAATTTATTTAATTAATGTAAAAATAGTCATTTTTTCCACTGACTCCGATTTCGATGAAACCGGTTTCATTGGATCCGTAACGATGAATTATTGTACGATTTCAAGTTTCGTATCGATCAGACTTGTCATTTGATCGCACAGACTCGAAACGCCTAGAAATCAATTTAATTGAGATCAATTGAAATCAATTTGAAATAACTTGATTTTAGCATAACTTCTTCATACGATGGAAATTGGACCTGAAACCCATTCCATTGATTTTAAAATATTTTAAAACATATATTTTGATATATGGGTTGACCCAACTTCATTTCTGAGTCAAAACGGGCTTTTCGGGCCATTTATCGTTCAACGGTCCTAACCAAGCGTGTCCATTCATCTCTATTTCTGATCTACCTATATATATACCTCATAAAAAAACCCTAGCCTATTTCTTATATCATTATTCTGTACGTACAATTGCTATAGCTCCTCCTCATTCCATGGCAGACAAAACCAAAATTTCAATTGCAATTTCAAATAAAATTCAAAGCCAAAAATTCAAACTCCACAACCCTATCGAATTTCATATCAATTCGAAGTCTCGAAGAGCATAACTCAGATCTGCAATTCGTTTTTCAATTCGATGCATTGTTTGTCCTGAAATCAGCGAAATTGTTTCGGCCATTCGTTTTGGCATGGGTGATCTCGACGGTGGATCGCCATCGTTACGACGATCAGGAGGCATGGGATGGTAGAGCTCGCCGAGAGGTGATGATCTATGGTCTTCGTTTGTCAAATGGGTGCTCTGAATCACTGGAATTCGGCCTTGTAAGTGGCGACGACGGTCACTGCGTCGCGAGCCGGAGGTGGCCGCGTTCGGCATGGTGGGATGGCTCGTGATGGGCTTCACGGTGGCGCAGTGCGATCGAGGTGGTTGTGGAAGTGGCGAAAATTGGAAGGATATTGACAATGGTGGCGGTCGAAAACCCTAAGGCATGCGCGAGCCTGCTGAGAAGAAGATGACGTGGTAATATTTTTATTTAATCTAAATTTTAAAATTCAAATGTTCTAATCCATATAACTTTCACATGCGAGGTCCGTTTCACACGCGGTTTCCTATGTTGGGATCGTATTAAAATTTCGGACATTTTGGTGCTAGTTTGGACAAATTCTGAGACTGTTCAAATTTTGGGTTTAAATTGGATTTAAATTCAATTTAAACTCAAAAGGTGAGTGTTTTAACCCACTCATAACTTCTAAAATTTCTTATGTTTGTTAAATTGATTTATAATGTGATTAGAAATTTATTTATGACTGTTTGGCATAATTTTAATCATCAACTCAGTTAAATTGAATTTATTTGAATTAAATTGTTATTTAATTTATTACTGCATATAAACTGTCAATTAAATTTTTATTTAATTTATTATTGAATATAAACTGCCAGTAAATACCTGTTATTTATTATCTATTCTATATTGATGTTATTGTTTAAATTGGATGATGATTGTGAAAAATGTTTGATGATTGATATTGGATGAATGGATGTTGTATTTTATACTGTTAGAAACTGCAAGTCGTTATGGACTTTATTTCATTTAGGATTGCGTTTGAAATGATATATAACTGTATTTATATTTTAAATTATGGATTGAAATGATAAATATCTGTATCACTTGACCATAGGATAGGAAATTATATACAGACACCGTGGTCTATATATACAAATAATTTGAAATGACTTCTATGGTTTGGTAAAGAAATATATGGGTTATATAAATATTGATTTCAGATGTTATACAAATGTTATTTCGTTACTGATTCGTAGCTATGTGTAAATTTGTTTTGAAATATGAAATAAGCCAAATAATATATTTTTAATTTTTTGTATAAAATGGATAGGTATCTGTTTGAATTATATTGTATATAGAGTTTATAACAACTTGAATAAAATTAAGGTTGGAATTTAAATATAAAATCGATTTGAACTAAATTATTTAAGAAATATATAAATTTGATTTGGATTTTAATAAAATTGAGATTTTAAAGGGCATGATTTTTATAACTTCATTTTAGTTTAGAGTGATTTGAATGAATATCAAGTTGATTTAAATGAATATATCAAAATAAATAAATTGAAGGAATATCCAGTTACTTGAAGTTGAAAAGTTTTACTTAAATGATATTGAATTTATTGTGTAAACATTTAAATCTAAATAATGTGAAATTTAATTTGATATATATGGAATTATCAAAGAATTAGTTTTGAAATGGTGGAATATTTAAAGCTTTGAAATATATGGAAATTGAAATGGTTTATTTGGGGGTTCAAATCTGTATTTGGAATTGATTTGTGAAATTGAAGAAGCTATTTTATTGTATAAAGTAATTTAATATTTAAGCCATTTAAGTAGCGTAGTTATCTTTCAAAGTTATGAAATTCAAAGTATTATGTTTTGAAAAGTTATATTTCAAGCATTTGGTTTCGAAATATTATAACTTTGAAATTGTTATGGTTTTAGAAAAGGATATATTTGAACTAAAAATGATATCATATTGATTTGGTTTTTAAGGGGAAATGATAACGTATTTATATGGTTTTGAAATGGATAGTATATTCTGGTTTTAAAGTATAATTATTTTGAAATGACCGCGGTGTTATAATAACTTGGTTGTTAAAGAGACCGGGATCAGAAGTTGTCATACTCTCTACCAACTCCGAAAACTACTTTAACAACCATGTACGCGGTGAAGATTCCAGAATGAAGTAGAATGGTGGCAGCATTTCCTTTGAGGTATATACGTGGACCCGACTCCCGTGAGTTAGCATAATGTGGCTAAAACAGGAGCGATCGACGGGCTAAGAAGGTAGCACCTTTTATCGAACACACTCCTTCTATACCATTCTATTACTTTGTGATCGATTTGGATCCTTTGGATTTGGGGGTGTGGCTCGAGTTGAGTGGTAGTAGTTGCTACGCGTTACCATCGGCCCAGAAGCATAATTGGTATATCTACCCTAGCATATCTTGGAATATAATAATAATATTATTAGAAGTATTTTCCGATATAAATATTTCAGTATAATTTGAAGGAATTATTTTAAAGGAATTTTGAAAGAAATAAGTTCTGCACTCCCCTCTCTGTCGCTGGAAAATAAATTCGGTGATGAGTGGACGCATCTTCGACATTCATTGTGACGACCCGACTTTCTACTCCCAGAAAATCGCATCTTCAATTAAGAAAGAAAGGGATAGAAGAAGAAAAGAAAGAAGGGAAAGAAGAAACAACCCTAGAATCTCAACAGCGGAACGAATAAATTATATTAATAACATAAAATATTACATAGTTTACAACCACTATCAGAGTACACAGATATACAACACATACTAGATAGTTATAAACACCTGTCTAGTATTTACAACATAATACAACTCAGAAACAAAACACAGATCACACAGCGGAATACTATATCTAACGCAGAAGCCTCCTGCTCCATTACTCCTCCAATATTCGTCAAAGCTAACCTGAATCCCTTGGCTACTCGTAAAAATTTGAGTACCCAAGAGTTTAAGAAAACAAAAGAATAAACTCCGGGTCAGACATGGGTCTGGTGTGAGTAACAGGTTAAAGTTGCTTAATTTTGAAAATCCTTTTGAAAAGAAAGGTATCACGTAAGACTTCCCACACATAAACATGGAAAGTTTTTACCTTACGCTAACCAAAACATTTGATAGGAAATCCAGTGATATTATAATAGTGTCTAGGGTTTTCAAGTAAATAAGAAATAGCTGAAATTGTTACATTTATTAAATTACAGCTACTAGCCACAAAAGTGGGTAATACAATCAAAACCGTTGGCACTTATTGGATTTTGGATTCCATACAATGGCAGGGCTACTGGGGTACAGCCCGTCACAGTACGTGGCCTAGATCACCGTACCGAGGAGTACTCCCACTCCCCTGCAACACAAAGCCGGACCCATTCCTTACTGAACAGTTCCGAACAAGACAACCCCGCAGTTGGCGTACATCCAACTGCCCACTCAACCGAAATAAAAAGGGACCTCTAGACAGGGATCAATCTTGCTCTCCAGTGGGAGCTACCCATGAAGCCTTGCTGCACCTCCCATGTTTTAGCCATTCCCGGTTGATGAGGCTTGAGGGTACGATTACCTTTAGAAGGCACATCTCTTAGAATGCTCATCGTCCACCTGACGATGTTCTGAAAGCATTCAATCCATACAAGTTCGTTCCGGGTTCGAACGAAACCGAAGGCATTATCTTGTTACACTCATTTTGGAATCACCCTCAGAGTTAACGACGATAACCCTTGCACTCTAAATCACCATCTCGAATCTATAAGCACTATTCCGTCAACTCATTACCGAATCACCCACAGAGTTATACTGACGTATAGCCCTTACACCTCGAGTCTTCACTTGCTCCACTTTGATTCACGACCTAACGTTATTTGGAATCGATGTGCTTTTCGGATATCCAAATATGGAAACCCGATCCCAGTCTCATCGAAATCCAAAGCGTGTCTTTTAAGGCCAAGTTGTTTTAAAGGTTTAAAACAATTCAATTATCTATATATACAAATAGACAAATCATAGATCCACAACAGATAATCACATTATCATCATATCAGATAAACCATATTATCATTATCCAAAAAGATAATATATCAACATCACAATGCAACCAATGCATCCAAATCACTCAACATTATCTATCTCATATCTGAGATCAAACCATCCAAAGTAAACAACATCATTCATCTATATAAGCAATGATTAACCACACTAAAATATAATTAATTTAAAATGAATTAAATTAATTACATCATTCTATTAATTTAAAGTAAAATAAATTAATTACTTTACCAATATCATCCTTGCTTATCATTATTAATTAATTATAAATCAAATAATTAATCATCATCCAATTATTCATTTTAATTAATCATCCCTGATTAATTAACTCTTAATTACATTCAAGTAATTATTCACTAATTATTTTTTTTCAAATTAATTATACTTAACCAAATACAGTAATTAACCTTTAATTACTTCATTAATTAATTAACTATGATTAATTACATTAATCCTTAATTAATTACATTAATTATAATCACTTCTTATTGATTAATTAATCTTAATTAATCAATCTTAATTACATCATTAATTATATTAATTAATGATCCCTAATTATATTTTAATTAATTACCTTATTTAAATTAATTACTTTAAGTAATTAATCTTAGTTTAACCCATAATTGTTAATCACCCTTGATTAACCCCATTCTGTAATTAACTACCTTTAATTACTTTACCAAATAAATTAATTACTTCATAATTAATTATCTCTAATTAATCCTTTGATTAATTCACAAATTAATTATACTCAAATTACTTTAATCAACAAATCACCTTCAATTAATTACATACAGTAATTACTCATTATTTACTTCTCTAAGTAACTTCTCTTCATTAAATTAAATTAAGTAATTATCCTTCACAAATCATCAAATGATTAATTTAAATTAATTAAACTAAACTAATTAACTTAAACTAATCAAATTAACTCAATTAATTACAATAAGTGATTAATTCCTTAATTATTTCCATAAGTAATTATACTTAATATCTTACGCAAATGATTATTTTTAAATTAATTAATCTAATTAATGATTAAAATTAATCACATTAATTAATTATTAAATAATCCTTAGTTAATGACCTTCATTAACTATTAACAATTCATTAATTATTTTTCAAACTTATTTTAATTATTATTGATTACAAATTAATTAATCATTAATCCTTAATTAACCCATTAATTAATCCCTAATTAATTAAATAATTAAGTGTTAATTAAAACTTAATTAAATCCATTATTACTTGATTGATTAATTATTAATCAATAATTAAAAACTAATTTTATTTAATTAATTATTCTTAATTACAAGTTAATTATTCAATGAATAATTAATCCTAAACCCTTAAGATTAACCCTTAATTTCTTTAAGTAATTATTAATTTCATTAATTTATTAAATAAATTAATTATTTATATAATTAATCTAATAATTAAATGAATTACAAAACATTAATCTAATATTAAACTTTAACAAGTTTAAAATCAGTCTAAAACCCTTAATTGATAATAATTCCTTAATTATAAAAGAAATTTTATAAAAGTTAAAATAAATTTCCTTTTAAAATTAAACCATTTAAATTTTTACATTATCAACCAAATTTGGTTTAAACACTTAAATTTATAAAACTTAAATTCATTTTAAACCAAAAATTCAAAATTAGATTTGAATCAAATTTAAACTTTATTTAAACATTACTTCATATCTCAATTTCAAATTTAAATTCAAATTCTTTAAAATATTTAAACGATAAACTCTTCAAAGTTATTTTAAAACAAAATTTGAATTTAAATACTTCATCATTTCCTACTTGTGATTCAATTCAACTTGAATCCATAATTTAAGTTAGTTTTAAAACTTACTTTAAATTTTAGCTCCGACTTTTAAATTTAGTTTCAAATTTAGTTTAAATTTTGAAAACAAGTCAAGTTTTCAAACTTCAACAACTAACCGGAGCTAAAACTAAAATAACTCGAGTAAAAATTTTCTATGAAAATTTATCTTAAAATCAATTAAAATCCAAATAAAAACAGGTTTATTCAAAACCTGTGTTGACAGGTTTCCCGAATCCCCTGTAACCATAATTTAGACACCCGAGCCTCACACCAATTTTCTTCGAGTTCGATATCCCCCTACTTCGAGCAAAATATGAGACAACCCAAGACTAAACTCGAGAACACAGTCTTCCCAAACCCAAACTGACCTTCCAAAATCACCGTGCACCTGCACCGACAAGCCATTAACTCCGACCCCTTCGCGACCACTCGCGCATGTCGCCGACAACCCCCCAACTCAACTCCAACCATTCAATTCTCAGCAGAACCCCCAATTCAAAACTTTGCATTCGAGCTCAAAAAAAATAATGGAAAATGGTCGAAATGGAAATGCCTTTAATTCCAAATTCTGATCATCAGAGATATTACGCCACTGGCCTCGAACTCCTCCACACTCCCTCCATCACTTACAAAAATCTGGTAGCACTCGATTGCTTCTAGAGTTTGTGGCGATAAAAAATTTCCAGGTGAACAAAACTAGGGTTATAATCTTAGATTCAAAATTTATCACTGCCCAAAGCTTTAATCCATTATTCAATATTTTTCCTATAAACTACACACATCACTCCATCAACCATAGGAACACAGGTAACTCCAAATCCATAGATTGATAGAACCAGCCCAAATTGTGTTTTTAGTTTAAACCAAAATTTCCCAACCAATCTTAATCTAAAAATTCTCATTTTAGTTTTAGAATTCACATCTTTGATTTTGTAACTGGTTTATATTCCTAAATTACAAAAATCCAAATGGTTTGATTTTTACTTATATAAGAATTTCCTGTAGTCTCTGAATTTACAGATAGTTATTACAGAAATTTCATATTAAATAAAATTTTAAACTTAGCTTATGTATCACAACCATATTGTTTTAAAAACTTAAATCTTAACACATACTAAATCACCTGAAATGAAATTTTAATTCAAATCTAGAACCTGAATCAAAGAAACAGAATACAAATTCTCTGCATCATACATTACAACAGACATGCATTTATATTCACCAGTATAAGCTTCAAAAAGGCAGACATGCATTCAATTTCTAGAGTGAATCAGCAACTAGATTCCTACTTAAGTTCATTTAGTATAAATTGTTACTCACCTGGTATAGGAGCAGAGCACAAGTTTTGACAGGGTTTAGATTAATAGATGCATGTTTCCCCTTTTACTTTATACTCCAGTTGCCTATTTAAAGTCTCATCTTGTATTTGCTTTAAAACTGAAGATTTATTTCTTTGTCCCCTTGATTCATGCAGTTGCCAGATCCATTTGCATGCTTCCCAGAGAAAATAGAGAGAGAAATATGCAGGTTTGAATTCTTTTTAAAACAGAATGAAGACTGCAGGCTTGATTTTTGAGGTGATAACAGATTTGAGGGGATTTACAAATGATTTCAGGCCTTAGCATTGAAGAACTACAGGTTTAAATGATTTGCATACTTTGATTTCTGGTTTATGAATGATTCTAATAGTTTTTGGTTAGGAGAATACTGGGTTTTAGATTTGGTTAGAGAGGGGTTTGCAGATTTGTTCTTGAGAAAATTTGTTTTGATTAAATTTCTGTTTTTGAAGAAAAATGAGATTGCAGATTTTAGATCTGAAAACTTTTCTTAAGTTTGAAGAAGAATAGGAAAAAGAAAGATAAGGCAAGGAAGAAATGTTTATAAAAACAAAAAATTTGATTTAATTAAAAATAAAAGAAAAAAAGAAATTTAAATGAGACACTTGTTTTAATTTTCAACATTTGTCACATGGTTTATTTTATGGCTCAACATGTGTCATTTGAGTGTGTTAAGAGACTAACACATGTATTAAGAAACTTACACATGTATATTAAAAGTGTTTTAAATTTTAATTTAAATTGTTTATAAATACTTTAACTTATTTTATTCCATATGTATATATAAATGAATTTTATTTCCTTTTAATTTTAGAAAACAAAACAAAACAAGTTATAAACAAAAGCTTATTCAAATATTTTTAAGTGTTTGTTCTTTTAAATATTCAAAACATTGAATTCCAATTTAAATTAAATTATAAACTCCAATTTAAAAATCAAGTTATATATATGCATATATAACTCTTATTAAATTAAAAATAACAAATCCTATTTCTAGCAAAATTTATTTATGTTTATAAAAACTAGGTATTATCACTTTTATTTAAAAATAACAAATTAAACAATATCAAATAATTTGTTAAAAGAGATTATAACAAACTAAGATCATTTGTAATTTACATTGTAAATTCTTATATATAAATCCAAGTAATATAAAATAAAACTTAGCTTTTATATTTATCTAATCTTAAATTCATATATTTTAAAGTTAAATAAAATTTCAAAACAAATAAGATTTATCATAGTATAGATCATAACATTATTTATTGGATTGTGTTGAAAAGTTAAATGTCAAATTTAAATCAAATTTCCAATTTATCAAATATAAATTAGAGTTAGAAAATTAATTCATTTACTAAATTCAAAAATCAAAATTTATCAAATATAACATATAAAATTATATATTATAAACAGAAAACAGTTTATTTACTTTAAAAGGATAAAATCTTCTAATTTAAATATTTATTAAAACATGATTATTAAATCAAATTCCCAATCTGTTATTAAAATTATCAAATCAAATTAAATTTATAACACAGATTATTAAATTTATATTGCCCAAATTTCCGGGATATCAGATTCCTTCCTCCTTAAAAGAATTTCGTCCCCGAAATTTAAAAGCAAAGGTAATTTAATAATCTATTTTAAAATTTTATTTTAAAACACAAGCATATATTATCAAACATATGCTAACAACCATAGCAACCAATTTAAACAAAACAAATCTAATTATCCAGAATAATTCTGGATAAAATTTTCACGAGTTCCCCCGGTATACATATTGGGATACTCGCTCTATAGAATCTAAATAATCAATACTATTAAGCTATAGAGCTCCTATCCAACTAAATCTACAAAACTAAACAATATGTCAGACTACAAACGAGTCTGAATTAACAATTACATCCTCCTGAACTGCTGGTTACACAACCAGAGATAAACCATACACGTACTCCCTCAGAGATACGTAAAACACATCGAATTCCAGTTATCCAAACTGACAATTCAACTTTGAAAATCAAACACCAATCCTCACAAGAATACAGAAAAGGTCCAAAACATCTCGAAGCTGACTTACCTAGTCTTACTTAATCTTATAGCTCTTTAGATCGGAGAAAACTTATCCCAAAACCAACTCTCTGACTTCGGAATCCAAATTCCTTCGTCTCTTATCCACAAAATAGTTCTGACAATCCTGGGCTGCCTTCAACTCTCTTGATCAGCTCAACCTTCGCTGATGTCTCTAGAAACAAACTGGACCAAAACAATCCAACAAAATGATCTCCTCAAGATCAATACCAAACCAAGAACACCAATTCTACTCCACAAATATCAGAAGACTAACCTACTTCTCCTACCCGGAAAAGATAAAACAAAAGCACTTCCAATCTGCTTCCGCTGCACAACTCTGATTTGAAGCATAAGAAAAACTCGAGCACAAACTGGATAACACATTACAGAAATATGGTGCAACAGATCCATAAAAGAAAACCCAGATGTCCCATTTGATTCAAAGCTGCTTCACTAAACCTTCGGTATCACTCCTAGAATCTATTTGTGACGCCCCACCTCTATACCCACGCTAGCCAAGAACACTCCGGAGAAGTGCTGTCAACTAGCACGGAGAATAAGGCTGTTGAGGAGCGACCATCCATGTAATTGCTTATCACACGGTGGCTATAAATTATCTTCGGAAACAAACATAGAAATAATCATATCACAAATCAGTCACAGATATCCATATCACAAAGGCGGAAGAAGATATGAATATATAACTAACACATGAAAGTGTACATCAGAGTAGTGGTCAATAAGATCCACGATAATACAAAAGAATAGCAACACATGCTATACAAAAGAATACAACTATGAGTCTATATCTCAAGTGTATACAACAAAAACTGCTAATCTAAACAGTTAGCCAAAAGTCAGAGTGATGAATCCCTGGGAAGAAGTCAAGCAGAAGCACCTGTAACATCTCGGTCTGATCCGAGTATTATTTAAGAAAATAATAAACGGATCAGTCTAGCTATAAATATCAGATGACATGATATAACATAAAAGATATGGCATAAACATAAACATCCATAACGACATACCACTATAAGTATGTAAATAATGATCAACAGAAGATCAATCAATAAGAGATAATCAATATCACAAGAATCTTCTCAAAGATTCGAAGGGGGCATCATACCCTAAACTTGTACTCATAACAAGTCAATGACATAAATTCCAGAAATCAACACGAGAAATCCAGAAATCATAAAAAGGGAAAGAGGCCTATCACATGATGGTCCGAAGACCAAGGGGAGCTACCCCACATGTGCGAATGGAATCACACAGATTAAGGTCCAGACTAACCAAAAAGCAAAAAGGTATGTGTGAGTGGAATCACACAAGTGGTGTCTAGTCTAACCTCACAACAAGAGACATCGCACAGTTGCTAGTCTAAATCATCAGAATGATCGTCATGATCAACGAGAAGTGTCAATTACACTAAGCTAGTAAATATAGAAGTTTAGCTTCGTGTCCCATAACCACTTGCTTAACTTAAATATTTACGAACAAACTGTAAATCTTCACTAATAAAATTGTCACAAGAGGTTCAATCGAAAAAGTCCACGAATTAACCGACGAAGTGAACGCAAGCGTTTCATAGCACTTGTTTTACTAAGTCGTTTAATTAGATTTCTCATCCGAGTGAGGTAAAGGTTTGTATATACTAATAGATTGGAAAATGGTTTAAGAAAAGAGCTTTGTTATTAAAAATAGAGTTGAAATTGTTTGTTAAAAGAGTTTTGATATTTACTACTAGTATTGAAACCTTTATATTTTTAAAATGACAAATTACAGAAGAGATTGTAGAAACAATCATCACAAAGATCACATTCGGAGATGTGAATAAAATCCAAGGAAATCGGCTAAAAAGCATCAAAGTGGAAGTTCCCCAACGACCAAACGTGGCCGAGATAACCAGAGATGGTTTGTCTCGAAGAATGGTCAACTCAGTATCTCAACAAAGCAAGTTCTGTTGAATGTTTTTCAGATAAGATCGCCTACGGAGGGGGGGTCCAGGGGGGGTGGCAACCCCCCAAGGTGGGGGTGCGGGGGCAACGCCACCGCTTACGGGGTTCGACCTGCCCGGTCAGGTCGCGGGGGTCCAGGGGGCAGCGCCCCCGGCGGGGTGCGGGGCAGCGCCCCGACCAAAACGGTACGACCTAGTGAAGATAAAATGAGGTCTAACGACCTAACGACTCAAGGGTCATACGACCTAACGACTCAAGGGTCCAACGACCTAGCGACTCAAGGGTCCAACGACTCAGCGACTCAAGGGTCCAACGACTCAGCGACTCAAGGGTCCAACGACTCAGCGACTCAAGGCTCCAACGACTCAGCGACTCAAGGCTCCAACGACTCAGCGACTCAAGGCTCCAACGACTCAGCGACTCAAGGCTCCAACGACTCAGCGACTCAAGGCTCCAACGACTCAGCGACTCAAGGGTCAAACGACTCAGCGACTCAAGGGTCCAACGACTCAGCGACTCATGGACGAACGACTTAACTCCGAACGACCTAAAAATGGCCAGAACGACTCAAGTGCAGAAAATTCAACAAAACGCTAAAAATTGGAGTTTTTTTGCCAATCCAATCCAAACCAAATGCTAACATGCATGCAAAAATGATAGGGAATCATTCCCAACAGTCCAAGATAATTATAGGCTAGAATTGTGAGATAAAAATCTCACCTTTGCACTAAAATTTATGAAGATGAAGCTTGAAAGCAAGGAGAAGCAATCCAAAGCTTGAATCCAATATCTTCTACTTGAATTTGGAGTTGAATGATGGAGTTGCAATTGAATTTGAGCTTGGAGTTTTAATTTCCCATTCTCTTCACCATTAATGCTAAAGCTTGAGTTAGTTAGGAAATTTATGAAGAGTGAGGAGAAGAGGGTTGGAACTTGGGCTTAATAGGCTAAACTAACCCAAAGTCCAAAGCGGGAAAAGTTAGTGAAATTTCACTAACTCCAAACCTATCGATGTTTATACTTAAAAAGTTGTAAACGACATTTCGAACTCAATGGAAGTGGTCTCGAGTCCTAATTTGACCGTTTGCAAAAAGTAGTTTTTCGGACCAAAATCCGATTAACGATTTAATATTTAAATAAAAATATTTAAATGTAAACTCGATAAATATGCGGGTTGTTACACTATTCGATAAGAAAACTCAACCTCTAGGTACGGACAAACTTCTCATAACTCTAGAGAACACTCAAACTATCGCAAGTCACTTTTGCGATCAACCAGTCCAATATCCAAAGAAAACTGTTCTCTCTTTACCAATCAGAACAGCTTACGCTTATCTATCCAATCCATCGAAGAAATGGAGTCCATTCTCTGCTACTTCTGAACTCCTTTAGATAAACTGCTAACCAGAAGACTTCCTAAACCAAAGCTCTTCGAGAAACTCGGGCTTCAAACCGGACAGAAACATCCTGCTGAATCCAGCCACAACACTGAAGCAGACTCACCTCCTTAACTTGTTCCAAAGAAAACTTCTTCGGAAACATCCATAGTCACTGCATCACATCACGCAGCTACTACTCCCTGAGATATCAAGATACCATCATTCTCTTTTGCTAAACCGACAGATCAAAACTCTACTCATCCAACTCAAAGATAGACTCCGAACCTTAACAGGTTACCTTCAGAGATGTATGAAATCCTATACTCTGCACAACTCACTCGAGACGGTATTAGGTCTACAGTCTCGACAAATACACTTCCAACTCAAACACCAAACTTCAACCAAGGGTAGTAGTCGTGTTACACATCTACTACCTTATCTACCTTTATAACCTATATTGGAAAACCCGAACAGGTAACCTAACAATTAGGTAGAAGTAATTATATAATATATATATATAATAAAAATACAAATACGCTCTCTCAAGATAGACACCACTCCAGAGCCTAGGTATTCACTTAACCTAACGCTCTGATACCAACTGTGACGACCCGACTTTCTACTCCCAGAAAATCGCATCATCAATTAAGAAAGAAAGGGATAGAAGAAGAAAAGAAAGAAGGGAAAGAAGAAACAACACTAGAATCTCAACAGCGGAACGAATAAATTATATTAATAACATAAAATATTACATAGTTTACAACCACTATCAGAGTACACAGATATACAACACATACTAGACAGTTATAAACACCTGTCTAGTATTTACAACATAATACAACTCAGAAACAAAACACAGATCACACAGCAGTTGCCTATTTAAAGTCTCATCTTGTATTTGCTTTAAAACTGCAGATTTATTTCTTTGTCCCCTTGATTCATGCAGTTGCCAGATCCACTTGCATGCTTCCCAGAGAAAACAGAGTGAGAAATATGCAGGTTTGAATTCTTTTTAAAACGGAATGAAGACCGCAGGCTTGATTTTTGAGGTGATAACAGATTTGAGGGGATTTACAAATGATTTCAGGCCTTAGCATTGAAGAACTACAGGTTTAAATGATTTGCATACTTTGGTTTCTGGTTTATGAATGATTCTAATAGTTTTTGGTTAGGAGAATGCTGGGTTTTAGATTTGGTTAGAGAGGGGTTTGCAGATTTGTTCTTGAGAAAATTTGTTTTGATTAAAATTTCTGTTTTTGAAGATTTGCAGATTTTAGATCTAAAAACTTTTCTTAAGTTTGAAGAAGAATAGGAAAAAGAAAGATAAGGCAAGGAAGAAATGTTTATATAAACAAAAAATTTGATTTAATTAAAAATAAAAGAAAAAAAGAAATTTAAATGAGACACTTGTTTTAATTTTCAACATTTGTCACATGGTTTATTTTATGGTTCAACATGTGTCATTTGAGTGTGTTAAGAGACTAACACATGTATTAAGAAACTTACACATGTATATTAAAAGTGTTTTAAATTTTAATTTAAATTGTTTATAAATACTTTAACTTATTTTATTCCATATGTATATATAAATGAATTTTATTTCCTTTTAATTTTAGAAAACAAAACAAAACAAGTTATAAACAAAAGCTTATTCAAATATTTTTTAGTGTTTATTCTTTAAATTTTCAAAACATTGAATTCCAATTTAAATTAAATTATAAACTCCAGTTTAAAAATCAAGTTATATATATGCATATATAAGTCTTATTAAATTAAAAATAACAAATCCTATTTCTAGCAAAATTTATTTATGTTTATAAAAACTAGGTATTATCATTTTTATTTAAAAATAACAAATTAAACAATATCAAATAATTTGTTAAAAGAGATTATAACAAACTAAGATCATTTGTAATTTACATTGTAAATTCTTATACATAAATCCCAAGTAATATAAAATAAAACTTAGCTTTTATATTTATCTAATCTTAAATTCATATATTTTAAAGTTAAATAAAATTTCAAAACAAATAAGATTTATCATAGTATAAATCATAACATTATTTATTGGATTGTGTTGAAAAGTTAAATGTCAAATTTAAATCAAATTTCCAATTTATCAAATATAAATTAGAGTTAGAAAATTAATTCATTTACTAAATTCAAAAATCAAAATTTATCAAATATAACATATAAAATTATATATTATAAACAGAAAACAATTTATTTACTTTAAAAAGATAAAATCTTCTAATTTAAATATTTATTAAAACATGATTATTAAATTAAATTCCCAATCTGTTATTAAAATTATCAAATCAAATTAAATTTATAACACAGATTATTAAATTTATATTGCCCAAATTTTCGGGATATCACTTTCATTTTCGAGTTTCGAAGTGGGAAGGCCATTGTAGTAGTTTTACTACAGTTTTATTTTAATGAACAAATAAAAATTTCAAATTGTTTTAAATATAATCGGATATATAAATTGTAAGTGTATATATCTATCTATTATAAAATGATTTGAAATTTAACCCGGTATTTAGTTCTTAAGTTTCCGTTAATTAATAGTTCAATTATTTTAGTGAAATGGAATTTAACTAATTAAAAATTGGAACCTTTAATTTAAATAAGAAATTAAATGCTAGGTTATAAATGAAATAACAAGAGAGTTGAAATTTATAATCTGTTAAAAGCAAAGGATATAATTATTGAACATTAGATTAATTAAGAAAAATAAGATAAACTTGTGTATTACATCCATAAAACATATATATACCTTACCAAAAGATTTAAAAAGTTGAAGTGTTTAATAAGAAAATGTAATGGGAAATTTTACGAGGAAAACTTGAAGAAATGAACGTATTCAATGAATTTGCCTTTGTAAATAAGAATTTAATGTTATAATTGTGTAAACTTAAGTATGATTGAAAGACCACCAATTAAGCATAATAGAAAGTTTATAAAGAAATGATAATAAAATTACATAAATGTTGAAGTTATTTATTTTAAAAATAAGTAGAAAGATGAACCATTGCATGAATGAAAAAAAGACAATATATAATAATAAACTTAAATAATGTTAGAATTTGTTGATTGTTTGATTTATGGTTGTTTGGGCAAGGATACTTTAAAATTTGTTTGGATGTATGAATAATCTATCTAGTTTCATCTAAGACTGTTGAGTAAATGATGCACTTAGTAGTTATTTTCCATTCTGTACAATTTAAAGTTTTGAACCCAAACAACTACTTGTGTGTTTGATATGAATGGATAATTGATTGTGTTGATTTTATGTGATGGTTGTATGCATTGTTGCAAGTGATTGTTATTTGTATTGATTTGTTTTTTTATGCTTAAAACAACTTTAAACATTTCATTTTATATAATGATTAACTCTTTTTAGATTATATAAATGAAATGCATGTTATGCAAGCAATTGCTACTGCTTTTGGTTTCAAAATTAAGCATTAATTGTCCGAAAAATAGGTACGTTCTCGGATTACAGTTTTATAGCGTTATTATATTATTTTTCCAGTTGTTGGGAGATATTATTTTAAGATATTGTGATATATATTGTTATATTTGATATTATATTTTCTCCCAAGCCTCTCCGTACAAAGGAACTCTGCCGAAATTTTTCGAAAATTTTGGACTTAGAAATTTTTTGAAAAATGTTTTCTAAACTTTATTTATTTGAGTATAAAAAGATTTAATGGTTATAAATTGGTATATTTTTTTTAAATTAATTAATTTTGTAAATTTAATTGTTTATAAATTTAATATTTTAAGTAAGATATATTGATTTCTTAATTCTTCTTTTCCCTTCTTTTTTTACTTTTCGAGGACGAAAAGTTTTGAGTGGGGGAGAGTGTAACGACCCATAATTTTCGATAATTAAATTTTGTCAATTTAATAAGTTTTGGTAATTTAATTTGGAAAGAAAATAAAAAAACTGTAATTTATAATGAAATCACTAAAATAAAGGCAATAATGTTAATGCAAGTTAATAAATAACTAATTTAGTGCAAACCCAATTAATTAAAACAATTATAAGGTTATAATTGATTGTATTTAGTAAATTGATAAATAAAATTCAATAAATGTAATTAAATATTATGTTTGGGTAAATTAAGATGATATTTGAAAATAATGTCAATTCCATTTATACTATGACAATTGGTTGATAAAAAGACTGGAAAACCAAGATTTATTAATTTATTGGAATTTAAATTTAATAATTGGAAATTTATTGTGCTTAAAATGAAACTAAATATTTAAATATTACGTTAATGGAAATCAAGTTGAAAAATTGAGAATATTATGTAATAAATCATGAACTGATATTTATTTCATCTGTCTGATAATAATAGAATAAATAATAGGATGAAAGGTCAAACTAAATGGAATTATTGAAAAATTCAATTTATAATTTCTAAATTTAATGAAATTGAAATTTATCATTGAAATTGATGAATGAATCAACGTTAAATTGACATCTAAATTCATTTAAATCGTTGTAAATGATTAAGAAATAAAAAATGATGATATTTGTAAATTATCGGATTGAAATTGAAAATTTGATTTAATTAAGTAATTATTAATTTATTTAATTAATCTAAAAATAGCCATTTTTGCCACTGACTCGGATTTCGACAAAACCAGTTTCATCGGATCCGTAATGGTGAATTATTGTAGGATTTCAAGTTTCGTATCTATCGAACTTGTCGTTTGATCGCACGGACTCGAAATGTCTAAAAATCAATTTAATTGAAATCAATTTAAAATAACTTGATTTCACCATAACTTCTTCATACGATAGAATGTGAACTGAAACCTATTCCATTGATTTTAAAATATTTTAAAACATCTATTTTGATATATGGGTTGACCCAATTTCATTCCGGAGTCAGAACGGGCTTTTCGGGTCAATTATCATTTAACGGTCCTAACCAAGCGTGTCCATTCATCTCTATTTCTGATCTACCTATATATATACCTCGTTATAAAACCTACCCTATTTCTTATATCATTATTCTGTACGTACAATTCCTAGAGATCCTTCTCATTCCATGGCAGACAAAACCCAAATTTCAATTGCAATTTCAAATAAAATTCAAAACGAAAAATTCAAACTCCACAAACCCTATCGAATTTTATATCAATTTGAAGCTCTCGAAGAGCGTAACTCAGATCTGTAATTCATTTTTCGATTCGACGCAATGTTTGTCCTGAAATCAGCGAAATTGTTTTGACCGTTCGTTTTGGCATGGGTGATCTCGACGGTGGATCGTCGTCGTTACGACGATCAAGAGGCATGGCGTGGTAGAGCTCGACGAGCAGTGATGATCTATGGTCTTCGTTCGTTGAATGGGTGCTCTGAATCGTCGGAATTCGGCCTTGTAAGTGGCATCGCGAGCCAGAGGTGGCCGTGTTCGGCATGGTGGGGCGGTTCGTGATGGGCTTCGCGGTGGTGCAGTGCGATAGAGGTAGTTATGGCTGTGGAAGCGGCGAAAATTGGAAGGATATAGACGATGGTGGCGGCCGAAAACCCTAAGGCGTGCGCGAGCCTGCTGGGAAGAAGATGACGTGGTAATATATTTATTTAATTTAAATTTTGAAATTCAAATGTTCTAATCCATATAACTTTCACATGCGAGGTTCGTTTTCATGCGCGGTTTCTTGCGTAGGAATCGTATTAAAATTTCGGACATTTTGACGCTAGTTTGGACGAATTCTGAGACTGTTCAAATTTTGGGTTTAAATTGGATTTAAATTCAATTTAAATTCAAAAGGTGAGTGTTTTAACTCACTCACAACTTCTAAAATTTCTTATGTTTGTTAAATTGATTTATGATGTGATTAGAAATTTATTTATGACCGTCTGGCATAATTTTATCATCATCTCAGTTAAATTGAATTTATTTGAATTAAATTGTTATTTAATTTACAGGAAATTATTGTCAAGTACAAAATTTCACAGCTTTTTAGCCTCAAGGACAGACCTTCAATATTTTATCCCGTAGGACAACTTTCTGTAGGTATCAGTTTTTAGTTATCGATAGCAGTTTTTAGGTATCGGTTTGTAGTTATCGGTAGCAGTTTTAGGTATCAGTTTTTAGCTGGGTATCAGTTTTATTGTCCTTATGAATAATTTTAGAAAATGTTTGTCCTTATGAATAAATTTTAGAAAAATGTTTGTCCTTGTGGTAAAAATATTGAGGTCGTGTCCTTGAGGCAAAAAATATAGAAATTTTTGTCCTTTAAATTAATTCCCCCTTTAATTTATTATTGCATATAAACTATCAGTTAAATTGTTATTTAATTTATTATTGAATATAAACTGCCAGTAAATACCTGTTATTTATTATTTGTTATATATTGATGTTAGTGTTTGAATTGGATGATGATTGTGAAAAATGTTTGATGATTGATATTGGATGAATGGATGTTGTATTTTATATTGTAATAAATTGCAAGTTGTTGTGGATTTTATTTCATTCGGGATTGTGGTTTGAAATGATATATAACCATATTTATATTTTAAATTACGGATTGAAATGATAAATATCCGTATCACTTGACCATAGGATAGAAAACTATATAGAGACACCGTGGTCTATATATAAAAATGATTTGAAATGATTTCTATGGTTTCGTAAAGAAATATATGGGTTATATAAATATTGATTTCAGATTTTATACAAATGTTATTTTATTATTGATTTTTAGCTATGTGTAAATTTGTTTTGAAATATAAAATAAGCCAAATAATAAAGTTTGACTTTTGTTTATATAATATGGTTAGGTATCTGTTTAAATTATATTGTATATACAGTTTATAATGACTTAAATAAAATTAAGGTTGGAAGATAAATATGAAATTGATTTGAATTAAATTATTTAAGAATTATATAAATTTGATTTGAATTTTAATAAAATTGAGATTTTAAAGGGCATGATTTTTATAAATTGATTTTGGTTTAGAGTGATTTAAATGAATATCAAGTGGATTTAAATGAATATATCAAGTTAAATAAATTGAAGGAATATCCAGTTACTTGAAGTAGAAAAGTTTTACTTAAATGATGTTGGACTTATTGTGTAAACGTTTCAAACCTAATAATGGAAATTGAATTTGATATATATGGAATTATCAAAGAATTAGTTTTGAAATGGTGGAATATTTAAAGCTTTGAAATATATGGAAATTGAAATGGTTTATTTGGGGGTTAAAATCTGTATTTGGAATTGATTTTTGAAACTGAAGAAGCTATTTTATTATATAAAGTAATTTAATATTTAAGCCATTTAAGTGGTGTAGTTATGTATCAAAAATATGAAATTCAATGTATTATGTTTTGAAAAGTTATATTTCAAGCGTTTGGTTTCGAAATATTATAACTTTGGAAGTGTTATGGTTTTAGAAAAAAAAATATTTGAACTAAATTTGATATCATATTGATTTTGTTTTTAAAGGGAAAATGATATCGTATTTATATGGTTTTGAAATGATAGTATGTTCTGGTTTTGAAGTATAATTATTTTGAAATGATCGCGGTGTTATAATAATGTTTGGTTGTTAAAGAGACCATGATCGGAAGTTGTCATACTCTCTACCAACTCCAAAAACCACTTTAACAACCGTGTACGCGGTGGAGATTCCAGATTGAAGTAGGATGGTGGCGGCATTTCCTTTGAGGTATATACGTGGACCCGACTCCCGTGAGTTGGCATAAGGTGGATAAAACAGGAGCGGTCGACAGGTTAAGAAGGTAGCACCTTTTATCGGACACACTCCTTCGATACCATTCTATTACTTTGTGATCGATTTGGGCCCTTTTGACTTGGGGGTGTGGCTCAAGATGGGCGGTAGTAGCTGCTACGCGTTACCACCGGTCCGGAAGCGTAATTGGTATATCTACCATGGCATTGCCTAGTTGTGCCGTGTCACCTAACCAGCGCGCCTTACACAATTTTGTTTTATACTATACCTATGGAGTGCCCTCCGACGACGCCCAGTATGGGGGAGATTACGGTACTGTATAGACTATGGGAATATAAAAGTGTGTTAAGGTGGAAAATGTAAAGCCTTAACGCAATTTTAAATTTATATTATACTTTATTGTAGACACTATTATAATAGCGTATATTACTACATAGTAGATAGTTTAACGGATCCTTATGAGATGTGAATCCCGAGCATCTCTTAAGTTGCTGCACTCACGTTTGACACTGGATAGGAGATGTCAAATCCCATAAACATCTCTGACGCCGTTCCACTCATATTATTTACAATTGATTTAACTTGCATTCTTGCCTGGAGGGAAATGTTTGCATTCCAAGTGGGATTGCTATGTAAAAGGTAAATCGTAGCCTCAAGTCTCACATCCAATAATGACTAAAACATGGGATATGCCACATGACTGTGTGGTTCGTACCATTAGGGTATGGTCATCACACGATCTAGATCTGTATTTGTGGATTAATGTATGCTAGTGACTCGGTACGGTTGTTGGCCACAATGGGGGTGATGATCATATTTTGTATTATCCAAAAAAGGGTAGTCCGGTCTTGCCATGTTGACAGTCCAGGTGAAACCCTCGGTACATTTTCTCTAGAGTTGTACCGTGACAAGCGGTGGTACCCCAGTAGCCTTGTCATTGATGGAATCCATTTTCCAATATGTGCCTTGCAGACTTAGTTGTATACTAAATATATTATTGATGTAATCAATATAACCATTCCGGCTATGATTCAATATTTATTTTAAACCCTAAACATTATTATAATTTCATTGGATTTTCTAATAAAAATGTTTGGTTATCATAAGGTAAAAACTCGTCCGTGTTTATGTGCAGCGTGATCTTATAGATACCTTTATTTTGAAAGGTTTTATAACATTAAAAATCATATGATTTGTGTTTCTCATGCTGATTTATCAGACTGATACGGATGTTATTTTCTTATAATGCTTAGATCAGACCGAGTATATTTCAGATTTAGTTATGGCGATTTGGAGCTTCAGGAGACGAGTTGGATGCCTTCTGGATGTATTCACATAACTTTTATTTCTGTTGCATTTCTTTTTTTGTTTTATCAGCATTAGAGAGTGCATGTTGTTATAACTGTCTAGGCTGATGATACGTTTGTTTACTCTGATTGATCTATGCATATTATAGTTTTCTTTTATAAAGATCATGTGTATACTATATATTACTCGTCATAATATGAGATTCTATTTTATTTTTTCTTTTCTTTTACCCCAACAATCTATCCTTCCGACACCTGAATCTCGACACGTGAATTCCGTGGATGTATTAATCTTGACTTTTGAATGTCAAAAAAACTGATTTTTACAGTTATATAAGCATCGTCATTAGCTAGTCTTCTAGCATGGAAAAGCTATTTTTTGAGCCAAAGCATTTAAAGAAGTCTGACCTTTTTTCTTTGCCATATTCTTATTTAGAAGAGATCAAAGGTGGTTGATAAGCTTCGGACATGTAACAACCCAAATTTTAGCAATATTTTATTCTTTATTTATAATCTGGGATTTTATTTTTCGAACATTTGATTGTCTAAATTTAATTATAGATAATCACCTAAGATTTTTATTAGTTTGAAAATTCTAAAATTCTTATTTTGGTTAAAACTTAACATTTTTTTTGAAGTTATAAATCTTTAAATTTTTAATCTTTTGGTTTAATTTAATATATTCGTAACAACGTTTATTTCACCTTTTGTTCTTTAAAAAAAAATTGATTTTATACTTTTAAAAATTTAATATTTAATATTTTACTTATATACATTTTTGAATATAAATTTCTTAGTAAATGTGTAAACAAATCATATTTTTATATAAGTAACAAATTTCCAAAACTTTGTGTATAAATAAACTGTTTAATTTCGCGTTTAAAAGGCACGATATTTGATGGAATAAATAATGCATATACACGTACAAGAAAACGTATAAAATTTAAATCCATTATATTCACTTTTTTTGGACAAAAATCACTGCGTCTGTTGTACGCATTTTAATTTTATTCACT
The DNA here is from genome assembly GCA_030765085.1 of Allium cepa. Taxonomy (NCBI): domain Eukaryota; kingdom Viridiplantae; phylum Streptophyta; class Magnoliopsida; order Asparagales; family Amaryllidaceae; genus Allium; species Allium cepa. Next base: position 255,778,049 of record CM060943.1, read on the forward strand.
TTCCTTTTACTCTCCTGATTTAATAGGAACGTTATTTACAAATTTTATAACCGTTCGCCTTTTTAATTTCTTGCCATTGTTCCCATCAACGCGAGCTTTAAATTTTAAACGCATTCAATATTGTTTAAAAATCTTATTCCAAAATCTAATCTTAGCTGACCGTTTCTTCTGCTTTAATTTCGAAACCCATTTGCTTAAAATTTATTAAAAATCTAGTAACCGTGTATAACAAAAAAAATCAGTGCTCAATCAAAATCGTGGCCTTTTTTTTCAAATCAATATCTTATTTCTTGCCTATAACTGCTCATTAAAAATCAACGCTAGTTTAATTTACTTTCCATTTCAAAGCAAGTTGATTTATTGTCGTTCTTTCTTCTCCTTAAATCGCGCTACCTCTCTGATCAAACCTATATAACTCACTAAAATATTCATTTCTCAACAAAATTTTATTTTTCTAACCTTTCCTTTCCTACACTCCTTGTTTCCACTTCTTTCTTTATGACCATTCATTATATATATACACTACAGCTGGAAATTTATAAACGTATAAACTTAGAAACGTTTTGTATTTATTAAAAATTTAAAGTTTACCCTTAATTGTGACTTTTCTCTTTCCTTCCATTCAAATTTAAACGTGCATCAATCAATTGCTTTAATAAATACTGCAGAATCAATGCACGAACGTTATCAATTTCATTTTATGGTGGTACGTTTTATTTACGTTTCCTACCGTTTAAATTTTAAATAATTTGCTTTTATGGGTCAGCTGAATCAAGCAACGTGACCATTGCTATTTATTTCTTTTATTAATTGCTACAATTATTTTCACCAAATCAAGGGTTGACCGTTACAATCACTTTTATTTATTTATTCACTTAAAATTTAGTTGCCTATTCAATTTCTTCCGTTATATTTTCCTGAAAACAAGTGGTTCATCCCTATTTATTTTCGCTTTCACTTCTCTTTTATCTAGATCTGTTCGTTCTCCTCCCTACTTTTTTTTGGAAAAGAAAAAGCAAACTGAAGCATGCGGCTGTCACCATTATTTGCATCCGCCACTTCACATTTCTTCCAAACCTCCTCATCAAATGAAACCCATCACCTCGCCTCCCGGTTGCTTCTGTTTGATTAGTGAGGTATAGGTGTGTAAGCACATATATGTTTTGATTTATATTCGTAATTACATGTTTTTTTTGTTTTTTTATTTTTTTTTGTTTTTGTTTTGTTAGTTGTGATATACATACTATTTATATAAGTATTGAATACTATTTTTTCAAAAGTTTATTTTCATAACATGACAGTGTATATTTATATATAGTTTCTATTTGATCCTCCTCACGGCTTATAAGTCATGTTAATATTTTGAATTATGTATGCGACATTTTGAAGGGAACATACTATAAAATAAGTATCTTTCATTTTTAATAAGAATATATATATATATATATATATATATATATATTGTGTTTTATATTTTAATATGGGTCAGCTTCTATTTGTTGATATCAGGTTTCCTATAATATGGTTATTCGCGTATGTAAGTCATATATTTGTTTTGTTACAGACTATATAAAATACTTTAATATATGTATATTATGCGGTTTGTTACCATATGGGTTTCTATGTGGTACTGACTTATTTAGTTGATGATTGTATATATTTTGTTACAGTATTATATTTATACTATTTTGGATTTAAGATGATTCTATAAATACTCTACTTTATAAATTATTTTAATACACATATATAATTTGGAAATTTATATAGGTTGAATATAATATGTTATTGAATGTAAAAATATGGATGGATTTAAATTATATATATATAACATTTAATATATATAGAAATAGTTATATATAGAAAAAAGTTTTCTTTTAGGTATTCATATTTAAACATTTATTTTATCTGTTTAAGAATATAAACTAGTTACATAAGTTTAGTATAAAGGTGTTAGTATATATTTTTTTTAAGTGTATGTTGATTTAAGAAAGAAAATGTAAACTTGATTTATTTATTTGTTTATATGTTTGAAAAACATGTAAATTAAATTTGTGATGTTTGAACTTAGAATATAAATTTCATATGTGTATATATAGTTATAGGTGGTTATAAAAGTTCGCTTATACCATTTATCTTCATCGTTCCAGTTCTGATCTGATCTGTTTCATCAATTCGAGCCAACCAGCTTTGATCGTTGGATTCGTGCCGATTTTGCTTTGCTTGGATTTGAAATTTAATTTCAGTGTCTGTATCAGTGTGCGTATCCGTGTCTCCTTCTATATTCTCTAGCCTCGAAAGGTGAGCAATCACTCACGATTAACATTTTTTATTCATTAAATTTGATTTCAATTGAAACGACAATTGAAATATGCTGCTGTAGTTATTTAAATTTGTTATATATGCTATTATCTATAACTGTTCACCTGCGGGATATGACACCATATCCTATTGTTTATATTATGTTGTTATTGATGATATATGCCTGTTATTTTATTGTATTTTCTGTTATCACTCTGCAAGTTCCATGTAGTTTAGAAATCACTATGGGTTGAAATGATACATACCCGAACAGACTTTAGAATAGGAGAAAATCGTTATGGGTTGAAATGATAAACCCAAGCGATTTTCGTTTAATTGAATTTGGGATTACCGGTTGAAATGATATTCACCCGTATATATTTAGTATACAGATTGAAATGATAAATATTCGTAGCACTTGACTATATGATAGGAAATATATACAGACACCGTTGGTCCATATAAATATTTTGAAAATAATTTCTATAATTTTGGAAAGAAATATATGGTTTAATAAATTTGATTCTTAAGATATTATATAAATGAAAATTGTATATATAGATTTAGTAGTAATATTTGATTTAAATTAGATTGATTTAATACATATAATATGGTTAAGTTTTTATGTAAATCTATATTTCAAATAGATTCTCTTGTAATAAATTGAATAATTAAGATTGGGAGATAAATTTGGGTTTATAAAAATGGTATTTAAATAAGGATTTATTTAATTAAATCGATATGAAATTTTTGAATGGGAAATTTAAAGGGTATAATTTTATAACTAGATTTTTGATTTAAGTGATTTAATGAATATTTCACGTTTAAATAAATTAAAGAAAATATTGAGTAAAATGTAATTTAAGGTTATTTAAATGATATTGAATCTAATAAGGGAGTATTTCAAGACTAAATAATGATGAGGTTAAATCGAGATCTATATGAAACTGTTATATAGAACATTTAAATATTAAAGCCTTGAACTGTATTGGAATTTAAATGATTTATGTTGAGATTCGGATCTGTATTTGAAATCAACGTATTGTTATTTAGAAACTAAATTGAATTAAAATGAAAATTTAGGTTGAACTAAATTTGAATTTATTATTTAGAAAACTAAATTGAATGAAAATTTAGATGAAACGTTGAATATTTAAAGCTTTGAAATATATGGAAATATAAAGGGGTATTTGTGATCATAAATCCGAATTTGAGATCGTTAAAATTTAAGTGGTTATTTTAGAAATTGAGCTGAATTTAAATTGATAAATTGAGATTGAATTTAATTTGAATGGGAAGGTCGGGTTGATGTTGGAACGATTTGTTAAGTTGAGGAAACTGAAAATACTTTACTGTATAAATTATTTAATATATATGAATACTATTTTGGGAAATATAGAGATATTTGAATTGAAAATGAGATTTGATTTTGAAGTATAAATTAAGCTGAAATGACCACGGTGTTATAGTGTATATTTCTACCTTGTAGAACGTTCCATGGACCCTTAGAGGATGGTTATCCCAAACATCCTTTAAGTTATTTGTATTTCAGTTGATATTTCACTTGAGTTGGATTTATTGATATAAGATGTTAATCCTGACTCGAGTGTTTAGTGTTTTGCTTTACGCTCGGGTCAGACTGAGTGATACAGCATTTGAGACTCACCTTTGGAGTACGGAGCTTGATTTGGAAATCCAACTATCGATTCAGATTCCAGCCTTTCCAGTTGATTGGTTCAAGGAAGTCATTTGTTGCATTGGAGACTTCACTGCATTTGAACTATTCGGTTGTATTTTTCTAACTCTGATGTATATAGTAGCTTCATGAACTACTATTCTTTATCTATTCCGCTGCATTATATTACTCTGTGATATGTGATTGATTTATTTACTATATATTTTAAGTTTTGCCAAATTTTAATTAACAATTCGGTATTTTTAATTATTCAAGTCGGATATGTATGGTTTTATTGTCGATTTGAATGGTCCAAAATAGCGGGTCGTTACAGGACAGCTGGGTCACGTACTAGTGGGCCTAAAGAGTAAAGATGATTAGCACATACACTTATGTGACGCCCCACCTCTATACCCACGCTAGCCAAGAACATTACGAAGTAATGCTGTCAATTAGCACGGAGAATAAGGCTGTTGAGGAGCGACCATCCGTGTAATTGCTTTGTGCGAGCATCGATATGTCAGATAGTATAACATGCAATTCTTTTTAAGTGGAAATCCGACATGCCGACACAAACTCAAAGATATCACACGGTGGCTATAATATCTTCGGAAACAAATATAGAAATAAACATAACATAAATCAGTCACAGACAATTCATATCACAAAGGCGGAAATAGATATGAATATTACACTAGGAAGTGTACATCAGAGTAGTGGTCTAAAGAGATCCACAATATCACAAAAGAATAGTTACATGAACTACACAAAAGAATAAGTATACATTATGGAGTCTATATCTCGAATGTATACACCAAAATAAACTACTAATCTAAGTAGTAAGCCAAAAGTCAGAGAAATCAATCCCAAGAGAGAGGTCAAGCAGAAGCACCTGTAACGTCTCGGTCTGACCCGAGTATTATTTAATAAGAAAATAATAAACGGATCAGTCTAGCTATAAATATCAGATGAAGTGATATATAATAAGAGATATGACATAAACATATAATAATCACAATGCCAAGCTGTGATAAATAAGTAATTGAAAATCAACAAGAGATTAATCAATATCACATTAATCTACTCAAGATAAAAAGGAATGTCATACTCCTAATTTCATTCACCAAGCCACAATAAAAGGCATATATATCAATGTCAATCGTAAAAGTTGGTGAAACATAAATTCCAGAAATCAACACAAGAAATCCAGAAATCACAATAAAAAGGATGGCCAATCCCAGAAAAATGAGCCGGAGCTCCTCCAGACAGGGTATAGTCCCCCATTGCGGACTTTGAGCCGAAGCTCCTCCTGGTGAGTCAAAAACTCCTCCTCACAGGGTATAGTCCCCCATTGCGGACTTTGAGCCGAAGCTCCTCCTGGTGATCCGAAGCTCCTCGTGACAGGGTATAGTCCCTCATTGCGGACTTTGAGCCGAAGCTCCTCCTGGTGAGCGGAAGCTCCTCGTGACAGGGTATAGTCCTCCATTGCGGACTTTGAGCCGAAGCTCCTCCTGGTGAGCCGAAGCTCCTCGTGACAGGGTATAGTCCCCCATTGCGGACTTTGAGCCGAAGCTCCTCCTGGTGAACCGAAGTTCCTCTACATGGACAAAGAGACATCGCACAATGCTAGTCTAAACCATAAAATGATCGTCATGATCAAAGAGAAGTGTCGATTACAGTAAGCTAGTAAATATATGAGCTTAGCTTCATGTCCCATAACCACTAGCTTAACTTAAATATTTACGAACAAATTGTAGGTCTCCACTAGAAAATTGTCACAAGAGATTCAACCGAACAAGTCCAAGAATTAACCGACGAAGTAAACGCAACCGTTTCATACCACTTGTTTTACTAAGTCGTTTAATTAAATTTCTCATACGAGTGAGGTAAAGGTTTGTATATACTAATAGATTGGGAATCGGTTTTAGAAAACGAGCTTTGTAATAAAATAGTGTTGAAATCATTTGAAGAAAGAGTTTTGATATTTACTACTAGTATAGAAAACCTTTATATTTTTAAAGTGACAAATGACAAAGAAGATTGTAGGAACAATCAATCACTAAGATTCACATTCGAAAACGTGAATAAAATCCAAAGAAATCGATATAAAATCCATCAAAGTGGATATATCTAAAATTCCCAAAGAAAAGATCATCAAAGTCGATAATAAATGACAACAACAAAAGGGGGACAACACGAATCGATTAAAGTTGGATAGTCAAACGAATTAGCAATATAAGCTAATCTGGCAAATAGTAGCAGGTCGGTCGACCGGACTCCCTGAGTCGGTCGACCGAACCATAGGTTGGAAGTGCTCGGGGCACCAGGTCGGTCGACCGGCCCAGGGGGCTCGGTCGGCCAAAGCCTGTAACCAGCACTTCCAAACAGAGGCAGGAAGTGCCTGGACTACAGGTCGGTCGCTCCTCAACAGCCTTATTCTCCGTGCTAGTCGACAGCATTACTCCGTAGTGTTCTTGGCGAGCGTGGGTATAGAGGTGGGGCGTCACAGCTTGGTATCAGAGCCAAACTTCGGAACAATATGGAATATTATAACAAGGATCATCGTCCTAAGTCTTTCTTAGGAGTCGTGCTTTAGGATTTAATTCGAGTCTTCGTACCGATTCATCCTATTTTCTTTATGATTCCTTGTTTTATCTATCAAGAATTGCTTGATATTTATCTTAAGAATAACTTTTTCCTCTTCTTTCTTTCTTTCTTAAAGAAGAGAAATGGTTAGGCCAGGCCGTCCCAGCGCTGGTCAATCTAGTGCTACTCCCCAAGATGGAGTTTTCATGTCTGCCCAACAACTTTTGGATCTTGTAAAGAATCAAGAGTTTATCTATGCTTTGAGTAAGAACCCCGAAATGGTTTCAATCAGCTTGTGGATGTTACTCTTCTTCATGGAGAGGTTGGTAAAGGAAGTGTTTGTGATATTGGGACTTCCAAGAAGAGGCATATTAAGTTCAAGAGCCTTAATCCCAATAAGAGAGTGACGCAAACTACTCTTGTAGCAAAGACTCCAATCCCTAATCGTGGAGGATGCTACAATTGTAATTCTATGGAAAACTATGCGAATATGTGTCCAAAACCCCATTCTTGTCGCTATTGCAAGAAACCGGGTCATCTTTTATCTGCGTGTCCCAAACTTTTGAACAAGGACATGAGAAAGCTAAATATTGTGCAAGCCCCTAGCAACTCTTCTCGTGGTCAAGGTATTTTATATTCAATCCTTGATGGCGTTATTTTATTTCGTGATCTTCTTATTTGAGTTCTTTTTGATATGGGTTCCATCTCACTATTTTATATCAAAAGAACTTGTCGATTCTTTTTCTTTGTATATTTTGGGCTTGATGACTTCTTTGAGAATTGCGAATCCGGATGGTAGATCCGCAACACTCAATTTGCTTTTATTTGATGTCGAAAATTATTTTATGTGATTTTTCTTTCCGAGCCGATATTTTTACTTAGGCTCCGGAATTGATTTGTGCGATAGGATTGGCTTAATCATTAATGAAGCCTATATCCTATTTTCTCGAGAGGACTATTCATCTTTGACATTTTCAATCTGTTAAGCAGATTTCTATTTTTCCTTTATGATTTTGATTCCAACTTGATGGCATCATTTTATTCCTTAAGCCCACTTATAAGGAAAGTGTTATTTCTCTCATTCATGTAGTTAGAGAAATTTTCCGGAATCTTTGAGCTTGTCTTAGGATTATCACCTAAGTAATCTTTTGCGTAGTGCTAAGGTCTTTTCAGTTTGACCTTACCACCAATTTTCATTTGCTACGAGTTGCGGAAGTTAGCATTCCACTAACCGCATTCCGCACTCGTTATGATTCTTATGAATGACTTATTATGTCATTCAATTTGTCCAGCTTATTTCATCCATTTTATAAATCGAATATTCTATGAATATTTCGATGAGACTATTCTTGTATTTACTGATTTTGGATGAAAATAATAATTTAAAATTTTGCAAATCTTTTTCATAAGATTTATTTATAAGTAAAACTGGATTTTTGTTCTTGAAACGAACAAAGAATATTCTTAAAACTTTTTAAGAGATTTATTTATCCTATAAAAGATGATTTTGTGATTGTATTGCCCGTTGAGTGCTTTAAGAATTTTGGTCGATGCGCTTGATCAACGTTATCGATAGGAATTTCCTAAACGCTTTGATGAGACAATCAGACACAGTATATTAACTTGAAAATAGTAAATTTTTCTAGAATGATTATTACATAATGATAAATGTAATTTTGAAAGTTTTAACTTTTCAGGAAAGAAGATTATTTAAAAGAAATTCTTTCTTTTCGATACATTTATTCTTGTGATTCCTGGAGGGGGACCAAGACTTTGCTATTTGTACCGATACTAGTCGTATTGGTTTGGATGCCATTCTCTTGCAAAAGAGAACGTGCTATCACTTGTGTTTCTAAATCATTATAGCTTATCGAGACTAGATATGCCACTCATGATCTAGTGCTCGCGGCTATTGTTTTTACTTTTGGAATTTGGCATCATTATTTTTGGGGGAGAAATTTGTTCTCTACCTCGATCATAAATCTTTGGAATAATTATTTTCTCATATGGAACTCCATGTTGACTCGAGTTCCTAGCATCTTATGATCTTGATATTCTTTTATTCCTGAGAGGGGAAATCGTGTTGCCAATGCGCTTTGCCGTAGGCAACAAGTGTTGATTCTTTGATGATGTCTGAATGAAATTATCTTTTTTATCAGGTTCGTCAGACGTTTTGATATACTTCGTTTTATTGAGCCTTATCTCATTCCTTTTATGGACTAGTGTCCGATGTTCTTTTATGGTGTTCGGTTCATCGGAGGTATTGTTATTATAATACATCGATGTTCCATCTTATCTGGATCAATGGATGTACCATTATTTTACTGCATCGTTGTTCCGGTTTATCGGTTCATTGGATGTACCATTTTTGGTACTACGTCGGTGTTCCGAAATTATTCGGGCTTTGGTTCATTTGGTGTACCGTTTTTGTACTACGCTAATATTCCAAATTATTTGAGTTTCTAGTTTCTCGGGCGTACTGTTATTAAACTACGTCGTTGCACCAGCTCAATTTTCTGCTATTCTTGATGTTCTCCACGTCTTTTAACTATGGAAATGCTTTTATGTTTCCGGTTTTTATTCTTGAGCCCGGTGTTATTGAGGGATTGAAGTTTCACCAAATTTGACTTTTGAGCAACATTCTATTCGCATCATTGCTTCGGAGGTTGAGCGCCTTCGATATAAAGATATTCTTTTTGATAAAAGTTCAATGGTTCTCAAATCCTAAGGATTTCTCTTGAGAAATCTTGAGAATTCATCGAACGAAAACTTTCGGATTTACTCCTTCGTGCTCTTTATGGAGAACTTCTTGATTCAAATTTTCTTTTGTGTTAATATGCTTCCACAGTTGTTACTATATATTTCCTTCTTAATTATTGCTGAGGACGCAATTTCTTTAAGGAGGGGAGTCTGTAACAACCCGCATATTTATCGATTATATATTTAAATATTTTATTCAAATATTTTATCGTTCGTCAGATTTTGGTCCGAAAAGCTACTTTTTGCATACGGTCGAATTAGGACTTGAGACCACACCCATTGAGTTCAAAATACCGTTTGCGACCTTTTTGAGTATAAGCTTCGATATGTTTGGAGAAAGTTGATTTTTGCTACTTTTTCCCGCTTATGACTTTGGTTTGGACTGCACCCTTATTAGCTCAGCCCAACCCCTTCTCTTAATAACTTTTCCTCTTTGCTTAAAACACTCAAGCTTTAGCAACAATGGTGGAAGAGAATGGGAAATAGAAATTCCTAAGCCCTAGCTAGCTTTGCAAATCCAACTTCTAGCTCCAAATCCAAGTGAACCCATTGGTAAGCATCTCCTTCTTCTTCTCCAACTCATTCTCTCTTTGATTTCAAAAAATTCCTAAACCTAATTTAGGAAATGTTTCTCTTTTAAGCTTAGATTGAAGCTTCTTGAGTTGTTATTGAAGAGGAATTGATCTTAGCTGGTTCTTAAAGCTTCTTTTTCAATCGTTTGGGTTCAAAGGTGAGATTTTTAATCTCACATCTATGCTTATAATTCTCTTCTATTGTTAGGTATGAATTCCTAACACTTATTCATGTGCATTTGATTTTGATTTGGATTGCTTTTATGAATATTCCAATTTTTAGTGTTTTGAGTTCAATTCATTAAAAATCCTAACTTTGATGTTTGAACATGTTTTTGGTGATGCATCGAGGAGCTTATAGGGTCGGGTAGTCGATTGGCATAAACCCTTAGCGCCGTTGCTCGTGCGATTGCAATTTGGTCGGGATTTGCACCTCCTTTGAAATAGGGTTGGAAGTGCAAGTATACAGGTTCGGCCGACCGAGCTCCCTGGGCCGGTCGACCGACCTATATTCCAGGCACTTCCTGCCTCTGTTTGGAAGTGCTGGTTACAGGCTTCGGCCGACCGAGCTCCCTGAGCCGGTCGACCGACCTGGTGCCCCGAGCACTTCCAACCTATGGTTCGGTCGACCGACTCAGGGAGTCCGGTCGAACGACCTGCTACTATTTGCCAGATTAGCTTATATTGCTAATTCGTTTGACTATCTAACTTTAATCGATTCGTGTTGTCTACCTTTTGTTGTTGTCATTTATTATCGACTTTGATGATCTTTTCTTTGGGAATTTTAGATATATCCACTTTGATGGATTTTATATCGATTTCTTTGGATTTTATTCACGTTTTCGAATGTGAATATTAGTGATTGATTGTTCCTACAATCTTCTTTGTGATTTGTCACTTTAAAAATATAAAGGTTTTCTATACTAGTAGTAAATATCAAAACTCTTTCTTCAAATGATTTCAACACTATTTTATTACAAAGCTCGTTTTCTAAAACCGATTCCCAATCTATTAGTGTATACAAACCTTTACCTCACTCGTATGAGAAATCTAATTAAACGACTTAGTAAAACAAGTGGTATGAAACGCTTGCGTTTACTTCGTCGGTTAATTCTTGGACTTGTTCGGTTGAATCTCTTGTGACAATTTTCCAGTGGAGACCTACAATTTGTTCGTAAATATTTAAGTTAAGCTAGTGGTTATGGGACATGAAGCTAAGCTCATATATTTACTAGCTTACTGTAATTGACACTTCTCTTTGATCATGACGATCATCTTTGTGCTTTAGACTAGCAATATGCGATGTCTCTTTGTCTATGTGGAGGACTGTTCCTCATTTTTATTGAGTTTCGTCTCATTTCTTACATGGGGTGTACCTTTCTAGGTGCATCGATGTTTATTTACTTCGTGGAGCAATCGGCTCAATAAGTCGGGACATGGTATCTTTCTAGGTGCGTCGATGTTTGTCTATGCATGGTGCGTGTCTTTCTAGGTGCGTCGACATTCTACTTAGCATGGGGTGTATCTTTCTAGGTGCATCGATGTTAGACATTATATGGGGTGTATCTTTCTAGGTGCATCGATGTTTATTTACTTCGTGGAGCAATCGGCTCAATAAGTCGGGACATGGGGCGTATCTTTCTAGGTGCGTTGATGTTCGTCTATGCATGGGGCGTGTCTTTCTAGGTGCGTCGATGTTCGACTTAGCATGGGGTGTATCTTTCTAGGTGCATCGGTGTTAGACATTACATGGGGTGTATCTTTCTAGGTGCATCGATGTTTATTTATGCATGGGATGTATCTTTCTAGGTGCATCGATGTTTATTTATGCATGGGGCGTATCTTTCTAGGTGCGTCGATGCTAGAGCATGGGGCGTATCTTTCTAAGTGCGTCGATGCTAGAGCATGGGGCATATCTTTCTAGGTGTGTCGATATTCGACTGTACATGGGGAGTGTCTTTCTAGGTGCGTCGATGTCCAGTTTGTGGGATTGGCCATCCTTTTTATTGTGATTTCTGGATTTCGTGTGTTGATTTCTGCAATTTATGTTTCACCAACTTTTACGATTGGCATTGATATTTATGTCATTTATTGTGGCTTGGTGAATGAAATTAGGAGTATGACATTCCTTTTTATCTTGAGTAGATTATTGTGATATTGATTAATCTCTTGTTGATTTTCAATTACTTATTTATCACAGCTTGGCATTGTGATTATTATATGTTTATGTCATATCTCTTATTATATATCACTTCATCTGATATTTATAGCTAGACTGATCCGTTTATTATTTTCTTCTTAAATAATACTCGGGTCAGACTGAGATTTTACAGGTGCTTCTGCTTGACTCCTTATCGGACCATCTTCTGACTTTTGGCTAACTACTTTAGTTTAGTAGTTTTTGTTGTATACATTTGAGATACGGACTCTATGATGTATACTTATTCTTTTGTCTTGCACTTTTATCTATTCCTTTGTATTATTGTGGATCTTTTTGACCACTACTCTAATGAACACTTTCATGTGTTATATTCATATCTATTTCCGCCTTTGTGATATGAATTGTTTGTGACTGATTTATGTTATGTTTACTTCTATATTTGTTTCCGAAGATATTATAGCCACTGTGTAGTAGCTTTGAGTTTGTGTCGGCATGTCGGATTTCCACTTGAAAAGAATTGCATGCTATACTATCTGACATATCGATGCTCGCGCAAAACAATTATACAGATGGTCGCTCCTCAACAGCCTTATTCTCCGTGCTAGTCGACAGCATTACTCCGTAGTGTTCTTGGCTAGCGTGGGTATAGAGGTGGGGCATCACAACTTATGAACCGAGTGACAAAACAACAAACACATTATCTCCATTTTCTCCGTCTTCTTTTTCCACCACATATTCTTCTTAAGACTTCATAGAGTGGCCTACCCCTTATTGCATCCCCAATGTCCAACGGCTAGCTGCTCCACCCCCTTTTCCGACTAATAAACAACGTTGAAGTGCTCAAAAATTTCCTCAAGGACCTCTATTCCAACGTCTCAATTGTGCCAGTGTCCCTCGAGAAACTCGCATTTCAATCTCATACATTTGTAGACGAGCTGAAACCCATGTTCACCTCTCGTCATCACGCTGGAGCGAGTGTGCTTGAGATTCAAATGGGTATTTGCCGAGGATTGAGAAGATGCTCGTTTGTGCCCCCACACATCCATATCCGAAGCATTTTATGAGATCTTGGTGCAGCACGATCTACAAATTCACCAGGTTTAAGTCGCTCACGACCTAAGGGGAAAGTTTTAGGTCGCTCACGATCTAGTGGGGTAAGCTCGCAAGTGCAAACTGCAGAAGGGTTTGATGGGAAACGACTTAATATGAAGATAACTCGTCCAAATGACCTAATTGATCAAGGCAAACGACCTATCCAAGTTCGCTCAGAGTTAAGTCGCTTGGAGTTAAGTCGCTCGGAATTAGGTCGTTGGGGATATGCCGCATCTGCTTGGTTTGGTGAATAATTAGGTTGCGGACCTAAGGGGTTTCGATCTAACGGAGTAGGTCGCTCAGAAGCTTAAGTCGCATCTATTTTAGGCCGCTGGACCTTGTACCGCTGGAAGAAAGGGCACTGCTATTGGGTGGTACTGCATATACGTTGAGTCGCTTATGTCATAAGTCGTAAGTCGTTGTTATGTGTATATGTATAGGTCGCGTGCGTTGTATCTGTTAGGTCATTAAGGCGTTTGGTGTTTGTATTGTTCTTGTTTTTAGGTCGTATGCCGCTTTATGTGATAAGTCGCGCACTATGTTGTAATGATAGGTCGTTGCCGACCTTGTATAAGTCGTAGGTCGCTCAAACGACCTAGTGGTCTATGTTGTAAGCCTATAAATAGGCAAGTTGGGTCATTGTAAGAGTAAGTTGATTTTGAATAAAACTTTGTTGAGTGCTTTGTGCCTCTTGAAATTGGTAGTTGAGTGTGATCTCCTATCTCCACTTTCGGTTATTCGAGTGCGCTCGAATCAATGATCGTTGAAGCCAATTCACGGAATCAAGTGCACTTGATCAACGCTCGAAGAATTGTAGATCTTCTTTCACGGTATCGTGCGCGATCAACATGTCAGAGATTGCTAGAATTCGGTATCTTCGGATCAACAAATTTGGGCCTTACAGTATTTTCAGTCCACCGATTGCCATTTTCACCGTTTCATTTAAATTTCGCATTTCCGCTGCATCATTATTGGTATCAGAGCTAGACTTAGCCAATCATAGCTAAGCCGAGTCTTGGAACCAAGGAGTTTGAAGTGTTTGAGCCGAGAATTGAAGCATCATTTTGGTATCACTTGTTGAAGTGAAGGCCGAGCATAACTTTGTGTTGAAGTTTGAGCCGTGTATCATTTTGTTTGAACCAAGCCGAGAGTTGAAGTTTAAATTGTTGAAGTATTTGTGTTTGATTCAACCATGCTTCCAAGGAGAGCTAACCGCCATCAGAATGTTGAAGCGTTGTATAGAAGGGAAGAAACCGAGCAAATGGAACAACGTATCAATGAAAAATATGATGAAGGCATTGGAAAGTTAGAGAAACTGATGATTGACATGAATGAAGGTCCAAGAACAAGGTCGCCAATCTCGAACCATGGAACAGAGTTTCGCCATCGGTTATGGAAGCGAGAAGGGTGTCGCCACAATATTTTAGAGAAAGGAGAGAAACATCAATTTCATCGAGAAGAGGTCAACATGAATATAGACATGAAGAGAGAAAAACTCCACGTGAGTTTGAAGATGAGCCATATCGTGATGAAAAGAGACAAAGTAGAAGAGACATGCGTGATCGAAGGGATGTTGATGGTCGAGATCGATATAGATGTACATTTGATTTTGATGAAGAGGGTGATAGAACTAGCATTCATTATCAAGATCGAGACCAAGTTCGAAACTCGTATCGGGATGTTGAGGATGACCGACAATGGGAGTCGGGCATGAAGATGGAAATTCCAGAATTCAAAGGTGGAATGGTAGCAGAAGAGTTTCTTGATTGGTTGTCTAATGTTGAAGAAAGTTTTGACTTTAAAAAAGTTCCTGAGCATAGAAAAGTGAAGTTAGTTGCTACAAGGTTGAGAGGAAGAGCTATGGCATGGTGGCAGCAAACTAAACTTACGCGGGAGAGAATGGGGAAGTCAAAGATTGAATCATAGGAGAAGATGAAGAAGCTGATGAAGGCTACATTCTTGCCTTACAATTATCAATCACTCATGTATCAAAGGTTGCAGAATCTGAGGCAAGGGACGAAGACTGTTAATGATTATGCTGATGAATTTTATCAACTGATTGCTCGAAATGACATTATGGAGACAGAGGAACAATTGACTGCTAGGTTTGTTGGAGGGTTGAGAATGCAGATTCAAGACATGGTTAATATGTTTGATCCTATATCTGTAGCTGAAGCACATCAGAAAGCGTTGGCTTGGGAGAAGCAGGAAAGACGTGGAGGTGGTGTGTTTACAAGCTCCAATATTCAGAACAAAGGAGCTAGTGGGAGTTCCAATGTTTCTAAAACTGTCAGTAAACCAGTTGTGAATGAAGTTGCGAAAGCGAAGTTCAACAACAGTTTCAAATGTTATAATTGTCAGGAAGTGGATCACAAGAGTAATGAATGCCCGAAGCCGAAGAAACGAATTATGATTGCTGAAGTTGGAGGTGAGGATGTTGGTGAAGGTTATTCTAGTCCAGCTGAGGAGGATGAACAGGATGTTGCGTCAGGAGATGAAGGATGTAATCTAATGATGAGGAGGTCTTGTTTAACACCGAAGCAGGAAGAAGAGGCTAGTTGGTTGAGGAGTAACATCTTTCAGTCAACGTGCACTATTCTAGGGAAGGTTTGTAAATTTGTGATTGACGCAGGAAGTTGTGACAATATTATTTCTACCGAAGCCGTGAGAAAGTCGAAGTTGAAAACGGAGAAGCATCCAAATCCTTACAAGTTAGCATGGCTAAGAAAAGGAGGAGAGGTGAAGGTGGACAAGCGAGTTCAAGTTCCATTTTCTATTGGGAAGAAGTATAAAGACGAGATCTGGTGTGATGTTGTGGAGATGGATGTTTGTCACTTACTTTTGGGAAGACCATGGCAGTATGATCGAGCAGTGCAACATGACGGTCGGACCAATAGCTACAGCTTTATGTTTGAAGGTGTTAAGATCATTTTGGTTCCAAAGAAGAGACAGCAAGGAGGAGCAAATCAGAGGAAATTGAGGAGCTGAAGACTTTGTTGACTTTGATGGAATTCATCGAAGAAGTAGAGGAGAGTCCAGAGGTGTTTTTGTTGATTGGACACGAAGCTACTGAATCCGTTGAAGTTCCAGAGGAAGTAAAACCGATATTGGAAGAATTCAGTGATGTGTTTCCAGAAGAGTTACCAAGGGAGCTACCGCCTTTGAGGGATATTCAACATCAGATTGATCTTATGCCAGGGTCAGTGTTACCTCACAGGCCACATTACCGGATGAGTCCCAAGGAGCGTGGAGAACTAAGGAGGCAAGTGGAGGAGTTGTTAGAACAGGGGCGTATTCAGGAGAGTTTGAGTCCATGTGATGTGCCAGCCTTATTGGTACCAAAGAAGGATGAGACGTGGAGGATGTGTACGGACAGTAGAGCTCTAAACAAGATCACTGTGAGATACAGATTTCCTATGCCGAGGTTTGATGATTTGGTCGACCAATTGATTGGAGTTGTTGTGTTCTCGAAGATTGACTTGAAAAGTGGATACCATCAGATTCGTATTAGACCAGGTGATGAGTGGAAGACTGCTTTCAAAACCAGGGAAGGTTATACGAATGGTTGGTTATGCCGTTTGGTTTATCGAATCCATCGAGTACTTTTATGAGAGTGATGAACCAGATTTTCAGACCATACATTGGGAAGTTTGTGGTAGTTTACTTTGATGATATTTTGATCTACAGTGGGAGTATGGAAAAGCATGTCCAGCATTTGCATGAAGTACTGTTGATTCTACGGCAGGAGAAATTTTATGCTGCAACGAAGAAGTGTGTGTTCATGACGCATAGTGTTTTGTTTCTGGGATATGTTCTGTCAAAGGAAAGCATTCAAGTGGATGAGAGTAAAGTAGAAGCTGTCAGGAGTTGGCCACATCCAAAGACAATTACTGAAGTGAGGAATTTTCATGGATTAGTATCTTTCTATCGAAGATTCATTCCACACTTTAGCAGTGTGATGGCACCTGTAACCGATTGCATGAAAGGAAACAAGTTTGCATGGTCAGAGGAAGTGGGGGTTGCTTTTGAGAAGATCAAGACACTATTGACGTCAGCGCCAATTCTAGTTTTACCAGATTTTCAGTTGTTGTTTGAATTACATACTGACGCATCGAAAGTTGGGATTGGTGGAGTTTTGAGTCAGAAGGGGAGACCAGTTGCTTATTTCAGTGAGAAGTTGTCTGGAGCTAAGTTGAGATATAGCACTTATGATGTTGAGTTTTACGCAATTGTTCAAGCTGTGAAGCACCGGAGACATTATCTGTTTCAAAAGGAATTTGTGTTATATACTGACCATGAGGCATTGAAACATCTACAAGGTCAGGACAAGATTTCAGCGAGACATGCATCATGGATTGCTTATCTACAACAGTTTACTTTCGTCGTGAAGCACAAATTAGGGGTGACGAATCGTGTAGCTGATGCTTTGAGCAGAAGGAATCATTTGTCGACAACGATGAAGGATGAAGTGACTGGATTTGAACTATTGCTAGAATTGTTTGAAGAAGATCCTTACTTTGCGAAATTTGTTAAGAAAGTCAAGGATGGAAGTACTAATGGGTTTGTATTGGTAGACAGATTCTTATTCAAGGGAAATCGATTATGTATACCAGATTGCAGCTTAAGAATGAAGATTATCAAAGAGTTACATGAAGAAGGCCATGTGGGTAGAGATCGTACGCTGCAGTTGATTTCTAAATCCTATTATTGGCCATCGATGAGACGGGAAGTTGATAAGTTTGTGCGTAGATGTCATGTTTGTCAAGTTTCAAAAGGGACGGCTACAAATGCAGGATTGTATATGCCTTTACCTGTTCCTACAAAGCCGTGGGTAGATATAAGCATGGATTTTGTGTTGGGTTTGCCGAGGACTCAAAGGGGGAATGACTCTATATAAGTGGTGGTGGACCGTTTTTCGAAGATGGTACATTTTATTGCTTGTAAGAAGACAGCAGATGTAGTACACGTGGCACAGTTGTTTTTTAGAGAAATCTATCGTTTGCATGGTTTACCAGAATCTATAGTTTCCGACAGGGATACTAGATTTCTGAGTCATTTTTGGCTAAGTTTGTGGAGGATGGTGGGAACGAAGCTGAATTTCAGTAGTGCTTATCATCCGCAAATTGATGGACAGACGGAGGTGGTGAACAGATCGTTGGAAATTTATTACGGTGTCTTGTGAAGGACAATCTGAAGAGTTGGGATGTGAAGTTATGTCAAGCAGAGTTTGCTCATAATCATGCGGTGAATCGTAGCACAGGTTTCAGTCCATTTCAGATTGTATATTCAAGCTTGCCAAAGGGGCCGTTGGATTTGATAACAGTGCCATATCAGAAGGGAGTTGTTAAGCGGGCTAGTGATTTCGTAATTGAGTTATAGGAGTGCCACAGAACTGTTCATGAACGATTGCTTACATCAAATGAAAAGTATAAACGACTGGCGGATAAGAAGCGGAGAAGTGTGAATTTCGAGGAAGGAGATTTGGTTTATGCAGTGTTGACAAAAGATCGTTTTTCGGTAGGAACATACAATAAATTGAAGGCACGAAAAATTGGTCCAGTTGAAATTTTGAAGAAAATCAATGAGAATGCGTATCAACCAGGGGATGGTTTTCAACGTCAAATACCTAATTCCGTTTCATGGAAACGAACTTATTATAGAAGAAGATGGTGAAAATTCGAGGTCGAATTTCTGTCAACCAGGGGAGGATGATGCAGCACGATCTACAAATTCACCAGGTTTAAGTCGCTCACGACCTAAGGGGAAAGTTTTAGGTCGCTCACGATCTAGTGGGGTAAGCTCGCAAGTGCAAACTGCAGAAGGGTTTGATGGGAAACGACTTAACATGACGATAGCTCGTCCAAATGACCTAATTGATCAAGGCAAACGACCTATCGAAGTTCGCTCAGAGTTAAGTCGCTTGGAGTTAAGTCGCTCGGAATTAGGTCGTTGGGGATATGCCGCATCTGCTTGGTTTGGTGAATAATTAGGTTGCGGACCTAACGGGTTACGACCTAACGGAGTAGGTCGCTCAGAAGCTTAAGTCGCATCTATTTTAGGTCGCTGGACCTTGTGCCGCTGGAAGAAAGGGCGCTGCTATTGGGTGGTACTGCATATACGTTGAGTCACTTGTGTCATAAGTCATAAGTCGTTGTTATGTGTATATGCATAGGTCGCGTGCGTTGTATCTGTTAGGTTGTTAAGGCGTTTGGTGTTTGTATTGTTCTTGTTTTTAGGTCGTATACCACTTTATGTGATAAGTCGCGCACTATGTTGTAATGATAGGTCGTTGCCGACCTTGTATAAGTCGTAGGTCGCTCAAACGACCTAGTGGTCTATGTTGTAAGCCTATAAATAGGCAAATTGGGTCATTGCAAGAGTAAGTTGATTGAATAAAACTTTGTTGAGTGCTTTGTGCCTCTTGAAATTGGTAGTTGAGTGTGACCTCCTATCTCCACTTTCGGTTATTCGAGTGCGCTCGAATCAACGATCGTTGAAGCCAATTCGCAGAATCAAGTGCGCTTGATCAATTCTCGAGGAATTGTAGATCTTCTTTCACGGTATCGTGCGCGATCAACGTGTCAGAGATAGCTAGAATTCGGTATCTTCGGATCAACGAATTTGGGCCTTGCAGTATTTTCACTCCACCGATTGCCATTTTCACCGTTTCATTTAAATTTCTTATTTCCACTACATCAGATCTTCTCTAGATTTGTGTGCAGAGCCTCTATAGAGAAAGAAGAAAAATTCTTCTTGCCGTCAATGAATCCAAGGCATTTTGGTCTTTCTAGGTCGACTTGGAGGGTGAACAACTTGAGGGGTTAGAGCTTTGACCACTTGCACGAAAGAGCGCTTCCTTAGATTAACAAAGAGAGGCGGAGTAGATTACAGATGAGAGAGAGAGAGAGAGAGAGAGAGAGAAAAAGTAACTTTCATCAGTTTCCACCATTTTATTTGCAAACTTTTTTTTAGAATTATGTTTTGTAAATCTGGATTGTTGATTGTGATTCAGTTATAATTTAAACTATGTAAGAGAATATTTCAGTTATAATTTAAACTATGTACTCAAATCGCCTTAAAAATTTACTTGTGTTGTTTTACTTAATAATTCTAACCATTAACTATTATATAAGAAGTTCAATGTATGACTTTGATATAATTATGAAATTATAAATAACATGAAAGACTGATGCTAAATTGGCGATCCTTCGTACAGAACAACCATTAATTCATATACATCATAGAAATGGAGAAGTAAAGGGAATTAAAATATAATGTATAATTTAAAATTTTTAATTTAACCATAAAATTACCTAACATTCATCATTATGAATTTGAACGTAATTTCAAAAGCATGGAGGTGTAGAGGTACTTTTTGGAATCGATTAATTAATGGATCCCAGATTTTTTAGTCGATGTTTTAGAATTATTCATTGAAAAATGATTATTAATATGAAAAAAATAAAGAAGCTGAAAATAAATTGGAGACCGTCCATATGCAACGATAACAAATTAGTAACTCGTCAAGAGGAAGAGTCAATGCAGTCAATTGTAACTTTAAGATAGAACATATAGAACAAATCTAAGTGCAATACTAAGCAAATTCAAAATATAACGTGTTTAAATGAATTGTATATTGAGATTAAATTTATTTATGTAA
This sequence comes from Allium cepa, assembly GCA_030765085.1. Taxonomy (NCBI): domain Eukaryota; kingdom Viridiplantae; phylum Streptophyta; class Magnoliopsida; order Asparagales; family Amaryllidaceae; genus Allium; species Allium cepa. Next base: position 255,798,853 of record CM060943.1, read on the forward strand.
GATGTATAACAATGGTAATCTTTTTGAATATGCAAGATAATAATTATTCTTTAGAACATAAACTGATGTTTTGGTGTTGTAATAAAAAAAATCAGAGCAGAGTTAACAAAAATCTCTAAAAAAGTATCATCAACTCCATTTTTAGGAAAATTACACATAGGATGCGAATAATCTTATATAAATGGAAGCCGACATAAGAGAGATTAGAATTTACTTTTACACAACAAAGATATTATAATAAGTATCATAATCTTAAGATCAATAATAGAAGCCTATTATGATGGAAAGAATATTCCTTTGAAAAATAAGGAAAAAATTTACCTTAGGTAATGATCGATGGAAGAGGATGCACACATATTACACTCGAAGGAATTTGATAATTTAATGCATAATGTAATGAAAATGACGCTTCTATCCACAAAGAAAATAATTTTGTTTTGTGATTTTCTAAATAGGTAAAGAATTATGGAAGTAATGAGAACTAAATATGGTAACACTTAATCTTTAAAAAAGTCCAATTAATTCACATGTAAAAATTCATGGCTAAAACCTACATATACATTTAAAAAAAGTAGGCCAAGAAATATTAACAAATTCCTATAGTTGTTTCACTAAAAGAAACAAACATTTAATCATGTCGAAATTCCTCAATACCAATGACTTACAATGAATTAAACCTTTGAAAATATTTTATGTTTTGAAGTTACCGACTTTGTCTTTTCACATCTTTGTGAGATAGTCATCAAAAGCATTTTCATAGTGGGTATTCAATTTTGTAGTCAAATCAAGATCTCGATCGAATAAATTTGCGTAGAAAAATAATTCGCTAAATTTTGGTAGTATTTAGGGTGGCTAAATATACATAAAATATTATTTATGGTTAATAGCCATTATAAATCAAGCATTAATAGAATGACAAATCATGCATTGTTTTGCACAATCAAGATCTAATACATGAAATATAAATTTCAACACCGAATTACTAAACTAATTAAAAAATATTAATAAAAATTAGTGACTTATCATCTTACACAAATCAAGCATTAATTAAAATGAAATAAGGGTGTTGAAAAAGTATACTACTTCTAAGTTGAGCAGATAAGAGCTAGATTTTTAAACGATAATTAAGATAAGAATCAATTTGATCTCGATGAAAGCCATAATTTTATTAAGTAAAAATATAAATCGGTAATAGAATACAAAGAATAACAAATCATTGGAATGGAGGAGTTGATTGCTTACCTAGACATTTAATGTAAGACTTGTGAAAGGACTAATGTTTCATCATGGAAATAAATATAGAAGAAATAGAGCACTAAAGGCAAAATTTATCACTAATTAGAACTGAGTATCAGAGATGACAATGAATGTGGAGAAAGAATTCACATGGTCACATATTGAACATTATATACAATAACAGAATAGACTAGTGTGAATTCGTGCTACGCACACGGGATTCACCACGTAATTAGTTTAAATGTGTATTTTTGGGTTTGTTGTCATAAGAACATAAAAGAGTGTTTATAAAATGTAACTTTCAGTTTAGCTTTTTCCCCAACACTACTTACAAATGGTCGTTGATAAATCTATTGAAGTAAATGTAAAAAAATGTAACCAATATTTTGGAGCCACAATGACTTTATACAACAAATATGAACGCTAACTATCTGTTGCCCTTAACTTGGTAAATAGTACATTACGAAGCACGTTTCTTTATTTTCAAGTATAAGCGAAATAAATTCAATATGAATTTATTGATGTTTAATATATAAAGTTGAATATGTAAACAAATCGCTACGGTAATGTAACATCGTCCACTTAGAGGTCCAAAACTAACGGCTATGGATGCTGCAGTCATCCATAGTTAATAATTCTTGCTGATCAAATGCGGTAATGTTAGATACATTGATACGACAGAAACACAAGGATATGAAAAATAATTAAAATCATTGAACAAATTTCTCATTCCATTTCAAATTCATTATATCCCAAATTCTGGAACCACGTTCCTAAAAATATAACAAAATACGCCAAGAGCGACAAATGAAGGTGCCCCTTTAGATGATCAGAGTCTAAACATAAGCAACTAAACAACTTTTCCTTTACAACCAATACACGGTAGAATTAAAAGAAAAGAACTCCTAATAGCTAGCTTGCCTCTTACACGTCTTCAGAAGCTTGTTCGTCAAAAGAAGAACCTGAAAATATCAACTCTCAAACTACTCAAAATTAATTGAGCAATCGAGAGTTTATAGGAAAAACATAAACTTCGAGTCAGACATACAGCCTGGTATGAATAAAAATCTACTATCTCGAACCATTTAGATATCTAGGGAGACCACGCCGCTTCGGGGGACGGGTTTTCCGACACTGGTATCATACCCAAAAATTTAAAATAACCATATATTGTGCACCTATATCCACAATGATTAAAACACAACAATTTAAAATATTGCGATGATATGTAAACAAGCAATATGTTCAGGACTACCCACCTCCATGCATTTGACTATCTGTCTCAGTTATAGTTTTTAGGGTCACTATTAACCTATTAGTTTTCATGGACTGATACTAACATGTTTCAAGCTTATGGATTATCTGTCCAGTTTCTTAGTTTCCATGGGATCACTAAGAACCTTTTAGTTTTCATGGGATGACGAATAACATTTCTAAACTCATATGGGACTATCTATCCAGTTTCATAGTTGCATGGGATCACTAAGAACCTATTGGCCCCTTCCAATAACTTCATCCAGTTTTTTATGGGTTCTCCCTTAACCCATTGGTATCTCTAACAACTTCTTTCATACCATAGTTTTCATGGGTTGACTATGAACTTATTGACTTCTCTCAATAACTTTATTCGGATATAGTTTTCATGGGATCACAACGAACCTATTGGCCCCTGCCAATAACTCTTTCCAATTATAGTTTTCATGGATTTACTATGAACCTGTCTAAACTGACCACTTCTTTGATTGGTCTTTGGGCATCCTATATTCTGGTCTACTTGACATCCTAGATGCAACTCTACTCATACAGGAGTTAACTTAATTTATATTCACTACGGGTTCAACCTAGTTGGTTATTCTGTACTTTTTCTCCAAAATACAGTTATGGGTCTACTATATACAGTGAATATGTTTATAAAAGAAGCAAATACGATAACATAACAATACCGACATTTTGGTTTAATATCCTTGAAATCATTTTCACATGAAATATGGTTAATCCTTTTAACTCGTTATTTTTATCATGGAATGCTTCTTCAAAAACTCCAAAATTAAAAGCCATTTCAAAGCTCTTTTATATTGTCATGAGTTTTCCTTTAAAAATAAGATTGGGGTTCTTTTTTTTTGAAAACTAAGGCTTTCGAAACCTTAAACCTTGACTTTGGAAACCATTAGAATAGATCTTTCGAAAGCATTCAAACCTTCTTTTCAAAACACTTAATTTTCCTTTTGAAACACTTAAAATATCTCTTTCAAAAGCATCAAAACCTTCCTTTCGAAACCATCAAAACATTCCTTTCGAAAGTATTAAAGCATACATTTCCAACTTATAGACGCATAGCTTCGAAACCATTTGAAAGTACATCTTTCAAAACCATTGGGTTTAATCTTAAATATAACTTTTGGGTCAAAGTGAACATAAGAGAAAGTACCCCTTTCGAAACTATTAACCTTCTAGTAAAGAGTTTGGGAAAAACAGATGGCTTCGAAACCATCCTTTTGAAAGCTTTAATCTTTCGAGTACATCAATTAGAAGGATAGCTTTGAAACACCTTTCGAGGCCATTGCCTTCGAAACTTTAGTTTAAATGGCTACTGAAGCCCTTTTGAAAGCTTTGGGGAGCGGCTTGTTATATTTATAAAATAAAATATTTCCTTTCGAACTCATTGAAAGCTTTCAACCTATTCAAAAGGTATGAAGACGATAACAAGATTTCGACTTGGTCCAAAACTACCCTATCGAAAGCTTCTCTTCAAACATAATATACGACAACTCATTCAAAAGCTATCCTTTTAAACTAAAAGGCAGCAACCCTTTTGAAAGCTATATAAAAGTAATTCAACCCTTTCGACAGCATCCACTAAAAGCAAACTAAGAGGCATCACATTCGAAAGCAAGATAAAGGCAAGTGGTTGATTCAAAAGCTACTTCAAATGGCCTCTACCCCTTCGAAAGCATGTTTCGACTCTATACCTTCGCCCTTTCTCCAATCCACTACATACCAAAGTATTGATACTATGTGTATTGGTTTCGACTTGGTTAGGGGTAGAGGTATAAGGTCGAAATGTTGCAAATGGAAGTGGAGAAGTAGTAAATTTATGCAAAACCATTTTGTTGCCTTTTAAAGTAAATTCTTTTCAACTAACCTGCCTTATTTGTACAAATATAATTAGTTTCCATATCCTTTATAGAATTCTTTTCTAAAAATACTGCCGAATTCATCCAGCATTAATTGAAATTAATCAATAAAGAAGCCCTTCCTTTTAACAAAATAACTAAGACATTTAAGTCCTCCAACTTAATTAATTTGACTTCCGTAGTAACTCACTTAGGAAAAATCACCAAAAATCATCATAATTCACTTTTAGTATGTTGTCTAACATATATTAATTGCCGATCCAAAATCCTTTATATAATAGCCGAAATAAATTATAAACCCAATTATTTATTTCTTCTTTCAAAAATTCATAATAAATTTTCCATAGCGTGGATATTTATGAAAAATTTAAACCCATCTCCAAAATAATATTTTACGCAAGATTTTAAATCCTCGTGGCATTCAAAACCCAATATATACGATTTTAGCCTTAAAATCGAATAGACCATTTATCAAAGATACTTTTTTAAATCAAACATGACATGTAATCCAAGCATATCATCATTAAAACCATCGAAATGGATTTAAACATAAAACCCGAAATTAACATGCTCTTTAAAACAAAAATTAGATGGTTTTGATTATTATTCACCTTGCTTTGGATAAGGAACTTGATATTTGATCTTGCTTAATTCCCCTTGCTTGATTTCCTATCTTTTATTTGATTTTACTCCTCTTTTTCCCTTGGGGTGTGGCTGGCTTGCTCTTTTATTTATGTTTTTCAATTATGAATGTATAGAATGAAGATGAGAATAAGGATTTAGGGGTTAAGGGATTATGGTGGATGACTATTTGTCGCAATACTCTTACCCTATTCTCTTACTATTTAACTTATAAAACTATTTCCATAAACCCATTCTTTTAATTTTTATTAAGTTAAGCATGACCTCTATTTAATTTCCAAATCTCAATCCTCTTATCACTCGATTTTTACATTGTTCTATTTAATTTATCTAAATAAATCTCCCGAATAATGTTATTTAGGAGTGTTACGGATAATAGCATTCTATACCTAAAGTAGAGAAGTTGGGCACTTAATGAAATATTGTTTCAAATTTGGTTTAAACAAATGTATCCTCGACATTTGCATTACTAATATTTTTGACATTCACAATATTAAATAAATTATAAAAATATTACACCAGCTTGGAAACACTAAATTTTCTAATTCCTAATGTAATATGACATGAGAATAATACATATTATGCATTGTGTATTCAGACTTTGAAACAACCAGATTTTATTCCTTTATAATTTAAATATTCTTGCAAAAATAAAGCTAAAACAATATGCCACTAAACGTAATTCAAAGTAAATCAACATCAATATAACACAAAATACTTGTAGGTAGACTTAAATATACTTCATATAAAATTTCATTAATGAAAATAATTATATCAAGATGTAAGGAAACAAAATCAACTAAATGAACATTTAAAGATAGAATATTATTATCACTTTAATATGTTAGCTATATACATGCATAGTGAAGTGTTTTATAAAGTAGGCACCTATATATGCATATAAACAACAAATATTGGAGTGAAAGTAGAAGTAATATAGTAAAATGATGATTTTATCAAATGTAAAAAATAAATAAAGTTTACTTGTTTTTTGTGAACTAAAATATGTAGAAACTATGCTTTTCTAAGAAATAGAGTATACATTCTTCCACAAAAATCATATATAAAACTTGCAATTAAATTATGTGCATTAAACTCCCCTATTATTTTCCATCAAATTCTTTATAACTATTTACGGAATAGAAACACTTATCATATCTCCAGCTAACCAATGTCGGTCATACCTTACTTTGCATTCTAACAAGTTTTTCATTCAATTTTGACTCTTTAATTAATATAATTTCTCACTTTCACCATATGATTTTCATTTTGCTCATGACAGCAAACATTGATCATAAGTTTTCATTTAAGATCTAGTTAGCAATAAACATGAACTTTTTTGAAGTATCAATCCAGTATCGATACTAATGCTTTTGATATTTTTCATTTCGTGTAAGGTAAAATATACGGTTATAATATATAAAATATATAACCTTGTCTTTCAAGCATAAACATATGTGTAAAATATAATACTTGTTTTATACCTATAAAAATATATTACCCTTACAATACTTTGGTTAATTTGTTGCTAAATGAATGAAAAATAGTACTTAAGAATAGGCGGTGAGTTTCTAACTTACTATCTCTTTACACTGAAGAAAAATTTGTTGAAGTTATGAAAAGATACGATACACATATTGCTTATGGTGCACAAACTCAAAATGCTTCATTAATATTTCTAAAAAAGGATACATAAAAGGAAATGATTAATTAAAAATTAATTCCATAGCGTATTAGCATTAAAGAGGATTAATATGTAGTTGATTCTTTCATTACATGTAATTTCAACTAAAGATAACTAACTTCAACTAATTTTTTTTTTTTAAATCAAAATACATTACAGTTAACTTATAAACATTACCGGTACTACAAAGCACATCTGTTGTACATTTGTGAATAATCATGTATGAGAATTCATTTTATATCGTATATCATAAGACATATGTGCACATACAATAATGAAGCTAAATAATAAAAGAAAATTGAAACAACATTTCATACATATATTACTATAATAACCCACTTCAAACTATTTTAGCATTCAACCCATTTAGAAAATAGATTTACGGAGATTGATATTTATGCGCAATTTTGTAAATTAAAATTCGAAGTCAACTAAACTAAAAGTAATAACCATGTTATATAAATTATGCATATTATTTAATAATATACTTAAGAAATTGAACTAAGCATATTTTCAGACAGTTTAAAAGTGGTTTCAAAATACGAAATATCGTTATTTCGACATTGGTGCAAATTAAGAAAAAAGCATATACACTTGAATTTTTTTATCTGCAAATAGTTAATGAAAATGATGATTAATAAAGTGTAAAAAAAATATGACACACCTACATGATTCCAATATTTGTGTATGCAAAACTATTTGAAAATGAGTTTATATTTAATTTCGTATGGAACTGAGAGTAGAAATAAATTATAATAAAGATATTTACTTCTCCAAACTAATTTAGAATAAAGAGGCCCATATCAGGTCCCTACTTTTGATCTTATTATAAGAAAAATTCCAATAGCAATACGTATGTAAATTAGGTCCCTATTTTTCTAAATCAAAACGCACAAATTAGTTTGCAGTTTCCTGATATAAAGTGCTAATTAACTTTTGCTTTTCAAAAACTGAAAAACAAAAAAAAAATATTGGTATATAATAATTGTTATTTAAGTATAATGTTAGTAAATAATTGTAGTTTTTCACCATTATTGACTTTTTTTATAATTTTATATTTTTTTCCAAAAACTGCAAGTTCTCTTGCATTTTCTGTCAGTCCAAGTTATCTTGCGTTTTCTATTTTTCAAAAATAGGGACCAAATTTATATATTCACTTTTAAAAGGACTTTTCTTATAATAGCATTGAAAACAGAGACTTGTAGCCTTTTTTTCTTGTAGAAATATACTACAATACCAATTTATGATATATCTGTTTCCAAATTTAGAGAATCGATTACACATTTATTCTTGAATCAGTTATCCTTAATGCCAGTTAAATGAATTAAATGCCATTTATTTGGAAATTCATTAAAATTAATTAATTGAATATTAAGGTTGGTAAATATGAAAATATACATTGCCGGTTAAATATAGTTGTGAACCATTAATGGAGTCGATAACCAAGCTAAAAAAATTGTAAATTAACCAAATTATATATATTCTCCAATATTTATGTATATATTTTCATACAAAAACTAAATGTACTTTTCTGTAATATTTATAGATTTAAGATTTACATGCAAATTTGTCAATCTTGTGCTCTCATTTAGGTTCACTGTTTCCTCCATAGTTAAGCTAAGAACATCAACATCTGTAGCAGTTTGAAGGTTATACACTTAGATTCTAGTTTCAGATTTGTTTGCGGTTCGTCTTAGTTTGTTGTACAGGATTTCCTCTGCTCAGATCATTATGTTGGACTTAATTGCGGTAAATTGCTGAGTTGCGTACTTCGTCGCTTTGTTTAATATGATTCACGATTTAGCCCCAAGTGCAAGGCTAGCTATCAACCCCTTCATCCCAAGGATAAATCAACCTCTAAAATTTGGTCGATTTTTTGTTTGCATGATAGCAAATCGTTCTAAATTTAGCACTTTCTAATTTAATTGCTTGGAAGAATTCTTCAAAGAGAGAAATGGTAGAGGGAGAAGCAGAAGAAAGAAAATTGTTTATTGCCTTATATTTTTCCTTCTGCCTATCTACCCTTAATATAGGCAGAATGTGAATTGTATGCGTTATTGAAATAAGTGATTATTAACGGATTTGAAATTGTTGTCATTCATTATGAATTTTATTATCATTAATTTTTGCAATGACTCAATAATAATAGCTCATAAATATACTATCATTATACAATGTCATTTATTACGAATTTCCTTGCCATTATTTCTGAAATGGCTCAATAATAATAGAACATAAATACAATACCGTTATACAACGTCATTCATTATGAATTTTAGTAACATTAATATTTTTAAATTAATTCACTTAAAATTCCAACAATCCCCCACTTGAATTATTAAAGAAATATTTTCTAGCAATTTCTAAAAATATAGGATTGTGCATAAACAAAGATATCTTTCGACTTGAACCTTTGCAGAGTAAGTAAGATTCAAAATATACTAGAGTGGCACGTAGTCTTTAACTCTATCTCTGACATCAAAACGCACAATATTTCTAAAGTGCTTTCAATTAGCCTCTGCGTAAATGGTTATGCACGTCTGTTCTAATTCAGTGAAAGCTCTAGAAAATTTATGTCTCGAAAGTTTTCATATGAAATGACCTCATTTTCACATTCACAAAGGTAAGTCTATCAAGAGTACACCTATAGCTAGATACCCTACTCCATATAAATTATAGATCTCACTAAGAGTTTCTATTACCTCATCCTCTAATCGCTACTGCAACACATGTTTCTAAACAGTTTATAATATAGCATGTTCACCTCTTATCACTTCACAACTTGTTATTTACCTATTGAATCTAGTTCCCGGTATCTCCAGCCGTATATGTTGGGTTACTATTGTGAGTATCTAAAGGCAATAGTTTCATCCATTTGAATGTTTTATAAACTTTCTCTCTGGCCAATCCTTTCGTCAAAGGATATGACCAAATTCTCGTCAGTGCGAATATGATTCACTCTAACACACCTGAAAAAAGTAACTCTCATACAGTGTTATACTTATGACGTATTTTGTCATCTCTTACCATTATAATAACGGTTTTAAACTTTTGCAATAGCCACAGTACTATCACAATGGATCAACACAATTGGTATTGTTTTTCCCCATAAAGGAATCTTAACTAGCAAATTTCTTAAGTAATACGTTACTTCGCTAGATGTTGCTAGTACTAACATCTTAGACTCCATAGTGGACTGAGCCAAAATAGTATATTTCTTGGATTTCAAAGAAAATAACCCACCAGCAATGCTAAAAATATAGTCGTTGGCTTCTTTAGATTCATCGGATAATTGTATTCCAGTATGCATCGGCTTATCCTTCAAGTGCAGCTACAAACTTTCCATAATGTAAACCAAAGTTCTTGGTTTCGTATTGGTATCTTATGACTCGTTCAATAGCATGCCAATGCTTAATATTAGTTCTATTAATAGACCTGCATAATATTTGAGACGACCCGACTTTCTCACCACAGAAAATCGCATCATCTTGAAGAAAGAAAGGGATAGAAAAGAGAAAAGAAAGAAGAGAAAGAAGAAACAACATCAGAATCTCAACAGCGGAATGAATAAATTATATTAATAACATAAATATTACATAGTTTACAATTATTATCAGAGTTACACAGATTACACATCACAAACTAGACAGTTATAAACACCTGTATAGTTATACAACTTAATACAATACAAGGAAACTACTCAGAGAAACCAACACAGTGGAACACTATATATCTACACGCAGAAGCCTCCTGCTCCATTGCTCCTCCACAATTCGTCCAAGCTAACCAGAATCTCTTGACTACTCGTAAAAATTTGAGTACCCAAGAGTTTAAGAAAACAGAAGATAAACTCCAAGTCAGACATGGGTCTGGTTTGAGTAACAGGTTAAGGTTGCTTAACTTTCAAAAACCTTTTGAAAAGAAAGGTATCACGTAAGACTTCCCACACATAAACATGGAAAAGTTTTTACCTTACGCTAACCAAAACATTTGATAGGAAATCCGGTGATATTATAATAGGTCTAGGGTTTTCAAGTAAATATGAAATAGCCGAAATTGTTACATCTATTAAATTCTAGCCACTAGCCACAAAAGTGGGTAATACAATCAAAACCATTGGCACTTGTTGGATTTTGGATTCCATACAACGGCAGGGCTTCCGAGGTACCGTCCGTCACAGTACGTGGCCTAGATCAACGTATCGAGGATCACTCCCAATCCCCTGCAACACAAGGCCGGAACCATCCCTTACAGGACAGTCCCGAACAAGACAACCCCGACAGTTGGAGCTCACAACCGTCCATACAGCCGAAATAAAAGGGACCTCTAGACAGGGGAAAATCTCATCATACTTGGGAATGACCCACTTAGCCTTGCTGTACCTCCCATGTTTTAGCCATTCCCGGTTGATGAGGCTTGAGGCTACGATTACCTTTAATCAGAACACATCACTTAGAATGCTCATCATCCACCTGACGATGTTCTGAAAGCATTCAACCCATACAAGTTCGTTCCGGGTTCAAACGAAACCGAAGGCATTATCTCGTTACACTCATTTTGGAATCACCCTTAGAGTTAACGACGATAACCCTTGCACCCTGAATCTTCGTCTTCACTTGAGATTCACGATCTATCGTTAATTTGGATTGATGTGGTTTTCGGATATCCAAATATGGAAACCTGATCCCGATCTCATCGAAATACAAAACATGTCTTTTAAGGCCAAGTTGTTTTAAGGTTTTTAAACAATTCAATTCAGTATCTATATACACACAGATAGATAACTCACCAATCACAATTGATAACCAACATTATCATAATAAATAGATGATCCACATTATCATCAAAATAGGTAATCCATACTGTCATTAAAATAGATAATCTATATTATCATCACAATGCAACTAAAGCATTCATACCACATAGCCTTACTTATCTCATTTCTGAGATCACAAAGCATCCAAGGCAATCAATATCATCTATTCATATATAAGCAATGATTTACTTAATCACAATATAATTAATTTTAAATGAATTAAATTAATTACTTCAATCTCTAACTGATTTAAAGTGAATTAAATTAATTACTTCATCTTTAATTAATTTAAAATAAATTAAATTAATTACTTTATCTTTAATTCTTGCTTACTTAACCATTTAATCGATTACAAATCAATTGATTAATCATTCAAATTAATCACCTTAATCAATCACCCGTGATTAATTATCCTTAATTACATGCAAGTAATTGTCCTTTAATTAATTTCTCAAATTACTTATCCTCAACCAAAAACAGTAATTAACCTTTAATTACTTCAATTAATTAATTAACTATAATTAATTACATTAATTAATTACACTAAATCACTTATCATTTATTAATTAATCTTAGTTAAACCACTTTAATTGCATCATTAATTATATTAATTAATGATCCCCAATTACATTTTAATTAATTACTTTATTAAAATTAATTACATAAAGAAATTAACCACAATTATTAATCATTCCAGATTAATCACATTCAGTAATTAACTAACCTTAATTACTTCTTTAAAGTAAATTAATTATTCCTTAATTAATTTCTTAATTAATTCCTAGATGAATTACAAAGTAATTTAATCCAAATTACTTCCATTCTTCAATCATTTTCAATTAATTACATCTTGTAATTACCAGTTAATTACTTCAGTAGGTAATTCCAATCCATTAGTTACATTAAGTAATTATCATTAAATCATTCAGTATTTAAAATTAATTAAATTTAATTAGTTAATTCAAACTAATCCCATTAAACTTGATTAATTACATTAAGTAATTAATTCCTTCCATTAAGTAATTACACTTAAACAATTCACAACTGATTATTATTAAATTAATTAATCTAATTAATTATTAAAATTAATCACATTAATTAATTATTAAATAATCCTAGTTAATGACCTTCATTAACCATTCCTTAATTACTTTCATTAAAAAAAATTTCTTAATTAACTATTATTAATTACAATTTAATTTATCTCTAATTATCCATTAATTAAACTCTAATATTTTAATTAATTAAGTGTTAACTGTAACTTAATTAATTTTTAATTATTTAATTAATTAACCTTGATTATGACTTAATTACTTAATTAATGAATCTTTAATCATTAATTAATAATTTAATTAATGATCTTTAATTACAAATTGATTAATCCTTAATCAATTATTTATTAATCCTAAATCAATTAATTAATTAAATTAACTAATTATTCCTTAATTACTCCATTAATTTAATAAATTTCAAAACATTAAATCTTAATTAAATTTTAAGATAAAACATTTCTTAATTATGTTTAAATTGTCATTAACAAATTTATTTGAAAACAAATTACTTTTGAACTTACTTTAAAATTTCATTTCAAATACAAGATTTAAAATGAATAAAATTTAACTTAACAAGTTTAAACAATTTAAACCTTTTTAAATTACAAGGCAAACAAGTGCTTGTCTTATAAAAGAAATTCATAAGAGTTTAAACTAAATTCATTTTTAATATTCGATAATTTAAATTTACACTTTGTTTAAATCTTTCAAATTTAAAAACTTCTTTTATTTCAAAAACTGAAATTCATATTTAATCTTTGATTTCCAGATTTAAACTTAATTTTAAAACTTGCTCTTCATTTTAAAAAAAAAATAAACTACTCAACCATTTAAAGTAGTTTAACAATTTCAAGTTAAAACTTTATTTTTATTTTTACTTTTATTTAAAATTGAGATTTTAAATTTAAACTTAAATTCTAAATTTCAAATTTGGATTTAAAATTAGGTTTAAACTTTTCTTTTACATTTAAGAGCTTCAGATTTTAAAATTTTAAAAAACAGATACTACAGGTTTTATCAAAACCTGTAAAACAATGAAATACCCGAGACTCCCCAAAATCTACTTCGAGTCATTACCTCGTCTGCTTCGAGTCAAGTACTCAAATAACTCGAGTCTTCCCCGAGTTCAAAATTCTGCACACCACTAAAGTTCATCTGAACTTCAACTGCACGGTGCACGTACATCGTGGCTTTGGCCATCACCGCCATACACCAGCACTTCAACTCATCAGCGATCATCCCCTAACGACATCACGACTCTCCAAACCACTATACTTTCTCGAATCAAAATCGAGCACCAATTCTAAAACCTGGAACAGCAATCAGGTTTCCCCTTCAAAACCTATCAACACCTCAATCTCGCCGCTCCGACCAACTGAAGGTCAGCAACTCCGGCCTCGACTTCAACCACGACCCAACTACCACTACCCATAATATCATAACACTCGATCAACAATACTAGCTGTGGTGACCGATTATGCATAGTAAAAACTAGGGTTTAAAAAGAATAACCACTACCGCAACTTCCACAATGATTTCCATCACCAACAATGATTTTTCCTAGCAACTCCTAACCCTCCTCCATCACCTGGAAGAACCCCGAGCCTCCACGATTGATAGATCACCAGAAAATTCAATTAATCTCATTTCAGTTCAATACCAAATTGCACCCTTATCCTATTCCTAAAAACTATGATTCTTGGTTTAAAAATCATGTTTAAGTGAGTGTATTCAATCTACAATACTGAATTTATAATTTATACAGTATGAATTTTGATTTATATCAACATGCATTGATGTTTTATATGTTTCCAGAGACCATCAAGCTTATATATGACTTGATTAAATTTTTAAACTATAATTTAAGTTAATTCAAACAAAATTTGTTTAATTATCAGATCCTATCAAACATTAGATCATGCAATAAGGATTTTTAAGTAAAAATTGAGCCTGTAAACAAGACAGAGCATCATATGTATATACAGTATGCATACAAATATTATTCACAACAGATTTTTACCTATACACATGCAAAACTTATTTATATCCAACCATACTAGCATGCAACCTAAGTTATAATTTAAGATTTAAAAGTTACTCACTTATTTTTAGAAGAAGGCAGAGCTTCCAGATTGTAGAGAAAATGATGCAGAACAGAGCTTCCATAAAAAAAATGCTTTTGAAAAAGAGTTGCTGAAAACAAAATGTCTTTGCTTCTGATTTTTGAAGACAGTCTTTTGATACTTTGAATCCTTAAGTTGTTTTTGTTTTCAGGTGGCATGCAGAATCCATTTTCCAGATTACAGAAAAATGCAGATTTGCTTTTGAAGTGAATTGGAAGCCTACAGTTTTGAAGAGGAGTTTGATTATCATGAGAACAGGTTTTGAAGATGCACAAATTTGCATTTGATATGAGGGATTTTGATTTTGGGTTTTGAAGATTTGATTTTGAATCAGAAAATAGTTCTCATGTTTTCAGATTTGTGTTTTTTCTTAACTTTAGAACTATGAAGATAGAAAAAAAGAAATTGAAGAGAAGAGGAAAATGTATTTATAAGATGAAAATATAATTTAATAAAAATGAAAGAAAATACAAATTTAAAAATGACACTTGTACAAACTTTTAACATTTGTCAAATTAATATGTTTATCTTTTAACATTTGTTATATGAGGCTTTAAGAAATCAACACATGTCCTATTTAAAAGTAATTTGTATTTTAGTTTAAATCTTAATGAAATAATTATGTCTAATTAATTCGTTAATTATAATTTAATATGTATAGAAATTTTTTAAAAGAAATAAAAACAAATTATGCTTATAAATAAAAGCTTATGCATATAAAAAAATCAAAACAATTAAAAATCTATACTTTGGTCTTAAAACTTTATATTCAAATTCAAATCAAACTCAAAAATCTAATATTTAAAAATTCAAGTTATAAATACAAATTAAATTTGAAATAACATTTGCTATTTTTATTTAGAATCTAATTGTAAAACAATACATTGTTAATATTGTTTTTTTAGTAATGACTCATTATTAAATTAAAATAATTATAAAAGAAATTATGTCTTTATTAATAAATTACTTATTTATTTAAGCTATATTTTAAAAAGAAAAGAAAACAAACCCTTTTTGTTAATTCATTTAAATTTAAAACTTAAACCAAAATTATTTTAACATTTAAACATCTTCCTTAACAATTTAAAATCATACACCTATTTATTACATAGCTTTGAAAACTTAATATTAAATTTAATCAAACTTTCCAAATTAATATATATATTAGAATTTTAAATCAAGATTCATTTATTAAATTTAAACCAAGATTTATTTATTCAATAACTTTGAAAAGCTTTATATTAAATAAAAACAAATGTTCAAATTACTAAAATTATTAGAATTAGAAAATATGCTTTATTATTAAATTTAAAACAAAGCTAATCCATTTACAATATAAACTATATATTTATATTATAAATAGAAACTAATTTATTAGCGGAAAATGACAAAATCTACCTATTTAATATTTATTAAAGAAGATTTTTAAATCAATTTGAATTATTATTAACAGAACTATCGATATCAATTTAATTTTTAATACAGATTATTAAATTGATATTGTCAAAAATTCTGGGATATTACAATCCTTCCCCCTTAAAAGAATTTTATCGCCGAAATTTAAAACAAAGGTAATTTAATAATCTCATTAAAGATTAAATTTTAAAACACAAGCATATATCAAACATATGCTAACAACCATAGCAACCAATTCATCCAATCAAACAAATTTAATTATCCAGACAAAATTCAGGATAAAATTTCCTCGAGTTTCCCCAAGTGTATATATATATATAACACTAAACATGATATCAGACTACGGACGAGTTTGACTCAACAACCAAAACTCTCGAACTGCTGGCTCCAAAACCAGATATAGATCATACATGTACTCCCTCAGAGATACGTGAAACTCATCGAATCCCAGTTATCCAAACTGACAATTCAATTCTGTAGATCAATCACTTATCCTTAAAAGAATACAAGAAAGATCCAAAACACTTCAGAGCTAGCTTCCCAGCCTTACTCAATCTTATAGCTCCTTTTCGATCGGAGAAAACTTATCCAAAATCAAATCTCTGGCTCCGAAATCCAAATTCCTCCATCTCTTATCCACAAAAAATCTCCGGACGATCCTGGGCTGCCTACTACCTTACTGATCTGATTAACCTTCGTTGATGCCTCTAGGAACAAACAAACCAATCTTCTCAACAAAATGATCTCCTAAAGATCAACCCAGATCCAGGAACTAAAACTCTACTCCTCAAACATAAGAAGACTAAACTCACTTCTTCTATCCGAAAAAGAAAAGCAGATGCACTACCAAACTGCTTCCGCTACACAACTCTGATCCGAAGTAGATGAAAATGCTGAAGAAGAATACGAGCACAAACTAGACAACACATCCCAGGAATATGGTTCATCAGATCAATAAAAAAACTCAGAAGTTCCACCAAAGCCTGAGCTGCTTTATCAAACTCTATCTCTAGGAACCATCCTTTTATAAAGCTGAACCACCGGTACTAATCCTGGAATCCTAGCCGATAAGAAAACTCAATCCCCAGATGCGAACAAAACTCTGACTTCTCTGAAGACATCCGGAAAATCTCCAACAACCCAAGAGAATGCTCAACTATCGCAAGTCACTTTTGTGATTCAATCCAGACCAAATATCCAAAGAAAACTGTTCTCCCTTTACCAAACAGAACCGCTTACACTTATCTAGCCAACCCATCGAAGAAACGGGTCCACTCAGCTGCTTCCGAACTCCACTTCAGAAAAACTGCTAATCCAGAAGACTCCCTACCGACACATATAACATTCAAGCTGCACTGCTGCCACAGATGCCAAAGACTTCCTAATCCAAAGCTCTTCAAGAAACTCGTACCTCAAACCAAACATAATCACCATGCTGAACACAGCTACATCACCGAAGCAGACCTACTTCCTTAAATTTGTACCAAAGAAACATCTTCGGAAACATCCATAGTCACAGCATCTCATCACGCAGCTCCTACTTCCTGAGGTATCAAGATACCATCACTCGCTACTGCTCAACCGACAGATCCAAACTCTACTAATCCAAACTTCAAAAATAGACTCCGAACCTTACAGGTTTCCTTCAGAGATTGATGAAATCCGAACACCAGTGCAGAATCCACTCGAGACGGTATTGGGTCTACAGTCTCGACAGATACACTTCCATCCTCAAAACATTCAAACTCCTACCAATGGTAGTCGTGTTACACACACCACTACCCCATCTACCTTTATAACTTATATTGGAAAACCTGAACAGGTAACCCAACAGATAGGTAGAATAAATAAATATATATAAATATATTAAAAATTACAAATACGCTCTCTCAAGATAAACACCACTCCAGTGCCTAGGTATTCACACAACTTAATGCTCTGATACCTACTGAGATGACTCGACTTTCTCACCACAGAAAATCGCATCATCCTGAAGAAAGAAAGGGATAGAAAAGAGAAAATAAAGAAGATGTTAACTCCTATTATTGCCGCGACCTAAAAGTAAGCAACCTAACTGAAGACGCGACCTAGTGACCCAAGAGATGAAACGGTTTAGCGGCCTAATTAGTGAAGCGACCTAGCGGAACCCAGCGACCTAAGAGTAGCTGCGACCTAAAGTGTTGCGACCTAAGATTGTCTCGACCTAAAGGCAACAACGACCCAAAAGGGCCGCGACCTAAAAGAACAAGCAACCTAAAAAAGGGCGCGACTTAACTATAGAAGTAACCTGGCGATCTAAGGATTGTTGCGACCTAACAGAAAGCTGCAACCTAAAGGAGGCCGCGACCTAAGAGTGAGTGCGACCTGAAGATGGACTCGACCTATGGAACTCCGCGACCTACCTATCCACCGACCTAAGAAGCTCCGCGACCTAAGGAAGGTCGCGACCTAAGGGACTCAGCGACTTAAGATTAACTATGGCTGCAGGAAAGTACTCACGACCTAGGTTAGGTCGCTAACGACCTAAATACCAGAATATAGAAGACTATGCAATGCCACAGGGGGATAGGTCGTTCACGACCTAGGACTTGTGCAAATCAGCATGCGTGAGGAATTAGGGGCCAATACTCTTCAGGTCGACTACAACCTTACTTAGGTCGGTCACGACCTACGACCTTACTTAGGTCGGTCACGACCTACGACCTTACTCTGAAAAATGCCTATAAATATGACCCTAACTCCAACTAGAAAGGGACTTTTGGCTCATTCTCTTCAAGCGTCGTTACTCTGCTACATTCCAAACCAATCCAACACTTAAAGCTCTCAAGACACGAAGAAGGCTACAAATAACTTCGAGAAAAGATCACACACATCCAACATGGATTTGAAGACTCTAATCTCCATTGAAGTTTAGGCTACTTGTTCTAAGTGTCTTGTAATTCAAAGTGTATTGTACTTGGAAAGAATTGTATCAACTTGTAACAAGATCATCAATACAAGTACTTAAAGTGGACGTAGGCTATACCCTTAAGCCGAACCACTATAAAATTGTTGTTGTTTACTGCTTTTCCGCTATTATCTGCTTGTAATCTGTTCCCGAGTTATCGGGTGGTGCTTTCACAACTATAACTCATACACCGGGGTGTTAGCGTTCAAATTTTAGCGTTAACATTTTTGGTGCTTTCACTAAGAATTGAACTCAGGAGAGTTATCATCATTGCTTCACAGAGGTTTGTAGAGAGAATTTCCCTGAAAACTAGAAGTCTATCCGAGATTATGGCTCCTGGAAGGAAAAGTAGATCTGTCAGATCTGGGAATATTCAAGAGGGAACCTCCGCTTCCCCTATATCGAACCAAGCCACTCCAGCTGTCGGAGTTACAAAGGCAGAACTGGATGCTACAATCTTAGGGCTGAACCAACAGATAAATGCCCAAAATGCACAATTCGAGGCTCAGAATTCCCAGAATGCCCTAATTCTGAATAGGTTGAACGATTTGCTTGGGGCAAACCGCCAACCGGCAGATAATGAAAGGAATTTTGCTGGCAACATTCGTGATGCTGAAGAAAGAAATGCTCCTGAAAGGGCTGCTAGCCCCTTTGAACAAACACTTCCAGAGGTTGGTGGATCTAGAACTCGACATGATGAGGAGTATCTTTCTGGAATGGTCCGACAAATTATGAAAGAGAGTATGCAGAGGGTTGAAGACGAGAAAGAATGGGGTTTCGCCCCAAGTAAAACTCCTTTTACTGAGAAAATCTTAAAGGCTGAATTCCCAAGGAAGTTTGTCCCACCAACCATTCCAGCTTACAAGGGGACGAGTGATCCGAACGTATTCTTATACAAGTATGATTGGCACATGACAGGTGCCAGAGCCTCTGATGAAATAAAGTGCCGATATTTTCCTGTGTATCTCGAAGGTGTGGCTCTGCTTTGGTTCACCAAACTTCCAGTCTGATCTATCGATCAGTTTTCTGACTTAACCCGGAAGTTCAAGGAGCAGTTCAGACTATACGCCTCAAAAGCCAAGGATATCATGTCACTGTCAAGTTTGGAGCAGAATCCAGGGGAGACTATCAGATCTTTCTTAAACCGCTTTAATATAGCGCTAGCTGAGGTGGACAATGCAGAACCGCGAATGATATTGACTTATCTGATGAAGGGTATTGACAAGTCGAGCGAGTTTGGGAAATGGCTAAACATGAAGGAACCAAATTCCCTTGAAAAGTTCTATAAAAAAGCAGATGAATTCATACGCTTAGAAAGCCGTCCCGTACCGGTAAAGGCAGTGTTGCAAAAAGATGAAGATAACACTGTTATTCCACGCAAGAATGAATCTGTAGGGCAAAAAAGGGAAAATAACAATGGGAAGAAGCAGAGTAATCTGAAGAAGCCCCGATCCTTCAAGCTATCAGAATATACTCCTTTATCAGATACGCCGGAGCATATCTACCTTGCTACTAAAGATTCTGTTGACTTTCCTAAACCCCCTCCTCTAAGGACCGGGAAAAAAGCTATACAGAGTGGGAAGTTCTGCCGCTTCCATAATCAACCCGGTCACGAGAC
Organism: Allium cepa; assembly: GCA_030765085.1. Lineage (NCBI taxonomy): Eukaryota > Viridiplantae > Streptophyta > Magnoliopsida > Asparagales > Amaryllidaceae > Allium > Allium cepa. Next base: position 255,819,521 of record CM060943.1, read on the forward strand.
CGACGAATGCCGCCAGTTGAAAAATATGATTGAAGAGTTGCTAAGGGAAAACAAACTGCAGCAATTTGTGAAAAAGAATAGCAACAATCCTGCTTCATCTAGTCAGGGGCAACAGGCTCCTACTCATCAGCCTAGGACGATTGAGAAGGCTGCAGGGCATGAATCTGGAAGGCCATTATCAATGTCATTACAGGAGGACCTCACCCAGCAGGCAGAAGCTGGGGTGAAATGGAAAGATATACCCGAGCTTTAAAGTATGTACCGACCGAGGAAGATGTATTCGTTTTGGAAGGTGCTACGCCCTTGAAGCAACAAAGAACTTTCGATGATGATATCGTGTTCAAAGCTAGGGATTCCGCAGGTATTGAAGCTCCTACCTTGGATCCCTTAGTCATCTCGGCTGGTATCGGGCCAGCTATCGTCAGAAGAGTTCTCATTGATTGTGGCGCATCCTGCAATATCCTCTTCAAGAAAACATTCGACCAAATGAAGATCCCTATGGCTGATGTGCAAGCCTCATCGTAGAAAATTGTTGGCTTTGGGGAGCCAAAGCAGCCGGTAGGAACCATTGATTTGTTTGTGGAACTTGGAGAAGGAGAGAGAAAAGTGGTCGGCAAGCAAACTTTTGTGATTGTCGACGAATTTTCTGCTTACAATGCTTTCCTTGGTCGTCCAACTCTGGCAGCGTTTAAAGCTGTTCTTGCCCCGTGGTGCCTCACTATTAAATTCTCTACGGACAATGGAGTAGGAGTTATAAAAGGGGATCAAAATGCTGGGCGAGAGTGTTATCTGACAGAGCTACGAGAAACCAGAAAAAGAGAAATGGGAAAGAATGCGGCAGCCCCAGTCCGCATCAAAGAACTAGCCTTGTAGCAATTACAGGGCGGACCCTGCACTGGCGAGCACAGCGGAGCAAGGAAAGAGATGGACCCTAGAAAAGTCAGTGCAGGGGAAAATAGAGTAGTACCAGTGGAAACGACAATACCGATACCTGTTGACCCAAAGGACCCAAACAAGGTGTTGAATTTGGGTTCACAACTTAATGTGTCAATTCAGAATATCTTAATATCTTTTTTAAAGGCAAATCTGGATGTTTTTGCTTGAACTCATGCCGATATGTGCGGAATATCCCCAGAAGTTGCAGTGCATGCTCTAAATGTTGATCCAAAATTTACACCTGTGAAACAGAAGAGGAGAACTCAAGGTCCAGAAAGGTCTGCGGCATTAAAAGAAGAAGTTGATCGGCTCATGGAGAATAATTTTATCAAAGAGTCTACCTATCCGAATTGGGTTTCAAATCCAGTGCTGGTTAAGAAAGCCAACGGAAAATGGAGAGTATGCATCAATTTTTCAGATCTAAACAAGGCCTGCCCCAAAGACTGCTTCCCATTACCCAGAATTGACCAATTGGTAGACGGAACAGCGGGACACGAATTATTATCTTTTATGGATGCTTACTCTGGATATAACCAGATCATGATGCATGAGCCGGATCAAGAGGATACGAGCTTTATCACCGACACTGGTCTTTACTGCTACAGAGTTATGCCCTTCGGGTTGAAGAATGCAGGGGCAACATACCAAAGACTCGTTAATGCTATGTTCAAACCGCAACTGGGCAAGACTATGGAAGTCTACGTCGATGACATGTTAGTAAAGTCTAAGAAAGCGGTGGATCACATAGAACATTTAGCAGACATGTTCGTTGTCCTCCGGAAATACAGAATGAAGCTCAATCCTTTAAAATGTTCATTTGGGGTGGAATCCGGCAAGTTTTTAGGCTTCATCATGAGCGCTAGGGGCATTGAGGCCAGTCCAGCTCAAATTACTGCATTAAAAGAAGTCAAAGCTCCTAGAACAAGGAAGGAATTGCAGAGTCTCAATGGAAAGGTCGCCGCCTTGAGTCGGTTCATTTCCAAAGCCACAGATAAATGCATCCCATTCTTTGACGTTCTAAAGAAAGGAAAGAAAAACTTCGATTGGACTCCCGAATGTCAAAAAGCCTTTGAAGAATTGATTCGCCATATGGAAACGCCTCCAATACTTTCTAGGCCTGGCGACGGCGAGGATCTTCTTATATACTTGGCAGTATCATCTCATGCTTTAAGTGCAGCGCTGATACGAGAAGACAAAAGGATACAACGTCCAGTTTACTATATCAGCAAAAGACTCACTGGGGCAGAGATGAATTACTCTAAGTTGGAAAAACTCGCCTATTGCCTACTAATTGCATCTAGGAAGTTGAGGCAATATTTTCAGGCTCACCCTATCAGAGTCCTCACCGATCAACCTTTAAAGCAAGTCCTGTTTCGCCCTGAGACTTCGGGTCGTCTTCTAAAGTGGAATATTGAACTCAGTCAGTATGACATCACTTATCATCCCCGAAAAGCAATCAATGGACAAGCTTTAGCAGATTTCATTGCAGAATTCACAGATAAGGGTAACAGTGAGGAGGAAACAGTCGATGATTCCCCAATCCAATGGAAGTTATACGTCGATGGTGCAAGAAACGACTGCTGTTCTGGAGCCGGAGTTGTACTTGAGACCCCTGAAGGCCGATCATTATGCTATGCACTAAGGTTGGAATTTCCTTCAACAAACAATGAAGCAGAATACGAAGCCCTTATCGCTGGTTTAAGGATTGCTAAAGAATTAAACATCCGAGCGTTACAGATATTCAGTGATTCTCAGCTTATTGTATGCCAAGTCAAAAAGGAATTCCAAGCAAAAGGGGGGAATCTGCCCGCCTACTTGTCAAAGGCTTGGGAGCTCCTGGGTGATTTCGATCATTACATGATAAGTCACATTCCTCGAGAGGAAAACACGAACGCAGATTCTCTCGCAAAGTATTCTAGCACAGGCGAAGCCCAATTTCTGGGATTAACTCCAGTGGAGGTCCTGTCGACTCCTAGCATTGATAAGATGGATATTGATTGGATCATGAGCATGTCTCAAGAGCAAGAATCGTGGATGACTCCGATAACAGAATATCTGCTCAATGGATCTTTACCAGGGAACTCAAAAGAACGACAAAAGCTACTGAGAAAAGCCTCTCGATATATAATCCAGGATGGCCGATTGTACAGACGGGGATTCTCAATGCCATTACTTCGATGTGTATCAAGGAAAGAGTCCAAAGCAATCCTAGCGGAGGTACACGGAGGAGAATGTGGTGATCATTCAGGTGGCCAAACATTAGCAAAGAAAATTCTCCGATACGGATATTTTTGGCCAGAAATTAATCGAGATGCAGCAGAGTATTCCCGAAAATGTGACAGATGTCAAAGATTCGCCAAAATTCCTAGAGCTCCTTCCACTGAACTCACACAGATGGTCAGTCCATGGCCGTTTGCAATATGGGGAATAGACCTTGTTGGACCGTTACCGACTGCCAAATCTGGAATTAAATATGCCATTGTTGCTGTAGATTATTTTACTAAGTGGGCAGAAGCTGAACCACTGGCTACTATCACCTCAAAGAAGATGATAAGTTTTGTGACTAAAAACATCATTTTGCAGATACGGTGTGCCTCAAAAAATAATTACAGACAATGGTACTCAGTTTGAAAGTGAAGAATTCCAAGATTTTTGCAAGCAATTCAAAATCCGGAAAAGCTTTTCAGCAGTGGCTCATCCGCAGGCAAACGGGCAAGTGGAAGCCGTGAACAAAATTATTAAGTCAACCATCAAGAAGAAACTTGAAAGAGCAAAAGGTGGTTGGGTTGATAAGCTACCACTGGCACTATGGGCATACAGAACCACTCACAAAACTGCGACTGGGCACACCCCGTTTTCATTGGCATACGGGTCAGAGGCAATGATTTCGGTAGAAATAGAGGTTCCTTCACACTGAAGAATCCATTTCAATCAATCAGAAAACGAAAAGCTACAGCTTGAAGCGCTAGATCTCCTTGATGAAAAAAGAGATGAGGCTAATCTCAGAATTGCAGCTCATCAGCAAAGAATAGCCAGACATTTCAATTCCAAAGTTCGCCAACGCAGCTTTGAGATTGGAGACCTAGTCCTGAAGAGAATTATGACAGCGACAGGTGTGTTTGGGCCAAATTGGGAAGGACCATATGTCATAGGTCAAAAGCTTCTTGACGGCACATTCAAACTCACCACTGTTGAAGGAGATCAAATTCCAAGGGCATGGAACAGCAACCATTTGCGTCCATACTATACTTGAAAATTTTGTTGAAATATTGTAAAAAGAATTATGAATGTATGATTCTTGTAATTGAAGGCAATTGTAAAACTGATGCAAGTAAATGATGAAAGAATATAAAGTGGATGTAGGCCCAATTTCCTGGCCGAACCACTATAAATCTTGTATTCCTTATTATTATTACATGTTTGCTTTATTTTCGACATAAAAAGTACATAGAATGTATTGCTGAAATGTCGATTTAAATTTTTGCAGACAATGGAAGTGAAACTTGCACATAAAAAGACCAAGTGATTCTCGCCAAATTTCAAGTCACAAAAGCCCCGAATTCAAATCCTAGATAGGAAGTACTTCAATTGAACGGCCTATGGTTTCGACAGAAACGGGTCTTTGCTAATAAATTGAGATCGTTTGAACAAACAAACACCAATTAAGAAGCTAGTGCTCGTTCTCACGAAATTGCCTGAAAATGAAGCACACTTCCTTGGATTAAACAAGTTACTTGTGAGAAAAGGGGATGAAAGCTAAAAAAAAAAAAAGAAGGGCAGAGGATCATTGAAAAGGCATAAGCAAGTGGACAGAGGAACAACCAAAGCCATCATCGGCAGCACAAGTCCTCTCCGGTGGCACAACTCTTCGGAGGATAAAGACCTCTAATGGGTCATACGCCACAAAAAAGAAAGTTCTCTACTCAACAAAAAAGATTGGAGGAGTCATGACCCTCCAACCATGAGAGAGTAACTTCCAGGCGATGAAAACCCTCTCTGAGGCACATTTCACCAGGAGTTGAAGTGTAACGACCGCTCTTCGGAATTTCACTTCACCAGAGTTGAAATGCAAACAAAATAAAAGACCTCTTCGGAGGCACATTTCACCAGGAGTTGAAGTGTTACGACCGCTCTTCGGAATTTCACTTCACCAGAGTTGAAATGCAAACAAAATAAAGACCTCTTCGGAGGCACATTTCACCAGGAGTTGAAGTGTAACAACCGCTCTTCGGAATTTCACTTCACCAAAGTTGAAATGCAAAACAAAAGAAAGACCTTCCTGGAAGCCCACGTTTCACCGAGATTGAAATAAAACTTCCAAGTGTTGAAACGTGAAAAGGCTTTCTTCGAAGGCACAACTCTTTGGAGGTACACGTTTCACCAAGATTGAAATAAAACTTCCAAGTGTTGAAACGTGAAAAATCCCTCCTCAGAGGTACAACCCCCCCTCCGAAAGCATAATTAAGAAGAAAGACCTCTTCGGAAGCCCACGCTTCACCGAGATTGAAATAAAACTTCCAAGTGTTGAAACGTGAAAAGGCTTTCTTCAAAGGCACAACTCTTTGGAGGTACACGTTTCACCAAGATTGAAATAAAACTTCCAAGCGTTGAAACGTGAAAAAATCCCTCCTCAGAGGTACAAATTTCTATTTAAAAGAAAAATCCTCATCAAGATCATACTTTAACTTTCGAAGGAAGAGTGATTTACCTATTCTAAAAAAAAAGGGGAAAGAAAGTTAAAGTACATTCAGAGGTCCGCTTTACCACATAGAAGAATTCACTTGGCAAAATGTGTACATACGCAAAAGGAAAAAGTGACTTCTTCGAAAGACAAAGCGTAAAAACTTATATGAGAGGAGTTGTACTCTATGAAAAATCTTTTCACGAATGAAATAGTCATTCTACAGAAAATAAGAGTGCAAGTCCCCTCGAAGTATAGAAAATTGCAGTAAGCTTATGATATGGGGGCAGCATGGTATAGTTGTATACGATATGATATAGCTACATCGGTAAAGTACGCTCAAACAACATACCATAAGCTCACTGCAATGTCATATAAATAAACTTGTGCAAAAATAAATAATAAATGCATTCTCAAGTTCAAACAGGAGTTTATACAAAGAAAGAGGAATCATTTTATTCAACATTACTTTATATACAGGTACAAGTTTCAACAAAAGAAAAGCGGGGGGCCGATACCCGCACAATTCTCGACCAATACATGCAAAAGACGAGAAGCTAAAAGCTGAAGTCTTCATTTCTTCTTGCCACCCTTGGACCCTTTTCCTGGCCGAATGATTAGTTTTTCAGGTCTATCTATAGGCATAAGGGAAGAAGGAGAGAGAGGTGCAACCGGTGCGACTTCCGGTTCCTCTTCAGTAGTGATGATTTTCTTCCCCCTCCTCTTCGATGTTCCGTGCTTCTTTCTTCTCTTCGAAGAAGACTCACTCCCTGGAGTAACAAGAGCGGACAAAACTACGTCATCAGAGGGAGTCCGCTCCGGAGAGATCTCGCCTCCTTCAAGTCCCTCGTCCTTCTGCTCTTGCGAAGCGATAGGGTCATCTAAGCCATGAAGAGCCTCAATCTGTTCCTCTTGTGACTCGGGTTGTGAAGCAGAAGGAGGAGTCACCTGAAGAGACGGAGGAGGGATAACCAGAGGAAGTGAAGTCTGCATAGCACTTGACGTTTCAACTGCAGAAGAAGAGAAATTAAAAATATTAGTATCTCCCCGAAAGAAGGGAGATATGGGTTCGTCGAGATTCAAGAAGTAATCGAGAAGCTCGTCAAACTTTTGAGGAGTAAGCAAGCGATCCATCTGAATCGGACCAATATCAAAATTACCTGAAGATGTTTGCTTCGTAAGTTCAATCTCATAATTCTGAGCCCCGATATCCTCCAAAGCCTCATCATCAGTAGGGGTGATTACCCCGGTTCTTATAGGAGGCGGCGAATGAGCACTAGAGCCTGTAATGTCCACTTCGGGAGAAACTAAAGGACGTTCAGAAGTGGTAGGCGGTATTTCTTTCTCAGAACGTTCCCCTTCCGCCATTCCGGCCCGTACCTTGGCGAGTTGCTCTTTTCCCTTGGCAAGAGCGGCGCGGGCATCATCATCGAGATAATGCTCTTCAAGAACTGTCTCGGCGTAGCCAGCACCTTTGCCACCTAGCATATCAAGTGCTGCCTCTCAGACTTCAGCTAATGTAATTTCGTATTTAGGGCCTAGAAAGGCAAGGCTGCCACGCCCCAAAATGCTATGCAGATAGAAATCAAATAATGTGGAGCTAATATCAGCTTTGGTTGCTTGATGGGCCTCTTCGGCCGCGAGTTTACCAGCAACAGCCTCGTCACGCTCCGTTTCGGCTATAGCAAGTCGAGCTTTTAGCATCTCTATCTCCAAGCTTTGAGAGCCGGCCTGTTCTCGCAGCTGTAAAGTTTCAGCACGATATTCTTCTATGACCTTCTCTTGGTGTGTAAGCTTATCTTCGACTGCCCTTTGACTGGCATGCGCATCTCGTACTTGTTGCTGAAGCATGCTCTCCTTTTGAGAATGGAAAGTAGATGAAGTAGCTAATTCTTCCTTGAGCTTTTCTACTTCCGCTTCCAGCTTTTCATTATAGGAAGCAATACTTCTCATTTCGGCGTCACGCTGTTCGAGAGTCTTCTGCCACTCAGCCTTATCGTTCTCCATCGTGAGCATGGCCTCGAGATTGGCTCGGTTAACCCTCTGAAGCTCGTCGACAAGTTTTTGCCAGTTCGACATTCTTTCAATATCGGTCCTGACAGTATCAAGATTTCGCAGCATAGCCGGTTTGTCGAGAGGAACCAAGTCGAGATCAAATCGAACCCCTCTCAAGCACCACTGAGGAAATCGACTTTGAAGAGTGGGAGGAACTTGCCCGACTTGGTATGCGGGCCGGTTGATGATTGCTTGAATGTCGGAGCGAACGGGAGCAGGAGATTGAGCAGGAACATGTTTAGAAGCTATCGGCATTGTTTCTTCGGTAAGTCTAGCCCGCTTGCTAGAAGAATCGTCTATGTGACCTTTACCTCTCTCATCGTGAGCTTTTCTCTTTTGAGTATCATCATCTCTGTGGGGAGGGTCATGTCTTTCTTGTTCCCTTCGGTGACGTTCTTCATATGCTCGTCTCTCGTCGGCTTTCCTGATGGCCCTCTCTTCATCTGATTCTCTGTAAGAAGGGAGGTAACGCCTGTAATCATACTGGCTACGCCTCCCGTAGCGCTGGAAATCATCATAGTACGAGCCGCTGCGCCCCATAGGAGAATCTGGAATAAAAATAATAAGCTTTAGAAATCTTTAAAGTACAAGAAGATAAGTGCGTAGAAGTGATGAAAAATCCGAAGTGTCGTGTAACGTGTAAACTACACACATCGGGTTACAAACCACTCTGTGGAATAGAGGTAGTGATAACTTGAGTAGGAGGAGTTGACATTTGTTGTAAAGAAGATGTCGCCTCGATTACAGAAGAGATAGTTTTGGAGACATCATCTTTGAAAAGTTCTTGAGAAGTCACAATTAAATCACTCAACCACTCGAAAACATCATCACCATCATGTTTTTTGGGACTTGCTTTCTTGACTCCTTCGTTAGTAGATTTTTTGGAAGATCGTGGAGGTTCTTCCTCTTCGATAACTGGGGCAAGCACAGACTTGTCAGATGGCCCCGCAACATCTTTCGGAATTGAACACTTTACTAGTGAAGTTTCTATGGAAGTTTCTCCCCGCAAGTGCTCTTTAGTGAAGACCGGGGCATCAGGAGTGTTCGTCGGAGAATCAGGAACCTCTGTTGGAACTTCATGAATTTGAGTGGAACGAGAAGGATGTAGAAGCTCAAACTGATGAAGAAGTTCTTCTGTCAATAGAAATTTTGCGCTTCTTTCTTCAGCAGCCACAGTGCTTAGCCTTTCAAAAACTGACTTATGGCTGGAATCTCTAGAAGGAGGAGGAAGTGCTGTAAAAATAAGGAATGGAATCAGCATCTAGCAATACGAACCAGGTAAAACTTAGAATAAAATTAAAGAAAGAAGAGAAAAAAGATCTCACTTCCTATTCTCCAGTCTGCGTAAAATCCTGCGGGGCAACGGATATAGAAGAATTGATTCAAAAAACCATGTGCACTCTCCGGCAAATCCAAAATTAGTTTACGGTTCCTCGCACCTCTTACAAGTACAATCGAAGGGTGGTCCTTGTTCTTCGCAAAAGTGCACAAGTAACAGATTTCCTCAAAACTCGGAAGACGGTCAAGAGTTCTCCTGAACAGAACGCACAATCCCATCAAGATGGCATAGCCATTGGGATGCAGTTGGAAAGGAGAGATCGTCAGTCGAAGAAGGATTTGTTGAAGAAATTCATTAAAGGGAGGAATTGCTCCACTTAAGCACATTTGGTGATTAATGGCAACAAAACCGGAAGGTGGTCTATCAGCGAAATCATTTGGTCCAGGGAGTAAAACTTCTGCCACGGCAATGCCAAATTGAATGCATAATTGATTAAGCACCCGCTGTTTCAGAAGGGTAGGAGTTCTTTCCGGGGGGTTCTCTAGTGGAATAGCGACCGGGAAAGCCCCTTCGACGTATTCTATCATCTCTTCTTGTTGAGACATCATTCTACATGAGTAACTGGATGTTCAGGTGTGAAGGTGCACGTTTCCTAAAAGTGTGAAGTGTTGTGCGAAACTAATAAAGGTAACAAGCGAAATAACTGAAATTAAACTAATTGACAACTGATCGATTGTGAGATTTCAGGACTTGTTAATTTAAAACTCAAGCGTAGTGTTAATTCAAACAAAATTTTAGCTTTGCTTTAACACTTCATTTGAGTCGGTTGATTCGCAGCATTTCACTCACACAGTTCATTTAAGTTGATTATTCTTTATCGACTAATCTGTCATTCGATGCGGGCGGTCAATGACAGTATATTCGTCCCATTTTTCTACAAATATTATGTTTAACAGGTTATTAGAATTAGAGATAACCTACAACAAAGTGCAACAGAATTCAAGTTCAAACAATTCAACCAAGTCTTCACAGAATTTCACAAGTCTTAGGTCGTCCAGCGACCTAGCATAGGTCGGGCTTCATTAGGTCGCACTATGCAAGTTAGAAAGTTCAAGGCGGTACAAACTTTCCAGGTCCTAACTCGGCCGCGACCTAAAGCCTATGTCGCAAAGTATAGGTCGTTGATATATTAAGTCGCTATGCAGTCATTCAAGAATGATAGGTCGCTAAATTGTTAAGTCGTTCTATTCAAAGTGCGTGTGCAAATTTGCCAAGTCCTAGGTCGTTCAAATCCCAACGCGACCTAAGAATTAAGTCATGAATTTGAAAGTCCTCGAGCTTCCCTTAGGTCGTAAGTTATCTTAAAATGCTCAGATCTACTAGGTCGCTGACTTCCTATCCACGCTAAAGCACATCAGACCCAGTAACCCGTTAACACTAATAGCGCAGAATCCCTCATTCTATTCGTGAAGATCATCGTCTTTTCATACCACCAAGTCATTCGAAAAACGACTCCATATATCTCTGATCTGTCATAGACCTAACTCACTGTTGTGCGTTCGAGAATCACAACAACAACAATAGCCAGTGACGAACAGGAATCGATCACAATGCAACTCAGAGTGAAGCACGACGTACAAAATCGATTTGGGGTTGAGAGGTTAGAATTCGTGGTTCGATGGTGATTAGGGAATGAATAAGGATCGAAGATGCTTACGTGATTTGATAGCAAGAATGAATTGCTGAATGATTTGCTTGAGTTCGTCTTTAAAATCGTGGAATTCTGTTAATGGCAGAGCAAGAAATTGAAGCAGTTAGATAATGAAGAAGAAGCAACCTAGCAGTTTATATGGAGCTGAAAGAAGAAGGCGAGTAGACACGCGAGTTAGCATATGTTTTAGGTCGCTCACGACCTAGCAAAGATAAGTCGAAGCATGCGACCTATGACATAGGCCTATACTTCGAGGGGCAGATGTTAACTCCTATTATTGCCGCGACCTAAAAGTAAGCAACCTAACTGAAGACGCGACCTAGTGACCCAAAAGATGAAACGGTTTAGCGGCCTAATTAGTGAAGCGACCTAGCGATCTGAAGAAGGTTACGACCTAGCGGAACCCAGCGACCTAAGAGTAGCTGCGACCTAAAGTGTTGCGACCTAAGATTGTCTCGACCTAAAGGCAGCAACGACCCAAAAGGGCCGCGACCTAAAAGAACAAGCAACCTAAAAAAGGGCGCGACTTAACTACAGAAGTAACCTGGCGATCTAAGGATTGTTGCGACCTAACAGAAAGCTGCAACCTAAAGGAGGCCGCGACCTAAGAGTGAGTGCGACCTGAAGATGGACTCGACCTATGGAACTCCGCGACCTAACTATCCACCGACCTAAGAAGCTCCGCGACCTAAGGAAGGTCGCGACCTAAGGGACTCAGCGACTTAAGATTAACTATGGCTGCAGGAAAGTACTCACGACCTAGGTTAGGTCGCTAACGACCTAAATACCAGAATATAGAAGACTATGCAATGCCACAGGGGGATAGGTCGTTCACGACCTAGGACTTGTGCAAATCAGCATGCGTGAGGAAGTAGGGGCCAATACTCTTCAGGTCGACTACAACCTTACTTAGGTCGGTCACGACCTACGACCTTACTTAGGTCGGTCACGACCTACGACTTTACTCTGAAAAATGCCTATAAATATGACCCTAACTCCAACTAGAAAGGGACTTTTGGCTCATTCTCTTCAAGCGCCGTTACTCTGCTGCATTCCAAACCAATCCAACACTTAAAGCTCTCAAGACACGAAGAACGCTACAAACAACTTCGAGAAAAGATCACACACATCCAACATGGATTTGAAGACTCTAATCTCCATTGAAGTTTAGGCTACTTGTTCTAAGTGTCTTGTAATTCAAAGTGTATTGTACTTGTAAAGAATTGTATCAGCTTGTAACAAGATCATCAATAAAAGTACTTAAAGTGGACGTAGGCTATACCCTTAAGCCGAACCACTATAAAATTGTTGTTGTTTACTGCTTTTCCGCTATTATCTGCTTGTAATCTGTTCCCGAGTTATCGGGTGGTGCTTTCACAACTATAACTCATACACCGGGGTGTTAGCGTTCAAATTTTAGCGTTAACAGAAGAGAAAGAAGAAACAACATAAGAATCTCAACAACGGAATGAATAAATTATATTAATAACATAAATATTTCATAGTTTACAATCATTATCAGAGTTACACAGATTACACATCACATACTAGACAGTTATAAACACCTGTCTAGTTATACAACTCAATACGATACAAGGAAACTACTTAGAGAAACCAACACAGCGGAACACTATATATCAACATGCAGAAGCCTCCTGCTCCATTGCTCCTCCACAATTCGTCAAAGCTAACCTGAATCTCTTGACTACTCGTAAAAATTTAAGTACCCAAGCATTTAAGAAAACAAAAGATAAACTCCAGGTCAGACATGGGTCTAGTGTGAGTAACAGGTTAAGGTTTCTTAACTTTCAAAAACCTTTTGAAAAGAAAGGTACCACGTAAGACTTCCCACACATAAACATGGAAAAGTTTTTACCTTACGCTAACCAAAACATTTGATAGGAAATCCAGTGATATTATTATAGGTCTAGGGTTTTCAAGTAAATATGAAATAGCCGAAATTATTACATCTATTAAATTCCAGCTACTAGCCATAAAAGTGGGTAATACAATCAAAACCGTTGGCACTTATTGGATTTTGGATTCCATACAATGGCAGAGCTACCGAGGTACCGCCCGTCACAGTACGTGGCCTAGATCAACGTACCGAGAATCACTCCCAATCCCCTGCAACACAAGGCCGGAACCATCCCTTACTGTACAGTCCAGAACAAGACAACCCCGACAGTTGGAGCTCACAACCATCCACACAGCCGAAATAAAAGGGACCTCTAGACAGGGAAAAATCTCGTCCTACTTGCGAATGACCCACTTAGCCTTGCTGCACCTCCCCTGTTTTAGCCATTCCCGGTTGATGAGGCTTGAGGCTACGATTACCTTTAATCAGAACACATCACTTAGAATGCTCATCATCCACCTGATGATGTTCTAAAAGCATTCAATCCATACAAGTTCGTTCTGGGTTCGAACGAAACTGAAGGCATTATCTCATTACATTAATTTTGGAATCACCCTTAGAGTTAACGACGATAACCCTTGCACTCTGAATCTTCATCTTCACTTGAGATTCATGACCTATCGTTAATTTGGATCGATGTGGTTTTCGGATATCCAAATATGGAAACCCGATCCCGGTCTCATCGAAATCCAAAACGTGTCTTTTAAGGCCAAGTTTTTTAAGGTTTTAAAACAATTCAATTCAGTATCTATATACACACAGATAGATAACTCACCAATCACAATTGATAATCAACACTATCATAATAAACAAATGATCCACATTATCATCAAAATAGATAATCCATACTATCATCAAAATAGATAATCTATATTATCATCACAATGCAACCAAAGCATTCATACCACATAACTTTACTTATGCCATTTCTGAGATCACAAAGCATCCAAGGCAATCAATATCATCTATTCATACATAAGCAATGATTAAGTAATCAGAATATAATTAATTTAAAATGAATTAAATTAATTACCTCAATCTCTAATTAATTTAAAGCGAATTAAATTAGTTACTTCATCTTTAATTAATTTAAAATAAATTAAATTAATTACTTTATCTTTAATTCTTGCCTACTTAACCATTTAATCGATTACAAATCAATTGATTAATCATTCAAATTAATCACCTTAATTAATCACCTTTGATTAATTATCCTTAATTACATGCAATTAATTGTCCTTTAATTAATTTCTCAAATTACTTATCCTCAACCAAAAACAGTAATTAACCTTTAATTACTTCAATTAATTAATTAACTATAATTAATTACATTAATCCTTAGTTAATTACACTAAATCACTTATCATTTATTAATTAATCTTAATTAAACCACTTTAATTGCATCATTAATTATGTTAATTAATGATCCCTAATTACATTTTAATTAATTACTTTACTAAAATTAATTACATAAAAAAATTAACCATAATTATTATCACATTCAGTAATTAACTAACCTTAATTACTTCATTAAAATAAATAAATTATTCCTTAATTAATTTCTTAATTAATCCCTTGATTAATTACAAAGTAATTTAATCTAAATTACTTCCATTCTTCAATCATTTTCAATTAATTACATCCTATAATTACCAATTAATTACTTCACTAGGTAATTCCAATCCATTAATTACATTAAATAATTATCATTAAATCATTCAGTATTTAAAATTAAATTAATTTAATTAATTAATTCAAACTAATCCCATTAAACTCAATTAATTACATTAAGTAATTAATTCCTTCCATTAAGTAATTACACTTAAACAATTCACAACTGATTATTATTAAATTAATTAATCTAATTAATTATTAAAATTAATAACATTAATTAATTATTAAATAATCCTAGTTAATGACCTTCATTAACCATTCCTTAATTACTTTCATTAAGAAATTTTCGTAGATTAACTATTATTAATTACAATTTAATTTATCTCTAATCATCCATTAATTAAACTCTAATTATTTAATTAATTAAGTGTTAACTGTTACTTAATTAATCCTTAATTATTTAATTAATTAACCTTGATTATAACTTAATTACTTAATTAATGAATCTTTAATCAATAATTAATAATTTAATTAATGATCTTTAATTACAAATTGATTAATCCTTAATCAATTATTTATTAATCCCTAATCAATTAATTAATTAAATTAACTAATTATTCCTTAATTACTCCATTAATTTAATAAATTTCAAAACATTAAATCTTAATTAAATTTTAAGATAAAATCTTTCTTAATTATGTTTAAATTGTCATTAACAAATTTATTTGAAAACAAATTACTTTTGAACTTACTTTAAAATTTCATTTCAAATACAAGATTTAAAATGAATAAAATTTAACTTAACAGATTTTAAACAATTTAAACCTTTTTAAATTACAAGGCAAACAAGTGCTTGTCTTATAAAAGAAATTCATAAGAGTTCAAACTAAATTCATTTTTAATATTCGATAATTTAAATTTACACTTTGTTTAAATCTTTCAAATTTAAAAACTTCTTTTATTTCAAAAACTGAAATTCATATTTAAGCTTTGATTTCCAGATTTAAACTTAATTTAAAACTTGCTCATTTTTTAAAAACTTCATTTAAAAAAAAATTAAACTACTCAACCATTTAAAGTAATTTAACAATTTCAATATTAAAACTTTATTTTTATTTTTACTTTTATTTAAAACTGAGATTTTAAATTTAAACTTAAATTCTAAATTTCAAATTTGGATTTAAAACTAGGTTTAAACTTTTCTTTTACATTTAAAAGCTTCAGGTTTTAAAAAATTTAAAAACAGATACTACAGGTTTTATCAAAACCTGTAAAACAATGAAATACCCGAGACTCCCCAAAATCTACTTCGAGTCATTACCTCGTCTGCTTCGAGTCAATTACTCGAATAACTCGAGTTTTCCCCGAGTTCAAAATTCTGCACACCGCTAAAGTTCATTTGAACTTCAACTGCACGGTGCACGTGCACCTTGGCTCTGGCCATCACCGGCCATCCACCAGCACTTCAACTCATTAGCGATCATCCCCTGACGACATCACGACTCTCCAAAGCCACTACACTTGCTCGAATCAAAATTGAGCACAAATTCTAACAACAATCAGGTTTCCCCTTCAAAACCTATCAACACCTCAGTCTCGCCGCTCCGACCACCTAAAGGTCAGCAACTCCGGCCTCGACTTCAACCACGACCCAACTACCACTACCCAAATTATCATAACACTCGATCAACAATACTAGCTGTGGTGACCGATTCTTAACTCACAGTAAAAACTAGGGTTTAAAAAGAATAACCACTACCGCAACTTCCACAATGATTTCCATCACCAACAATGATTTTTCCTAGCAACTCCTAACCCTCCTCCATCACCTGGAAGAACCCCGAGCCTCCACGATTCATAGATCACCAGAAAATTCAATTAACCTCATTTCAGTTCAATACCAGATTGCACCCTTATCCTATTCCTAAAAACTATGATTCTTGGTTTAAAAATCATGTTTTAGTGAGTGTATTCAATCTACAATACTGAATTTATAATTTATACAGTATGAATTTTGATTTATATCAACATGCATTGATGTTTTATATGTTTCCAGAGACCATCAAGCTTATATTTGACTTGATTAAATTTTTAAACTATAATTTAAGTTAAATCAAATAAAATTTGTTTAATTATCAGAACCTATCAAACATTAGATCATGCAATAAGGGTTCTTAAGTAAAAACTGAGCCTGTAAACAAAACAGAGCATCATATGTAAATACAGTATGCATACAAATATTATTCACAATAGATTTTTACCTATACACATGAAAAACTTATTTATATCCAACCATACTAGCATGCAACCTAAGTTATAATTTAAGATTTAAAAGTTACTCACTTATTTTTAGAAGAAGGTAGAGCTTCCAGATTGCAGAGAAAATGATGCAGAACAGAGCTTCCATAAAAAATGCTTTGAAAAAGAGTTGCTGAAAGCAAAATGTCCTTTCTTCTGATTTTTGAAGATAGTCTTTTGATACTTTGAATCCTTAAGTTGCTTTTGTTTCCAGGTGGCATGCAGAATCCATTTTCTAGACTACAGAAAAATGCAGATTTGCTTTTTGAAGTGAATTGGAAGGCTACAGTTTTGAAGAGGAGTTTGATTATCATGAGAACAGGTTTTGAAGATGCACAGATTTGCATTTGATATGAGGGATTTTGATTTTGGGTTTTGAAGATTTGATTTTGAATCTGAAAATAGTTCTCATGTTTTCAGATTTGTGTTTTTTCTTAACTTTAGAACTTTGAAGATAGAAAAAAAGAAATTGAAGAGAAGAGGCAAATGTATCTATAAGATGAAAATATAATTTAATAAAAATGAAACAAAATACAAATTTAAAAATGACACTTGTACAAACTTTTAACATTTGTCAAATTAATATGTTTATCTTTTAACATTTGTTACATGAGGCTTTAAGAAATCAACACATATCCTATTTAAAAGTAATTTGTATTTTAATTTAAATGTTAATGAAATAGTTATGCCTAATTAATTTGTTAATTAGAATTTAATATGTATAGAAATTTTTTAAAAGAAATAAAAACAAATTATGCTTATAAATAAAAGCTTATGCATATAAAAAATCAAAACAATTAAAATTCTATACTTTGGTTTTAAAACTTTATACTCAAATTCAAATCAAATTCAAAAATCTAATATTTAAAAAATCAAGTTATAAATACAAATTAAATTTGAAATAACAATTGCTATTTTTATTCAGAATCTAATTGTAAAACAATACATTGTTAATATTGTTTTTTTTAGAAATGACTCATTATTAAATTAAAATAATTATAAAAGAAATTATGTCTTTATTAATAAATTACTTATTTATTTAAGCTATATTTTAAAAAGAAAAGAAAACAAACCCTTTTTGTTAATTCATTTAAATTTAAAACTTAAACCAAAATTATTTTAAACATTTAAACATCTTCCTTAACAATTTAAAATCATACACCTATTTATTACATAGCTTTGAAAACTTAATATTAAATTAAACCAAACTTTGCAAATTAATATATATATTAGAATTTTAAATCAAGATTTATTTATTAAATTTAAACCAAGATTTATTTATTCAATAACTTTGAAAAGCTTTATATTAAATAAAAACAAACGTTCAAATTACTAAAAATATTAGAATTAGAAAATATGCTTTATTATTAAATTTAAAACAAAGCTAATCCATTTACAATATAAACTATATTTATATTATAAATAGAAACTAATTTATTAGCTGAAAAAGATAAAATCTACCAATTTAATATTTATTAATGAAGATTTTTAAATCAATTTGAATTATTATTAACAGAATTATCAATATCAATTTAATTTTTAATACAGATTATTAAATTGATATTGTCAAAAATTCCGAGATATTACAATAATCCCACGACATATTCTACGTCGGGTTTATCACAATCATTGGCATCCCAAAGGCTGCCAGTGATGCTCACATAGTCGGCTGTCTTACACCATCACCATATTCTTAAATAGTTTTGCATTTTGACCATATGGTGCACAAGTAGGTTTATAGTCTAAGTTTGTGTATTTTTTAATATCTTCTTAATATAATAAGATTGATCCTAAGAAATACCTTTCTTAGACCTAGTGATCTTAATACTTAGGATTAAACTCACTTCTCCTAGGTCTTTCATATCAAAATTGGCACTTAAAAAAGATTTAACCGTATTAATAGCATGAAGGTTCGAACCAAAAATAAGCAGATCATCTATATACAAACATATAATAGTGCAAATCTCGTTCTTGTATTTAACATAATGCATTTGTCATTCTCATTAACTTTGAAACCATGTGAAATAATCAAGTTGTCAAATTTTTCACGCTAATGTTTAGGTGCTAATTTAGAACTTGTAAAGATTTATCTAACCTTGCAAACCTTATGTTCTTGTCTGTGTATTATAAAACCTTCAAGTTGGTCCATATAAATTTTCTATTCTAATTTGCTGTTTAAAAATGCAGTTTTAATATCTATTTCGTGTATTATCAATTCGTGAATAGAAGCAAGTGAAATTAATACTCGAATAGATGTTATTCTAGTTACAGTGAAAAAGTATCAAAAAATCCATATTTTCTCTTTACTTAAAAGCCTTAGCTACTACACGGGCTTTATATTTATCAACTGTAACACCCCATCTCAATACCCATACTATTTAAGAGTATTACAGAGTAATACTATCAGATAATATGGAAAATGAGGTTATATAGGGTACACACATGAATATTCGCTTGAACTAACACTGATATGTACTAAAACATCAAATACATAACTTACCTATATGTACACAGTATCAGTACAAAGCAATAGACATGTGTGCCTCCAGGATAGTACAACACAATAGATAATAAACTATAGAGAACACAGAGTCAGTCATTATGCTAACTTATAATATATAATATAATAATGTTATAAGAATACCATATATCTCAAATGTCAATTATACACATATAGTGAATCCATGTCAAACAATATCATGTAACAATCCTAATAAAGTACTACTCTAAGCCCAATAAAACACAAGTTGGTTGTGTCGTCCATGTACCTAAAATGTCTCGGACTAGCCCGAGTAATATAAAATAACACAAGGATCGGACTATGTCTAATCAAGTAACTATAATAAGGGTAACACAATTTGAACATGGAATGATAACAATAACTCTATAGTATAATCAAACTATCAAACAATAAGCCAAAGGATGCATATAAATATAGAAAATATGTATTATGCCATAAATAATCGTTATGGCATCACATCACACAAATAACTCATAACACCACTCAAATATCCCATATCCATATAAAATAATCAGAACTGATATTAAAAGATGTTATCACCCATATATAAATACATCAAAACAGAAATCGCAGAAT
The DNA here is from genome assembly GCA_030765085.1 of Allium cepa. NCBI lineage: Eukaryota > Viridiplantae > Streptophyta > Magnoliopsida > Asparagales > Amaryllidaceae > Allium > Allium cepa. Next base: position 255,839,110 of record CM060943.1, read on the forward strand.
CAACACAAATGGGTGAATTATGCATATCCAGAAATCAACTTTCAAATCCCAAAAACATGTCTAAAAAGATACCAATATAAATAGAGATCTAGAATCATAACATAATAATGGCGTCACATTGCAAAAGAAGAAATAAAAGGCGACGTACGCTTATGAAAATATAGTTGGCGCTAAATAAATATAATAAACGACACACATCTAGGATATATAAATGCAACATATGCTGATGAATAAAAGTTAGCGACACAGGCCAATGAGATGTAAAAGCAACGCATGAAAATAAAAAATAATCGGTGATACATGCCAAAGAAGAATAATAGACGACACGCGCCTAAGAAGGATACATGGATTGATCGTACTCAAGACATGGTTTGTGGTATATTCACAATGTACTTGTCTAAATTACAACACATCAGAACCAGATGGAAGACTGAGGGACACACCTGCTCCAAAAGACTACGTATGTAACTGGCAAACATGAAATACATGCCCATCTAGCACGGCTCCTATATTTATCGGTTACCATTACCCCTCTCTCACTCCAGTATCGTGACAATGAATCCACTATAGACTCATCTATATGTAGCCTCTTCGGTCACGAATACCGATACGTGCCCTTTGGTAACTGACTACTGGCCTTTATGACACAAAGGGGCAAAACATATACTGACACATGGTAATGGTTGACACACAACCTTAAGTAGAAAAACATGTCATGGATTCGGGGTGCAAACACCGTGATCAGGCCGTCAGAGTGGATATGTGGATACTGGCCAATCTGGTATTCTCCTGAAACATAAAGGGAGTTGGATAGTGATAGACAAATTAATATATAAAAATATAACAGCTGATACACATCTATATACACATACCAACACAGAATACTATATATACACTGACACACGGCTAAATACATGTATCGACACACGACATTATAGATATGCCAACACACAGCTAAATACCTATGGCGTCACATGGCTCGATATAATTGCCAGCGCACGACTTCATATAAGTCAACACACAACTATAATATATTCACCGTAGTGAATATCACACATTGTATCCCCGTATTGAATGTCATCTACGAGTGATGGATAACCGAATAAATAACACAATGGCGTCTCATACCACTGCGTGTTACTAGTCCGTTTATTCAGTACTCATATACAGCACTCTCCCTTCAATATTCTATATAACAAGTCCAAATAATAACTGAAAAAGTGTTACCGAAAGTCTCGTACTAGACGGTATCACTAAACTGTTTATTCATATTTCTCCTTATATGGAATAAATATCAATAAAATCATAACAAGGATGTCATTACCGTAGCATATTAAAATCATCAATTAGCTTAATATCAATGGCGAATCCTTCATGCCATCGAAATCAATATAATGAAGATGAGGTATTAAAAATTAGAAGTTAATATAGAAATAGATTATTCAAATAAGTAACATAAATGAATTAATACTTAATAATAAAATATTCATAACAAAATTAATTCTAAGAAATGGATAACAAATACCTATTCCAAAATTAATTAGATAATTACTAACTCAAATATAATATATTTTATATCATAAATAATTAAATCCTCGATCCTATAAAATCAGTTGATATTAAATATTTACTAATAACTTTAGAAACCTAATTTTAAATATTCCAAAATAGTATATATAGCTGAATTTTACATAAAAGAACGATTTCATAATTACTAAGATAAAATACTTTTTTTAAATAATTATAAAGAACTTAATTTACTTAAATTTATCCTTAAATAATTGAATACATTTTCCAAAACTTTAGTCATATTCACATATTAAAATTTCATACTTTTCAAACATGATTATTATAAACCATTGATATAATACCATTAGTTTCACATTATTAATTTTATATACCTTGAACTATATGTAAATAGATATATAAAATCAATGTATACTTATATAATAGAATCCAAATATATATAGTATATATTTCTTATAACTTTCCCATATTCGAGACATCTATAGATTTATACTCATGCATGCAAAACCAAAACTATATTTACATTCATAAGCAATACATATATAAACCTCAGAAACATTTATAAAACATAAGTAGCACAAAGAAATACAAGAGATGCAAGTCAAAATCAAATCAAAAAAAGAGCGTGTAAAACAAACTAACACATTACCTCTCTACAAAACAAGGCGGCTTTAGTGATGGCTAAAAGGCTCGCAGGCCGACTCTAAAAGCCATCGTTATTTAGGTTGCCACCACACCGTAAAGCAACGGCTTCATCACCAAAACAGCGACGGTTGGCGATGCCTAGTTGGACACGTGGAAAATTAGTTATCACAGGTATGGCACCACAGGCCGTCACTAGCCGTCGCTAAGTCGAAACCACATTGCCGTCCTAGCTGTCAATAGCTATCGCTAACCTGGGAAAATAGGTCGTCGCTAACCTAGGATAAATTTCCAGCTCCAATTCTGCCTTTCAATCAATCCAACCACACAACGAAATTCAAATCACTTTACAACACATATACATTAAATTTCACAACCAATACCACTCATCCATCATATAATCTCATCATGTATCATAAATAATCATATATATTATGCAACATATAAATTTACATAGAAATTTCATCACCACCATATAAATATATCATACCAATCAAACGAAACCACCCAAATCCATCAAATAATGTAACCATACAACCAAATACTGTCCATCAATCACATATATACGCGTATGTCCACTAACCCATTAAACCCAACAACCAACCAACATGTATCAAATATATACAAAATGCCAGTTGACTGGAAAACAAGATGATGAAAATCCGGCAGAAACACAAGCATACCAATTCAATGTCATCATCCGACCCATCCTCTCTAGGCATCGTCCCATGCTGTGCCAAGTAGGCTGCAATATGCTCGTCCAGCTGTTGCGCCAATGCGCTCTTCCTCCAATCGTTCATCTCCTGTAGTCGTTTTTCATTTGAGAAATCTCCTCCTTGGCTTAGGGTCTCGTGTAAGCCCTCTGGGATATTAATGCCTATGGAGTAGTTGATATTTAGTTATAATTTATGAACATTATAAATAGTATGAACAAAAATAGTTGATGAATTATGCGACTAATAGTTATAATTAACTGTTGTACATTGGTTGCAATTTATTTATTTCAATTATTCGGCTTCCTTATTCAATTTATAATTTGTTCACTTAAGTTTAAATTCATTTGCATGTGTAAATTTATATATTAGTGAATGAAGAAATTTACCTCCTGATTTCCATAACTATACCGCATATTTCGCGATGGCGAATCAATAATGGCATTACAAATACGGTTCGACTCCTCAAACGTAACCTCAGTCCATCTGGTGGACTACGTTACTCGAGCCCTCCCCGCTTCGTACCTCTCCTACGATTATGAAATTTACTTGACACGATAAATATTCAATCTAAAGTTTATGAAATGTGAAATAAAGAAATATGAAACATTATCATTAAGGATAAGCATGTTTACCATTACGGATCTCGATTTATCGTTCGTCCACTCGTACGAAACGTTACCTTCCTCATCTGTCTTTTCAACGACATGAGTGGCCATGAACACCTCAAATAGTAGTCTCACGATCGTATCTCGCCGCCTAAAAATATATACATATGAATAAACAATGTTACAAATATGATTAAACAACATTTTATATTTTTATAAACACAATTTATAAATTTACCAACTCTCTCTTGTGTTCCTGGAAGAATTTGGAGCCGCCACGGTGCAACACAGGATTTTTATTCCTATTAGCACGATTCCAGGTGGATAATTTATACTAATTTAGACACATGATTAACTAAATTACTTCAACTAACATACAAAATTCAAAAAAAATAACAACAATGCAAAAGTATATAACTTACTTCCACTTTTGGAGTGTCCGAAAGCCGAAGATACTTGGCCCACACATTTGCGCCCATCCAATTTGATTTTTTACCTGCATATTTTGCCTTAGACAGAGTGTTCGTGTAATTTTTTCTCATCCTTTCATTTCGATGATTAGTAAAAATATCCATATCCTGTGGATCTATACGCACGACTGCCTGCATATTGAAATTGGTTTGAATTATGTCAATTATATTAATTTTCAACTAAAATTCAAACTTATACTTATGAGTACATCAGCCAAAATAGCATTCTTGATATGTGGTGGGATGTCATACCAATAAGGCCAACAATCGGACATCCTACTCATAAATGCCTTCCTGGAAACTTATAGGATGAAATCCGAAGGCTCCACCTCAAAGCCCCTGTACAATTTTGATGTAGATATTTAATAAATTTTAAAAAGAAATGCTTCAAATAAATTTGATACTTACCCAGCGCTTTTCAGAACTACCTCTGCCAGTGGGCATAAATCCGATGTAGTGCCACTGGCACCCGCACCCGCACCGGGAGATGGAGAAGGCTTGGATCTCTGACTACGTCTCTTGCCAAACATATCTACCACAGAGAAATAATATCACATAATGAAAAAACATAAATTTATTAGTACAAAGCATGTTTCAATAATCATCATATAAAACTTCCACTAAATCATAATAAATGGGACAAGGTCTCATGAATACATATACAGAAATTTGAAAACAAAAATAGCACGTAGCTTAGAACATGGCCATTATTATTAACACATAGCTCAGAATAATATGCAGCTAATTACAATACATTAAACAACAAGCGATGCAAACATTCAGAGTTTTCAGTCTTCGTCATTTTCTGATTCAGACACAGTCACGTACTCTATATCGTTTTCTTCTGTACTTTCAAATGCATCAAATAAAACATTTGATTCATCATTCAACGGCTCTAAATCAATGTCATTGGTTATTATTATTTCTATATTTGGTTCAAGATCCGCTTGATATGCTGCTTTTTCCGGAATATTATTTCCATCAAACATAAACCTTGGCTTTATTTTAAAAACAGCCGAACATTCCGCTTTACCTCTTTTTAAGGATGGATATGGAGCAAAATAAACTTGTAATGCTTGCTTCGTTGATACGAAAGGATCAAACTTATAGTAATGTGGGGTATGCTTTATTTCAATAAGCTTATAATCTTTGTGCACGTTGATTCCAAAACCAGGACCATTACTTAACCAGTTGCATTTGAATAAAAAAACTTTTCTGTAGGCCCTACGTAATATGTCAACTCTAGAACCTGCGTTAAGATGCCATAAAAATCTTTTATATACTTGTTATCCCGCTTTTGGGCAAAGCCGCGATACCAAAAGATCGATCAGAAACGGAGAACGGTTCGTCTCAGAGACCTGCTATACTTCGTCTCGCTATGGATATCGCGGAATTTTGTCCAAGTCCAGCTTGAGCCACAGTTGATGGGACACGGCAAGAAAGACCATAGGAATCAACGTCCCAAGTTTCAAGTCAATCCGAGTTCATATGCTCAAATTATGGTCGATTCAGCTTGAAAAAAGGGCCTGAGATTCGAACCCATGAGGTTCGAAACCATCACCTTCGAACCCATCAGGTTCGAAACCATGACCTTCGAACCCATCATGTTCGAATCTACCAGGTTCATAACAATGGGCCTCGAAACCATCGGAGAGTAGCTATTTCGAACCCACCACAAAGCCTTGTTCGAATCCACACAAGCATCCTTGTTCGATTCCATCATAAGACGTTGTTCGAACCCAAACATGGAACCTCGTTCGAAACCATCTGTGATGCCAAGTTCGAACCCATCCTGTGTAGCCTCATTCGAATCCACTGGGTCAACCAATCATGATGACGTGTCTTCCATCGGTTCGAATTCGCCGAAATTTATGGAGTCGAAGCGGTCAACTCGGAGTGAAGACCGGGTTGGTTCGAAATTTGCGCTCCACCTCGCGATGAAGACACGTGACATGATGGATTCGGAACCATCGGTTCGAAAGCATGGTTTCGAACCAAACAGCCATGTAATGAACCCCATTTCTAATCCATCATATCTCCCAATCTACTGATCCAAATGCCATGAAATTTTCACAGAAGCTTGCACGCATGTTGATGAATGTCCACGCCAAATTTCACCTTGATTGGATGAATTCTTGATCGGTTCGAATGGAGTTCGAACCGATGCCAAAGTGGGCCCAAACTTCCTGAGACCGTGCGTGTGGGCCCCCTCACGTGCCAGAAGTGGTCTCCCGAGTTTTCAGCGAAATATCAGCAGCCTACGCCTGTAGATAGAGCCCCAGGGCCAACAGAGAAGGGACTTTTGATTCTGAAGCATCCAGACTCTGCCGAATTGAGATCTCCATCATTTGATATCATAAACTTGTTGTTAAATTCGAATTCCTGACTGTAATTCACTATTGTTTGCTGTGCCGACTTGTAATCATCGAAAGAAAGTCAATAAAAGTATAAAAACTTCACAGTGGACGTAGGCGATACGCCGAACCACTATAAACTGCTTGTCTACGTGTTTATTTACATGCTATTTGGAGTTTTTGTTAGATAATCCTCTGTTTTAATTTGCACTCTTCATTTATTATCTCTTCAAAAACTTCCGACGAGTGTTGTGCCCAATTTTGGTGCAAACACTTTGGTGTTTTCACTGAGAAAACCCAGATTTTCTCCTGCTCCTTGGATCTGTCATCGATACCGGATTGCATAAATCTAAGAGAAAGATCCAAATCTCAAGCTCAGATTCCTTCCGTTCTATTCAGACTTGATAAAAGTCTAGGAAAGAATCTTACTATTCACAATGGTGAGTACTAGAACCACTTCTAACCTTGGTAACCAAGAAGGCCGGGATAGGCTAGATCCCGCGCAGCTACCATCTACTCAGGACGTCGCCGGGCCTTCGGAGTCATCCGGACCGGTAACGAGGCAAGAGTTTCAAACGTTGCTCCAAGAGCTGACCCAAAGTCGGCAATAGTTGACGGAGCAACTACGCGCTAACGCTGAATTAACCCGCCAGCTACACTGTCATAAGCGAAGGCGGTCTAGGAGGGATTATGCATCCCAGTCTTCCACGGAGAGTTCGGCTTCCACCGATTATCATCACCGACCTTCACGACCCCGAATGGATGGGAATTATGCACAGGCTACCGAAGACCTTCCGGCATTGACGGTTGGGCAACTACGAGTCGGTCCATCTGCAAGCTTCCATACAGGGCCTTCCTCCTGGGGAGGCACTGCTCCTCAACACACTACCGACAACCGTCCTGCAACCATTGCTACGGAGCCGGGGGTTGACATCCATACTTTGTCAGATCAGAACCACCACCGACGACGGCAAACTCCTGAGCCGTATGTACCAGAAGAAGTCGAACCAAGGAGGCGAGATCCGGACCGTCGACAGCATCCGGTCCAGTCCCGCATTGTGGAACCCGACCACACCTTGGCTCGACATGCCCAGAACGCAGCTGTAACGGATCTTCCGAAAATGATCAGGCAGATGATCCGTGAAAGTCAAGGGTTTACTAATGACGACTGGGGAATCTCCCAGAGTCACACCCCATTCACAGACGAGATTCTGTATGCCGAACCCCCTCGGCGATTTAGGATGCCCACGTTACCGATGTACGAGGGAAACTCGGACCCCAATCAACACATATTGAAGTATGAATGGTCCATGAGCGGCGCTAGAGCAGACGATGCGGTCAAGTGTAGGAGCTTTCCTATCTCTTTGGGGGGCATTGCTACGATGTGGTTCACGCGATTGCCACCTCGTTCTATCTCTTCGTTCAATCAGCTGGCCAGGAAGTTCTTGGAGCAGTTCCGCATGCATGTTGCAAGGCCTAAGGACGTCAACACTTTGTCTAGTGTTACCCAAGCTCCAGGAGAAACGCTTAGACACTACTTGGAGAGATTCCACAAGGCCTGTGTGGAAATCACCAATCCTAATGACAAATCGATTCTGATGGCATTGATGAAAGGAATTGACCCTGATTCGGATTTTGGAAATTGGTTGGCAGGAAAACCTTCTGCGTCGTTGGATCGCTTCTACTCCAAAGCCGCCCAGTTCTTGAGGCGTGAGGACGCGAAGCAGTCTAGGAAACAGGACGACGCAGGACCCAGTGGAGAGGGGATTCAAAGTAATGTGGCTGTTAAACAATCGGGAGAGAGTTCTGGAAAAGTGCAGCTAAATATCCAGAACAAACAATCACAACGGAAGAATAATGGGAATCAGAGCAGGAAGCGGGATCAGAACCGTGGGCCGAGGCATAGGGCCCCTATGTTCGACAATTATACTCCGCTGAATACATCGTTGGAGAACGTATATCTACAAACTTGTAACGCCATGCAATATAAGAAGCCTACTCCGAAGCTGTCGTCGGAGAGACAGATTCAAACGGGCAAGTTTTGTAGATTTCATGACAGTTACGGCCACAATACCAACGAATGCAGACACTTGCAGGATTTGATTGAGAAGTTGATCAGGGAAAGGAAGTTGGACCAGTTTGTACGGGCACCGCAGTCTGGCGGTGCGGGTCCGTCAAACCAGAACAATCGGCAAAATTAGCCAAGGCAGGAAGAACCCTCCCGAGCGGGCGGAAGGCTAGTGATAAACACCGTCAGTGGTGGTCCTCATCCGGCGGATAGGAGTTGGAAAGAGATGGAGTCATATGCTAGCTCGGTTAGGCATATGGATTTCGAATGTTGCAGTAGTTATGACGAAGGGGCTCTGGCAAAACAACAAAAGACGATGACAGATGACATCGTGTTCCGGAACCGTGATGCAGACAAGGTCGAAGCCCCGACTATCGACCCACTTGTTATATCCGCCTAGGTTGGTCTTGCTTGGATGAAGAGGATACTAGTGGATAGTTGGAGTTCAGTCAATATTTTGTTCAAGAGAGCTTACGATCAGATGAAGATGGAAGCCAAAGATCTAAAGCCTGTCAGTCCAGGATTCACGACTTCGATGGAAGTTCTAATATACCCACGGGGGTTGTGGAGTTACCCGTGGAGTTGGGGATCGGTGAGTGCAGAAGAGTACGCATGTTACAATTAGTTGTTTTGGACATACATTCACCGTACAACGCGTTTCTGGGCCGACCCTTGCTGAATTTCGGGCGACAATCGCCCCGTGGTGTTTGACTTTGAAATTTCCTACCGATTGTGGTATTGGTGTGATTCATGGAGATCAGGCTGCTGGAAGAGCCTGTTATGTTGCGGAGCTGCGAGAGGCGCAGCGAAGGGAGAAAGGGAAGGGCGTAGAGGAATCTCTCTGCGTCCGTTCTGCCGATGATTGACAATTGGTGCTTGGGCCTCGGCCCGGGCACCACAACCAATTCCAGAAAGACCTTGACCCAAGGGATAACGACAATGATGGGGAATCTACAGAAAGTCAGGCTTCCCGGGCTGAACTAACTACCAATGTCCCAATCGATGATGATGGCGATGATTCGAGAATGTTAAAAATTGGGTCTCAGTTGAGCCATGGGGCACAACAGGAATTGGTTGAATTTCTCCAGTCGAATCTTGACGTGTTCGCCTGGACGCATTCCGACATGTGTGGGATCTCGCCGGATATCGCGAGCCACACTTTAAACATTGACCCGCGGTATATCCCGGTCAAACAGAAAAGGCGTGGTATGGATCCAGAGAGATCTGCCGCCCTTAAGGAGGAGGTCGATAAGTTGAAAACAAATGGGTTCATTAGAGATGCTTTATACCCGAAGTGGGTGTCAAACCCGGTACTTGTCCGAAAACCGAACGGGAAATGGAGAACGTGTATCGATTATTCTGACTTGAACAAGGCTTGCCCGAAGGACAGTTTTCCACTTCCTCGAATCGATCAGCTTGTTGATTCAACCGCCGGACACGAATTGTTATCCTTTATGGATGCTTACTCGGGCTACAATCAAATACCCATGCATGTGCCCGACCAAGAACATACGAGTTTTGTGACCGATCTGGGACTATACTGCTACAAAGTCATGCCTTTTGGGTTAAAGAATGCCGGCGCAACCTATCAACGTTTGGTTAACTGGATGTTTTCCGACCAGATCGGGAAGACCATGGAAGTTTATGTAGATGACATGTTAGTAAAGTCAAGGCATTCTGTTGCGTAAAGGACTTGGGATCAATGTTTGATATCCTCCAGAGATATGGGATGAAGCTCAATCCGCTAAAATGCCATTTTGGAGTTGCGTCCGGAAAATTCCTTGGGTTCATCGTCAACGCCCGAGGGATAGAGGCTAACCCTGAAAAGATTTGGGCCATCAGGAATCTTCAAACTCCAAGGACCATAAAGCAGGTCCAGAGTCTCAATGGGAAAGTCACAGCATTAAGTAGGTTCATCTCGAAGTCAACTGACAAATGCATCCCTTTCTTCGATCTGATTCGAAAAGGGAAACGAAACTACGAATGGACCGCAGAATGTGAAGGTGTGTTTCAGTCACTGGTTCAACATCTTTCTACACCGCCGATTCTTTCGAAGCCTGTTGATCACGAGCAATTATATCTTTACTTGGCGGTATCTGAAAGTGCAATCAGTGCAGCATTAGTCCGGGAGGAAGACCGAGTGCAAAAACCGGTATATTACGTAAGTAAACGGTTGACCGGAGCTGAGAGGAACTATCCCAAGCTGGAAAAGTTGGCATATTGCCTAGTCATTGCCTCGAGAAAGCTCCGTCCATATTTCCAGGCTCATCCTATCACCGTGTACACCGACCAGCCGTTACGACAGGTCCTCACGTGGCCTGAGACGTCTGGTAGGCTACTAAAATGGAATATCGAATTGAGCCAGTTTGGCATTGCTTATACTCCGAGAAGGGCCATACATGGTCAAGTTCTAGCAGATTTCGTTGCTGAATTCACTGTACCCGAGGAATTACCTGAGAGTAGCGAACCTCCTAAACACATATGGAAGTTATATACTGACGGTGCCTCCAATGAACGGTGTTCGGGAGCAGGGGTAGTGCTTGAAACCCCTGAAGGCCGATCTATATGCTACGCCCTAAAGTTCGAGTTCCGTGCAACTAATAATGAGGCTGAATATGAAGCTTTACTCACTGGGTTGAAGCTGTCCCACGACCTGAGAATTGCCGCTGTAGAGATTTATTGTGACTCCCAATTAATCGTATGCCAAGTCTGAGGTGAATATCAAGCTAAGGATCGAAGACTAGCTGCTTATTTATCTCGAGCCAGGGAAATTCTTGATTGTTTCGATTACTATGCCATTCTCTATATCCCCCGGGAGCACAATCAGAAGGCCGATTCGTTGGCGAAGTTGGCAAGTACGACGAATCCCAACAGTTGGGGCTTGTTCCCGTTGAAACCCTACCTTCTCCGAGCGTTGATCAAAGTGAGGTCAGCCATGCATTCGAGGCTACCACAAATAGGGAGTCGTGGATGACCCCCTATCGGGATTACATTGAACATGGGACACTGCCTGAGCGCAGGAGTGAGAAGAGGCAGGTCCTTCGAAAGCCTCACGGTTTGTCATTCAAAACGGAGTTATGTACAGAAGGGGGTATTCTGTCCCTCTACTCCAATGTATCACACACGATAAAATCAAGCGAGTGTTACACGATGTACACGAGGAAGAGTGTGGCGATCACACTTGGGGGCAGGCACTCGCCAAGAAAGTACTCCGATATGGATATTACTGGCCTACCGTTAATCGAGATGCATTAGACTACGCCAGAAAATGTGACAAATGCCAGAAACATGCTCGGATTCCTAGAGCTCCACCTGCCGAAATAACCCAAATGGTTAGCCCCTGGCCGTTCGCGGTATGGGGAATTGATATAATTGGAGCATTGCCTCTGGCCAAAGGTGGCGCGAAATACGCCATCGTCGCGGTTGACTACTTCACTAAGTGGGCCGAAGCTGAGCCTCTAGCAACGATTACAACAAAGAAAGTGATCAACTTCGTAGTGCGCAATATCATCTGCGATTCGGTCTCCCGCATACTATCATCACCGATAATGGAGCCCAATTCGACAGTACCGAGTTCAAAAATTTCTGCCAACGATTTCGCATACATAAGAAGTTTTCTGCAGTGGCACACCCTCAAGCAAATGGTCAGGTCGAAGCTGTTAATAAAGTTATAAAGTCCATACTGAAGAAGTGACTAGAAAAGGCCGGAGGCAAGTGGGTCGACGAACTCCCTATGGCGTTATGGGCCTATCGAACAACTCACAAAACCGCAACTGGTCACACTCCGTTTTCTCTATCGTACGGCTCAGAGGCCGTCATTCCAGTCGAATTGGAAGTGCGCTCTCATCGTGCAACGTATTATGATCCGAAGACAAATGCCATATTACTTGCTCAATCTCTGGATTTACTGGATGAGAGGCGTGAAGAGGCTGATTTGAGGGCAGCCGCATATCGGAGTCGAGTCGCCCGAATATTCAATTCCAAGGTCCGTCCGCGAACCTTTAAACTCGGCGATCTCGTGCTCAAAAGAGTTTATCCGGTTCCATCGCACATGAAGCCAACTTGGGAAGGGCCGTACGTGATTTCACAAAAGCTCGGAGATTGCACGTTCAAATTATCAACCGTTGACGGTCTCACCTTGCCGAGGGCTTGGAATAGCGAGAGTCTTCGTCGCTACTACACATGAAAGACTTTACTTTTTCTGCCAATTTGTTCTTTTGCATTTTATTTTAGCATTCCGAGATTTGAATTTGTAATAAGGCAACTGACTTTGCCATATTTTCTCGTTTCAGCAATAAAATGCCATCTCTTCGAGCCAAAGCTGTGATTTATTAAGTGTGACGCACAATATCACGACGCATGGAGAGCTAAGTTCCATCATGCGGTGGGATTTATTCAAATAGAGAGTGGCTGCGATATGACCGGTCACTCGCTAAGTGAAACCCGAGCTCGGGGGAAGGACACCATATGAATATTTACAGGGATTGATACACGACAATCCCTCCTTTAACTCCAACTTCCCGGAGTGTGAATTGGAGTATAAACATTAAACAATTCGTTCCCAAAGCGCGAACGGACTCCAAATTCTCGGAGTGCGAATTGGAGTATAAACATTAAACAATTCGCTCCAAGAGCACGAGCGGACTCCAACTTCACAGAGCGTGAATTGGAGTATAAACATTCAATAATTCGTTCCCAGAGTGCGAACGGAATCCAACTTCCCAGAGCGTGAATTGGAGTATAAACATTCAATAATTCGTTCCAAGAGTGCAAACGGACTCCAACTTCCCAGAGCACAATTGGAGTATAAATATTAAACAATTTGTTCCCAGAGCGCGAGCGGACTCCAACTTCCCAGAGCGTGAATTGGAGTATAAACATTCAATAATTCGTTCCCAGAGTGCGAATGGACTCCAAGTTCCCAAAGCATGAATTGGAGTATACACATAAGTTACAGGTTCCCGGAGCGCGAACCGGAGCATCCGTGCTAGCCCCAAATTCCCGAAGCGCGGGTTGGAGTACAAACATCAATTTCAGGTTTCCGAAGTGCGAACCCAAACATACATGTTTTATCCAAGTTCCCGGCGTGTGAATTGGAGCATGAACACCAAGTTAAAGCTCCCGTAGTGCGAACTGAAATGTTAATACTAACTCCGAGTTCGTAGAGTGCGAGTTGGAATATGAACATCATTTCCAAGTTCCCGGAGTGCGGACCGTGTTACAAGCATCGATAACCCTCGAGTTCCCGGAGTGCGAACCGGATTATCGATCTCAAATTATCTTAAGTCCCCAGAATGTGGACATGTGTTTAAAGTTTGCAATAAACGCATTCAACCACAAAAATGCAAATGTTGTTCCCCGAGACTAGGGGCGAAAAAGCTAAGTGTTAATCACTGACCAAAGTGATACAATGTCCGAAGTTCGATTATTCATCGACCACAACTTGCGACCAAGATTCTCAAACTTGGCGAATAAAAATGAACTCCACTTGGCGGTAAAAACACCACAAGTGCACCGGACTGAAAACAAGGCACTACAAACACTTAAGCGCAAAGGAAATGAAAGTTGAAACAAAGAAACTAAATTTTATTTCAACTAACTTAAAACAAGGACTTACACGCAAATAAGTTCTTCCAAAAAAGAATGCCTACTAGCAGGGGCCGAACCTGCATCTATACACGGCCTACTAACAAAAAACGAAAACAAGTTCCTATCTACCAAAATATCTGCTGGGGGGCCGCTCTATTCTTTCTTCCTTGGCTTCCTTATTAGCGGTTCGTCGTCAGAATCACTAGGAACGGAAATCCTTCGTTTGGACGACCTCCTCACCGGTGGCTGCTCTTCGGCCGGGGGCATAATATCTACGTCCTCCTCAGAACTTGAGTCTAGATGAGGGCTCCCCGCCGAAGGAGTAGGAGGGATAGAACCCGCAACGGAAGATGGAATAGTGTCATCACCGACACTACCGCTTTGCCCCTCAGCTTCTAATTCAGCGTGGATTTCGGCCAAGATTTCTTCATCTCGAGTCGATGGGGCCTGGCTGGGGGCTACTCCAGTCTACACGAAAGAGCTGGAGGCTGGCGGGAGCTCACTGATGATAAATGGCAAGTCCGTAGAGAAGTCTCCCTGTTGACCGAGTAGTTCGCTCACCATTTGTTCGTCAAGAGACAAAGAACTTTCCTGCGCCGCTCCGGTAGACGCTGTCGTTGTCACGACAGTCGTTTCAGTAGTAATAGCCTTCTGCCCTTGACTCGGCTCCTGGGTCGAAGACACCGGGGTAGTCCTGGTCACTGGATAAAGAAGAGAAGGAGTTAAGAACAATCACTTCGAAATGAGAGTTCTATCAAAAATGCACTTGAAATTTGTTCAGAATACCTTCCTCAGTTCGGCTCGCTGATGGTGGGACGACTTCAGAGACGTGTTCGCGAATTGGTGATAACCGCGGTTGCTCTGGGTCGTAAGCAGGAACGGTCTATGAGCTAACCGCAGATACGGGCGCAGACGGAGGCGGGGCGGTGATTTCAAGAGCGGTGACACGATGTTCAACGCCTGACCCTTCTCCGGCCTCCAAAGATCGACCGCCAACTATCTCTTTCTCATGAGCAATCATAGCATCATGGAGGACCCTCTTTTCCTCATCTGTTAGCAACCGGTTTTCAAGCTCGAATCGGTCGACCGATTCATCCGGGTGCGCTTCCTCTTCCCCCTCAACCAATCGTTCCCAAGCACTGCGGAGATGCACTGGGTAATCCTGAAGCTAGGCCAAGTTTCTGTGCTTCAATACATTGGCATTGTATGTGATAAGCAGATCTTCAATGTCAGCCTCTAGCCTGGCCTCGGCTTGCTGAACTCTCTCCTCAATCTCCGCCTCGACCGCTTGAACTTTGGCCACTGCCTCATCCTGTTCGGTTCGGAGTATCACCGCTTGTTCGCACGCCTCCTGGGCTGCATTGTTTGCATCGTCCCTATCTTGGCGATTTCGGCGAATTTGGATTTGAGCTCATTTAGCTCCTTTAGCGCCGCATCCCTCTCTGCAGTGACCAGAGTATTCCGATGGCCCATGTCCTCAACCGTGGCGTAATGCTCGCGCTTCATTCTATCCATCGTGAGTTGGGCTTCATCGGCCTTTTTGATGGCTTCCATCTCTGATTTTCTGGAAGATTCGGCCTCAATGTTCAGCACATCGATAATACGACTCTTCTGGGCCAACTCCGCCTGTAACTTTTCGTTGGCGGCCCCATGCTCAAAGGCCAGCTCCGATGCCTTCTCCGCCGCTTTAAACCATACTTTATACTGAGCGTAGAAGTCGTGCACATAGTCATGCACCACCTGCTCCGCCGACGGAGGGATTCTTTTTAAGTGTGGGGGAAAATGTAGTTGTCAAAGCAAATAGTTGGGAAGTCTTTTTTCAACTGAGCAAGCCTGAGCGCCCCTTCACCCGAAATTCCCACAGGAGGCTGTTCCGCAACACGGCGGTCGATGCCTCGCTTCTGGAACGGTGAGATTCGTGCCTGGAAGATTGGGAAGTGGACGTATGACGTGAAGGTTCAGAGGGGAGAGAAATATGGGCCGGAGGTTGTACGGGATCTCTGGGAGGAGGAGGGGTACGCGATCGGGATCGACGCTTATAACCCCTATCTGTGTCATATCTTTCATGGCTCGAATATCCGGAGTATTCCTGATCATAGTCCATATCTCCTTCCCGTCTGCGCGAGTCGCGATACAATGGTTTCCGAGCATGTTGCAGACTCCCTAGCATCGAACCGCGCCTGGACATGGTACCTACAAAGCAAAGAGGAGAACAGAGTTAGTGGTTTCTCGAAACCAATGACCCAAGACTCGGGACTATGTAGTGTTGTGAAATGTGTATGAATATGCATTTCCCCCGACCAACCCGAAGTGTCGACTGAGCTAGTAATAAAAGGCTCGCTCAATTCAAGAGTACGATGAAACTCCTCCAACCCGGCGTCATGATGAAAAGACACATCATCCGGGATTGGAAGGTCAGTAAGCCCTTTGTAAAGACTTTCGGTTCGCGGAGGAGACGTCTCGGAAATTCTAACTCCGGGGGAGGATCTGGCTGTGACAACCGACTTCCATCTCCCTTTCTTAGTTGATGTGACGACGGTCGCCTTGCCTTTTCTTTGCTCTTCAACATCTTGAGCCACGTCTGTAGGCTCCAACAACGGCTCGTCGTCAGTGTGAGTTCTTTCGGAATCAACTTCCTCGGCTACAACGACTTTGGGCTTCTTGTGCTTGGCATGTTTTTTCGGAACGATTCTTTGCACCCCGTCGAATATTATACTCTGCCATTGTTCGATTAATCCACAGGCCCGGAGATTCCATCCGTCAATAACACGTTGATATCCCTGTCGACGCTCGGGATCTCTCGGAGCACTCGTACTATCTCCTTAAAGTTTTCACCGTCGGGGCGCTAGATCATCGCTGTACAGAAGAAAAATATATAAGTCACACTTCGACTGCAATCGCCTTAGTAATTGTTTGGAAACTCAGCTATACTCACGTCTAAATAACCATTGCCTGGCGAAGCCCGGAGGACATCTGACGTAGAACCATTCCGTCCTGTAATAGCTTAACCTAGTCCAGGACCCGGTAACCACTTGACAATTTCGTACTGCCTCCGAGAATGTAAAAGATGGGTAATCGTTTCGAGTTTTGAAGTTAAACAAGTATCTGATTCAGTCGGGGCTGGTGGTCTATGAAGATATTCCATAAAGACGATGAACAGGCTGTTCACCGAAGCATACCCGTTCGGGTGAAGTTGGGATGGCGCGATTCCCAAAAAAGATAGCACTTCTCTTATATATTCATTGAACGGAGGGAGCGTCCCAGCCGCGCACGCATGGCGATTGAATGCAGTATACCCCTCCGGCGGATTGTGTGGTCTGTCGTTTGGCCCCGGTAGTAACACGTCGTCTAGTGACAAACCGTGCCTCAGGCATATCCTCCCCAGCATATCTTCGGAAATATGAGATGGGACGGAATATGATGGATTAGCAATGAATGACGCGTTGGGAAGTTCATCCGGCGCTGGGCCGATAATTTCAGGATCAATGTCCGGGACCTCTAACCTCGGAGGAACTATACTCTGAGTATCTTGTGGGGTTTCCTGCTGATGCGAACTCGAAGGCTCCATAACTGACTAACTCATGAGAAACAATCATTAGATGACAAGGGGCCCGTGAATTCCCCAGTGTATAGTGTATGAATGTGTGTTGTACGGTGCTGTGCATTACTTGGATGAATATCGCAGAATTAAAGAAAACACGCAAACGACAAAGCTACAAAGCCTAGTTGTGATGACCGTCGTAGCTGACCGTCATCACAAAACCCTTCGCATAAGGAAAATTGATTCAAATAAAAATTGTTATTGTTCCGTCAACGAGCTTCGAAAGGTGGTCAAGTATGCAGTTTAACATGTCCAAATATGCAAGAATGAAGCTCGTCGGAGTTATGCTTAGAAAATTTCGAATTTTGGTATCCATCATATAGGGTTCGAAAGAACCCATTCGAACCCATGCCGACGTTACTTCGAATCGATGCAGAAAGGCCCACTCGAGTCGATCAATGAAAGAGGATTTCGAATCCAACCTTGGTTAACTGGTTTGAACCGATAAGCAAACCCTCAACTTCACATCAATCACGTTCGAATCGATGCCCTCTGTATCGTTGCGAAGTCGAGCACTTCGAACCGAGGACTGATGGGTTCGAAACCATCGATTCGAACTCATCCATCAAAGATGGTTTATCGGCGAACTGCGTCACCCCACAAATTCATTCCAGAGAACAAGGCGAAACCAAGGGGAAGTGACGCCGCCGTTGTCGATTCGAACTCGGTCCTACGTATCGATTCAAAGCCCCCTCAAACCAGATCTGGTTTTGTCAATCGCTGAAGTGAGCAATCGATGAGGGAGAGATGGGTTCGCAATTACTTTGCCGTTTGGATTCAAGGCCAATTACCTAGTTCGAGTGATGGATTCGTGGAGTTAAGGTCTTTGGATCTGAATTAATTCGAATACGAAAGCACGGTGCCTTCTTCTCTGAAGTTCCAAAACGATGCAGTGCACAGTAAAACAAGACAAGAGTGAAAAAAGTAAAAAGTAAAAATGGCGAACCCTCAGCTATTTATATGAAGCCTCAAAGGCAACCGAGACGATGCCCCTTCCAGGTAACTTTACCGGTCGCAGCTAGTCAACCTGTGGGTCGATTCGAAACCTCCTTTCGAAACCATCGGCCTAGGACCCTGTCGGTTCGAAGTTACCCCAACGTGTCATCGGTATGAAGCGCACAACAAGGCGACGAGCTACATCGATGCGAAACACACGCTCGGCCCATCGGTTCGAAAAGCTCTTGTACAAATCAACTAGTTCGTATCCATCCTTTCATACCGTTTCGAATGTCAGTTTCGAACCCATCACAACACAAGTATACTCCATCCACGCGAATGTAGATTTCGAACCCATCGATGCTCCAACACATCAGTTCGAAATGTCACAATCACGCAACGCAGAGTCGTTTCCTTCAACCTTCTGCATCGGTTCAGGAGAGGATCGATACGAAGGAACCTTCCAAAACAACCATCAAGCGTTGTCTCAATTCAACTTTCAAAATCGGTTCAGGGGAGAATCAATACGAAGTTCAATAACAAACAAAACTAACAATCGATTTTAAACATTTACAGGGATCAAACACTCGTCCTGTTACAAATACAATAGCCAACGGCTAAGCACTATTATACAGCAATCAATCATGTCAACACAAGGTTACAACAATACAGCATACGAGTTTCAAAAAAAAAGAGAGAGCAATGATTGTTCAGAGAAATTGCAGCTGTTCAAAGCACGTCATGTTCCCACAAGACGTACTTTGGGGGGCAAAATGTTATCCCGCTTTTGGGCAAAGCCGCGATACCAAAAGATCGATCAGAAACGGAGAACGGTTCGTCTCAGAGACCTGCCATACTTCGTCTCGCTATGGAATCGCTGAATTTTGTCCAAGTCCAGCTTGAGCCACAGTTGATGGGACACGGCAAGAAAGACCATAGGAATCAACGACCCAAGTTTCAAGTCAATCCGAGTTCATACGCTCAAATTATGGTCGATTCAACTTGAAAGAAAGGGCCTGAGATTCGAACCCATGAGGTTCGAAACCATCACCTTCGAACCCATCAGGTTCGAAACCATGACCTTCGAACCCATCAGGTTCGAATCTACCAGGTTCATAACAATGGGCCTCGAAACCATCGGAGAGTAGCTGTTTCGAACCCACCACAAAGCCTTGTTCGAATCCACACAAGCATCCTTGTTCGATTCCATCATAAGACGTTGTCCGAACCCAAACATGGAACCTCGTTCGAAACCATCCGTGATGCCAAGTTCGAACCCATCCTGTGTAGCCTCATTTGAATCCACTGGGTCAACCAATCATGATGACGTGTCTTCCATCGGTTCGAATTCGCCGAAATTTATGGAGTCGAAGCGGTCTACTCGGAGTGAAGACCGGGTTGGTTCGAAATTTGCACTCCACGTCGCCACGAAGACACGTGACATGATGGATTCGAAACCATCGGTTCGAAAGCATGGTTTCGAACCAAACAGCCATGCAATGAACCCCATTTCGAATCCATCATATCTCCCAATCTACTGATCCAAATGCCATGAAATTTTCACAGAAGCTTGCACACATGTTGATGAATGTCCATGCCAAATTTCACCTCGATTGGATGAATTCTTGATCGGTTCGAATGGAGTTCGAACCGATGCCAAAGTGGGCCCAAACTTCCTAAGACCGTGCGTGTGGGCCCCCTCACGTGCCAGAAGTGGTCTCCCGAGTTTTCAGCGAAATATCAGCAGCCTACGCCTAAAAATAGAGCCCAAGGGCCAACAGAGAAGGGACTTTTGATTCTGAAGCATCCAGACTCTGCCAGATTGAGATCTCCATCATTTGATATCATAAACTTGTTGTTAAATTCGAATTCCTGACTGTAATTCACTGTTGTTTGCTGTGCCGACTAGTAATCATCGAAAGAAAGTCAATAAAAGTATAAAAACTTCACAGTGGACGTAGGCGATACGCCGAACCACTATAAACTGCTTGTCTACGCGTTTATTTACATGCTATTTGGAGTTTTTGTTAGATAATCCTCTGTTTTAATTTGCACTCTTCATTTATTATCTCTTCAAAAACTTCCGACGAGTGTTGTGCCCAATTTTGGTGCAAACAATACTCATCTGGATCATCACTACCTTTGAAAAATACACCGCTATTATATTTTAATTTTTCAGCCCTGTAATCTTTCGTGTTGACCTTAAATCCACTAACGAAGAATATTGGATAAGCCTTCACATTTCTTTTTGGTCCGATCGTAAGATGTCGTAAACCTTCATCAATGACATAGTTTCTTGGATCATAAATGTTGTTCTAAAACCATTTAGCAAATGCTTTACTGAGATCAACAAATGAATGCTGTGATTCGTAGATACTGCAGATATGTAATATGGGTTATAATTAATATGTACGTACAAGTGAATTATATATGAACTTATTATTACCTAATAAATGGTGCAACTTCAGTGCAATTTAGAAGAACATATATGTGCGCTACATGGTAATCTCTATCGTCCAACCATATTTCCACACATTTTCGAACAGGTCGACCATGTTGTCTAAAAATTGATAACATTGTTTGAGAAGAATCTTGTTCAACGACTTCATCATTACGAGGAACGCTTACAAATGATAAGTTCACATCGTCACTGAAGTAAGAAGAGAAAAAGAATGAAGCTTCTTCTTCAAGATATGATTTGCAAATCGAACCCTCAACTCGTACTTTGTCTAACTTTTTTCTTCAAATGATTCATGTGCCTATTACAAAATAAATTTAATTTATATTCAGATATAGAAATCTGAATTTTAAACTGACATAAATATTGCATATATTCAATATTACCTCTCAAATGGATACATTCATCCATATTGAATAGGATCTCGAAGAAGTGCTTCGAATGGAAGATGAATAGGTAAATGCTCCATTACATTAAAGAAACCTGGTGGAAATATTTTCTCCAGTTTGCAGAATAGTATGGGGATTTCTACTTCAAGTTTACGTATACGGTCTACTTTTAATATCACCGAACAAAGTTGTTTTAAACATACTTAATTCTATTATAACACTCCATACTTTTACGGGCAATAGTTCTTTGAAAGCCACAGGTAGTAAATATTCCATCATAGTATGACAGTTGTGACTTTTCATCCCACTCAATTTACTGTTTTTAAAATTAACACATCTACAAAGATTATAAGAAGTCCCATCGGGTAATCTTAGTTCTTCTACCTACTTTAGCACGAGTTTAACTTGCTTGTTGTCTAGCTCATAGCATGCTTTTGGTTTTATTGTCATCGGGCTTCATATGAAGTTTGGGGCATTTACAATAGTTTCCTATATCGAGTCTTGAAGTCAAATCGTCCTTAGTTTTCCCTTTACATTCAAAATTGTATTAAACACATTATCAAACACTTTTTTATTGTGCATATTATCTTCACTGTTAGGTATAAAATTTTTCTATCTCTTCTAAAAGTATGAGTAGGATGAAGAAAACACCGATGACAATCAAACCACGAAACTTTCTTCCTATACCATAAAGAAAATGCTCGTGTTTCTTCCATACAATAAGGGCAGACTAAACAAACGGCCGTATTCCAACTAGAAAGTAACCCATATGAAGGAAAATCACTAATAGTCCATAATAAAGAAGCGAACATACAATTTTTTTCTTTAAATGTCGTATGTTTCAACTCCTACATTTCACAGTTTTTTCAACTCTTCGACCAATGGTTGCAAATAAACGTCTACTCTTTGTGTTGGATCATGAGGTCCAGGGACGACAATAGTGAGAAACATATGGTGTCTTCATACACATCCATGGAGGTAAATTATACGGAGTAAGATAATTGGCCAGGATGAATATTTACTATCAAACTGAGAGAATGGTGCAAATCCATCTATACATAAACCGAGTCTGACATTACGGATTTCTGCAGCAAATGCGGGATAAGTCTTATCGAAATGTTTCCATGCTTCTCCGTCAGACGGATGTATCAAAGTTCCTTCTTTCGGTGTTCTCACATTGTGCCATCGCATATGACATGCCGTAGCAGAAGATGCATATAACCTTTAAAGTCTGGGAAGGATAGGTAAATAATGCATTCTCTTGTACAGAACTTTTTTTTCCTTTCTTCTTTCTTAGTTTGTATCTTTTCTCATCACATATTTTGCATTTTCTAAAGTCAACGCCATCTTTCAATACAACATGCAACCTTTCACACATATATCCATCTTTTCGTACGGCAGACCGAAAGTGGACATCAGTCTTTTCACTTTATAATGACTATCGCACTTCAAATTATTGGGTGGAATGTGTCATTTTGCAGCTTGTACAACTGGTGTAAATGCAACATCTATAAGGTTGAATTTTAATTTCATAGTTATGTATTCGTCGGTTACTAATAGTTCGGTTCCACTTTTACAACCGTCCCATAACGGCTTCTTAACAGAATCCAATAAATCATATATTCTTTTAGCTCCCGTAGTCGGTTCTTATTCAACATATATGTCTTCATCGTTACCTTGAATGATAGGAAACATTGATCGTACTGCATTTTCCACCATATTTTCTGTCGGATTTGTCATAATCTTATCATCCTCTAACATAACAAGATTAGGTATAGGTTCAACAAGTTCTCCATGACAATCCCATAAATAATAATTCGACATGAAACCATAATTGTACAAATGTACTTAAACTATATTTGATTTCAATGCTTCAAATGTTGGCACTTACTACATAGGCAACTAATTTCTCTATGATTTCGATTATTAGATTTAGCGAATCTATTAAATTCACGTACACCGTTATAGAAATGTTACTTTATGGAATATTTTCTACCGGTTCTGACTTCATACATCCAACTACGGTCGAGAAAATAATTTAACATTTTTCCTAATTTGAAAATATATGTTAGAAAGTTCACGTAAACAATTGAACTGTAGGAATAATTTTCAACACTTCATCATTGTAAATATTTCACCATCATTGAAAATTCAAATAAGCACTTCACTTTATTTTTTAATTTTTAGTTTAATGGTTTTTTTTTATGATCGGTGATCCTATTTCCTATTGCGAACATAATAAAGTAATTACATTTATTAATCATTTCAGATTAAATGATTCAACAAAATTTCGATAGCACTTCCCTTCTGTTCCTTGTACCGTACAAAAATGCGTGCACACATGGAACGAGAAGGAAGTGCTATCAAATTTTGTAAACCGTTTAAAATGAAATGATTTATAAAATGTAATTACTTTATTATGTTTGTAACTTTTCAAATACAAGGACAAATCCGACAAATATTGTATCAGATATTTATAGATGTCCATTCTACTAAAAAATGAATATCCATATAATGATCATATACAACACTTATCAGACAGGGCCAAAAACACTCTAGGGGATCAAAAAAATTATAACACATTTTACAATTCATTCAACTATTTGAATATTTATTTATTAAATCTGAAAATTTAAAACGTATTTTATAATTCATTCAACTATTCTTATATTCATTTCTTAATTATTTTTTATAAAATCGATTTTAGCGGAATATTTATTGTTGTTATATTCATTTCTTAATTTTTTTACAAAATCAATTTCATTAGAATTATTTGTTTTTGTTATTTTCATTGCTTAATTTATTTTCAAAATCCATTTTACTAGGATATTTTTTGTTGTTATGCTCTTTTTAAAATTTGATAATTTATTCAACTATTTAAACATTTTATTTAATAAATTTGGCAGTTTGAAATTTGTTTCAACATTCAGTTAAAAATTTAAGATGTTAATTCAACTATTTTGTAAACTAAAATTTTAACTTATTATTTTATACTAACCACAAAACTTACAATTAACACACACTTATCAAACACTTATCAATAAGTATATATTAATCAATGATTACAAACTAATTTTTGAACTTTAAATCAACCATATTTTTTGTTTACAAGTTAAATAATCGAACCGCTTATTAACTTCCCTAAATCAACTAATATACCATTATCATCAACTAATACATAGTAATCAACAATTTCTAATCCATAATCAAATAATTTTATAAATAAAGGTTTTAATTTAAATCCCAAATCAACTAATAAACTGTTACCATCATCTAATATCGATTATTATACCATATTCAAATCCATAATCAAATTATTTTCAGAAATTAAGGTTTAGAAATTATACCTAGAAATTGAGAAATCAGAGGAGGGGACGGAGCAACACCGGAGGGCGATGACGGCTTCTGGAGGCGGTTGGCATCGGTAGGAGGTGGTTGGATGCAGGGTTGAAGGTGGCAGCAAATTGATTTGAGGGAAATGAAGTGATGAAAGCTGCTCTTGACCAAACCTATATAACCATGATTAGTGATGGTCGATGATGGTCGACGATGGCTAGCCATTTTAGCCGTCATTAGCCGTCACTAAGGACTGTCATGAAACCATGTCTGTTTTGTAGTGCGTTTGCCAGTAAACACAAGACATGAAACACAATTGCTTGCGCTAATATGGGATACCCAAATATACATTATTGCCCAATGCAAAATTAGAAATAATATCAATGCAAAGCTCCACTCAACTGAAAATTCACGGCAACAAGATGAGGCACTAACGCACACACACATATTATATAAAAATATATAAATTATCATACTAATAGTATTATAATTTATATAAATGAGAATTTAAATATATATCATTTATAGATGTGAACACTTTTATGTACATAAGCTTTAAATGCAGGCACCCTACTCCTGCGCTAACGCACGATCCAAAAATATAAGCACACGGTTGAAATCGGATGTGCCACAAAGTGCAACAACCTCAAAGCATTACATATAAAGATGGTAGCTAAATTTAATTCTATAAAATAATGCACAAAATGAGTATTTAAGCATGATAATTTAGACAGAAGTACAAACTGGAGCGGCTACCAAAGAAATACCCAAAGAAGTTCCTGCAAAAATCAACTCAGTAAATGGACGTACCGAGCAAAGCTAAGACAGTAAATGTATTTACATCTCAACATACACACATCACTCTGAAACACACACTAATGAACATAACCAGGCACATACCAATGCACGTAAATATACATTGAGACATACGCGCACTCAGCTCACTTAAACGCACAAGAACACTAAAGACCAGTCGATCCGTCGCTTTCATAGCTCGAAGGTCTTCTTCGACCATTTATTGCCTGTGAATAGCGATAGATCCTCCCTCTACACTTGATATTTTTAGAACTTGTTGTATAATATGATTTTAATTCTACACGGCAAGCTAATTCAAATGCATAGAAATTAAAGGGATCAGACCATAGATTTGTAAGTTGTAACCATTAACCTGAAAACCTACCTTTTTCCTCTCTTGAATGCACTCAAATATCTTACCAACAACGCAACGAAGCTCTAAATACATCTTTGCACGAGTGTTTAACAGCGTCGGGAATCATAGGGTTGGATTGGAGAATTTATAGAATTATATTTTGATTTGGGTTGGATTGGGGAATTTATAGAATTATATTTGGATTTAATTTGATTTATTAGTGGACTAAATTTTGTGGATGAAGTTGATTTTGCTAAAATTAGTCAACATGTACGATGGGGTTGTATTTATTTGTGAGGAAGATAAATCTGGAGATCGAAATTTCTAGGAAAAGAGAAGTCTGGAAATAAGGTGTTTTAGGGTTTGCATCGATGGACTTTTGGCTTAAGATTTGGGTTTGGGCTTTGAAAATTTAAATGTGTGTGTATATATATATTATTTTGAATTCAATTCAATTTAGATAAATGCAATTTCCATCTAAAATCACTTCTCCATTAAATTTGTATTATATTTCTACACTTCACTTTTATACAAAATTTATTTTCCTCATTTCAACTTATTTAAATTTAAATATTATATCTTCACAATTTGAATCCTTTTATTAGATAATTTCAAAACCTATTTCACATAAATCTCCAAATTCCAAATTAATTAATTAAATTACTATATTATCCTTAATTAATTATTACTTAAAAATCCAGGTTGTTACATTAACTGTTCCATCGGGTTTTAATTTCTTTTTAAATATCCATTTACAGCCTATAATCTTACAATCATTTGGTAAATCAACTAAGTGCCAAATCTTATTGGATCAAAGAGAATCCATCTCACCATTTATAGTCTCTTGCCAAAAATCAACATCTAATGAAGATAATGCTTCTTGGAGGTTTAAGGAGTACTCCTCTAAAGTGTAAGCACAAAAATCTAAACCATAACATTTTGCAATTCTAGCTCTTTTTTTTTCCTAGGCTCATTTTCAAAAGAGTTATTTTGTCCATTTCTTACGAGAATAATATTATTAGATGTGCCCCCACTATTCCTTACTTTAAAAGGAAATTTCAACAAGCATCATTAGATTCTATTATTGTATGAGCATTCAGATCATAAAATCTATATGCTTTGTTATTAATTACATAGCTAATAAATAAACATTCGTATATGCAACTTGTTAGTTTAATTATTTTAGGGCCAGGTATACGAATATATGCCAAACAACTCCAATTCAAGAATATGACACATTTGATTTATGATTTCAAAATCTTAGAAAGAAACTTTGCTTTTAGATTTAGTAATTATGTTCAATATATATAACATGAAGTTAACAAGATTTTTCCCTACAATTGTGATGTTGCGCCTCATTTAAGTAAAATAGCTACAACTTATTTAGTTAAAGCCTTATATATTTCTTTTAACTTTACGATTCATTCCAGGCAAATAAGGTGCATTTCATTCATGTATTATACTATGTAAATTACAAAATTCAATAAACATGCTAGATTCAAATTCAGTGCGTCTACCACTACGTAATCTTTTAACCTTCTTACTAAACTGATTTCAATTTCGGTTATAAAATATTTAAACATTTAAAAGGCGTCACTTCTATTTTTAATTAGTAAACATAAGTATGATCTGATCAATCATCAATAGATGTGATAGAATAGAAATGTCCATTTCTAGTCAAAGTTCTATCTAGTTCACATATATTAGAATAAATTAACTCTAAAATTTCAGTTTCTCCAACTACAGATTTACGTGGAATTTTAGTAATTTTGGCTTGACTACAAAAGTAGCATTTTTCAAAATATTTTGAAGACATGTTAGGAATTGATCATAAGCTACTTATACTCATTGTTATACATTTCTTAATGTGACAAAATCTAGCATGCCAAATATTAAATGAACATAATATAGGGACTGTCACGAAAGCAAGCCTGTTTTGTAGTGCATTTGCTAGTAAACACAAAACATGAAACACACTTGCTTGCACTCATATGGGATACCCAAATATGCATTATTGCCCAACGCAAAATTAGAAATAATATCAATGCAAAGCTCCACTCAACTGAAAATGCACGGCAACAAGATGAGGTACTAACGCACGCACACATATATTATATAAAAATATATAAATTAGCATACTTAAAATTATTTTAGTTTGTATAAACGAGAATTTAAATATATATCATTTATAGATGTGAACACTTTAATGTACATAAGCTGTAAATGCAGGCACCCTACTCCTGCGCTAACGCACGGTCCAAAAATACAAGACACGGTTGAAATTGGATGTGCCACAAAGTGCAACAACCTCAAAGCATTACATATAAATATAGTAGCTAAATTTAGTTCTATAATATAATGCACAAAATAGGTACTTAAACGTGATAATTTAGACAGAAGTACAAATTGGAGTGGCTACCAAAGAAATACCCAAAGAAGTTCCTGTAAAAATCAACTCAGTAAATGGATGTACCGGGCAAAGCTAAGACAGTAAATGTATTAACATCTCAACATACACACATACACTCTGAAACACACACTAATGAACATAACCAGACACATACTAATGCACGTAAACATACATTGAGACATACGCGAATTTAGCTCACTTAAACGCATAAGAATACCAAAGACTGATCGATCCGTCGCTTCCATACGTCGAAGGTCTTCTTCGACCATTTACCGCCTGCGAATGGCGATACCTCCTCCCTCTACACTTGATACATTTAGAACTTGTTGTATAATATGATTTTAATTCCACGCGGCAAGCTAATTCATACGCATAGAAATTAAAGGGATCAGAACATAGATTTGTAAGTGGTAATCATTTACCTGAAAACCTACCTTTTTCCTCTCTTGAATGCACTCAAATATCTTACCAACAATGCAACGAAACTCTAAATGCCTCTTTACACGAGTGTATAACAGCGTCGGGAATCAGAGGGTTGGATTGGAGAATTTATACAATTATATTTTGATTTGGGTTGGATTGGAGAATTTATAGAATTATATTTGGACTTAATTTGATTTATTAGTGGACTAAACTTTATGGATGAAGTTGATTTTGCTAAAGTTAGTTAACATATACGATGGGGTTGTATTTATTGGTAAGGAAGATAAATCTAGAGATCGAAATTTCTAGAAAAAGAGAAGTCTGGAAATAAGATCTTTTTTAGGGTTTGCATTAATGGACTATAGGCTTAGGATTCGGGTTTGGTTTTGAAAATTTAAATGTGTAAATATATATATATATATATATATATATATATATATATATCTTTTATTTTGAATTTAGTTCAGTTTAAATAAATGCAATTTCCATCTAAAATCACTTCTCCATTAAATTTGTATTATATTTCTACACTTCACTTTTATATAAAATTTATTTTCCTCATTTCAACTTATTTAAATTTATATATTATATCTTCACAATTTGAATCCTTTTATTAGATAATTTCAAAACCTATTTCAAACAAATCTTCAAATTCCAAATTAATTAATTAAATTACAACATTATCTTTAATTAATTATTACTCAAAAATCCGGGTTGTTACATCAACTGTTCCATCGGGCTTTAATTTCTTTTTAAATGTCCATTTAAAGCCTATGAACTTACAACCACGTGGTAAATCAGCTAAGTGCCAAATTTTATTGGATCAAAGAGAATCCATCTCATCATTTGTAGTCTCTTGCCAAAAATCAGCATCTAATGAAGATAAGGCTTCTTGGGGGTTTAAGGGGTAGTCCTCTAAAGTGTAAGCACAAAAATCTAAACCATAACATTTTGCAATTCTAGCTCTTTTATTTTTCCTAGGTTCATTTTCAAAAGATTCATTTTGTTCATTTCTTACGAGAATAATATTATTAGATGTGCCCTCACTATTCCTTAATTTAAAAGGAAATTTCAGCAAGCATCATTAGATTCTATTATTGTATGAGCATTCAGATCATAAAATCTATATGCTTTGCTGTTAGTTACATAGCTAATAAATAAACATTCGTATATGCTACTTGTAAGTTTAATTATTTTAGGGCCATGTATAAGAACATATGCCAAACAACTCCAAGTTCAAGAATATGACACATTTGACTTATGATTTTTCAAAATCTTAGAGAGAAACTTTACTCTTAGATTTAATAATTATGTTCAATATATATAACATAAAGTTAACAAGATTTTCCCCTACCAATGTGATGTTGTGCCTCACTTAAGTAAAAAATCTACAACTTATTCAGTTAAAGCCCTATATATTTCTTTTAACTTTACGATTCATTCTAGGTGAATAAGGTGCATTTCATTCAAGTATTATACCATGTAAATTATAAAATTCAATAAACATACTGGATTCAAATTCAGTGCCTCTACCACAACGTAATCGTTTAACCTTCTTACTAAACTGATTTCAAATTCGGTTAAAATATTTAAACATTTCAAAGGCATCACTTCTATTTTTATTAGGTAAACATAAGTAAAATCAAATCAATCATCAATAGATGTTATAGAATAACAATGTCCATTTCTAGTCAAAGTTCCATCTAGTTTACATATATTAGAATAAATTAACTCTAAAGTTTCAATTTGTCCAACTACTGATTTATGTGGAGTTTTAGTAATTTTGGCTTGACTACAAAAGTAGCATTTTTTAAAATCTTTTAAAGACATATTAGGAATTGATCATAAGCTACTCATACTCATTGTTATACATTTTTTAATGTGATAAAATCTAGCATGCCATATATTAAATGAACATAGTATATAAGAAGAAACAAATACTTTATTACTTTCAACATTCAGCTTAAACATGCCCTCAGTAGCATAACCCTTACCTACAAACATGCCATTCATAGTGATGATGTACAATCAACCTCTATAGTTTGGGTAAAGCCAGCCTTACTTAGAAGCAAATTCGAAACTATGTTCTTTCTCATCTCTGGATCGTGCACCACGTTCTTCAGTTTGACAGATTTTCCATAGGGTAAATTTTAGCTTAGCGCTTCCAACCCAGTAATAATAGTGGTGTGACAGTCTCCCAGCAACACTTTCTTGTCCTGAGCATCCGTTTATCTTTTGAATATGGCATGGCTATAGCAGACATGACGTGTAGCACCGATATCGACCCACCATTCTTCTGATCCTACTATAAGGCTGATCTCCATAATCATAGTAGTCTGCAGCTTCTCGTCAACCGGGTTTGCCTTAGAAGCAGGACGAGGAATGTTCCGACACTTTCATGCCACATGATTTGGCTTGTTACGGTTGTAAAAAATAGACCACATTTTTCATTATTAGGAAAAATTACATCTTCTGCCTCCATCCTATGAAGTGCAGCCTGTCTAGCAGTATTGTTCCAATAAAATCGTGGACCGTGGTCATTTGCAGCAGGTCAAATCCTCTTAAGTTTTTAGACCTGACTGTTGTAAATGGTTGAGTCGTGTACTTCATTGCTTTTTTACGATGATTTAAAGCTTAGCCCCAAGGTGCAAGACTAGTTATCAACCGCTCCATCCTCAGTAAAAAACAGCCTTTAAAATGTGGTCGATTTTCCATTTGTATGATAGTATATCGTTCTGAATTTAGCACTTTCTAATTTAATTGATTGGAAGAATTCTATAGAGAATGAAGAAGAAATAAAATTGTCTATTAATGGCAGTGGGAGAAGAAGAAGAAAGAAAATTGTCTGTTGCCTTATATTTTTCTTCTTCCTATCTATCATTTATATAGACAAAACAGAAATTACATGCATTGCTAAAATAAAGGAATGTTAATCGATCTGAAATTATTGTCATTCATTATGAATTTTATTACCATTAATTTTGTATTGGATCATCTGATAGCTCAGAAATGTATTGCCGTTATACAATATCTTTCATTACGAATTTTATTACCATTAAGCGTCTCAATAATAAAAGCTCATAAATAAATTACCATTCGATTTTTGAATTAATTCATTTAAAAGTCCAACACTTTCAAATTTCATCTTCTACATGAGAACATTTGTTTCAAGTTTCATTTCCAAAGAGATATCGATTTTTCGTATAGTGAAGATACCATTACCTATTGATTACCTTTCAAATCGATGATTTCCTGCTTAAGTAGTTTTATTTTGTGCTCAAAGGATTGGAATTTTACTGCTGGAAAGGTTTCGTTGTTTCTGAGTATATTGGGAAATATTAGTTCATTTGGTTATTGAACGAGTTGTTGGAGAATGGGATGAAAATATCTTCGTCTTTTGGAACGTTTGAGATTTGGGCTTCGGGTATGTGAATTCTTAATTCCGTGCAAGATTATTTTTGGTGATTAGGCCTGCTATTTTCGATTTTCGGGCTTGCTGTTTAACCTATGGTAGTTGGGAGATACAAGATGTTGTCTTGTTGGTTGAGTCATTGAAGGTTTTGATGTATTAACGAGATTTAGTCGTGTTCGACTATAGCTTTTGTTGGGTTCTAGTCATATATTTTGGTATAGTCTTATGTTTACAGTTGCCTTATTTTATTTAAGCAACCATTTTCCATATATATTGTAACTCTTTTTTCTTTTTAATAAAAAAATCAACCTAAGTTAAAAGTAAGTTTTAGAATCTTAAAGCATTAAATGAAACCAAAACTAACATTATTTTTAAAACAAAAAGCATAGATAATTTATGATTTCAACATATGAAATATCCATTTTCAACCAAGCATACCGTTAAAGATGTTGTAATAAATTCAATAGGCACCGAGACATTTGAAGGAAAATGACAAATTATATAAAATTCGCTTCACTTTATAGATAATTAAACCAAATACAAATTTTTTGCATATAAATAAATATGAAAATGAATATTTTTATTATTACAAATAAATACACAATTGTATATAGAAATAAACAAACATATTTTATTAATACATGCAATAAAATGCTAAAGTAATTATGAAAATAAATTTGCTATTTTATATTTAATTAAAACAAAAATACATGCAATAATAAAATATTTATTAATATTTTATATTTTCATTAATATTTGTTAATTCAAATTTATTTCTCTTTGTTTTTATTTCAATTTTTTAATAGAAAATTAGTTACCTATTAATTTTATTATTAATTCTTGTTGGTGTTAATAAAATTAATTAATTAGCACCAATGGGAATATTCATCCAATTATAATCAAATAACAAAATATTAAAGAATGAAAAATATAAACATATAGTAAGAATTTTTTTTATTTAAGCTAAGAATTTAGGTTTAAAACTAAAATAATAGATAAAAATTAATAGCTTTACAACTTGATTTACTAACTTTTATAACTAGTGTATTGTTATCCTGCTTTTTGACAGGTCGGTATACCATGGATTTGGCTACACAGATTTTGTGACCATCAAGGCAAGAAGCCCAGATGGATGATTACCAGGTTAAAAAATCAGATATAAACGAGGCTATGGATGAAAGTTAAGTGGATTCAAACGAATGGCATCCTAGAATTGGCTAAGCATGGGTTCACACTTTATAACAACCTGGTATTTCACTGCTTTGATTTCTGAATATTTAATTAATTTTCAATATTCAAATAATTGATTTTGTAGTGGAAAACATCTTTAAATAATGGATAATAATGGTGAAATAGTTTTCCATATTTGTTTACAAAAATATTTAGTCCAAAGAAAGATCGAAAATGCGACTAGGATTTATTTTTCGAATTTTCGACTTTTTGTCGGCTAAAAGTTATCGAAGACGTTGTGAACTCATTAGCATAAGTATACACATTTATAAATAAGTTAGTATACGTATATGTATATAGGTGTATTAGTGTATGTATATATGTACTCATACCTAAGTATTTAAAGTTTAAAATATAAATGTCACATCATTAGAAACATTAAGTACAAATAGTACTTAAAAAAATTTAAACGTGTTTGCATGGAAACGAGAAGAGGGAACAAGGGTGTGGGCATGAGTATATGAGGTGGAAGAGGCTAGGTGAGGTGGCAAAAGGGTAGTGAAGGGTAAAGGAAAAGACATTTAGGTAATATACTTTATCTCTTGCTTAAAAATAGCCCTTCACTTCTTCAAAATTTTCCTCCTCTTTATTTTATCATATCTACACCTCTTATCCTAATGGAAAGATTCATTTTTTGAAACCATATCAAATTTGAGTGGCTATAGCTATCATTTGTACCACTTCTTCAAATTTTGAGCTTAGCCATGTCAAAATATCATTTATTTACATAGTGTTTTGGGACCCAAATTTTCAGGTCCGAAAATACTTCTTCTTCTTTTGACCATATCTTCATCAAAAAAATCCAAATTGGGCAATTCATTTATTGAAATGGTAGAAAAGAGAATTTATAAGAACTCACTCTTTGACAACTTTCCCAAATTCCAAGGGTAACATAGCCATAAATCACAGAGAAGTTGTGTAACGACCTGGCATTTCGACCCATTCAAATCAACAATCATCCACTCATGTCAGACTTGAATCGCTCAAAACAATAGATTATTAATTTGTATTTGAAAAAACTCAGCATATACAGTAAATATAATCAATCACCGAATCATAGACATGGAATAATAACAATAATAAGCAGCAGAATTGTCCGCGGGTGCGGCGCAGTGGAAAGGAGGTCTGGGTTCTGGTAAAAAGACCCAGGTTCGATTCCTACCATGCGCTTCTCTATCCTATATAAATTTATCCGGGGGTATGGGGGCTTGGATCAGCGGACGGCTTTACTATACCCTCCTCAGGAGTTTACCGGTCCGCCGGGTTCTCCTAGGTTTTCAAAAAAAAAAATAAGCAGCAGAATTGATAAATAGTTGTTCATAAAGCTAATACATAAACATCATAGTTTAAAGTAAATACAACAGATACCTCGAATACACAAAAGTTACTAATACAAATGCTAATGACAAGTCTGAACAAAACAACTGGACTAACTGAAGTAACTGGAAAGCTGAATAGGCAAAGACCGATCTTCCAGCAAAGATTCAAACTCTAACGGTGAGTCTTAAATGCTGTGACACTCAGTTTGACCTGAACATAAAGCATAATACAAAACACTCGAGTTAAGATAAACATTCTTATACTAGTAAATTCAACTCAAGTGAAACGTCCAGTGAAATACAAAATAACTTAAAGGATATTTGGGATTCATATCCTCTATGGATCCATTAAACTATCTACATACATAGTACAATACGCTACATATATAATGTCTATAGTAAAGTAAACTATTAAAATAGCATTAAGGCGTTACCCATATCCCGCTTAACACATTTTATGTAAATGCTGTAGTCTATATAGTACTGTAAGCTCCACCAAACCGGTGTGATATCAGGGAGCACTCCATAGGTGCGACACAAACCAAACTCATAGAAGGTGCGATAAGGCATGTGACATGGCATGCGAGGAATGCCTATGGTAGGATTCTACCGTTTTGCAGAACAGGGCTGGTGGTAACACATAGCAGCTTCTACCGCCCACCTCAAGACACATTTCCCAAACCAAAGGTGCACCTAATCAAATCATAAAGTAATAAAATGGTATCGAAGAAATGGACCCGGTCGGACGTATGACCTCACTTTCCCCAGGTATAGCTCTTGTTTTAGCCACATCAAGCTGACTTGCGGGAGTCAGGGTTGCGTTAATACCTCATATAGAATCGTCGTCAACCATCCTACTTCGTTCTAGAACCTCCACCACGTACACAGTCGTTAAAGTAGTTTTTGGTATTGGCAGATAGTATGACAATATCCGATCCTGCTCTGTTTAACAACCAAACGCTTATTTCACACCATGGTCATTTTATTTCAAAACTATTCATACTTCATATCAAAATATCATATCCATTTCAAAATCATATCACTTTCGAAATCATATTCACTTTCGAAATCATATCATTTTCGAAATCGGTCTTCACTTTAAAATCATATTCATTTCCAAAATCTTAGCCACAAAATAGGTTAAACTATTATATCAAATATTCGCACTTAAATCCATTAAATCCAAATCATAAAAATTCCAACTTGCATAGTTTAAACATTGAAAATAATTTTTACATAAACTTTGAAACAGTTATAAATTAAAAATAGTTTATTAAAAAATAGGTTATAGATAAATATAGTTTACATATTAAAAATAGTTTATAAATATTAAAAAACTTTATGTAATAAAAAAGTTTTTTCCAATTTCTCAGATTGATTCAAATCAACTTAAATTCCAAAATTCAATTTAAATCAATCCCAGTTCAACAATTTCAATTTGAAAGATTAAAAATTCAATTCAAATTCTTAATAAACCATTTCAATTTATATCTATTTCAAATCTAGGTTCAAACTATCACTTCAGTTCTAGTAAGATTCAAATACTAAATGTTCAAACATTTACAATATAAGTTTTATTTGTATTTCAACATTTAACTTTAATTTTATTCAAATTGGAAAAATATTCATCATTTTAATAACAATTAAATAAAATCTTAATTTATAATTTTTAATCAATATTAAATATTCAGTCTCAATTTTATTTAAAGTTAAGAATATTCATTTAATCACATTTTATCAAATCAAGTTATAAAATCATACCTTTCAAATTCTCAAAATCAATAAGTTCAAATCAATCCTTATTTAAGTTCAATTCTAAACAAATTTGATTATAAATCAATTCTTATTTAAATTCAAGTGTTAACCCATTTAAATTTCAGATCAATCCTTATTTAATATATCTTCCCAACCTCTACTTATTTAAAGTTATTGCAAAATCTATTCAAATATTTAAATTTTATATATATTTAAAACAAATTATATATACACTAATTAAATTAAATTTATTAAATATTACTACTAAAATTTATTTTATATTAAATCTTTTTTTTTGAATTACCTAGAGAACCAAGCTTCGCTTGTAAACTCTAGGGAAGTATGTGCCTGCTAAACACATACTTCGGGTACTTGTTACAGGGTTGTCAGTTTCGGGGCTCGAACTCGTGACCAAATCTTATTTTATATATTTAAAGAGAACATATATGTAATATTTTTTTTATTATATTACCTATTTACATTTCAGTATTTTGAAATATAAACAATTAATAATAAAATTATAAGTAAAATCTTAAAATTTATATTTTCATTACTAACTTAATTTTCAAAACATATAATTTTAAATCCAAATTTTATACATATATAAAATAAAAGTAATGTTTTAAAATCGATATTTATTAAGACCCATATATTTCCTTTCAAAACTTTGGAAATCATTTTCAAGGATAGATCAATGGTGTCCGTATATAATTTTCTAGCATATGGTCAAGTGATATGGATATTTATCATTTCAATCCGTAGTAATTTAATATTTAAGGATGTATATTATTTCAGCCCACAATCCCAAAATCTCAAAAGCAATAAAATCGCTTGGGTTTATCATTTCAAACCACAACGATTTTTCTCTATTCTAAAATATCGTTCGGATATGTATCATTTCAACCCATAGGGATTTCTAAATCAACATGGAACTTGCAGAGTAAGAACAAATATGATAATAATATAACATACCAACAACAGGCATATATCATTAGTAATAAATTTAAATATAACATATACAACAGCTTATGGTGTCATATGTCATAGGTAAACAATTGCAGATAATGGCATATCATATATAACAATTAAATAACTTAACAATTTAAATTTAACGGCATATTTCAATCGTCATTTCCTGTGAATTAAATTTACTAAATATAAGAATGTTAATCGTGAGAGATTGCTCATCTTTCGAGGCTAGATAAACAATAGGAATGAGAAGCAACAAACACGGATATGCACACGGATGCGGATACGAGCAAAGCAAATCAAAAGCTGCTGAGATTTTCGGGCCGCGACGAACAATGCGACAACTAAACATTGACGAAGTAAGCAAGCGAACCACTTGAATTCGATAGGAATATATATATATATATATATATATATATATATATTTGTATAAAATACATATATCTATATAAATTATACTTAAAAATCAATATCCAGTTTAAAACACATATCAAAATAAAATATCTTAATATCCCATTTGAAAATCAATATTTATTAAAATACATATATTTTCCTTTCAAAATCCTCAAATATATATAAGTATAATCATAATATATTTAATCATAAGAATCTATAACAAAACATTCAAATATATATCTAAACTTTTTAAACATATACTATATGTATATCAAATAAAACACATTGCCATATATATAAAAATATCAAATAAGATCCTTGCTTTATATCTATAACAATAGCTTATATACAGCAGATTATAGTTTATATATTTTACATATACAATAGATTATAGTTCATTGAAACAAGATTATAACTTAAGTAGCTTTATATATGTAAAGTTTGAATCTCAAACTCAATATATACAAAACCTGCAATATATATCTTTTTTTCAAATAAATATAGTATATGTATATTAGTTGTACAAAAATCTAATTTTAAAATATTGATATAAATGGCAAAGTAGGCTGTCGCTGACCTCGGTTGAAACGGCTTGGCTATTAATGAAGAGGGGAGGAGGTTGACAAGGTAGTGGAAGGCATGGGTGCCATAAAGGCAAGGGGTTGCAAGGCTTGGCTGCGATGTTTGCTAGGCTGTTGGCGATTTGCCACTACGGAGATCGGTCATAGATGCTGTTGTGTCCATGTGGCAGAGGGGAAAGCAAGTGGAGGAGGGAGAAAACTGCAAGGGGTTCTAGTGGTTATCGATGGGTTATTGGTTGTGATAGGAGAGCTTCAAGTGTTGGCCAGATGGTGGCGATGAGGCGGCACACGATGGACAGGAAAAATGATGGATCGGCAAGGCAGTGAGTGTTGTGCTCGGGTGGGGACGTGGAGGCAAGGTGGTTGGTTCGGACAGTGATGGGCATGAAGCTGTTGCGTCAGTGAATGGAGGCGGGAGGAGCAGTGGTCTTGGAAGAGGTCGAGACAGGGTTCAAGGAGGGCATGGTGATGCGACAGGGAAGGAGAGTGGAAAACGGGGTCGGCAGTGAAGGGAGAGGGGTTTGAATGAAAGGTAGCAGAGGGTTTCGCAAATATAAGCAGGTTGCAAAAGAAAGCGTTCAAATCCTCTGAACAATAAGGGGAAGTTTTGGCAAAGAAGAGGAGCATGGAGGAAGAAGACACGTTCAGGCAAATAATATATAACTTCGTATATTTATTATTTTCCCAAAACGAACACAAGGAAATGGTAGCGACCGTTAACCAGAGTATAATAAATTGGAACAGGGAATAGCAATAACTAGATTTGAATTCTAGGAAAAATAATGCTAATGGCTGTTGAGTTTAACACGTTGGAAGTTGAATGAACACAAAACTCAAAAGGCACGAAATGGGTACCGATATGGCTAACCGTTTTTACAGATTTCACCACATACCGGACTCCGACATGCACAAATGATCATACCACGGAGATTAGCACGACGAGATGAACATAATGGTACAAAGATATTGGTGATATGACCATTCTATCAAAACTCGATATTTCGCTGCCAAACTACTGCAAATTCGTCGAAAATAAGATAAACGGGGCCAAAGAAGTCCAAATTTGACAAAACGTATTGTGACGTCTCATTCAGAAAATAGTTTCATTTTTATTATATAAAAATATAATTAGATTTCGAAAATATTCTATTCTCATCAAATTAGCCGATTTAAATTGAAATTGAAAGTTACACAACAGAACTAATTTCCATATTCTCTGATAAAAATCTGACATTTGCTACGTTTTATACAGACGTATTCCAAATATCGAATTTTCATTGTTAAATGTAATTGTTATATTTTTAAGAATTTTTTTAGTTAATTACGTTACAAAAACCATTAAAATTTATGTGTCGTTATTCTCTCCCCCACTCAAAACTTTTCGTCCTCGAAAAGGAAGGAGCTAGGAGAAAAGAAGCAACCCGAAAGATATATAGATTCGAAATACAAAGAACCAGATAAAACAATTAATTCAAAACATATAAATTTCATTTTTGGACATTTTGTTACTTACATTTATATTGCATATTATTCCATTACATATTCATATGAACATTTTAACCTTTGAATATCTCAGGCAAGTTTTATATATGTTTTAGAATGCAATTGAGTATTATACAAATAATTTTTATCCTATTTCAACTATTTAAGCTGTTTCAAATTCCATTTCCTATTTGAGACACACCAATTATTCAAAAAGAATTGCTTCATTTCAATAATTGAAAACCATCACTTAACATAAAACTTAAGAATTAAATTTTCGGTTTCACTTCAAACCATTTGAAATAAATATATACATGTATATATTTTATAATCAAATTATACTCAAGAAATTCAAACCAAATCCATTTCCCAAAACAAAAGTGTAGCAAAGCTGCCATGTGGCCTCTCAACTTTGTGACTCGAAAATGAACGTCGATGATGCTGCAATCATCACCGAAATTATTTTCCAGCGAAAAATGAGGATAGTACAGACTTACTTCTTTGAAAATTCTTTAGAAATAATTTCCATTTGAAAATACTTTCAAATAAATAATATACTCTTCCAAAACTTGAAAAACAAAATTTTGAAAATACAGGAAATTAAATTCTCAAATACTCAATTTAAATTCATTTTTATTTGTAAATCAGATTTATAAACCAGGTTTTTTAAAATTCATCTCTTTATAACATACACCAATAGTTAATGGTTGACAAAACAATGAATGAAAATCTAGTATTATCATTTTTAACAACTAATTCATTTAACTATTTAATTTTCGAAAATTATACTTATATATATAAAATATAATCATACATAAAATTAATTCGTTTACCAATTTCGAAAATAATATTGTGTCAGTTTTCTCTGTTCATGTGTTTTGGAATTTCTATCGATAGCGTTGGCTAGATGAATCGATCGAAACCCCAAATCAGAATTAAGAACTCAAAGAACACAATATAAAATATTTTTATATTAATTACATACATTCTCTCATAGAATGGTTTAAAAATGGATTAGAACAAGGATAGAGATTCAAATATAGAGGGACCCTAATCGAAGAGAATTGTATTAAGAAGACAGGCTCGAAAGGAAGATGGGATAATTAAATTTCAAAAGAGGAGGGATGGATAGACTTATATTAAATCATAGAAACCTTAATCGGGTCAACCGAGACTTAGAAAAGCGATAATATCATCAATGAAACCAAGGTAAATTTGCTAAGGACATTATGGAAAACACGATTCATGAGATCAACGAAGAAGGCAGGAGCATTGGTTAATCCAAAGGGGCAAATATTAACCACTTCATAGAAATCATTTATCAAGGAAAGAGGACAAAAGGTCAAGCTTCAGGAATAAGGTTGATGTAGAATTCAATTTCCCGCTTGAGAGAAGAGAAGCGACTTCACCCAAGACGTCCGAAAATAGTTGGACAACAGGGGTGGGGTCAAGATCATTAGTTTGAGAATTGAATGAAAATATTAAATTGCTTGGATAGTCTTGAGGCAATCGACATTCGATTACAAAAGAATTACCTGGATCGTTTACTAGAGAAACGGTTCGGGTTTTGCAAGAAATAGTTGCATCAAAACCGAAGACATAGAAATCTCCTGGTGAATTGATGCCTGTTGTAAGGGAGTTTCACCCCTTTACAAATCATACAAAGGTTGGCGGGACTGCCGATGGGATCATTCGCACAAAAGGATGAAGTTGACAATTGAGTTGAAACTATGGGATGCTTCAGTATCAAAAGAACATGACCAGGACAAGACAAGAATGGATTTCGGAACAAAGGGAAAGTTCCAAAATTTGAAAGAAAATCCAAATCAAGGAGAATTCTAGGATAGGATTTCAAGCTCGAACGAATATGATTCTATAATTGATTCTACTCATTCTAGGGTATTACTATCCTATCTTTAATGAGTTTTTACTCCATACATTAATTTTTGCCTCAACCAGAGCTATAATACCAAATGTAACGACCTGGCATTTCTAACCGTTCAAATCAACAATCATCCACTTATGTCAGAGTTGAATTGCTCAAAACAACAGATTGTTAATTTATATTTGGAAAAACTCAGCATATACGGTAAATAAAATCAATCATAGAATCATAGAAACGGAGTAACAACAACAATAAGCAGCAGAATAGATATATAATAGTTCATGAAGCTACTATGTAAACATCAGAGTTTAAAGTAAATACAACAGATATCTCAAATACATAGAAGTTACTAATACAAATGTCAATGACAAGTCTAAACAAAACAACTAGAATAAACTGAAGTAACTAGAAAGCTGAATAGATAAAGATCGACCTTCAAGCAAAGCTCCATACTCCAAAGTTGAGTCTCAAATGCTATGGCACTCAGTCTGACCCAAGCATAATGCAAAACACAAAACACTCGAGTCAGGATTAACATTCTTATACCAGCAAATTCAACTTAAGTGATATGTCAAGTGAAATACAAAATAACTTAAAGGATGTTTGGGATTCACATCCTCTAAGGATCCATTAAACTATCTACATACATAGTACAATGCGCTACATATATAATGTATATAGTGAAGTAAACTATTAAAATAGCGTTAAGGCGTTACCCATATGCCTCTTAACACATTTTATGTAAATGCCATAGACCCTACAGTACTGTAAACTCTACCAAACAGGTGGACTATCAGGGAGCACTCCATAGATACGACAAACCAAACTCGTAGAAGATCCGATAAGGCATGTGATAAGGCACGCATGACAATGCCTAGGGTATGATTCTACCATTTTCCAAAACCGGGCTGGTGGTAATGCAAAGCAGCTACTACCACCCACTCGAGACACACTCCCAAAACCAAAGGTGCACCTAATCAAATCACAAAGTAATAGATTGGTATCGAGGAAATAGGCCCGATCGGAGGTATGACCTCACTTGGCCCAGGTATAGCTCCTGTTTTAGCCACATCAAGCTGACTCACGGGAGTCAGAGTTGCGTTCATACCTCATACAGAATCATCGCCAACCATCCTACTTCATTCTGAAATTTCCACCATGTACGCAGTTGTTAAATTGGTTTTCGGTATTGGCATAGAGTATGACAATATCTGATCTCGGTCTCGTTAACAACTAAACGCTTATTTCACACCGTGGTCATTTTATTTCAAAACTGTTCATACTTCATATCAAAATATCATATCCATTTCAAAATCATATCACTTTCGAAATCATATTCACTTTCAAAATCATATCATTTTCGAAATCAGTTTTCACTTTAAAATCATATTCATTTCCAAAATCTTAGCCACAATATAGGTTAAACCATTATATCAAATATTCGCATTTAAATCCACTAAATCTAAATCATAAAAATTCTAACTTACATGGTTTAAGCGTTGAAAATAGTTTTTTACATAGAGTTTGAAATAGTTATTAATAAAAAATAGGTTATAGATTATACATTAAAAATGTTTGTATATATTAAAAATACTTTATGTAATAAAAATAGTTTTTCCAATTTCACAAATCGATTCAAATCAACTTAACTTTCAAAAGTCAATTTAAATCAATCCCAATTCAACAATTTCAATTAAAAGGTTAAAGATTCAATTCGAATTCTCAATAAACCTTTTCAGTTTATATCTATTTCAAATCCAGGTTTGAACTATCACTTCAATTCCAATAAGATTCAAAGTTTAAATATTCAAACATTTACAATATAAGTTTCATTTATATTTCAACATTAAACTTTAATTTTATTCAAATTGGAAAATATTCATCATTTTAATAACAATTAAATAAAATCTCAATTTTTAAATTTAAATCAATATTAAATATTCAGTCTCAACTTTATTTAGAGTTGAGATTATTCATTTAATCACTTTTTATCAAATAAAGTTATAAAAACATACTTTTAAAAATCTCAAAATCAATAAGTTCAAATCAATCCTTATTTAAGTTCAATTCTAAAAAAAAAATTAATTATAAATCAATTCTTATTTAAATTCAAGTATTAACTTATTTAAATTTCAAACCAATCCTTATTTAATATATCTTCCCAACCTCTATTTATTTAAAGTTATTACAAAATCTATTTAAATATTAACATTTTATATATATTTAAAACATATTATATATATATACCAATTAAATTAAATTTATTAAATCTTATTATTAAATTTTATTTTATATTAAATTTTAGTTTATATATTTTAAAAAATAATAAAATTATAAGTAAATCTTGAAATTCATATTTTCAAAACTAACTTATAAATTTAAAATTTCCAAAAAAATATATTTTAAAATCTAAATTTTAAACATATATAAAATAACAGTTATATTTTAAAAATCGATATTTATTAAACCCATATAGTTCCTTTCAAAACTTTGGAAATCATTTTCAAAGATAGACCAACGGTGTCCATATATAATTTTCTAACCTATGGTCAAGTGATACGGATATTTATCATTTCAATCTGCAATAATTTAATATTTACGGATATATATCATTTCAACCCGCAATCCTAAAAATTCAAAAGCAACAAAATCGCTTGGGTTTATCATTTCAACCAATAATGGTTTTTCCCTATTCTAAAATATGGTTCGGATATGTATCACTTCAACCCGTGGGGATTTCTAAACCAACAGTGAACTTGCAGAGTGATAACAAATATGATAATAATATAACATCTCAACAACATGATATATCATCAGTAAAAAATTTAAGTATAATGTATAAAACATGTTATGGTGTCGTATGTCATAGGTAAACAATTGCAGAAAATGGCATATCATATTTAACAACTAAATAACTTAACAATTCAAATTTAACAGCATATTTCAATTGTTATTTCATGTGAATTAAATGTACTAAATATAAGAATATTAATCGCGAGTGATTGCTCACCTTTCGAGGCTAGAGAAATAATAGAAATGAGAAGC
The DNA here is from genome assembly GCA_030765085.1 of Allium cepa. Classification (NCBI taxonomy): domain Eukaryota; kingdom Viridiplantae; phylum Streptophyta; class Magnoliopsida; order Asparagales; family Amaryllidaceae; genus Allium; species Allium cepa. Next base: position 255,883,858 of record CM060943.1, read on the forward strand.
AACAGACATGGATACGCACATGGACACGGATACGAGCAAAGCTAATCAAAAGCTGTTAAAATTTTCGAGCAGTGATGAACAAAACAACAACTGGACATTGACGAAGTAAGCAAGCGAACCACTTGAATTCGGTGGAAAACAATATATATATATATATATATATATATATATATTTGTATGAAGTACATATATCTATATAAATTATATTTAAAAATCAATATCCAGTTTAAAACACATATCAAAATAAAACATTTTCATATCTTATTTAAAAATCAATATTTATTAAAATACATGTATTTTTCTTTCAAAATCCTCGAATATATATTTAATCGTGAAAATCTACAACATAACATTCGAATATATATATATATATATATATATATAGACACACTTTTTAAGCATATGCTATCTATATATATATCTGATAGAACACATCGCCATTTATACAAAAATATCAAATAAAATCCTTGCTTTATATTTAAAACCAAACCTATACATACACTTATATAAACTTATAATTTATAACAACAACTTACATGTAACAGATTATAGTTTATATACTTTATATATACACAGATTATTGTTTATTGAAACCAGATTATAACTTATATAACTTTATATGTATAAAGTATAAATCTCAAACTCAATATGTCGAATACATACAATATATATATATATATCCTTTTTTTCCAAATAAAATAGAGTATATATATATGTGTGTGTGTGTGTATTAGTTGTACAAAAATCTAATTTTAAAATATTGATATAAATGGCAAAGTAGGCTGACGTTGACCTCGATTGAAACAGCGGAGCTATGATATTGGCTGTCAATGAAGAGGGGCGGAGGTTGACATGGCAGTGGAAGGCACATATTCGATGAAGGTGAGGGGTTGCAAAGCTTGGCTACGATGTTTGCTGGGCTGTCAAAGGTTTGCCACTGCTGGAGATCAGCCACGGTTGCTGCTGTGTCCACGTGAGAGATGGGAAAGCAAGTGGAGGACGGAGCTGACTACAAGGGGATCTGGTGGTTGTTGATGGATTACTGGTAGAGATAGGAGAGCTTCAAGTCACAGCCAAAGGGTGGCAATGAGGTAGCACGCTGTGGATGGGGAAAATGATGGATCGACAAGGCAGTGAGTGTTGTACTCGGGTGGGGACTTAGAGGCAAGGTGGCTGGTTTGGAGAGTGATAGGGGTGCGGCTGTTGGGTCAGTGAACAGAGGCGGGAGGAGCAATGAACTTGGGAGAGGCCGAGGCAGCGTTCAAGGAGGGCGTGGTAATGAGACAGGGAAGGAGAGGGGTAAACGGGGTCAGCAATGAAGGGAGAGAGGTTTGAATGAAAGGTGGTGAAGGGTTTTACAAGTACAAGCATGTTGCCAAAGAAAGTTTTCAAATCCTTTGATATAACATATGAACATAGTTCTCTTTCCCTTTTTTTACAAAGTGAAAGGAAAAACAGGAAGGGGAAGTTTCGGCAAAGAAGAGGGGCATGAAGGAAGAAGACGTGTTTAGGCAAATAATATATAACTTTATATATTTATTATTTTCTCAGAACGAACAGAAGGAAGTGGTAGGGACCGAAAGAAATGACGAACCAGAGTATGATAAATTGGAATAGGGAATAGCAATAGCCAGAGTTGAATTCTAGGAAATATAATGCTAATGGTCGTTGAGTTATACACGGTGGAAATTGAATGGACATAAAACTCCAAAGGCACGAAACCGGTACGGATATGGTTAACCGTTTTCATGGATTTCGTCATGTACCGTACTTCGATATACACAAATGAATATACTACAAAGATCAACACGATGAGATATGGTATGCATATATAGGTGGTATGACTATCCTATCGAAACTCAATATTTCGCAACCAAACTACTGCAAATTCGTTGAAAGTAAGATAAACACGGGGCCAAAGAAGTCCAAATTTGATGAAATGAATTATTACGTCTCACTCAGAAAATAATTTACATTTTTATTATATAAAAAAGTATTCAGATTTCGAAAATATTTTATTCTCATCAAATTAACCGATTTAAATAGAAATTGAAAGATACACAACAGAACTAACTTCCATATTCTCTGACGAAAATCTGACATTTGCTACGTTTTAAATAGACGTATTCCAAATATCAAATTTTCATTATTAAATTTAATTGTTATATTTTCAAAAAAAATCTTGTTAATTACGTGATAAAAACCGTTAAAATCTGCGGGTCGTTACAAGATGAGCAAATTTTTGGGTCCAGTTTTGTGAATTCAACATTATCTGAAGTCCCTCCACCTGTTTAAAACAAGTCCTCGTCTTACCTATACATGTCATAACGAGCCATGCTCTACAATGGCCAAGCCTATTTCCAATTTTTAAAACCAAAGATTAAGTTTTGCATAGTTTCTAAATTTTTTTTCAAGTTTTCAAAAGGGTTTTGCAAATTTTCGGTGAGTAAACTTCTAACTTTTGGAAAGATGTTACCTTTGTGTAACGATCCCGGTTTTGAGTCAAATTTTAATTTGATAATAAAATAAAATTTTGAATTAAATTATGAATAAATTTGAGTTTTTACAAATTAAATAAAAACATTTGTTTGTTTATTTTTATATATATGTATATAAATTGATTGTAAATAGAATTTAAATTTGAAAATAAAATAATATTTATTTTAAAAATTGTATTGGATTGGAAATTTAAGAATAAAATATAATTTTGGTTTTTGAAATTCAAGAATAAATATTTTGAAAATAAAATTGGATTTGTTAACTTTATATTTCCAAGGAACTAATGTATATAACTTGATTTTGGATTGAATTATGGGTTTGAATTTCATAAATAAATATCTTATAAATATATTGGGTTTGAAAAAAATTATATTTTTAATTAACAAAATTTGTTTTGGGATTATAATATATATATATATATATGTATGTAAATATATTGATATGAAAGTTATATTTTGAAACTGATATAGTAAATTTTCAAAAATTGTTTAAAGCTAAATTCTATATTTTATAATATACATATGTGTGTTATTTATTAAAGTGTAACTAAGTTTTAAAATCAATTTCCTTAAAAGTTATAAATATATACATTAGTTTCAAACCATTCTCTTTTAAATTGTATATATATATAAAACAAAGAAAATGTATTTATATTTAAATAGGGAATATAATATATAGTTATATTTAAAATATTATTAACATGAAAAGTTAAAGTGTTTAAAAATATAATCATAAGTACTTAATTTGAACAAGGGTTTAAAAACATTTAAAAATATAAGAACTATATAAATATAAACCTAATTAGGGGTTTAAACACAAAATGCCCATATGTTAACAAGTGTGAAAGATTGAAATATACATTTAAACATTTGTAACTACTTTATCACAATAGCAAAACAAAAGAAAATCAAAAGCAAATTAAAACAACAACTAACCTTACATAAAAACTTCAAACAAATGCAAAGATCAAAATCAAATCAAGATTTCAGATCAAAACTTCAACCCGAAACAAATCAACTCAAAAACAAGCAAGCTAAAATCAAAACCTGGAAATCAAAGTCTTCAACCTAGGGACTCAAACAAAAGCAAGAAAAAGAAAGATCAGAACAAAAGGAAATCAAGCAATTTGCAACCTGATCTAAAGTTAAGCCTAGCAGCAAATTCAAGTTCTAATGCAACTCGGTAAAACAAATCAAAGTTTCCAATTCCAAGCTTTTGCTTCTCTGTTCCTCTCTGTGCAGCAAGTCAAGTAAGCAAACAACCTTATTGAAGCTTGAAATCCGATTGAATCTTGTTTTCATATGATGTTAATATGGTAAAGAGTATTTATATAAATGTAAGTATGCCTGCATAGACACACACACACACATACATTGAAAAGATGTGTGCATGTCTGTATGCTCCTCTGATTCCAGGTCTACAGGGTTTAGAAACCTATTCAAAAATTTATATCACCCAAAAGAATGAATGATAGGCTTTGATTTCTAAACAAAATTTGATTTTAAGACCATAATAAGAATTGTAAAAATAGTTTGAAGAATTTATATTAAGTGAATATATCAAAAAGATAAGATGACAAAGGAAATTGCTCAAACTGGAAAAATTCGATAATCAGGTTTTCAAGTATTGATTATAGAAATGAATTCGTAGTACAAAATCATGATTTTTAATAATCATTTTAGAATTTTTAAGTTTATATTGGACGAGAAATTTAAGGTTGAATGGAAATGGAGTTTTGGTCGAATACCGGTGATCGTAGAGGTTAGGCGCCTTGGGTTTGTGGCTAGAGGAGGATTGTAGGCCGGGGAACATTAGAAAAATGACTGAAAAAATTATAAGTTGCCGTGATGGCTGTACGAAGTAGATTTAGGGTTTGAAGTCGTATTTGGGTCGATGTGATGACCCTAAATTTTGGACAATATTAGTATTAATAATTAAATTGATTTGATAATTTTCTTTTATAATTTTAATTTAAATTGGCATGTTTGTTCTTTTAAAAAGCAAATAAATATTTAATTGGTAAATTTTATCTTTTAAAGCTAATCAGATGTTTTCTATTTATAATGTACATATATATTTGTATATATTGTAAATAGAAAAGCTTTAGTTTGAATTTAACAAATAAAATCGTGTTTTCAAATTCTAATATATTTTGGTAATTTGGAAGTTATGATTAAATTCAATATAAAACTTTTCAAAGGTTATTTAAATAGTTAACCATATAATTTCAAAATACTTAAGAAAAATGTTTAATTGTTTAAATTATATTTTAGCTTAAGTTTAAATTTAAACAAGATTAACAAAAAGGTTTGTTTTATTTTCTTTTTAAATATTGCTTGATAAATATGATTTGAGAAATATATATAAAAGTTTAAAATACAATTCACAAAAATATAAAACATATGATATATTAATTCATTTAGTCTTATAAGTAATTTATAAATAATGAGATAATCTCTTTTATAAATTATTTAAAATTAACAAAATTGTTATTTTCAAACAATAAAAATAATGTGTTATTTTTATATATAGATATAAATAGATTTTTAAGAAAACAGAATTGTTATTTTCAAATTTAATATGTTGTTATATACGTATATATATAACTTGATTTTAAATTGGATTTTTAAATTTAATTTGAATTTGAATTTAGATTTAAATTTGAAATCTAAAAGATAATTATTTTGGATTTAAAAATATATGCATAAGATTTTTATATAATTTGTTTTATAATATTTTCTTTAAAGTAATTTATTTATATAAATTTAGAAAAGTATTTATTTAATTAGGAAATTTAATATAAAAAGCTTATAAAACATTTTAAAAATAATTAAAAATACATAATGACAAGTGTTAATAAATTAAATCACCTTAATAACAAGTGTAATGAGATAAACTTATGTAATGACAAATGTTAGAAGATTTTACAATTGTCATCTTTTAATTTCTGTTTTCTTTAATTTCTTAAAAAAAATCTTAATTAACTTTATGTAACATATACCTCATCCCCTCTATTTCTTTTTACTATCTTCATTCAAATTCAGAGAAAACCAAGCCTGTTAAATCTACAAACCAAAAAGAAACAATACTCTGTAAAAAAAATTCTTAAACCAGAAACTGAAAACAACTTCAATTCAGATTTTAAAAGATAAGATCATCTCTGTTTCAACTAAAATTTACTCAACAAGTCTTCAAATTGCATCACAATCAAAGATTTAGATTTCAAGCATCTTCAAGCTTTAGTTTTCAAAAGATTTTCATATCAAAAGTATTCAAGTTTGCAGATTCAAGCATTTTTATCAATTCCAGTTTTCTTGCTTCTGTTTCAAAGCTCTATCCTTCAAACCTGTGAGTAAACAAACTTTTCAAAGTTTAAATCTAGTTGATTACTTAATCTCATGTGATAAACTAGTAAAGTAATAATAAAAATATGATTTACATGATTGTTCTTGTCTGTAATGCTCGGTATTTTAAAGCCTGTGCCTATCTGCATAAATAAATAAATATGACTCTCTTGTTCTACAGGATATAACACATTTAAAATAAATCAAATTGCTCTTTATATAATCTATTTAGGGCTATAATCTCTTAAGACAATATAATCCTAATAGTGTAATATGATTTTTAAAAATAGTTCTAGTAGTTTATATTAAGTAATTCATTTTAAAATGATAAGTTACAGTAGAAATCGTATGTAAGTCAAAATTTTAGAAATCTGGAAATCATGTTTGGAGTTTACAATCTATTTTGCTTTGGAAAATCATGAATGTTGATATAGGAATCTGGATTTTTGAGGGCGTATTTATTGTGAATTTTTGAGTTGAACTGTTATCGGTTCTTCGTTGATTTTCGACAAACGATAGAGGGGTGGACGACGTGACCGCTGCTAGAGGTAGAAGGTAGGTCGGTGATCTCTGGAAAAATGGATAGATATTTTTTAGATGTCGTGGTGGTTTGGCAGAGCCGATTCAGGGTTTGGGTCGTCGTGATTCTCGGTGTTTTTTATAGAATAGGAGGCATCAGGGTGATCGCTAGATTAGGGATCGAAGCTGGATGTCAAGAAGAGGCTCTGGTCAAGGCGACGAGGGCTCTGGTGGGATGGTTCGTTGTCGCGACGAAGTTTGGTTATCTGTGTTGTTGCTAATTGTGTGCCATGTGGTTTGACTTTGTTTTTGCCGTCGAATCGACGAAGCTTGGGGTCTGGTCGCTAGAAGAATTGATCGCCGCCTTTGGGAAGGTAGCGACGTTGCTCATTGGAGGACGTAGAGGTTGTGCCCGTGCACGGTGCACGTTGGGGTCCGGTGAATTTTGAATCTTCGGGGTGAAGTATCGGCTCGGGAATTTTCTCGAGATCGACTTGTGTTCAACTCGAAGCTGTAGTGTTTGGGAGTGTCTCGTGTTGTGTTCGAGTTTGCGTTCGAGTTTTGGTTCATCTTGCTCAGGTTATTATTGTTGTTACTTCCAGACCTTTGCGTTTTATAAATAAATCATGTGAAGTTTTATATTAAGCAAGAAAAAATCTAGTTTTAAAAGATAAGAAAATGTTTAACAAATCTATAAAGCAAAATGTTTTAAACAAGTTAAAACAAGTTTAAAGCATAACAAAAATAAGTTTTCCCAAGTGAAATTCTTTTATTAAAATTGCACAGGGAATGTTTGAACAAGTTTAAGTTTAAAGATTATTTAAGTGATTTAGTTTTCAAAAAAAATGTTTTGTCAAATTTGAAGTGTATTTTGAAAGAATATGTTTCAAAGCAAAAGATAAATTATTTAACAAGTTTTAGATAAGTTTTCAAAGAATTGTAAGCCCTATTTTCCAAAGTTAAATTCATCAAACAAGTTTTAAAAATAAAAGGTTATTAAAGTGATTAAGATTTCAAAGAAAGTTTCAACAAGTTTCAAAATAAGGTTTCAAGGATTAAAATGTTTTAAATAAGTTAAATGTTTAAAATGGTTTTGTTTTAAGGTAAATGATATAACTTTAATTATGTAATGAATTCTTAAATATTTATTCTAATAAAGTTTAATAAGTAATTAATGAAGATAAAGAATTTATCTTTAATTAAGGTTGTGATTAAATAAAGATAATTAATTGTGAAATTAATTATAAGTTAATCATTTAATGAAATTAATAAAGGTTAATTAGTCAATAATTACTTGGTATAAGTAATTAGTGGATAGTTAATGACTGTAATCAATGCAAAGATCACTAACTGGGGATTATGAAATGATTAATTAATGTGATTAATTTAAGATAATCAATTAGATTAATTAATTAAGCATAATCATTTGTGGAATTGGTTAAGTATGATTACTTAACGTAATTTATAAAGTGTAATTGCTTAGTGAAGTAAATAACGATTAATTACTGGATATAACTAACTGAAGAATAATTAATGGAATTAATTTAGGTTTAATTACTTTGTGTAATTAATAAGAAGGATAATTACTTTGTTGAAGTAATTAAGGATTAATTACTTAGTGTAATTAATTAAAGAATTAATTAATAAAATTTATTTAGAAGTCAATTAAGTGATGTAATTAATTAAGGGAAGTTAATTACTAAATATGATTAATCAAGATTGATTAATGAATGTGATTAATTAAAGATTAATTATTAAATATGATTAATAATTAAAGAAGTAATTAGAGGATCATTAATTAATATAATTAATGAAAGTAATTAAGGGCTGATTATTTAAAGATAATTAATCAACAATAAGTGATTAGAGAATAATTAATTAATTAATTAATTAAGGGTTAATGTAATTAATTATAATTAATTAATTAATGAGAGTAATTAAAGGTTAATTACTGTAAATGATTAAGGATAATTAATTTGTGTAATTAATTAAAGGCTAATTACTTAATGTAATTGAAGAATAATTAATCAAGGATGATTAATTAAAATGGATAATTAAAGGATGATTAATTAATTGGTTTGTAATTAATTAATGATTAAGTAAGTAGGATTTATAGTGATGGAAATAATTAGTTTAAGTTATTTTAAATTAATTAGAGATGGTGTGACTAATAAATTTTTGCTTATGGATGGCTGAATGATATTGAATGCCTTGGATTGTTTGATAGCTCTGATATGAGATATGTGTTGATCTGTGTTATGAGATGCTATGGTTGAATTGTGATGTTATGGATCATTTATTTGTGATAATGTGAATTATCTATTTGTGTGAATATAGATAACTAATTAAATTGTTTTAACTTAAAACAACTTGGCTTTAAAAGAAGGCGTTTAGGATTTCGGTGAGACCAGGATCTGGTTTCCAAATTTGGATATCCAAAAACCACATCGATCCAAATTAAACGATAGGTCGTGAATCTCAAGTGATGATGGAGATGAAGATTCAGAGTGCTAGGGTTATTGTTGTTAACTCTGAGGGTGATTCCAAAATGAGTGTAACGAGATAATGCCTTCGGTTACGTTCGAACCTGGAACGAACTTGTATGGATTGAATGCTTTCAGAACATCATCATTGGAGGACGATGAGAATTTTAGGTTATGTGTTCTGAAAAGGTAATCGTAGCCTCAAGCCTCATCAACAGGGAATGGCTAAAACAGGGGAGGTGCAGCAAGGCTAATTGAGTCGCGCTCAAATAGGACAAGATTTCCCCTATCTAGAGGTCCCTTTTTATTTGGCTGTTTGGACAGTTGATTGCAACAACTGTTGGGGTTGTCTTGTTCGGGATTATCCTATCAAAATTTTTGGTTATCATAACGTAAAAACTTTTCCGTGCTTATGCTCGGGAAGTCTTACGAGATACCTTTTGTTTTCAAAGGTTATTCAAAGTTAAGAAACTTTAACTCGTTTACTCACATAGACCCATGTCTGACCTAGAGTTTATTTTCTATTTTTCTAAACTCTTGGGTACTCAAATTTTTACAGGTAGCCAAGGGATTTAGGTTAGCTTTGACGAACTCTAGAGGAGAATTGGAGCAGGAGGCTTCAGCGTTTGTAGATATACAGATGTTTTCGCTATGGTGGTATCTCTGTGTTTTATTTTGAGATGTATGATAGACAGGTGTTTATAACTTTCTAGTTTGTGATGTTTAAGCTGTGTAACTCTGATAGATGTTGTATATTATGTAATACTTATGTGATTATTATATTCATTCGTTCCGCCGTGAGATTCTGATGTTGTTTAGTTCTTTCTTTCTATCTTTTCCCTTTTCTATCCCTTTATTTCTTATTAATGATGCGTCTTTCTGTGGAATTAAAGGCGGATCATTTCAGTCGAGGTGATTCCTGAGGTAACTGCATCGTCGTTGAGGCGATTAAGGCGATCGGACCTGGGGGAGGAGAGGCGTAGGTGTGTGAAGCTGCTCCGGTCGGAGTTTCTTGGTCGCGGGTGGCTTGATGCAGTGGTGCGAGGCGATTTGGTCAAGGGAATTTTTTTCCTGGTTTGATTGAGTGGCTCGATCTCGAGATCGTCATTGTTCAGGGTTTCTGGGTGGTGAGGGTCATCGAGTAGATCGTCGACGATGTGCTGAAGGCTGGGGAAGTGACCGAAGTTGACCAGACTGGTCGTAGACGTGCACATGGTATCGTTTGTATCAGCTATTTTCAAAAGGTTGTGGAAGAAGAAGAATGCTCGGGTTCGAGCATGCGAAAACTAGAGTTTGATTCGAAGCAAAAGTGGGAAGGGTAAAACTCAAAGATGGGCTCGGGATTTCTCGAGTTTGTCTCGAGTTGTGATTATGCATGTTTAAAATTTTAAATTTAATCAAGTTTAATTAATTTCCTAATATTCTTTTTGAATAAAACTTATTCTATTTAAGTTAGAAATTAATTAAAGGTTTTAAAATGTTTTTAAAATTAACTAAGTTTAAAAAAGTTTTAATATATATAACCTTTGTTTTTGAAAATTTATTTTAAATAAACTTAATATTGTGATTAAGTAAATGATTAAAGGATGAAGTGTATTAATCCTTAATTTAAACTTAAAAGTTTAAGTTAAGTGGTTAATAATAATTTTTAAACAAGGTTTAGATGAGAGTTAAAGTAATTAATTAAGATACAATGTTTTATCTTTTTAGATCTTAAGTAATTAACGATTTATTAATGAAAGTAATTAAAGATTAATTATTTAAGGAATAATCACTTAATAGAAGTGATTAAATGATTAATTACCTAATTACTTAAAATTTTAATTTATGTGATTCATTAATAAATTGGACAAATTAAAGGTTTTTTAGATAAGTAAAGGTTAACTACTTAGTAATTAAAGGTAATTACTTAAAGATAATTACTTAATTAAAGTAATTAATTAATGGTTAAAGTTGATTAAGTGTTTAGAGATAATCACTTATTATAATTAATTAAGGATAACTAATTAAATTGTAATTAATTAAGGGTTAGTTGATCAATATAATTAATTAATTAAGGAAAATTAATTAAAGGATAATTAAATAATTAAAGGTTAATTATTTAATGATTAAAGATTAATTGATTTATTAATTAAGGTTGATTAATTAATAATTAAAGGTTAGTTAATTTATTAAAGGTTAATAAATTAATGATTAACGGACAATTAATCAAAAATGGTTTGTAATTAGTTAATGTCAATTAACCAGCATTAGTAATTTATTCATAACTAATTAATCTGGTATAAATTAATCAGGTGATTAATTGATCTTACTTATGAATGTTTGAATTCTATTGAATGCTTGAATTGTTTGATATCCCTGATGTGTGATGCTCTATGATATGAATTGTTTTGATTTGAGTTGTGATGAATGTAATTTATTTATCTGTGATGAATGTAATTTATTTATCTGTGATGAATTTATATTATTTATCTGTAAATCTGTGAATGAAGATAAGCATTATAGGATTATACCACCTATCGATATTGCTATGCTTGGATTGTGATGATTGATGATGTTGCACTTTTATGTAAAATCCTTGGACTACATTATACACACACAAATATGGATTGCACGAAGAAATTAGTTAAGTCGCAGATATTTGAATTTAATATTATAAAATGGTTTTAAAGTTGAATTTTGAATCCAAATGGTTTTGGAAGTGAGATTGGTTTTAAAAATGAAAAACTTTTGAAAAGGAAGTTCTGAAAATAATTTAGCTTGTTAAAGTTTTGAAATTTAAATGGTTTGATTTGAATTTGATTTCAAGATTTGAAATTGAGTTCTATGAATATATGTTATAATTTGGGAAACTATGGTTCAAAAAGGTTATACAAGTTATATAGTGTATATATATGGATTTTAAAGCATTTGTGAAGTATTTTAGAAGTATTATTTTGAGAATTTAAATTTAACCCAAGTTTATACTTTAAAGGCTATAACTTGTGCATATTTGATAGGATTTTTCTGAAACGAAAAGCATTCGTTTCCAAATGATAAGGGCTTTCATATAACGAAAGAACTTTCGGTTTTTGTTGAAAAGATTTCAAGTTGAAATGGAATTGTTTTGAAAGCTATGAATGAGTCTTTATTAAAGATTGGTGAACTTTTTTTTAAAATTAAAGAAGATCTTAAAGGGGTATCTTTTGTACAAAAGATTTGATATGGAAATAGTTTTAGAAACTATAAATGAATCTTTGTGAAAGATTGTTGAACCTTGGTTTCAAATTGAAATGGATTTTAAAAGGTTGAATCTTTTGGTTTAAAAGATTAAAAGTGGAAATTTGCTAAACCATTTGAAAGAAAGGTTTTGGGCTAAAGATTGTGACTTAACTAAGATCCCAATATCCATACGCATTTTAAAATAAGTGCTCATTATTCAGTTTAGCCGGGAGAGGACTTTATGTCATAAAACCCATTTCGAATAATGATACGAGGAAATGGATAGCACTTGAAGACCAGTGGTGAAGACCGGGTATTTTCAAGAATGAAAGTATTACTCGTCGAATGTCTCTGCACCGAGTCGCGTCGGCATAGAGATCTCCGTATGTGATGGGGAGTCCGATTAGGATTGTGAATACCTGGATTGCAAGGGCTTCTTTGAAGTGCCTTTGATTCCGTTCGAACCCGGAACGGACTTTTATGGATGTATGTCTGACATTACACTTTGAGATGCAAAGCTGGTTCTATCAAATACATTTCTGTTTGGTGGCGGAGAATTTATTCTCTGAGCTTAACACCTTTTTTTGAGATGTATGAGCTCGGAGGTTATGTAGTTGATGGTTACTAGAGATATATTCCCAATTTGGTAATATGGCATACGAAGTGCTGCTGATCATTTGTTGATCGAAGCATGACTTTTGTGAAAAGCGTAGCGGGCCTTATTGGGGGTAGGATCAAGGTTATTGGGGGTAGTGGCCCTTAGAGTATGTCCATTTCTTTCTGGACAGAAGTGGTATCATGGTATGGAGCCCGGATATTTTACTTATGCGGTTATGTAAATTTATTGCTTTGTGGTTGTTTTTATTGGCGCCCCGAATAAAGGTCGGTTACGACTGGGGGATGACATACTCGTGTCAGTAGTTACCTAGTTACAGAGGTAACCCGACCTTGTGTTGGCAGAGAGCTGGTTAAGTTCTCGGGACGTCCCTCCAGAGGCGTACCCATGTGACATAGAAAGTTCTATAGCTTGACCATTTGTGGAAAATCCAATCACCAATACGCATTTTGTATGGTTTTAGTTGTAGAACCTGCCATCTAACATGGTAGCTATAATAGGCATACTATAATGGTACCTATGCTGGCTAAGATTAATATTATACTTGCAATTGTTTTCCACTATGCACTAACAATAATATCAAAACGATTTTACGTATCAAGCATATTTGACTATCATAAGGAGAAATCTCCCCCAAGTATGGGATTGCATTGTGTGTGTGCCGGAAGGCTTATGGTAGTTTCATTTTCCAAAAAGCATTGCGGATTTCTTTTAAATTCTTTTTGTTTACTTTATTCAAAGATAAACTATTTTTGTTTGCTCACACCAGTCACATGACTGACCTGGAGTTTATTGTTCCCTTTCTAAACTCTGGGTGCTCACAATTTTCAACACGAGCAGCCTAGAGTCAGATTTTTAGATAATCAGCTAGTAGACGTAGATTCGGTAACCTTCAGCCTTCTGTTTTGTAATATTTGTAATCTTTGGATTTTGGCGATCGCATTCATGACTAACCTTGCTTAATACAACTTGATGGCGGTTCAATCTTCTTGGATTGGATTTTTGGAGCTTGGCCTTGAAGATGTTGTTCCGCTGCTATCGCTGTTCTTTTTTCTGCTGTTGCATCTATGTCTGATATATGTATTGATATCATTTGTATCAGAATATTGTATCCATTGTTGTATCAATGATATTCATTTCTTTTTACGTTGTGTTATTGTGCTTAATGTGTTATATGCTCCGGCGAACCAGATTCGACGTTTGAATCTATGGTATTCGAATACGGGTGATGTATTTGGTGCCGATTTTCGAAGGTCGAGTCAGGGTCATTAGACTTTGCATATGTGATGGTTATGTTTTAATTTTTATATGATATAAATGTTTAGATTATGATATGGTTTGAATTTACATGTATGTAGTTGCTTGTGTTTTAGCATTTCACTTGAATTGATGGATAAAAGTGATTTGTTTGGATTCAAAGTTGTGATCTTTGTGATGCATGGTGATTATATGATTTTGTATTCACAATCTTGGATATGTGATTAAATGGTTGGAAGTTAGAACTTGAGATGTTGAAAAGGACTCGAGATCCATTTTGAAAATCAAATCGTCTACTAGTTTTAATCTAGTAAATGTTTTGTTCTATTTTATTTTAGTTTTAACTTTAGTTAAAGTTTTTAAAACTCTTTTAAATTATGTTTTAAAAATAAGCAAAAGTGAAAAGTTAAGGTTTTGGATGGTAACATAGAAAAGTAATTCTAAGTTATTACATCCATAGAGATAGTCACTGTGATGCAATTCGAGGAATTTAACGATTTTCAAGTTTTAAAAGCGTTTCTTTTAAATATTTTTGAAAAACCATTTTCGAACAAAATCATAAAAGTTAATTATTAGTTAACTAAGTATGTTTTGGTAATTAATTAATTAATTAAGAATAATTATTTACTAATTAATTAGTAATTAAGTTAAGTAATTCGTAATTAATTAGTATTAATTAAGTAAGTTTATTATTGATTAAGTAAGGAAGTTTTAATTATTTATTAATAAAGTTAAGAGATAATTAAGTATTAATTTTTATATTAATCAAGTTTAATTGTTTAATTAATTATTATGTAATTAGAGGTTAATTATGTGATTAATTATTATTTAATTGCAGACTAATTATTATACTAATTATTAATTAACTAGGGTATAATCATAATTAATTAGGACTTAACTAAGACTAATTAAGGTTTAATAATGATTTATTAAGATTTAACTAAAAGTTATTTTAATTTTTTTGGCTATGTTTTATGTTGGTTTTCTTTTATAAGCGAATTGATTTTAAATAAAGGGATCGCTTGTCCGTCGCATTTAAAACCAAACGAATGTGAATGAGTTATACTAAGTTGAATTATATTATATGGATATCCATTTAGCAGAATAAAATACCATTCTGCTAAATTGTGAATTGTTTGATTGTGTGGACATTTATTAACATAATAATTCCCCATTTTGTTTTAAATTTATTGTTGATTGTTTAGACACCTAATAGTAGATTAAATCTCAGTCTGCTATAAATTGATCGTCTGATTTGTTTATACATTTATTAGCAGAAATAAATTCCCATTCTGCTATGATTGAGCAAACTATTTGGACAAAAATTGTGATTTTTATAAGTAGGTGTTGAAACATGAGTAAAACAAGTTTTTGAAAAATCAAGATTTTGCAGTTCGAAATCACAGGATTTCTTTAAAAGTATAAAATAAATTCTAAAAATCTTTTAAAATATTTTAAAAGTAACATGAGTTATAAAAATGAATTTCCAAATGACAGAAAAGTCGTTTTGATCAATATAGCTTCAAAAGCACTTTTTGCAGCACTTTTCCGTAGCAATTTTCAATAACTATTGAAATGTAGTTTTAAACTTAACAATTCACTTCCAAATCTTTTATAAATATTTTCAAATGTATAATTAAGTATCTTAGTAATGATTTGGGGTTTTTATAAGCTTAACTAAAAGAGTTTAAATAAATGATTTAAAGAAAATCTATTATAGATAAAGTGGTTTAATCTTGGCTCTAAAAGCCGACCAGTGGACTGGATTTTTCTATTTGTCGGATCCGGATGTGAGTTGCTTAAAATAAGGAGATGTTTAGGAGAAACTAGTGTCCTGACTCACCTAGCCTCTTCTCTGGGCGAGGGATATACAAGGTCGAAATATAGGAAATGAGTTAACTATAAAAAGATTAAATTTTCCAAATTTAAGTTTCATATAACTCTGATTGTATAAAGATGATCTTCTTGTACTCGGTGTTAAAACCCAAAGTGGGAACTCATTATTAGCATGATACATCACCATCCTGTTATTATGTATTTTTTATGTAACTGTTGAGTTGTAATTAGTATGTTATTCATTGATTGGATATGAATTGAATTTACATACACATTGACCTATGTAAATAATTCTTAAGTGCTGGGAATTCAAATTGGAATTAAATGGTCTTGAATTAGTACCATTGAGATTTCTAAGCCTCGTTTGAATTTATAAACTATAGTTTTGAATCCACTTCAATCCTTTAATCAAATTTGAGGTTAAAAGTTTATAAATGATTTTTCGATTTATATAATTATTTTATAAAGGTATTTATAAATAATAACTTGTTTAAAAAGGGGTTTTACAAAGCAAGAGGATTTATTTTAAAGTGATATATAAATGATATTTTATAAATGATATTTTATAAAGGAATGAAAGGAATATTTAAAAATGAAGGTTTAAAAATAGGAAAAAGATATATAAATCATTTTAGAGATTTATAAAGCGGTTATATAAATTAGCTTAGAGATTTATAAAAGAAGTTATAAATTTATTCTGAAAATTTATAAGTTAGTGGGCTTTTAAAAAAAGGAAACTTATTATAAAGAATAAGTGGATTGATTTTATAGGAAGTAAGATTTTGAAAGGAAAATTGTTTGGCCATTTAATATGGAATTTGAGAAGAGGAAGTTTCCCAAAACTTTTTTGGTAAATACTTATACCGTTAAGATAAGTATAAATGTTTTCCAAGTATAATGGTATATAAGGGGCATGGGAATAGTGTTCTTGCAAAGATCTTTTAATCAAGTTTTGCGAAGTGTTTTAATTAATGAAAGATTAATTAATGAAGGCTTAGTGGATCCCATATGGAATTTAATCAGTGTTTGAAAGATTGTTTATTTGATAGTTAAATCACAGACTATTAAATTTGGACCAAGACGTAACTTTGAAACATCTAGGAGAAACGCGTCAATTATACGAAACAGTCATCCCCAATGATGTTGTACTGTGCATATAAATCTCGTTTCATTCTTCAAGGACAAATGATAAGGAAAATCCGTTCATTCAACGGTTAGGAGGTGAACACCATACTTATTTGCTTGTATGCTTATTTCCTAAAGAACCAAGCCGAGTTTACTGGAATTATCGAAAGTTGTTTCGAAGAGACCAGGTTCGGATATGTTATTCGAAAACCACTTCAATCCAACTCAAGCATTTTGAAATGAAAGCATTTTGAAGAGTATGGAATCAAAGATGGAGTTTTGAAGTGCAAGAGCAATTTTCTATTACCTTGGGTGGGATTCCCCATAATTAACGTAATAGAAGTAGTACTTTGGTTTCGTTCATTCATAGAACGAATTGTATAGATGAATGCTGGCATTGCATTGACGCTTGGAGGGTAGTGTTAGCATTCCAATTGAGTTTGCTATTAAAGAGGTAAAGACGTGACCTCACAAGCCTCACAACTTGGAGAAATGGCAAAAACAAAGCATGTAGTAAAGCCATATAGTTAGCTACCATTGGAAGCCGTCATCCCATTCTAGATTGTCCCTTTTAGAATTGGTTTGCGCGCAAGCACAAGGGTAGTAGAAGGCCTCGATGTCAAAAAGGGTGAGGTAATCAGGCTTGTCATGTTAAAGGGGCAGGCCAATTCTATGGAAGAGGGGTACAAGAAGTTCTTGTCGGACCCCAGGCACATTTTTTAGGGATGTATCATCGGCAGGTAGTCCCTTACCGTGCCATAATACAGAATCCAACCTCCAATACGAGCCATTACGATTTTGATTATGCCCAACTATGTTGGAACATGAGATACAAGCATTTCAATTATTTTACATATTTACTTTGAACCCTTAGACATTATTATAAATCACTGGATTTATATAAAAGAGTTTTAGTTATCGTAAGGTAAAAACCTATCCATGTTTATATGCGGCATGATCTTCGAGATACCCTTGATTTTAGAAGTATTTTTAAAGTAATAATTCAGCTGTTTTGAGTTTACTTACACCAGACCCATGTATGACCTGGAGTTTTAATTTTTTTCCTAAAATTCTTAAGTGCTTAAATTTGTATGGGCAGCCAAGTAGTTCAGATTTCCATGGATGAATTTTGGAGGAGTTGGAGCGGGAGACTTCATCTATAGCTGGTTAATATTTGTTTCCACTATACTATATGTATATTGTATTAGTTAGGTAGGGAAAGCCGTTATAACTATCCTAGGATAGAATTCATATTAGTATGAATCTGATGTAGCTTTTTGGAAATGAACTTTGTAAATTATTATCTTGATTAATATATGTTATTCCATTGTATTGTGTGATTCTATGATTGTTCTAGGTTCTTCTTATCTTATATCTTCTTCCTTTCCCCTAATGACCTGACTTTCGGACACTTATATGATCAGCACACGATTACCGTGGATATCATAAGTGTCGTCTTTAG
This sequence comes from Allium cepa, assembly GCA_030765085.1. Taxonomy (NCBI): domain Eukaryota; kingdom Viridiplantae; phylum Streptophyta; class Magnoliopsida; order Asparagales; family Amaryllidaceae; genus Allium; species Allium cepa. Next base: position 255,902,200 of record CM060943.1, read on the forward strand.
GTGTTAGAAAGGTATATCGTTACATCTGGTATCAGAGTGCAAGGTTAAGCGAGAATCTTGGCTTTGGTGGGGCAACTCATTAAGAGCTATGGCAATGGAATACCTTATATGAGCTTGAGTCTATGTTATATGTAAGAACGTTTTGTTAGTAATATAAAAATGATTTATATTGTGTTGTTTGATCTGTTAGTCGCTTATGAGTTCTGGTCGACACGCTTGATCAACGTCGTCGATAGGGATTCTTAAACACTAAATAAGACCAACTGACATATTATTGTTTTGAAATTAGGTAAATGAAATAATTTTACCTAGGATATATTTTAATAAAGAATGATTTTCAAACTTAGTATATTATGGTAGAGCTATTTGAAGTGTACATCGTTAGGAGATAATAATATTTTATTATTATCATTTAAGGTTTGTTTAGGCATGCTCATCCAGTTTGAGCATTAATTATTAGTAGTGTGTATAGGTAGCTTCCCTATATAAGATATGTGTTGGGTATTGGGAAAAACATTGAAACGAACACCTAGTGAATTAAGTTTCACAATTTGAGTATAAGGTGCTCAATGTTAGTATTGGGGTAAAAATTTTGATTTAATGAAGATGTTTATAAAAAAAAGAGCTAGAATATTTTGAAATAAATATTTAAAAAATGGTTTTATAAAGGTTGATCTTATAAAACGAATTTTTTAGATCTGTCTTTTGATTAAAAGAATTTAAGTAGGAAACATGAGGACTTAAATCCCGTGACTTTTGAAAAAGATTTTCAAGATTTTGAAAATAATAGTATTATTTCAAAGAAATTTTGGTTTAAGAATTAAATTTTTTAGGAGTGAAAATGTTAAGTAAGAAGTATTTTCTTTGGATTGGTTAGGGGGAATGAGTCCCGACTTATTTTGTGATAATCAGAATAACCTTCTAAGTGACGATCAGATGTTTGCCTAGGTGAACATTATAATGCACTTAGTAAATTATTCTTTTTACCATTGTACAATTGAAACAAGTTCTTACTTGATAGAATCCAAAGCAAGTTGGTGATAAATGTTTCGTTGGAAAATGTAAAGTATTATTTAAAAAATGTGATTTTAAAATAGAAGAAATATTTTCAAGTTAACTAGTTCGACTGGCTCGAAAATAACTTAAAATTGGGGAAGGGATGACTTCGGATGGTAAGCACTTCTCTTGAGTATTACCCTTCTTGGTAAGGGAATGTACGATATTGTTTGGTAGTACCCAGTTTCTTAGTATCATTTTGGAGTTACTCAGGATATATGTATATATTTTCTATGATTAAAATATAGATTTCCATTTCAAAAACATTTGAAATAAAACTCGAGTATTTGAATCTTGAGTTTTCTTAGGGAAATAAATTCAAAATGGAATAGTTGAATCAGATAGGATTATATACTCTTATAATATGGTGGAGTATTATAACAGTTGAACCTAAGTTAGCTTATGAAATGTTTTCATAAATATATTTGGTGGAAATAGGATTGGTATAGTGAGAACCAATTGAATAAGTGCGTAGGTTGGATGTAGACCATTTCTCGTTCTCATAAAATTTGATCTAATACACGAGTACATGGAATTGAGGTGGTTCACATCGTTCCAAATAAGGATATATTATTCAATTTTTGATGGTGAGCACTTGATGAGGATTTTTGGCATGGGACAAATGTTTTCTAGCATAGTACATGGCTATGTAAAGAAAACAAAGGTTCCTAATCAAGGAGCCTGATCGGAGTCCGCACTAGAGAATCGGGTGAGCGATACTAGTTTGAAAGCAAAGTTATGTATTCGAGTAGAGATCGAATAAGATTTTACATATGAATGATCTATGTACATCATATGAACATATGTATAGTGTTGAGTGTTTTCCTAGGATAGGTTAAGGTGTAATTTTGGGAACAAAATTCTTTTAAGAAGGAAGAGTGTAACGACTCAGAATTTCACTACTTTGATTTGCAAATATTTAATTAGTTTAAATATTCAAAAAATTGATTTATAGTGGAAATAAAACTCTTTTAAATAATGAATAATATTTGTGAAATAGTTTTCCAAATTTGTTTACAAAAATATTTAGTTCAAAGAAAGATCGAAAATGTAACCGGAATTCATTTTTAGAACTTTTTTCGTCGACTAAAATTTATCGAAAATGTTGTGAACTCTTTAGCATAAACATACACGTTTGTAAATAAGTTAGTATATGTATATACATACATACACATATATATACATATATGCGCTAATGTAAGTGTATAGGTTTTCATACCTAAGTATATAAAAGTTTAAATTAAAAATATAAATGTCACATCATTAGAAACATTAAGTACAAAGAGCACTTAAACATCTTTAAACGTGTTTGCATGGAAATGAGAAGAGGGAACATGGTTGTGGGAATGAGTAATTGGGGTGGAGGAGGCTACATGAGTTGGCAAGATGGTAGTGGAGGGTAAAAAACAAAAGCATTTTGGTAATTTACTTTTTCTCTTGCTCATAAATAGCCCTTCACTTCTTCAAAATTTTCTTCCTATATATTTTATCATATATTCCTCATCTCTTATCCTAATGGAGAATTTTTTTTTGAAACCGTAGAAAATTCTTGTGGCTACAACTTTAATTTGTAACACTTCTTCAATTTTGAGCTTAGCCACGTTAAAATATCATTTCTTTGCAGAGTGTTTTTGGACCCATACTTTCAAGTCCGAAAATACTTGTTCTTCTATTGATCATATCTCCCTAAAAAAAATTCAAATTGAGTAATTATTTTATTTAAATGATAGAGAAGAGAATTTACAAGAACTTTCTCTTTGACAACTTCTCCAAATTTCAAGAGTAACGTAGCCAAAAATCCAAGAGAAGATGACTAAATTTGGGTCCAGTTTTGGGAATTCAATATTATCCAAAGTCCCTCCACCTCCCTAAAACAAGTCCTCACCTCACCTATAGATGTCATGGCCGAGCCACCCTTTACAATGGCCGAGCCAATATCTAATTTTTAAACACAAAGATCAAGTTTTGCATAGTTCTGAAGTTATTTAAAATTTTCAAAAGAGTTTTGCAAATTTCGGTGAGTAAACTTCTTACTTTTGGAAAGATGTTGCCTTTGCATATATGATCGTTATGTGTTATTTACATATGATGTTAACATTTGGATTATGATAAGGTTTGGATTTATATGTGTGTGTGTGTGTGTGTGTGTGTGTGTGTGTGTGGTTTCTTGTGTTTTAGGATTTGACTAAATTCGATGGATTAAAGTGATGTGTTTGGATTTAAAGTTGTGATCTTTATAATGCATAGTGATGCTACGATTAATATTCATAATTTTGGATATGTGATTAAATGGTTTGGAAATTAGAACTTGAGATGTTGAAAAGGACTTGAGATCCATTTTGAAAATAAAATCGTTTACTAGTTTTGATTTAGTAAATGTTTTGTTTTATTTTATTTTATTTTATAATTTTAGTTAAAGTTTTTAAAACTTTATTAAATTATGTTTTAAAACTAAGAAAAAGTGAAAAGTTAAAGTTTTGGATGATAACTTAGAAAAGTAATTCTAAGTTATTACATCCATAATGATAGTCACTATGGATGCAGTTCGTGGAATTTAACGATTTTCAAGTTGTAAAAGTGTTTCTCTTAAATGTTTTTGAAAAACCATTTTCAAACTAAATTAATAAGCATATAAGTTAATTATTACTTAATTACTTAACTTAATTACTAATTAATTAAAAAAGTTTATTATTAATTAATTATGGAAGTTTAAATTAATGATTGATAAAATTAGGAGATAATTCAGTATTAATTTTATATTAATCAAGTTTAATTAATTATTATGTAATTAGAGGTTGATTATTTAATTAATTATTATTTAATTATTATTTAATGAATTATTAATTAATTTGGGTATAATCATTAATTAATTAGGACTTGAGTAAGATTAATTAAGGTTTAATTTTGATTTATAAATATTTAATTATGAGTTAATTTATAATTTAAATTATGAATTAATTATTAAAAGTTATTTTAAACTTTATTGCTTATATTTTAGGCCAGTTTTCTTTTATAAATAAATTGATTTTAAATAAAGGGATCTCTTGTCCATGACATTTAGAACCAAACGAATGTGAATGAGTTATACTAAGTTGAATTGAATTGTGTGGACATCTATGTAGTAGAATAAAACATCTTTTTACTAAATTGTAAATTGTTTAATTTTGTAGACATTCATTAGTATAATAAATCCCCGTTTTGTTATAAATTGATTGTTGATTGTTTAGGCCCCTAATAGCAAAATAAAATCTCAGTCCACTATAAACTGGTTGTTTGATTTGTTTAGACATTTTTTTAGTAGAAATAAATTCCCATTATGTTATAATAATTGAGCGAACTGTTTGGACATTTATTAGTAGGACACATCACCATCCTGTTACTATGTAATTGTATATGCCAGTTGAGTTGTAATTAACATGTTATTCCCTGATTGGATATGAATTCAATTTACGTACACATTGACTTGTGTAATAATTGTGAAGTGACTTGGAATTTAAATTGAAATTAAATGGTAACTTAAATTAGTACCTTTGGGATTGCTAAGCCTCCTTTTGAATTAACTTCAATTCTTTAATCAATTTGGGGATAGAAGTTTATAGATGATTTTTCAAGTTATATAATTAATTTATAAACATATTTATAAATAATAACTTATTTAAAAAGGGGCTTTACAAAATAAGAGGGTTTATTTGATTTTAACTTTTATTGATCATGGATTCTTTTTTTTAGTTTGTTTTCTAATTTTTATTGTTTTCTGTCCTATTATCTTAGCTTTTGTGTCTTTACTCTTGTTTCATTAATATATATATATATATGAATTTCATTTATATACATAAATGTTTATTATTATTATAATTTTCTTTAGTTCCTTTTACAGATACAGGTTTTGGCCAGATATGGCGTAAGATTCTTTTTGCAAGCTCACAAGATTGCTGTTTGTAATGAGGTGTTCTTCTCAGTTCTTCTACATCTTCAGCGTGGCATTCTACCTTCTAGATGATTCACTTTTACAGTGAGGCGTTCTCTACAGTTCTTCCGAGTCTATAGAGTGGAGTTTTTCATTCTAGATCATTCACATCTCTAGTTCTTCCGAGTTTGTAGCCTGGCGTTTCCTTCTCAGATGGAGTTATCTTCTGGTATCATTGGCACTGAGTCTCTTCATAGTTTTTTAGGTACTTCTAACACATCACTACCTAGCGGTGGCCTTGCCAGATTTCGATACTGGGGGGTAATGAACGGTGGCCTTGCTGGAGCTCATTCTAGGGTACTTGAGTTCTTTTCTTTGTTATTTGTACTATGATTAGCTACCTGCCAGACATGTTGGCAGCACCTTGTCTTCGGTGATATATACATATTTACATGTGTGCTCTCCTCTATTCTAGAGGACGACACATTTTTCTCAAACAAAAAATAAGAGGGTTTATTTGAAGTGATTTACAAATGATATTTTTTTTAAATATTATTTTGTAAAGGATATTTTATAAAGGAATGAAAGGAAGATTAAAAAAAAGTTTAAAAATAGGAAAAAGATCTATAAATCATTTTAGAGATTTGTAAAGTGGTTTTATAAATTAGCTTGGAGATTTATAAAAGTAGTTATAGATTTATTTTGGAAATTTATAAGCCATTTGAAATATGATGTAAACTTTTTAAAAAGTGGAAATTAGCCATAAGGGCCTTTTTAGCAAGTGCAATTAGTTTCTAGGACACACAACTGAAATAATTACTTTTAAAGACAAAATTCAAAATAATTAGTTTCTAAGGCCCAAAAACCTAAGAAATTATGTCTTGAAAGTAATTGAACTTCTAACTTTGTCCTTAAAAGTAATTATTCTGTTGACTTTGGCCTTGAAATTAATTTTTACGGATGTGTGAACTAGAAACTAATTGGACTGCAAAATTTGTCCCTCTAGTGAAATGCCCCTTTTAATAAAGGGAAACTTTTTATAAAGATAAGTGGATTGATTTTATAGGAAGTAATGTATTGAAACGAAAATTATTTTTCCATTTAATATGGAATTCGAGAAGTGGAAATTTTCCAAAATGTTTTTGGTAAATACTTATGCCATTAAGATAAATACAAATGTTTTCCAAGTATAGAGGAATATGATGAGTTTGGGAATAGTGCTTTTGCAAAGACCTTTTAATCAAGTTATTCAGAGTGTTTTAATTGATGAAAGATTAATTAATGAAGGCTTTGTGGATGCCAAATGGAATTTAATAAATGTTTGAATGATTGTTTATTTGATAGTTAAATTACCGACTATCAAATCTGGACCAAAACATAATTTTGAAAATATATAGGAGAAACACATCAATTATATGGCACATTCATCCCCAATGATATTTTACTGTGCATATAACTCTCATTTCGTTCTTCAAGGACAAATGTTAAGGAAAATCATTCATTCAACGGTTAGGAGGTGAACTTCGTACTTATTTGTTTGTTTGCTATTTCCTAAAGAGCTAGGGTTGAGTTTACAGGAATTATCAAAAGTCATTACGAAGAGATCGGGATCAGATATGGTATCCGGAAACCACTTTGATCCAACTCAAGCATTTCAAACTGAAAGCATCTTGAAGGATATGAAATCGAAGACAGAGTTCTGAAACGCAAGAGCTATTTTCTATTAACCTTGGGAGGGATTCTTTGTAATGGATGTAATAGAAGTAGTAAATTTGGTTTCGTTTAGTCCCAGAACAAACCTGTATGGATAAATCCTAGCATTGCATTGACGCCTGCAGGGCAGTGTTAGCACTTCATGTGAGTTTGCTATTAAAAAGGTAAAGATGTAATCTCACAAGCCTTATAACTAGGAGAAAATGAAAAAACCGGACATGTAACAGAGGCCATGTGGTTAGCTGCCATTAGAAGCCATCATCCCATTCTAGACTATCCCTTTTAGAGTTGGTTTCGCGCAAGCATTAGTGTAATAGAAGGCCTCGATGTCAAAAGGGGTGAGGTAATTCGGCTTGTCATGTTAAAAGGGCAGGCCAGTTCTATGGAGTAGGGGTACAAAAAGTTCTTGTTAGACCCTAGGTATATTTTCTAGGGATGTATAATCGGAAGGTAGTCCCTTCCATAGTATGCAATCCAATCTCCAATACGAACATAATGATTTTGATTGTGCCCAACTATATTGGAATGTAAGATGCAAGCATTTTAACTATTTTATATATTTACTTTAAACCCTTAGACATTATTATAATATCACTGAATTTTGTATAAAAGTGTTTTAATTATCGTAAGGTAAAACCCCATTTGTGTTTATATGCGGCATGGTCTTAGAGATACCCTTGATTTTAAAAGAGTTTTAAAAGTAATAATTTAGTTGTTTTGAGTTTACTCACACCAGACTCATGTCTGACCCGGAGTTTACTCACACCAGACCCATGTTCTTTACCTGGAGTTTCTTTTTATCTTGTATCTTCTTTCTTTCCCATAATGATCTGACTTTCGAACACTTATATGATTAGCATATGAATACCGTGGATGTATTAGGTGTCGTCTTTAGGTGTAAGAAAGGCAGATCTTTACACACTTCCCTTAGACAGGGGATCAGATTGGATCACTATGGATATGGACACTTAACTCAACGGCTCAACTTAATGGAAATCAATCGATATCTCCAAATTTCAGTTAAGAAAGTACACAAACAACTCAAGGGGACAAAAGAAGGTATAGAGGTGGACCTACCCTAGGCATTTCCGACCCTAATGCTTAAGCATTGGAGATCAATGCCGATCCCCTATAGGGATTGGACCCAATCCCTCGAGGAGGCTCGGATGGGTACCATTTTTTTGGTGGGGGTCGGTATAGCCTTGGTCTTTTGCATATGGATATTCAGTTAGATATTTTTCCATCTTCCCCTATATAGTGTGCATTTCACTCATTTCAGGATCTTCTTTCTGGCTCTCTTCGTACTCTACTATCATTAATGCTATCATTCAGACTTTAAATTGTAGCCTATTAAATAGAAAGAAGAACCTTCGGAGTAGACGTAGGCCAAAGTATACCGAACCACTATAAAACTTTTTGTGTTCATTTCTTACTGTTTTAATTTTATATTCTTCGTATTTTATTCTCTGCTTCATTCTGTTTGGAGTTGGTTATTGGATTTCTAGTGCTTTCATATTATTTGGGTATTGGCGACCATTTTTGATGTAACATTTTGATGCTTTCACTGAAAGGACTTACACTTGTGGATTTGGAAGCTAAGATCTTGGATTTGTAAGCTTGAATACTTGGATCTAGGAAGTAATATCTAGGAAATCAGCAATGATACCATTGGTAGATAGGAGCTACCATGAAGGAAGTAAGCAGGCATGCACTGGAGCTGGAGCTAACCCTCCATCTACATTGCTAGGAACGAGATGTAAACTATAATGGAGGCGATGTCGGAGCTGATGATGAAGAGAGAAGAGGAGACGATGTAGAATTTCCTTAGAAAAATCAAAAAAGTTGGAATAGGAGCTACTGGAAATTTTGATCAGAGTAGGACGATTTGTAGAAAATTAGAATCAAGAGGGTGGAAACGAAGCTAACAAGCAGGAGAATGGAATAAAGCATCCAGGGGAAAACTTCGGGTAAACAAGAGGGATCGACACCAAACCCCCTAAGCCTGAGGGAACACTCTCGGTTCAGGCTGGATCGAATGTCGGTAGGCCAGTGGCCGAGGCTGTGCCGTTTAATGAGGATTAAAATGCGGATGCACGTCCAGAGGAGTACATTTCGAAATACCCTCATAGAGTTAGGGGAAGGCTGGTAATATGGATTGGACGCCACAAGTCGATGAGAATAAAAGGATGGCTGAGCTGATATGACATATAATGAGAGGCAGATTGCCTAATAGGATTCTGAAAGATGTCAATCGGAGTCCGTTCATTCCGAATATCAAGCAAGCACGAAATCCGCCGAAGTTTAAATTACCAACACTAGAGGTATACGATGGACAGTCGGATCCTACCATACACTTGATGAGGTATATCTGGCATATGGAAGTGATGGGGGCATCGGAGGAATTCATGGCAAGGTGTTTTCCACTTTATTTGACGAAGTCAGATGTGCTCTGGTTTAGGCGGCAGGAGAATAGTTCAATCAGGACATGGAACAAGTTGATAGAATGGTTCATGAGGTAGTTTAGGGTCCAAATTTCAAGACCAAAGAGTTTAATAACGTTGGCAACACTAAATCAAAGGACATGAGAGTCACTGAAGAGTTTCCTAACACGATTTAATGCAGTAGATACTTCGATGGATTGGGCGGATCCATCGATGGTCTTAATAGCGACGGTATCCGGAATTGCCGATGATATGGATTTTAAGATTTCATTAGAGAGGGTTCCACCAATGGATCTCAAGGAATTTTTCCACGAAGCTAAGAGGTTCCTGCATTAGGAGGACACACGATTCGATAGACAAGAAGTAAATGATGTACGAGGTGAAGGACCATCCGAAAAGGGTCCAAGACGGATAAGGAAAAAGGAAACTGGATGATTGTTATGATGAGTCAAAAAGGAAAAGGAAAGAATGGGAATCGAAGTTCTCCACTTATTCGGATTTGACGAAAAGCTTGGAATGGAATTATCTGGATACAAGGGGACAACTATCCTATCGAAAGCCGTAAAGGAGGGATCTTAGAGCGGAAACATAGTTCTGGAAAGTATTTCCTATTCCACAAACTGGATGGGCATACTATGGATGAATGGAGGTACTTATAGGATATGGTCGAGGAACATGTCAGGGATGGTAGGCTGCCACATTACGCGGGGACTCTGGCTGTGGTAGTGAAACATTAGAGGCCACAGTCCGCGTCCAATAGAAATAGCCTTCGATCGTGGTCACAGATCATCATTTTTTGATCGGGATGGCATGAACTAAATAAATAATGAACTCCATAATAAAATGGCTAAGTCACTTATACATGTATGGGATCGAGGTCAGTCCCTAGGCATGCTCTGAGATGATGATGAACCATCACACCTGGAGAGGCAACGTTTAGTTTTCCTTGTTTTCTGGTTTTATGGCTATAAGAACTTAAATTTAATAATTAATTCTAAATATGCATCAATGCAATAAACAAAACAGGTCGCGATCATCTCGATCGGAGAAATGGGGTAATAACTGCAATGTGCGAATCCCTTCGCTAGGCAGCGACGGGATGGATTCGTACGTCATGGATTCGTACGTCATGGATTAAGCCCTCGACCGGAGAGTTGAGGCTGGAGAAAGGAAGTCAGACGAAATTGACTGCATTATGTCCCTGACCTGAGAGTTAGGGACCTGAGTTTAGGAATTGGGTTGCTTCACCGGAGAGCGACAAGATCGACTTATTTATCACTATTCCTCTTTTACTGAAGAGTGGCTGGATGGGGTCCAGCCTATGCAGTTAATGCCCCACTATTACCCTGCTATAACCCTGCTATATTTCATAGTGAATTTCTACCGCTACAATTTTTCCATATAGCCCCAAATGTAGCCTTTTCGCTTTAAGCCCTACTATTCCGCTATATCCCATTATTCCCGCAATATTCTTCTATTTCCGCTATATCTTTTTTAAAAGAAATGAATTGAAAAATAACATTTATACATTATAAAAATTATGAAATTAATTTATTTAATTGAATTTTCTATATATTTTCATTAATGAAAGTACTCTAATATCTACTAAATTCAATTATGTTATATAATAGTTTTACATTATTTATAATTTATTTGCACATGTTTTTATCTAAAATTATTTATATATTAATTGTAATTCAATTGAATGTTAAATTTTGATTTATTTACCATTTATATATTTGTAAAAATGTTAAGTATGAGTTTTATATGCTATTAGAGCCATCCGCTATATCCTCGTTGTATCCCCGCTATGACTTTTTGCACCTTAGCCACATTGGATCTGCCGAGCGCTTTAATTGTAGAGGTTCCAACAAGGGTCCGAAGAGACCATGATTGGCCTAGGAAGGCCAGGACATCATGTTATGTTAAGAGAAACTGAACTGGAGTGCAGAAAGTAATGTCGTTCATTGGAGAGCGACATGATCGGCTTACTTGTCTTTGTTCCCCCTTTATGACAAAGTGACAGGATGGGGTCTAGCAAGAGCTTGGAGAGATTATGATCGGTCTCGAAGGATAAATAAATCGATATATGCCTCAAAAGGGCTAGAGTGTAATGGGTAGATCACTTCATCGGAGAGCGATACAATCGGTCTACTCATTATTAAGTTTGGATTAGACTTAGTAAGGGTCCGGAGAGACCATCGATCGATCCAGAGAGACCATAAACTTGGATGATGACCCAAAAATATTGCGGATTGGCTTATCGACTTCCTGGATTTCAAACGGTTATGGATTTGACATTGACCTAGAGAGGTCACGGATTTGGATAACAATCCGAAGAGATCGAGGATTTGAGACAACAACCCAGTGAGATCATAGATTCAGTTATCAGCTTGGAATGGATATGGATTTAGCTAAAGATTTGGAAAGGATTCGGAATTGACTATCGATTCGAAACAGTCGTGGATTTCATTAACAATCTAGAGAGACTAAGGATTCAACACACAAAGACTATCTCACGGGCGAACATGGGACGGCTCATGGCAAATCGGTTTGGCAAAGAAACAGATTCTGGATTGGAATATTCGATTGTCGGTAGAGTTTGGACAACGGACATATGGAAATTCAAAATACACATTTCTATCGTAAGGCATGTTTTGAGGGGAAAATGTTATACCACCTTTTGATAAGGAAGTATATTATGGATTTGGCTAAAAGAATTTCATGATCACTAAGACCAGAAGCCCGAAGGGATGCTTATCAGGGTCGAAAATCAATTATAAACAAGGCTATGGATGATAGACAAGCGAACTCAGACAAATGGCATCCCAGAATTAGCTAAGTATGGATTGGAACTTCCCCTCGGCAAGGGATTGGATTGGATCATTATGGATATGAAACGTAACTTAGCAACTCAACTCAATGGAAATTGATCGATATATCTGAATTTCACTTAGTGAACTACGCAAACAACTCAAGAGACCAAAAGAATGCAAGGCAAGGGAACCACCCTATGGATCATCGATCCCATGCTTGAGCATTAGGGATCGGGGCCGATCCCCTATAGGGATCAAGGCCGATCCCTCAAGGAGGCTCGGTTGATTCCAATTTTTTTTGGTGGGGGTCGGTATGGCCTTTGTCTTTTGTACGTGGATTTTCAACTAGATATTCATCCATCTTCCCCTATAAATACAGCATGCATGTCACTCATTTCAAGATCTTCTTTCTAGCTCTCTTCTTCCTTCATTATTATCAAAAGGCTATCATATAGACTGTAATTATAATCTACAGTATAAATAAAAGGAAAAACCTTTGGAGTGAACGTAGGCTAGGGTCAGTCGAACCACTATAAAACATTTTGTATTTATTTCTTACTATTTTAATTTTCTATGCCTCATATTTATTCTCTACTTCTTTATGTTTGGAGCTAGTTATTGGATTTGTAGTGCTTTCACATTACTTAGGTGTTGGCAACCATTTTTGATGCTAATAGGTATGATTTAAGTTTATAAATCCTTTTTAGTATATCAACTTTCGATAAAAAATTGACCATTTAGTTATGAACATTCCAACTATGATGGTTTCAACCGCTTGAATGCAATCCTACTTTGTAACAAAATATGCAAATAATACAAATAGGTTCAACAAACATGATTTAATATAGGTAAATTATAAGAATGTGTAATTAAGTGGAGCCAAAAGTTATGATTATGCAAGGTATTGTCTATGAAAATAAGAATGTTGCAAAGAGAAATATGTACAATAAAGTGCTAATCGTTGACACTACTCAATACTGATTGAATTATAAAATTATAACTGTAGCTTAAAATGTCATATTTTGTAATACATATATCATAACATGATATGACAAATACACATAGAATACAAACTATGGGTAATTTAATTCTTGAAGGAACGAAATATGTTTATACCTTTACTTCAAGTATACATGCAAATATAATAACTGAAAGAATACACATATAGTGTAATTACTTATGGATATACACAAAAATACCAATTCAAAATATTACTAATTGAAATAATTAATTTTATAATTTGTTAGCATTAAAGGCATTAATATGTAACTAATTTTCTCATTAAATTGAGTTATAATTAGAATATAATTACTCGTAAATAATTATCCAGTTATTTTTTAATTCAAACTGAACAGATTAAAAACAAAAATTCTATAATTTATTAACATTCAAAAATATTTTGCTTGTAAACATTATAAATTACTACATCTCAGATGTATGGTTATCTATGAATATCCCACCTGCATAAAAATTCAAAATAGTGTGTCGTAAAAAACTTTATAAAAATCACACATATTTGAATCATTGTTTGTAATATAACAAAGACTTTTGTGGAAACTATGAAAGTAAGATTTTTTATCGACATTTCATGGTATATCACAATAATAAAGTATATAAAGTGCAGATTAGTTAACAGGGATAATACCTAAAAAAGTAATGAAGACTACAAATTATTTTTAAAATTAGTTTCTAAGATTTATATTTAAAATTAAACTCTTACAAATTTTTGAAGTTGCAAAAAAATTGTTGGTTGTACATTTATATTTTATTGCTAAAATTATTTTATGAAATGACAAACTATTTTCTATATAATGTTTCACTTTAGGTATAACTTTTTTCTTCCAACTTGTTTTCTCTTACGTAATTGCGTTTGGAAATGAAAAAAATTAACTTTACATATATTAATTTATATAGAGAAACATAATTATTTTGGTATGCAAATGCTACGTTACAAAATAATTTAATGCAAAGGAAATGGAAAAAAAACCAATTCATAATTTTCAGTAGAAGTAAAAATCAAACGTGGGTGCAAAACGCGAGGACTAACAATCGTCCAGGTTTACCTATACAATGTTCCATAACTATTAATGTTTCTAAGAGGCTTATGCATTAATATATCCATCAAGCTCACGCAAAATAAATAAAGAAAATTAAACTCATAAGCATGTAACTAAAACAAAAACAAGAGGAAAATATAATTTATACAAAAAAATTAATCTAAGTTAGTAATAAATTAAGGGCAAAAAACAATAAATTCAAATTCGAATTAAAAGAAAATTAGGTCATAAAATACAGATTTAACTATCCAAGCTCGTCGATCTAGTAACCAATGTTTTTGGCAGCTTTTAGATACTTTTTTCCATAAAAGTCCAAAACTTAAATACACCAAGCAAAAAACAACCACTGATAAACACAAGCAGAATAAAAAATAATTAAGGAGAGTACAAAGGTGAAAAACTATTGATATCATCAACATATGAGATATGTTAGAATAAAACTAAAAGGTGTGTAAATGTGATTATCTCCTCAAATAGTTGAGAAATAAGTACACACGATGAGAAAAATCTTGGAAAGAGTATCTAAGAGTCACTTATTTTCTTTATATATATAACATAATAGCTATATGCTAATAATTTAAAAAATAGAAACTTTAGAATTTATCTGGAAGAAAATATTCGTACTGTAATATCTAAAGATTCATCTGCATATCAATAATAATACCATATGCAAATGTATAAGTTCGTTTAAATCTAGTAGGAACACCTCACTCCTCAAATTAGAAAATACATACATTCAAATAGAAATTCTATAAATGAATTTAATAAGATTTAGGTGAAGACTAAATCGATTGAATTTACAAGGTTTAATTAGACTGAATGAGTAGTAATGTAACGACCCAAGATATTTGACGTCTCGAGTTTTGAATATTAATTATTAATTTTCCATGATACGGTATTTTAATCAAACAAAAAACCTTGTTAAATAACAATTGGTAATAATATACCATTTTTCGAACCAAAATAATATTTGAATTCCATATTCTATTTATAAAATAGGAAATTGGTTTAATTGTAAATTTCTTATATATATATATATGTATATATGTGTATATATATATATATTCAGGACCAAAAATTTATATATAATTTGAAAAAAAATCATATGAATAAGAGGAATAATATAAAGGGAATGATTTTGGGCGTATAAACAATATAACATAGCATAATTGGAAAGAATTTAAAATTCGATTTTCTTATACACACACACACACACACACACACACACACACACATATATATATATATATTAGTTAAGAAGAATAAGTGTGTGTGTGTGTGTGTATAAATATAAATTCAAAAAGGAAATATATAGTACTTATAAAATAAATAATACTGCATTATGAAAAAAATAAGTAAAATATATATATATATATATATATGTATGTATGTATTGGACTAGATAAATATAGTTCATTAATTTTTTTTATATATGGGAAAAAATGAAAGAGGAGATATGCATATGGAAATACATAGTATAAATGTTAGGAAATCAAATCTATGGTTTCGATGACAACAACTATACAATAGAGATCGAATATGCATGTATATTTCTATTTACAGGTAATTGCTAAAGTAACATCACTAGAGAGACAAGAACAAAGCTCAAAGAACATTACAAGTGATGACAAGTCGATAGGATCAGTAGAGCAATAACACAGATGCACAAAAAGCAACATGCAAAGGATCAGACATTTCGGTGGATTAGCCAGACGTCTGAATAAATCCTCTGGATTACAAACCAGACAGAATCAAACGTTTGGTTAATGTACTTAGACGTCTGAAAGGCTACTATATACAAAAGTATATAGAGCCAGACGTCTGAGACATATTCCAGACGTCCGGAACTGAACTCGGATTTTGAAATTCAAATAACAACTGCCGCATTTGAAAAGACGCATTCGCTTCTCTTTGCTGCAACTCTTCATCGCCATCAGAAGCGACCGTAGAACATTTGTTAATTGATGTAACTACTCAAGGAATCTCTCTACCACTATAAATACATCTAGAATCCAAGAGAAGAAGTCACCTTACTTACTTGTGCTCTTTACTTTTATACTCTGACATATTCTTGATCTATAGCAAGTATATATTTTTATTTCACTCTTCCATATATTCAGAACTCTTCACTCAATATTCTCTAGATATATATATTGGAAGCATTTGTACTTAATAGTCAATATTCGTGTCATAGAACACACTTGACAAGAACAAGCTATTGTAACCAAGACTATTCCTCCGGACGAAGTGAGGTTTTTTATAGTTGAATTCCGAAGGGGGGACTGGACGTAGGACGGGAGGTCCGAACCAGTATAAAATCCTGGTATGCTTAGTCTATATTTTACCAAATTAATTTTATATTAGTTACATCATATATTTAGTCACATATACCTGCATATACACTACATGATACATCCTATATACTTTCAATTGGTATCAGAGCAAGGTTTGATCAAAGTACAGTAGCACATTTTTGAATCATTTTAATATGGCAAGTATTTTTCAAGAAGGACAATCCACAGCACGACCCTCACTTTTTAACGGCTCTAACTATGCATATTGGTCAACATGTATGAGAATTTTTATGGAAGCTAATGGTCTAGAAATTTGGTCAGCCACTCAAGATAAAGATGAAGCACCTACTACTACTATGAACACATGGACCGATGCACAAAAAACAGCAGCTTCTAATAATGCCAAAGCTATGAATGTGTTATTTTGCTCATTAGATAAAAATGAATTCTCACGTGTCATGGTATGTAACACTACATTTCATATTTGGCGCACTTTACAAGTCACACATGAAGGCACAAACAAAGTTAAAGAAACCAAGATTTCAATTTTATAAAATCAATTCGCATCATTTATAATGAAACAAAATGAATCTATAGTAGATATTTACTCTATATTTCAAATCATTCAACATGACTTAATGGTACTTGGAGTCAAATTTACAAATTTTGATTTAGTATCTAGAATACTCAATTCTTTAACTGCAGAGTGGGAAAGAAAAGTATTAGCTATCAAAGAAGCTAACGATCTTTCAGCACTCTTGGTTGAAGAATTAATAGGAAATTGAATGTCCTATGAAGCTAATTTGCAGGCATGAAAAAAATTAAATTTGAAAAAGAAAAACATAGCATTCCCAGCAACAAATAAAGACTCCGACTTAGATGAAGAAGAAATTGTATTTATTGCCAAAAATTACAACAAATTCAAAAAGTTTAGGAAAATGACTAAATTTCAAAAAGAAGGAAAATCAAGCTCAACGAATCAAACATCAATCAAATGTTATGAATGTGATCAATTTGGACATATGAAGAAAGACTGCTCCAAACTCAATAATGATAAAAAGAATAAAAAATTTGAAAAATTCAAAAAGAAGAAGGCCTTCAAAGTAACATGGGATGACTCGGATTCTTTATCATCTGAAAGTGATAGCGATAGTGATGGAGAACAAGCTAATGTGTATTTTATGGCACAAACTGATGAGGTATGTCCCGAACTTAGCTATGACGAATTATTAGAACTTAGCATGGAATTAGATGATAAAATTTAGACAAATTAAAAAATTGAACAAAGAGCATATAGGCAAATAAATAGACTAGAACTTGAAGTAGGAATGTTAAAAGATGAAAAAATTATCTTAGAAGAAGAGCTAGTATTATCTTAAGAAAAAATTAAAAATAATTTGATAGAAAGTGATGCTATTGCTATTGATTTTAATAAAACTAAAATAATAAAAGATAATTTGTTAAAAGAAAATGTCAACTTGAAAAGTAACATTGAAATTTTGAAAATTGAAAATTTATAATTAAAAGAAAAATTAGATAAAATTACAAATAATGTTTCAAAATTTAATAAAGGAAAACAAGATTTGGAAAATCTTGTCAAAACTTCAAAACCATCAGGCAATAGAAATGGAATAGGATTTAAAAATACTCCTAAACATAAAAGGAAATGATGCTAAGAATTATAGTTATAAAAAGACTAAAAATTTACCTTAGTCTAATATGAATATAAAAAATATGAAAATTTGGATTCCTAAGGCATATAATAATTTGATTAGGAAAAAACATATTAATAATTTTTTAAAAAAATTAGTCCATAATAAAAATTGTATTTATAAAGGTACCAAACCATCGTGGCTATGGTTACCTTCTTCTAACATCGAGGACCCTAACAAAATATATGGGTACCAATTAAAACATCTTGTATTTTGCTGGTACCCAAAATAAAAAATAAGGAGAAATGGATAGTAGATAGCAGATGCTCCAAACATATGATAGGAAATTCAAAAATGTTATCAAATATAACATACATCGATGGTGGAACAGTAACCTTTGGAGATAATTCAAAAGGATATGTCGTGGGTATTGGAGAAGTCATCAACTTTGCTATTTCTAACTCTCCTATTATTACAAATATTTTATTAGTAGAAAATTTAAAACACAACCTACTAAGTATTAGTCAATTATGCGATAAAGGTTTTCAAATAAATTTTGAAAAAGATAGATGTAATATTTTCGATAATAACAAACAACTTGTATTTGAAGGTTTCAGAAACAAGAATATTTATGTATTAAACATGAATATAAATACAAATTCAAATTTATGTTTAACCATCAAACATGATGATCCATGGTTATGGCATAAACTATTTTTCCATATCAATTTAAAATATGTTAATAAATTAGCAAAATATGAGCTAGTTAGAGGTTTACCTAAAATAAATTACAAAGTAGAAAATTTATGTGACGATCGTCAAATTGGAAAACTAAATAAAAGTTATTTTAAATCTAAAAATAATATTTCTACAAAACAACCATTAGAATTATTACATTTAGATTTATTTGGTCCAACGCAAATACGATCTATAAATCACAACAAATATGTTTTCGTAATAGTCAATGATTTTTCAAGATATACATGGACTTTATTTTTAAAACATAAAAGTGATACCTTTGGTATATTTAAAATATTTTCTAAAAGAACTAAAACACAAATGGATTTGAAAATTAAAAATATTCGAAGTGATCACGGCGGAGAATTCGAAAATGATCTTTTTACTAATTTTTGCAATAAGAAAGGAAAAAGTCATAATTTTTCTTTCCTCACACACCTCAACAAAATGATGTAGTAGAAATAAAAAATTGTACATTACAAGAATGTGCGCGAACACTACTAAATAGTAGTGGTCTACCAAAACATTTTTGGGCTAAAGCTATTGCCATAGCTTGTTATGTGTTGAATCGAGTAACCATACGTCCTATGACTAAACAAACTTGTTTTGAAATATTTTTTGGAAGAAAAGCTGTAGTATCATACTTTAAAACTTTCGAATCAAAATGTTTTATGTTAAATACAAAAGATAATTTAGGAAAATTTGACCTGAAGGCCGATGAAGGAATCTTTGTTGGATATTCGGATCGCAGCAAAGTATATAGGATTTTTAATAAACAAATGATACCATTGAAGAAAGTTTACATGTCTCATTCGACGAAAATTTTCTTAACCATCATACTAGTGATGACGACGAAATAATACCAATAACAAATACAACAAACTCTATTGATAATGAGACAAATATGCAAAATGATACATTGATATCATCCCCTAGAATTCTTAAGGATCATCTAAAAGAGTGGAGATCTTAATTCTAGAGTAACTAGAAATCAACTTAATCAAATAACCCATATAGCATTTGTGTCAAATTTTGAACCAAAAAATTATAAAGAAGCTTCAAATGATAATTTTTGGATAATAGCTATGCAAGAGGAATTAAATAAATTTGAACGTAATAATATTTGGGAATTAGTACCAAGACCAGAAGATCAATCAGTTTTAGGAACAAAATGGGTATTTAAAAACAAAGCAGATGAAAATGGAAATATTGTTAGAAATAAAGCACGTTGAGTTGCTCAAGGCTATAATCAAGAAGAGGGTATCGACTATGATGAAACCTTTGCTCCAGTAGCAAGATTGGAGACCATTCGTACATTACTCGTCTTTGCAACTCATCACAAATGTAAACTATTTCAAATGGATGTCTAAAGTGCTTTTATAAATGGTTTTATTAAGGAAAATGTATATGTGGAACAACCTCCATTATTTGTTAACAAAAAATATCCCAACCATGTTTTTAAGTTACACAAAGCACTGTATGGATTAAAACAAGCTCCTCATGCATGGTACGAACGTCTTAAAAATTACTTAATTACATGTGGTTTTCAAATAGGCAAAATCGATACAACCTTATTTATTAAACGAGAAAATAACGATATTTAGTAGTTCAAATTTATGTTGATGATATTATATTTTGATCAACAAACGAAAATCTATGTGATCAATTTTCAAATATTATGAAAAATGAATTTGAAATGTCACATATGGAAGAATTGAATTTCTTCTTAGATTTACAAATAAAACAACTTGAAAATGGTATTTTTATTCATCAAGAAAAATATTGTAATGATGTATTACGTCGTTTTAAAATGGATAATGCTTCACGCAAACCAACACCAATGAGTACTACTGTTCACTTAGAAAAGGATGATAATATTGAAAAGGTTTTGATGAAAAATTATATCGTAGCATGATTGGTTCTTTATTCTATTTGACGGCTACTTGACCCGATATTATGACGAGTGTATGTCTTTGTGCTTGATTTCAAGCAAAACCAAAAGAATCTCACCTAAGAGCTGTTAAACATATTTTACGATATCTATCTAGTACTAGAGATTATGGTTTGTTTTACTCTAAAGGATCATCGTTTGAACTAGTTTCATATAGCGATGCGGATTTCGGTGGATGTAGAACAGATCGTAAGAGTACTAGTGGAACATGTCACTTTATTGGACAATCATTAGTTTCATGGTTTAGCGAAAAGCAAAATTGTATTTCTTTATCTACTCGCGAAGCCGAATATATCTCAGCAGCTCTGGCATGTGCACAAGTGATATACATGCAACATACACTTACGGATTTCGGAAAAATTATCAATATACTGTGCTGACACGAGTACAATAAATTTATCAAAAAACCCTGTCAATCACTCGCGAACTAAGCATATAGATATAAGACATCATTTTTTACGAGACAATGTTGGAAAAGGAACTATTTCATTAGAATACGTTAATACCGAAAATCAAATAGCAGACATCTTTATAAAACTACTAAATGAACAAACTTTTATTAAACTCCGACATGATTTAGGGATTTGCTCTCTTCATGATCTGCTCACTTAATACTCACTCCTTTTTGGCCATGATTAGCCATTAGTTTTTCTATCCACAATTTGTAATTAAATTCCACACCTTTGTTTTTTTTGTTAGTTTTTTTACAAATTTTCTATAAATAATTTTTAAAGTTTTATATAAACAGTTATACAACAAAAAAGAAATCTTCATACACAATTCGTATTTTTTCAAGAAAGAAAACATAGTCATGTCTTCTGAAAATTCTTATATATCCATCACGACACCTACGATGGATAGCTCGGCCGATACACCACAACGGCTTCCTACACCCACACCAAATCAGGAACCGACGTATAGGTGGTCCTCATATCACACAGGATTCACTCCCGATAGCAAGAAAGACCAAACGATCTCTATTTGTCTCTCCTAACACAAAGGAGAAATTGATGAAATTCATCACTATCAAAAACAACAAATAGATCTTCAGAGAGAACTATATTTTGAACCAAAAGTTACAGCACGTCGGCTAAGCTTTTTGGAGCAAGTAGCGATGAAGTTTTGCACGTCATGGAAGAAAGATGTTCATGAACCACTTCCAAAGCCTTGTACTTCCTTGGATCCCTCTTCTTCCTATCATACCCTTTTGGATCCTTCACCAAGATGATTCTCTGGCTCCTCGAGAACCCACGAACGTGGAAATATATGGTCTCCACTTAAACCATGGAGGGTTAACATGTCAGAAGATCGTAAAACTCCATCGCCATCTAAATAAATTATAATTTTACGTGTATCTATGTTTATTTGTTATTTTGTTTAACACAAATAATGTTACATTTTGTTTAAAAAAATAGAAAATCAAAAAATAAGCAAAACCATTAAATTTTAGTCTATTTTTAGAAAAATTGCTTGTTACAGACGTCTAGATATGGACCGTAGACGTCTTTTACTCTGATATACCTCCATTTTTTTGCACTGTGCATATGTCAGACGTCTGTTATACCCCTCAGACATCTGAAAATTTGCTCTGCCTCCTCGAAATTAAAATCAGACACATTCAGATGTCTGAAATTCGGTTCAGACGTCCGAAATTCGGTTCAGACGTCTAAATTATGTCTATGCCACCAAGTTTTAAAAACATGACCTATTTCAGACTATGATATTTTACGTAGACGTCTGGAAAAACTCTCTGACTATCAATTTTTTAAAAACTCGATCAAACCAGACGTCTAGCAGATTAACCAGACGTCTTAAGTTATCTACTATATTCGAATTAGGGCAAACCAGATGTCTGATTTTGATTCCATACGTCTGAAATTCAATCGACGCTGTAAAATCACCCAGATAACTTCATTTTTTTACTTTCATCTCTATTTTTCAACTCTGATATCTCCATTTACGATTTTCCTCTCAAAATCATCTTTTTACGCGAGCTCAATTCACAATGCCTCCTCGAACTAAAAATCCCAAGATATCCAAACGAAAACAAGACCAACCAATATCATCTTCAAATCTTCAAGTTTGCTCGGATGATCAAATCGAAAGATGGATGAATAAATCACCACACTCAATCAAGAGATATGAGGATATACAAAAGAAAAAGCTTCACACAGGTCCATTCTATAACCTACTTTAATTTCCAATGTATGATTTGGATGAAATGTGTGAGAATGCCGGACTAGAAACATTGCTTTCGTTCACTCCTAATGACATCCAAATCGATCAATTGGAAATATTTCTTTTCTATGAAAATTCGGATAGTGCTTCAGTATGGAACACTGAAGATGAAGATGAAGGTAATTGGCTATGGACTAGCGTGTATGGCAACACGATTAGACTCACTCCTGGCATAATTGGCAGAACACTAGGATTTTCTGACACATGCGAAGATTTATACAATATTCCCTATATGCGTTTCAAACCAAGAAATAGTATAACACATCAAATTTAGGAAGACGAAATGCCAAAATTTACCTCCAAATATCTACGTCCAAAAGCATGACTTCTTACTCGATCGTTAATCAACGTCATCGTTCCATGTATGGGAAGTCATGAGAAAATGACCAAGTTAGAGCACAAAGCCTTATATGCTCTATTTAGCGAAATAAGGGTGAATTGGGCCGAATTCATCTCTGACGAGCTCAAACATTTTTGGACTTGATCACGGCCATCAATTATCTACCCTACGTACATTATGAGACTTCTTCCGGCACACAACATCCCTTCCTACCTATCGACTTTTGTAGAAATCTCTCCAAAATATGCTTCCACCAATTTTTTCTCACTTATGCACTTACCCGAGATTCCCCCAGAATTTATATCCTTGGAAGATTGGATGCACAATCGTCAAACCATACAAATTGAGCCTCCACCTCAACCACACGTTGAACCATCTCAAGAGGAGGAACATCATCGTGAAGTAACTCCACCTCCTCCTGCACCATTTGATTATCCAAGTCAGGATGAGATTGTGGAGACTCGAACAGAAACATATCCAAATGAAAGCATTCGAGATCTCACCCTTCGAAATCAACATATATTATCTCAAAATCAAAAACTTTTGGCTAAGAGAATTGACAACTTCGAAACATCATTTACTACACGCCTAGCAACAGTTGAAGAATCACTTTCAACTGTCCTATCGGTTCTCAAAGAAGTACTCCAACGGGTTCGCGGTCCAACACCACCTTCTGAAGATTGGCCAACCCCAGTACCTTCTCCTCCCGTAAAACATTCCAAACTTTCTGAGGACGAACCTCTCAAACAAGCTTTGACATCTCCTACAAAAGTTATCACTTCTCAAAAAGAAGAAACAGGGGACAATCAAGAAAAAGCTTCTCCAAAGGAATCATAGATTTTAGGATTTTAGGATTTCAAATCTTGAACATTTGCTAAAATCTATGAATGTAATCAATTTCGAACTATTAATGAAATTTTCCTTTTGTGTGTTATCTTTGTGGCTAAAATTTTATAATTCTTTTTTATAATGCCAAAGGGGGAGAAATATAAGTATAATTATAAAACATTAAAAATAAGCACATATTCGGGGGAGATTTATAAATTATATATAAGTACATTGTATAGTTGTCATCATCAAAAAGGGGGAGACTGTTAGGAAATCAAATTTACGATTTCGATGACAACAACTATACAATGGAAATCGAATATGCATGTATATTTCTATTTACAGGTAATTGCTAAAGTAACATCACTAAAGAGATAAGAACGAAGCTCAAAGTACATTATAAGAGATGACAAGTCGATAGGATCAGTAGAGCAATAACACAGATGCACAAAAAGCAACATGCACAGGATCAGACATCTAGGTGCATTAGCTAGACGTCTGAATAAATCCTCTGGATTGCAAACGAGATAGAATCAGACGTCTGGTTAATGTACTCAGATGTCTGAATGGCTACTATATACAAAAAATATAGAGAGCCAGACGTCTGGGACATATTCTAGACGTTTGAAACTGAACTCGGATTTTGAAATTCAAATAACAACTGCCGCATTTGAAAAGACATCTTCGCTTCTCTTTGCTGCAACTCTTCATCACCATAAAAAGCGACCATAGAACGTTTGTTAATGGATGCAACTACTCAAGGAATCTCTCTACCACTATAAATAACATCAAGAATCCAACAAAAGAAGTCACCTTACTTACTTGTGCTCTTTACTCTTATACTTTGACATATTCTTGATCTATAGCAATTATATATTTGTATTTCACTCTTTCATACATTCAAAACTCTTCAATCAATATTCTCTAAATATATATAAAGGAAGCATTTGTACTTAACAGTCAATATTCGTGTTATAGAACACACACTTGACAAGAACAAGCTATTGTAACCAAGCCTATTCCTCCGGGCATGAGGTTGTTTGATAGTCGAATTTCGAATGGGAGCTTTGGGACTGGACGTAGGATGGAAGGTCCGAACCAGTATAAAATCCTGGTTTTCTTAGTCTATATTTTGCTAGATTAATTTTATATTAGTTACATCATATAGTTAGTCACATATACTTGCATATACACTACACGATCCATCCTATAGACTTTCAATAAAATCATTTTAAATCATTTTGATAAGAAAACTTTTACAAAATTGTGTTTAAATAAAAAAATTATTTTTGTAAAGATATTACAACAAAATCTCCTTTTTGTTTTGAATTATACATTTTAAATATAAAAAGAAATATAAAACTAAATGTTATTTAAAATAGAAAGGCTTGTAAATGTCTTGGGTTATATATATCAATAGAAATATATATATATATATATATAGGAATGAAACTTGAAGTTATTTTAAACCCACTTTATATTTCTTGTTTCCAAAATCATGCATACGCATATACATACATACATACATACATATATATATATATAGCATGTCAAAAATCAAGTAAAAAGTAAATGAACAAAAAGGTAAGTCATGTGAAAGTTAAAAACAAAATTTACCAATCAACTATATAAGACTAGAATAGATAAAAAAATAAAAATAAAATAAGCATTGCCTAGAATGGTATAAATGTACAACAAATATAAACACACACACACACACACACACACACACATAAGTACTGCCTGGCCAAAAGAGGCAAAGACCAAAACTTTTGTATGAATTTTATTTCAACCTCAAAATCAAGTCACAAGAATTCAAATCAATCCATCAAAACATTTTACAGCACATCAAAATCTTTTGAGCCCAAAATCAATACGTACATCCTTGCATTCTTGCATAGGCATATATATATATATATAAGCTTGTGTGTAGCTTTAGTTGGGTTAGAGCAACTCCAATAGATTCACAATTCTCGAATCTGCACCCAGAATACTTCACAACAGAGGTCGAGAATCCCCAGAGTGCAGAAAGGTGAACTTCGGTGCGAGAATTGGAGATTCAGTGAGGCGCTTGTTTAACAGGAGCCTGCATGCCAGGCGTCTGTTGAACAGGCGCCTGAGATTGAGGCGCCTGTTCAACAGGCGCCTGGCGTCCAGGCGCCTGTTAAACAGGCATGCGCCTGTTCAAGTCCGAGGTCTAATAAACCCGGGCGCCTGTTGAACAGGCGCCTGATGCCCAGGCGCCTGTTCAACAGGCGCCTGATGCCCAGGCGCCTGTTCAACAGGCGCCTGCCCTCATTTCTATTGTAGAAATGAGGGCTCCAACATTTCGAAGTGTGGAAAATCGAATTTTCGCACTCCGAACTGTTGGAGATGCTCTTAAGCCTATAAAACATAGAAATAAAACCATAAACACAAAAGTTCTGTAAAACAAAAAAAAGAGAAAAGAAGTATCCTTTGTTCAAATCAAAACCAAAGCAAGATTATCACAGTTTCATATTCTAAGATAAGGACCCAAGTGGAAGTTTTCAAAGAATCAAACAATGTAGAAGGTGGGGATTTAAATTTTTTTAAAGCCTAGAACTTCTTCTAAAATACTTCTCTGTATGTTAACAGAGGTGAGATTCCTTACAAGCTTAGGTTCAAAAATATTTATCTCTTTATTCGATCAAATTTGCAAATGACGTAAACTAATAAAGTGTTCTTTTTCAAGTATAGAATATGCTCAAAATTGTTTGAAGCTCCGTCATGCTATAAGCTGTGAGAAATTTTGGATTTACAGTAAACAACCATGGTTTTGGAAAATGTCAACATCTTTAAAACATTGAGTCATGTATATAATCGTGATCGGTATGTGAAAATTGGATTTTTAGAAATGGTTTCATGATTTTTAGTAGCCTGGATCTCAATAAATCAAGAGATGATCGAAATTGATTCAAAAATTAATTACTGGCAAGGTTGTCGACAAGGAGAGGTGCGGCATGGTCGAGGAGAGCTAGGGTGACGTGGTGAAGGGTTTTGCCATAGCTAAATTATGATTATGGCCTTGATTTGGATTGACGTAGGAATTTAGGGTTTGGGGTAAGAGTTTGAAGGCTGTCGAACGCGAGTTCACGAGAGGGGGATGGTGTGACCGGAGGCTTTGGATTTTGAGGTGGAGGTAGCGGAGATCTAGGTGCAGGGATTAGAGGTGGTAGCAAGTATAAACGTGATAGGAAATGGATATACTTGCTCGTTTTTCGTGGTCGAGTGGTGTTCCAGGTCTCGGCTTTGGGAATGAGGGAGTCGATTTTCGCTTCAGAACGTCGGAACATGGGGGCTAGTCCATCGAGATAGGGGAAAGGCGAGTTTGCTCATCGGTTTGGACGAGGAAATAGGCGGTGGCGTGCATGTGCACGACTTCGTATGGCAATGGTGAAGCAGGGTTAGAGAAAAAGCTGTTGTGTGTAGACGTGTGGTGGAATTATGGGTTCGGCCGTGTTGAGTTGCCAGTAGGTTCGATCCTGGTTCAAGAGAGAAAAAGGAGAAGAAAGGAAGGGAAAAGAAAGAGAGGGAGCAGAAGAGAAGGGGAAAATGGGAAGCGGGTTTTTCTTTCTTCTTTGGGTAGTTTAGTTTGGGATTTGACCCAAACAAAAGTTTGTAAAAATTGATTGAAAAATTAAATGTTAATTATATACATATATACTTTGTGAATTTTAAAATGAGATAATAAATGCATACGAAACCCGTTCGACATGAAATTGATTTCGATGAGTTCGTATCGACGAACGCTATGTCGTCGTATGACTCGCCGCAGAATCTGAGCTTGTGAAATTTTATGGTATTTTGAAATGGATGGATTTTAAATACCGTTTAAAAACCAAATATCGACGTTAAATTTATATGACCATATATTGAAGATATTTCCCTAATAGAAATAACGGCGAGTTAATTTAGTTTAATTACGATATTATGACATCTGTTTAGCAGAATAAAACACCATTTCGCTTATTGTTTTAATTGGACCCTATTGGAAGAATAAAACACCGTTCTACAATTATTACTGAATATACATGTTTTATGGACATTTACTAGCAGAAATAAAATCCTTTCTGCTATTATATTTGTACAGACATAAATTTATTTTCCTAATAATTATACTAGGCAATATGATGTTGAATTGATTATTAAAAACTGATTGATATGAATATCTGGATCTGTTATGCTAGACTATTATGAAATTTAATGGTAACTTGATTAAGTACCATTGAAATTATTAAGCCTTCTTTTTCGATTTGGAAGCGGTCTGTTAAACTAGAATTGTTTAAAGATGATTATTATTTATTAATGATATTTTAAGGTTAATTAGTAAATATTTTGAAAATGATTTGAAATAATTAATTTATTATTCTTAAAAATCATTTAAAGGTATTAATTATTCTTCCAAAGCTATTAAACTATTTGGATTGTTCAAGGTATATTAATTACTAATTTAAGTTATTTTTTATTCATTGTTTAAAAATAATTATTACTTAAGGGATTAATGTGTATTAGAGTATATTTATTGCAAAGGTAAAATTTATTAAATATTAATAATGATTTTAAATAATATATTATATAGTAAACTTTTATTAAAAGAGAATTTTACTTAATTAGAACTTGGAAAAAAAATTATATTGAACTTACAAGTATTTATTTGAAAAATAATAATTAAAGTCTTTGGAAAGTAATGGTATACTTCCATGGCGTAATCAAAGGCAGAGAGTGCCTGCAGTTAAGTTTTAAATTTCTCTAGGATAGGGATTTAACATAGAGCTATGAATCCATGGTTGATACCGTAGTGGTGCTTTCCCAGATTTATTTAAAGGGTTTAAATATTTAAAAATGAATGGTTTTGTGAATATACTTATCTGATGGGATAAGCACATGCTGTTTGAATTAAGTAATTTGAATTTATCGAAAATTAAAATTTGTAAGGCTTAATGTTTTCAATGGGAAATGAAACCTTTGTTTGGATGGTAGTACATTTGATAGTTAAATAAACGACTATCAATTCTGGAACCAAAAACATAACTTTGGGAATATCTTGAAGAAACGCGGAATTATGTGGTACAGTTACCGTTCAAGGTGCTATACTGTACGTATAAACTCGTTTTGTTCTTCTAGTATGATGATAAGGGATCCGTCCACTAATATTTAGAAGGTGATCTACGATCTTATTTTCGTCAGTGTATTTCCTAAAAGAACCAGGGTCGAGTTTATCGAAAATATCAAAAGTTGTTTCGAAGAGACCGGGATCAGATAAGTTATCCGAAAACCACTCCGATCCAACGAGTGCGTTTCCGAATGAAGACAAGAGCATGGAGTCGAAGATGGAGCATTGAAGTGTAAGGGTTAATCGCTACTAATCCTGAGGGTGATTCCAAAACGGATGTAGTGGGAATAATGTCTTCTGTTCCATTCGGACCCAGAACGGACTTGTATGGATGAATGCTAACGGTACATTGCTAATGGAAGACAATGAGCATTCTAAGTGAAATTTCTTAAAAAAGTAATCGTAGCCTCTAGCCTCATCAACTGGGAATGACTGAAATCAAGGGGATGCAACAAGGCTAAGTAGGTCTCACCCAAGTAGGGTATGTTTATCACCTTTCTAGATTACCTCAGATATCATATCACTACGATACATGGAAGGAGCTCAGAGAGGGTAGGAACACCAGGGGTGACAGCATATTCGATCTATCCAGGTTAGGGATAGTCCAGTCTTGTGTTGCAGGGGATCCCGGCGTGGTCTTCGATATGTTGTTCTAGACATGTACTGTGACAGTTGGTACCCCAATGCTTAGTCATTTGTATGGAATCCATTCACCAATACATGCCTTTACGATTTTGGTTGTGGAGCCTAGTATGCTAGAGTTTAATTAATGTAATAATTTCAGCTATTTGAATAAGTATTTGTACTTAGACACTATTATAATATCAGTTGATTTTCTACTAAAGTGTTTAGGTTACCGTAAGGGAGAAACCCATCGTGTTTATGTGCGGGATGATCTTACGAGATCTCGAAAGTAATAACGAATAAAATTCCTATGATTTAAATTCTCATGCTGGTTTTACCAGACTGACCCGGGCGTGATTTTTCCTATATGCTGGGGTTAGACCGAGCATATTTCCAGGTTTAGCGGGAAGGAGTGGAGCTTCAGGAGAGCAGCTGAAGGGCCAGAGTCATATTCACGTAGATGATCATATTTTGTTGCATTTAGTTGTGTATATAAGTAATTGTAAGGATAGGTTGTTATAACTGTTCGTGCTGAATAAGTTATATACTCTGATTGATGTCCGTATATGTTAAGTTACAATTTTTTGTTTATGTAAATCCCTGTTCTATACTATAGATTATTCATTTCCGCTTTGTGATTCTGTATTGTTCTGTATTCTTTCTATCTTCTTTCTACTTCTTTTTTCTTACTATTTGTCTTTTTGTACAATTTGGACTATAGAAGCGTGGTAAAGTGTCTATTTGACAACATGGAAAAGTTTGTCATGAAAAGTAATTATGAATTAAATGTAATACAATGTTTTCAAAATTGTAGCACAAAACTATTATCATTATATATTTTTTAAGCATCACTGACCATCACCATCTTAGAAGAAATAGGAACTATAGTAGTATTTTAATGGGATTAAAATTGATATTAAATTTATTTAGAGGCTTTCTACAAAACAATGGTGAAGGAGATCATTATGAACTGAATTTAATAAAGAGTTTTTAAAATTGTAGAACAAAATAGTTATTCGTACTTTTCTCGAGCATTATTTCCTATCATTACAGTAGAAGAAATCAATAAGTATGGTTGTTTTTTAATTAGATTAAAATTGATATGAAATTTATTTAGAGGTTTTCTGAAAATACCCGGCTATGGAGATTAAAAATTGCTAAAATAAGAAAATCTGATTAGTAAGTAACATAATAGGAACACAAAAATGGTGGATTAATTGTTTTTAAATAGAAAAGTAGTGATGTATTGTATTGGTAGTTATTATGATTACATAATGAGAGTAAAGAAAGAAATAAGAAGACATGCAAAATTGATTTTATTACTTTTGTTGAATTTTTTGCATGATTCAAATATATCGAAACTTTCCTAATTTGAAATTTGGGATATATGAAAAATTTTCTATGCAATTTGAAATAGATGGAAACTTTCCTAGTTTGCAAATTTGAAATTTATAGAAACTTTCCTTAATTGCAACCTTGCTTTATTTAAAACTTTCCATATCTCCACTTGGAGAAGACTGTAAATGGGTAGACTCATGGAATCCTCGCAGCTCAGAAAGAAATAATATAAGTTAATAAAGAAAAATAAATTGTAAACCTAATTAATCAAATTATGGGATTTTTATTATTCTTCTATAATCTCTTATAATCTCTCTTGTTTATTGAAAGTAATAAAGCCCATCTTCCCCAAAGTGGACGTACACTATCACGGCGATAGTGAAACCACCATAAATCTCTTGTGTCCTCTTTTCTCTTTTGTAATTATTTATTATTGCTTTTGGAATATCTATGGTATGATTAGAGAATTGATCAATCTGTTTGTTTTACCGCACCATAGCACGATCATATAATTAGGTTTTTCCACTACGAGGGATCAATCACCCCTCTATAACTTGTATCAAAGCTTTTAGGTTTGTTGTTGCATAGAAGGTGTTGGGTAGAATGGCAGGTGAAGATAGTCCGTCAGAGAATAGTTCACCACCAGTAGTTGCTTCATATATTAGGGGTTCCTACGTGGCATAAGGTTCATAATTATCGATGGAGAAGTTGAATAGAGAATGAGATTTTAAGAAGTGGTAGTGGATGATGAAGGCACTACTAAGAAGAAATCGCATCCACATCATGGTTTATGACTTCGAGAATTAAGATCTAGCTATATCCACTGTAGAGAAGAAGAAGATGGAAAAATAGGCTTATACTACACTCTTTTGCCATGGATAAGAATATTATTTCTGAAATTAGTTAGGAAACTACCACTAGAGGAATTTGGAAGAAGTTGGAAGACCTCTACATAAAAAATCTTTGACCCACCAACTGATTTTGCTGAAGACCTTCTTCACCTATAAGGTGAAGGAAGGCTCTCCTATTAAAGCAAATTTGAGTATGTTTGATGACCTGTTGATGATGATAAAGTCAGTTGATTTAAAGGTTGACGAAGAACAGAAAGCCATAGATCTGTTGTATTCACTTCCGGAGTGATTCACCGTTTTCGTTCACAGCCTCATCTACGGTGGAGAAACATTGACATTGGACAATGTAAAGACCAGTTTTCTTAGTGAGGAGTTGAGAGATCAAATGAAGGGTTTAGGTTTAGAAGATGGCAGTGGAGGACGTGATGGTAGTTCAAGCTTTTTTGTTGAGAGACGAAGAATAAAGAAGAAAAAGAGTTTTAGGGGTGTTCTAATTCGAAGAAACCCCACTGGCATACTAAGTCTAAAGAAGAAGAGTGTAATCATTGTGAGAAACTGGATCATTGGAGAAGATTGTCCAGATTTAAAGAAGGAGAAAGGAGGTTTTCCGTCATTGTGGTGGAGAATGAGGATAGAAATTTGTTGGCAGATGTAGTATCGGATGTTGTGGACATTAGGTCCTTGATTCAGGGGATTCATTCAATATGACACCAAATAGGGATTATTTTCCTTCCTTTGTCTCTAGTGAAGGAAGTTCCATCCTTATGAGTAATAATGCTACATGTAGGTCCATTAGAGTTGGTTCAGTTCACACTCCCATGTTTGACTGGATTCCTTGCACTCTATTAGATATTTGTTATGTATTAGGTTTTCAGAAGTCTTTGATATCATTAGGGCAGTTAGCATTACTAGGATGCAAGGATACCCTCGATAGAGATGGTTTGAAAGTTTCTACTGGGGCATTGATAATAATGCAGGGTGTAAAAGTCTGAAATCTTTATTTGTTGAAGGGTACCATTGTTTAAGGGGAATCGTGTGTTGGACTTGATAGTGCTAAAGTTTAGATGCTACTAAGCTTTGGTGCTTAAGACTAGGTCATACTTTGGAGAATAATTTAGGATTGCTTTGTAGGAAGGAGAAGATTAGAAGAATCTTCAACAAATTAGATAGATGTAAGAACCGTGTTTCGAGTAAGCAACCTAAAGTATCATTTGGTGCTGGCAAGCATACTTCTAGGAGGGTACCTGACTATGTGCATTCAGATGTTTGGGGACCAATTTCTATAGCTTCTATTAGGGATGTCACTACTTCATATCCTTCATTGACGACCACTCGTGCAAGGATGGGTGTATGTAATGAAGGCTAAGTCGAAAGTGTTTGAGAATTTTAAGGAATGGTTAGCTCTCGTCGAAAACAAATTGAAAGGAAATTCAAGATTCATCGATCCGACAATGGCGGTGAATATGTCTTGAAGGAATTCCTTGGATAACATAGATATCATGGTAATACGGGACATTCTACTACATCGGATGATCCACAATCTGATGGAGTTTCTAAGAGGATGGATAGAACTCTACTAGAAAGTGGCTTGAGATTGACTGTAGGCTTATATAATGGTTTTTTGGCAAAAGCTATATCAATTGCTGCTCTCATCATTAATCAGATTCTGTGTTCAGCCATTGGTGGGAAGATTCTAGAAGAACTTTGGAAAGGGAAGTCTACTATACTCAGTTACTTTCGTACTTTTGGTTGCCTTATTTATGTGCATAACACAAGATTTGATAAGTTGGAGCCAAGAGCTACAATGTATGTATAGCCAGGTTATACAGATGTAATAAAGGGATATCGTATTTGTTGGAATCCATAATGAATAAGGTGAGACACTCCATACATGTTACCTTTGATGTGTCAGCCATGTTCAGACCATTAGAGGAAACACCAGATAGCTCAGGTTTGGAAGAAGACAAGCCTAAGGAGATGGAGATTGTTCCCACACTTCAGCCAAAGACTAGAGTTGATATTGTTGATACCAAAGAAAACGGGGTCAAAGAACAATCATATAACGGTCCCCATATTTCCTCTAATACGGTAATGGCCATGAAGTTGGATATGATTCAGTTCACGGTGGAGATGAAAGAGCGACAAGCGATGTTGGAGCCGTTTGTGCTAGTCTGTGAATTAGGAAGGCACCTTATAAATATGGAGATCGACAATTGGCAAACTTCAGCTTCGATGATCAACGATTATGCTTTGCATGTGGTTCACTAGGAGCCATTTGACCTTGAAGATGCTTTGAAGTCAACAGATATTTTGTAGTGGATTTTAACCATAGAGAATGAAATGTAGTCATTACAAAAGAACAAGACATAGGAGTTAGTCCCTTTACCTCAAGGAAATGGAGTCATGGGTTGCAGATGGATATTTAGGGTAAGAGATGACGGAAGGCATAAGGCTAGATTAGTAGCAAAAGGGTTTTCATAGAGAAAGGAGAAAGAGTACTATCTAATGTTTGCTCCGGTTGTGCGATATGCATCGAGAATTTTGTTAGGTATAATTGCTACTCACGGTATGGAGTTGGAGCGGCTAAATGTGAAGACAGATTTTCTATATGGAGACTTGGAAGAGAAGATCCATAAGAAACATCCAGATGGGTTTGTAGTGGATGGTAAATCAGATTAGATTTACCCACTGAAGAAGTCGTTGAAAAGTCTGAAGCAGTCGCCGAGACA
The DNA here is from genome assembly GCA_030765085.1 of Allium cepa. Lineage (NCBI taxonomy): Eukaryota > Viridiplantae > Streptophyta > Magnoliopsida > Asparagales > Amaryllidaceae > Allium > Allium cepa. The sequence continues at coordinate 255,936,907 of CM060943.1, forward strand.
ATGGTACAAGAGGTTTGAGTCTTTTATATTGATCATTGGCTTTGACAAGAGCATAAATGATGCTTGTGTTTATTATAAACACTTGGAAAGTGGTGATTGGGTTTACTTACTCTTGTTCGTGGATGGAATGCTTATTTCTTCCAAGGATAGAGAAGACATCAACCGATTAAAGATGCGTTTAGAAGCAGAATTTGAAGTAAAGGACCATAGAGAGGCAAAGAAGACTTTTAGGCATGGAAATCTTCATAGATATAAAGTTTGGACTTTTGAGACTGAGTCAAAAAGAGTATATACGCAAGGTGCTTGTTCGTCTTAGCATGGATACTGCAAAGGCCATTTCGACACCCATGACTTTGTGTGTAAAGCTTTTAGAAAAAGGATCTCCCGTGTCAGTTAAAGACAAGACTTGTATAGATAGGATGCCCTATGCAAGTGCAGTCAGAAGCTTGATGTATGCTATGGTTTGCACGAGGCCAAATATTTCTTATGCTGTCAGTATTGTTAGTCGCTACATGGCTAATCTGGGTAAGACTCATTCAGAAGCCCTTAAAGCTATTTTGAGATATTTGAAGGGAACACCAGATCATGGGTTAGTTTTTGGAACTAGAAAGAGTTGCAGCTTGGTTGATTACTGTAATTTAGACCATGCAGGAGATAGAGACAGAAGGAAGTCAATCTCGGGCTATATGTTTACGCTTGGAGGTAAAACTATTAGTTGGAGAGTGAGGTTGTAATATGTGGTTGCATTATCTACTACAGAAGTAGAGTTGGTAGCTGTTATTGAAACAGCTAAGGAGGCACCTTACTTGATGCTTCTATTCTGTGATCCAGGCTTAGCGCATGATAGTGTAGTGGTGAATTATGATGGTCATAGAATGCAATTCATTTGGCTGAAAACCTGACATTCAGTTCGAGAACAATGCATATAAAAGTCAGAGAGTCATTCCTTCTTGCCATGAATGAAGAAATGGTGATTCATCTTAAGAAGATCAACAAAATGGATAATGCAGCAGACATGTGCACTTAGGCTTTGCCGGTTTCTAAGTTCGAGTATTGCTCGAACTTGATTCGCTTATTGAAGTGCTATTGCCATATGGTGGCACCATGGGGAGAGTGGAGTAGCTTAGTTGAAGCTAGAAGAAGATGTAGTATTCATCTTGTTTGAGAGTTAGAAGTTGTCTTATACTTCGTGTTAGGATATTGTTTTGACTCTACCTTTGTTTTATGTGCATTTGACACTTCGTTGGTAAGGGGTGGCCTTGCCAGAACTTGTTGACAAAATGTGTTGGGGGCAGCCGAGCCAGAACCTATTAGGAAGGTATTCATATTAAGGTGGAGTGTGCAATAAGAGTTAGTTGAGATAATTTAAATCAAGGTGGATGTTATGTAATGGGAGTCGGACCAAGCTCCACATCTCTAGCCTATGACGTATGCATATTAGTTGGCACATACTTTGTTGTAACAAAAGGTATCACCAATGTTAAATGTCTACCAACCTATATTTATACACCACTTCTACAAGTTATTTAGCGATGTGGGACTATTCTAATTTCAAACCGTCATTCCTTCTTGTAACATGCGAGACAATGCTAACATCTCCCCTTAACTCGTATCCCCATAAAATACTCTCGAGTGCATTTTTTATCTGCCTGACCCAGCTCGTAACCTTCGGCTCCAACACCAATTGTTATGTAATGGCGGCCAAACTAAGTTCTCCATCTCTAGCACGTGACATATACGTATGAGTTGGTAAATACTTTGTTGTAACAAAAGGAAACCCCAATATTACATGTCCACCAACCCATATTTATACACTATTTCTTCAAGTTATTTAGCGATGTGGTGCTATTCCAATTCCAAACTGTCGTTCCATCCTATAACATGCGAGACAACCCTACTTGTGCGGTGTTGAAATTTTTTGTATAATTCAAATATATAAAAACTTTCCTACTTTTCGATTTAATTTATATGGAAACTTTCCTAATATGTAAATTTGGAATATATGAAGATTTTCTTATTTACAACCTTACTTATTTAAAACTTTCCATATCTTCACTTGATGAAGACTATAAAGGGGTAGACTCATGGAATCCTCACAACTCAAAAAAGAAATAATACGAATCAGTAAAAGAACAAATCGTAACCATTATTAATCAAATTAAGGGCAATTTATTATTCTTCTTCGATTTCTTGTAACCTCTCTTATTTATTGAAAGCAATAAAGCTCATTTTCCACAAAGTGGGCGTACACTATCACGATAATAGTGGAAGCATTATAAATCACTTATGTCCCCTTTTCTTTATTTTATAATTATTTACTATTACTTTTGGAATAACTGTTGATCTGATTCGAGAATTAATCAATCTTTTAGTTTTACCGAACCATAGCATGATCCTATAATTAGGTTCTCTGCCGTGATGGATTGATCACCGCTCTACACTTGAGATGTATTGTAAAAAATTTAAGAGGTAGGAAATAATCTATTCTTGGATTGAAGAAAAAAATGAGAACAATAGATGGTTAAAATGTAAAATGTTTCTCAAAAGAACGAGAACTTAGTATATTGACTGAGAATGAATGAGACGGTGGAATACTAATGGTCAAATATTCAATTTCTAATATAATAAAATAGAAAAAATGATTTGAAAATTTTAAAAAGCAATATGGATTTACAAACTTACATTTCATAAATTAATTTAAGACAAATTAACTTCAAAATTGTATAAACCTTTTTAGACGTCTATTACAACTTATTTATATAGACATAAATGAATAATAGTTAAAAGTAGTTATAGTTAAACATATAACAAAATCAATAGTCTAACTATGTATACGATAGAAAACGACATATTGTCCCTGAACCATGATATATTATGGCACAAAGTTAGTGATATATTTTGATATAAACTTAGAGTAATTGGTTAGGTTTACAAAATTATTATTTAAATTATTTATTCATACAAAGATAAACATGTAATAACACCTAAAGATACAGTAAGCATAACTAAATATACAAATTTGAAATGGAAGAAAGTACTTGATTAATAAATCTACTTTTATAACTGTTAAATACAAGAAATTTAGAACAAGAATTAAAAATAAATAAAATAAAATAAAACTAAGTGTAATTATTTAAACTCACCAAATATATTGACTTCATTACTCAAAGTTGAAATATTAAAGAATGTGAGAGAGAAATTTGAGTTTTGAAATGACTTCGAATTAATCGGAGATGTGAAATAAATGATTTTTGAGGTTGAGCATAAGAGAAACAGATGAGGAAACAAACGTGAGAAAAATATACCAGTAAAATATGAAGAAGCGGAGAGAAAATGATTTATTGAATGCTAAATAATCACTTGAAATAAGGAGAAGAATAAAGATATGAGCTAAGAATGAATATGAAAACAGAATGAGAGTTAAGAAGAAAAAGGAAAATATGTACATGACTGATTGTATAACATCTTGAGATGTAACATATAAAGTCTAAGAGATAGGAATTGAAATCTTCGTAGCTTGAAGAAAAAATGAGAAACGTAGAGGGTTAAAATGAAAACTTGATCTTGCAACTAAGGAGAATTGAGTATATTGATTGAGAATAAATGAGAGAGAAGAATAATAATAGTCAAATATAGAATTTCTTAGGCGTAAATGAACTATTCCCCATAAACTGATGAGAGAATTGTATTTTGATTAAGAGTGAATGAGCAACAAAAATGTAAATTTTCCCATTATTCTTTTATATATATATATATATATATATATATATATATATATAACAGAATGGATATAATGTATATAAATGTTCAATATAATGGCATTAATGGTATCAATAATCTTTGTCATGTATGTTATAAGGATTAATGATATCATTAACATATGAGATGTGTTAAAATTGTGTAAATGTGAATATCCCCTCTAATAGTTGAGAAATAAGTACACTCTATGAGGACCTGTTTCTTCGACTCTCGGAAATCGCACTATACATCCTTGGTATTCACGTACCACAAATCCAAGTGCCGAAGAAGCGGAGCTTCAAGGGTAAGAAGGAAAATAAAGACAGAACAGAATCTCATATATATTATTTCAATATAAACTTTATAGCGGAAATTAAAATACATTTATCAGAGTTAAACATGGATAGTTATAAATTCCTGTCCTTAAAAATGCGGAATACTATAGCACAAGAGTGTGGTGGAGATAGATAAAAATATTCAAAAAAGTTTTCTAACTCCATGCTTCAAGCTCCATCCAGATTTCTTCTAAACTAAACTTGACTACTAGGCTACTCGGGAAAACTTAGGACACCCAAAGTATAAGGAAAAGGAAAATAAACTCCAGGTCAGCAATGGACTAGTATGAGAACTCAAAATACGATGTTTGAAAACAAAAAAGGTATCTCATATGACCACGCCGCACATAAACTCGGAAAAGGTATATATTTTGTGATAACCAAATCTTTATTCCATAAAAATAAGGGATATTATTTTTAATGACGTTTCTTTGAAAACATTTGCAAGTAAACTTATTGATCTTAGCCGAAATTGTTTCATTGATTAAATTCCAGCATATTAACCACAAAGTGGGTTCTATAAACAAAATAGCAAGCATTTATGGAAAATGGATTTTCATACAAATGACCAGGTGAAGGGACTACCTTCCGACAGTATATCGCTAGAGGAATGTACCGAGGCTACAAAAATCTACACCACTACCAATACAAGACGCCTACCTCTCTCTAGATTGTACCGAATATGTCATCGCCTTGGTTGTTACCGATCTAATCCAAGTGCTTGTTTACCACACACCACATTAATTTAAACTTGAACATCATAGCGGGTAGAAATATATCTAAAGGGGATGATCATATCCTAAAGGTTGTGAGCCACATAGCCTTGCTGCATCTATCATGTTTCGGCCATTTTTAAGTGTAAGGCTTAAGGTAACGATTGCCTTTCACATAGCACATCATCTTTGAATACTGCACTGCCATTCCGTGGTCACACAACTGATTTCTATAAACGTATAACTCCTGAGCTCGTACATCTCATGAAAGGGTGTTAAGCTAAGAGAAGTTGCCATCTCCGCTACCAAATAGATGATACGTTCATAGAGATCACTTATGTAACTAGAAATGCAACATCAGACATCTGTCCATACAAGTTATCCAAGAACAGGACAAACCAAAGGCACTCCCTTACCACATCCTGTCGGAAGTTACCCCCAGGATTAGTAGCGAGGAGATCTTGTATCCCGAAGAGTTTCAGAAATGAAGGGACCACTGCTAGTTAGTATTTATGAGCTAACCAAAATTATCAACAAGTGGTCCTTCCACCCTGAAGATCTTCGGTCTTCATCCTTCGTTTCTTTATCAGATCTTTATTTTTTCAAACATGTACATAGGTCAAAGTGGTTTTCAGATAAGAATCACTCAAATCCGATCTTGGTTCCTTCGAACCAATAATCGATAAAAGAAATGTGCAGTAAATAGGGAATTCTTCTTTTGATTTATTACTTCCATTTAAATCAAAAATATCTCCAAGAGATATATTTCTTTTAAAACATTTCTCTCTGGTATATATGGAATCATTAAATCTCTCTTACCAAATCTTTAATTACTTAAAGTCGTTTTAAAATCTTTGAATAATTCTAAATTATTTCATTTTCACTAAGGAAAACATTTCCAAATCATTTCATTTAAATCTTAATGAAGATTTCTTAATTCAAAATTGATAATTTGGATTGATTTAAAACCATGTTATCTAAGATGTTAATCCCAAAACCAGTAAATATTAAGTTAGCAGAATCTATAGAAATCATATAATTCTACTCAATATCAATTCCCGTATTCAACAAGTAATATGGGTGGAATAACAACAAAATCACCTTTTAAATTCCATGAATAGTACGAGTTCACTCTTTGGGCTTTAATATTAAGTTTAAGAAGATCATCTCTACACAATCAAAGTTGTATTTAATTTAAATTTGGAAAATTTAATCATTTTATGCTTAACTCGTTTCTGACATTTCAATCGTATTTATCCCTCGCCCAAGGAAGAGGCCAGGTGAGCCAGGGCACTAATTGCACCAGAACATCTCCATAGTTTAAGCACCTTACATTTGGATCTCACGAATAGAAAAATATAGTCTACTCGTCGGCTTTTAGAACCAATATTAAACCACTTTATTTGTAATAGCATTTCTATAATTATTTATTTAAACTCTTTTAAAGAAACTACAAAAACCTCAAATCATTATTAAAATATTTAATTAGTCATTTGTAAACATTTATAAAAGATTTGGAAAAGAATGGTTAAGTTTAAAGCTTTACTTCGAAGGTTATGGAAAACTGATGTGGGAAGTGTTGCAAAAATGATTTTTTGAGCTATATTAATCAAAATGACTTTTTATCATTCGAAAGTACATTTTCATAACTCAAGTCACTTTAAAAACATTTTAAAATATTTTTAAATTTATTTCATATTTGTAAACAATTTTAAAATATCATTTTAAAAGAAATCATGTTATGGATTTCGAACTACAAAACCGTGATTTTTCAAACAACTTGTTTTACTCATATTTCAAAATCTAATTATTGAAATGTGACGACCCAAACTCGATGTTCGATAAACAACATCAAATTTGCATCGCCGGAGCTTATAACAACAATTAGATGAATATGAAACAGCGGAACAGAATCAATATCATAAATATCATCACAGTTACAACATCAACATAATATCCATACTACAACAGAGTATATAATACATACACCACAACTCCAAATATAACATCATGATAATACAACAGTGATCATATATTCAAAAATCCTCAAATGAAAGAGGTGATAACGAACTCCCAAAAGCTAACACGTGAAATCTCCAAAAGCTCCTAAGATATCTCCCAGATAAAAGCTCCAAAATACTGCTACTCCAAAATACAGAAACCTGCTACTAGGCTGCCCGTGTGGAAATAATGGGCACCAGAGTTTAGGAAAGAAAACAATAAACTCCGGATCAGTCATGGGACTGGTATGAGTAAACAAAACAACAGTTACTTTTAAATAAAACAAGATTTATAAAAGAATTTTCGGCATGCTTTTAAAAATGGAACTACCATAAGACCTCCCGCCACACACACAATGCAAACGCAGAATTGGAGGAGATTTCTTCTTATGATAGTTAAATATGCTTGATACGAGAAAAGAATTCTTTGATATTATTACTAGTGCATAGTGAAGTAAATCATTTCGAAAATAGAATATTAATCTTAGCCAACATACGACCATTATCGTATGCCTACTATAGCTACCATCTAAACGGTGGGGCGCCACCATAAGTAAATGGCAGGTTCTACAACTAAAACCGTACAGGGTTTCGTATTGTTTCTTGGATTTCCAACAAATGGTCAAGCCAAGGAACTTCCCATTGCCACATGAGAACGCCTTTGGAAGGACGTCCCCGAGAACCAAACCGGATCTCTGCCAACACAAGGCCAGGTTACCCCTAACTGGGTAACTATTGACACGAGTATGCCATCTCCTGGTTGTAACCAACCTTTAACCGGGGCCCCAGCAACAAATCACAAAGTAATATATATATATATATATCTGCGATATCAACATAAGTTAAGTATCTGGGCTCCATACCATGATACCACTTCTATCAAGAAGGAAATGCACATATCCTAAGGGGTGCTACACCCAATAACCTTGCTGCATCTTTCCTGTTTTGACCATTTCGGGGTGTGAGGCTCGACGAAGTCTCGTCCACAAAGCCACGCTTTATACAAAAGCTGTGCTTTGGGTCAATAAATGATCATAGAAATGATCACAAAGATAAGCGATCAAACAAATGATCCTATCACAAATGATCAACACAATGATTATTTCACAGCAACACTCAGCATGTCACATTACCAAATTGGGAATATATTGCTGATAACCTTCAACTAAATAACCTCTGAGCTCGTACGTCTCAGAGAAGGGTGTTAAGCTAAGAGAATAAATTCTCCGCCACCAACAGAAATATATTTGAAAGAAATCAGCTTTATATCTCAACTTGTAATGTCAGACATACAATCCATACAAGTCTGTTCCGGGTTCGAACAGAACCGAAGGCACTTACAAAGAAGTCCTTGCAATCCGGATATCCACAATCCCGATCGGACTTCCTATCACTTAGGAAATCTCTATACAGTAGCTACTCGGTGCAGAGACAATCGATAGGTCATCCTATCGCTCTCGCAAATACCCGGTCTTCAACACCGGTCTTCAATTGCTATCCATAACGTCGAATCACATATTCGAAATGGGTTATATGACACAAAGTTCTTTTCCCGGCTAATTCGAATAGTGAGTGTCAAAATTTTAAAACATGTGGATGTCATTCACAAATTATTCACGGGTTCGATGTGGGTTTCGGATAACCAACTGAAATCCGATTCCTTGTCGCATCGAAATTTAAATGCCGTTTTACGGGCAACAGGGTTTTCACATCAATACAGAATAAATCATAATCACAGTGCATCACACGGCAATCCACATAACACCGCATCACAATCAGAACAGAAATATCAATACAGTGCACAACAATAGTTAATTATTTACCAATCAAAACGAATGAGATAAATTAACCAAATAATTATTTTATTGATTATTTTAAATCAATGATTTATTATTCTTAATGATAAATAAATTAATCTTAATCATTTTGATACATTGATTATTCCTTAATTAGTTATTTTAATTAACTTACTTTATTTAATCAATAAATTCTTAATTATAAATTTATTTGAGTACTTAATTTTATTTAATCACAAACTTTAAATCATTCTTAATTCCTTTTCAAAACTATTAATAAAAATTGTTTACCTTAATTTCCATTTGAAAATCTGTTTTATACTTTAAAAATTAATTTATTATACCTTGAAAATTTTAATGTAAATTTTCTTCAATTCTTATTTTAAATTAAATTACTTAATTTAAAGGTTTAATTAAATTTTAAAACACATTGTTAACCAATTTAAACTTATAGTGAGTTCTTTACTTAACCTAAATCAACATTGTTTATCTTGAAATAACAGAAATTTACTTAACATTTAATTCCAGAATCTTCTCTGGGCTAAACCCATTTTAAGTTAAATAACCTTTTTTATATACCAATTATTTAAGCAAATAAATTTTGCTTTTAAAACAAACCAAGCCCGAAAGAAAATCAAGCCCGATACCCACAAAAGTTAATCACTGCAAAACAAATTTGGGCCGTAACCCAACACCCCAACCTCCTTTCTTCTCCTCTCTGTTTTTTATTCTTTTTGTTGTTTTTTTTCAGCAAGTTGATTTGAATTTTCGAACCAAAGTATCAGGTGAGAAAATTTTTCGTGCTCGCGTGCTATAACCCGAGACGATTTCATTTCGACTCGAGCATCCCCTCGAGCTCTTCCCAGGTTCGACCCTGCTGACACGGAGACATCCCCGTGTACGTGCACGAGGTCGCGCCGCCTTTCTGGCGGCCGCCACCACCCTCAACAAGTCAGAAATCTCATATACACTCGAATTTAAACATCAACTCGAAAACCATCGTCTCGAAATCAAAAAGTAGCAATTTACACGACCCTGTAACTTAACCTACCCTCACGAAAACGCCTCGCCGCCACCCCATAGACCACCATAGACACTCGCATTTCGTCCACACCACGATAGACCCCCCAGCAACCTTCCACCAGAGCCTCGTGACACTCGGTCATGCGTAGGAGTCGCATTCATCACATTACAGACACGACTAAACTTGAAAACCAAACCCTAAATCAATCTCGTATTCAAATTTCACGCAATGAAAAATTTCTTTGATAATTTTCTCGAAGTCTCTGATGTTCGAGCTTGCCACAAACCCATTTTAAGCATTTATAATTGAGTCGAATGTTAGGAATTGAAAAAAATGCAGATTTTGTTCAAATGTAAATTTTACTGAAAACACTTAACTAAAAATCATCACTATTGTTTTAAACATCCTATTTTCATATGTTCATTCAAATTGTAAAATCAATTCAATAATTAAAATTTCTTGAATTTATCTTAAGATTTTGTTTGTACTGTATAATTTTGGTTACAGGGGCAAACCTTCATATTCAAGCTGAAATAAATTTTTAGCTCATGAATAAGGTTTAAACAAACTTATTTGTTCAAGACCTTAAGTTTAAAGAAATTTATATGAAGATGTTTGATTGGGTTTCAGTTTTATCTATCCTGTAACTAAATTACAGAGAAGAACAATATGCAGAGTAACCTGTATATCTATACATATTTACCAAACTATATTCAAAGATAAACATATACAATGCCATGAAACAAAGAATCATCTTTACAGTTAATTAAAGCCTTTAAGTTGATGTTTATTCACATGACAAAGGTTTGAAACAGAGACTATATTTATTTTCTTTGAACTGCAGTTTGTTCCTCTTCTCTTTTCTTTTTAATTTCTGATCTTTGCTTGTTTAATTTTTTCTTTCTTTCTTCAGTAAAATTTTTTGAACAAGATGATGCTTAGTTATATATATATATATATATATAGAAGTGTACAAAAGTAGGCAATTACAATGTTTTATGGTATAAAGGTAAATCAAAACTGTTTTTATGGCTGTGCAGTAAAATCATTAAATGAAAGTATGTTGCTTGTATATTTATAGCATGCCGTGTTTCATGCTTCCCTGTTCACTTCAAGGTGCTGATGTAGGCTTGTATTTAATGCAAGTATGTTTCTTTGCTAAAGGTGATGGCATTTAATGAAAGTATGAAAATGGAATGTTCAGGTTTCCCCTTTTTCTATTTGCAGCATGTTCTTGTTCAATTATATTTTATAAGTACATTTTTCTATATCTTTGTTTGTTGACTAACAAACCAAATCTCGGCTGAAATGCTTTTGTACATGCAAAGGAGTAAATAGCATTTAATACAAGCATTAAATGAAGCATGTTACTTTGCATAATTTCAGCATGTTATGTTTTGTTTTAGTTTCTTACTCTTACCTGGTTTGATTTAGTAACATATTCATTTGATTCATTTTGTAAGTACTGTTCTTATTTTATTAGCTAATGTTTTGTTTTTATTTTATAGGTATGTGTTGTTTTGTTTAAAAATTTTGTTTTTCTTATGTCTACTTATTTGTTTACATAGCTAGTTGAAAGTGTTTTGCTTTCTTATGTCTTCATATTGGTTTATGAAAGTGTGTGTTTTCTTTTACAGTTTTATATTTCTTCATAAAAATTTGTTATCTTAGTTTATTTGTTTATTTGTTTAAATGTTAGATTATAATTATGTGATTTAAATTTTTATAATTTTATCATAACTTACTTTAACAATTTTTATTTCTATTAACATTAAATAACTATGTAATTTATTTCAATATTTTATTTCTTTTGAATTTCTCGAATTTACATTTAAAAGTTCCAATAAATTACCAAATTTTTAAATTCAAAATTTCCAGGATGTTACAATATCCCCTCCTTAAGAAAATTTCATCCTCGAAATTGAAAGAGAGAGAAACGTAAACAAAGAATAGACGAATTTATAAATAAGGAAATGAATTACAGTTTTTAAGTCGAGATGTCAATTCTGCAGTTGGGATATGATTTCTTCATATTATCTTCGGTCTCCCAAGTACAGTCCTTTGGATCGCCACTCCATTGAACTTTGACCAGTTTCACAATCTTGTTTCTTAATCGCTTCTCATCACGATCTACAATTTTTATCGGTTCCCTTCTAACTGCCAAGTTGGGAGTGATTTCAAGATCCTGCTGAGCAGCTTCTTCAATAATATCATCTGGGTCGTGCACATACTTCCGAAGATTAGAAATGTGAAACACATCATGTACGCCAGAGAACCAGCTAGATAACTGCACTCTATATGCCAGAGGACCAATCCTTTCCAGAATAGGAAAAGGACCAATATAACGCGGTGCTAGCTTTCCAGTTTTCCCGAATCTCAATACACCCCGCATCGGAGATACTTTCAGAAATACATAATCTCCAACTTGAAATTCCAAATTTCTCCTTCGTCGATCATAATAGCTCTTCTGACGGCTTTGGGCAGTTAATAACTTCTTTCGAATAAAGTCTACCTTCTCAGTGGCTTCTTTTATCATATCCGGTCCAAGAACAAGTCTGTCACCTGATTCGATCCAGCATGTAGGTGATTGACACGGACGACCATATAAAGCTTCGAAAGGAGCCATTTCTAAACTGGCCTGATAACTGTTATTATATGAGAATTCAACCAGATGCAAATGGTCCTCCCAAGAACCACTAAAATCATGCACACAAGCACGCAGTAGGTCTTCTAAAATTCGGTTGACCCTCTCAGTCTGTCCATCAGATTGTGGGTGATAAGCAGTACTGAAATTTAATTTCGTTCCCAATGCGTCTTGGAATGCTTCCCAAAATCTACTAGTGAAGATCGGATCACGATCACTCACTATACTGCTGGGAATACCATGGAGGCGAACAATTTCCTTTATATATATACCTGCCAAGCTTGTCGCGGTCCGAGTGGATTTAACTGGAATGAAATGAGCATTTTTGGTTAGACGATCCACAATAACCCAAATTGCTTCATTGCCTTTCTTGGTTCGTGGCAATCCGTCGATGAAATACATCGATACCTAATCCCACTTCCATTTCGGTACTTCCAAAGTTTGAAGTAAACCGGCCATTTTCATTTGATCGCTCTTGATTTGCTGACAAGTAGCACAGCGACTCACATAAATAGATATGTCTCTCTTCATTGTTTTCCACCAGAATGTCCTTTTAACATCACGATACATTTTGTTGACTCCTGGATGGATGTTGAATTTTGACTTGTGGCATTCGTCCAATACTTCACGTTTCAGTTTTGGAATGTCAGGGACACAAATTCTGCCCTTCATCCTTATAACTTCTCTATTATCTATCTCAAAAGTAGTATCCTCTCCTCGATCTATTCTTCTACGCATTTCTCGAAGAAACTTATCTTCAGTTTGCTTGCTCGCGATCTTCTTAAGAAGAGTAGGAGTGGTAACTAGATATGCGAGAACAGCATGTCTTCTGCTCAGGGCATCAGCAACCACATTGGCTTTTCCTGGCGTATACAGAATATCTAAGTCATAAGATGCCAGAAATTCCAACCAACGTTGCTGTCGCAAATTTAGATCCTTCTGGGAGAAAAGATATTTCAAGGATTTATGGTCGGTGAATAATTCGAATTTTTCACCTAAAACAAAGAGAGTTTATTAGGTATATTTCTTTAGTTAAGCTAGTTCATAAATTGTTAGGAAAGCTGAAAAGATTCTTACCCAGAAGATAGTGTCGCCATATTTTCAAAGCGAAAACAACAGCCAAAAGTCCCAAATCGCGCGTCGGGTAGTTTTTCTCATGCGGACATAATTGTCTACTCGCGTAGGCAACCACCTTTCCATTTTGCATTACTACTGCACCTACCCCTTCACCACATGCATTAGTATAGACAGATAAGCCTTGGTTCCCGTTAACAATAGTGAGAACAGGAGCAGTGGTCAATCTCTTTTTCAACTCTTGAAAAATTTCTTTACATTCTGGAGCACAAATGAACTTTGCATTTTTCATCGTTAGCTTAGTCAATGGGCCAGCCAACTTAGAAAAATCTTGAACGAATTTCCGGTAATAGCCAGCTAAACCCAAAAAGCTTCGAACTTCTTTTGAAGTAGTGGATTGTTTCCAATCAAGAATAGCGGAAATTTTGCTAGGATCTACTGAAATTCCTTCTTCATTAACAATATGGCCAAGGAATTTGACTTCATTGACCCAGAAGTGGCATTTGGAAAATTTTGCATATAGAACATTTCTCCTCAATATTTCCAATACGATTTTAAGATGTTCGGCATGCTCTTCTTTAGTCTTAGAATAGATTAAAATATCATCAATGAATACGAGCACAAATTTATTCAAAACTTCCCGAAACACACGAGTCATAAGATTTACGAAGTATGCAGGAGCATTGGTTAGTCCGAAAGGCGTAACTAACCATTCATAGAACATATCAGGACCTCTGAAAGCGGTCAGATGTACACAATCTTCGGCGATTCGTAATTGATGGAATCCTCCGGCCAGATCCATCTTTGAAAAGAAACGAGCGCCATGAAATTGGTCGAATAGATCATCAATTCTTGGTAGAGGGAAATTATTCTTGAGAGTTTGTTTATTTAGATCGCGGTAATCTACACACAATCTCAAAGATCTGTCTGATTTAGCAACAAATACGACGGCTGAGCCCCATTCAGAAACACTGGGTCAAATTAGTCCTTTTGTTCGTAGTTCATCAGTTTGATGAACCAATTCAATCTTTTCCCGGGGTGCCATCCTGCGACTTGCGTGAACAACAGGACGAGCATTGGGTACAAGATCAATTCGGAATTCTATTTCTCGGTGAGGAGGTAAAGATTTCACTTCTTCAAACACGTCGGAAAAATCCCGAACAACAGGTATAGACTGCAAAGTGGGTTCAAGATTTCCCAAAGTATACATCAACCTATCTCTCCTTGGACTTGGATCCTCACAAGAGATTTCAATAAAATTTCCAAGGTTCGTTGTGATTAAAACTGTCCGATTATTACAATCCAATATAGCTTCGTATCTCGATGACCAGTTCATACCGAGTAAGATTTCAAATTCATTAAATTCGTGGACAAAAAGGTTGATAGGAAATTTATAGCTAGCATATGAAATAGGAACTCTCTTACAATATGAACAAAGATTTGCAGGACCTCCAACCGGATTTTTCACGCAAATAAGATCGTTAGCAAATTTAGTTTCAAGTCCTAATTCATTTACGGTTTGTTGGGAGATAAAGCTATGTGAAGCTCCTGTATCAAATAAAACTCTAACAGTTCTATTATTAATAGTAAGGTTACCTTCCAAAACGCTTTTCCCTTTATCAGCTTTTGAAGATGAGGGGTCCTTCTTTATCGTATAAACTTTTGCCACCTGCGCTGGCTTCATCACTGGGCAATCTTTAACAAAATGTCCCGGCTTGTGACAATTGTGACAGTCATTTGAATGCTCCTCTTGAATAGTGACCCTTCTCTTTGCAGTTTTAACAAGTGACATTTTCTGTTGCGCTTCCTTGAATGCTCCTCTTCTTCTCATTGCCTTGCCAAGGTTTCTTGCCTCCAAATTTCCGCTTTTTATAATTCTGACTACCTGAATTACCTTTCTCCACAGTTGCTTCTTGTATATCAAGGGTAGTGTATCTGTAACCCATATCAACTAAATCCGAAAAAGATTCTTTAACATGGCCCGTCATTCTTTCATGATATTTCTGGTTCATACCACGGATAAACCTTTCGTTTTTCTTAAGAGGTGTGTTTAGCAATTCCGGGCCAAACCGAGATAGTTCGCTGAATTTATTCAAGTATTCTTCAAACGACTAACTTCCTTGTTTCAAATCCAGAAATTCCTGATACATTCTAGAAACTCCCGCCAATGGCATGTAACGTTTCTCAAACACTTCCTTAAAACGATCCCAAGTAAATTCTTCCTTGGGTTCATCTATAATGATGGTTCCCCACCAAGCTGAAGCTTCTCCTTGGAGTTGCCAAGAAGCTATAAGTCTTTTCTGCTCATCCTGCAGTTTTAGCCCTTTAAAAATCTTTTCACACGATCTTACCCAAGCTTGAGCGTCAATAATTGACTCCTTGCCGATGGACGGTTTGCCACCAAGCTTTTCGAACTTCTTATATAATTCAGCCAAGTCCGGCTGCTGCTGAATATCTATTACTGCTTCTACAGCTGGGGGAATTTGATTAGGTGCTGCGGCATTGCCTTGACCCCTAGCTCTTCCTCTGCGTCCACTCATTTTCACTATCTGAGATTAGTAAGAAAATTGATTTAGATATACAGACGAGATATCTTAAGGAATATCAGCAGTAAAAAGAAATAGACTAAGAAAATTTAAAGTTTCAGTCTTGGTTATACTCATTCTAGGGTATACTTCACCCTATCTCTAATGAGCCATCTAATGTGTTATACTCCGTAGCTAAAGTTCTTACTCAACCAAAAGCTTTGATACCACTTGTGACGACCCAAACTCGATGTTCGATAAACAACATCAAATTTGCATCGCCGAAGCTTATAACAACAATTAGATGAATATGAAATAGCGGAACAGAATCAATATCATAAATATCATCACAGTTACAACATCAACATAATATCCATACTACAACAGAGTATATAATACATACACCACAACTCCAAATATAACATCATGATAATACAACAGTGATCATATATTCAAAAATCCTCAAATGAAAGAGGTGATAACGAACTCCCAAAAGCTAACACCTGAAATCTCCAAAAGCTCCTAAGATATCTTCCAGATAAAAGCTCCAAAATACTGCTACTCCAAAATACAGAAACCTGCTACTAGGCTGCCCGTGTGGAAATAATGGCCACCCAGAATTTAGGAAAGAAAACAATAAACTCTGGATCAGTCATGGGACTGGTACGAGTAAACAAAACAACAGTTACTTTTAAATAAAACAAGATTTATAAAAGAATTTTCGGCATGCTTTTAAAAATGGAACTACCATAAGACCTCCCGCCACACACACAATGCAAACGCAGAATTGGAGGAGATTTCTTCTTATGATAGTTAAATATGCTTGATACGAGAAAAGAATTCTTTGATATTATTACTAGTGCATAGTGAAGTAAATCATTTCGAAAATAGAATATTAATCTTAGCCAACATACGACCATTATCGTATGCCTACTATAGCTACCATCTAAACGGTGGGGCGCCACCATAAGTAAATGGCAGGTTCTACAACTAAAACTGTACAGGGTTTCGTATTGTTTCTTTGGATTTCCAACAAATGGTCAGGCCAAGGAACTTTCCATTGCCACATGAGAACGCCTCTGGAAGAACGTCCCCGAGAACCAAACCGGATCTCTGCCAACACAAGGCCGGGTTACCCCTAACTGGGTAACTACTGACACGAGTATGCCATCTCCCGGTTGTAACCAGCCTTTAACCGGGGCCCCAGCAACAAATCACAAAGTAATATATATATATCTGCGATATCAACATAAGTTAAGTATCTGGGCTCCATACCATGATACCACTTCTATCCAGAAGGAAATGCACATACCCTAAGGGGTGCTACCCCCAATAACCTTGCTGCATCTTTCCTGTTTTGACCATTTCGGGATGTGAGGCTCGACGAAGTCTCGTCCACAAAGCCACGCTTTATACAAAAGCTGTGCTTTGGGTCAACAAATGATCATAGAAATAATCACAAAGATAAGCGATCAAACAAATGATCCTATCACAAATGATTAACACAATGATCATTTCACAGCAACACTCAGCATGTCACATTACCAAATTGGGAACATATTGCTGATAACCTTCAACTACATAACCTCTGAGCTCGTACGTCTCAGAGAAGGGTGTTAAGCTAAGAGAATAAATTCTCCGCCACCAACAGAAATATATTTGAAAAAATCAGCTTTATATCTCAACTTGTAATGTCAGACATACAATCCATACAAGTCTGTTTCGGGTTCGAACAGAACCGAAGGCACTTACAAAGAAGTCCTTGCAATCCGGATATCCACAATCCCCATCGGACTTCCTATCACTTAGGAAATCTCTGTACCGTAGCTACTCGGTGCAGAGACAATCGATAGGTCATCCTATCGCTCTCACAAATACCCGGTCTTCAACACCGGTCTTCAATTGCTATCCATAACGTCGAATCACATATTCGAAATGGGTTATATGACACAGAGGTCCTTTCTCGGCTAATTTGAATAGTGAGTGTCAACTTTTTAAAATATGTGGATGTCATTCACAAATTATTCACGGGTTCGATGTGGGTTTCGGATAACCAACTGAAATCTGATTCCCTGTCGCATCGAAGTTTAAATGCCGTTTTACGGGCAACAGGGTTTTCACATCAATACAGGATAAATCATAATCACAGTGCATCACATGGCAATCCACATAACACTGCATCACAATCAGAACAGAAATATCAATACAGTGCACAACAATAGTTAATTATTTACCAATCAAAACGAATGAGATAAATTAACCAAATAATTATTTTATTGATAATTTTAAATCAATGATTTATTATTCTTAATGATAAATAAATTAATCTTAATCATCTTGATACATTGATTATTCCTTAATTAGTTATTTTAATTAACTGCCAATTAAATTAATTAACTTACTTTATTTAATCAATAAATTCTTAATTATAAATTTATTTGAGTACTTAATTATTTATTTAATCACAAACTTTAAATCATTCTAAATTCCTTTTCAAAACTATTAATAAAAATTGTTTACCTTAATTTCCATTTGAAAATCTGTTTTATATTTAAAAATTAATTTATTATACCTTGAAAATTTTAATGTAAATTTTCTTCAATTCTTATTTTAAATTAAATTACTTAATTTAAAGGTTTAATTAAATTTTAAAACACATTGTTAACCAATTTAAACTTATAGTGAGTTCTTTACTTAACCTAAATCAACATTGTTTATCTTGAAATAACACAAATTTACTTAACATTTTAATTCCAGAATCTTCTCTGGGCTAAACCCATTTTAAGTTAAATAACCTTTTTTATATACCAATTCTTTAAGGAAATAAATTTTGCTTTTAAAACAAACCAAGCCCGAAAGAAAATCAAGCCCGATACCCACAAAAGTTAATCACTGCAAAACAAATTTGGGCCGTAACCCAACACCCCAACCTCCTTTCTTCTCCTCTCTGTTTTTTTTTCCTTTTGTTGTTTTTTTTTTCTGCAAGTTGATTTGAATTTTCGAACGAAAGTTTCAGGTGAGAAAATTTTTCATGCTCGCGTGCTATAACCCGAGACGATTTCATTTCGACTCGAGCATCCGCTCGAGCTCTTCCCAGGTTCGACCCTGTTGACACGGAGACGTCCCCATGTACGTGCACGAGGTCGCGCCGCCGTTCTGGCGGCCGCCACCACCCTCAACAAGTCAGAAATCTCATATACACTCGAATTTAAACATCAACTCGAAACCATCGTCTCGAAATCAAAAAGTAGCAATTTACACGACCCTGTAACTTAACCTACCCTCACGAAAATGCCTCGCCGCCACCCCATAGACCACCAGAGACACTCGCATTTCGTCCACACCACGACAGACCCCCCAGCAACCTTCCACCAGAGCCTCGTGACACTCGGTCACGCGTAGGAGTCGCATTCATCACATTACAGACACGACTAAACTTGAAAACCAAACCCTAAATCGATCTCGTATTCAAATTTCACGCAATGAAAAATTTCTTTGATAATTTTCTCGAAGTCTCTGATGTTCGAGCTTGCCACAAACCCATTTTAAGCATTTATAATTGAGTCGAATGTTAGGAATTGAAAAAAATGCAGATTTTGTTCAAATGTAAATTTTACTGAAAACACTTAACTAAAAATCATCACTATTGTTTTAAAAATCCTATTTTCATATGTTCATTCAAATTGTAAAATCAATTCAATAATTAAAATTTCTTGAATTTATCTTAAGATTTTGTTTGTACTGTATAATTTTGGTTACAGGGGCAAACCTTCATATTCAAGCTGAAACAAATTTTTAGCTCATGAATAAGGTTTAAACAAACTTATTTGTTCAAGACCTTAAGTTTAAAGAAATTTATATGAAGATGTTTGATTGGGTTTCAGTTTTATCTATCCTGTAACTAAATTACAGAGAAGAACAATATGCAGAGTAACCTGTATATCTATACATATTTACCAAACTACATTCAAAGATAAACATATACAATGCCATGAAAAAAAGAATCATCTTTACAGTTAATTAAAGCCTTTAAGTTGATGTTTACTCACATGACAAAGGTTTGAAACAGAGACTATATTTATTTTCTTTGAACTGCAGTTTGTTCCTCTTCTCTTTTCTTTTTAATTTCTGATCTTTGCTTGTTTATTATTTTTTCTTTCTTTCTTCAGTAAAAATTTTTGAACAAGATTATGCTTAGTTATATATATATATATATATATAGAAGTGTACAAAAGTAGGCAAGTACAATGTTTTATGGTATAAAGGTAAATCAAAACTGTTTTTATGGCTGTGCAGTAAAATCATTAAATGAAAGTATGTTGCTTGTATATTTATAGCATGCCGTGTTTCATGCTTCCCTGTTCTCTTCAAGGTGCTGATGTAGGCTTGTATTTAATGCAAGTATGTTTCTTTGCTAAAGGTGATGGCATTTAATGAAAGTATGAAAATGGAATGTTCAGGTTTCCTCGTTTTCTATTTGCAGCATGTTCTTGTTCAATTATATTTTATAAGTACATTTTTATATATCTTTGTTTGTTGACTAACAAACCAAATCTCGGCTGAAATGCTTTTGTGCATGCAAAGGAGTAAATAGCATTTAATACAAGCATTAAATGAAGCATGTTACTTTGCATAATTTCAGCATGTTATGTTTTGTTTTAGTTTCTTACACTTACCTGGTTTGATTTAGTAACATATTCATTTGATTCATTTTGTAAGTACTGTTCTTATTTTATTAGCTAATGTTTTGTTTTTATTTTATATGTATGTGTTGTTTTGTTTAAAAATTTTGTTTTTCTTATGTCTACTTATTTGTTTACATAGCTAATTGAAAGTGTTTTGCTTTCTTATGTCTTCATATTGGTTTATGAAAGTGTGTGTTTTCTTTTACAGTTTTATATTTCTTCATAAAAATTTGTTATCTTAGTTTATTTGTTTAAATGTTAGATTATAATTATGTGATTTAAATTTTTATAATTTTATCATAACTTACTTTAACAATTTTTATTTCTATTAACATTAAATAACTATGTAATTTATTTCAATATTTTATTTCTTTTGAATTTCTCGAATTTACATTTAAAAGTTCCAATAAATTACCAAATTTTTAAATTCAAAATTTCCGGGATGTTACATGAAATCTCGGTTTTCTTTCTTTTTTTGAAATCTATGAATATAATAGTTTGGAAAATTCTTATCTCGAAGAATTCCTAGTAAATTCCATTCTATATACCCATTTGACTTTTATGACGTGAAATCGCGAACTACCGTTACGCAGCGCGCCGATTTTTGTCCAATTTTGAATTACCTTTCAGACTTCACCAAAACACTTTCATATGTTTATGAAACATTTTAAAATTATTTTGAAACCATATTAATGAGGTTTAACAACTCATATACACCAATTCATTATTATAGGAAAGTAATTTCCTTTGTGCTTATTGACGTGTATTCCGTGGCTTGCATATATATTCAACATTCATATTAAACAACCAAACTTGATAATCAAAGAATATTAAACATCCATCAGCATATAATAATATAATTTAGGAGTTTCTCAATTTCATTTTACCAATGGGCTAGTCTAAATCAGCTATAGCTTCGTACCGTCGCATCGGAACTTATGGAATCGAGTCAAAGACCATAGGAAGGCCCCGAACCAAGCTAGAAAAGGTGGAATAGCTCAACCATGGTGGTGATGGTGGATGGTCATGGATTTTGGAAGAAGAACGGAGGAGGTTTGAACTAGTTTTGAAGTGGATCAATAATTTATATGTATTATACGATTTTTGAATTCTTTTTGCTAAATATTTCGCCATAATTTTGTTAAGCATAGAAGCCATGAAAAGAAGCTTGAGGTGAAGAAGAAGATGATAAGAATATGGTGAAAAATATGGGAAATTGAATGTGTATTTATAGGAGAAAATTTGGAACAAATATCTATTGGTGTAGTTTCTATTTTGCCCTTAGCCCACACCCATACTAACCCCCTCTAACCTACGACTCCCTCCATGACATGTAATGGTGTGATGATGGTGTGATACGATGAGTTGATGTTTGCTTATTGGTTGCGTAAATGTTAAGTCTTAGGAAATTATTTAATTATTTTGTAATATGTATATATTTAAGTGCAGTACATACATACGTACATACATACATATATATATGTTATTATGTGCATGCGATTTGCATATGCATGTACATGTATGTGCATGAGAGGATAACAACATTTCAAATGACATTAAACAACTTTTGTTTGTTAAATCATTGAAAACGGGAACCGATTATCGGTCACATTTCCACCTATTAATTTATATACATATATTCATAAAAAAATATTTTAAAATAAATTTCTTATCATTATTAGTAAATTAAAATGATCATATTTCATTTATAAAATCATATCAGTTAATATTTAAAATTATTTACAGTAATTGTTATTATATCGATAAAGCGATATTGATTTTTTCTTATATTTTTAAATCTATTATTTGTCTTTATAAAAAATTATAAATGCTTTCTTAACACTTTATAACTATTTAAAATGAATTACTATCATTTAAAAATAATTGTTTGAATAATTATAATAATTACTTAAATCATTATATCCTAATTAAATTTAATAAATCAAATATTATATTTATGGGAATTGCTAAATACATTTAAATTTTAAAAATACAATAAATTATTTTATTTCATATTCTTATTCAATTATAAAATAAGTGTATGTATTCAGCTCTGTATGCGATGTTTTATGATTACAGAGTTGTTTATCGATAAAATGATTTTTGGTCATTTTATCGACTTAAATCCGGAGGAAAATATTTTTGTAAATATCTATTAAAAATAAGACTACTATTACTTATTATCACTCAAAATAATATTATTTGTATTATCAACCTTTATTTGAAAAAACTTCAAAAATAAATATAATTTATCAAATTGATAAATTTGCAGGTCGTTACAGACTTCCCTCCTTAAAAGAGTTTCGTCTTCGAAATTTTCCAAAGAAAACTCAAAGGTTTGCCCAAAATATTTTATTTTTAGACTTACATTCATATGATGTATATAGATCATTCGTACACAATATCTGATTTGATCTATTATTTGAATTCACAACTTTACTTTCGAACTAGCATCGATCCCCCAATCCTTTTGTGCAGACTCTAACCAGGCTTTCTGATCAGAACTTTAGTTTTCTTTTCATAGCTCTCAACTATGATAGAAAACTCATGTATCTAACCACCAACCCTCATCAATGTTCATCGTCGAGAATTGAGTGATGAATTCTTTTTTCGGACTGGTGTAAGCACCTCAAAGTGAGCATAACTAAATATATAAATTTGATAAAACAAAAATTCTTGGATTAATAAATCTACTTTTATCATTATTGAATATATAAGAAATTAAGAATGACAATAATAAATTTGGAAAAAATCCATAACAAATAAATTTAATAAGTTAAACTTACCTTGAGATGTTCTAAAAATATCGACTTCATTGCTTAAAGTTGAAACATTAAAGATTACAAGAGAGAAATTTGAGTTTCGAAATGACTTCGAATTACTAAGAGATGTGAAGTAAAAAAAATTGAGATTGAGCATAAGAGAAACATATGGGGAAACTAACATGAAAAAAAATAAATGAGTAAAATATGAAGAAATGGGGAGAAAATGATTTATTGAATGCAAAATAATCACTTGAATTAAGGAGAATAATTATGATATGAGCTGAGAATGAATATGGAAAAAGAATAGAAGTTAAGAAGAAATGGGAAGATATGTGTATAATTAATTATATAACATCTTGATATGTATCATTGAAATTCTAAGTGGTGGGAATTAATATCACCGCGGTTTGAAGAAAAATTGCGAACACATAGAGAGTTAAAATGAAAAATTGATCCTGGATCTAAGAAAAATTGAGTATATTGACTGAGAATGAATGAGAGAGCGGAGTACTAATGGTCAAATATTGAATTTCTTATATAGTAGAAAATGGTTACCCGTACTTTTCTAGAGCATTATTGCCAACCATTACCTTAGAAGAAATCAATAACCATGGTAGTTTGTTAATTAGATTAAAATTGACATGAAATGTATTTAGACATTTCCTAAAAACAAGGTGAGGGAGGCTAAATATTGCTAAATATAAGAAGATCTGATTGGCTCGTATAATATAAAGGGAACATAAAAATGGTGGATGGTTTGTTTTTTAATAGAAAAATAGTGATGTATTGTATTCTTTTTGTTAAGATGAGAGAACGATAGTAAAGAAAGAAATGAGAAGGCATGTGCATAATTGAGTTTATAACTTCATGAGATGTATCGTATAAATTCTAGGAAGTAAGAATTAATATCTTCTTTGTTTGAAGAAAAAATGAGAATAAATAAAGGGTTAAGATGAGAAATGATCCTCAAGATAATGAGAGCTGAGTATATTGACAGCTAATGAATGAGAAAGTGTAACTCTAATGGTCAAATATTCAATTTCTGATATAATAGAATAGAATAGATAGAATGATTTGAAAAATTGGAAAAGCAATGTTGATTTATAAACTTGCTTTTCATAAATTAATGTAAGACAAATTAACTTCAAAATTGTATAAACCTTTTTAAAAATCTATTACAACTTATTTAGATAAACATAAATGGACGATAATTAAAAATAGTTATAGTTAAACAAATAATAGAACCAATAATCTTATTGTGTATACGATGGAAACGACATACAATCCCTTAATCATAATATATTTTGATACAAAGTTAGCATGTATTTGATATAAACTTAGAGTAAATGGTTGGATTTACAAAAATATTTTAAATTATTTATTCATACAAAGATATTCATGTAATTGCACCTAAAGAGAAAGTAAGCATAACTGAATATACAAACTTGAAAAAGTAGAAAGTATTTGATTAATAAATCTACTTTTATCACTGTTAAATGCAAGAAATTAAGAAGACAATCATTAATAAATATAATAAACCATAAAAACTAAATTTAATAATTTAAACTCACCTTGAGATGTTCTCAATATATCAACTTCATTACTCAAAGTTGAAGCATTAAAGAATGTGAGAGAGAAATTTTAGTTTTGAAATGACTTTGAATTGATGAGAGATGTGAAATAAATGATTTTTGAGGTTGAGCATAAGAGAAACATATGGGCAAACAACATGAGAAAAATATGCTAGTAAAATATAAAGAAGCAAAGAGAAAATGATTTCTTGAATTCTAAATAATCACTTGAATTAAGAGCAGAATTAAAATATGAACTGAGAATGAATATGGAAAAAGAATGAGAATTAAGAAGAAACAGGAAAATAAATGTATAACTGATTGTATAGCATCTTGAGATGTATCGTAGGAAGTCTAAGAGATGGGAATTGACATCTTCATGGTTTAAAAAAAACACATAGAGGGTTAAAATAAAAAAAATTATCTCAGAACTAAGGAGAATTAAGCATATTGAATGAGAATGAATGAGAGAGCATAATACTAATGGTTAAATATTGAATTTCTTATATAATAGAATAGATAGATATGCACACACTAAACTCTTGCATACATGAATACTCTGAACTCTTATGAAGAATCTTGTTTGAAATAAAAGTATGCTTTTAGGTTTTATTTTTTACTGTATTTACAATGATATATAGGCAATATTATGAGCACAATAAAAACAAATAAAATAGAAATTCCTAGGAATAGGTATTCGATTGATTGCAGTTGCGAACAACTCATAAACATGAGTAGTGAATCGAATTATTAAAATACTAATTAGTAAACATTCCCAGTCAAGGTACATTAAGAAAGGGATGTTACTGTAATCGTTGAGACTAGTACAGGGAGCGCTTGAATTACTCATTACAGTAAGGGGAACCAAGGGTTTATGCATACGTGTAGTTGTTAAACAATAACAGAATAAACTCACCAAGAGCCCTCTATGAGTTAATGTTTCTAAGTCAAATATAGCACTTCACATAAAGATTTTTAGATCCGACCTGGGTCACAACAGGTGACGTGGGCAAATTTCCAAAAAGTTTTCCTATTTAGATCTTAGTAGGCTAATGAAATCTTATATTTAATACTAGATCCAATCTGCTTATTTTATTTTAATTAACTCATCTATATTAATTAAATTTAATATGTGTATATTTATGAATACATCAACATATATTCATGCATATGTGAGATGTCATATAAGTTTAATGCGTACATTATTAATCTTGAGCATGGTCAAATATTTATATAGGTAGATATTAGGATTTATGTCTACCACGTATATATATATACACACACACACACACATACATACACATATAATATATATATATATATTGAAAATTTTATTTTATAAATAATAAATATAATTTTAAAAATATCATATAAATTTTGGCTAAGTCTATGTTATTTAAATTTGAATTTTAAATAAAACATCTAATTTAACTTAGTGGTCTAATATTTATCTTTTTACATAGATCTGAGAAATTAATTCAAATTTGCAAAATATCATACGTTTGACTTACTAGTGTTTTACAAAATAAATATATTTATATAAATATAAGCAAAAAATAATTTTTAATTAATTTAATATATATACACGTTTTAACCATTTAATATAAATAAATATTATAAAATTTAAATAATAATAATAAATAAACTTTTGGAAATAAAAAGTTATTTTTTTATAAATGTCGAAAGCATTTTTTACATAAATATATTAAGATATGTGTGTATGTATGTGTGTGTATATATATATATATGTATATGCATATGTATATATATGTGCATATGTTTTAATTTAAAATTAGTTTATTTATATTACAAAATCTATAAAATAATTATATATAATTCAGTCTGAAAAAATCTGTTTTATTTATAAATTAATGTAAGCAATTTAATAAATTCAAAACTTATTTTTATTAAATCCAAATTAAAAATATGTAGGTTGTAATATAAATGATATAATTAAAAAATATTTCAAAATCATTAAAAAAAATTGTTTTACACTTAGAAAATTATTTTACATGTTTTAAAAATATTATTGTGTCAAAATGATTTTTACACACACACACACACACATATATATATAATATTGTATTAAATTTAATTTACATGTTATATACATTATTAAAAGTTAAATAAATATATTAATGGACAAGAAAATGACATATATAAAATTAAGGATATATATAACATACAATAAACAATATATAACTGAAATAAAGTTATACCTGAAGAAATATCGTCTTAGGTTCACACGTCGAACCAATCTACCTCCCAGGTCTGTACCTATGGCTAAAAGCTACCAGTGTACCACCACCTGATATGATTGTATTTGCTTTGTATTGATGTCAATGAAGTTTTTCTATGATTGATTTGGGTGAAAGAGAGGTCGGCCAAGACTTGGAAAGAAGAGCCGAAAAAAGTAAACTAAAAATTAGAGGTTAGGGCTTGCTTTTACAGGGAGAACTAGAGGAAAATATCATGCATGTTTGCCTCCTACAAAGTCTAATACAGATCCATTCAACGCTACTCCTTTAGCCGACCTTAGACCTAGTTTATAATGAACTAAATCACTTAAAAATCCATTAATAATTCATGTTATGTAAATCCAATTTAAATGTACATCGATATAATATATTGATACACATATATATAACTTTTATATGCGCACCCAATTAATTTCAAACAGCATCTTGGATATTTTTAGAGGCTAATCAGTTTGCTAAATACAACTCATACAAGAAATACAACAATATTTAATATTTATTAAATATTAATTAATTTAACCAATTTATAATTATTATAACCCAACTAAATCGAGTAGTGTTTTAGAGATTGAATAGATTAAGTTGTGCGACTCATAAGTTTGATTTTAGTCGACGATTAATATTCAAACAATTCTAATATTGATATACATACGTCAACTAAGCCTGTGATTTGAACAGCTAACTTAATTCGACGCTTATAAATCTCATTGATAAAATCCAATTTTACAATTTAAATAATATCTTTTAGCAACGATTATTTACACACACTCTTTGTCAAAACTATATCGCTTTAGGATATATAAAATTTAGTATTTTTCAAAATTCCAATATTATTCTCATTCAACTAGGTTAGTCCATAAACAAAATCCATATTTCAATAATAACATTTATTATTGAATGATCTACCATGGCTAGAGCTTTTGACTTTGAGTTGAGTATAGTTGATCGTGATACTAACCTCATACAATCAGGAGACAAATTCTCTATTGAATAATGTTTCACTTGCTATGTTTCTACTCGGATCCAACTATAGTCACTTGATGATTGCCATGTCATGACTTAACTATAATCAAAGTGTCCACATAGAAGTTCCATAGTATTCTCAAGTCGAGAGAACTATGTAATATCATCACTTTGACATTTCCTGTTTGACATAGTTGTTATTGAAAGAACTGGGACGACACGCAGTGAGGTACATGAGTGAATTTACAAAAACAAAATCCATTTTAGATCTTATTGGACCTATGAGGTCTAAATTAATTTAGATCCAATTTAAATAGTTTAAAATAAAATCTTTATTTTATTTAACTAATTTGCATGAAAACTTGATTTTCTTTATACATAATATATATATATATATATGTCAAATACACATATACATGTATAGTTCACGTGCAACATATAAGAAGTGTACATAGTTTAATGTGCCCGAATATAAGTGTTGGGATTTACACCACAACAGACACATTTGCCGCTTTATATGCATATTTATTGTCTATGATTTAATATATATATATTCCGATTTCAATTTCTTTAAATAAAATAAATCAATTTTACGAAGTCAATAATATTGAAATTCAAAACTCTTTTCAAAATATCTAATGTATTTACTTAGTAAAATAGTTTTAAAAACTAGATCTAGATTTATAAATTTAAAATAATAAGTATATAATATTAAGATAAAATAAAATATCATAATATTTTAAATACCATATAATTTTTGAGAACACACACACACACACACACAGATATATATATATATATATATATATATATATATATATATATATATATGTGTGTTCATATACATATATTTATGTATTTAACCTTACACTAAAATAATTATTGAAATAAATATATATAATTTCCTTACAACAAAATAATTTTTTTAAAATTCCAAATCAACTAAAATAAGAATAATTAAAAAATAAAATTGTTAATTTATAAATATGTACATGTAGTAAATATATTATTTCAACACCATGTGCAAATTTAAGTTTGTTAACAATATAAAAGCATGTAAAAAAATTGCCGCCGAAAAGTTTTTGATGTATAAAAAAATTAAAATTGATTTTTCTTAAAGTTTATGTATATGTATACATGTAATTATATTTATTCACACGAGTATATATGCATTCCCTAGTGGGCCTGCATCTAGTCATAATACACATACATTAATTTAACAATGTATTATCCTATTTGGCAGATATAGCCAAGTTTGCATGTATCAAGCAATTTAATGGTGGAGTCAAGGAAATTCTTATCTTCGTTAAAATGCTTCATGGAGAAATTAAAGAAGTTTTCAAAGGTATTGAATAATGAATATAAGCTGCTTTTTTTAGGTTGTAGATTTTAGCAAAAGAACTCGAAAGTATGAACCGGTTGTTTTTTACAGGAAGATAAATGTCAAATGTTACTTGCAACACGTTGGACCAATGGTAGTATTTTGATACATTATGTCATAATTTATGCATTAATTTGGCATAATAATTGATAGTCGTATTGACCTTGTGGTTCAACCACTTTTGAAAGCATTACTATTACTTCTATTGAAAGAAAATCTTTTCAAAAGAAATATGAGTTTTTTGCAAGGAAAATAGTGTTTAACGATACTTTACTATATTTCATAAAATGCATAGAAACACATGAAGGAGGCAGGAGATGCCTCAACTATTGTAACTCATGCATAATTCACTGCAAGTAGGAGTTATGAACACAACACACTCTACCAATATACACATTACATGGAAAAATCACCATGCATGGTAACATAAAAAAAAAAATGGATGATGGAAAACCATTCAAAAAAGAGTCCAAGCAGATCCAAATTAAGATCACGGACAATGATTTAAGCAGGTGGTGAAAACAGAATATCATTCTGAGAAACAACAAAGAAGATAAATTGGAAATTATCAAAATCATGCTTAATCCCCACGTCAAGATTACCTTCCACATGATAATTGGTAGCCCCAATTATTTTCATTTTGTTAATTAGAGTAATTACCATTATACATTTAATTTACATTTATATTTAAAGCTACAGATAGATTCTTTCCTTCAAAATGGTTAGTCAAAAGAGAATTCATCACCATGCCGGAATTATATTCAAAGCTGCAAATATATTTATATTTAAAACTGGCAAGGAGATTCAACCCAGCATTGGCACATAGCAACTTGTAAAAGACAACATTAGAAAGCAATCAAAGATGGCATTAACCATCTGCCTAGCCTTGGAATATAGCTCAAAACAACAAATTAAACAGGCAGCAATTCACCTAAATAGAAAGTAAAATGCTGAAAATATAATAACCATACAGCATTTCAGTAGGTTGCAACATGAAGAACTTCAACATATTGGATGATCTCTAATATTTTGCACCGGGTTCCGGGCAAGTACGATGCCCATCATGGTAATTTTTTGCTTACCATTTCTAGCCCTATTTGTAACAACCCGCCATCCGTCTCCACGGAATGACGCATCATTTATAAGAAAGAAAAGGATAGAAAGAGAAAAGAAAGAAGAGAAGAAAGAAACAACATCAGAATCTAAACAGCGGAATGAATAAATTATATTAATAGCATAAACATTACATAGTTTACAATTATTGTCAGAGTTACACAGATATACATCACATATTAGACAGTTATAAACACCTGTCTAGTTATTACAACTCAATACAACTAAGAGACAACACAGAACACACAGCGGAATACTATATATCTAACGCAGAAGCCTCCTGCTCCATTGCTTCTCCACAATTCGTCAAAGCTAACCTGAATCCCTTGGCTACTCGTAAAAATTTGAGTACCCAAGAGTTTAAGAAAACAGAATAAACTCCGGGTCAGACATGGGTCAGGTGTGAGTAACAGGTTAAAGTTGCTTAACTTCCAAAATCCTTTTGAAAAGAAAGGTATCACGTAAGACTTCCCATACATAAACATGGAAAAGTTTTTACCTTGCGCTAACCAAAACATTTGATAGGAAATCCGATGATATTATAATAGGGTCTAGGGTTTTCAAGTAAATATGAAATAGCCGAAATTGTTACATTATTAAATTCCAGCTACTAGCCACAAAAGTGGGTAATACAATCAAAACCGTTGGCACATATTGGATTTTGGATTCCATACAATGGAAGGGCTACTGGGGTACCGCCCGTCACAGTACGTGGCCTAGATCACCGTACCGAGGAGTACGCCCGCTCCCCCGCAACACAAGGCCGGACCCATTCCTTACTGAACAGTTCCGAACAAGATAACCCCGACGGTTGGAGCTCAAAACCATCCACACAGCCGAAATAAAAAGGGACCTCTAGACATGGGTAAATCTCACTCTCAAGTGGGGGCTACCCACGAAGCCTTGCTGCACCTCCCCTGTTTTAGCCATTCCCGGTTGATGAGGCTTGAGGCTACGATTACCTTTCGTGAACACATCACTTAGAATGCTCATCGTCCACCGGACGATGTTCTGAAAGCATTCAATCCATACAAGTTCGTTCCGGGTTCGAACGAAACCGAAGGCATTATCTCATTACACTCATGTTGGAATCACCCTCGGAGTTAACGACGATAACCCTTGCACTCTAAACCACCATCTCGAATCTATAAGAACTAATTCCGTCAAACTCATTACGGAATCACCCAGAGAGTTATACCGACGTATAGTCCTTACACCTCGAGTCTTCACAAAGCTCCACTTTGATTCGCGACCTAACGTTAATTTGGATCGATGTGGTTTTTGGATATCCAAATATGGAAACCCGATCCCGGTCTCATCGAAATCTAAAGCGTGTCTTTTAGGTCCAAGTTGTTTTAAAGTTTAAAACAATTCAATTATCTATATAAACACAGATAGATAACTCACAAATCACAATTGGTAATCAACATTATCAAATAATAGGTAACCCACATTATCAATATCAAAATAGATAATCCATATATCAACATCCCAATTGATAATCTATGTTATCATCACAATGCAACCAAGCATTCATATCACACAACCATACTTATCTCATTGCTGAGATCACAAAGCATTCAAGACAATCAATGTCATCCATACATATATAAGCAATGATTTACTCATCACAATATAATTAATTTAAAATGAATTAAATTAACTATCTCTATCTCTAATTAATTTAAAGTGAATTAAATTAATCACTTCATCTTTAATTAATTTAAATTAAATTAAATTAATTACTTTACCAATATAAATCTTGCTTACTCAATCATTTAATCGATTACAATAAATTAATCATTCATTATTAATCACCTTAATTATCACTCTTGATTAATTACCCTTAATTACATTCATGTAATTATCCTTAATTAATTTCACAAATTAATTGTTTCAACCAATAACCGTAATTAACCTTTAATTACTTTAATTAATTAACTAACTATAATTTAATACCATAATCCTTAATTAATTACATTAATTAATTACCCTTAATCACTTCTCATTGATTAATTCATCTTAATTAATCAAATTTAATTACATCATTAATTGTATTAATTAATGATCCTTAATTACATTTAAATAAATTATCTACCTAAATTAATTACCTTGAGTAATTAACCCATAATTATTAATTATCGCAGATTAATTACATTCAGTAATTAACTATCTCAATTACTTTATTAAACCAAATTAATTATCCTTTAATTAATTACTTAATTAATCCCTTGATTAATTATTAAGTAATTTTAATCCAAATTACTTCATACTTAAACATCTTCAATTAATTACAATTTGTAATTATCAATCAATTATTTCAACAAGTAATTTCCCAAATCATTTATTACATACAGTAATTATCTTTAAAACCCAAGTGTTTAAAATTAATTAAACTTAATTAATTAAATTAAACAATCATATTTAAAATAAATTAATTACATTAAGTAATTAATTTATTAATTACTTCATCATGTAATTATTCTCTACAACTCACAATTGATTATTATTAAATTAATTAATCTAATTAATTATAAAAATTAATCATATTAATTAATTATTTGAATAATCCTTGTTAATGACCTTCATTAACCCTTCTCTAATTATTTTTATTAAGTAATTAACTAAGATTAATTACAAATTTAATTATCTTTAATTATCTATAATTTAAAGTCTAATTATTTAATTAGTTAACCTTGATTAAAACTTAATTACTTAATTAATAATTTATTTATCATTAATTAATAATCTAATTAACGATCTAAATTTCAAATTGATTAACCCCTAATCACTTTTCATTAAATCTTAATAAATGATTAAATAAATAAATTAATTATTTCTTAATTACCATTTTTATAAATTAATTCAAACATTAATTCTTAATTTAATTTTAATGATAAAACATTTCTAAATTATGTTTAAAACACAAATTTTGTTTTGAAACAAAGTACCATTGAAATTACTTTCAAATTTCATTTTAAATACGAGTTTAAAATGAAAATAATTTAAACTTATCAAAGTTTAAACAATTTATAACTTTTAATCTTTCAATGCTTTAATTTATATTTAGTTAAAAAAAATTTCAAATTTAAACCTTATTCAATTTTTAAAAACTGAAATTCATTTCCAGATTTTAAATTGAATTTCAAATCTTTCTCAAATTTTCAACAGAACTTCATTTCTTTTTTTTTATAAAAGATTAGACTACTTTCACCAAATAAAGTAGTAACTTAAGCTAAATTTTCTTTTAAACTTCATTTTATTTAAACTGGGATTTTAAATTAACTTGAATTCAAATAAATTAAAAACTTGAATTTAAACTTGATTTAAACTCTTCTTATATTTAAAGTTCCAGAGTTTACAAATTTTATAAACACAAAAGCTGCAGGGTTTAAAAAAATAATTAAAACACAGAGTTACAGGTTTTGAAAACCTGAAACAACAATCAACCCGAGATTTCACAAATTTTCTTCGAGCAATTCCATCCCTTGCTTCGAGTTAAAAACTCGAATAGCTCGAGTCATTTCCGAGTCAAAACTACACCCTACAGAAAAAACAACTCCCCTGAACTTCAACTGCACGGTGCACGTGCACCGTGGCTCCGGCCATCTTCGGCCTCCACCAATACATCGAACAAGTCGACGTTCAACCCTGAAACCCCCCACGACCTTCAGAAGCTCACCTTCCATTCGAAATCCCAATCGAGTTCCCCAATCCAAAACCTGGCAACAGCAATTTCAGGTTTCCTCAAAACCTGTCAACGGCGAGAACGCAGCCCTCTGACCATCAGCGGGTCAACGACTTCGACCATGGCTTCAACTAAAATCAAACTACCTATTTCCAAAATATCAAATCACTCGGTCACTTGAACAAATCGAAAAGTTCGATTCATCAAACCATGCTAAAACTAGGGTTCCAACTTGAATTTCAACTGCCGCACCTTCTCTGGTGAATTCCATCACCAAATAGCATTTTTCCCATCTTCTCCTACCTTCTCTCCATCACGAGGAAGAACCTCATTTACTCCAGATGTATGAATCACCCGAGAAACCCAAAAGATCATATGCAGTCATTCCCTTAACTGCTCCTAAACCCCTTCACTAAAAACTATAGTATTGGTTTTAAAAATCACATTATGATTTTATTATTCAATCCATATTCAAGAATTCAGAAAACATGATGTTTAAATCTTCAGTTATATTTGAACATTGCCTACTTATTTGATTTTCCAGAGCCATCCCATTTTATTATTAATTTAATTAAATTTCTACTTACTTAATAACTTAAAACAAACAGTTATTGTCTTGTAAACTAAATTCTACAAGGATTGGATCAAAAAACATGATTTTAAAACAAATACAGGGTCACTGGAAAACATAACAGAGGACATTCAAATGAAATGCATACCAATACACTTCATATCAACAATCACACATACAAACTTATGTATTCCAGTATCCAAGCATGCAACCATAATTTTTAAATTTAAAAAATTACTCACATAATTGGAAGAAAGCAGAGCCTGATATTTGGAAATCTTTGAGTTGAATTGCTGAAAACATCTGCAAGTGAACTTGATATGCTTTTGGTTTTGAAACTGCATGCATGTTTGTTACTTTTGAAACTTTGTTGAAGATATGCAGAAATCAATCTTTTGGTTTGAAGATGTGCAAATTTGCAATTTGCAGGTGAACTTGATTTCCAGATTCAAAAAAAAATGCAGGTGCTTTGATTGCTTCAGATTTGATATGAGGGGTTTTGTAATAGACTAGGGTTTTGAAAATGGTAAATGCATGATTTTTGAAGATGTATGCTAAAGATTTTGTAATTTCAGAAGGGTCTGCAGAATTGCTTACAGGCTTTGGAAAAAATGAGGGAAATATTGATTGCATGAGAACAGATTTGAGAAATTACAGGGAGTGACTTTGGTTTTAGAAGATTTGATCTTGAACCTGAAAGTAGTTTTCATGTATTTCTCAGATTTGTGTTGAGTTTATGCTTTAAATTTCTTAACTTTGATTAAGAAATGAGAAAAAGAACAAGAGTGAAAAATGTTCACTTATATAAGTAAATTTTCAGATTTTATTAAGTAAAAGAAAAAAAAAATTCGAAAGAGGCCACTTGTAAAGATTTTCAACATTTGTCAATTTGGTATGTTAATCTTTTAACATTTGTCTTTTTGAAGTAGTTTGTATTTGATTCACATGTTAACATATGTATTAAACTAAATTTTGCTTTGTTAGTTAATATTAAATATGTATATAAACTTTTAAAAGAACTAAAAACAATTTGTACTTATAAATAAAGCTTATACATATGGAAATTAAAACAATTTAAAATTTACACTTTGGAATTTAAATTCAAATTAAATTCATAATTTAATATTAAAAATCAAATTATGAATACAAATCAAAATTTGAAATAACAATAGCTATTTTTAACCAAAAATCTATTTGTAAAACAATACATTGTTAATATTGTATTTAAAATGTCTCATTATTAAATTAAAACCATTTTAAAGGAAATTATATTTTTTTATTAATAATTTTTTTTATTTAATTAAGCTATAAAACTGTTTTGTCAATTTAATTAAATTTAAAACTCAAGCTAAAACTATTTTAAAACATCTAAATACTTTTCTTAACAATTTAAAAATCATATATTTATTTATTAAATAGCTTTGAAAACTTTATAATTAATAAAAATTAAAATTTCCAAATTATTAATGTGTATTAGAATTTTAAACCATGATTCATTTATTAATTTAAACCAAGATCATTTATTTTATAACTTTGAAAAGCTATTATTAAATAAAATCAAATTCTAAAAATATTAGAATTAGAAAAATATGTTTTATTTATTAAATTTTAAACAATGCTATTCTATTTACAACATAAACAATATATTTATATTATAAATAGAAACCAATTTATTATTTTTGAAAGATAAAATAACCAATTGAATATTTATTAAAGAAGAAGTTTTAAATCAATTTGAATTATGATTAACAAAAATATCAATATCAATTCAATTAAATACAGATTATTAAATTGATATTGTTAAAAATTCCGGGATATTACAATCCTTCTCCCTTAAAAGAATTTCGTCCTCGAAATTTAAAACAAAGGTAATTTAATAATCTCATTAAAGATTTTAAAATTTAAAACACAAGCATATATCAAACATATGCTAACAACCAAAACAACCAATCAAACAAACCTAATTATCCAGACAAAATTCTGGATAAAATTCCTTCGAGTTTCCCCAGGTGTGTGTATATATATATATATGCCGGGATACTCGCTCTACAGAAATCAAACAATCAATACTATGAAGCTACGAAGCTCCTATCCATCTATATCTACAACACTAGACAAGATATCAGACTACAGACGAGTCTGATTCAACAACCAAAACTCCCAAACTGCTGGTTCCACAACCAGAGATAGATCATACACGTATTCCCTCAGAGATACGTGAAACTCATCGAATCCCGGTTATCCAAACTGGCAATCCAATCCTGTAGATCAATCACTTATTCTCCAAGATCACAGAAAAGATCCAAAATACTTCAGAGCTAGCTTTTCAGCCTTACCCAATCTTATAGCTCCTTTTGATCAGAGAAAAACTTATCCACAATCAAATCTTCGACTTCATAATCCAAATTTCTTCGTCTCAAATCCACAAAACTCTTCGAACGATCCTGAGCTGTCTACAACTTTACTGATCAGCTCAACCTTTGCTGGTGCTTCTAGAAACAAACTAGACCAATCAACTCACAAAATGATCTCCTCAAGATCAACCAAAACCAAGAACTCAAATCCTACTTCTCAACATCAGAAGACAACAACTCACTTCTCCTGTCCGGGAAAAAAAAGAAGATGCACTTCCAAACTGCTTCCGCTGCTCAACTCTGATCCGAAGTAGAAGAGAATGCTTGAAGAAGAACACGAGCACAACTCAACAACATATCCCATAAATATGTTTCAACAGATCCATAAGAAAAATTCAGAAGTTCCTCCAAAACTCTGAGCTGCTACACCAATTCAATCTCTTGGAACCATTCTTCTATAAGTCTGAACTACCGGTACCACTCCTGGAATTCCAGTCGATAAGAAAGCTCAATCTCCAGATGCGGACAAGACTCTGACTTCCTGAAGACATCCAGAAAACTCAGATAACCCAAGAGGTTACTCAAACAATCACAAGTCACTTTTGCGATCCACCAAACCAAATCCAAGGAAAACCGTTCTTCCTTAACCAAACAGAACAGCTTAAACTTAATTAGCCAACCTATCGAAGAAACGGGTCCACTTAACTGCTTCTGAACTCCACTCCAGAAAAACTGCTAAGCCAGAAGACCTCTTGCCAACACCGAGAACACTCCAAGCTGCACTGTTGCCACAGATGCCAAAGAATTCCAAATCAAAGTTCTTCGAGAAACTCGGACCTCAAATCAACAGAAACTCCAGCTGAACACAACCACAGCATCGAAGCAGACCTACTTCCTTAAACTTGTTCCAAAGAAAACATTTTCGGGAACATCCATAATCACTGCATCTCATCACGCAGCTACTATTTCCTAAGGTATTCAAAATACCATCACTCGCTTCTGCCCATCCGATAGATCCAAACTCTCCTCATCCAACTTCAGAAATAGACTCCGAACCTTAACAGGTTTCCTTCAGAGATCAATGAAGTTCTTCATCACTACAGAACTCACTCGAGACGGTATTAGGCCTACAGTCTCGACAGATACACTTCCAACTTCAAACATTCAAACTCCAACCAATGGTAGTCGTGTCACACACACTACTACCCCATCTACCTTATAACTTATATTGGGGAACTTGAACAGGTAACCCAATAGATAGGTAGAAATAAATATATTTATATATTTATATATAAAAATTACAAGTACGCTCTCTCAAGAAAGACACCACTATAGAGCCTAGGTATTCACTCAACCTAATGCTCTGATACCACTGTAACGACCCGCCATCCGTCTCCACAGAATGACGCATCATTTATAAGAAAGAAAGGGATAGAAAGAGAAAAGAAAGAAGAGAAGAAAGAAACGACATCAGAATCTAAACAGCGGAACGAATAAATTATATTAATAACATAAACATTACATAGTTTACAATTATTATCAGAGTTACACAGATATACATCACATACTAGACAGTTATAAACACATGTCTAGTTATTACAACTCAATACAACTAAGAGACAACACAGAACACACAGCAGAATACTATATATCTAACGCAGAAGCCTCATGCTCCATTGCTTCTCCACAATTCGTCAAAGCTAACCTGAATCCCTTGGCTACTCGTAAAAATTTGAGCACCCAAGAGTTTAAGAAAACAGAATAAACTCCGAGTCAGACATGGGTCTAGTGTGAGTAACAGGTTAAAGTTGCTTAACTTCCAAAATCCTTTTGAAAAGAAAGGTATCACGTAAGACTTCCTACACATAAACATGGAAAAGTTTTTACCTTACGCTAACCAAAACATTTGATAGGAAATCCGATGATATTATAATAGGGTCTAGGGTTTTCAAGTAAATATGAAATAACCGAAATTGTTACAATATTAAATTCCAGCTACTAGCCACAAAAGTGGGTAACACAATCAAAACCGTTGGCACTTATTGGATTTTGGATTCCATACAATGGCAGGGCTACTGAGGTACCGCCCGTCACAGTACGTGGCCTAGATCACCGTGCCGAGGAGTACGCCCGCTCCCCTGCAACACAAGGCCGGACCCATTCCTTACTGAACAGTTCCGAACAAGATAACCCCGACGGTTGGAGCTCAAAACCATCCACACAGCCGAAATAAAAAGGGACCTCTAGACAGGGGTAAATCTCACTCTCAAGTGGGGGCTACACACGAAGCCTTGCTGCACCTCCCCTATTTTAGCCATTCCCGGTTGATGAGGCTTGAGGCTACAATTACCTTTGGTGAACACATCACTTAGAATGCTCATCGTCCACCTGACGATGTTCTGAAAGCATTCAATCCATACAAGTTCGTTCCGGATTCGAACGAAACCGAAGGCATTATCTCATTACACTCATGTTGGAATCACCCTCAAAGTTAACGAAGATAACCCTTGCACTCTAAACCACCATCTCTAATCTATAAGAACTAATTCCGTCAAACTCATTATGGAATCACCCATAGAGTTATACCGACGTATAGTCCTTACACCTCGAGTCTTCACAAAGCTCCACTTTGATTCACGACCTAACGTTAATTTGGATCGATGTGGTTTTCGGATATCCAAATATGGAAACCCGATCTCGGTCTCATCGAAATCTAAAGCGTGTCTTTTAGGTCCAAGTTGTTTTAAAGTTTAAAACAATTCAATTATCTATATACACACA
This sequence comes from Allium cepa, assembly GCA_030765085.1. Taxonomy (NCBI): domain Eukaryota; kingdom Viridiplantae; phylum Streptophyta; class Magnoliopsida; order Asparagales; family Amaryllidaceae; genus Allium; species Allium cepa. The sequence goes on from CM060943.1 coordinate 255,976,886, forward strand.
GATAGATAACTCACAAATCACAATTGGTAATCAACGTTCTCAAATAATAGGTAACCCACATTATCAATATCAAAATAGATAATCCATATATCAACATCCCAATTGATAATCTATGTTATCATCACAATGCAACCAAGCATTCATATCACACAACCATACTTATCTCATTGCTGAGATCACAAAGCATTCAAGACAATCAATGTCATCCATACATGTATAAGCAATGATTTGCTCGTCACAATATAATTAATTCAAAATGAATTAAATTAACTATCTCTATCTCTAAATAATTTAAAGTGAATTAAATTAATTTCTTCATCTTTAATTAATTTAAATTAAAGTAAATTGATTACTTTACCAATATAAATCTTGCTTACTCGATCATTTAATCGATTACAATAAATTAATCATTCATTATTAATCACCTTAATTAATCACTCTTGATTAATTACCCTTAATTACATTCATGTAATTATCCTTAATTAATTTCACAAATTAATTGTTTCAACCAATAACCGTAATTAACCTTTAATTACTTTAATTAATTAATTAGCTATAATTAATTACCTTAATCCTTAATTAATTACATTAATTAATTACCCTTAATCACTTCTCATTGATTAATTCATCTTAATTAATCAACTTTAATTACATCATTAATTGTATTAATTAATGATCCTTAATTATATTTAAATAAATTATCTACCTAAATTAATTACCTTGAGTAATTAACCCATAATTATTAATTATCCCAGATTAATTCCATTCAGTAATTAACTATCTTAATTACTTTATTAAACCAAATTAATTATCCTTTAATTAATTACTTAATTAATCCCTTGATTAATTATTAAGTAATTTTAATCCAAATTACTTTATACTTAAACATCTTCAATTAATTACAATTTGTAATTATCAATCAATTATTTCAACAAGTAATTTCCCAAATCATTTATTACATACAGTAATTATCTTTAAAACCCAAGTGTTTAAAATTAATTAAACTTAATTAATTAAATTAAACAATCACATTTAAACTAAATTAATTACATTAAGTAATTAATTTCTTAATTACTTCATCAAGTAATTATTCTCTACAATTCACAATTGATTCTTATTAAATTAATTAATCTAATTAATTATAAAAATTAATCACATTAATGAATTATTTAAATAATCCTGGTTAATGACCTTCATTAACCCTTCTCTAATTATTTTTCTTAAGTAATTAACTAAGATTAATTACAAATTTAATTATCTTTAATTATCTACAATTTAAAGTCTAATTATTTAATTAATTAACCTTGATTAAAACTTAATTACTTAATTAATAATTTATTTATCATTAATTAATAATCTAATTAATGATCCAAATTTCAAATTGATTAACCCCTAGTCACTATTCATTAAATCTTAATAAATAATTAAATAAATTAATTAATTATTTCTTAATTACCATTTTTATAAATTAATTCAAACATTAATTCTTAACTCAATTTAAATGATAAAACATTTCTAAATTATGTTTAAAACACAAATTTTGTTTTGAAACAAAGTACCTTTGAAATTACTTTCAAATTTCATTTTAAATACGAGTTTAAAAAGAAAATAATTTAAACTTATCAAAGTTTAAACAATTTATAACTTTTAATCTTTCAATACTTTAATTTATATTTAGTTAAAAAAATTCAAATTTAAACCTTCTTCAATTTTTAAAAACTGAAATTCATTTCCAGATTTTAAATTGAATTTCAAATCTTTCTCAAATTTTTAACAGAACTTCATTTCTTTTTTTTATAAAAGATTAAACTACTTTCACCAAAATAAAGTAGTAACTTAAGCTAAATTTTCTTTTAAACTTCATTTTATTTAAACTGGGATTTTTAAATTAACTTGAATTCAAATAAATTAAAAACTTGAATTTAAACTTGATTTAAACTCTTCTTATATTTAAAGTTCCAGAGTTTACAAATTTTACAAACACAAAAGCTGCAGGTTTTAAAAAAAATAATTAAAACACAGATTTACAGGTTTTGAAACCTGAAACAACAATCAACCCGAGATTTCACAAATTTTCTTCGAGCAATTCCATCCCTTGCTTCGAGTTAAAAACTCGAATAGCTCGAGTCATTTCCGAGTCAAAACTGCACCCTACAAAAAAAACAACTCCCCTGAACTTCAACTGCACGGTGCACGTGCACCGTGGCTCCGGCCATCTCCGGCCTCCACCAATACATCGAACAAGTCGACGTTCAACCCTGAAACCCCCACGACCTTCAGAAGCTCACCTTCTATTCGAAATCCCAATCGAGTTCCCCAATCCAAAAACCTGGCAACAGCAATTTCAGGTTTCCTCGAAACCTGTCAACGGCAAAAACGCGGCCCTCCGACCATCAGCGGGTAAACGACTTCGACCATGGCTTCAACTAAAATCAAACTACCTATTTCCAAAATATCAAAGCACTCGGTCACTTGAACAAATCGAAAAGTTCGATTCATCAAACCATCCTAAAACTAGGGTTCCAACTTGAATTTCCACTGCCGCACCTTCTCTGGTGAATTCCATCACCAAATAGCATTTTTCCCATCTTCTCCTACCTCCTCTCCATCGCCAGGAAGAACCTCATTCACTCCAGATGTATGAATCACCCGAGAAACCCAAAAGATTATATGCAGTCATTCCCTTAACTGCTCCTAAACCCCTTCACTAAAAACTATAGTATTGGTTTTAAAAATCACATTATGATTTTATTATTCAATCCATATTCAAGAATTCAGAAAACATGATGTTTAAATCTTCAGTTATATTTGAACATTGCCTACTTATTTGATTTTCCAGAGCCATCCCATTTTATTATTAATTTAATTAAATTTCTACTTACTTAATAACTTAAAACAAACAGTTATTGTCTTGTAAACTAAATTCTACAAGGATTGGATCAAAAAACATGATTTTAAAACAAATACAGGGTCACTGGAAAACATAACAGAGGACATTCAAATGAAATGCATACCAATACACTTCATATCAACAATCACACATACAAACTTATGTATTCCAGTATCCAATCATGCAACCATAATTTTTAAATTTAAAAAAAAATACTCACATAATTGGACGAAAGCAGAGCCTGATATTTGGAAATCTTTGAGTTGAATTGCTGAAAACATCTGCAAGTGAACTTGATATGCTTTTGGTTTTGAAACTGCATGCATGTTTGTTACTTTTGAAACTTTGCTGAAGATATGCAGAAATCAATCTTTTGGTTTGAAGATGTGCAAATTTGCAATTTGCAGGTGAACTTGATTTCCAGATTCAAAAAAATTGCTTTGATTGCTTCAGATTTGATATGAGGGGTTTTGTAATAGACTTGGGTTTTAAAAATGGTAAATGCATGATTTTTGAAGATGTATGCTAAAGATTTTGTAATTTCAGAAGGGTCTGCAGAATTGCTTACAGGCTTTGGAAAAAATGAGGGAAATATTGATTGCATGAGAACAGATTTGAGAAATTATAGGGAGTGATTTTGGTTTTAGAAGATTTGATCTTGAATCTGAAAGTAGTTCTCATGTATTTCTCAGATTTGTGTTGAGTTTATGCTTTAAATTTCTTAACTTTGATTAAGAAATGAGAAAAAGAACAAGAGTGAAAATGTTCACTTATATAAGTAAATTTTCAGATTTTATTAAGTAAAAGAAAAAAATAAATTTGAAAGAGGCCACTTGTAAAGATTTTCAACATTTGTCAATTTGGTATGTTAATCTTTTAACATTTGTCTTTTTAAAGTAGTTTGTATTTGATTCACATGTTAACATATGTATTAAACTAAATTTTACTTTGTTAGTTAATATTAAATATGTATATAAACTTTTAAAAGAACTAAAAACAATTTGTACTTATAAATGAAGCTTATACATATGGAAATTAAAACAATTTAAAATTTACACTTTGGAATTTAAATTCAAATTAAATTCATAATTCAATATTAAAAATCAAATTATGAATACAAATCAAAATTTGAAATAACAATAGTTATTTTTAACCAAAAATCTATTTGTAAAACAATACATTGTTAATATTGTATTTAAAATGTCTCATTATTAAATTAAAACCATTTTAAAGGAAATTATATTTTTTTTATTTAAATTTTTTTATTTAATTAAGCTATAAAACTCTTTTGTCAATTTAATTAAATTTAAAACACAAGCTAAAACTATTTTAAAACATCTAAATACTTTTCTTAACAATTTAAAAATCATATATTTATTTATTAAATAGCTTTGAAAACTTTATATTTAATAAAAAATAAAATTTCCAAATTATTAATGTGTATTAGAATTTTAAATCATGATTCATTTATTAATTTAAACCAAGATCATTTATTTTATAACTTTGAAAAGCTATTATTAAATAAAAAAAATTCTAAAAATATTAGAATTAGAAAAATATGTTTTATTTATTAAATTTTAAACAATGCTATTCTATACAACATAAACAATATATTTATATTATAAATAGAAATCAATTTATTATTTTTGAAAGATAAAATAACCAATTGAATAGTTATTAAAGAAGAAGTTTTAAATCAATTTGAATTATGATTAACAAAAATATCAATATCAATTCAATTTTAATACAGATTATTAAATTGATATTGTTAAAAATTCCGGGATATTACACTATTACAGTAAATAGATGCAATATGAGATAGCAACTAATGAAATCTATGAACAAATTGGCATATTTTAAGGAAATAATAGGGGGAAATGATTTGTATATACAAATGATTTGTATATACCTAGAACATTGTACATGGTAGGTCATATCACACCACATAAGTTAATCAAAATAAACACAATGTTGTCTACATTTGATCTCATGCACATTTCTACTATCTAAACAACTGCACGCTCTTTTACAATTTTGTGCTTGGATTTTATACTAACTATATTGCATATAAAATGAATTGAGTTACACATAGAAAGCTTTTCGTAGAAATTTGTATAACTGCATACCAATGTTGTACATATTATTTATACCGTATGAAGGCATTTTCGAGAGTTAATAATAGCAGACTTTTTAACCTTTGTACCGACTAAAGAGCAACCAGACTATCCATATGTGTTTATGTGCAGTTCACTTGCATATATCTTTAACTTGTGAAATGGTATTAATATAAATAATAAACTAGTGAGTGGGTGGATATACCATATCACTAAAATATATTCAGTTAATGCGGACTATACAGATACTTTATTTATTATACTTAGCAAACTTTGTTACCTTCGCACATGGAAGAAGATGATCATCGAATGGCATTTCCGAGGTTATGTAAAATTCTTTGATATAGTTTTATGCGCAGTTCACTGGCAAAATATTTGTAAGAGTAACTTAATTATATATCAAGGTAGAAGACTTGGAAAACGATAGTAAGGATATGGAAGGCAAGTTTTGGCCAAGAAATTTTTTGTTTAAGCTTCCTTTAAGATCGTGAAATTGTGCTTCTATAATGACATTTACCACTTCCAAGAAACAGGAAATGCGTTATCCACTAAGCGTGTTAACTGACGAAAAAGTAACATTTATGCTAGATAGGTTACCTGCGTAGCTCTATCCAATTGGTATAAGCTATATGCCTCTCCATTTTGTTCCGGCACAAAAATTTGACAAAACGATTGTGTATAGCAAGACTTTTCCAACAAACTGGAGATAAAATTTTGTTAGTTAATCTTCCATAACCTCCTGATTAACAAAAGAATATCATCCTAGTACACTAAAATAGTAATATTGATATGTACGTATGTGTAAATATGTGTGTATGCAAGTGCATTATTATTATCTTGCACAAATATACATTAAAAGACTTGTGGAATTCAAGGATTTGTATTTCCAATGCACTCTGAATCAATTTAAGACAATTTGAAGTGATTTTAATATGTTTTTTGTCAATGATTCAGGTTTTCTTCCACTCAACGAGCAGTTGGTTTGTGAAAAGTTCTTTACTTTTTTTAAAAGTGAAAGTTCTTTACTTATGATAAAGTAAGAGGCCTGCAGTTGCATGAATTGTTTTTGTAGCGTAACATTCTTTGTATTTTGAAAGGATAAACATCTGATGGTTGCCATTATCTTTATTCTGACAGGAAAAAATTGGTAGGAGAGTAATATAAAAGAAGGAAATGGGGCAGAAGGATAGTCCATGGTTACATGTTTCTTTTTTACTTGTTTTATTTGTAACTTCTAAAAAAAAGAACCTAGCGTGGCTCTTTTTAACTGTCAGGATATAATTGTACATTGAGCAGTAGTTTATTGAAGTGTATTACCCTCAATAATACTTGTTAACATATGATATATGATAAGTGAATGATAAAAAACAACTCAATGAACGATATGAAAATGAAATGGCCTATGACAGAGAAAATTAAAAGAAAGAGTATAAATTAACAGTAAAAAGAGAGCAAAAAGTGTACATCTAAACTACATTGGATAGGTTGTTATAGTCACTATTAATCAACTGATACCAAATCATTTCCAAGCTATCCATTACCAACATAGAATTTAACTGATATATTATCGCTCTTGGTAAAATATACCGATGTCAACTGTAAATGTAGTGATAACAAAACATCAAAATCTTTTCTAATGGTTAATCCCCCGATTATTCATTAATTCAAACCACTTACCGCGCTAAATAATTAATGATAACAGTTTTAAAAGGGTAGAAATATTACCACGGTAGAAAAATACAGTGGGAGAGAAAGAATCGTCTCCAAAATAAATGGAGTAGAAGAAGGGGAATCATCTCAAACCAAAAAAATCATTGGACACGATCGTAAAAACAGACAGCTGTATCTTATTAGACACCCAACTCTTTTTCCAAACCGATGTTAAGAAAATATGTGCTTAGTTTACTTTCTATTGATTATGAAAAACTGGAAAAAAAATTATACAACAAAATCACATCGGCATGAACATGTTTTAATTAAACCAAGCGACAAATTCAAAGGAAACACATCAAGCATCATACTTGAAATTGTGGAAAAGGTTCAACAACAAGCACTAAAGTAATTTAGGTATCGCATATTCCGTGAGATAATCAATAACAGGCCATTGAGTGAAAATAGCAAAGCATACATATTAATATGGCTTATTTCGAACATGTTTAAAAACCGGTCTACAATGGAATATAAACTACAGAAAAATTGTAGAAGATTAAAAAATACCTAAAATTGGTCGAAGCTCGGTATCTAAGGAGCATATGTTATGGAATTGGAGCAGATTAAATCAATCAAGTGGAGGAATCATAGCACTGTCACTTAACCCTAGTCTACTAATTTGGTTGATTGCAAATGCCGCTCATTCCTTTGGAAACCAAGATGCGATGCAATAACTAAAATTTCTAGCAGTTGATACCGTCGGTGATCAGAAGACCACGGATGATTGGCATGGACAGTGGATTATCAACGATGATGATGTTTATGTTTGGGTGGTTAGGTTTTTCTATGAAGCGGTTGAAGATTGGAGATGCGAGATGTGAGAGGGAATGAAACACGAGTAGGTAAAAGGGTATTTTTGGAATTCCCAAAAGACGCGGTTGAAAATAGTGTAATGAATTATTATTATTAATGATAAAGATTTATTTTTGTATATATTCAAACAAATTTACATTAATCAAAATAAGCATAGAGGTTTTAATATTAAAATAAAATAATGTTTTTAAATGCCATACATTAAAAGACCTATTTTTATTATTACTAGAACAATGGTGTAAAATATGGTAAATCGAGAGCTTGTATGTCGCATGCTTCATTCTATGGGATTTCCTCAATCGATTATCGATTTAATCTATGAATGCATGTCATCACCTAAATTTTATATTATGGTTGATGATAGACGTCCATATGGTTTTATGGAATCAACTAGAGACCTATGACAAGGAGATCTCTTATTGAATCAACCAGAGCCCTATAACAAGGAGATCTCCTATCTCCTTATCTTTTTTGCTTTGCTGTGGAATATTTTTCTTTGCTAATGAAGGAGGTAGCTGATGAGGGTAGGTTAAACCCTATTTGTACTATTAAACCTGTCGTAATTCATCCCCTTTATGCAGATGACGTTATGGATTTTCTAGCAGCTACTACAGAAAATGCACATTGTATAAACGAATTTGTTGCTAAGATAGAAGAAACGGTGGGCTTACAAATAAATTAGACTAAATCACTAGTGTTTTTTAGCTCAAGTGAATAGCAGAAGATAGAAATTTCTAATATATTCATATCGGGAAGGAGAAGTTACATGTCAAATATCTTAGTGTGCCTTTTACATCCGATTATCTACATGCTTCGCATGTACACCCTTGTGTTACATAAAATCAGTAGTAACTTAGATGGCCGAGACTTCATTTTAATATTTACAATGGGAAAAGCTGAAATTATACATAGCACAATCACTCCAATTGTAATATACTGGTTATTAATATATCATATACTAATAATAGTGCTAAATAAAGTAGATAAAATGTGTGCTGACTTTTTTTGGAGTGGCAAATTTCATAAATTTTTATGGGATATTCCGTGCAAACGAAAAGTGAAAGGGAGTGGGTTTGCGAAAGTTTTCTGATCTCAACTCTAATACTCAAATTAAATTAGTCTTGAACTTAATTACAAAAGACTGCTTATGGTCCAGGTGGATGAAGGCAAAATACTATTCGAAATCCAACTTCTGGATGATGGCAATTAACAATAATTATTCTAGAACCATGAAGCACATCTTGAGGCAATGGGATACGCTTGTAAGCCGATGAACATAATAGTAGTTAATGGTGAACACACTTCGTTGTGGGTTGATCCCTGGATCCACCACAATGTGGATTTAGTTGGTAGGAGTAGATTGCAACTATGCAATAGTTCAAATTTTACGATAAATCGAATTATTCAAAATGGGAAATTACACCCAGAAATACTTTCTAAAATAAGAGTAGTCAATTCATCAAGTTAAATTAGACGCAGACAACTTAGACGACTACTGGCAAATAATGGGCAACAAATTTTTTAACTTCGCAACAGTTTAGAATGCAATTTGGTAGCAAACATACACTAGCAATTATTCAACATTAATCTGGCACAAGACCACGACAAAGAAATTTTCTTTCTCTGCAAAGATTACCAACCATGGATAGAGCTGCAAACTGGGGAATCACGACTAATAACGCTTGTGAATTATGTGATGATCATATGGAAAATCATGAACATATATTCATTGATGCGAGTGTAGTACTTATCTTTGGAACTTAATGTCAGCGATTCTGAATCCCCCACCAATTACTGGTACAACGTTGCTATAGAAAATTAAAGAAATCATGTGCTAGTTTCATTCTACTGGAATTTTAGAAGACATAGCTTTCATCACCACATCAAAGGTCATCCACCATATTTGGAGCGAGAGAAATTGTAGGAAGCGCGAGCGAAAATTTTGCTCTATGGCACAGCGGTTCAAGCTAATGGAAATTGATGTGAGGATTCAGATTACAAGGCATAAGCAAGGTGGAAGCAATTATGGAAGAGAAAGGGGATTACTTTGATGTTGGGGTGTTAAGTTGAGTGATAATGTGTAGAGCGACACTGAAGTGTTATTAGGGTTTTCATGTGTTTTTGGGCTTGATTGGTTGTTTGAAGCTTGTATTGGCTGTTTTGTTTTGAGCCACACGTTGATGGGCTTTGTCCTTTTGTTTTGTTTTCTTTTGTACTGTTGATGCACAGTGCTTTTGTATTTAATAAGGACTGTCATTCTTTTTTTCCTTACTACACCGGTAAGGTATTTTAAGGAAGCGAGTTTTTTATTTGTTCTTTCATGTCATGAATAAAGAACCCACTTTCAATATATATATATATATATATATATATATATATATATATATATATATATATATATATATATATATATATATAATAGTACATTGATAATGGGACAATATTTATGCATATAATTTCGTTTAGATAACAATACAAATCTATACTAACATAGTGAAATATAAATCATAAATAAATGAATTATAGCTAACAGGATGTAGCCTTTATATGCACTTCGATTGATTGAACAACTATAGATTCGTCTGGAATCTCCCTTCGATTGTTGCAAAGATCTAGAGTACCACATTTTAATTTAATTTGATGTTAATTAGTGAAATTTTTAGCCTAGGGGGTAGAGGTATGCTCGGCTGAAGATGGAGGCAAGAGATGGAAGAAAAGGATCCAGAATGGTGAAGGGTTAAGGCGGTTTTTATAGAGAAAGTCAGGGAGAACTATTCTTCTTAATTTTATGATCCACCTTTTACAAAATCCTAGATCCATAATCTAAAATTGAACCCATCCATGCTCCATTCTTGGCTGGCCTTGTATAGGGCAATAAGAGGCCTTAAATGTTCCAAATCCATTTAGCAATTAGTCACGTTTAAATCCAATTAAATGCGCATCGATATTGTTATCGATTTGTACATGTATAATTTTTATATATACATCAAACTAATTACTAATGACACCCATAAAATTTCCAATGGTACCGATATATCAAATAAATAAATAATTAATATTTCATCAATATTAATTAATTTACAACAATTATAAATTAATTAAATCGTGTGGTATTTAAGAGTATTCATCAATACAGTTGTGTATTCATCAACACGTTTGTGTAACTTGCAGGTGTAAATACAATTAACGACTAATACCAAAAAATTCGAATATTAAAGTTCATATGCCACTTTAGCAAGTAGTGTGACAATTTGCAGAGTTTATCGCTTACATATCCTTTTTGGTAAAATATAATTTCACTATTTAAAGCGATATCCAGTAGTAACGATTATTTACACTAATTCTCCTCATCAAAACTATATCACATTAGAACTTATGGAATTTGGTTTTGGTCAAAATTACAATATCTTCCATGTTCAACTTATATGTTCCAAACAAAATGTCATTGGTTTAATAATAACAATTATTATTAATCGAACTGCTCTGGCGAGAGACTTGGATTTTGAGTTGACTATAGTTGGCTATGATACTAACCTCATATAAATAAAAAGAAAATTCACTATTGAATAGTGTTTCACTTCCAATGCTTCAACTCAAACCCAACTATAGTCATTCAATGGACGTCATGCCTCGAATTAACTATAATCAAAGTGGAGTGTTTACATTGAAGTTCAACAACATTCTCAAGTCGAGAGAACTCTGTATTGTCACCACATTGAGATTATATGTTTAACCTTAGTTATATTAATCAATAGAATACTCTCGAGTTGGTCATTTTATAATTATCTAATAACTATCAATACATAACCTCTTGGTACTCCCAACAGCCAGTATTACACTATCAAACATTTAGAGAGCGTTACGTGCTCCAGTCTCAATAGATGTATCAATATCCAGTCTCAGTACATTTTGACTAAGAATATTTAAAATGATATGTTATTTTCATTGCGATAAATTTCTCATGATTACACCGCATTATAATTACTATCGTAAAAGATAACATTATGGATTTTCTATTACATATACTTAAATTAAATAAATGTTTAACATAACACATTATGAAAAATATATAATAGAAAGAAAAACACATTTCTAATAAGATTTTATTGCAGAGTTAATAATATACAGTAAATTACGGAATTGCCCATGAGGTATACCTCTAACTTTATCAATCTTCCACTTGCACTTGGGACCAATTATCGAATCTTAATCCATTTGTTTAATCTGTTTGATGAGAACTGAATGAGGCAGTGCCTTCGTAGATGGATATGTTATATTTTTTTTAATTACCTACTATGTTTACCTACTACGTTAATCAACTCTCTTCGATGCTGATAGACTACCTTTAACATATGGCACATTTCGGAGTATGTTTCTTGACTTCTATTGAGCTCTAGGTTCTTTTGTGATCTGTACCATAACAATGTTATCATATAATAATAAAAAATGATCCTCACTACTTGGAATCACCCCTAGGTCAGTTGTAAAATTGTGCATTTATATTTACATATACATTATTTTTTATTTCAGAGTTATTTAAGGTGTTATACTTAGCCTTATGCTTGAATCTGCCACATTCCTTTAAATTTGGAACATTTCCAACATAAATCTCCTTAACTAAGGTTTGAGAATGAATTTAATATTGAAATATTGTACTCAGTATTAATTATGAAGTTGGAGCCCGAATACTCCTTTATAAGAAGTTCATTGTTTACATAAATGGTTCTTCGGTATTTTGCAAATACTCGAGAATACCATAAACTACCATTTAGCGATCTTAATTTTGATTTAATATTTGCTTTATTTATTAAATACATAAGCGAAATTTGATATGGTTGAAAATAAATTATGTATGATAATTCGCATTGTCAACGCATAAGGAATCCATCTTACATGCTCCATATTAAATAATTTAATATGATGTCTATGTATATCTTTTGGGACAGTCCCAACATCCTTTTATACTAATAGATGACATTTACAAATCTAATGACCAAAATATAATGATTTCAACTTGTGTACACCATTAATAATCACAAGTTGTTTATTTATATATTAGAAATATCTAAGTACCTTTTAACGTTCTTTCTTATAGACGATGCTTCCTTTGCATTTTAGTTGAAAATCAAATTATTTGATATTTTTGTCAAAATACTTGTTCAACTCTGATGCTTATCGAACAATACTTTTGTATCAGTTCTTGCATCATACCTGAAACCTACAAACTCAATATTGCTTCCACTGACTTCGAGACACTTTGGTTGTTATATGCAAATAGTTTATTCTAAATCATTATCTAGAGTTTTCCGTTTCAACATCCATGTACCAAAACTCAAAATCATATTGGCAATACTTTTGCGTGTAAAATCCGAATTAGCTTAAGCACATTGAACAACAAATATATTACGTTAATTTCAATAACTAAAATTTATGCTGTTATTGTAATCAACTTGCTCACTATATTCTAGCAACATAGGTCTTCCTTTTGAAATCCATTTGCATCGATGGACAACATCCTTTCAAGTACAGCTATCAAAATCATATTTGGATAATGTACTCGAAATCCATTTTGGATTCATGTGTCGTGCCATATGGCAAAGTCAATACACCTAATAGCTTTTGACAACTTAAGAAGTTCTTTTATTGACATTGATATGAAAATCATAGTTTATCTTCAACGTGTGGGAATACTTATTAGACATTCTAATATATTATGTCCATTTAGGATTAGATAGTTTCAGTTTATCCTTTATAATTAGTTTTATATTTGGATCATATCCAAAACCATTTTACTATCAATAATTTATAAAAGACATTCATTCGCCACGAAGTAGTGTTTTTTGAAATAACAATTATGTCTTTGTGTAATAGAATAGGTATTCATAAACATTTAATGAATTGCCTTATATATAATTGATTTGGTGTCTATTTTATGAAACATATGTGCATAAAATAAATTGGTCATTTAATATTGATCGGTCCCAAACAATTATTATGAGCGGTCTTTCGACTCGCTGAACATATCAACTCCTTGACTTAGGATATGTCGGGATTTCCTATAAACTCTTATCTTATATGATTTCGTAAACTATGCTTTAGATTAAAGTAATTTTAAATTTATGTAATTATTCTTAGATACATAGCCTTACAAAAATAAGTTAACTCAACTTTACTCATTATCAATCATACTTTGTTCAACAAATTGATTATCCCTTATTGATATATCATTATGTATCACTAGTATATACGCACGTCCAGGTGGACCTACAATTAATCGCCAAGCCATATTTCTATAGCATAGCCATTAAAAAACAATGACAATAAAATCACTGCAATGATCGCTTGGCATATCGACACATTCAAATATACACAATTGCCTCACGAATTGATTTAGTGTACATGAATAGTAAGATCCGGCCTATAACAAAAAAAACGATAATGTTATATCCATTCCTTTTATATTTTGTCAAATATGTTATACGTGAGCTTATATCATACTGTTATATCAATGCTTCCTCTATGTATATTGATTTTATCTTAATTCTCTATGTATACAATTTGAGCATTTTTAATAACTAATTCTAGTAAAGTTAATACAGTCTCACAACAGATATTAGAACTAAATGAGGAAAGATGTAACTTAGGTTCTTTTAAGACCAACAACATCATATGTGTCTTTTAGAAGATGCATATGCATTTTTGCTCCATAGTTAGCCTTGCCATAGCTTACTTCTACTTTGGCTCCCACATGAAATGTGGTCTTATACGCCTCTTCCTAGCATAAAATTAATTATCCAGCATAAGCCAAAAAGAAAGAGTTCTATTGTAGCAGTACTATATATCCATAGTATGCAATCAAAAACATATCTTATGACTTCATAAGCCCATTAGCATGACAACATGAATAGGAGTGAGATGAAGGCATGGAGTACATGAACTAAATTTCATGAAATAATAACAAAATCATGTTATAAGATGTTTTGACATGTGATCGACAAAAAATTCAACATAAGTAATACACTGTGAGAGTATGCAACAACATAATACAACCTACATATATACAAAAAGCATTATCAAACAACAGCTGGACATGCTCAAACTATTGTCCAACATACATGTAATTCAGTGATTGCAGGAAACCTGGGTGCTTTCATTGTCACCTAGTAGTAAGATCAAATAAATTTTTTGCTGACATATGAATCCATACAATGAATGAGCTAGTTATTCTAGCTAACTTGGTAGACTTCTTTCTGGTCACACCTGCAACAACCTACATCTGTTGAAATTCTTTTTTAAAAATTAAACGTATAAGATAACACACGTTAACTATGACATAAGAAAATTTTTTACGACGGCACATCCAATATTAAGCACAAACTCAATTATCCACAAATCCGTCTAAACCATAATCTGAAAAAGCAAATACAATTACATTTCCGGTATATCAATATTAAATGATTAAACACTACTGAACAAAAAATAGTGATAAGCAATGGGCAAACGAATTTTCTTATAGTCGAAATAAACATGTAAACAAATAAATAAAATCGTACATTATTAAGATAGATATAAATCGACAATGTAATTTTTTTTTAAATCTCAGGTCAAATACCAATTTTGTTTCTGTTATTTATTTCCTACTTCAAGACAATTATAATTTTTCAAGTCTAGAAGTAAATGTTTACTTTACAAAAAATAGAATATAGGCACATAATGAAATTTCACAATGTATAAGCAGATAATAAGTAATGAGCAATCAGCTAATCGTAAAATATGATTATACCATTTGAAATCTTAGGTTAAAACCACTTTTATTGCTTTATATCTATTCTCTACTTTAAGATAAATATAGAAGTGTGTGTAATATATGTATTATCTAGGATAATACAACTATACTTGAACAACAATACTATTATCCTAAAAAAAGATCAAATACCGCTCTTATTGCTGTATATCTATTTCCTACTATAAGATAAATATAGAATTAAATGTTATATATGTATTACCTAAAATAATATTATTGTAATTGATAAGTAGTAATATTATCCTAAGACTGCGACAATTATAGACCTTAAAGTATATAAGTAAATGTATACTTTACATAGAATAGGCACATAATGAGAGTTTGCAATGAATAGGCACATACTAAGTAATGAGCAATCAATTAACCACATATATAATTATATTATTTGAAATCTTAGGTCAAGTACCACTTTCATTGTTGTACATCTATTCCCCACTTTATGATAAATACAGAAGTAAATGTTATATATGTATTATTCAGGATAATACAACTGTATTTAACAGGTGTACGATATTTCTTATCTGTCATAATACTGTTGTATTTGATCAAATACTATTGTATTTGATCAGCAGTACTATTATCTTAAGATTGAAGCAACATATTTTTATTTGAATAAAACTATATTGATAAGTATTACATGGGAAAATGTATCAAAAGCAATTAATTTAACTGAGAAAGTATATGGGTTAGAAATATAAGGCATGCACATAATGGATGACAAATTTAATTGAATAGCCTTATCAATCAAACATCGTATAAGATGAGGACTTTTGGTAATTACATTTGGAAGTAACATTTAATGGTGACATACAATTCATATATTTCAGATCAATTATTAATGATGATATTTAGTGAGTGCATGTGCATTGCAAGCACTAGAATACCTCTTTAATAATATTTGTGATCACACAACCACTTCCACAACCATTGTAGTTTACATATGTAATTAAATATATAGTAGGTAATTAGATGCCTACATATTTAGTACAACAGCCTTTATGAAACATTGGTAAACGGTGATAGGCATAATTAAATAGTCATGTAAGGATAACAAATAAATTTTAAGCACGACGAAATTTGAAGATTGTAATACTTGCTGACCTATCTAAAGTTACTAATTTGTGAGTGAACGTGAATTATAAAGATACAAATTGAAACTATAATGACCGGATTTTGGTCATTAGATTTTGAACATTTAATTCATTTTAAATGTTGAATGTGAATTATAATTTGATTTTGAAATAAGAAGATTTTGGTTAAATCAATATAATTTAGTTATATGGCAGATTAACTTTGATTTGGATAAATAATAATTTATTATTTGAAATTGGGATAATTTGTAAATCTAGGAATAAATGGTTGTGAAAACGATTTCTAAAATTTATTTAAAGTCTGGTTGGTTTTGTAGTATAGTATTAGACTTTTGGATGGAATCAAAAGTCGATAAGTTTAAAATTTAGAGTTTTATATTAATTTAATAATGGATTTTAATATGTAGTAATAATGTAAATAATCATATTTTGATCTAAAAAGAATCATAATAATTTCTAATGTGAATATAAATTCTATATGATTTATAATTAAGTTATTAAAGTTTTAAAATGAAGTTTTAAACGATTTCGACGATTTTGAAAATCGCTCGAATTTATCGATAGGTTAAAATAGCCTTCCGGGGCAAAGTCTCGTAATTCGACGAAACTAGTTCCATTGGATTCGTAATAGTGTATTATTATTGGATTTCAATTTTCGTAGTGTTTGGAGTTACCATTTTCTCATAGAATGAGAAACGCGTTGAATTTATTTAATATTTTAAATCGATTCCAAAAGCTATCTTTCACATACAATCAAATTAGCCTCCGATACACGTTCCATTATGTTCCAAACGCGGGTAAAATATTATAAACGCCAGGCGGCATGTCTAATTTGGAGTTCATTCGAAAATCTTGTTAATTGGAGGAATATTAATAAAATAATATTAAATAAACATATATATTAAAGTGAACAGCAAAACCCTAATTCCTTTCTCCTAGGCCCGTTCTTTTTATTTCAATGGCCTAGACTTCACCCCTTTCTCCTCCAATTTGCATTAAATCCATACGATTTTACACAAATCTTCCAACTACTAACTTGTAGATCTCTACGAGCTCTATCAGTCAAAGGGTGGATCTCGGCTATAATCGTCGATTGGAGGTGGAAAGCGGCCGTGTTCACCTAGGATTCGAGCGCATTTATCAAAAGCTATGGGAGATCGAGCTTCGTTGTTTTTGGAAAAAGGGTAGGTGGCGCTATGGGCTACGAAGTAGGCTCGATTGATCGACTGCTTGATGATCGTAGTAAGGGGCGACTTGTGGCCTAACATCGGCAGTCTTGGGTTGTTCGTGTTGGATATTAACGCATCTGGGAAGAACATACTTGCGGCTTTGATTTCCTCATTTTAAATCTACGGCTATGATTGTTCTGGGTATAAAAAAAAAAAGAAAAGAAATTTGTTTATAATTTGTAATTGAAACCTATAAATTTCATAACTATTATTTTGAACAAAGTATTTTAAGTAGTTTTAATTTAAATATTTTAAAGTACATTTCTAGAATAAAATTATTTTGAAATCTTAAGTATTTAAACTTGGTGATTTTCAATCGGAATAGACAATATTTGGGAAATTTATTCCGTAAGAAAAGGGTGATTGAAATTATTTCAAAGAGGTGAAATATGGAAAATATCATGCGAAGATATTTTGAAATAAATAATTTGGAGATTATTAATGTCTGATGGTTGTTTGTGAATGTTATTTGATAGTTAAATAACCGACTATCAATATTGGACAATGCGTTGATCATTTCAAAGAGACCGGGATCGGGATTAATTTCCCGAAAACCACTTCGATCCGGTTTGAACGTTTTCGTGATGAATACAAGAGCTTGGAATCGAAGATGGAGCAGTGAAGTGCAAGGGCTAATCGCTACTAATCCTGAGGGTGATTCCAAAATCGATGTAGTAGGAGTAGTGCCTTTGGTTCCGTTCGAACCCGTAACGGACTTGTATGGATGAATGCTTTCAGAACATCGTCAGGAGGACGATGAGCATTCTAAGTGAAATGTTATAAAAAGGTAATACTTAGCCTCGAGCCTCATCAACCGGGAATGACTGAAAATCAGGGGATATGCAGCAAGGCTAAGTGGGTCGCGCCCATTAGGGTAAGGTCATTCTTGTCTAGATGTCCCTTTTATTCGGCTTAGTGGGCGGTTGTTGATCCCAACCGCGGGGTAATCTTATTCGGGATATCCAATAAGGGGTAGTCCAGTCTTGTGTTGCAGGGGGATTTAGAGTGGATCCTCGGTACGCTGATCTAGACCAGGTACTGTAACAGGTGGTACCCCAGTGCCTAGTCATTAGTTGAAAATCCATTCTCCCTACGAGCCATTTACGGTTTTGATTGTAGAACCTAGTATTGCCGGAATTTAATAAATGTAACAATTTCGGCTATTTTGAATAAGTATTTGTATTTAGACATTATTATAGTATCAGAGGATTTTAATAAAAAATGTTTTGGCTATTGTAAGGTAAAAACCCGACATGTTTATTTGTGGCGTGGTCTTACGGGATGCATTTGATTTTCAAAGGATTTCTGAAACTTTAATAAAAAATTGAGTGTATTTTTCTCACGCTGGTATTCCAGACTGACTCGGGTGTTATTTTATTATAACGCTCGGGTCAGACCGAGTATTATAAAATACAGGATAGGATGCTTGGGAGCTCAGGAGAGGCGATGGAGTCCAAGACGTATTACCGGTACTTGTTTATTTCCGTTGTTATGATTGTTAAAATTTCCAGCAAGTTGTGAGGCAGGCTGTTACAACTGCCAGGCTGGTAATTGTTGTTTTGTCAGTGTGTTACTCTGATGGTGTAATATATATTTATATTACAGTTACAGTTTCTTTTTGTGGAAAGATCGGTTATTATCTATTATATTTTTTTTCTGCTGCGATTGTGAGATTCTATTATTTATTTAGTTCATTCTTTCCTCTGTCTTCTTTTTTCCCTCAGCAATTTGATTTTTTCAACACTCGATCGTCGGCATATTATACAGTGGTGTATTTCTCTCGATTTTCGAGGGTCGAGAAGGACGAGTCGTGGCAGTTGGTATCAGAGCTTAGGTAGCGATAACCTAGGCTTTGGTAGGGAAATTACTCATTAGAAATAGGGTCAGAAGTACTCTAGAATGAGTTTGAGAGTAATAATAGATATGAGAGCGTACTTGTTAATGAATATAAAAACTATTTTTATACTATGTTGATGTATCGGTTGAGTGTTTATGAATTCTGGTCTGTACGGGAAGTACAACCGTATCGATAGGGGTTTCTAAACTATTATACAAGACAAAATGGCATAGTATTGTTTTTAAAGTGGGTAAATGAAATAATTTTACCCAAAATTATATTTTAATATAAAAGAAATGATTTTCTACAATTATTATATATATATATTTGGATGTTTGGTTGTGGATATCTTAATCAAAATGGATTATAAAATCTGGAATAGTCTATATTTATAACCAAATAGAATTATCTAAGTATGACTTATATAAAAGGAATATAATTAAAATTTGATTTAAACCAGAATTTAAATCCTGAAAATTTTGAAAGTGTTTTAAATGAATTTAAAATCTCGGAAATATTTGCAATGTTTTCAAAGTGATTGAAGGAAATAATAAGATAATTATTATGGAAAATATTTTTGAATGGAAATTGATTTAAAATAAAATTTTGGAAGTATGGAAGCACTGAACTCACTTCAGTCGTTGGAAAATAATCCTGATGATGATAGCCACATCATCAGAATTCATTTTCGAGTTTCTAATTGATGGATTGCTATCGGGGTGGTTTGGTATAATTATTTGTTTGGACTTGTTTGATAAAAAAGTTTGTTTAGAAATTTCAAAAGGGAAATTTGTTTTGGTAAAAACCGGGTTGTTTTGGAATTCGAAGATTTGATTTGATATACCAAGTGGGTATGTGTTATTTATGATTTCAAAATGGTTTTGAAATAAAACCGGGTGATTAAATTTTGGGAATTCTATTTAAATAATGTGAAAGTTCAAGATGAATCAACTATTGAACTTATAAAGTGAAGTTGATATTAATAGGAAAAGAATGAAAATTTTAATCCTGGAATTTAAAATCTAACTTGAGTAAATGAACGTGAATAAGATATATTTGAATTTAACTTAAGATAAGTTAAAATAAAATTAAAATTTGAATTAAATTAAATTGGACATAGAGTTGAAATGAAAAATGATTATAATTGTGGGTTATAATTGTGTAATGAAAATTTATATCCTTAAGCTATTAAATGTTATATATATATAATCTAGAATTGTGATTATAAGATGTAAATAGACTCAAACGAGCAGTATAAGATTTTAAATAAATAAGTTAGTGAACTTATGAATAGGAAATGGAATTGTAAACCGAAATAAAATGGTTGGCTGTTATGGTAGAAGAATGGAAAATCCAAAATTTAAATTGAATGGAGAAATAAAATTGGATCGAATTGGATTTAACTTAAATTAAAAGGAATTGGGTTAAATTTGGATTGAGATGAATTTCGTGTAACGACCCAACTTCCAAACTCCAGGAAGTCGCATCGCTAAGAAGAAAGAAAGGGATAGAAGAAGAAAAGAAAGAGAAGAAAGAAAAACAACACATCAGAATCTCACAGCGGAATCGAATAAATTATAATATATCACATAAAACTTTACATAGTATCATATACATCAGAGTACACAACTAAACATCTAAATTCAGACAGTTATAACATTTCTGTCTAATACAATACAAGACATCATACAGAATAACACACAGCGAAAACTCTACATATATCTACACGCTGAATCCTCCTGCTCCAAAGCTCCTCCAGAATTCGTCAAAGCAATCCTGAAACACTTGACTACTCATACGTAATATGAGTACCCAAGAGTTTAATAAAACATAAAATAAACACTCGGGTCAGACAGGGGTCTGGTGTGAGTATACAGTTAAAAGTTGCTTAACTTTAGAAAATCCTTTGAAAAGAAAAGGTATCACGTAAGACTTCCCACACATAAACATGGAAAAGTTTTTACCTTACGCAAACCAAAACATTTGCTAGGAAATCCAGTGATATTATAATAGTGTCTAGGGTTTTCAAAATAAAATACAGAAATAGCTGGAATGCTTACATCTCACGTTCCAACATAGTTGGGCACAATCAAAACCGTACAGGTACTTATTGGATTTTGGATTCCATACAATGGCAGGGCTACTGGGGTACCGCCCGTCACAGTACGTGGCCTAGTTCACCGTACCGAGGAGCCATCCTAACTCCCCTGCAACCCAAGGCCGGGACCATCACTTACTGGACAGTCCCGAACAAGACCACCCCGGTAGTTGTCATGATCAACCGCCCCACACAGCCGAAATAAAAAGGGACTTCTAGACAGGGGTCAATCTTGCTCTCCAGTAGGAGCTACCCACGAAGCCTTGCTGCACCTCTCCTGTTTTAGCCATTCCCGGTTGATGAGGCCTGAGGCTGCGATTACCTTTATAGGACATATCACTTAGAATGCTCATCGTCCGCCTGACGATGTGCTGAAAGCATTCAATCCATACAAGTTCGTTCCGGGTTCGAATGAAACCGAAGGCACTATCTCGTTGCACTCATTTTGGAATCACCCTCAGAGTCAACGACCATAGCCCTTGCACTCTAAATCACCATCTCGAACCTATAAGCACTATTCCGTCAAACTCATTACGGAATCACCCACAGAGTTATACTGACGTATAGCCCTTACACCTCGAGTCTTCACTTGCTCCACTTGGAATAACGACCTAACGTTTAATTGGAATCGATGTGGTTTTCGGATATCCAAATATGGAAACCCGATCCTGGTCTCACCGAAACCAAACGCCATTTTAATGTCCAAGTTGTACTTAAGAGTTTAAACAATTAATTTATATTCAGATGATATAAACAGATAGATGAATCATATTATCACAACAGATAATTCATAACAAACATTTATCTCACAAAGCAGCATATCACATATCTCATAGCCATTCAAATCATCCAGTATCAATCATTCAATAGATATCAACCAATTCAGATATTCCACAACAATCGTACACAAATAGGCATTATTAATTCCTTTATAATTAATTTAATCATCTTAAATCAAATTAATTACTTGAGAATTAAGCAACTAACCCTGCTAAAAACAATCATTAATTAATTACAATTAATTAATTAATCACTTTTTAATTATCTTCAAAATCCAATTAATTAATCTCCAATTACAGATTAATTATTTTTTAATCATACTCTTAATTAATCACCTAGATTAATTATTCTTTAATTATACTATGTAATTAAACCTTAAATTAACTACACAGATTATTTTATCTTTAATCATTAATTAATCTTAATTAATTTTAAATCAATTAATTAACAATAATTAATTACCAAAAATCCTTAATTAATTATATTAATTAATTATTACTTCTTTCTCACTTCATTGATTAATTATCTTATAATTAATCACATTTATTAATTAATTAATTAAACAATTAATTATTCATTAATTACATTAATTAATGACCCTTGAATTACTTTATTAATTAATTATTCTCTTAATTACATTTAATAAATAATTATAAACTTAATTACATTTATTAATCAAACCTGATTAATCACAATCAGTGATTAACTTCCTTTAACTACTTCACCAATTAAACAATACCTTGATTAATTTTATTAATCAATCCTTTAATTACACTGAGTAATTATCCTTAACTACTTTACTAGTTAAACCATCAGCTCGATTAATTACATTAATCAATTCTTTAATTAAACTATGTAATTTCCACTTAATTACTTCCCTAAGTAATTATACCTCTAATTAATATTCATGAAGTAATTTCCTTAATTAATTACACTTAGTAATTATTCATTAATTACTTCACTAAGTAATTACACATCTTTAATTACATTAAGTAATTACACTTAATCCCATCATTAAGTAATTCTTTTCAATTAATTAAACTTAATTAATTAACTAAAAATTAACCCTAATTACTTAATTTATTCACTTAGTAATTAATTACTTAAATTACATCATTAAGAAATTATGTTTAAATAATTCTTCTAAATCATTAGGTACTTAACTTCTTAAATACTTATTAACTGATTATAAAAATTAATTAACCTAGATTAAATTAATTCCTAATTAAGTAATTAATTTCACTTAATTAATTACACAAACAAATTTTCCTTACTTAATCACTTATATTAACTAATTTAAGTTAATTAAGTAATTTACTTTAATTACCCTTTTAAATCAAAAACTTGATTAAGATAAACCACTCTTTTCATTAACTTTTATTAATCAGTTTAAAAATTAAATTTTTAAATTCAAAACTTTTAATTGATTTATACTAAAACATCATCATTTAATTAAACATTATTAATATACCCTACCTTAATCACCTTTAAATTATTTCAAATACAATTTTATTTGAAAACATTATTATATTATTAAACAAACAAAATTGAAACCAAACTACTTTTTTAAACAAAAGTTTAAATTACAAAAATCCAAACTTTAAAATTAAAATTCCTTTCTAAAGTCAAACATTCATTAATAAAACTAATTTTGTTTAAACATCAATTTGCTTTCAAATTGAAACTTCATTTTATAAAATACAAACGCGGTTAATATTAAACTTTTTAAACAAACAAACTATTTTTAAAACAAATCTAACTTAACTTGTTACAACACAAAGTTTAAATTAAAACATTTCTAACATATTTAAAATTGTTTAAAAACTTTATTTAAAAGTTTAGTTTGTTTTAACTTCAGCAATTCAATTTGCAGTTAAACGAGCAGGATAAAATCCCTGTAACCAAACTACAACCCAAACTCACACGACAACCTCCTCTTGTCTTCGAGTTGCACGCGATCCAACCCGAGTCCATACTCGAACAAAACAACGAAACCCACTCGGCTAATCTCCTTCCACAAATCAAAACAGCTGCACCAATAAGCTCGTGCACGTGCACGTTGGCTCTGGTCGGCGGCGATCAACGCCGAAGATTCCCCCAAGTCGCCTATGACCTCCTCATCAACTTCGTCCACCTGGAACAACACAAACGCCACTGATTCGAAAAAAAGCTTCAGCTCGTTCAACCAGGAAAACATTCGAACCACCAAACTTCAAATCGCCGATGATCAAGATGACCGGAGACCGTGGCTTCTCCTCCAGAGTAGCTTTGCACTACGACAACGCTGTCCCCCTTCATGCCATTCACCCCGGAGCACTGTCGACGACGAACTGCGCTTATTTCCAACCCAAACCGAAAATAAACCAAAACCCTACCATGCCGTGCCCCCATCGCCACGTCCATCAGAAAAATCCTTCACCATTTTTCTCTCATCACCCATAACCGTGCCCTCCTTCATGCCAAATCTCACCATTCAACTCAGCTTGAATCATCGGAAATCGACCCAATTCCCAAATTCAAGCAAATCCCAATTCCTCTTCGAATACCAAATTATAAATTACCAAATTCATGTTAAAATTCATATTTTTGCATTCTAATTCAGGCCATATGATCAGAAATTTAAAATATTAAGGTTGAGTTTCTTCAATTTTGTTATTCCACTGTAATTTTAACTTTTACGGTATATTTATTCCATAAAAATATTTATATTCATATTTAAAAACAAGATTACAGTGTTATAATCAAATTCTCTTCAATGATAAATGTTAATTAGTGATCCACTTAGAAGATAGGAATTTTATATGAAACTGGAACAAGAACAAAGTTTAAATTTTTTGCATATCTACAGATATTTACAGTCACTATATATTTATATTTGAATTCATCCTCAAATCCAACATGCAAGCATTTATATCATATTTACTATCTCATTCATTTCACAGAACAAACCTATAAAGGATTAAAATTGTTTTTAAAATAAATTTACTCGCCTGATTTTGAAGCAGAGAACACTCTGATCACTGCATTTGATTTTCTGTAATATGCATTACTGCATTTTCATTACTGGACTTTAAATTTGCTTTTGCATGTTTTCTAATTGAGCTTGAAGCCATGTTTTGTCCAAGATGTTGTTGATTCCCAAATTCAGTTGCATGTTCTCAGATTTGATTACTTCGAATCTGAAGTTGTAGGTGGCTTCAAATTTGATTACAGTTTGAATCTGCATTTGGTTTCTCATTGGATGATCTTTGGTTTCAGTTTTGAACCTTGTATTTGAATTCTTTTTTTTTTATTTT
The DNA here is from genome assembly GCA_030765085.1 of Allium cepa. Taxonomy (NCBI): domain Eukaryota; kingdom Viridiplantae; phylum Streptophyta; class Magnoliopsida; order Asparagales; family Amaryllidaceae; genus Allium; species Allium cepa. The sequence goes on from CM060943.1 coordinate 256,002,548, forward strand.
GGAGAAGATTGAAGAAGTTTAGCTGAAGAAAATAAACCAACATGTTTTTTTCTTATGAACTTTTAATTAAAAACAAAAAAAATTCCCTTAAAAGATAGATTGCCACTTGTTAAAGAATTAACCAATTTATTAACAAATGTCAAAACCCCTTATAAATTTGTATACAAGTGTGTTTTATAATTTATTATAATGCCATGTGTTTAAAGATTTCATTAATTACTTGTTTATAAATTAAACCTTAATTACAATATTAACTAATACTCATGTTTAATATATAAACTATAGAATGTATTTATGACTTTTTTTTATTTATAATTATTTTAAACTTATTTTCCTAAAGATAAGTTTTAAAAGAAAGTAACATTTATTTAAATTTTATTTTAAAAGTTTAATCATAAATTTCTATAACTAACATTAATATTATATTAAGAATCTAAATTTGTTTTCAAAAATCAATTTATAGAAAACTAATTAAATCTTTATAATAATGTACTATATTTCAAACCATTATTCATTTAATAAAAATAGATTTTTCCTTTAAGTGTTTTATATATAAACATTAATTTTAAATTGCTTTTGAAAAATATTTTTATTAAACCAAATCAAAACTTTCCAAATTACTATAAAAACTTATGTATACTATAAATTTAAAAACATATTTCCTATTTAATTCATCATTTCCTATTTACAATAAATATCCAAATATAAATATTTATTATAAATAGAACATCTCAAGTATTAACTTCAGTAATTATTGGAATTTTGAAATAGAACTTCAAATCACAATATATAAACATATGTATTAGAATTTGAAAATATTTTTATTAAATTTAAATTGAACCAATTTCCTTATTACAATGTATACATATATATATTACAAATGGAATATTTTTATTAACTTAAAAGGATTAACTATTGTTAATTACACACATATATTATTATTATAATTTGTAAAGAATAAACATTCAAATTAAATTACCATTGAATTTTGAAAAGATAACATTTGTTAAATTAGATTAATTATTGGTTTCGAATATATATAATATTTGGTTAATTTAGATTTTAGATCAACATAACATATTTTAAAATAAATTATAAATGGAAATTATTAAATAAGTATTGCCCAAAATTCCGGGACATCACATTCCTCCCCCCTTAAAAGAATTTCGTCCCCGAAATTAAAAGCAAAGATAATTTAATAATTTCATACAAATTTTAAATTTAAAATAGCAACATATGCTATCAGTCATATACTAGAAACCATAACATCCAATTCAAACAATCAATTCTATCTATCCAGACAAAATTCTGAACAGAATTTCCTTGAGTTTCCCCAGTACAAACACCGGGTTACTCACCCTAAGAATCTAAACTAGCTGCTCTACTCAGATCTAGAACTCCTATATATCTAGATCTACAATCTAAACAGAATACATGATCACAGACAATCCGATTAACTTCCAAATCTCCATGATCTGCTGTTTCTAAACCAGAGATAGATCAAACACTTATCCTTAAGAGAATACAGAAAGATTCCCAAACACTCTTGAGCTAGCTTCCCATCTTATCCAATCTCGTCGCTCTTATGATCGGAGAAAACTTATCCAAAAATTAAATCTCCGACTTCAAATTCCGGATCTCTTCGTCTCTTGACCACAACCTCTGCTGATCCTGGACTGCCCTCAATCTTCCTGACAATCCAACTTCACAGATGCATCTCAAATCAAAGCTGGATCAAGAATAAGATGACCTCTTGATTCTACTCAACAAGATGATTCTCCCAAAAATATATTGAAATTCAAACACCAATCTACTATACAAGCATCATGAACTTCAAACTTGTTTCCCCTATCCGGAAAACAGAACAGATGTTCCTGACATCCAAGCCTTCAGATCCTGAAAGATCTTCCTGAAGAAAATCTTAAATCCAAGAAAACACAAATCCTTCGATGAATCCGAGTTGCTTTTATTCTGGAATAGCTGCCACCATGCTTCCACTGCGCAACTCTGATCCGAAGAAGATGAGAATGCTTCTGATGAATACAAGCACAAACTTGATTAACTCATCCAGAAACATTGTCCATCAAATCCCATAAAAGTTTAATGACCTACCTGACTTGGTCACAAATACTACAGCAGCCATCCATTCAGAAAACTAGATCCAATTAATCCTGATTGCTCATAAAAATTCTCTCTCCTAGATTCTTCTCTCTACTAGGCCAAACCACCAGAAAATCCAAGAACCAAATCAAACAGAACTCCATCTCTCGGTGCGGACAAATTCCTTTGACTACCCTGAAGATATTCAGAAAGTCTCATACCGCTTCGATAGCTCCATCATCTTTAGAGATGTCTCAAACTAAAGCAAAGATTACTAAAAGAACTTCCGAACCATCGCAAGTCACTTTTGCGATAACATTACCCAATTCGGATTCCAAAGAAAACTATCCTTTCTTACATAACAGAACAGCTTAAGCCCTTCAAAAGAGGAAACTGATAGTCCACCTCCACCACAAACACCTTACCCAGCTGAGCTTCCAAAGAAGAAGATAAGCCTTCACCATTTGCCCGATCTACTGACAGAAGAATCTCAAAAACTTCTGAACCATCGCAGAAACGGACCACACAACTGCTTCCGAACTCCATCTCTAGAACATTGCTTAGCCAAAAGATCTTCCTGACAGCACATTCAACCCTTCCAAACTGCTACTGCTGCCAAAGACTTCCTATCCAAAAACTCCTTGAATCCCAAAGCTACATCAACCAACTCCACAAAAAGAGTCTTCAAGATGAGCAGAAACCTTACAAGAAACTCGGGCTTCAAACCAAGCACAAACACCTAGCTGAACTGAGTCTTTCACTCCAAAACAAATAAGACTCCTCCCTATGGTTGCCAAATACCATTACTTGCTTCAGCTCTCCCAACTGATCCAAACTCTAGAGAATACGCTCGCACGAGCGCGATCCAAACTTATACTCCAAAGATAAACTCCGAACCTTTAAAAGATTTCCTTCGGAGATTAATGAAATCCACATACTCAACTGCCAAACTTACTCGAGACGGTATTAGGCCTACAGTCTCGACAAATACACTTCCAACCTCATCATTCAAACTCCAACCATCGGTAGTAGTCGTGTTCACACAACACTACCTTACCTACCTTTTTAACTTATATTGGAAAACCCGAACAGGTAACCCAACAAAATAGGTAGGAATATATATATATATATATATATATATATATATATATATATATATATATATTAAAAATACAAATACGCTCTCTCTCAAGGAAGACACCACTCCATAGCCTAGGTACTCGCTCAACCTAGCGCTCTGATACCAACTGTAACGACCCAACTTCCAAACTCTAGGAAGTCGCATCGCTAAGAAGAAAGAAAGGGATAGAAGAAGAAAAGAAAGAGAAGAAAGAAAAACAACACATCAGAATCTCACAGCGGAATCGAATAAATTATAATATATCACATAAAACTTTACATAATATCATATATATCAGAGTATACAACTAAACATCTAAATTTAGACAGTTATAAAATTTATGTCTAATACAATACAAGACATCATACAGAATAACACACAGCGAAAACTCTACATATATCTACACGCTGAAGCCTTTTGCTCCAAAGCTCCTCCAGAATTCGTCAAAGCAATCCTGAAACACTTGACTACTCATACGTAATATGAGTACCCAAGAGTTTAATAAAACAGAAAATAAACACTCGGGTCAGACAGGGGTCTGGTGTGAGTAAACGGTTAAAAGTTGCTTAACTTTAGAAAATCCTTTGAAAAGAAAAGGTATCACGTAAGACTTCCCACACATAAACATGGAAAAGTTTTTACCTTACGCTAACCAAAACATTTGCCAGGAAATCCAGTGATATTATAATAGTGTCTAGGGTTTTCAAAATAAAATACAGAAATAGCTGGAATGCTTACATCTCACGTTCCAACATAGTTGGGCACAATCAAAACCGTACAGGTACTTATTGGATTTTGGATTCCATACAATGGCAGGGCTACTGGGGTACCGCCCGTCACAGTACGTGGCCTAGATCACCGTCCCGAGGAGCCACCCTAACTCCCCTGCAACACAAGGCCGGGACCATCCCTTACTGGACAGTCCCGAACAAGGCCACCCCGACAGTTGTCATGATCAACCGCCCCACACAGCCGAAATAAAAAGGGACTTCTAGACAGGGGTCAATCTTGCTATCCAGTGGGAGCTTCCCACGAAGCCTTGCTGCACCTCCCCTGTTTTAGCCATTCCCGGTTGATGAGGCTTGAGGCTGCGATTACCTTTATAGGACATATCACTTAGAATGCTCATCGTCCGCCTGACGATGTGCTGAAAGCATTCAATCCATACAAGTTCGTTCCGGGTTCGAACGAAACCGAAGGCACTATCTCGTTGCACTCATTTTGGAATCACCCTCAGAGTCAACGACCATAGCCCTTGCACTCTAAATCACGATCTCGAACCTATAAGCACTATTCCGTCAAACTCATTACGGAATCACCCACAGAGTTATACTGACGTATAACCCTTACACCTCGAGTCTTCACTTTCTCCACTTGGAATAACGACCTAACGTTTAATTGGAATCGATGTGGTTTTCGGATATCCAAATATGGAAACCCGATCCCGGTCTCACCGAAACCAAACGCCATTTTAATTTCCAAGTTGTACTTAAGGGTTTAAACAATTAATTTATATTCAGATGATATAAATAGATAGATGAATCATATTATCACAATAGATAATTCATAACAAACATTTATCTCACAAAGCAGCATATCACATATCTCATAGACATTCAAATCATCCAGTATCAATCATTCAATAGATATCAACCAATTCAGATATTCCACAACAATCGTACACAAATAGGCATTATTAATTCCTTTATAATTAATTTAATCATCTTAAATCAAATTAGTTACTTGAGAATTAAACAACTAACCCTGCTTAAACAATCATTAATTAATTATAATTAATTAATTAATCACTTTTTAATTATCTTCAAAATCCAATTAATTAATCTCCAATTACAGATTAATTATCTTTTAATCATACTCTTAATTAATCACCTAGATTAATTATTCTTTAATTATACTATGTAATTAACCCTTAAATTAATTACATAGATTATTTTATCTTTAATCATTAATTAACCTTAATTAATTTTAAATCAATTAATTAACAATAATTAATTACCAAAAATCCTTAATTAATTATATTAATTAATTATTACTTCTTTCTCACTTCATTGATTAATTATCTTATAATTAATCACATTTATTAATTAATTAATTAAACAATTAATTATTCATTAATTACATTAATTAATGACCCTTGAATTACTTTATTAATTAATTATTCTCTTAATTACATTTAATAAATAATTATAAACTTAATTACATTTATTAATCAAACCTGATTAATCACAATCAGTGATTAACTTCCTTTAACTACTTCACCAATTAAACAATACCTTGATTAATTTTATTAATCAATCCTTTAATTACACTGAGTAATTATCCTTAACTACTTTACTAGTTAAACCATCAACTCGATTAATTACATTAATCAATTCTTTAATTACACTATGTAATTTCCACTTAATTACTTCCCTAAGTAATTATACCTCTAATTACTATTCATTAAGTAATTTCCTTAATTAATTACACTTAGTAATTATTCATTAATTACTTCACTAAGTAATTACACATCTCTAATTACATTAAGTAATTACACTTAATCCCATCATTAAGTAATTCTTTTCAATTAATTAAACTTAATTAATTAACTAAAAATTAACCCTAATTACTTAATTTATTCACTTAGTAATTAATTACTTAAATTACATCATTAAGAAAGTATGTTTAAATAATTCTTCTAAATCATTAAGTAGTTAACTTCTTAAATACTTATTAACTGATTATAAAAATTAATTCCTAATTAAGTAATTAATTTCACTTAATTAATTACACAAACAAATTTTCCTTAACTTAATCACTTATATTAACTAATTTAAATTAATTAAGTAATTTACTTCAATTACCCTTTTAAATCAAAAACTTGATTAAGATAAACCACTCTTTTCATTAACTTTTATTAATCAATTTAAAAATTAAAAATTTAAATTCAAAACTTTTAATTGATTTATACTAAAACATCATCATTTAATTAAACATTATTAATATACCCTACCTTAATCACCTAAATTATTTCAAATACAATTTTATTTGAAAACATTATTATATTATTAAACAAACAAAATTGAAACCAAACTACTTTTTTAAAAAAAAAGTTTAAATTATAAAAATCCAGACTTTAAAACTAAAATTCCTTTCTAAAGTCAAACATTCATTAATAAAACTAATTTTGTTTAAACATCAATTTGCTTTCAAATTGAAACTTCATTTTATAAAATACAAACCCGGTTAATATTAAACTTTTTAAACAAACAGACTATTTTTAAAACAAATCTAACTTAACTTGTTACAACACAAAGTTTAAATTAAAACATTTCTAACATATTTAAAACTGTTTAAAAACTTTATTTAAAAGTTTAGTTTGTTTTAACTTCAGCAATTCAATTTGCAGTTAAACGAGCAGGATAAAATCCCTGTAACCAAACTACAACCCAAACTCACGCGACAACCTCCTCTTGTCTTCGAGTTGCACGCGATCCAACCCGAGTCCATACTCGAACAAAACAACGAAACCCACTTGGCTAATCTCCTTCCACAAATCAAAACAGCTGCACCAATAAGCTCGTGCACGTGCACATTGGCTCTGGTCGGCGGCGATCAACGCCGAAGATTCCCCCAAGTCGCCTATGACCTCCTCATCAACTTCGTCCACCTGGAACAACACAAACGCCACTGATTCGAAAAAAAGCTTCAGCTCGTTCAACCAGGAAAACATTCGAACCACCAAACTTCAAATCGCCGATGATCAAGATGACCGAAGACCGTGGCTTCTCCTCCAGAGTAGCTTTGCACTACGACAACGCTGTCCCCCTTCATGCGATTCACCCCGGAGCACTGTCGACGACGGACTGCGCTTATTTCCAACCCAAACCGAAAACAACCCAAAACACTACCATGCCGTGCCCCCATCGCCACGTCCATCAGAAAAATCCTTCATCATTTTTCTCTCATCACCCATAACCGTGCCCTCCTTCATGCCAAATCTCACCATTCAACTCAGCTTGAATCATCGGAAATCGACCCAATTCCCAAATTCAAGCAAATCCCAATTCCTCTTCGAATACCAAATTATAAATTACCAAATTCATGTTAAAATTCATATTTTTTGCATTCTAATTCAGGCCATATGATCAGAAATTTAAAATATTAAGGTTGAGTTTCTTCAATTTTGTTATTCCACTGTAATTTTAACTTTTACAGTATATTTATTCCATAAAAATATTTATATTCATATTTAAAAACAAGATTACAGTGTTATACTCAAATTCTCTTCAATGATAAATGTTAATTAGTGATCCACTTAGAAGATAGGAATTTTATATGAAACTGGAACAAGAACAGAGTTTAAAAATTCTGCATATCTACAGATATTTACAGTCACTATATATTTATATTTGAATTCATCCTCAAATCCAACATGCAAGCATTTATATCGTATTTACTATCTCATTTATTTCACAGAACAAACCTATAAAGGATTAAAACTGTTTTTAAAATAAATTTACTCACCTAGTTTTGAAGCAGAGAACACTCTGATCACTGCATTTGATTTACTGGAATATGCATTACTGCATTTTCATTACTGGACTTTAAATTTTCTTTTGCATGTTTTCCAATTGAGCTTGAAGCTATGTTTTGTCCAAGATGTTGTTGATTCCCAAATTCAGTTGCATGTTCTCAGATTTGATTACTTCGAATCTGAAGTTGTAGGTGGCTTCAAATTTGATTACAGTTTGAATCTGCATTTGGTTTCTCATTGGATGATCTTTGGTTTCAGTTTTGAACCTTGTATTTGAATTCTTTTTTTTTATTTTGGAGAATATTGAAGAAGTTTAGCTGAAGAAAATAAACCCACATATTTTTTTCTTATGAACTTTTAGTTAAAAACAAAAAAAATTCCCTTAAAAGATAGATTGCCACTTGTTAAAGAATGAACCAATTTATTAACAAATGTCAAAACCCCTTATAAATTTGTATACAAGTGTGTTTTATAATTTCTTATAATGCCATGTGTTTAAAGATTTCATTAATTACTTGTTTATAAATTAAACCTTAATTACAATATTAACTAATACTCATGTTTAATACATAAACTATGGAATGTATTTATGACTTTGTTTTTGATTTATAATTATTTTAAACATATTTTCCTAAAGATAAGTTTTAAAAGAAAGTAACATTTGTTTAAATTTTATTTTAAAAGTTTAATCATAAATTTCTATAACTAACATTAATATTATATTAAGAATCTAAATTTGTTTTCAAAAATCAATTTATAGAAAACAAATTAAATCTTTATAATAATGTATTATATTTCAAACCATTATTCATTTAATAAAAATAGATTTTTCCTTTAAGTTTTTTATAAATAAACATTAATTTAAAATTGCTTTTGAAAAATATTTTTATTAAACCAAATCAAAACTTTCCAAATTACTATAAAAACTTATGTATACTATGAATTTAAAAACATATTTTCTATTTAATTCATCATTCCTATTTACAATAAATATCCAAATATAAATATTTATTATAAATAGAACATCTCAAGTATTAACTTCAGTAATTATTGGAATTTTGAAATAGAACTTCAAATCACAATATATGAACATATATATTATAATTTGAAAATATTTTTATTAAATTTAAATTGAACCAATTTCCTTATTACAATGTATACATATATATATATATTACAAATGGAATATTTTTATTAACTTTAAAAAGATTAACTACTGTTAATTACACACATATATTATTATTATAATTTGAAAAGAATAAACATTCAGATTAAATTACCATTGAATTTTGAAAAGATAACATTTGTTAAATTAGATTAATTATTGGTTTCGAATATATATAGTATGTGGTTAATTTAGATTTTAGATCAACATAACATATTTTAAAATAAATTATAAATGGAAATTATTAAATAAGTACTGCCCAAAATTCCGGGACATCACATTTTGATTGAATTAAAAATCAAAATTTAGTTGTGTTATAAATAATACTGAATGAATTTAAAATTGGCTAATTAAAATTTAATTAAACTTGAATTAAATCGGTAAAGGATTAAAATGAAAGGAAATTTAATTAAGTTAAAATGATATTGAGTGAAAAAAATTCTCACCCAACTAAATTCAAGAAAATAGTTTGAAGATGAAACTAGTGTAAGCTAAATTAAATGAAATTCGACATATGTTGTAAATGAATTAATTATGATGTGAACATTGTCGAATGAAATGAAGTTGGGTTAAAATAGATATGGTCTGAACTGAAAATAAATTAAGTTTGGGTATAAGATAATTGAAAATGTACATGTTATTAATTAAATAAATTCAGAAATGAATTGGGAAGGTGAATAAAAATAAAAATGGATTGAGTAAGTAAACTAATTGAATTAAAATTTATAAATGGATTGGAATTTGATTGGATGAGAATCAAAATTGAAATGAAAATAGAATTGATGCAAGAAGAAATGGAATTATTATGGAATTAAAACAACTTGGATAAATTGTGAAATGGTTGTTGTCGAGCCTATGAAATGGTCTTGAATGAAAACTGTATGGACAATTAAATTGAAATGTAAGAATAAGGGTTTAATTTAATAATTGTAATATAGTAAGAATGTTTGGGTTGTGAATAATTCCGAATGGATTAAAATTAATATAAATTTTAGTTGGATTTGGATAAATTGGAATGGGCTGGAATTTAATTAGGTGGGTTTGCATAGAAATGAAAGTGAATCATAAAAGAGATGCAAATAAATCAAACTGAAAATAAAATTGATTGTGAATCAATTTGGTATTAAATAGGGACAAAATACAATGTTGAATCATGGTGTCCTTCCCCCATCCCTTTCTGTACCTTCATCTTCAATTCCCATGCGCCCCGTTCATGTCACATCTTCTCCCCATCGTCCTTCCCCCGACTCTGATTTGTCCCCTCTCCCTCCTCCTCTTCAGTCACCCATTGTCGCCAATTCTGCTCTGCCATCTTTATACAGTTCTATTCCTATCCTGCCCATACCCGCTACCATCCCCATTAACCTCCTTCCACCACCTCCTCCACCAATTCCTCCTCCTCCTGATATTATTCCTCCTCCTACATCTCTTATCTCGTCCTTGCCTTCTGGCTCTCCTCTTTCTTCTGATCATTTCCCTACCCTTGGTGCTGCATCTTCCTCATCTCATTCTGCTTCTTGGTCCTCCCTTTTTAACTCAAAACCTCGGAATGCTGGTTCTTACACTCCAAAGCAATTTGAAGTTGAGTACACTGGATCCCCGATTGAACCTCCTCAGGAAGTATTGAATGAGGGTATTAAGGCCTGGTCTGATTGCCTTGTTGGTTCCTTTTTGGCTGGAAATGTTAATTACATGGCAGTTAAATCTCATCTTCAAAAAGTATGGAAGTTAAAAGGATCTTATGACATCTTTTTTGATAACCAAAATTATTATTTCAAATTTGCCTCTGAGGAAGACAAGATTAATATTCTGCGTCGTGATCCTATGTTCATAAAAGGTCAGATGTTTATCATTACTAAATGGAATCCCACCCTGTCTTCTGCTCATGCGGCAGTGAGATTAGTGCCAATCTGGATTCATTTATACAGAATTCCAATAATGCTATGGTCATTGATGGGTATCAATTGGATAGCGTGTCACCTTGGGAAGCTTGTTTGCTTTGATGAGAACACTGAAAGGATGAATAGATTTGAATATGCTAAATGCTTAATTGAAGTTTCTCCAGAAAAAGAATTGCCTGATTACATTGTTGTTGGGGATGATTCCTGTCCTAATATTCAGATTGAATACTCATGGAAACCCCTCATTTGTGTTTACTGTAAAGCTTTTGGCCATGCTACTGAACAATGTGAGAGGAATAAAAGTCAGCAAAATGGAGTTAAGAATGATATCTTGTGTACAAGTAATGTTGCAGTTGATGACATAGTCAGGGATGGTGAAAAAATTCATGATGATATAGATAAAAGGGGTTTTTTGATACGAAGTAAAAAGAGATTTAAAGCCGGTCAAAAGATTTGGAGAAAAGTTAATAGGGACAAAAATAACAATAGTGAAATGGAAGGAAGTCTGGTAAGAGTACCTACTGAAGTGAGTCAAAGAGAAGATGTTGATTTACAGGCGTCGAAACAAAATGAACCAATAATTGTTACTGCATTGGAAAATATCAGTAGTGCCAATTTGGTTAATGATTTTAATCAACAGTTGAGTACCATTGAGGAAGTCAGGAAGCAAACTGTGAATATACCTGAATATGATAAATGCAGTAATGGTCAAATAGATGGTGGAATACAGAATGTAACAGAAAAGCCTGATAATAATGTTGTAATTCTTGATAATACAAATCATGATTGCTGTGTTGTGTCAACACATAATCCTTTCTCAGTCCTTCAGGATATTAGTGAAAATGAAGAAGTTAATCAACATGTCTCTCCTCAAATTCCAGATTTGCACAATACTGTATTGTGCACTGACATGCACAATCTTTCTCCACATGCAATTACCACTGCCATTAACTCTCCTCCCAACAATGCAGTATCTCCTTATTCTTCCCTCTCTCTTCCAAACCATATCTTCAAAGACATTTCTGCTTCATCCATTCCTCCCCTACCCTCTCAACCTACCAATCCAGAATCCTCTGGAATAAAGAAGAAAGGAAGGCCAAAGAAATCGATTAATATACAGAGAAATGACTTGGACAATGGAATCAATTTCTCAATTGAACAAATTGGTCTTGATGTTTTGTCTCATAATTCTAAGGCAAACTTGTCCTCTGGTGTTCAAACCAGAGCTTCATCCTCAACGTTATCATGATGAATGATAAAATAGGATTTTGGAATGTTAGGGGTGCTAACTCCATTGACAAGCAACTTGAAATCTCTAACCTTATTTCTACTCACAACATCCAACTTATGGCCATTTCTGAAACTAAACTTAATCATAATACTACTCAACATGCTCACTCCATCATCAGACATAATTGGAGCAGTATCCATAATTTATCCCAAGCTCCTTTTGGTAGATTGTTAATTCTATGGAATCCTCTTATCTATTCCCTATCCCCTATCACTGTCCATAGACAGTTCATTCACTCTGAAATTCTTCACATTCCCTCTTCAACTTCTTTTATCCTTACCACTGTTTATGCTGACAATAATGCTACTCAGAGGCAAATCTTTCTTGACATTCTACCTTCTCTTCAACAGTCCAATCTGCCTTGGATTTGTCTTGGTGATTGGAATTGCATGCAACTATCATCTGAAAAGAGTGGGGGTTCTCCATTATCTTATAGTCAAACACGCCCTTTAAACAAAGCAATTTATGATGCTAATCTTATTCCTTCCAACAGTACTGGGGCTTTCTTTACTTGGAATAACTCAAGTAAATTGAGAAGGAGAACGTACTGTAAACTTGATAGAGTTTATACTAATTACTCCTCTATTCTCAAATGGCCTAACCTATCTACCTTTATCCCTCCGCCATCATTATCCGATCACTCCCCTCTTATTCTTTCCTGGGGAAAGGACACTGTGAGAAGACGCTCCTCATTTTCTTTTTTTAATAACTGGTCTAAACACCCTGATTTCCTTGAAATTGTTAAAAATGGCTGGAATTTTCATACATTTGGAAACCATATGTTTGTTTTGCAGGCTAAGCTCAAGCACTTGAAGATTATTCTGAAGGACTGGGCTCAGCAAACTTATGGTAATGGGAGCAGCTTGTCTTCTTCAATTCGTGAAAAGCTTTTTCAAGTTCAACTGGAAATACAAAGATGTCCTGACCATCAACAGATGATACATACTGAAGCTTCTCTGCATAAGGACCTCTCCAAAGCTCTCACGGAAGAAAATAAGATGGCAAAGCAAAAATCTAAACATGAATGGCAGTTGAATGGTGATAAAAATTCTGCAACCTTCCATAAAAGATTAAAAATTGAACAATCTTCAACAAACATTTTTTCTATTCTTGACATACATGGTCAGCCATGTGATTCCCAAGTTTCAATTCAAGATGCATTCATGGAGTATTTTCAACATAACCTGGGGAAGCCTCAGATTCCTTCCATCTTCCTGCATCAGTTCGCTCAATACCAACTCCCTAAAATTCCTGATGACATGTACACTGACTTAGTTAAGGAAATTTCGGATGATGAAATCAAGCATGCTATTTTTGGATTAAACTCCAACAGTTCTCCTGGTCCTGATGGATATAATGCTCATTTTTTCAAAATCACTTGGGATATAATTGGTAGGGACTTTGTCAAGGCCATTAAGAACTTTTTTAGTCACAGCAAGCTTATCTCTGGTATTAATGCTACTAAAATTGCTCTGATCCCTAAAATTAGCCACCCAACTTCTGTTGATCAGTTCAGGCCCATTGCATGTTGCAATGTTATATATAAGTGCATTGCTAGGATTTTGGCAGCTAGGATGAAAACGCCATTGGATGGATTGATATCTGCAAATCAGAGTGCTTTTCTACCTGGCAGGGACATAACTGATAATATTCTTCTTGCTTCAGAACTTATGAAGGGGTATAATAGGAAAATCATTTCTCCTAGGTGTGTCCTTAAGCTTGATATTCTGAAAGCGTATGACTCCATTCAGTGGAAAACTATCATATATATTTTGTACAAGATGAATTTCCCCATCCCTTTCTTGTGTTGGTTATATACATGCATTTCCACTGTCAAATATTCTCTTAGCATTAATGGTAATATCTTTGGCTACTTTGGTGCCACTCAGGGTATCAGACAAGGAGACCCGGTCTCTCCTTATCTCTTTATCTGTGTTATGGAGCTGCTCAATACTATGCTATCTGCTGCTATGCGTAATAAGCTTCTGGACTATCATCCATTATGTAGAAAGATCAGTATCTCTTCGCTCCTTTTTGCTGATGACTTACTTTTATTCACTAAGCCTAATTCTAAATCGATTAGTGGGGTTTTAAATGTGCTTGATTCATTCTCAACCTTAACTGGTCTGGTCATAAACAGCAGTAAATCTAAATTGCTCATTGCTGGCCTTCCACAGGAAGATAAAGAGATGATTTACACTATGTCTGGCCTCTCTCCTTTCAATGACAATGAATATTATCTTGGGATGCCTATATGTAATTCGAGAATCAGGACTATCCAATGCTTACAACTTTTTGAAAAAATTACTGCTAAACTTGCTAGCTGGAAAGTTTCTCAATTTTCGATGGCTGGTAGACTTATTATTGTTAAGTCCATAGCAATATCCATGTGTGTTTATTATGCCAGGGTCTTCATTCTTCCAGCCAAACTCATTTCCATGATCAACTCGGCTCTTAATCATTTTTTATGGCATGGTAATCCCTTCTCTTTGAAAATGATACCCATTGCCTTTGGTAAAATATGTTGCCCTCAGGAAAAAGGTGGGCTTGGAATAATAAATATTAAGAATTGGAATTTTGCTATGCTCTCTTCAAGAATTGACAAGCTGTCAAGGAAGGATGGAAATTTGTGGTCTTCTTGGTGTAGGCATTACCTTATACGTCATAGCAACTTTTGGTGTATGTCAGCTTCTTCTGACTGCAGTTGGACATGGAGGAATATCTTGAGAGGAAGACCGTTATTCCTTCCTATGGTGCAACAGAGAATGAAAGAGATTAACAAAGTGTCTTTTTGGTTTGATCCATGGTCTGCAAAAGGGGTGATTTTAGCGAATATAATTGATTATGACATGAGAAGATCCACTGGCATTGGAAATAATGCTACTCTTGCAAGATATTGGGCAGATGATTCTGTTTCTCTCCCGAATAGTAGCTCTGCAGTGATTACTGGAGTGTGGACTGATATACACAACACCACTTATAAGCTAAGCCCTATTCATATGACTTGGAATGACAGAGAGCACTCTATTAAAACTGTTTATAAGGCCCTTGACTCATCCATGCATTTTCCTTCTTTTCCTTGGTATTCTCGTATCTGGGATCATAAGTCTACTCCTAAGGAAAACATTTTCATGTGGAAGGTGCTGAAGAATGGTATCCTAACTCTAGGCAGGTTGAAAGGTCATGGGGTTATTCAATGTGATAAATGTATCTTTTGTGGTGCTGTTGAGGAAACTGTTGGCCATTTATATTTTGAATGTCATTACACTTATCATATCTGGTGTACCATTGCTCAGCACTATGGATATCATATGCCTATGAGAAGTTCCTGTATGGAATGGTTCAACATATTTAAGGCAACGAGGTGGAAGAATGATAGAAGTAGAGGGCTGCTTAGAATTATGAAGAAGGTCTTGTATTTTATTTGGTTGGAGAGGAACAATAGAGTGTTTAAAGGGCAAGCTTCCTCTAAACATGTATTGGTCCTTTCTATTACTAGTAATTTATAGTTCCCGCTTTGCTTTCCTCTATCTTGTGGTGGTCAGTATTTTGTAATCTTATGCGGTACAATTTTGGTTAGTAATAAAATGGTAGGGGACCATTCAACCCCGCTTGCTTTGCTAAAAAAAATTTATGTAGGTAAGGTGCATGTAATCATATTGAGGTGAATATGAGTTGGTTGGGGTAAATATGATTTGAGTATAGTAAAATTTGGTTGTAAATTTTTCCAAGTGGAATAAAATGATATATGGATTTATGGAGGAAACTAAAATGATGTTAAAATCTTGGGATTGCTTATAATATATGGTTAACATGTTGAATTATGGAATTTATTTGTTGAGATTTGTAATTGATGTGTTTGGGTAGTTAAATGAATGGATTGTGGTTAAAATTTCATATTATTGAAACTTATATGCTTGTTTGAGTATACAGATATGAAAGGCAATCGATAGAGTGGGCAGTGTACATTTGCAAAATAAATTAGCCGCTCGCCTTAAAATGCTAATCAAAAGGTATGCCTACGCAATAAAAGATAAGGAATGATAATATATTGTGATATATTTTGTTTTCTGACCATGTGGGTCGATGTATATATATTTATTATAATTGTGATATCGTAAAATGCCCTCTATACAAAGGAGACAATGTCAAAAAATTTCAAAAATTTTGAGAGATAGAAATTTTTGGGGATTTTGAAAATTTTGGTTAACTAGGAAAGTTGCTTTTTGAAAAGATATTGTAAACAAAGCTTTTGAGTTAAAAATAAAGCAAATGGTTTTGGCATTGAGTTAAAAGTTTTGGTGAAGTGAATGTAAGTTTTTAACTAAGTAAGTTTGAGTAAGTAAATATGTTTGGAAGCATTTTCCTACCTTAACCAATTTCGAGGACGAAATTTTTATAAAGAGGGAGGAATGTAACGACCCAGATTTTGAACATTAGATTCATTTTAAATGTTGAATGTGACTTATAATTTGATTTTGAAATAAAAATATTTTGGTAAAATAAATAAAATTTAGTTATAATTTCAAATATGGTAATTTAACTTTGATTTGGATAAATAATAATTTATTATTTGCAATTGGGGTAATTTGTAAATCTAGGAATGAATGGTTATGAAAATGATTTCTGAAATTTATTTAAAGTCTAGTTAGATTTGAAGTATAGTATTAGACTTTTGGATTGAATCAAAAGTCGATAAGTTTAAAATTTGGAATTTTATAATAATTTAATAATGGAATTTTATATGTAGTAATAATGTAAATAATCAGATTTTGATCTAAAAAGAATTAGAATAATTTCTAATGTGAATATAAATTCCATATGATTTATAATTAAGCTAGCAAATTTTTAAAAGTGAAGTTTTAAATGATTTCGATGATTTTGAAAATCGCTCGAATTTATCGACACGTTAAAATAGCCTTCCGTGGCACAGTCTCGTAATTCGATGAAACTAGTTCCATTGGATCCATAATAGTGTATTATTATCGGATTTCAAATTTCGTAGTGTTTGGAGTTACCGTTTGCTCGTACAGGTGAGAAACGCGTTGAATTTAAATCGATAATTTAATATTTTAAAACCTTTCAAAAAGGTATCTTCCACATACAATCAAATTAGCCTTCGAAACAAATTCTATGTGTTCGGAACATGGGTAAAACATTATAAACGCCAGGCGGCATGTCTAATTTGGAGTTCATTCGGAAATCTTGTTAATTGGAGGAATATTAATAAAATAATATTAAATATATATATATATATATATATATATATATATATTAACATAAACAGCAAAACCCTAATTCCTTTCTCCTAGTCGCCATTCTTTTTATTTCAATGGCCGAGACTTCATCCCTTTCTCCTCCAATTTGCCTTAAATTCATACAATTTTACACAAATCTTCCAACTGCTAACTTGTAGAGCTCTACGAGCTCTATCAATCAAACGGTGGATCTCGGCTATTGTCGCCGATTGGAGGTGGAAAGTGACCATGTTCACCTGGGATTCGAGCGCATTTATCAAAGGCTACGAGTGACCGAGCTTCGTTGTTTTTGGACAAAGGGTAGCTGGCACTATGGGCTACGAAGTGGGCTCGATTGATCGACTGCTTAATGATCGTAGTAAGGGGCGACTCGTGGCCTAACATCGACAGTATTGGGGTGTTCATGTTGGATATTAATGCATCTAGGAAGAACATACCCACGGCTTTGATTTTCGCATTTCATATCTACGGCTACAATTGTTTTGGGTATAAAAAAGAATTTTTTTATAATTTGTAATTGAAACTTATAAATTTCATATCAATTGCATGCGACGTCGGAATTGGACGAAACAAGAAGCGCTGGAATCACAGCGACACGATCTACGCGTGCAACCGATCTGGAGAAGATCGGTGCTAGCAGAAATTTTAGATTAAATCGAACGAGCTCAATTTAATTTAAAATTTAAACACCAATTCAAGGTGAGTTAATCTCACTTACATCTAGATGACTAGTTAATTTAAATAGTTAAAATTTAAATTATTAATTGATTGTTTGAATGTGATATTATATATAGTGTATAAATATATATTAGAGTGATTGATTTTCCGCATTATATAGCGAATGAGACCCTATGCGGCGCATAGTAGCGGATGATATGAATACAACCTCATATACCGCGATATTCCACCTCGAAGTGGAATTGGTATTTTATATTGTGCTACCATCTATGGATGTAGGGAAACAGGTTGGAGGGATCCAACTGGATTCCTCAAAACGTTGAAATTATTTTATAATCAGTGTTGTGAATTATGTGATAATCAGTGATGATTTTATTGTTTATATTTGGAAGTGAATTATTGGATGATATGGCTTAGTTGAATATATATGGGTATCTGTGAGAATGAAAAATATAAGTTTAGATTTTTTAGAGAAAATAAAATGGGAGCTTTGAAATAAAAATTGAAATGGATGTTCAGATTTAAATATGGATTTTAAATCAAAATAAAGGGTGAAATTGGATTAATGAATTTGGTAATTTGATTTTGGATAAATCAAGATATAAATTTTAAAGGGAATTTAAACCAGGAAATCGATTTAGAATTGATTTAGTATTTTGGAAACTGTGATTTAAAGGGAAATGAGGAATGGAAATCGATGAACTGGGTTTATAAATGAAGTGGAATTATTTATCAGTGGATAAATTTAGTAGTACTGATTCCGGTGGGAATTTATAAAGAAAAGGTGCAATTTATTTTAAAAATAAAAAAATGATTTTATTTTAAAAGTTGGAAAGTATATTTTTTTTCCTAGAAACTAAGTATACTTTCAAAGAAAAGATTTCAAAGTATAAACTAGAAGTTTAAATTTTTTTAGAATGTTTTCGAAAAATTACTATTTTAATTATTTTAAGTGAAAGGTAAATATTTATTCAAGTAATTATGGTATTTAATTATTTTAAAGTTAAATTGGTATTATGTTTTTAAAAGGAAATTTTAACACAAATTTGAAATAATAATTTTATTTTGAAAAGTGATTTTGGATTAAGTTTACTCAGAAACCCTTATAAAATTTCTTAAGTATTATTTTTATTAAAGAAATTTTAATAGCCTTGTTTTAAATAATTTAAGTATATATTTTGAAAGTGATTTCCAGGAGATGGGAAATGTGTTTAAAAATAAAAAGGTTTTTATTTTTAAAGTATTGAAAGAATTTACGGGATTGGGATATAAATTAAATTGGGATAAATCGAGCAGGATTTATAAAGGATTATATGGGTTATATTGAAATGGAAGTTTATTCCCTGGAAAGCCAAGTGAAATTTTTTATGTATAAGTTTAAGGTTTTAATAATTTGTCTTAAAGAAATGTTTTAGAAAGTTTATTTTAAAATTTTAAAGTAAATATTATTCAAACTTATTTTTATTATTCAAATTTATTTTAGTAGTAATTATTTAAAAGACAAATTAGTATGATGTTTTTAAAGAGATTTTATAATATTTATACTTATATAAAACTTTCATTTATTTTAAAAAAAAGGTTTGTGGCTTAAGTTTTACTTGGAAATCTAGTATAAATTTCATAACTATTATTTTGAAAAAAGTATTTTAGGTAGTTTTAATTTAAATATTTTAAAGTGCATTTTTAGAATAAAATGATTTTGAAATCTTAAGTATTTAGACTTCGAGATTTTCAATGGGAATAGACAGTATTTTGGAAATTTATTCCGTAAGAAAAGCGTGATTGAAAATGTTTCAAAGGGGCGAAATGTGGAAAATATCTTGCGAAGATATTTTGAAATAAATAATTTGGGAGATTATTAATGTCTGATGGTTGTTTGTGAATGTTATTTGATAGTTTAATAACCGATTATCAGTATTGGATAATGCGCTAATCATTTCGAAGAGACCAGGATCGGAATTAATATCCTAAAAACCACTTCGATCCGGTTTGAACGTTTACGTGATGAAGACAAGAGCTTGGAGTCGAAGATGGAGTAGTGAAGTGCAAGGGCTAATCGTTACTAATCCTGAGGGTGATTCCAAAATGGATGTAGTAGAAGTAGTGCCTTCGATTCCGTTCGAATCCGGAACGGACTTGTATGGATGAATGCTTTCAGAACATCGTCAGAAGGACAGTGAGCATTCTAAGTGAAATGTTCTAAAAAGGTAACGCTTATCCTCGAGCCACATCAACTGAGAATGACTGAAAATCAGGGGATATGCAGCAAGGCTAAGTGGGTCGCATCCATTAGGGTAAGGTCATCCCTGTCTAGATGTCCCTTTTATTCGGCTTAGTGGGCGGCTGCTGATCCCAACCGTGGGGTGATCTTATTCAGGTTTTTCAGTAAGGGGTAGACCGGTCTTATGTTGCAGGGGATTTAGGGTGGATCCTCGTTACGCTGATCTAGACCAGGTACTGTGACAGGTGGTACCCCAGTGCCTAGCCATTAGTTGGAAATCCATTCTCCCTACGAGCCATTTAGCCTAGTATTGCCGGAATGTAATAAATGTAACCATTTCGGCAATTTTGAATAAGTATTTGTATTTAGACACTATTATAGTATCAGAGGATGTTAATAAGAAATATTTTGGCTATCGTAAGGTAAAAACCCAACATGTTTATTTGTGGCGTGGTCTTACGAGATGCTTTTGATTTTCAAAGGATTTTTGAAACTTTAATAAATAAATTTGAGTGTATTTTTTACACGCCGGTATTCCAGAATGACTCGGCTCTTATTTTATTATAATGCTCGGGTCAGGCCGAGTATTATAAAAATACAGAATAGGATGCTTGGGAGCTCAGGAGAGGAGCAGGAGTCCGAGACATATTACCCATACTTATTTATTTCCGCTGCTGTGATTGTTAAAATTTCCAGCAAGTTATGAGGCGGGCTGTTACAACTACCAGGCTGGTAATTGTTGTTTTGTCTGTGTGTTACTCTAATGATGTAATATATATATATATATATGAAACAGTTACAATTTCCTTTTGTGAAAGGATCATTTATTATCTATTATATTTTGTTCCGCTGCGATTATATGATTCTGTTATTTGTTTAGTTCCTTCTTTCTTCCGTCTTCTTTCTTTTCCCTCAGCAATCTGACTTTTTTAGCACTTGATCGTCGGCGTATTATAGAGTGGTGTACTTGTGTCGATTTTCAAGGATCGAGAAGGACGGGTCGTGACATAAACAGTTTACCAACACATGTTGTTATAACAAACGATGATAAGAAAAGCAAGTACAAACGTGAGTGAGTTTGTGTTGGGTCCATTGTTTTTCACTATTGGTTATTTTCCTTGGTCCATTTTCAATGTTGATCAGCCACTGTATTTGCACTAAACTTTATTGTTAAAGGTCCATATTTTACTTGGCCCGACTATTTTATCACTTACGATGTAAATGCGTTTACTGGTTAAAACATATATAAGTTATTGTATGAATATGAGTTCCACATCCATAGTATTGATTAAATAAGATATGACTACTCTTGTAGTCTTTAGTGTGAGTACAGTACATTCATGCTCAATTTATATCTGATGAGCGCATACATAGAGCATCTTAAAGAAACAAATAATCCTATTGACTGTATTATTTATATGAAAAATAGCTTAGAAATTTGAATGATGCATGTAATATAAATTATGTTAGACAATAAAAAAAATGAGCTCGAACAATTATCTAATGTCAGCGGTATGCTGTTTTTCATTCATTTACTCTAATGTTCTCAACTTTTTAGTCCCATGATAATAAGCTAAGTAAAATTCAAACCTTAGTTTGGAGAATCGGTTCATTTTTATATTCACTAAATCCACAATGGAAATACATGCAGCACAACCGATTAAAGTATAACCAAGTTAATAGAACATGACATTTGATTCGGCAATATTCCAAATGTTTTGTCAAATATCCTTCCAAATGGTGTTTTTTATTTGATCATGATGATGTATCCTAAGATATAAGTTATTCCATTTTCAGGTCCCTTTTAAGTATGAAACTGAATGAAACAGCTTAGTTCATAGATTTTTATTTCCGAAATAAAAATGAATATATGGTGCATCTTATTATAATAATCACTTCTCATATATTCGGGAGAAAGAAATAGTTACCAACATATAACAAACATGGAAAATGTTCACAGAGATCTTATCATTACCAATGCATCTAATTATTTATGAAATGATAAATGCACTTACATATGGCAACTTAGCAACTTTCAATGAACTGGATTGATGAATAGCAACACTATAATTGTTAATGCTTTAATATTAACATTAACACTATAATTGGCCAAGAATGAAGACAATGCGAAAGCATCGATTTTTTTCAAACTCATTATCTCACTCTTGTGTCACTTGTTATAGAACTTGATGATTATGTAAATACATTATATTTAGTCAATAACTTTTCACAAAAAATTTAAGGAGAGATTACCAAAAGGACACTGTAATTTTTTTGCAAATATAAATACTTTTACAGGAGCCATTTGAATTGCATAACTTCGTCAACCATGAGCCCTTAATATAATGCCTTATGAATCACATAGCAATTAGTGCTAATTTCATGTGCAATACAAATTTTTTAGTGTTGGCCTAAAATATAATGTCAATTGATGCATCAAAATGGATTATCCAACAACTAATACAAATATAAAGATCATCCGAATTATTAATTTACGTAAGGTTGAAGACTATTGGATGTCGTATGGAAGATCATTGACTATTGCTCTTTTTTCCACTAAATCGGCAGATCCGAGTTAGTTTAGCCGATTAGTCGATATTTGAAGTTTCAGATCTAACCTTGAGTGTTAGTAGATCATAAATCTAGTTGTTTGATAATCGATTAGCTGATAACCATTAGATCAAAAATCGAGTTGGAGATGAAATCGTTGTTGGATGATCGGGATTTGAAATTGTAGGCGTTAGATCTGGAGTTGTAGCAAGTAACCTAGTTTGTGTCTATGAAGGAGACGAATTTCATTTACATCATTTTACAGTGATGGAGGAAAAAGCGAAAGGTTTTTTTATTTAGCTTTGTGAAGACGGTCTAAGCAAGTAAGCAGCAAGTAGAGTAAAAGATGTTTAAAGGGTATCGTAGGAACTTAAAAAGACGCGCTTGATTTCATGTTCACTGAATTCTTATTATTAGTAATTAAGATAAGGAGAAGTGTATCTTGAGATTGAATTTTATTCGTTTTAGGTATATTTTGAACTATTTTCCTATACATTCATCTATTCAAAAGATGGTCACGTATAATATGTAGTTAACAACTCAGTCCAGATTATAAGCGATCACATATGAAAATTTTATAAAGTAAAAATAAGCATTCTGGGGCAGCTAAACAAGTTTTTCTTGGTTTGAATATTTTACTTTTCTCTTCTAGCATATTCTACGAATTTTTTTGGTTTGCTCTTTACTGTGATAATTCTCCCTTGAAAAGTATATGTGGGGGTAGAAGTAAGCTCTTTACTTCCCTTTCCTTTCTTATATCGTGTTTTCTACGATTTCTTCTCTTTTTCATCTTTCCTATATGCTTTCTTTTTAACTGAAACGAGTTTAAATCAATTTTGTTCTGCATAATTTGACCGTCGATCAAAAATATGATTTGATTTAGCTATTCATTTGTGATTCAGTGTACAGGTAAATTGGGGATCAATAGTCGATAAATTTTAAATACTGAAAGAATATATTAAGTTTTTAAAAACTTACTAGCAGAGATAAGTATTACCATTCCAAACCTTAAGTAACAATTTAAAGAGGATTATTATTCTCTTGCAAAGTGAAGAAATAAGTTATGCCTATAAAGTAGGTTGTTTGGATGAGTTATGCCCGCTAGCAAATTGAATATTACTAGAAAATATTTGTTTTTATTAATAGTCATCTTATTACATTAGCATGTTTTGGAATATTTCAGTTTTTTATATGAGTGTTTTATATCATGATACTCATTGTTTGGGTAATTATAATGTGTTATAAATTCCGAAATGAAAGTGATGTGTATTAATCATTCCTAAAGTTTTGCTTCATTTCGAATCATATAAGTTCATGAAATAGTTAGGTGTAATTTAGGGATGTGGTATAAATTTTGTAGGTTATCTCTTCCCCTCTCTCTCTCTACACAAGCGCACATGTGCACGTGCACACACACGTATATCTATATATCTATGTGTCTTTATATATATATATATATAATGTTCATTTTTTATATTCCAATAAATCAATGATGTGAATTTGTTTTTTGAAATGCACAATGCCAACCAATAGAAAGAGAAATAATGCTGGCGGCCTGGCATGGTTGGATGAGTTCATAGCCGTCATTCATTATTTAGGTAGAAAGTAAGTCTTATGATAATGGTACTTATGAATTTATTTAAATATCTTCGGTAGCCGTTTTTCTATTATTAAGATTAGTATATTATATCATTAACAATATTTTGATATGTTATTTATTTCAGGACTCATCATTTTTCCTAAGTAAACTAATCCTAAGTCCATATATAACATTTTTTATATTACTGACAAAAGCATATCACATTTTTATGTAATAATTTTTACTTGGGAAGCATTTCCATAAAATTTCTTAACACTATTCTCCTATACAATAGAAGAGAAAAACACAGGTAAATCATTCGGAGTATGATCAGTGTTAGTGGGCCCTTAACATGTTACATTTATATGAATATGGCCTTATGGCAATGAGGGGTTTAGGGTCCAAACCTAGTCTACTCACCCCTCTTTTGACACATCAAAGACCCGCCTCATTAGGTCATCGGGGCAGGTAGATCTATGACCTGCTTATGAAAACTCTGGATCTTGGGTTGGGTTGGGGATTGACAAACCCGCTCCAACCTGACCCGTACTATTAAAGCTCACAATATCAACTAATTATGAATTTTTTTATCTATTTAACAAAAATTTCTACAATGAAGATATCATGATGTTTTATTCAATAAGTTCCATTATTTTGAAATGCTAATTGCATTATTGCTAATTGTATAAACAAAAATGCATATTATTTGAATTCTAATCAAACACTTTATTTTTTTTCTTTTAATATTATAGGCACCATTATTTATAATTAATATTTTTTATATCTATCTTTCTTACACATAAAACTATTACTTTATACAAATCAGAATCAACTGTTGAGAGAACAAATAAAGATGCACCCGGTTTCGGGTCAAGTCTTACCCTGATTGTATGGGTCTCGGGTTGGGGCAAAAATCTGGACCCACATGGGGTTTACGAGGCGGGTCTGTGGTGGAGTTTAAAAAACCCCTGTCAGGTATGGGGCATGAACAACCCACCCAACCTGCCCCATTGCCATCCCTACCCACAATAAGTCCAGTTTATCATAGACAGAATGGAAAGATGCCAGTTGCATGGCAATTGTCCTATATGTAGCAAGAACAAATGATTATGAACCTATCAAGAACCGAGAACTATGATCTATCCTCTATGGTTGCTTGAATTTATATAATAATAATTGGTAAATTACAATCAAAATATTCTATGATAGAATTAGTCAACTATTTCACATTTAATTTGTAGGAGAGTTAATAAGGTATACTAAGGTTGGTGCGTACTGTACGATGTTGAACAAGTTGCAGTTATCTCTCACTTATCCACCCCAAAGACTTAAGACAATCGATCAAGAAAGAGACTTGAGAAGTTTAGACTATAATGCTTCCATCTACTACAACCATCAACTACATGTTGTTTTCCTTCAGTTTTCAAGAAAAAAAATCATCTATTTCTACTCATGTTATCAGCTTTATTTTTTCTACTTGAACTAGGCATACATATGTAATCATGTTAAGACCAATGCTATGAAACAATCTTTGTACTAACTATTTGGTTATGCTTACAACCAAATGACTCACCTGCTGTTCATTGTCACTGTCCTTCTTATTTATATTCAAACAGATAAATTTTTGATCAAGACCTGCTAAAAAAATGCAAAAATAGGCTCCACTCAAAGCTAATTGCAAAATCAGGTATAGTTTTGATATAGTTTACACATTTATGGAAAAAAATTAAACATGTGTATTTTAGAAACGAGCATGCATTATTATTTTTTAAATAAGATTGCACATTCCATAAGTACGCATATGTATTATTTGTACATGCGCACATACAAATTCAAGGTTGAAATAAACAGTCGGCCCCTTTTCTTCATTTCCTTTCTTTCCTCTCCATCTCATCAAAACCCTAATCCAATCTCTGATTTAACCCATTCTGTTTCTCAATTTCAATTCAAATCAGAATAATCTATAGTTTCACATTAAATAATTTGTTGTTTTATCTCAAAATGGAAGGTTGTTATTCATGTTTTCAAATTAGAGGTAAAAAATTTGATTTTGGACTAGCTTTTTTTCCAGATATAACTTATTTTAGTTATTACTGTTGTAGTTAATTAATTTAACATTGAAATGTTAGCTATTGCAAATTGATATTCGAAGCCCTATTTTTAAATTTTAATAGTGAGTGAATAATTGAATGATAAATTTTTGTAGAATTGCCACCCGGACTCGTTGACAAAAGTGTTTTTATCTTCAACAAAAACATAGAAGTGAAAATAAATCGCTTATTGAGGCATTTATTTTATATACAGTGGTTTTCAATTGAAAATGCAATATAAAATATTAATTTTTATTTGTTCTTATAAATCAGAACATTCAAACAGTTAAACCAGCAAACCATTCTAGCATGCTGAAAGAAATAAATTATAAGATCCTACATTGGAACAAAATTTAAGATAGTTGGTTTTTGAAAAGCAATACAAGTTGAGTACATATATTGGTTTGGAATACTACAAGTTGGATATACAAAGTTACGATCCATATATTGTGTTTGACTAGACGATCCTCCAACCATTCTGCTATATCTATTTAACAAATTTGTAAACTTTCGACCATAATGAGCTGTCATATAAAAAGGAAGTGTCGAACATTATTTTTCTTGAAACTGCGTAGTAGGTAAAGCATCTTCCATTGATATTGCAGACTGATGTGTTTATACAATATTAATACGTTTTGTTTTCGTAACAAAAATTTCTATCACTCTCATTTCAATAGAAAATGTAGAATTCATATCATCATCATCTTCTACATCAATAGCAGATGAACCATTATCTCTAACCAATTTCACGATGGATTTTGAATCATATTTGAGAGGTTGATTTTTGTCACTTCGAATGCGCATTGTTTAAGCTCATTAAAACTATAATATTTTTAATTTTCGCTCTTTTTCATTTATCACCTACATACCTAGGTTTACCGTTTTCATCAAGCAGCAATTCTCCATCGTAGTAAAATATAGTTGGAATTGTTGATATTATCTATGATAAAATTAGAACATTAAATTCAAAATCTTGATTTGTGAAAAATCCTAAACTAAAATTTTCAAAATTAATATCTTGGTTTGAGAAGAAGATGGCGTTTCCTTGGGCAATCTTCAACAAAAAAACACTTTATTCTATTGAAATCTCTATATTTGATAACAAAATTTGAAAGTATGAGAAATTTGGGAGGAAATAATTTTTGTTTTTTGAAATGGAAGAGAATAAAATGAAAAAGGAGAAGAAACGATGTTGATTGTTTATTTTAGCCCCGAAATTGTATTAGTGCATTCCATGAATGAGCATATACAAATTATATATTTGCACATTTATGAAATGTGCAAGCTTATTTTTTAAAAAAAGGCCCGTGCATTCCAAAAATGTGCAATTTCTGTTATAAAAATTATAGCTTGCGCATCTCATAAATGCCCAAACAACATCAAAGTAGGCATATTTCTACTATTTGTATTTACACAAGCTTATTCTTGCAATAACTTACTTTAGCAAGCCTACATTAGAAATTTGTCATATTCAAACATATTGTGATGCCATTGCATGAGATTGAATTATATTCTAGTATTTCTAAGTAATATCCAAAATCATAGGTAAAATAGAACTATTCAATTATGTTGTATTTTTTGTCCACACAATAGTATGTACTCAACTAATAAACAAAAGATGCTATGCTTATGGCTTCCAATCTTATATACTAAACCTTATATTAACAAATCTACAAAAAATTTGGTTAGAATATCAACCTTAACTGGATTACGACCAGCAGTCCGTGTGGGAAGCACAGTCCACATATTAGTTTATTGGCTATGCAAGATGAAAATAAAATTTGTGATCGTTTGCCAACTTGCGCATGATGATTACGGAAATTTAAGTGGTTTGTGGATAGGTCAGGCGGTCAGTGGATGTTTGAAAAATCCGAAATTCATCCACATCCGTATCCAATAAACGGATAAATATCCGTATCCGAAAAAAAATACAGATGTAGATACGAAGGTATTCGCATTTGAAAATTATTCATCCGATTTTTATCAAGAATATAAGATATTTTACGTGCCTTTTAGTAAAATAAAAGATATAAATTTGTTGTTTTATTATGTTTACGGTTTATATTTTATCCATTTAATGCATACCAACCGTTCAAACCTTTCTTGCTCATTTAAACCTACTGGCTACCTGGGGACTAATAAAAATGCCCAAACCGAGATGAAGCATTTTTGACTGGTAATCGCTTCATAGATTGGAAAAAAAACGCAACTTATCGCTTAGATCACCGATCATTTCATCACACATATCAACGAATTTAAGGTAATACTTTCTTGCTTATGCTAATCTGTGTTTGAGTAATAATACTCATAATGATGTTTTGTCAGCATTTTTTACGATTATCAACAATTGACCTATTTTACAAGAACAAAATCGAATGGCCGCACATCTTGAAGTGAAATTCGATGATTTGTTGAATATTTTAGCATTTTCGTTGATTATATTCTCAGTTACCACGTTCATGCTTATCAGCTTACTGCAATACGCAATGTTGCTATATTTCAGTTCATACATTCTGTTTGAGTATATGCCTGACTCAGCTCAGTTCTACAGAAGACATACAGTCATCTGTGTGTGCTTTAAGAATATGAATTCTCATGTGAGGATGCTAACTATACAGAAGACATACAGTCATCTGTTTGAGTTAATACGGCAAATGTCAGTTATCTAATTTTATGACTCAACTCCGTCAAAGTAATAAAATAGTTTATGGCCGGATTTCAATTGATTTTACTCAAAAGATTACGGCAAAAACGGAACAAAAGTTCAGCGGGATTCATGTTGAAATTTCAAGTGGTGGATGATTTGGAATTTCTAACGTATACTTTGATACGGGGTAATGATATGGCTTGGCCTATCCTCAGCACACCACAAGCTGGTCACCTTGAAAGGCACATAAGAGTACCGGGTAAATACAATGACTAGTGCAAGAATGCATCACGGAGTACTAGTGCAAGAGAATAACAAATAAATATGAAGCTTTAAGGAAAGGATACTACTTAGCAAATGAAGACAAAAGTTGGTTATATTTTTTATGTATTAATAAAGGTGATACTTTATTTATTCAAGCGAAACATTCATTTTAATGTCTTGGGGGTTCGGACCCCATGACTCACCCTACAACATCATACCTGTAACAGCCCTAGTTTTTAGCTATTTATTTCTTTTATTTTTTTTGTTTTTAGAAATATAATTTATATAAATTGTGTTTACCAATATTGTTTAAATATTTAATTTAGAGAATTAAACTCGTTAATTTAATATGATTTTTGTAACTAAATTTAAGAAGAAAAAAAAAAAAAGGAAATTTTTATAATGTATAATGAAGTGAGTGGTAACTAAATGTTTTGGATATTATCATAATATCTGTTGTTATACTCATTCCCTAAAAATAATGAAAAGGAGAAAATTTGTAACATATTAAAGTAGTTAATTAATTATGTTAATTTGGTAGGTTATGACATGCAAATCATGTTGGTGGAATATTCTCAATTTTGACATATTAATTATGTTAGCAGTGAACATTGTTAAGCAATTTAAAACAATGAAACTTACAATCAATTTATTTGATAAATCTACCTTATTCCTAGTTAGCAATTCAAAACTTGAATAAAGGCACATACGGATATTTTAAAATGGAGTTAATGACAATTAATAGATATTTCAAAAAGAAATTTATGACAATTAATAGAGAAATTAATTGTAAAATTTCAGTAGTTGACCAGAATTAATTTATTGAATAATTAATGCAAATTAATAAAATTGATGAAAGATAAATAAGTTAATTCTTTTGGTTAATGGCATGAGGACACGAGGTTAATCCCCATTTTGTAGGAGAAATCTGCCCGTGTAACCAGTCCGGCTACCAGTGCCTACAAAGCGGACGGATTAATGTGAGACGTCGCAGGATTGATAATTAACAAAAAGGGTTAATTAACTAATTAAGTTAGTAACCAAATTTGAGTATGTAATTAAAGGAGGATAATTAATTGGTAATATGGTAATTAATTGAAATCAATTAAGGAGGGTAATTAAAAGGGATAAGGTAATCAATTGAAATCAATTAAAGGCAATTAAAGGGGAATTAATTGATTAGAAGAATATGGAAATCAAATTTGCCTTCCTTTGCGCGTGACACAAAATTTTATTCTTTTAACATTTTGACATTTGCCTCTTACCATTTGTTTCTTGAGCATATCACTGTATTCATTTATTCACGCAGCCTTATCCACAAAAATATCAACTCTTCCAATTGCCATTTTTCCTCTCACCTAAATTAAATGCATTCAAAATTTAATCTTGCCTATCTTTGCAAATTTTCGCATACCCATTATATCTCTCTGTTTCCACTGCGTTTGTTTTGCAATAAATAAATTTTTCGAACCATTGATCAAGTAAATATTTATGTAAGCATTTATTACTTTTGCCTTTTCAGTTAAAAGCTTTTTCATTGCTTACCATAAATCACGCAAGAGCTCAAGTTTTGCTTCCTCAATCAAATCTGTTCAAATTTGCAGTAACGCATGCTTTAAATTTAGATTATAACTGGTATAAATCACGCAAGCTATCTAAAAAAAAAAAATCCAAAAGAGTGATATCGTTCAAACATAAAACTGGAAAGAGAAATCAACGCATGCATTTATCACAATTTTCGTGTAGCGTTCAAACAAGAAGAACTGGAAATAAATCTCTTGCCTAAACGCATGCACTCAAAAATCAACGCTTGTATTTATTTCTTACGTTTTCAAACCTGCCTATTTATCTCCCCTTTTTATTTCGCAAGTTTATCTATAAATACTTTGCCTCATTCACATAAGTTTTCATATCTCCTTGTTTGTCCCTCTCTGGTACAAGCTTCTATCAGGTAAATAATTTGCATTGTTTATTTCTTTGCTTCTTCCAATTTTCCTTCCTCCTTCTTGTGTTCTCTGATTTCCTTGCTCGGCTACTTCCCCATCATGCCGTGCCATTTATAAATACATATAGAACTTTGTTAGTAGTAGGCTGGAAGAAATGATATAAATTGATTGTAGGAAGCTAGACTATGGAATTAGTGTAGTTATGATGTAGTTAGTGGTATTGTGGATTTGGATAAGTGCAGTTTGAAGAGGAAGGCATAGAAAAAAAAAAAAAAGAATTACAATTTAATAATGGAGAAGATAAATTGATAAGGAGAAAATGATATGAAATGTTGTTTAATTCAAATAAACAATATTGTATGAATAAATCTTGGGTGAATATAATAAAATGACATTTATTTCAATTTTTAATGGTTGAAATAAATTTAAGATGGTTAAAAATAAATTTAACTACTTATTTGAGAATTTGGGTGGATAAATATCAATGGATTTTATTTATTATGGTTAATAAAAGGATACTGGTGATGTATACCAATAATCACCTTTTAATGTTTAATAATAAAAGTAAAAGAAGAAATAATTTGCCTAAACATGATGAACATGTATGTGAAATAAAGTATTATTTAATGAATTCGAATGTAGTTAGTGGCTACATTTGATTAAATCGAATAATTTGAACAGTATTGTGTTTGTTGCCAATATTGTCATTTTATTTAAATAAATATATATGAGAATGAAAATAATTGATCATGATAAATATGATTAATTGTGAGAAATAATTTAATAATGTCTAAACATGTATTTGTTTTGTTTGGGTGCATAACATCTTTTTATTCAATCAGTTGTATTAAATTTGCAATTTATTTTGCAATTTATTCAATTTATTTTATGCATGCGTACGGTTGAAGTATGGGCCTAGGATATGTTGAGACGGTTAGCGGGTTGTAGTAGTCGAGCAAGTTGAACTAAATTTCTTTTATTCTATTCGTTCCAGTTGTTCTGAAATTTTGCTTTGACCGTAATTTTTAAATTCGCATACTTGGTATTTGGATCTTATAGATTTAAGTCAAGGCTTTGCATCCGCCGAAGTTTGATCGTGCTTTCCGTTTTTTTTTCCGAAGTAGATACCGTGTTTGATTTAGATCCACTGCAGCGTTTAAGGTGAGTATTTCTCACCAGACATATGTACATATATTTTGTGAATTATCGCAAGTGTATGTGTAAAAATTTTATTTAAATATTATCTGTCTGTAGTATAACGTAGAATGATGAATCCCATTTAAATTGACACCTCATCAGTTATTATCTGTTGTATTATTTCTGCAGTTATATTATATTATTGTTTATTTACTGCTTAAATCACCACTGCAAGTTCCCTGTTAAATTTAGATTGTTGTGGGCTGAAATGATAGGCCTAAATGATGATTACTGTGCTATTATTATGTTAACTGTTTAACTGTTAACTTGGGATTGCGGGTTTGAAATGATAGAACCCGGGGTTTGTAAATTACGGATTGAAATGATATAAATCCGTATCACTTGACCTAGGCTAGAAAACTATATACAGGCCCGTGGTCCTTATAATATTTTCTGAAATATTTAAAATTATTTTGGAAGTTAAATATTTGATTTAATATCTTTAAAGGATTTTATATTGATTTTGAATGAGTTATAAATGTTAATAAATAAATAAATAAATATTTGAATAAAATTTTGGAATATAACTTATTTTGGAAATTCTGGATTTTTGAAAGGATAAGATTCAGTTAAGAAATATATATATAAGTTATATTTGGAAATATTTATTAAGTTAAACAATCTACTAAAGCATTTAAATGTTGTCTTTTGAAATTGGACTAGTTTTACCCGTAACTTTAGGTAGCATTTCCTAAGTGCTATAGAATCTGGAATTTGATTGTTTTGAAATTTAAGGAATTTGATAAATTATATTTATGTTTAAGTTTTGGAGACCTTTAAGATATGAGATTTATAACTGGATTTTTCTTAATAAATTTAAGATGAACATTCTAGTGTTAAGTAAATTTTGAAATTATTTAATGGCATAATTTTGGAGTTTTATCTATGGAATTTATGGGAATATTCAAGACGAAATAATAAACACTAATTTGTTGAAAGAAAAAATATCCAACCTTAGTTTTGAATATTAATACTCCAATTGGATATATATATATATAGGAATTGAAATGGTCTTGGGAACATGAAGTGATATATAAATTATGGTTTAAAATAAAGAAATATATTTGTAAAGCTATGTAAATTATCTTCTTTACAAAGTAACCATAAAGTTAAACCATTTATTCTATATACCGTTGAATGTCCAAACCATTGTGTTTGGGAGTTATGGTTTTAAAGTAAAATTTCCAAAATATTATGTTTTGAAGATATAATTTAAATATTTGGTTTCCAGATATTATAAATTTTAAGCAGTATGGTTTTTGGAAAAGAATTATACTTGAATATAACGGTATCATATTGTTTTGGGTTTTGAATGATATCGTGTTTATAGTTTGAAATAGAAATGTTTATTTTGGTTTTAAAGTATAAACTGTTTTAAAAGACCACGGTGTTATAATAACGATGGGTTGGCAAAGAGACCGGGATCGGATATGGACATACTCTCTGTCGATACCGAAAACCACTTTGACTAACCGTGTACGCGGTGGAGATTCCAGAATGAAGTAGGTTGGTGGCGACGTTTCGTGTAAGGTAAATACGTGGACCCGACTCCCGTGAGTTGGCATAAGGTGGCTAAAACAGGAGCGATCGACGGGTTAATGAGGTCATTCCTCTGATCGGACACTCCTCTTCGATATTATACTATGACTTTGGATTGATTCAGTGGCCACTTCTATTTTGATTTGGGGAGTTGTTTCGAGGTGGGCGGTTGCTGCGGCTTCGCGTTACCATCGGCCCGGATGCGTAATTGGTATATCTACCCTGGCATTGCCTAGTTGTGCCGTGTCACCTACCATACCGCGCCTTGTACGAGTTTAGATTTCTCCCGTAGCCCGTATGGTATCCTCTAGTTGCTTCCCGATCAGGAGGAGCTATGATATTGGATGGACTACTGGGACTATTACGTGT
Organism: Allium cepa; assembly: GCA_030765085.1. NCBI lineage: Eukaryota > Viridiplantae > Streptophyta > Magnoliopsida > Asparagales > Amaryllidaceae > Allium > Allium cepa. The sequence continues at coordinate 256,037,000 of CM060943.1, forward strand.
TAAGGTGGAAAATGTAAAGCCTTAACGCTACTTAAAAGTAAGTTTATTTTATAAATAGACACTAGTATAATAGCGCAATATACTACATAGTAAATAGTTTGACGGATCCTTAGAGGATGGGCGGTCCCAAGCATCCTTTAAGTTACTTGCTCTATATTACAGTACACTTGAATTAGCTTACATTATATAAGTATGTATGTCCTGACTCGAGTGTTATGTTTTATTTTTACGCTCGGGTCAGCCTGAGTTGCAGTTTCAGTTTCTCTCCGGAGTTATGTCATCCCGTAGATCATTCATACTGCCGGAAGCCTTTCAGTCTTTATCTTATTTGCAATCAATCAAATTGGAAGACTCTGTTTCTATTTATGTCTACAGCTGTATTGCAGATTCTAAACTATGTAAATTCTATTTGGTTAAAGTTTTATAGTGGCTTCATGAACCACTGTATATTTTATTTCCGCTGTGAGTTCTGATATATGTATGTGATTCTGTGATTTATTTACTACATATTCTGAGTTTTGCCAAATTTATTTTACAACGCAGTATTTTGAACAATTCAAGTCCGACATGTGCGGATGCGAAGGGTTGAAAATACTGGGTCGTTACAATACCATTGTCATTTGAGTTATTGATACTTGACTATATATAACAAATTTATTAATTTGTAATTTCTTTTGCTACAAGAACAATTAATTACAATAGAATCCTAGGCTAGAATAGTGGAGTCTCCGTGTCTAAGTGTATAAACTTTTCCAATTGCAAATTCACCTCAGCCCAGACATAAATCGCGACTTTAAGTGGTTTTTGAACTCAACCCAAGTGATATCTCTCAGCATTCTCCTCAGCCACAACAATCCACCAATCTAAGGCCTTTCCTTTGAGATGTCATGCTGTCATTCTTCTCATAATCCGATCCTCCCATCCAAGCACTCAAAAGATATGCTCACAATTGTTAATCCCAGTCTTTGTCTTTACAAAATCTTCAACTCTCGTATACACCTTTCCACCTATATTCTGGAAGTTCTTGCACATCTTGGGAAGATCTATAGGGCGAAATGCTGCTTCAGCAAGCGGGGAAGGGGCAACGGATGTCGCTAGTGCAGCTTTTTGAAGGAGAAGAACTTGCCCTACATGCCTCGGGTATTGCTTGAACCATTTAAGCATCCCTCGGATAGTGGGTATCTCTTGGGTAGAGGGGTTCCTAATCTCAGAAGAACGATTTTCAGCCATAATCAACTATCTGTAAGTTTATGCTTTTAGCTACAATTTCCTAAGATAGTATTATCGGCTAAAATAAAAGATTTGCCCAGTGTATTTGCGTATGTATAAAATAAGTGTATATAGATATATAGTAGGGTTTTGGAATAATATTTCTAGAAATAACAAGTAGGCACTCATATGTATATCCATACCCATTGATCGGGCAAGCTAAGCTTTGATACTAAATATAACAACCTGACTTAAAATGGGCCTAATTTTCAATCCAGAAAAGACCCATCAAACATTAGACTTATTTCGAAGTGTCGTTGGTTGGTAAAAACAATACACAGAGCTATTAACTAATACTATCTGAATCTCACAGTGGAAATGATAAAATATAATATCGGAAACCGTACCCATTTTATAAAAATTCAAGTATCATAACAAAACGTACCATCTCAATATTCATGGTACAATATCTCAAAATACAATAACATCATGCCTGAATGGGTACACTAAAATATAACAAAAACATAAGTAGATAGATGACTATCATCAAGACTCTGTCTCTGCCTACATCTCCTAGATCTGCATCGTCTTCCTTAACCTGTGTCGCAATAAGGAGGGATCATAACAACAATGTCTGTTGAATAAAATCTCAAATTTTTCCATAAAAGTACCTGGACGTATTACTTAGATAAGAATGTTTCTTACGTATCCTAACTATATTTCTTAAAAAACCTTCAACTGTGAGCCTGAATGCTCTCCCAATCCAATCCCACAACTTGCACTTTTTTAACCCAACTCTATAACTCACCTTCAACTGTAGGCCTAAGGCCATTCCCAATCTCAAGCTCGTCAATCATATCCTAACGATGTGAGAGAAAGTACCCAGACCACTTAATACATTTTCAATGGGAACTACGCAAACTCTGACCATTTCATACCTATATCTTAGGCAGATCTCCATCATTTAATACCTAACCCAAGGAGGCCCCCTCTCTGGTACTATCCATCTGACATCGCGTGGAATCTCATTGGCCGCTTACTACTTTTTAAAGGTGGAAAACCCTACAATAGCCACTTAATACCTCAAACCCAAAGCGGACACTTCTCCAAATTCCATCGACCGTGCCTACACACTATCCCCGACCATTTAATCTTCCTGACTAGGAAGGAGGCAGATCCTACAACAACCTCTTACTATCCTCGATCCCCGAAGCAGGTCCTACATATTATGATCCGTAATCCAAACTGTGATATCTCACATTAGTCCGATTATTCGTAGGAACTAGTAACCGGATTAACTGGGGAGACTTACCCTATAGAATTGTGACTAACCTCGCATTCTCCGTAGGTACTTATTATAGGTCATGTCTATAACACCCCTAATTTTTGATAATATTATTCAGAAGATTTAATTAGATAAATTAAATAGAATAATGTAAATGCTAACTGATAAGGGGATTGAGACTTGAACTAATTAATTAAGGCTGTGTCTAATATATAATTAATGGACTAAAAAAATTGGTTTTTGGTTAATTAAATTACATAAGGGTATAATTGGAAATTGCCAACCATAGCTTCCACCCTTATATTTTCGTTTCTACCCTTTTTCTTCTCATTCACGTCATTTTGAAAATTTAAAACACAAGAGAGAATGACCGACCATTAAGAGATTAAGAGAAAACAAATTAAAAACTAGAGAATCAAGCTTTAGGAAAACAATCTCAATCCAATCTCCTTTTCTAGATCAAGGTGAATAATAATTCCATCTCTATTTTTGTTTCGAATCATACATTCTCGGATTTAAGGATAAATTTGGTTTTATGATATATTGGATGATGATATGCTTGATTTGAGATTTATTTGATTTAAATAAGATTGTTTAAGAGAGTTTTTGCATGGCTTTAGGTCAAAACCGAGATTTAATGTTGATTAAATGCCATGGGAAAATTTTATGTTATGAGAAACATGATTTTAGAGTTGGGTTTCAATTTTGAGAATTTTGCAAGCTATGCAAAGATTATTATGAATTTTCAAAGGAGATTATGATTATTTGAGTTTACAAATTTATTTTGGAGAATATATTGAGAATTTGAGTCTAGAATTTTTATATGTTAGATAACATGATTAAAGTGAATTTCTGAAATTTTTTAGGGATTTTTCCAAAGTGATTTGCTATGCAAAATAAATTGTTTAAAAGAGGGATTTCTTTGCAAAATTGGTTTTGTTTAATGAAAGGGCTAAATTGATCAACCTAATCATGGTTTAGATCGAATTAGCTGTAGTTAATTTTTGAAAAGAATTTGAAAAAGTTAAGGCAACCAATTTGGTGTTGACACGTGGAAGTTAGTTAGAGAATATTATAAAGAACTAAACCAGATTTACTTAGAATAGGTTCTGCCTACTTTAGGAAGCACCTTTCGACGCAGATGCCTCCATCTTTATCTTAGTCGAAACCTATCATGCCGAAATCAATACACAAGGTATCACCAAGATGGTACGTAGTGAATTGGAGGAAGGTGGAAGGTAAGGTGTTGGAAGTATGGCTTCCGAAGGAGTCGAAACCTTGGGTTGTTTTTAAAAGAAAAGCGCCTGCCTTTGTTTTATTTTTGCCTTTGACAGAGTCGAAGCAGATGGTTTCGAATGAAGTTTTATAAAGATTTTGAAAGGATTGCCATTAACTTAAGATTGCTTTCAACTGGGTTCTTTTACTTATGAAGGAATGTTTGAAAAGAAGGAGTTCTGACCTAGTCGATACCCTGCTGTCGTTCTTTAACCTTTCGATGGAGTTAAAGATATCACCGACGTTGAAAGGGCACTTTGTTTTGTAAGTTAAAGCCACTTCTAGAAGCTTTCAAAAGGGGTTAGGGGTTTCGAAGGTGATGGTTTCAAAAGGAGTTTCGATACCGACCTTCTAATATTTTTACCCAGATGTTAAATTCTTTCGAAAGAGATGGTGCCGACGCTATCAAGTTTTTCCCAATAGTTTTATATGATAAAGGATGGCTTCGAAACAGATGCTTTCGCCTATATTCACTTTGACCCAAATAATGTTTTGAGTATAAACGTAATGCTTTCGAAAGGGGTAATTTTAATGATTTCGGAATGGTTACTCCCAATGGTGTCGAAAGAGGCACTTTCAACTGGTTTCGAAGCTAAGCTTCTAAAGATAAATGCTAATGCTTTAATGTATTCGAAAGGTTTCGAAAGGTAGAATTTAAAGTATTAAAAGGAAGGAGCCTAATGTTTTCAAAAGCGTTCGAAGTAGGTCATCATATGAAGTTGAAAGCTAGGTTTCGAAGGTATCGAAAGGTTTTATAACCTAAACTCTATTTTTAAAAGGAAAAACCCTTGGCTATATGAAAGGAGTTTTTATAATGGTTTTAAGAAGAAGCTATCTTTGATAAATTTAAATCTACAGGAGTGGTATTGCTATGTTGCTTCTTTAAATATGAATATATTCACTTTAAAATGGAGCCATAACTACATTTTAGGGATAGAGGGTAGAAGAACCAGTTAGGTTAATACAGTAGTGAATATAAATTGATAAAACTTCTGAATGAGTAGGATTGCATCCAGGAGGTCAGGAAGACCATAATATAGGATGCTGAAACATAAATGAAAGATATTGGCAGGGGCGAATAGGTTCTCAGTAAGCCCATGAAAATTGTGTATAAGAAAAGATATTGGCAGGGTCCAATAGGTTCATAGTTAGCTCATGAAAACTATGTATAAATGAAGATGTTAGAAAGATAGGTTCATAGTTAGCCCATGAAAACTATGTATAAAGGAAGATGTCAGATAGACCGGATCATAGTAGCCCGTGAAAACTATGGTTGGATACTGGAAGAGCCAGCAGGTATATAGTCAGCCCATGAAAACTATATCCGAATGAAATATTGGCATATATTAATAGGTATGTAGTCAACCCATGAAAACTAGGGTAAGAAGAAAGGATGTTGGGATCACAAATATGTTCCTAGTCAACCCATGGAAACTTGGATAAGAGTAAGACATTGGACTCGAAGTTTATATTTTTTCTCTTAAACTCTCGGGTACTCAATTGATGTTGAGTAGTTTGAGAGTTGAGGTTTTCAAGTACTTGTTAAGATGAATTAGCTTCCGGAGACGTGTAGGAGGCATGATAGCTGTTTAGAGTTCTCTTTTGTTTTAATTTCGCTGTGTTATTTGTAATGGCAAAGTTGTTATATTGCCAGTATACTCTGATCATCCAAGGGGCATCTGCATATGTCGCTTTTGGCGTATGTTTTAATAAATATATTTTTTCTGAACGTGATTTGCGAATTTGGGATTATGTAATGAATTGAAAATATTTTGAAATGAAATGTGATTCTATTTGAGGTTTAAATTTTTTCCATGTTCATGTGTTTTTGTGTATAAATGAATTCAATACCTTCGTATTTGGTCGTCGAGGATTAATAATTATGAATGACTACAGCATCTGTAGCTGTTAGTTTTGGGTCTCCAAGTAGGGGGATGTTACAAGTTGGAATCAGAGCAAAGGTTTATGAAACTTTAAAAGAAAATTAAACCTAAATGTTTTTGAAACATAATCCAATGAATTTGAAAATACGATCGGGGTTTTGGTTTACGCTATAGTAACGTACTTGCATTTGATATGTATATAATTTGATATATATATATATATAAGTACGTGTTCCCCTTTGTCTTAGACCGTTCTTCTGTGTTTTACTGAGGCTCGTATGCAGATTTACGAAAAAGAAGATATAGAAGAAGGAAACAAAAGAGGAAATCTAGGTGGAGGAAGCACCACAACAAATTGTAATGCCAGACCTAATACCAGGAGGGCGTAAGGTCGACAGGCTAATGCTAATCCAAATGCTGAGGCCAATTTAGGTGATGGAAATCCGCCAGTAGATGCGACGATGGTGTATCATTTGTTTTTCAATCTTTTGCAAGCTGGAGTTGCTGGTAATGTTGGATGAGCTAATCCTGTGGTTCCAATTGAGAATAACCATGCTAAGCTAAGAAGAGACTACATCAGTCTGGGTGGTAAGCCTTTTGTTGGAATAGAGGATGCTGTTGAGGTTGAGAATTGGCTATTGAGTTGTGAAAGGATCTGTATTGATCTAGGCTTGGTTGATGTGTAAAAGAGAAGGCCAGCCTCTAGACAATTGCAAGGGGCAGCGTTTCATTGGTGGAATAGTGTGACCGCCTGAGTTCCGGAGGAAGAGCTGACATGGGCTGACTTCAGGAGAAATTTGAGCAATGGTTCTATTTGAGTTTGCTAAGTCGGCATTGATGAGGGAGTTCATGGATCTGGTTCAGGAGAGATGTCAGGGGCTGAGTACACTGCTAAGTTTAATGAGCTATCTCGATATGGATATGCTATGGTTGACACCGATGTCAGGAGGAACGAAAGGTTCATTCGAGGATTGAGACCTAAGCTTTTTAGAATGACTATGATCCATATCTGAGAACCTTGTAATGTGGTGATAGAATGGCCACGCCATGGAGAGATCTTGCTATTTCTGCTAGAGAAAAGCCAGTTGAATCCCAGGGTCCCAAGGGAAGAAGAGGAAATTCTTTAAGAAGAAGGGAGCCTAGAAAGGGGATGTTGCCAAGAAGGCAAAGACTGATTTGGTTTGCTATAAATGCGACCAGAAGGGTCATTATGCAAATGAGTGTCGGTCTGGCTAAAGAAAGAAGGCTACAGACAAGAAAAATGTGAAATGCTCTAACTGTGATCAAGTGGGGCATTACAAGAACAACTGTCCGGAGCCATCCAAGGCTGACAAGGGGAAAGTTTTTACTATTGGATCATCAGCTAAGCCTACTGCAGCTGATAAAGGAAAGACTGTGATGGAAGGTATGTTTGTGATTCAGAGTATGCTAGTTATGATACTTTTTAATACCAGTGCATCACATTTATTTATATCCCAATGATTAGTTGATAGGTTATGCTTAGAACCTGGATACCTTGTTACTTTCTTAATGGTTGCAAATGCAATAGGAGGGTATGCAACTATGGAGATAAGATGTGACCAGTTAGAACTTGATTTGTTAGGTCATAAGTTTGCATGCAGTTTGCATGTTTACGATTTCGTAGATTTCAGAATCATTTTGGGTATGGATTGGTTAAGAAGGTACGAGGCCAGGATATTCTACCAGGATGGGGAGATACCTTTGAGACACCCTGATAGTCATAATGAATTATATTCTCGGTGGAGAATTCTGACCTGAGTAATTGTGCTTTGTTAAGTGCAATGGAAGTGAGAGAACAGTCAGGTTCGTATTGCAAGTGAGTTTGCAAATGTGTTTGAGCCAGTCATAGAACTACCACCGAAACGAGCTGTTGAGTTTTGGATAGATCTTGTGACTAGAGCTGAACTTGTGAGTAAATCACCTAGCAGGATGACACCGACTGAGATGAAGGGATTGAAGGTGCAGCTAATGGATCTAGAAGGAAGGAATTTTATTAGATCAAACAGTTCGCCTTAGGGAGCGGCCGCGGTATTCGTGAAGAAAGCAGATGGGTCGCTGAGGATGTGTATCGATTATTGTAAGCTAAATGAAAGGACGATAAAGAATAAGTACCCTCTACCGAGGATTGATGATCTGTTTGATCAGTTGAATGGAGCCAAGGTGTTTCCCAGTTGGATTTGGCAACAGGGTTCCATCAGTTAAGAGTGGCAGAGGACTGTATTCGTTTGACAACTTTTTGAACTAGATATGTTTTGTATGAGTGGTTGTGATGTCATTCGGGTTGACGAATGCACCACTTTTCTTTGTAGATTTGATGAACCGAGTCTTCCAAGAGTATTTGGATAGATTCGTGTTGGTGTTTGTTGATGACATTTTGATATACTTTAAGGATGAGAGAGAGAGCATGAAGTTCTTCTTAGAATTATGCTAATGACGCTGAGGCAGAATCAGCTAAAGACAAAGTTTTTCAAGTATCGTTTTTTGAAAGAAAGACGTTAAGTTTCTTGGTCATGTGGTTCAGAGAATGGATTGTCAGTTGATCCAGATAAGATCGAAGCTGTAAACAATTGAAAGAGACCAAAGACGGTGACCAAGTTCAGAAGTTTTCTTGGACTTGCTGGCTTTTACCGGAAGGATTTCTCATGAAGAACAACGCCTTTGACTAAGCTTACAAGGAAGGAAGTGAAGTTTGTTTGGTCCAACAAATGTGAGGAAGCATACCTTAAGTTAAAGAATTTGTTGACCAATGCTCCAATGTTAGTAGTTCCAGATGGAAACCAAGAGTTGGAAGTGTACACTGATGCATGTGGGACTGGATTGTGAGCAGTGTTGATGCAGAGGGGCAAAGTTGTTGCTTACGTATCCAGGCAGCTTAGACGGCATGAAGTAAGATATCATACTCATGATTTGGAGTTGGCAGCGGTGATTTTTGCCTTGAAGATTTGGAGGCATTATCTCTTGGCGGAGAGATTTGAGTTGTATACCGATCATAAGTCTTTAAGATACATATTCTCTTAGAAAGAGTTGAATATGAGATAGCAAAGGTGGTTGGAGTTTTTTGGCTGCTTATGATTTTGGTATGTAGTATACCCCAGGGAAAGGTAATAAAGTAGCAAATGCTCTTAACAGAAGACATCGGAATATGGTGTGGCTATGTTGGCAGAATGGAAGGTTCTAGAAGCTTTGGCCAGTTGTGGTGTGCAGTTACGATCGACTGCTAGTTCTAGTCAGAGTACTGCAATGATGTTCTGTTTAGAAGTTCTACCAGTGTTGATCGAGGGAATTGCTTCTAAACAGAAGGAGGATCCATTATTAGCCGAGAGGATCAGAAAGCTTGAGGTTGGAACCGAGGTCGATGATTCAAAAGATTCTTGTCTTGACCAGAGAGGATGGTTGAGGAAGAATGGACGGTTATGTGTTCAAGCTGTGAAGAACTTGAGAAGAGAAGTTATTGAGGAATGTCATCGATCGAAGTTTACGATTCATCCTGAAAGGGACCAAGATGCATCAAGATACGAAAAGGATCTTCTATTGGGAAGGCACGAAGAGGGATGTTGGCTTGTGGGTTAGGCAATGTATAAACAGTCAACAAGTGAAAACTGAACATCAAACGTCGAGTGGGTTACTTCAGCCTCTAAATATTCCAGTTTGGAAATGAGATTCGATATCCATGGGTTTTATAGATGGGTTGCCAAGGTCAAGCAGAGGAAATGAGAGTATATGGGTTATTGTGGACAGATTAACCAAGAGTGCCCATTTCATTCCAGTAAAGTCGACCAGGATGGCACCTGTTTTGGCGAAGTTGTTCATGAAAAACATAATTAGACTTTATAAAGTTCCTAGTAGTATAGTCAGCGATAGAGATGCTTTATTCACTAGCGAATTCTGGAAGAGTCTACAGGATGTGTTGGGCACTAAGCTCAAGATGAGTACCGCATACCACTCACAGACAGATAGGCAGACAGAGAGAGTCAATAAAATGCTTGAAGATTTGTTGAGAGCTTCTGTGTTAGATTTTGGTAGATCTTGGGAGGATCACCCGCATTTAGTTGAGTTTTCCTATAATAATAGTTATCGGATTAGTATGAGAATGTCGCCTTTTGAAACTTTGTATGGAAGGCCATGCAAATCCTTTGCATATTGGTTGGAGATTGGAGACAAATTGGTCTTAGGTCCAGATTTGGTAAGGGAGGCGTCATAGAAGATTGAGTTAATCCAAGAACAGATGAAGGAAGCTCAATCTAGACAGTAGAGTTATGCAGATAAAAGACGTAAAGACCTAGAGTTCTCGGTTGGAGACAAAATTTTCATTAAGGTATCACCGATGAAGGGTGTGGTACGATTTAGGAAATCGAGTAAGTTGGCCCCGAGATATGTTTGTCCATTCCAGATTATATAAAGGATTAGAAAGCTCGCGTATAGAGTAAAGTTGCCGAGCAGTATGGCAGGTGTCCGTACTGTATTTCATGTGTCCCATCTTTGCAAGTATGTGCATGATCCAAAGGCTTCCGTTCCTCAAACAGAGTTGGAGGACTTGGTAGTAGAGCCTGATTTGACTTTGGTTAGACACCATTTCAGGTTGTTGTGAGAGGTGAGAAAAGATTGGGAACAAGACAGTCAAGTTGGTGAAAGTTCGGTGGAGCGACAACGAGAAGGCCTGTACTTGGGCGACAAAAGACAATATTCGAGACACTTATCGTGATCTCTTTTGAGAGTATGTCTATATTCTATTTATATAGATATTTTCTAGTGAGGCAGTCTAGAATGGTTGTTAGGAGTTGTTACAGATGATTATTTTTTAGCAAAGCTAGCGAGGTTGAATGGATCCCTACCATTATTATTAAGTACCAATAATACAAAAACATCGGATTACATCATGCTGACCTCCACAAGACAGAGGAAAACACAAACAGGATAAAAAGATAACTATAAGCAACTACTAATAGAAAGGACCAATACATGTTTAGAGGTAGCTTGCCCTTTAAACACCCTATTGTTCCTCTCCATCCAAACAACATACAATACCTTCTTCAGAATTCTTAACAGCACTCTACCTCTCTCATTCTTCCACCTAGTTTCCTTAAAGATGTTGAACCATTCTATACGAGAATTTCTCATTGGCCTGTGATACCCATAGCGTTGCAATATCGTACTCTAGATATGGGAAGTGAATTCACAATCAAAATATAAGTGCGCAACCGTTTCCACCTCAGTTCCACAGAAAAGACAGTTATCACTTTGAATTACTCCGCAACCTTTGAGCTTGCAAAGAGTAAGGATACCATTCTTCAATACCTTCCACATAAACAAGTTTTCCTTTGGGATAGACATAGGATCCCTAATAACAAGGTCGTGCCTAATATTTGATTGTTAGGTTTAGTATTTAGTCCTTATTACAGATGATTGTTAGGTTTAGTATTTAGTTTTCCTTCAGAATTACAGATGATTGTTAGGTTTAGTATTTAGTCCTTATTGAATTTCGAGGAAGAAATTCTTTAAGAAGGGGAACCTGTAACACCTCTAATATTTGATAACATTATTCAGAAGATTTAATTAGATAAATTAAATAGAATAATGTAAATGTTAAGTGATAATGGGATTGAGAATTGAACTAATTAATCAAGGTCGTGCCTAATATGTAATCAATGGGCTAAAAGAATGAGTTTTTGGTTAATTAAATTACATAATGATATAATTGGAAATTGCCAACCATAGCTTCCACCCTTATATATTTTCATTCCTACCCTTTTCTTCTCATTCACGTCATTTTGAAAATTTAAAACACGAGAGAACGGCCGGCCATTAAGAGATCAAGAAAAATTCAAATTAAAAGATAGAGAATCAAGCTTAGGGGAAACAATCTCAATTCTGTCTCCTTTTCTAGATCAAGCTGATAACAATTCCATCTCTATTTTTGTTTTGAATCCTATATTCTCGGATTTAGGGGTAAATTTGTTTTTATGATATATTGGGTAATGATATGCTTGATTTAAGATTTATTTGATTTAAACAAGATTGTTTAAGAGAGTTTTTGCACGGTTTAGGTCAAAATCGAGATTTAATATTGATTAAATGCCATGGAAAATTTTTATATTATGAGAAACATGATTTTGGAGCTGGGTTTCAATTTTGAGAATTTTTCAAGTTATTGAAAGATTATTATGAATTTTCAAAGGAGATTATGGTTATTTGGGTTTATAAATTTATTTTGGAAAATGTGTTGAGAATTTGGGTCTGAAATTTTGATATGTTAGATAAAATGATTAAAGTGAATTTATGGAATGTTTGGGGATTTTCCCAAAGTGATTTGCTATGCAAAATAAATTGTCTAGAAGAGGGAGTTCTTTGCAAAATTGGTTTTATCTAATGGAAGGGCTTAATTGATTAACTTAAGTATGATTTAGATATGATTAGCGACAGTTAATTTTTGAAAAGAATTTGAAAAAGTTAAGGCAACCAATCTAGCGTTGACACGTGGCAGGTTAGTTAGAGAAAATTTTACTTTATAAAGAACTAAACCAGGTTTGCTTAGAAAATAGGTTCCGCCTGCTTTAGAAAGCACATTTCGACACAGATGCCTCCGCCTTTATCTTAGTCAAAACCTATCATGCCGAAACCAATACACAAGGTATCACTAAGATTGTACGTAGTGGATTGGAGGAAGGCGGAAGGTAAGGTGTCGAAAGTATGACTTCCCAAGGAGTCGAAACCTTGGTTTATTTTTAAAAGAAAATCGTCTGCCTTTGTTTTTTTTAAGCCTTCGACGGAGTCAAAGCTGATGGTTTCGAAAGAAGTTTTATAAAGGTTTCGAAAGGATTGCCATTAACTTAAGATTTCTTTCGAATGGGTTCTTTTACTTATGAAATAATTTTTTAAAATAAGGGGTTCTAACCTGGTCGATACCCTGCTGCCGTTCTTTAACCTTTTGATGGAGTTGAAGATATCAACGTTGTCGAAAGGATACTTTATTTTATAAGTTAGAGCCACTTCAAGAAGCTTTCAAAAGGGGTTAGGGGTTTCGAAGGTGATGGTTTCAAAAGAGGTTTCGACGCCAACCTTCTAATATTTTTATCCAGATGTTAAATGCTTTCGAAAGAGATGATGCCGACGCCATCAAGTTTTTCCAATATTTTTATATGATAAAGGATAGTTTCGAAACAGATGCTTTTGCCTATATTCATTCTGACCCAAATAATGTTTTGAGTATAAACGCAATGCTTTCGGAAGTGGTACTTTCAATGGTTTCGGAAGGGTTACTTCCAATGGTGTCGAAAATGGTACTTTCAACTGGTTTCGAAGCTAAGCTTCTAAAGATAAATGCTAATGCTTTGATGCATTCGAAAGGTTTCGAAATGTAGAATTTAAAGTATTAAAATGCAAGAGTCTAATGTTTTTAAGAGCTTTCGAAGCTAATGTTTTTAAGAGCTTTCGAAGCCTAATGTTTTGAGAGCTTTCGAAGCCTAATGCTTTTAAGAGCTTTCGAAGGAGGTCATCCTATGAAGTCGAAAGCTAGGTTTCGAAGGTATCAAAAGGTTTTATAATCCAAGCTCTTTTTAAAAGGAAAAACCCATGGTTATATTAAAAGAGTTTTTATAATGGTTTTAAGAAGAAGTTATCTTTGATTAATTTAAACCCATAGGAGTGGTATTGTTATGTTTTTATGTTGCTTCTTTAAATATGAACATATTCACTTTCAAATGGACCCATAACTGCATTTTGGGGATAAAGGGTAGAAGAACCGGTTAGGTTATCCTAGTAGTGAATATAAATTGGAAAAACTCCTGAATGAGTAGATTTGTATCCAGGAGGGTAGGAAGACCAGAATATAGGATGCTATTGGTAGGGGCCAATAGGTTCTCAGTAAGCCCATGTGAACTTTGTATGGGAAAAGATATTGGTAGGAGCCAGTAGGTTCATAGTTAGCCCATGAAAACTATGTATAAATGAAGATGTTAGAAAGACATGTTCATAGTTGCCCTTGAAAACTATGTATAAAGGAAGATGTTAGATAGGCATGTACATAATAAGTCTATGAAAACTATGATTGGATACTGGAAGGCTAGCAAGTTTGTAGTTATCCTATGAAAACTAAATATTGACAGATGTCAATAGGTTCCTAGTCAATCCATGGAAACTAGGGTAAGAAGAAAGGAATTGGGGTCACTAATAGGTTCCTAGTCAACCCATGAAAACTAGGATATGATAAGATATTGGAGTTACCAATAGGTTCATAGTAATCCCATGAAAACTATGTAATTGAACAGAGAGTCCTTAATCGTTTAATTGATTATTAGTCAGCACATTAAAACTTACAGGTTAATAGTAATTCTAGAAACTATAATTGAGACAGATAGTCTATAATGAATGGGGACGGGTAATATAGGATTGATTCATTCATTTTTTCATATCATCATATTATGTGGTTTTGAATTTTTTTAACCATTATGGATGCAGAAGCACCATATACGGTTTTATAAGGTTTTAAGAAAACCCGTTCCGCTAAGCAGCGTGGTCGTACTAGATATCTAAATGATATGAGATGGTGGTTTATTGTTAACACCGGGCTTTATGTCTGACTCGAAATTTGTGTTTTCCCTCTTAAACTCTCGCGTACTCAATTGATTTTGAGTAGTTTGAAAGTTGAGGTTTTGAGGCACCTCTTAAGACAAATAAGCTTCCGTCGACGTGCAGGAGGCATGATAGCTATTAGAGTTCTCTTTTCTTTTGATTCCTCTATTTTATTTGTAATGGAAAAGTTATTATATTGCCAGTATATACTCTAATCATCTAAATATGCATCTTCATATGTTGCTCTTGGTGTATGTTGTACTAAATATATTTTATTTGAACGTGATTTGCGAATTTGGGATTATGTAATGAATTGAAAATATTTTAAAATGAAATGTGATTCTATTTGAAGTTTAATTTTTTTCCCATATTCATGTGTTTCTGTGTATCAATGAATCTAACACCGTCGTATTTGGTCGTCGAGAATTAATAATCATGGATGACTGCAACATCCGTAGCTGTTAGTTTTGGGCCTCCAAGTAGGGGGCTGTTACAATGTCTCACATCAACCTCAAAGTCGTATTACTGATAGCCAGATTAGCTGGGCAGATTTCCGTGTGCTTTTGACTGATCTCACTATAACTTAGTCATAATTTACACTCCCTTAATCATACTACACATACCTCACCATATTCTACTAAGGCTATACAGAACGATCCTTTATTCCATCACTAATCATAATCATGCATAACTTCCATCCTACGGGGTTTTAATTCTAATTACTACGTATCTATTATGCGATTAATACATTGTAATTGTACATTATTCATATGCTAATATATATATATGTATATATATATATATATATATATTTATAGATGCGTAACTAAAATATTCTTAGACGTGCGAAGATTGCGGCCTATACTGATCGTTGAATGGAATTAATTATCAAACTTATTTTATATTTAAATAGTATAATCAACATAAATTGAATTTTCAATTCAATCCGTTTACACTATTCAACTTCCACATATAAAATGGAAAGTGGTTCATATTTAAATTACACAAATAGGAATTTTGAAAACTATGAATAGGAGAATCTGTATTTTACACAACATTTCCTAACTTTTAGAACCCTCAACCATATCAATAGAGAAAATGAGAAGCGTAATAGAATGTAAAATATTAAAGATGCAATAACTACACAAGTTCTGCTATTTTAATATAGAATAATTGAGATTCCAAAACATATAAATTGATATTTCGTTTGGGGGAGTTTTAGGGGTTTAGATTTGAAGTTTTCTTGAACCAAAATTCTCCAAGGCATATATCAAATCCAATCTGTACTACACAATTACTAAAATAAGAAAAACTAGTATTTCCAGTCACAGATAATTCTTAGCTTTCCGGTTTGGATTTAAACATGCCTGCTATTTAATATCTTCCAAGATCTCTTCCTTTTGAAATATGCGATATACCGATTGTATATTAATTAGATTCATAATTTCAAGGATTGGAGGAGAATAGAATCAAAAATTGAATATAAATATCTTACCTGAAGACCTTAAAAAATTTGTGAATCGTGTGGAAGAAAGAAACTGATAGAATCCTGCTTACGTTTCCAAATAATTTGTAGATAAAAGTGAGGAGACTAAACTGTTATTTATAGTAGTTAGAAGTCACAAGAACCGTCAGATCTAAGTTGTTTTAAGATAATAAAATCAGGGCTGTTTTTGACCTAAATAACTGTAACCACCACAACACACGCCAGTCGATCGCTCCTACCTAGGCCGTCGGCCGCTAGTGGTCGACCATACCAAGGTAGGCTGTCGACCGGTTGCCTAAATATATGAACGTTTTTATGTCAATCGTTTAATTATTATTTACTTCCTCGTTTGTATTTAATAATGTTTTCTTGTTAACGCATTCTTAAACCCCAAGTATCTAATTACCATTAAATTTCAAAATTTAATATTATTTATATTTTTCATTTGAATTCCATTTGAATGATTTTAAATTCAAGAACTTCAAATATCAATGACTTTTCCGTTTGAGCTTCAATTTCAAACCTTGTATATGAAAATTGATCAGAAAATCACTACGGACGCAACGACACAAAATTTCGTGACCAAATTCCGACATCTTCAAAAATTTATTTTTAGCCTTATTATTATTAATTAATTGTTATCGATTTTTATTGGGTGTTATAGTTTCTCACTTAACTTGAGATATATTAATATGTTTCTCCCCTTTGTTCTTCAATGGTTGGTGAAGATCATTGAGATATTGAAAATCCTTCATCTTTGTCTTCCATAACCCTAGTTTCTCCCATTAAGTTTTTCAACACTTATATTCATCATAACCAAACCTTCTTTAAAATAATTGTGTAGTAAGCTCTGATACCACTTGTTGTATGACAGTGATCGGACAAGCTCTTCATTTCCAACACGTGGCGTACGCGTATGAGTACGCGTAAGCTCCGAATCGCCGTGAAGGACTCCGCTCTATGTCTCGAATGGTTGTTATCCTTTTTGTGAATTGATTCTATGAAAAGTTATGCCTATAGTCATTTGTTGTGATGCTTTACCAGCATCCAACATTATAAATCTAGAAGATGATCTTATAATCCATTCCAAGTTTGACGATTTCAAACTGATTCCATCCATGGTTTATTCAGGTTTGAATTCGATTTCCCTTTGATCTTGATCGTCGGATATTGAATATATACATGTACATATCCATGTGCATGCACCTGAGTTCATAGGAGTATGCACACATGGTTCATCACTTGTATTTGCATAGGCATGTATCCACACACATATATAAATACATGTATTTTTTCTAAGTTTAGGACTCGGTACCGATCCATAGATCAGGGGTCGGTACCGAATCTAGGCTTGGATATTTCCTAAGTTTGCTTTAGAATTCGGGTTTTTGGGTGTATAACTCACCCTTCCCCATTTCATTTCCTCACTTTGCCTTCACCGATCCAAAAATTCAAGTGCCGCCATTGAAGCTTTCAACTCCCAAATCGATCTCGCCTTCATCCAAGCTTTAGATCGCTGCCGCTCCTCCCTTGCTAGCGTTCATCACTTCCAATCCCTACGCCTCCAGCACCAGCACCCTATTCCTTGCTTGAGAACGACTCAACCATGCCCTAACTCTATTGAATTTAGCCCTAGATCTAGAGCCCTTAGCCGAATCTCTTTCCTTCCCTAGGTAGGCGTCGAACATGCAAATAGATGGGATTGGACGTGGATGTAGATGAGGAGGTGGTGAGGGACGTGATTTGGGATCGATGAAGATGGAAGAAGAAGGGTGGAATTTCTCTAAGTTTCGAAGTTGTACAACTCCAACACTTAGGCAAATTTTGGAGATTTTAGTTCATATGAGAATATACCTTGCGAACCAATGCCCTCTTCTTCGTCTTGAACCTTTTACAAAGCATGATCGTTGATGTGAAACTTGTTGAGATGGTCAGCGACGACGGTCATGTCGAGTGATATCTAGAATATAAAAAGGAACCGTTGAATAATATTAGAAACTTGAACTACACGACCCTACACAACATCGCACTAGAACTCATTTTAGCATGAGGGGTATAGCTTTTAATCACTTTGATGTTGATTATCTATCGAGTTTTTTTTCATAGGAACGTATCAGAGACGTTCCAAACGTCTTACTACACAAGACCTAGGTACATCCTCTTCAAGATATGTCGAATCCGATGCCGAATCAAGTTCAACTATGACTCCACATGCATAATGAACTACGGTAAAGCATGTTAACAATAAGAAAATCCACAAGTAGAACAGCAAATTCCAGAAAATTCGGTTGAGCCGGTAGAGGTGCCAGAAGTAGACCCCGACTCGACACCTTTGAGGATGCCGTAATTTCGAACGATCCTATCGATTATGTTGCCTCCAAAAGTGGCGAAGGATCCCTTTAGAAAATATGCAACAAGCACGGAATTCTATTTGATGGCGTCTTGGTCCCGTTTCACGATCAAAGAGCTCACAATTCCACGGAGGGTTATATTGTCTGCAATAGATACATGTGCTTGGCGGGATACGTCCCACCGTTCAACGAATTCATCCATCAAGTTCTGAATTTTATGAAGCTTGCTCCGACACAGTTTCACCCGACTAGCCATGCCTTTCTCCTTTGCATATATACGGTCTTTCACTGAACATTAACACGGAGCGCCCAGCGACGAGGATATTCGATATATATATACAGTTTCAAAATTCTAAAAGAAAGACCATCCCTAATGTATCTCGAACCAATCATAGGATGCAATGTAGCCTCCGACATTTGGAACAAGTTGAGCTATTTCAAAACTAAGTGGTTCTATGTCCATTGTCCACCCGGGTTTACATGTAGATGGCTGTCCGGAAATAAGTTCCTCTCCATGCACATTATATGAATTTTAATAATATGAAGAATGAACTCATATCCTTGCTTTACTATCCAGATGTTCCAGCAACACCTAGTAGCTCGATGTTTTCAGATTCCGTTAACACTCTTATGGCAGTTCTGGTGGGAAGCAGAGATATTAGAACTCTCTTGTCAGATGGAAATCTTCTCGCCTACGGCTTGTTAGAAGAGGGACACAGTACTGGCATCATCCAAATAGCTTCCAGTGATGACGATGATAATAACCCGCTTGAAGGAAGCAAGGCTTATCCATATTTTCCCCAGTCCCAAGTCTTGGGGATAGAGAACATTGAATAAGCACAAAAAGACATCGAGGACGGAAAAATCATTGGTGAAAGTGGGAGACTGTCCAAGGTATCATCGATGTGGGTTATAAGTCTCAACTTGAACAATCTAAGGTCGACCAACGGTCTGCTTTGAAGAAGATGCTAATCGTGAAAATCTCCAAGGTGCTGACTTCTACCCATCCCCCACTAATAACGAATGTAGAAAAAACTCCATTTTTTCCTTCGACAGACACATTCGCTGGCTTAGGACAATTCCCACTGAGTTTGGTTCTTTCAACGTCGGTAATATTAGTATTGGGAGTATTGACTCCTCTATCTGCGTCGATAAGGACTTCATCCCTACCAATATGGGTGAGGTTACTCCCATGATTAAAGCTCCAGCTCACTATCTGTCGGGGGGACACTACGATGCTCGCGCACTTGTGCACTTCACAACACTCGCACTTGTGTCCTTACTTGTTGGATTAGACTTGTTCTCGTTTTCCATGCAGGATTCATGGAGAAGAGGAAATACATATATCGATCTTTGGAGAAGAAAGCATCCCAGGAGCAAAGGCCTCGGTCGAGTTCGCACCTTCAAGGAAATGGTTGTGATTATGGGTCAGGCTATCATTCTAGCCGAGATAGATATGATCGAGATAGAAGCAATTATGATGAAGATCGCTCATCACATGAGCCTGCTTCCAAACATCGCCCTATGTCTAGATCGCCTCCTCCTAGAGATCCAAAGAGGCAACCTAATCGTCACGATGACCTTCCACCTGGTGATACTTCTCATGCTCCTCCTCCAGCTTCCATACCTATGCAACCTCCGATGACGTCTCACTCCAGTCCGTCCTCAGATCGTAGGCATCACAATAGTAGCTCTTAAACTTCCCAGCACAGGCCAGGCAAAGAAACTGCTATAGT
Source organism: Allium cepa (assembly GCA_030765085.1). NCBI lineage: Eukaryota > Viridiplantae > Streptophyta > Magnoliopsida > Asparagales > Amaryllidaceae > Allium > Allium cepa. Next base: position 256,056,814 of record CM060943.1, read on the forward strand.
GCCACCAATCTCTACGGAGGAACAGATTGTGGCCAATGCCCAAATGGGCAAACTAGAAGAAAATTTTCCAAACATCTGTTTAGATTGTCTTATGTTTTGCATAATCGATAAGGAATCTTGGCTAATGTACAAAAGATGACCATTGATTGTGTGATCGACATTTATAATCAGTATAACGAATGGCTGAATTTAGCTAAGAAAATTTCCAAAGTCTCTATGGATAGGCAGCCAGAGATTGATAATCAGAAAATCATCGAAGCTGACAATAAGAGAATCATCGCTAATCTCAATGCTAAGGTCAAGAAACTAGGGACATTACAAGCCGAAGACAAGAAGAAAGCCAAGGAGGCTGTCAAAGCACTCAAAAAGGAGCGGATTTGTAACAACCCTAGATTTTGCATATAATTTAAATTTGACTTTATTTATTTTTAAATTATTTTTAAACTTGTTTTATTTCAAACATTTCATTTTAAAAATATAAATGTTGATTATTATGTGTATTATAATTTCAAACTTGTGTAAGTTGAATATTTTCCTGAAATGTTGATTTTGGTCAAAATAGTCAAATTTTGATTTTTAACTTAAAAATTTAAAAGTTTGAATTTTATAAATTTTATATTTTATTATGAAAATAGGTTTAATAACATGAATACCACTTTTCGTTTCGTTGAAGACGGATTTAAATAGTGAAAGTTATACCGTTTTCAATATTGTGTGTACATTGAATTATTTAACAATTTTCATTATGTTAAATTTTATAAATTATATTTTTAATTGTCAAATCATGTTCTAATATGTGTTATATGGCATGTTAGATATATATTCTATTTTTTAAAACAATTTTTTTAGTGATGTTATAATTTTTCCAAAGTTTACTGTGTTGGTTTCTTTTTTTTAAGGCTGTTTTCTTATTTTCTGCTATTTTCTTCATCAAAATTATATTTAAATTTAATTTTATATATTTATTTTGTGAATTCATTTTTATTTTGTGTACTTATATTTATTTATAAATATTTTTCAAGTATATAAAAAATTTCCAAAGTGCATTGAATTTATTTCTAATGTTAAAGTCTACTTCGCAATTTTAAGCCATTTTCTTAATTTAAATTCTATTTAATTAAAGTTTAATTATTTATTTTATTTTAGAAATGATAAATAAATTATTTTATTTCAAAATTTGTCTTTAGAATATTTTTAAAATGAAGTAGATATTTTTCTAAAGCCATCGATGTTTTGATTGTAATTTTTGAACCCTGTTTTCAACTTTTAAGCGATTTCCTTAATTCTTTTTATATTTTCTTTAAATTTAATTATATATTTTTATTTTATTTCAATTTGTTTCGGTTTTTATATGTACTTGCTGAATTTTATTTTGTTTTATTTGATTTAAAAGAAAAGGAAGTATGAAAGATTTTAAAAGCTAAGAGACGTAAAGTCGTTTCACCGTTTCTTTTACCGTTTCTTTTTCAATCAATACATCAGTTATTTTGGCCATTCCTTATACTATCTTCAGCTGACTTCTTTTTCTTCATTTTCACGTGAAAACATCTTCCTTATCTCATTTTCACGGCTAGAGAAAAATTGGTAATGGCTTCTCTATATTTTTCTACTTTTTCTCCTTCCCTTTTGCCTGTTTTTGCCTTGTTTTCTTTGTTGTTTTGCTCGGCCACCACTAGCTAGCCTTGGCCATCACCCCCACCACCTTCTCCTCTTCACCATCCACCACTTAACATCATCTCCTCCTCTGACTTGACCAGGCCCCACCCTTCCCCTTGACAAAACTCCACACAAAAGCCTTGAAAACTCCTTAAAAACATGTTAGCCTAGCCTAGTTGCTTCACTACCTTCATCCACCACCAAGGCCACCACCTTAGGCCACCACCACCACCTTGATATGACCACCACCCATCACCTAGGCTACTGTCCAGATCTAAAACCTGAAAGGCTGAACCCAAACATGCCTTAGCCGAGCCCAAAAAGTTCACCAAAACTCTTATATATGCCTTAACCTTTTATATTCTCTAAATTTAAACTCCTACCCACTTCATCACCTTGTAACCGCGCCTTTTCCTACCCATACCTGATCCAAACCATACTCAAACCTGACCTTATTAATCCCCTAGGCCATGCAAACAAGCATAGGAAGCAAGTGCAAAGTCTTTGGTTTTGTTTTATACATCTATTTCTAACATTGTTAAGTATATCTTGTTTTTGGAACTTATGTTTCATATATTTGTTTTGTTTGAATGTATCCAAGGCTATAAATCTTTGGCTCTCCACTCTCAAATCATATTCATGCTTTCGTGCCTTCGAAGATCTTTGTTGTGTGTAGTTGTTTGTCATCTCCAGCTAATACAGGTCAGTAAATCTCACCAGATGTTTATACTTATACAAATGTGAATTGACACCCTGTGAATCTGTAGAACTATATTATCATGTTATATAAGCTTATATTATTATCATATGATGTTCACACCTGTTATTACACTTATTATATTATATGTTACTGTTATTTTATGCTATTCTGTATATTTTATCAGTTTATCACACTGCAAGTTCCCTGTAAATTAGAAATCACTATGGGTTGAAATGATACATATCCGAACGGACTTTAGAATAAGGGAAAATTGTTATGGGCTGAAATGATAGGCCTGAATGATTTTCAATTTATTTCATTTACTTGGGACTGCGGGTTTGAAATGATAAAAACCCGGATTTTTCTTTGTAAATTACGGGTTGAAATGATATATTACCCGTATCACCTTTCCTAGTGTAGAAAATTATATACAGACCCATAGTTAATATATGTTTTTCTAAAAAATTTAAAATTATTTTAGAAATGTAAATATTAAAATATTTTGATTTAAATCTAATTAAAAAGGATTTTTTGTAAAATATTATTGATTTTCTGAATAATTGTAAGTGAAATGAATTAGTGAAAAGTTAGAAAATTTTGAACGTAAGCTATTTTGGAAAATTTGATTTAATTATAATTGGAAATTAAATTGAATATGAAATTTTGATAAATTTATGATAATTTGAATTTAAATGAATTCAAAGTGATTTATATCATATTAATGATTTTTAATAAAGTTGAAATGTGAAATGAATGAATATTCAAGTTGAAATTTTGAAATATAACTAAAGTGGAAATTTATGAAATTGACTTAAAAGTGAACTTTTAGTTAAGTAAATAAAAATAAAACTAAGTTATATTTGAGAATTTGAACTTAAGTGTTAAGTTGAAATTTAATGTAATGGATTTAAAATTTAACATTGCAATTTAATAAGTGAATTATTATTAAATCTTGATTTTTAATGGAAATTTAACTTTGTAAAATCATGAACTTGAGGAAAATTAAATGATGTCTATAAATGTGAAAATGTATGATTTTATAAGTTAAAAATGTTTTAAATAAAAATATAATTGGTTGAGAAATTATATTGAATATTTGAAGTTAATTGACTGCATTTTTGAAATGCTATTAATTACAATGTAAATGATATTACAGCATTTGTAAATGCTGTAGTTGATGATAATGAACTAAAAAGCTAAACTGAATTAAAAGCTATTATAGCAATTTTTGTAAGTGCTATAATTTTTGAATTTAACTAAGTTTATTTGAAATTTAAGTAAACCCTATTACAACATTTTAAAATGTTATCTTTTGTTAAATTGAACTGTTTTGAATGTATCTTTCCGTAGCGTTTTCTAAATGCCACGAAAAGTGAATTTTCACCGTTTTGATAAACTTAAGTGAATAAATGAACTTTGGAAGTTGAAAATTTTGGAAATTTAATAATTTAATTATTAAACATAATAACTTCATTTTAATGATTAAAAATGATTTTTTTTTGAATATAAACTGTTTTGAAATATGAATTGAAATGGTATTTTAAATTGAATAAAATGAATAATGATTTGAAATGTGGTTTCGAAAAGATATGATATTCTGATATATTAAAATGATTTGCAATGTGGTTTTCGAAAAGATATGATATTTTGATATATTAAAATGATTTGAAATGTGGTTTTTGAAAGATATGATATTTTGATATTAAAATGATTTGAAAAGAAGATCTGAAAGATATGATATTTTGGAAATGATTTAATCCTTATTTTGATAAAGATTTGGGTTGAAATGATATTTTATTTTGAAATATAAATTATTGTTTTAAAGTTATAACTACAGGTTATAATAACGATTGGTTGTTAAAGAGATCGGGATCGGATATTGTCTTATAGTCGGCCAATACCGAAAACCACTTTAACAACTGTATACGCGGTGGAGATTCCAGAATGAAGTAGGATGGTGGCGACGTTCTCGAGGTATATTATGTGGACCCAACTCCCGTGAGTTGGCATAAATGACTAAAACAGGAGCTATACCGGGCTACGCAAAGGGTCGCACCCTTTCATCGAGCATGCTCCATCGGAAACCATTCTATTACTTTTTGTGATTCGATATGTGGCGCCACTTTGATTCGGGGGTATTGTTCGAGGTGGGCGGAAGCTGCTGGCTTGCCGTCACCACCGGTCCGGGAGTGCAAACGGTGTATCCACCCTGGCATTGCCTCACGTGTCGTGTCATCTCCTTATAGCGAGCCCACTACGATTTTGGTTTTAAAGATCCGACCGCGTTAAGGTTCACCATCCCCTTAATGCTATTTTCTATATGATTATACTTTACTGATTAGACACTACTGTATATAGCGTACATTACTACATAATAAATAGTTTAACGGATCCTTAGAGGATGGGCGGTCCCAAGCATCTTCTAAGTTACTTGTACCTTTACTACAGTTCACTTGAGTTGGTTTACATGTATAAGTATGTATGTCCCGACTCGAGTGTTTGTATTTTTATTTATGCTCGGGTCATCCTGAGTTATTCGCAGATTTGGATTTCCACTTTCTGAAGATTGGAATCGCTGGAGATTATCTGCTTATGTAGTCTTATCTATTTCAGTTCGGTTGTTCTATTCAGCTTGTACTTGGTTATCATATTGAAACTTCTGTTGTACTTTATTTCTTCTGTTGTATCTTGTTTAACTCTGATATATTTATATAGTAGCTTCATGAACTACTATCTCTTTTACTTCCGCTGCATTATTATTACTCTGTGTCTGTGATCTGTGATTTTTATTTACTGTATATTCTGAGATTTGCCGAATTTTTATTTACAATGCGGTATTTTGAGCAATTCAATTCCGGCATGAGTGTCTACCTATACACTTACAATGGATGCGAATGGTTGAAAATACCTGTTTGTTACAGTTGGTATCAGAGCTTTTGTAGCTCTAGGCAAAACTCAACATATGGAGTGAATGTATTTACAGAATCACTTTCATTCGAGTTTGAATCTCTCCCTTTTGACTCGATTGCTTTGAATTTTGGAACGTTCCCTACGGTTCCAAAATCCATTCGTATCCCTCACTCTTCATCTTCTTTTGACTCTGGAGTATTCCATAACTCCGCTTCGAACGATCTTTCTAGTAATTCGGCAGTCACGCCAATTTCAAATTGAATTGAAAACGGGGGGAAACTCCTTTACACTTAACATCGATTCACCAGAGATTTATATCTATCCTTGGTTTAGATGCTAATATCTTTTGTTATTCCAAACTCTAACTTTTGGGTTCGAATGTAGATTTACCCTAGAAAATCTACATCGATCTTATTATTTAAGTCAAGGTTGACCTAGTTAAGGTTGCCCGTGATTTACTTAAGCTTATCCACCTCCCTATTTTGTTATTTAATCATCTTGTCTTTTGTTCCCAATCTATTCTTCCAAACATTTTGAATTGTACATGTATATCTATGTTTTGTTTTATATATTGTGTTGTTTGAGTTGTTGATGTTGATTTGGATTTCCGATCGATTCGCCTGATCAACGCTACCGACAGGATTTCTAAAACACATCGACAGAACAAACTGACACAATATTATTTTAAAATTTGGTTAGTGAAATAAAATTTTGATATATAAGTAAATTTATGGAACTTAATAAATTGATTTTAAATTGATAATTTGAAATGATAAACTTGATTTATCATTTATTGTTCTATAAATGAATCTATAAATAGTTGTTTATAAATTTATTTGGGAACTGAAATGAATTTAAAACAAGAATTTGAGAATTTAAATTCCGATTATTTCGAAATATGGTTTAAAGTTTAAAAAGGGATATATTATTTAAAGTATTTACAAATAGAATTTGTCTCCAAAGAATTTTAAAGTGCTCTTCTCTTTGTCGCCGGAAAATAACTTCGGTGATGATCGCGACATCATCGACATTCATTTTCGGGTTTCGAAATTAAGAGACTGTTCTATAGTCTTGCTGCAGCTTTGTTTTGGGGAATTTAATTTGGTTTGAATTTTCTAAAATATGACTTGATTTATAATATATATATGTATATAGATATATGATTGAAATTTGATTTGACATATTATGTATATATTATTACTTATCTCTAAATGGTTTGAATGTAATTGGAAATTTAGTTCTTAAATTTTATTTTAAAGAATAATTCCAATTGTAAAAAAAAAAATCAAATCAAAATTTTGGATGAATATCAAGCATGAAAATGATTTAATTGGAAAGTTTATTCGTATAATACACAATTTCATTCCAATATAACTTACCTTAATTTTCAGAAGATGAATATGTAATTGGATAATATACAATATAAAAAGATTTTATAAATAAAATTTGAGTGGTTATAATAAATGTTATGAGCTTATATTTTAATTATAAAATGATTAACAGAGGTAAATATAATAAAGGGTAATTGAATAACTTACAATAAAATAATGTTAAAAGAACTAAGAATAAAAGAAAGTAGTTATAATAAGTGTAAGTTTGTTTAACATAAGTGATAAATATATTGAGAGGAATAAATCTAATTTTAATTATGAATAAAGAAGAATAAAAATTTATTAAGTACATTGTGAGTGTAATAAATGATTATTTTTCAAACCCATAGTTTTAAAAATTGTTAATTTAAGATGATTGGATAATAAGATAATGAAATTTGAGATTGTTAAGATTTATACTCTATTTAAGTTGAAATTTCCATACTTTCAAATTTATTTCCTTATTTTGTTTTTCAAACTATCTTTTGGTTGTCCTTATCATCCTCATCTTGCTATAGACTGGTATATGCATCTTTCTATAATCTTTCTGTTTAGAAATCTTTCTATAATCTTTGATAATCTGCACCTTGCGAAACTTACCTATAACAACAGTTATCAGGTATAATTTCAATCTCCTTGTCATCTTGTCTTATCCTATTTCCTTCTATCTTTTTGTGTGCATTCCCGTACTTCATTCCTTTTCGGGGACGAAAAGTTTTGAGTGGGGGAGAGTGTAACAACCCTAGATTTTGCATATAATTTAAATTTGACTTTATTTATTTTTAAATTATTTTTAAACTTGTTTTATTTCAAATATTCATTTTAAAAATATAAATGTTGATTATTATTTGTATTATAATTTCAAACTTGTGTAAGTTGAATATTTTCCTGAAATGTTGATTTTGGTCAAAATAGTCAAATTTTGATTTTTAACTTAAAAATTTAAAAGTTTGAATTTTATAAATTTTATATTTTATTATGAAAATATATTTAATAACATGAATACCACTTTTCGTTTCGTTGAAAACGGATTTAAATTGTGAAAGTTATATTGTTTTCAATATTGTGTGTACATTGAATTATTTAACAATTTTCTTTATGTTGAATTTTATAAATTATATTTTTAATTGTCAAATCATGTTCTAATATGTGTTATATGACAAGTTAGATATATATTCTATTTTTAAAAACATTTTTTTAGTGATGTTATAATTTTTCCAAAGTTTACTGTGTTGGTTTCTTTTTTTTAAGGCAGTTTTCTTATTTTCTGCTATTTTCTTCATCAAAATTATATTTAAATTTAATTTATATATTTATTTTGTGAATTAATTTTTATTTTGTATACTTATCTTTATTTATAAATATTTTTCAAGTATATAAATATTTTCCAAAGTGCATTGAATTTATCTCTAATTTTAAAGTCTACTTCGCAATTTTAAGCCATTTTCTTAATTTAAATTCTATTTAATTAAACTTTAATTATTTATTTTATTTCAGAAATGATAAATAAATTATTTTATTTCAAAATTTTCTTTAGAATATTTTTAAAATGAAGTAGATATTTTTCCAAAGCCATCGATGTTTTGATTGTAATTTTTGAACCTTGTTTTCAATTTTTAAGCAATTTCCTTAATTCTTTTTATATTTTCTTTAAATTTAATTATATATTTTTATTTTATTTCACTTTGTTTCGTTTTTTAATGTACTTGCTGAATTTTATTTTGTTTTATTTGATTTAAAAGAAAAGGAAGTATGGAAGGTTTTAAAAGCTAAGAAACGTAAAGTCGTTTCACCATTTCTTTTACCGTTTCTTTTTCAATCAATACATCAGTTATTTTGGCCATTCCTTATACTATCTTCAGCTAACTTCTTTTTCTTCATTTTCACTTGAAAACATCTTCCTCATCTCATTTTCACGGCTAGAGAAAAATTGGTAATGGCTTCCTTATATTTTTCTACTTTTTCTCCTTCCCTTTTGCCTGTTTTTGCCTTGTTTTCTTTGTTGTTTTGCTCGGCGACCACTAGCTAGCCTTGGACATCACCCCACCACCTTCTCCTCTTCACCATCCACCACTTAACATCATCTCCTCCTCTGACTTGACTAGGCCGCACCCTCCCCCTTGACAAAACTCCACACAAAAGCCTTGAAAACTCCTTAAAAACAAGTTAACCTAGCCTAGTTGCTTCACTACCTTCATCCACCACCAAGGCCACCACCTTAGGCCACCACCACCACCTTGATATGACCACCACCCATCACTTGGGCTACTGTCCAGATCTGAAACCTGAAAGGCTGAGCCCAAACATGCCTTAGCCGAGCCCAAAAAGTTCACCAAAACTCTTATATATGCCTTAACCTTTTATATTCTCTACATTTAAACTCCTATCCGCTTCATCACCTTGTAACGGCGCCTTTTCCTACCCATACCTGATCCAAACCATGCTCAAACCTGACCTTATTAATCCCCTAGGCCATGCAAACAAGCATAGGAAGCAAGTGCAAAGTCTTTGGTTTTGTTTTATACATCTATTTCTAACATTGTTAAGTATATCTTGTTTTTGGAACTTATGTTTCATATATTTGTTTTGTTTGAATGTATCCAAGGCTATAAATCTTTGGCTCTCCACTCTCAAATCATATTCATGCTTTCGTGCCTTCGAAGATCTTTGTTGTGTGTAGTTGTTTGTCATCTCCAGCTAATACAGGTCAGCAAATCTCACCAGATGTTTATACTTATACAAATGTGAATTGACAACCTGTGAATCTGTAGAACTATATTATCATGTTATATATGCTTATATTATTATCATATGATGTTCACACATGTTATTACACTTATTATATTATATGTTACTGTTATTTTATGCTATTCTGTATATTTTATCAGTTTATCACATGGCAAGTTCCCTGTAAATTAGAAATCACTATGGGTTGAAATGATACATACCCGAACGGACTTTAGAATAAGGGAAAATTGTTATGGGCTGAAATGATAGGCCTGAATGATTTTCAATTTATTTCATTTACTTGGGACTGCGGGTTTGAAATGATAAAAACTCGGATTTTTCTTTGTAAATTACGGGTTGAAATGATATATTACCCGTATCACCTTTCCTAGTGTAGAAAATTATATACAGACCCGTAGTTAATATATGTTTTTCTAAAATTTTTAAAATTAATTTAGAAATGTAAATATTAAAATATTTTGATTTAAATCTAATTAAAAAGGATTTTTTGTAAAATATTATTGATTTTCTGAATAATTGTAAGTGAAATGAATTAATGAAAAGTTAGAAAATTTTGAACGTAAGGTATTTTGGAAAATTTGATTTAATTATAATTGGAAATTAAATTGAATATGAAATTTTGATAAATTTATGATAATTTGAATTAAAATGAATTCAAAGTGATTTATATCATATTAATGATTTTTAATAAAGTTGAAATGTGAAATGAATGAATATTCAAGTTGAAATTTTGAAATATAACTAAAGTGGAAATTTATGAAATTGACTTAAAAGTAAACTTTTAGTTAAGTAAATAAAAATAAAACTAAGTTATATTTGAGAATTTGAACTTAAGTGTTAATTCGAAATTTAATGTAATGGATTTAAAATTGAACATTGCAATTTAATAAGTGAATTATTATTAAATCTTGATTTTTTAATGGAAATTTAACTTTGTAAAATCATGCACTTGAGGAAAATTAAATGATGTTTATAAATGTGAAAATGTATGATTTTATAAGTTAAAAATGTTTAAATAAAAATATAATTGGTTGAGAAATTATATTGAATATTTGAAGTTAATTGACTGCATTTTTGAAATGCTATTAATTACAATGTAAATGATATTACAGCATTTGTAAATGCTATAGGTGATGATAGTGAACTAAAAAGCTAAATTGAATTAAAAGCTATTATAGCAATTTTTGTAAGTGCTATAATTTTTGAATTTAACTAAGTTTATTTGAAATTTAAGTAAACCCTATTACAACATTTTCAAATGTTGTCTTTTGTTAAATTGAACTGTTTTGAATGTATCTTTCTGTAGCGTTTTCTAAATGCCACGAAAAGTGAATTTTCACTGTTTTGATAAACTTAAGTGAATAAATGAACTTTTAGAAGTTGAAAATTTTGGAAATTTAATAATTTAATTATTAAACATAATAACTTCATTTTAATGATTAAAAATGATTTGTTTTTTGAATATAAACTGTTTTGAAATATGAATTGAAATGGTATTTTAAATTGATTATAATGAATAATGATTTGAAATGTGGTTTTGAAAAGATATGATATTTTGATATATTAAAATGATTTGAAATGTGGTTTTTGAAGGATATGATATTTTGATATTAAAATGGTTTGAAAAGAAGTTCTGAAAGATATGATATTTTGGAAATGATTTAATCCTTATTTTGATAAAGATTGGGTTGAAATGATATTTTATTTTGAAATATAAATTATTGTTTTAAAGTTATAACTACGGGTTATAATAATGATTGGTTGTTAAAGAGACCGGGATCGGATATTGTCTTATAGCCGGCCAATACCGAAAATCACTTTAACAACTGTATACGCGGTGGAGATTCCAGAATGAAGTAGGATGGTGGCGACGTTCTCGAGGTATATTACGTGGACCCAACTCCCGTAAGTTGGCATAAATGACTAAAACAGGAGCTATACTGGGCTACACAAAGGGTCGCACCCTTTCATCGAGCATGCTCCATCGGAAACCATTCTATTACTTTTGTGATTGGATATGTGGCGCCACTTTGATTCGGGGGTTTTGTTCGAGGTGGGCGGAAGCTGCTGGCTTGCCGTCACCACCGGTCCGGGAGTGCAAACGGTGTATCCACCCTGACATTGCTTCGCATGTCGTGTCATCTCCTTATAGCGAGCCCACTACGATTTTGGTTTTAAAGATCCGACCGCGTTAAGGTTCACCATTCCCTTAACGCTATTTTCTATATGATTATACTTTACTGATTAGACACTACTGTATATAGCGTATATTACTACATAGTAAATAGTTTAACGGATCCTTAGAGGATGGACAGTCCCAAGCATCTTCTAAGTTACTTGTACCTTTACTATAGTTCACTTGAGTTGGTTTACATTGTATAAGTATGTATGTCCCGACTCGAGTGTTTGTATTTTTATTTACGCTTGGGTCAGCCTGAGTTATTCACAGATTTGGATTTCCACTTTCTGGAGATTGGAATCGCTGGAGATTATCTGCTTATGTAGTCTTATCTATTTCAGTTCGGTTGTTCTATTCAGCTTGTACTTGGTTATCATATTGAAACTTCTGTTGTACTTTATTTCTTATGTTGTATCTTGTTTAACTCTGATATATTTATATAGTAGCTTCATGAACTATTATCTCTTTTACTTCCGATGCATTATTATTACTCTGTGTCTGTGATCTGTGATTTTTATTTACTGTATATTCTGAGATTTGCCGAATTTTTATTTACAACGCGGTATTTTGAGCCATTCAATTCGGGCATGAGTGTTTACCTCTATACAATTATAATGGATGCGAATGGTTGAAAATACCTGGTTGTTACAGGATTAAGGATCAAGATGAAATGGAGAAGGCTTTCCACCAAAACCGTGCTCTGGCAAAGGAGAGGGATACCGCAAACAGAAATGCTACTGAGCTGAAAACCAAGATAGAGTGTGAAACAAAAAAAGATGAGCGCTCTAACAAGCTCAGACTTATGATGATGAGTTGCTTCATGCCAAGGAGGAAAGAGATAAAGCACTCAAGCGTGTTGAAAATGTTGACGCACTGCTCAAAAGAGAAGTTGAGGCTGCGGAACAGCGGACAGAAGAGCGTGCGATGGATAAGTTTAAACCTCTGCTGAACCAATACAATGCCAATGTGCGTAAATTACGAAATCTGGAGTGGTTCAAAGATAATTATCCCAGAATCCTCGCCCTCACCCAGGAGCGGATTGTTGAAGGAAAAGCTTTCCTCGAAGGTGACGAGGTGGACTTGGAGCAGTTGGAGAGAGAAGTCTTAGTAGGAGATGTGCCAAAGATTCTGAAAGACAATTGGCTTATCCTTCATCCGAAGCTTTCCTTGACAGTGCATAACGACTTGGACGAAGGCTCCAAATCGATGCCACATGATGCTACTGCCCGCCAAATGGTTGGGTGCCAAGCTGCTCCAATGCTCAAGTATGATCTCAAGAGGCCTGAGATCCATAGGCCTAGCATTCTCTCTTCGATTCATGAGGGAAATCCTATGGCACTTCGACCCACAAAGAATCCCAAATCGAAGAAGGTATCTCACCAACTTCCCATGTACTCCAAAAAATTGGCGTGCTGCCAATTAACACAGCTAATCTCTCTCTCTCTCTCTCTCTCTCTCTCTCTGTTTCTCAATGTGACGACCCGGAATTTCTAACAATATAAATTTGAATAGTTAATTGATTTTAAAATATTTAAAAGTTAATTTTAACTTGAATTCCAGATATCAATATTTACTTGATAATTAAATCATTGAATTATATAGTTTAAATATTGAATTTAATAATTGAAAATTGGGTAAATTGTTGAATCTGAAATTCTAAGTCTGTTTAAAATAATTTAAAAGCTTGCAAAATTTATACCGATAATACTGAAGATAGTAAAAGTGTTAAAACCGAATTTGGAGGTGTTTTGTTCCGTTTTGAAAATATATCATTTAAATTAAATTTAAAAATAGCCTTCCGAGGCACAGTCTCGGAATTCGACGAAACAAGTTCCATTGAATCCGTAATAGTTATTTATTATCGGATTTCAATTTTCGTAGCAATTGAAGTTGTTGTTTGACCCTGGCAGCTCAAAACGCTTAGAAACTATTTTAATCGATTTAATTTAAATCTGATCCTTTTCTTTTGTAACTCGCGCATACGATCAAATTAGCCTCCGAAACACGTTCCATTGTGTTCGGAATGCGGGTAGAATCTTACAAACGTCTGGCGGCATGTCTGCTTCGGGGTTCGGGATTTCGCGTTATGCAACATGAGATATTTTCAATATTTAATTATTTAATAAACTTGCGTACTCAAGAAGCTTCCCCAAATCTCTATTTTATTCTCGTCCCCTCTCTAACCTTCGAACAGAAGATCGAACATAAAAAACGAAATCAATGGCCGATCATAAAACAAAATTATCTACTTCCTCTCCCATGCCTTCTGAAAGAAATCAGAGCGTATTGTATCACGATGGTGAACTCGAGCTCGAGCTCGAGAAGCTTAGCCGAAGTCGCTAGGCTCGAGCCTCGTTTAGAAATCGCCGTGCGCAGTGTCTGATAGGGCGAGGCGGCATCGATGGAGGTGGGATGTCGCGCAGAGGATATAGCAGCAGTTTTTGGAGGTAGGGCATGGAGTGTCGACGAGCTCGAGTTTTGGGGTCGCGTTGATGGTTTCGCGTACGCACGCGCAAGTTAGGGCTTCGCCATAATTTGGGGAAGACGCGATTTAAGGTTGAAGGGTGGAGTCGCGCGCGGTGTTGTAGCAGTGATGATGCTCGGTGTCGTCTCTCGTGTGCTCGGCTGTGTCTTCAACTCTTACCCAGAAGAGGAGATGAGGGCATTTCGTGGAGGAAGGAGATAATCTGGGTATATGCTGTGCATTGGGTATGAGTTCTCCCTCTTTCTGTTGTTTGTAAAATTTATGCATACATGTATACTTCCATACAAATAAATTAGGTAATTACAAAAGTTTAATGGATTGGTTGACAACATAGGACTTTTAAATTTGGGATTTTGAAAAAGTCTTGATTGAAAAAATATATATTTAGAGTTGATTCTGGAAACTTATATAAATGATTCACGCAAAGGGAGGTGTTTTCAAAAGAGAAATTTAATTGGTCAAAAACACCTTCAAAATTTTTAAGTTAATATTTACTCGAACAAATTAGTTAAATTTAAATAATAAGTGATAACGTACTGTTCGAGTACTTTAAATATTAATAATATGTAAATTGTTTTACAAGGTCAATAATCAAGGAATCAAGCAGTTGGATCAGATTGCAAAATTTAAAGGGGGGCAAAAGTGAGTAAATCTCACTCTGTTTGATTTTATTTAAATTTAAATGGTTAAATTTAAAATAATTGGTTGAATGATTAAATTGATTAGATGTGCACTGATGATGATATGACTTTGGCTTTGGTTGGTTCTCGAGTCAATTGTGGTTTGACTCGAAGTATTTGGGCTTTAATTTGTTTTAAACTTAAGTCATAAATAACAAAATGTTTTCATTTTAATGTTGATAAGGGCTTAAGGATTGGTGATTAATCAAATTAGTAGGGTAATTAAAATGAATAATTAATTAATTCAATTAATTAATGATTTGGGTTAATTAATTTAGTAATTAAGGGTTTCAATTAATTAATAAATTAAGTTTTAAGTTAATTAATTTAATGTAAGTAATTCAAAATAATCATTTGATGGTTTGATAAATAATTACTTAATGAAATTAATAAAATATAATTACTTTGTGGAATAAATCAAGAGATTAATTAAGATGATTGATTAAGGAGAAATTGATTTATTTAATGAATTAAATAAATGGATAGTTAATTACAGGTTGAGATAAATCAAGAATGATTAATATTGTGGTTTAATTAATGTAATTAATTTAGATTAGGATAAATTAAAATATAATTGGAAATCATTAATTTATATAATCAATGACGCAATTAAATATTGATTAATTAAATGAATTAATCAGTAATAAGTGACTTATGAGAAGTTAATTAGTATAAGTAATTAAGGATTAACGTAATTAAGATCGTTAATTAATTCATGAAGTAATTAAGATTACTTATTGATTCTGGTAAAGAAAAATTAAAGTCGTGAAATTAATTAAAGTTAATTACTTGGATGTAATTGAAGGATAATTAATTCAGGTTGATTAATCAAGATGAATAATATAAGGAAGATTGATTAATTGATTTGAAATTAATTAGTGACAAGTATTAATTAATGACAAGTGAACAATTCTAAATGATTAAGGTTAGAAATTCAATCAGAATTAATTCAATTAATATTGGTAGCGAACTAGTTTTTCTTATGAGTGATTGAATGGTATTGGATGCTTTGAATAAGTTGATATCTTTGATATGAAATGTTGTGTATTTCATTTGGATAACTTGGGTTAGGATGACATGAGACTCGAAAAGACCGGGTTAGGGTATTTGGAAATAGCCGAAACCACTTTGAATTTTTATAGATTGATATGTGAAATCTATAGGCTGGAATGAAATGATTTAAGTGAATTGGACTATTTAATGTAAGTTTTTGGTACTTAGAGATTTGATGTGTGAAATTAGAGATGTCTATATCAAATTGTGAATTTGTGAATTGGTATGAGTTACCTCGGGTTCTATATAAATTGTATGCTTTGTATTCCATGTTGGATGGGTTACTCACGTTGGTTTCCAGCCTGACCCGGGTGTTACT
This sequence comes from Allium cepa, assembly GCA_030765085.1. Lineage (NCBI taxonomy): Eukaryota > Viridiplantae > Streptophyta > Magnoliopsida > Asparagales > Amaryllidaceae > Allium > Allium cepa. Next base: position 256,072,914 of record CM060943.1, read on the forward strand.
CTGATGTAATGCTCGGGTCAGATCGAGTATTACAGATTTTCAAGTAAGGACGTTCTGGAGCTCAGGAGGCGAGCTGGATGGCATGAACATGTAGAGTATTTCCGCTGTATTATATTATTGTAAATCTGAGACATGTTGATTTGTATATGTCTAGTGCTATAATATATGTGTAACTCTGATGTATTAAAATGTAATCGACAGAATATTATTCTTTGTAAACTGTTATTATTTATTATTATATTTTATCCGCTGCGAATGTGAGATGTTTGTTGTTCCTGTTCTTCTTCTTCTTCTTCTATCTCTTTCTTCCTTTTCCTAACTATCTGGAATTTTCGGCTTCGAAAATTTCGGGTCACTACAGTTGGTATTGTAGGATCTAGATTAACCCTGGAGGGAGGGGGGTTGAATAGGGTTATAGCAAATTTTCTCGATATAAACACAGAAACAAACTGCAGAAATAAATATGCTGAAAAGTAAATTACACACAAAATTTACCCAGCTTCGGCAACCCCTGCATACTGCTGCATTCCCAGATTTCTATTAGAATTAAACAGTATCATACATACAAACACTCTACAAGACTTGCAAACATTTGCTCCCGCTCACAAACACTCTACTAGACTCGCAAACATTTGCTCGCGCTCACAAACACTCTACTAGACTCGCACACCCTGCTCCCGCCTATAGAGTTTCGTTTACTCGCAAACTCTGCTCCCGCCTATTATGCTTTGCTTACTCGCAAACTCTGCTCCCGCCTATAGAGCTTTGCAAACTCGCACACCCTGCTAACTGAACTAATTCTAACTAGACAATCTGACACTACCTAAACCCTAGGTGGTGATTTACAAATTCTTTGATTCGAAAAAGTAAAAAACAACAATTAAAAGATAATAAAAAATAACCCTAAACAAACACTTAAACCCTTATTTAAAATATAATAAAACCCTTTTAAAACATAATAAAACCCTTTTAAAACACGGCCGGCCCTATTCTTTATTTTAGCCCGTTCCTTTTTGTTTTCTTCTGTAAAAAAGAACACGGCCTCCCTTTCGTTCCTCTTTGCGCTTGAATTAGGGCATGCGTCCTTGATCCAAATTAGGGTTTGTGATGCTGCCGATTGTTTGATCAATCACGTGGATAATGCGCGAGTAACTTTGATTGATCTTATCTCGTTGCTCACCGCGGCTGCTTCGTTGATCGAATTCCTTCCTTGCTCGGTATGTAATTATATGCTTTTGCTTTTACTGATTTTATGCTTGCTTGAATTAGATGATTAAATTGCCGATGATGATTGGGCTTTTATATGCGTTCGAATTCCTTGAATTACGTTGTCTAAATATATTTGAATTCGTCATTGGCCGTTCGATCTGGTATTGATGCTTGAGATTTCACTGACTTGTTCACAATCGTATATTCGATGCTTGATACCCACGGCTTTATTGTGGCTTTGAATTGCCGTGCTCATCACGGTGTTGATTTTTGACTTCGTCAATACTTCATACTCACTTGAAATTTTTATCACTGCGTTGATTTGCTTTGACTATATTGATTTCGTGAAATTTTTTACTGCTGGCTTTGGTCTTGGCTTTGATTCATTTCGTCTCTGGCCATTTCAAAGATACGCACTTTTTCATTTTTATACTGCGTTGATTATTTGCGTCTGCATTGTTATTCTTCGACTTGTTTACTGTCACTTCTTCGAGCTCAATTGTTGTTTGTGGTCAATTGCTTCGAGTTGATCTTCTAGTTGGTGCCAGTTTGCTGTGACATTGTGCATTTGGTTTTCATTTGTGTTAGTGACAAGTTTTTGTGATCTTCTCATTTATGTGTGTCTGCTGCGAGTTCATTCATATTGTGTTGGTGGCAATCTTGTTCTCTGGTATCTTGGTTTGTATCTGATCAGTGCACATTGTTGCATTGTACTTGTGGTCTTTGTTCATTGGACTGGCTGTTGTCTTTGTTGTTGGGTCAGTGATGCACTTGGTTATTCGTCCCCTGTTTGATCATTGAAGTGTCTGACCATTTGTATACATACATTCATGTATGTGTACGTCTGCACTCATCTATATATGCATTTTGATTTTTTATTTTATTATCTGTAGCATGGCACTTACTTGCTGTCGTAGATGTTGCACTGCATCACCACTGTGTTGATCTTGCTTCTGCATATTGTTGTATTTGGACTTGTTGTACATCTGAGTCACTGTTGCCTTGTTGCTGTGTTATACTCGTTGAACTGGTTTTCTTGTTGTTGCATACTTGTATCACTGCTTCCATCCTTTCTTTCTCTGGCACACTGGTGTACCTGATGTACTTGAGCTTCTGGCCTGTATTTTGATATTGCCACTGTGTTTTTGTTTGGTCTGACCATCTTGTATCCATGTACCACTGTTTGTACTGTCATTTTGCTGTAATCTCACTTCGAATTGCATACACTTCATGTTGGCATTTGCTACGCTTTGACACAGATGCTCCACTTGTTCATTGTGTTGTTGTCTGGACACATGTTTTATCACTTGAGCTTGCAGTCTTCATTTTGTAACTTGGTCTGGTGCACCTTGTTTCATGTTTGAGGCTGTGCTTGCATACTTGTGTTGTTTCCAGTTGCTTAGCGTCTTGATGCTCGGCTTGCATTGTGGTTCCACTGAGTTGAATCTAGTTTTAAAAACTCGGGTTTGACCTTGTGCTGAGAGTTGTGACTTTTATGTTATTGCACGTGAGTTGAACCCGGTTTTTCATTTGAGTTTGACCTGTGCTCACCTGTCCCTGTAAATTAATCAAGTGTATATATCGGCGTGCACGGCCTTGTGGCATGTACAGTGATACACTGTGCATGTCACACATTCGTGTGTGATGAATTCAAATTTAAACGATGACGAACAACCCAAATAACTGAGGCAAATCGTATTTTCAAAAGTCATGTTTCATTTTATATTGCAAAAATATTTCTTTTTCAATTTTACTGCGTTAGTTTATATTTTTGCAGATCTCTCAGATGCTGGATTCAAACTGGAATGCAGTTGAAGATAGAAATATGAGTGTGAGTGATATGTAGTGAGGTGAACTGTAAATATGAAATGTAATGTAATTGTGATCAAAGTTGTATAGTTATAGTGGGAGTTTGAAATTGTACTATTCAAAGTTGTAATAAATATTAGTTTGAATAAAATATTCGTTTGAATTCAAATTTTGTGTTATTTAATTTTATTCAACAAATATTTATTTAATCCGTGAAAAACAAAATAGTACATTACCAAATACATTTAAATGAATGTATATATGTTTATTATCATCAAACAAAAATCATATAAGCGCAAAGCGCATATTCAACAATCTCCCCCTTTTGATGATAACAAACATATATTTAAGATTTTGAATGTATTAAATGTATTTGATCGTTCAATTTGCTCCCCCTATTTAAATGCTCCCTCTCTACACAATACTCCCCCTACATATATGCATACAAATAAAAATATGTAAATGAGCCTATATGCAAATGGAAAATTATTTGACCTTTGCTTGATTCTATTTGACAAAATCTTAACTTTTCTCTCCCCCTTTTGTTATCAGCAAAAGAATAACAGTGTTATAAAAATAGTGATGAAGTGACAGACATGAATCAAACATTTAACTCAATTGAATATAAATATCAAATTTAAATAAAACTCAAACAAAAATCATAATTACCCTTGTCAAACGCATATTCCACTTTCAGAAGTGATGGAGATAAAATCATCAAAAAATCATACAGTTCTGTCTATTTGTGGTATATTTATTTCGGGAAATTTGAATATCTACTAACCATGCATAACCGTTAGGACTTTTAAATGAGATTAGTAGTATTCCAATTTAATTTTTATTTAAAAATGAAATCAAGTATCTTCTAACCACGCATGACCGTGAGGACTTTTAAATGGGATTAGAATCAACTTGTCTATTTAATCAATTAATATTGATATGCGCTCCATACATGCATAACCGTAAGGACTTTTAAATGAGCATGGAAGCACATAATCAAAAATCCAAGTAATTCACCCATGCATAACCGTGAGGACTTTTAAATGAGAGTGAATACTTTGGATATTTATTTTTATTGAAGAATATAATAAATTGCAGCACAGATAATTTCCTTTATAATAATAAATTGAAGAACGAATAATTTTGTTTGTAAACTACCACAATTTTACATGCTATATATGATTTTAATGAGTGATGGTCGATAGAAAGATGGTAGAAATAGAAATGATCATGGAACTTTTACCCAACAAAAAGTTTTTATAACTCTTGTTATGAAATTCTAAAGAAATTTTTCTAAATATATTGTCTTGAGTAATGTATGACAAATATCGACACTCATCACTTTTTCAATCACTATTGATCTTTTCGATAATCATTATGGAGTTAGATTGGTCAAAATTTGTCATTTAACATCAAATAAAAATGACTAATATGAAAATATGGTCAAAAATGATTTTCTCAAAGGGGTTATATGAAAAAAAAATTCTGCTATTTGAAAAATTATTTCAAGTGAAAAATATGCAGATATTTTCTTTGAAAAATGATGCAGCAAATGAATGTTTCAGAAAATTAATCACGTTCCACTAGTAATTTTTCTATCAACTATATTACCAGTGTAATCTGCATCTGAAATTAAATTTCACTCAATATTCACTCGTTGAATGTCAAAGACCAGATTGTGAAATTTCAACAAATTATCTTATAATTGTTTTCAACAATTTTTAAATGAAATTCCCATGGATTTGAATTGAGATCGTGTTAACAATCAAACAAATATCATAGTGTCAGTTTCAGAAACCGTAGGATAAACAGTTATATTCATGAGTAATCAACAGTCAATCAACATCATTATTATTTCAAAAAAAATTCTTGAAGTTTCAACAATTTCTCAAAAACCTTTTTAACAGCTTTCACATGAAATTTGAAATCGTGCAAATTTACAAGCAGTGACCAAAATGTCAAAATATATCTACGTGTAGCATGAGTAATCAAAGGTCAATAAAATACCATTATTTGACCGAACAAATTTATATGGATTAGTTCAAAGTTGAAAATCTGATTGGTCATGATTGAAGCACAAATCAAGTTCATAAATAAGAACAAGTCAAAAGAAAAATCATATCAATTAAGAATAAGTCAGAATTAAAGACATCGTTCATTTCATCATCACATTATTGGCTGATTTAATTCAGAATATGGTGCAGATTATCACAATTAATATATCGATCAGATAAGTATACCTTCACCTGTTTTTCCTTTACGATAATTTTTCATGATTGCCCATTGTGATTCTGTCACCTTTGTACTAGGCTAAGGAACTTTGCTTTGTCGTCCGTTGTGTTTCTGGAACAGCCAAAAATCTAGAGAACACTGTTGTTGTGTTCCTTAGCCTGCCACCACACCTACACGATGAAAGATTTTTGTGACCTATTTGCTTTTATAGGTCCATGGTTGTTAGTGGCAGAACATGAAAAATATGTTTGTGGAGACCCAAAACTATTTATATATGTTCCTTTTGGCACCCAAATTTGTTTGACTTTCAGGGATTTTATATTTGTGCCTTTTGGAACCCAAATTGATATAGTTTTCACGTGTTTGGGTCTATACCAACAATTATTTTGATTGTGTCCAAATTTTCTACAAATTTTGCACATTGAATTGACTTGATTAAATTTTGTGTTCTTGTTCCTATGACTATAATTTTCAACATGATGTCCAATTATTTCAGATCGAGCAAAGACACTTTTACCTTTTGCATTATCATCATCTTGTGATTTCCCAAAACCTAGTCCTTTCCTATTGTTAGCAAAAATTTGATTTCCCAAAAGCATTTTGAAAGATTTTTCTCCTTTTGAAAAGTTATTCAGGGATTTCTCAAGATTTTGAACTTTGGTTTTTAATGTTGTGTTTTCAGTGACAAGTGAGGTGCATCGATTTATAAAATCCTTTTTCCTAGTGTCGATGGTTTCCTTAAGATTCAAGTTTTCTTTTTCAAGATTCTCAAAGTTATTCCTAAGTTTTGATAATTCTGAATCTAAAATCTTACATTTTTTACATTCTAGGTTTTGAATATTTTCAAGTTCAGTTTTTAACCTAAAATTTTCACGAGCAAATTCTCTCCTATCAGATTTCAGTTTTTCAATTTTAGATTCAAGAGTATCCACTACCTTAGTAAGATCAAGATACATAAAAACTGTAGGATCGATTTCACCCTAGAGAGGGGGGTGAATAGGGTGATAGTGTAAATTATAAAAATTAATCGCGGAAGCTTATAAATTAATTTCAATTCAGATCACAGAATAGCAGCACAGATATCGCAGAATATAAATAACAGAATAAAACAGAACAACACAGAATTTACCCAGCTTCGGCAAAAACCTGCCTACGTGCTGCCCCCAAGGTTTCTACTAGAAATTAGATAGTCCCTCGCTTACACACGTAAACTCGCTATACACCGCTATTGACTAATCTAACTCTACGCTCAAAACCCTGCCACAATCAATTACCGAGTTGCGAATTCTCAAGCTACACACCGTAGCTTGTCCCCTAGTCACACGACTAGAAAATTAAACGGTTTAAAGAGGAAAATACAAATTAAAAACAAATTAAAAACAAAATAGCCCTAATATAAACAAAAAAACAACACAACCCTATTTATAAATTTAAATCCCTTATTTTTACTGCCGGCCCCTTTTATATTTTAGACCGTCACTTTTATTTTCTTCGTTCGTTTATTTTTGAGATACGGCCGTTCCTCTTTGAAACAAAATTAGGGCTTTTTGTCCTGTCGATCCACACTAGGGTTCCTGAAGCGGCCGTTCCTCTTTGATACTATTCGACTTCGATGCTTTGATACTGTTCGACTTCGATGCTCTTTGATTTGCTCACCGCGGCTGCTTCGTTGATCGAACTCCGGTATGTAATTATGTGGTTTTTCTTTACTGATTTATGCTTTCTGGAATTCGATACCCAAAATTGCCGATGATGATGTCAATTTATATAGGGTTTGTAACCCTAGATTTGCGTCGTATATTTTAATTTGAATTCGTCAATTTACTTGCTCTGGCCGCTTGATCTTGTATTGATGCTTGAGATGTTTTCTGACTTGTTCATATGAATATACTTTCTTTGCTTGATAGTCACGTTGTTGATTCGTGACTTGGTCAATTACGTTTGCTACCACGGTTTTGACTTGCGGCTTTGAATTGGTTATAAATTTTGATTTTGTGAATTTCTGATGACATTATTTGAACTTCGGCATTTTGACTTGACTGCATCTCTCGGCCGTCACTGTGTTCATCCCTGTGAGCTTCGTCTCTGGCCATCTTTACTGCTCATGTAGTTGCACTTCTTTATGTTGTTACTGATGTTGTGTTGCACTTGTGAACTTTTGCTTTGGCCATCTTTGTTTAAGTGCTTGTGTACTTCATTCTGTTTTGCACTTGCATCAGTACCGTGTCTTGTTTCATTGTTGCATTTGTGTATTTCAGTTTGCCTTGGCTTCATTGACTTCAGCCATATCTGTTCATCTGCACTTGTGTATATTTGGTTTCACCTTGATATTGTGTAGCCTGGTCTTTGTTCATTACTGAAACACTTTTCATACAGTTGAGTTTCAATTCATTGGAATTGATATTGTACTTCACTATTGCCTTGTTCATCATTGTGCATTAACTTGACTGTTTGCATTAAAGTTGTATTTGTTGTTGTTGGTCTGGACATTTGGGTTTGTTGATATTGTGGTATACTTGAGCTTCAGTAGTTGTACTCTGGTTGGTCTTGACATTTGCATATTGCATTGCCTTGCTGAACCACTTGAATTTAATGTGGTGTTTATACTGCTGCATATCACCGATGCTTCTGTGCATTTCGTATACTGTCATGTTTGCTGTGATGTCATATCTTTGTGCTACCATCTTTTGATTGTTGCATTCATTGGCTTCACTTGTGTACACTTGAGTCATTTGAGTTGCTGTGTTGATCTTGGTATTTGGTGCATTTGTGCATTGACTACTTCGACTTGTGTTTTTCACTATTGCATAATTGTTTCTGGCCTGTTGCATGCATTGCTATGACTTGTATTTGCATTTTGAAATTTCAGACCTGTAGCCTTTGTGCATTGTGTTTTGTATCATCGGGCTGGTGCTGTTGTAGTGAGCTCGTATCACAGCAAACTGCATTTTATATTTCTTGATCATGTTGGTTCGAATTGCACTTGTCACTGCTGCAGTCGCTATGCATTTGCTATGCCTTCGGTCATGTTGCCTTGTGTTGAATCCAGTTTTACAGCTCGAGTTTGACCTTGTGCTCGTGTCGAAATTTTGAATATAATTGCACGTGAGTTGAACCCGGTTTTTCATTTGGGTTTGACCTGTGCTTACCTGTCCCTGTAAAACAATCAAGTGTATATATCGGCGAGTACGGCCTTGTGGCATATACAGTAATACACTGTGTATGTCACAAGTTGTTCGTGTATGATGAATTCAAATTCAAGTTATGACGAACAACCCAAATAACTGAGGCAAATATTATTTTCTAAATTCATCTCTTATTTTATATTGCAAAAATATTTTATTTTCAATTTTACTACGTTAGTTTATATTTTTGCAGATTGCCCAGATGCTGGATTCAAACTGGAATGCAGTTGAAGATAAAAATACGAGTGTGAGTGATATGTAGTGAGGTTGTGATGTAAATGTGAAATGTCATGTATTGTAGTCAAAATTGAATGTGTATAGTGAGAGCTTGAAATTGTACTATCAAAGTTGTAATAAATATTTGTTTGAATAAAATATTCGTTTGAATTCAAATTCTGTGTTATTTATTTTATTCAGCAAATATTTATTTAATCTGTGAAAAAAAATAAAATAGTATATTATCAAATACATTTAAACGAATGTATATATGTTTATTATCATCAAACAAAAATCATATAAGCGCATATTCAACAATCTCCCCCTTTTGATGATAACAAACATATATTTAAGATTTTGAATATATTAAATGTATTTGATAATTTCAATTGCTCCCCCTATTTGAATGCTTCCTTTCTATATGATACTCCCCCTACATATATGACTCCCCCTACATATATGCATACAAATAAAATGTGTGAATGAGCCTATATGCAAATGAAAAATTGTTTGGCCTTTGATTGATTCTATTTGACAAAATCTTAACTTTTCTCTCCCCCTTTTGTTATCAGCAAAAGAATAATAGAGTTAGAGAAAATAGAGATAAAGTGATCGATATTAATTCAACATTAAAACCCAGTTGAATATAAATATTAAATTTCAATAGAAAATCAAACAAAAATCATAAAAATATTGTTAGGCGCATATTCCACTTTTAGAATGATGGAGATGATGTCATCATATAAAACCATACAATTGTGTCTATTTGTGGTATTTTTATATCAGGAATTTGAATATCTACTAATCATGCATAACCGTTAGGACTTTTAAATGAGATTAGTAGTATTCCAATTTTATTTTAAAAAAAATGAATTCAAGTATCTTCTAACCACGCATAACCGTGAGGACTTTTAAATGGGATTAGAATCAACTTGTTTATTTTAAAAGAAAGAAAAAAAATCAACTTTTGATATGCGTTCCATACATGCATGACCGTGAGGACTTTTAAATGAGCATGGAAGCACATAACAAATTCCAAGTATTTCACCCATGCATAACCGTGAGGACTTTTAAATGAGAGTGAATACTTTGGTATTTATTTATTTTTTGTTTTTTTTTGTTTTTTTTTTTAAATGTGAAAATGAAAAAACGAACGATTCCTGTTTAAAGTACCACATATCGACAAACTATATAGAATTTTGATGAGTGATGGTTGTTAGAAACATGATAGACATAGAGATGGTCATGGAATTTTTACCAACAAAAAGTTTTATAACTCTTGTTTTCATTTCTAAAGAAATTTTCTAATTATACTTTCTCGAGTTATAATATATAATCAATATCAACACTCATCACTTTTTTCAATCACTATTTTTCTTTTCGATAATTTGTAGGGAGAAAAAAAAATGTTAAATATTCAGCAAATTTCTAAAACACCTAGACTGAGTCGTAGTTTACAAAAACTATTTTCTGGTAGGGGTTTTGTAAAGATGTCTGCCAATTGAGAATCAGTTGAAATAAAATTTATGCAGATATTTTCTTTGGAAATATGATCTCTAATAAAATGATGTCTTACATCTATATGTTTTGTTCGCGAATGATGTACAGGATTATTTGTGAGATCAATTGCGCTTTTGCTATCACACATTAGTGGTACACGTTTAAAATTTAGGCCATAGTCATGCAAAGTTTGTATCATCCATAAGATTTGAGCAGAGCAACCGCTCAAAGCAATATACTCTGCTTCTGTTGTGGATAATGCAATACAATTTTGTTTTCTACTCGACCATGCAACTAATGAATGTCCTAACATAAAACATGCTCCACTAGTACTTTTTCTATCAACCAAATTTCCAGCATAATCAGCATCTGAAAAACCTTTCAATTCAAAATTATCATTTGATGGATACCAAAGACCAAACCGTGGGGTGTGCAATAAATATCTTATAATTCTTTTAACAGCTTTTAAATGAGATTCTTTTGGGTTAGATTGAAAACGTGCACATAAGCAGACAGAAAACATGATGTCAGGTCTAGAGGCGGTAAGATAAAGGAGTGATCCAATCATACCTCTGTACAGCTTTTGATCAACTGTCTTACCCTTTTCATCTTTGTCAAGTTTAAGTGTTGTACTCATGGGAGTTCTTGCTGGTTTAGCATCTTTCAATCCAAATTTGTTGACAAGTTCCCTAATATATTTTGTTTGAGAAATGAATGTGCCTTTATTGCTTTGTTGGATTTGAAATCCTAAAAAGAATTTTAACTCTCCAACCAAGCTCATTTCAAACTTTTCCTGCATGACTTTTTCAAATTTCTCATACAATAACTTGTTAGTAGCACCATAAATGATGTCATCAACATATATTTGAACAATCAAAATATCATTGTTTTCATGCAACAGAAATAGTGTGGTATCTACACATCCCTTTTTGAACCCATTTTCAAGGAGATAAGAAGTAAGACATTCATACCAAGCTCTGGGAGCTTGTTTTAATCCATATAATGCCTTCTTTAGTTTGTATACATGGTTTGGATATTCATGACTTTCAAAACCTTCTGGTTGTTCAACAAACACATCTTCTTTTAAAACTCCGTTAAGAAAAGCACTCTTAATATCCATTTGTCTAAGTTTAAATCCTTTGTAGCAAGCAAAAGCTAACAATATTCTAATTGATTCTAGTCTAGCTACTGGCGCAAAGGTTTCATCAAAGTCAACTCCTTCAATTTGATTGTATCCTTTAGCAACTAGTCTAGCTTTATTTCTAATCATATTTCCAGATTCATCATATTTATTTTTAAAAATCCATTTTGTTCCTATAACTGGATAATCCTTAGGTCTGGGTGCTAGACTCCAAACATTATTTCGTTCAAACTGATTTAGTTCTTCTTGCATGGCCATGAACCAGTTTTCATCATTAAGGGCTGAATCTATGCTATTTGGTTCTATTTCTGAAATAAATCCACTATACAAGCACAGATCACATAGATTTTTAAAGGATGAACGAGTTTGTATACCTGCTATAGGGTTTCCAATTACCAATTCTGGTGGATGGTCTGTTTTGTATTTCAGCTTTTCTGGATCCAGATTTCTTCTGACTTCTTGAGTTGTGGTAGTTTCTCTAGCAGTTTCTTTTGGTTTTTCAAATTCATCTTTTTCTTTCTCCTCTTCAACGTTGCTTTTGGATGTATTCTGTTCGTCAATGCCTTCATCAAATTTCACATTGATTGACTCTACGATTGTTTTAGTCTTTTTGTTGTAGACTCTATAAGCTTTGCTTCTCGAAGAGTAACCCATGAAGATGCCATCATCAGCCTTTGCTTCAAATTTTCCTAACTGATCACCTGTATTAAGAATATAGCAAGGACATCCAAACACTTTGAAGTAAGCGATGTTTGGTTTTTTGTTGAACCATAACTCATAGGGGGTTTTGTTAAGAATCGGTCTGATGATTACTCTATTCATTACATAACATGCTGTATTTACAGCTTCTGCCCAGAGATGCAGAGGTAGTTCATATTCATTTAACATAGACCTAGCCAATTCTTGTAAAGTACGATTCTTTCTCTCAACTACCCCATTTTGTTGTGGAGTACGTGGTGCAGAGAACTCATGTTTGATTCCGTTTTCATCACAGAAAGTTTCAAATTCATAATTTTCAAATTCTCCACCATGATCACTTCTTAACGAAACAATAGAGACTTCTTTTTCATTTTGCACGAATTTTGCGAATCTTGTGAAGTATGAAAAAGTTTCTGATTTTTTAGCTAAGAAGTATACCCATGTATATCTTGAGTAATCATCAACTAACACAAAGCAATATTTCTTGCCTCCTAAGCTAGCAATGTCATTAGGTCCAAATAGATCCATATGAATTAGTTCAAGAACTCTAGAAGTGCTTACATTGTTTTTGGCATGAAACGATGATTTTCTAAGTTTTCCCAAAGTACATGCTTTACAGATGTTTTCAGTTTCAAACTCATGTGATGGCAACCCTCTTACCAAACTTTTCCTTTTTAATTTGTTTAATAAGTTCATACTAGCATGCCCTAAACGTCTATGCCATAAATTCACTTCTATATCCTTAGCTACCAAGCATTTAGAGAGGATGAGATCATCAAAAGATAGAGAATATATATTACCTTTCCTTTTTCCTGAAAATAAGATTTCTTTTGATGATTTGTCAACAATTTTGCACATGTTAGAATCAAAGATAACATTCATACCTTTATCACATAGCTGGCTGATTGATATCAAATTGTGGTGCAGATTTTCAACATATAAAACGTCATTTAAGGTAAATGTATTGTTACCTACTTTACCTTTACCGACAATTTTACACTTGTCATTGTTCCCCATTGTGACTCTGCCACCTTTGTACTTTTCTAGGCTAAGGAACTTCGATTTATCGCCTGTCATGTGCCTGGAACAGCCAGAATCCAAGTACCATTGCTGTTGTTCCTTAGCCTGCCAGCATACCTACACGAGAAGAGAGTTTAGTGACCTATTTGTTTTTATAGGTCCATGGTTGTTAGTGGCAGAAAATTTTGAAAAATGATTTTGTGTAGACCCAAAACTATTTATAATTGTTCCCTTTGGCACCCAAATTTGTTTAACTTTGAGAGATTTTATATTTGTGCCTTTTGAAACCCAAATCGGTATAGTTTTCACATGTTTGGGTCTATACCAACAATTATTGTGACCGTGTCCAAATTTTCTACAAATTGTGCACATAGAATTAACTTGATTAATCTTGTTTTCAACAATTTTTGAATTATTATATCCAAGTCCTTGTCTAACCGTATTAACAGTTTGCTTTCCTAATAGCATATTCAACGATTTTTCACTTTTTGAAAATTTATCTAAAGTCGTTGACAATTGTTGGACTTGTGATTTGAGAGATTCATTTTCGTTTAACAACTGTGTGCACTTTTTAATAGAATTCTCTCTCCTAGTATTTTCATTCTCTTTTAAAATCAGAATTTCATTTTCAAGTGATTTTATATTGATTTCCGATTTTTTAATTTCTTCTTCAAATGTTAGACACTTATCACACTTAGGAATTTTACATTGATAGTTCTTAACTAATTGATCAAGTTGTTTATTGCATTCTATCAAAGTATCCTTTTGAGATTCAAGTTTAGCATATTTTTCCCTAAGTCGTTCATAACAGCCATTTACTTCATGGAAATAAATTAGTAATTCAGAATGAGTGAGTTTTGATACCTCGCTTGGCTCGTCGTCATCACTGTCTGTAACTTCACCATGAAGACACATATTTGCTTTTTCACTCTCACTCTCGGTGTTATCACTTTCATCTTCGTCAGTTTCATCCCAAGTAGCCGCAAAGCTTTTCTTCTTTAGTTTCTTTCCTTGATTTGATCGTTTTTGAGGACATTGTGGCTTGATATGGCCGGGTTTGTTGCATTTGTAACAGATGATTTTCTGATCTTCTGGGTTGTCTAGTGCTTTGCCTATTCTGTTTTTCAATTCATGATTTCGAGCTGGATTTCCGTATTTGCGATTCCACTTTTTGAATTTCTTTATTAGTAGCGCTAGCTCTGCTGCTCCATCATCATCGTCATCATTTTCATCATCCTTTCAGTTGTTCCTTTGAGAGCTATTGATTTCTTTTGAGTATCTCCACCTTCACGCTCTTCCTTGAATTTCATTTCTAGCTCATAAGTGGTGAGATTTCCGATGAGTTCTTCGACTTTGAGTTGTTTTAAATCTTTTGATTCTTGAATGGCAGTTACTTTTGCTTCAAAGCTTCGTGGAAGGACTCTGAGGATTTTACGGACTATTTCCAATTCGGTGTATGTTTTTCCGAGAGCTTTTGATTTGTATACGATGTTGGAAAGTCGTCCGTACATCTCTTTGACATTTTCTTCTTTCGCCATTGTAAAGTTCTCGTATTCGCTGCTTAGCATGGCAAGGCGAGATTCTTTGACTTGAGATGTTCCTTCGTGAGTTACTTCTAATATGTGCCATATTTCCTGCGCAGTTAGACAATGTGAGACACGATTAAATTCAAATTGATCTAATGAACAGATAATAGAATTCATAGCTTTGGCATTAGTATTCTGTAATTTATTTTCTAGTTCTGTCCATTGTTCCTTTGGTTTCTCTATTTCCTGATCATCTACAGTTATAGTTGGTATTCTATAACCTGTCTCAACAATATCCCAAGCGTCAATGGTTTTCAAAAAAAATTTCATCCTATTTTTCCAAAAAGCATATTCACCATTGAACATTGGTGGTCTAACTATGGATTGACCTTCTGCAAAAGCATTATTAAAAGAAGCCATTTTAAAAAATTCGAATTTTTAAACAAAAACTGATTTTTTCAAAAAAAATAGAATTTTTAAAACAAATGTTGACTTCTATTCCTTGCTCTGATACCACTTGTAGGATCGATTTCACCCTAGAGGGGGGGTGAATAGGGTGATAGTGTAAATTATAAAAATTAATCGCGGAAGCTTATAAATTAATTTCAATTCAGATCACAGAATAGCAGCACAGATATCGCAGAATATAAATAACAGAATAAAACAGAACAACACAGAATTTACCCAGCTTCGGCAAAAACCTGCCTACGTGCTGCCCCCAAGGTTTCTACTAGAAATTAGATAGTCCCTCGCTTACACACGTAAACTCGCTATACACCGCTATTGACTAATCTAACTCTACGCTCAAAACCCTGCCACAACTCAATTACCGAGTTGCGAATTCTGAAGCTACACACCGTAGCTTGTCCCCTAGTCACACGACTAGAAAATTAAACGGTTTAAAGAGGAAAATACAAATTAAAAACAAATTAAAAACAAAATAGCCCTAATATAAACAAAAAAACAACACAACCCTATTTATAAATTTAAATCCCTTATTTTTACTGCCGGCCCCTTTTATATTTTAGACCGTCACTTTTATTTTCTTCGTTCGTTTATTTTTGAGATACGGCCGTTCCTCTTTGAAACAAAATTAGGGCTTTTTGTCCTGTCGATCCACACTAGGGTTCCTGAAGCGGCCGTTCCTCTTTGATACTATTCGACTTCGATGCTTTGATACTGTTCGACTTCGATGCTCTTTGATTTGCTCACCGCGGCTGCTTCGTTGATCGAACTCCGGTATGTAATTATGTGGTTTTTCTTTACTGATTTATGCTTTCTGGAATTCGATACCCAAAATTGCCGATGATGATGTCAATTTATATAGGGTTTGTAACCCTAGATTTGCGTCGTATATTTTAATTTGAATTCGTCAATTTACTTGCTCTGGCCGCTTGATCTTGTATTGATGCTTGAGATGTTTTCTGACTTGTTCATATGAATATACTTTCTTTGCTTGATAGTCACGTTGTTGATTCGTGACTTGGTCAATTACGTTTGCTACCACGGTTTTGACTTGCGGCTTTGAATTGGTTATAAATTTTGATTTTGTGAATTTCTGATGACATTATTTGAACTTCGGCATTTTGACTTGACTGCATCTCTCGGCCGTCACTGTGTTCATCCCTGTGAGCTTCGTCTCTGGCCATCTTTACTGCTCATGTAGTTGCACTGCTTTATGTTGTTACTGATGTTGTGTTGCACTTGTGAACTTTTGCTTTGGCCATCTTTGTTTAAGTGCTTGTGTACTTCATTCTGTTTTGCACTTGCATCAGTACTGTGTCTTGTTTCATTGTTGCATTTGTGTATTTCAGTTTGCCTTGGCTTCATTGACTTCAGCCATATCTGTTCATCTGCACTTGTGTATATTTGGTTTCACCTTGATATTGTGTAGCCTGGTCTTTGTTCATTACTGAAACACTTTTCATACAGTTGAGTTTCAATTCATTGGAATTGATATTGTACTTCACTATTGCCTTGTTCATCATTGTGCATTAACTTGACTGTTTGCATTAAAGTTGTATCTGTTGTTGTTGGTCTGGACATTTGGGTTTGTTGATATTGTGGTATACTTGAGCTTCAGTAGTTGTACTCTGGTTGGTCTTGACATTTGCATATTGCATTGCCTTGCTGAACCACTTGAATTTAATGTGGTGTTTATACTGCTGCATATCACCGATGCTTCTGTGCATTTCGTATACTGTCATGTTTGCTGTGATGTCATATCTTTGTGCTACCATCTTTTGATTGTTGCATTCATTGGCTTCACTTGTGTACACTTGAGTCATTTGAGTTGCTGTGTTGATCTTAGTATTTGGTGCATTTGTGCATTGACCACTTCGACTTGTGTTTTTCACTATTGCATAATTGTTTCTGGCCTGTTGCATGCATTGCTATGACTTGTATTTGCATTTTGAAATTTCAGACCTGTAGCCTTTGTGCATTGTGTTTTGTATCATCGGGCTGGTGCTGTTGTAGTGAGCTCGTATCACAGCAAACTGCATTTTATATTTCTTGATCATGTTGGTTCGAATTGCACTTGTCACTGCTGCAGTCGCTATGCATTTGCTATGCCTTCGGTCATGTTGCCTTGTGTTGAATCCAGTTTTACAGCTCGAGTTTGACCTTGTGCTCGTGTCGAAATTTTGAATATAATTGCACGTGAGTTGAACCCGGTTTTTCATTTGGGTTTGACCTGTGCTTACCTGTCCCTGTAAAACAATCAAGTGTATATATCGGCGAGTACGGCCTTGTGGCATATACAGTAATACACTGTGTATGTCACAAGTTGTTCGTGTATGATGAATTCAAATTCAAGTTATGACGAACAACCCAAATAACTGAGGCAAATATTATTTTCTAAATTCATCTCTTATTTTATATTGCAAAAATATTTTATTTTCAATTTTACTGCGTTAGTTTATATTTTTGCAGATTGCCCAGATGCTGGATTCAAACTGGAATGCAGTTGAAGATAAAAATACGAGTGTGAGTGATATGTAGTGAGGTTGTGATGTAAATGTGAAATGTCATGTATTGTAGTCAAAATTGAATGTGTATAGTGAGAGCTTGAAATTGTACTATCAAAGTTGTAATAAATATTTGTTTGAATAAAATATTCGTTTGAATTCAACTTCTGTGTTATTTATTTTATTCAGCAAATATTTATTTAATCTGTGAAAAAAAAAAATAGTATATTATCAAATACATTTAAACGAATGTATATATGTTTATTATCATCAAACAAAAATCATATAAGCGCATATTCAACAAAAACAAGATCTCTATAGGAATACTCACCTGCCTCACTAGATTCCTCGGAGGTTGCTTCTGATTTTGACTTTGCCATACAACACAAGTTAGCCTCCTCTGAGCTGCTATCCGAAACTTCCTCTCCTTCTTCATTATCCCAAGTTGCTGCAAAAGCCTTCTTTTTCTTTTTCTTTCCTTTGTTGTATTTGAGAAGTGGGCATTCTGGTTTGATGTGGCCAGGCTTGTTGCAGTTATAACACGTCAGTTCATTATCGGAATTTTCAGAATCTTTTGACCTATTGCCCTTTGTTTTCTTCTTGCGTGGCTTGAATCTTGATGAGTTTCTGAGTTTATTGACAGCCATTGCAAGCTCTTCAATTGGATCTATTTCATCTTCATCGCTCTCTTGTTTGCTCTTTAAGGCAATCGTCTTCTTCTTTGGTTCGGAGTTGTTGCGTTCTTCCTTTGCTTTTAGCTCAAGCTCATATGTCATCAAGTTGCCAATCAACTCCTCCATGCTTAGCTTACTCAGATCTTTCGATTCTTGTATTGCCGTGACTTTTGCCTCAAAGTTCATCGGTAGGACTCGTAGTATCTTCCTCACAAGCTCTACCTCAGTGAATACTTTCCCAAGCGCTCTAGCGTTGTATACCAAGGTTGAAAAGCGTCCAGACATATCCTTTATGCTCTCGCCTTTGTCCATCACAAAGTTTTCGTATTCATTGCTGAATAGGGCTAGACGAGACTCCTTGATTTGAGAAGTTCCTTCGTGTGTCACCTCCAAAGTGTGCCAAATTTCCTGTGCTGTTGTACAATGAGAAATTCTATTAAATTCATTTTTATCAAGAGCACATATCAAAGCATTCATGACTTTAGCATTTGTCGTTTTCAATCTCTTATCGTTAGCATCCCACCTATCCTTAGGTTTAGGAATCTCAGTATCACCAACGATTATAGTGGGAGGTTTATAGCCAGTTTCAATAATATCCCAAACATCATAATCAACAGAACTAAGATAGATACCCATCCTAACTTTCCAATAAGCATATTCGTTCCCGTTAAACATGGGTGGTCTAGCAATAGATTGCCTCTCAGAAAAAGCATTATTCGAGAAATTCATGACTCTAGAGTTAAAAAAAAAACCGGGCTCTGATACCACTTGTAGGATCTAGATTAACCCTAGAGGTGGGGGGTGAATAGGGTTATAGCAAATTTTCTCGATATAAACACAGAAACAAACTGCAGAAATAAATATGCTGAAAAGTAAATCACACACAAAATTTACCCAGCTTCGGCAACCCCTGCCTACTGCTGCATTCCTAGATTTCTATTAGAATTAAACAGTATCACGCTTACAAACACTCTACTAGACTCACAAACATTTGCTCCCGCTCACAAACACTCTACTAGACACGCAAGCATTTGCTCCCGCTCACAAACACTCTACTAGACTCGCACACCCTGCTCCCGCCTATAGAGTTTCGTTTACTCGCAAACTCTGCTCCCGCCTATTATGCTTTGCTTACTCGCAAACTCTGCTCCCGCCTATAGAGCTTTGCAAACTCGCACACCCTGCTCACTGAACTAATTCTAACTAGACAATCTGACACTACCTAAACCCTAGGTGGTGATTTACAAATTCTTTGATTCGAAAAAGTAAAAAACAACAATTAAAAGATAATAAAAAATAACCCTAAACAAACACTTAAACCCTTATTTAAAATATAATAAAACCCTTTTAAAACATAATAAAACCCTTTTAAAACACGGCCGGCCCTATTCTTTATTTTAGCCCGTTCCTTTTTGTTTTCTTCTGTAAAAAAGAACACGGCCTCCCTTTCGTTCCTCTTTGCGCTTGAAAAAGGGCTCGCGTCCTTGATCCAAATTAGGGTTTGTGATGCTGCCGATTGTTTGATCAATCACGTGGATAATGCGCGAGTAACTTTGATTGATCTTATCTCGTTGCTCACCGCGGCTGCTTCGTTGATCGAATTCCTTCCTTGCTCGGTATGTAATTATATGCTTTTGCTTTTACTGATTTTATGCTTGCTTGAATTCGGTAATGATTGGGCTTTTATATGCATTCGAATTCCTTGAATTACGTTCGTCTAAATATATTTGAATTCGTCATTGGCCGTTCGATCTGGTATTGATGCTTGAGATTTCACTGACTTGTTCACAATCGTATATTCGATGCTTGATACCCACGGCTTTGAATTGTGGCTTTGAATTGCCGTGCTCATCACGGTGTTGATTTTTGACTTCGTCAATACTTCATACTCACTTGAAATTTTTATCACTGCGTTGATTTGCTTTGACTATGTTGATTTCGTGAAATTTTTTACTGCTGGCTTTGGTCTTGGCTTTGATTCATTTCGTCTCTGGCCATTTCAAAGATACGCACTTTTTCATTTTTATACTGCGTTGATTATTTGCGTCTGCATTGTTATTCTTCGACTTGTTTACTGTCACTTCTTCGAGCTCAATTGTTGTTTGTGGTCAATTGCTTCGAGTTGATCTTCTAGTTGGTGCCAGTTTGCTGTGACATTGTGCATTTGGTTTTCATTTGTGTTAGTGACAAGTTTTTGTGATCGTCTCATTTATGTGTGTCTGCTGCGAGTTCATTCATATTATGTTGGTGGCAATCTTGTTCTCTGGTATCTTGGTTTGTATCTGATCTGTGCACATTGTTGCATTGTACTTGTGGTCTTTGTTCATTGGACTGGCTGTTGTCTTTGTTGTTGGGTCAGTGATGCCCTTGGTTATTCGTCCCCTGTTTGATCATTGAAGTGTCAGATCATTTGTATACATACATTCATGTATGTGTACGTCTGCACTCATCTATATATGCATTTTGATTTTTTATTTTATTATCTGTAGCATGGCACTTACTTGCTGTCGTAGATGTTGCACTGCATCACCACTGTGTTGATCTTGCTTCTGCATATTGTTGTATTTGGACTTGTTGTACATCTGAGTCACTGTTGCCTTGTTGCTGTGTCATACTCGTTGAACTGGTTTTCTTGTTGTTGCATACTTGTATCGCTGCTTCCAACCTTTCTTTCTCTGGCACACTGGTGTACCTGATGTACTTGAGCTTCTGGCCTGTATTTTGATGTTGCCACTGTGTTTTTGTTTGGTCTGACCATCTTGTATCCATGTGCCACTATTTGTACTGTCATTTTGCTTGAATCTCACTTCGAATTGCATACACTTCATGTTGGCATTTGCTACGCTTTGACACAGATGCTCCACTTGTTCATTGTGTTGTTGTCTGGACACATGTTTTATCACTTGAGCTTGCAGTCTTCATTTTGTAACTTGGTCTGGTGCACCTTGTTTCATGTTTGAGGCCGTGCTTGCATACTTGTGTTGTTTCCAATTGCTTAGCGTCTTGATGCTCGGC
The DNA here is from genome assembly GCA_030765085.1 of Allium cepa. NCBI lineage: Eukaryota > Viridiplantae > Streptophyta > Magnoliopsida > Asparagales > Amaryllidaceae > Allium > Allium cepa. Next base: position 256,094,109 of record CM060943.1, read on the forward strand.
TTGCATTGTGGTTCCACTGAGTTGAATCCAGTTTTAAAAACTCGGGTTTGACCTTGTGCTGAGAGTTGTGACTTTTATGTTATTGCACGTGAGTTGAACCCGGTTTTTCATTTGGGTTTGACCTGTGCTCACCTGTCCCGATAAATTAATCAAGTGTATATATCGGCGTGCATGTCCTTGTGGCATGTACAGTGATACACTGTGCATGTCACACGTTCGTGTGTGATGAATTCAAATTTAAACGATGACAAACAACCCAAATAACTGAGGCAAATCGTATTTTCAAAAGTCATGTTTCATTTTATATTGCAAAAATATTTCTTTTTCAATTTTACTGCGTTAGTTTATATTTTTGCAGATCTCTCAGATGCTGGATTCAAACTGGAATGCAGTTGAAGATAGAAATATGAGTGTGAGTGATATGTAGTGAGGTGAACTGTAAATATGAAATGTAATGTAATTGTAATCAAAGTTGTATAGTTATAGTGGGAGTTTGAAATTGTACTATTCAAAGTTGTAATAAATATTAGTTTGAATACAATATTCGTTTGAATTCAAATTCTGTGTTATTTAATTTTACTCAACAAATATTTATTTAATCTGTGAAAAAAAATAGTACATTACCAAATACATTTAAATGAATGTATATATGTTTATTATCATCAAACAAAAATCATATAAGCGCAAAGCTCATATTCAACAGGTATCAGGGCTGAAAGGTTAAGCGAGAACCTTGGCTCTGGTGGGGATTACTCATTAAATAGAGTCCGTAGTACTCTAGGATGAGTTGAGTGTGTATATATATGAGAGCATACTTGTTATTTCCCTATATAAAGGTTTTAAATGATTTTATATAAAAAAATATTTTGATATATAAAGCAATATTCCCTTCGAATAAATTTTAGGGTGATTGGTTGTTAAATCATTGGAATTAAATTAAGCAGTATGATAATACAACCAAATTGAAATCTTGAATTGGAATTAAGTGGTAACAGAAATACAACCAAACTAAAATTTAATTAATTGAAAATGAAATTCTAAAATTAGAACTCATAAATTAAATTGTTAAAAAACTTTTAATAAAGGTTAATTTGGTTTAAAAGGTTAAACCAACCTTTGTGAATTTAACTCGAATTTATGTAATTCGAGATAGTCTAAAACTGAGATTGAAATTGAATTAGTTCAAATTGAATCTGATTTGAATTAATTGGAATTGTGATTGAAGATTGATAAGTTTAGAAATGAAATGGAATTAATTACAGAATAGGTTGAAATTAATTTGAAGTAGTTATAGACTAAAAATAAATACTATGTTAAGCGAATATTGTCGAATTTGCATAGAATAAATTGTCATTTGACGTAAATGGAAGTAGTTAAATTTTATGAATTAATAGAAGCAAACAAAAATTGATTTTGAATCAATTGAATTGAATATGAGCTTGTTTGGATTAAAAATCAATCGAATGTAAGAAATTGGGTTGCAAAACTTTAAAATCGAAGGAAACGTTATATAAATTGGTTAAAAGTAATTGAATTAGGTTTGAAAACATATAAATTGCTCGTGGAAGTTATTTTGAATGCATTTTTTAGAATTGAAGTGTTATAGTTGTTTTAGTAAGAGAAATGTTATAAACTTCATATATATAGTGCTTATATGTTTAAATTGAGTAAGTACAGGTACCTGAAGGCCGTTTGGCTAGATTTGGACGCGATAAATGCTAAAATAAATAAGCTGCTTGCTTAAAATGCTAAATAAAGGTACGCCTACGCAATAAAAAAATAGGAAATATGTACTGTTTTTGCTTTTTCCGACCGTGTGGGTCGATGTATATATATTTATATCTCTTGTCAAATTGCAAAAGCTCCTCCGTACAAACGGGACTCTGCCAAAAAAATTTCAAAATTTTGGGAGTTAGAATATTTTTAGAAAATTTTCTGTTAGCAACACACGATTTCAAAAGTTGAAACTAAGATAAATTTGTAGATGAACTAGTATGAATCAGTTATAAATGAAAGATAAAATTCAATATCCAGAATTGAAGACAAATTGAATTCATATGGAAGTGGAAAATCTAATTTGAAATACATACTGCAACTTATGTAAGGAAATGTATACAATGATTTGAAAGATTACAATTGGATATTATTGCTAAGTAAGGTATGCAGGTATTATAAAGGAAAAGGAAAATTGATTGTGATTTCAAAAAATAAATTTGGACTGCCCGACTAAAAGGTATGTATTTAAAATTTCTGTATAAAATTGGATTGGGTTTTTGATCTAGCCGCTTGGCTTTTGTTTTCTTTTGGAATTTGGGAGCCCGTAGAGGCCTTTTATAGTTGTACCGAGCTAGCCGTGCAAAGGAGATGCTGGCGAAATTTTTTGAAATTTAGAGAGTTAGAAATTTTTTGAGAAGTTGTGACAATCTAAATTCGAATTTTAAATTTAAATTTAAATTTGAATAAGTGGAGTAATGTTGTTGGAAACTATGGAAGGTTTTGGAAGTTGGTTGAGGTAATAGTGAATCTTTAATAAAAGATATGTTATGACAAGTTGATAAAACTGTTTGGCTTTAAGAAAAGTAAACGGGTATTGGACCATTCTTCCTAACTAGTAATTTCGGGGACGAAATTCTTTTAAGGGGGGAGGAATGTGACGACCCGGAATTTCTAACAATATAAATTTGAATAGTTGATTGATTTTAAAATATTTAAAAGTTAATTTTAACTTGAATTCCAGATATCAATATTTACTTGATAATTAAATCATTGAATTATATAGTTTAAATTTTTGAATTTAATAATTGAAAATTGGGTAAATTGTTGAATCTGAAATTCTAAGCCTGTTTAAAATAATTTAAAAGCTTGGAAAATTTATGCTGATAATACTGAAGATAGTAAAAGTGTTAAAATCGAATTTGGAGGTGTTTTGTTCCGTTTTGAAAATATATCGCTTAAATTAAATTTAAAAATAGCCTTCTGAGGCACAGTCTCGGAATTTGACGAAACCAATTCCATTGGATCCGTAATAGTTAGTTATTTTCGGATTTCAATTTTCGTAGCAATCGAAGTTGTTGTTTGACCCTGGCAGCTCAAAACGCTTAGAAACTATTTTAATCGATTTATTTTAAATCTGATCGTTTTCTTTTGTAACTCGCGCATACGATCAAATTAGCTTCCGATACACGTTCTATTGTGTTCGGAATGCGGGTAGAACCTTATAAACGTCTGCCGCATGTCTGATTCGGGGTTCGGGATTTCGCGTTATGTAGCATGAGATATTTTCAATATTTAATTATTTAATAAACACGCGTACTCAAGAAGCTTCCCCAAATCTCTATTTTATTCTCGTCCCCTATCTAACCTTCGAACCAGAAGATCGAACTTAAAAAAAACGAAATCAATGGCCGATCATAAAACAAAATTATCTACTTCCTCTCCCATGCCTTCTGAAAGAAATCAGGGCGTATCGTATCGCGATGGTGAACTCGAGCTCGAGAAGCTTAGCCGAAGTCGCTAGGCGCGAGGTTGCATCGATGGAGGTGGGATGTCGCACAGAGGATATGGCAGTAGTTTTTGGAGGTAGGGCATGGAGTGTCGACGAGCTCGAGTTTTGGGGCCGCGTTGATGGTTTCGCGTACGCGCGCGCGAGTTAGGGCTTCGCCATAATTTGGGGAAGACACGTTTTAAGGTTGAAGGGTGGAGTCGCGTGCGGTGCTGCAGCAGTGATGATGCTCGGTGTCGTCTCTCGCGTGCTCGGCTGTGTCTTCAACTCGTACCCAAAAGAGGAGATGAGGGCATTTCGTGGAGGAAGGAGATAATCTGGGTCTATGCTCTGCATTGGGTATGAGTTCTCCCTCTTTCTGTTGTTTGTAAAATTTGTACATATATGTATACTTCCATACAAATAAATTAGGTAATTACTAAAGTTTAATGGATTGGCTGACAACATAGGACTTTTAAATTTGGGGTTTTGAAAAAGTCTTGATTGAAAAAAAATATTTAGAGTTGATTCTGGAAACTTATATAAATGATTCATGTAAAGGGAGGTGTGTTTAATTGGTCAAAAACACCTTTAAAAATTTTCAGTTAATATTTATTCGAACAAATTAGTTAAATTTAAATAATAAGTGATAACGTACTGTTCGAGTACTTCAAATATTAATAATATGTAAAATGTTTTACAAGGTCAATAATTATGGAATCAAGCAGTTGGATCAGATTGCAAAATTTAAAGGGGGAGCAATGGTGAGTAAATCTCACTCTGTTTGATTTTTGTTTAAATTTAAATGGTTAAATTTAAAATAATTGATTGAATGATTAAATTGATTGGATGTGCACTGATGATGATGTGACTTTGGCTTTGGTTGGTTCTCGAGTCAATTGTGGTTTGACTCGAAGTATTTGGGCTTTAATTTGTATTAAACTTAAGTCATAAATAAGAAAATGTTTTCATTTTAATGTTGATAAGGGCTTAAGGATTGGTGATTAATCAAATTAGTAGGGTAATTAAAATGAATAATTAATTAATTCAATTAATTAATGATTTTGGTTAATTAATTTAGTAATTAAGGGTTTGAAATAATTAATAATTTAAGTTTTAAGTTAATTAATTTACTGTAAGTGATTCAGAATAATCATTTGATGGTTTGATAAATAATTACTTAATGAAATTAATAAAATATAATTACTTTGTGGAATAAATCAAGAGATTAATTAAGATGATTAATTAAGGAGAAACTGATTTATTTAATGAAGTAAACAAATGGATCAGGTTGAGATAAATCAAGAATGATTAATATTGTGGGTTGATTAATGTAATTAATTTAGATTAGGATAAACTAAAATATAATTGGAAATCATTTATTTATATAATCAATGATGCAATTAAAGATTGATTAATTAAATGAATTAGTCAGTAATAAGTGACTTATGAGAAGTTAATTAGTATAAGTAATTAAGGATTAACGTAATTAAGATGGTTAATTAATTCATGAAGTAATTAAGATTACTTATTGATTCTGGTTAAGAAAAATTAACATCGTAAAATTAATTAAAGTTAGTTACTTGGATGTAATTGAAGGATAATTAATCCAGGTTGATTAATCAAGATGAATGATGAAGGAAGATTGATTAATTGATTAGAATTAATTAATGACAAGTATTAATTAATGACAAGTGAAGAATTCTAAATGGTTGAGGTTAGAAATTCAATCAGAATTAATTCAATTAATATTGGTAGCGAACAAGTTTTGCTTATGAGTGATCGAATGATATTGGATGCTTTGAATGAGTTGATAACTTTGATATGAAATATTGTGTGTTTCATTTGGATAACTTGGGTTAGGATGACATGAGACTCGAAAAGACCGGGTTCGGGTATTAGGAAATACCCGAAACCACTTCGAATTTTTATAGATTGATATGTGAAATCTATAGGATGAAATGAAATGAAATGATTTCCGTGAATTGGACTATTTAATCTAAGCTTTTGGTACTTAGAGATTTGATGTGTGAAATTAGAGATGTCTATATCAAATTGTGAATTTGTGAATTGATACAAGTTACCCCGGGTTCTATATAAATTGTATGCTTTGTATTCCATGTTGGATGGGTTTACTCACGCTGGTTTCCAGCCTGACCCGGGTGTTACTCTGATGTAATACTCAGGTCAGACTGAGTATTACAGATTTTCAGGTAAGGACGTTCTGGAGCTCAGGAGGCGAGCTGGATGGCACGAACGTGTAGAGTATTTCCGCTGTATTATATTATTGTAAATCTAAGACATGTTGATTTGTATATGTCTAGTGTTATAATAAATGTGTAACTCTGATGTTCTAAAATGTCATCGACAGAATATTATTCTTTGTAAACTGTTATTATTTATTATTATATTTTATCCGCTGCAAATATGAGATGTTTGGTGTTACTGTTCTTCTTCTTCTTCTTCTATCTCTTTCTTCTTTTTCCTAATTATCTGGAATTTTCGGCTTAGAAAATTTCGGGTCGTTACACTCAAGCCTTAGGTCAGTCCCACGTTGCTTTGCTTCCTGACAAGGACTCTAAGCCTGGACTACAAGTGCCTGTAATAGAATTAGTTACTGTTACCACTTCGACAATGGTTCCAACCATTCCAGTTGAAGATACTCCTAACTTTGATGAATAGATGATTGATGCCTTGTTAGATGAAAGAGCTGGTGGGACTCAGAAAATTTAGATCGATGAAGATATCATTATTACTGGGGTCTCCAAGCCCACGTCGAGTCCCACCATGCACGAGCTCGAGTAGGAACTTGAGAAAAACATCCTCCTTGCCATAGAGGTCAAGAAGGAGAAACTTGAAGTTATTCCTCCTCCTCTATCCATTGCCTTGTCTGGGCAACTATCTTCGCTCCGATAGATATTCCTCCGCCTGATAGTGCTCAAAGTGTGCCTGTTGGACCATTGTAGAGCACCCCATCCAAAGGCAAAGGAAGTGAGGAAAAGGGGAAAAAAGGAAGGGTGAGAGCTCAGGCGAAACATCTCTCGGTGCGAAAAAGAAGCAAAGAAGAACCGAAGAAGTGAGCGCTAGTTCATTTGGTGCAGATAAGCTCTTTTTGGTTTTTGGCTAGCTTTGTGTGGATTCAGCCCGCGCTCTTGCTCTTTGTTTTTAACGTCAATAACATTAGTACTTAGTTCTTCAAATTTCATGTGAATACCAAAGATTTTTGTTTCGCCTTGTATGGATTTGTCTAAGTACTTAAGAAATATGCATTCAATTCAATGGGCTTGCGATATATTCCTTTTAGTTATTATTTTCGAACCGAATTCTTTAGCTCATTTTATAATTTACCGGCCTTTCATCGTTCTTACGAACGTAAAGTAATTGTTGAAATGCAAAGCTCTGAGTTCAAGTTAATTACATCAAACAGCGGTTTGGGTATTCTTTCCGAGGATCACGACATTCGATTACGTCGAACTTGGGGGTCTAATCTGAATTAACTTATGTAGTTTACACATCCTGTAACGACCCGGAATTTTTGATCTCGAAATTTCAAGATAGTTAGAGAAAAGAAGAAAGAGATAGAAAAGAAGAAGAACAAAAACACCAAAGCTCAATCTCACATTCGCAGTGGATAAAATATAATATCAATAATATCATTTTACGAAGGAAAACTGTACTTGTCAAATTACGCTTTAATACATCAAAGTTACAACATACATAAACACTGGATAGATACAATCCACATGTCCTAGATAAACTACAATATAACACAACGGACTACACTCCATACGTCCCTACCATCCAGCTTGCCTCCTGAGCTCCAGAAACGTCCTTACCTGAAAATCTGTCATACTCGGTCTGACCCGAGCATTACATCAAAGTAACACCTGGGTCAGGCTGGAAACAGCATGAGTACACCCATCTAACATGGAACGCAAAAGCATAAAACTTATATAAGACCCGGGGTAACTCGTATCAATTTACAAATTCACAATTTGTTATAGACATCACTTATTTCACACATCAATTTCTAAGTACCAAAACTTAGATTAAATTGTCCAATTCACTTAAATCATTCCATACCAGCCTATTGATTCCACGTATCAATCCATAGAGAATAGAAGTGGTATCGGGTATTTACTAATACCCGACTCCTGTCACTTCGAATCCAATGTCATCTTAACCTAAGTTATTCCATTGAAATACAATTCAACTTCAAATACAGGATCTCACTACTTACACAACAATTTGTCATCGATAGATAACCACATTATCATTGTCCACCCAACATATCATGTCACAAAACATTTCATATCAGAGATATAAATCAATTCAAGGCATTAAATCATCATTTAATCATTCATAAGCAAGATGGATCATTTCCAAAATTAATTTAATTTATCTTTAATTAAATTAATTACTAATCTTTTAATCACTTAGATCACCTTTACTTAATCATTAATTAATTACAAATCAATTAATTAATCATCTTTTAATTATCCATCTTAATTAATCATCCTTGATTAATTATCTTTAATTACATAAAGTAATTATCCTTTAGTTAATTACACAAATTAATTATCCTTAACCATTTACAGTAATTAATCTTTAATTACTTTCATTAATTACATTAATTAATTACATTAATTAATTACATTAATTAATTACTTCCATTAATCAGCCTAATCAATCATAAACAGTAATTAACCATCCTGTAATTACTTATCTTAATTAATTAGCTTCTTAGTTAATTATGTTCGTCCTATTATTAGTTACACCAAGTGATTAATCCTTAATTACTTCTCCTAAGTAATTAACCTTTAATTACTTCCCATTAAGTAATATCCCTTATATTAATTACATCCAGTAATTTATCCACCAATTACTTCACTAAGTAATTACACTTATCAATCTCATTAAGTAATTATACTTAATCAATTACCAAGCGACTATCTTTAATTAATTAACAAATTAATTAATCACATTCTTCTCATTAATTACAACTGGGTAATTCATCCCTTAATTACCTTATAAACCAATTAATTAGTCTTTAATTATAGATTAATTAATCTATAATTATTAACTAATAAACCTTAATTACAAATTACTTAATCCATAATTATCAATTAATAAACCCTTAATTACTATTTGATTTAATCCTTAATTATCCTTGATTAATTTTTAGTTACCCTTTGATTAATTATAGATTAATCATCCCTTATCATTAGTTAATAAAATTAAGTAATTACACTTAAATTTCTTAATCAACTTAATTAATCTCAAGTAAACCTTAATTTTCTTAAGATAAAACTTTATCTTATTAATGCTTTATTACCATTATCATTTTTAAAACATTTTATCATTATAATTACCTTTACTAAATTAAATCATTAATTAAGTTTTTAGAAAAACTTCATTCAACTTGAAAATTTTAAAATTAACAAAACTTAACTTCCTTAAAATAACTTAAAACACTATCAAGCAGAAGTTTTAAAAACTAATTTCAATTTGTATTTTAAAACTTGCTTTTATAAATATCTTAAACTTCCATTTCTAACCTAACGTTTAAAATCACTTTAAATTTAACAAAATTTAAATTAAACAAATTTTCAAAACTTCTTTATCAATTGTTAAAGAAACAATTATTATATAAAGTAAGTTCATATAAAAATTTTAAACTAGATTTGAATTTAAATTTCAAAAACATTATTTTAAAATCCTTTTTAAAAACTGCATAACACTGTTACTTCGGGTCAAAACCCAAAGAGCACTCGATCTAACTCGAGTTTCCCCTCATTTTATTTTATTTCCAAAAACTTAGTTTAAATTTAATTTTTTTTTTAAAACCTGTACCAACTAAACTGTTAATAGGCTAAAACATTACAAGCTACTCGAGTCTTAACACGAGATCCACTCCGAGCACAATACCATTCCACCCGAGCATCTCTTCGAGTTGCCAACGAACCCATCTTCCCAGACACAAGAATCAATGCCGTGCACGTGCACCATCGTTCATCAGCGCTCCAATGACCTTCACCCTTTCGCAAGTCGCAAATCGACTCAGTAATCGATTCAAGTTATCAATTCGACAATACCAAACCAAAAACGAGAACGAGTAACCCAGCTCGGAACTGGAACTCAACATAACCAGAAAATCTGTCACGCAACCACGTTACCGACCACCAGAGGTCGAGTGACTCTGGCCACACACTGCCAATCATCCACGCCACCATTTCCTGAGTATCAAGCAAATCGATCCACCATAGATGACATAGTCATCCCAATTCCAATCACGACCAAATTTAAGGTTTAAAACCTCTCTCGACCACCGTTGACGCCACAATGGACTATCACCCTTCTTGCCATTTTTTCTATACACCCTGAACCTTCACCAATCTCCAGCCAAGATCCTGACCAACCCAGACCTCGTGGCCATCATAATTTGCTCAAAAACCCAATTCCAGACATTTCCCAAATACACATTCATTTCAACACTAAAAATTATGATCTTTGTTTTAAAAATCCTATCTTTCAAAGATGATTCAAGATATAAACTTGAAATAGCAAATTTAAGTGATTGATTTTGACATGATAAAAGAATTCCTACTTTACCATTTTGATTCCAGAAGAATTTCACATCTATTCTACTTGAATAAAATTTTAAACTTAAATTTGTGTTCAAACAAACATATCATGTTTAAACTTAAAACCTAACAATGACCAGATGAGGGGATTTGAATTTTCTTTTATTCCTACCTCTCCGTAGTTTTAAAAACAGAGAAGAACAATCAAAATATACATGCACAGTCCATACACATTCATATACACAGATAATACACTTATATATATACACATGCAAGCATTAATCATTTCAGAAATCTAACAAGCAACAGAACAGTTATTACTTAGGATTTTTAAGTAGACGTTTACTCATTGATTTAAAGAGGCAGTGGCTTCAAAACTGGATTGAAAACTGGAAGACTTGAGATTTTGAATTTCTGAAGAGAATACTTGAAACTGAAAAATTTTGATTATTGCAAGTTGAAGCTTATTATGTTAAGAAGATTGCCTGACAATGTTCTTCAGGTTGCTTTGCAAATCTCAAACTTGAAAATGGTTACAAGCTTTGAAAAGATTACAGGCTTGAGTATTGATTTGCATTCGAAAATACATCTTGAAACAGGCTTTCAGGTAAATGGTTTGGGTTGGCTAAAGTTTTGAAAAGAAAATGCTTTCAAGCTTGAGTTAGAGGTCTTTGATTTTTGAGATTGAGAAGGTTACAGATTTGCACTTAATCTGAGATTTGAAAAAATGTGCTTGGAGGATAAAACAATTTTACAGGGTAATGACATTTGATCTGAGGAGTGTTTCAGGTTTGATTCTTAAGTTTGAGGATGTTTTACTGATTTGTTTTTTTGGTTTTAGAAGAAATAATTTAACATGGTTTAGTTTCTTAGATATAAAAATAAGAAAAGAGATGGGAAAAGGAGATGATAGGTTTATATAAATGTAGATTTGGATTTATAAAAATTAAAAGAAATGAAAAATAAAGGATGACACTTGTCAGAACCTATTATTTATTAACTTATATGTGTATTTATCTTGGTTTTAAAAGCTACACTTGTAATAATTTTATTTATACTATTTTAAAAGATTTTTAAAAGCTTTTATATTAATTTTCCAAATTAATAAATACATTTCTAAATTAACAAAAGCTTTATGACTTACATTTGTTAATTTGTGTTAAAATCTTAACACTTATCTTTTATATGAGAATTTTTATTATATAATGCACATATCTTTTATATGATATTTCTGTTTATATATATATGTTATAAATTTATATTTATACTTCTTCTTTATTTGTATTTATATAACCTTTAAGAGAAAATTTTGAAACTAATTTATACATAATCACATTCTCATATATATATATATATATATATATATATATATATATATATATTTAAATCCAATTTCATTTTAAGATAATTATCTTTTAGATTTCAAATTTAAACCCAAATTCAAATTCAAATTCAATTTAAACCAATAGAAATATATATATCTTAAACAAACACAAGTTCAATTTGAAAATAATAATTCTATTTAAAATCTATTTATATCTATATATAAACAATCACTATTATTTGTTTTGAAATAATTAACAATTTTACTAATTTTAAATAATTTATAGAAGAGATTATCACATTTGAATTTGCTTTAAATTTTCTGGGATATCACAGATATCCTTTGTTTTTAAATTCATTTACATATCCTGATATCTTTTATTATCAAAATTCTTATCTGTTCAATCCATAAACCAGATAATTATTCAACTATCAGATGTTCAAAAATCCGAGTTATCACATTCCTTCCCCCTTAGAATCTTTTCGTCCTCGAAAAGGAACGAAGCCAGAATTTATTAAAATGCTTATTATTAGAAAAAATTATTCTTTGATCACCTTTAAAACACTTTTAAAATCTATATACTATTTCCATAATATTTTTATGGAAATACTTTTTATAACTCGATGTCTCAACAAGTCCGTCCTAGTTCTCACAGAAATTCAGTCATGCGTTGATCAGGCGTAAGACAGAGAATTTATAAGTACTTAGCATACCCGATTTTCAACACCCAGTGAAAATACTTGGAAAATAATTTTACTAAAAATATAGAAAACATTTTTAAAATCGAGGAAATATATTTGGTGAGAATCTCTAGAAATCATCACCCCCATCCACGGTCGCAGTTAACCCGATGGTTACGTTGCCATCTCGGCAAAATCCATAGATAACTGTAGGCTCTACGCGCCCCTTGATTATGCCATGGAACCCGCTATAGATCGCAGCTACAACTGGAGTTACGTTGCTATCACAACAAAAACCCATACAACTATAGGCCTCGGCGCCCTCGAATTCCTCTACCAAAAGAATGAAACTTCTCCACTCCACTCGACTATAGATCGCAGTCTATCGATGTCACATTTCCTTCCTGGCAAAATCAAGTGTAGACCGTAGACACTCACCTCCACACGATTTCCGCCATGGTCCAGAGTAGATCGCAGCGACATCGGGTTACACGATGTCACAGCATAACCCAAATGCCTCTGTAGGCATCAACGTCCTCGTTTTTCGCTACCCAATAATCCTGAGGAACTAGTTTGTACGGACTCCTCACAGGATCAACTTTAGAGCCTCCCCCTCTTTGAGGCTCAAGGCAGTACCAACCTATGGCACTCCTGAGAAGTTCATTTCAAGGGAGTGCCTTTTTCTCCAGAGCCATTTTCAAAACACTTTATACTATATACATATAGTATCTTCCAATTCATACACTGAGTATTAATCTCATATAAATATCTTTTCTCAAAGTCGATTATCAAAATCGATAATCCTCAAATTAGGCTTTCCAAATTCCAATATTGATTTTTCTCCAAAAATCAAAAGCCTTTCCAAATCCATAGGTTCCAAAAACCTTTTCTCAAAATCATTCTCACAAGATCCTTTACATATACACACACACACACACACATATATATATATATATAACTTTAAAAATCTTTGGTTCACTTCAAACTTGTATAAATTCCCTTTTTATACTTCAAAAACTTTCAAAACTCTTTTTATTCCGGCTAGATTCAACAAGGGGAGATTTATCTTATATAACAAAGATTTATAACTTTGTTTATCCTAAATCAAATATTCAAATTGATTACTCTATAAAGTCTCTTACCAAATTACTTACTTCCGTATAGTGAATTTTTACCATAGAAATATCCAATTTCCACTTTACTTCATCATATTTTTCGCAAAATATACCTTTCATTTCAAAAACCATTTCACATTTCTTATCCACAAATTCCCAGTATCAATTTCATTCAAACTCATACGATGTACACATATCATTCGTACGTTATACCAATCTGATCGCTCACTCGATCACACAATTTCACTTCCAAACTAGTATCGTCCACCCGACTTCCTAGTGCGGACTCAGATCTGGTTTCTTGATCAGAAACCGTCATTCTCGTTGCATAGCCATGATAGAGAATATCCAAAACCAATCAAAAATCCATATCCAGGTTTGCCGTCGAAAATCGAGTGAAAAATCCCAACTCGGATTGATATAACTATCTCAAAATTCTATGCTAGAATCTGAATCAAATCACTATGCGAATAGAATAGTATATGTACATCCTATGTGTTTATCTTTATTGGTTATTAGCCAAATCAATTCTCTTTCTATTCACCTTCACTTTGATTTCCATTCACTTACTTATAATTGCTTAAATCCTCATTTGGATTATCATCTCAATTCTTATCTCAAATGGATATTTAATCATAAACAGTTTAAACTCTATCCAGCTAAAATTTAGAAAATAGCTTGAAAATTTTTAAATTGATAAGTAGTTGAAAAATAATTATTAGTTTGTAAAATATCTGTAAAATAGTTAAATAATGATAAAATAGTTAAATAATTGTAAAATAGTTATAAATAGTAATTAGTCATAAAACAGTTGAAAAACAATAATTAGTTTATAAAACAATTGTAAAATAGTTTTAAATTTTTTTATAAAATAAGTATAAAATAGTTTGGGGTTTAAAAAGAAAGGTTGTATATATAAATAACTTGGAAAAAATAAGTTTATATTAAAACAATTCATAATGAAAATAGTCTAGAGCCAAACTGTTCAATTCTCAACCTCCAATCCATCAATACAATTTGGATTTCCACTTCCATTTGAATTGACTCAATTCCAATTTAAATAACTTCAATTTCCATTGAAATTGATTTAATCCTAATTCAAGTTGAATTAACATCAATTTCTTTCCAAATTCAAATCAAATTCCATTTCATTTTAAACCTATTCAACTTTAATTACCATTCCAAATTATTCAAATCAATGTTGACTATTTTCAAATTGAACCCAATTTAATTTTCAAATCATTTCAATTTCTGCTTGAATTAATCCCAATTCCCATTTGAATTTGAACTCATTCAACTACAATTTCAATTCAAATTAATCCAATTCAAATTTTCCATTTGAATTTTATACTTAACCATCTTCAATCACAATTCCAATTAATTCAAATGAAATTTAATTTGAACTAATTCAATTCAAATTTCAAATTTAAACCATCCCGAATTATATAAATTCGAGTTAAAATTTCAATTGTTGGTTTAACCTCTTAAACCAGATTATCCTTTATTTTCAAAGTCTTTGAACAATTTAATTCTTAGTCTAAATTCAAATCAAATTCCATTTTAAATTATCTTCAAAACCAATTCACAGTTTCATAGTTTATTGATAATAACATGGCGATATTAGGATAAACATTCAATTTATTTAAAACATCCATCATCCACTACCCATTTCTAGATCTCAAAACCAGTTTGAGATCACACATAACTCCCTTCCAAACAACCCATTTAACTTCCCTAAATTAAATCTCAATTTCATTTTTAAACTTCCAATTCAGGTTGTTCATTCCAAACTTATTTAACTTCTTCTAAGTTAAATTCAATTTAATCCCATTAACCTTACTCAATTTGAATCCCCATTTCAAAATTTAAATTTCTATCAATATTATTTCTTAGTTAAAAGTTCAAAACTTATTTCATTTTAAGTTTTAACATCACTCTTCAGGGAAAATCAAAACTCATCACTTTAGAGTTTATTTCAAATTATCTTTGATACTATGTATATCCCTTATCTATACATATTTATTTCCTTTACACACCAAGTTATACTTAAATTTTAAACCACCTTTGGTTTTTAATTCAAAACAAATTCCTTTAAATTTTCGAACAACTCTTGTTTGGAACAGGACCCATCATTCAAATACATTTAATAACATTATTTATTATTTCATATCACTTTGAAACAATTTTCAAATTGTGGATCCAGATTTAAAACTTCACAATTTAGATCATCTTCAATTCCAATTTATAAATCATACTTGCCTAAATGTTTTATTTCCTTAGAACATTTCATTTTGCTTACTCATTAATACACATTATTATTAAACACAACAATCTTTTTTGATAATAACCAAGATTATCATATCTGGAAACCAATTCATTGTTATCTTATTCTGAAACTCTTCTCCGAATTCAAGATTTTAATTCCAGTTTGAATCCATTTCAAACTTATCTTTATTCAATTTAACTTTGGTTGTATTACTATTACCACTTATATTTAAGACAAAGGATTTAACAACCAATTAACTTAATATTTATTTAGAAAGAAATATTGCTTTATATATCAAAGCATAATCTTATATAAAAATCATTTATTTTTAAAACCATTTAAAATCTTTATATAAGAAAATAACAAGTACTCTCTCAAAATATATATACACTCAAATCATTTTAGGGTATCTCTTACCCTATCCTCAATGAGTAAACCCAACAGGGCAAAGGTTATCGCTTAACCTTTGGCTCTGATACCAAATGCAACGACCTGGAATTTTCGATCCTGAAAATTCCAGATAGTTAGAGAAAAGAAGAAAGAGATAGAAAAAGAAGAAGAACAAAAACAGCAAAGCTCAATCTCACATTGCAGTGGATAAAATATAATAACAATAATACCAGTTTACAAAGGAAAACTGTACTTGTCAAATTACACTTTAACGCATCAAAGTTACAACATACACAAACACTGGATAGATACAATCCACATGTCCCAGATAAACAACAATATAACACAGCGGACTACACTCCATACGTTCCTACCATCCAGCTCGCCTACTAAGCTCTAGAAACGTTCTTACCTGAAAATTTGTAATACTCGGTCTGACCCGAGCATTACATCAAAGTAATACCCGAGTTAGGCTGGAAACCAGCGTGAGTAAACCCATCTAACATGGAATGCAAAAGCATAAAACTTATATAAGACCTGGGGTAACTCGTATCAATTTACAAATTCACAATTTGTTATAGACATCACTTATTTCACACATCAATTTCTAAGTACCAAAACTTAGATTAAATGGTCCAATTCACTTAAATCATTCCATACCAGCCTATTGGTTCCACATATCAATCCATAAAGAATTAAAGTGGTTTCGGGTATTTACTAATACCCGACTCCTGCCTCTTTGAATCCAATGTCATCTTAACCTAAGTTATTCAAGTGAAATACAATTCAACTTCAAATATAGGATGTCATTTCTTACACAGCAATCGTCATCGATAGATAACCACTTTATCATTGTCACCCAACATATCATGTCAGAAAACATTTCATATCAAAGATATAAATCAATTCAAGGCATTAAATCATCATTTAATCATTCATAAGCAAGATGGATCATTTCCAAAATTAATTTAATTTATCTCTAATTAAATTAATTACTAATCTTTTAATCACTTAGATAACCTTTACTTAATCATTAATTAATTACAAATCAATTAATTAATCATCTTTTAATTATCCATCTTAATTAATCATCCTTGATTAATTATCTTTAATTACATAGAGTAATTATCCTTTAATTAATTACACAAATTAATTATCCTTAACCATTTACAGTAACTAATCTTTAATTAGTTTCATTAATTACATTAATTAATTACATTAATTAGTGATCCTTAATTAATTACTTCCATTAATCAGCCTTAATCAATCATAAACAGTAATTAACCATCCTGTAATTACTTATCTTAATTAATTAGCTCCTTAATTAATTATATTAATCCTATTGTTAATTGCACCAAGTGATTAATCCTTAATTACTTCTCCTAAGAAATTAACCTTTAATTACTTCCCATTAAGTAATTTCCCTTATATTAATTATATCCAGTAGTTTATCCATCAGTTACTTCACTAAGTAATTACGCTTATCAATCTCATTAAGTAATTATACTTAATCAATTACCAAATAACTATCTTTAATGAATTAACAAATTAATTAATCACATTCTTCTCGTTAATTACAACAGGGTAATTCGTCCCTTAATTACCTTATAAACCAATTAATTAATCTTTAATTATAGACTAATTAATTTGTAATTGTTAATTAATAAACCTTAATTACAAATTACTTAATCCATAATTATCAATTAATCAACCCTTAATTGCTATTTGATTTAATTCCTAATTATCCTTAATTAATCTTTAATTACCCTTTGATTAATTATAGATTAATCATCCCTTATCATTTATTAACTAAATTAAGTAATTATACTTAAATTTCTTAATCAACTTAATTAATCTCAAGGCATTAAACCTTAATTTTCTTAAGATAAAACTTTATCTCATTAATGCTTTATTACCATTATCATTTTTAAAAAAATTTATCATTATAGTTACCTTTACTTAATTAAATCATTAATTAAGTTTTTAGAAAAATATCATTTAACTTGAAAATTTTAAAATTAACAAAACTTAACTTCCTTAAAATAACTTAAAACATTATCAAGTAGAAGTTTTAAAAACTAATTTCAATTTGTTTTTTAAAACTTGCTTTTATAAATATCTTAAACTTCCATTTCTAACTTAAGGTTTAAAATCACTTTAAATTTAACAAAATTTAAATTAAACAAATTTTCAAGACTCCTTTATCAATTGTTAAAAAAACAATTATTATATAAAGTAAGTTTATTATACATAAAGTTTAAACTAGATTTGAATTTAAATTTCAAAAACATTACTTTTAAAATCCTTTTTAAAAACTGCGCAACACTGTTACTTCAGGTCAAAACCCAATGAACACTCGATCTAACTCGAGTTTCCCCTCATTCTCTTTTATTCCCAAAAACTTAGTTTAAATCTTTAAAATCCTGTAACAACTAAACTGTTAAGAGGCTAAAACATTACAAGCTACTCGAGTCTTAACACGAGATCCACTCCGAGCACAAAACCATTCCACCCGAGCATTTCTTCGAGTTGCCCAAGAAACCACTTTCCCAGACACAAGAAATCAACGCCGTGTACACGCACCACCGTTCACCAGCGCTCCAACGACATTCACCCCTTCCGGCAAGTCGTAAATCTACTTAGCAATCGATTCAACTTGTCAATTCAACAATACCAAACCCAAAACGAGAACGAGTAACCCAGCTCGAAAATGGATCTCGACATCACCAGAAAATCTGTCACGCAACCACGTTACTGACCACCAGAGGTCGAGAGACTCTGGCCACACACTACCGACTATCCACGTTACCATTTCCCTGAGTATCAAGCAACTCGATCCACCATAGATGACACGGTCATCCCAATTCCAATCACGGCCAAATTTAGGGTTTAAAACCTCTCTCGACCACCGTTGACGCCAAAGTGGACTATCACCATTCCTTCCATTTTTTCCATACACCCTGAACCTTCACCTATCTCCAGCCAAGATCCCGACCATCCTAGACCTCGTGGCCATCAAAATTTGCCCAGAAACCCAATTCCAGACATTTCCCAAATGCACATTCATCTCAACACTAAAAATTATGATCTTTGTATTAAAAATCCTATCTTTCAAAGATAACTCAAGATATAAACTTGAAACAGCAAATTTAAGTGATAGATTTTAACATGATAAAAGAATTCCTACTGTACCATTTTGATTCCAGAAGATTGTCACATCTATTCTACTTGAATAAAATTTTAAACTTAAATTTGTGTACAAACAAACATATCATGTTTAATCTTAAAACCTAACAATGATTAGATGAGGGGACTTGAATTTTCTTTTATTCCTACTCTCTGTAGTTTTAAAAAAAGAGAAGAACAATAATATATACATGCACAGTCCATACACATTCATATACACAGATAATACATTTTTATATATATGTATATATACATGCAAGCATTAATCATTTCAGAAATCTAACAAGCAACAGAATAGTTATTACTTAGGATTTTTTAGTAGATGTTTACTCACTGATTTAAAGAGGCTGTGGCTTCAAAACTAGATTGAAAACTAGAAGACTTGAGATTTGAATTTCTGAAGAGAATACTTGAAACGGAAAACTTTTGATTAGTACAAGTTGAAGCTTATGCCGTTGAGAAGATTGCCTGACAATGTTCTTCAGGTTGCTCTACAAATCTCAAACTTGAGAATGGTTACAAGCTTTGAAAAGATTACAGGCTTGAGTATTGATTTGCATTTGAAAATACATCTTGCTATAGGCTTTCAGGTAAATGGTTTACAGGGTTAGCTAAAGTTCTGAAAAGAAAATGCTCACAGGCTTGAGTTATAGGCCTTTGATTTTTGAGATTGAGAAGGTTACAGATTTGCACATAATCTGAGATCTGAAAAAATGTGCTTGGAGGATAAAACAGTTTTACAGGGTTTTGACATTTGATCTGAGGAGTGTTTCAGGTTTGATTCTTGAGTTTGAGGATGTTTTACTGATTTGTTTTTGGGTTTTGGAAGAAATAATTTAACACAGTTTGGTTTCTTAGACATGAAAATAAGAAAAGAGATGGGAAAATGAGATGATAGGTTTATATAAATGTAGATTTGGATTTATAAAAATTAAAAGAAATGAAAAATAAAGGATGACACTTGTCATAACGTATTATTTATTAAATTACATGTGTATTTATCTTGGTTCTAAAAGCTACACTTGTAATAATTTTATTTATATTATTTTAAATGATTTTCAAAAGCTTTTATATTATTTTTCCAAATTAATAAATACATTTCTAAATTAATAAAAGCTGAATGACTTGCATTTGTTAATTTGTGTTAAAACCTTAGCACTTATCTTTTATATGAGAATTTTTATTATATAATACATATATCTTTTATTTGATATTTATGTTTATATATACATATATATATATATATGTTTTAAATTCATATTTATACTTCTTCTTTATTTGCATTTATATAACCTTTAAGAGAAAATTTTGAAACTAATTTATACATAATCACATTCTCATATATATATATATATATATATTTAAATCCAATTTCATTTTAAGATAATTATCTTTTAGATTTCAAATTTAAACCCAAATACAAATTCAAATTAAATTTAAAACTAACACAAATATATATATATATATATATATATATATATATATATCTGAAACAAACATAAGTTTAATTTGAAAATAATAGTTCTATATATGAACAATCATTATTATTTGTTTTGAAATAAATAAAAATTTCGCTAATTTTAAATAATTTATAGAAGAGATTATCACATTTGAATTTTCTTGAAATTTTCTGGGATATCACAGATATCCTTTGTTTTCAAACTCATTTACATATCACGATATCTTTTATTATCAAAATTTTTATCCGTTCAATCCATAAACCAGATAATTATTCAAATATCAGATGTTCAAAAATCCGGGTTATCACACATCCTCATCCAAGATGTACCCTTCCAATCATGCTTAAATCCATGCGTCAATTCAAAATTCATACGCAAGATCTCGCCTTACGCCGAGCACGAACCTTTGGTTTCGCCTACTCCGGGCAGAGTGTTAAGAGTTGGATGGTCTTGTCTCGTCCATTTTATTTAATACTCCTGCGCCTAAACCAAGGAAAAGAGTAGAGCGAGTAAACAGTCTTATCACATTTGTTTTGATTTATACTCCTGCACCCACATCAAGGGCGAGAGTTTAAGAACGGACAGTCATGTCACTCAGGTTTGAGTTTATACTTCTGCCCCCAAACCGAGGACAAAAATTGGTTAATGGACGGTCATGTCACGTTCATTTAGTTTACACTCATGTCCAGAATCCAATGATAAGAGTTAGTTGATGGACAGTCAAGTCGTATCCATTTTATTTTATACCCCTACCCCTCCATCAAGAGCGAGAGTTGTCTGGTAACTATCTCCTGATGCTGAGAAGAACTTCGAGGATTCGGTGATGAACCAAAGAAGTTTTGGTTGGCATATAACTCCGAGTACCTGCACACCTGCATTATTCACATGCAGAATCATTCAACTCGGCCAAATCACAAATCTTAAGTAATGGCAAGACCGTCTTGTACTCAAGAAGCCATTTTATTCCATAATAGACGGGAAATGAAAAATATTGTCTTATCACACAGCTCTAGTCAATTATTTACGAATTTATTTTTAATTAAATAGCGTCGTAAGTACTCGCCATTTCATGCCCTCGGGAGTGCAATCCCGTCTGTCGTTGCAAGCCTGAAAGTTCCATCTCCAAGCTTCTGCTGTATTATGTACGGGCCTTCCCAGGTCGGGTCCAAGTTTCCAGGGTCAAGGAAGATTCGTTTAAGAACCATATCGCCAACTTTGAAGGTCTGATTCCTGACTTCAGTGTCATAATATCATGCGACTTAGTGTTGGTGCGTAACTGCCCTCAACTCAGTTGCATCGCGCTTCTCATCAGTCATATCAAGTGACTCTAGCAGGAGTTGCTCATTAGTCCATGGATTGTAGTGAATCACTAAATGAGAAGGTACTACCAGTTCAACCAGAATCATAGTCTCTAACCCATGGGTTAGGGCGAATGGAGAGTGGTAGTCGCTGACTTATGAGTTGTTCGATAAGCCCATAGTACTGATGGAAGTTCATCGACCCACTTGTCCTTGGCCTTTTCTAACCACTTCTTAAGACTGGACTTGATAATCTTCTTCACAGGTTTAACCTATTCATTAGCTTGTGGATGTGTCACCGTAGAAAATCTCTTCTCTATACGATACCGGTGGAAAATCTTTGAACTTAGAATTGTCGAATTGGGTCTTGGTATCGGTAACGATTGCCCGTGGAACTCCAAAACGACACATGATATTTTCAACAAAAAATTGGTTACTTTCTTTGTGGTGATCATGGCCAACGCTCTGCCTCATCCCATTAGTGAAGTAATCAATTGCAATGATTGCATACATCGCGCCACCTTTAGATATCGACAACAAATCAACGGTATCAATTCCCCAAACTATTAACGACCAAGGACTGACCACTTAAGTAATCTCCATCCGCGGAGCTCTCGGTATTTTAACAAATCTCTGGCACTTGTAACACTTTCGGACACTACACAACAGGTCCTTTTACAGCGTTTAAAAAATGCTATAAAAGGCCGTAGCAGTGTATTTAACTACGCTGTTTCACGACATATTATAGGTAGGGAACGACTATAGCAATAAAGTAAACGATGTGAAAAGTTTATTTATAATAGTGTTTTATGGATGTTATTAATACATTTCATAGCGTTTCTTTTGATGAACCAAAAACTTTTCATAGCATTCAAATTTTGTTGTCAAATGAATTTAATGGCGGTTATCCCTTGCCGTAATACTTATTTACAGCGTTTTCTATGTTGCTGTGAGTTTTCCTTTTAATGCTTTTTTCATTGTTAAGAACCCTTTTATGATGGTTCTGAAACGCTGTTAAAGTCCACAGGTTTTCAAAATGCTATTGAAGTCTACCACAGCGTTTTTAAAATGCTATTAAAATTTTACACAGTAAAACTTCTTGTTTATTATTTCTACATTTCCCTCTTTTCATGTACAATTTTTGTATCCATCAATCACAGTTTATATACCGGCATAGTTAAAATCAACATGCATATTTCATAATCTACATATTATATCAATTGCACTCTCATAATCAACATATAACATTACATAATCGAAATACAAAATTTTCTTACATCAAAACATATATAATATGTCCATAATATTTTACAAAAAATGTAGAATAAGTAGAAGCTAGTGATAAAAAATAGTAATACATACAAGCATGCATACCAAAATGTAGTTCTGAAATCAAAAATAACTTTGAATTCATAACTTGTTAGGGCACGTTTTTGCATCAAAGATATCTATCTAGTTGTAAAGTAAAAGTTCAAAAATTCGCAAAATAAATTCGAAATACAATAAATATTATGTGTTATATAGTTGATGTAGGCAGCAGTAACATGAAATGATTCAGGAACGAATGCAAAGTGCTGAAACCAAATGACTGTCAGGTACAAAAGTGTTGAAACCAAACAACTTATACCATATGAAGAAGATATCATAACCAAATTTCACATGCTTTGCTCATATGCTAATTAGTTACTATAGCTGCATACGACTATCTTATGCTAATTGTCAAACATTTTCAATAAGAAATTGAACAGGTCATTTTGTTTAACGATACATATCATTGTTTTATTTTTTCCCTATTATTCTCCTTTTACTGATCAAATACTAACAAAGATCAGTTCTCTTGCATTTTAATGCTTTTTCTATATTTTTAAATGAAATTTTAATCTAATTTTGATTTTAGAAGTAGACATAGTTTTGCTCCAAATAATCTACCTTTTAATATAATTTAGGTCTAAGTCTGTTCTAACCCATAGAAAATGGCAACTTGACTCGACTATTTTCAATAAACTAATCCAGTACATATATGTTAAGTCCTAAAACTGGAATATATGTTCAAGCAAACCAAAATTTATTTAAGCATGTAAATTTCATGCATCTATAGTAAAGTCCATGTCCTATATTTGAATTTGGAGCAGGTAAAACAGAAGCAATGTGAGAGAAAAAAAGAGAGAAACCTATTCCTATATTGTCATTTGATCTAGAAAAAGAAAACCTATAGTAAAAACAAAATATAATAAGAAATTCTATATTTGGAGAAGGTAAAAACGTAGCTGTCATAGACATTTGCCGGGTCACTAATTTAATTTGATGAATGAAACGTTGCATTGCAAACATAGAGTGAATTATTTCCTTTAATACCAAATATGATCAACTTAAAAATTAATTTCTTAATCCTTTAATACCAAATAAATTTATACAAATACCATTGAACTATCATATCTAATTGTATTTAGAATACAAGCATAAATTACTTTCACTGTGATTTACTTTATTCCTTTTAATTTGGGAGAAAATATTCATGACAATAGTATTTTTTTAATATTAAAACCACATTACAATTTATACTTTAATTATCAAGAAAATACCTCAAACTAAAATAGTCAAAGGGTGTAATTAGAAAAAAAGTTACAGTCGAATATTATAAAATAGCATTCAAAACCACCAATCAAAAGCAAAGTTTGTAAATATACTACCCATGCATGGTTGAAAAGTAGTGAGTTTATAAATATAATATCCATGTAAAGTTTATAAAAAATTGCAGTCGAATATTTAACATTGTTATATGTTATATAAGTTAACAAAGTTAAAGCTTAATTGTATATTATAGCTATTTGCTGCGATTAAAAGGATAATGCATAGTCAAGGTCATCCCTGAGCGTGAACTGTAGATTTGGAAATAGCACACTTTGTTAAAAACAAGCCTATCTTCCCATACTGGTAAGTAACCCAAGTAATTTTCCTTAGACTCTATTGAATACCTTTACATTGGTCATGGCCGTTGAATCAATATTCTCCCCATCTGCATCCTATCTCATTATCTGGCGGTATCACACTACATATGGTGTCTCTACACCGCATTCACTTGAACACTGGTACAAGGTCATACATTCATAATTTTGAACATCGCAATGTCGCTCGTTCATATGCTATAGTCTGCAAGGACTCCATCACTTGCTCAACATACTTTTATCTAGACTTTCATTGCATACTCAACATCGCAGCCTCACTCATTCATGTGCAGTTACTCCATCTATGCCAGCTCTGCCACTCACTGTCACCTGCTCAACATTCCAGATCTGCTAGTCTATATACAAAAATATACTTATAAATAGTTAAGCCAGCCTGCAAGGATTACCTATGTTCACATGGGAATTTCTTAATTGTAGCCACTTCCATTCAGGGACACCATCTCATGCAAGGTCTGCATCACTTCCCACCCAAAACTGCAACATCGCGCATTGGCTTTCCCACCTAAATCTGCATCATTTACGATAGTCCCTCAACTCTTGCTGCAGCTCAACTGTTTATAAGTATGCCATCTTAATTTCACACTATTTATTTTGATTTTCAACAGGCCATAAAATGAACACCTATTTCGATTTCAACCAACATAGACGAACTAACTTCATTTCACACTTTCAATACATATAATAATATTATGGAGTAGTTTGGTCGTAACTATTTGAAAGTCTATAGGACCGTATAATATGGATAAACGGTAATACAGAAGTATAGATAGTAAATAACGCGGAATATAAATGCAGTAAGTAAAATGACACCAGAGATTTTATACTGGTTCGGAGCACCGTCCTACGTCCAGTCCCAGACTAACTTCTGGCTTTAACTAACAATACCCTCACTTAACCCGGAGGAATAGGTAAACAACATCTGAGCAGCAGAACATGATTTTTGCCTCAGCGGCAGAACAGGATTTTTGCCTCAGCAGCAGAAGAGGACTTTCCCTTGCCTGAGCAGCAGAACAGGACTTTAACAAAGTATAAATGTAGTTGACTTAATGTGTTCTTGATAACACTGATTTGTCAATTAAGATTACAAACTTCCTATAATCAATTCCTCAAGAGTATAAAGAGTATGTGAAGAGTTGAAAAAGGAAGAATATTGCTGTGAATCAAATACATAGAATATAACTGTAACAACCCGGAATTTTTGACAGAATATTTTAATAAATATTTAATCTAATTTAAATTAAATACAAGCTTTTCAATTTTTAAACTGATGAGATCTTTGATATTTAACAGTTATATGTTTTATAAAAGAAAGTTTTGATTTGAAAATTTAAAATAGAATGCTTCAAAACCATTTAAAACAAAATCTGTCTTATTCACTAAAATCAAAGATTTTATGTTGTCGATATTTAATCTAATAAAATGAAATTGAAATAATAATGTTTAAAATAGACAAATATAGTAATATTAAACATAAACATGGAAATCTTACACATGAGTATAAAACAATATAAATGGTTATAAACATAAACATATAAAACAAGTATAAAACATAATTATAAATTATAAAATGTAACTAAAGAGATAAATGTACAAATATAAGTTATAACTTGAAGTATAAAAAATACAAACACAATGTTATGAATCAAATGCTTGAAGAATCTAAAGTGCAAATAAATTACAATCAATAAAGTCAAAATAATAACCTGCAAAATTCATTTGCATAACATAATTTTTTTTACAAAAGCTATTTACATTATTGAATATCATGTGAACGTGTTCAATGCATAAGTGAAAGGGGATAATTTATAACATGTTTTTGCATAAAGCTTGTGTGCTGTTATACATCTTATATGCATACGAAAAAAACAAAGTTTCACTTCAAATATAATAAAACAAAATCTGTGTCTTACAAAGTATGCTTGGCCGAAAAAAAATATCTTTGTACAACACATAAGTGAGTCTCAGTAAACATTAATTTCATGTTATCATAAATAAGAGCATAAACATTAATTAGCACAACTTTTTGTTAAACAAGTACTACAGCCGAAATTCTAGTAATAATTTCCTTCTACTGTGTAGAACATTTAGCCAATAAAAAGAAAGAATAGCAATACAAACAAATGAAACTGTCCAGTTACAACCTGTAAAGTAGCCTCTATATATATCCACCTATATATTATGTTCGTTTATAAAAACTTGAACAAAACCTAAAACAAACATGAGAATCAAATAAGTAGAGAAGATAAACATTTGTTGCTTGGTAAACATAAATTAATTCAAAAATAGAAAATCAAAGAAAAAGAAACAGAGAAAAGAAAAGGAAGAGTTTCAGAAAAATTTCACCTATAGTGTCTTCTCCAACACTTACTTTCTGTTCAACAGTTATTAGGTGAGTAAACTTAATTATTTTCAATTTAAACTTACATCTTTAGCTTACAATTGGTATGTACTTGATATCTGCTTGCATAAGAATCCCTGAGTACTTTCTGTTGCTCTGGTAGCATATATAATTGTTCTTCAGAGATATTTGAGTTTCTGAACAAGCAAAGCAAAGAAATTTATAAATACTTATTCATATAATTGTTAAAACTTTGGTGTTGTTGCTGATTTAAGTTGGTTATCTTAAACATAGGCCTAAAACTTGTTTTCAAGTATAACAATAAGATATAAACACTATTTTTTTCAAGTTACAAGTAAAAGAAATCAAAGGTCAAAATTCGAATGTTTAAATTTAGGAATTCAATAACATATCTTGAATTAACACACATAATTAGGATTTTTAACACAAAAGTTGTGATTTTTAAGCAAAGATCAAAAGAGTAGTTTTAAAATGAAACTAAAATGGGTTTTTGTCAATTTTGGAAGATTGAGTTAATTTTAATTTCTGTAAATTGATAGGAAGCAAGCTTGTAATCCATTTGATTCCAGAAAAATGTCAAAATAATTTTCGAATGCATAGATTTTGAGATTGTGATTAAGGTAGGGTTTTAGTGCTTATATTTTTAATGCTCTATAAAAAAATTGTTTTCGGCTCCTTTAGGCAACCGAGTTGAACTCAATTTCAGGTGGTGTTAGGAGGGGATGTTGTCGAAGTTTTGGTGGAGTTCCATCACCTCTGGTGATCATTATCGGTGGGCCGAGAGGGTTTTTTTGTGGTGCGTTCATGGCTCGTGTTCGAGCATCAGGTCATATTTTGTTTTCAATTTGTAATTGAAAATCTGGGTTTTGATTTCGATGCTAGGGATGATTTGGGGTTTGTGGGGGCTGTCGTGGGTCTCCAGAGGCGAAGCGAACCATCGTGCACGTGCACGGTGGTGAAGAGGTGTCTGGCGAGTTACCCTGGGCGGTTGCGTGCGCGTGCTCGTGACATTTGGGTAGTTGCTTCGAACTTGACTTCGGGTCGCATGCGAGAGAGAGTGGCTTCTGCAGTTTCATTTAACTTAAACTAAAAAAAATGGAAAGAAGAAGTTATAGGAAAATGAAGAAAGAAGGAGATGGGAGAGAGACACGGGAAAGGCACGAGGGAAACTCGAGTTTTCTCGAGTAAAGGTAGTGCGGTCCCAGGTATCTTTCTGAATGAACGTACAACATAATTTTGTTATTGTATTTTTATAACTAAGTTCACTAGGCAATTAGTAGTTTAGGTTAATATTTGTTTAAAGGTTTAATAAGGTAAGTGATGTGAAGATAGTTGATTAATATAAGTATTAGAATTAATTTATATTTGGAATTAAATTGATAACTTTAAATTAATTTTGGTAATTAAAATAAATCATATGTTAAATCAATTTAAATCTTAAGAACGTTAGCTAATTACTTAAAGGTAAATAAATGGAAATTAACTCAAGTGATTAGTTAGGGATTATAATTAATTTAATTGATAAAAATTGATTAATTAAAGTAATTAAATAAGTAATTCATTTTTAATTAGTAAGTTATTAATTAACAATTAAAAATAAATTAATTTACTAAGTAATTAAGTAACAATTGATGGATAAGAGTTAATTAATTAAGAAATTAATTAAAGATTTGATGATTAATAAATTAATAATTAATGATAACTAATTAATTAATTGATCATTAATAAGCTAATTAATCAGTGATTAATTAAGTAGAATAAAGTAGTTTATTCTTAAGCAATAAATTAAGTTAAGTAAACCAAACTGTTTGGTATGCATTGATAATTCTGTTTGATTGATTTGATATCTGTTGATGATTTTTCTATGATATGTTGTGATATATTATGGATATCTGTGATAACTGTGTATGATTTATCTGTGATATCTGTTATGTGAATTCTGATAATAAATTGAACTGTTAAGTTAAATAGACAACTTGGCCTTTAAAATGGCGTTTTGATTCCGATGAGACCGCGATCGAAAGAATCAATTTTGATTCTCCGAAAACAACATCGATCCAAATTAAACGTTAGGTCGTGAGTTGTCAATTGGAGATCGAGATGGTGTTTCAGAATGCAAGGGTTATCGTCGTTAACTCTGAAGGTGATTCCAAAATGAGTGTAACGAGATAATGCCTTCGGTTTCGTTCGAACCCGGAACGAACTTCTATGGATTGAATGCTTTCAGCACATCGTCAGGCAGAGGATGAGCATTCTAAGAATAATGTTCAATAAAGGTAATCGCAGCCTCAAGCCTCATCAACTAGGAATGGCTAAAACAAGGGAGATGCAGCAAGGTTAGGTGGGTCATGCTCAGGCAGGACAAGATATTCCCCTGTCTAGATGTCCCTTTTTATTTCGGCTGTGTGAGCAGTTGTTGGCCACAACTGCGGGGTTATCTTGTTCAGGACTGTTCAGTAAGGAATGGTTCCGGCCTTGTTTTGTAGGTGGTCGGGAGTGATCCTCGGTATGGTGATCTAGGCCCCGTACTGTGACGGGCGGTAACCCAGTAGCCCTGCCATTGTTGGAAACCCATTTTCCTTACGAGACCCTACGGTTTTGATTTGTATTACCCACTTTCGTGGCTAGTAGCTGGAATTTAATCATGTAACAATTTTGGCTATTTTCTATTTACATGAAAACCCTAGACACTATTATAATATCACTGAATTTCCTATAAAATGTTTGGTTAGCGTAAGGTAAAAACTTACCCGTATTTATTTGTGGGGAGTCTTACGTGATACCTTTATTTTCAAATGATTTTCAAAGTGAAGCAATTTTAACCTGTTTACTCATACCAGACCCATGTCTGGCCCGGAGTTTATATTTTGTCATTCATAAACTCTTTGGTACTCAAATTTTTATGAGTAGCCAAGTGATAGGTATTGGAAGTGTTGATTTTCTGGAGGAGCTATTTTGGATAAGAAGACCAGACGTATATATCTATATATGTAGTTCCGCTTTGTAGTTAGTGTATGCTGTATTTTGGATGTATGTATGGACATATATGTATATAACAGTCCGGTTATATGATATTGTATAACTCTGATGTATGTATAACTATGTAATAGTTATGTGATGTATTATATTTTGTTCCATTCCACTGTGAGATTCTGATGTTGTTATTCTTTCTTTCTATTCTTTTCTATTTCTATCCCTTTCTTTCTTGATGATGATACGTCTTTCTGGGGTTAGAAAGGCGGGTCGTCACAGTTGGTATCAGAGCGCTAGGTCGAGCGAGTACCTAGGCTCTTGTGTTATATTTATCTTGAGAGTGCGTATTTGTATTTTGATATAATTATATATATCTATCTAAATTTGTTGAGTTACCTGTTCAGGTGACCGACATGAGTTCCGGAAGAAGAGGCAGAGTTAGGGCCAGTACTTCAACAGATAATGGACGGAGTCAAAATGTTAGTGAGGCTGTTAATCTAGTACCGCCTCAAGTTAGTTTTGCAGCTTTATGCAAGGATTTCAAAAATCTTGGAGGCCAACCATTTAAAGGTTCAGAGTCAATAATTGAAGTTCAAGACTGGCTACGCTCTTGCGAACGTATTTTCAAGAGAATGAAATTGTCTGATTAGCGTAAGAGGCATATGGCATCGTGGCAATTGCAAGGTGGTGCAGCAGCATGGTGGGATTCAACTATTGCAAATATTTCTGAGGATGACATTTCATGGGACAGATTTAAGGAATTGTTTGAAGAGAAGTTTATGCCAATGGCAGGAAGAACCCAATTGTATCAGGATTTTCTGTATTTGAAGCAGGGTAGTATGTCTATTTCGGAGTATGAAACTAGATTCAACGAGCTCTCTTGTTATGGACCAGGACTCATCGATACTCCTCTGAAAAAGAATGAGAAATTTGTGCAAGGGTTGAGGCCTGAATTCCATGGGAAATTGACGGTGCTTTTGAAGGGATATTTTGTTGATTTGATTGATATGGCGTTGAGATATGAAAGTTTGATGAGTAAGAAACCGAGGGCTCCAGTTGCAGCTTCAGGTGGGAATTTCACTAATTCGAACAAGCGAAAGTTCGATCCTAAATGGAGAAAGCCGAATAAGAAGAAACCTGGAAATAACAATGGACCCCGAAAGTGCTACATTTGTCAACAGGAAGGGCATTTGGCAAATAAATGTCCTAGAAAAGGGTTCCAGCAGCAACAACAGCAACCGCATCAGAGTGGCCCAGGATCAGCTATGGTTCAGAAATCATTGTGCTTTAATTGTCATCAACCAGGACACATGATCAAGAATTGTCCACTTCTGCAGAGGGCGCCTCAAAATAAAGTTTTTGCTTTGGAAGCCGGACCATCTTCTTCTTCGATGGGCAAAGGAGTTTTAGAAGGTACTTTACTTTTAGATGGAAAATATATTAAAGTTTTATTTGATTCGGGTGCTTCCTTGAGTTTTATTTCTTTGGACTTTGTTGAAAAGTTCTCTCTTACCCCTAGTTCTGTAGACGGTCCTATCTTGGTATCTAATCCTATAAGAGGGGTAACCAAATTAGACACTATCTGTAAGGACCTGAAGATTTCTTACCTATCCCATAACTTTTCTTGTGACCCGTATGTATTGAATTTTAAAGGATTTGATCTTATTTTGAGAATGGATTGGCTGGATAAGTATAAAGCCGTTTTGAATTGTGATGAAAGAACAGTTTCGTTGGAAACTGATCTGGGTAGAATTGCCAGAGTGTCGTGTAATAATTCTGGAATTCACTTGAGCAGTCTTTTGCATGGAATTGAGACTTCTGAAGAGAGTGTTGAAGATATCGATGTGGTTCATGATTTTCCTGATGTATTTGAAGAAGTTAAGTGTCTGCCACCACATCAAGAAATAGAATTCCGTATTGATTTGATTCGAGGAGCTGTGCCAGTGATTCAGCCCAGTAGGAGAATGGCTCCTAGGGAAAGAGAAGAGTTGATTAAGCAGACGCAGGATCTTTTAGAGAAGGGATTGATTAGACCCAGTTTTTCTTGTTGGGGTTCAGCAGCAGTATTTGTGACTAATCGGATGGATCATTGAGGTTCTGTGTGGATTATAGAGAATCGAACAAAGTGACTATCCATAACAAATATCCTCTTCCTCGCATCGATGATCTTTTTAACCAGTTGCATGGTGCTTCTATCTTTTCTCAATTGGATCTAGCTTCAGGTTTCCACCAATTGAGGGTAGCTGAAGACAGTATTCCCTTGACTGCATTTAGGGGACCAAATTGTTTCTATGAGTGGTTGGTTATGCCGTTCGGATTAACCAACGCTCCTGCCTACTTCGTTGACCTCATGAACCGAGTCTTTAGGGATGTGTTGAATAAGTTTGTGCTGGTATTCATTGATGATATCTTGGTCTACTCCAAATCCGAAGAAGAGCACAGGGAGCATTTGAGGATTGTATTGGAGACTGAGAAAGCATGTGTTGTAGGCGAAGTTTTCAAAGTTCCATTTTTGAAAATCGAAAGTTAAATTTTTAGGGCACATTGTTTCTGCTGAATGCATTTCTGTAGACCCAGCGAAAGTTGAAACTATTCTGGAATGGAAACAGCCAGAGACACCGACGGAAGTTCGCAGTTTTCTAGGATTGGATGGCTACTACAGGAAATTTATCAGGGATTATTCCAAGATTTCTTCACATCCGACTAAGCTGACCAGGAAGGGAGCGAATTCAAATGGACACCTCAGTGTGAAGAAGCTTTTCAAGAATTGAAGATAAGGTTAACTAGTGCACCAGTACTTGCTATTCCGGATGGGAAGAGCAAATTCGAGGTTTACACTGATGCTTGTATTGTTGGTTTGGGAGCAGTTCTGATGCAGAACGGAAGGGTTATTGCGTATGCTAGTCGGCAACTGAAGCCACATTAGAAAAACTACGCTACGCACGATCTTGAACTGCTAGCCATTGTTTTTGCTTTCAAAATTTGGAGACATTATCTTTTGGGAGAGAAATTCGAATTGTTCACGGATCACAAACCGTTGAAATATCTATTCTCTCAAAAAGATCTTAATCTGAGACAGCAACGGTGGGTTGAATTTCTTGCATCCTATGATTTGGATATTCTGTACACTCTAGGAAAAGTGAATGTCGTAGCTGGGAATGCAGTTCTATCTCTTCTGGAAGTGGTTCCATCTCTTATTGAAAGGATCTCTAGCAAGTAAGAATCTGATAAGAAGTTGAGGAGGACCATTAAAAGAGTCAGGAATGGTCAGTGTCCTAGTTTTGAAATCGATGGTCAATGAACACTAAGGATTAACAAGAGAATCTGTGTCCCGAATGATAAGGATTTGAAGCAGGAAGTCTTATCAGAGAGTCATCGTTCCAAATTGAATATTCATCCGGGAATCTCGAAGATGTATAAAGACATGAGGAGAGTATTATGGTGGCCAGGCATGAAAAAGGATATTGCTAGATTTGTGAACAGTTGTGCCATCTGCCAACAAGTTAAAGGTGATCAACAGAAATCTGCAGGATTATTGCAACCTCTGGAAGTTTCAAATTGGAAATGGAAGATGATCTCGATGGATTTTATCGATGGTTTGCCTAGAACCAGGAAAGGGAATGACGGTATATGGGTTATTGTGGATCGTTTAACTAAGAGTGCGCATTTTATACCAGTTAAGGCAACCCGTACTGCAGTTTCTCTGGCGGAAATTTTCTTGAAGGAGATAGTTAGATTGCATGGTGTCCCAGTCAGCATAGTAAGTGATCGTGATCCTATTTTCACTAGCAAATTTTGGGAAGCTCTGCAATCAGCAATGGAAACAGATTTGAGATTGAGTACAGCCTATCATCCTCAAACGGACGGACAGACGGAGAGGCTTAATCGTATTCTTGAGGATATGCTACGGGCTTGTGTTTTGGATTTTGGAGGATCTTGGGAGGACCGTCTTCATCTAGTGGAATTCTCTTATAATAACAGTCATCAAGCAAGTATCAAGATGGCTCCTTATGAAGCTTTATACGGAAGACCGTGTAGATCCCCATCTTGTTGGATTGAATCGAAGGATTGTCTTGTGCTCAGTCCCGATCTTATTCGAGAAGCTTCTGCGAAGGTTGAGCTTATCAAGAAAAGGATGAAAGCTGCTCAAGATCGTCAGAAGAAATATGCTGATAGAAGACGAAGGCCATTGGAATTTGAGATCGGAGACTTGGTTTTTGTTAAAGTTTCCCCAATTAAAGGTGCTATAAGATTCGGAAAGACGGGAAAATTTGCTTCGAGATACATTGGACCCTTTCGAGTATTGGAAAGAATTGGAGCTGTAGCCTACAGGATTGAATTGCCAGAGCGGATGTCTGGGATTCACAATGTGTTTCATGTATCGCATTTGAGGAAATTTGTTCATGATCCATCACTGGTTGTAGAACCAGTAGTTCAAGAAGATTTGGAAGTAGAACCCAATTTAACTGTGGTCAGAAATTCAGTTCAGATTGTGGATCGAGACGAGAAGCAACTCAGGAACAAAGTGGTGAAACTCGTCATGGTGCAATGGAGTGAGGATCCCAGAGATTGTACCTGGGAAACTCTCGATAGTTTTAAGAATGCTTATCCGGATTTATGCTCGGATAACTAGTGATGTTTGTTAGAGTAGACTGTTTGATTGTGTTATTGTATGAATGATATGTATGTTTGGATTGTTAATATAAAAGCTTTTGAACTATCTTTGTTTTAAATTTCGGGGACGAAATTCTTTTAAGGGGGGAGGAATGTAACAACCCGGAATTTTTGACAGCATATTTTAATAAATATTTAATCTAATTTAAATTAAATACAAGCTTTTCTATTTTTAAACTGATGAGAGCTTTGATATTTAACAGTTATATGTTTTATAAAAGAAAGTTTTGATTTGAAAATTTAAAATAGAATGCTTCAAAACCATTTAAAACAAAATCTGTCTTATTCACTAAAATCAAAGATTTTATATTGTTGATATTTTAATCTAATAAAATGAAACTGAAATAATAATGTTTAAAGTAGACAAATATAGTAATATTAAACATAAACATGGAAATCTTACACATGAGTATAAAATAATATAAATGGTTATAAACATAAACATATAAAACAAGTATAAAACATAATTATAAATTATAAAATGTAACTAAAGAGATAAATGTACAAATATAAGTTATAACTTGAAGTATAAAAAATACAAACACAATGTTATGAATCAAATGCTTGAAGAATCTAAAGTGCGAATAAATTACAATCAATAAAGTCAAAATAATAACCTGCAAAATTCATTTGCATAACATAATTTTTTTTTACAAAAGCTATATACATTATTGAATATCATTTGAACATGTTCAATGCATAAGTCAAAGGGGATAACTTGTAACATGTTTCTGCACAAAGCTTATGTGCTGTTATACAGTTTATATGCATAAGAAAAAAACAAAGTTTCACTTCAAATATAATAAAACAAAATCTGTGTCTTACAAAGTATGCTTGGCCGAAAGAAAAAAAAATCTTTGTACAACACATAAGTGAGTTTCAGTAAACATTAATTTCATGTTATCATAAATAAGAGCATAAACATTAATTAGCACAACTTCTTGTTAAACAAGTACTACAGCCGAAATTCTAGCAATAATTTCCTTCTGCTGTGTAGAACACTTAGCCAATAAAAAGAAAGAATAGCAATACAAACAAATGAAACTGTCCGGTTACAACCTGTTAAGTAGCTTCTATATATATATCCACCTATATATTATGTTCGTTTATAAAAACTTGAACAAAACCTAAAACAAACCTGAGAATCAAATAAGGAGAGAAGATAAACATTTGTTGCTTGGTAAACATAAATTAATTCAAAAACAGAAAATCAAAGAAAAAGAAACAGAGAAAAGAAAACGAAGAGTTTCATAAAAATTTCACCTGTAGTGTCTTCTCCAACACTTACTTTCTGTTCAACAGTTATTAGGTGAGTAAACTTAATTATTTTCAATTTAAACTTATATCTTTAGCTTACAATTGGTATGTACTTGATATCTGCTTGCATAAGAATCCCTGAGTACTTCCTGTTGCTCTGGTAACATATATAATTGTCCTTCAGAGATATTTGAGTTTCTGAACAAGCAAAGCAAAGAAATTTATAAATATTTATTCATATAATTGTTGGAACTTTGGTGTTGTTGCTGATTTAAGTTGGTTATCTTAAACATAGGCCTGAAACTTGTTTTCAAGTATAATAATAAGATATAAACACTGTTTTTTTCAACTTACAGGTAAAAGAAATCAAAGGTCAAAATTCAAATATTTAAATTTAGGAATTCAATAACATATCTTGAATTAACACACATAATTAGGATTTTTAACACAAAAATTGTGATTTTTAAGCAAAGATCAAAAGAGCAGTTTTAAAATGAATATAAAATGGGTTTTTGTCAATTTTGGAAGATTGAGTTAATTTTAATTTCTGTAAATTGATATGAAGCAAGCTTGTAATCCACTTGATTCCATAAAAATGTCAAAATAATTTTCGAATGCATAGATTTTGAGATTGTGATTAAGGTAGGGTTTTAGTGCTTATATTTTTAATGCTCTATAAAAAATTTGTTTTCGGCTCCTTTAGGCAACCGAGTTGAACTCGATTTCAGGTGGTGTTAGGAGGGGATGTGGTCGAAGTTTTGGTGGAGTTCCATCACCTCTGGTGATCATTGTCGGTGGGCGGAGAGGGTTTTTTTTGTGGTGCGTTCATGGCTCGTGTTCGAGCATCAGGTAATATTTTGTTTTCAACTTGTAATTGAAAATTTGGGTTTTGATTTCGATGCTAGGGATGATTTGGAATTTGTGGGGGCTGTCGTGGGTCGCCGGAGGCGAAGCGAACCACCGTGCACGTGCACGGTGGTGAAGAGGTGTCTGGCGAGTTACCCTGGGCGGTCGCGTGCGCGTGCTCGTGACATTTGGGTGGTTGCTTCGAACTTGACTTCGGGTCGCATGCAAGCGAGAGTGGCTTCTGCAGTTTCATTTAACTTAAACAAAAAAAAATGGAAAGAATAAGTTACAGGAAAATG
This sequence comes from Allium cepa, assembly GCA_030765085.1. Lineage (NCBI taxonomy): Eukaryota > Viridiplantae > Streptophyta > Magnoliopsida > Asparagales > Amaryllidaceae > Allium > Allium cepa. Next base: position 256,131,267 of record CM060943.1, read on the forward strand.
AAGAAAGAAGGAGATGGGAGAGAGACAAGGGAAAGGCACGAGGGAAACTCGAGTTTTCTCGAGTAAAGGTAGTGCGGTCCCAGGGTATCTTTCTGAATGAACGTACAACATAATTTTGTTTTAGTATTTTTATAACTAAGTTAACTAGGAAATTAGTAGTTTAGGTTAATATTTGTTTAAAGGTTTAATAAGGTAAGTGATGTAAAGATAGTTGATTAATATAAGTAATTAGAATTAATTTATATTTGGAATTAAATTGATAACTTTAAATTAATTTTGGTAATTAAAATAAATCATATGTTAAATCAATTTAAATCTTAAGAACGTTAGCTAATTACTTAAAGGTAAATAAATGGAAATTAACTCAAGTGATTAGTTAGGGATTATAATTAATTTAATTGATAAAAATTGATTAATTAAAGTAATTAAATAAGTAATTCATTTTTAATTAGTAAGTTATTAATTAACAACTAAAAATAAATTAATTTACTAAGTAATTAAGTAACAATTGATGGATAAGAGTTAATTAATTAAGAAATTAATTAAAGATTTGATGATTAATAAATTAATAATTAATGATAACTAATTAATTAATTGATCATTAATAAGCTAATTAATCAGTGATTAATTAAGTAGAATAAAGTAGTTTATTCTTAAGCACTAAATTAAGTTAAGTAAACCAAACTGTTTGGTATGCATTGATAATTCTGTTTGATTGACTTTGATATCTGTTGATGATTTTTCTATGATATGTTGTGATATATTATGGATATCTGTGATAACTGTGTATGATTTATCTGTGATATCTGTTATGTGAATTCTGGTATTAAATTGAACTGTTAAGTTAAATAGACAACTTGGCCTTTAAAATAGCGTTTGGATTCCGATGAGACCGGGATCGGAAGAATCAATTTTGATTCTCCGAAAACCACATCGATCCAAATTAAACGTTAGGTCGTGACTTGTCAACTGGAGATCGAGATGGTGTTTCAGAATGTAGGGGTTATCGTCGTTAACTCTGAGGGTGATTCCAAAATGAGTGTAACAAGATAATGCCTTCGGTTTCGTTCGAACCCGGAACGAACTTCTATGGATTGAATGCTTTCAGCACATCGTCAGGCGGACGATGAGCATTCTAAGAATAATGTTCAATAAAGGTAATCGCAGCCTCAAGCTTCATCAACCGGGAATGGCTAAAACAGGGGAGATGCAACAAGGTTAGGTGGGTCATGCCCAAGCAGGACAAGATATTCCCCTGTCTAGATGTCCCTTTTTATTTCGGCTGTGTGAGCAGTTGTTGGCCACAACTGCGGGGTTATCTTGTTCGGAACTGTTCAGTAAGGAATGGTTCCGGCCTTGTGTTGTAGGGGGTCGGGAGTGATCCTCGGTACGGTGATCTAGGCCCCGTACTGTGACGGGCGGTACCCCAGTAGGCCGGCCATTGTTGGAAACCCATTTTCCCTACGAGACCCTACGGTTTTGATTTGTATTACCCACTTTCGTGGCTAGTAGCTGGAATTTAATCATGTAACAATTTCGACTATTTTCTGTTTACTTGAAAACCCTAGACACTATTATAATATCACTGAATTTCCTATAAAATGTTTGGTTAGCGTAAGGTAAAAAATTTCCCGTATTTATTTGTGGGGTGCCTTACGTGATACCTTTATTTTCAAATGATTTTCAAAGTTAAGCAATTTTAACCTGTTTACTCATACCAGACCCATGTCTGACCGGAGTTTATATTTTGTTTTTCATAAACTCTTGGGTACTCAAATTTTTATGAGTAGCCAAGTGATAGGTATTGGAAGTGTTGATTTTCTGGAGGAGCTATTTGGATAAGAAGACCAGACGTATATATCTATATATGTAGTTCCACTGTGTAGTTAGTGTATACTGTATTTTGGATGTATGTATGGACATATATGTATATGACAGTCCGGTTATATGATATTGTATAACTCTGATGTATGTATAACTATGTAATAGTTATGTGATGTATTATATTTTGTTCCATTCCGCTGTGAGATTCTGATGTTGTTATTCTTTCTTTCTATTCATTTCTACTTCTATCCCTTTCTTTCCTAATGATGATACATCTTTCCGGGGTTAGAAAGGCGGGTCGTCACAATAACTTGAAGATTCAAAGCAATGAAGAGTATGAGAGCACTTGAGTAATCACAAGAGAGTAGAAAGAATTAGAATCGGAAAATTAGTGATTATCAAATATGAGATAACTTCTATATATAGTTATGAGAGAGATGCAACTCTTAGTGAAGAGTTTCAGCCAAGAGAGACGACTGTTGATGAATTGCAACTCTTCATGGAAGAAGATGTCCATTCAGAAATTTTACAGTTGAAGCCGGTTCAGTTGACTGGTATATTGGGTCAGTCGACTGGTGTTTGAATATTTAAAAAATTTAAAAATATTTACCGTTTCAAAAATATGAACAGTGTTCACTGCTGTGCATATGCACAGTCGGTCGACTGGCAAGAACAGTCAGTCGACTAGCTGTACATAAATTGCACAGTGAACTCTGTTTGTAAAGAAATATTTAAAAATTGAAAACTTGAGGATTGATTTTAACATATGTCTAAGACTCAACATCTATAATAGTTACTTTAAGCCTAGAGATCCTCTGTTGTCTTCTTTTTGTCATGTATGAATGCAAATTCTTCTTTAGCTTCTGAATTATTTTGTCATGAATCAAAACTAGTAATTCAAAATTCTCCCCCTTTTTGATTGATGAAAACCTATATATATGTTGGAGAGAAAATATTTCTCCCCCTGAATGTATGATATCTTTTTCCTGCATCAAATATGTTAGTGCACGTACCTTTTCTCCCCCTTTGTCAACGACAAAAAGGAGATACAGCAAACAAAAACATAAAAGAAAAGTGCAAAAATATATAAAAGAGAGACTATTTAGTACAAGTCTCAATAAATAAGTTTCAAGTTTTCATATGTTTAAATTGTCAATAGAGTTATAAATAATTAATATCCAACTTACTTACGAAAAGAACCTACTCATCTCCCTCTGGTGCAGGCTCCTTGCCGGGTCTAGAAGTTCCATGAGCACCACTTCCTGTGCCACTAGTATCACTACTAGTATGCTCTTCGGAAGTTGACCATGTAAATCTCGGTTCTGGACATTTACCGTGTGCTATTGAAGAAGCAGTTGTGGATGACGAACATGAAATTGCATCCCATAAGATAGAAAAGAATCCTTTTACTTTGTCTAATTTTTTATCTACTTTCTTAAATGAGATCCTAGTATTTGTTGATTTCTAGAAAGGATCTCGACTGATTCTCGCAAACTAGCTGATTTTGCAAGATGTATATCGTTGTCTTCTTTGGGATGAGACGTTCGTTCTTGAATAATTAGTCCGCCTGATTGTCGTTGATGTTGCTGATGCCATTCTTCATAGGAGGTAAATGTCGAAGGAGCTGACGGTAGTTTCATGAGGCTTATCGTGCGAATGTTGATAACTCCAACGGAAGAAGTTTCGGATTCCGGTTGAGGTGTTCCCACATTTAAAAGCAATCACGTTATATATTCACCGAAATAAATTGTTCTCATGTTACCGTTGTTGAAGGAGAGAAAATCATCCAATATTCGCCGTAGCCAATTTACTTGGATTCCTCCCCATATCGCATATAAAGCTTTGAAATTTTCTGGGTAGATAAGTTCATATGACCCTGTTCTTGGAAGTATATTCCGCATTAAAGCTTTGTGAAGAATTCTAGCTTTTGGTCGAAGGAGAATAGATTTTTGTTCCGTCATATTATCTCCCATAAACATATTGCTAATCCTATCCCTTTGTCGAATATTACATTCGACATCATCTAGTGGAATGCCATGACTGGGAGTTTGAAGTATGTGTGCCATTCGATCTAAGGAGAAGAATACTCGTTGACCACACACTAAACTCCAAATACAATCATCCCTATTCGATGGACGTTGATGAGGAAGATTTAAATAGCATAGAATAATTTTACCATGAGATGGTTGATTTGGTGAGAATTGGCATTCAAGTCAAGTAGAGATTCCAATCCTGATCGACGCATAAGTTCTTGTAAACCATAAGCTGCGAAATCGCTGTAGACCATGAATGAACCTTCAAAGATCCTTGAGCTTTTCATTTTATGCTATCTTGTTATAGCTACATCATTGTATAGCCATTGTGCAATTTGGGCATCGGTAGGATCGACGGAAGAAGAGCCTTGTCTTTGACGTTTTGGAGGAGCCATTTGATTGAGTTTTTAGTGAAAAAATTGAGTGTAATTGGGAATTTAGGGTTTGTGGGCGAAATAGATTTGGGTAAAAACTGAGAAGAGTAAAGTGAAATTTGGGAAAAAGGAAAGTAAATAGGGAAGGTAGAGGCAGTTTTCACACAGCCAGTCGATTGGTAAAAGCATTCAGTCGACTGGTGTACTGTGATTTGCCAAAATTTTGAACAGCCAGTCGACTGAATGTGTTAGGTCAGTTGACTGACTGGTTTCCCGAGAGTTTTGAAAACCTGCATTCAGTCGACTGGCGTGTAATTTCAGTCGACTGACTGGAAGTAAAATTTGCAGTGAAGCTGAGAAAACAAAATTTTATAAAGAATCAAATATATAATTGAAATACAAATACTCAGGAACAATAATATACAAGAAATGATAATTATTTTGGAGTTTTTGGAGAAGATTCTCGTGGTTCAACCTTGGTATTCTCAACAAGAGGTTGCAAAGGAGACCAATAATTTTGGCATTCCCATGAGTTTGGAATGCTGGAGGTTGAGGTGGAGATTGTTCCCAGTTATTCCAGCCGGATGAATTTGCCTGACGGGATGTTGACGGTTGAACAACATCATGCTTAGTTGATTTGCCACAAAACTTAAGTGCAATATATTCTATAAGGCTTAGACGATTTGAATTCATCCGCTGTTCGTAAAACATTTCTCTCTGTAAATTGACTTGTTCCTGTTGGTAATGATGGATTTCATCAATTTTAGTTTTTGTTTTTGGAGAAAGAAACAATGATCTTTGAGACTTCTTTGGTTTTGGTGAAAAACCGGTGTGATATCTTCCAGGTTCATGAATAGGTGTAGGAGTTGGCAATGATGGAGTCGAGCTACTGGATGAATCATAGTTACTCGAGGAGGTTGGAGTAGAAAAGGATAATTTTGAGTTAGAGGAATTATGAGAGTTTTGAGAGGCTGTTGATGAGAGGATTTAATTTGTAAAGATATATTTTTTGAAAAAAATTTGTAATGATGATTAATAACTGAGAAGAGTGCAGTTTATATAGTTGAATATGAGCTTAAAATGAATTGTTATAGACCTTCAAAAGTTAATAACCAGAGATTAAACAAATAAAATAGTGGGGCAGAATAATTTAAGGATATGAAAGATATCTGGTTAAGAATGTTTGAAGCATATGACTTAGCAGGAAATGCAATCATAGCATAACTGGTAAGCTATGGAGTTACCTGCTAGAAGACCTAGGTTCAAGTCCTGGTGGCTATTTATTTTGTATTTTTTTTGAACGAAAATATTCAGAATAAATAGAACCAATCTTCTACATGAAACAGGAAACAATCATAGCTCAAATGGTAAGAAGTATTTGAAAAAATAGGAGTGGTTATGAGTTCAAGTCTTGCTAGAGTCATAAAAATTTTATTTTTGTTTTGATGAAATTTGAGTGAAAGTTATATATATATATATATATATATATATATATATATATTTTGCTAAGATGTGTATATATATATGTAAGAGATCCATATATATATATATATAATTTTATAAATTTTTAAAAGAAATAATACCAAGCTCTCATCTTAAATTAACAAAAGTATTTTCGTTTAAAGGTTTTGTAAATATATCTGCCAATTGTTTAGCAGAGGAAAAAAATTCTAGATTTATTAAATTCTTTTCAATATTATCACCAAGAAAATGATGACGAATGTCAATGTGTTTTGTTCGTGAGTGATTAACAGGATTTTTAGATAAATAATAGCACTGGAATTATCACGGTAAATAGTTGATTTAGTTAGATTAGAACCAAAATCTTGGAGTGTTTGTTGCATGTATATAACTTGAGCACATGCCAGAGCGGCAGAAATATATTCTGCTTCACATGTCGATAATGAAACACAGTTTTGTTTCTTACTAAACCAAGATATAACAGATCGTCCAATAAAATGACAAGTCCCACTTGTACTTTTTCTATCTGTCCGGCTTCCTCCAAAATCAGCATCACTGTATGATACCAATTCAAAAGGACATTCCTTTGGATAGAATAGTCCAAAGTCCTTGGTTTTATTAAGATACCGTAATATGCGTTTCACTGCTCGTAAATGTGATTCTTTGGGATCTGCTTGAAATCGTGCACAGAAACAAACACTCATCGTTATGTCGGGTCTACTAGCTGTTAAATATAGTAACGATCCAATCATACTTCGATATAATTTTTGGTCAATACTTTTTCCATTTTCATCTTTATCAAGATGTATAGTTGTACTCATAGGAGTTGGTTTGGTAGAAGTATTTTCCATGCCAAAGCGTTTAATTAGATTGTTACAATATTTTTCTTGATTAATTAAAATACCATTTTCTAGTTGTTTTATTTGTAAACCAAGAAAATAATTTAACTCACCCATATGTGACATTTCAAATTCATTTGTCATTATCTTAGAAAATTCTTGACAAAGCTTTTCATTTGTAGATCCAAAAATTATATCATCAACATATATTTGATTAATTAAAATATCATGCTTATTTCTTTTAATAAAAAGAGTTTGATCAACCTTTGTTTCAAAACCAGAATTTAGTAAATAACTATTAAGACGATCGAACCAAGCACGAGGTGTTTGTTTCAAACCGTATAAAGCCTTTTTGAGTTTATAGACATGGTCAGGAAATTGTTCATGTATAAATAATGGAGGTTGTTCAACATAAACATTTTCTTTTATAAAACCATTTAAAAAAGCACTTTTGACATCCATTTGATATAATTTAAAGTTATGAAAACATGCAAAAGCTAGTAAGATTCGTATTGCTTCTAGTCTAGCGACTGGAGAAAACGTTTCTTCATAGTCAATTCCTTCCTCTTGATTATAACCTTGAGCAACTAATCGAGCTTTATTTCTAGTAATATTTCCTTGTTCATATGCTTTATTTTTGAAAACCATTTTGTACCAATAACTGATTGATCACTAGGTCATGGAACTAAATCCCAAACGTCATTTCTTTCGAATTGGTTTAGCTCTTCTTGCATAGCGATTAACCAGTTTTCATCAGTAGATGCTTCTTTAATATTTTTAGGTTCAATATGAGAAAGAAAAGCCACATAACCCATTTGATTTAATTGACTTCTTGTCCTAACAGATGAATCTAGCTCTCCAATAACATTAGTAGAAGGATGATCTCTTAATACTCTAGGTGGAGATCTTAATTCATTGTTCTTGTGAGCAATGTTTTCATTAATTTCAAAAGTTGTAGTTTCTCTATTTGTGGTATTATCAGGGAAATCATCATCATCTATTATACTCGAAGTTGGTTTAAAATTCTCATCAACAGATACATGAAGAGTTTCTTCGATGATATTTGTTCTTTTATTATAAATTCGATAAGCTTTGCTACGATCCGAATATCCTAAAAAGATTCCTTCATCGGATTTTGGATCCAATTTACCAAGCTGATCTTTTGTGTTTAACATAAAACATTTTGAACCAAAATTTTTAAAATAGGATGTGATATCCTGGAAATTTGGGCAATATAAATTTAATAATCTGTGTTATAAATTTAATTTGATTTGTAATTTTAATAACAAATTTGGAATTTAATTTAATAATCATGTTTTAATAAATATTTAAATTGAAAGATTTTATCTTTTTGAATGAATAAATTGTTTCTGTTTATAATATATAATTTTATATATTGTAAATTGATAAATTTTGATTTTTGAATTTAGTAAATGGATTAATTTTCTAACTCTAATTTATATTTGATAAATTGGAAATTTGATTTAAATTTAACATATAACTTTTCAAGGCAATTCAAATAAATAATCATATGGTTTATATTAAAGGAAAATCTTATCTATTTAAATTTATATTTTTAATTAACTTAAATATGAAATTAAATTTGATTAACATCAAAGCTTTGTTTTATTTTCTTTTTTAAAAAAAAAGTATTACTTGAAAATGTTATATAAGAATTTAAGATACAATTTACTTATGGTTTTAATATATTGAGTGATAAAGGAAATTTATAATCTCATTTATAAATTATTTAATATTGTTTAATTTGTTATTATAATACTTAAATTCTTTTGAACATAAATAGATTTGTAGTAATAGGATTTGTTATTTTAAATATTTAATAAGAGTTATATATGCATACATATAACTTGATTTTTAAAATTGGAGTTTATAATTTAATTTAAATTGGAATTCAATGTTTTAAAATTTAAAAAAAAAATAAACACTTAAAAATATTTGAATAAGCTTTTGTTTATAACTTGTTTTGTTTTGATTTCTAAAGGTAAGAAGAAATAAAATTCATTTATATATACATATGGAATAAAACAAGTTAAACAATTTAAATTAAAATTTAAATACTTAATATACATGTGTAAATTTCTTAATACATGTGTTGGCCTCTTAACACACTCAAATGACACATGTTGAACCATAGAATAAACTATTATGACAAATGGTAAGAATAGAGGCAAGTGTCTCATTTAAATTTCTTTTTCTTTCATTTTTAATTAAATCAAAAGTTTTGTTTATATAAACATATCTTCTTAACCTCATTTCTTCTTTTTCCTATTACTCTTCAAACTTAAGAAAACTTTCAGATTCCAAATATGAATTCATCTACCTTCAAATAATCTGCAAATTCTATTTCCCTCAAAACTAAAAACTATCTGAATCATATTCTTATACCTGAAATCAAATTGCAACTCTAAAAAAAAAAATACAAACCTGCATATCCTTTCTAGAAACTTGCATGCATCTGGGAGTAGAACCAAGGCCTGCAGTCTTCATTCTGTTGTAAAAAAAAAAAGGGAATTCAAACCTGTATTTTTATTCTGGGAAGCATGCAAATGAAACTGGAAATGATCATGCAAATGTAAATTTGGAAAGCAAAATATTGCATCATCTCAAGTTTTAAAAAGCAAATCTGAAGTTCAAAGTTTCATAAGCAAAAGCATCTGCTGTTTAAAGTAAAATCTGAAGCTTTGCAACAGAAAAAGGATGCTCTGCTTCTAAAGAAAAAAAAACAGTGAGTAACAATTTATACTAAATGAACTTAAGTAGGAATCTAGTTGCTGATTCACTCTATAAATTAAATGCATGTCTGCCTTTTTGAAGTTTATACTGGTGAATATGAATGCATGTCTATTGTAATGTATGATGCAGTAAATTTGTATTATGTTTCCTTGATTCAGGTTCTAGAATTGAATTAAAATTTCATTTCAGGTGATTTAGTATGTATTAAGATTTAAGTTTTTAAAACAATATGGTTGTGATACTTAAGCTAAGTTTAAATTTCATTGAATATGAAATTTTTGTAATATTATCTGTAATTTCAGAAACTACAGGAAATTTTTATATAAGTAAAAATCAAACCATCAGGATTTTGTAATTTAAGAATATAAACCAGTTACAAAATCAATGATGTGAATTCTGAAACTAAAATCTGAATTTTTAGATTAAGATTGGATTGGGAATTTTGGTATAACCTGAAATAACAATTTGGGCTGGTTCTATCAATCTAGGGATTTGGAGATGCTTGTGTTTCTTTTGTAGATAGAGTAATGTGTGTAGTTTATAGGAAAAATGATTGTTGTTGGATCTGAGCAATAAGGCAAACATGATTTGGGTTTGAATTTTATAACCCTAGTTTTACTGTGTTCATGAGAATTGATCACTGTGATCAAAATTGGAAACCGAGCTTTACCTATTTTGAGACGATGGTAGCTGGGGTGTGGAGGTGTCCATGGCCGAAGGTGGTACCATTTTAATGGTTGGAGGAGAGAGAATGTTGATGATCTTCATTTCGACATTTTTCCAGTATTGGGAACTCATATGCTAAAAATCGATTTAAGGGTTTTTCAGTTAGCTTGATGATCGGAATGGAGTCGAGGGATGACCGTTGACTTGCGTAGGGAGTCACGATAGAATGGAGATGATCGCCGTGGTGGTGCAAGTGCACGGGGATGCTAGTGTATCGGTCAGCTGTTTTGGGAAAGAGATGGAGGTCTTGTGGTTGCATCGGGTAGATCTGTATTTTGCTCGAAGAAAAGGGAGTTGGGACTCGAAGTCACTGCTGTTTAGTCTCGGGTTTTAGTGTTAATACAGGGTTTGGTAAACCTGTTAGTACAGGTTTATGTATAAACCTGTTTTCATTTGAAAATTTAAATTGATTTTTAAGATGAATTTGGAAGAATTTTTACTCGAGTTGCTTGAGTCATCTCGAGCTAGTTATTGAGGTTTAGTAATTGTTAAGTTTCAAATTTTAAATTGGAATTTGAAAAATAAAGAAAAGATTTAAATTAAGTTTTAAATCTAATTTAAACTATAGGTTCAAGTTGAACTGAATCTTAAAATTTGAAATGATTAAGTTTTAAATTAAAATTTGCTTTAAAATAATTTTAAAAGAGTTTATAGTTTAAAATGTTTTTAAAAGAAATTTGAATTTAAATTTGAAATTGAAATAGGTAGAAATGTTCAAATAAAGTTTAAATTTGATTCAAATTTAATTTTGAATCTTTGGTTTAAAATGAGTTTAAATTTTATAAATTTAAGTGTTTAGACCAAATTAGAATGATAATGTGAAAATTTAAATGGTTTTAATTTTAAAAGAAATTTGTTTTAACTATTGGAATTTCTTTTATAATAAAAGTATTATTTAGCAATTAAGGATTTTAATTGAATTTAAACTTGCTAAAGTTAAGTAATAATTTAATGTTTTATATTTCATTTAATTATTAGAGTAATTAAATGAATAAATAATTTATTTAATAAATTGATGAAATTAATGATTACTTAAAGAAAATTAGGGGTTAATATTAAGGGTTTAGGATTAATTATTCTTTGAATAATTAACTTGTAAATAAGAATAATTAATTAAGTAAAACTAGTTTTTAATAATTAATTAATCAAGTAATAATAGATTAATTAAGTTTTAATTAACACTTAATTATTTAATTAATCTGGAGTTAATTAATGGATTAATTAAAGATTAATTAATTTGTAATTAATAATGATTTTAAATAAGTTAATTATTTTAGAAAATAATTAATGAGTTGTTAATAGTTAATGAAGGTTATTAACTAAGGATTATTTAATAATTAATTAATGTGATAAATTTTAATTATTAATTAGATTAATTAATTTAAAGATAATCAATTGTGTAAGTTATTAAGTATAATTACTTATGGAAGTAATTAAGGAATTAATTACTTATTGTAATTAATTGAGTTAATTTGATTAGTTTAAGTAATTAATTCATTTTAATTAATTTAAAATTAATCAATTGATGAGTTGTGAAAAATAATTACTTAATGTAATTTATTGAAGAATAATTACTTAGAGAAGTAATTAATGAGTAATTACTATATGTAATTAATTAAAGGTGATTTGTTGATAAAAGTAACTTGAGTATAATTACTTTGTAAATTAATCAAGAGATTAATTAGAGATAATTAATTAAGGGGTAATTAATTTATTTGGTAAAGTAAATAAGGGTAGATAATTACTGAATGGAGTTAATCAAGGGTGATTAACAGTTGTGATTTATATGAAGATTAATTACTTAATGTAATTAATTTAATTTGAAATGTAATTAGAAGATCATTGATTATTATAATTAATGATGTAATTAAGATTGATTAATTAAGATTAATTAATCAATAATAAGTGATTAGAGGTAATTAATTTTAGGTAATTAATTAAGGAAGTAATTAAAGGTTAATTACTGTATTTGGTTAAATATACTAAATTTGAGAAATTAATTGGTGAATAATTACTTGAATGTAATTAAGGGTTAATTAATCAGGGATGATTAATTAAAATGAATTATTGGATGATGATAAATTGAGTGATTGATAAATTATCAATGGTGATATGAGCAAGGATGATATTGGTAAAGTAATTAATTTATTTTACTTTAAATTAATGGAATGATGTAATTAATTTAATTCATTTTAAATTAATTATATTTGGGTGTGGTTAATCATTGCTTATATGGATGGATAATGTTGTTTGCTTTGGATGGTTAGAATCTCAAATATGAGATATATAATGTTGAGTGATTTGCATGCATTGGTTGCATTGTGATGTTGATATAGATTATCTTTTTGGATAATGATAATAAGGTTTATCTGATATAACGATAATGTTGATTACCTGTTGTGTATCTGTGATTTATCTATTTGGATATATAGATAATTGAGTTGTTTAAACCTTTAAAATAACTTGGCCTTAAAAGACACGCTTTGGATTTCGACGAGACCGGGATCGGGATTCCATATTTGGATATCCGAAAACCACATCGATTCCAAATAACGTTAGGTCGTTAATCCAAGTGGAGCGAGTGAAGACTCGAGGTGTAAGGGCTATACGTCAGTATAACTCTGTGAGTGATTCCGTAATGAGTTTGACGGAATAGTACTTATAGATTAGAGATGGTGAATCAGAGTGCATGGGTTATCGTTGTTAACTCTGTGGGTGATTCTGTAATGAGTGTAACGAGATAATGCCTTCGGTTTCGTTCGAACCCGGAACGAACTTGTATGGATTGAATGCTTTCAGAAAATCGTCAGGTGGACAATGAGCATCCTAAGAGATGTGTCCTCTAAAGGTAACTGTAGCCTCAAGCCTCATCAACCGGGAATGACTAAAACAGGGGAGGTGCAGCAAGGCTTCTTGGTTCGCACCCACTGGAGAGCAAGATTGATCCCTGTCTAGAGGTCCCTTTTTATTCGGCTTAGTGGGAAGTTGTCAGTGTACACCAACTGCGGGGTTGTCTTGTTCGGAACTATTCAGTAAGGAATGGGTCCGGCTTTGTGTTGCAGGGGAGTGGGAGTACTCCTCGGTACGTTGATCTAGGCCACGTACTGTGACGGGCGGTACCCCAGTAGCCCTGCCATTGTATGGAATCCAAAATCCAATAAGTGCCAACGGTTTTGATTGTATTACCCACTTTTGTGGCTAGTAGCTGGAATTTAATAGATGTAACAATTTCGGCTATTTCTTATTTACTTGAAAACCCTAGACACTATTGTAATATCACTGGATTTCCTATCAAATGTTTTGGTTAGCGTAAGGTAAAAACTTTTCCATGTTTATGTGTGGGAAGTCTTACGTGATACCTTTCTTTTCAAAAGGTTTTTTGAAAGTTAAGCAACTTTAACCAGTTATTCACACCAGACCCATGTCTGACCCGGAGTTTATTTTTGTTTTTTCATAAACTCTTGGGTACTCAAATTTTTATGAGTAGCCAAGGGATTCAGTTTAGCTTTGACGAATATTGGAGGAGCAATGGAGCAAGAGGCATCTGCGTTAGATATATAGTATTCCGCTGTGTGTTCTGTGTTGTCTTTGGATTGTATTATGTTGTAAATACTAGACAGGTGTTTATAACGGTCTAGTATGAGTTGTATATCTGTGTACTCTGATAGTGGTTGTAAACTATGTAATATTTTATGTCATTAATATAATTTATTCGTTCCGCTGTTGAGATTCTAGAGTTGTTTCTTCTTTCTCTTCTTTCTTTTCTTCTTCTATCCCTTTCTTTCTTAATTGATGATGCGACTTCCTGGAGTTTGGAAGTTGGGTCGTCACAGGTGGTATCAGAGCATTAGGTTGAGTGAATACCTAGGCTCTGGAGTGGTGTCTATTTTGAGAGAGCGTATTTGTATTTTTATTATATATATTTATATATTTATTTCTACCTATTTGTTGGGTTACCTGTTCGGGTTATCCAACATAGGCTATAAATGTAGCTAAGGTAGTGGGGTGTGTAACACAACTACTACCCTTGGTTGAAGTTTGATGCTTGAGATTGGTAGTTTATTTGTCGAGACTGTAGACCTAATACCGTCTCGAGTGAGTTTTGCAGAGTATAGGATTTCATAGATCTCTGAAGGTAACCTGTAAAGGTTCGGAGTCTATCTTTGAAATTGGATGAGTAGAATTTGGATCTATCGGCTAGGTAGAAGAGATAATAATGGTATTTTGAAACCTCAGGGAATAGTAGCTGCGTGATGAGATGCAGTAATTATGGATGTTCTCGAAGATGTTTTCTTTGGAACAAGTTTAGGAGGTGAGTCTGCTTCAGTGTTATGGCTGGATTCAGCAGAATGTTTCTGTCCGGTTTGAAGTACGAGTTTCTCGAAGAGCTTTGGATTAGGAAGTTTTTGACGTCGGTGTCAGCAGTGTAGTTCGGAGTGTTCTGTGTGCTGGCAAGAAGTCTTTTGGTTAGCAGTTTTCCTGAAGGTGGAATTCAGGAGCAGTAGAGTGGATTCCATTTCTGCGACGGATTGGCTAGTTAAGCGTATGCTGTTCTGATTGGTAAAGAGAGAACAGTTTTCTTTGGATATTGGACGGGTTGATCGCAAAAGTGACTTGCGATAGTTTGAGTGTTCTCTTGAGCAATGAGAGTTTGTCCGTACCTAGAGGTTGAGTTTTCCTTTATGGATCTGTTGAACCATATTCTGTGATGTGTTATCTAGTTATGCTCGAGTTTTTCTTCTGCTTCAGATCAGAGTTGTGCAGCGGAAGCAGTTTGGAAGTGCTTTTGTTTTATCTTTTCCGGGTAGGAGAAGTAAGTTAGTTTTCTGATATTTGTGGAGTAGAGTTGGTGTTCTTGGATTGGAATTGATCTTGAGGAGATCATTTTGTTGGATTGTATTGGTCCAGTTTGTTTCTAGAGACATCAGCAAAGGTTGAGCTGATCAAGAGAGTTGTAGGCAGCCCAGGACTGTCAGAAGTATTTTGTGGATAAGAGATGATGGAATTTGGATTCCGGAGTCGGAGATTTAATGTGGGAAAGTTTTCTCCGATCTAAAGAGCTATAAGATTGAGTAAGACTGGGTAAGTCAGCTCCGAGATGTTTTGGACCTTTCTGTGTTTTGTGAGGATTGGTGTTTGATTTTCAGAGTTGAATAGTCAGTTTGGATAATTAGAATTTGATGTGTTACACGTATCTCTGAAGGAGTACGCGTATGGTTTATCTCTGGTTGTAGAACCAGCAGTTCAGGAGGATGTGATTGTTGATTCACACTCGTCTGTAGTCTGACATATTGTTTTGTTGGTAGATATAGTTGGATTGGAGCTCTATAGCTTAATAGTATTGATTGTTTAGATTCTATAGAGCGAGTATCCCGATATGTATACCGGGGAAACTCGTGAAAATTGTATCTAGGTTTTTCTGGATAATTAGGTTTGTTTTGTTTGAATTGGTTGCTATGGTTGTTAGCATATGTTTGATAATATATGCTTGAGTTTTAAAATAAAAATCTTAAGATAGATTATTAAATTACCTTTGCTTTTAAAATTTCGGGGACGAAATTCTTTTAAGGGGGGAGGAATGTGATATCCCGGAAATTTGGGCAATATAAATTTAATAATCTGTGTTATAAATTTAATTTGATTTGATAATTTTAATAACAAATTTGGAATTCGATTTAATAATCATGTTTTAATAAATATTTAAATTGAAAGATTTTATCTTTTTGAATGAATAAATTGTTTCTGTTTATAATATATAATTTTATATATTGTAAATTGATAAATTTTGATTTTTGAATTTAGTAAATGGATTAATTTTCTAACTCTAATTTATATTTGATAAATTGGAAATTTGATTTAAATTTAAAATATAACTTTTCAAGGCAATTCAAATAAATAATCATATGGTTTATATTAAAGGAAAATCTTATCTGTTTAAATTTATATTTTTAATTAACTTAAATATGAAGTTAAATTTGATTAACATCAAAGCTTTGTGTTTTTTTTTAAAGTATTGCTTGAAAATGTTATATAAGAATTTAAAATACAATTTACTTATGGTTTTAATATATTGAGTGATAAAGGAAATTTATAATCTCATTTATAAATTATTTAATATTGTTTAATTTGTTATTATAATACTTAAATTCTTTTGAACATAAATAGATTTGTAGTAATAGGATTTGTTATTTTAAATATTTAATAAGAGTTATATATGCATACATATAACTTGATTTTTAAAATTGGAGTTTATAATTTAATTTAAATTGGAATTAAATGTTTTAAAATTTAAAAAAAATAAACATTTAAAAATATTTGAATAAGCTTTTGTATATAACTTGTTTTGTTTTGATTTCTAAAATTAAGAAGAAATAAAATTCATTTATATATACATATGGAATAAAACAAGTTAAACAATTTAAATTAAAATTTAAATACTTAAAATACATGTGTAAATTTCTTAATACATGTGTTAGTCTCTTAACACACTCAAATGACACATGTGAACCATAGAATAAACTATTATGACAAATGGTAAGAATAGAGACAAGTGTCTCATTTAAATTTCTTTTATTTTTAATTAAATCAAAAGTTTTGTTTATATAAACATATCTTCTTAACCTCATTTCTTCTTTTTCCTATTACTCTTCAAACTTAAGAAAACTTTCAGATTCCAAATATGAATTCATCTACCTTCAAATAATCTGCAAATTCTATTTCCCTCAAAACTAAAAACTATCTGAATCATATTCTTATACCTGAAATCAAATTGCAACTCCAAAAAAATAAATACAAACCTGCATATCCTTTCTGGAAACTTGCATGCATCTGGGAGTAGAACCAAGGCCTGCAGTCTTCATTCTGTTGTAAAAAAAAAAGGAATTCAAACCTGTATTTTTATTCTGGGAAGCATGCAAATGAAACATGGAAATGATCATGCAAATGTAAATCTAGAAAGCAAAATATTGCATCATCTCAAGTTTTAAAAAGCAAATCTGAAGTTCAAAGTTTCATAAGCAAAAGCATCTGCCGTTTAAAGTAAAATCTGAAGCTTTGCAAGAGAAAAAGGATGCTCTGCTTCTAAAGAAAAAAAACGGTGAGTAACAATTTATACTAAATGAACTTAAGTAGGAATCTAGTTGCTGATTCACTCTATAAATTAAATGCATGTCTGCCTTTTTGAAGTTTATACTGGTGAATATGAATGCATGTCTGTTGTAATGTATGATGCAGTAAATTTGTATTCTGTTTCCTTGATTCAGGTTCTAGAATTGAATTAAAATTTCATTTCAGGTGATTTAGTATGTATTAAGATTTAAGTTTTTAAATCAATATGGTTGTGATACTTAAGCTAAGTTTAAATTTCATTTAATATGAAATTTCTGTAATATTATCTGTAATTTCAGAAACTATAGGAAATTTTTATATAAGTAAAAATCAAACCATCAGGATTTTGTATTTTAAGAATATAAACCAGTTACAAAATCAATGATGTGAATTCTGAAACTAAAATCTGAATTTTTAGATTAAGATTGGATTGGGAATTTTGGTATAACCTGAAATAACAATTTGGGCTGGTTCTATCAATCTAGGGATTTGGAGATGCTTGTGTTTCTTTTGTAGATAGAGTAATGTGTGTAGTTTATAGGAAAAATGATTGTTGTTGGATCTGAGCAATAAGGCAAACATGATTTGGGTTTGAATTTTATAACCCTAGTTTTACTGTGTTCATGAGAATTGATCACTGTGATCAAAATTGGAAATCGAGCTTTACCTATTTTGAGACGATGGTAGCTGGGGTGTGGAGGTGTCCATGGCCGAAGGTGGTACCATTTTAATGGTTGGAGGAGAGAGAATGTTGATGATCTTCATTTCGACATTTTTCCAGTATTGGGAACTCATATGCTAAAAATCGATTTAGGGGTTTTTCAGTTAGCTTGATGATCGGAATGGAATCGAGGGATGACCGTTGACTTGCGTAGGGAGTCGCGATAGAATGGAGATGATCGTCGTGGTGGTGCAAGTGCACGGGGATGCTAGTGTATCGGTCAGCTGTTTTGGGAAAGAGATGGAGGTCTTGTGGTTGCATCGGGTAGATCTGTATTTTGCTCGAAGAAAAGGGAGTTGGGACTCGAAGTCACTGCTGTTTAGTCTCGGGTTTTAGTATTAATACAGGGTTTGGTAAACCTGTTAGTACAGGTTTATGTATAAACCTGTTTTCATTTGAAAATTTAAATTGATTTTTAAGATGAATTTGGAAGAATTGTTACTCGAGTTGCTTGAGTTAGCTCGAGCTAGTTATTGAGGTTTAGTAATTGTTAAGTTTCAAATTTTAAATTGGAATTTGAAAAATAAAGAAAAGATTTAAATTAAGTTTTAAATCTAATTTAAACTATAGGTTCAAGTTGAATTGAATCTTAAAATTTGAAATGATTAAGTTTTAAATTAAAATTTGCTTTAAAATAATTTTAAAAGAGTTTATAGTTTAAAATGTTTTTAAAAGAAATTTGAATTTAAATTTGAAATTGAAATAGGTAGAAATGTTCAAATAAAGTTTAAATTTGATTCAAATTTAATTTTGAATCTTTGGTTTAAAATGAGTTTAAATTTTATAAATTTAAGTGTTTAGACCAAATTAGAATGATAATGTGAAAATTTAAATGGTTTTAATTTTAAAGAAATTTGTTTTAACTATTGGAATTTCTTTTATAATAAAAGTATTATTTAGCAATTAAGGATTTTAAATTGAATTTAAACTTGCTAAAGTTAAGTAATAATTTAATGTTTTATATTTCATTTAATTATTAGAGTAATTAAATGAATAATTAATTTATTTAATAAATTGATGAAATTAATGATTACTTAAAGAAAATTAGGGGTTAATCTTAAGGGTTTAGGATTAATTATTCTTTGAATAATTAACTTGTAAATGAGAATAATTAATTAAGTAAAATTAGTTTTTAATAATTAATTGATCAAGTAATAATAGATTAATTAAGTTTTAATTAACACTTAATTATTTAATTAATCTGGAGTTAATTAATGGATTAATTAATTTGTAATTAATAATGATTTTAAATAAGTTAATTATTTTAGAAAATAATTAATGAGTTGTTAATAGTTAATGAAGGTCATTAACTAAGGATTATTTAATAATTAATTAATGTGATAAATTTTAATTATTAATTAGATTAATTAATTTAAAGATAATCAATTGTGTAAGTTATTAAGTATAATTACTTATGGAAGTAATTAAGGAAATAATTACTTATTGTAATTAATTGAGTTAATTTGATTAGTTTAAGTTAATTAATTCATTTTAATTAATTTAAAATTAATCAATTGATGAGTTGTGAAAAATAATTACTTAATGTAATTTATTGAAGAATAATTACTTAGAGAAGTAATTAATGAGTAATTACTATATGTAATTAATTAAAGGTGATTTGTTGATAAAAGTAACTTGAGTATAATTACTTTGTAAATTAATCAAGAGATTAATTAGAGATAATTAATTAAGGGGTAATTAATTTATTTGGTAAAGTAAATAAGGGTAGATAATTACTGAATGGAGTTAATCAAGGGTGATTAACAGTTGTGATTTATATGAAGATTAATTACTTAATGTAATTAATTTAATTTGAAATGTATTTAGAAGATCATTGATTATTATAATTAATGATGTAATTAAGATTGATTAATTAAGATTAATTAATCAATAATAAGTGATTAGAGGTAATTAATTTTAGGTAATTAATTAAGGAAGTAATTAAAGGTTAATTACTGTATTTGGTTAAATATAATAAATTTGAGAAATTAATTGGTGAATAATTACTTGAATGTAATTAAGGGTTAATTAATCAAGGATGATTAATTAAAATGAATTATTGGATGATGATAAATTGAGTGATTGATAAATTATCAATGGTGATATGAGCAAGGATGATATTAGTAAAGTAATTAATTTATTTTACTTTAAATTAATGGAATGATGTAATTAATTTAATTCATTTTAAATTAGTTATATTTGGGTGTGGTTAATCATTGCTTATATGGATGGATAGTGTTGTTTGCTTTGGATGGTTAGAATCTCAAATATGAGATAGATAATGTTGATTGATTTGCATGCATTGGTTGCATTGTGATGTTGATATAGATTATCTTTTTGGATAATGATAATAAGGTTTATCTGATATGACGATAATGTTGATTACCTGTTGTGTATCTGTGATTTATCTATTTGGATATATAGATAATTGAGTTGTTTAAACCTTTAAAATAACTTGGCCTTAAAAGACACGCTTTGGATTTCGATGAGACCGGGATAGGGTTTCCATATTTGGATATCCGAAAACCACATCGATTCCAAATAACGTTGGGTCGTTAATCCAAGTGGAGCAAGTGAAGACTCGAGGTGTAAGGGCTATACGTCAGTATAACTCTGTGGGTGATTCCGTAATGATTTTGACGGAATAGTACTTATAGATCGGAGATGGTGAATCAGAGTGCAAGGGTTATCGTCGTTAACTCTGTGGGTGATTCCGTAATGAGTGTAACGAGATAATGCCTTCGGTTTCGTTCGAACCCGGAACGAACTTGTATGGATTGAATGCTTTCAGAACATCGTCCGGTGGACGATGAGCATCCTAAGAGATGTGTCCTCTAAAGGTAATCGTAGCCTCAAGCCTCATCAACCGGAAATGGCTAAAACAGGGGAGGTGCAGCAAGGCTTCGTGGGTCGCACCCACTGGAGAGCAAACTGCGGGGTTGTCTTGTTCGGAACTATTCAGTAAGGAATGGGTCCGGCTTTGTGTTGCAGGGGAGTGGGAGTACTCCTCGGTACGTTGATCTAGGCCACGTACTGTGACGGGCGGTACCCCAGTAGCCCTGCCATTGTATGGAATCCAAAATCCAATAAGTGCCAACGGTTTTGATTGTATTACCCACTTTTGTGGCTAGTAGCTGGAATTTAATAGATGTAACAATTTCGGCTATTTCTTATTTACTTGAAAACCCTAGACACTATTGTAATATCACTGGATTTCCTATCAAATGTTTTGGTTAGCGTAAGGTAAAAACTTTTCCATGTTTATGTGTGGGAAGTCTTACGTGATACCTTTCTTTTCAAAAGGTTTTTTGAAAGTTAAGCAACTTTAACCAGTTATTCACACCAGACCCATGTCTGACCCGGAGTTAATTTTTTTCTTCATAAACTCTTGGGTACTCAAATTTTTACGAGTAGCCAAGGGATTCAGGTTAGCTTTGACGAATATTGGAGGAGCAATGGAGCAAGAGGCTTCTGCGTTAGATATATAGTATTCCGCTGTGTGTTCTGTGTTGTCTTTGGATTGTATTATGTTGTAATTACTAGACAGGTGTTTATAACTGTCTAGTATGAGTTGTATATCTGTGTACTCTGATAGTGGTTGTAAACTATGTAATATTTTATGTTATTAATATAATCTATTCGTTCCGCTGTTGAGATTCTAGAGTTGTTTCTTCTTTCTCTTCTTTCTTTTCTTCTTCTATCCCTTTCTTTCTTAATTGATGACGCGACTTCCTGGAGTATGGAAGTTGGGTCGTCACATAGGAAATATTTGGTTTTCGTCCATTTAGAAGTTCATAAGGAGTATTCTTTGTTAGTGGTCGAATAGAAACACGATTCAAAACATAGCAAGCTGTTGCAACTGCTTCAGCCCAAAAATGTTTTGGTAATGTACTTCCATTTAACAAAGTCCTTGCACATTCTTGTAAGGTTCTATTTTTACGTTCTACAACCCCATTTTGTTGTGGAGTTCTTGGAAATGAAAAATTATGGAATATTCCTTTTTTCTTACAGAAATGTTCAAAGGCTTCGTTTTCGAATTCACCTCCATGATCACTTCTTATGTTTTTAATTTTCAAACCTTTAAAATTTTGAATTCTTTTGACAAACGATTTGAAATTATCAAAAGTATCACTTTTATTTTTCATAAAAATAGTCAAAGTATATCTTGAAAAATCATCAACAATTACATACACATATCTACTGTGATTAATGGATTGTACTTGAGTTGGTCCAAGTAAATCCATATGCAGTAATTCAAGTGGTTGTAAGGTTGAAATAACCTTTTTAGATTTAAAAGATGATTTAGTTAATTTTCCTAACTGACATGCATCACAAATATGATCTATTTTAAAATTCATTTTTGGTAAACCTTTTACTAAATCATTTTTAGAAAGCTTATTTATTGTTTGAAAATTAATATGACAGAATCGTTTGTGCCATAACCAAGGATTATTTTCTTTGGCTATTAAACACATATCTGAATTATGTTTTATTTTCATATTCAGAACATAGATATTTCTGTCTCTATTTCCTTCAAAGATAAGATTTTGATTTTGATCAAAAATGCTACATTTGTTTTCAGAAAAAGTGATTTTTAATCCTTTGTCACACAATTGGCTGATACTAAGTAAATTATGTTTTAAATTTTTGACAAGTAAAACATTTGAAATAAGAGGTAAATTTGAAATACCATTGTTGCTCACATTGCCTTTGCCGATGATATATCCTTTAAAGTTGTCTCCAAATGTGACGGAGCCTCCATCTGTGTAAATAATATTTGATAGCATATCTTTGTCTACTGTCATATGTTTTGAGCAACTACTGTCGAGTATCCATTTTGCTCTTTTCTTAAGTGGGACCTACAAAAAATATAATATAATATTGGTACCCACCTTTTTAATAGGGTCCTACGAGTTAAGTCTTAGGAAACCAAACCCAAGAGGGCTCAGTATCCCATTTAAAAATATAATCTTTATTTTTATGAACAGTTTGTAAAAAGGTGTGTATATATTTTTTTCTAATCAAACTGTTGTTTTTTTTAGGAACCCAAATTTTTATGCTTTTTGAGTAAGAATTCCTTTTTGTCTAAACTTTAGTAGGATTAATATTTCTCCTAATTTTCTTTTTAGATGGAGCTGTTGTTTTCTTAACATATCCTAACCCTTTCTTACTTGACAAAGATTGAGAGTTATCAATAATTTTTGATAATGTTTCTCTTCCTCTATTAAAATTCGAAACATTTTTGGTGATGCTTTCTAACTTAGTTTTGAGACTAGTATTATCCAATTCTATCAATTTTATTTTTGTTTTTAGTTCATGATTTTCAGAAACAAGAGCATCATTTTTCTCTTTTTGAGTTTCAATTTCTTGACTCAAGAGATTGAGTTGAGAATTGATATTAGAGAATGATTCTTGTAATTTTTCAAGTTCTTCCTCTAATATTTTCTTCTCATCTTTAAGCATATCTCTTTTGAATTCTGCTTTATTCTGATATTCATGAGTCTCCTTATATTTTCTTTTGAGATTTTTTAGAGTGTCAACTAGCTCCGAATTTATCTCAATCATATCATCAAAAGTAAAATCACTAACCTTGTTTTCAGTAGCCATGAAGTAGACATTTGCTTGCTCGTTTTCACTGTGACTACTGTTTTCTGATGAAGAAGTGTCTGAATCATCCCATGTTACTGAGAATGCTTTCTTTTTCTTGTCTTTTCTGCCTTTGAAATATTTCTTCTTTAATTCTGGGCATTCCTTCTAAGTATGACCTTTCTTATGACAATTGAAACTTTCTAGAACTGAAGATGATGGTTTGTTTGGAAAATTCCTTTTTCCAATATTTTTGTTATTTTTTCGGAATTTCAAGAACTTTTTAAAAAATTTGGCAATAAATGCTATATCTTCTTCATCCAAATCTTCATCTTTTTCTTCTTCAGCATGAAAAGCTATGTTCTTTTTATCTTGTGCTTGTACTCGTTTTGCCTGCAAATTCACTTCATAGGACATTAGATTTCTTATTAACTCTTCAGGTTTTATGGTAGAGAGGTCATTAGCTTCTTCAATAGCCAAGACTTTTCTTTCCCATTCATCCGTTAAAGAGTTTAGGATTTTTGATACAATATCAAAATCAGTGTACTTTTCTCCTAATCCTAATAGTGAATGATAGATATCTTGAAATCTAGAGTACATATCATTGATGGATTCATCTTGTTTCATTCTAAAGTTTTGAAACTGATTTTTGAGCATGGAGATTTTGCTTTGTTTGACCTTGTTAGTTCCTTCATGAGTGATTTTAAGCGTTCTCCATATTTCATAAGCAGTTTGACACATGCTAACACGATTAAATTCATTTCTATCTAGTGCACAGAATAACATGTTCATAGCTTTTGCATTGGCGGTAACATCTAGTTTTTGTGTGTTTGACCAAGTGGAATATTCTCCAGTAGGAAGAGTGTATTCATTTTGTGTGATATTCCATGATTCAAAACTATTTGATTGCATATAAATCCTCATACGAGGAGACCAATAATTATAGTTTAAACCATTAAAGAATTGAGGTCGTGCAGTGGATTGACCTTCAATAAAACTAGTATGAGTGACAGTGTTAGTGGTAGTGCTGGTGTTATTTTCCATATTAGTAAGATATCAGATAAATTTGTAACGGTTATAAGATGCCTTGCTCTGATACCAAATGAAAGTCTATAGGACCGTATAATATGGATAAACAGTAATACAGAAGTATAGATAGTAAATAACGCGGAATATAAATGCAGTAAGTAAAATGACACTAGAGATTTTATACTGGTTCGGAGCACCGTCCTACGTCCAGTCCCAGACTAACTTCTGGCTTTAACGAACAATACCCTCACTTAACCCGGAGGAATAGGTAAACAACACCTGAGCAGCAGAACAGGATTTTTGCCTCAGCAGGAGAAGAGGACTTTCCCTTGCCTAAGCAGCAGAACAGGACTTTAACAAAGTATAAATGTAGTTGACTTAACGTGTTCTTGATAACACTGATTTGTCTATTAAGATTACAAACTTCTTATAATCAATTCCTCTAGAGTATAAAGACTATGTGAAGAGTTGAAAAAGGAAGAATATTGCTATGAATCAAAGTATATAGAATATAACTTGAAGATTCAAAGCAATGACGAGTATGAGAGCACTTGAGTAATCACAAGAGAGTAGAAAGAATTAGAATCAGAAAATTAGTGATTATGAAGTATGTGATAACTTCTATATATAGTTATCAGAGAGATGCAACTCTTAGTGAAGAGTTTCAGCAAAGAGAGATGACTGTTGATGAATTGCAACTCTTTATGGAAGAAGATGTCCATTGAGAAATTTTGCAGTTGAAGCCGGTTCAGTCGACTAGTATATAGTCAGTCGACTAGTGTTTGAATATTTAAAAATTTTAAAAAAAATTACCGTTTCAAAAATATGAACAGTGTTCACTGCTATGCATATGCACAGTCAGTCGACTGGCAAGAACATTCAGTCGACTGGCTGTGCATAAATTGCACAGTAAACTCTGTTTGTAAAGAAAAATTTAAAAATTGAAAACTTGAGGATTGATTTTAACATATGTTTAAGACTCAACATCTATAATAGTTACTTTAAGCCTAGAGATCCTCTGTTGTCTTCTTTTTGTCATGTATGAATGCAAATTCTTCTTTAGCTTCTGAACTGTCTTTCCATGAATCAAAACTAGTAATTCAACACTATTTACTTTCTGTTGAGTAACTTCAAACTAAGATAAAAAAATTAAAGTGTACAGTAAAAAAATGATGAGAACTTATAATAAACAGAGTTACCTCAATTTCCC
Source organism: Allium cepa (assembly GCA_030765085.1). NCBI lineage: Eukaryota > Viridiplantae > Streptophyta > Magnoliopsida > Asparagales > Amaryllidaceae > Allium > Allium cepa. Next base: position 256,156,931 of record CM060943.1, read on the forward strand.
AACATATGTCTTGTTCGATCGAGGTATATTGTTAGCGTTCATAGAGATTATATACTCGGTGTTTATAGTGCGATGAACTCGCATGGTAGAAAGGAGGAATTTTCCATTTTCAACAAGCATGGCTGCATAATTGAACGACATGTTAAGACTGAAAAAGCAATATAAGTTTAATAATTTTCAGATGCTAGTGTAATTTTGGTTACACCAACTGTATCATAATGGCTCATGTCCCCCTCCACAAATTTGTTGAATATAACAAAACAATACATCAGAGATCTCTCATGCCATGTTAGTCAAATTTGTTGCATCAAGTTTATGTGTTGATAATTTAGTTATTGTGTACTTAGCTTGCATTTATATATTTTTAACTAATTTACTTCATAATATTCCAAGATTTTACGCCAACTCCTGGACAATTTGTAATGAATCAAACAGATACAGCCATTGAGATGTAAGTTGACAAATAATAAAAATAACTAAATGTTACTAAAATTATGAGGAGACTAGATTTAAAATACTTGAAGATGTAATGTAAAAGAATGAGCTAAAGAAATCTTACTACGAGTAAGGCATAGATATAAATGATAAGTCAACTTCCTTAACCATAAGGCATATAAATGAGCAAGTACTATAAGGGAGTAGTTCATACAAAACCATATATAAAATCTACAATGGAGTGTCATCAAAAGCGTAAAATCTTTTTTTCATAATGATTAGGTATAATGGTGCAACTTGGAAAGGTAAATGCTTCACCATAATAACAATATATGCAAGTTTTTCAGCCCACTCATGTTATTTGTGAGTTGTATGATTCGGCAAATACTACTTAACATTTAAACCTTATCTTCATGCTAAGGAACTGTTAGACAATTAGGCAAGATACATTCCATGATATGAACATGAAGTCTGATAGCCAGTTTCATGCAAAACAGCCTAATTTTAGGTGATTTCTTCCGTTAACCTATCTATAAAAAAAATTGCAAGAAGCCCAACTTAATTATACAGTGACCAGTACTCGTTCATATGCATATTATCCACTATTTCAACCAACATCGGTATTTGAAATAACCACCCACTAACTTAAATTCATATACCCTTATTAGTGCTTTATTGTTTGAAATATAGAAAGAAAGAATATTACATAGATATTTTAGGAAATTTAAGGACTTCACCACTCCATGTATTTTCTTTGTAATCGCTAACCCATGCCTTCAGCTTTAACTCCATATTATTAACAATGGATTTATTACCTTGGTTCAATACCGAGTCACACATTGTTTTCATCTAATATACACTACAAAATTTACTACAATTCACCTTACATCATTGTAGCATGGCTCCTCCAACAACATATATAAATATACCACCTTCAAGTCATATGCAGCAGCTTACACCAGCTTACTCCAACAGCAACAACCTTAGTGCAGGCCGTACTTGCAGATATAATCTTATCTCATCTTCTTGTATTTTAAAACACCAAATGAATTAATTTTACTTAGTTAATTTTTGTATAACTTAGTTTACTTGGTCAAACTTCTATAAAACTTAATTAAGTTCTATAAAATTTAGTCAACTTTTATAAATTCAGTTATTTTTCATAAAATTCAGTTAATAAATATTTTTTGTAAACTTAATCGGTTTTTATAGTTTTTATAAAAATCGATCAACTTAGTTAAAATTTTAGAAGACTTGGTTATTTTTTTAAATTTATCAATGAATCAATATAACCATGTGGCAATGTCGAGACTTTGACTAGCCTGGATTACCTAGGCTAATTTTTGATTTTTGATTTTCAATAATAAATTATACCAAGATTAAAAAAATAAAGTTTACAAACGATTCATTATAGAATCTAAAAGAACATACTTACACAGTATACGACATTATATGCCAAAGGGTCTGAGTGGAAAATAATAACCCATCATACATAAAGCTTTGTGTGAAGCTCCTTTTCTATGTTTCCCTATTCAACATATAAGAAATTAGGCAATGTTGCTTATAGAGTGATCAATTATTATTTTTCTTAATTCTTTTTTTTGAAACATGAGTACTTTATTTGCATTCACAAATCAATGCAAGCATTCGAGTGCAAACAAATGGCGTGATAAATGAATACCAAATTATATATGATGATCATGATAAATGGCTGCATTGAATGAGGTCATTTTCTTACGTTTTTTGCGAAGAAAGAGACAGCTGAACATAGAAATTAACATTACCTTTATCTGAACATGCCATATAGCAGCATTATTAAAGATGACAACAGGTCCCAAACTCCTACTTGGATTAATAGCCAATCCAGCGATAGGAATGGCTATCAAATGCACCAAAAACAATGTAAATCCGATTGCAAGAGGTACCAAAACCTGCATTATAATTTTTTTTAATACTTATCTTGCAAAACAATACCCGTATAAGTTCAGCATAATCTCTTACATGCATATGAGGCTACCATCATTGCATTTAGGATCAGTAGCAAAGAAAACAATGTAGACGAATAAGAAACACTAATGACTTCAACAACAAGTCCAACTCCAGTTGAATACCAATCACTCACCATGTTAACACTGTCACCATATCTAATAGAAAAATCCTTTTGCAACGCCTTAACAATCCCAGCACCACATACTTAACCAACACACCATGCTATCACATTCAAAAGTACCTTAACCATTGAAATCTTCGTGCCAGAAAAATGGCTAAAGCAGATCATCCTACCATTTGCCCATGAGATTTCTACAAGTCCAACAGCATTATTTCAATTTCCATATAGCGTTGTGTCGCTTTGGTGTTTGTGTCCAACGATGATATTTAGGTACATTTTAATATATGACAAAATAAAAGTCACATAATTATCGAGCAATTTTTGTATTTTGGTATGTTTCTCTATATTGGTTTCCAATGGTAAGACTAAGGAATTTTCACATCACTAACACACGGTACAGTATTATTTTACTTAATTTTTAAATAAATCGCTATGAACTATGATATTTGATCCATTTTTCACCAGATTAGTTTGTGCTGACTAAACTTGTTTATACTGGACATTTGTAACTAATAAACAATCCACAATATTGAGATTACATAACTGCCTTAATGCAAGCTCCATATAGGTCATCTTAACATTTTCATGGATTTGAATGTTTAATATGTATGTAAATCAAACTATGTAAAAATGTACACATTTTAGTTTTTTTGTAAAGCAACCAAGGTTTGATTTCAACCTATATAACATATTCAACTTTGATTTCAAAAGCATGGTATGACAACCAAGGTTCTACTAGCTTCACTTACAACCAATTTAGGTATATCAGATTAAAAAATAATAAATTATCTATGTATTTTGACTAAAGAAATGGACAAACAAATTTTGATTAAACCATTCCCCTCTAAAGTCAAGGAAAGCAAACCCTAAGACGAGCAAATGAAGAAAAATAAATATGTCTTATGCAAGTGTCATACAGTATGCAAAACAATTAACATAATGGAAAATTATAATGTATTAACCACTTTGACCATTCTCAATCGATTCCATAATAGAAAATAAGAAGTAGAAAAGGCAAAGCCCAAGACAAGCAAATAAAGAAAAATAAATGAACCTTATGAAAATGTCATACAGTATGTAAAACAATTAACTTAATGGACAATTATAATGTATTAACCACTTTGACCCTTCCCAATCGGTTCCATAATAGAAAATTAGAAGTAGAAAAGGCAAAATTTGTTTAGTAAAAGCGTTGAGTGCCATCTTCTTCATTGACAAGTTTGGACGTCATTACTCCACAAATTATTTCACGTTTGATGAATAATCAATGACTGTTAGTTTGACGCCTCAAAGTTGGAGGATTTGACGATGACTTAATGAAAAATTTTGTTCGAAACTAAAATAATTTCCTACATTACTTGCTAGGAAGAAAAAGAAAATCATATTCCTCTCAAGTATAACTTTGAGCTGAATACTCATGTGTGTTGTGAATTTTCTTTTCCTGCAATTTCAACATGCATCCTCTTATTACAATTTACATAACCTTGAGTGTGAATAAAGCTTTTTACTATTAGCGCACCTAAACTTGAAAATTCATTTACTATGTATATAAGTTCATAATTAATTTTACTATGTATATAAATTCATAATTAACATGTAAAAACCATGCTAAGCTAGAAATAAATAGTAATTTTATGCTCAAATTAGTCAGGGAAAAAAAATTGCAGTTATGCTTAGAAAAATGATCAAGGATTTCATCATTTGGAAAACTTTTAAAACTTAACTCTGGTTGTAAAATATTATTAGATATCTGTTAAAATTATATTTTATTATTATGGATTCTTCATAATTACCTAGGCAAAGACATGTGCGCCTCACATGTCAAATAATAATTTAAGCAAATGATACTATATCTAGTAATAAGTGGATATAGGCCATACCGATAAGAAATGTAGAAGACAAATGATAAGAATCCTTCTAAGCTGAGCATATATTGTTTTACCTTCATATAAGGTTTTATGAAGAAGTACGATTCCTATAAATGATACCAAGTTCATGTAAATATGACGTTTCTTTTCTTTATAATTCACATGCCTGTACCCAAATCTGGATATCCAACTGTCAACCCACTTTGGAATAGTTGATAAAACTAGCAATTAGACTTTGAGAAATTATAACATGTAAATAAAAATAAGATACTAGTTCCACAGGCACGAAAGAAAATTACATCAAATAAAGAGGCAGCCTTATGCGGTGTATATCAGACAGTCCTAACGCTTAATTCTATGTACAGAGACATATTTAATTTTGTACATGTATAACGATCAAGCATTCTCAAGTCTTATCTAACCTAGGTAAATATAAATAACTAAACTAAAAAATCTTCAAGCTAGAAACATAACATAATATCAAAATACACTTCATAATAATGATAAATTGTCTTTTATACAGACACCAAAAGTATGACCAATTTTATTCTTAAGAAACATCTTAGAATTAGATTTTAAATGCAAAAGCATTAACATAACTGATTAAAATGAATGCTGTTTAGATCACTTCAATCTTACCTCCTCTATTGTACTCATCAAACTACTGTGCATTCCTTAACAACCATATTCATTACTAGTTGCAAGTAGTGGTAACTCAGCCATAGATACTCTGTTTATTTTTATTTGTTTATTTATTTTAATTTTTTTGAATTACCTAGAGAACCAAGCTTCGCTTGTAAACTCTAGAGAAGTATGTGCCTGCCAAACACATACTTCGGGTACTTGTTACAGGGTTGTCAGTTTCGGGGCTCGAACTCGTGACCTTCCATCACGCAGTCCGGACCATCAACCATCAAAAAAAAAGATACTCTGTTTATTCTGTGTCATGACCCAAATTTAAGTGTTTGAAAATCGGTACCCGTACTTCACCTGTACTCGAATGTCGCAGATTCAATCGTTGAAATCCGACTCATTCCGGAGCTTATAACACATTAAGTATAACAACACAGTGGAAGAAAAATGAATATCATTGATAAAACAATGAATACAATATCTGATACAATATGATACAACAATATCAGAGATAATAATAACAACGGAAAGGATAACCACGGAAGAGATAACTCTAATATGATTTTCAATAGAGAGTGAAACCACAATCTATATCTCCAATTCAAAGCTCCAAAGCTCAAAAGCCAAAACTCTAAACTCCAAATCGAAAACTTGAACCATCATCAATGTTGAAGTGAAGCAACTCGATCCAAATACGATTTCCAATATCCAGAAACTGAATGCTATCTAATCACTCCTACTATTTGATTATCTGAAAAATCCAACTCTAGATTGCCCGTGCGGAAAATTGTGGGCACCTAGAGTTTAGTAAGGGAACAATAAACTCCGCGTCAGTCATGGGACTGGTATGAGAAAACAAAAATAGTTTTATCCTTAAAACAAACAACAACAAAAATTTAAAGTTGAAACCCGCAATGCTTTTTGAAAAATGAAACTAACATAAGGCCTCCCACTGCACACACAATGTAAACGCAGAATTAGAGGAGATTTCTCCTTATGATAGTCAAACATGCTTGATATGCAAAATTCTTTTTGCTTTTATTACTAGTGCATAGTGCAGAAAAATCTTTCGAAAGTATAATATTAATCTTAGCCAGTATAGGCATTTGGCACTTGTGCCTACTATAGCTACCATGTTTAATAGCAGGTTACCGTCACATTCCGTGGCAGGTTATATAACTAAAACCGTACAGGGCGCGTATTGTTTCTTTGGATTTCCAACAAATGGCCAGGTAAAGGAACTTCCCACACCAAATGGAACGCCTATGGAGTTATGTCCCCGAGAATCTATCCGGATCTCTGCTACACAAGGCCGGGTTACCTCTGTAACTAGGTAACTACTGACATGAGCATGCCACCCCTCGATCGTTACCAGCCTTTATCGGGGCGCCTATCAACCAACAACCACAAAGCAATAGGTTTTGCAGCAACCACAAAGTTAAGTATTTGGGCTCCATACCATGATACCACTTATAATCCAGAAGGAAATGGACATACCCTCAGGGGGCGCTACCCCAAATAACCTTGCTGCAACGATTCCTATTTCGACCATTACCGGGTTGTGAGGCTCGACGAAGTTTCATCCACAAAGCTACTCTTTTCACAAAGTCATGCTTTGATCAATAAATGATCAGCAGCACTTCGTATGCCACATTACTAAATTGGAAATGTATCACTAGTAACCATCAACTACATAACCTCTGAGCTTGTACGTCTCAGAGAGGGGCGTTAAGCTAAGAAAATAAATTCTTTGCCACCAAACAGAAATGTATTTGATAGAAACCAGCTTTACATCTCAAAGTGTAACGTCAGACGCACATCCATACAAGTCTGTTTCGGGTTCGAACAGAACCGAAGGCACTTCCAAAGAAGCCCTTGCAATTCGGATAATCCCTAATCATGTTCAGACTCCCCATCACAAGGGTAATCAAATCTCTATACCGGGGCCATTTGGTGCAGAGACATTCGACGGGTTATCCTTTCGCTTTTGAAAATATTCGGTCTTCACCACCGGTCTTCAAATGCTATCCATAACGTCGTATCATTATTCGAAATGGGTTATATGATACAAAGGTCCTCTCCCGGCTAAACCGAATAATGAGCGCAATATTTAAAAACATATGGATATATGGATCTCAGTTAAGTCACAACTTATTACCCAAAACAAATGGTTTAAACAAATTACCATTTTTAATCTTTTTTTTATACAGAAATATTCACTTAACAAATTTCACCAATCTTTCACAAAGATTCATCCATAGTTTTCAAAACTATTTCAATCCCCAAATCCTTTTATACAAAAGATATACCTTTAAGATCCCCTTAAATTTCAAAACAAGGTTCAACCATCTTTCGCAAAGATTCACTCCTAGCTTTCAAAACTATTTTCATTTCAAACTTCAAATCCTTTCAACATAAATTAGAAATCCTTTCCATATATGAAAGCTATTACTATTTGAAAACAAACAGCTTTTGTTTCGGAAAAATCCGATTATATTTGCACAAATTAAACCCCTTCAAGTATAAAACTTGGGTTAAATTTAAATTTCCAAAGTAGTATTTTAAAAATGGTTTAAAACCCATATAAACACATTTATAACTTGTATAATCTTTTTAAACCATAATTTCAAAACACAGAATTCAACTTCAAATCTTGAATTCAAATTAAAATCAAATTATTTAAATTCCAAAACTTTATCAAGTTATTCAAAATAACTTTTATCTTTAAAACTCCTTGTCAAAAGCTTTTTAACCCAATCTCATTTCCAAAACCATTTGGATTCAAAATTCACGTTAAACTATTTCAAAAATCTGTGACTTAACCAATTTCCTCATGCAATTCATATTTGTGTGTGTAAGGTGTAGTCCAGGGGTTTTATACAATAGTGCAACATTATCAATCATCATAGATCAATATCAATAAGCAGTATATTCCTATAACGCTTATCTTTATTTACATATTCACAGATAAATAATATACATTCATCATAGATAAATAAATAAATACATTCATCACAGCTCAATTCATATCACATAGCAGAGATATCAAACAATTTAAAGCATTCAATGCAATCCCCACATCCATAAGGTTGATTAATCATCTGATTAATTGGAAACAGATTAATAACTTATGAATAAATTTACTAATTCTGGTTAATTAATATTAATTAATTACAAACCATTTTAATTAATTAACCTTTAATCATTAAATAATTAACCTTTAATTATTAATTAATTAACCTTAATTAATTAATCAATTAACGTTTTATCATTAAATAATTATCCTTTAATTATTTTATTATCCTTTAAAATTAATTACCCTTAATTAATTAAACAAACTAATTAATCCTTAATTAATTACCATTAAGTAATTATCCTTAATTATAATAAGCAATTATCCTTAATTGTTTAATTAACTTTAACCATTAATTCATTACTTTTAACTAAGTAATTATTCTTAAGTAATTAATTACCTTTAATTACTTCATCACATAAATCGATCGTCCTTTAATGTAATTACACAAAGTAATTACCCTTTAATTATATTAAGTAATTAACTTCATTAAGTAATCATACATTAATTACTTTCATTAATTAAATCACCTTTAAATTAATTATATTAAGTAATTGTCCCTTAATCATTAAGTAAATAATTATCCCTTAATTACTTTTATCAATTAAATACCCTTTAAATAAATTGATTATCCCAAATCAATTACCTTGATTAATTAATCACATTAGTTAATTAATTATCCTTTTATCATTAATTAATTATCCTTAATTACTTTCATTAAGCAATTATCTTTAAGTAATTTATTACTTTAATTACTTACGTTAATTAATCTTAATTAATTAATTATCCTTTAATTAATTACTTTAAATAATTAAGTAATTAACCTTTAATTACTTAAATTAACTCTGAATTAATTGTTCTTGATTAATTATATCAAGTAATAAATCCTTGATTAATTAATTAACTACTCTTTAATTACTCATATTATTTAAACTTTAATAAATCACATTAATTAATTAAAGATAAACCTTTTTATCTAAATTAACCATTAAATTTCATTTAGGAATTAATGATATAATTATCCTAAAATATATTACTTTAAAAACAGATCAATCACAAAACATTTAATTTTAAAAATTAAACTTTGAAAACTTTGTTAAAAACTTGTTTAAAGATTCACTTTGGCTTTTAAAAACTATGAAACTTATATAAAAACCCGTTTTAATATTTACTTTTAAACTTGCATTGTTTTTTCTCTTTAAAATTTGGTTCAAACATAGCTTTTAAAATTTTAAAAATCTGTTACCTTTTAATCCCGGTGGCAAGAAAATAAAGCCGAGGCAACTCCGCCAATTTCTCGAGCCAATCCTGAAGACACTCCCCATACTATCGTCTTCGAGCCAAAACAAGATCATCTCCGAGCCAACCCCCGAGCAAATCCTCATCTCCCCAAACATCTTAATTTCCCAGGCATGAAAGTGTACATGTGCACATGCATGAGCATTTCGATCATCTACGATCACTGCCCCGACCTCTGACATGTCATCGACGTCATCGTCGACCAACCCAAACACTTATCTGATGAATCAAGTCAGAAATCGGAAATGAGCCTATCTGTCACCAGGAACTCAAAAACTCGATCGATATAAATGCCTCGACGCCGATGATTGAGCCAACTGGAACCCTGCCACTCTGCCCAATGCAACGCCGCGATCCAACGCAACGATCCCTTTGGGTCCGATCGACCCCGGTGCTTCCATCACGTTGCACGAACTCGAAACACAACGTTGGTCAAAACAGAAGTTAAACCATAAATTAACTTCGTACGGCCACCATGGCAAACTGGAATTTTTCTAATCATTTTTTTGATGATCCATGATGCTCGAACCACCTTCCTACCAAGGCATGCGAAAATAAATCTGCCGATCGAAGAAAATTGACAGAAAGGCATTTTCCGTTCATCTAGAGATTTCACGAAACCTACTTGTTCTAAAATCACGAGACTTGTATCAGAAATCATTATTCCGTGATACAACCTTGATTATATAATCAGATTTTAAAATTAAGATGTTTGAATTTTCAGATATTTTATGATCTTACTCTATATTTTATATTTCCAGAAAATTAAATCAATTTCACTTAGAAATAATTTTCAAAATTTAGATCTTACTAATTTAACATTTTTTGCTTGAGCAACAATGTCTAAAACGAATTAGAGGATGAGATTTTAGATTTAGAACAGGTTATGAATCCTGTATACTTAGAACAGAGGTAATGTTCTTGTTCACGGAGCATTATTCAACATTTGTATATTTATGTATGTATATACAATCATTTCTACATTCATGCAACCATTTTACTTCATGAATCAATCATCAATATCAAGTTAAATAAACAAATTCAAGTCTTAAAAAGTTTGCTCACCTGATCATATGAACAGAGAGACAGGCTTTTGATCTGGAAATTGATTTGTTGAGTTGTTGAATTGCGTGGAACTTGCTTTAGTTCTGAGTTGAATCTTTGGTTTAAAACTGAAAATGATGTTGTTCCCAGATTTTGTTTAGGTTGCCTCAATCTTTAAACTCAAGTTGATTTTATACTTGAATGTTCCCAGGTCTTGATTTGAATTGGCTTTGCTCGGATGAGCTTTGATTTCTATTTTGATTTGTTTATTTCCAGGCTTGAAGATTTTGAAAACAAATTTTGATTTGTTTATATTTTGATCTGGTTGCATTGATCAGGTTCTGATCATCTTTTAATGTCTGGTTTTGATGTTTGAGATGACTTTGGCTTTCAATTTTGAACCTGGTTATTTTTTTAATACATCTTAATATAAATTTTTAAATTAAAAGAAAAATCTATCATACCACTTGTCTATTTGTATTAACACTTGTTAATTCACTTATGTAATAATGTTACAAATGTCTTAATGTATTTTTAAAACACTTACACTTGTTTAATGCAAATAAATTTATGTTTAGCCCCTTTGTTTTAATTTGTTTAAACATTATGTTTTAAACCTTACTTCATTTTAATTTATATTTTAAACCCTTTCTTTTATAAATCACTTAATCATTATATTTACATATGTTTATGTAATACATTTTCTATTTAGTTTAAATATGTACAAAACTAATTTATTTTAAGTATAAAAGAAAAGTATTTTAAACTTTTTTTTAATTTAAGCAAACTACACTTATATCAATTCCAGAATAAAATTTTCAAATCATCATATTATAAATACAAAACAAGTTTTCCTATTACAAAATTATAGATTTTTCCAAATCCAATATATATTCAAAACTTTTTATTTTTAAATTTCAATTTCAAAAATTAATATACAATCATTTTGTATTTATAAATGAGTAAACAAATATCTTTTAATAATTATCAATTTTATTCCAATCATAATTTATTTATTTTCCAAATCTTTAATTTCAACATATATTTATTTGAATTTCAAATTCAAATTCAAATTCTAAATTATAATCTATTTATAAAATATTTAGATTTCCAAATCAAATCCTTTATTTAAAACCTTATATATAATTTTATTTCCATTTTCAAATGAATCCACAATTAAATTTATAATTCAAATATAATTCAAAATATTTATTTCTGAATTTCCAATTAGAAATTCTATTTAAAAATCATATTTATATACTTTTATATTTATAAACAAATAAATATCTATTTAATTTGAAAAATACCAAATTAATTCATAATTTAATTTCAAAAATTAAATTATTATCAATTTAATTTTTTTAAAAACAGGAATGTTACAGATTCCCCCTTAAGAAAATTTCGTCCTCGAAATTTGCTAGGGAGATGACAAAAAACAGACGAAAGATAGAGAAATATCTTTTCAGATCAAACTGAATATCTATTCTGCATTTGGCTTACTAAATCAGAATATCATCAATAATTATGAGAACGAACTCATACAATATTTCATAAGATACTCGAGTCATCTGGTCTACGAAATATGCAGGGGCACTGGTTAGTTCGAAGGGTAACTAACCGTTCGTAGAATATATATATATGGACCAAAAAGAACAAACAATGTATTCTCAATCCAGTTTGGAATATCCCAAAGTATTCACTAGCTTATTCCTCTTTGGACTTTTATCCACACAAGAAATTATAATAGAATTTCAAATTTGGTTTTAATCGAAAGCGTCTTATTGATACAATCTAGTTTTAGCTTCATATTTGCTAATCATTTTATTTCATATAAATTTTCAAATTCATTAAAGTTTAAAATGAAAAGCTGATAGGTAACTGATGAAGAGAATATGAAATAGAAATGATTCGCAGGGCCATCACCACACCGAAGCTTCTCCCTCGAGCTGCCACGAAGCCATCAAAGAATTGAAAAGAGACCGATAGAGAAGTTGTTTCCGTTGTGGCAGGGTATTGACCATTTGTAGTGGCACTCCCGTGTCCTTACCTCGTCCTCTTCTTGCACTCATACTCACTATCAGTGGATAGCAAGAGAATTTACTGAGGCGTGTGTACGAATATCTTAGGGATGTACTCATTCTAGGGTATACTTAACCTTATCTCTAATGAGTTACCTAATGTGTTATACTCTTGAGCTAAAGTTCTACCTTCAGCTCTGATACCAAAATATGTCACGACCCAAATGTTAGAGTTCAAAAATCGACACCCTTTCTTCACCTGTACTCGAATGCCGCAGATTCAATCGTTGAAATCGGACTCATGCCAAAGCTTATAACACATTAAGTACAATAACGCAGCGGAAGAAAAATGAATATCGTTGATACAAAAATGAATGAAATATCTGATACAATATGATACAACAATATCAGAGACAATAACAACAGCGGAAAGGATAACCACAGAAGAGATAACTCCAATATGATTTTCAATAGAGAGTGAATCCACAATCTATATCTCCAATCCAAAGCTCCAAAGCCAAAACTCTAAACTCCAAATCGAAAACTTGAACCATCATCAATGCTGAAGTGAAGCAACTCGATCCAAATGCGATTTCCAATATCCAGAAACTAAATGCGATTTCCAATATCCAGAAACTGAATGCTATCTAATCACTCCTACTATTTGATTATCTAAAAAATCCAACTCTAGACTACCTGTGCGGAAAATTGTGGGCACCCAGAGTTTAGTAAGGGAACAATAAACTCCGCATCAGTCATGGGACTGGTATGAGCAAACAAAAATAGTTTTATCCTTAAAACAAACAACAACAAAAATTTAAAGTTGAAACCCGCAATGCTTTTTGAAAAATGAAACTAACATAAGGCCTCCCACCGCACACACAATGCAAACGCAGAATTGGAGGAGATTACTCCTTATGATAGTCAAACATGCTTGATACGCAAAATCCTTTTTTCTATTATTATTAGTGCATAGTGCAGAAAAATCTTTCGAAAGTATAATATTAATCTTAGCTAGCATAGACATTCGCACTTATGCCTACTATAGCTACCATGTTCAAGAGAAGGTTACCGCCACATTCCATGGTAGGTTATACAACTAAAACCGTACATGGCACGTATTGTTTCTTTGGATTTCCAACAAATGGTCAGACAAAGGAACTTTCCACACCAAATGGAACGCCTCTGAAGGTACGTCCCCGAAAACCTAACTGGATCTCTACTACACAACGCTAGGTTACCTCTGTAACTAGGTAACAACTGATATGAGTATGCCACCCCCCGGTCGTTACCAACCTTTATTTGAGGTGCCTATCAACCAATAACCACAAAGCAATAAGTTGTGCAACAACCACAAAGTTAAGTATTTGGGCTCCATAACACGATACCATTTATAATCCAGAAGGAAAGGGACATACCCTTAAGGGGCGTTACCTCCAAATAACATTGCTACAACGATTCATGTTTCGACCATTATCGGGTTGTGAGGCTAGACGAAGTCTCGTCCACAAAGCTACACTTTTCACCAAGCCATGTTTTGATCTATAAATGGTCAGCAGCACTTCGTATGCCACATTACCAAATTGGGAGAGTATTAGTAACCATCAATTACATAACCTCTAAGCTCGTACGTCTCAGAGAAGGGTGTTAAGCTAAGAAAATAAATTCTCCGCCACCAACCGAAATGTATTTGATAGAAACCAGCTTTACATCTCAAGGTGTAACGTCAGACGCACATCCATACAAGTCTGTTCCGGGTTCAAACAAAACCGAAGGCACTTCCAAAGAAGCCCTTGCAATCCGGATAATTGCCAATCACGTCCAGATTCCCCATCATAAGGGTGATCAAATCTCTATACCGGGGCCATTCGGTGCAGAGACATTCGACGGGTTATCCTTTTGCTTTCGAAAATATCCGGTCTTCACCACCGGTCTTCAAATGCTATCCATAACATCGTATCATTATTCGGAATGGGTTATATGACACAGAGTCATCTCTCGGCTAAACCGAATAATGATCCCAATATTTAAAAACATATGGATATATGGATCTCAGTTAAGTCATAACTTATTACCCAAAACAAATGGTTTAAACAAATTACCATTTTAAATTTTTTTTTAAACACAAAGATTCACTTCACAAAGTTCACCAATCTTTCACAAAGATTCATTCATAGTTTTGAAAACTATTTCAATTCCCAAATCCTTTTATACAAAATATATACCTCTAAGATCCCCTTAAATTTCAAAATAAGGTTCAACCATCTTTCACAAAGATTTATTCATAGCTTTCATAACTATTTTCATTTCATACTTGAAATCCTTTCAACATAAATTAGAAATCCTTTCCTTACATGAAAGCTATTATTATTTGAAAACAAATAGTTTTCGTTTCGGAAAAATCCGATTATATTTGCACAAGTTAAAGCCCTTCAAGTATAAAACTTGGGTTAAATTTAAATTTCCAAAATAATATTTTAAAAATGGTTTAAAACCCATATAAACACATTTATAACTTGTATAACCTTTTTAAACCATAATATCCAAACATAGAATTCAATTTCAAATATTAAATTCAAATTCAAATCAAATTATTTAAATTCCAAACTTTTATCAAGTTATTCAAAATAACTTTTATCTTTAAAACTCCTTTTCAAAAGCTTTTTAACCCAATCCCATTTCTAAAACCATTTGGATTCAAAATTCAACTTTAAAACTATTTCAAAAATATGTGACTTAACCAATTTCCTCGTGCAATCCATATTTGTGTGTGTAAGGTGTAGTCCAGATGTTTTATACAATAGTGCAACATTATCAATCATCACAAGTCAATATCGATAATCGGTATATGCCAACAACGTTTATCTTTATTCACAGGTTCACAGATAAATAATATACATTCATTATAGATAAATAAATAAATTACATTCATCACTGCTTAATTCATATCACAAAGCATCACATAGCAGAGATATCAAGCAATTTAAAGCATTCAATGCAATCCCAACATCCATAAGTAAGTAAGGTTAATTATGATTATTTGGAAACAGATTAATTACTTATGAATAAATTTATTAATTCTGTTTAATTAATATTAATTACAAATCATTTTAATTAATTAACGTTTAATCATTAAATAATTAACCTTTAATTATTAATTAATTAACCTTTAATAAACCAATTAACCTTTTATCATTAAATAATTATTTTTTAATTATTTAATTATCCTTTAAAATGAATTACCCTTAATTAATTAATTAAATAAACTAATTAACCCTTAATTAATTACCATTACATACTTATCCTTAATTGTAATAAGTAATTATCCCTAATTGCTTAATTAACTTTAACCATTAATTCATTACTTTTAACTAATTAATTATCCTTAAGTAATTAATTACCTTTAATTACATCATCACATAAATCAATCATCCTTTAATGTAATTACACAAAGTAGTTACCATTTAATTATATTAAGTAATTAACTTCATTAAGTAATCATACATTAATTACTTTCATCAATTAAATCACCTTTAAATTAATTATACTAAGTAATTGTCCCTTAATCATTAAGTAAATAATTATCCCTTGATTACTTTTATTAATTAATTACCCTTTAAAAACATAAATTATCCCAAATTAATTACCTTGATTAATTAATCACATTAATCAATTAATGATCCTTCTATCATTAATTTATTATCCTTAATTACTTTCATTAAGTAATTATCTTTAAGTAATTAATTACCTTTAATTACTTACATTAATTAATCTTAATTAATTAATTATCCTTTAGTTAATTACTTTAAATAATTAAGTAATTAACCTTTAATTACATACATTAAACCTCAATTAATTATTCTTGATTAATTATATCAAGTAATAAATCCTTGATTAAGTAACTCTTTAATTACTCATGCTATTTAAACTTTAATAAATCACACTAATTAATTATAGATAAACCTTTTTATCTAAATTAATCACTAAATTTCATTTAGGAATTAATGATATAATTATCCTAATATATTACTTTAAAACAGATCAATCTTAAACCATTTAATTTCAAAAATTAAACTTTGAAAACTTTATTAAAAACTTGTTTTAAGATTCACTTTAGCTTTTAAAATTTTGAAACTTATATCAAAACCTGTTTTAATATTTACTTTTAAACTTGCATTGTTTTTTATCTTTGAATTTTGGTTCAAACATAGCTTTTAAAATTTTAAAAATCTGTTACTTTTTAAACACAATGACAAGAAAATAAAGACCCGAGGCAACTCGACCAATTTCTCGAGCCAATCTCGAAGAAATTCCCCATACTTTCATCTCCGAGCCAAAACAAGATCAACTCCGATCCAACCCCGGGTAAATCCCCATCTTCCCAAACATCTCAATTTCCCAAGCACGAAATTGAATGTATGCATATGCACGAGCATATCGATCATCTACGATTGCCACCCCGACCTCTGACATGTCATCGACATAACCGTCAACCAACCCAAGCACCTAGTCTGACGAATCAAGCCAGAAATCGAAAACGGGCCTATCT
The DNA here is from genome assembly GCA_030765085.1 of Allium cepa. Classification (NCBI taxonomy): domain Eukaryota; kingdom Viridiplantae; phylum Streptophyta; class Magnoliopsida; order Asparagales; family Amaryllidaceae; genus Allium; species Allium cepa. The sequence continues at coordinate 256,173,960 of CM060943.1, forward strand.
GTCACTAGGAACTCAAAAACTCGATCGATACAAATGCCTCGACGCCGATGACTGAGCCACCTGGAACCCTACCACTCTGTCCAATGCAACGCCGTGATCCAACTCAACGATCCATTTGGGTCCAATCGACCCCGGTGCTTCCTTCACGTTGCACGAACTCGAAACACAACGTTGGTAAAAACAGAAGTTAAACCCTAAATTGACTTCGTACGGCCACCATGGCAAACTAGAATTTTTCTGATCATTTTTATGATGATCCATGATGCTCGAACTACCTTCCTACCAAAGCACGACGAAAATAAATCTGCCGATCGACGAAAATTGACAGAAATGCATTTTTCGTTGATCTTGAGATTTCACGAAACCTACTTGTTCTAAAATCACGAGACTTGTATCAAAAATCATTATTCAATGATACAAACTTCATAGTGTAATCAGATTCTAAAATTAAGATGTTCAAATTTTCAGATATTTTATGATCTTGCTGTATATTTTATAATTCTAGAATAACTTAAATCAATTTCACTTAGAAATAATTTTTAAAATTTAGATCTTACCAATTTAAACATTTTGTGTTTGAAAAAAATTGTCTAAAATGGATTAGAGGATGAGATTTTAGATTTAGAACAGGTTTTGAAACTTGTATACTTAGAACAGAGGTAATGTTCTTGGTCACAGAGCATTATTCAACATTTGTATATTTATGTATATATATACAATCATTTCTACATTCCTGCAACCATTTTACTTCATGAATCAATCACCAATATCAAGTTAAATAAACAGATTCAAGTCTTAAAAAGTTTGCTCACCTGATCATATAAATAGAGAGACAGGCTTTTGATCTGGAAATTGATTTGTTGAGTTGTTGAATTTCCTGGAACTTGCTTTAGTTCTGAGTTGAATCTTTGGTTTAAAACTGAAAATGATGTTGTTCCCAGATTTTGTTTAGGTTGCCTCAAACTTTAAACTCAGGTTGATTTCATACTTAAATGTTTCTAGGTCTTGATTTGAATTGACTTTGCTAAGATGACCTTCATTTTGTGTTTTGATTTCTTTATTTCCAGGCTTGAAGATTTTGAAAACAAGTTTTGATTTGTTTATATTTTGATCTGGTTGCATTGATCAGGTTCTGATCGTTTTTTAATCTCTGGTTATGATGTTTGAGATGATTTTGGTTTTCAATTTTGAACTTGGTTTGGATTTTTCGTTTTTTAATACATCTTAATATAAATTTTTAAACTAAAAGAAAAATCTATCTTTCCACCTGTCTATTTGTATTAACGCTTGTTAATTCACTTATGTAATAATGTTACAAATGTCTTAATATATTTTTAAAACATTTACACTTGTTTAATGCAAATAAATTTATGTTTAGCCCTTTTGTTTTAATTTGTTTAAAAATTATGTTTTAAACCTTACTTTATTTTAATTTATATTTTAAACCCTTTCTTTTACAAATTACTTAAGCTTTATATTTATATATGTTTATGTGATACATTTTCGATTTAGTTTAAATATGTACAAAACAAATTTATTTCAAGTATAAAAGAAAAGTATTTTAAACTTTTTATTAATTTAAGCAAATTATACTTATATCAATTCCAAAATATAATTTTCAAATCATCGTATTATAAATTCAAGACAAATTTTCCTATTACAAAATTATAAATTTTTCCAAATCCAATATATATTCAAAACTTTTTATTTTTAAATTTCAATTTCAAAAATTAATATACAATCAATTTGTATTTATAAATGAGTAAACAAATATCTTTTAATAATTATAAATTTTATTCCAATCATAATTTATTTATTTTCCAAATCTTTAATTTCAACATATATTTATTTGAATTTAAAATTAAAATTCAAATTCAAATTCCAAATTATAATCTACTTATAAAATATTTAGATATCCAAATCAAATCCTTTATTTAAAGTATTATATATATTTTTATTCCCATTTTCAAATGAATCCACAATTAAATTTATAATTAATATATAATTCAAAATAATTATTTTTGAATTTTCAATTAGAAATTATATTTAAAAATCATATTTATATACTTTTATAATTATAAACAAATAAATATCTATTTAATTTGGAAAATACCAAATTAATTCAATTTAATTTCAAAGATTAAATTAATTACTAATTTAAATTTGTTTTACAAATAAGAATGTTACATTCTGGAAGAAACAAATCACACAATATCATATTAGACTGTAACTAAGACACAAATTTAAACAAGTATGTTTGTTGATAAGAAGTCAATAGTGAAGTAAATTAGCATATTTTATAAATGTTTAATTTTTCCTAATAGGATATAAGTTTTTTCTTTCATTCACAACATACTGTGGATGAGAAAACTTCCATTTTAATACTAGAGACATATGATGTCATTGTATTAAATGATGACAACGTGTTACTGCCAAAGAAATATGGTAATAAAAATAAGCAAAATAACAACAATCTATAATCCATTTATTTTTCATGTTTACATGTATTATGAAATTAGACATTACCTAAATGATGCTACACAGATAGTATCATCTTCTCTATCCAAGACCACAGTGTAAAACCCTTTACAATTCAACCATACACGTGCCAAATTGACAACAATGTTAATATTACATATTAACTACTGATATATTAATTATTTCGCCTTGCTTTAAATTAATGAATTCAAAGGAGGTCATATTAAATTTTTATTAATAATATTACTAGTTTATTGCTTGCTATGTTCTTAGCATTAAGCTTATTTGTATATCAATTTGGAATACGCTAATCTGTAAGCATTTGTTTGCTATTTTCCTAAGCAGATAACAAATAATGGCTAAATAAAACAAAAACAAAACAGGTGTAAGCCTAACTAAAGGTCACATTAGCCGAGTAAAATAGAAATAATTAAAAATAATAAGTGAATTTAGAAACCAGTAGACTCAATATGTAATTCATCAAGTGAGAAACTTCCACCTGTTTTTTGAGAATATTATTCTATGTTTTCATCCTTACTTTTGGTCCTTAAAACCCATCTCATTTGGAATTCGAGCTAAATTGGGCACACATCACTAAATAGAAATAAGAATAAAAGTTGATAACGATGAGATTATTTCTTGCGGATTGTTGCAGTTGTACCATCGAATAAAGGGACAAATTACCAATTCAGCAAATCTACTTCAACCTAGATTTGTACATAGGTGTATATAAGATATTTGGGGAAGTGCTCAAAAATTATAGGATTATTTAGGCACAGGAGCACGTACGATTTGGGAAGTTCGAAGGAAGTGGAGATTGCCAAGACATCTAAGCATGGGTTGAGTTGGGGATTGACCAATGTTAAATTGGATTTAAATTGAATTTTGTAGTTAGAGCTTTTTCCTGCCTAAATTAAGGATGAAAGTTATGGTGGGAAAGAAAATTTTGAGGAAGTAAGAATGTAAAAGTTTACCGCCTTTATTTAGCATCTAACAACGTTTTCGGTTTATACTGTTAAGATACGGTTTTCCGTTGTACTTTTTTATGATAAAAAAGTTTATAATTGCATCCTTATTAGAATGTTATTCACACACGCTATTAGAAGTGTATTTTCTTGTAGTGGGGTATAATCAGCTGCGTCCCGGTTGACAGTTTGCTAGAAGCATCTGTAGCGGAGGATCTTCTTCCCTAGGGTTTGCCCTTTGGTGTGATCGCCAAAGGCCCCTTTATGAACCCCTCTTAGGACTCTTTGACCTCGTCATGAGTGACACACCAAAGCACGAGTACAGAAAAAGCCTTCCTGTTATGTACTCCTTCCTACATGATATATCTCAAAGCTTTTCAAAGGGGCTTTCTCCATTCATTCCTCTCTGGAAGGATTCATAACTGCAAATTATCCCGAATTAGAGTTATCCATGACTCGCTTTCAGGGTCAGTCTTCAAGATTCGATCGACATCCATGTGGTCGATGCTTGGAGCCAAAAGTACTTCCACTGAAACCAAGCCAATGAGCTTTGCATTTCCAGAGGTGGCTAGTTTAGCTAGTGAATTGGCCTTCTCATTCTCCTTACCGTGAATATGAGTGAGTGGATAATGTTCAATTATCAAGGACTTGGTTTAGATAAGGAGCTAGTCTTGATCCTTCTACCTGAAATTCTTTTCAAGCTTGGCAAACCATCAGCTGGGAGTCGTAGAAAATACATGAAATCTTTAATCCCACCTGTTTGGCAATCTTGAGTCCTATAATCAAGGCCTCATATTCAGCTTCATTGTTTGTTGCTGGAAAGTCAAACTTCAAAGCGTAGTAGATCGGGTGTTCTTCGAGGGTAACAAGTACATTGTTCGTTAGATGCACCATCCGTGTACATCTTTCATCTAGTTTCTTTCTCACTACTATTCTTTTAAGTTTCATCTCATGTAGTGAATTCAGCTATGAAATCCACAAAGGCCTAAACCTGGATTGCTCTCCTATAATGATAAGTTATGTCATATTGGCTTAATTCAATGTTCCATTTCAACAGTCTTTTAGAAGTCTCAGGTCGTTTCAATACTTGTCACAAAGGCTGGTCAATAAGAACTTTGATCGGATGAGCCTGGAAGTAAGGGCGGAGCTTACTCGAAGCAATCAAAAGGCTGTATGCGAGCTTCTCCTGCTTTGGATAGTTTCGTTCTGTGCCTATTAATGGCTTACTAACGTAAGACCGGCCGTTAGATAGGAGATTCCTCATGTACAAGTGCGGCGCTCAAAGCATGCACCGACACCGCCAAGTATATAAAAAGTCCTTGTTATCCATCGCTTTGAAAGGAATGAACGTCTTTCCAAGTGATCCACCAAAGCTTGCAATGCATCTTTACACTTGCGATTCCATTTGAAGTTCCTTTTTCACTTCTTAATTACCTCGAAGAAAGGGATGCATTTATCTACGGCTCTTGATATGAATCAACTCAAGGCAGTGACCTTCCCGTTTAAGCTTTGGACCTCCTTGATCGACTACGGGGCTTCATTTTTCCCAGTGCCCCGATCTTCTTTGTGTTGGCTTTAATCCCATGGGAGCTTACAACGAAGCCCAAGAATTTTCTTAACGCAATGCCGAAAGAGCATTTCAAGGGATTGAGCTTCATTCTGTACTTTCGTAGGACGTCAAACTTCTCTGCCAAATCATCAATGTGATTTCCTGAACACCGTGACTTCCCAAGCATGTCATCCATGTTGACTTCCATTGAGCTTCCAATTTGGTTTGAACATCCGGTTGACAAGCCTCTGGTAAGTTGCTCATGCGTTCTTTAATCCAAAGGGCATGACCAGATAGCAATATAGTCCGAGCTCAGATATAAAGCTGGTGTGTTCCTAATCCAGGACATGCATTGGGATTTGGTTGTATCTTGAGTACGCATCCATAAATGAAAATAGTTCATGCCTAGCCGTCGAATCCATCAATTGATCAATCCTCGAGAGCAGGTAGCTGTCTTTCAGGCATACCTTATTCAAATTAGAATAGTCGATGCATGAACTCCACTTCCCATTCGCTCTCCTCACCAACATAAGGTTGTATACTCATTCCAGGTATAAGGCATCGTGGATGAAACCATTGTCCTTTGGCTTATCCACATCTTCTTTGAGTGCAGCCAATCTCTCCGGACTAGATTGTGGTGTTTCTTTTTCATAGGAATGCATTTGGAATTTATATTTAATGCATGGCTCACCATCTCTGGTGAGATCCTATACATATCCGAGTGTGTCCAGACAAACACATCCTGGTTTGTCGAAGAAAACCAAACAACTCCTTTATCACTCTTGTGTCGAGCCGCGATCCGACCTTTTGGACCCAATTTTGGATCATCCTGGTTAACCGGAACAATGGTCGTCAACTCAGCTGAAGCTGCTCTTCCACCTTCTGGCTCTTTACTTCAGTCCATCTCATCATGGAAACAATTAGGTTTCCACGACCGTGGCTCAACCTATAGTTTCTATGCGTTTTTTCTTCAATTCGTTTCATGTCTCAAAAAAACTTCAATGTATTTATTATAATGGTTGACATAGAGTTTAAGAGTGCTTCTCTAATTAAATAAATAAAATAGAAGAATCTTCTACGCATAGCTATAAGCGGTAATTCTACATAAATTACTATTACCCATTTGGTATTTTATGAGCAGAGCCTGGATACTCCATTTTTTAGTCCAAATTAACCATAAATTCTTCTTTAACGTAGATGGTCCCCTCCATATTTTTTTTCCTTTCTTTATTCTTTTTTATTCCTTTAGCTCGGTGACGTAGCGTTCATGGCCAGTTACCTGATCTTCATGGATAATCGCTACGCTATTCTCTGTAGGAAACATCATAGTCAAATATTAAGGTGCTATAACCACTCTGTACTTAGCCAAGGTCGATCGAGCTAGAAATGCAATGTAAGCTGACTAAATATCCAACATCAAAACAGGTATGACTCGCACTTGAATGCGGTCGCCCTCGTCTAGTACCACCGGTAATTCTACATATATAATCGACTCAGTAGCCATCCCATTGAACCCCTGTATTCAAGATTTACAAGTTTTCAAATCCTTCTCCTCCAACATCAATTGATCGAAAGTTCTCTTGAACAAGATATTGATTGAACATAACAGTCAACAAGCACCTTTCGAACAATTGCAGGACCAATCATGTCTGTGATAACGAGTGGGTCAATTGTTGGAGCTTCCACTCCATTAGCTATTTATTCTAGAAAACAATATTATCAGTCATTATTCTGCATTGTTTTGCCAGAGTCCTATTTTCAATTGCGAAACAACGTTCACTCTCCGCATGTTTAGTAGCACTAACATATATGTCCATCTCAGCTAGACATTTATCAATAGGGTGTGGCCCACCGATGATAATATTAATCACCAATCATTTTTCTGGCTGCCTAAATGCATCAGCACCAGGCTCAGCTTGCCCCCATTGGGAAGAAGGCCCAAGGGCATTAAAGTTTCCTTGCCTACCATCTTGTAGGGCTTTCATACTGTTGTAACTTTTTCTTATGAATTAACTTATCAATCATATCCCGCAAGTGTCTACACTCGTTGGTATTGTGACCACGAGTTTTGTGGAATATGCAGAACTTGCCAAACTTTCTTTCCTTCTCAGTTGACTCTCTTGGAGCTGGCTTTTTGTACTGCTTAGTGTTTTGAGTCGCCAATTAGATGTTTTCTATCGACTTGTTCAGTTCAATATAGCTATCGTATTTAGGAGTCCTAATACGATTCTTGTTATCTGGCTTCTTCTTCTTAGCCCCGTTATCGTTTCATTTCCTATTATTGCTTCGATTACCAATATTCACATCCACACTACCAAAGCTTCCTCTAGATTGCTTTATGACCACGTTGTTTTGCATCACTTCATTTGAATTTCCAACACTAGCTCTTCATGGACATTTCTTCACTTCTTCCAAGCGTTTGTATTTAGTAGTCTTTCTATAAATGGCATACATCATTGATGGGGGCTTCCTTTCCAACCATTCCCTGAACTCCATATCGGGATTAAAACTTAATCAATGCCATTAGCACTGTGTCATCCTTGGGATCCATAATTTCTGTCACAACTGTGTGGAATCGATTTAAGAAATCCTTCAGCGACTCTCTTTCAGCTTGCAAGAGGTTTGACAAAGACATCACATGCTTTGGACGTGCCATACGTCAACGGAACTGTTACACAAACTACGATAATTCAGCAAAAAACAATATGGATCTCGATGGAAGTCGAATGAACTACAACGTACTTACTCCTAAGAAAATTAGGAAACAAGGGCATTACACGGCATTGGAAGCTCTGGCCGAATCCATATGCCATTTATATCCCATCAAGTGCTACCTAGGGTCCGTCGTTCCTCCATACAATGACATAGTTGGCATTGCGAATCTCCGAGGGTGCCTCCCACACTCTATAAATGGATTTCGATAGGGATAGGTACTCCATTCATCCTTACTTCTAAAACGATTTTCGTAAACAAGTCTCATGACCATATCCTTCGGGTAGTCTTGGTCAATAAGTTTACAGAACGGAGGTAATCGGGCTCCGCTCTGAGTGTTTAGCTTGGCTAACGCTCTCAGCTTAGCTCTTGATACCTAGATTCTCCAACCTTCAGGAGATGCATTCGTCTAGAACTCCCCTCTATTTGATTTGCGTGAGTAATATCATCAGTAGCAGCACGGTTCTCTAGATTCTGACCACCAGCAATGCGTCTTGAAGCCAAATCCACCTCGCCTTCGAGAGGATGGGCTCTAGGCCTACCATTGAAGGGGTCAGTACCAACCCCTAAACTTGGGTTGGTACCGATCCCTAAGTTCGAGCCTAGGGCTCGTCCTCTTCCTTGGTACAATGTTTTAGCAGCATTTTAAGTCCTCTTATGCTTCATGTCCCTCCGTCTCTGCTCGGATGGTGAGGAACTTTCAGATGAAGAACTAGAGTCCCTTCTACTCCTTATGCGGTTGTTTTGAGTTAGCTCATTCAACATTCTCAATCCCTGCTGCAACGTCTGATTCATCTCACTTTGACTAACCTAGAATCTATCTTCCATCTACTTCATCATCCTACCCATCTCCATTCTAATCATGACGTCGGTTGGAGTATTGATCTCCATTTGAGTAGGTTGGACGACTCCATCTCTTTGCTGAGGATTCTAATTCTTAGCTTTAGTAGTTGCTCTGGAGTTGGTGGAATGGACAATTCTTGATGGGGCCATGGTAGAAAGCTTCTAGTAAATCTTTGCAAAACTGCGTTGTTGAATTAAAAGGTTAAGACTTGATATATCTCTTGAATATAGGAAACCCAATAGCAGATGATGGATCCAAGTAGCATAAGAATCTGATATTTATCGGTGAAAGCGCCAAAATGTTTGAATCAAAAATGGAACAAACATCCAAAAGCTTATTAAAATATGAAGAAATGTACATAAAAATAAGAAATAAACAACGTACAATCGTTTATAGTGGTTCAGAAAAGTAAGGTCCACGTCCATTTTAAGATTTTATTGCTTATGTCTGACTTGGAGGCAGAAGTTCTTATGGATCGTTACAACTCCGTCACCTAGATTTTCAGAATTATAAGAATATGAAGAATAATATAACTAGATCCAGAAGATCCTGAAAAATAAGCCTTACCTTCGTATTTATAGAGTTAGGGAGCCTAATATCTCGTATAAAACATCTCATAGCCATTATACATGATATAGACCAATATTCCCAAGAATACATGTGCCACGTCATCATTTGATAGGAGTCGGTACCGATCCATAGAAGGTGTCGGTATCAATCTTCAAGTTTGCCAAAATGGCCATCTTTGACTCTTCATCTCGGATCTTCTTGTGGTTAGTTTTGTGATTCCGTGGTTGTTTGCACCAATATTAGCTTGTTTTCGAGTCCAAATGATGGAGTTGTGAAAGAGAAAAGTTGAAATTTTAAGTGTTCATGGAGATCAATGTAGAATTGATTGAATCAACAAAACGACTTCGAAAACAGGCTTTAAGGTATGTTGACAGGAGATAGAGTCCACTTAAGGTTGGAATTAGGATTCGGTACCGACCCATAGGATGTGGCCAGTACTGATCCTCAACTTCGAGGTCCCACTGCTGTCGTGCTTTCATTTGTTCTTGCACTGGCCTTGTGACACTATTTGTTTTTGTATTCTGAACTCCTGGGCTATCTCTCTGGGATTCCTGTCTTGATAACTCCGAGTTTGATTTGGTTGGATAACACTAACCAAACTTTCTTTAGAAAATATAATGCAGTAAGCTCTGATACCACTTGTTGTGTAACGATGATCGGACCAAGTTCTCCATCTCCAACACATGGCATACACTTATGAGTTCACACATACTTATTGTAACAAAAAGAATCTCCAATGTTACATGTCAACCAACTCACATTTATACACCACTTTCCCAGTTATTTAGCAACGTTGAATTATTTCAATTCCAAATCGTCGTTACTATTTATCACATGTGAGACAACTCTAACCAACTTCCCCTTGACTTACATCCTCATTGAAGTACTTTAGAGAGTACTATTTTATCTTCATGACCCAATTCACAACCTTAGGATGCGATATCAGTTGCTAGCATTTTCTCTAGGATTTCCACACAATTAGATTTTAGAAGAGATAAGAAGTAAAGAAAAAACAATGATAAACAAATTCCGACAAAAAAAACATTTATTAATTCACAAGAAGATCACAAAAGGCCTAAAAATTAAGAAGATATCAGAATCTCCAAAATCCTAGAAAAATAACTTTTTCTCACACCCTATAATGACTCCTGTACAAGTCTGTTTATTACAAGAGATTATATAGTGCTCAAATCCTCATTTATATGGCAATAGATAAATTGTCGCATCTTAAGCAAAAGAGTAAAACTTTCCTTTTATTATGATATATATATATATGCAATATCATTTTGAGCAACTCCAGGTATTTATTTCTCTTTTATTATATTTTTTTCCTTCCGAATGAGGCTTTGTATTACAAAGTACAACACTCTCAACTCTATGCGACGAAATTTTGTAGAATCAATCCCAACATAAAACACGTATTGATATTTTCATGTACGATGGAGCTGTTGGTTAGAAATACACCATCATATATCCTTACCAAACTCATCTAAAAATGTAATGGCCATCCTCACTAAACTCCTCCATAAATATCCTCTCATCCATTGACAACAACTATGATCAAGTTGCCGACAACCTTTCTACCTCTTCCGCTATTGTTCTCTATCTTCATCCCCACTTTATACAACCATGACATCAACTTCTCTTTCAATGCCTCTCACGTTAAACTCATCAACTCAAACCACAAAATACATAAATCTTTATCCAACACCTACATCAAGTTTGTCATCCGCATCCACGTTGTCCTTGTTTCCTCCCTTAGCAACCTCAAAGAAAACCTCTCTTGACTCTCTACCAACACCACGCTCTTTTTTTAAAAACCAAAAGCATTGCCATCATCGTCGACAACGAGATCCTTTTAGACAATATAGTCGTCATTGTCATCCCAACACTCGGCACCATCGTCACCGTCAAATCCTCCCTCCATTCCTCTCCCACCGCCATAGATCCCATTCTCATCATTTCCATTCAACAAGCTTTGTTTCACTCTACATGAAATTTGTCTCAACTCCCTCTCCACCGTCACCTTGTCCCCATTGATCATTCAACCCGGTGACAATCTCCTCCACCTTGATTTTCACCACCCTTGAAATCCAAACCTCGACGTTCTCTCCTCTCTGCATTTCAACTTCTTCACTTCCAAAATTATTACATCCAATAACACAAATTTCATTTTCACCCATGACAAGATAGCTTCTTCTGCATTATAGGAAGAATCTCTTACCTTGAGAACAATGTCGATTTCAAGGAGACGATAATGATACGGGGTAATGATATGGCTTGGCCTTTGCTTAACACACCACAAGCTAGTTATCCTAAAGGCATATAAGAGTTCCGGCTAAATACAATGACTAGTGCAACAAGGAGCACACTAGTGCATAAGAATAACAAATAAATATGGAGCATTAAGGAAATGATACTACTTGGCATATTAAGAAAAAATTTAATTATAACAAATTTGTTAATTTATATTTATTTTACTACAAGAGTAGTTAATTGCAATAAATTCCGAGGCTAGGATTGGATCATTGGGGGATGTGGCTTCTAGAAAGATCTTATGACGATTTATAAATATAGATTGATGAATGAAAATAGATATAGATATGCTTGATGAAATTAATTCTTCTTTAGTTGTTCTTCTTCCTCCTTCTCATCTTTCTTCCTTCTCTAAAATGTGCACTCTATCATACTTGTGCTTCTATAGAAAGTGCCAATGTAGTCCTCCATTGTCATCTTGCAAGTGAAATGAACATTATTTTAGTAGTGTACAATAACTTCCATTGAGTTTCGTCTGTTCTAAGGGTCAATATTGTGAATGTCAAGGAATATCTAAAATAACTGTTTTGTTAATTTGATGCTACTCCAAGTATATTTGAAGTATTTATTTTTTTTATATCTAGGCCAGTTTGATTTTAAAAAAAGGTAATATTAATTATTCGTGTATTATTTGTTGGCTATGACTGCTTTGTAATAGCACATAATCATTTAGGTGCCATTCGAAGCCTTTTTTCATCAAGTTACTATTGGTACGTCCTAACGTTCAATTTTCATTTCCCAACGCCATTGCCCAGTTGGCAAAATTTGGTACATTGACTTTCGACGCTAATGTATTTCCACCGTCATCTACCTAACAGCACCTCCTCCCCACCATTCCACCAACCTCTTCTCCTCCATTTCCCCCTTCATCTCCTCTCTACTTCACATATTTCCGTCCACACCAACAATGTCTAATTCGAAATTAGATTCCAGCGAAGAAGATGCACAAGATTTGGTCGTTATTGCACATATTCACATGTCAGGAAATACCAGGTTAATGTGGGTCGAAGACATATTGAATGAGCATTAATAACGCTGTCAAAAAAAAATTGAATGAAAAGGCTTTGTTTTCTCTCATTATATCTTTAGGTGCAAAATTATGGTCTGACTACCATGGAAAGCGTTAGTATCAAAGAAACGGTTGTCGTATTCGTATACACTTTAGCTACAACACTCTCAAATTGACTAATGAGCGAAAGATTTTGAAGGTCAGGTAGCACAATTTCAGTTTATTTTCATGTTGTTTTAGATACTATGTAATTATTCGCAATAGATATTATCATGCCAGATAACCCTCAATTTAATACTATTCCGGATCATATTAGAGCTTCAGCGGCTACTACTCATACTTTAGAAACTATGTTAGTGCTATAGATGGTTCACATGTAATGACAAATTTACCTGCAGATCGAGTAGTTCCATACATAGGACAAAAAAGTTATATTGCACAAGATATCTTAGCAGCATGATCATTCGGTTTACAGTTTACTTATGTTGTGGCTGGTTGGGAAGATATTGCGCATGATAGTAAAATTTTTAGTTTAGTTTTAACCGATAGAAACTCCAACTTCTCTCACCCTCCACCTGGACAGTATTATGTAGTTGATTCAGGATATCCTATTCAAACTAGTTATTTACCATCATATCATAATATTAAATATCATATTCCTCATTTTCATGAAATCGTAAATCAACCAAATTCGATAAATGAATATTTTAATTTCTATCATTCAAGTTTACGTATGACAATTGAGAGAACCTTTGGAATAACGAATCAAAAGTTTGTTATTTTGAAGAATATGCCAATATACTCATTTAAAACTTAAGTAAAAGTTGTTGTATCTTCAATGGCTATACACAATTTTACATATGATAATGATCTCGATCATATTTTAGAGGAATATCATGAAGAATATTATAGTATGAAAACTGCATTGAACAGAGCAACTGAATTGGTACAACGATATGTAGGCATTGAAATGATAGCAATTCGAAATACCATAAGAGATGAAATTTTTGCAGCATAGTTGCACTAATTGATTGTATCACTTTATCTATATTTACTAGTAGTGTATAATGAAATTGGATGTATTTCAGTTACAGTACCGTAATTAAACGCATATAACACAACAAAACAAATAGTTACTTAACTATAAATCAATTAAATTAAAAATTACAGCTCAAATATCTCATTGGTAGCCACAAACGCATTCCCTGTTCACCAATCTTTCCCGTTTAAACGCTCCTCTTAAATATCCATTTTTCGTTCGTCGTAAACGCACCCTTACTGCCTTCGACTGCTGGCATGCTTAAAACAACTAGCATGTTTGTGGACCATGCACACTACTAGAAGCACAGCCAATAGCGATGACAGTTTTCAATGGCGCGTCGCCAAATTAACGATGGAAAACAATTTTCGTGGTATAATTGAAATTAAAATAACTTAGCCGTCGGTAGCCATTGGAAGCCGTCGTAATTGTGCCGTTGGCGGCCATCGGTAGCCACCGAAAAATCGCAAATACCTGCTGCTCCAGGTCGATAGTTTCTTCATCTGTTTTCCGCCCCCAAATCAAACATCCCCTCCTCCAAATCCTCCTCCATCCCTTCCCCCACGCCGTCAACAGCCTTCACGCCACCAATATGTCAGAATCTTCAATTTTCAGCTAACTGCATTACCTATTTCTCGGTATGAATGTTAAATTCTTAAACCCTATATTTTATTTTGATTTGTTAAATTAGGTTTAATTTGTTGTTATAGTTGTAAAATACTCGATTGATTATTTAGTATACCCTATTGAATGCTAATTAGGTTGTCATTACATTTTTTATTATTGAAATGTTGAGAGGAAAATTTTGTTTAGTGTATATACGCGTTAATTGGTGTATATGCGCTGACTAATTAGTGCATACGTGCATTGGGGCTATACTTTGGATTAATTAGAGTCGATACACAAAATTTGATGTATGCGTTTCCAAGATGACGAAAACGACGATTTAGTGTATGCATCTTTTAGAATGTAAATAAATTATTGTAAGATTGTTGTATATTATACTTTTTTTCTTTAAATCCTTTAGAGTGTTTTTGTCCCCGTCTAAGGGTGTAAATCGGTTGGACCGGACCGGATGGAGGTGTGTTCAGTTTCTATCCTAAATAAAATTGGGCCGCATATGGACTGGACGAGATTTATATTCGTACAATTTTTTCTGTCCTAGCTCGTGTCCTAAGTGAAATCGGATGGACACGTATATACGTTTTTCTGATACAGACTCGAACGGACACAGATGGACATTGCTATTTACATCAAAATTTATGTTGTTTAATAGAATTTCCATTATCCATATTATTTTTATCAATGTGTATTGAAGTATTAGCATTTTACGAATCCTTACTAAATTAACCGTCCAAATAGTTGTCATGAATGTTTTGAGAAACACAGAGGACACACTGAATTATAAGAAATTTAGACGAATTCGAAAGAATGTGGACTGGACGAGATTTTTTCTCATACAAATTTTGTTATCCTAGCTCGTGTCCTAATTGAAAATCGAACGAACTCGGACGTATTTCGGCCACGAACACGAACGGACAGCGAAAACTCGTACAAAATTAACACCCTTGGCCCATTTGACAAATATAGTATATGATCGTTGTATGAATATTCGTTTTTATCATAGAACGGATATTTATATTCATCCTATACAATATTTGTCGGATTTGTCCCTGTATTGGACAAGTTACAAACACAGTAGTGATTATATTTCGCAAATCATTTTATTTTAAATGGTTCATAAAATTTTGACAACACTTTTATTTTGTTCTCTGTGTGCTCACATATGTCTACGATACAGGGAACAAAGGGGAAGTGCTGTCAAAATTTTGTTGAATCGTTTAAAATAAAATGATTTGTAAAATATAATTACTATTATGTTTGTAATGCAATGTAGGATGACCAACCATCAAAGCGTAAAACAATAACCTAAAAATTATAGATTATATTCATATATTAATTTGTATAAAACGGTTTGAAAATAAAATTAAATAGAATAATATTGTATATTTGCAAAAATTAAAATGTATGATTTATATGAAAAATAAATGTCAAGACGTAAATGATTAATGCGCTTTTATATTTTAAAGTAGGAAAAATGGTCAATTATTTTATCGATCGGAGATGGATATACCAACAATGAAGAGAAATTAGAGGCTCAATAAGTGAACATTTTCAAAATGGTGTGCACGTCTTTATTGTATTCGCTTTACGTAATAATGGAAAAGATGAAGAAACTCATTGTCCATGCAGTAGGTGTAAACTATTGAATCATTTGATACCGAATATGGTAAAATTTCATTTGTGCCAATATGGTTTCATGCTGACTTATTTGGTGTGAGATCGTCATGGAGAACTTACAACACCTAATCCCGTACATTCAGAGGAGGAGGTGGATAATGAACTTATTTCGACGAATCTTATCGAAGATATGGTTGAAGGTGCAGCATGTTTGATGTTCCCTACTGTTGAAGTTGATGGTAACGATGTTAATGTCGAAGAAGAACCAAGTATTGGAACAAAAAAATTATGATTTATTGGATGTTGTTAATAAACACCTTTGGGATGGTTGTAAGAGCGGTACTCAACTATCAATAACTGCAAAATACATTGCGATAAAATCAAAATAAAATTTCACAGAAACCGAATTTACAGCTATAGTACAAGCTGCAAAACGGCATATGCCACCCGATAATTTAATGTGCGAAAATCATTATGAAGTGAAAACACTTATGTCTGCTTTTGGTTTGCCGTATCATAAAATTGATACATGTTTAAATGGTTGCATATTGTTTTGAAAAGAAGACTTCAATCTTAGTAATTGTAAAATATGTAATCAAGAATGATACAAACCAAGTAAAAAGAAGGGAAAGAAAGTTTCGTACAAGCGTATGCATTACTTACCCATCACTCCTAGGCTTTAAAGGTTATATGCATCTTCTACAACCACGCATCATATGAGATGACACTATATGAGAACATAGAAAGAAGGTACGTTACCACACCCAGCTAATGAAGAGCATGGAAGCATTTTGATAAAACATACCCTGCTTTTGCAGCGGAGAGCCGTAATGTTAGACTTAGTTTATGTATAGATGAATTTTCACTGTTCTCTCAATCTGGTTCAAAATATTCACTTGGTCTTTTATCGTTACACCTTACAATTTTCCTCGTGAATATGTATGAAAACTCTGAATATGTTTCGCATTATTGTCATCTCTAGCCCTGATGATCCGACTTAAGGAATCGATATATATTTACAATCGTTGATTGAAGAGTTGAAAACACTATGGTATGAAGGTGTTGAAACATATGAAATTTCAAAAAAAAATCGTATGTTTGCTTCTCTACTGTAGACTATAAGCGATTTTTCTGCATATACAATTTTATTGGGTTGGAGTACAGCTGGTTGTCTTTCTTGCCATTATTGCATGGAAGAAACACGAGCATTTTCTCTACCGCATGGAAAGAAAATTTCGTGGTTTGACTGTCAATGGTGTTTTCTCTATATTAATCATCCTTTTAGAAAAGATTAAAAAACTTTACAACTAATAGAGTTGAGACTTTGGGACCACCGACGATTTGGTCAAGCAAAGATATTTATGAGCTTGTAACGGATTATCCGAAGATACATGGAACCGGCGAACTAATTGAAATATAAGGTAAATCGACAATTCATAATTGGTGCAAAAAAAGTATATTTTGGAAGTTTCCTTATTGAAAAATCTCCTAATTCGTCATAACTCGTTGTGATGCACAACGAGAAAAACATGTTCAATAATGTATTTAACACGGCTTTAAATTTTAAAGGAAAGATTAAGGACGATTTGATGTAATGAAGAAAATATTTCCTTCTAATTTCTTTAATGTGATGGAGCATTTACTTGTTCATCTTCCATTTGAAGCACGTCTTCGAGGTCCTGTGCAATATGGACGGATGTATCCATTTGAAAGGTATGAATAATTGAGTTGTTAAATTTTAGTTTAACCACATGTAATAAAATTTAATTATAATTATTCTTAAAAGGTACTAGAATCATCTAATGAAAAAAGTGAGAAAAAAAGCATGAGTTGAAGGTTCGACATGCAAATCATATATCGTAAAAGAAGCTTTGTTCTTTTTCTCTCATTATTTCAGCGATCACATGAACTTATACTTTGAAAGTACTACGCGAAATGATGAGGCATTAAACAAGATTCTTCTGAATCAATGCTATC
The DNA here is from genome assembly GCA_030765085.1 of Allium cepa. Taxonomy (NCBI): domain Eukaryota; kingdom Viridiplantae; phylum Streptophyta; class Magnoliopsida; order Asparagales; family Amaryllidaceae; genus Allium; species Allium cepa. The sequence goes on from CM060943.1 coordinate 256,191,660, forward strand.
TATTTTTAGACAGCAGGGATGTCCTGTTGGAAAATGTTTGGAAGTATGGTTAGACGGCAGAGATTACCATGTAGCCCACACATATGGTCTTCTTAACTGTGTAGAAGTTGCATCATTTGTTAGGTACTGATTAATAACACATTTAAAATTATTTACTTGAATAATACGTGTGTGTATTAGTTATAACATAATATATTATCTGTTCATGCAGTATTTATGAATCACAGCATCCAAGCGGGATATAATTAAACATTTTGCTACTTGATTTTTGAACCATGTATATGATTCAGTAAACTGTGTGGTCGAGGAAGGTTTGAAACATCTTGTGATGGAACCCAAAAGAATAGTCAAGACATATCCCATATTCTTTGTCAATGGATATAGATTCAACACAAAAGAATACGGGGTAGAAAAATTAAACTAAAAATACCGGTGTATTGTTAAAGGTATTGATGATCCAAATGATCACATAAATGATTTTTACAGCATATTAACTCAAGTTTTACAATTAAAATATTTCACAGACCTGTAGAAGTACTTTATTTGTTTTGATACAACCGATACAGTAATGTTCCATGTTTTGGAATCAACGTGCACCAAAAATATAATATTATTGAAATAAAGCATGCATCATGTTATCATATGTACGATCCGTTTATATTAGCAAAACATGTCCAACAACTTTATTATGCACCTTATCCATCTCTAAAAAGAGATAAAGCGGATCGGTCGATGATTTTTAAAACGAATGCAAGATTTTTGTTTGATGGAAAGAATATTCCGTATGAACAAGCGTACCAAGAGGATATCGAGCAAAATGGAGAACTTGCAATAATAGATAAAAAAACCGATTTAGGACCTCTAAATAATGAATCAAATGTATTAGTAGAAGCATTTGAGACCATAGAGGAAAACAATAAAGAGTACGAGCAGAGTCTGAATCAGAAAACGACGGGGACTAATTTAATTGTATATACGTTGAAAAGGGTAATTTATGGGAGTATTGATGTTACACTTTTTTTGTATGTTACATGCAATTATTCTTTTAAATATTGATATGTTTACTCATAATTGAATGATGTATTCTACCTTAATAAAATAATATGTATGTCACAGGTATTACAGATATCATTTTTTAGACGGCGGAGTTCTTCACAGACTATTTCTCCCTCTGGGTCTCAGAGAGGGACAGTTCGTGGCGGTGGTGATGGTAGCAGACCTTCACAGAAGGCGTCGGGTATGGTAGTTAGATTACTATCGAAAGCCGAAGGCTCGTAATTATTAAATTTACTTCAGCATTGTAAATATTTTGTATGATATATTAGTCATGATTTTTCTATATCTTATTTAATGCAAGGGTTCTGAGAATGAGCCTTCTAACATTGTGCTCAGCATAACGAAGCGGGCGTACATGAGTCGCATGTATGCATGCTGGCTGAAGTGCAGTAGGATCCTGACCATCTACAGGAGAGCATATGGCAGGACTTCCTGGTAAGTGTAAAATATACCATTATATATAATCACTGTACAATTTGCTAACTAAGTATAAATGTATAACTTATATTTTTCTACATATATGCATGGGGAAGTAGACATATAAGAGAGGACGGATCCCTTTGCTAGTGCCATTAGAACTCAAAAGTGGAAAAGAATTATAGTGATACGATGTCTAGCATAAAAAAAATCTGGGAAGAAGCCATAATGGATGGGCGCCAGCATCTGGGATGCTTGGGTCGCATGGTGGGGTAGCAACGAATTCAACGTAAGTCTATCAGATATCACTTTAATTTATTTAGTGCAGAAAACGTAATTTATACATATAAAATATAATCTTTTTTTTAATTTGCATATGGAGTCAGACAAGAACTCTGCGAACTGACAGAAAATGCCTATCACACACCATGATGAGTCAAAATCACTCCAGCACCATCATGATGACCTCGTAATTAATTAATTGTACTTACGAACAATTATTACATTTTTAGTATAAATTTGTATGAACAACAATAATATACACCAATTATTGCAGGAAACAGCGCGGAGGAGGGGGGTCCCGTCTCGTATATGGATGTGTTTGAGCATACCCATGCCGTTAGGCAAATAGATACGAAGAATCAATGTCGTATGCCTCGCATGATGATGGTAGAGCGTACGTCGCACATGTAAGTATATTTTGAGTTATAAGTTATTAATAATGATCATTTAATTAATTAGTTATATAATATTGTAATGATGCCATGTAATATTTATTTGTATTTAATTTTACGTCAGAAAAATTTATGCAGGCACGTGCGCAGATGCTTGAGCATTCCGGATGGAAGCCGTTGACCACTGACAAGGAGGACGCGATCTTTGAGTCTGTTTTGGACTCGACCTAGAGAAATAGGCGCTATGGCTACGGAAACCAATCGATAATTTATAAAAATTAATCATATTGTAAAATTTGCTTAATTTTTATAAAAGCTATGTGATACCAAGCTGTGACACCCCACCCCGAGACCCACACTAACAAAGAGTATTACTGGGTAATACTGTGTGCTAATGCGGAGAATAGGCTGGTTATGAGCGACTATCTATTGTCTTGTCATAAATATCTATTGAATACGTCGATTAGTGCTCTATATTTTTTTTCTTTGATATATCAAGTGGATCGACATATCCAATAAATGCTTAATACAAAACTACAGGTGGTTATAGGATCTATCGGAAAAAAATACAACTCAAATCATAACAAATCACACAACAACAAACAAATATATATACATATATATTGATACATCCCAGTACAACACAAATAGTACATCATAAGTGGTGTGACGACCACAATATATACACGAGTCAAAACAATATACATGTCAAAGTAGCGACAAGAAGATACAACAAAAAGGACTAACGGGTAAGTCCATGCGGAAGCAAGATAGGCTACGTCCATAAGAGTACCTAACCTGAAACACCTCGGTCTGACCCGAGTATAAAATACACGGGTAAGTCTAGCTAAACAAATCAGTTTATAAGGATAAGTGATAATATGAGCATAAGGCAAGGTGATAATCTTCTCTAGTGAGAAGGAATAATTCAAGGGCATATGCTTACTTCACATGTCGTAACTAAGCAGGTATAGTAATTTCAAATGATATAAGGATATCACTAAATATGAATTCAACTCAAAGGCGATAAAACTCTATAAAAAATCTCAAAATAAAAGCATGCCTCATCTCATCGGTGTGTCACAAAACATCAAATATGATTTAGGAGAAAACATAACTCCAAAGAGGAGAAATCATAAACTCGTCATATTGGCGACTCAAAACAACGTCTAAGAAATCACCATCTCAAAATACGCCATAAGGCAATCAAATATAAATCTCAACATAGGAGACTATAATCCCAAACAAATGCCAAAAGGAAAATTTCATATAATACGCCAAAAGGCAAATCTCAAATAACGCCAGTGTTGGCAAACCCGAATCTCAAATATAAAACTCGATAAGGAGTTCAATTTCCAAAGATGTAATCACCTTATATAATATATCGAACGGCTCAAATGGCTAATAACATAAAAAGGCGATACACTTGGAAAACCATAAGGAAATCAATTAAATCATCTCAAAAATATAGCACGTGCTTATGGCCGAAGCCCGCCAAGTACTGTTCTCCTCAAAATAAGGCGCCACGTCTTTTAGACAAACGTCCCGAAGGACAATAAATATGTCTCTTAGATAAACATCTCGAAGGACAATATCTCAAAGGACAAATACGTCGCAATGGACAAATACGTCTCTTAGACAAACGTCCCAAGGACAAATGACCCGAAGATCCCATACTGACAAATACGTCTCTTAGACAAACGTGTCACAAACTTTCGGATAGGAAGCCGAACAGTGTTAAAGTGTGTCACATACCACACGTTCGTACTAAATGGTTTACTAACCGCTGGTAAATTTCACACTCAAAGCAGTAAAATGTTTTCCTCATATCATCGGTAAACTCGACCTGTTGGTCAAAAAAATCAAATGGAGAAGTCGGAAATTAACCGATAAGATAAATGCAAGTGTCCTATACCACGTGTTTTACCAAACCATTTAATTCTTCTTCTCGTTCGTTCGAATAGTGCAAAAACGTGTATTTTATATATAAAATAATTTACTTGAGAAAACATGCTTTTAATACCAATTTTGAAAGCCATATTTGAAAATTCCCTTATTATCGAGAATAAATAAATTCTATATTTGAAAATACTTTAAAAATATCATATAATAATAATTTAAAATGTCCATTTATTTTAAAAATTATTCCAATAAATTTTGGAAAAATCCATGTTGGAAAACGAATAAAAACCCAAGAAATCACTCAAATTGATATTCAAATACAATTCAAATTAAATTTATATTTAAACCAAAATTTGAATTTCAAAATCTCCAAAATTTGGCTAGTCTACCGATAGACATAATGGCCTCAAAATATTTCAGAAATGTCACAAAAACATGAAGTTAAAGTCAAAAGTCGGATGGAAAAAGAATATAAAAATGCATTAGCAACACAATGCCTAGGTCTGGAATCTTCTCTACGTTCAACTTTAGGATATGAAACATGTAGCTAAACGACCTTTGATTAAACTAAAAATTGATGTGTACAAAGTAGAAAACTGTGGCTTTCAAAAAAAAGAACCAATGAATTTCAACAGAAAATGAAAACGTTATGCTATCTCAAACATGGACTCGGACCATTTTTGCAACAGTTCAAAAACGAAAATATGCCGGTCCTGAAAACCATTTGGGTCCAACTTACAAGCCTGAAACGAAGGAATAAACGAACTCATATTGAGCTGGAAATTGATGCGCACATAGTACAAAAGTTCGTCTTTTAAAAAAAAGAATAATGAATTATGACTGGAAATGAAAAAGTTACACTATCTCAAACATGAACTCAAGCCATGTTTGCAACAGTTCAAAAAAACCATAATGTACGGCTTGAAAACAATCCCGGTTCAAATTTCAGGCATGAAATAGAGAAAAAATTAATAAGGATTGAGCTGAAAATTTGTAGACATATAGTAGAAAACTTTATATTTCAAAAAAAAAATCATGCAATTTGGAAAAAGTATGAGAATGTTATCATATCTCAAATTTGAACTCAGGCAGTGTTTTCACTACAAAAATCTGGACAAAAACATGCTTCGAATCAAAGTTCGGCAGCATATTTCTGTAAGCTATTTAGGTCGAAATCACATGAAATTTGGTATGCTTATAGTACAAAACTTTAGCTTTCAAACAAAAAAAATCGATGAATTTCGAATGGAAATGAAAAAGTTATGTTATCTGAAACATGTGCTCAGGCCATGTTTGCAGCAACTTAGAAAATAATTTCTATATTTTCCTAGAGGCCAATTTCTCCACCAAAGTTTCAATCTTTTAGCTTAAATTCAGGTTTTTGCACAACTACAGCAAGGTGAGTTGAATAATTCTCAAAATATAGCTAAGCCAAAGTCTCAAATGCTTGAATCTGAACAAAATGAGCTTTTGTAATCGATTTTTTTGTTGATAGTTTTCTTTTCTGTGAATCTAGTTTATGTTGCTTCTTTGCATGATAAGATAAGCGAACATGTCACATACCACGTGTTTTACCAAACCGTTTAATTCTCCTTCTCGTTCGTTCGAATAGTCCAAAAATGTATATTTTATATATGAAATATTACTTGAAAAAACAAGCTTTTAATACCAATTTTGAAAACCATATTTGAAAATTCCCTTATTATTGAGAATAAATAGATTCTATATTTGAAAATACTTTAAAAAAATCTTTGTGTTTTATGTAATTTTTGGTTATTTCCCTTATTATTGGTTATTTCCCTTATTATTGAGAATAAATAGATTCTATATTTTATGTATACTTTAATTATACAATAAAATAATTTTTGTGTAATTTTTGGTGTTGAAAATAGTGTTTTATGTAAGTTATTGTGTAAATTGTGTATTTATTTAAAAATAAGAGTTTTTAATAATGAAAAATATTTTTATAACTAAATTATCTTTTCATTAGTTGTAAAATGTTTTGTAAAACATGAAAATATGTTTGTATAATTTTATTGTATTGAAATCCTGTTAATATATGTTGTTTTGATTTGTTAATATAAGTGTATTTGTGTAGTTGGGTATTAATTAGATTTTTGCTAAGTATTGGGTTTAAGCCCATTTTCATTCTAACCAGAATAAGAAAAGAGAAGTTTCTTCTCCTTAGACTTATTTTTGTAATGTAAAACTTACAACCAGAAGAAAATTAAGAGAAAGCTTCCTCTTTCAAAACATACGCTCCAAATCTCCAAATCTCTTCAATCTTTTGTTGTTTCTAATCAAATTAAAGCTATTTTTCACAGGTAATCACTACATAAACAATTCTATTCCATCAATTTCATATCTTTAGAAAGTTGATTGTGTAATTTGTATTTTTGGTTTGCGTGTCCTTGTATTGCTGTTTTACAGTTGTTGAAGCTCCCCGTAGCCAAAAGCCTTCAACTTTTTCTAAGTTTGCACAAATTTAATCTTCATTTTGCTCAGGTGAGTTGCTTACTCACGAATTCTAGATGAAAATATACTTTAGCCAAAAACTGTGCAAAAGTAGCTTCTGTAAACAATTTCCCGCAATTGAATATTTTACAGTGAAAACTGTGACGACCCACCTTTCTAACCCCAGAAAGACGTATCATCATTAAGAAAGAAAGGGATAGAAATAGAAAAGAATAGAAAGAAAGAATAACAACATCAGAATCTCACAGCGGAATGGAACAAAATATAATACATCACATAACTATTACATAGTTATACATACATCAGAGTTATACAATATCATACAACAGAACTGTCATATACATATACGTCCATACATACATCCAAAATACAACATAGGCTAACTACACAGCGGAACTATAGATAGATACGTACGTCTGGTCTTCTTCTTCAAAGCTCCTCCAGAAAATCAATACTCCAAATACCTATCACTTGGCTACTCACAAAAATTTGAGTACCCAAGAGTTTATGAAAAACAAAATATAAACTCCGGGTCAGACATAGGTCCGGTGTGAGTAAACGGGTTAAAATTGTTTAACTTTGAAAATCATTTGAAAATAAAGGTATCACATAAGACTTCCCACACATAAATACGGGTAGTTTTACATTACGCTAACCAAAACATTTTATAGGAAATCCAGTGATATTATAATAGTGTTTAGGGTTTTCAAGAAAATAGAAAATAGTCGAAATTGTTACATGATTAAATTCCAACTACTAGCCACAAAAGTGGTTAATACAAATCAAAACCGTAGGGTCTCGTAGGGAAAATGAGTTCCCAACAATGGCAGGGTTACTGGGGTACCGCCCGTCACAGTACGGGGCCTGCCGAGGATCACTCCCGACCCCCTACAACACAAGGCCGGAACCATTCCTTACTGAACAGTCCCGAACAAGATAACCCCGCAGTTGTGGCCAACAACTGCCCACATAGCCGAAATAAAGGGACATCTAGACAGGGGTATACCTCGTCCTGCTTGGGCATAACCCACCTAACCTTGCTGCATCTCCCATGTTTTATCCATTCCCGGTTGATGAGGCTTGAGGCTGCGATTACCTCTAAAGAACATATTTCTTAGAATGCTCATCGTCCGCCTGACGATGTGCCGAAAGCATTCAATCCATACAAGTTCGTTCCGGGTTCGAACGGAACCAAAGGCATTATCTCGTTACACTCGTTTTGGAATCACCCTCAGAGTTAACGACAATAACCCTTGCATTCTGAAACATCATATCGATCACCACTTGATATGTCACGACCCGTCGTTTAATTTGGATCGATGTGGTTTTCTGAATATCGAATTGATACCCGATCCCGGTCTCATCGAAATCCAAACGCCATTTTAAGGGCCAAGTTGTCTATTTAGTCTTAACAGTTTTATTCATTACTTAGAATTCACATAACAGATATCTCATATAAATCATATACAGTCATCACAGATATATCCAGAATATATCACAACATATCACAGAATATCGCTAAACAGACACCAGAGTCAATCAATCAAGAATTATCAATTCATATCAAACTGGTTGATTAACTTGACATAATTAATTACTGAATGATAAATTATTATTATTCTGTTTAATTAATTACTGATTAATTAACATATTAAATTTTATTAATTATTACTTAATTACTCAGTTAATTAATAAATTCTTAATTATTAAATACTAACTTAATTATTAATTAATAAATTTTAATTACTTATTTAATTATCACAAATATTTTAATTAATCATTTATTATCAATTAATTAATCATTTATTATCAATTAATTTATCATTTTATCTTTAATTAATCACTTAAGTTAACTACCATTTATTAATTAACTTTAATTAATTAAATAAATTTTCGTAAGTTAAATTGATTAAACATACGATTAATTTCTAATTACAAATTTAATTAAAGTTATTAATTTAATTACAAGTATAAGTAAATTTTTACATTTATAATTACCTTATACTAATTAACTATCTTTACAAACATTTCTTTTAATAAACTTTTAATCTAATATTAACTTGACACTAACTAACATTACTTATAATATTAACTTTGTTAATCAAAATACTTAAAGTATTAAGGCAATATCAACAGACCCGAGGCAGGCACCATTTTTACCCGAGAAAATCTCGAGTTCACCCCTACCTTTCCCCGCGTCTCACTCTTCCTTCCCATCTTCTTCTTTTACCTGTTTCTTTTTCTTCTTCTCTTTTATTTTACAAGCTTAGGTTAGAAAATTTAAACGCTGTAACACAACACTCACGCACACCAGGTTCCAGCTCGAGACAAACCCAAAAACACTCGTGCATCGCCTCGCATCCACCCTCGTCACCAAACCAGACACTGATAGCCACCTTGCACATGCACGGTGGTTCTCCTCACCTCCGGTAACCCTTGTCACTACCCACAAACCACAAATCGACCCAACACTCAAAATCAAAACCCAGATTTTCGAATAAAGGCGAATCGAAAAAAAAGCCCTGAAGCTCGAACTCGAAACACGAACACCCCACCGTTAACCACCATGTTCTGCCACCACCCATCACCAGAGGCGAAGCCACATCGCCCACGCCATGACCATACCTTCCTCGGCCTTCACCCAAAACCACTAGCCACTCGATCAAAGCACGGCAACGGAAACCAAAATTTACAGAGAATCAAAAAACATATGAACAAAACCTTACTATTATCTCAACCTCAAAATCCATGCATTCGAAAAAAAATTAGGCATTTTTCCTGTGTTAATTTATCTTCAAGCTTGCTTCATAAGAAATTTCAACAATTAAAATTAATTGAATCAACCGAAATTGACAAAAATGTAACTTTTATTCGTATTCAAACCGCACCTTCAATATTGATCTAAAAATCATTGTTTCTATTTTACAAATCCTAACTTTGTATGCTAATTCAAGATATGTGATTAAATTCATAAATTACAACATTCGAATTTTAGCTTTTAAATTCTTTTTACTTAAAACCTGTATAAACAGTTTTTTTTATAAGTTACTGTGATGCTTTAAAATTCATTTCAGGTTATAATTAAAGTTTTAAACAACCTACTTTATCTATAAATTCTAAGCTTATATATATGAAGATGTATAAGCATTAAATGATGAAGAATATATAGCTTCTGGTACACAGAAATCATTACAGGTCCTTTAATAACAATATGTATCAACACAAACATCAGAAGCTAATTATCATAATTAAAATTTCAAGAAAAGTATGTTTACTCACCTGATAATTTGTTGAACAGAAAGCAAGTTTGATGAAGAAATTACAGATGAAATTTCCTGAAAGCTTTTCTGCCCTGAATTTGAATCTATTTAAATTTGCAAAGTAAAACTATTTATTTTCTTTTTCTTATCTCAGGTTTGCATCTAAATTTTTGTTAATTTTTTTTTGTAAACGAACACAATAACATGATGGATATATATATATATATATATATATATAGAAAGGGCTTGGACAGTAGGTAATATCTGTACAAGTTTTACTTGTTTTGACATGCGTTTGATTTGCTTGTATTTAATACACTGTAATATGAAATGATATAGAAATTTCGGCTGTAAGATTTTCTTGGACACAAAGTTGTGCTAATTAATGCATATGCTTTCATTTATGTTAACATATAATTAATGTTTCTGATACTTGTAATCTGTACAAAGATATTTGTTTTATTTTTATTTTTTCAAATAAGATGTGAATTCTTGTCTTCTTGCATTATACATGTTTACACAACATCTTGTTATAGTTTTTGTTAAAAATTTTGCATTGTACAAGTGTATATACAGGTTATGAAATGTTTATCTCCTTTTCTAAGCTTATCTTATATGTTCATGTATAGTTATTATAGTTATAATTTATAAATTTTATTCTATTGGTAATTTAAATTTTCAAACATTTATTTATAACATTCTATTCGTATACTTATATTTCTAGTTACTTCTTATATTTTATAATTATGTTTTATATTTATGTTTTAATATTCATGTTTAATATTGATATGATTGTTTATTTTTAAACATTATTATTTAAAGACTACAATTATATATTAATATGTATATTATCAAATATGAAAATATTGAACCTTTTAATTCGATTCAATAAGAAAGATTTTATTTTAAACATTTTTAAAAGATTTTATTTTGAGTTTTCAAATCAAAACTTCCATTACAAAGCATATATAATTGCTAACTGATCAAGATGTCATCAGTTTATAATTTGAGAAGCTTTTGTTTAATTTAAATTAGATTAAATATTTATTAAAATATACTGTCAAAAATTCTCGGTTGTTACAAAAACACTGCATGGGTTCAACTTTGAGATATCATAACTTTTTCATAGCTTGTTAAAATTTCATGATTAATTTTTCGGTTTCAAGTATGAGTGTTAAACTATATGCCTCCCAATTTTCATCTCAATAAGAGGTCGTTCGTTCCTCTGTTTCAGGCCTGTAAGTTGAACCCAAGATGGTTTTTAGGCCTGGGTAAATTTTTGTTTTTGAACTGTTGTAAACATGGCCTGAGTACATATTTGAGACAGCGTAACTTTTTCATTTTCAGTCGGAATTCATTTATTCTTTTATGATACGAAAGATGAAGTTTTCCTCTATGTGAATACCAGTTTTTAGTTCAATCAGAGGTCAATTGGCTACCTGTTTCATGTCCGAAAGTTGAACCTAGAGAAGATTTCAGACCTGGGTATTATTTTGCCTATGCATTTTTATGTCCTTTTTTCTTCCGACTTTTGACTCTTACTTCTTATTTTTGTGATATTTCTGAATTGTTTTGAGGGCTATGATGCCTACCCATAGGCTAGCCCAGTTTGCATGAATTAGAAATTTAAATTTGAATTGAATTTGAATGATGGCTTTGAAGTGATTTCTTTGATTTCGAGCACAGATTTTTCCAAACGATCTTGAAATAATTTCCAAAATTTATAGGCATTTCAAAATAATTATTATATAATATTTTAAAGTAATTTCAGGTGTAAAATCTATGCATTCTCTATAATAAGGGAGATGTTCAAGTAGGGTTTTCAAACTGATTTCGAGAATTGGTTTTCAAAGCTTGTTTTCCAAAGTAAATTATTTTATATATAAATTACACGTTTTTTCATATTTCGAGCTAATAAGAAGGAGAATTAAATGGTTTGGTAAAACATGTGGTATGGGACACGTGTGTTTATTTTATCGGTTGACTTGTCTGTTTGATCATTTTGACATTCGAGTCGAGTTTACCGATGAGATGAGGTAAACTTTTTACTACTTTGAGGGTGAAATTTACTATCGGTTAGTAAGCCGTTTAGTGTGAAGGTGTGGTATGGGACACACGTTAACACTGTTCGGGTTCCTGTCCGAGATTTTGTGACACATTTGTTTAAGAGCCGTATTTGCTACTGCTGGACCTTCGGGTCTTTGTCCTTCAGATGTTTGTCTAAGAGACCTTTGTCATTGCGATGTATTTCTTCTTTGGGAGAATTTGAATTGATTTTGGGTTAATTTTGAATTGAATTCGTACTGAATTCAAGTTATCGGTCTTGAGTTATATTTCTTGTTTTTCATTGTTTTCGAGCATGGTTTTCACTAAACCATTTTGAAGTGATTTTTGAAATAAATGTATATTTCAAATTATTATTATATAGCATTTTAAAATTATTTTTCTAATATAAAATCTATTTATTTTCTACAATAAAGGAATTTCAAATATTGGTTTTATTAATCTTTTTGGGAAAAGTTTTAAATGCTTGTTTTCTCTGGTAAACCATTTTAAATGTAAAACGCACGCTTTTATATTATTCGAACGTATGAGAAAGAGAATTAAATGCTTTAGTAAAACATGTGGTATAAGATATGTGCGTTTACTATTTCGGTTAATTCTGGACTTGTACGATCGAAGCTATTTGAGATTATTGATTTTGAGATGTTTTGTCATTTTATGGCATATTTTGAGTTTTATAATTCCATAACTTAAACATATTTCAATTTGTTTTGTAGGCTCGGACATCACAAAGGGCTTACCAAAAGGCTCAGGACAACGTGGAGACTAATGAGCTTAGACGATAGACTGCACAACTGTAGGAGCAGGCTGCACAACTATAGGAGCAGGAACGCCTCCAAGCAGTGCAAATGGAGCAGCTCAACCAACGTTTGGCCGAGTATATGGAGCGTCATGGTACATTCCCTTCGTCCGGTGGTTTTGGAGCCGATGAAGAGTCTTGAGGTACGATTTGCATTTTTTTGTAGACATATGGTGTGGATGTAGTTTGTGCATATAAACATTGAGTGATGGTGATGTTAATTTATGAACATATGGTGTTTGACATTGATTTGGTGGTTGATTTGTGGAGTTGATATGTGGAGTTTGACATTAGATGTAAATATTGAAGTTGGATGGGTGAGAGTGATGATGAAAGGTTTGTTTTGTAAATATTGGAGTTTGATGTCGGATGGAAATATGTTTCCGTTTGATATTATGATGTCTGAGTTTTATATTGATATTGATATTGATTTCAGCTTATATATGTGATATATATATTGATGTTGATGAGTTATATATTGATATTAGGATGGATGCGAAGCCATGCTGTAAAAAAAAGTCTAGATTACTAACATCTCCCAACGGCTCATTGGCCGCAACTTCCGACGGCGTGCGACGGCTTTCGATGGCTTATTGGACACCATTATGATGACAAATAATGGCTTCTGACGGCCATCTGGAAGAATATTCCGACGATTAGCGACGGCTCCCGGTGGCTTAGCGGAGCCACGTGGACGACGTGGCCGTCGGAAAACCCAACAGAAAGGCCATTGGAACAGCCGTCGCACGTCGTCGCTACTATCTCGTCGAAGCCATGTAAACGGACGAAAGTTGTGGTCTGCATTTCGATAGCATTTTTGATGGACAGCGACGGCCACCGACGGTTGCTAGCCGTCGGAAATTGCCTACTTTCTAGTAGTGGCACTTGTATGTTAAGTGATAGGTTCTCCACGGACTGGGTAATTCAAACACTTATTGATAGATGGTGCCCTTTCGGAGTTCGTTGACAGAGTGTAATGGATGATGACATTGCCGAAGCTCAATAGGTAAGTATCCATCGCTTGAAGCATGAAGGTGTAGATGAAGTTGGAGGGCTTGTTTGGGATTCGGTATTAAGGTGGAGATTGTTGGATTTGACACCTGGAACTCCAAATCAGAAGGAAGAAACCCTAAAAATCACATCATGAAGAAGAAGAAGAGAGAATCGCGAAAAAGGAATTGACAGTGGGAGATTTTAGTTCAGTGGAGGAGCAGATGTACGTCCAGATCTGGAGCGGTAGTTGAAGCTCGTTCGGCAAAGATGAATGAGGATTTTGGAACGGTAAAACTGGATTAGAGATGAATTCGTTCGGCTAGGAAGCTTTGAGCTGTAAAGAAAAATTGCCGAACGAAATATTTCGTCCGGTAATTTGCCGAACAAAGTTTTTCGTTCGGCAATTTGAAGCATGCCGGTCTAAAATTGTGATTTGCCTGTCGGTCCAAGTTTTTCGCTCAGCGTTTTGCCAAACCAAACCAGATGCACGTCGAACCAAACCCCAGGGTTGCTATAGAGCGGCTGCCCCTCCTAATTTCTTCACTATATAAATAGAGGAGCTTCTGAACAACAATGCTAGCCAAAATTGCATGTTAATTTCAGCCAATTTCAGAGCCATCCTACAGAGCCGAAACTCTGCAGAATTCTATCCATATTGTAAATTCTTTATATGTATAGTCTCCAAAAGTGAATCAATCTTGTAATTCTAATCTTTCAGTAATTAACAAAATCTTCTCTCTCTAAGTGGATGTACGCTTCCTAGCGGTAGTGTAACCACTATAAATACTGGGGTTATTTATTTTTTCTACATTGCATAGGTCTATGACTGTCTGTTCTGATGTTCATCTTTTGTTTGTTCCGTCTCACTACAATCACGATCCGGTTATTTTTCGCTGCATTGGGTTTTTTATTCCGTTGGACTGATCGATCTGAATGCATTTTTCCCAACTAAAGTAGGTCTTAATGGTATCTTTTTGGTCTTCGCAATCCTTCGTTAAGTTTCTTAACAACTTCTATCTCTAAAATATCTATCCATACTATACATTTCATCAGTGGTTTTGCGGGTTTCTTCCATTTTTATGCCTCGATTTCTTTTCTAACTTGTATATGTCACTCTTTAGATGGGCAACTTTACTTACTGCAGTCTATTTTAGCCTGTTAATAACATATATTACCGAGAATAAATCAATGTCCTTTCACTATTCTAGGAATAATTTGAAGACCCATTTACCGAAGGCAGCCAAATAGCTACACTACAAAGTGGAAGAAGCAAAACATGAATAGAACAACACTTTCAAGTGCTACATGCCTTCATTATTCGCTGCGACAAAAATACAAACGGTTGTTTCGCTTGTTCTCCTTACCTTATGCCTAAGCTCTTCCAACTTGCTCTGCTTCAAAAACGCCCTCCGTACGCTTTCTCCTCCTAGATCCGCTTGGCTATCTCTCTTTTACTTTGATTTTGAAGAATTTTTGAGAGTAGAGAAGAGGTTAGATTTTGAATGCGTTTCGGTACAATAAACATTTATGTTGATTTTAGGGTTAAGTTAGGCGTTAATTTATAAAGGTTAGAAATCAATTTGCAACATCATGGAAAAATCTTGTTTTATATCTTGCACATATATCAAAACTTGACCGTCAAGTCAAATATTCCGTTCCATTACAACCGTTCAATTCACGTTTTAGATTATTCAATTTTTAACCTGATGGGTCAACAAGTCAAGGCCACGGGTCGACCATAACGGTCGAGTATCAAAATCTTAGATCAATCTAAAGTTGTTAATTATTAATTTTTCAATTATTTGATTTCAATTTTTCAAACTTACGTAAGTTCTCCGTAGTAACTTCAATATCAAAGTGTTATATATGAAAATTATATAGAAAATTGTTTCGAACGCAATGATGCAAGTTTCATATCCAAATTCGGACGCATATGAAAATTTTATTTTATTTTTTGTTTTATTTAAATTTAAGGCCCTGTTTGTTTTCACTTTTAGCTTTCGGTTTTTAGTTTTTAAACCTCATTTTCGGTTTTTCATTTTCAGTGTTTTTAATATTTTGGAAAATGTATTTGGTTCTAGAGTTTTGGAAAATAATTTTTAAACTAAAAATCAAAAATTCCATTCCAAAACAAAATACCAATTTCAAATTTGGTTAGAATTTGATCATTAAATATAGAAATAAGATAAGATAATTAACGAAACTAACAAAAAATGTCATGAAAGTAGAAAAATCATAAATTGACATAGATAATAAAATGATAATGACTATTGGTATGTGAACCTTATCGAAATGAGGCTAACTTATGCCATACTATAAATTAATCATATTTGAAATCAAAATCAACAAAATAGATAAGATATACCAATTGTATCAGTACAGAATGAGAGAAAAAAGTTTTGATGTATCTGATAGGCAAATAGTCTTTACTTTTTTCTAACCCAGACATAACTACTACAAACTACTACAAACCCAAAATAACATCCACACCAACCCCAAAAAGAAAATATACTAACCAAAATACACCCTTTAAGACAGCCCAAACTGTAAACTGAAGCAAAAAGTACAAACTGAACCTGATTTTATACCATGACCACCACTAAACTAATCAACCACATATTATCTTTCAAAGTATTGGGTATCTTCATTCACTTCAGCCACTCTCCTTTTATAAGCCACTGTACAACCCAACCTACAAATTTAATCAGATTTAACATTTGTCGATAACAACTAATAGACATGCCCTCCAAATTAAAAAGATTTTTCGAAATAATAAGAAATACTCGTATATTCAAATGCAACACATTAAACAAACTTATATGTGTTTTGATTTAAAATAATTGTGGAATTGAGTAAATATGGACAACCGGGGTTAATTAGACATTTACAAATATTTACCTCCTTTGCAGAGAAGAGATATACGCTCCAAAAGCCATAACCTGCATCATTACCTGCATCGTTAAATTTATTATCATTAGCAAAGCACGTTCCTATTAAGAAAGGATAAAAAAAGACAAATTTCATACTTAACTATGTTTATGGATGAGTTGTTGTGTAATCATTCCACATTTGTATAGCAATTTGATCCCTAACATGTCCCATTTGAGTTGTTTGACTAACATCAAATTGTATGATTTCTTTATTTTGATTTGCCTCTAATAGATGTTCAAATACCATATTCTCAGATGAGTATTGTGTGAAAAGAGCATCCAAAGCATGTTCTTGTAGAATAAAGTTATGTAATGTGCAACAGGCAATAGGAATTTGTCTTTGCCTACGAAGTGGATAATTGGTCATTAGTTTTAGAATTGGAAATCTTGCTTTTGGAACACCAATACAACGCTCGATTATATTTCGACACGATGAATGCTTATAATTGAACAAATCTTCCTTTCCATGTAGTCATCCTCATCCGTTATAATCACGTAAACGATATCTACGTCCTCGATAAGGAGCCAGAAATCCAGGCATGCTTGGGTATCCAGCATCAACAAGGTAATATTGATCTATAAAATAGTGGTCATGTATTATATAAAGATTATAGAGATAAGTATTATGTAACTATAAAATAATATTTGATGATGACATTTTATACAATAAAATATACCTCCTCTTGGCATTGGGAAATTATTTCTGGTTCTTGTAACTGCATCGATGAATACTCGAGAATCGTTAGCAGCGCCTTCCCATCCAGCGTATACAAATACGAATTTCATATCAAAATCACATGCGACCATGACATTTTGTGTTATATTGGTTTTCCTTCCACGAAAATATGTTTGTCTCGATGCGGGCACCCATGCAGCAACATGTGTTCCATCTATTGCACCAATACAATCCTATAATAAATAATACTACAATATTATTTGTGTTTATTATTTGATAGATATAAAAGTTGTGCTAAAAAAATTACCTTAAAGTAGGGATACTTGTTTACAAGACGTTCATGTATGACATCTCGATTCGTTGGACGTATTATCTCCGTGCCCAAAGAACAAACAGCTCGTAAAACTCTTCTGAACCATTTTGAAATAGTTTGGTGTGAATGCTGAAAACGATCGGCAGTAATACTATATCTTGTTGTGTGTCCTATTATCATTAGAAACATTGCCACACCCTCTTCCACGCTTACTTTTCTTCCATCATTTAAAAGTCCTTTCCCTTTTAGAACATCACAAAAATTCAAGAATACATGTTTTTGCATTCGAAAAATTTGATGACATATAGAAGGATTTCCATTCAATACATCAAGTAAGAACATTCTTCCTGTAAGTGTTGATGTTCTACAAGGTATTCTATTCATGATACTCCTTTGATTAGCAACAAAGTAATTAA